>BSBN01000317.1:4800000-7512500 GCA_027924645.1 Cunninghamia lanceolata
GTAGGGAACAACTAGTTTCATATATTATTGTGTCAAAATATGCATCAACAAGTGAATCAATTTTGCACATCATCAACATTATTCTTCTATTGTTGATATTAGAACTAAGTAATTAATTCCTCATTTAATTATCATATTATTACTATCAATTTATCACCCTGACTCTAGATTTTATCTCGTTTAATAATGCTTTATTTTTTGCATTAGATTAATTAGCTTAGATAATTTATGTAAAGCATTTATCTATTTACATTTATTAGTGAACCCAACATTGCTTACATGATTTAAGGTTCCCCCTTAGGGTTTCTCTTTCATTAGGGTTTTTTAGATCAATAATTTCTAATTAGTTTATCATATTTGGATATCTTGTTTATATGATCTATTCTATTGTACTTTATAGTTATATCTTTATTTAGGTTTTCACGGATCATTGATATATCTAGTCTTTTACCCACTCTAACCACCATTACTTTGGCCTTCAAGGTTTGAAACGTCTTGCACTCATGTCTACTTGTGAATCACACGTATATGCATAACATATGTTAGCATATTCTTGAAGGCCTAGCTAGACAATCACTTGTATAAATACATGTGCTATATAATGTATAGATCTAGAGAAGTTCATACCATTAAATTGTTGCATGTATAACACTATACAATTCTTCTTTCATCCAATACAATTATATTACAAAAGTCTTATGCTCATCTTGAATGTGTATTTGCATACTAATCTAGAGTTTTTATGAATATTCTACAAATTCTATAACATTACACACTAAATTACAAGTTTGTCCTCTAATCCTCCTAGGATTCAAATCAAATAAGACCTTCAAAACATACTTTTTCAAGTGGTTTTTTTTGCATATACAAGTTTTGGAAAGAACTACTCATAAATTTGTTAAAATGAAATACTTTTCAATCAAGAAAAAGAGTACAGAGGAAACTACCAAACCCCCAAAGGGTTCTAGAAAAGTAAACATGAGGATCCTACTATAGGGGAGTAGATGCCACCACAAAACCCATGAATCTAGAACACAAAACCCACGATACCAGTATAATTCTACAATTTCTCCTAAACTACAAAGAAAGATGAGACTTTTGCATATGCTTTCTACCATTACATACTAACCCTCCATATCTAAATTTTACCTTTACAACCTCTCTGCATTGTTAAAGAACCACTATTAATGCAGAGGAACCCACAATTGGTCCTACCACCTAATGAAAGGATTTTTTGCAAGGATACTACTAAAACTGAAACTAGACCATACCTTTTGGCTAGGAATGATTATAAACCTATGCTACAGTCCATTGGAACACAAATTAGCCTAACAATAAGATTCAATTTTCAAATTTTGAAAACAATATTTTTGAAAAACATGCTAATTTCACCATTGCTTAAAATGTACATAAATTATTCATTTACAACTTCCTTTATATAAAGTCACAAGGGGAAGATTACAAATATATAACAAAGAACAATTTTTAAGAACAATTTTATCATACACACTATTTTATTGTGTTGCATTAAAAAGGTGTAAATTAAATTACTAACAATTTTGGTGACTACTAAAAAATGGCAATTGATGACCAATTATAGGGAAATCTACACTCGATGGCAAATAAAGCAGATATTGATCATTTTCATTCAAAAAATGTTCTTTGGTAATTGTATCAAAACTTGTTGAATTTCTTTAAACTTTAAAAGAATAACCACTACAGGCACTAGTTGATGTTATTTTGTTCACATAATACATTGAATGATGTCATGTGTTCACATAATTATAAACTACAAATAAAACAACAATATCCACAAGAAGGAAACAATGCCTACTTTGCTCAAATTCTTTGAGATCGAGAAAGGATTGTTGATGGAAGAACCTAATGTTACAGAAGTATGTCATATGTTCTTTAAAGGAGACGAGGTCACACAAGTATCCAAGAAGAAAAGTTGCATTATAATTCTTATCATTAAGCAAGAAGATGCCATAGATGGTGATCAATAAGGTTTCTTATTTTTGTATTCAATTTTTATCCAAATAACTCACACAAGAACAAATAGAGGAAGGTGAGGTTGTATAAAGTCCAGGTCCATGTTCAAAAAATATACAAAGTCCCATGTTCAAAATATAAAGTCCGTGTTCAACAATATATATATATATATATATATATATATATATATATATATATAAAGTCCATGACAAATAGTATATAACATAGTCCATGAAATAGTCAAATTATGTAGCCCATGAAATAACCTATCACATACTATCTCTATAATCAAGAGTCCTCTTCACACCATGCGAACTACTCAGATGACCTGAATCACTCTATAGAAGAGAAAGATTTAGATGAAATCAGATGTAAGATGATTAAAAATGATTTAATGACAATTTTCAAATTTATAATTTATCATAAAATTAAATTACCGTGTGAGGATGAAAGGCATGCTCTGGTGCACCTGGACCTATCTCTACATGCTCTAAATCAATCTATTTAATACAAGAGAAAGTTCAAGTTGAAATTAGATATAAGATGATTTTAAAAATGATTTAATTCAATTTAATTTATAATTTATCATATTTAAATTATTATACTGTAAGAGGAACTTATTGTGCATCCTCTATTCTAGGACCTGTCTCTATAGGCTTAGCTACATGACTTGTCTCAAGCTATAAAAGAAAAAGAATTTTGAACACATGTCAACATATATATCTATCAAGAAATTTACTTTAAGTTCACAATGTATATTTTAATTGACTTTAAATATAATCTAAATTTTAAATTATACCGTATCAGGCTGCCCATCTCCTCTATCCTCCTACTCTGCATGTGTTGTGTGTTGATGAAACGTGTCACTAACAAGCTCCTACAAGGTCATTTATAACTTAGCACATGTGTGTACAAATTAGGTTTTAAAACATATATATAATTGACTTGTGTACATGTTATAGGTACTTAGTTTTTGTTTTAATCTATTTAAAATACTTGTACATATATTACACGTAGACATAGATATACGTTTTTGAACAACTTGAAATGCAGCCGACTCCTGATATAAACTTGGATTATCCAAGTGTGCTGCAATGCCCATCCTCATTGTTGTGTTAACCTGCATAGGCATATATTTTTAATATATATTAAATAGTACATGCACATTTTCAGATATAGTGATATCAAAATAGAAAAATCTAAGTATATATAGTTTTTTAAAACAATATACATAAGTATGTAAAAGTGTTATGTGAGATGCCCAATGATGGAGGAGCGCTCGAGACACCCTCAGATGGAGGATTCAATGTGGAAGAACCCTGAACCAGTTCATAAACATTTAATGTACATGTTCAAGACTGAATTACAAATTAAAATCAAGTAAATAAAATTAATATTTAAAATATAAATCATTCAAAATGTACCCCAAATGGGTGCCCGAGATGAATAGGTGTTGATGAAAAATTAATTCGATCAATGGTCCCTGTTGCCATCATCTACACCAAACAATTCGATTGTTAAAATATTACAGTTTAATTGATCTATATGTTGATTAAAAACATGTGCTTAAAAATCTATTATAAATTCAACATGTGTACATAACCTATATATACCTGTGTCGAATGATCAGTGGGATGATCCTCAGCAAATAGATAATCAACAAATGATTCACCCACATTATCAGATGATGCATGTGTAGATGAAGTGGGTGCAGCTTCCTGATAAGGTCCATAACACAACTGATTGCAACTCGTACATGTATGAGGCATCGACACATGTGGAGTGGTACTAGGACCACTTCCATCATCAACTCCTCCATGGTCTCTAACCCGAGCTACCATCATAGAAGTCTACTCATCTAGGCTACTTGAGAGTGCACTCAATGTGGCTAGTGTGGATACCACTGCACAATGCTGGAAGGGTGAAGGAATGGCAGCAACAGGAGGGTCAATAAGAGGTTGAACAGGCATGGGTCATTAGGGATCAACCCGTGCCCCCAACCTCTGTTGTGGCATGCCACCACCAATACCCTGGAATGAACTAAAATCAAAGTAGTTGGGTTTTTTATTCATAACAAACTCTGCATATAATTTTCTCAAAAAATATAAAGGAACCTCACAATTAGCATGAGGTGGATAATCAAACACCATCCACTATCTGTCCCAAAAATTGGTAGACATTCCTTCATGCCTACACCACCTGATTGATATTCTTTTCTTATTTGCAGGAATAGGTTCATTTGTAATGGGATGTCTAAAATATTGTGCTAAATGAGATTTTGTGATTTTAAGATCCAAAATAGCCTTATAGGAGAGGCCATCAGCATAAAATTGGTACCTCTCCTCTCTCAATTTCTGGAATCCATCAAATTCTAAGTCAATAGACCTCACAGAATCTACAATGTTTTGCATCAAAGTTGCAAAACGTACCACGTGAGTGTTAGATTCATGACAAACAACTGAGAGGGGGGGTGAATCAGTTGTCCAAAACTTTCTTCCAATTAAACACTTAAATCCACTTTGTGATTCAACAGCATAATAATAAATTGATCATGGAATCATAATGCACTAAATTAAGAGCAGAAACACATTAACACAGAACACACCAAAATTTTGACATGGAAAACCCGGTTAAGGGAAAAACCACGAGGTGACTAACCCAAGAATGTATTCTCTGTTAGAAGAATAGAAACAACAAAATGGTACATTCCAATTAGGGCTCACTACCTGAGCACACTGCTCACAAGAGGCCCACTGCCTACAAGAGACACACTATCTACAGATTAATAAGTATCACATACTTGAACTAGAGAATAGCATCTTCACCATGCTTGAATCAGTTCCATTTAAGCCCAATACTTCTACTCTTCCTTTTGTGCCTCTGCTCTTTACCACACTCTCATCACCACAAGATACACTTTGAAATGACTTTACAATTCCTTATTTATACAAGACATTGACTTAGGAATGATCATCTAAGTCAGCAAACATTACAGAGCAAATACATAAATACAACATGACTAATTACAAAAGACTTCATGCGGATCAACACACTGTCGACCACACAAATCTGAGACTTCAATCTTCTTCTAGAAACATGCCAATCTTCACATAACATCTTCAAGATCATCTGCAGGATGTGTAACTCATCCAGTTGACCAGAGTTAAGAACATCATCATCCAGAATTTATTCTTCAATTGTGAGCTCAAACTCCAATGTGGACCACCAAAACAAATTGGACACGATCCAAAGTCCTCCATAAACTTGCCTGAATCACCAAGAACATCCACACTACATCTACTTACTGAAATCCTTATCTCCTTCATCCGGAACCTCAAGAACATAGTCTATCATCATTGTCACAATGGAATAGATGCTTGCAAACCTCTAGACCACAAACCAATTGAGTTGTCAATTCACATTGACTTCCCAAACATTCCCTCAAATCCACATAATAGGATATTGCATTTCCAGATCTCACCAGATCTATTTGTGTCACTTTGTCACCTCTGAACACCTGTTGGAATCAGTTTTACTTGAGTGGCCACAACTTCTTCAGATCTTCATGCGGACCTCTAAAATATTTACTAGATCACCTTAAGACACATATGTACAAACCCTTTGAAGCGCATCCTCTGATCTTCATCTTAATAGGGATCTTTACCTTACTGTCTTCACTGTTCTTCTCTGTTCCTTATCATTAATGCAACAGGAGTATGTTGACATCAATGACAACACCGGTTAGGCCCATACTTGTAGCAATCTTCCCCTTTGTCATTGATGGAAACATATGATGTGAAAAAATGTTTTGACCATCAAGACAAGAGCTTCTCCTTACTGTTACAACTCCCCCTATCAGCAACAACCATTCACATGTCTTCTCTTTCTTTCCTGCTCCCCCTTTGATCAGCAACCACTTGTTTTTCATATGTCTTCTCTCCCCCTTTGACATCAATGGCAAAGGGCACATACTTGCAACTCCAACACTTCAAAATCATACCAACTGCTCCCCCTAAGTAGCTGCTCACCATCATCAATCTGGACCACAAGATATGACTGTGATATCCACCGGACTGATGCACATCAGTGCATCTTAGTTCATCACTGGAGGGGTAATAACCCCTAACTTCTCCCTGAGATACTCAAAAGAGTCCTTAGGTAGAGGTTTAGTAAAGATATCTGCAATCTGATCCTTGGAAGCACAAACTCCAATCTAACCGCATTCTTGTTCACTTGCTCTCTCAAAAAGTGATACTTGATGGATATATGTTTAATCTTTGAATGCAACATTGGATTCTTAGATACATTTATTGCACTTGAATTATCACAGAAGATTGTGATAGGCCCCTCATACTCCACTCTTATGTCTCTTAGCATTTGCTTCATCCACAAAACTTGAGTGCAACTACCTGCTGCTGCAATATATTCTATTTCTACAGTGGACAGAGATATTGCCTCTTGTTTCTTGCTCAGCCAAGAAACCAATCTTTTCCCCAAGAAGAATGCTCCACCACTGGTACTCTTCCGGTCATCCACATCTCCTTCCCAATCTGCATCTGTATATGCATGGAGAGAAAAATCATGATCTTTGGGATACCACAATCCATACTCAACTATCCCTTTTAGATATCTAAAAATCCTATTGATTGCCATGACATGAGATTCTCTAGGATTAGCTTGGAATCTAGCAACAAGACCAACAACTTCATAATGTCAAGTCTAGTTTGAGTGAGATACAATAATCCTCCAATCATTGACATGTACTTTTTTTTATCAGCCTTAGGAGAGTCATCATCTTTGCTCAATTTACATCTGGTTGCCATGCGAGTACTCATTGGTTTTGAGTCTTCCATCCCAAATTTTATCAACAATTCTTTCACATATTTGGTTTGAGAAATAAAGATTCCTTTCTTTGTTTGAGTGATTTGTAGACCCAAGAAGAAATTCATTTCCCCAAGCATGGACATCTCAAATTCACTTTTTATTTGATTTGCAAAAGTTTTACACATACTATCTCTTCCTCCAAAAATGATATTATCAACAAACACTTCAACAATCAAGATGTTTTTATGATCAATTTTGAAATACAAATTACTATCAACAATACCTTTGTTGAAACCAATCTTTGAAAGATGTTTATCCAATCTTTCATACCAGGCTCTTAGGGCTTGCTTGAGTCCATATAGTGCTTTCTTCAACTTGCAGACCATATCACCATGATCAGACAATTGAAATCCATCCAGTTGCTCAATGTATACTTCTTCTTCCAAGTCACCATTCAGGAATGCAGACTTGACATCCATCTGATATACTTTGAAATCCTTGAAGGCAGCAAAAGCAAGAAATAATCTGATTGCTTCAATTCTTGCCACCGGAGCAAAAGTTTCTTCAAAATTAACTCCTTCTATTTGAGAGTAACCCTTGTAGGCCAATCTGGCTTTATTTCTGATTACTTCACCAACATCATTTAGTTTGTTCTGGAAGACCCATTTGGTTCCAATCACATTCTTGTTTTTAGGTCTGGGAACAAGATCCCAAGTGTGATTTTTCTCAATTTGCATCAGCTCTTCCTCCATTGCTTTAGTCTAGTTTTCATCATTGCAAGCTTCATTCACTATCTTAGGTTCAATCTTTGAAATCAGACAATACTCTTCTAAATTTTGAGCAATCCTTCTTCTTGTTTGTACACCTTTGCTTTTATCACCTATAATCTGGTCTTCAAAATGATTCATTCTTACATATACCTGGGAACTTTGGGAGTTTCTTGCACTTCTGATTCTTGAACAGCTTTATTCAAAGTTATCTCTTCTTCCTAATTTACCAGATCAGTTTGAATCTAAATTTTAGAGGGATCCTGGACTTCTTGAACAAAAACATCATTTTGATCATCTTCATCATATTCATAAAACCTTGAGGGTTTTTCAATACCTTCATCAACCTTCACATTTGTACTTTCCACAATCTTCCTTAATCTCTTATTATAACACCGGTATGCTTTGCTTTGAGTAGAATAACCTAAGAATATTCCTTCATCACTTCTAGCATCAAATTTTCCTAGATCTTCATCTCTTTTAATGTAACATTTTCTACCAAAGACTATGAAATACCTCATAGTAGGAGTGATGCCAAACCAAAGTTCATAAGGAGTCTTACCAGTATTGCTTCTGATTTGTACTCGATTGAGAGTATAGACTATAGTGCTGATAGCTTCTCTCCAATAGATCTAAGGAACATTTTCTTCCATCATCATGGTCCTAGATGCTTCTTGGATGCTCCAGTTCTTTATCTTCACTACTCCATTCTGTTGTGGAGTCCTAGGAGCAGACAACTGTCTCTTTATTCCATGTTTCTCACAAAATTCTATGAACTCACCGGATGTGAATTCTCCACCTCTATCAGACCTTAGACATTTTAATTTTAATCCAGTTTCATTCTCTACCATAGCCTTGAATATTTTGAATTTCTCAAGAGCTTCTAATTTCTCTTTCAGAAAAGCAACCCACATCATCCGAGAATGGCTATCAATTAATAACATGAAGTATCTATCACCTTGCACACTCTTGATTCTTTCCGAACCACATAGATCAGTATGAACTAAGTCCAATAATCCAGTAGAAGATTGTTCCTTGCTTTTGAATGAGACTCTGCTTTGTTTACCCAACTGACATTCTTTGCACAAACTATTTGTAGGTTTCACCAGTTTTGGAAGATCTCTTATAGCCTGAGCATTGCTTATCTTGATGATATTATCAAAATTCACATGACACATCCTCCTATGCCATAACCAACTCTGATCAATTTGCACAAATAGACAACTTTTACCAGTACCAACTAATGGAATATATTACCTTTTGTTTGAGTACCGGATGCAATCTCTGTTCTAGAACTTTCAAAGATCTTGCATTTTCCATTCTTGAATCAGAGATCATAGCCTTTGTCCACCAACTATCCAACACTGAGAAGATTGTGCTTTAGACCTTCAACATATAGTAGATTTATGGTTTTTTCTTTCCATCAAAAGAAATGGTTCCTCTTCCTCTAATTCTGCCAGCAGAATTATCACCAAACTTTACCACTCCTCCTTCATACCTTTCCAAATCTATGAACTTATTTTTGTCACCTACCATATGGCGAGAGCATCCACTGTCAATGACCCAATCATCCTTTTCTTCAACTTGGGCAGCCAGAGCTCTTTCCACAATTTTATGATTGACAGATACAGAGGACATTGGATCTTCTTCCTTGATGGCAATGAACACCCAGTCACTTCCAGATTTGTTTCCTATTTCTAATTCATCATCTGTTACTCCTTTATTATCATCATCTTCATGAATATAGTAACAATTCTTTTGGAACCTTGATCTGTTAGGATTTGGCCTTGAAAATCTTTCCAGACACCTTGAGGCAAAATGACCAATCTTATTGCAGTTAAAACACTTAAAAGGCAATTTCTCTTCATACTTATCAGATCCTCTTAGCAGTCTTTTTGCAATAAGGGCTTCAAGTTGAGTAGTTTTTGCTTCTCCTTTTTCCAGGTCTTTTCTTGCTTTTTCATACCATGATGGTTTCCTTGAAGAGTTCTCTCCTGAATCAAACCTTTGTTTACCTTTTATAGAGGCGCTAGCTTTGAATGCAGATTCAGTCTTGGGGGGGCATCTCCAAACTCAGTCAATTCAAATGCAGCCAATTTACCAACCAATTGATCTCTTGTGACACCTGAATGCGCTCTGAATTATTCAATGGTAGCAACCTTGTATGTATAAGAAGCAAGAAGGGATCTGAGAACTTTTCCAACAATCTCATCTTCATCCAAGACTCCACCAGCACATCTAATGCCACAAACAAGCTCATTTTCTCTTGGCATAAAAGTAGTGCTATTTTCATCTTCTATCATCTTTAGATTTTTGAATTTTCCTTTCAGACTCTATAGCCTTGCACATTTAACATACTTGTCTCCTTCATGCAGAAGTTCCAGTTTTTCCCAAATCCCAAAAGAAGTTTGTAGGTCAACAACATTTGTCAGCTCTGAATCAGACAAGGCACTTAGAAGAGCTTCTTTAGTCTGCAGATTGTTTTTAGTATCTATGATTTCATTTGCTATTTTCAGGCCATTCTATGGAGGAGTATACTTCGTTGAAGCCAAGGTCCAGTACTACATTCCCATACATTGCAAGTGACATTGCATGCGATTTTTCCAAAGAGTAAAATTGGTTCCATCAAACTTCAGACTATCCTTCTTGTAGGACGACATCCTGGATCTCCTCAAGTGGTTAAACTCTTTTAGAGGAACTTAGCTCTGATACTAATTGGTAGATTTAGGACAGACAACTCAGAGGGGGGGTGAATCAGTTGTCCAAAACTTTCTTCCAATTAAATACTTAAATCCACTTTGTGATTCAGCAACATAATACTAAATTGATCATGGAAACATAATGCACTAAATTAAGAGCAGAAACACATTAACACATAAGACACCAAGATTTTGATATGGAAAACCTAGTTAAGGGAAAAACCACGGGTGACTAACCCAAGAATGTATTCTCTGTTAGAAGAATAGAAAGAACAAAATGGCACATGTCGATTAGGGCTCACTGCCTGAGCACACTGCTCATAAGAGGGCCACTGCCTACAAGAGACACACTGTCTACAGATTAATAAATATCACATACTTGAACTAGAGAATAGTATCTTCACCATGCTTGAATCAGTTCCATTTAAGCCCAATACTTTTGCTCTGCCTTTCGCTCCTCTACTCTTTACCACACTCTCATCTCCACAAGATACACTTTGAAATGACTTTACAATTCCTTATTTATACAAGACATTGACTTAGGAATGATCATCTAAGTCAGAAAATAGTACAAAGCAAATACATAAATACAACATGACTAATTACAAAAGAATTCACGTGGATCAACACATTGTTGGCCACACAGATCTAAGACTTCAATCTTCTTCTAGGAACATGCCAATCTTCACATAACATCTTCAAGATCATCCGCAGGATGTGTAACTCATCCAGTCGGCCAGAGTTAGGAAGAACATCATCATCCGGAAGTTATTCTTCAATTGTGATCTCAAACTCCAATGTGGACCACCAACATAAACTGGGCACGATCTAAAGTCCTCCACAAACTTGCTTGAATCACCAAGAACATCCACACTACATCTGCTTACTGAAATCCTTATCTCCTTCATCTGGAACCTCAAGAACACAGTCTGTCATCACTGTCACAATGGAATAGATGCTTGTGGACCTCTAGACCACGAACCAATTGAGTTGTCAATTCACATTGACTTCCTAAACATTCCCTCAAATCCGTAGAATAGGATATTGCATTTTTGAATCTCACTGGACCTATCTATGTCACTCTGTCACCTCTGAACACCTACCAGAACCGGTTTTACTTGAGCGGCCACAACTTCTTCAGATCTTCATGCGGACCTCTGAAATCTTTACTGGATCACCTTAAGACACATATCTACAAACCCTTTGAAGCACATCCCTTGATCTTAATCTTAGAAAGGATCTTTACCTTACTATCTTCACTGTTCTTCTCTGTTCCTTATCATTAATGCAATAGGAGTATGTTGACATCAATGACAACACCGGTTAGGCCCATACTTGCAACAGTGAGGTGGCATGAATTGTTCATTGCGAATGGAATTCATTTTTTCTTGTATGGAATCTAGGTGGGGGTGGAGGGGGGGTATCTAGAGGTGGGGCATCTGGAGCTTGGGGTGGGGGTGGGGCCAGATCATCTTGTACATTGAGGAAGTCCTCAACATCAAAGTGAATATCATCTAGATTCATGATATATATAAAAATAGATATGTTCACCTGCATATATACATATAAACATACAAGCTTGAGTACAAATTTAAAATTAAATCAAGAATATATATATATATATAAACATATAATGTACATGTTCAAAAATTATAAATTATATGTATGTTTCAAGAAATTACACTTGAAATAAATTTAAATTAAACATACAGATACATACATGCATGTACAAATTTCAAAATGTAAGAGAGCTATTATATAGTGAACTATATGTAATTTTCAAATTGAAATCAAGGGATTTTCATTGAAGACCTAAATTTTGATTCTTATAGTGAGGGAGACAAGAAAGATTAATTTAATAGTAGGGCTATTAGGACTACCATAATGAATTTGTTCTCAATTTGTTAACATATGTTAGGTCCAAGGTTTCAATTTTGTTAATTTTTCTGTGGAGTTGGCTATTGGTTTGATGTTAAGTACTCATTCTAGGAGATCCAACATTTCCTATGGCAAAGCTACAAATAGTTTGTAATGGTTTTGGATGAATTTCTCTAACTAAATATGACTAATAAGATTGGTCAACAAACAATAGTCATGCTTGCATTGGTTTGAGCATTGGATCAATCATGAATTCATAAATTGGATATGTGTTTGAGTATGTGAAAATTTGAGTGAATCCTTACCATTTGATAGGAAAGAGGAAATCATCATGTGAACTTTAGTATCATGTATAATGTTGTCATGACCATTAAGGACTGAACATTAATTGTTATTAAATTCCTAGATTGTTATATGGACCTTTAAGATAGCCTTAAACCAATAACAGACTTGTCATGAGGAACAATGAACTACAAAGGGACAATGAAATTGTTGTTAAGATGTAAGACTCCTCTAGAGATTCAATTGCATTATCTAGATAATCAAAGAGACATAACCATGTGGTAATGATTAAATCTTCCACTTTTAAGATAGATGATGAGGTAAGAAGGTTAGGATGCTTTGTTTAACTTGGGATTGTAGGGATGATCTAGCTAGAAAAAAGATATTAGTTGATGGTGAACTAACTTGATTTTGTTTCCTATTTCCTATTTGCAATTGTTGTTTTCTATTTAGATGTTAGTCACTTGACTCTTATGTGTGTTATTTAGCTTCAGACTAAGCCCATTTAATTAGTCTAAATAGTCTTAATTTGCACTAGATCTTAACACTAAATGATTGTCCCAAACCTTAAGAACAATTTAAAACTCTATTTTACTATCAATATATATCAATGAAGGGTGAATGTCTAGGATTAGGTGGATGGATAATAGGAGGAAATGGATTAGGATTGGGAGTGATCAAGTACTAGAGAGGGATGGCATATAGGTTTGTCTTTGTAATATATTTCATAGTATTTATAGAGGTCATTTAAGAGAGGTGATTTAAATTTAGGATGTGAAGTTGGAGAATTAGATGGTAGTGAGGGTAATGAAGGGATTGATGGATTAGAAGGTGGATGGACCAATCAATTAGGATTGGGATTACATGGTGGTGTTGGGATAGGACTAGTAGGCTCTTGGATAAGCATTCGATTGGATGATGATGAAGGATACCCATAGGATGCATAATCTAGAGTGGTGTTCCCCTTGTCAAAGGTAACATAAGGACTTAAGGACACTTGATCTTAGTGAAAAGGGTAACTTGTACTTGCACATTCTTGTTGCCAAGGAACTTGATAGTCAAGTGTAAATGGATTTGATGATGAGATGAAATGTTGGAATAAGTAGTTGGATGATCTTTGGGTATGAATTAATATGGCTATTGGTTGATATTGAAATAAGTGGGATAGGTTGATGTAGAATTGACATGATATGTGGATGGACTAGGTTGGTATGATGATGGAGGTGACACATAGGATTGAGGTGGAATTTTTTGATACATTGTGGTTGTGTTTGTTGGGTTTGGGATTGGTGGGTGGCTAGGAGTTGTTGAATGAGGGCTTTTTGTTGTGCTTGAAATTGTTGTTGGGCTAGGATCTTTTTCTCTTTTGTTGTGATGGATTTCCACATATGTTGAAGTCTTTGTATTTCATCTTGTTGTTCAAAATATGCATCATGATCTACAAGGTTCTCATGATCATTGGGAGGAAATTGGGGACCTCGTAGGATTAGCATGGTCAACTTGGAGAGGTTGTGTAGCATATCCCTATAAGAGGATGAAGGGTGATAGGAGGTTGTAGGATGGCTAAAAGCATTCACATGATGATAATGTTCAAGTTTATCAAGATATGCATCATGGTCTACAAGGTTCTCTTGTTCAAAAGGTTCATCATATTCTACAAGGACCTCACAATCATTGGTACCAAATTCAATACCTCCTATTATGACCGGGGGTTTCCTATTGATTATGAGTTCAATAAACTTCTTTTTTATTGTCACAACCATTTTGGACAAAAGAAATGAATTAGAACAGATGCATCTATGCTATTGAATGATGTCATAAAAACCAGTGGACTATCATACCACCTAGGTAGAATCATAATGAACATCTTCTTGAGACTATAACTAGACTTGGAAAACTACCTTGAGGTGGATATCTTGTGCATGCCACATGATCTGAAAACCTAAATTTGGTGAAGTTGCCTATGGCAACCAAATTTGATAATAGAGATAGGATTGACTACTAGTTGCCTACCTGACTAATCTGAGTATGAAGATGAATATATTCTGATGATTTGTGATATAAATTTAATGAAGAATTTGATGCTTTGTTTTTAACTTGTGATTGAAGGGATTCAATCTAGCTAGAAAAAGATAAATTAGTCAAGATGGTTCTAGCTTGATTTTGTTTCCTATTTCCTATTTGCAAAATTATTGTTTTCTACTTAGTTGTTAGTCCTGGAACTCTTTCCTTTTAAGAAGTATATCAAATCTAATTATATGCACAAAAATTTGAAGTTAATTCGATGCATTTTCATCAAGAGGACCAAGTATCAACAAATTCAAGAGTACATATGGATCATAGTGTTGAAGATCACAACAAGTGTTATTATCCTAGAGGATCTTATGTAGTAGTCTACTTCTACATATACAAGTTTCTGTTAGGAGAAAATATCTTTTGCCAAATTTGTATAGAGTTGTCTATAGTGTGTTCCAGGGTAATCAAATGATGTAAGTCACAATTTAGAGGGTTGAGGGATAAGTTTGTGTTGAGTCTACAGGAGGTGTTTTCTTCATGTGGTCTTAATGTTTCAAGGGATATTATATCTAGATTAATGATAACATTTTATATATGGCTATGAAATCCATGATCATATCAATGTTTGGTAGAGAAAAGTTATCTTTAGGGTATCCTTTTTTGATGTCTCAAAAGTTAGTGCAAACATGAATTCCCTTAGTTTTCTTGCTAACTAAGACCACATTAGAGACCATTTAGGATAATTAATAGTCTGAATGAACCCCACATCCAAGAGTTTATACAATTCTTCTTAGACCAAGAGGGCTACTTGGGGGTGCATTTTGCGTAGCTTTTATTGAATAGGTTTGGCATTGAGGTGAACCACAAGATGATGCATGACTAACGATGGAGTCTCAAGGCATATCACCATAAGACCACATGAAGAAATCAGCGTAATCTTTAATGGTGATGGTTATGCCTTCTTTGATGTCAAGGTCCAATGGAGCTGCTATCTTAGAGAGTTTAGGATCATCTTCTATTCACAGGTTGATGTTTATAGCATCCTCAACAAGGAGAGGGGAGTCATCTTCTATCTGAGTGGTATCTAATGGAAGGTGAAGTTTGTCATTGAGGAGCTCTTGGGAAGTGTCCATTTTTATTGTAACATTTTAATCAATCACAAGTTTCTTCTTATATCTTGTTGCTATTCTGCCTACTAGGGCACCTTAGGACTAAAGGGTTCTTCTTTCTCTCCAAAATAAGCATAGGTGTTAAGTATGGTGGAAAAGTCTTTCTTATGATTACCATGGGGATGTGGTCTTGACACTTCATAAGTTTCATGATGGCTTCATCATTTTGGAAAACATCAAATCATAAAGGGTCGTATTCATCCCAATCGATAAGCTCAAGGTATTATAGGTCTAAGGAGATGGTGAGGATAGTGACCTATCATGAAAGAGGTTAGTGGTGGCAAGATCTTCATAAGGATCATGAGTGGGGCCTACATCAATGTCATTAAGATTAGGGGAAGCATTACCAATGAGGTTAGGCTCATATCACAATTAACATCATGATGTTCATCCTACGGGCATAACCTAGCTAGTGAGGATAGCTACAAGTGTCTCTAAAGTTACATTTGTTGGCTTGATTTCATTCTTGATTAGTTGGCTATCACAAAAACTGTAAAATCTTCTCAATTATTGATTAGTTGGTTGTCTCTAAAGGTTTGATTATGAAGGAAGTGATAAAGGTTTTATTATGGTTTGTTGTAATTTTTTTACATGATAGTTACCTATTCAATAATGCCTTCAAAATACAATGACATACATTGATATAAGTAAATTTTATAAAAACCAAATATATATATCATCCCAATGTTATATAAATTTTGACAGTTTGTTCAAAATCTCTCCTTTCATATGATACAGTTGTTTCAAAATTTCAATTGTATTTTACAGCTAAAATGTCTAAATATAGCTATTCAACACTCAAATTGAAATCAAATTTTGACAGTTTGTTCAAAATCTCTCCTTTCATATGATACAGTATTTTCAAATTTTCAATTGTATTTTATAGCTAAAATGTCTAAATACAGCTATTCAATTCTCAAATTTAAACAAAATTTTGACAGTTTGTTCAAATTCTATCCTTTTATATGATATAATCTTTCAAATTTTCAATTGTATTTTACAACTAAAATGTCAAAATACAGCTATTGAATTCATAAACAGAAACCCTAAATAATAGTTTACATTTTAAAGTTTGATTGTATTTTACACCAAAAAAAAAGGGAAACTTCAAAAGATTCATTGCCAAATTGTAGAAGTGGAAAAATCCACTTACTTGATGTTTTGATGGTGAAAATCATCTTCCTCAACTCAGGATCCCATTCTTAGCTGTCGCTTGTCACTGGGAAAAATGGGGTCGCAGCCGTTCTTTTAAAATTTAATACTTTTTTAAAAAAAGGATCCCATTTCAAAAAACACGATCCTGTTTCATAAAACGCGATCCCATTCTAAATGGGATCCCATTTTGTGAAATAGGATCCCATTTTTTGGTTCCAGGCTTGGGATCCCACTAAGGAACGGGATCACGTTTTTAGTTTCCTGATTTTAGATTTTTTTCTAACTCTGAAACTTCCACCTTAAGTGGACACAACTTCTTGCATTTACCCATAAATGTAAAGTCACTTCCTAGGGTAATGCCTATGAAAACTATATAGAGGAATGTCAAATATGTGCATATATTAGCTCTAATAGAATCAAAATGATAAATTAAGTGATAGTGGTATTATATCATGTGTCGACATTCGTGGGAAAAACAAAGGTTGTTTTTCAAGATAAGATAGTGGAAATCCAATCTCTTGTTGCCTCCAATATTCCAGCTATAGAAAACTTAAAGCGAGAAAAGAAAATGTTGTGGAGCTAGAAAGGTGAATTCAATGATCTAGTGTCCATTTTCTTGGCCCTTTGCTAAATGATGAGAGAGTGGATACAATATTATTTAGTTATGTAATGTCAAAAAATGTCCCCTTGGGGGCTTTTCCCTCATAAGGTTTAGCTCTCGGGTCTTTAGCATGTATTTAGAACATCTTAGTTCATATTTTGGCATCTCGATGGAATGAGACCTAGGTTCCATGGCAAATTGGACCTAGGTGGACCCCTTGAGCTATACCTTGCCCAAAATAAGGGGGGGGGGGGACTTGGACGCCCACACCCTAGTCCTACCCTATTTTGGGGCAACCCTAATTTCTAGGTGTCAATTTGTGACCATTATTTGGTTCTTTTGCCGACACGGTAAGTTTTGATTTATAAAATCTTGGTGGGAGTGTTTGTAGTTGCATATATAAGCATGTTTAGGCATTCATTTGTGAACTAGATGATTACTAGCAAGCTATTTTGTTCTCAAGGTGATTCAAGGCTTTCATTGTGTTGCAAGAGCAGACTTGTGTGTTTTGTGTGTTGATATTTGTAGATTTGAGCATCAATTTCCTCATGGAGTGAAGAGCATCTTCCTCCCATGAGAGCTTCACTATGAGGTGACATAATATTGTGTTTTCGTCATTGATTCCTTTGGTTTTTGCCTCTGCCTCACAAGGGCATGCACTCTTCTTCTGACAATGGTGTTCAGAGACATAAGTGTCCTCTAGGGCTTGACTGAGGCAAGCCTCTAAACACCACAACCCCCAAACCAAGTCTTGTGATTGTAGGTTATAGGTGTCGCATTTGGGAAAAGTGGAGTTGTAGGAAGGATTGGCAGGCATCAAGGATTCAAGATCTAAAGAAAAGTAGGACGCATGAGCACTTCTAGGACTTGGGCACTTGCTCTAGTGTCCTCTGCATCTGAGTTTTGAGAAACAAAAGTTACAAGGTTGATCAATGTTGGAAGGAGGTCCGGATCCCATGAAGAAACTAGTACCTTGGACTTGGGTGCCTACTCCAGTGTACCTAACTATTTCGCTTCAGAACCTTGAAAATAGTTACTCTGTGATTTGGTATTTTACTCCTGTCTGCAAGAGTTTTTTCTGTTATTCATCAATTTGTTGCCGTATTTGCATAATTAGGGTTTTAATGGTCAATTGAGCATAGGAGAAGGAAAAACTAATAATTAAATTCCCTAATCCAAGTTTCCCTACATCTCACAGTAACCTAGGGTATGATAGTGCTCGCCACTCGACCCTAGATCCTTGAATGTTAAATGGAAAGGTGGATTTAAACATCTAAACACTAAAACATTAATAAATCTAATTTTCCCCTAAACATTTTGGTGAACCCGTGTTTTTAGACTTAAATTGAAACTTATTGAGTGTGTGTCTTTAGATTTGGATTGATTTCATTCAGTCATATAGTCATTCATTTTATTGCATTGAGAAAAATTCAAAAAAATTGAAAATTTTGGAAAATACAAAAAAATTGCATTGTTTGGCTTACTAAATTGTATCAATTCTTCCTAAATTTTCCTAATCCATGATTTTTGCATCAGATCTGATATAAAATATGGAAAAATATAAAAATTCAAAATTTTGCATTACATTTTCATCATTAATTTGCTAGGTTTTTGTTGAAATTTTGACAATTTTATATAACCTAGTAATTCCAAAATCTAGGGTTAGTAGGCAAAATATTTTCTCAGATTTTTCTACTAATTTTAGAGGTTCATTAAAATTAAAATTTGGTTCTAGTCTTGCATTTTAGTGTAAATTTGTATTTAGATTTAAAATATTTGCATTTTTTGCATAGAAAATTTCAACAAAAAAACTAGCAATTTTGATGCATTTTCATTAAACTTGCATAGGCACTTTGCATGTTCAAGCTTGAAAATAATTTTCAGATCTGAGATTATTTAATCCCCATCATAAATCAGACTTCAAAACATTCACATAGCATTTTTTCACAAGATCTCAAACCTAGGGCTTCAAAAACAACGATTTTCACTAAATTTGACCTTATCGACTTTATAAACTTGCACCATAGGCATGTTGTGAGGAATATTTTTGAATTAATTTGTTTTTATTAGGGCAATAATTTGTTTCCCCACCTAAAAATCTTCACAACACCCTTTTAACGGGCTCTTGTAGTGAAAATTCGGTGAAAAACTATAAATTTTAACCATTTTTGCCCTAGGGTTTGACCTAGTTTGCACTCAAAGTGTGTTGTGATCAATTTTATGGATTGAGATGAATTATATCATTGATATTATTTTTTTTACCTCCTTAATTCCTTACAACACCTCCTTTGCTAGGTCTTGGAATTGAAAAACCGTGAAAAATTGCATATTTTGCTATATTTTCACTAGGGTTTTACCTTAAGTGGCACTAAAAGCATGTTGTGTTGGATATTTTGGCACCAAGTTTCTGTTATTACTGAAATTATTTTCTTTCCATCATCATTTTCCTCACAACACCCTTTGTTATGCTCTGTTACATTGAGTTTTGGTGAAAAAAGTGCCTATTTTGACATATTTTCACTATATTTTGACTTGGCATTATCTTGGATTTGCATCAAGAGTGTGTTGAGAGTGATCATATTTCTATTTTGGACTGATATCAGACATATAACTTACTGCCCTTGACTGAAATCCTTACAGCACCCTTTTGTTTCATTCATTTGCTGTGAAAAAAGTATCAAAAAATCAAGCATTCTGGGCTATTTTGGCTCTTGTCCTTTGCACCAATTTGAAATTCTTCTCAAAATCTAATATTACATTGAAATGGCACCTTCATTTCATTTTTTAATGGTATCTTTCCATGCATTTATCAAAAACCTTGATTTTGACCAATTTTTAACCCTCATGAGTCAACATCCTATGATTTTAGAAAGCTTAATTGAGTTCTTCTCCATAAATAGCAAGGAAAACAATGATAATGATCCCATAAGTTATCCTACTTCCCCTATAAATGAATACTCAAATGAGAAGACTAGGGATAGCTTTAGTAATTCCACTGCTCTCCCTGGCCAAGATGAAGCATTAGTGAATGAAGAGCTCCCTTTAACAAAGAACATTCCATGGGTAGAAAATAAGCAATTATTTAACAATAATCAAATTCCTACCTCTGTGGATCCTCCTACCAATCTTCTTCCTTTAGTAGATTGTTCGCATAGCTTGGATTTCAGTAAGGAAGAGAAAACCTTTAATGTCCCTCCTTTGTTTGAATATTCAAGTCCTTTGGACATCACTAAGAGGATAGAGAATAAGTACAATAGTAAGCTTCAACAAGAAAACATTCCACCTAGACAAAGGACCTTTGATCTTGGTGCTTCCTCCTCTACAACACAAAAATCCATAACAAAGCAAAGCCCTATGTTACTACAAAAACTAAGTCGTAAAATACAACAACGTCAGCTTGCAAAAAGGAGGAAGACAAGGTGACGAGCTTACCTTGCATCTCAACAAGAAAACATTGATCCTAACATTGAACCAAACAAACATGATCCTAACAATGAACAACATGATGAGCAATACATGAATTGGGCTATGGTACCTTGTGTCCCACTTTCGTCCAACATTAGGGAGTGGGAAGATGACGACGATGATTTGCTTATAGACAATCTCTAGCCCAATAGGGGCCCTACAAGTAGGTATCTCTAACCATTTATCTCTCTCATGATGTGCTTCCCTTGTGATGTGTTTCCCCCGTGATGTGTTATATTTTGTTTAGACCTCTTGGGATGACCTCAGATTCTCTCGTAAGGTCTGGGATACCAGGAGACTGCCTCTATTGTGACTATCTTCTATTTATATCATCATTCTTCTATATTTCCTCTCTCTAATTTCATTATTGTGTGTTATGTCTTGTGGACATAGCATTGCGGTTGGTGACTTGGGGGCACCCTCCTACATGACTGTCCCTAAGACACTTGCTTCTCTCCTCTTATTTATTGTTTCCCTTCCTCTAGTGTTTCCATCTAGTGGGCGAATGACGAAAAATATTTATACTGATGTGGACCTAGTGTCCCTTTCAAGAACAATCAAAAAATGGACTTAGTTCCTAATATGATGATAGGGTTGTAAATATTATCCGACGCTTGGCTAGTGGAAGCACTCGTGCTTTCTGCATAGTGAATTTTATGATGTTTCTATCGCATTTACAAATCTTAACAATACTATTGCTCTATGCACCTTTGTTTGTCTTTGAATCTAGCCTTGGCAGTACTCGATTCAGATAGCTTCGTGATATAGACCCACAGTTATCCTCGAACCCCAGATTCATTGTATAACCTTGGCTCTTTGTGTGGTTAATCATATGCATTGATGTTGTTGTTTATCATGATCTTGTAGACACTAACATGTTTCTTGTAGGGATGTGTTTGTAGGGACATTTGGCAATCATAAAGTACATGTCACCTCTCAGGGGCATGGGCTTTGCAAAAGTCAGTGTTCCCTTGTGTGTTTTTCCTACCTTAATGTGCTTGATATTGATAACTGATATCAACTGCCTTAAGGTGGGCGCATATATAAGGTAAGCTATCTATTATAGATGTTAGCAATGTGTTTGACCTCAGATGCAGAGACTTGTGCCCCAGAGTAGTGCATCATGCATCCTGAGTTTGATTACAATTAATAAATCAATCATGTAAGCCCTCTACGAAGGCAGGATATCGAGCATATTCTTTTTCTTAATCCCTCTACAGAGGTGGGGATGGTGTATTTCTCATAGCAGATTACATCATCCTGTCATTTTCAAAGTCCTCTATAGAAGCAAGGAGCAATTTTGTGATTAACTCAACCCTTAAGGGTGTCTTCAGCGATTGTTGTGGTGAAGCCCAATCGTTGGTGTGTGCCTATAATGTGCCTATGATGGTGTTGGACCTAGAAATAAGTACACTCCATTGCTTGTCTACTATGTTTTCTCTGTGTCTTCAAGTGTGTGTGTTTTCACGTGCTTGTTTTGTGTGACATGTTTGTTGCCCCATATGCAGAGACCAATGCCCTCAGGTTGTGCTTCCTACATTTTGGGAGGTTTTGCATGTCTTGCATGTGTGTTGCCCCATATATATAGAGACCTGTGCCCTAGAGTAGTGCATCCTATATTATGGGAGGTTTGTTTACTTTCCAGTACTTGCATCTGCATTTCATATATATGAGAAAAAGAAACGAAAAGATATCATTTCTACCTTCCATGCATTAATGTGTCTTCTATGCATTGACTGTCTTCTCTGTGTTCTGTGTGACTGTAATTGTCTTCTCCATGTTTTGCATGCATGTTCCTGTCTTCTATGTGATTGGTGTGTCTTCTCTGTGCTTGGCGTGTTTGCTGTGTTTGTGACCTTACTTTAATGCATGTATTGGCCTTGCATTTATACATACATTAAAGTGAGGGCTAAAATGTAATGTCGAAAAATGTCCCCTTGGGGGTTTTTCCCTCATAAGGTTTAGCTCCTGGGTCTTTAGCATGCATTTAGGACATCTTAGTTCATATTTTGGCATCCCGATGGAATGAGACCTAGGTTTCATGGAAAATTGGAGCCAAGTGGACCCCTTGAGCTATACCCTACCCAAAATAGGAGGAGGACTTGGGCACTCGTGCCCTAGTCCTACCCTATTTTGGGGCAGCCCTAATTTTTGGGTGTCAGTTTGTGACCATTATTTGGTCCTTTTGCCGACACGGTAAGTTTTGATTTTTAAAATCTTGGCGGGAGTGCTTGTAGTTACATATATAAGCATGTTTAGGCA
Source organism: Cunninghamia lanceolata (assembly GCA_027924645.1). NCBI lineage: Eukaryota > Viridiplantae > Streptophyta > Pinopsida > Cupressales > Cupressaceae > Cunninghamia > Cunninghamia lanceolata. The sequence goes on from BSBN01000317.1 coordinate 4,823,111, forward strand.
TCCATTTGTGAACTAGATGATTACTAGGAAGCTATTGTGTTCTCAAGGTGATTCAAGGCTTTCATTGTGTTGCAAGAGCAGACTTGTGTGTTTTGTGTGTTGATATTTGTAGATTTGAGCATCAATTTCCTCATGGAGTGAAGAGCATCTTCCTCGCATGAGAGCTTCACTACGAGGTGACATAATATTGTGTTTTCATCATTGATTCCTTTGGTTCTTGCCTCTACCTCACAAGGGCACACACTTTTCATTTGATAATAGTGTTCAAAGACTTAAGTATCCTCCAGGGCTTGACTGAGGCAAGCCTCTAAACACCACAACCCCCAAACCAAGTCTTGTGTTTTGAGGTTATAGGTGTCGTATTTAGGAAAAGTGGAGTTGCAGGAAGGATTGGCAGGCATCAAGGATTTAGGATCTGAAGAAAAGCAGGAGATAGGAGCACTTCTAGGACTTGGGAGCTTGCTCTAGTGTCCTCCACATCTAAGTTTTAGGAAATGGACATTACATGGCTGATCAGTGTCGGAAGGAGGTCCGGATCCCACAAAGAAATTGGTACCTTGGACTTGGGTGCCCACTCTAGTTTTCCCGACTGTTCCACTTCAGAATCCCAAAAATAGGTACTCTGTGATTTGGTATTTTACTCCTGTCTACAGGAGCTTTTTCTGTTATTCATCAATTTGTTGCCATATTTGCATAATTAGGGTCTTAATGGTCAATTGAGCATAGGAGAAGGAAAAATTGATAATTAAATTCCCTAATTCAAGTTTCCCTATGTCTCATAGCGACCTAGGGTATGATAGTGCTTGCCACTCGACCCTAGATCCTTGAATGTTAAGTGGAAAGGCTGATTTAAACATCTAAACACTAAAACATTAATAAATCATTTTTTCCCCTAAACAAGTTATCAACTACATAAAATCTTAACACTGTAGAAAAGAGTGAATAGATTCATTAGAGAAACTAGATTAGCACTAGGTGTTAGGTATAGTGCTAGCATTAATAAGTTGAAGACAATCATAGAGACAAACTAGCCAAGTGACAAAGAATATGAAGAATGGTCGAAAACCTTTGTTAAAAGTTATTGATCTTTTACTTTTTCTATTCTTTAACAACTCTTTCAAAATTCATAGATGATAATCAAAATTTGGAGGGAAAACCAAAGTGAAAGACATACAACTTTAATAAGTTTATAGAAGTAACAATAAGAGGAAATCAAAGATATAGTGATAATAAATTTGATGTAACTGGGAAATGATAGATGATATCACACGTTTATCAATAAACCACCAATTTAAGAGTCATACATAATAGAGTGAAAGTATTGTGCTACAAGGAGAGTACACAACAAGATTGAATTGACAACACTGAGTTACTATGAGAAAGGTCCCATTATATGTAGAGGATAAGGTTTATACCAAGATTTTTTATTATATAAGGGGCATGCAACCTTGTATAGTTTCAAGTTTTGGGACTGAATCTCACTATAGAATATTTTTTAAGTCTACATCAAAATTTGAAGAAGTATCATGGAGTTTAGAGATAGTGGAAATCTTGTTGCAATGGATTCTAGCTCTAGTGGTATCATGAAGGACATATCATAGATAGGACATATCATTTTGCTAAAGGTCACAACAATGATCCTTTTTCCTTGAAAATGGTTCATTCAACATAGGAGTCTAGACAAAGTCTTGGAAAATCCCAAGGTCCAAATTAGACAAGGCTACATCTTTTCAAGGTTTGGTAGGATTCTATTTGATATTGTGGTAGTAAGAGATAGATGAGGACCTTGTCTTGATAAGGAAATCTACCTCACAACAAAAATATCACATGGAAATTTTCTTCCTTTATTTATGTTACATCCTACACGAAGAGGGTTGATAATTTCATTAGGTGAAGTATCATTAGTAGTACTTCTCCCCCATCACACACAACCTCTAGCCTTTGAAAATATAGGACCATAAAATCACTTTAAAAGGTGCTAACCACATGTTATTCAAATTGTACATCTAACTGACAAGTGTCAATCATCTTAGAAGTGACATAAGCTTTGTCACTTAGTTATAAATAAAGATTATCTACGATGTAAATGAGGATTAGAAGTTTTGTGTATCAAAATAGTGTATAGAATCCATTTTCACACTCTAATTAAGTAGTAGGTCAAGACCATATTTGAGTGACTCCTTGTAATAATACATATATAATTTTCTTAGTGAATCAATATAAGATTTGGCTTTATTTCCATTCTACAAATTATCTCCATCTTGTTAATTCTTTCAAGAAACTTTGTAATTTTTAGGCTCACATTTTCTAAGCTTGTGTTGTAGTACAATTAGTCTATAACCAATGGTTGTATGTAAATAATTTTTATTACAATGTGTTGGACAATCAATAATTTGATAGATAATTAAGAATAATTTTTACTTTGGTAAATAAGGATGCATTTGAGGATCTAATCTTTACAAGACAAAGACATAAGACATTAGATCTTTCTAAAACTATAGGTGGAAAGTGTTACTTCATTGAATAGGTTTAAATATTTACTTTGTTGCAGTAGGATAAAAGGCACCAATCCATAGTATTTCTAATCACACCAACACTTTCAATGAAAATTCTCATAAAATATAATTTCCTTTTAGTTATTCATTCATAGTGAACTTAATGGTATAGGGATTAGCACCTTTTTGTCTTTGTTTCAAGAACCCTACTTAAATATCTATGAATATTACCTTTTCTATAAATTTGAGACCTATAAGTGTTCCAATTTCTAGACTAACATGATTTGGATTAGTGACAAGAAAAATAGCATCAATCAAATTATGTCTAAAAGGGTTTAGTTTATAATTGATTCATCTTGTAGAATAATTTATCAAAATTGTTTGATATTGGGTTAGTCTTTAAAGATATCCACAAGATTACCCTCCTAAGCCTACCAAAGCTTAAAGTGTAGTAAAGAAGAACCATCTCTCATCATTAGGCATGTTCAACCATTTTAATCATAGAAGATTATCACATCCAAAAACCTAACAATTCCCAAAGGATTAGAGATAAATTCTTCAATTAGCTTCTTAGGAAATGTTGAGAATATTGAGTAGATCCCAATCCCTAACAAAATGAAAAACTACATATAGTTGGTAAAATTAATTTTATTGCTAAATACCCATGAAAAAATATGATTCCATATTTGTAAACTTACTTACATAAGTCTCCATAGCACCACAACAGTGTGTTGAAAATTCTCAAGGAAGTGGCCTTTAGAATATATGGAATTGTTTGAGTTATGTTACAAAAAGTGACTTGCATAGTAGTGTAGTGCCCCTCCATTCTCACCGTGAATGTGCATCTTAATGATCGTTGACTAAGTTTGACTTAGGTGCGGAATATACTCTCCACTGAGAGGTATAGAGCATACTTGAAACTTATTTACTAATTATGATATTATATTAATTGTATTGTTTTGGAGTAATTATTTATATGAGTTAGTATTGTTTCATAAGAAAATCATATATAGTTATTTTATTCTTTATCATTACTGATTGATTCCTAATTTTAAAGCCACAAACAATAAGTGGTGGTTACTCACCTCTTTGAGGGAATCTTTCCATTTTTTGGGTCATTACTATTTTGTAGGAGTTATGGAAGAAAAATTTCATTTGCTATTTTAATTCTGAACATGGGATTTTGGGGGGATTCATTCATTCTTCCTCCGGGAGAGGATAGCATGGAATATTAATTTCTATTGCAGTACTCTGTCTTGGCACAAGAGCAAATGAGAATTCATCTTCAAATTTGTGAAGGCTTGGGATAAGTTGATGTTTTAGAATTCCATTACCTCGTAGTAGCAAGTAGTTGGGGAATGAATAGCAGCCCTTGTTGGTGCGAAAGGGCCTACTCAAGAGCTGAGTTGCTATTCCAGTTCCTCCCTATTTACATTCTTCATGTGTGGATATTTACTACAACCTTAATTTGTTTAAGGTGCGCATAAAATAATATATCATTCTATAGTATTTGGGTGTGTATATCCAGCAATTTATTTATTACCTACAACTATTATAACTATAATTGTAGTCGTTCTTCTCTTATGAATATTCCTATGTCTTTCTTGTCCCCACCTAGATTGCATCCATTTAGCTAAACTTGATTCAACACATGTAACCCCAACATATACATTTCTATGAGTAATCATAAGATTATGTCCATGGTTTGGTAGGGGCTCACTAGAGCCCAAACACCACACACCAGTTAAAGATTAGGTCTATGATGCACCAAATGTTCCTTTCGTAAATAACTCTCTCTTCTTCCATAAGAAATTGCCAGGCCTTTTTCTACAAATAAGGAAGCCCTCGATTCCTTTGTGACACCTTCCAACCCAACTTGGTTGACAAGGTCTACATTTCCTTCTTCTGGAGGGGCAGTTGTTTTGCAAACTCTACCCACTCTTCATTCATGAATGTTCTAAGGTTCTTTGGTTTGGGTTGAGCCTTTCCTGTGTTCCATCTCTAATGTGTGCTTTTATTGGCACATTGGCCTTGACTTAAATCGCTTTGGATTTGGTCTCCAATTCAAAAAAAAACATGCCTCAAGTTTTTTTTAGAATTTGCTGCCTCTCAAGGTCTATATCTTTTTTTGTTGTTCAACCAATTTATTAGGCCTTCCAATTCCCTTTTCTACTCTCTGAATGTGTTATCTTCATCGATAACCCTTTTAAAAAGTTGAGAATCCTGATATAAGACCATAGCTCTGTAAGTGTTCTTATACAAATAGAAATATAAGCAAGTTTACCTCATTCTGGCTGATAAATTCAGCCTCTCTGCATAATGAAATGGCCACGTCTTTGTCTTTTATATCTCTTATATCTGATTCCCTCATTCTTTGGTGGTGGTATTCTGATAGTTTCTTTGCATCTTTATGCGTTGGATTAAGTCTTATTTCCTTACGTTTGCATGCCTGTGTTTATTATTTTGGTAACATCTTGGCATATTTCATTTATTTCAAGAATATTTCTAAAAATCATTTTGGCTTGTCAGAAATGCCTCTCAATAACTACCAAAAGTATTCTATTATGGGTAACTATTTGAGTCTATGGGCAAAGTTGAGTTGGAGAAGAAATTGTTTGAATCAAACCTTGCCTTGTTTTAGCGCTTCAAATTTTGTGCAGCACCCCAGATCATTACATTTGTTGAAACTTTATTTCTTTGATGGTGCCTTTCCTTCTACCAATTGCATATGCTTACAGTTTCTAAAACCTTTCCAAAGAATCCATTTTGTGCTTATCTTACGATCATAGCATTTCTTGAGATGACATCTCTTTGAGGTGATAGTCCATATGTGCCTTGTCTTTGCATCCGTAGTTTGCATGCATGATTATCAGTTTAATTGCAACTTCCATAAGGGATTTAATCTCCTATATCATTCTTTAAATCAATGTTAAAAGACCAACACTCAGTCTGTGTAATAGCCTAACCTTGAATAACGTTTCCTTTAAACCCCTTAAATTTTGTTATTAACGATTCTCTTAAAGAAATATCTTGTTGATTTGGCTAACTTTTTATATAATTCTAAACCTACAATAGTTAATAATGGAATTTAAAATGTTTGTCATTTAGTGCACAAGTCTTACCTTTGCTTTCACGGATGCATGTTAACTCACATTATTATGTTACTATTATATTTTAAAAATATCGATTCTCTTTATCTTTTATAATTACTAACTTTAGATTTTATTTTATTTTATATAGAATCTTTCCTATATGCAATTCTATCTTTTTATATAAATTATTTCCTTAGATCAAATCTTTCTTTTTAAGAATTACTCCTTTTAAATAAGAATATATGTATTAAAATGGAGATAAATATAAATTAGATCCCTTTATAAAAGAGAAATTAAATAATATCCTGTTTATTCAAAAAAATAAAAAAACAAAACAAAAAGAAAAAAGAAAATTTCTTATTTATTTAAAAGAAAATAAAGAAAATTCTATTTGCTTTTACTAAAAAGAGTAGAGTCTCTATTTATTAAATTATTATGTTTAAATAAAAAGTTATGCAATTTTATATATGATTTTAACAAGTTAGGTAAGAAAAAAAAAATATTTTATCTTGTGTGGTATTTTGTGTATTTTATTACAAATTTTACCTGGAATTTATAGATAAATGTTTAACAATTGTATTGAAATGTCATTATAACCTCCATGAATGCATTACTGTATCTTAACTTTAAATCAAACCTTTTTCCTTCTATTATTATCTTAACTTGATTTTGTTTCATGAAGGCACTTTCTAGCTTAGTTGCTTAACCTTAGATCCATATGATTCTTTAGTGGCTTCATACCATGATTTATATTTAAAATTGATACATCACCAATATGAAATTTAATGTCTTAGTAAATCATGTTTAAAATTCCATATTAGTGTTTAAAAGTATTTTCAGGTTTTATCCTAATGTGATTCAGAAAGAAAGAATGGATTAGATTCTTTATTGAGAGTGTTTCAAGTAAACTTCTAATTTTTTTGAATACATGTGATGATAGGCTTATAATTAACTATCATATCAAACTTTATTGCATAGTTGACAATTGTGAAAGAATTGGGCTCTTTATTCACTCATGGAAATACTTTTATTTCGAAAATTAAAAAAAAAACTTTATCCTCTTGATTAATGTTAAAGATAAAAAATCAAAACTATTAGATAAGATTTAGTAATGTGTTTCATTTGTGTTATTGATAAATACATTATGGTATTAACGCTAGGCAAGAAGTAGCCTCCTTTTTAGTATCAAACTATCAATTAGATTATTTAGACATGCTTGCATTATTAGAAATAGCAATGTACTAAATAGGGCAACTAGTTTGAATAACTTAGAATTGTAGAGATAATTGTAAGGAATGAAATATCTTTCTAATATTTTCTTCTTTGTATGTTAAAGCTTATACTATGTTTAAATTAGCATTGATCTCATCTTAAGAATGGGGAAATATGTATTTGATTTCCTTGCAAAGAAGATCTATTGTTATCTTTTTGCTTGCATGACTAGAAAAGCATAGTAGTAATTTATATACTAGCATGAAAAACATCATTTATGTATAGAAAATTTTATGAGATTATTATGAGATAGGTAAACCCCAATTTTATACTATTCTCCTATATGGTTTGAAATGTGAATGTGTATCCAATTTTCAAAAGACTTTAATGCCATATAAATAATATTCTAGAAGCTTTGAGTTGTATGATACTGTCATGTGGTTACAAGTTCAAGTTTCGAACTACGATGTCTCTGCACTACGCGTACGTAGGCAAGGCCATCATGGATGAGCCACCGAGAGATTAGGTCGCCCCCCTAGGGCCTTAGGCTTGTCATTTTAAGCAATTGATATTTGTTTTATGTAAATTAGCAACTATGCAGGACTAATGTTTCATTAGATGTGCAGTTTGAGATCTCTAAGCGATGCAGGATTCTGAAACTAAGAAGATACGCATCTATTGATTGAACAACTTACTGGAACAAAGAATATGTTTTCCACTATGCTACAGATGAGTATATGGTTCTTGTTATACTTGTTTGTAATTGTATGTGAGATGTCTTGTTCCTAAATGAAAGGATCTTTTATTATGTGTTTGTAAATTAGGTTGTGTTTCTATTTATGGCATTTATACACTAGTTAGCTAGAAATTGAATTGTAGCATGCTTGGTTATTAGTTGCCACATTATAGAAGTGAGTAATATAGGATCATCTAACTTGGTGTTGTAAAATAAACCTTACTTGTTTATCGAACATGTATCTTTTATTATTCATGACAATTTCTTGTAATCCTTTATACAGGACCTTAATGAATACTTATCTCATGTTATAATATGGAATTGTATGTGTATATTCATCTGATGCAAATAGACTTAGATTGATCTATGGTTGTTAGGTAACTCATAATGTTAGTTAGATCTTGTTATTTAGTAATGTAGCCATGTGTACCCTAGAGGATAAAGCTTAACTTAGATGTTATAATAAACATAATTTTCTTATCATTGATATTTGTCTATTAATATATATATATATATATATATATATATATATATATATATATATATATATATTCCCTTTTGCAATGATTAGTTGAGCTTTTCTCTAGGGTTTCGTGGTGGGGCATTACATAGTGTATTAGAGCCAAGTTTCAGCACTGGGATCTCTGGTTAAGGCTGTCACCCATGTTTAGTTATAGTAATTATTTTTATGCATGTGATAGGAACTCTTGAGTTGGATAACAAGCTTTAATCTAAGCACCTAGATTGATGTATTGGTTAGATGATCATGATTCAGCATCATGTGATATGTAGAAAGTAGAGTGGAAGAAAAATGGAAAAGGGAAGGGGATAGCAAGTAATGTTATGATTTTACAAAGGGAATCACATTGGTTATGGAAATAAATGTACTTATGGTTGTAATGAACTTGTCTATGAAAATATAATCTTCCCTTGTAAATGTGGAAAACCAGTAACTGTGCATTGGTTGAGTGTTGTGAATACCCCATACATGCTTTGTGTGCCCATGGGATGGTGATACTGGGTACCCATCCATGGGGAATGTGTGTATTTTTGTGTGGGATTAGTCATACCATTACGTGTGTTTGTATGTTTGTTACTCGATTGAGGGCCAACCCTTGTGTGGTTGAAAAAATATATATATAAGAGTAGCCAAAACTTAGATTCATAGATTCTCTTATTTTGGTTCTTTAGTCCCTCGATCTGTGAAGGGGTAGTAGTAGCAACAAAGTTCCTTGGGTGGAGTGTGTAGCGAATGCTTATGATGGAGCAGAGCGATCCCTCACTCAACCGAACCTAAGGAAACATACTCACTACTTTCCCTTATGATGGATTAGGGTACTTGATCCATATGTGCTAGCCTAATCCCCACAGTTCTTGAGCATCTGGATGGTATTTCTTGGATGATCATCTACCTTGTCTTCATGAAAGGTATGATATGCCACATGAGTTGTCAGTTGGGGGCCGGGGTCTAGGATCTGCATGGACAACCCAACTGAAACTATGTGATGACATGAGTCATCACTTGGGGGCCGGGGTCTAGGACTTGCATGGATAACCCAAGTGAGACCATGTGTCCCATGTATATTTTGAGGTCCAGCATGTGGAGGGAGATTTGTTACCCATGCTGAGACAGAACCCGTATCTGCACAAGTTTTGACATGATGCAATAGGTTGTAACGTACTAGAATTTCACATCACAAGAAACTGGAGTAACACAAAAATTTACTGAAAGTAAAATCATGTACAGTAAATTAATATAACTTATGCTCATCATTTAAAAGGATATGCAATCAGATAACATTCTAGAGTCCATTCAAGACTTCAATTTCATAAGTAAAACTACAACCGTAAATTCAAAACATACATAAATACATCTGAAGTCCCTTACAGAGTATGTCAAAAATAAATATTACAAGTGTCGAATAATGGCATCAAGCCTTACAATCATTGAATACAAGAAGTACAATCTGATATAAATGACAAATAATCTAACAAGGAGTCCTCGACCGCCATCGACCAACCGGCCATCTGCTGCGTCGAAGGACAAGAACATGGTTCAGGCACTTTTTCTGCCCAACCACGAAGCTTGCGCTTCCCCGGTATCCTTCAAACTGAAGGATGCCCGACCCTGCTCGAAGAGCCTAGCAACCTGGAAACATATGCAGGGTGGAATCTGGTATGTGCCTATCAATCTACATGCATCACTAATATGAATGCAGCATCTCATCAATAGGATGTGGTAGGAAATAAAATATACAATGTATAGCTAGGAAAAGTCCATCTATTTGAATGGTGCATGTCTATTTCAACATTCTGTTAGCTTTGGCCAAAGTGTTACTCCGTAATAATGGCATGCAAGTTTGAAAAAGAAACTTACTTCCCTAATAACCCACATTCAATACCCGTCCCGGAAGACAATCTTTCCTCATAACTCTAATACAATGACGAGGGTAAGCAAAATCAAGTAAACATCTCACTCTCTACATAGTAATCATCATTTGTCAGAAACTTCAAGGAAGAGAACAAAGCAATTTCAAATTCAATTTGTAAACGTAATTCATGTCAATTTGAATTAAGTAACTCTACTTGGAATGATCATCAGTGTAAGAGACAAATAGACGGATCCTTTAAGTATAACTTCTGTAGTCTTTTCAATTAGTGCACTAATGACTTAATATAAAGAACAAAGTTTCTTGAAAAAGACACATTGAAGAAAAAGAAATGTATATCTTTCGTCTAGCTTCAGAGGATCGTTTACATGGTTTTGAATAAGTTTTTAGATCAGATTTCAAAGCAGTACAAAAGTTTAATTGTTTCTATTTCTAAATGTGGACAGCTGGCTTGGGTCATTATAATGAGTTATCTAGTTTCAGAACTTATCATTGTTTCCTTAAATATCGTCCACTTCAATGGTCAAACATCCTTGTGCAGTTTTAGATACTATTAGATATGATCTGCTGACTGTTACGGGTTTTCTTTAAACAACGAACGAAAAGGTTCAACAAAGAATATGTTTTGATCCCCGGGGTCGGAATATACAGAAAAATTGTTTAAGATTCATCATTTTACTCAGAAGACTAAGGCTTCACGTAAGGACATCTCCAATCTGTGAATGATGGCATTAATGGAGGGTATACGTTAAGCCGGGGACGTGGTCCACATAACAAGGAATAAAGACATAAAAAAAAAATGTAGTCGGCAATATAATTCAGCAGTTTGTCCTTACGAAAACGAATGTAACATTAAGTACCATACAACTGCAACAAATAGGGATCGACACAAAGTGTTGGGAAGATAAAGACTGAGTACAACTTATTTCACTTAAAGAAAGAAAGACTCTCTAAAACATACAGAAAATTGTCTCCAAAAAGTTCTGAGGGTCGCTCCATCGGCCTTAAGAAGACCTCGGCTTTTCTCAGACTAAACAAATCAAGGTTAGTGTGGGGCTGTTCTAAGGGCCGTAAGTGGAGACTCACGCGAAGAGATCTACTCCTAGAAGGCCGGTTGATAGAGAAGTGTCAAAATCTGATGGGATAAGCACAATTGATAAACTGCAGCAGGAGAGTTTAGTGAGGTTTCTGCGTATGACAAAATAGGAAGAGACTAAAGGCCACGTTTCGTGGGATGACTCAACACAGACCGATCCATCATATGCATAATACAATCATAACCAGACAATATTCTAGTTTTAAAAAAAAAAGATGCTATTAAGCTACAGCTCACACAGAAATGATATCTACCTAATCCTCTTAGAGAATCGATTAACAGTCCTATTGTTTATGTCCTCCTTCTGACTTAAAATGATCACTTCTGAAGCATCTGGCCGTCGTATTTGGCAAAGCAAATTGAGATGGCAACACAATCATTTCCCTATTTAAATGACTTCATTCATGGTTAATTAAACTGTATTGTCTCCTTCTAATGTGGACATTTTGACCAGAAGATTTATTTTTGCCGGTGTAGGCTTCTCTATTGCACGTTCCTAAGAAGATCAGAAGCCATTCAAACAATGGAGGAGGGAAAACAAAGAACAGAAGTATTATATTCAAGCATGAGGGTTACCTTTCTTCATTGTCTATCCCAGGGAATGTGACCAAATCCATCTATTCTGCCTCCGTCGGTGTGGTCGCTGAATACCTTTCCTTGCCTTCTGTGTCTTCCAAATCCTGCATATATCCTCCTATTTGCTCCTCCATATATTTTTTTTTAACCCTAATCTTCCCTACGATTGACAGTTTCCTTCCCCCACCAACATGCAGAAATCCTGTATTTGTTATTTTATTTTATTTTGTAATCCCATAATGCATGCATCGCATGCTTTTTCTCATAGTTCAAACAAGACTCTCTCTCCTCCTCCGCTTGCCAGCTAAAAATAATAAATAAAAAAAAGAATACTAAAAAGAAACTGAGAATACACCTTGATTTTAGTTCAATAACCGAATATTTCCTTTCTCTATATGTATAAAAGAATGCATGAACATAAATGGTTCTCTATCTAATTTAAATTAGATATTAAATCCTTTACCAATATATCACATAAAAAAAAAAATACTTCTAAAGATAACAGTACTAATTACATCTATATTTGTTTTACATGTATTTAAATTACTTATTTATTCCATTTGATTTATTTAATTAACAGAACTACTAACCCTTGTAATTTTAATTGCTTATAATTGGTATTTCGATATTACAATAGTTTTTTTTATTTTTTTATTTTTAAAACAAACAATAACTCTACTAACTTATTGGTTTTCTTTTCTCAACAGCTATCGAGTTGAAAATACAATAATCCCGTCATTCAAAGCTATTCCTCTCAGTTGAAAAACATCAACATCCATTCAATAATCACACAAACATGATCAACAATCTAAACATGCAAATGTTACTTATCAGAAATACATTCGACGCGATGCAAATGCAAGATAAAACAACTACGTGTGTGTGTGGAATTCCCAGATAAAACCCGTCAGATGTTGCCACGTAGCTAGGACTCTCCTACCTGAGCCATGCTCTTGTCATCGACAAGGCTGCAAAAGTCAAACTCACAAGACCATCAATAAGTTAGTCCCAATATAGCCGAAGCGAAGGAAATAGCCGAAGCGAATTAGTTTAACTAATCAACGTAATTACTGAAATTTAACCTTTCAATCAAGTATGCAAGTATGAGACGTGATATCCTTCCCTAGTTGGAAGAGACATCGTCTCGATGTCTTATTACATCACGTAACAATAAAATCAAAACAATAATGTATCATCATTTGAGTTTCATAATATCTGAATATGCATGTAAACAAACATCTAATCTAATTTCCCAAATGCGGAAAAGATTTATCAATATCAGAAGCATCCTCCCAAGTGGCACTGTCCACTATATATTGGTCCCATTGGACCTTATACTGCACTATGTCTCGATTACGCAACTTAACGTTGCGCTTCTCCAAGACTCGAATGGGCTCCACTAGCACCACTCCTGGATCCTGTACCTGCAGAGCATGCCAGTCAAGAATATGCAAAACATCAGGATGATAAGGTTTGAGCAATGACACATGAAAAACATTATGGATTTTGGCGAGAGTTGGCAGCAATGCAAGTCTGTATGCAACTGGATTGATCACTTCAAGAATGTCGAAAGGTCCTACAAAACGTGGGGCTAGTTTCGATGCCTTGCCAAACGAAATCAAACTCTTATGAGGCTTGACCCTTAAGAACACTTTGTCACCCACGGAGAATTGCCTAAAAGTCCTGTTCTTATCTGCATAACTCTTCTATCTATCTGAGGCTTGTTTCAATTTTTCTTTGATTAGTTTCATCTGATCTTCCATTTCCTTCAACATATCAGGTCCAACTACTATTCGGTCTTCAATCCTGTCCCAACTGATTGGATTTCTACACCTGCGACCATAGAGAGCCTCGAAAGGTGCCATACCTAAGGATGCATGGTAGGAATTATTATAAGCAAACTCTACCAAGGGTAGATATTCCTCCCATTTGTACTGCTGGTCCATACAATACATCCTCAGAAGATCCTCTACAACCTAGTTGACTTTCTCTGTCTGACCGTCTGTTTCAGGGTGATAGGCTGTACTAAAGTTCAATTTGGTTCCCAAAGCTGCATTAAGTGTGATCCAAAACCTAGAGGTCATACGAGTGTCACGATCTGAAATGATCGTCTCTGGCACTCCATGAAGTCGAAAGATCTCTTGGACAAACTTCTTTGCTAAAGTCAATGACCCATCCGTGAGATTTCCCAGAATGAAATGAGCCACTTTCATTAGTTTGTCAACCACCACTAAAATGACATCATGCCGATTCTTTGACATGGGTAACCCCTGAATAAAGTCCATGCTAATCACCTGCCACTTGTACTCAGGTATGCTATGTGGATAAAGTAATCCTACAGGATGGACATGTTCTTCCTTAACACGTTGACACTCTAAACATCGAGTGACAAACTCTGTCACATCCTTCTTAAGCTTAGGCCAAAAATACAATGGTCTCAATCCTTCCATTGTCTTAGTCACACCAGGGTGTCCAGAATATGGAGCACTGTGAATTTCCTCGAGAACTAACTTTCTCAATTCACCCGAATCTGGGATATACATTCTCCCCTGATATCTCAGAAGCCCATCTGATTCTATCACATATCCATCAAATCGATGATCTGTAGGGTCTACTTCTAATGCTTGCTTAACTCTTTCATAGTGCTCATCTCCTTGCAAGTTTCAAATTACTTGCTGTCTCAGATTAGATCTAGAAGTCACCATGGCTGACAGATGTCGTCTTCTGCTAAGAGCATCTGCAATCCTGCTCTCTTTACCTTTTATGTACTCAATCCCAAAATCATATTCGCTAAGGAATTCTAGCCACCTTCTCTGTCGAGCGTTGAGATTAGGCTGGGTAAAGATATATTTGAGCCCTAAATGATCTGTCTTAAGCTCAAAAGGCTTACCCAAGAGATAGTGCCTCCACATCTGAAGTGCATGAACTATGGCAGACAACTCAAGATCATGAGGTGCATAATTTAACTCATGTTGTTTCAGTTTCCTGGATTCGTATGCCACTACTTTTCCGTTCTGCATCAACACTCCTCCCACACCTTCACCAGAAGCATCTGTAGTCACTATGAAATGACCATTAGGATCAGGTATGGTCAGAATAGGTGCTGATGTTAGTCTTTCTTTCAACAACTAAAAAGCTTGTTCACATTTATCTGTCCACTTGAACTTCTTACCTTTCTTCTGCAACGAGGTTATGGGTGCCGCAACTGTCGAGAATCCTTCTACAAATTTCCTGTAATATCCTGCAAGCCCCATAAAGCTTCTTACCTCAGTCACAGTCTGCGGTGCGGGCCATTCCATTATTGCCTTGATCTTTTCAGGATCTACTGCTATCCCATCAACTGAAATTACGTGGCCAAGATAGTGTACTTTACTCTGATAGAATGTGCACTTGGATAACTTACCAAATAGTTTTCTTTCCCTCAAACGCTGCAAGACTAATTTCAAGTGTCTTTCATGCTCCTCCAATGACTTAGAATAAATCAAAATGTCATCAAGAAAGACCAGTACAAAATCATCAAGGCAATACCTAAATACACTGTTCATCAAATTCATGAATGCTGCCGGAGCATTAGTTAACCCGAATGGTACTACTGTGAATTCATAGTGACCATATCGCGTTCTAAATGCCATTTTAGAAATATCCTCATCCTTAATCCGTAATTGATGATATCCGGATCTAAGGTCTATCTTGGAGAATACCTTTGCACCTTTCATCTGGTCGAACAATTCATCAATTCTTGGAAGCAGATACTTGTTCTTGATAGTTGCCTTGTTGAGCATTCTATAATCAATGCACAACCTCAATGTTCCATCCTTCTTCTTCACGAAGATTACTGGTGCTCCCCAAGGTGATACACTGGGCCTGATAAACCACTGTTTTAACAATTCCTCTAATTGTGCCTTAAGTTCAAATAGTTCTGTTGTTATCATCCTGTAAGGTGCTTTTGACTGTGGTTCTATTCCTGGCATAAGATCTATAGAGAAATCAAATTCTCTTTTAGGTGGTAGTTCAGTAAACTCATCAGGAAAGACATCTTTAAATTCTCTAAGGATAGGATACTGATCAAAAGATGGTTCCTGATTTTCTATATCCCTTATCTTCACTGCATAGATAGAACAACCCTTTCTCTTAGCCTTTTTCAATTGCATGGCAGATATACGTCTTAGCTTAAGGGGTGTTCGTGATCCATGAATTTCTACCAGGTTCCCAAAGTCATCAAGGCATTTTACTACTTTCTCCTCGCAATCTACTATAGACTTATGTTCGGACAACCAATTAATTCCAAGAATCACATCATAAGATCCTAGAGGTGCAACATAAAGATTGACTTGAGTTTGGAAAGTGGGAAGATCTATTTCACTGCATACAAGACATGAGTCTACCCTTCTCTCTGCATTGTTACCATACTGCACCATCCACGAGTTTTCCATGTATCCAGGTTTAATAGATAACTTAGCTACGACTTTTGGGTCAACAAAACATTCTGTAGCTCCAGTGTAATTAAAATAGAAATTGGAAGGCCAAAGAGCTTACCGGACATCTAAATAGGCGTAGCTTGGAAATCCGCTTGACGATGATCCACTGCTGCATGAATCTGGTGTTGTGGAGCTCTCTGTCAATTTCCATCTCTCTGATTTTTTGCTCGACAAGGACATGCACTAGCATAGTGCTCTCCTCCACAAGTATAACATCCATCTCTGGGTCCCCTGTGCCTAGCTGGATTGTCTCTCCGATTACCGTTACCATTGTTACCATTGCTACCTCTCCTGTTGTTATTTCCACCTTGGTTTCCATTGTTCTTTTCCTGGTAGTTATTGCCCTTCTTGAGATTCCTTATCTGGCATTTGTTATTTCCTTGGTTGCCACTGTCATTCTGATACCTTTTAGTTCCATTCTTCATATCCCGATTCTTGCGGTAATTTGAGATCTGTTGTAGTTTATGTTCTTGCTTGGTAGCCTTTTCAAACACTTCATCCATGGTTAAGGGATTATGCATGTCCACATCTGATCCAATCTGTAGCCTTAAGCCAAAAATGAATTTGCGAATCCTGAACCTTTCGTCGAGTTCATATTGCGGTACATATTTCAACAAGTGAGAGAATTTCTCCCAATACTGAGTCACAGTCATACCTCCCTGAGTGAGGTTTTGAAATTCAGTCATTTTCTTGTCGAAATAAAGTTGTGGTAACCACCTCTTTCAGAAGAGCTCAAGAAAACGATCCCATGTGACTTCTCCTGGAAGCAGTTTCTTTTCAACTTTCTCATTGTCCCACCAAGTAGCTGCTTCCCCAATAAGCTGATAAGATCCCCAAATAGCTTTAGTTTCAGCAGACAAATCACGGAGGTCAAAGTATTTTTCCATGTCAATGATCCAAGCTTCAGCACCGTCACCAATAGTCTTACCATCAAACTTAGGAGGTGTAACCTTTTTAAGGTCCTTTCCTAATTCCTCGGTAATCTTATTTCTGTTATTTCCGTTCACTTCTCCTTCAGGACCTCGAGCTTCCTCTCTTCTTTCCTCATTTCTATTTCCCCTTATGCCTCTGATTTCTTCTTCCAAGGTATTCATTCTGGTTCCCTGTTGAGTCAGAAGAGCTAAAATTTGGTTCAACTGATTATTCTATCCCTCACCATTCTGTCCAGCATTATTATTTCCCTCATTGTTTCTGGCATTAGACCCTCCTGCATCAGTGCCAGCATTATTTCCAACATTGCCTTCTTCATTGTTACCTGCATCAGGGTTACTACCAAATCCTAGGGTTGTTCCCCTACGTCCAGAGTTCCTAGTGTTCATGGTGAACTATCTGCAAGAGTTTTCAACCTTTAGCGTAATGGTTCCATAAATTTCTAGAGTAGAACCATTGCTCTGATACCAAATGTAACGTACTAGAATTTCACATCACAAGAAACTGGAGTAACACAAAGATTTACTGAAAGTAAAATCATGTACAGTAAATTAATATAACTTATGCTCGTCATTTAAAAGGATATGCAATCAGATAACATTCTACAGTCCATGCAAGACTTCAATTTCATAAGTAAAACTATAACCGTAAATTCAAAACATACATAAATACATCTGAAGTCCCTTACAGAGTATGTCAAAAATAAATATTACAAGTGTCGAATAATGGCATCAAGCCTTACAATCATTGAATACAAGAAGTACAATCTGATATAAATGACAAATAATCTAACAAGGAGTCCTCGACCGCCATCGACCAACCGGCCATCTGCTGCGTTGAAGGACAAGAACATGGTTCAGGCGCTTTTTCCACCCAACCACGAAGCTTGCGCTTCCCCGGTATCCTTCAAACTGAAGGATGCCTGACCCTGCTCGAAGAGCCTAGCAACCTGGAAACATATGCAAGATGGAATCTGGTATGTGCCTATCAATCTACATGCATCACTAATATGAATGCAGCATCTCATCAATAGGATGTGGTAGGAAATAAAATATACAATGTATAGCTAGGAAAAGTCCATCTATTTCAACATTCTGTTAGCTTTGGCCAAAGCGTTACTCCGTAATAACGGCATGCAAGTTTGAAAAAGAAACTTACTTCCCTAATAACCCACATTTGATACCCGTCCCGGAAGACAATCTTTCCTCATAACTCTAATACAATGACGAGGGTAAGCAAAATCAAGTAAACATCTCACTCTCTACATAGTAATCATCATTTGTCAGAAACTTCAAGGAAGAGAACAAAGCAATTTCAAATTCAATTTGTAAACGTAATTCATGTCAATTTGAATTAAGTAACTCTACTTGGAATGATCATCAGTGTAAGAGACAAATAGACGGATCCTTTAAGTATAACTTCCGTAGTCTTTTCAATTAGTGCACTAATGACTTAATATAAAGAACAAAGTTTCTTGAAAAAGACACATTGAAGAAAAAGAAATGTATATCTTTCCTCTAGCTTCAAAGGATCGTTTACATGGTTTTGAATAAGTTTTCAAATTAGATTTCAAAGCAGTACAAAAGTTTAATTGTTTCTATTTCTAAATGTGGACAGCTGGCTTGGGTCATTATAATGAGTTATCTAGTTTCAGAACTTATCCTTGTTTCCTTAAATATCATCCACTTTAATGCTCAAACATCCTTGTGTAGTTTTAGATACTATTAGATATGATCTGCTGACTGTTATGGGTTTTCTTTAAACAACAAACAAAAAGGTTCAACAGAGAATACGTTTTGATCCCCGGGGTCAGAATATACAGAAAAATTGTTTAAGATTCATCATTTTACTCAGAAGACTAAGGCTTCACATAATGACATCTCCAATCTGTGAATGACGGCATTAATGGAGGGTATATGTTAAGCTGGGGACGTGGTCCACATAACAAGGAATAAAGACATAAAAAAAAATGTAGTCGGCAGTATAATTCAGTAGTTTGTCCTTACAAAAATGAATGTAACATTAAGTACCATACAGCTGCAGCAAATAGGGATCGACACAAAGTGTTGGGAAGATAAAGACTGAGTACAACTTATTTCACTTAAAGAAAGAAAGACTCTCTAAAACATACAGAAAATTATCTCCAAAAAGTTCTGAGGGTCGCTCCATCGGCCTTAAGAAGACCTCGGCTTTTCTCAGACTAAACAAATCAAGGTTAGTGCGGGGCTGTTCTAAGGGCCGTAAGTGGAGACTCACGCGAAGAGATCTACTCCTAGAAGGCCGGTTGATAGAGGAGTGTCAAAATCTGATGGGATAAGCACAGTTAATAAACTGTAGCGGGAGAGTTTAGTGAGGTTTCTGCGTATGACAAAACAGGAAGAGACTAAAGGCCACGTTTCGTGGGATGACTCAACACAGACCGATCCATCATATGCATAATACAATCATAACCAGACAATATTCTAGTTTTAAAAAAAAAAGATGCTATTGAGCTCTAGCTCACACAGAAATGATATATGCCTAATCCTCTTAGAGAATCGATTAACAGTCCTATTGTTTATGTCCTCCTTCTGACTTAAAATGATCACTTCTGAAGCATCTGGCCGTCGTATTTGGCAAAGCAAATTGAGATGGCAACACAATCATTTCCCTATTTAAATGACTTCATTCATGGTTAATTAAACTGTATTGTCTCCTTCTAATGTGGACATTTTGACCAGAAGATTTATTTTCGCCGGTGTAGGCTTCTCTATTGCACATTCCTAAGAAGATCAGAAGCTGTTCAAACAATGGAGGAGGGAAAACAAAGAACAGAAGTATTATATTCAAGCATGAGGGTTACCGTTCTTCGTTGTCTGTCCCAGGGAATGTGACCAAATCCGTCTATTCTACCTCCATCGATGTGGTCGCTGAATACCTTTCCTTGCCTTCTATGTCTTCCAAATCCTGCGTATATCCTCCTATTTGCTCCTCCATATATTTTTTTTTAACCCTAATCTTCCCTACGACTGGCAGTTTCCTTCCCCCACCAACATGCAGAAATCCTGTATTTGTTATTTTATTTTATTTTGTAATCCCATAATGCATGCATCGCATGCTTTTTCTCATAGTTCAAACAAGACTCTCTCTCCTTCTCCGCTTGCCAGCTAAAAATAATAAATAAAAAAAAGAATACTAAAAAGAAACTGAGAATACACCTTGATTTTAGTTCAATAATTGAATATTTCCTTTCTCTATATGTATAAAAGAATGCATGAACATAAATGGTTCTCTATCTAATTTAAATTAGATATTAAATCCTTTACCAATATGTCACATAAAAAAAAAATACTTCTAAAGATAACAATACTAATTACATCTATATTTGTTTTACATGTATTTAAATTACTTATTTATTCCATTTGATTTATTTAATTAACAGAACTACTAACCCTTGTAATTTTAATTGCTTATAATTGGTATTTCGATATTACAATAGTTTTTTTTATTTTTTTATTTTTAAAACAAACAATAACTCTACTAACTTATTGGTTTTCTTTTCTCAACAGCTATCGAGTTGAAAATACAATAATCCCGTCATTCAAAGCTATTCCTCTCAGTCGAAAAACATCAACATCCATTCAATAATCACACAAACACGATCAACAATTTAAACATGCAAACGTTACTTATCGAAAATACATTCAACGCGATGCAAATGCAAGATAAAACAACTACGTGTGTGTGTGGAATTCCCAGATAAAACCCGTCAGATGTTGCCACATAGCTAGGACTCTCCTACCTGAGCCATGCTCTTGTCGTCGACAAGGCTGCAAAAGTCAAACTCACAAGACCATCAATAAGTTAGTCCCAATATAGCCGAAGTGAATTAGTTTAACTAATCAACGTAATTACTGAAATTTAACCTTTCAATCAAGTACGCAAGTATGAGACGTGACATAGGTACGATGCCACACCCCACTAATGTTCTCACATAGTGCTGGTGATGATGTTGTGTCGCTGATGGTAGAGTTGGGCTCAAGGACATGATGCCATGTGCTTAGACACATGAAGGTGCACTATGAGATTGTGTTATAGCCTACTTGTGTGATGAGTGTAATGGGGCCTCGCACACTTGTAGAGGGATACTCATGTTTTCTTTTGATAGTGTTTAGGTCGGTTAGCATATGGGTATGTCCTAGCCATGTATACCTTTGGCTATGGTGAGTACCTACGTGTGCCTTTCCCACGAGGTATCACTATGCGGGGTGTGTTCTACGCGTGCCTACTTCCGCGGAGTCACAGACACACTGCCATATGGTATACGACTAGTGCGTGCCTTCTCTGGCTAGTGTATGACCATGCTACACTAAGATGCGATGGAGGATGTGGCCGATGTGCACATTCCATGTGGGCAGCCAGGGATTGTGTGGGCCACTTGGTTAGTCCATGCCACATGACGACACGATGTAGGGTGTAGCCAAGGAGTACACCCTGAGCCATGTGGATGGTGTGCTCTCTCTACACCACATGAGGGCTACTATTATAGCCTAATGTTGTTCCCTCCTTCCTTGTTTGGTGGCTAATGTCTAGTCACACAATGTTGTACAATGCAATCTCGAAGATTGTGGATTTTCTCTATGGTTATTAATGATTTTCTACTGATTGTGAAGGCTGACACTTTGTTTATATTTGATTCTGATGGTTTAGCCACACCTTGTGATCTTATTTTCTTGTAGCCTTCGTGGTTACATTTGATTTAGTGTTGAAATTGCGCGCATTTCTTTCTTTATTGTTGAAATTGAATTTCTATTTAATCTTTCTTTATGATTTTGGTGGCTAAACTAGTTTATCCTTATTGTTTTTTATGTCGACCAAGTGTCATATTGTGATTCCTCTCCCAGGGCATATGAGGCGGACTTGGTGAGTGTATACGAGGAAATAGACGCAGGGAACCTTGAGGATGAGGGTATGTGAGGTTGTTATACAGCTAGGACCCACTACCCACCTATGCGTGGTGACTATCTCTTGGAGGCTAACCACCTTATACAACAAGAGAGAGGTCATTATGTCTTTTTTGGAGGGTCTCACCCTGTGAATTTGGCCTAACATTAACAAGTCATGGAGTGTGAGGTATGGATTATGTGAGATGGATTTTGGCTCTTGGCTCATGGATTATGTATCATGGATTAGTATGCTACTTTCTGGTGTCCAGATGGACCCTTGTGTAGCCTTGTGATGTGATTCCCGGTGATGTGAATTTGTGTGTATGTGAAGAATGTATGATAAATCATGAATATAATACTTATGAAATGATAAATTGTGTCTCCATGCTTTAAAAAGGTGAGAAATCATGATCTTTTGTTGAATATGTTATGAGATTTAGTGTTGTAAAATAATTAAAGTAAAATGTCTTGTTTATAAATGATGGATATTTAATGGAAAATGTGTGATTTATGTGTATAAATATTTGATATTTTGTGAAAATGTAGCATTCTGACATATTGATTTCTTAATAGCAAATTGGAAGAGGAATTGCAATGGTGGTGTATTTGAAAATTGAATACTTTATATGTTTATGATATGATACTTTCTACTAGTTAGGATTAAAAAGTGTCCAATGTTTTCTTTGTCCTAAAGAAACTGACGGGTGTCAATGCTAACATGTAAGGAGTTTGAGTGGTTTATGTACTATGGAATCATTTTTTTTTTGCAAGTTTTGATTGTGTTACTATTGTGACATTGAAAACTAGAAGGGTAGATTATGTTTGAAATGGAGTATATAAGTTTATACTTTATAAATCCTTCCCATAGGCAAACTAGTGTATATTATTTTTATGAAATAAATCAGCTTTGATGTGAGTACTAACGTGTTATGTTTCCACCCTAGTTTGCGACTTCCAGGAGTAAGTCAAGTTTTATCTAGGAGTAAGTCAAGTTTTAGGGGGGGAGGATGTAGTACCCCTCCATTCTCACCGTGAATGTGCAGTTTAACAAACGTTGACTATGTTTGACTCAAGTGCAGAATACACTCTCCATCGAGAGGTATAGAGCATACTTGAAACTTATTTACTAATTATGATATTATATTAATTGTATTGTTTCGGAGTAATTATTTATATGAGTTAGTATTGTTTCATAAGAAAATCATATATAGTTATTTTATGCTTTATCAGTACTAATTGATTTCCAATTTTAGCCATAAACAAGAAGTGGTGGTTACTCACCTCTTTGAGGGAATCTTTCCATTTTTTGGGTCATTACTATTTTGTAGGAGTTATTGAAGAAAATTAATTTCATTTTCTATTTTAATTCTAAACATGGGATTTTGAGGGGATTCATTCATTCTTCCTCCGGGAGAGGATAGCATGGATTATTAATTTCTACTGCAGTACTCTGTCTTGGCATGTGAGCAAATGAGAATTCATCTTCAAATTTCTGAAGGCTTGGGAGAAGTTGATGTTTTAGAATTCCATTACCTTGCAGTAGCAAGCAATTGGCGAATGAATAGCAGCCCTTGTTGGTGCGAAAGGGCCTGCTCAAGAGCTGAGTTGTTGTTCCAGTTCCTCCCTATTTACGTTCTTCATGTGTGGATATTTATTGCAACCTTAATTTGTATAAGGTGCGCATAAAATAATATATCATTCTATAGTATTTGGGTGTGTATTTCTAGCAATTTATTTATTACCTACAACTGTTATAACTATAATTGTAGTCATTCTTCTCTTATCAATATTCCTATGTCTTTCTTGATCCCCACCTAGATTGCATCCATTCAACTGAACTTGATTCAACACATGTAACCCAAACATATACATTGCTATGAGTAATCATAAGATTGTGTCCATGGTTTGGTAGGGGCTCACTAGAGCCCAAACACCACGCACTAGTTAAATAGTAGGTCTATAATGCACCAAATGTTCCTTTCATAAATAACTCTCTCTTCTTCCATAAGAAATTGCTAGGCCTTTTTCTACAAATAAGGAAGCACTCAATTCCTCTGCGACACCTTCCAACCCAACTTGGTTGACAAGGTCTACATTTCCTTCTTCTGGGGGGGTAGTTCTTTTGCAAACTCTACCCACTCTTCATTCACGAATGTTCTAAGGTTCTTTGGTTTGGGTTGAGCCTTTCCTGTGTTCCATATATAACATGTGCTTCTATTGGCACATAGGCCTTGACTTAAATCACTTTGGATTTGGTTTCCAATTCAACTCAAAACATGCCTCAAGTTTTTTTTAGAATTTGCTGTGTCTCAAGGTCTTTATCTTTTTTTTGTTGTTCCACCAATTTATTAGGCCTTCCAATTCCTTTGTCTACTCTATAAATGTTTTATCTTCATCGATAACCCTTTTAAAAGGCTGATAATCATGATATAAGACCATAGCTCTATAAGTGTTCTTATACAAATAGAAATATAAGAAAGTTTACGTCATTCTGGCTGATAAATTTAGCCTCTGCATAATGAAATGGCCACGTCTTGATCTTTTATATCTTTTATGTCTGATTCCCTCATTCTTTGGTGGGGGTATTCTGATAGTTTCTTTGCATCTTTATGCGCTGGCTTAAGTCTTATTTCCTTACGTTTGCATGCCTGCATTTATTATTTTGGTAACGTCTTGGCATATTTCATTTATTTCAAGAATCTTTCTAAAAATCATTTTGGCTTGTCAGAAATGCCTCTCAATAACTACCAAAAGTATTCTATTATGGGTAACTATTTCGGTCTATGGGCAAAGTTGAGTTGGAGAAGAAATTGTTTGAATCAAACCTTGCCTTGTTTCAGCACTTCAAATTTTGTGTAGCACCCCAAATCATTACATTTGTTGAAACTTTATTTCTTTGATGGCGCCTTTCCTTCTGCCAATTGCATTTGCTTGCAGTTTCTAAAACCTTTCCAACAAATCCATTTTGTGCTTATCCTATGATCATAGCATTTCTTGAGATGACATCTCTTTGAGGTGATAGTTCATATGTGCCTTGTCTTTGCATCCGTAGTTTGCATGCATGATTATCAGTTTAATTACAGCTTCCACAAGGGATTTAATCTCCTGTATCATTCTTTTCATCAGTGTTAAAAGACCAACACTTAGTCTGTGTAATAACTCGACCTTGAATAATGTTTCCTTTAAACCCCTTAAATTCTGTTATTAACGATTCTCTTAAAGAAACATCATGTTGATTTGGCTCACTTTTTGTGTGATTCTAAACCTGCAATCATTAATAATGGAATTTAAAATGTTTGTCATTTAGTGCACAAGTCTTGCATTTGCTTTCACGGATGCACGTTAACTCATATGTTACTATTATATTTTAAAAATATCAATTCTCTTTATCTTTTATAATTACTAACTTCAGATTTTATTTTATTTTATATAGAATCTTTCCTATATGCAATTCTATCTTTTATATATATTATTTCCTTAGATCGAATCTTTATTTTTAGGAATTACTCCTTTTAAATAAGAATATATGTATTAAAATGGAGATAAATATAAATTAGATCTCTTTATAAAAGAGAAATTAAATAATATCATGTTTATTCAAAAAACAAAAAAAAATAAAAAGAAAAAAGAAAATTTCTTGTTTATTTAAAAGAAAATAAAGAAAATTCTATTTGCTTTTACTAAAAAGAGTAGAGTCTCTATTTATTAAATTAATATGTTTAAATAAAAAGTTATGCAATTTTATATATGATTTTAACAAGTTAGGTAAGATTTTTTATTTTTTTTATCTTGTGTGGTATTTTGTGTATTTTATTATGAATTTTACCTGGAATTTATAGATAAATGTTTAACAATTGTATTGAAATGTCATTATAACCTCCATAAATGCATTACTGTATCTTAACTTTAAATCAAACCTTTTTCCTTCTATCGTTATCTTAACTTGATTTTGTTTCATGAAGGCACTTTCTAGCTTAGTTGCTTAACCTTAGATCCATATGATTCTTTAGTGGCTTCATACCATGATTTATATTTAAAATTGATACATCACCAATATGAAATTTAATGTCTTAGTAAATCATGTTTAAAATTCCATATTAGTGTTTAAAAGTATTTTCAGGTTTTATCCTAATGTGATTCAGAAAGAAAGAATGGATTAGATTCTTTATTGAGAGTGTTTCAAGTAAACTTCTAATTTTTTTGAATACATGTGATGATAGGCTTATAATTAACTATCATATCAAACTTTATTGCGTAGTTGACAATTGTGAAAGAATTGGGCTCTTTATTCTCTCATGGAAATACTTTTATTGCGAAAATTTAAAAAAAAACTTTATCCTCTTGATTAATGTTAAAGATAGAAAATCAAAACTATTAGATAAGATTTAGTAATGTGTTTCATTTGTGTTATTGATAAATACATTATGGTATTAACGCTAGGCAAGAAGTAGCCTCCTTTTTAGTGTCAAACTATCAATTAGATTATTTAGACATGCTTGCATTATTAGAAATAGCAATGTACTAAATAGGGCAACTAGTTTGAATAACTTAGAATTGTAGAGATAATTGTAAGGAATGAAATATCTTTCTAATATTTTCTTCTTTGTATGTTAAAGCTTATACTATGTTTAAATTAGCATTGATCTCATCTTAAGAATGGGGAAATATGTATTTGATTTCCTTGCAAAGAAGATCTATTGTTATCTTTTTGCTTGCATAACTAGATAAGCATAGTAGTAATTTGTATACTAGTATGAAAAACATCATTTATGTATAGAAAATTTTATGAGATTATTATGAGATAGGTAAACCCCAATTTTATACTATTCTCCTATATGGTTTGAAATGTGAATGTGTATCCAATTTTCTAAAGACTTTAATACCATATAAATAATATTCTAGAAGCTTTGAGTTGTATGAGACTGTCATGTGGTTACAAGTTCAAGTTTCGAACTACAATGTCTCTGAACTATGTGTACGTAGGCAAGGCCATCATGTATGAGCCCCCGAGACATTAGCTTGGCCCCCTAGGGCCTTAGGCTTGTCATGTTAAGCAGTTGATATTTATTTTATGTAAATTAGTAACTATGCAGGACTAATGTTTCAGTAGATGTGCAGTTTGAGATCTCTAAGCCATGCAGGATTCTGAAGCCAAGAAGATACACATCTGTTGACTGAGCAACTTACTGGAGCAAAGAATATGTTTTCCACTATGCTATGGATGGATATATGGTTCTTGTTATACATGTTTGTAATTGCATGAGAGATGTCTTGTTCCTAATTGAAAGGATCTTTTATTATGTGTTTGTAAATTAGGTTGTGTTTTTGTTTATGTCATTTATACAATAGTTAGCTAGAAACTGAATTGTAACATGTTTGGTTATCAGTTGCCACATTAGAGAAGTGAGTAATATAGGATCATATAACTTGGTGTTGTAAAATAAACCTTGCTTGTTTATCAAACATGTATCTTTTATTATTCATGACAATTTCTTGTAATCCTTTATACATGACCTTAATGAATATTTATCTCATGTTATAATATGGAATTGTATGTGTATATTCATCTGATGCAAATAGACTTAGATTGATTTATGGTTGTTAGGTAACTCATAATGTTAGTTAGATCTTGTTATTTAGTAATGTAGCCGTGTGTACCCTAGAGGATAAATCTTAACTTAGATGTTATAATAAACTTAATTTGCTTATCATTGATATTTCTCTGTTAAAATATATATATATATATATATATTTGCCCTTTTACAATGCTTAGTTGAGCTTTTCTCTAGGGTTTCATGGAGGGGCATTACAAGTAGTAACAAATATACTCAAGAGATCTCAAAGTTGTGATCTACAGAATATTTAGGAATGTTTTGGTACAATAAAGTAATTCATGATAATGATTAACATCCACCATTTTATCCATTATTCTCTACTTTATCTAATATTCATCATATCCAATATGCACCACCTTATTTTCTACCACCTCAAGCATTTTAAAATTTTTGGTTGCTTCAAGTTTATTCCAGAACATAGTTATTCTTTGTATTGGGCACTCCCATACTTTGTTGCAGTCTATAAATAAACTATATGTAAAAAAATTATCCATTTAATAAAAAAATGATTTGTTGTAACAAGTTGTCTTTTTTTAGTATGATACGCTATTCTATTTTTTCTATCTAAAAACCAACATTTGGTATCAAAGTAAGTTTGTCTATTAGGAGAGAAACTTAGAGCTAAAATTATGAAGAAAGAGGAATTTTATCAACATAATATTCTTCTTGCATTTCGAAGAGTTGTTAGTTTGGCAAAAGTTTAGATAAGATATTTTAGGCACTATGAAGAGAGATAAGTATATTATCCTTTTTTGTTTTTGACATCAAGATTAAAACTATAAAAAAATTATAATATGGCTACTAGAAACAATGGTTTAAATATTTTTTAGTCTCAAATTCCTCTAATTAAATGGGAGAGTTATGATTTTTGGAGTATAAAAAATGAAGACACTTGTGAGGACCGCCCTTTTTACTTCTGTTGTTATGACTATTTACATTTCGGTTATTGTTACTTTTTATATTTGTGGGATAGCAGTTCCCGGAATTGTCAAACTATTAAACTTTATTATGATTTCGGAAAAACTAATTGGGTGATGTTTGGATAAGTTTACATTTCAGAAAAGTTAATTAGGTGATGATGGAAAATTGTAATAT
Source organism: Cunninghamia lanceolata (assembly GCA_027924645.1). Taxonomy (NCBI): domain Eukaryota; kingdom Viridiplantae; phylum Streptophyta; class Pinopsida; order Cupressales; family Cupressaceae; genus Cunninghamia; species Cunninghamia lanceolata. The sequence goes on from BSBN01000317.1 coordinate 4,851,751, forward strand.
GATTTCATTTATGTTAATTAGAACTATGTCATGATAATGCATGTTTTTAATTTGCTTCGGCTATGATGATTATATGTGGATACTGATCTTGTAATTTAGTGTGCAGGATTTACTAATCGAACCACAGATTTCGGAGATCATTCCGCACCTTGTTATTATTATCCCCTGTTAAGCCGATCTGGTTCCACGAGGAACCAAGATCTTTCTGTGTTTGATGTGATGTTGTAATGTGGTCTTTCGTATGGTCGAGTGGGTTTGGTTACCCTCTTGTAACAATATTTTATGATTTGTGTTGTAAAAAGTTTGAATTTGAATTTCTTTATTTTATTTAAATCTTTGAGGCCTTTTCATGTGTTTTACCTTGACCATGGGTGTCCTGGATGGGTTAAAGTTGACCCTGGGTTATACCCCATGGGTCCAAGGGCCTATTTGGCATGGGTAACCCTTGAGTAACCTCCATCTAGTCATCTTAACTTTCCCCTGAAGTTAAGTGGCGAAAATTGGGGTATGGGGGGGGACATGATAGGATTGTACCAACACCCAACCAATCCCTCTTCAATCCCCAAGGTAAGAGATGACTACAAACCCATCCATTATTGAAGGATTGACTTGAAGTCACCCTCTCCATTAGTGAGATTCCCCCATGTGTTGTGGGGCCATCCATGTGAAGGAGGGAAGAAGAGGCATGGGTCACCTGTCTTTTACTCCTTTAACTCCTTTTATTTCTCCCATGCGTAAGAGAAATGACATGAGGAGAGGGATAAGGAGTACTCTAGGGATGGGTGAGTGACATAAGCCACTAGGACAGAATAGTGGTTTTGGGAAGGGTGAGGAGGTGACAAGTGTCACCTCCCCATTCCTCTAAACTGAAAAGAAATTGGGTTATTTGTTTTCAATTTTGGGATGAGAAGGAGTGAGTTGAATTTTGGGGAGAGTTTTTATTATTACAAAAAATAGGAAAGTTAGCTTGGAGGTGAGGAAAGGGAGAGGGAGTTGTTGGCTAAGGTTGGAAGAGAACTCAATGGAGCTCTGCAACATTTTCATTCCAGGAGGGCTTTGTAAGGTTGGTTTGATTTTTACCTTTCTTTCGTATATCTAAATGTGTATGTAAAGTGTATGTAAAGTGTGTGACAGATGATTATTTGTTTGTGTTTTAGATGTGTTTTCTGTGGGATTTGTTGTCGGGTTGTTTGACAAAGCTTCTCCCACTTGGGAGAAATGCTCATCAAGTTTGGGGTAGGGGAGGAGAGATCCTCCTCGGGTGCATACCTGTTTCCATCTTTTGGGATGTTGAAAGCCTTGAGGGCATGTATCTGTGACTGTATCTTTGACTTGAGAGTCAAATATAGATTTTTAAAAAAATTTGTGATCAAACTTGGTTTGAGGCCAAGAGAAATTGTGTTGGTTAAATTATCTGTAAGGGTGACACTCTGGAGTCGAGTGTGTCCACTCTCCTACCCCTTATGAAACTCACTGTAGTTGAGTTTCCGTGTTGTGTAATTTACCACGGGTGTTTGTGTGCTTTGGGTTTGTTGTTGTCTCTGTTGTGAAGTGGAGTGCTTGAGTTACCCAGGTGTGAGTATGGTCTCCTTAGCTCGGGGGTGACCCTCTTGCGGGTCTACGGAAGGGAGGAGAGCTATATGAGTGGTGTTTTCTTCTTTGTTTGTCTTTGATACGCAGGTTTCCTCTTGGAGCTTATGGTTGGATTTGGAGAAGTTATATTATGAAGAAACAGTTTATTCTTCTTTGTCTTGAGAATTAGATCATGTTCTTTTCATAAGAGTGTAAAAGAGAGCACCTCTCTTGATATTGTTGTAATTTATTGTCACCCTGGGAGTGAAGGAAATAACATCCGTGATCTTGTTATTGGGTGTGACTGTTACTTAGTTGTTACATAACTTCTTTGTATGTTGGTTGGGAGAAGGGAATCCTTATCTTTCATCTTGTTAAGGGTAGTGAACGAGTTAATCTTCTTGTATTGTGTATGATGTAATTATTTACCTTGAATTGCATATGGAAAGTTTGAAGTTATATAAAAAGTTTTACTGTATTGAATGTGTTATTGAAAGGAAGAGATCATTACTTACTTGCAATCAAATCTGAACTTGTTTATGTAATTATAAGAATAGATTTGCTTAAATAGTTGAAATGGACACTTACTTGACAAATTACAGAATTAAACTGATTAAAAATCCATTTCCTTTGTTCTTTGGATTAGTAGTTATTTAATGTTATCATGTTGAGATTAGTATGAAAGAAATTGTAATTATGAGTTAATGTGATTGTAAGAATTTAGCATCTACTTGGTAAAATTATTCTTTCATTTTATCCTTTTTGTGAAAGTTTTGTTCTCTGTTAAAATTTGAGTAAAGGTGAGCTAAAAGTATATATATATATATATATATATATATTCTTTATTGAATTTCTTATATGATCACTTTAACAAGACATGAGAAACTGAATAAAGCACTGTATTTGTGAAATTTGAGTTATATATATATATATATATATATATATATATATATATATATATATATATATATATATATATATATATATATACATATACATATATATATATACATATATATATATATATATTTGAATTGTTATATATTTTACCTTTTTATTTGTTAAATAAAAATTTGAGACACTGTATATATTACTGAGTAATATCATGCAACTATTATATATATATATATATAAATATATATATATATATATATATATATTTATTTATTTATTTATCATTAATTATTAATGAGATGGAATTTAAACCTCATGGAAATTGAAATAAAGATATGTGGATGTCGCTGTGTAAAACATAGTATATATAAAAAAAAATGTACATGTGGCGGTGGGGTTTGAAACCCCACCGCAGTCCCTTTTAAGGTGTGGGGAGGGGCGGAGCCCCACCCACACCCCACATCGTGGGATGTGGGTGGGGCTCCGCCCCTCCCCACATCCCTACAAAGAAACTCGGCCCCGCCGTTATGCCTTCCCCACAGCGCGCTGTGCGCAGCGTTTTCCCCACCGCGCGGTCCTCCGCCGCCCACACTCCGCCCTGCCCTCCATCTCCGCCTCCGCCCTCTGGTTCCGTCCGCCGCCGCTCCCCTTGGCCCCTGCCCTGCATAAAAATAATCACAGTTAGTTCTTCATTTTTTTATGTTGAACAAAACAACCAAAGAAAATGATACTATAATCCCATGGTAAGGGTTTTATAAAGAGGAGAGCCTCCTATTTAGTTTAACAATGTTATATATATATATATATATAATCATATTATATTCAAAAGAAAAGAAGACATATTATTGTTAAATTATTAGAAATATAGAAGAATAACAATTGAGATAATATAAAAAAAAATAGTAATAATATTTACATAATTGAATAAAATAATCTAACTATTGTAATAATAGTATTAGTACGAATTAATAGTAATAATAACAACAGTAATTATAACGATAAGAGAAATATAGTTGTGTATATAGGTATATATATATATATGTATCGAAATATACATATGCTATTTAAAAGATAATTTTATCGGAGAGGCCATTTGTTTTCCGTTTACAATCTAAGAGAAAATAAAATTATAATTTAACGAGAGCATAAAGGAATATACTGTAATACTCCGGGAAGAGTTTCTCAAAAGTTTCAACTATCAACGCAAGTCAATAACCGAGAAAATGAAGAGGAAAATTACACGTCACTTGCTTAAAAGATCACTGGAAATAAACTTAAGAAGCCATCACAGACATTCCATGTGAGGCCATTTTAATCTCAACTATAGTAAACGTCCAGATAAGTAAACCTGTAAGAGAGTAAAAAGAAGAAAAAGTAACATTGGAAAACACAGAGGAGAAAATGCGCGACAATTCCCACATGGGATAAGAGAACTAAGTTGATGGACCCTTCCGCAAAATTTGCTTAGGAACAAGTTTAATTAATACAAACGTGGAGGAGAAACCTAGATCGGAGAAGACTAGGAGACCGAGTCCAGCGAAGTAGTAAACCAGCCTATGTGACCTGGATCATCCGGAAGTTAGGTTTAATGTCAACAATAGATACAGTGATAACCCTGATTGATGTCCAATATGAAGAAAGGACCGGATAAACATAAAGAAAGCATAGAAAACGAAAGAGAGAGAGACCAAAATATAAACAAACTAAATTATCAGAGAAATAGTTAAGGTGAGCGCGATAAAAATACAATCAAAATTAAGACCCAGAGAAAAGGGAAGAGAGAGCAAACGAACCGCCTTGTTGAGAATGCTAAGTCGAAGGAGTATATTTCAGGAAACAAGAGAGGAGACAGACAACCGTGCCTTGTTGAAAAATAAATAAATAGGGAGATCACGAGTCGGTTTATTCGGAACAAGGTGTCGTGGGAAGTTGTTAATCTATCAGTGAACCACGTGCGTAATATAGTGTTGAGTAATTCCCACTTACGTCGTAAGGCGTTATGCTGCTAGAATTTGCCGAGATTTAGATTTAGGAACCTTGATAATATCACCCTTGTAATGACGTTAACGGCGTCGTAGAGACCCCCTTGTTGGTCTGCTTGTGTCTGGTTGCACGAATTGTACTTGTACCCCGCCGACGACTGTAGTGTTTTCACCTTGAGCGAACACCACCGAGCATGCTTACGCATGTGAGGGGGTTTTTTAGGGAAGCCTAAGAAATTTTTTTGATATTTCGTGTCATAACCACATGACAAATGTGGCTATGACACGTGTGATGTGTGTTGTGACCACATGGAAAATGTGGGCATGACATTTGGTATCAGAGCCAGGTTTAAACACTGGGCGTATTTGGGCACATTATTATTCCGCAACTTTGGCTAATTAGTTTCTACCTTGTTTTGTAGGATGCCTCCCCATGTTCGATGAGCGCGGTCACGCCACACAACGTCTGTCGAGGTGCACACCAATTCCTCAGCCGAGGGACTAGCACCCATAGTTACAGTAGCACCACCTACACCACCTGAACCACAAGCACCACTAGTACCATAGGCGACACTAGTATTGGATATAGGTCCACAGATCTTACAGGCACTACAGGCTATGTTAGACAGGTTACCGCCAGTGATTCCTGAGCCATGTGTAGAGCCTCGTGTTGATCCGCGAGAGGAGCCACGTAGGGAGCCACGTGCCGAGTCATGTATTGAGCCATGTGGGGAGCCCCGCGTTGATCTGCCAGAGGTACCACGTGTGGAGCCTTTCGTTGAGATTCCTGACACAACAGTAGAGGAGGTAGGGTCAGCTTTCCGTGCACGGAGCAGGAGTCCTCCGAGACCTTTGAGATGAGATGAGAACCAGAGGGCAGAACAGGTTCATCATGGATTGTATGAGGATGGTGTGGAAGAGCCAGTTGTGAGACTTAGAGACAGAGGGGACCCCATCAGAGATCTACTTAGGCTCAACCCACCCACTTTCGCAGGTGCTACAGAGGGAGCTGTGGCCGAGGCTTGGCTGATTAGCTTAGACAGGTGTTTCACTTTGCGACCATATGGAAGCAACACGAAAGCACGAGTGGCAGTCCATCTTCTTAGGGATGCAGCAGCTACCTGGTGGCGCACAGAGGAGTGCAAGCGCCGACTTTCCGTGGATACACTCACATGGGACATCTTCATAGAGCGCTTTAATGCGCGATATTTGTCAGAACATTACAAACAGTGCAGGATCGATGAGTTCCATGATTTACAGCAGAGGGGACTCACTGTTACTCAGTATGAGAGTCGATTCATTGAGCTTTCTCGTTACGCGGAGTACCTCCACGACGAGAAAATCTTAATACACAAATTCATCAGAGGGCTAAATCACGGGATAGCAGGACTAGTTCGTATGGCAAATCCCCAGACCATAAGCGAGGCTGTTGAAAAGGCCCTTATATCAGAGGAAATTCAGGGACAAGGGCAGAATTCACGCCCGCAGTACCAGGAACGTAATCCCCAGCAACAGTAAAACTTTCGAAGGCCTCAAAACACAACACAGAAAGGAGGATATAACTCTTCCTCATTACCTCCTAGGCCTCCACAGCAGCAGCAACATCAGCAAAAATCTAAATTCCAACAGAGGGGTCAAGGAGGACAGAATCGTGGATGGCAGCAGTAGGGTCCACGCAGAGATCAGAGACAGCAGGGTTCATCGGCAGGACCCGCAAGGTCCCAGCAGTCTTACAAAGGCTCACAGGGGTCTACGGGACGGACTGGGCAACAACAATCGGGTAGAACACAGTTAGGGCAGTTACAAGCTAGAGGACCATGTTATGTGTGTGGTGGGGCAAGGCATCTGGCTAGAGAGTGCCCACAGGGATTTACTGCAGGGGGACAGCCCCGATCAGGAGGGTCTGAGCAGACCGTAGGTGACGTGGGCAGATCCCACCACATGTTTGCAGCGGTTGATAACTGCTAGGCTGATTTCCAGGCTTCCGTCATCAAGGCAGCAGGTACGATTGGAGGCTTTCCCATCTCGATCCTTTTTGACTCAGGAGCTACTGACTCCTTTTTGTCTACTACGTTAGTGGAGCGTTGCAGGCTGGTGGCTTCTAGGCAAGACATTAGGTGGGAAGTTGAGTTGGCCTCAAGGGCCAGGATGTCAGTAGATACCTTGGTTAAAGACTATGAGATCACATTGGGATCATTCACCACAACATGTGACCTTAGGATTATGCCGTTAGGATCTTACGGTGTAGTTTTGGGTATGGATTGGCTTGTGGCACATAGAGCCAAGCTTGACTGTCGCCAGAGGACGATTAGCTGTTTAGGCAATCATGGTTCGTCGGTTGAGATAGTGGGCATTCAAAAGCCCACGGCTGTTTGTATGATATCCACTCAGCAGCTTAAGCACTGTATGCGGAAGGGATGCCAGATGTTTGTCATCACGGTCAGTGATAGAGCAGAGGAAGAACCTGAGGCTACTTTAGATGATCACCCTGTCCTTAGAGAGTTTGCTGATGTATTTCCACCGGAATTACCAGGTATGCCTCCACACAGAGAAGTGGACTTCCACATTGACTTAGTGCCAAGTGCAGAACCGATATCCCGTGCACCTTATAGGATGACTACACATGAACTCACCGAACTTAAACTGCAGTTAGAGGAATTACTTGAGAAGGGGCACATCCGACCTAGCGTTTCGCCATGGGGCGCACCGGTTATCTTCGTGAAGAAGAAGGATGGGTCTCTTCGTTTATGTATGGACTACAGGTAGTTGAACAAGGTGACAGTGAAGAACCATTACCCTCTGCCTAGGATTGACGACCTTTTTGATCAGATGCAGGGAGCCAGAGTGTTCTCGAAAATTGATCTAAAATCTGGGTATCACCAATTGCGCATCACAGAGGCAGATATTCATAAAACTACTTTTCGAACCAGATATGGACATTACAAATTTACAGTGGTACCCTTCGGGTTGACGAACGCTCCTGCAGTGTTCATGAGTCTCATGAACGGGGTGTTCCGTACTTACCTAGATCGGTTCGTGATAATATTTCTAGATGACATTTTGATTTATTCATGGACTGAGGAGGAGCATGTGGAGCACTTGCGACAAGTTTTGCAGCAATTATGAGAGCAGCAGCTTTATGGCAACTTGGCGAAGTGTGCCTTCTTCAGGACAGAGGTGCAGTATTTGGGACACATTTTATCAGGCGATGGCATCTCCATAGATCCATCTAAAATTAGAGCAATTTAGGAGTGGTCGGCACCCACCAACGTGACAGAGGTCAGAAGCTTTATGGGGTTAGCCGGATATTATCGTCAGTTTGTCGAGGGCTTCTCCAGGATAGCACATCCCATTACTTCCCTTCAGCGAAAAGGGAAGGGTTTCATTTGGACCGAGCAGTGTGAAAAGGCCTTTGGAGTCCTCAAGGAGCGTCTTACCAGTGCTCCTATTTTAGCGGTCCCAAATCCTACAAAGGAGTTTGTAGTTTGCACAGATGTATCATTAGAAGGTTTGGGAGCCATGCTTATGCAGGGTGGTCGAGCGATCGCATACGAATCGCGGAAACTGAAGACACATGAGTTAAATTACCCTACTCATGACTTAGAGCTCGCAGCAATCATTCATGCTTTGGTCCGCTGGAGACACTTCCTCCTAGGTCGACGCTTTGAACTCCATTTGGATCATCATAGTTTGCAGTATATTTTTACACAGCCAAATTTGAACGCCCGCCAACGGCGTTGGATGGAATTCCTATGCGAATACGACTTTGATGTCCACTACATCAAAGGGAAGGAGAATGTGGTCGCTGATGCTTTGAGTCGAAGGCGCCATGAGATCCTGACCCTGACCTTGAAGGTGGACTTGAAAGATCGCATCTTACAGCATCTGTCGGAAGACGAGTGGTTTCTTGAGGTGCAGCAGGCAATATTAAATCAGAAGGCCCTTGAGGGCAAATTTACAGGATATACCCTTGAGTCTGATGGTATGCTTCGACATCGGTAGCACATCTATGTACCCAATGCGGGTAATCTTCGTACAGTAATCCTATCAGAGGCTCATAGAGCACCCTATGCAGCACACCCAGGAGTGAAGAAGATGCATGCTGACTTACGATAGCTTTATCATTGGGCTGGGATGAGGCGTGACATTACCGAATTTTTTGCTCGTTCCCTGGAATGTCAGAGGGTCAAGGCTGAACATCAGCATCCAGCGGGACTGTTGTACCCTCACGAGATACCTGAATGGAAATGGGACACCATTTCGATGGATTTTATCGTTGGTCTACCAATGTCATCACGTCGCCATGATGCTATTATGGTGATAGTTGACAAGCTAACCAAAGTGGTGCATTTTTCACCAATATGCACAACATACAATGCACCATCGGTGGCAAAGGTGTTTCTTGATCAGATTGTTAGACTTCATGGGGTACCTCGCTGCATTATATCTGACAGAGACTCCGTATTTACATCTTCGTTTTGGAGAGCCTTACATCAGGCGTTGGGCAAACAGCTCAACTTCAGTTCAGCCTATCATCCGGAAACTGACGGACAAACAGAGAGAGTTAACCAGGTGTTAGAAGACATGCTTCGCATGTATGTGATGGACCATCAATCTAGATGGGAGGAATACCTATATCTAGTTGAGTTCACCTACAATAATGGGCATCATAGCTCGTTGGGTATGCCTCCTTTCCAAGCATTATATGGCAGACCATGCAGAACACCTTTGAGTTGGGATCGGATAGAGGACAGAACGGTCATCGGTCCAGAAATAGTTCAGAATATGGAACAGCAGGTCAGACAGATTAGACAGAGACTTCAGGAAGCACAGGACAGGCAGAAGAAGTATGCCGATGCTAAGAGGACAAACCAAAGCTTCTTTGTGGGGGAAAGGGTATTTTTGAGAGTGCGACTGCACAAGAGTCCAATCTGTCATGGGAAGGGCTCTAAGCTCGCACCTTGATTTGTAGGACCTTTCGAAATCTTGGAGCGGATAGGACCAGTAGCCTATCGTCTAGCCTTGCCACCTAGCCTGTCACGTATCCACGATGTATTTCATGTATCAGTTTTACGTCAATATATTTCTGACTTATCTCACGTGTTGGATTGGAGTGCTCTTCAGGTAGAGGCAGATGGACAGCTGGCGCTAGAGCCAATTTGCATATTGGCTCGTCGGACGCTGGCCCTTCGAGGTCGAGAGCTGGACCAGGTTAGAGTCCAATGGGACCTATACGACGAAGTCACTGCAACATGGGAAGATGCAGAGAGACTGAAGACCCTTTATCCTCACCTTTTTGACGACTTCCAGGAGGAAGTACCGTCTTAGGGGGAGAGGATGTGAGGACCGCCCTTTTTACTTCTGTTGTTATGACTATTTACATTTCGGTTATTGTTACTTTTTATATTTGTGGGATAGCAGTTCCCGAAATTGTCAAACTATTAAACTTTATTCTGATTTCGGAAAAACTAATTGGGTGATGTTTGGATAAGTTTACATTTCAGAAAAGTTAATTAGGTGATGATGGAAAATTGTAATATGATTTCATTTATGTTAATTAGAACTATGTCATGATAATGCATGTTTTTAATTTGCTTCGGCTATGATGATTATATGTGGATACTGATCTTGTAATTTAGTGTGCAGGATTTACTAATCGAACCACAGATTTCGGAGATCATTCCGCACCTTGTTATTGTTATCCCCTGTTAAGCTGATCTGGTTCCACGAGGAACCAAGATCTTTCTGTGTTTGATGTGATGTTGTAATGTGGTCTTTCGTATGGTCGAGTGGGTTTGGTTACCCTCTTGTAACAATATTTTATGATTTATGTTGTAAAAAGTTTGAATTTGAATTTCTTTATTTTATTTAAATCTTTGAGGCCTTTTCATGTGCTTTACCTTGACCATGGGTGTCCTGGATGGGTTAAAGTTGACCCTGGGTTATACCCCATAGGTCCAGGGGCCCATTTGGCATGGGTAACCCTTGAGTAACCTCCATCTAGTCATCTTAACTTTCCCCTGAAGTTAAGTGGCGAAAATTGGGGTATGGGGGGGGACATGATGGGATTGTACCAACACCCAACCCATCCCTCTTCAATCCCCAAGGTAAGAGATGACTACAAACCCATCCATTATTGAGGGATTGACTTGAAGTCACCCTCTCCATTAGTGAGATTCCCCCATGTGTTGTGGGGCCATCCATGTGAAGGAGGGAAGAAGAGGCATGGGTCACCTGTCTTTTACTCCTTTAACTCCTTTTATTTCTCTCATGCATAAGAGAAATGACATGAGGAGAGGGATAAGGAGTACTCTAGGGATGGGTGAGTGACATAAGCCACCAGGATAGAATAGTGGTTTTGGAAAGGGTGAGGAGGTGACAAGTGTCACCTCCCCATTCCTCTAAACTGAAAAGAAATTGGGTTATTTGTTTTCAATTTTGGGATGAGAGGGAGTGAGTTGAATTTTGGGGAGAGTTTTTATTATTGCAAAAAATAGGAAAGTTAGCTTGGAGGTGAGGAAAGGGAGAGGGAGTTGTTGGCTAAGGTTGGAAGAGAACTCGGTAGAGCTCTACAACATTTTCATTCCAGGAGGGCTTTGTAAGGTTGGTTTGATTTTTACCTTTCTTTCATATATCTGAATGTGTATGTAAAGTGTATGTAAAGTGTGTGACAGATGATTATTTGTTTGTGGTTTAGATGTGTTTTCTGTGGGATTTGTTGTCGGGTTGTTTGACATAGCTTCTCCCACTTGGGAGAAATGCTCATCAAGTTTGGGGTAGGGGAGGAGAGATGCTCCTCGGGTGCATACCTGTTTCCATCTTTTGGGATGTTGAAAGCCTTGAGGGCATGTATCTGTGATTGTATCTTTGACTTGAGAGTCAAATATAGATTTTTAAAAAATTTGTGATCAAACTTGGTTTGAGGCCAAGAGAAATTGTGTTGGTTAAATTATCTGTAAGGGTGACACTCTGGAGTCGAGTGTGTCCACTCTCCTGCCCCTTATGAAACTCACTGTAGTTGAGTTTCCGTGTTGTGTAATTTACCACGGGTGTTTGTGTGCTTTGGGTTTGTTGTTGTCCATGTTGTGAAGTGGAGTGCTTGAGTTACCCAGGTGTGAGTATGGTCTCCCTAGTTCGGGGGTGACCCTCTTGCGGGTCTACGGAAGAGAGGAGAGCTATATGAGTGGTGTTTTCTTCTTTGTTTGTCTTTGATATGCAGGTTTCCTCTTGGAGCTTATGGTTGGATTTGGAGAAGTTATATTATGAAGAAACAGTTTATTCTTCTTTGTCTTGAGAATTAGATCATGTTCTTTTCATAAGAGTGTAAAAGAGAGCACCTCTCTTGATATTGTTGTAATTTATTGTCACCCTGGGAGTGAAGGAAATAACCTCCGTGATCTTGTTATTGGGTGTGACTATTACTTAGTTGTTACATAACTTCTTTGTATGTTGGTTGGGAGAAGGGAATCCTTATCTTTCATCTTGTTAAGGGTAGTGAACGAGTTAATCTTCTTGTATTGTGTATGATGTAATTATTTACCTTGAATTGCATATGGAAAGTTTGAAGTTATATAAAAAGTTTTACTGTATTGAATGTGTTATTGAAAGGAAGAGATCATTACTTACTTGCAATCAAATCTAAACTTGTTTATGAAATTATAAGAATAGATTTGCTTAAATAGTTGAAATGGACACTTACTTGACAAATTACAGAATTAAACTGATTAAAAATCCATTTCCTTTGTTCTTTGGATTAGTAGTTATTTAATGTTATCATGTTGAGATTAGTACGAAAGAAATTGTAATTATGAGTTAATGTGATTGTAAGAATTTAGCATCTACTTGGTAAAATTATTCTTTCATTTTATCCTTTTTGTGAAAGTTTTGTTCTCTGTTAAAATTTGAGTAAAGGTGAGCTAAAAGTATATATATATATATATATATTCTTTATTGAATTTCTTATATGATCACTTTAACAAGACATGAGAAACTGAATAAAGCACTGTATTTGTGAAATTTGAGTTATATATATATATATTTGAATTGTTATATATTTTACCTTTTTATTTGTTAAATAAAAATTTGAGACACTGTATATATTACTGAGTAATATCATGCAACTGTTATATATATATATATATATTTATTTATTTATCATTAATTATTAATGAGATGGAATTTAAACCTCATGGAAATTGAAATAAAGATATGTGGATGTCGCTGTGTAAAACACAGTATATATAAAAAAAATGTACTTGTGGCGGTGGGGTTTGAAACCCCACCGCAGTCCCTTTTAAGGTGTGGGGAGGGGCGGAGCCCCACCCACACCCCACATCGTGGGATGTGGGTGGGGCTCCACCCCTCCCCACATCCCTACAAAGAAACTCGGCCCCGCCGTTATGCCTTCCCCGCAGCGCGCTGTGCGCAGCGTTTTCCCCGCCGCGTGGTCCTCCGCCGCCCACACTCCGCCCTGCCCTCCATCTCCGCCTCCGCCCTCTGGTTCCGTCTGCCGCCGCTCCCCTTGGCCCTTGCCCTGCATAAAAATAATCACAGTTAGTTCTTCATTTTTTTATGTTGAATAAAACAACCAAAGAAAATGATACTATAATCCCATGGTAAGGGTTTTATAAAGAGGAGAGCCTCCTATTTAGTTTAACAATGTTATATATATATATATATATATATATATATATATATATATATATATATATATACACATATATAATCATATTATATTCAAAAGAAAAGAAGACGTATTATTGTTAAATTATTAGAAATATAGAAGAATAACAATTGAGATAATATAAAAAAAAATAGTAATAATATTTACATAATTGAATAAAATAATCTAACTATTGTAATAATAGTATTAGTACGAATTAATAGTAATAATAACAACAGTAATTATAACGATAAGAGAAATATAGTTGTGTATATAGGTATATATATATATGTATCGAAATATACATATGTTATTTAAAAGATAATTTTATCGGAGAGGCCATTTGTTTTCCCTTTACAATCTAAGAGAAAATAAAATTATAATTTAACGAGAGCATAAAGGAATATACTGTAATACTCCGGGAAGAGTTTCTCGGAAGTTTCAACTATCAACGCAAGTCAATAACTGGGAAAATGAAGAGGAAAATTACACGTCACTTGCTTAAAAGATCACTGGAAATAAACTTAAGAAGCCATCACAGACATTCCATGTGAGGCCATTTTAATCTCAACTGTAGTAAATGTCCAAATAAGTAAACCTGTAAGAGAGTAAAAAGAAGAAAAAGTAACATTGGAAAACACAGAGGAGAAAATGCGTGACAATTCCCACATGGGATAAGAGAACTAAGTTGATGGACCCTTCCGCAAAATTTGCTTAGGAACAAGTTTAATTAATACAAACATGGAGGAGAAACCTAGATCGGAGAAGACTAGGAGACTGAGTCCAGCGAAGTAGTAAACTAGCCTATGTGACCTGGATCATCCGGAAGTTAGGTTTAATGTCAACAATAGATACAGTGATAACCCTGATTGATGTCCAATATGAAGAAAGGACCAGATAAACATAAAGAAAGCATAGAAAACGAAAGAGAGAGACCGAAATATAAACAAACTAAATTATCAGAGAAATAGTTAAGGTGAGCGCGATAAAAATACAATCAAAATTAAGACCCAGAGAAAAGGGAAGAGAGAGCAAACGAACCGCCTTGTTGAGAATGCTAAGTCGAAGGAGGAGTATATTTCAGGAAACAAGAGAGGAGACAGACAACCGTGCCTTGTTTAAAAATGAATAAATAGGGAGATCACGAGTCGGTTTAGTCAGAACAAGGCGTTGTGGGAAGTTGTTAATCTATCAGTGAACCACGTGCGTAATATAGTGTTGAGTAATTCCCACTTACGTTGTAAGGCGTTATGCTGCCAGAATTTGCTGAGATTTAGATTTAGGAACCTTGATAATATCACCCTTGTAATGACATTAACGGCATCGTAGAGACCCCCTTGTTGGTCTGCTTGTGTCTGGTTGCACGCAATTGTACTTGTACCCTGCCGATGACTGTAGTGTTTTCGCCTTGAGCGAACACCACCGAGCATGCTTACGCATGTGAGGGGGTTTTTTAGGGAAGCCTGAGAAATTTTTTTGATATTTCGTGTCATAACCACATGACAAATGTGGCTATGACACGTGTGATGTGTGTTGTGACCACATGGAAAATGTGGGCATGACAACACTGATTATTTCTCCAGATTAATGAGATTTAGTTGAAAGTGGTTACACAAAACCTATATATCCACAAGTACTTGTCGCTTGGACTCAAACACAATGAGATTAGCGAAATAAGAATAAAAAGAAGGATTCAAAATCCTTCTTAATTATTTAACATGCAGAAATGAGTCAATTTTATTAGAAGTGTTGCAACAATAAAATCAAAATGGGCATGTGATCTATTATACAATGCATTTTAAGAAATAGGAAAGGTAAAAACCATTAAAATCTGAATGCTTAAAAAATATTTTGAAATTTCTTTTATGGGAGATTCTAAATATATGTAAGATTTTATCATTTGAGTGATTGCATTAGTAAATCAAATTTGATCCTATGGAGAGAATTTAACAGATCAAAAAATTATAGAATTTTTTTAGATGCCTACTCCACATTTTGATCCCATTGTGGTATCTATTGAAGAATATAAGGGACTAACTCTATTGTCAATAAATGAGCTTATGGGATCTATTGAAACTCACAATTAAAGGATGAGTAGATCCACTAAAAAAATTATTGAACAAGATTTTCAAACGAAGCATAATATTTCAAATAATAAGGGAAAAGGATCAAAAGAATCATCTTATAAGGGAACAAAAAAATTTAGAGGAAGATAATGTGAAAGAAGAAGAAGTAGCAATGGATGAAGGAGAGGAAACAACAATAATGGTATAGTAATAGGTAGTAATCAAAACTCTAACAAATCACAAGTTCAATGTTATTATTATAAAAAGTTTAGTTATTATGAATGTGATTGCTGGAGAAAACATAAGCAATGTATTATTGATAAGCATTATTGAGATCCTTTTCTAGTAGAAAATTATTAGAGGGAAAAGGTGCCATTTAAATTAGTGCATGTTAATATGTGTGGTCTAATGCAAACCTTGTCACTCAATGAAAGCAAATATTTTCTTATTTTTATTAATGACTATAGTAGAAGAACTTAGGTGTATTTCATTAAAGAAAAGTTAGACGCTTTTACTATATTTCAACAATTTAAAGCTTATGTAGAAAATCAAAGTGGTTGTCCCTTAAAGATTCTATGTATAGATAGAGGGGGAGAATTTAATTTCAATAAATTTTGATATTTTTGCAAAAAGAATTGTATTCAAAGGCAACTAAATGCAAGCTATACCCCTCAATGAAATGGAGTAGTTCAATGTAAGAATTGTAAAACCATAGAGATGGCTAGAAGCATGCTCAAAGCCAAGGGTCTTCTGAATACTTTTTGAGCTAAAGAAGTAGCCACATCTATTTACTTGTTTATTAGATGTCCAACAAAAAGTGTAAATAATGTGGAAATGTCATGTGGCTCATCTTAAGGTGTTTGGTTGTAATTTTTATGCTCATATAGCCAAATAGAAAAGACAAAAACTCGATGATAAAAGTGAAAAATGCATTTGTATTAGCTACAGTGAGGAGACAAAGGGTTATAGACTATATAATCTAGTGAAAAATAAATTTATAGTTAGCCATGTTGTAGTTTAGCTAAAATGAAACAGGGTAATAGACAAAAATATGCATCAAGAAAACCAATAATTAAAGAATTAGAGCAAGATGCTCCACCTTAGTTTATTAGTCCAAGCTACAACTCAAGTTATGTTGCTACACATTCATCAAGTTCAACACCTTCTTTATCAATCCCTCCTTCATGTTTGAGTCCTCCTCCAAGGAAGATAAAAAATCTCAATTTTTTTTTTTGAAGAAACTAGTAGTCTTAATTTAATTACACATTTTGCTTTATTGTCTCATAGCCAAGTAGAAACAAGACATTTTTAAGATGTAGTAAAGCATGAAGTTTGGGTTAAATCCATGAATGACAAAATTGCTACTATAGAAAGAAATGGAACATGGGAGTTAATAGATCCTGTACCAAAAAAGTATGTTATTGTGGTAAAGTGGGTCTACAAAATAAAAGATTTAAAGTGAATGGATCTACTAAACTTGACATAAAGAAAGATTAGTAGCTACAGGTTTTTCACAATAGCTAGGTATATATTAAAATGAAACCTATGCTCTTGTAGCGAGATTGGATACCATAAGAACTATTTTGACGTTGAAAAAATAATTTAACTGGTTAGTATATTAATTTGATGTTAAATCATTTCTTTGAATGGTTTCTTGAATGAAGTACTTCTAGAACAATCAATCTGCTATGAAGTTGAAAGACAAAAACAAAAAGTTTTCAAGTTAAAAAAGACTCTTTATGAAGTCAAGCAAGCATAAAGAACTTAGTAAAATAAAATAGATGAGTATTTTTAGAAAAATGGCTTCAACAAGAGTGAAAGTGAACCCACACTCTATGTCAAATCAAGAGATACTGATGATTTACTTATTGTTTTCCTATATAATGATGATTTTATTTACATAGGTGCTAGATTATTAATGGAGGAACTCAAAAATGCCGTGAAGAATGAATTTAAAATGACTAATTTGGGTTTGATGCATTACTTCATTGGATTAGAAGTAAGACGGTTCAATGATGTCATTTGTATTTCACAAGTGCGCAATTGATTTAATTGACAAGTTTATAATGAAAAGTTGCAAACCAATGAACACACCCTTGAATATGAATGAGAAGTCAGTCATGAATGATAGTAATGAAAAGATAGATTTAACACTATACAAGAGTTTAGTTGGTAGTATTATGTATCTTATTGCCAGTAGACCTGACATCATGTATGTTGTAACTTTGATATCAATATTTAAGCAAAACCCAAGTGAGATTCATTTCCATGTAGTAAAAAGAATACTTAGGTATGTTTGTGACACAAACAACTTTGGTATTTTATATACATCAATTGATAACTTTGGGTTGGTTGAATGCACAAACTATGATGGGTGGGATCTATTGACGATGAAAAAGTTAGTTTAATATGTATTTACCTTGGGATGAAGTGTAATTTCTTGGTTTTCAAAGAAACAATCAACTATTTCACTATCATTAATAGAAGTAGAATATATTGCAACAACATCACTAACATGGCAAGCAATTTGGTTGAAGATAATTTTAACAAATTTGAGGCATAAATAAAATGGGGAATAGTTATTTATTGTGATTATAACTCCACAATTGTCCTTAGAAAACTCAATCTTCCATAATTTTACTATGCATATTGACATACAACACCACTTTATTAAAAATGTTGTGACAAAAGATCAAATTGAACTGAAGTTTTGTGGAGTTGGTAACCAATTTATGGATTTGTTTACTAAAGTCTTATCAAAAGAAAAGTTTTATAAAGATGAAATAGATGTTACGGAGAATGATACATTTGACAATGCTTGAAGTCCACCATCTTATCCAATGTTCACCATTTTATCTAATATTCGCCGTGCTTTATTTTCCAAACATTTGCTGTGGATCCCAAAGCATGTCCAACTCCAAGTCCTGTGCAAGGGAATACCATGGCGGAGAAACTACTTGAGAGAGGTAATCATTGGCCCATACTGGGGGATGGGTGGCTTGGTGGGCCGCGTCTTGCTTCTCCAAAGGACAGGAAGAGCAACCTGTGAGTCGCTGCACCAACGCCTTGAAATCTTCAGGTTTCGTGTGTATTACTTCAGGAGATCGGAGGTATATAATCACAGGTTTCTTTATAATGTTGTGACAGTCCTTGGAAACCTTGAGAGGGGTGGGTCTCGAACCTGTAATCTCCCTTTTGCTCCTACTCTTACTCTTTCTCACCTCGTCCATGGGTAATCGTAGAATTATTTGCCTGTAAACTTCTCTGTAGCCTGAACAGTAAAACTAGAAAAGAAAGCCTTTCTTTTCTCTTAAGCATAGTGCAACTGGTTTGGAAAATTTATAGGCCCCTGAGAAAGAGGTTAAGGTTTGATCTGGTCTGAAGATTAACTACACCGAGGCCACTGTACGACACATTCTTCGTCAGACTAGTTCCTACTTCAAGAACGTTTTTTCGTCTGTCACCTCTCCTCGTTTATTAAATGCATATTTTTCCACTTATTTTAATTAAATACATTTCAGAATTGCCATGTCCATATATTTCTAGACTTACTTCCGCTGACTTAAAGGACTTGTAGACTTAGACGAGTTTGGAGAGTTACTTGTTTGGTCTATAGGGGAGAGGGCCCACTAGTTGACCGGAGAGTAGTTGTGATAGTATTGTTACCCCAATTTGCATTTTGGCAATGATGCCCCAATTGGCATTTTGGTAGTGATGTCAAACTTGGAGACATTGTTTATGTTTCTAGTCAGCATCTTCTATTTTGACTTTTGACTTGGCGTAATGTGTTTTGCAAGGATATTGATGTCTAAGGCTATTGCAAGGATATTGCATAAAGTGACAAGTTAAATGTTTTTAATGTACCCAAGCATCATGTCATACTTCCTTACATGGCAAAGTGACAAGTCTTTGTTTTGGCACCAAATGGCATTACCTAGTAAATATCTATGCGAACCCTTGGTTTAGGTGGCAAACATTTTAAGCCACTTTGTATTGTTTATTTTTTCACCGGGCTTATGATATAGATGCATTGGATATTTCTTGTTTTGACCTGTTGGAAGAAAATTTACAGAAATAAAAGGTCATTCCATTGTCTTTATTTCGAGCCCTCTTTAGGGCAAACTGGAACAGCCGGTTAAAAGACTCAAAAAGCATGAAGTTTGGTTTGGGCACTTCATTTCATCATTTCACTGCATCTGATAAGGGTTTGGAATGCAATCATGGAAAATTGTGGAAAGTCTGTTGAATCTATCAAATAAGAAATGAGAGCTCGAAGGTTGACCTTGTGAAGTGACAAAGTTGATCACGGTTTGGCTGTAATCATGAGTATGCAAGGAAGAAGCTGCCTGAATCTTTGTTGTTCGAGGTATCTCCAGAAGTGACAAAGCTGGACTAAAAGCACTTAGCATCTTCAGTTTGGCTTGTTGGTTGTCGGTTTCCGTAAGTTTGGTCTAAAATTTGTTTCATTTTTATTACAGAGATTACATTTGTTCTAGGTTGTGCTTACAATCTGTTTTAAATGTTTTTAATGGTTATGTTAAGGGTTTTGAGCAATGAAATCCTTTTTGGATTGTATTTCTGCAACGGCACTCCACAGTTCTATTTATTCTTGCATGGTTTGATCAATTGTTTCTTATCAGTAATGTGGTTCTTTTTATTATGAAACTCTTGGCAGTTATCTAACTAGGGTTTTTGAAACCCTAGGGTTTCACTTGAGCAACCGACAGTTTTTCTCTAACCCTATCAAGGGTTAACGATTACATCTCCTTTAGTAATCTGTTTCGAACAGTTTTTCAGTTTTGCTCTTTACCTGTCATGTTAACATGGCAAGATGTTGATTATTCTTTTGATAAATGAAGGTGCAGCTGTAAACTGTTGTTGGTTTACAGTTTACAGTTATGAAGCTGTCTGCAAGAAAATGGAATGTTTTTGGACAGAATGTTAAATGATGTATATATAATGTTGATAACTGAGAGGGGGGGTGAATCAGTTATCCTAATTATTTCTGCTTTCTGAACTTTCTTAATAATCAATGCAACATTAATTCAAATAAGCAAACATAACCATGAAATGGAAATACACATGACACAATATTTTTGACGTGGAAACCCCATTAAGGGAAAAAACAACGGGGTGATTAACCCAAGATTGTACTCTCTGTTAGAAGAATGAAAATACAAAATGGCACTTGCCAATTAGGGCTCACTGCCCGAGCACATTGCTCACAAGAGGCACATTGCCTACAAGAGACACACTGTCTATAATTTATAAAGAGTGTAATACAATACTTGAACTGATAAGGAGCATCAACATATGCTAGAGTTCAGTTCCGGTTAGGCTCAGTACACTGATCTGCTGCACTTCATCTTTCCTTTTCTTTTGTGCTACTCTCCTTTCACATACTGGACCTTCCTTTCTATTTTTATTCGGCTCTACTGCTTTTCTTCGCACATCACCAAAAACCACAACACCACTTACAACTAAATCCATCTTGTATATATATGCTCACAAGTGATTTCATCACCTTTCTAGTCGACACCCGGAATAGTCAATATTTTCCACAAACTCTGATCTGTCGGCTAAATCCTTGCTTACCAAGTAATGTGGATCAAGGATATACTTCTGGAAGTCATCAATCATGTCGGCCAATCATAACTTATGCCTTAATAACTTTTACCATCATCAGTAACACATCCGGAATAATGTCTGATGTTTTGTCAGTCAGTTCTACCTCTATCCACACTGCCAATCAGGAACCCGATACTCAAGTATTCATATCTTTTTCTTCATCTATCACCGGAGGCTAAATCCTTGGAATCTATCACTCAAGGTAGTCCTCTTGACTTGCCCAAATCCGCACTTCACCAAGATACTCCCTCTGAGAGATCCGGACATGACTGTCGAACCTCGCCACATGCTCTGTTCTTGCTTACCAGACCACAACATTCTTCACTCTGACTTCTGGTAGAGACACACCATGTCCTGCAGATGTGTGGGATGAACTTTGTTGCCATTAATGACAACAATATTGAAACCATATAGTGTCTCTTGCCAACAATCTCCCCCTTTGGCATTGATGGCAACACTTAGTGAAAAATGACTAAGTGTTTACACTATGCTCCACCTTGGCTGATGCTTTGTTTTTATATACATTTTTCAGAGCTCCGCCTTAGTTGGATTCCTCATTTTTCACTGCTCTTCACTCCCGCTTTGACATCAATGGCAAAGGGTATGATCCGCACACCAAAATTTTCAAAATCTTGTCCGCATAAGTATATACATATGGAATACTTACATCTACTGAAGTATGTCTGCAAAAGTTGTTTTCAATTGAATGAATTCTATAGCCCAACTTTGCTTCATTCTATCCAAAATTGATATATGACCACTCAACAGGAATGCAAACACATCTGCCCTTTTTAGATCTATTGGATCATTGGTTCAGGCTGTGATTTGAGCTTCTTTTATGGCCTCATGCATGGCCTCTAACTTAGGGACAATTATCCCTCTGAGCTCACTCAACCTACTGATTCTATTTTTCTTCTCTTTTTCAACCTTCTTAATTTCATTCAAAACTGCAACCGTTTGACATTCTTAATTTATTATGGATGTAGTAAGTGGATCAAAATTTTGAGAAAGTTTTATCAGTTTATCCTCCTGTTCTTTCATTTTCTTCTCAATCTCCACTGTTGTTTTAGACCAAGATATACAAAATTTGTATACATCACCTCCATCCTTAAGGGCATTTTCCCAACTTTTTATCCCAATACTTATAACTCTTCTGTCATTTGATATTAACCCTTGCAGCTCTGAGAATCTTTATCCAAAAATTCTTTCCAGACCTTTTCCTCAGCTGATTTCTCTAAAGACTCAAAATGAGTGCTGACTGAATCAATAAAAGCTTTAAGATTACCTAATGAGGAGGCTGAGTGATCCTTCTGAAAAGATGGCATGATCTTTTCTAAAACGCCGGATGCAGCTTCTATTAGCTCACAATCTTCCATGTGAGACTTCAGGAATTTTTCTTTTGCCTTTGCATTGGCAAATGAAGCTATCTTCATTGTTTGAACCGGGGAGAGAGAGTCAAAGTTAAATGGACCTTGAAGTAACTCCAGTTCATCAATCTCCAACATTTCTTTTGTCAAAAAGTCCTTAACAGTTTCTGCAATGTCTCTTGCCGGAGATAGAGATTTCTTCTCTTCTGCACTGTCACTTCTGTTCTTCTCAGCTTGACTTTCTTCTCTTTCTTTTGCTTCTTCTTCTTTCTCCTCTATTCTTTCTTCTCCTTTAGATCCAGAGACTGTAGGGGAAACCGGAGGAGAGATATTTGTTTGTTCATGAGCCACCTCTTCCGAAGTAGAGGATTTTGAGCCCTTGTCTTTACCTTCACCGGAGTCCTCTATGATGGGAATGTTGAACTTTTTAAAAGCATTTCGGAGGATCTCTTCAGTCTCTCTTGCCACTTTGTCGGTTTCACCAAGCATGAACTAATTCATCCTGGCTTTGCTCCAGAACTCATCCTTGCAATCTTTGAAGATCATATTCATTTGTTGCGGAGTGATGAATGGCGACCTGTTCCCGGATCTCAAGATCTTTTGCTCGAGCATTGTTCTTCCTCATTTCAAGCCTTTTCTCTAAGCTTTTGGGAATTAGAGAGATAATTTCAATAAAAGCTTTATTGTAAGTGTTCAAAAACTTAACTGTGGCTTCCTCCAGAATCTTTTTATCTGCTTCATTCTATGCATCATAGAATTCTGTTAAGGGTTGCAGGTTCCCATCCATAGTGACTGCTTTCACTACAACATTTAAGGATAGAGTGGGTTTTTCAACAAATTCTTCTTCCTTCTCTTCTTCTTCTTGACCGGTAGAGTGTTCACCGGATGATTTCTTCTTCTTTTTTAGTTTCTTTATCTCCTCATCTGATTCAGTTTCTTCATCATCCTTTAGGCTAACATAGGAGCTTGTTGCCTTTTTCTTTGTTCTCTTTTCTCCTTTTCCAGATGCCTAGACTTCCGGTTTTGATGCCTTAGAGCTTTTGGTAGTGGTAGGTGTAGATCTCTTTAATGATCTAGTCCGGGTGGAAGTTTTTACTGAAACACTTTCCTCACTTTTCTTTTCTGCCTTTTTCTTCTCTTCCTCAGCCCTTTCCATCTTTTCCCTATTGGCATCAAGTGCCTCCTTTGATATGCCAAAGCCTTTTGCAACATCTTCAACTTCTTTTCTTACCTTCCTCTTGGTCTCTAGTTGTCTAAGTTCCACATGAATCTTTACACTTAGCTCCTCAAAGGTTCCAAACCTTTCTGCCTTGGGATATTTTGGCTAACTTAACATGTGTTCAATATGCAGCTCAACAATTTTCTCATCAACTTCATACCCCATCGGCATGATCCATACTATTCTTGGTTCCACTGCCTCCATAAGGCACTGATCAGTTTCTGCCATGAAGCAAACAGTATCCTTATACTTTTCAACTAGAGCTTGGGGGATTCTCTCTCTTGCTTGCATCATACTCTGAAAGTTCTTGAAATAGCCCCAGAGTACTGTATTCTGTGCCTTAACATCACCAAGTCCATGCAAATAATCCCTGATTTGTATGGCAACCAGTCTGTCATTTTGCCATATCCAGCCACTAGATCCGAGTAGCTCATTCATATAATAGAAGAACAGATATAGTATCAAGCCACCATATTTGAAGGAGTTCTTCTTGTCTTTCTTTATCTTCTGCAGATTTTCTAGAAGTTGGTTCAGAAGGAGCTCACAGAGATCATAGTCAGCATTCTTTCTTAACATTTCATAGGTAGTATATATTGCAGTTCCAGGTACTAAGTTTTCCCTGCTAGAGTGATATATTTTGTATCTGATGATCATGGATGCAAACTTGATATCCGGATTAGTAATATACTTAGAGTTGTCCTCGGTGATTTCCTACAAGCTTTCTTACCTTCCTCAATCATTTGATTTATCCGTAGATCAAAATGTCTCAATTTTAGAATCATACCGGACCAAACTTTGTGAAGAACCTATTTTTACCGGAAGACTGTTTTACTAGATCAATTCTGGAAAGATTAGACTCTTCAAATCTTTTGCAGATGTCTCAAATATTTACCATACCTTATTTAGATGTTTCTCTAGGAACCCTTTGATTCGCAGCTTCCTATGTGCCAATTTCAGGCACAAATTGACTGGCTGGGGGAATTGGCTTATCTTTTTGTTGCTCCCCTTGAGCCAGAGCACACCTTTTAGTTTCCAGAAGGAATATCAGCACCAGAGTCTGGTGTGGATCCATTTTCAACATTCTCTCTACTTCTCTTTACCCAAATCTTGTTTATTTCACTTTTAACTTCATCCGCATTCACCTGTGTTTTTCCTTTGTCTTGATTCTGATTATGATATACCGAACCTCTTTTGTCCTGATTCTTGTCTCTACAGAATTTATCCGTAGTTGACAACTGTGAAATAATTGGGCTCTTTATTCTCTCATGGAAATACTTTTATTGCAAAAATTTAAAAAAAAAACTTTATCCTCTTGATTAATGTTAAAGATAGAAAATCAAAACTATTAGATAAGATTTAGTAATGTGTTTCATTTGTGTTATATTGATAAATACATTATGGTATTAACGCTAGGTAAGAAGTAGCCTCCTTTTTAGTATCAAACTATCAATGAGATTATTTAGACATGCTTGCATTATTAGAAATAGCAATGTACTAAATAGGGAAACTAGTTTGAATAACTTAGAATTGTAGAGATAATTGTAAGGAATGAAATATCTTTCTAATCTTTTCTTCTTTGTATGTTAAAGCTTATACTATGTTTAAATTAGCATTGATATCATCTTAAGAATCGGGAAATATGTATTTGATTTCCTTGCAAAGAAGATCTATTGTTATCTTTTTGCTTGCATGACTAGATAAGCATAGTAGTAATTTGTATAATAGTATGAAAAAGATCATTTATGTATAGAAAATTTTATGAGATAGGTAAACCCCAATTTTATACTGTTCTCCTATATGGTTTGAAATGTGAATGTGTATCCAAGTTTCAAAAGACTTTGATGCCATATAAATAATATTCTAGAAGCTTTGAGTTGTATGATACTGTCATGTGGTTACAAGTTCAAGTTTCGAACTACGATGTCTATGCGCTACGCGTACGTAGGCAAGGCCATCATGGATGAGCCCCCGAGAGATTAGGTTGGCCCCCTAGGGCCTTAGGCTTGTCATTTTAAGTAGTTGATATTTGTTTTATGTAAATTAGCAACTATGCATGACTAATGTTTCATTAGATGTGCAGTTTGAGATCTCTAAGCCATGCAGGATTCTAAAGCCAAGAAGATACACGTCTGTTGACTGAGCAACTTACTGGAGCAAAGAATATGTTTTCCACTATGCTATAGATGAGTATATGATTCTTGTTATACTTGTTTGTAATTGCATGAGAGATGTCTTGTTCCTAATTGAAAGGATCTTTTATTATGTGTTTGAAAATTAGGTTGTGTTTCTGTTTATGGCATTTATACACTAGTTAGCTAGAAACTGAATTGTAGCATGTTTGGTTATCAGTTGCCACATTATAGAAGTGACTAATATAGGATCATCTAACTTGGTGTTGTAAAATAAACCTTGATTTTTTATCGAACATGTATCTTTTATTATTCATGACAATTTCTTGTAATCCTTTATACAGGGCCTTAATGAATACTTATCTCGTGTTATAATATGGAATTGTATGTGTATATTCATCTTATGCAAATAAACTTAGATTGATCTATGGTTGTTAGGTAACTCATAATGTTAGTTAGATCTTGTTATTTAGTAATGCAGCCATGTGTACCCTAGAGGATAAAGCTTAACTTAGATGTTATAATAAACGTAATTTTCTTATCACTGATATTTCTCTGTTAAAAAAATATATATATTTGCCCTTTTGCAATGATTAGTTGAGCTTTTCTCTAGGGTTTCATGGTGGGGCATTACATAGGGTATTAGAGCCAAGTTTCAGCACTAGGATCTCTCGTTAAGGTTGTCACCCATGTTTAGTTATAGTAATTCTTTTTATGCATGTGATAGAAACTCTTGAGTTGGATAACAAGCTTTAATCTAAGCACCTAGATTGATGTATTGGTTAGATGATCATGATTCAACATCGTTTGATACATAGGAAGTAGAGTGGAAGAAAACTGGAAAAGGGAAGGGGATAGCAAGTAATGTTATGATTTTACAAAGGGAATCACATTGGTTATGGAAATAAATGTACTTATGGTTGTAATGAAATTGTGTATGAAAATACAATCTTCCCTTGTAAATGTGGAAAACCAGTAACTATGCATTGGTTGAGTGTTGTGAATACCCCATACATGTTGTGTGCCCATGGAATGGTGATACTGGGTACCCATCCATGGGGAATGTGTGTATTTTTGTGCGGGATTAGCCATACCATTACGTGTGTTTGTATGTTTGTTACCCGATTGAGGGCCAACCCTTGTGTGGTTGAAAAAATATATATATAAGAGTAGCCAAAAGTTAGATTCATAGATTCTCTTCTTTTGGTTCTCTAGTCCCTCCATCTGTGAAGGGGTAGTAGTAGCCACAAAGCTCCTTGGGCAGAGTGTGTAGCGTATGCTTATGATGGAGCAGAGCGGTCCCTCGTTCAACCAAACCTAAGGAAACGTACTCACTACTTTCCCTTATGATGGATCAGGGTACTTGATCCATATGTGCTAGCCTAATCCCCATAGTTCTTGAGCATCTGGATGGTATTTCTTGGATGATCATCTACCTTGTCTTCATGAAAGGTATGATATGCCACATGAGTTGTCAGTTGGGGGCCAGGGTCTAGGATCTGCATGGACAACCCAATTGAAATTATGTGATGACATGAGTCGTCACTTGGGGGCCAGGGTGTAGGACCTGCATGGATAACCCAAGTGAGACCATGTGTCCCATGTATATTTTGAGGTCCAGCATGTGGAGGGAGATTTGTTACCCATGTTGAGATAGAACCCGTATCTGCACATGTTCTGACATGATGCAATAGGTACGATGCCACACCCCATTGATGTTCTGACATAGTGCTGGTGATGATGCCGTGCCACTGATGGTAGAGAGCTGGGCTCAAGGACACGATGCCATGTGCTTAGACACGTGAAGGTGCACTATGAGATTGTGTTATAGCCTACTTGTTTGATGAGCGTAATGGGGCCTCACACACTTGTAGAGGGATACTCATGTTTTCTTTCGATAGTGTTTAGGTCAGTTAGCATATGGGTATGTCCTAGCCATGTATACCTCTGGCTATAGCAAGTACCTGCGTGTGCCTTTCTCACGAGGTATCGCTATGCAGGGTGTGTTCTGTGCTTGCCTACTTCCGCGGAGCCACAGACACACTGCCATACGGTATATGACTAGTGCATGCCTTCTTTGGCTGGTGTATGCTGGCACTAAGATGTGATGCAGGATGTGGCCGAGGTGCACATTCCATGCAGGCAACCAAGGAGTGTGTGGGCCACTTGGTTAGTCCATGCCACGTGACATCGCGATGTAGGGTATAGCTGAGGAGTACACCCTGAGCCATGTAGATGGTGTGCTCACTTTGCACCACATGAGGGCTACTGCTATAGCCTAACATTGTTCCCTCCTTCCTCATTTGGTGGCTAGTGTCTAGTCACACAGTGTTGTACAGTGCAATCTCGAAGATTGTAAATTTTCTCTATGGTTATTGATGATTTTCTATTGATTGTGAAGGCCGACACTTTGTTTATATTTGATTGTGATGGTTTATCCACACCTTATGATCTTATTTGCTTGTAGCCTTCGTGGTTACATTTGATTTAGTGTTAAAATTGAGCGCGTTTCTTTCTTTATTGTTGAAATTGAATTTCTATTTAATCTTTCTTTATGACTTTGGTGGCTAAACTAGTTTATCCTTATTATTTTTTATGTCGGCCAAGTGTCGTATTGTGATTCCTCTCCAAGGGCGTATGAGGCGGACTTGGTCAGTGTATATGAGGAAACAGATGCAGGGAACCTTGAGGATGAGGGTATGTGAGGCTGTTTTACAGCTAGGACCGTCTACCCACTTATGCGTGACGGCTGTCTCTTGGAGGTTAACCACCTTATACAACAAGAGAGAGGTCATTATGTCTTGTTTGGAGGGTCTCACCGTGTGAATTTGGCCTAACACCAACAAGTCATGGAGTGTGAGGTATGGATTATGTGAGATGGATTTTGGCTCTTGGCTCATGGATTATGTATCATGGATTAGTATGCTACTTTCCGGTGTCCAGATGGACCCTTGTGTAGCCTTGTGATGTGATTCACGGTGATGTGAATTTGTGTGTATGTGAAGAATGTATGATAAATCATGAATATAATACTTATGAAATGATAAATTGTGTCTCCATGCTTTAAAAAGGTGAGAAATCATGATCTTTTGTTGAATATGTTATGAGATTTAGTGTTGTAAAATAATTAAATTAAAATGTCTTATTTATAAATGATGGATATTTAATGGAAAATGTGTGATTTATGTGTATAAATATTTGATATTTTGTGAAAATGTAGCATTCTGACATATTGATTTCTTAATAGCAAATTGGAAGAGGAATTAAAAATGGTGGTGTATTTGAAAATTGAATACTTTATATGTTTATGATATGAGACTTTCTACTAGTTAGGATTAAAAAGTGTCCAATGTTTCCTTTGTCCTGAAGAAACTGACAGGTGTCAATGCCAACATGTAAGGAGTTTGAGGGGTTTATGTACTATGGAATCATTTTTTTTTGCAAGTTTCGATTGTGTTACTATTGTGACATTGAAAACTAGAAGGGTAGATTATGTTTGAAATGGAGTATACAAGTTTATACTTTATAAATCCTTCCCATAGGCAAACTAGTGTATATTATTTTTATGAAATAAATCAGCTTTGTGAGTACTAACGTGTTATGTTTCCACCCTAGTTTGTGACTTCCAGGAGTAAGTCAAGTTTTAGGGGGGGAGGATGTAGTGCCCCTCCATTCTCACCGTGAATGTGCAGTTTAACGAACGTTGACTAAGTTTGACTCAAGTGCAGAATACACTCTCCACCGAGAGATATAGAGCATACTTGAAACTTATTTACTAATTATGATATTATATTAATTGTATTGTTTTGGAGTAATTATTTATATGAGTTAGTATTGTTTCATAATAAAATCATATATAGTTATTTTATGCTTTATCAGTACTGATTGATTTCTAATTTTAGCCACAAACAAGAAGTGGTGGTTACTCACATCTTTGAGGGAATAGTTCCATTTTTGGGTCATTACTATTTTGTAGGAGTTATTGAAGAAAATTAATTTCATTTGCTATTTTAATTCTGAACATGGGATTTTGGGGGGATTCATTCATTCTTCCTCCAGGAGAGGATAGCATGGATTATTAATTTCTATTGCAGTACTTTGTCTTGGCATGTGAGAAAATGAGAATTCATCTTCAAATTTGTGAAGGCTTGGGAGAAGTTGATGTTTAAGAATTCCATTACCTCGCAGTAGCAAGCAGTTGGGGAATGAATAGCAGCCCTTGTTGGTGCGAAAGGGCCTGCTCAAGAGCTAAGTTGTTGTTCCAGTTCCTCCCTATTTACATTCTTCATGTGTGGATATTTACTGCAACCTTAATTTGTATAAGGTGCCCATAAAATAATATATCATTCTATAGTATTTGGGTGTGTATTTCTAGCAATTTATTTATTACCTGCAACTATTATAACTATAATTGTAGTTATTCTTCTCTTATCAATATTCCTATGTCTTTCTTGATCCCCACCTAGATTGCATCCATTCAACTGAACTTGATTCAACACATGTAACCCCAACATATACATTGCTATGAGAAATCATAAGATTATGTTCATGGTTTGGTAGGGGCTCACTAGAGCCCAAATACCATGCACCAGTTAAATAGTAGGTCTATAATGCACCAAATGTTCCTTTCATAAATAACTCTCTCTTCTTCCATAAGAAATTGCCAGGCATTTTTCTACAAATAAGGAAGCCCTCGATTCCTCTGCGACACCTTTCAACTGAACTTGGTTGACAAGGTCTACATTTCCTTCTTCTGGAGGGGTAGTTGTTTTGCAAACTCTACCCACTCTTCATTCACGAATGTTCTAAGGTTCTTTGGTTTGGGTTGAGCCTTTCTTGTGTTCCATCTCTAACGTGTGCTTCTATTGGCACATTGGCCTTGACTTAAATCACTTTGGATTCGGTCTCCAATTCAACTCAAAACATGCCTCAAGTTTTTTTTTAGAATTTGCTGCCTCTCAAGGTCTTTATCTTTTTGTTGTTGTTCCACCAATTTATTAGGCCTTCCAATTCCTTTGTCTACTCTCTAAATGTGTTATCTTCATCGATAACCCTTTTAAAAGGCTGATAATCTCGATATAAGACCATAGCTCTGTAAGTGTTCTTATACAAATGGAAATATAAGCAAGTTTACCTCATTCTGGCTAATAAATTCAGCCTCTCTGCATAATGAAATGGCCACGTCTTTGTCTTTTATATCTTTTATATTTGATTCCCTCATTCTTTGGTGGGGGTATTCTGATAGTTTCTTTGCATCTTTATGCGCTGGATTAAGTCTTATTTCCTTACGTTTGCATGCCTGCATTTATTATTTTGGTAACATCTTGGCATATTTCATTTATTTCAAGAATCTTTCTAAAAATCATTTTGGCTTGTCAGAAATGCCTCTTAATAACTGCCAAAAGTATTCTATTATGGGTAACTATTTTAGTCTATGGGCAAAGTTGAGTTGGAGAAGAAATTGTTTGAATCAAACCTTGCCTTGTTTCAGCACTTCAAATTTTGTGTAGCACCCCAAATCATTACATTTGTTGAAACTTTATTTCTTTGATGGTGCCTTTCCTTCTGCCAATTGTATTTGCTTATAGTTTCTAAAACCTTTCCAACGAATCCATTTTGTGTTTATCCTATGATCATTGCATTTCTTGAGATGACATCTCTTTGAGGTGATAGTTCATATGTGCCTTGTCTTTGCATCTGTAGTTTGCATGCATGATTATCAGTTTAATTGCAACTTCCATAAGGGATTTAATCTCTTGTATCATTCTTTTCATCAGTGTTAAAAGACCAACACTCAGTCTGTGTAATAACTCGACCTTGAATAATGTTTCCTTTAAACCCCTTAAATTTTGTTATTAACGATTCTCTTAAACAAACATCATGTTGATTTGGCTAACTTTTTGTATGATTCTAAACCTATAATCGTTAATAATGGAATTTAAAATGTTTGTCATTTAGTGCACATGTCTTGCCTTTGCTTTCACGGATGCATGTTAACTAACATTATTATGTTACTATTATGTTTTAAAAATATCGATTCTCTTTATCTTTTATAATTACTAACTTTAGATTTTATTTTATTTTATATAGAATCTTTCCTATATGCAATTCTATCTTTTATATATATTATTTCCTTAGATCGAATCTTTCTTTTTAAAAATTACTCCTTTTAAATAAGAATATATGTATTAAAATGGAGATAAATATAAATTAGATCTCTTTATAAAAGAGAAATTAAATAATATCCTGTTTATTCAAAAAACAAAAAAAACAAAAAGAAAAAAGAAAATTTCTTGTTTATTTAAAAGAAAATAAAGAAAATTCTATTTGCTTTTACTAAAAAGAGTAGAGTCTCTATTTATTAAATTGTTATGTTTAAATAAAAAGTTATGAAATTTTATATATGATTTTAACAAGTTAGGTAAGAAAAAAAATATTTTATCTCTTGTGGTATTTTGTGTAATTTATTACGAATTTTACCTGGAATTTATAGATAAATGTTTAACAATTGTATTGAAATGTCATTATAACCTCCATGAATGCATTACTGTATCTTAACTTTAAAACAATCCCTTTTCCTTCTATTATTATCTTAACTCGATTTTGTTTCATGAAGGCACTTTCTAGCTTAGTTGCTTAACCTTAGATCCATATGATTCTTTAGTGGCTTCATACCATGATTTATATTTAAAATTGATACATTGCCAATATGAAATTTAATGTCTTAGTAAATCATGTTTAAAATTCCATCTTAGTGTTTAAAAGTATTTTCCTTTTATCCTAATGTGATTCAGAAAGAAAGAATGGATTAGATTCTTTATTGAGAGTGTTTCAAGTAAACTTCTAATTTGTTTGAATACATGTGATGATAGGCTTATAATTAACTATCATATCAAACTTTATTGCGTAGTTGACAACTATGAAAGAATTGGGCTCTTTATTCTCTCATGGAAATACTTTTATTGAGAAAATTTAAAAAAAAAAAAACTTTATCCTCTTGATTAATGTTAAAGATAAAAAATCAAAACTATTAGATAAGATTTAGTAATGTGTTTCATTTGTGTTATTGATAAATACATTATGGTATTAACACTAGGCAAGAAGTAGCCTCCTTTTTAGGATCAAACTATCAATGAGATTATTTAGACATGCTTGCATTATTAGAAATAGCAATGTACTAAATAGGGCAACTAGTTTGAATAACTTAGAATTGTAGAGATAGTTGTAAGGAATGAAATATCTTTCTAATCTTTTCTTATTTTTATGTTAAAGCTTATACTATGTTTAAATTAGCATTGATCTCATCTTAAGAATGGGGAAATATGTATTTGATTTCCTTGCAAAGAAGATCTATTGTTATCTTTTTGCTTGCATGACTAGATAAGCATAATAGTAATTTGTATACTAGTATGAAAAAGATCATTTATGTATAGAAAATTTTATGAGATTATTATGAGATAGGTAAACCCCAATTTTATACTGTTATCCTATATGGTTTGAAATGTGAATGTGTATCCAAGTTTGAAAAGTCTTCGATACCATATAAATAATATTCTAGAAGTTTTGAGTTGTATGATACTATCATGTGGTTACAAGTTCATGTTTCTAACTACAATGTCTTTGCGCCATGCGTACATAGGCAAGGCCATCATGTATGAGCCCCCAAGACATTATGTCAGCCCCCTAGGGCCTTAGGCTTGTCATTTTAAATAGTTGATATTTGTTTTAATGTAAATTAGTAACTATGCAGGACTAATGTTTCATTAGATGTGCAGTTTGAGATCTCTAAGCCATGCAAGATTCTGAAGCCAAGAAGATACACATCTGTTGACTGAGAAACTTACTAGAGCAAAGAATATGTTTTCCACTATGCTACGGATGGATATATGGTTCTTTTTATACTTGTTTGTAATTGAATGAGAGATGTCTTGTTCCTAATTGAAAGGATCTTTTATTATGTGTTTGTAAATTAGGTTGTGTTTTTGTTTATGTCATTTATACACTAGTTAGCTAGAAACTGAATTGTAACATGTTTGGTTATCAGTTGCCACATTATAGAAGTGAGTAATATAGGATCATCTAACTTGGTGTTATAAAATAAACCTTGCTTGTTTATCGAACATGTATCTTTTATCATTCATGACAATTTCTTGTAATCCTTTATACAGGACCTTAATGAATACTTATCTCATGTTATAATATGGAATTGTATGTGTATATTCATCTGATGCAAATAGACGTAGATTGATCTATGGTTGTTAGGTAACTCATAATGTTAGTTAGATCTTGTTATTTAGTAATGCAGCTGTGTGTACCCTAGAGGATAAAGTTTAACTTAGATGTTATAATAAACATAATTTGCTTATCGTTGATATTTCTCTATTAAAATATATATATATATATGCCCTTTTACAATGCTTAGATGAGCTTTTCTCTAGGGTTTCATGGCAGGGCATTACAAGTAGTAACAAATATACTCAAGAGATCTCAATGTTGTGATCTACAAAATATTTAGGAATGTTTTGGTACAATAAAGTAATTCATGATAATGATTAACATCCACCATTTTATCCATTATTCTCTACTTTATCTAATATTCATCATATCCAATATGCACCACCTTATTTTCTACCACCTCAAGCATTTTAAATTTTTTGGTTGCTTCAAGTTTATTCCGGAACATAGTTATTCTTTGTATTGGGCACTCCCATACTTTGTTGCAGTCTATAAATATATGTCAAAAAATTATCCATTTAATAAAAAATGATTTGTTGTAACAAGTTGTCTTTTTTTTAGTATGATATGCTATTCTATTTTTTCTATCTAAAAACCAACATTTGGTATCAAAGTAAGTCTGTCTATTAGGAGAGAAACTTAGAGCTAAAATTATGAAGAAAGAGGAATTTTATCAACATAATATTGTTCTTGCATTTGGAAGAGTTGTTAGTTTGGCAGAAGTTTAGATAAGATATTTTAGGCACTATGAAGAGAGATAAGTATATTATCTTTTTTTGTTTTTGATATCAAGATTAAACTATAAAAAAATTATAATATGGCTACTAGAAACAATGGTTTAAATATTTTTTAGTCTCAAATTCCTCTAATTAAATGGGAGAGTTATGATTTTTGGAGTATTAAAAATGAAGACATTGATTATTTCTCTAGATTAATGAGATTTAGTTGAAAGTGGTTACACAAAACCTATATATCCACAAGTACTTGTCACTTGGAGTCAAACACAATGAGATTAGCTAAATAAGAATAAAAAGAAGGATTCAAAATCCCTCTTTATTATTTAACATGTAGTAATGAGTCAATTTTATTAGAAGTGTTGCAACAATAAAATCAAAATAGGCATGTGATCTATTATACAATGCATTTTAAGAAATAGGAAAGGTAAAAACCATTAAAATATGAATGCTTAGAAAATATTTTGAAATTTCTTTTATGGGAGATTCTAAATATATGTAAGATTTTATCATTTGAGTGATTGCATTAGTAAATCAAATTTGATCCTATGGAGAGAATTTAACAGATAAAAAAAATATAGAATTTTTTGAGATGCCTACTCCACATTTTGATCCCATTGTGGTATTTATTGAAGAATATAAGGGACTAACTCTATTGTCAATAAATGAGCTTATGGGATCTATTGAAACTCACAATTAAAGCATGAGTAGATCCACTAAAAAAAATTGTTGAACAAGATTTTCAAACGAAGCATAATATTTCAAATAATAAGGGAAAAGGATCAAAAGAATCATCTTATAAGGGAACAAAAAAATTTAGAGGAAGATAATGTGAAAGAAGAAGAAGTAGCAATGGATGAAGGAGAGGAAACAACAATAATGATAGAGTAATAGGTAGTAATCAAAACTCTAACAAATCACAAGTTCAATGTTATCATTATAAAAAGTTTAGTTATTATGAATGTGATTGCTGGAGAAAACATAAGCAATGTATTATTGATAAGCATTATTGAGATCCTTTTCTAGTAGAAAATTATTACAGGGAAAAGGTGTCATTTAAATTAGTGCATGTTAATATGTGTGGTCTAATGCAAACCTTGTCACTCAATGAAAGAAAATATTTTCTTATTTTTATTAATGACTATAGTAGAAGAACTTGGGTGTGTTTCATTAAAGAAAAGTTAGAAGCTTTTACTATATTTCAACAATTTAAAGCTTATGTAGAAAATCAAAGTGGTTGTCCCTTAAAGATTCTATGTATAGATAGAGGGGGAGAATTTAATTTCAATAAATTTTGATATTTTTGCAAAAAGAATTGTATTCAAAGGCAACTAAATGCAAGCTATACCCCTCAATGAAATGGAGTAGTTCAATGTAAGAATTGTACAACCATAGAGATGGCTAGAAGCATGCTCAAAGCCAAGGGTCTTCTGAATACTTTTTGAGCTAAAGAAGTAGCCACGTCTATTTACTTGTTTATTAGATGTCCAACAAAAAGTGTAAATAATGTGGAAATGTCATGTGGCTCATCTTAAGGTGTTTGATTGTAATTTTTATGCTCATATAGCCAAATAGAAAAGACAAAAACTCGATGATAAAAGTGAAAAATGCATTTGTATTAGCTACTGTGAGGAGACAAAGGGTTATAGATTATATAATCTAGTGAAAAATAAATGTATAGTTAGCCATGTTGTAGTTTAGCTAAAATGAAACAGGGTAATAGACAAAAATATGCATCAAGAAAACCAATAATTAAAGAATTAGAGCAAGATGCTCCACCTTAGTTTATTAGTCCAAGCTACAACTCAAGTTATGTTGCTACACATTCATCAAGTTCAACACCTTCTTTATCAATCCCTCCTTCATGTTTGAGTCCTCCTCCAAGGAAGATAAAAAATCTCAATTTTTTTTTTTGAAGAAACTAGTAGTCTTAATTTAATTACACATTTTGCTTTATTGTCTCATAGCCAAGTAGAAACAAGACATTTTTAAGATGTAGTAAAGCATGAAGTTTGGGTTAAATCCATGAATGACAAAATTGCTACTATAGAAAGAAATGGAACATGGGAGTTAATAGATCCTGTACCAAAAAAGTATGTTATTGTGGTAAAGTGGGTCTACAAAATAAAAGATTTAAAGTGAATGGATCTACTAAACTTGACATAAAGAAAGATTAGTAGCTACAGGTTTTTCACAATAGCTAGGTATATATTAAAATGAAACCTATGCTCTTGTAGCAAGATTGGATACCATAAGAACTATTTTGACGTTGAAAAAATAATTTAACTGGTTAGTATATTAATTTGATGTTAAATCATTTCTTTGAATGGTTTCTTGAATGAAGTACTTCTAGAACAATCAATCTGCTATGAAGTTGAAAGACAAAAACAAAAAGTTTTCAAGTTAAAAAAGACTCTTTATGAAGTCAAGCAAGCATAAAGAACTTAGTAAAATAAAATAGATGAGTATTTTTAGAAAAATGGCTTCAACAAGAGTGAAAGTGAACCCACACTCTATGTCAAATCAAGAGATACTGATGATTTACTTATTGTTTTCCTATATAATGATGATTTTATTTACATAGGTGCTAGATTATTAATGGAGGAACTCAAAAATGCCGTGAAGAATGAATTTAAAATGACTAATTTGGGTTTGATGCATTACTTCATTGGATTAGAAGTAAGACGGTTCAATGATGTCATTTGTATTTCACAAGTGCGCAATTGATTTAATTGACAAGTTTATAATGAAAAGTTGCAAACCAATGAACACACCCTTGAATATGAATGAGAAGTCAGTCATGAATGATAGTAATGAAAAGATAGATTTAACACTATACAAGAGTTTAGTTGGTAGTATTATGTATCTTATTGCCAGTAGACCTGACATCATGTATGTTGTAACTTTGATATCAATATTTAAGCAAAACCCAAGTGAGATTCATTTCCATGTAGTAAAAAGAATACTTAGGTATGTTTGTGACACAAACAACTTTGGTATTTTATATACATCAATTGATAACTTTGGGTTGGTTGAATGCACAAACTATGATGGGTGGGATCTATTGACGATGAAAAAGTTAGTTTAATATGTATTTACCTTGGGATGAAGTGTAATTTCTTGGTTTTCAAAGAAACAATCAACTATTTCACTATCATTAATAGAAGTAGAATATATTGCAACAACATCACTAACATGGCAAGCAATTTGGTTGAAGATAATTTTAACAAATTTGAGGCATAAATAAAATGGGGAATAGTTATTTATTGTGATTATAACTCCACAATTGTCCTTAGAAAACTCAATCTTCCATAATTTTACTATGCATATTGACATACAACACCACTTTATTAAAAATGTTGTGACAAAAGATCAAATTGAACTGAAGTTTTGTGGAGTTGGTAACCAATTTATGGATTTGTTTACTAAAGTCTTATCAAAAGAAAAGTTTTATAAAGATGAAATAGATGTTACGGAGAATGATACATTTGACAATGCTTGAAGTCCACCATCTTATCCAATGTTCACCATTTTATCTAATATTCGCCGTGCTTTATTTTCCAAACATTTGCTGTGGATCCCAAAGCATGTCCAACTCCAAGTCCTGTGCAAGGGAATACCATGGCGGAGAAACTACTTGAGAGAGGTAATCATTGGCCCATACTGGGGGATGGGTGGCTTGGTGGGCCGCGTCTTGCTTCTCCAAAGGACAGGAAGCCGCTGGGTTTGTTTGTTTGAAGAGTAGTAGAAGAGGAAGAGCAACCTGTGAGTCGCTGCACCAACGCCTTGAAATCTTCAGGTTTCGTGTGTATTACTTCAGGAGATCGGAGGTATATAATCACAGGTTTCTTTATAATGTTGTGAGAGTCCTTGGAAACCTTGAGAGGGGTGGGTCTCGAACCTGTAATCTCCCTTTTGCTCCTACTCTTACTCTTTCTCACCTCGTCCATGGGTAATCGTAGAATTATTTGCCTGTAAACTTCTCTGTAGCCTGAACAGTAAAACTAGAAAAGAAAGCCTTTCTTTTCTCTTAAGCATAGTGCAACTGGTTTGGAAAATTTATAGGCCCCTGAGAAAGAGGTTAAGGTTTGATCTGGTCTGAAGATTAACTACACCGAGGCCACTGTACGACACATTCTTCGTCAGACTAGTTCCTACTTCAAGAACGTTTTTTCGTCTGTCACCTCTCCTCGTTTATTAAATGCATATTTTTCCACTTATTTTAATTAAATACATTTCAGAATTGCCATGTCCATATATTTCTAGACTTACTTCCGCTGACTTAAAGGACTTGTAGACTTAGACGAGTTTGGAGAGTTACTTGTTTGGTCTATAGGGGAGAGGGCCCACTAGTTGACCGGAGAGTAGTTGTGATAGTATTGTTACCTCAATTTGCATTTTGGCAATGATGCCCCAATTGGCATTTTGGTAGTGATGTCAAACTTGGAGACATTGTTTATGTTTCTAGTCAGCATCTTCTATTTTGACTTTTGACTTGGCGTAATGTGTTTTGCAAGGATATTGATGTCTAAGGCTATTGCAAGGATATTGCATAAAGTGACAAGTTAAATGTTTTTAATGTACCCAAGCATCATGTCATACTTCCTTACATGGCAAAGTGACAAGTCTTTGTTTTGGCACCAAATGGCATTACCTAGTAAATATCTATGCGAACCCTTGGTTTAGGTGGCAAACATTTTAAGCCACTTTGTATTGTTTATTTTTTCACCGGGCTTATGATATAGATGCATTGGATATTTCTTGTTTTGACCTGTTGGAAGAAAATTTACAGAAATAAAAGGTCATTCCATTGTCTTTATTTCGAGCCCTCTTTAGGGCAAACCGGAACAGCCGGTTAAAAGACTCAAAAAGCATGAAGTTTGGTTTGGGCACTTCATTTCATCATTTCACTGCATCTGATAAGGGTTTGGAATGCAATCATGGAAAATTGTGGAAAGTCTGTTGAATCTATCAAATAAGAAATGAGAGCTCGAAGGTTGACCTTGTGAAGTGACAAAGTTGATCACGGTTTGGCTGTAATCATGAGTATGCAAGGAAGAAGCTGCCTGAATCTTTGTTGTTCGAGGTATCTCCAGAAGTGACAAAGCTGGACTAAAAGCACTTAGCATCTTCAGTTTGGCTTGTTGGTTGTCGGTTTCCGTAAGTTTGGTCTAAAATTTGTTTCATTTTTATTGCAGAGATTACATTTGTTCTAGGTTGTGCTTACAATCTGTTTTAAATGTTTTTAATGGTTATGTTAAGGGTTTTGAGCAATGAAATCCTTTTTGGATTGTATTTCTGCAACGGCACTCCACAGTTCTATTTATTCTTGCATGGTTTGATCAATTGTTTCTTATCAGTAATGTGGTTCTTTTTATTATGAAACTCTTGGCAGTTATCTAACTAGGGTTTTTGAAACCCTAGGGTTTCACTTGAGCAACCGACAGTTTTTCTCTAACCCTATCAAGGGTTAACGATTACATCTCCTTTAGTAATCTGTTTCGAACAGTTTTTCAGTTTTGCTCTTTACCTGTCATGTTAACATGGCAAGATGTTGATTATTCTTTTGATAAATGAAGGTGCAGTTGTAAACTGTTGTTGGTTTACAGTTTACAGTTATGAAGCTGTCTGCAAGAAAATGGAATGTTTTTGGACAGAATGTTAAATGATGTATATATAATGTTGATAACTAAGAGGGGGGGTGAATCAGTTATCCTAATTATTTATGCTTTCTGAACTTTCTTAATAATCAATGCAACATTAATTCAAATAAGCAAACATAACCATGAAATGGAAATACACATGACACAATATTTTTGACGTGGAAACCCTATTAAGGGAAAAAACAACGGGGTGATTAACCCAAGATTGTACTCTCTGTTAGAAGAATGAAAATACAAAATGGCACTTGCCAATTAGGGCTCACTGCCCGAGCACATTGCTCACAAGAGGCACATTGCCTACAAGAGACACACTGTCTACAATTTATAAAGAGTGTAATACAATACTTGAACTGATAAGGAGCATCAACATATGCTAGAGTTCAGTTCCGGTTAGGCTCAGTACACTGATCTGCTGCACTTCATCTTTCCTTTTCTTTTGTGCTACTCTCCTTTCACATACTGGACCTTCCTTTCTATTTTTATTCGGCTCTACTGCTTTTCTTCGCACATCACCAAAAACCACAACACCACTTACAACTAAATCCATCTTGTATATATATGCTCACAAGTGATTTCATCACCTTTCTAGTCGACACCCGGAATAGTCAATATTTTCCACAAACTCTAATCTGTTGGCTAAATCCTTGCTTACCAAGTAATGTGGATCAAGGATATACTTGTGGAAGTCATCAATCATGTCGGCCAATCATAACTTATGCCTTAATAACTTTTACCATCATCAGTAACACATCCGGAATAATGTCTGATGTTTTGTCAGTCAGTTCTTCCTCTATCCACACTGCCAATCAGGAACCTGATACTCAAGTATTCATATCTTTTTCTTCATCTATCACCGGAGGCTAAATCCTTGGAATCTATCACTCAAGGTAGTCCTCTTGACTTGTCCAAATCCGCACTTCACCAAGATACTCCCTCTGAGAGATCCGGACATGACTGTCGAACCTCGCCACATGCTCTGTTCTTGCTTACCAGACCACAACATTCTTCACTCTGACTTCTGGTAGAGACACACCATGTCCTGCAGATGTGTGGGATGAACTTTGTTCCCATTAATGACAACAATATTGAAACCATATAGTGTCTCTTGCCAACAATCTCCCCCTTTGGCATTGATGGCAACACTTAGTGAAAAATGACTAAGTGTTTACACTATGCTCCACCTTGGCTGATGCTTTGTTTTTATATACATTTTTCAGAGCTCCGCCTTAGTTGGATTCCTCATTTTTCACTGCTCTTCACTCCCGCTTTGACATCAATGGCAAAGGGTATGATCCGCACACCAAAATTTTCAAAATCTTGTCCGCATAAGTATATACATATGGAATACTTACATCTACTGAAGTATGTCTGCAAAAGTTGTTTTCAATTGAATGAATTCTGTAGCCCAACTTTGCTTCATTCTATCCAAAATTGATATATGACCACTCAACAGGAATGCAAACACATCTGCCCTTTTTAGATCTATTGGATCATTGGTTCGGGCTGTGATTTGAGCTTCTTTTATGGCCTCATGCATGGCCTCTAACTTAGGGACAATTATCCCTCTGAGCTCACTCAACCTACTGATTCTATTTTTCTTCTCTTTTTCAAGCTTCTTAATTTCATTCAAAACTGCAACCGTTTGACATTCTTAATTTATTATGGATGTAGTAAGTGGATCAAAATTTTGAGAAAGTTTTATCAGTTTATCCTCCTGTTCTTTCATTTTCTTCTCAATCTCCACTGTTGTTTTAGACCAAGATATACAAAATTTGTATACATCACCTCCATCCTTAAGGGCATTTTCCCAACTTTTTATCCCAATACTTATAACTCTTATGTCATTTGATATTAACCCTTGCAGCTCTGAGAATCTCTTATCCAAAAATTCTTTCCAGACCTTTTCCTCAGCCGATTTCTCTAAAGACTCAAAATGAGTGCTGACTGAATCAATAAAAGCTTTAAGATTACCTGATGAGGAGGCTGAGTGATCCTTCTGAAAAGATGGCATGATCTTTTCTAAAACGCCGGATGCAGCTTCTATTAGCTCACAATCTTCCATGTGAGACTTCAGGAATTTTTCTTTTGCCTTTGCATTGGCAAATGAAGCTATCTTCATTGTTTGAACCGGGGAGAGAGAGTCAAAGTTAAATGGACCTTGAAGTAACTCCAGTTCATCAATCTCCAACATTTCTTTTGTCAAAAAGTCCTTAACAGTTTCTGCAATGTCTCTTGCCGGAGATAGAGATTTCTTCTCTTCTGCACTGTCACTTCTGTTCTTCTCAGCTTGACTTTCTTCTCTTTCTTTTGCTTCTTCTTCTTTCTCCTCTATTCTTTCTTCTCCTTTAGATCCGGAGACTGTAGGGGAAACCGGAGGAGAGATATTTGTTTGTTCATGAGCCACCTCTTCCGAAGTAGAGGATTTTGAGCCCTTGTCTTTACCTTCACCGGAGTCCTCTATGATGGGAATGTTGAACTTTTTAAAAGCATTTCGGAGGATCTCTTCAGTCTCTCTTGCCACTTTGTCGGTTTCACCAAGCATGAACTAATTCATCCTGGCTTTGCTCCAGAACTCATCCTTGCAATCTTTGAAGATCATATTCATTTGTTGCGGAGTGATGAATGGCGACCTGTTCCCGGATCTCAAGATCTTTTGCTCGAGCATTGTTCTTCCTCATTTCAAGCCTTTTCTCTAAGCTTTTGGGAATTAGAGAGATAATTTCAATAAAAGCTTTATTGTAAGTGTTCAAAAACTTAACTGTGGCTTCCTCCAGAATCTTTTTATCTGCTTCATTCTATGCATCATAGAATTCTGTTAAGGGTTGCAGGTTCCCATCCATAGTGACTGCTTTCACTACAACATTTAAGGATAGAGTGGGTTTTTCAACAAATTCTTCTTCCTTCTCTTCTTCTTCTTGACCGGTAGAGTGTTCACCGGATGATTTCTTCTTCTTTTTTAGTTTCTTTATCTCCTCATCTGATTCAGTTTCTTCATCATCCTTTAGGCTAACATAGGAGCTTGTTGCCTTTTTCTTTGTTCTCTTTTCTCCTTTTCCAGATGCCTAGACTTCCGGTTTTGATGCCTTAGAGCTTTTGGTAGTGGTAGGTGTAGATCTCTTTAATGATCTAGTCCGGGTGGAAGTTTTTACTGAAACACTTTCCTCACTTTTCTTTTCTGCCTTTTTCTTCTCTTCCTCAGCCCTTTCCATCTTTTCCCTATTGGCATCAAGTGCCTCCTTTGATATGCCAAAGCCTTTTGCAACATCTTCAACTTCTTTTCTTACCTTCCTCTTGGTCTCTAGTTGTCTGAGTTCCACATGAATCTTTACACTTAGCTCCTCAAAGGTTCCAAACCTTTCTGCCTTGGGATATTTTGGCTAACTTAACATGTGTTCAATATGCAGCTCAACAATTTTCTCATCAACTTCATACCCCATCGGCATGATCCATACTATTCTTGGTTCCACTGCCTCCATAAGGCACTGATCAGTTTCTGCCAT
Organism: Cunninghamia lanceolata; assembly: GCA_027924645.1. Classification (NCBI taxonomy): domain Eukaryota; kingdom Viridiplantae; phylum Streptophyta; class Pinopsida; order Cupressales; family Cupressaceae; genus Cunninghamia; species Cunninghamia lanceolata. The sequence goes on from BSBN01000317.1 coordinate 4,895,402, forward strand.
GAAGCAAACAGTATCCTTATACTTTTCAACTAGAGCTTGGGGGATTCTCTCTCTTGCTTGCATCATACTCTGAAAGTTCTTGAAATAGCCCCAGAGTACTGTATTCTGTGCCTTAACATCACCAAGTCCATGCAAATAATCCCTGATTTGTATGGCAACCAGTCTGTCATTTTGCCATATCCAGCCACTAGATCCGGGTAGCTCATTCATATAATAGAAGAACAGATATAGTATCAAGCCACCATATTTGAAGGAGTTCTTCTTGTCTTTCTTTATCTTCTACAGATTTTCCAGAAGTTGGTTCAGAAGGAGCTCACAGAGATCATAGTCAGCATTCTTTCTTAACATTTCATAGGTAGTATATATTGCAGTTCCAGGTACTAAGTTTTCCCTGCTAGAGTGATATATTTTGTATCTGATGATCATGGATGCAAACTTGATATCCGGATTAGTAATATACTTAGAGTTGTCCTCGGTGATTTCCTACAAGCTTTCTTACCTTCCTCAATCATTTGATTTATCCGTAGATCAAAATGTCTCAATTTTAGAATCATACCAGACCAAACTTTGTGAAGAACCTATTTTTACCGGAAGACTGTTTTACTAGATCAATTCTGGAAAGATTAGACTCTTCAAATCTTTTGCAGATGTCTCAAATATTTACCATACCTTATTTAGATGTTTCTCTAGGAACCCTTTGATTCGCAGCTTCCTATGTGCCAATTTCAGGCACAAATTGACTGGCTGGGGGAATTGGCTTATCTTTTTGTTGCTCCCCTTGAGCCAGAGCACACCTTTTAGTTTCCAGAAGGAATATCAGCACCAGAGTCTGGTGTGGATCCATTTTCAACATTCTCTCTACTTCTCTTTACCCAAATCTTGTTTATTTCACTTTTAACTTCATCCGCATTCACCTGTGTTTTTCCTTTGTCTTGATTCTGATTATGAGATACCGAACCTCTTTTGTCCTGATTCTTGTCTCTACAGAATTTATCCGTAGTTGACAACTGTGAAATAATTGGGCTCTTTATTCTCTCATGGAAATACTTTTATTGCAAAAATTTAAAAAAAAAAACTTTATCCTCTTGATTAATGTTAAAGATAGAAAATCAAAACTATTAGATAAGATTTAGTAATGTGTTTCATTTGTGTTATATTGATAAATACATTATGGTATTAACGCTAGGTAAGAAGTAGCCTCCTTTTTAGTATCAAACTATCAATGAGATTATTTAGACATGCTTGCATTATTAGAAATAGCAATGTACTAAATAGGGAAACTAGTTTGAATAACTTAGAATTGTAGAGATAATTGTAAGGAATGAAATATCTTTCTAATCTTTTCTTCTTTGTATGTTAAAGCTTATACTATGTTTAAATTAGCATTGATATCATCTTAAGAATCGGGAAATATGTATTTGATTTCCTTGCAAAGAAGATCTATTGTTATCTTTTTGCTTGCATGACTAGATAAGCATAGTAGTAATTTGTATAATAGTATGAAAAAGATCATTTATGTATAGAAAATTTTATGAGATAGGTAAACCCCAATTTTATACTGTTCTCCTATATGGTTTGAAATGTGAATGTGTATCCAAGTTTCAAAAGACTTTGATGCCATATAAATAATATTCTAGAAGCTTTGAGTTGTATGATACTGTCATGTGGTTACAAGTTCAAGTTTCGAACTACGATGTCTATGCGCTACGCGTACGTAGGCAAGGCCATCATGGATGAGCCCCCGAGAGATTAGGTTGGCCCCCTAGGTCCTTAGGCTTGTCATTTTAAGTAGTTGATATTTGTTTTATGTAAATTAGCAACTATGCAGGACTAATGTTTCATTAGATGTGTAGTTTGAGATCTCTAAGCCATGCAGGATTCTAAAGCCAAGAAGATACACGTCTGTTGATTGAGCAACTTACTGGAGAAAAGAATATGTTTTCCACTATGCTATAGATGAGTATATGATTCTTTTTATACTTGTTTGTAATTGCATGAGAGATGTCTTGTTCCTAATTGAAAGGATCTTTTATTATGTGTTTGAAAATTAGGTTGTGTTTCTGTTTATGGCATTTATACACTAGTTAGCTAGAAACTGAATTGTAGCATGTTTGGTTATCAGTTGCCACATTATAGAAGTGACTAATATAGGATCATCTAACTTGGTGTTGTAAAATAAACCTTGATTTTTTATCGAACATGTATCTTTTATTATTCATGACAATTTCTTGTAATCCTTTATACAGGGCCTTAATGAATACTTATCTCGTGTTATAATATGGAATTGTATGTGTATATTCATCTTATGCAAATAAACTTAGATTGATCTATGGTTGTTAGGTAACTCATAATGTTAGTTAGATCTTGTTATTTAGTAATGCAGCCATGTGTACCCTAGAGGATAAAGCTTAACTTAGATGTTATAATAAATGTAATTTGCTTATCACTGATATTTCTCTGTTAAAAAAATATATATATTTGCCCTTTTGCAATGATTAGTTGAGCTTTTCTCTAGGGTTTCATGGTGGGGCATTACATAGGGTATTAGAGCCAAGTTTCAGCACTAGGATCTCTCGTTAAGGTTGTCACCCATGTTTAGTTATAGTAATTCTTTTTATGCATGTGATAGAAACTCTTGAGTTGGATAACAAGCTTTAATCTAAGCACCTAGATTGATGTATTGGTTAGATGATCATGATTCAGCATCGTTTGATACATAGGAAGTAGAGTGGAAGAAAACTGGAAAAGGGAAGGGGATAGCAAGTAATGTTATGATTTTACAAAGGGAATCACATTGGTTATGGAAATAAATGTACTTATGGTTGTAATGAAATTGTGTATGAAAATACAATCTTCCCTTGTAAATGTGGAAAACCAGTAACTGTGCATTGGTTGAGTGTTGTGAATACCCCATCATGTTGTGTGCCCATGGAATGGTGATACTGGGTACCCATCCATGGGGAATGTGTGTATTTTTGTGCGGGATTAGCCATACCATTACGTGTGTTTGTATGTTTGTTACCCGATTGAGGGCCAACCCTTGTGTGGTTGAAAATATATATATATAAGAGTAGCCAAAAGTTAGATTCATAGATTCTCTTCTTTTGGTTCTCTAGTCCCTCCATCTGTGAAGGGGTAGTAGTAGCCACAAAGCTCCTTGGGCAGAGTGTGTAGCATATGCTTATGATGGAGCAGAGCGGTCCCTCGTTCAACCAAACCTAAGGAAACGTACTCACTACTTTCCCTTATGATGGATCAGGGTACTTGATCCATATGCGCTAGCCTAATCCCCATAGTTCTTGAGCATCTGGATGGTATTTCTTGGATGATCATCTACCTTGTCTTCATGAAAGGTATGATATGCCACATGAGTTGTCAGTTGGGGGCCAGGGTCTAGGATCTGCATGGACAACCCAATTGAAATTATGTGATGACATGAGTCATCACTTGGGGGCCAGGGTGTAGGACCTGCATGGATAACCCAAGTGAGACCATGTGTCCCATGTATATTTTGAGGTCCAGCATGTGGAGGGAGATTTGTTACCCATGTTGAGATAGAACCCGTATCTGCACATGTTCTGACATGATGCAATAGGTACGATGCCACACCCCATTGATGTTCTGACATAGTGCTGGTGATGATGCCATGCCACTGATGGTAGAGAGCTGGGCTCAAGGACACGATGCCATGTGCTTAGACACGTGAAGGTGCACTATGAGATTGTGTTATAGCCTACTTGTTTGATGAGCGTAATGGGGCCTCACACACTTGTAGAGGGATACTCATGTTTTCTTTCGATAGTGTTTAGGTCAGTTAGCATATGGGTATGTCCTAGCCATGTATACCTCTAGCTATAGCAAGTACCTGCATGTGCCTTTCTCACGAGGTATCGCTATGCAGGGTGTGTTCTGTGCGTGCCTACTTCCGCGGAGCCACAGACACACTGCCATACGGTATACGACTAGTGCATGCCTTCTTTGGCTGGTGTATGCTGGCACTAAGATGTGATGCAGGATGTGGCTGAGGTGCACATTCCATGCAGGCAACCAAGGAGTGTGTGGGCCACTTGGTTAGTCCATGCCACGTGACATCGCGATGTAGGGTATAGCTGAGGAGTACACCCTGAGCCATGTAGATGGTGTGCTCACTTTGCACCACATGAGGGCTACTGCTATAGCCTAACATTGTTCCCTCCTTCCTCATTTGGTGGCTAGTGTCTAGTCACACAGTGTTGTACAGTGCAATCTCGAAGATTGTGGATTTTCTCTATGGTTATTGATGATTTTCTATTGATTGTGAAGGCCGACACTTTGTTTATATTTGATTGTGATGGTTTATCCACACCTTATGATCTTATTTGCTTGTAGCCTTCGTGGTTACATTTGATTTAGTGTTAAAATTGAGCGCGTTTCTTTCTTTATTGTTGAAATTGAATTTCTATTTAATCTTTCTTTATGACTTTGGTGGCTAAACTAGTTTATCCTTATTATTTTTTATGTCGGCCAAGTGTCGTATTGTGATTCCTCTCCAAGGGCGTATGAGGCGGACTTGGTCAGTGTATATGAGGAAACAGATGCAGGGAACCTTGAGGATGAGGGTATGTGAGGCTGTTTTACAGCTAGGACCGTCTACCCACTTATGCGTGACGACTGTCTCTTGGAGGCTAACCACCTTATACAACAAGAGAGAGGTCATTATGTCTTGTTTGGAGGGTCTCACCGTGTGAATTTGGCCTAACACCAACAAGTCATGGAGTGTGAGGTATGGATTATGTGAGATGGATTTTGGCTCTTGGCTCATGGATTATGTATCATGGATTAGTATGCTACTTTCCGGTGTCCAGATGGACCCTTGTGTAGCCTTGTGATGTGATTCACGGTGATGTGAATTTGTGTGTATGTGAAGAATGTATGATAAATCATGAATATAATACTTATGAAATGATAAATTGTGTCTCCAAGCTTTAAAAAGGTGAGAAATCATGATCTTTTGTTGAATATGTTATGAGATTTAGTGTTGTAAAATAATTAAATTAAAATGTCTTATTTATAAATGATGGATATTTAATGGAAAATGTGTGATTTATGTGTATAAATATTTGATATTTTGTGAAAATGTAGCATTCTGACATATTGATTTCTTAATAGCAAATTGGAAGAGGAATTAAAAATGGTGGTGTATTTGAAAATTGAATACTTTATATGTTTATGATATGAGACTTTCTACTAGTTAGGATTAAAAAGTGTCCAATGTTTCCTTTGTCCTGAAGAAACTGACAGGTGTCAATGCCAACATGTAAGGAGTTTGAGGGGTTTATGTACTATGGAATCATTTTTTTTTTGCAAGTTTCGATTGTGTTACTATTGTGACATTGAAAACTAGAAGGGTAGATTATGTTTGAAATGGAGTATACAAGTTTATACTTTATAAATCCTTCCCATAGGCAAACTAGTGTATATTATTTTTATGAAATAAATCAGCTTTGTGAGTACTAACGTGTTATGTTTCCACCCTAGTTTGTGACTTCCAGGAGTAAGTCAAGTTTTAGGGGGGGAGGATGTAGTGCCCCTCCATTCTCACCGTGAATGTGCAGTTTAACGAACGTTGACTAAGTTTGACTCAAGTGCAGAATACACTCTCCACCGAGAGATATAGAGCATACTTGAAACTTATTTACTAATTATGATATTATATTAATTGTATTGTTTTGGAGTAATTATTTATATGAGTTAGTATTGTTTCATAATAAAATCATATATAGTTATTTTATGCTTTATCAGTACTGATTGATTTCTAATTTTAGCCACAAACAAGAAGTGGTGGTTACTCACATCTTTGAGGGAATAGTTCCATTTTTGGGTCATTACTATTTTGTAGGAGTTATTGAAGAAAATTAATTTCATTTGCTATTTTAATTCTGAACATGGGATTTTGGGGGGATTCATTCATTCTTCCTCCAGGAGAGGATAGCATGGATTATTAATTTCTATTGCAGTACTTTGTCTTGGCATGTGAGAAAATGAGAATTCATCTTCAAATTTGTGAAGGCTTGGGAGAAGTTGATGTTTAAGAATTCCATTACCTCGCAGTAGCAAGCAGTTGGGGAATGAATAGCAGCCCTTGTTGGTGCGAAAGGGCCTGCTCAAGAGCTAAGTTGTTGTTCCAGTTCCTCCCTATTTACATTCTTCATGTGTGGATATTTACTGCAACCTTAATTTGTATAAGGTGCCCATAAAATAATATATCATTCTATAGTATTTGGGTGTGTATTTCTAGCAATTTATTTATTACCTGCAACTATTATAACTATAATTGTAGTTATTCTTCTCTTATCAATATTCCTATGTCTTTCTTGATCCCCACCTAGATTGCATCCATTCAACTGAACTTGATTCAACACATGTAACCCCAACATATACATTGCTATGAGAAATCATAAGATTATGTTCATGGTTTGGTAGGGGCTCACTAGAGCCCAAATACCATGCACTAGTTAAATAGTAGGTCTATAATGCACCAAATGTTCCTTTCATAAATAACTCTCTCTTCTTCCATAAGAAATTGCCAGGCATTTTTCTACAAATAAGGAAGCCCTCGATTCCTCTGCGACACCTTTCAACTGAACTTGGTTGACAAGGTCTACATTTCCTTCTTCTGGAGGGGTAGTTGTTTTGCAAACTCTACCCACTCTTCATTCACGAATGTTCTAAGGTTCTTTGGTTTGGGTTGAGCCTTTCCTGTGTTCCATCTCTAACGTGTGCTTCTATTGGCACATTGGCCTTGACTTAAATCACTTTGGATTCGGTCTCCAATTCAACTCAAAACATGCCTCAAGTTTTTTTTTAGAATTTGCTGCCTCTCAAGGTCTTTATCTTTTTGTTGTTGTTCCACCAATTTATTAGGCCTTCCAATTCCTTTGTCTACTCTCTAAATGTGTTATCTTCATCGATAACCCTTTTAAAAGGCTGATAATCTCGATATAAGACCATAGCTCTGTAAGTGTTCTTATACAAATAGAAATATAAGCAAGTTTACCTCATTCTGGCTAATAAATTCAGCCTCTCTGCATAATGAAATGGCCACGTCTTTGTCTTTTATATCTTTTATATTTGATTCCCTCATTCTTTGGTGGGGGTATTCTGATAGTTTCTTTGCATCTTTATGTGCTGGATTAAGTCTTATTTCCTTACGTTTGCATGCCTGCATTTATTATTTTGGTAACATCTTGGCATATTTCATTTATTTCAAGAATCTTTCTAAAAATCATTTTGGCTTGTCAGAAATGCCTCTTAATAACTGCCAAAAGTATTCTATTATGGGTAACTATTTTAGTCTATGGGCAAAGTTGAGTTGGAGAAGAAATTGTTTGAATCAAACCTTGCCTTGTTTCAGCACTTCAAATTTTGTGTAGCACCCCAGATCATTACATTTGTTGAAACTTTATTTCTTTGATGGTGCCTTTCCTTCTGCCAATTGTATTTGCTTATAGTTTCTAAAACCTTTCCAACGAATCCATTTTGTGTTTATCCTATGATCATTGCATTTCTTGAGATGACATCTCTTTGAGGTGATAGTTCATATGTGCCTTGTCTTTGCATCTGTAGTTTGCATGCATGATTATCAGTTTAATTGCAACTTCCATAAGGGATTTAATCTCCTGTATCATTCTTTTCATCAGTGTTAAAAGACCAACACTCAGTCTGTGTAATAACTCGACCTTGAATAATGTTTCCTTTAAACCCCTTAAATTTTGTTATTAACGATTCTCTTAAACAAACATCATGTTGATTTGGCTAACTTTTTGTATGATTCTAAACCTGTAATCGTTAATAATGGAATTTAAAATGTTTGTCATTTAGTGCACATGTCTTGCCTTTGCTTTCACGGATGCATGTTAACTAACATTATTATGTTACTATTATGTTTTAAAAATATCAATTCTCTTTATCTTTTATAATTACTAACTTTAGATTTTATTTTATTTTATATAGAATCTTTCCTATATGCAATTCTATCTTTTATATATATTATTTCCTTAGATCGAATCTTTCTTTTTAAAAATTACTCCTTTTAAATAAGAATATATGTATTAAAATGGAGATAAATATAAATTAGATCTCTTTATAAAAGAGAAATTAAATAATATCCTGTTTATTCAAAAAACAAAAAAAACAAAAAGAAAAAAGAAAATTTCTTGTTTATTTAAAAGAAAATAAAGAAAATTCTATTTGCTTTTACTAAAAAGAGTAGAGTCTCTATTTATTAAATTGTTATGTTTAAATAAAAAGTTATGAAATTTTATATATGATTTTAACAAGTTAGGTAAGAAAAAAAATATTTTATCTCTTGTGGTATTTTGTGTAATTTATTACGAATTTTACCTGGAATTTATAGATAAATGTTTAACAATTGTATTGAAATGTCATTATAACCTCCATGAATGCATTACTGTATCTTAACTTTAAAACAATCCCTTTTCCTTCTATTATTATCTTAACTCGATTTTGTTTCATGAAGGCACTTTCTAGCTTAGTTGCTTAACCTTAGATCCGTATGATTCTTTAGTGGCTTCATACCATGATGTATATTTAAAATTGATACATTGCCAATATGAAATTTAATGTCTTAGTAAATCATGTTTAAAATTCCATCTTAGTGTTTAAAAGTATTTTCCTTTTATCCTAATGTGATTCAGAAAGAAAGAATGGATTAGATTCTTTATTGAGAGTGTTTCAAGTAAACTTCTAATTTGTTTGAATACATGTGATGATAGGCTTATAATTAACTATCATATCAAACTTTATTGCGTAGTTGACAACTATGAAAGAATTGGGCTCTTTATTCTCTCATGGAAATACTTTTATTGAGAAAATTTTTTAAAAAAAAAACTTTATCCTCTTGATTAATGTTAAAGATAGAAAATCAAAACTATTAGATAAGATTTAGTAATGTGTTTCATTTGTGTTATTGATAAATACATTATGGTATTAACACTAGGCAAGAAGTAGCCTCCTTTTTAGGATCAAACTATCAATGAGATTATTTAGACATGCTTGCATTATTAGAAATAGCAATGTACTAAATAGGGCAACTAGTTTGAATAACTTAGAATTGTAGAGATAGTTGTAAGGAATGAAATATCTTTCTAATCTTTTCTTATTTTTATGTTAAAGCTTATACTATGTTTAAATTAGCATTGATCTCATCTTAAGAATGGGGAAATATGTATTTGATTTCCTTGCAAAGAAGATCTATTGTTATCTTTTTGCTTGCATGACTAGATAAGCATAATAGTAATTTGTATACTAGTATGAAAAAGATCATTTATGTATAGAAAATTTTATGAGATTATTATGAGATAGGTAAACCCCAATTTTATACTGTTATCCTATATGGTTTGAAATGTGAATGTGTATCCAAGTTTGAAAAGTCTTCGATACCATATAAATAATATTCTAGAAGTTTTGAGTTGTATGATACTATCATGTGGTTACAAGTTCATGTTTCCAACTACAATGTCTTTGCGCCATGCGTACGTAGGCAAGGCCATCATGTATGAGCCCCCAAGACATTATGCCAGCCCCCTAGGGCCTTAGGCTTGTCATTTTAAATAGTTGATATTTGTTTTAATGTAAATTAGTAACTATGCAGGACTAATGTTTCATTAGATGTGCAGTTTGAGATCTCTAAGCCATGCAAGATTCTGAAGCCAAGAAGATACACATCTGTTGACTGAGAAACTTACTAGAGCAAAGAATATGTTTTCCACTATGCTACGGATGGATATATGGTTCTTTTTATACTTGTTTGTAATTGAATGAGAGATGTCTTGTTCCTAATTGAAAGGATCTTTTATTATGTGTTTGTAAATTAGGTTGTGTTTTTGTTTATGTCATTTATACACTAGTTAGCTAGAAACTGAATTGTAACATGTTTGGTTATCAGTTGCCACATTATAGAAGTGAGTAATATAGGATCATCTAACTTGGTGTTATAAAATAAACCTTGCTTGTTTATCGAACATGTATCTTTTATCATTCATGACAATTTCTTGTAATCCTTTATACAGGACCTTAATGAATACTTATCTCATGTTATAATATGGAATTGTATGTGTATATTCATCTGATGCAAATAGACATAGATTGATCTATGGTTGTTAGGTAACTCATAATGTTAGTTAGATCTTGTTATTTAGTAATGCAGCTGTGTGTACCCTAGAGGATAAAGTTTAACTTAGATGTTATAATAAACATAATTTGCTTATCATTGATATTTCTCTATTAATATATATATATATATATATATATATATATATATATATATATATATATATATATATATATATATATATATATATATATATATATATATATATATATATATATATATGCCCTTTTACAATGCTTAGATGAGCTTTTCTCTAGGGTTTCATGGCGGGGCATTACAAGTAGTAACAAATATACTCAAGAGATCTCAATGTTGTGATCTACAAAATATTTAGGAATGTTTTGGTACAATAAAGTAATTCATGATAATGATTAACATCCACCATTTTATCCATTATTCTCTACTTTATCTAATATTCATCATATCCAATATGCATCACCTTATTTTCTACCACCTCAAGCATTTTAAATTTTTTGGTTGCTTCAAGTTTATTCCGGAACATAGTTATTCTTTGTATTGGGCACTCCCATACTTTGTTGCAGTCTATAAATATATGTCAAAAAATTATCCATTTAATAAAAAATGATTTGTTGTAACAAGTTGTCTTTTTTTTAGTATGATATGCTATTCTATTTTTTCTATCTAAAAACCAACATTTGGTATCAAAGTAAGTCTGTCTATTAGGAGAGAAACTTAGAGCTAAAATTATGAAGAAAGAGGAATTTTATCAACATAATATTGTTCTTGCATTTGGAAGAGTTGTTAGTTTGGCAGAAGTTTAGATAAGATATTTTAGGCACTATGAAGAGAGATAAGTATATTATCTTTTTTTGTTTTTGATATCAAGATTAAACTATAAAAAAATTATAATATGGCTACTAGAAACAATGGTTTAAATATTTTTTAGTCTCAAATTCCTCTAATTAAATGGGAGAGTTATGATTTTTGGAGTATTAAAAATGAAGACACTGATTATTTCTCTAGATTAATGAGATTTAGTTGAAAGTGGTTACACAAAACCTATATATCCACAAGTACTTGTCACTTGGACTCAAACACAATGAGATTAGCTAAATAAGAATAAAAAGAAGGATTCAAAATCCCTCTTTATTATTTAACATGTAGTAATGAGTCAATTTTATTAGAAGTGTTGCAACAATAAAATCAAAATAGGCATGTGATCTATTATACAATGCATTTTAAGAAATAGGAAAGGTAAAAACCATTAAAATATGAATGCTTAGAAAATATTTTGAAATTTCTTTTATGGGAGATTCTAAATATATGTAAGATTTTATCATTTGAGTGATTGCATTAGTAAATCAAATTTGATCCTATGGAGAGAATTTAACAGATAAAAAAAATATAGAATTTTTTGAGATGCCTACTCCACATTTTGATCCCATTGTGGTATTTATTGAAGAATATAAGGGACTAACTCTATTGTCAATAAATGAGCTTATGGGATCTATTGAAACTCACAATTAAAGCATGAGTAGATCCACTAAAAAAAATTGTTGAACAAGATTTTCAAACGAAGCATAATATTTCAAATAATAAGGGAAAAGGATCAAAAGAATCATCTTATAAGGGAACAAAAAAAATTAGAGGAAGATAATGTGAAAGAAGAAGAAGTAGCAATGGATGAAGGAGAGGAAACAACAATAATGATAGAGTAATAGGTAGTAATCAAAACTCTAACAAATCACAAGTTCAATGTTATCATTATAAAAAGTTTAGTTATTATGAATGTGATTGCTGGAGAAAACATAAGCAATGTATTATTGATAAGCATTATTGAGATCCTTTTCTAGTAGAAAATTATTACAGGGAAAAGGTGTCATTTAAATTAGTGCATGTTAATATGTGTGGTCTAATGCAAACCTTGTCACTCAATGAAAGAAAATATTTTCTTATTTTTATTAATGACTATAGTAGAAGAACTTGGGTGTGTTTCATTAAAGAAAAGTTAGAAGCTTTTACTATATTTCAACAATTTAAAGCTTATGTAGAAAATCAAAGTGGTTGTCCCTTAAAGATTCTATGTATAGATAGAGGGGGAGAATTTAATTTCAATAAATTTTGATATTTTTGCAAAAAGAATTGTATTCAAAGGCAACTAAATGCAAGCTATACCCCTCAATGAAATGGAGTAGTTCAATGTAAGAATTGTACAACCATAGAGATGGCTAGAAGCATGCTCAAAGCCAAGGGTCTTCTGAATACTTTTTGAGCTAAAGAAGTAGCCACGTCTATTTACTTGTTTATTAGATGTCCAACAAAAAGTGTAAATAATGTGGAAATGTCATGTGGCTCATCTTAAGGTGTTTGATTGTAATTTTTATGCTCATATAGCCAAATAGAAAAGACAAAAACTCGATGATAAAAGTGAAAAATGCATTTGTATTAGCTACTGTGAGGAGACAAAGGGTTATAGATTATATAATCTAGTGAAAAATAAATGTATAGTTAGCCATGTTGTAGTTTAGCTAAAATGAAACAGGGTAATAGACAAAAATATGCATCAAGAAAACCAATAATTAAAGAATTAGAGCAAGATGCTCCACCTTAGTTTATTAGTCCAAGCTGCAACTCAAGTTATGTTGCTACACATTAATCAAGTTCAACACCTTCTTTATCAATCCCTCCTTCATGTTTGAGTCCTCCTCCAAGGAAGATAAAAAATCTCAATTTTTTTCTTTTGAAGAAACTAGTAGTCTTAATTTAATTACACATTTTTCTTTATTGTCTCATAGCCAAGTAGAACCAAGACATTTTTAAGATGTAGTAAAGCATGAAGTTTGGGTTAAATCCATGAATGACAAAATTGCTACTATAGAAAGAAATGGAACATGGGAGTTAATAGATCCTGTACCAAAAAATAGTATGTTATTGTGGTAAAGTGGGTCTACAAAATAAAAGATTTAAAGTGAATGGATCCACTAAAAGACACAAAGAAAGATTAGTAGCTACAGGGTTTTCACAATAGCTAGTTATATATTAAAATGAAACCTATGCTCTTGTAGCGAGATTGGATACCATAAGAACTATTTTGACGTTGAAAAAATAATTTAACTGGTTAGTATATTAATTTGATGTTAAATCATTTCTTTGAATGGTTTCTTGAATGAAGTACTTCTAGAACAATCAATCTGCTATGAAGTTGAAAGACAAAAACAAAAAGTTTTCAAGTTAAAAAAGACTCTTTATGAAGTCAAGCAAGCATGAAGAGCTTGGTAAAATAAAATAGATGAGTATTTTTAGAAAAATGGCTTTAACAAGAGTGAAAGTGAACCCACACTCTATGTCAAATCAAGAGATACTGATGATTTACTTATTTTTTTTTTTAACCAAAGAGGGGTAAAAGTTTTTTAGAACAAGAAGAAATACAAAGCAAGCAAATTACAAAGCCCTATCTAGCTCCACTAAGTGAGCCAGATGTTGAGATAGATCCGGGGGTAAATGACCTCGGTCCATCAAATTCCAAATATGAATATGTTCAGAAGCCCATTTAGCCAAACAATCAGCAACACTATTCCATTCTCTAGGAATATGAGTAAAAGTAAAAGACTCCAATGAATCACAGAGGTTAAGAATCTGAGCCACAATCAAAGCCAAATGCCAACTGACATTATTTGAATGCCTCCTATTCAACAAGTTCACCACAACTTGGGAATCAGACTCACAAATGATCCTTCACCACCCCAGTTGACTTCCACGCTCCACAGCCATTAAAATAGCCCAAGCCTCCATAAGATTATTAGTATGATGATTTACTTATTGTTTTCCTATATAATGATGATTTTATTTACATAGGTGCTAGCAAATTATTAACAGAGGAACTCAAAAATGCTGTGAAGAATGAATTTAAAATGACTAATTTGGGTTTGATGCATTACTTCATTGGATTAGAAGTAAGACGGTTCAATGATGTCATTTTTATTTCACAAGTGCGCAATTGATTTAATTGACAAGTTTATAATGAAAAGTTGCAAACCAATGAACACACCCTTGAATATGAATGAGAAGTCAGTCATGAATGATAGTAATGAAAAGATAGATTTAACACTATACAAGAGTTTAGTTGGTAGTATTATGTATCTTATTGCCAGTAGACCTGACATCATGTATGTTGTAACTTTGATATCAATATTTAAGCAAAACCCAAGTGAGATTCATTTCCATGTAGTAAAAAGAATACTTAGGTATGCTTGTGACACAAACAACTTTGGTATTTTATATACATCAATTGATAACTTTGGGTTGGTTGAATGCACAAACTATGATGGGTGGGATTTATTGACGATCGAAAAGTTAGTTTAATATGTATTTACCTTGGGATGAAGTGTAATTTCTTGGTTTTCAAAGAAACAATCAACTATTTCACTATCATTAATAGAAGTAGAATATATTGCAACAACATCACTAACATGGCAAGCAATTTGGTTGAAGATAATTTTAACAGAATTGAGGCATAAATAAAATGGGGAATAGTTATTTATTGTGATTATAACTCTACAATTGTCATAAGAAAACTCAATCTTCCATAATTTTACTATGCATATTGACATACAACACCCCTTTATTAGAAATGTTGTGAGAAAAGATCAAATTGAACTGAAGTTTTGTAGAGTTGGTAACCAATTTATTGATTTGATTACTAAAGTCTTATCAAAAGAAAAGTTTTATAAAGATGAAATAGATGTTACGGAGAATGATCCATTTGACAATGCTTGAAGTCCACCATCTTATCCAATGTTCACCATTTTATCTAATATTCACCGTGCTTTATTTTCCAAACATTTGCTGTGGATCCCAAAGCATGTCCAACTCCAAGTCCTGTGCAAGGGAATACCATGGCGGAGAAACTACTTGAGAGAGGTAATCATTGGGCCATACTAGCGGCGGATGGGTGGCTTGGTGGGCCGCGTCTTGCTTCTCCAAAGTTGAGTACAAGACGAAGAGCAACCTGTGAGTCGCTGCACCAACGCCTTGAAATCTTCAGGTTTCGTGTGTATTACTTCAGGAGATCGGAGGTATATAATCACAGGTTTCTTTATAATGTTGTGACAGTCCTTGGAAACCTTGACAGGGGTGGGTCTCGAACCTGTAATCTCCCTTTTGCTCCTACTCTTACTCTTTCTCACCTCGTCCATGGGTAATCGTAGAATTATTTGCCTGTAAACTTCTCTGTAGCCTGAACAGTAAAACTAGAAAAGAAAGCCTTTCTTTTCTCTTAAGCATAGTGCAACTGGTTTGGAAAATTTATAGGCCCCTGAGAAAGAGGTTAAGGTTTGATCTGGTCTGAAGATTAACTACACCGAGGCCACTGTACGACACATTCTTCGTCAGACTAGTTCCTACTTCAAGAACGTTTTTTCGTCTGTCACCTCTCCTCGTTTATTAAATGCATATTTTTCCACTTATTTTAATTAAATACATTTCAGAATTGCCATGTCCATATATTTCTAGACTTACTTCCGCTGACTTAAAGGACTTGTAGACTTAGACGAGTTTGAAGAGTTACTTGTTTGGTCTATAGGGGAGAGGGCCCACTAGTTGAGCAGAGAGTAGTTGTGATAGTATTGTTACCCCAGTTGGCATTTTGGCAGTGATGCCCCAATTGGCATTTTGACAGTGATGTTAAACTTGGAGACATCGTTAAACTTGGAGACGTTGTCTCTGTTTCTGGTCAGCATCTTCTATTTTGACTTTTGACTTGGTGTAATGTGTTTTGCAAGGATATTGATGTCTTAAGGCTATTGCAAGGATATTGCATAAAGTGACAAGTTAAATGTTTTTAACGTACCCGAGCATCATGTGATACTTCATTACATGGCAAAGTGACAAGTCTTTGATTTGACACCAAATGGCATTACCTAGTAAATATCTATGCGAACCCTTGGTTTAGGTGGCAAACATTTTAAGCCACTTTGTATTGTTTATTTTTGTACTGGGCTTATGATATAGACGCATTGGATATTTCTTGTTTTGACATGTTGGAAGAGTATTTACAGAAAGAAAAGGTCATTCCTCTGTCTTTATTTCGAGCCCTCTTTAGGGCAAACCGGAACAGCCGGTTAAAGGACTCAAAAAGCATGAAGTTTGGTTTGGGCACTTCATTTCATCATTTCACTGCATCTGATAAGGGTTTGGAATGCAATCATGGAAAATTGTGGAAAGTCTGTTGAATCTATCAAATAAGAAATGAGAGCTCGAAGGTTGACCTTGTGAAGTGACAAAGTTGATCACGGTTTGGCTGTAATCATGAGTATGCAAGGAAGAAGCTGCCTGAATCTTTGTTGTCCAAGGTATCTCCAGAAGTGACAAAGCTGGACTAAAAGCACTTAGCATCTTCAGTTTGGCTTGATGGTCGTCGGTTTCCGTAAGTTTGGTCTAAAATTTGTTTCATTTTTATTGCAGAGATTACATTTGTTCTAGGTTGTGCTTACAATCTGTTTTAAATTTTTTTAATGGTTATGTTAAGGGTTTTGAGCAATGAAATCCTTTTTGGATTGTATTTCTGCAACGGCACTCCACAGTTCTATTTATTCTTGCATGGTTTGATCGATTGTTTCTTATCAGTAATGTGGTTCTTTTTATTATGAAACTCTTGGCAGTTATCTAACTAGGGTTTTTGAAACCCTAGGGTTTCACTTGAGCAACCGACAGTTTTTCTCTAACCCTATCAAGGGTTAACGATTGCATCTCCTTTAGTAATCTGTTTTGAACAGTTTTTCAGTTTTGCTCTTTACCTGTCATGTTAACATGGCAAGATGTTGATTATTCTTTTGATAAATGAAGGTGCAGTTGTAAACTGTTGTTGGTTTACAGTTTACAGTTATGAAGCTGTCTGCAAGAAAATGGAATGTTTTTGGACAGAATGTTAAATGATGTATATATAATGTTGATAACTGAGAGGGGGGGTGAATCAGTTATCCTAATTATTTCTGCTTTCTGAACTTTCTTGATAATCAATGCAACATTAATTCAAATAAGCAAACATAACCATGAAATGGAAATACACGTGACACAATATTTTTGACGTGGAAACCCTATTAAGGGAAAAAACAACGGGGTGATTAACCCAAGATTGTACTCTCTGTTAGAAGAATGAAAATACAAAATGGCACTTGCCAATTAGGGCTCACTGCCCGAGCACACTGCTCACAAGAGGCACATTGCCTACAAGAGACACACTGTCTACAATTTATAAAGAGTGTAATACAATACTTGAACTGATAAGGAGCATCAACATATGCTGGAGTTCAGTTCCGGTTAGGCTCAGTACACTGATCTGCTGCATTTCATCTTTCCTTTTCTTTTGTGCTACTCTCCTTTCACATACTGGACCTTCCTTTCTATTTTTATTCGGCTCTACTGCTTTTCTTCGCACATCACCAAAAACCACAACACCACTTACAACTAAATCCATCTTGTATATATATGCGCACAAGTGATTTCATCACCTTTCTAGTCGACACCCGGAATAGTCAATATTTTCCACAAACTCTGATCTGTCAGCTAAATCCTTGCTTACCAAGTAATGTGGATCAAGGATATACTTGTGGAAGTCATCAATCATGTTGGCCAATCATAACTTATGCCTTAATAACTTTTACCATCATCAGTAACACATCCAGAATAATGTCTGATGTTTTATCAGTCAGTTCTTCCTCTATCCACACTACCAATCAAGAACCCGATACTCAAGTATTCATATCTTTTTCTTCATCTATCACCGGAGGCTAAATCCTTGGAATCTATCACTCAAGGTAGTCCTCTTGACTTGCCCAAATCCGTACTTCACCAAGATACTCCCTCTGAGAGATCCGGACCTGACTGTCGAACCTCGCCACATGCTCTGTTCTTGCTTACCAGACCACAACATTCTTCACTCTGACTTCTAGTAGAGACACACCATGTCCTGCAGATGTGTGGGATGAACTTTGTTGCCATTAATGACAACAATCATGAAACCATATAGTGTCTCTTGCCAACAATCTCCCCCTTTAGCATTGATGGCAACACTTAGTGAAAAATGACTAAGTGTTTACACTATGCTCCACCTTGGCTAATGCTTTGTTTTTATATACATTTTTCAGATATCCCCCTTAGTTGGATTCCTCATTTTTCACTGCTCTTCACTCCCGCTTTGACATCAATGGCAAAGGGTAGGATCCGCACACCAAAATTTTTAAAATCTTGTCCGCATAAGTATATACATATGGAATACTTACATCTACTGAAGTATGTCTGCAAAAGTTATTTTCAATTGAATGAATTCTGTAGCCCAACTTTGCTTCACTCTATCCAAAATTGATATATGACCACTCAACAGGAATGCAAATGCATCTGCCCTTTTTAGATCTATTGGATCATTGGTTCGGGCTGTGATTTGAGCTTCCTTTATGGCCTTATGCATGGCCTCTAACTTAGGGAGAATTATCCCTCTGAGCTCACTCAACCTACTGATTCTATTTTTCTTCTCTTTTTCAAGCTTCTTAATTTCATTCAAAACTACAACCGTTTGACATTCTTGATTTATTATGGATGTAGTAAGTGGATCAAAATTTTGAGAAAGTTTTATCAGTTTATCCTCCTGTTCTTTCATTTTCTTCTCAATCTCCACTGTTGTTTTAGACCAGGATATACAAAATTTGTATACATCACCTCCATCCTTAAGGGCATTTTCCCAACTTTTTATCCCAATACCCATAACTCTTCTGTCATTTGATATTAACCCTTGCAGCTCTGAGAATCTCTTATCCAAAAATTCTTTCCAGACCTTTTCCTCAGCTGATTTCTCTAAAGACTCAAAATGAGTGCTGACTGAATCAATAAGAGCTTTAAGATTACCTAATGAGGAGGCTGAGTGATCCTTCTGAAAAGATGGCATGATCTTTTCTAAAACGCCGGATGCAGCTTCTATTAGCTCACAATCTTCCATGTGAGACTTTAGGAATTTTTCTTTTGCCTTTGCATTGGCAAATGAAGCTATCTTCATTGTTTGAACCGGGGAGAGAGAGTCAAAGTTAAATGGACCTTGAAGTAACTCCAGTTCATCAATCTCCAACATTTCTTTTGTCAAAAAGTCCTTAACAGTTTCTGCAATGTCTCTTGCCAGAGATAGAGATTTCTTCTCTTCTGCACTATCACTTCTGTTCTTCTCAGCTTGACTTTCTTCTTTTTCTTTTGCTTCTTCTTCTTTCTCCTCTATTCTTTCTTCTCCTTTAGATCCGGAGACTGTAGGGGAAACTGGAGGAGAGATATTTGTTTGTTCATGAGCCACCTCTTTCGAAGTAGAGGATTTTGAGCCCTTGTCTTTACCTTCACCGGAGTCCTCTATGATGGGAATGTTGAACTTTTTAAAAGCATTTCGGAGGATCTCTTCAATCTCTCTTGCCACTTTGTCAATTTCACCAAGCATGAGCTGATTCATCCTGGCTTTGCTCCAGAACTCATCCTTGCAATCTTTGAAGATCATATTCATTTGTTGCGGAGTGATGAATGGTGACCTGTTCCCGGATCTCAAGATCTTTTGCTCGAGCATTGTTCTTCCTCATTTCAAGCCTTTTCTCTAAGCTTTTGGGAATTAGAGAGATAATTTCAATAAAAGCTTTATTGTAAGTGTTCAAAAACTTAACTGTGGCTTCCTCCAAAATCTTTTTATCTACTTCATTATATGCATCATAGAATTCTATTAAGGGTTGCAGGTTCCCATCCACAGTGACTGCTTTCACTACAACATCTAAGGATAGAGTGGGTTTTTCAACAAATTCTTCTTCCTTCTCTTTTTCTTCTTGACCGGTAGAGTGTTCACCGGATGATTTCTTCTTCTTTTTTAGTTTCTTTATCTCCTCATCTGATTCAGTTTCTTCATTATCGTTTAGGCTAACATAGGAGCTTGTTGCCTTTTTCTTTGTTCTCTTTTCTCCTTTTCCAGATGCCTGGACTTTCGGTTTTGATGCCTTAGAGCTTTTGGTAGTGGTAGGTGTAGATCTCTTTAATGATCTAGTCCGGGTGGAAGTTTTTACTGAAACACTTTCCTCACTTTTCTTTTCTGCCTTTTTCTTCTCTTCCTTAGCCCTTTCCATCTTTTCCCTATTGGCATCAAGTTCCTCCTTTGATATGCCAAAGCCTTTTGCAACATCTTCAACTTCTTTTCTGACCTTCCTCTTGATCTCTAGTTGTCTGAGTTCCACATGAATCTTTACACTTAGCTCCTCAAAGGTTCCAAACCTTTCTGCCTTGGGATATTTTGGCTAACTTAACATGTGTTCAATATGCAGCTCAACAATTTTCTCATCAACTTCATACCCCATCGGCATGATCCATACTATTCTTGGTTCCACTGCCTCCATAAGGCACTGATCAGTTTCTGCCATGAAGCAAACAGTATCCTTATACTTTTCAACTAGAGCTTGGGGGATTCTCTCTCTTGCTTGCATCATACTTTGAAAGTTCTTGAAATAGCTCTAGAGTGCTGTATTCTGTGCCTTAACATCACCAAGTCCATGCAAATAATCCCTGATTTGTATGGCAACCAGTCTGTCATTTTGCCATATCCAGCCACTAGATCCGGGTAGCTCATTCATATAATAGAAGAACAGAGATAGTATCAAGCCACCATATTTGAAGGAGTTCTTCTTGTCTTTTTTTATCTTCTGCAGATTTTCTAGAAGTTGGTTCAGAAGGAGCTCACAGAGATCATAGTCAGCATTCTTTCTTAACATTTCATAGGTAGTATATATTGCAGTTCTAGGTACTGAGTTTTCCCTGCTAGAGTGATATATTTTGTATCTGATGATCATGGATGCAAACTTGATATCTGGATCAGTGATATACTTAGAGTTGTCCTCGGTGATTTCCTACAGGCTTTCTTACCTTCCTCAATCATTTGATTTATCCGTAGATCAAGATGTCTCAATTTTAGAATCATACCAAACCAAACTTTGTGAAGAACCTATTTTTACCGGAAGACTGTTTTACCGGATCAATTCTGGAAAGATTAGACTCTTCAAATCTTTTGCAGATGTCTCAAATATTCACCATACCTTATTTAGATGTTTCTCTAGGAACCCTTTGATTCGTAGCTTCCTATGTGCCAATTTCAGGCACAAATTGACTGGCTGGGGGAATTGGCTTATCTTTTTGTTGCTCCCCCTGAGCCAGAGCACACCTTTTAGTTTCCAGAAGGAATATCAGCACCAGAGTCTGGTGCTGATCCATTTCCAACATTCTCTGTACTTCTCTTCACCCAAATCTTGTTCATTTCACTTTTAACTTCATCCGCATTCACCTGTGTTTTTCCTTTGTCTTGATTCTGATTATGATATACCAAACCTCTTTTGTCCTGATTCTTGTCTCTACAGAATTTTGCAATATGACCGAATCTATTGCAAATTTGGCAAACAACATTCCTATGCATATTTGATTGATATCCTCTTGATCTGCATTGATTAGCCATATGACCTATTCTATTGCATGCAAAGCATTTACCATTGAATGATTTGTTCATTTGCATATTTCTGCATTCATGAGATTTGTGACCATACCTTTTGCAATTGAAACACTGTCCGGAGAAGGATGTATTAGTCTGATTCATTCTCTTCCTGCACTAATTAGCTTTATGACCAAAGTTATTGGAGTTGTGGCAGTATCCATTGAAGGATGGATATCTTTGAGCATTAGGCTACCTTACCGGAGGTCTTCTAGACCTATTCCTTGGATTTTCTAATCCAAAATTCTTCTGACCAGATCAGGAGCTTTCTCCTTTTTCATATCCCAAACCACACTTGTCATCTACCCCCTTTTGACTTTCAAGAACTTCAAGTTGAGCAGAACTTATCTTGAATTTCTTTTTATATTCATTTGCTGTTTGAAGATCCCTTTTGAGAGAGACAATTTGATCCTCAAGTTTTTCTTCATTATCTTTAGCATCTTCAAGATCAGATTCAAGATGTCTGATAATTCTATCCATCTTGTGGCAATCTTCTGATTTCTCCTTGAGAGATTGTCTTAGATTATCTTCAATTTTTCTTTTCTCTTCAACCTCTTGGGTAAACTTCATAACTCTTGATTCCATTTCATGTCTTACCATAATGATTTATTTTGATAACTTTTCACATAACTTGGTTTTCTCCTTCAGATCTTCATTTGTATCATTGGCTTCCCCTTGACTTGCCAATTGCTGAAGTAGCTCCTTTCTCTTTTTCATAGAGAGACTTAATTTGTCTTTTAGTTCTCTCATGAAATCATCAGCCTGTTTGAGTCTTTCCTTTAATTCATTAACTTCAAAGTTTGACTGCTCAAGATCATCAAGGGCAGTCTTGAGTTGCTCCCTTAAACCATATACATCCATTTGAATTCCCAAATCTTCCTCAAGCTGTTAGACTCTGTTAGGAGGAACTTGGCTCTGATACCAATTGTTGATAACTGAGAGGGGGGGTGAATCAGTTATCCTAATTATTTCTGCTTTCTGAACTTTCTTAATAATCAATGCAACATTAATTCAAATAAGCAAACATAACCATGAAATGGAAATACACATGACACAATATTTTTGACGTGGAAACCCTGTTAAGGGAAAAAACCACGGGGTGATTAACCCAAGATTGTATTCTCTGTTAGAAGAATGAAAATACAAAATGGCACTTGCCAATTAGGGCTCACTGCCTGAGCACACTGCTCACAAGAGGCACACTGCCTACAAGAGACACACTGTCTACAATTTATAAAGAGTGTAATACAGTACTTAAACTGATAAGGAGCATCAACATATGCTAGAGTTCAGTTCCAGTTAGGCTCAGTACACTGATCTGCTGCACTTCATCTTTCCTCTTCTTTTGTGCTACTCTCCTTTCACATACTGGACCTTCCTTTCTGCTTTTATTCGGCCCTACTGCTTTTCTTCGCACATCACCAAAAACTACAACACCACTTACAACTAAATCCATCTTGTATATATATGCGCACAAGTGATTTCATCACCTTTCTAGTCGACACTCAGAATAGTCAATATTTTCCACAAACTCTGATTTGTCAGCTGAATCCTTGCTTACCAAGTAATGCGGATCAAGGATATACTTGTGGAAGTCATCAATCATGTCGACAAATCATAACTTATGCCTTAATAACTTTTACCATCATCAGTAACACATCCAGAATAATGTCTGATGTTCTGCCAGTCAATTCTTCCTCTGTCCACACTGCCAATCAGGAACCCGATACTCGAGTATTCATATCTTTTTCTTCATCTATCACCAGAGGATAAATCCTTGGAATCTATCACTCAAGGTAGTCCTCTTGACTTGTCCAAATCCGCACTTCACCAAGATACTTCCTCTGAGACATCTGGACCTGACTGTCAGACCTCGCCACATGCTCTGTTCTTGCTTACCGGACCACAACATCCTTCACTCTGACTTCCGGTAGAGACACACCATGTCCTACGGATATGTGGGATGAACTTTGTTGCCATCAATGACAACAATCATGAAACCATATAGTGTCTCTTGCCAACATATAAATGGTATAGTGTGAATGATGTATGTGCTTCTGTGTATCCTGCTCATACATTGTTGACAGTATATGATTTTAAGTGAAATAGAGTATCCCTCTGTATGAAATTTCTTCAAACAATTCTGTTTTTAAAAGTATTCCAATGAGGTAAATTGTAAGCCAGTGAGGTACAATAATTGGTGAGATTTTAAGCCAGTGAGACACTTTTTTCGAGTGGTTTTATGCATGGGGCTTTCCACTCAAGACAAATCTCTATGTCTTTAATTTATGTCGTATGCTTTCAATCTGTTGTTGAATATTTCAGTTTTCATACTTGCACATAATCATTCTAATTTAGTTTATTCTATGGTCATATGCATTTGATCAGTTCAGTTGAATATATTTAAGTGGAATACAAATCAAAATCTGCAATATTTTTTCACTAAGAGTAAAAAGGTATCTAGGATACTGATTCACCCGCCCTCTTAGTATCCTTACCACTCTAATAAGTGGTGTCAGAGCCAAACTCTTTGTCTATAAG
The DNA here is from genome assembly GCA_027924645.1 of Cunninghamia lanceolata. NCBI lineage: Eukaryota > Viridiplantae > Streptophyta > Pinopsida > Cupressales > Cupressaceae > Cunninghamia > Cunninghamia lanceolata. The sequence goes on from BSBN01000317.1 coordinate 4,919,617, forward strand.
GCCTAATCAGCCTAAGGGGATTCCTGGTTGAGTGGTAACCATGTCTTTTCAAGATGGTCTTTCCTCATCCAAAGCACCATTATTTGATGGTACAGATTATACTTGGAGATCATTAGTTTTCCATAGTCCATGGTGATTGTGTGCTTATGTTTTTAGATTTGACTGTGTTCAAATTTTTAACTCAACATTTTGGATCACACTCAGTGATCCATCATCAGGAGAATGAGAGCAAGAGAGGAGAGATGCAAATGATGAATTGCAGACCCAAACACCACTAAAAAGGAGAGGGGGAGGTGACACAGAAATCAGAGGAAGATTAGATGTCTAAAAAGGGGTTAGAGTGGAGTAAAAAATAAAAATAAAGAAAAAAGGTTTAAGAAAGCACAAAGGAACAAGAAGGCAAGAAAATTTTAAAATTGAAAACAAGAAAAAGGAAAACTGAAATAAGAGCCATAACAATGTTAGAAAAGGAACAAGGGAGGGCTAAATATCTAGTGCACAAAACAAACCAAAAAAGAATGAAATACGAGAAAAAACCGAAGAGAAAAATAGAGAAGAAACCACAAATACAATGAACAACGCCGAAAAACAACTAAGGAAGATAAGAACTAAATTAAATAAAGAAAAAAGGATGGAGAAAAGAAATAGAAATAAGGACCAATCAAAAAATAATGAGTTAAACTAAAAGAGGAGGAACACACACACATAAATAAATATAGACAAATCAAAAACAAGAGAGGAAATAGAATGAAACAAGAAATGGTAATAATAAAATAACAGAAAATCAAATAGGGGGGGTTAATATACTACAATCAAAAAACAATTCAAAACACAATAGAAGAAACAACAAAGAGAGGGACAAGACGAATGAGGGCAATATGCACCTCAGCCTAAACAAAGGGAAAAGGCGAAGAAGGAAAAAAATAACATGAAAGGCAAAAAGTGGGACTCAGAGAAGCCAATGAATAAAAAGAGAGCAAGGAATCCACAACACCAGGATAACGAGCTAGAAAGGAATAAGAGGAAAAGATAGAGAGGAGACATGGGGAGACCGGAAGGAATGAGATAACGAGATCCAAGCCCGAGCTTAGAAGGAGGAACGATCAGATGGTGAGAAAGGTTTGTGCAAGGGAAAGAGAAAAAAGGACAAGGACGAGATGAAAGGAACCAAAAGAAGGAAGAAAGAGGACCCACGGCAAGGGGCAACCAAGGAGGACAAGACCAAGGACAGGAATACGAGACTACAAAACAAGGAACCACAGTCAAGAAGGTTCATGGATGAAAGGGAAAGGGGAGAGAGGGGGGGAATAAAGTAGAGGGGGTGGGAAAACCAGGAGGGGTAGAGGGGACCTATGAGATGAGAGGAGAGAACTAGTTGATGAAGACACCTAGGCGAAGAAGACGAACCAACCAAGAGCGAGAAAGAAGAAGAGAGGAAAGGAGGAGAAGAGAGGGGGGGGAAAAAACATGAGAAGGGTTGGAGGGAGAAACAGAAAAGGAGAGAACAACTAAGAAGGATTGAGAGAAGGAGGGTTAAGAGTCCGCTTTCTAAGACGAGTGAGCAAGGGATTCCAAGAGAAACTTAGTCCCCAACCCTCATCACGATTCAAGTTAGAGGGGTGATTACCTATTTCTATGGCCTCTTGGAGTTTCCTTTTGAAATAGTAAGCTTCCTTGACTAAGATTTGAGTGTCCTCGAGGTAAATGTGGTGCTTGGTTTTGGAGGAGTGCTCCGCAAGGGCAGATTTTTGAGTTCATTCATGCTTAATGTCAGCACCATGCTCTTTGATCCTGATACTAAAAGAGCGACCGGTCTCCCCAATGTAGGGGGTGCTGCAAGAGCACATCACTTTATAGACTCCTGCGTTAAGGAAGAGGTCTTGGGGTCTTTGGGGGACGGGATGCGATTCCTAAGGGTGGAGACGGGTTTGAAAGCACACCGAAGGCCCTTTTTGAGAAGAATCTTGGAGATTTTGTTGGAGATGCCTTCAATGTAGGGTATGGAGGCAATGTGTGATCCGAAACATTGAGTTAAAAATTTGAACACAATCAAATCTAGAAACATAAGCACACAATCACAGATTATACTTTCTAGAAATATAGAATGACTTGGAAATATAGAATGACTCCTCATATCAAAGCTTTAGGATATGATGTCTGGGAAGCCATTGAAACTAGTTGTACTATCACAGTAAAACCATCTAATGCTGATGAAAAAAAGGCTCTTGATTGTGACTCAAAAGCTACTAGTGCTATTTGTTGTGATTTGACTAATGAAGTATTAAATAAAGTTATGGAATGTGATACAGCTAAAAGTACTTGGGATAAACTTTCAAATATTTATGAAGGAGATGAAAGCATTAAAGAATCCAAGTTACAAGCTCTTAGAGAAAGGTTTGAAAGAATGAGAATGAAAGATGATGAAAAGATAGCTAAATATCTTCAAAGAGTTCAGGAAATTGTTAATAGTATTAGAGGTCTAGGGGAGAAACTAGAAGAGATAACTATAGTTAAGAAGGTCTTATGGACCCTAACTCCCAAATATGACTCCAAAACCTCTGTGGTTGAAGATAAAGACCCAAAGACAATTACTATTGATACTATTCTTGGAGTCTTTACTGCATATGAAATGAGAATGGAAAATGAAAACCCCAATAAAGAAGTTAAGGAGGCAGCTTTTAAAACTATGAAAAAGGAAATTGAAACCAGTCATGAAACTGAAAATATTAGTGAAGATGAATCTATTTTTGTTAGTAAACTCAGAAGAGGCTCAGGTAGATATAAAGGAAAATTACCTTTTAAATGCTTCAACTATGGAAAAATAGGACATTATGCAGCAAAGTGTCCTAATCTAGAACTTGACAGTGAACAAGAGGATAATAGAAAACAATATAAGAAAAAACCTTTAATCATTAACAAGAAAAGTACTTTTAAGAAAAGGAGTCTAATTGTTGGAATAATAGATAGTACGTTAGAGGAATCTTCTGATGAAATAGATGAAACACTCTTCATGGCAGCAATTATTGTTGTTCCAGAAGAAGAACAAGCAGAAATGTCTGAAAATGAAGTTGACTTAGAAGGAGAGTTAAAATGTGCCTTTGGTGAAATTAGAAGGGTTAAAAAGGAAAATGGAGTGCAAAGCAAGTTAATATCTGATCAAGAAAAATAGATTTTTGATTTAAAACTAAGTCTTGAAGAAAATAGAAAAATACTTTCAGATACTCAAGAACAGTTAAAATCCAAGGATAAAGAGTGTTGTTCCAAGGAGGTTGAAATAGTTAAACTAAGAAAAGAACTTGAAATGTGTAACAGTAGTGACAAACTTGCTGATATGCTAGGTAAACAAAAAGAGTATAAGGACATGATTGGTCTAGGCTTCTCAAAATGCCAATGCTCTAATGATAATTAGTTTAAAGGTAAAATGCCTTTTAGATTCTCTGGTTATTGTTTTTACTGTTATTAGTATGGGCATAGAGCAATTTAATGTAAGTTTGCATTTAAAAAGCAGCCCCATTTTCTGAATGGCAGGACCTTTAATTTTCTGAACAAAATAAGATGCTTCAACTGCAAAGAACTTGGACATATTGCCAAGTTTTGTAAATCAGAAATTGTTTCTCTTACTAAGCAACCCAAAATGAAATGGGTGCCCAAAAATAGCAAGGCTATGATTGTTGAATTTGCATTTCATGCAAAGAAAAATGAAATCTGGGTTATAGACAATGGATGTTCTTATCATATGACTGGGGATAGAAGTAAATTTACTTCATTTAAAAATTGTTCAAATGGGTCAGTTAATTTCGGTGATGATTATTGCTTACAGATCACAGGAAAAGGTACAGTTCTTTTAGAAGATAACACACCTCTAAAAGATGTTTATTTTGTTGAAGGACTAACTCATAATCTATTGAGTGTAAGTTAGATTTGCGACAGTGGATTTGATGTAGTTTTCACATCACAAGGCTGCAAAATTCTCAAAAATTCAAAACAGGGCATTGCTTCAGGTTTGAGAACTAAAGGTAACATTTATAATCTGCATGGATCTGCTAATGAATGCAAAAACAATTTATGCTTTATGAGTCAAATTGAGGAAAGTAAACTCTGGCATAGGAGGTTGGGGCATATAAATTTTGATAACTTAGTTAAAATCAGTCACAACAAAAATGTTAGACATATGCCTGCTATTTCTAAGCCTGAAAATTTGATTTGTAAAGAGTGTTAGCAAGGTAAACAAACAAGAAATTTTCATAAATCTAAAGAACAATTTTTTACAGAACCTCTCCAGTTGGTTCACACTGACTTATGTGGTCCAACCAGAACAAAATCTTTAAATGGTGAAAGATATTTTATGTTATTCATAGATGATTATACAAGAATGACTTGGGTCACTTTTTTAAAGCATAAGTCTGAGGATTTAGAGAAATTTAAGATTTTTAAAAGAATGGTAGAGAGAGAAACAGATGTAAAACTAAAGTGTTTAAGGTCTGATAATGGAGGAGAGTATACTTCTACTGCTTTTCTGGAATATTGTGAAAAACATGGCATAAAAAGACAGTTTGTAGCTCCTAGAACACCTCAACAAAATGGGGTGGCTAAAAGAAAGAATAGGACAATAAAAGAGATGACTAGAACTATGCTTCAAGATGCTGGACTATTAAATGCTTTCTGGAAAGAAGCAGTTCATACAGCAGTCTACACCTTGAATAGGGTACAAATAAGAGTCAAAACCAGGTACACACCCTATGAACTTTGGTATGGTAAGTCTACTAATATATCTTATTTTAAAATCTTTGGCAGCAAATGTTACATAAGAAGAGAAGATCATCTAGGGAGTTTTGAATCACGTTGTGATGAAGGGATCTTTCTAGGTTACTCTACTCATAGTAAGGCTTACAAATGTTATAATAAAAGATTAAGAAGAATAGTTGAAAGCTCTAATGTCAAAGTGGTTGAGAATTTGTAGCAAGAATAGCAACCTCAGTTTCAACAAGTTGAAGAAATCATTCAAGAAGAGCCAAGCACAAAAGAAGAGTCAGAGAAATCAAAAGAACAATTAGATCCTGGAATGCCTCAAGGACAATCAGTAAATCCTAAAACCAATACTCCTTCTAAATCTTCTATTTATACTCCTTCTAGAAGATTGTTGCAAAAGAATCATCCAAATGAACATGTTATTGGTGACTTAGACTCTGGTATACAAACTAGAAGAAAAACTACTCAAGCAAATCAGTAGGTTCATATTTGACTAGTGTCTCAATTAGAACCTAAAACCTATGTTGAAGCTAGTCAAGATAACTTGTGGGTTCAGGCTATGATAGATGAGTTAGCCCAGATAGAGAAAAATAACACTTGGGAACTTGTCCCAAGACCAAAAGATAAAAATATTATTGGGGCTAAATGGGTTTTCAGGAACAAACTTGATGAAAATGGAGTTATTAGAAACAAAGCTAGACTAGTTTGTAAGGGTTATTCTCAGATAGAAGGTGTAGATTTTGATGAAACCTTTTCTTTTGTAGCAAGACTAGAAGCAATCAGACAGTTTCTTGCATATTATGTTTATAAAAATTTCAAGGTCTATCAAATAGATGTAAAAATAGCTTTTCTAAATGGAGACTTAGAAGAGGAGGTATATATGGATCAGCCGGAAGGTTTTGTTAGCAAGGACAAATGCCATCATGTTTACATATTGAAAAATACTCTTTATGGGCCTAAACAAGCTCCTAGAGTTTGGTATGCTAAACTAGACAAACATTTACAGTCACAAGGGTTCACTAGAGGTGGTGTTGATAGTAATTTGTACTTTATGACCAAAAATGATTCCATCTTAATAGTGGTTGTCCATGTGGATGACATTATTTTTGGTAGTGATGATGATGAACTCAGCCTATATTTTCTACAAGTTATGACTGCAAAATTTGAAATGTCAATGCTAGGTGAACATTCATTTTTTCTTGGTTTACAGGTTTCCCAACTCAGAGAAGGTATATTTCTTTCTCAAACAAAATATGCAAAATAAATGTTGAAATGGTTTCAGATGGATGAATGTAATCCTGTCAGTACACCAATGGAAACTGGTTGCAAACTTAGTGTTGATGTTGACAAGTCTGATATTGATCATACTTTTTATAGGTCTATGATAAGCAGCTTGTTGTATTTGACTACCACTAGTCCTGACATAATGCATGCAGTTTGTTTAGTAGCCCAATTTCAATCTACTCCTAAGCAAGCTCATCTAAACACAGTAAAAAGGATACTTAAATATATACAAGGAACACTTGATTATAGACTTTGGTATTCTAGGCATTCTGATTTTACTTTGACAGCATATATAGATGCTGATTGGGCTGGCAGTCTTGATGACAGGAAGAGTACCTCTGGTGGTGCATTCTTTCTTGGCGGAAGACTAGTTGGTTGGCATAGCAAAAAACAAGATTATGTTTCTTTATCTATAGATGAGGCTGAATATATTGCAGCCACTGCCTGTTGCACTCAAATCCCCTGGATGGTTCAAACTTTGAATGAGTATAAGGTTACTGTGTCTAAGCCTGTCAAGATTTTATGTGACAATGTCAGTGCAATAAACATATCTAAGAATCCTTTGATGCATTCATGTACCAAGCATATTGATATCAGATATCATTTTCTTCGTGATAAAGTTCTCCTCAATGATGTTATACTGGATTATGTTTCTTCAGTTGATCAAGTGGCTGATATATTTACTAAGCCACTTCCCAGAGCAGTTTTTGAGTGTCTCAGGGATAAGCTTGGGGTTCTCTCTTTTTCTTCTCTGAATTAATGTTTCTCAGATCTTGGACTCAGGGGGAGATGCTTGGATATTTCTATACCCTGACAGTTTTTCGATTCATATATTCTGGATGAATCTTCTTCATGAGATAGTCATGATGTGTTTTGGCATGATCTTTGTGTATATGGTACACCTGTTTTTGTGAAATCTCTCCTCATGCTGGATACCATGTTTGAGTTGATACTCTTGGACTCTATGACAAATTTGTGGACAGCAATGACATTTTTTCTCTCTTCAGTTGTTGGTTTCAGGAGGAGCCTTGACAATCAGCATGTTTTCTGTTTCATGCATAATATAATAAACGCAGTTGTAATTTTTTTGTTATTTTGGTTCTGACGGATTCATGTGTGTTGGATTGGGTCACTGATTAATATTATAGGTACCTTCTTCATGCCTTTGGTCTTGTTGTCAAAAGGGGGAGAATTGTCATTCATGGTGCTTTATATTTATCATATCTTATGGTATTGATTATCATATCTTATCAGATTTATCTTATCTTATAGTAATGAAGGTTTTCAGAGTATATCTTGTGATAATATACAATGTTGATCCTTCATGGTTTTAAGAGTAGATCTTGTGCTAATGGATACAATGTGGATCTTTCATGTTGTGTAGTTTGACATCAATGCCAAAGGGGGAGTTGGTTACCCCAGTTGGCATTTTGGCAGTGATGCCCTAGTTGGCATTTTGGCAGTGATGTCAAACTTGGAGACGTTGTTTCTGTTTCTGGTCAGCATCTTCTATTTTGACTTTTGACTTGGTGTAATATGTTTTGCAAGGATATTGATGTCTAAGGCTATTGCAAGGATATTGCATAAAGTGACAAGTTAAATGTTTTTAATGTACCCAAGCATCATGTGATACTTCATTACATGGCAAAGTGACAAGTCTTTGTTTTAGCACCAAATGGCATTACCTAGTAAATATCTATGCGAACCCTTGGTTTAGGTGGCAAACATTTTAAGCCACTTTCTATTGTTTATTTTTTCATCAGGCTTATGATATAGACACATTGGATATTTCTTGTTTTGACCTGTTGGAAGAGTATTTACTGAAATAAAAGGTCATTCCTCTATCTTTATTTTGAGCCCTCTTTAGGGCAAACCGGAACAGCCGGTTAAAGGACTCAAAAAGCATGAAGTTTGGTTTGGGCACTTCATTTCATCATTTCACTACATCTGATAAGGGTTTGGAATGCAATCATGGAAAATTGTGGAAAGTCTGTTGAATCTATCAAATAAGAAATGAGAGCTTGAAGGTTGACCTTGTGAAGTGACAAAGTTGATCACGGTTTGGCTATAATCATGAGTATGCAAGGAAGAAGCTACCTGAATCTTTGCTATCCAAGGTATCTCCAGAAGTGACAAAGCTAGACTAAAAGCACTTAGCATCTTCAGTTTGACTTGTTGGTCATCAGTTTCTGTAAGTTTGGTCTGAAATTTGTTTCATTTTTATTACAGAGATTACATCTGTTCTGGGTTGTGCTTACAATCTATTTTAAATTTTTTTAATGGTTATGTTAAGGGTTTTGAGCAATGAAATCCTTTTTGGATTGTATTTCTGCAACGAAACTCCACAATTCTATTTACTCTTGCACGGTTTGATCAGTTGTTTCTTATTAGTAATGTGGTTCTTTTTATTATGAAACTCTTGGAAATTATCTAACTAGGGTTTTTGAAGCCCTAGGGTTTCACTTGAGCAACCGACAGTTTTTCTCTAACCCTATCAAGGGTTAATGGTTACATCTCCTTTAATCTGTCTCGAATAGTTTTTCAGTTTTGCTCTTTACTTGTCATGTTGTTAACATGGCAAGATGTTGATTATTCTTTTGATAAACAAAGGTGCAGTTGTAAACTGTTGTTGGTTTACAGTTTACAATTATGAAACTGTCTGCAGGAAAATGGAAAGTTTTTGGATAGAATGTTAAATGATGTATATATAAATGGTATAGTGTGAATGATGTATGTGCTTCTATGTATCCTGCTCATACATTGTTGACAGTATATGATTTTAAGTGAAACAAAGTATCCCTCTGTATGAAAATTCTTCAAACAATTATGTTTTTAAAAGTATGCCAGTGAGGCAAATTGTAAGCCAGTGAGGCACAATAATCAGTGAGATTTTAAGCCAATGAGGCACTTTTTTTTAGTGGTTTTATGCCCGGGGCTTTCCACTCAGTACAAATCTCTGTGTCTTTAATTTCTGTGGTATGCTTTCAATCTGTTGTTGAATATTTTAGTTTTCATACTTGCACATAATCATTCTAATTTAGTTTATTCTATGGTCGTATGCATTTGATCAGTTCAGTTGAATATATTTAAGTGGAATACAAATCAGAATCTGTAATATTTTTTCACTAAGAGTAAAAAGGTATCTAGGATACTGATTCACCCCTCCCCCCTCTCAGTATCCTTACCACTCTAAAAAGTATTTGTACACTTAACGTCTAATAAATAGTATAGTACTATTCGTTGTGAGAGAGGACTCAATAGTTAAATGTTCCATGCTAATAATTCAATAAAATGTGCCTGTTAGATCCAAAAAGAAACAAATCATGTGATGCGACATTGGCACACCAACAAAACGTGACTTAATGCATAACTATTGATTCCTAATGTACAATTATTGGTCAAACATTTTTTGGGGCTTTATTATGATACCTCAACAAAGAGCATGTTGATGACGTAAGTTTGGCAAGTCATAATGATGGTGAAACAGAAGATTTAAATTGTCCACATCCTTGGCTACTCGGTGACATAAATTTTGTGCCAACATCATACATACATTGTCATGTGAACAGGTAAAGTTAGCGTGCACCACTACTTATGTATCACGGATTTTACATTTATTTTTATTTTTTTATAAATATATTTGATTGATATTTAATTTGTTATATTTTATGTATAAGTTGATTTAAATCTCAAGCTTATTACCTATAAGCCTATCTTAGTTTTAAATAGTTTAGACTAATTTTCTTTATAGTCATTCTTCTTTCTTGGTCTAGACCATGTGTATAGATCAATCCCTTAGACAAAATTACTCTTGTAGTCTTGTCCTCCTAGTCATAATATTTTCTCCTACTATCCCAAGCCAACTCTTTCAAATAATTTTATTATTAACCACTAGCTTGCATGTCAAATACTTCAAGTTGAACAAGAAGGATCTTGTACCTAGTCCATTATAAATCACCCGTCAATCAATATATCATTAATTCACATAGAGACTAATAGTTTTACATCAACACTTGCATAAACAAATACTACGCTATCAACTCATCATCTAGGCAATCTTACATTTTTGTTTGACATGTATTCAATCTTTATTCATGTCGATAGGGGATTGACTAGTCACTAAGGAAGTTCCATACTTTACCTCTACACATTAACAATCTCCCCAAGGTGCTTTTCAACACCACACATTTTTATATAATGTGCCTAAGTACCAACAAGCAGAGGATTAGATGATAAAACCTTGTCACCCAAATGCAAATATGCTAGGGCCAAACCACAAGCAATACCCTATCAAGGGCCAAAACAAGAATTCTAGGTGAAAGTAAAATAGACTAGATCCACAATAATCCTATGAGAGAAACAATGCAAGTAAGACTATATTTACACAAAGTTAAGAAAAGTAAGAGCAAGAGACACAAGATATACCCTAGGAAAACCCATGAAGGAGAAAATTCCAACAACAAAATAGTGCACAATTTAATGTATTAATCTTCAACAAGATGTTTACAGTACACTCGCAATCTCAGTGCTTCAATGGAGGTCTTCAAACTCTAGAGTCAATTTGGTAGCATAACCTTGTAACAAAATTCATATCCAATCTCAATCCTAAGCTCTCAATACATAGGCCATGAAGATCCTTAAAACCAAAAATGGTTTCCCCAAACTATTGGCTCAAACAATGAGCCAAACCTTAGTATAACTTCTCCAAGTTGGACCCATGCATTTCATCCAAATGTGTGAGGTAGGTTTCAAAATAGTATATAACTCCTCCCATGTCATCTTTGATCTCTATGACCAATTGGGTCAAAAGTAACTCTCAAATAGTCCCATAAGAGCACCAATTACCTATTACAACCCTCTTACACTCAACTATTATTAGCCAATCAAAGATGCCTTCCAAGTCTACTATGTAATCACCCTCTTGCAATGTTCTTGCATGCTCCTATTTCACATGTCATAGATTTGCTATCACAATTTATATGTTATAGATGCTCTTCTACATCTTATATGACTTATCTATGCTTTTACACAAATCATACAACAAATGCGAAGTGGTAGAAAGTGCCACTCAAGGAATCTTGAAATTCCCTCCATGTGTGGTGCTCCATTCCATGTGGACCCAACATTAAAATATTAAATATTATAACTTTCAAGGTGTATGACACATAGTCCTAACAATCTCCCACTTTTTATACATTGCAAACAAATATAAGGGGGCTCTAATAAAGAAAACTAACTGCTAGGGACTAAAATACCCATAGCCATCATTCACCATCTAATTTTTTATGTACTAACATGCTTTGTCAATGTATTAATACTCCCCAAAGTATCCAGGTCTTCTTGATCTTAACACTCTTGTAATCCATCATGTCATGAGTAAATTGGTATTGTACATCAATGTGCTTACTCCATGTGTGGAAAGTGAGTTCTTTACCAAGTTGATGGCACTTCCACTATCAAATTGTATCCTAACTCAATCTAATATCTGAAACCAAATTACCTCCTTATAGGCACAAGTAATTTCCATGTACTCTATCTCTGTAGTTGAAAGAGAAACAATATCTTATCTCTTTTTCATCCAATTTGAACCGCACCATCAAATACATTAAAAACATAACTACTAGACTTCCTATTATTGACATCTATTGCCAAATCAAAATCCATGAATCCCTATATCCACTGTCATGCCTAATCAAGTCCTCCCTAGTAGAAAATAGAATACTATAAATTATCACGAATATATCTAAAGACCCTCTTCACCATAGTCTAATGTTCCTTGCATAATTTGCACATATACCTACTTAAGACTCCCATTGCTTAGGCAATGTCTAGTCTAGTAGAGACCGTAGCATACATAAAGCTACCAACTACACTCACATAAGAAATGTGATGCATGTCCTCAATCTCATTAGGTGTCAAAGGGCACTACTCAACTAAAAGCTTTGTTTCTATAGGAGTAGGAACACTCATTGGTGTGCAATCCTACATGTTAAATCTCTAGAAAATAGAATCAACATACTTCCTCTAACTTAAACAAAGTTTGTTGTAATCTCTATACACTCCTAATATCCATTCCTAAAATAATGTTACATCCCCAACTTTTGATTAAGCTTAATATTACTTTTATGTGGTAAAAAGGATAAATAATCTTAGATTAATGATTTGATATTTGTGAAAAATATCAAGTTAAATCAATGATTATATGGATTACGATTAATGCTTAGATTAGACATGAGATTACATGTTGTTGAGATTATCTTATCATAATGTTTTATGATTTAATGATGATACACTGATCATGGTTATATGATTGTGAGTGTAACCAGGAAAAGAATCTTCCTTCAAGAGTGGAAGGAGAGTATCACCAAAGAGAAGAGAATAGACACTATGGAAAAGATCAGTTTGCCATCTGAAGTCTCAACTTGATCATTATGTGAACCATGTGAGAGAAGGTATGTGTCCTTAGTTTCTATCTCAAATTTAACCTGGATGGGACCATTATTGACTTGACATGGAAGAAGAGTTTTCCAATGTCCACTTTTGCTGATTTGGTCGAAAGAGTTTTCTAGTTTTTCTTTTTGACTCTGCTCAGTGTCTATAGTTGATGAGAGCAAAAGGTGGTGATGGGGGTGAAAGTCTCGACCCACATTTGCACCTTAGCCATTGTCGAATGTCGACTCGATTTAATTGGTGAGGTCACCTTTGAGTTGATTTATGTGTATATTTATAATACTGATATGTGTTTGATAATTTAATGATATGGGGATAAAGATATCATCCTTATCATTTAAAGTCTAACTGTTAATTATCTTCTTGAGATAGTATTTTGTCCTAGGGTTGTGTTTTTAGTTCATGTAGGGGAGCATTTTTTTCTCCCTCGACCCTGAATTTAGGGTAGTGGGAGCAATGGCTTCGTGGCCGCAAGGATAACTAGGGAAAATGGCCCTTAGCCCGCCATGAGGATCCTACTTCCTTGGAGAGAAACCCACATCGTGGGGAAAGAGAGAACTTTCTCTCAAAAGAGAGAAAGGAAGTGGAGAAGATGGTCTTTTCTTGTTTTTGGTGTGGAGTGTGGTTATGGCTAGAGCAGCATATGTGTGCTGGTGAAGGGAAGAGAACGACTGGCAGAGTAGCACGACTGTGGTAAGCTTGCATGAAGGAGCTTGAAGATACTAACCAATTGAGCTCGAGTAAGTTAATCTGGAATTAATTTCTTGCTTACAGTTTAGAATGTCTTGATAATTGCTATGTCGAATGGGCTTTAGAGCTAGTCAGGCCAAGACCCCTGAGCCATGCTCAACATTTATATTATGTTTGATAAGTGTTGGTGTTTCAAAAGGGAGTTAAACCCAATTGCTTGAGCTATTTTGATAGATTGTTGTTGATAATAGTGACTTAGTATTGTTGTTATGTCGTATCGGTAGCCATGTAGTTGGGAAACCAACTATTATAATTTCTTGAAATTGTTATGGCTTACTAGCCATGAATAAACTTTTGCAACTGTGAGTCTATATATATATATATCGCTATCATTCATGAAGCTTATTATTATACATGCAATGGTGTATTTGATAGCTATGATAGCATGATAGGTGTGTATTCTTTGGGCTCGCCAAGAAAGAAAGGTGGAAGCCGAGTGTGATAGCTGTGTATATTATCTTTGCATGACTATGTTATCACATTGCATGAGTGAATGGTCATTTCTTTAAGACTATGTTATCACATTGCATGACTGAATGGTCATTTCTTTATGACTGTGTTATCATTGAATGTTAAGGCCGAGTCATGTGGACGTAAGCCTTGTTCATACTTTGTTTATTCACTATGAAATGATAAAGAATGTCTAGGTTTCAAACCCGACCTATGTTGTTATATTTTAAAGAATCAAGGATTCTCTCTCTTAATCGAGAGGCAAGAAGATTTAGTCAGTCATTGCCATAGCTTAAGTATGGCTATGCATGACCCGAATGGTAGGGTATCACATAGATGTGCTAAGGGGTTGGCTAAAAGAGACCACTAAATGCAAACCCTCATGCAAACTGTATGCCTGTGAGGCTGTGAAAGTAAATAGAATCTTTAAACTTCTTGAGTGGTGTAACTCAAGGTAGTTCCAATGATCTTTAGTGTATGCATGTTGTCGAAACCAACTATTCAAGTGGAACTTACTAAAACCCTCGGTCAATAAGGCTGAATGTATAATAATTTTATGTTTCTATATTACAAAACTCCAAGGAACCTTGATGAAGGTAGGAGTTCATAAACCATGATTATTTATATACTAGTTATTTATGTTGATTTTGAATAATCAAAACTAGGCTACTACGGGAAGGGATTATATGAAAATCCTCGACCCAAATATGTCCTTAGACAATTTTCAAAATTGTTACAACTATATCTTGTTGATTCAAGTAATCAACTATTATGAAAGAAACAATTGCATCATGGAATAGGGTGACAGGGAGTCATAGTTTCCTGAATTGTGATAGAAATAATGGTGTGAGACTCTAGGAATTGGAGTCAATAACCTAGTCAGATGGACTAAGGTTTACTTAGTATTTACATTACCCATGAATATGTGATTATTTATCTTGGCCTAAGGAATGACACTAAGTCAAAATGACTATAGGATATGTTGATAAGACAAGTTGTGTCTATAAACTCTGCAGGATGAGATAGCTTTTAAGTCGAGTCAGAGTGTGTGAACAATTGACTACGTTCATTGCAAAACATCTATTTATATAGAATCTTTGGCCAAAGTAATGCATCTGTCTCTGCATGCATTAGTTGGTTCACTGGGCTCCAGATGGCATAATGCTTCCAGTAGTATCATACATAGTTAGTGTGGATCTATAGTTGTATGATCGTGAAGTATTATGAAGGACACAACACTAGAGACTCAGATGGCAAATCTAATTGGTTCCTTCTATCTATTCCCTTTGTGAAGGGTAGGGCCGCATCCATGTACGAAGTTGTGTGCGGGACTGTCGGTCTGTGGTTGAAGGAAAAGCACTTCGGTGATGCTCTCCTTCCCAAGAAAATGACACGCTAAGGCTTAGGAAGACAGATATCAAGATTCCAGATGTAGCATAATTCTCTTTATATGACTTTTTAGTCAAACATTATGTGTAAACTTATCATTGTTGCTATAAGAAAAACATTGTAATTGTATAGTGAAAGGATTCACTAGTATGTTATTTTTGGAAAATGTTGTAAATTTGAGTTTGAAATTATCCAGAAAAGAAATGTATTTGATTATTGTTTATTCAATATTGATTATTGCTAAACATAACCGTGATTATGTTGATCATGACCATTTACTTTATGGTAATTAAGTTATTTAATTTGAGTAATATGAGTTGACATGTTATAAATAAATTTAGAAGCGCCTAAATTCTTCATAACAAATTGCAATCAAATTTGAGGCTTCCAAACTAGAATTATTTCCTTTCTATTACCTATTGACATGTAATTGACATAAGGAATGATAATAGTAAATTAATCACTTATATGTTTAAATTTAATAAACATAGTGATTTTATTTAGCTCTAACAAATCCCATCTTCAATAAATATGAATTAATTTTTTTATATCACATCCTGGGGGAGCTATAAAGAGACTTCTTCAACCTACAAACTATGTCCTTTTTACTTTTTACTATAAAGTGCTCTCGCTATGCCATGTAAATTTCCTTTCCAAATCCCCATGCAAGATAGTTGTCTCAACATCCATTTGTTCAACCTCAAGACCGAACATAGTAGCAATAGATAATATAAATATAATGGATGTTATCTTTGAATTAGGGGAGAAGATCTCACCAAAATCAGTTCCCTTTACCTAAAACTAGCTCTTATCCACTAAAATTACCTTGTGCTTCTCAACATTACCTACATAACTATACTTCTTGAAAATTTATTTACAACGACCACATTTTCTATCCTTAGGTAGTTGTACTAAGTTCCATGTATTATTCTCTTGCATAATCATCTCTTCAATCATGGTTTTCTTCCAAAGTCTTCTTGTCTTTAGACTCTATTATATCCTTCATAGTTCTACACTCATCATCACTAGTAGACAAAGTAAAAATGCAAAAGAAATTAAGTGGATTGTACCTTTCTAGTTGCTTTTTTTCTAAGTGGACCTCCTCATGAGTGGGGTATGAGGTTTTTTCCCTTGAATTAATGTTTGAATCAACCTCTTCATCAGGTTCATTCCAAACCACTAATTGAATTGTAAGTGCAATTTTCAAGTAGTTTTTGACTTAAGTTGTGTCCTTTTTTTCTCCTCATCTATAGATTACAAAGGTGTGGGAGAAGATCTAATCTCTTTGAAAATCATGTTTTCTAAGATGTGTACTATCTTTCCTATCTCAACATTCTAAAGTTTGTATTCCTTGACTCAATCACTAGACCCAATAAAGGTACACTTCTTTTCTTTGAAATCCAACTTGAACCTCTTCTCCATAGGGACGTGTACATATGCCTTTCACCTAAAAAACTTAATGTAATATAATGAAGGATTCTTATCCATTCAAGCCTCCTTTGACGTTTTGTTCACAAAAGCTTAAATAAGAGATTTGTTGATCAAATAACAAGTTCTACTCATAGAAGTTCCTAATTTTTTATTGAAACTAGATCTACTAAGCATACTTCTATCTCTCTCCATCAACATCCTTTTCATCCTCTCTACAACTTCATTTTTTTAAAGGGTGTATGGAGTTTCCTTATCCCTTGAAATGCCACTATCCCTATAGAAGTTATCAAATATTGATAAACAAAATTCTCAACAATTATTCATCCTCAAAACCTTGATCTTTTCTCTACCTATTTCTCTACAAGAGATTTGAATTCTTTAAACTTTGAGAAAATCTCAATTCCTACATGAGAAAGAACACACATATTTTCTTGGAGAAATCATCAATAAAAGAAATATAATGTAGGTATTTTTCAAGTGAAATATAATGGAGAAAATAAATGTTGTGGAGCTAGAAGGGTGAATTAAATGATGTAGTGTCCATTCTTTTGGCCCCTTTGTTGAATGATGAGAAAGTGGATACAATATTATTTAGGTATCAACTACATAAAATCTTAATACTATAGAAAAGAGTGGATAGATTCATTGGAGAAACTAGACTAGCACTAGGTGTTAGGATAGTGCTTTCATGAATAAGTTGAAGACAATCATAGAGACAAACTAGCCAAGTGACAAAGAATATGAAAATGCTCAAAAACTTTTGTTAAAAGTTATTGATCTTCTATTTTTTCTATTCTTTAATAACTCTTTCAAAATTCATAGAGGACAATAAAAATTTGGAGGGAAAACCAAAGTGAAAGACATACAACTCTATCAAATTCATAGAAGCAATGATAAGTGGTAATCAAAGATATAGTGACAATAAAGTTGATGTAACTAGGAAATTACAGATGATATCACATGTTTATCAGTAAACCACCAATTTAAAAGTCATACATGATAGAGTGAAAGTATCAGTGCAAGGAGAGTACACAACAAGATTGAATTGACAACACTGAGTTACTATATGAAAGGTCCCATTATATGTAGAGGATAAGATTTATACCAAGATTTTTTATTATATAATGGTTTCAAGTTTTGGGACCGAAGCTCACTCTAGAATATTTTTCAAGTCTACATCAAAAGTTGAAATAAGAAGTATCATGGAGTTTAGAGATAGCACGGAAATCTTATTGTAATGGATTCTAGCTCTAGTGGTATCATGGAGGACATATTGTAGATAGGGTGTCATTTTACTAAAGGTCGCAACAATGGTCCTTTTTCCTTGAAAAGAGAATTCAACATAGGAGTAGACAAAGTCTTGGCAAATCCCATGGTCCAAATTAGACAAGGCTACATCTTTCCAAGATTTGGCAGGATTCTATTTGAAATTGTGGTAGTGGGAGCTAGATGGGGACCTTGTCTTGATAAGGAAATCTACCTCACAATAAAAATATCACATGGAAATTTCCTTCCTTTATTTATGTTACAGCCTAGATGAAAAGGGTTGATAATTTCATTAGGTGAAGTATCATTAGTAGTACTTCTCCCCCATCATGCACACAACATCTAGCCTTTGAAATTATAAGACCATAAATCACTTTAAAAGGTGCTAACCACATTGTTATTCAAATTGTAAATTAACTGACAAGTGTCAATCATCTTAGAAGTGATATAAGCCTTGTCACTTAGTTATAAATAAAGGTTATCTATGATGTAAATAAGGATTAGAAATTTTGTGTATCAAAATAGTGCATAGAATCCATTTTCACACTCTAAGTAAGTAGTAGCTCAAGGCCATATTTGAGTGAATCATTGTAATCACACATGTATACTTTTCTTAGTGAATCAATATAAGACTTCTCTTTATTTCCATTCTACAAACTATCTCCATCATCTTGTTAATTGTTTCAAGAAACTTCGCAATTTTCAGGCTCACATTTTCTAAGCATGCGTTGTAGTACAATTAGTATATAACCAATGGTGGTATGTAAATATTTTTTATTACAATGTGTGGGAAAATCAATAATTTGATAGATAATTAAGAATGATTTATACTTTGGTAAATAAGGATCCATTTGAGGATCTAAGATTTACAAGACAAAGCCATAAGAGATTAGATCTTTCTAGAACTATAGGTGGCATGTGTCATTTCATTCAATATCTTTAAATATTTACTTTGTTGAATCAAGATAAAAGGCACCAGTCCATAGTCTTTCTAATTACACAACACTTTCAATGAAAAATCTCATAAAATTTATATATTTTTTAGTTATTCATTCATAGTGAACTTAATGGTATAGGGATTAGCACCTTTTTGTCTTTGTTTCAAACACCCTACTTAAATATATGTGAATATTACCTTTTCTATAAATTTGGGATCTAGTAGCATCCCAATTTCTAGAATAACATGATTTGGATTAGTGACAAGAAAAATTTAGCATCTATCATTATGTCTAAAAGGGTTTATTTTAGAATTGATTCATCTTTTAGAATAATTTATCAAAATTGTTTGATATTGAGTTAGTCTTTAAATATATCCACAAGATTACCCTCCTAAGCCTACCAAAGCTTAAAGTGTAGTAAAGAAGAACCATCTCTCATCATTAGGCATGTTCATGCAACCATTTTAATCATATAAGATTATCACATCCCTAAACCTAACAATTACCAAAGGATTAGAGATAAATTCTTCAATGAGCTTCTTAAGAAATGTTGAGAATACTGAGCATAACCAAATCCCTAACAAAATGAAAAAAAAAATAGTTGGTAAATTTGATTTTAATGCTAAATACCCATGAAAAAATATGATTCCATATTTTGTAAACTTACCTGCATAAGTCTCCATAGCACCACAACAATGTGTTGTAAATTCTCAAGTGGTCTTTAGAGTATATGGTTATGTTAAAAGAGTGACTTTCATAGTAGTAACAAATATACTCAAGATCTCAATGTTGTAATCAAAATAGATATGAATGTTTTGGAACAATGAAGTAATTCATGATAATGCTTAACATCCACCATTTTATCCATTATTCTCTACTTTATCTAATATTCATCATCATATCCAATATGCACCACCTTATTTTCTACCACCTCAAGCATTTTAAAATTTTCGGATGCTTCAAGTTTATTCTGCAACATATAGTTATGCTTTGTATTGGGCACTCCCATACTTTGTTGCAGTCTATAAATAAACTATCCGTATAAAAATTATCCATTTAAAAAAATGATTTGTTGTAACAATTTGTGTCTTCTTTTTAGTATGATATGTTATTCTCTTTTTTATCTGAAAGACAACATTTGGTATATCAAAGTAAGTCTATTATGAAGAAATAAGAATTTTATCAACATAATATTCTTCTTGAATTTGAAAGAGTTGTTAGTTTTGAAAAACTTTAGATAAGATCTTTTAGGAACCATGAAAAGAGATAGGTATATTATCTCTTTTTTGTTTTTGATATCAAGATTAAAATTATAAAAAAATTATAATATGGCTACTAGAAACAATAGTTTAAATATTTTTAATATATGATTTTATAATATAATACTATTTTAAAAATATATAATTTAAAATAACAGTCTTAAAAAATTCGTAATGGTTCAAATCGAAGGTGGGCAGAGCAGAGCTAGAGGTATCAACAGTAGTAGAGAAACTTTGGAGTTAGGGCAAGTAATAGAGATAGAAGAGGCTGGAAAGAAATCCAGAAGTGAGATGGAAGGAGCTTTCTAGAAAGGGAAAATGAGTAGAGAAGGGAGAGACCTACAACAACAAAGAGGAATTAGGGAGTGCATAGAGATGTGGGGAGCTATGAGAAGGGCTTCCAGGATATACCTATTGAGACCCCCGATAACCTTCATCCAACCACTGGAGAAAACCACATTCCCCTAGAACCGAGGAAACCGGTAAGTTGCATCTCCCTCTCCTTGCAACTGGATGTTTTATAAAACTTTGTTAAACTTCTTCGCGAGTGTTCCTTCTATATAAAATGGGTCGCAAATTGGCCATCGCTAGCCAAAATTTAGAAATGGTGTAGATCTAATTGGGAGGAAGAGATCAAAATTAAATCTCTTCCGAGAGGCTTCTTTTTTATCATATGTGACACAGGGGAGAGAAAATAGGAAATCTTGAAACAAGGGCTATGGATGATGGATAGGATCGACTTCTAGTTGAAAGATTGGGAACCAAATTTCAATCCTATATTACATAAAGTTGCAAAAACACCCATGTGGATCAAACTCTATAACTTGCCTTTCAAATACTAGAATCTGGGGATCTTAAGCAAAATAGGAAACTGATTGGGTACCTTTATCAAATAGGATGATTAGATTGGAGAAGGTGCTTTTGGAAT
The DNA here is from genome assembly GCA_027924645.1 of Cunninghamia lanceolata. Classification (NCBI taxonomy): domain Eukaryota; kingdom Viridiplantae; phylum Streptophyta; class Pinopsida; order Cupressales; family Cupressaceae; genus Cunninghamia; species Cunninghamia lanceolata. The sequence continues at coordinate 4,940,511 of BSBN01000317.1, forward strand.
GTATGCTAGAATCTGCATCAACATTGATCTTGAATCCCCTCCCCCAAAATAATTGGAGTTGCAATCAAAGGCTTGTATTTGGAGGCAGAAAGTGGAAATTAAAGTCTCGTCCCAAGTGCAAATGGTGCCATATTTCAGGTCACACCTCTCAGGAGTACAAGAAGAAAGAAAACCCCCCCTCCCTATTCCTCAGCCCATGGAGATAACTCCCAAATTGGTGGTTGTGGATGCAACATGATCGGAAACTAGGGAGGTTGAGCCATCTTCTAGAAATCTGGAAAAGGATCAGCTAAAAGATGAGGATACAATACACTTGGAAACCACAAAGAAAATCCAAAAACCTTGGGAACCACAAGAGAGGACTAAGATCCCCTAGGAGATATAGATCCCAGTAACTAGTAGCGAACCATTTAAAATTGAGGGAGTCTTCCCTCCCATTAAGGATGTACAGAATAAGCCTAATTTTGATATTGCTTTGGATATTTTTGGTTTAGGACAAGAGAACTAGATAAACGAGAAGCTCCAAAGCACTCTAGTTGTTGTAGAGGAGAGGAGGGTTAAGCCCCTAGAGGATGTACATTCAATATTGGACTTTGATGAGAGTGAGGCCACAAAGGATGAAGCAGACATTCTAGAGGATAGGTTCATCAGCCATTTAGAATAAAAAATAAAAAAACCAAAGAGTGGAGAAAAAGGAAAGGTAGGAAGAAAATCCAATAGAGTTAAATTGATCATAGCAGGGCAGGTGAAAGGACAGAGGAAGCTAAGATAAGGGAAGGGGGAACCCCTCCCAAGGAGAGACAAAGATGATTTCGTAGAATGTTAGGGGCCTTAATGCCCCTAATAAAAGGCACTGGCTAAAGCGCCTCATGCAGATGTCAACCCCTGACATCATCCACTTACATGAAACTTCCATCTCTCATGAAGATATTGATTGAATGGTAGGAGGAGGCCTCTGGCTCATGTGAAGTGTCTACAACAACGTACGGTGTAATAATGGATGAGTATGGATCGTTGGTACTCGCTTCATGTTGGGGACTTCAAATGGGCAATGTTATGGCTCTCAATCTAATATTTGCATTTGCTTCCACAATGGAGACCACGTTGAGACTTAAGAAAGAGAAGAGATAGGCAGCTTTCTATTAGAAATGAAAGAAACACTACTTCAATGGAAATCTGATTCAAGATAAATTTCAACAATCTTAAGTGTGCATTAACAATAGAGATTGTAACAAAACATAAAATGCACTTCAGAGAAGATGTCAAACATGAAGAAATCAACACAATGACACAGTGTTTATGTGGAGAAAACCCTTACGGGTAAAAAAATCCACCAGGAAAGAGGCACAAGTTTGTATTAATCTCAACAAGATTGTACAATACATCAACTACACAACTCTCTCCACAAGTCTTCAATGTGACAGCATTCCGGCACTACCTGAGTACCTAAAATCTATATTGCAGCAACAAATACATGGCAAATACTTATAGAAACATTTTCCAACTCATTCTAAGCGTTCACCTTCTCTCTCCTAAGATTCTCCAACCTATAAACATTAATTACCATCTTACAAGCATCTTACACTTGTCCAAAAATACTCATGCAAAAGTTGGGGGCCCAAGACTAAATCTAGCCTCTTACCGCATCTTATGATGTGTCATAACCATCATAGATTCCACAAAAGTGTATCTTTCCAAGATAGGAACCTTAGGCTAAATATAGCAAATATAAAACTAACATATCTATCATATGCGTCATAGAATGTCAGAATCTTATGACAACTTGCAGCTGTCATAGATTCACTTACCAAACATTATGACAGTTGTCATACATGCCAAAAATAGTATATTCCTGAAGGTAGCATGCCTAGACCCTCATTTACTTTGAGTTTTTACATTTGCCAACAGTAAAAGTCACTCTGTAATTACCTTTGATTACTCTGAAATTACCCCTACTAGTGAAACTAGTACATCTCATGGATAATTACAAATTACATATAATAAATGGAATAAATACAATATTGGGATTTACAAGGTTAATGGCACTTTATCCCAACATTCTCCCACTTGGCATTATACATTGTAAATCAACCCATAGGAAATCAAATGAAAATAATCAGGCACTAGAAACAGGGCCCATGGCCTCTCTACAGCATACGAACTTCTCTGTGCTCACAAGCTTGGTCAATGAATCTGTAACATTCTCCTGAGTGTCTATCTTCTTCAGCTCAATCTCTCCATTTGCAGCCAACTCTTGAACAAAGTGATACTGAACATCAACATGCTTAGTCTGAGCATGATACATGGGATTCTTGGCCAAACAAATAGTACTCTGACTATCACAACCAATCTGAATGATCCTGCAATCAAAACTAATACCTGTACACAGTCTCCTCAACCAAATTGCTTCCTTAGAGACATGAGCAGCAGCCATATACTCTGCTTCTATGGTGGACAAAGAAACTGTGGGTTGCCTCTTACTCATCCAACTCACTGCTCCTCCAAACAGAGTAAACACATAGCCACTAGTGGACCTTCAACTGTCTAAGTCACCTACCCAATCTGCATCAACAAAACCCTGTATGTCCAAAGATTTATCAGCGCTATCAGTACCAGAATAAACCAAACAATAATCAGGAGTACCTACAAGATATTTAAACACCCTCTTTGCATAATTCCAATGCTATCTACTAGGATTAGACATAAATTTGCTCAAAACTCCCACTGCTTGGGCAATATCTGTTCTAGTGCAAACCATTGCATACATCAAACTCCCTACAGCACTAGCATATGGCACATTAGACATATCCTCAAGATCATCCTTAGTCTTTGGACACATATCTAATGAAAGCTTAGTACCTATGGGTAAAGGAACTCTAATTGGGTTACAGTCCTGCAAACTAAACCTCTGCAAAATAGTATTCACATACTTACTTTGTGACAACCAAAGCTTTCTGTTAACTCTCTCCCTTCTGATCTCCATTCCCAGAATATACCTAGAAACTCCAAGATCCTTCATATCAAATAAACCTGAAAGTTGGGCTTTAAGCTCACTGATCATACCCTTAGTATTGTTGAAAAATAACATGTCATCATGATACAAAGCAACAACCAGTATAGAATCATCAACACAATGAATGTAAACACAGTAATCCTCCTCACTTCTAACAAAACCCAATTTCAAAACAAATGAATCAAACTTTTGATACCACATTCTTGGGGACTGTTTTAAACCATAGAGAGACTTCTTTAACTTGTAAACCCAATGTTCTTTTCCTTTTACCTCAAAACCTATAGGCTGTTGTATACAAATTTCTTCTTCAAGATCTCCATGGAAGAATGCAGTCTTAACATCCATTTGCTCAATCTCCCAATCATAAGTTGTAGCAATGGATAAGAGAAATCTAATAGAATTCAATTTAGCAACAGGAGAGAATATCTCACCAAAATCAACTCCCTCTCTCTAGGAGTAGCCCTTGGCTACCAGTCTAGCCTTGTACTTCTCCAATGACCCGTCTGCTCCAAACTTCTTCTTGAAGACCCACTTACATCCTATGGCCTTTCTTCCTTTGGGAAAACAAACAAGATCCTAGGTGTTACAAGAGTCTAAAGCCATCATCTCCTCCTGCATGGTTAACTGCCAAGACTCACTATCATCTGCCAAAATAGCTTCCATGTAGGATCTAGGTTAATCATTAGTACTCAATAAAGCATATACACAACAGAAATCTGGTGGGCTATACCTATCAACTGAATTTCATTATCTTTTGGATCTCCTCAAGGATGGAGTAAGAGACTCTACTCGTTCTTTTGCATGATCATCTGCACCAACTTCTTCTGTCACAATAGATTCATCTTCATCGGAACTACTTGAATCTTCTTCTTCTTCTTCTTCGTCCCCCAATCCATCATTCCATTCTTCCTGAGGTGCATTTTTCTGCTCTAAATCAAAGTGTACCTTCTTTACCTTTTCTTCTTTTTCTTTTGGTTGCTCAGGTTCAAAAATAGCTCGAAGTTCCATGAAAATAACATCTCTAGAAAAGATAATCTTGTGGGTTAGTGGATTCCAAAGCTTATAACCTTTGACATTGTCACTATATCTAATGAATGTACACTTTTTAGCTTTTGGATCCAACTTAGATCACTTTGACTTAGGCACATGAACAAAAGTCTCACAGCCAAAAACCCTTAAATGTGAAATAGAAGGTTTCTTACCTGTCCACACTTTATAAGGTGTCAAATCAAGAGCTTGATAAGGAGATTTGTTTATCAAGTAGAAAGAAGTACACACAGCCTCTGCCCAAAAGCATTTATCCAACTGTGCATCACTAAGCATACTTCTGGCCCTTTCCATAATTGTTTGGTTCATCCTTTTTGCAACACCATTCTGCTGTGGTGTATACGGAGTTGTCTTTTGTCTGATTATACCTACATGCTTGCAAAACTCATCAAATTCCTTAGAGCAATATTCCCCTCCATTGTCAGATCTTAATATTTTTATCTTTAAACCTGATTGGTTCTCTACTAAGACTTTGAATTCCTTAAACTTAGTGAAAACTTCAAATTTATGTTTCATAAAATAAATCCATGTATATCTGGATACATCATCAATGAAGGTGACAAAATAATGAGACTTTCTGATATAATCACTATCCACAGGACCAAACACAACCTTATGAATAATTTATAGCTTCTCTTTTGCTCTATTGCTTCCTGAAGGAAATGATTTTTTGTTTTGTTTACCAAACACACAATGCTCACAGAAATTAAAGTGCTCATTAGAATAGGAGAAACCATACAACAAATTTTTATTCTTAATAGTTTTAATACATTATTACTTGTGTGGCCTAGCCACAACATACATGTATTTTCAATAGTGGCCTCAGATACATAGGAGGCATTACAAATTGTAGTGGCTTCAAGCTTAAACAAGTTCCTGAATCTCTTCCCTTTTGCTACCACCAAGTTCCCTCTCACCAATCTGCAACCATCTTGTCAAATGTCACATGCATTCCCAAATCACTCAACTTTGAAACTGAAGTCAAATTTCTAGCTAATCCAGGAACATGCAAAACACCAGAGAGGGTTTTAATCCTCCCATCACTGAAACACAACAATACCTTTCCTTTCCCGACAATCAGATATGAAGAGTTATCACCAAGGTAGATATTACCTTCATCATATTCTTCATAGGTGGAGAACCATTCCTTATGCGGGGTCATATGAAACTAGTATCCTGTGTCAACCAACCAATGATCATTAGAAACAAGATTACGTGTAGAAAGTAAAACTTCTTCACCTATATTTGAGGACTTATCCGAAGCACTCTCCCACTATTTCTTGGGGTTTCTGCATTCCTTCTTTACACGTCCCCTTTTACTGTAGTTCCAACACTTAACTCTGTTCTTTTTACCAAGAGTCTTAGACTGGCCCTTGGGCTTGTCCTTAGCCCCTTTCTGATCTCCTTTAGGTCCCCTTTCCTTAGACCTTCCCAAGACACTAAGAGCATCCCCTGAACTATCCAAACTTTTCTTCCTCAACTCATGTGACAGTAGCACTGAAACAAGAGCATCCAACTTTGGATCCGCAAGGTTAGTAGTGATAGCAAGGATAACATTCACTCAAGACTTAGGTAAAGAACAAAGAAGTAAGATACATTTATCTTCCTCACTAACCTCAACATCTACTGAATCAAGCTGACTCAATAACAAATTAAAAGAATTTAAATGCTCTGCAACTGATTCACCTTCTCGCATTTTCATGGAAAACAATTTTATTTTTAAATAAAGTTTATTTACCATACTATTAATAGGCTTGGTAGATCTCACCCAACTGATTCCACAATTTGTATGCAGTCTCTTCCTTTGCGACATTCAGTAGCACATAATCTGAAAGACACAAATGGATGGTTCCCCATGCCTTCTTATCCAGTCTATCCCACTCATCCGAAGAGACATCATCAGGTTTCTTCTCTTTTTGAATAGTCAACCATTGGTTTCTTTCTTTGAACAAATCTTCCACTTTCATCTTCCACAACTCATACCTCTTTCTGTTGAACTTCTCAATGTCCATTCGAGCGGTTGATGCAACAGTGGATGCAGCCATAGTAACAACACAAGATCTACAAAACAAACACAACCAAATCTCCCACTGTAGCTACAACTTCCACACTACCACCCAAGATTCAAAGTTGGCCAAGCTTTGATACCAAATGTTAGAAATGAAAGCAACACTACTTCAATAGAAATCTGATTCAAGATAAATTTCAGCAATCTTAAGTGTGCATTAACAATGGAGAATGTAACAAAACATAAAACCCACTAGAGAAAAGATGTCAAACATGAAGAACTCAACACAATGACACAGTGTTTACATGGAGAAAACCCTTGTGGGTAAAAAACTCCACCAGGAAAGAGGCACAAGTTTGTATTAATCTCAACAAGATTGTACAATACATCAACTACACAACTCTCTCCACAAGTCTTCAATCCGACAGCATTTTGGCAGCACCTAAGTACCTAAAATCTATATTGCAACAACAAATACATAGAAAATACTTATAGAAATGTTTTCCAACTCATCCTAGGCATTCATCTTCTCTCTCCTAAGATTCTCCAACCTATAAACATTAATTACCATCTTACAAGCATCTTACACTTGTCTAAAAACAACCATGCAAAGGTTGGGGGCCCAGGACTAAATCTAGCCTCTTACAACATCTTATGATGCGTCATAACCATCATAGATTCCACAAAAGAGTATCTTTCCAAGATAGAAATCTTGGGCTTGTTGGTTTACAGATTTGCCATTTAACTCTAAATTCTTTTGCCCAAACAAATGACAAATGTAACCACAGTTGAGTCAGTAATAATGATATTTTTTTACCAACTCTCTACTTATTTTACAAGGTGGTAGTTACCTTTGGTTGATATTCAATAAATCAAAAATCTATGATGCTTTTAACCAGAAAGAAAAGAAAGGGAATGCTTTTAACCAGAAAGCTTTGAAAGGAGATTTTCATACAAATAAATGAACCAATACTCATAGAAGCTCAAAGACTTCGAATAATAATAATTGAAAAGAGAAGATTTGAATCATAATCACCATAACACATCTATTCAAAGATAGATATCCATAGCAATGAAATCACCAACTAAATTCTCTAACATAAAGAAAGATAACCACAAATATGGCATTCAACATAAGTAGAATGATAGCCCAAACATTATAATGCAAAGATCATATATTCCCGAACAAATCCAACTGTGTATATTTTCTATATATTGAAGTAGATTGAAATCAAAACAAACATACAAGATATCTAACTAAATTGAGAAAAACAAAGTTTGCCCAACCAGAAAGATGCTTTCATTGTTTCTCCGTTACATATTTATAAGCATAAAATAATAATTGTCTTTGAAAGAAGAACGATTTCTTGAAGACAACCGTTTCTCTTTTTTTTTTTAAATAAAGTCTTTAAAAGTTTTGAGCCAAATAACTTGAAAAGCATAAAAGAAATAAAATTAATTTGCCACCCCTTCATTTTCTTTAGGATCTTCAACACTCTCCACTGCTTGATCTTCTGCCATCTTCTCTCTAACCTTCAACCTGATTTTGTACTCCCGATATTTTGTGATGATAGCAGTAATACTTTTGCTTCCTGGAACAATAGTGTTCTACAATCTGGTTCTAAATTTAGCCAAGTTCTTAGCTACTCCCACCATAGTCTCCTGGATCATCTCATCCCTGTTTCTGTAACCATTAAGATAAACTTGCTTATAGCCTAATTTGCTTAGAAATTCACTAGAAACAGTCTCAGGATCAACAAGCTCACTATAAAGCATGTCTTTGACTTCCTTGTTGATATCCTTGGGATCACGTAGGTTTTCTCCAAAGTCATCCAAAATATTTATTTCAAGTGCATTGCAATCCCTTTGAATACAAACCATTAGATCCAGGTATTCTTGCAGAGCCTTGTTGATCTGATTGATAAGATTGTCATACATATTGAGTTTCCAGTCCAATGAGTCAACCCATGACAAATCAATCTCATGGGGGTCGCTAGCCAGATTTTCCTTTGTGAGTGTTATGGAATCTAATGATGCTAACTCAGCAACCTCCTTTGAAAGCACATAAGTACTTACTTGTTCTTTTCTTACTTGTTGAAGCTCATTGACCAATTCCTTTCTTTTATTATGTATAAGAGAATAGCTTTGTATCATTTTAGTCAAGAAAAATAAAATATCACAAGATAACTTTTCAACCCACTCATTGATGGCTTTGGCAAAATTCTAACTCCTTTTAATCTGCTTAACAGTATTTGCATCAATCCCAATGACCTCTGAGTTAGGAACTTCCTGAGAAGAAGGTGCCACAATTGATTGGATGAACTGGCTCAAAGACAAGATTTGAGATGGGAGTTTTATATTTTCTTTCCTTTCTTCCTTGGCCCTTTTAATCAAAACATTGATAGAATAATTTGCATGGTACGACTCCCCCTCAAGAGTGGAAGGGCCCAAGTCAATATGACTTATTTTATAATTTGCCTCGATTATATCATTTTCATCCAAATCTTTTATGGGATCAGCAATTTCCAATACCTGGTGGCTAGAAGTAGCATCATTTATCATTCTGGACATTCTCCTTGCCTTCTTAGGCTTTGAAGTCCCTTGTAGAAGCATAGCAATAGTATCAATTCCTTTGGCCTCTGTGGGAACATTTTTCCTCTTTTTCTCTACCACCTTTTTCAACCAGCTAGGAGAGGAAGTCACCACAGTAGTATTTATATTATTAGATAAAAATTTACTTCTTTCTTCAAGTGGGGATGCAATAGGAACTTCTTCATTATCAGGAGAAGAGGATACATCAAGAAAATTGGGAAAAGAACTGTCATTAACAATTGAATCAAAAATGGGGTCGCGGTTCATTGCCACTACTTGAACATTTCTTTTGCTCATAAGAGGACTATCTGATTCACACATTGATTTAAATTTGAGGGCATCACTAGACCTCTCACCATCACCTCTTGACTGTGAATTAGAAATAGATTGTGACATGTCATATGACTGTGAGGGAGTCTGCACAGTAGGATTCTGCACCATTTTCTGCCCAATAGCCCTTGAACTACCCAATTCATGAGGTGAACCTGCATGTCCACGCCACTTACCAACCAGCCAATCCTCAGTTCTCTTAATTATTGGTGCAGAGTGAACATTTACATCCACAACCTCCATCATGGGCCAATTTATACGGGGAAGGGGTTTTGACAGCAAGTTTTGGTATTCCACATCAATTACTTCAGAGTCCTCCTCAGCTTTTTCTGGAATATGAATGGGTAAACTAAAATCCCAGACTTGACTTATGGTAAGTCTCATGTAGCTTCTTCTCAGAACTTCACAGTCATCCGCACAATCCTCCCAAAAGTCTTATAGGCTTGAACAATGCTCATAACAGTTAGAGCCATAGAAGTTTTGCTTTACGTAATTCTTGTTGTCAAAGTGTTGCCTTAAAGACAAAGAGTGAAGATTAAATTCTAACAATGCATGCTCGGCTCCTTTAGTAGCATCTTTATTTTTACAAGAATAAGATGATAAAGACAATAGAAATGTATAGCCTTTCTTTCTCATGCTCTGGTATTTAACATTTACAGTAGTCATTTGTCTGCAAACTTCCAAAAAGATAATGTAGTCACTAGGGTACCGAGGCAACTTGGTTGGGGCTGACTCGTAACCCCCCAATCTCAGGTAGGTGAACCTATCAAATTGGATATAAAAACTCCCAAATTGCATGACCAGAGATGCAGCTTCAGGAGAAATCCTAATTTCAGAATCACAGTTCAACTTTCTCACCAAAAACATTAGAAAGGCATCATTAACTTGACAAAAATCTTTCATCCCAACATCTTTTCTAAACTGAGGAAAATAAGAATACACAGGTGTATCTGGGGTTAAAGACCCACAAGGCCTCAACCCAACCCATACAACCCCTTGACTAGCTAGCATATATACCAAATAGGAGCACATGTGAAATGTAGAGGTCTCTTGAAACTTCAACAATTTCTCATTCAAATGATAACTTATTATTTCAGCCTAGTCAATAAACTGATTCTCACTACATATCAGTAATATAAAGTGGCACATCCAGAATTCAAAAGAGCTAGCATTTTCACTACCCACCACCTGGTGCAACAAAGTGATAATATCTAAAATTTCATCTTTAAAATGAGCTCTTTTAAGCGTAGGAGATAGCTGAGACTTACCTCTTTTATCTAATTTTAGCCAATTGCGTGCAATAAAATTTCTGCACTAGTCTTCATTCTCCTTGAAGAATTCTACACCTAGGGCTACAAACATGACTTCGTATTTCTCTTGCCTTGGAATTTTCAATGCATGAGAGATAGACTCAGAATTGATCCTCATGACCACCACACCTTCCTTAGTCTTGATCTCTAAAGTCTCGGGGTTGTATCTCTCCATGCATGCAACAATTAAATCCTGACAACACACTGAAACAGGGAAACCTGCTACATGGGCCAAACCGCTCTATAGAATTTTCTGTATGAATGATGACTTGTCTTCTTGCTATAGACAAGACCAGAATTCTACCAAGTCTATGTGTCCAAGTTCAATATCTCTCACTTTAGACCAATTACTCTCAATTCCAGAGTGGGAGGAGACACCCTAAAATTTGAATTTCATCACAGCAACCAAGCACCAAGGACTATGATAGAATATTGTGGAAGTAACAATTTAGAACAGAAAGAAAGCAGTAGAACACTTAGACAATTTTGGCACAAGAAATGAAATTATGTGAAGTTATAGCACTTTTTCATGCTTTTAAATGTTAGGTTGTCGTGGTACCATTTCCACGCCTTGAGAAATTAACTCAAAGATTTGCTCATTTTCTAAAAATTTGCTAAAGGACATCTCACACCGGCATCATACAACACTTTAAATGATCATTAATTGCCTTGGCTTCTGGTCCACCACTTAACCGTCGCTGAATCGCGAGAAATGAGAACTTTAGAACCTTAAGTTGTGGGTTATAAAGTTTGGAAAACCTGCGACTCAATGACAACACAAGAGAAACAAGTGGGTAACAGAACCTAACATAAAGGGCGTGAAGTTGCAGGATCAAGAGGTTTCAAAACTTTAGAACCTAGCGATAAGGTTAGAAAACTTAGGGAAGTAGCGACTAGGTTAGGAAAATTGTAGTATCCGTGACTTCAAAGATATTTCTAAGGCACAACAGTAGAGACTCATAACCTTTGGGACTTAGAAACCTAGAGTAGCACGTAGATGAACAATATAAACGAATGAGACTTAGAAATAAAGACAAGGGGTAACAACTGGCTTTGAATGGGGACAAGGACCAATGGGATGTAGAGAATCTAGAACAACATGGCACAAAGCCTTATTCATTGAGCGATAGAGGGAAAAGCAAGAAACAAAGAATACAGAAAGAAACTATGGTACAAGATGAAGAATCAAGACTGCTACCAGTCAAACAATTTCAAATCTTTCCCATTATAAGCAAGAGGCAAAGGAGTACCATCTAGATATTTCAATAGGAAAGAATTATCACCAACAACCTACCTGATCAGAAAGGGGCCTTTCCATAATGAATCAAATTTTTTATGTGCACCCTTTGGTTCTTTCCTTCTATCCCAAAGAAGCATAGAATCTCCAACCACAAATTTTCTTTGCCTTGCTCTTTTGTCAAATATTTTCTTAACCATCTGTTGGTGTCTGGTAATTCTATCCATAAACATTCCTCTTTCTTCTTCTAACTTACTCAAATACATGATTCTCTTCTCTAGTGCAGACTGAAATTCCTCATTTTCTATGGCCTTTTGTAGATTTAATGTTGAAAGCTCCAAAGAAATAGGAATAGTACTATCAATGCCGTAAACAAGCTGGAAAGGAGACATTCCTATAGCTCTCTTATATGTGATCATCTCTACCCAAAGAACATCGTATAGCTTCTTATGCCACCCTCTTTGTCCTTCATCTACCAGTTTCTTGATGATAGGAATAATTTTTTATTACTAGACTCAGCTTGCCCATTGCCCTAAGGATAGTAATCAGATGAATGTCCCAAACTGATAACATGTTCATAACAGAAAAGAGTAATTTTAGAAGATGAAAAAGAGCTAGCATTGTCTGTGATTATCCTTTTTGGGATACCGAATCTTACTATAATATTCTCTTTCAAGAAATTGCACACCACTTCTGAGGTAGTTTGTCTCACAGGGATGGCTTCTACCCATTTGGTAAAATAATATGTGGTAGTAAGGATACGTGTGTGTCTAGCACTTGAGTTAGGATTGACAAGACCAATAAAATCTAGGCCCCATTGTTGGAACGGCTCATCAATCACTACAGGTTTAAAAGGCAGTGCTACCAAATGAGGACAACCAGTGAATTTTAAATAGTTTTCGCATTTAGATACCCATTCTTGAGAATCCCTAAACATACCTGGCCAATAAAAATACTGTCTTAAGATCTTAAAGGCTGTCACAGAAGCAGAAAAATGTCCACCACAAGCTTCATCATGGAAGGCTTTCAGAAGTCTCCTTTGTTGTTCCTTGTCAACACACCTAAGAAATGTCCCATCTACCCCTTTCTTATATAAATTTCCTTCCCAAAGAACATACTTACTGGGCTTCAATTTTAGGTTCTTTTTTTCTTTAGCTAATAAATGATCAGGGTAATCACCATAAGTTAAAAAGTATGAGACATCTGAAAACCACTCATTAGTCGTACTAGTAAAAAGTACTAGCGGTAATTGCTCTTCATCAATGATTTTATTTTCGGCAATTAGTTTACATAAACCCTTACCCCTTACTAGGTTAGTAGGTCTGATGTCTACGTCATACTCCTGAACCTTCACTATCCAAGCCCCCCGTTTGTTACATCCAATTTCTTACTGTGTAAGGATACTTTTGATAGCAGCTTCAGGGACAAAAACCATGGTATGTGAATGGAAAATATGAACCTAAAACTTTTCAAATCTCTAACAACAACATAAGCATGTTTTCCAAGTGGTGTGTACTTAAGCTCATAGCTTTTGAGAGGGGTACTCATAAATGAAATAGGGGCTTCAATTTCTTGCTTATTTTTCTGCATTAGAATGGTTGATAAAGTGTGTTTTGATGCATAACAATATATAATAAAATCTCTATTGAAATCATGACATACCAGCATAGGTGAATTTGCTATGGTGATTTTAATATCTTCAAATGCCTTCTTTCCTTCACTGCTCCATTTGAAAATTGGATGGTTCTTCATCATTTCGGCTATGGGCCTTGTTAACTCAGCGAACTCAGGTACAAATCTCCTCAGGAAGTTTACTTGGCCAAAGAAAGATCTGGTGCTATCCTTATTTTTGGGCAACCCCAATTGCATAATTTCTTTCACCCTTTCAGGATCAACCTTAATCCCATCTTTTGAGACAATGTGTCCCAAAAGCTTTCCTTCTATAACAACAAAAATAGACTTCTTGGGGTTTAACGAGATTCCATGTTCTCTACAATGCTGTAATACAACTTCCAAATCATGCATATGGTGTTCCCTTTTCTTCAAGACAACTATCAAGTCATCTAGATACACCATAATGATTTTATTTTTCAAATCCCCAAATGAGAAATCCATATCTCACTGAAGAGTAGCACCTGTGTTGATGAGACCAAATGGCATTCCATTGTAAGAAAACACACCAATGGGGGTGGTGAATGTCGTTTTGTGTTGATCTTCTGGAGCCACTTCAATTTGATTATAGCCAGAGAATCCATCTAACATGGACATCATTTCAGAGCCCGCAACAGTCTGTAGAATATGATCCATAACAGGTAGTGGATAATTGTCCTTTAATGAAGCCTGATTTAGGTTCCTAAAGTCAACGCAAATCCTTATTTCTCCATTTTTCTTTCTAACAGGAACTATGTTTGCTACCCATGTAGAATGATGGATTGGATAGATAATCTTAGCTTTCAGTATCTTATCTATCTCATTGAAGATGGCTTCTACCACTTTTGGGTTATAAGTTCATTGTTTTTGCCTGTAAGGTGCAGTGCCAAGTTTCAAAGGTATCTTATGTTGTAATTCTCCATTCCTGAACTTCTTTAGGTCAGCATAACACCATGCAAAAACATCCTTGTATTTTATTAGCAAAGAAATCAATCTTTCTCTTTCTTGGGGAGAGCAACATTTCCCTATGCACACTACTTTGGGATCTTCATCTGTGCCAATATTGACATGGTCATAATCAACAGATGATTCAATATTGACCTTATTCTTTCGTTTCAAGTACTGATCATGTTTATTGAACAAATCTTCTAGAGAAACCAACCCCTTAGGTATTTTGTTTCCCTTCAATTGAATCATTTCAGTCTTCTCTTCCCCATGTGTATTGACATACCCATCAATAACATCATTGCTCACATTATCACTTCCTTCAAAGAAAATGTTAGCAAAAGCCTTGGCCTTCTCGAGAAATGAAATAATTTGCTTGTCACTATCGAACACTTGCCAATGGTTTACATTATCAGGGACATTGGAGCGATATATCAATTCAATCCTATAAGGTTTGTCCTTAAAATTAGGATGAGGTAATAATAAGGACACAAAAACAGCCAATGAATCAGCTCGTGTGTTAAGGTCCCTAGGCATTTCTTCAATAGAAAAAGCATAAAAATCTTCAACACAATCCCAAACTCTATTTTTGTAATGTCTCAGTCTACCATTCTTCACAGTATTATTTCCTAACCTGCTTAACTATCAACTCTACATCCCCTCTGGCTCTCAATTGTTTTATGCTCATTTCCTTAGCCAAGGCTAAGCCAAGTAGAAGAGCCTCGTATTCAGCAGTATTGTTGGTGTTCTCAAATTCCAGTTTGTAAGTGTTGTGATTTTCACAACACGCCCCATTTTACTCCTTAGCAAAATGAGGACCCCTGCTGTGGCTTTGCTTTTTTGCTTTTGGGTATTTTATTTTTCTTGGTGGTAAAGGGAAAAGAGGGTTAAAATTGCAAAATTTGATAAAAATAGAGGAAAAATGCATTTTCAGTACCAGGGCATGATATGGTTGGATTCCTTGTGAAAAATGAGCTAGGGTTGCTTTTTGAACCATCTTAAAGTTCGCCATATTTTGCAAGATATGATCATTTTGGTAAAATGTACATTCAGGTTTGTATATCGCTTTGCATATACAAAGTCCTTTGTATGTGCAAAGTCCTTTTTATACTTAATCGCTTTTTGCAGTCAGGCTCATATACATTGTTATTTGCATGTTGGGTCATTTGTATGTTGCATTTACAATCCCTTTTGTATGTCGCTTTCATATACAATGTTAATTGCATGTCCTTTATCTTGTATGCATTTGGTAAAAGTTTTGAAGTATGTACATACAAGATGGACCCGAAGTGGTTTTAGAGTTAGAATGAATGAGGGTTTGAATTCTGTTGTATGTATCTCACGTTGTATATTTTGGCTAGTCGAAACATACAAGGCATATGTACAATACATTTTATACATGGTGCGGATTTCAAAAGTTATAAAACAGAGAGAATTCATTGTATCCATGGGCTTGTATGTTTGAGTAGCATAAAACGAGATATACAAGTGCACATATACATAACGGACCCGAAAAAGTCATTAAACATTGTTAAATCGATGCACATTCAGTGCTTGTATATTTGGACATACAAGGTAAAATATACATCACGCGGATTTGAAGTTTATTATAAGTGGTTAATTCATTGCATGTATCCGCAATGTATATATCTTACATACATTGCCAAGATACAAATGGTATACAATGACGAACATGAAAAGGGTTTTAAATGTGGTAAATTTGTTGTATATCCACAGATTTGAAAGGAGGGTTTCGTAGTATACCGGGCCCGATATACAACGCGGACTTAAAAGGTTTTTGAAACATGGTTAATTCGTTGTATATTCCATGGCTTGTATGTTTCGAAACATACGACACATACATACAAGCTGGAACCAAAAAATTATGGAATGAAGCTAAATCTTTGTATGTCCGCGCTTGTATATATGTTCCAAAACATACAAGGCACCACATACAAACCGGAGCCCAAAGGAAATTAAAACTAATTTATTGCTTGTATCGCGTCCGACTTGTATATCAGAGGATGCAGTGCATATGTACATTGGGCAGAATTGAAGAGTGGTTTAAATAGAATTAATTGCTTGTATATTTTCGGCTTGTACATTGAGATATACAAACTGCTATACGTTGCCAACATACAAGCCAGAATTAAAAGGAAATTGGAATCTGATTAATACGTTGTATCACGCCCGGCATGTATATCATTATACATGGATTTAAATAGAGAAATAGGCAGGAAAAGACGGAGCGATAGGAATTTTGAGGCAGATTTTGGGGCCCGAATGCATATTTTCGGTCAACGATGGTTGACCTGACTATTTTGGACACTGTATATGCATTTTTGGATGCGATTTTCACAGATTCAGGGCCCGATTTGATGCGTTCACATAGTCACTCCTTGATTTAACAAGTGTTTTAATTTCTTGCTAGTTTTATTAATCGATGATACTTATTGCTGGTCTATTTTTGCAGGTTTGCAGTTGAAGAGGGAGCTGAAACTTAATGGCGGTGACATCACGGAGGAGGAAATCAGATCTCAAGAGCAGAGGAAGATAAGGATGAAGGGTGAGGAAGTCGAAGGTCTTCATTGATGAGGACAAAATGTAGCTGAAGATATTATTGCAGCAGACAAACAGAAGTTATTATTGAGCTGCTAGGGTTTCCAGAATGGCATATTTCACCCAGATTGGATGTATGCTCAGAGATATTTTGAGAGACTGGTTCGCCAACATTTATTGTTGTAACCAGAGGTTTGAACCAGGGTTTAAATTAGGTTTTTTTTTTAGTTGTATTGAGGACAATTAGAAAGTCTATATATTGCACCTCCATACACTGTAGAACTTTACACAGGAGCTACATAGAGATCTTGTAGCAGCAAAGATTTGTAGAGTATAGCATTTAGAATAGAGGGACCTTTTAGTTTAGCAGTAGAAGAAGGAGGTTGCCTGTGTCTGCAATAAGGAATGCGTGGAACATCTAGCTTCCTTACTGTATTTGTAAAGCTTGTAAGTTTTCTGTAGTTTGATCATTGAAGCTAAGAGTCATTCAGACATTGTAAATCTTATATGACTGTCTGTTTCTAATACAATTGAATCTGGAATTTTGCATCTATATTCTAAGTGTTTTCTTGCTCTTCATTGTGTTTGAAACATTTTCTCTTAGAGCTTGCAATCTTAGGTGTACGTTTGTGAAAATGCTCAGAATATACATTTAAGGTTTTGTCTGTGGATTTGATCAAATTGCTGTATTATTTATAAAGTGCATAATAGAACAATTAGATCCTTCGGATAGAGTGAATGAAGTGTAGATTAGATCTTTCTAACTTTTCCCAACCCATCTAAAAATACTTAACTTAAAACGCAGAAATTTAACGGAAACTGTTTCATATTTGAAAAGAGCACGTATAACAGAGTTTGAAAGTAGACAGTTTTCATAAATATGTAATAGGAGAAAGTTGCAATAATCCGAGAAGACTATTTAAAGTTTTGCAGCACAAGTATAAGTTTATGCAAAAGGGATGAACAACATATTGACATTTATTAATCTTTTGCATAGTTTGAGTCCAATAAATCATTAAGAAACCCTAAATCAAGTAAGGCTCCTTGAACATTACAGCTTCACATTGACCAACTGAATTTGCCCAACAGGTCAAGACCTGACCATATTAAACTTGGGATTAAGTGAATCTTAACCGATTCCTTCATATCTTTCAAGTCAATTTTGGTTCATTTTATGTGAATTTTAACTAATTGTTATGATTGCATCAAAACAATCACCAACAGTTTTCTAGCGCTAGAAGGAGGGCCTGATAGGATTTAAGGTTAATTTTCTGGGTTTAAATGCTTTATTCTGAGATATGTTAGATCTCATAAAATTTCAAAAGCCTAAAAGGTTGAAAAGAAGGTCCTATTTTCAATGAACTCGTATGGGGACAATTTTCAAGTTAGCCTTCCTTCATTTCAGGAAGCTATGAATGGACAGCTTTATCCTCAGGGTTTATCTAACTTTGATTTATCCAGTTGTTGTAGGATACACCAGTCTGTGGAACACAGTGAAATTAATTGTTTAACTTTCCTCACCAGGATAGATTTGTATTTGAAAGGACTAATTCTTTTCTCAGATGTGTTCAGGGCTGAAGTCTGGTAGAAGAATGAAGGAATTCTGGAGCAACAAGCAGATACAGCACTAGAACTTATCAGTTGGTTAGACAATACAATAGCTAAATCAGTTCTAGAAGGAAATAATAGCAAAACATCTTTCCTTAGATCATGTTATGGTGGGATTGATAGTAGTTCGCTACTTCCTAATACAGGTAAAGGGGAGCACAGGTATAAATCTTTCAAAACTTGTAGAGAGGAAACCATTTGTCAGGATGAAATCTTTGATGTTGATCCTAATACTTTTGATAGGGATAGTAAAACATCTTTCCTTGAGTCATTTTATGGAAAAGAGAAATGTGGACAGATGGAAGAATTACAGTGCACCAAAATTGATGAGATTCCTATTATAGTTACCCATGAAGTCATAGAAAAGAAAGTAAATCTTAATTTCATGGCTGATAGCTTTAAATTAAATGACCGAGTTCAAGATTGTTGCAGGTCAATAGAATCAAACTCCACACTGGATAATCAATATGAGTCATCTGATGAACAATTCTTGAAAATGGAACGTACAGAGGATCATGCTATTGCTAGGCAAAATCAGACATCACCCTAGCATTATTTTGAAAATAAAGCAGGGGAGTATTCCTACCAATCAAGAGATGTTGTTCCACCATTACTCTCAAGTGATCTAGAAATGATTAATTTCTGTAGGGCAGATTATGATGATGACTATACTCACTTAAGTGCTGATGTGCAGGGAACTGATGAGAACATTGAGAAGCTTGCTGAATTTGAGGATAAACTGAACATCCAGAATGAAGGAACAAAGCTAGATAAAGATGAACAAATGATACATCTAGAGTCTTTCACCTTTCAATTTGAAGAAAGACCAGACATGGAGCTGAGCAATGAAAATATAAGGTTAAATGGAGAACCAGCTGTCAATAAACAAGCATGTCTAGCAGAGCTAAAAATACATCAGGTTGTCTCTTTCCTTTCCTCGATAAATAATGTTGAATGTTATTTTGATTATGGAAATTTAAGAGATAGGACATGCATATGGAATAGTCATGAGCATGATGGGCTGCCTCAAATGCTGATAATTAGAGGTTATCTTGTTAAATGCAGTGAATTTAGAATAAAAGAGCATTTTTCAGAATTCAAAGATAAATTTGCTAAGTTAAGAACCATAACTAGTGCCCTATTACTCCTGCACAATCTAAAGGAATATGCAAGTAGGGGTGTTCTTGGGTCCTTCCCTGGGTTTTGTTTGTCTTGTGGGGGGGGGGGGTCGGTTTGTGTATAGTTTGGTAGGTTAGTTGTTTGTAGAGTTTTGTTTTTTGTTTCTTTCTGTTTGTTGTTTTGTTTCTGTTCTGCTGTTTGTACAGTCTTCTTTTACTTTGTTTTTGTTTTTCTTGTACAGTTTGTTGTTTGTTTGTTTGTTGTCTCCTCAGCAGGGATCTTTGTTTTCCTTTAGAGTATTAAGGAGCAAACTAACAACCATTCAAAATAGTATAAAATTTAGAATATTCAGGGTAATTATTTGCACTTTATACATAACTTGTTGTCACTGTCATGAATGTAGAGAGTTGTTTAGCTTCTAAAATTTAGTATTCAATAATAGTGATTGAGAATTCGAGGAAGGTTTCTCACGATGACACACCTACAATCCTTGGGTTTGTTAAACCTACCAGTGTAGATATTAGGTGAAAAATCTGAGGTCACCCTTGCTACAATTACAATTCTCAGCTTAATTTCAGTAAGTGCCCACTCCTTGCATCATAAAGTTACAAATTGCTATATCTTATGAAAGTTCTATCAAGCATCAAAATCCACATTATACTGAAAATCTAGATTAAGCCATATAAGTAACTCTACCGGGGCTATAGACGCTCGCTGGCAGTGGGGCTCTACTTAGGAGAATTGTAACGATAACCTTGCTGGGGCTATAGACTCTCGCTAGCAGCAAGGCTCTATTCGGTCAACTATAAGGGAATATCCTCAACTACATAGGCTAATGTCAGTCACTGGTTTGTTCAACCGATCTTCAAGATGAGGATAATTAATCACGTGCACATACTTAAACTGAAAATGAAAATTCATGCACCCTTATTGAATACCTTAGGTCTCAAGTTGAAGAATAATTTGCAGAATGGATAGTTGGGAGGTATGAATTCATTTCATCTAGTTTTCTTGAACACTTTGAATTTAATTGTTTTGTTTGGTTGCTAGTTGTTGTGATGTTCACAACACGCCCCATTTTACTCCTTAACAAAATGAGGACCCCTACTGTGGCTTTGCTTTTTTGCTTTTGTGTATTTTGTTTTGCTTGGTGGTAAAGGGAAAAGAGGGTTAAAATTGCAAACTTTGATTAAAAAAATAGAGGAAAAATGCATTTTCAGTACCAGGGCATGCTATGGTTGGATACCTTGTGAAAAATGAGCTAGGGTTGCTTTTTGAACCATCTTAAAATTTGCCATATTTTGCAAGATATGATCATTTTGGTAAAATGTACATTCAGGTTTGTATATCGCTTTGCATATACAAAGTCCTTTGTATGTGCAAAGTCCTTTTTATACTTAATCACTTTTTGCAGTCAGGCTCATATACATTGTTATTTGCATGTTGGGTCATTTGTATGTTGCATATATAATCCCTTTTGTATATCGCTTTCATATACAATGTTAATTGCATGTCCTTTATCTTGTATGCATTTGGTAAAAGTTTTGAAGTATGTACATACAAGATGGACCCGAAGTGGTTTTAGAGTTAGAATGAATGAGGGTTTGAATTCTGTTGTATGTATCTCACGTTGTATATTTTGGCTGGTCGAAACATACAAGGCAAATGTACAATACATTTTATACATGGCGCGGATTTCAAAAGTTATAAAACAAAGAGAATTTGTTGTATCCACGGGCTTGTATGTTTGAGTAGCATACAACGAGATATACAAGTGCACATATACATAGCAGACCCGAAAAAGTCATTAAACATTGTTAAATCGATGCACATTTGGTGCTTGTATATTTGGACATACAAAGCAAAATATACATCGCGCGGATTTGAAGTTTATTAAAAGTGGTTAATTCATTGCATGTATCCGCAATGTATATATCTTGCATACATTGCCAAGATACAAACGGTATACAATGACGGACATGAAAAGGGTTTTAAATGTGGTAAATTCATTGTATATCCGCAGATTTGAAAGGAGGGTTTGGTAGCATACCGGGCCCGATATACAACGCGGACTTAAAAGGTTTTTGAAACATGGTTAATTCATTGTATATTCTGTGGCTTGTATGTTTCAAAACATACGACGCATACATACAAGCCGGAACCAAAAAATTATGGAATGAAGCTAAATCTTTGTATGTCCACGCTTGTATATATGTTCCAAAACATACAAGGCACCACATACAAACCGGAGCCCAAAGGAAATTAAAACTGATTTATTGCTTGTATCACGTCCGACTTGTATATCGGAGGATACAATGCATATGTACATTGGGCGGAATTGAAGAGTGGTTTAAATAGAATTAATTGCTTGTATATTTCTAGCTTGTACATTGAGATATACAAACTGATATACGTTGCCAACATACAACCTGGAATTAAAAGGAAATTGGAATCCGATTAATACGTTGTATCGCGCCCGGCATGTATATCATTATACATGGATTTAAATAAGGAAATAGGCAGGAAAAGATGGAGCGATAGGAATTTTGAGGCCGATTTTGGGGCCTGAATGCATATTTTCGGTCAACGATGGTTGACTCGACTATTTTAGACACTGTATATGCATTTTTGGACATGATTTTCACAGATTCAGGGCCCGATTTGATGCGTTCACATAGTCACTCCATGATTTAACAAGTGTTTTAATTTCTTGCTAGTTTTATTAATCAATGATACTTATTGCTGGTCTGTTTTTGTAGGTTTGTAGTTGAAGAGGGAGCTAAAACTTAATGGCGGTGACATCACGGAGGAGGAAATCAAATCTCAAGAGTAGAGGAAGATAAGGATGAAGGGTGAGGAAGTCAAAGGTCTTCATTGATGAGGACAAAATGCAGCTGAAGACATTATTGCAGCAGACAAACAGAAGTTATTATTGAGCTGCTAGGGTTTCCAGAATGGCATATTTCACCCAGATTAGATGTATGCTCAGAGATATTTTGAGAGACTGGTTTGCCAACATTTATTGTTGTAACTAGAGGTTTGAACCAGGGTTTAAATTAGGTTTTTTTTGAGTTGTATTGAGGACAATCAAAAAGTCTATATATTGCGCCTCTATACAGTGTAAAACTTTACACAGGGGCTACATAGAGATTTTGTAGCAGCAGAGATTTGTAGAGTATAGCATTTAGAATAGAGGGACCTTTTAGTTTAGAAGTAGAAGAAGGAGGTCACCTGTGTCTGCAATAAGGAATGCATGAAACATCTAGCTTCCTTACTATATCTGTAAAGCTTGTAAGTTTTCTGTAGTTTGATCATTGAAGCTAAGAGTCATTCAGACATTGTAAATCTTATATGACTGTCTGTTTCTGATACAATTGAATCTAGAATTCTGCATCTATCTTCTAAGTGTTTTCTTGCTCTTCATTGTGTTTGAAACATTTTCTCTTAGAGCTTGCAATCTTAGGTGTATGTTTGTGAAAATGCTCAGAATATACATTTAAGGTTTTGTTTGTGGATTTGATCAAATTGCTGTATTATTTATAAAGTGCATAACAGAACAATTAGATCCTTCGGATAGAGTGAATGAAGTGTAGATTAGATCTTTCTAACTTTTCCCAACCCATCTAAAAATACTTAACTTAAAACGCAGAAATTTAAAGGAAACTATTTCATTTTTTAAAAGAGCACGTATAATAGAATTTGAAAGTAGACAGTTTTCATAAATATTTAAGAGGAGAAAGTTGCAATAATCAAAACTATAAGTTTATGCAAAAGGGATGAACAACATATTGACATTTATGAATCTTTTGCATAGTTTGAGTCCAGTAAATCATTAAGAAACCCTAAATCAAGTAAGGCCCCTTAAACATTACAGCTTCACATTGACCAACTAAATTTGCCCAACAAGTCAAGACCTGACCATATTAAACTTAGGATTAAGTGAATCTTAATTGATTCCTTCATATCTTTCAAGTCAGTTTTGGTTCATTTTCTGTGAATTTTAACTAACTGTTATGATTGCATCAAAACAATCACCAATAGTAAGCAAAGGGAAAGATATAACCATCTAGAGAAATTAGAACAACTCCTGCTCTAGAGCCAACATGGGAACAACTTCCATCAAATTCTAGTGTCCATAACTTATTTTGTAAATCAGGGCTAATAAGGCTTGAACATTCTTCTTCTGTGGAAGTACACATATAAGTGTTTGGTCTAGTCTCAACAAATAGGATATCTACCCTAGGATCTCCAGACTTTAATACTATGAACTTGGCCTTAGACTCTGGGTTAAGATGTACTTTCTTTCCCTCTAGGGGTATTAAAGCATTAGATCAATCCATTTGTATATCCCCTCCCAAGTCTCTGCAAAAACTCCTACTCAGAAGCATGCCATAACTGGCAGGAATATCAACAACGAGGATAGTTAACTTTAATATTCTTTTGGGAAAAGCAGCTAAAGCAACTTGTGCGTCTTTTATTTGTCCCAAGATTGGAACTTGTGAGCCATCCATTGAAAAGCATTTACCATGAGGAGTATAATACAACCCTAAAGCTCTAGCCACTTGACCAGGCATTACATTATCGGAAGCATGAGAGTCAATGACACAGTTACTCAACCTAAAACTAGCTATGTAAAGAGACACATAAAATAGTTCTAGCTTGCAAAAAGGATTTTGTTGTTCTGATTCTTTTTCATATAGATTATGGGGAATTTGTTCATCAACAGGTGTCTTGATCTCATTAGATACTTGGGTGTTACTTTGAGATAGGGATGGTTCCTATCTAATATATTTCACTAGTCAGTCCAACTCGGATGGGTTGAGTCTAAGGTACTCAGCTTGGGAGATCTAGATTTTGGTATTCTCACATGACTCAATTATATCAAATGAACTAGCAACAATAGTATCAAGGGAAGGAATAGATGGTACCTCTGTACACATGTTCTTGGAATTAGTGCTGTCAAATTTCTTAGAGCTAGAAGCATATTGCCTAGATAGAATGTACTTTGGAGTGAAAGATGAACCACTCATTTGTCCTTTAGCATCTGCTCCTTTCTGGGCCTGCTATCCTCTAGTGAAGACTGCATAGTTAGGACCAATCTCTTCATAAACATCTTCCCTTACTTCCGCATCTAATTCATATTCAAAGAAATTAACACTTGCATGAATCAAACCATCTCCGGGTAAGTGGACCCATCATGATCTGTAGTTAAATGAAAATTGCACATCATGTTACCTTTACTAGTATAGGGAGTATTCTCAATAGCTAGCCTCTGTGCGGGTCTAGTTAAAGGCAAAGTTTTGTTATGACAACCTTGATTGCCATAATCCTTCCTTGGTATATCTTGGTAAGGTGGCCGAAATTGTCCCTTTGGCATTTTCCTCTTTATGGTGATTATATCATTGGCCAACCTTTGTATAACAGGGTCAGTAGAATTCACACCAGAAGGTTTACCAGTCTGCAACTCCTTTTTCCATTTTCCTGCTATGATCAAATCATCTTCTATGGATATGGCCCTCTCTTGGGTTCCATTTACATCAACTGCTCCTTATCTTTTGATAGTAAAACTAACATCTAGAAATTCCTTCATTGGCTCCTGTATCTCTTTTTTCATTGTGGCCAACTGCGTAACCAAAGTTTGTTCATTCTCAGTAGATTTGAATCTTCTTTCAAACTTTGTTTTCAAGGTATTCCAACCATTAACAGAGCCATTAGGAAGATGATAAAACCAATCAGCTACAGCATTAGTTAGGGATTCTACAAAAAGTCTTACGGTTACATCTTCATGTTGTATAACAAGGATAGAAGAGGCAGCAAAAAAGGCTTTCATATGTTCTTTTGGGGTGACTTTCCCATCTCCTCTAAATTTAGGTATAATTTTCCCTGACCCCTTAGGTAAGTCATGTAATTGGACTCCAAGATTGAGTGGGCCTATGGTGGCTCCCCATGGAATAGGTGGAGACTGGGCCATGACAAGCGAATTTTGTATGGGGAACTTTACTTGCAAAGGAAGGGTAACTCCGTGTAAAAGGAGAGCTTGACAAGATGTGCATGGAGTACTTGGAGGATTTTGATTAGGTGGAGGGGATGAGGGTCTACTAACAGACCTAACCTTTCGATTAGGTGGGAAGGAAGAAAAGTTGATGGACTCTAAAAATGCAAAATCTTTGTTGAGGATCCCCTTCTTTCTATCTCCCCTAGTATATCTTTTGGAAGCCAGATTTAGACAATAAAACTTAATAAAAATAGAGTCGCCAACTTCACTTACTGATTAGCTCATGCAAGATTTGGTTGATTGCTTAACTAGTTCCTTTGATTAACCCTCTAGTTTCTGTGCTTATCGTTAGGAAGTGCTAGGACAGGAAAAACTCTTTCTCTTCATGGCACAGGTACAACAGCTTCAATAATAATTACTTCTTGAGCATTTTCAAAACACCTTGCATTCTCTCTCACAACTTCATTGATTTCTTCTTCTTCTTCTAACACTTCGTTAACTTGATGGTATTGCAAGTTAGTCCTTCTATGTTGTCAGGCAAGCAACCTTAATCTAGTAATGATATCTTCTTGATCACCTATAAGCCAATCAACATTGGGTTGAAGAATAGGAGTGTTACATCTCTGAAGAACCATTAGAGCAACTCATAATACATACTTAATAATTATAAGTCCCCAGTAGAGTCACCAAAAATCTATTGGTTTATAGATTTGCCATTTAACTCTAAATTCTTTTGCCCAAACAAATGACAAATGTAACCACAGTTGAGTCAATAATAATGATATTTTATTACCAACTCTCTACTTATTTTACATGGTGGCAGCTACCTTCAGTTGATATTCAACAAATCAAAAATCTATGATGCTTTTAACCAGAAAGCTTTGAAAGGAGATTTTCATACAAATAAACGAACTGTTAGATTTCTACCCAAGCATGCAAGTGATTGAGAGAAAGCAAAATAGAAATCAGATATGAGCTAAATAAACTGTATTCAACTCGAGAATGCAAAGCATTACAATAGAATGGGGTGCTCATATGAGAGCAAGAGGTGGGTATATATATGATATTCCACCCAAGAAACTCAATACACAACCAATGTGGGATAAAGTGAAAAAGTCCCTAAGTAAGCTTAACCTAGTGTGAAAAGAGCCAAGGTGGAGAACAAGCTAAGAAAGAGCTAGATAGCAAAGTAACCCTGTTCACACTAACACCCCCCCTTAAGTGTAACTTAGGGGAAATGGTGACAAAATGCAAAGATGGGTCCCGGCAACAAGGCCTGATGAGGTACCCATGTACAAAGAATCCTATCAAAAAAAAAGGAAAGGAAGGAGAAAACCCAGTGGGAAAAAACTCCCCCATGAGAGGATAAAGTAGGAAGGGCTAAGAGACCCCCCCAGAAGAGATGTCCCGCACCCCCAAGAGAGACCGAAGATGAACATACTTGCTCTCAGTGAAGGGTTTGGTGAAGATATCCGCAACATCGTTTGTTGTAGGACAATACTGCAAATCAATGACCTGCTCCTGAATCAGCTCCCTGAGAAAATGCATGTGGATCTCGATGTGTTTGGTTCGCTGATGATGAACCGGGTTCTTCAAGATCTGGATGGCACTCTGGTTGTCACAGTAAATGACTGAGGGCTTCTGAAAAGTGATGCCAAGTTCAGTGAGGATATTCTGAAGCCAGATAGCCTCAGTGGCGGCATTGACAACCCCCCGATACTCAGCCTCAGTCGAAGAAAGAGCAATAGCATGTTGCTTCTTGCTCTGCCAACAAATGGGACCAAAACCAAGGTGAAAGTTGTAGCCAGATGTGGACTTTTGATCATCAAGATCACTAGCCCAATCAAAATCAGTGTATCCAACCAAGTCTGAACCTGTGCCTGCTACATAGTGAATCCCGTACCTGTGAGTGCCATGTATGTAGTGTAAGATGCGTTTGGCAACCTTCCAATGAAGCTCATGTGGCTCCGTCATGAAGCGTGAAACAATGCCAACTGCAAATGAAATGTCAGGGCTAGTATGAGTCAGATAGATGAGGCTACCAACAAGCTGACGATACAAAGTGGCATCAGCAAGTGGTGTGGAACACTTTGCCTCAAGCTTGACTCCAGACAGAAAGGGAGTCGGTGCAGGCTTACAATCAGCCATGTGAAAACAAGCCAAAAGATCAAGAGCATACTTGGGTTGTGCAAGAGAGATCCCAGAAGAGGTCTGAGTGATCTCAATCCCGAGAAAATAGTGCAAGAGACCCAAGTCAGTCATGGCAAACTTGTCATGCAGAGAAGTCTTGACACTCACAATGATGGATGCAGTGCTCCCAGTGACAATCAAGTCATCAACATAGAGAGCCAAAAAGAGAAGAGCATCCTCCTATCTCAAGATGTAGACATTTGGATCTGAGTGGCATCGAGAGAACCCAACTAAGAGAAGAAAGGAGTCCCTCTTGGCATACCAAGCCCGTGGGGCTTGTTTGAGGCCATAGAGAGACTTCCTCAGTCTGCAAACCAGTGAAGAATTTTGAACAAACCCATGTTGCTGCTCCATGTAAATCTCCTCATGAAGATCCCCATGAAGAAATGCACTCTTCACATCCATCTGATGTACAACCCAACCGTGAGCTACAGCAAAAGCAAGTATCAAGCGAATGGAGTTCATCTTGGCGACGGGGGCAAAGGTCTCAGTATAGTCAATACCAGGAACCTGAGAGAAACCTTTAGCCACAAGCCGTGCTTTGAACTTGTCAACTAATCCATCCACTGCAAATTTGGTCCAGTAGATCCACTTACACCGAATCAGTTTTCTTCCCTTAGGAAGTGGAACAAGATCCCAAGTTTTGTTCTAAATCAAAGAGTTGTACTCTTCCTCCATTGTTGAATCCCACTCAGTAATACCTAATGCTTCATGAAATGATTGTGGATCTGAAGCTGTGGCAATGTAGGAATGCGAAATGTCCTGATGTTGTGACCGAGTCCTCCGAGCATCTGAAGGATCCCCAACAAGAGTACCTGCTGACTCAAGTGTCTGATGAGCCCAACGAGGCATGTGAGGAGATGGAGGAGGAGAATCCCCATCCTTAGACTCTGAACTCTGTGAAGAGGAGGAAACCTCATGATCAACTCTGCGAGTAGAGGCAGCTCCAGGAAAATCATCAGAGTCATTGTCTGAATCCGTGGTGGAGGAAGGAAGAAGAGAGGATGAGCTAGGAGAGCTTTCCTCGAACTGCACACTTCGCTCAATGAAGAGCTCATGTGTCTCAGGATCCAAGAGCCGATATCCTTTGACACTATCGGGATAACCAACAAAGATACAAGGTTGACTCTGTGGTTCCAAGGCCTTACTCTTCTTTGAAGGAATGTGAGCCCATGCAAAAGAGCCAAAAACTCTGAAGTGCCGCACAATAGGTTTCCTACCACACCAGGCTTCAAAAGGAGTCATTCCCTTCAATGCCTTATGCGAAACTCTATTATGGATGTGAGAAGCACAGTTGATAGCTTCTGCCCAATATTCAGGTGCAAGGGAGCATGCGTGGATCATGCAGCTAGCCATCTCTTTTAGGGACCTATTTTTCCTCTCGGCCACACCATTCTGTTGAGGTGTATAGGCGACAGTATGCTAAAGATCTATCCCTTCAAGAGTACAAAATTGTTCAAAGCGGTGGTTCACATATTCTCTGCCATTATCAGTGCGAAGAATCTTGACAACTTTCCCAAACTACTTTTCAGCGCGAGCCTTGAACTCCTGAAATCTATCAAATGCTTCTCCCTTCTGATGAAGAAAGTAGACCCAGGTGTATCTGGAATAGTCATCAAGGAATGTGAGTAAGTAGCGAGCCTTACTAAAAGACAAGGATGGAAATGGACCCACCACATCACTATGAACCAGCTCAAGGACTTCTGAAGCCCTCCAAGCCTTCCCTTTGTCAAACTTGTCCTCAGGATGTTTTCCTAAGGCACAACCTGAACAAACTCCATCTGAGAAACTGATCTTAGGAAGAGCTGTGACCATATCCTACTTGCTGAGTTGTTGGAGATGGCGGAAGTTGAGATGGCCAAACCGCTCATGCCATAACTTGCTCACAGAATCTGACTGAGTGAGCAAGGCAGTCGAATGTGAATCAGGTACAAAATGAGAGAAAGCATACAGTTGAGACTCGTGATTAGCCTTACTGACTGCAAGAAGTGCATTATCTTCAAGACTCCTGATGGTGACGGAATCAGAAGTGAACTCAACTTTTCTACCATTCTGGGCAATCTGATAGACTGAGAGAAGGTTAGTTGATAGATTAGGTACATAAAGGACATCCTCAAATGTACTAGTGCCAGCATCAACAAAACCTTTCCCGATGGCTTCAATAGGAGAGTCATCCCCAATGAGAATGTGGGGCACTGAACAAGGCTCCAACGAGGAAAACTGTTCTCTTATAGAACCCATGTGATGTGAGGCACCTGAGTCAAGAATCCACTGCTGAGAAGAATCTAAGTAGCAACTAGTGCAGTTGCTTTCCCTTTTGCTGATTTTGAAGAAGGACTAGAGGATTGGTGTGAAGAAGGCAGATTAATATTGTTCTTTTTCAGAAGATGCTTCAGCTCATCGATCTACTTCTTGTGACAAAAGTATTCTTCATGACCAACTTTCTTACAGTAGCAACAAATTGGTCTTTCCTTCTTCTGATTGTTCCCCTTTGAAGAAGAGGAAGAGGAGTCTACTATTGAGGCAGACGAAGACTGTGCCTGATCTTTCTGTGACTTCTTCTTGAATTTCTTTTGTTTCTTGTCAGGTTTCCCTGACCCTTTCTGTTCCTTCGACTGACTAGCCAATAAAGCCTGAGACTGAGATGGCTTTAAGAGCCCCATGGAAAGAAGTTTGCCTTGTTCTTGCATTAACAATTCAGAGAATGAAGAAAAAGAAGGCATTTTATATGTAGGGCCCATAGTCAATCTATGAGTATGAAAATTAGAAACAAAAGCAGCATATTCTGGTCCAAGTTTGTTAAGAGTACTCAAGACAAGTTGAATGTCCTTTTTATCTATGCCACATGCTTGACATTGTGTTCTCAAATCATTTACTTTTGTTACAAAGTCCTGGATGTTGTCAAAAGACTTAGGATCTAGGGCCATTAGTTGATTATCAATTTGATATCCCCTAATTTCATCAGTTGTCCCATAGAGAGTTTTTAGTTGTTCCCATGCATCATGTGAATTATCTTTTCCATCAAGTTGAAACATTATATCCAGAGAAACTAAACTCCTAAGACAACCTAGAGCTTTTGTTTGTTCAAGCATCCAAAATAATTTTTCCTTAGCATCTGAGGGTTCAGTTATCTTTTGGTCAACATAGGGTGTGTACCCTTGTTGCATTAAGAAGTTCCATGCATTTACTTTCCATGTATTGTAGTTGTATGGAGTTAGCAGTGGAAACTTAACATTACCCATTCTGAAAGGAAGAGAGAGCAACATCAGAAGAAGTTGCACAAGCACAATCACACCAAGAGACCCCCCCTGAATTACTCAATGAAGAAGCCCCCCCCCAAGCAAAATGATTTGGCACTTTATAAGTAGTGCAGTTACAATGGCCACTAGTAAGAGAACATTGAGTGGACTTGACTTCAATGCTTTTACAAATCCTCACAAAATGAACATATACTGAAATTACAATTTTGGGACAACCCCAAATGAAATTAGAAGTACCACTGCGAAGTACATGAAAAAATATGCACTTTCAAAAAAAGAATCGCCTCGATCCGAGGTTGTATGCAAAAGTTATGCACTTTTAAAAGTCCCAAAAATGGGAACTACGCAGAGTCACGTGTGAGAATATGAGATTACTGAAAAATTTGTACACTGAAATCAAAAAATGATTGTACCAATATGTAGAGCACAAAAAATTAGCCAAAATCAAAAAATGAAGCTCGCAAATCCGAGGTCGGGAGCCCGAGTTACGACCTTTGGAAGTTGAACTACAATTTCCAAAACACCAATGGAGAGGGGTTTTGCTGTAGCTTTCTGATGTTGTTTCTGCAAAATATATAAGCTATATGCAAAAACTAACAGATACCCAGGTAGTTTTTCGGTGTTGTGAACAAAACCCAGAAGATGTTTTTTCTCTATGATCTACAAAAAATGTGACTCTAATTGAAAAAAATGTGTTTTGCACTTAAAAAATGGCATGCAAAGACTGAATCAGCTACCTAAGACAAATAAAAGCATGTTGCAACCTGCAAGATTGATCAGAATAAATAAAATACAAGCTGATTGTTAGATTTTAGCTCAACGAGTCTTGAGGAAGCTATTAAAAAAACTTGCAACTGGCAAGTCAAAATATGAACCCCCCCAGAAACTAGAGTTTTCTCCACACTTTTCTGTTTTTCCAGATCATTGAAAGATGCAAAAGAAGAGCATACTCATGTGCTTTGAAACCCACAACTCACAAACTAGAGTTTTCTCCACACTTTTCTATTTCTCCAGATCATCCGAAGATGCAAGAGAAGAGCATACTCATGTGCTTCGAAAAATAACTCTACACTCTCAGATTTCTAAAAAAATGCTAACCCACAACTCACAACCGCTCTGATACCATGTTAGATTTCTACCCAAACATGCAAGTGATTGAGAGAAAGCAGAATAGAAATTAGATATGAGCTAAATAAATTGTATTCAACTCAAGAGAATGCAAAGCATTACAATAGAATGGGGTGCTCATATGAGAGCAAGAGGCAGGTATATATATGATATTCCACCCAAGAAACTCAATACACAACCAATGTGGGATAAAGTGAAAAAGTCCCTAAGTAAGCTTAACCTAGTGTGAAAAGAGCTAAGGTGGAGAACAAGTTAAGAAAGAGCTAGATAGCAAAGTAACCCTGTTCACACTAACATGAACCAATACTTATAGAAGCTCAAAGACTTCGAATAATAATAACTGAAAAGAGAAGATTTGAATCATAATCACCATAACACATCTATTCAAAGATAGATATCCACAATAATGAAATCACCAACTGAATTCTCTAACATAAAGAAAGATAACCACAAATATGGCATTCAACATAAGTAGAATGATAGCCCAAACATTATAATGCAAAGATCATAAATGCCCGAACAAATTCAACTGTGTATCTTTTCTATATATTGAAGTAGATTGAAACCAAAACAAACATACAAGATATCTAACTAAATTGAGAAAAACAAAGTTTTTCCAACCAGAAAGATGCTTCCATTGTTTCCCCATTACATATTTATAAGCATAAAATAATAACTGTCTTTGAAAGAAGAACGATTTCTTGAAGACAACCGTTTCTTTTTTAAATAACATGAAAAACATAAGAGAAATAAACTTAATTTGCCACCCCTTCATTTTCTTTAGGATCTTCAACGCTCTCCACCACTTGATCTTCCGCCATCTTCTCTTGCACCTTCAACCTGAGTTTGTACTCCTAATATTTTGTGATGATAGCAGTAATACTTTTGCTTCCTGGAACAGTAGTGTTCTGCAATCTGGTTCTAAATTTAGCCAAGTTCTTAGCTACTCCCGCCATAGTCTCCTGGATCATCTCATCCCTGTTTCTATAACCATTAAGATAAACTTACTTATAGCCCAATTTGCTCAGCAATTCACCAGAAACAATCTCAGGATTAGCAAGCTCACTATAAAGCATGTCTTTGACTTCCTTGTTGATATCCTTGGGATCACATAGGTTTTCTCCAAAGTCATCCAAAATATTTATTTCAAGTGCATTGCAATCCCTTTGAATACCAACCATTAGATCCAAGTATTCTTGCAGAGCCTTGTTGATCTGATCGATAAGATTGTCATACATATTGAGTTTCCAGTCCAATGAGTCAACCCATGACAAATCAATCTCACAGGGGTCGCTAGCCAGAGTTTCCTTCATGAGTGTTATGGAATCTAACGATGCTAACTCAGCAACCTCCTTTGAAAGCACATAAGTACTTCCTTGTTCTTTTCTTACTTGTTGAAGCTCATTGACCAATTCCTTTCTTTTATTGTGTATAAGAGAATAGCTTTGTGTCATTTTAGTCAAGAAAAATAAAATATCACAAGATAACTTTTCAACCCACTCATTGATGGCTTTGGCAAAATTTTGACTCCTTTTAATCTGCTTAACAATATTTGCATCAATCCCAATGACCTCTGAGTTAGGAACTTCCTGAGAAGAAGGTGTCACAATTGATTGGATGAACTGGCTAAAAGACAAGATTTGACATTGGAGTTTTATATTTTCTTTCCTTTCTTCCTTAGCCCTTTTAATCAAAACATTGACAGAATAATTTGCATGGTACGACTCCCCCTCAAGAGTGGAAGGGCCCAAGTCAATATGACTTATTTTACCTTCGTTATATCATTTTCATCCAAATCTTTTATGGGATCAATAATTTCCAATACCTGGTGGCCACAAGTAGCATCATTTATCATTCTGGACATTGTAGAACCATAGAAATAGTATCAATTTCTTTGACCACAGTGGGAGCATTTTTCCTCTTTTTCTCTACCACCTTTTTTAGCCAGCTAGGAGAGGAAGTCACCATAGTAGCAATTATATTGTCAGATATAGATTTACTTCTTTCTTCCAGTGGGGAAGCAACAAAAACTTCTTCATTATCAGGAGAAGAGGATACATCAAGAAAATTGGGAAAATAACTATCATTAACAATTGAATCAAAAATGGGTTCGGGGTTCACTACCACTGCCTAAACATTTCTTTTTCTCACAAGAGGACTATCTGATTCACACACTGATTTCAATTTGAGGGAATCATTGGGCCTCTCACCACCACCTCCTAGCTGTGAATTAGAAATAGATTGTGACATGTCATATGACTGTGAGGGAGTCTGCACAGCAGGATTCTGCACCGTTTTCTCCCTAGTATCCCTTAAACTACCTGATTCATGAGGTGAACCTGCATGTCCACACCACTTACCTACCAGCCAATCCTTAGTTCTCTTAATTACTGGTGCAAAGTGAACATTTATATCCACAACCTCCTTCTCAGACAAATTTATATGGGGAAGGGGTTTTGACAGCAAGTTCTGGTATTCCACATTAATTACTTCAGAGTCCTCAGTTTTTTCTGGAATATGAATGGGTAAACCAAAAGCTCAAATTTGACTTATGGTAAGTCTCATGTAGCTTCTTCTCAGAACTTCACGATCATCCGTACAATCCTCCCAGAAGTCTTCTAGGCTTGAATGATGTGCATAAGAGCTAGAGCCATAGAAGTTTTGCTTTACGTAATTCTTACTATCAAAGTGTTGCCTTAAAGACAAAGAGTGAAGATTAAAATCTGACAATGCATGCTCAGCTCCTTTAGCAGCATATTTTTTTTTCCAAGAATAAACTGATAAAGACAATGGAAATGTATAGCCTTTCTTTCTCATACTCTGGTATTTAACATTTACAATAGTCATTTGTCTGAAACTTCCAAAAAGATAATGCAGTCACTAGGGTACCGAGGCAACTTGGTCGGGGCTGACTCATAACCCCCCAATCTCAGGTACGTGAACCTATCAAATTGGGTTAAAAACTCCCAAATTGCATGACCAGAGATGCAGCTTCAGGAGAAATCCTCATTTCAGAATCACAGTTCAACTTTCTCACCAAAAACATTAGAAAGGTATCATTAACCTAACGAAAATCTTTCATCCCAACATCTTTCGTAAACTAAGGAAAATAAGCATACACAGCTGTATCTGAGGTAAAAGACCCACGAGGCCTCAACCCGGCCCAAACAACCTCTCGACTAGCTAGAATATGTACCAAATAAGAGCACATGTTGAATGTAGAGGTCTCTTGAAACTTCAACAATTGCTCATTCAAATGATAGCTTATTATTTCAGCCCAGTCAATAAACTGATTCTCACTACATATCAGTAATATAAAGCGGCACATCCAGAATTCAAAAGAGTTAGCATTTTCACTACCCACCACCTGGTGCAACAAAGTGATAATATCTAAAATTTTGTCTTTAAAATGAGCTCTTTTAAGCGTAGGGGGTAGCTGAGACTTACCTCTTTTCTCTAATTTTAGCCAGTTGCATGCAATAGAATTTTTGCACCAGTCTTCATTCTCCTTGAAGGATTTTGCACCCAAGGCTACAGACATGACTTCGTATTTCTCTTTCCTTGGAATTTTCAATGCACGAGAGATAGACTCAGAATCGATCCTCGCAACCACCACACCTTCCTTAGTCTTGATCTCTAAAGTCTCGTGGTCATATCTCTCCACGCATGCAACAATTAAATCCTCACAACACATTAAAATAGGGAAACCTGCTGCATGGGCCAAACCACTCTGTAGAATTTTCTCTGTGAATGATGACCTGTCTTCTTGCTGTAGACGAGACCATAATTCTACCAAGTGTATGTGTCCAAGTTCAGTATCTCTCACTTTAGACCAATTGCTCTCAATTCCAGAGTGGGAGGAGACACCCTGAAATTTGAATTTCATCACAGTGACCAAGTACCAAGGACTATGACAGAATATTGTGGAAGTAAAAATTCAGAATAGAAAGAAAGCAACAGAACACTTAGACAATTTTGGCACAAGAAATGAAATGATGTGAAGTTATAGAACTCTGTCATGCTTTTAAATGTTAGGCTGTCGTGGTACCATTTCCGCACCTTGAGAAATTAACTCAAAGATTTGCTCATTTTTTGAAAATTCGTTGAAGGATATCTCACATTGATGGTGTATAGCACTTTAAATGATCATTAATTGCCTTGGTTTCCAATCCACCACTTAACCGTCACTGAATCGCAAGAAATGAGAACTTTAGAACCTTAAGTCGCGGGTTATAAAGTTTGGAAAACCTGCGACTCAACGACAACACAAGAGAGACAAGTGGGCAACAGAACCTAACACAAAGGGCATGAAGTCGTGGGATCGTGAGGTTTTGGAACTTCAAAACCTAGCGATAAGGTTAGAAAACTTAGGGAAGTAGCGATTAGGTTAAGAAATTGTAGTATCCACGACTTCAAAGATATTTCTAAGGCACAACAGTAGAGACTCATAACCTTTGGGACTTAGAAACCTAGAGTACCACGTAGATGAACAATAGAAATGAATGAGACTTAGAAATAAAAACAAGGGGTAACAGGGCTAAATATGACAATTATACAACTAACATATCCAACATATGCATCATAGAATCTCATAATCTTATGACAACTTACAGTTGTCATAGATTCACTTACCAAACATTATGATAGTTGTCATACATGCCAAAAATAGTATATTCCTCAAGGGAGCATGCCTATGCTCATTTACTTTGAGTTTTCACATTTGCCAACAGTAAAAGTCACTCCGTAATTACCTCTGATTACTCCGAAATTACCCCTCCCAGTGAAACTAGTACATCTCCTCATGGATAATTACAAATTACATATAATAAATGGAATAAATACAATATTGGGATTTACAATGTTAATGGCACCTTATCCCAACACTTTCTTGGGATCCATATCAGATCTTAGGTTGCATAAGGTATTAAAATCAGGCTCCCCCTTCGTGTTGTACATGATATCTGAATGTCATTGGGTGATGAGTTTATGGAAATAACCCACAAATATAGGGTCAATTGTGACATTTCCTCCATGTTGATAAGGGTGTTGTTGGACATCGAGGAATCAAAATATGTGATAAAAGAAGTTGTGAGGACCATAATCAAACCACAATGGCGAAGGGGGCTGGAAAATGTATTAGATGATGCTATGATGGGGTTAGTGTTCACCCAAACCATGGGGTATGGCCTGTCATCTTGAAGTCATACAATGGCCCATGGATTCCCTTCATTGTTGAGGCAGTCGGACATTCTACTAAAGAATGTAAGAACAAAGTGAGATAAGGGTGTGGAGTTCATCAAAATGTTGGACAGGGTGGTAGGCCCTCAAGGAGTAGACTGAAATGAAGCCCTCAATGAGGATGCAAAAATGGAGTCGAACGAGATGGAGGTGGATGAGTTGGAGCAAGGGAACTTTTCAAGTGACGACACTTGAACATTTCTGTTTTAAAATGCTATAATATCATGCATAGATGATAGATAGAGGCTAACTTAGAACAAAGTAGTAGTAGGCTCTGTATATGTAAAAAGACTTATTATAATAAAATTCCCATAATACGAAAATTTTGTTTATGGCCCTCCCCTAGAGCAGCCTTGGTTTATTTTTTGTTTATTCTTTTTGCAATAGGTGTGACCCCCAAAAGGTCATGATTCATTGATAAAAAAATAGTTTAAATAATTTTTAGCCTCAAATTCCTCTATTTAAATGAGGGAATTATGATTTTTGGAGTATTAGAATAAAGACATTATTTATGAAGATTTATGAGATTTAGTTGAAAGTGGTTACACAGAACCTATAAATCAACAAGTACTTGCCACTTGGACTCAAACACAATGAGATTAGCTAAAGAAGAAAAAAAAAGGATTCACAAGCCCTCTTTATTATTCAACATGCAATAATGAATCATTTTTTATGAGAAGTGTTGCAAGAATAAAATAAAAATAGGCATGTGATCTATTATAGAAAGCATTTTAAGAAATAGGAAAAGTGAAAATGATTAAAATTTGAATTCTTAGAAAATATTTTGAAATTTCTTTTATGAAATATTCTAAATGTAAGATTTTATTATTGAGTGATGGGCTTAGTAAATCAAATTCGATCCTATGGACATAATTTAATAGACGAAAAAATTATAGAACTTTTTGAGATGCCTACCCAACATTTTGATCCCATTGTGGTAGCTATTGAATAATCTAAGGGACTAACTCTATTATCAATAAACGAGCTTATGGGATCTCTTGAAACTCACAATTAAAGGATTAGTAGATCCACTAAAAAATTTGTTGAACAAGATTTTCAAACAAAGCATAATATTTCAAATAATAAGGGAAAAGGATCAAAAGAATCATCTTATAAGGGAACAAAAAAATTTAAAAGAAGATAATGTGCAAGAAGAAGAAGTAGCAATGGATGAAGCAGAGGAAACAACAGTAATGATAGAGGAAGAGGTAGTAATCAAAACTATAACAAATCATAAGTTCAATGTCATTATTATAAAAAGTTTAGTTATTATGAATGTGATTGTTGGAGAAAGCATAAGCAATGTATTATTGATAAGCAACATCGAGATCCTTTTCTAGTAGAAAATTCTTAGAGGGCACAAATGCCATTTGAATTAGTGCATGCTAATATGTGTGGTCTAATGCAAACCTTGTCACTCAACAAAAGCAAATATTTTCTTATTTTTATTAATGACTATAGTAGAAGAACTTGGGTTAAAGCTAATGTAGAAAATTAAAGTGGTTGTCCCTTAAAGATTCCATTATAGATAGAGGGGAGAATTTAATTTCAATAAATTTTGATATTTTTGCAAAAAGAATGGTATTTAAAGACAAATAAATGCAATCTATACCCCTCAATGAAATGGAGTAGTTCAATGTAAGAACTGTACAACCATAGAGATGGCTAGAAGCATGCTCAAGGCCAAGATTCTTCCAAATAATTTTTGAGCTAAAGCAGTAGCCACATATATTTACTTACTTACTAGATGTCCAACAAAAAGTGTAAAGAATGTGGCAATGTTGTGTGACTCATCTTAAGGTGTTTGGTTGTAATTTTTGTGCTCATATAGCCAAATAAAAAAGACAAAAACTCAATGATAAAAGTGTAAAATGCATTTGTATTAGCTATAGTGAGGAGACAAAGTGTTATAGACTGTATAATCTAGTGAAAAAGAAATTGATAGTTAGCAATGATGTATTTTAACTAAAATAAAACATGGTAATAGACAAAAATATGCTTCAAGAAAACCAAGAATTATAGAAATAGATCAAGATGCTCCACCTTAGTTTACTAGTCCAAGCAACAACTCAAGTTTTGTTGCTACACATTCAACAAGTTTAACATTTTCTTTATCAAAACCTCCTTAATGTTTGAGTCCTCCTCCAAGGAAGATAAAAAATCTCAAAGAAATATTTGAAGGAACTACTAGTCTTAATTTAATTACACATTTTTCATTATTATCTCATAGTCAAGTAGAACCAAGACATTTTGAAGATGTAGTAAAGCATGAAATTTGGGTTAGATCCATGAATGACGAAATTGCTACTATACAAAGAAATAGAACATGGGAGTTAGTAGATCCTCTACCAAAAAAGGATATTATTGTGCTAAAGTGGGTCTACAAAACAAAATATAAAGTGAATGGATCCACTGAAAGACACAAAGTAAGATTGGTAGCTAAAGGATTTTCATAATAGCTAGGTATATATTACAATGAAACCTGTGCTCTTTTAGCAATATGGGATACCATAAGAACTTTTTTGACATTGACAATACAATTTGAGTGGTTAGTATATCAATTTGATGTTAAATCATTTTTTTGAATGGTTTCTTGAATGAAGTACTTGTAGAACAACCAATATGCTATGAAGTTGCAAGACAAAAATAAAAAGTTTTCAATTTAAAAAAGACTCTTTATGAAGTCAAGCAAGCATGAAGAGCTTGGTACAATAAAATAGATGGGTATATTTTAGAAAAATGGCTTCAATAGGAGTGAAAGTGAACCGACACTCTATGTCAAATCAAGAGATACTAATGATTTACTTATTGTTTTCCTATATATTGATGATTTTATTTACATAGGTGCTAGCAAAGTTTTAATGGAGGAATTCAAAATGTCATGAAGAATGAATTTGAAATGACTGATTTGGGTTTGATGCATTACTTCCTTGAATTAGAAGTAAGACAGTTCAATGATGTCATTTTTATTTCACAAGAAAAGTATGCAATTGATTTAATTGATGAGTTTATAATGAAAAGTTGCAAACCAATGAACACACCCTTGAATATGAATGAGAAGTCAATCAAGATG
The DNA here is from genome assembly GCA_027924645.1 of Cunninghamia lanceolata. Lineage (NCBI taxonomy): Eukaryota > Viridiplantae > Streptophyta > Pinopsida > Cupressales > Cupressaceae > Cunninghamia > Cunninghamia lanceolata. The sequence continues at coordinate 4,980,813 of BSBN01000317.1, forward strand.
ATAGTAATAAAAAGATAGATTTAACACTATACAAGAGTTTAGTTGGTTGTATTATGTATCTTACTACCACTAGACCTGACATCATGTATGTTGTAAGTTTGGTATCAAGATTTATGCAATATCCAAGTGAGATTCATTTCCATGCAGTAAAAAGAATACATAGGTATGTTTGTGGCACATACATCAATTGATAAATTTGGATTGGTTGAATACACAAACTATGGTGGGTGGGATCTGGGTAAGTGCATGGAAATGGGGGACAAATTAGTGGCCAACCTTGAGATTTTTAGCAAAACATGTTCACATTATAAAAACATAACACTTATGTTGTTTAACACATGTATGAATTTTAAATACCTTGAATTCAAATTTCTTATGATCCCCTCCCATTTAGGCTTGAATTTTAAAGCCTGAGGGTTGAACATCTCTTGTGACTCTTAAATTCATGTTTTTAACATAAAACTTCTCAAATTCAAACTTCAACCTCATCATATTTACATGTTTTGCAATAAAATCTTACAAAACCACCACCAAAATAAAAAGCTACTTTTTATCTTTCTATTCATAATTTTTTTTTAATATTTTGAACAAGTTAAAATATTTATTTTTTATTTTCTTTGAAGAGTCTCTTGATATTCCTCTAGCACACATATATTTTTTTTTTAACTTTTGACTTGCTTATCCAAATTTGTAAAAACATATATAAGATTCTTCTACATTCATTATATACATATTCAACAAAAAAGTTTACATTTTCAATTAGTTTTGTGCAAGTTATTTGACACGCATGCTTAGTGATGTAATTTCCAAAATGCATCCACTTAAAAAATTACCAAAAAAAAAATATTCATTAAAAAAATATACAACTTGTGGTTCTCACTCTTAGGTATATTTCTACCAATTGTTTTTTAAAATACCTAATGTAGCAAAAAAAAAATAGGGGGGCACACACCAGACACTATGTTATATTTTAGTGATAAAAATAGGAACACTTTTGTGTGCAGTCAACATTTCACCCCCTTAACCTTAACCACTAATTTTTTTCTTAAATCACCATTAAATTGAGAAAGGTAGAACAAAACTGAACCTTGCAAATTGAATGTTCGGGATTAAATTGTGTCAAAAAAATTCCATCAACATTTCTGATCACACTGGATGATCCATCATCAAGATAAAAGAACAAAAGAAGGGAAAATGAACCTTGTAAAAAAATGGTGTGTACACTATTCAAAAAATTTCATTAATGGGGCACCATTTACTTTGTCCTAAAAAGAATAGACCAGACATATGTAGAATTTTTTCATTGACCTGTAATACAATAAGCGTTAGAGGGAAACATTGCGAGTATATGGGTTCTCCGCATTATACAAGTAATTGAAGAGCTGTAACTCCGTTAAGGGGAAGTCAAATAGCTGGGAAGAGGGCGGAGAGAATAAGTGTAGCTGTGGATCCCAAAGCATGTCCAACTCCAAGTCCTCTGGAAGGGAATACCATGGCGGAGAAACTACTTGAGAGAGGTAATCATTGGCCCATACTGCTGGCCGAAGGGTGGTTTGGTAGGCCGGGTCTTGCTTTTCCAAAGGGTTTGTTTGAGTAGTGAAGTCCTCCCTGGCTTTACAAGACGAAGAGGAAGAGGAAGAGCAACCTGTGAGTCGCTGCACCAACGCCTTGAAATCTTCGGGTTTCGTGTGTATTACTTCAGGAGATCGAAGGTATATAATGATAGGTTTCTTTATGCAGTTGTGAGAGTCCTTGGAAACCTTGAGAGGGGTGGGTCTCGAACCTGTAATCCCCCTTTTGCTCCTACTCTTTCTCTTTCTCTTTCTCTTTCTCACCTCGTCCATGGTTAAGCGTAGAATTATTTGCCTGTAAGCTTCTCTGTAGTCTGAACAGTAAAACTAGAAAAGAAAGCTTTTCTTTTCTCTTAAGGATACTGCAACAGGTGTGGGAAATTTATAGACCCCTGAGAAAGAGGTTGAGGTTTGATCTGGTTTGAAGATTAACTAGGCGGAGGCCACTCTAGGACACATTCTTCATCAGACTAGTTCCTACTTCAAGGACTTTTTCCGTCTGTCACGTCTCCTCGTTTATTAAATGTATATTTTTTCCACTTAATTAAATACGTTTCAGAATTGCCATGTCACAGGCGTCGGAACTCGGGAGAATTCAACCTCTCACGCCGCCTCTGAGATGCGACGAATTATAAAATATTTATTGCTTGAGACCAGGCTTACATGGTCCATATATTTCTAGACTTCAGACTTCTACTGACTTAAAAGATCGGTAGACTTAAACGATTTTGGAGAGTTATTTGTTTGGCCCTACTGGGGTGTTTAGTCTTATTAGGGAATAGGGTCAATTCGTTGAGCGATGATTAGTTGTGATAGTATTTGTATATTTAACGTCTAATAAATAGTATAGTACTATTAGTTGTGAGATAGGGCTCAGTAGTTAAACATCCCATACTAATAATTCAATAAAATGTGCCTATTAGATCCAAAAAGTAACAAATCATGTGATGCAACATTAGTACACCAAAAAGACGTGACTCAATGCACAACTATTGATTGCTAATGTATAGTTATTGGTCAAACATTTTTCGGGGATTTATTATGATACCTCAACAAAAAGCATTTTGATGACGTAAGTTTGGCAAGTCATAATGATGGTGAAACAAAAGATTTACATTGTCTACATCCTTGGCTACTTGGTGACATAAATTTTTAGTACCAACATCGTACATATATTGCCATGTGAACGGGTAAAGTTAGGGTGCACCACTACTTATGTATCGCCAATTATACATTTATTTTTGATTTTTTTGTAAATATATTTGATTGATATTTAATTTGTTTTATTTTGTGTATAAGTTGGTTTAAGCCTTAAGCTTATTAGTTATAAGCCTATCTTAGTTTTAAATAGTTTAGACTTGTCAAAGGGCCCTTGGTCTGTTGGTGAAGTTGAAAGGTTCTGAATGAGCCCACTATGGATCAAGTCTTGACCAGTGCAAGGCCCCCGACACTACAAAGGATGAGGTCGGGATCGTGCCCTAGGAAAATTTGGTGAAATTAATACCTCTCAGTCCTTGGCTCTCGGTTGAAGAGCTTCATCCTAAGGCTTGTGCTCCCATATCAGGTAGCAAAAACAATCTTGTGGATGATCTCCATCAGATAAAAAAAATAGTCTAAACTAATTTTATTTAGAGTCATTCTTTTTTCTTGGTCTTGACCATGTGCATAGATTAGTCCCTTAGACAAAATTACTCTTGTAGTCTTGTCCTCCTAGTTCTAATATTTTTTTCCTATTGTCCCAAGCCAACCCTTTCAAATAATTTGATCATTAACCACTAGCTTGCATGTTAAATACTTCAAATTGACACCAAGGATCTTGTATCTAAAGACAAGTCCTAGGTTGTTATAAATCAATCGTCCATCAATATATCACAAATCACATAAAGACTAATAGCTTTACTTCAACACTTGCATAAACAAATACTACACTATGGACTCATCATCTAGGCAATCTTACATTTTCATTTGACATGTATTTGATCTTTGTTCATGTTGATAGGGAGTTGACTAGTCACTAAGGAAGTTCCATACTTTACCTCTACACATTAATAGTCTCCCCAAGGTTCTTTTCAACACCACACATTTTTATATACATGTGTCTAAGTACCAACGAGTAGAGAATTAGATAACAAAACCTTGTCACCCCAATGCGACTATGCTAGGGCCAAACCACAACCAATACCCTATCTAGGGCCAAAACTAAAATTCTAGGTGAAAGTAAAATGGACTAGATCCATAATAATCCTATGAGAGAAACAATGCAAATAATACTATATCTACACAAAGTTAAGAAAAGTAATAGCAAGAGACACAAGATATACCCTAGGAAAACTCATGAAGGGGAAAATTCCAACAACAAAAGAGCACACTTATGTACTAATCTTCAACAAGATCTTTACAATACACTCACAATCTCAGTGCTTCAATGGAGGTCTTCAAACTCTAGAGTCAATTTGGTAGCATTACCATGTAATAAAATTCATATCCAATCTCAATCCTAAGCTCTCAATACATAAGCCAATAAGATCCTTAAAACCACAAATGGTTTCCCAAAACTATTGGCTCAAACAATGAGCCAAACCTTAGTCTAACTTATCCAAGTTGGACCCATGCATGTTTCATCCACATAAGTGAGGCTGAAATGAAATAGTATACAACTCTTCATATGTCATCATTGATCCCTATGACCATGTGGGTTGAAAGTAACTCCCAAATAGTCCTATAAGAACACTAATTACCTCTTGCAACCCTTTTACACACAACTATTATTATCCAATCTAACATGCCTTCCAACTCTACTATGTAACCACCCTCTTGCGATGTTCTTGCATGCTCAGATTGCACATCATAAATTCTCTATCACAATGTATATGTTATAGATGCTCTTCCACATCTTATAATATGGCATAGATGCTTTTATGCAAGTTGTACAAAAAAATGTCAAGTGGCAGAGAGTGCCACTCAAGGAATCTGGAGATTCTCTCCATGTGTGGTACTCCATTCCTTGTGTGCCCAACATTACAATTAATCAAATTAATATAAAATATTAGAAATTTCAAGTTGTACGACACATAGTCCTAACAATCTCCCATTTTTTATGCATTGCAAACTATTAGGATTAAGGTGTCATCAACCTTGTATATTTGATTAATTTAATTACTCCTAATATTATAATTGTAAATGCAAACATAAGGGAAGTAGAATCCACTGACTACAAGAATTATTTAATCACAGTGACTTGTAATATTCATTTATTTTTATCTCATGATAGTAAATAGGTGAAATAGGGGCATCCAAGTTCATTAATTGATTTTATGACAATTGTAAGAGAATCTCCTAGATTACAGCTTACATGTTGTAAGAGAATCAATTATTTTTGGACAGCTATGGCAATGCATCTTATGACAACCTGTAAGAAGGTGTAAGAGGCTATTTTTAACCTATTTTTTGACTATTCCATGGAGAGGCATTGAGAATCTTTCATGATAGTTGTAAGAGGGAAATTAATGCATATCACAAGTATGGGTGTTGGATTTTCCCAAGTTGGGTGCCACACTTTGTATCTTCTTCTACAAGCTTGTAATTTCTATTTAACAAAAGATAAAGGAAGTGCAACATATGAGAGTTGTTTGTTTACAGGTACATAGATGCAGTTGAGTTGGATGTAGGATTGAAGAAAATTGATGAATTGTAACATCTTTGTAAATAATACAAATTTTCCCTCTTTTCTTGGTGGATTTTTTACTTGAAAGGGTTTTCTCCACGTAAAGCTCCGTGTCATGTGTATGGCTTTTGAGTATTGTTGATTTCTTTGATGCTAGTTTACATCTCCATTGATATTCTATAGTTTATATTTTACATTTGTAAGTTTATTTCAGATTTCCATAGTGTAGTGGTTTCCTTCATTTCTAACATTTTGTATTAGAGTCTGGCCAACTTTGTTCATTGGGTGGAAGTGTGAAGGATTTTTGTGCTGCATTGGGAGTTCTAGTTTTGTAGATTTGTGTGTGGAAACCATGGCTGCATCTACATCTCGGATAAACATTGAAAAATTTAATGGATCAAACTACGATCTATGGAAGCTAAAAATGGAGGATATCCTTGAAGAGAGGGATCAATAGTTGGCAAAATCAAAATATAAGAAACCCAATACTATTAGTCAACAGAAGTGGGACAAGATGGATAAAAAGGGATGAGGCACAATTTGGTTATGTCTTAGAGATTTTGTCTTACTAAATGTCTCTGAGGAAAAGACTACATATGCTTTATGGAAATGGTTGGTTGAGATTTATCAAGCCAAGAGTCTGGTAAACAAATTGTATTTAAAATGAAAATTGTTCTCTTAAGATAAAGGAAGGTGAATATGTTGCAGAGCATTTAAATTCTTTTAATTTAATTTTGAGTCAATTAGCCTCTATTGATGTTAAGATTGTAGAAGAAGAAAAATGCATTATACTTCTTTTTTATTTACCTGATTCTTAAGAGAATTCCATTCTTGCTATCACTGCTAACCTATAAGATCCAAAGATGGATCCTCTTATTGCGACTCTATTGTCATAGGAAATGAAGAAGAAGGCTATGAATAGCTTGGTGGATTCAATTAATGTCAGGGGAAGATCTAAAGAAAGAGGACCAAAAAGAGATTAGAAGGGGCCTAAGGAATCAATAGGTAGGTCTAAAACTCCTAGAAAGAAGAACGAAGTCAAGTGTTAGAATTGTGGAAAAAAAGGACATGTTAAGAAGGAATGCAAAAGCAAAAAGAAACAACGAGATTCCTCCACAAAAAATTCCTCTGATGCAGGTGATGAGGTTTTGCTTTATGCTTGTAACGTTGTGTCTAACAAACATTGGTCAATTGACTCAGGATGCTTTTATCACATAACTTCTCATAAGGAGTGGTTCTCCACGTACAAAAAATATGATGGAAGTAATGTCTACCTTGGGGACAACACTACATATCTGATAGTTGGATGGAGAAGGGTACAATTGTGTTTTAGTGATGGGAGGATTAAAATCCTCCCTAGTGTTTTATAGATTCTTGGATTTGCTAGAAATCTTATTTATATTTCAAAGTTGAATGATTCAAGAATGCATATAACACTTAACAAGCATGGTTGTAGTTTGGTGAGAGGAAGTTTGGTGGTAGCAAGGGGAACAAGGATGGAAACTCTGTTGAGGATTGATGCCACTATTATTTGTAAATCCACCTATGTGACAGAAAATAATGAAAATACATTTATGTTGTGGCACCATAGATTGGGCCACATAAGTAAATATGTTTTAAAAACTATTATCAATAAAAAGTTGTTGGATGGTTTCTCCTATTCTAATGAGCACTTTGATTTATGTGAGCACTGTGTTTAATAAATAAAATAGAGTATCATTTCCTTTAGGAAGTAATAAGGTGAAAGATAAATTAGAAATTATTCATATGGATGTGTTTGGTACTATGAATAATGATTTGAAATTGGAAATTCATGTTATTTTGTTACCTTCATTGATGATATATCTAGATTTACATGGATTTAATTTATGAAGCATAAATCTAAAGTTTTCACTAAGTTTAAGGATTTTAAAGTCTTAGTAGAAAACCAATCCAGATTGAAAATAAAAGTATGGAGATCTAAAAATGGAGGGGAATATTGCTCTAAGGATTGTGATGAGTTTTGCAAGCATGTAGGTATCATTAGACAAAATACAACTCCATATACACCATAATAAAATGGTGATGTAGAAAGGATGAACTAAACAATTATGGAAAGAGCCAGAAGTATGTTGAGTGATGCATAGTTGAACAAATGCTTTTGAGAAGAAGTTGTGAGTATCACTTGTTACTTGATAAATAGATCTCCTTGTAAGGCTCTTGATTCAACACCTTATGAAGTGTAGATAGGTAAGAAACCTTATGTTTCACATGTAAGAGTTTTTAGATGTGAGGCTTTGGTTCATGTGCTAGGAAATAAAAGCATTTTAACTTCAATCCAAAAGCACAAAAATGCATCTTCATTCGATATGGTGAGAATGTTAAAGATTATAAGCTTTGGAATCCTCTAACCAAGAAAGTTGTCCATTCTAGAGATGTGATTTTCAAGGAACTTAGATCTGTTTTTTTATCTTGTATAGCCAAAAGAAAAAGAAAGGAAAAAGATAGTACATTTTGATTTACAACAAGGAAATGCACATTAGGAAGAATAGAATGATGGATTTGACGATGGAGAAGAAGAAGAGGATTCAAGTGAAATTTTTCAATAGGAAGACTGTGGTTATAGAAAAAGTTGAGCATATAGAAGAACAAGAGGAAGAATCCCTTGCTCCACCCTTGAGAAGATCCACAAGACAATGGAATCTAGTTGACAGGTATAGCCCACTATATTTCCATTGTGTATTTGCTTTATTAAGTACTGATGATGAACCTAGATCCTACAAGGAAGCTATTCTTACAAATGATAATGAGTCTTGGTGACTAGCCATGCAGGAGGAGATGATGGATTTAGACTCTTGTTATACCTGGGATCTTGTTCATTTGCCCAAAGGAAGGAAGGCCATTGGATGTAAGTGGGTGTAAAAAATAAGTTTGGATTAGACAGGTCATTAGAAAAGTACAAGGTTAGAGTGGTAGCTAAGGGCTAATCTCAAAGAGAGGGAGTTGATTTTGGTAAAATTTTCTCTCTTGTTTCTAAATTATCTTCTATTAGATTTTTTTATCCATAGTCGTTGCTTATAATTTTGAAATTGAGAAAATGGATGTTAAGACTACTTTTTTGCGTGTAAATTTGGAAGAGGAAATTAATATGCAAAAGCTAAAAGGATTTGAGGTAAAATGGAAAGAACACTTGGTTTGCAGGTTGAAATAGTCTCTTTATGCTTTGAAACAATCACCCTGGATATGGTATCAAAAGCTTGATTCTTATATGTTGAAATTGGGTTTTGTGAGAAGTAAAGAAGATCACTATGTTTACATTAGATGTATTGATGATCATATACTAATTGTTGCTTTGTATGTGGATGACATGTTATTTTTCAGTAACACCAAGGGTATGATTAGTGAGCTAAAAGCTTAAATTTTAGGTGCATTTGAGATTAAGGATCTAGGGTTAGCAAGGTACATATTGGGAATGGAAGTTAGAAGAGATCGAAGTAACATAAATCTTTGGTTATCTCAAAGTATGTGAATACAATTTTGCACAAATTTAATATACAAGACTATAAGCCAATTAGAATTCCTTTACTAGTTGAAACTAAGATTATGTAAGAAATGTGCCCCAAGTGTGAAGATGATTTGAGGATATGTCTAATGTGTCGTATTCTAGTGTTGTAGAAAGTTTGACATATACAATGGTGTGCACTAGGCCATATATTTCCCAAGCAGTGGGAGTTCTGAGTAGGTTTATGTCTAACCCTTGTAGAGAGCATTGGAATTATGCAAATAGCGTGTTAAGATATTTGCGTGGTACTTCTGATTATTGTTTGGTTTATTCTTGTAATAGCAGTGAAGATAATACATTGGACATACAGGGTTTTGTTGATGTAGATTGGGCAGGTGACTTGGATAGTCAAAGGTCCACTAGTGGCTATGTGTTTACTTTATTTGGAGGAGATGTGAGTTGGATGAGTGAAAGGTATCCCATAGTTGCTTTGTCCACCACTGAAGCAGAGTATATAGTTTCTATGCATGTCTCTAAGGAGACAATATGGTTATAGAGATTGTGTACAGGTATTAGTTTTGGTTGCAAGATAATTCAAATTGGTTGTGATAGCCATAGTGCAATTTGTTTGGCCAAAAATCCAATGTATCATGCTCGAACTAAGCATGTCGATGTTCAATATCACTTTTTTTGAGAAATGGTTGCAAATGGATAGATTGAGTTGAAGAAGATTGACATTCAGGTGAATGTTGCAGATTATCTCACCAAACCTGAGCACAAAAAAAATTACTTGGTGCAAGGAGGCTATGGGCCTTGTTTTTTGTACATAGTTAATTTATGTTTTCCTATGGTTGTATTTACAATGTGTGATGCCAAGTGGGAGAATGTTAAAATTAAGGTGTCATCAACCTTGTAAATATGATTAATTTAATTACTCCTAATATTATAATTGTAAACGCAAATGTAAGGGAAGTAGAATCCACCCAATGTGGTAATTATTTAATTACAATGACTTGTAATAGTTATTTATTTTTATCTCAGGATAGTAAATAGGTGAAATAGGGGCATCCAAGTTCATTAATTGATTTTATAATAGTTGGAAGAGAATCTCCTAGATTATATCTTACATGTAAGAAAATTAGTTATTTTTGGATAGCTATGACAATACATCTTATGACAACCTGTAAGAAGGTGTAAGAGGCTATTTTTAGCTTGTTTATTGACTATTCCAAGGAGAGGCATTGGGAATATTTCATGACAACTATAAGAGGGAAATTAATTTATATTCTAAGTATGGGCATTGGATTTTTCCTAAGTTGGGCACCACACTTTGTATCTTCTTTACAAATTTGTAATTTCTATTTAAAAAAAGCTAGAGGAAGTGCAACATATGAGATTTGTTTGCATATAGGTACACAGGTGCAATTGAGATGTAGGATTGAAGGAAATTGATGTATTGTAATATCTTCGTAAATAATACAAATTTTTCCTCTTTTCTTAGTGTAGTTTTTTTTACCCAAAAGGGTTTTCTCCACGTAAATCTTTGTGTCATGTGTATGGATTTTGAGTATTGTTGATTTCTTTGATGCAAATGTACATCTCCATTGATATTCTATAGTTTATATTTTAGGTTTGCAAGTTTATTTCAGATTTCCATATTGTAGTGGTTCCCTTCATTTCAAACACAAACAAACATCAGGTGGCTCTAATAAAGAAAACTAACTACCAAGGACTAAAATACCCATTGACATCTTTCAACATCTAATTTTTTTTCTACTAACAAGCTTTGTCAATGTATCAATAACCCCTAAAGTATCCACCTTATTTATCGTAACACTCTTGTCATCCATTATGTCATGAGTAAAATTATATTGTACATCAATGTGCTTAGTGTTGAACACAAAGAATACTTAGGGGGGGGAGGGGGAGGTTAATCAATATTCTATAAAACTGGACTTATTTTGTTGTTCCTTAATCCAATTACCAAATTCAATAACATGAAAGTAGAATAAACATAAAAACAACCATAAAGACATAACACATAGACACCAGAATTTTTACTTAGAAAACCCAAAAAGGGAAAATCCATGGTGAGTGTTAGCTCACAATATATTATGATAACAATAATGAATTACATGAAGGCTCACTACCTTAGGGCTCACTGTCCTGGGACTCACTATCCAAGAAGTCCTCACTGCAATAGGCTCACTGCCAAGAAAATAGAAGAGAAGATCGAAGAAGGATTGGCTCACTGCCAGGAGATGACTACTACAAATGCATCTACAGAATGCTAAGGTGCAGTTCCATTTACAACTCAATATACAGACTCAAAAGTTTTCATAATGTCTGCTCTGCTCTACATAAATTCTGCTCTTATGCCCTTACTATCTTTTTCTGGTCACAACTCTGCTTTAGATCATGCATACACATTGAATTCGCACACATCACATGTTCTCCATACCCTATAACACCGAAATCCATTGAATATATATATTCGCTACAAGATTTATCTCATAATTAGGTTGGCAAGCCAAATATGAACTATGTATATAAATGTTATATCTTGTCGGCTTGAACTTGTGCACAATCTGCAATGCAGACCCAAACAATCATTCAATAACTTCTTCATATATTTTGGCACCAATCATTCAACCACTTAGATTGATTGTTCAAACAATATATCTTCTCCGCATAAAGATCTAACATGCATGTCTACTTGTCTCTTAAGAACATGCTTGACCAATTCATCTGTCAAATCATAACTCTCACTATGGACCATATGAGACTCAAGGATTCAAAACCAACATTCATTCTAGACTTCTTATTATACCTTCAAAACCGCAGCCCAAAATATGCAATAGTGGAGGAATCTGGACCCTTTTACTCTGGTACTGTGCATTGTTCCTGACTTAACTCTGTTCACCCGGACTTAGATATTTTGCAATATGACTTTCAGAGAAAGTCAAGACTTGAACATTTGAACATATGATCATCAAATAACTATGAGCCACATACTTGAATTGTGTATAATGATCTTTAACTACGGAGGCATACTGACACAAACACTGTCATTTACACTATATAATGTATACTACCCATACTTAGCCATTTATCCTTCCGGAGTAAAGTCTCTTTTCCATGCCGATGGAATCTGTTGCAAGTATGTGCCTAATCAGTGTTGTCATTGATGTCAACATATGTTTTTTGTCATTGGTGTCAATTGTATCCTATTTTGTTATTTGTTTATAAGCTTTATATGTTGAGGATATTGAAAAAATTAGCCCCTTGGGAAGAATCAGAAAGTAAATAGTGAATCATAGTGAAAACAGTGAGTTGCATACTAAAGAACAGTCTAGAAGATTACTCCACATTTCTTGCTGAATGAAGATCTCGGTTTGCAGATTGGAAGTTATTTAATCAAGGACACTAGAGCGATATATCAATTCAATCCTATAAGGTTTCTCCTTAAAATTAGGATGAGGTAATAATAAGGATGCAGAAACAGCCAATGAATCAGCTCTTGTGTTACGGTCCCTAGGCATTGCTTCAATAGAAAAAGCATCAAAATCTTCAACACAATCCCAAACTCTATTTTTGTAATATCTCAGTCTACCATTCTTCACAGAGTATTGTTTCCTAACCTGCTTAACTATCAACTCTACATCCCCTCTGGCTCTTAATTGTTTTATGCCCCTTTCCTTAGCTAAGGCTAAGTCGAGTAGAAGAGCCTCGTATTCAGCAGTATTGTTGGTGTTCTCAAATTCTAGTTTGTAAGCAAAGGGAAAGATATAACCATCTGGAGAAATTAAAACAACTCCTACTCCAGAGCCAGCATGGGAACAACTTCCATCAAATTCTAGTGTCCATAACTCATTCTATAAATCAGGGCTAATAAGGCTTGAACATTCTTCTTCTGTGGAAGTACACATATAAGTGCCTGGTCCAGTCTCAACAAATAGGATATCTGTCCTAGGATCTCTAGACTTTAATACTATGAACTTGGCCTTAGACTCTGGGTTAAGATGTACTTTCTTTCCCTCTAGGGGTATTAAAGCATGAGACCAATCCATTTGTATATCCCCTCCCAAGTCTCTGCAAAAAATCCTACTCAGAAGCATGCCATAACTGGCAGGAATATCAGCAACGAGGATAGTTAACTTTAATATTTTTTTGGGAAAAGCAGCTAAAGCGACTTGTGCATCTTTTATTTGTCCCAAGATTGGAACTTGTAAGCCATCCATTGAAAAGCATTTACCATGAGGAGTATAAGACAACCCTAAAGCTCTAGTCACTTGAGCAGGCATTACATTATCAGAAGCACCAGAGTCAATGACACAGTTACTCAACCTAAAACTAGCTATGTAAAGAGACACATAAAATGGTTCTAGCTTGCATAAAGGATTTTGTTGTTTTGATTCTTTTTCATATAGATTATGGGGAATTTGTTCATCAACAGGTGTCTTGATCTCATTAGATACTTGGGTGTTACTTTGAGATAGGGATGGTTCCTGTCTGATATATTTCACTAGTCAGTCTAGCTCGGATGGGTTGAGTCTAAGGTACTCAGCTTGGGAGATCTGGATTTTGGTATTCTCACATGACTCAATTATATCAAATGAACTAGCAACAATAGTATCAAGGGAAGGAATCGATGGTACCTCTGTAGACACGTTCTTGGAAGTAGTGTTGTCAGATTTCTTAGAGCTGGAAGTAGATTGCCTAGATAGAATGTACTTTGGAGTGAAAGATGAACCACTCATTTGTCCTTTAGCATCTGCTCCTTTCTGGGCCCGTCGTCCTCTAGTGAAGACTACATAGTTAGGATCAATCTCTGCATAAACATCTTCCCTTGCTTCTGCATCTGATTCATATTCAAAGAAATTAACACTTGCATCATAAGATGGGCCAGGTTCTTCTACATATGGTACTTTAGCTTGTTCATTGGTGGAAAGCATTTGCATGAATCGAACCATCTCCGGGCAAGTGGACCCATCATGATCTATAGTTAAATGAAAATTGCACATCATGTTACCTTTCCTAGTATAGGGAGTATTCTCAATAGCTAGCCTCTGTGCGGGTCCAGTTAAAGGCAAAGTTTTGTTATGACCACCTTGATTGCCATAATCCTTCCTTAGTATATCTTGGTAAGGTGGCTGAAACTGTCCCTTTGGCATTTGCCTCTTTATGATGATTATATCATTGGCCAACCTTTGTATAACTGGGTCAGTAGAATTCACACCAAAAGGTTTACCAGTCTGCAACTCCTTTTTCCATTTTCCTGCTATGATCAAATCATCTTCTATGGATATGGCCCTCTCTTGGGCTGCATTTACATCAGCTGCTCCTTCTCTTTTGATAGTAAAACTAACATTTGGTGGAAGGGTATTAATAAAGAAACATTTTAACAGATCATCTCTTGTCCTCATGTTCTCAGGAATTCTATTACATAGCTTGTTGAACCTAGCAACAAATTCCCTCATTGGCTCATGTATCTCTTTTTTCATTGTAGCCAACTGGGTAACCAGAGTTTGCTCATTCTCAGCAGATTTGAATCTACTTTCAAACTTTGTTTTCAAGGTATTCCAACCATTAATATAGCCATTAGGAAGATGATAAAACCAATCAGCTACAACATCAGTTAGGGATTCTACAAAAAGTCTTCTAGCTACATCTTCATGTTGTACAACAAGGATAGAAGAGGCAGCAAAAACGGCTTTCATATGTTCTTCTGGGATGACTTTCCCATCTCCTCTAAATTTAGGTATAATTTTCCCTGACCCCTTAGGTAATTCATGTAATTGGACTCCAATATTGAGTGGGCCTATGGTGGCTCCCCATGGAACAAGTGGAGGCTGGGCCATGACAAGCGGATTTTGTATGGGGAACTTTACTTGCAAAGGAAGGGTAATTCCGTGTAAAAGGAGAGCTTGACAAGATGTGGATGGAGTACTTGGAGGGTTTTGATTAGGTGGAGGGGATGAGGGACTACTAACAGACCTAACCTTTCGATTAGGTGGGAAGGAAGAAAAGTTGATGGACTCTAAAAATGCAAAATCTTCGTCGAGGATCCCCTTCTTTCTATCTCCCCTAGTATATCTTTTGGAAGCTAGATTTAGACAATAAAACTTAATAAAAATAGAGTCACCAACTTCACTTGCTGATTAGCTCATGGAAGATTTGGTTGATTGTTTAACTAGTTCCTTTGATTAACCCTCTGATTTTTGTGCTTATCGTTAGGAAGTGCTAGGACAGGAAACACTCTTTCTCTTCATGGCACAGGTACAACAGCTTCAATAATAATTACTTCTTGAGAATTTTCAAAACGCCTTGCATTCTCTCTCACAACTTCACCAATTTCTTCTTCTTCTTCTAACACTTCGTTAACTCGATGGTATTGCAAGTTAGTCCTTCTATGTTGCCGGGCAAGCAACCTTAATCCAGTAATGATATCTTCTTGATCACCTATAAGCCAATCAACATTGGGTTGAAGAATAGGAGCATTACGTCTCTGAAGAACCATTAGAGCAACTCATAATACATACTTAACAATTATAAGTCCCTAGTAGAGTCGCCAAAAATCTGTTGGTTTACAGATTTGCCATTTAACTCTAAATTCTTTTACCCAAACAAATGACAAATGTAGCCACAGCTGAGTTAGTAATAATGATATTTTATTACCAACTCTCTACTTATTTTACAAGGTGGCAGCTACCTTCGGTTGATATTCAACAAATCAAAAATTTATGATGCTTTTAACCAGAAAGCAAAGAAATGGAATGCTTTTAACCATAAATCTTTGAAAGGAGATTTTCATACAAATAAATGAACCAATACTCATAGAATCTCAAACACTTCGAATAATAATAATTGAAAAGAGAATATTTGAATCATAATCACCATAACACATCTATTCAAAGATAGATATCCACAGCAATGAAATCACCAACTAAATTCTCTAACATAAAGAAAGATAACCACAAATATGGCATTCAACATAAGTAGAATGATAGCCCAAACATTATAATGCAAAGATCATATATGCCCAAACAAATCCAATTGTGTATCTTTTCTATATATTGAAGTAGATTGAAATCAAAACAAACATACAAGATATCTAACTAAATTGAGAAAAACAAAGTTTGCCCAACTAGAAAGATGCTTCCATTGTTTGCCCATTACATATTTATAAGCATAAAATAATAACTGTCTTTGAAAGAAGAACGGTTTCTTGAAGACAGTCGTTTCTCTTTTTTTTTTTAAAGTCTTTAAAAGTTTTGAGCGAAATAACTTGAAAAGCATAAAAGAAATAAACTTAATTTGCCACCCCTTCATTTTCTTTTGGATCTTCAACACTCTCCACCGCTTGATCTTCCACCATCTTCTCTCGCACCTTCAACCTGAGTTTGTACTCCTGATATTTTGTGATGATAGCAGTAATAATTTTACTTCCTGGAATAGTAGTGTTCTACAATCTAGTTCAAAATTTAGCCAAGTTCTTAGCTACTCCCACCATAGTCTCTTGGATCATCTCATCCTTGTTTTTGTAACCATTAAGAAAAACTTGCTTATAGCCCAATTTGCTCAGCAATTCACCAAAAACAGTCTCAAGATCAACAAGCTCACTATAAAGCATGTCTTTGACTTCCTTGTTGATATCCTTGGGATCACGTAGGTTTTCTTCAAAGTCATCCCAAATATTTATTTCAAGTGCATTGCAATCCCTTTGAATACCAACCATTAGATCCAAGTATTCTTGCAGAGCCTTGTTGATCTAATCGATAAGATTGTCATAAATATTGAGTTTCTAGTCTAATGAGTCAACCCATGACAAATCAATCTCACAGGGGTCGCTAGCCAGATTTTCCTTCGTGAGTGTTATGGAATCTAATGATGCTAACTCATCAACCTCCTTTGAAAGCACATAAGTACTTCCTTGTTCTTTTCTTACTTGTTGAAGCTCATTGACCAATTCCTTTCTTTTATTCTGTATAGGAGAATAGCTTTGTATCATTTTAGTAAAAATAAAATAAAATATCACATGATAACTTTTCAACCCACTCATTGATGGCTTTGGCAAAATTCTGACTCCTTTTAATCTGCTTAACAATATTTGCATCAATCTAAATGACCTTTGAGTTAGGAACTTCCTGAGAAGAAGGTACCACAATTGATTGGATGATCTGGCTCAAAGACAAGATTTGAGATTGGAGTTTTATCTTTTCTTTCCTTTCTTCCTTAGCCCTTTTAATCAAAACATTGACATAATAATTTGCATGGTACGACTCCCCCTTAAGAGTGGAAGGGCCCAAGTCAATATGACTTATTTTATAATCTGACTTAGTTATATCATTTTCATCCAAATCTTTTATGGGATCAACAGTTTCCAATACCTGGTGGCCAGAAGTAGCATCAATTATCATTCTGGACATTCTTCTAGCCTTCTTGGGCTTTGAAGTCCCTTATAGAAGCATAGAAATAGTATCAATTTCTTTGGCCGCAGTGGGAACATTTTTCCTCTTTTTCTCTACCACCTTTTTCAGCCAGCTAGGAGAGGAAGTCACCATAGTAGCATTTATATTGTCAAATACATATTTACTTCTTTCTTCCAGTGGGGAAGCAACATAAACTTCTTCATTATCAGGAGAAGAGGATACATCAAGAAAATTAGGAAAATAACTATCATTAACAATTGAATCAAAAATGGGGTCAGGGTTCACTGCCACTGCCTAAACATTTCTTTTTCTCACAAGAGGACTATCTGATTCACACACTGATTTCAATTTGAGGGCATCATTGGGCCTCTCACCATCACCTCCTAACTTTGAATTAGAAATAGATTGTCACATGTCATATGACTGTGAGGGAGTCTACACAGCAGGATTCTGCACCGTTTTCTGCCTAGTATCCCTTGAACTACCAGATTCATGAGGTGAACCTGCATGTCCACGCCACTTGCCAACCAACCAATTCTTAGTTCTCTTAATTACTGGTGCAGAGTGAACATTTATATCCACAACCTCCTTCTCAGACCAATTTATATGGGGAAGGGGTTTTGATAGCAAGTTCTGGTATTCCACATTAATTACTTCAGAGTCCTCAGCTTTTTCTAGAATATGAATGGGTAAACCAAAAGATCTGATTTGACTTATGGTAATTCTCATGTAGCTTCTTCTCAGAACTTCACAGTCATTTGTACAATCCTCCCAGAAGTCTTCTAGGTTCGAACGATGCTCATAAGAGCTATAGCCATAGAAGTTCTGCTTTACGTAATTCTTGTTGTCAAAGTGTTGCCTTAAAGACAAAGAGTGAAGATTAAATTCTGACAATGCATGCTCAGCTCCTTTAGCACCATATTTATTTTTACAAGAATAAGCTGATAAAGACAATGGAAATGTATAGCCTTTCTTTCTCATACTCTGGTATTTAATATTTATAGCAGTCATTTGTCTGCAAACTTCCAAAAAGACAATGTAGTCACTAGGGTACTGAGGCAACTTGGTCAGGGATAACTCATAACCCCCAATCTCAGGTAGGTGTACCTATCAAATTGGATATAAAAACTCCCAAATTACAGGACCAGAGATGCAACTTCAGGAGAAATCCTCATTTCAAAATCACAGTTCAACTTTCTCACCAAAAACATTAGAAAGGCATCATTAACCTGACAAAAATCTTTCATTCCAACATCTTTTGTAAACTAAGGAAAATAAGCATACACAGGTGTATCTGGGGTTAAAGACCCACGAGGCCTCAACCCAGCCTAAACAACCTCTCGATTGGCTAGAATATATACCAAATAGGAGCACATGTAAAATGCAGAGGTCTCTTGAAACTTCAACAATTGCTCATTCAAATGATAGCTTATTATTTCAGCCCAGTCAATAAACTTATTCTCACTACATATCAGTAATATAAACTGGCACATCCAGAATTCAAAAGAGCTAGCATTTTCACTACCCACCACCCAATGCAACAAAGTGATAATATCTAAAATTTCATCTTTAAAATGAGCTCTTTTAAGCGTAGGGGGTAGCTGAGACTTACCTCTTTTCTCTAATTTTAGCCAGTTGCGTGCAATAGAATTTCTGCACCAGTCTTCATTCTCCTTGAAGAATTCTACACCTAGGGCTACAAACATGACTTCTTATTTCTCTTGCCTTGGAATTTTTAATGCATGAGAGATAGACTCAGAATCGATCCTCACAACCACCACACCTTCACCACACCTTCCTTAGTCTTGATCTCTAAATTCTTGTGGTCGTATCTCTCCATGCATGCAACAATTAAATCCTCACAACACACTGAAACAGGGAAACCTACTAAATGGGCCAAACCGCTCTGTAGAATTTTCTCTGTGAATGATGACCTGTCTTCTTGCTATAGACGAGACCATAATTATGCCAAGTGTATGTGTCCAAGTTCAGTATCTCTCACTTTAGACCAATTGCTCTCAATTCTAGAGTGGGAGGAGACACCCTGAAATTTGAATTTCATCACAGTGACCAAGCACCAAGGACTATGATAGAATATTGTGGAAGTAAAAATTTAGAATAGAAAGAAAGAAATAGAACACTTAGACAATTTTGGCACAAGAAATGAAATGATCTGAAGTTATTGCACTCTGTCATGCTTTTAAATGTTAGGTTGTCATGGTACCATTTCCGCACCTTGAGAAATTAACTCAAAGATTTGCTCATTTTTTAAAAATTTGCTGAAGGACATCTCACACCAACGGTGTATAGCACTTTAAATTATCATTAATTGCCTTGGTTTCTGGTCCACCACTTAACCGTTGCTGAATCGCGAGAAATGAGAACTTTAGAACCTTAATTCGCAGATTATAAAGTTTGGAAAACCTGCAACTTAGCGACAACACAAGAGAAACAAGCGGGCAACAGATTCTAACACAAAGGGCATTAACTCACGGGATCGCGAGGTTTTGGAACTTTAGAACCTAGCGATAAGGTTAGAAAACTTAGGGAAGTAGCGATTAGGTTAGGAAACTTGTAGTATCCACGACTTCAAAGATATTTCTAAGGCACATTAGTAGAGACTCATAACCTTTGGGACTTAGAAACCTAGAGTACCACGTAGATGAACAATAGAAATGAATGAGACTTAGAAATAAAAACAAGGGGTAACAGGGCTAAATATAACAAATATACAACTAACATATCTGTCATATGCGTCATAGAATCTCAAAATCTTATGACAACTTACAGCTGTCATAGATTCACTTACCAAACATTATGACGATTGTCATACATGCCAAAAATAGTATATTCCTCAAGGGAGCATGCCTACCCTCATTTACTTTGAGTTTTTACATTTGCCAATAGTAAAAGTCACTCCGTAATTACCTCTTATTACTCCAAAATTACCCCTGCCAGTGAAACTAGTACATCTCATGGATAATTACAAATTACATATAATAAATAGAATAAATATAATATTGGAATTTACAAGGTCAATGGCACCTTATCCCAACACTTTCTTGGGATCCATATCAGATCTTAGGCTGCATAAGGTCTTTAAATTAGGCTCCCCCTTCATGTTGTACATGATATTCAAATGTCATTGGGTGATGAGTTTATGGAAATAACCCACAGATATAGGGTCAATTGGGACATTTCCTCCATGTTGATAGGGGTGTTGTTGGACATCGGGGAATCAAAATATGTGATAAGAGAAGTTTTGAGGACCATAATCAAACTACAATGGCGAAGGGGGCTGGAAAATGTATTAGATGATGCTATGGTGGGGTTAGTTTTCACCCAAACCATGGGGTATGGCATGTCATCTTGAGGTCATACAATGGCCCATGGATTCCCTTCATTATTGAGGCAATTAGACATTCTACTAAAGAACATAAGAACAAAGTGAGATGGGGGTGTGGAGTTCATCAAAATGTTGGACAGGATGGTAGACCCTCAAGGAGTAGACTGAAAAGAAGCCCTCAATAAGGATGTAGAGATGGAGTCAAACGAGATGGAGGTGGATGAGCTGGAGCAGGAGAAATTTTTGGGTGGTGACATTTGAACATTTCTATTTTAAAATGCTATAATATCATGCATAGATGATAGATAAAGGCTAACTTAGAACAAAGTAGTAGTAGGCTCTATATATGTAAAAAGACTTATTATAATAAAATTCCCATAATGCAAAAAATTTGTTTATGGCCGTCCCCTAGAGCAACCTTGGTTTGCTTTTTGTTTATCCTTTTAGCAACGGGTGTGACCCCCAAAAGGTCACGATTCATTGATAAAAAAAATAGTTTAAATATTTTTTAGCCTCAAATTCCTCTATTTAAATGAGGGAATTATGATTTTTGGAGTATTAGAATAAAGACAAATTATTTATGAAGATTCATGAGATTTAGTTGAAAGTGGTTACACAGAACCTATAAGTCAACAAGTACTTGCCACTTGGACTCAAACACAATGAGATTAGCTAAAGAAGAAAAAAAAAGGATTCACAAGCCCTCTTTATTATTCAACATGCAGTAATGAATCATTTTTTATGAGAAGTGTTGCAACAACAAAATCAAAATAGGCATGTGATCTATTATAGAATGCATTTTAAGAAATAGGAAAAGTGAAAATGATTAAAATTTGAATTCTTAGAAAATATTTTGAAATTTCTTTTATGAAATATTCTAAATGTAAGATTTTATTATTGAGTGATGGGCTTAGTAAATCAAATTCGGTCCTATGGACCAAATTTAATAGACCAAAAAATTATAGAACTTTTTGAGATGCCTACCCAACATTTTGATCCCATTGTGGTAGCTATTGAATAATCTAAGGGACTAACTCTATTATCAATAAATGAGCTTATGGGATCTCTTGAAACTCACAATTAAAGGATCAATAGATCCACTAAAAAATTTGTTAAACAAGATTTTCAAACAAAGAATAATATTTCAAATAATGAGGGAAAAGGATCAAAAGAATCATCTTATAACCTAGAACAAAAAAATTTAAAAGAAGATAATGTGCAAGAAGAAGAAGTAGCAATGGATGAAGCAAAGGAAACAACAATAATGATAGAGGAAGAGGTAGTAATCAAAACTATAACAAATCATAAGTTCAATGTCATTATTATAAAAAGTTTAGTTATTATGAATGTGATTGTTGGAGAAAGCATAAGCAATGTATTATTGATAAGCAACATCGAGATGTTTTTCTAGTAGAAAATTCTTAGAGGGCGCAAATTCCATTTGAATTAGTGCATGCTAATATGTGTGTTCTAATGCAAACCTTGTCACTCAACAAAAGCAAATATTTTCTTATTTTTATTAATGACTAGAGTAGAAGAACTTGGGTATATTTAAATAAAGAAAAGTTAGAAGCTTTTACTATATTTCAACAATTTAAAGACAATGTAGAAAATTAAAGCGGATGTCCCTTAAAGATTCCATGTATAGATAGAGGTGAGAATTTCATTTCAATAAATTTTGATATTTTTGCAAAAAGAATGGTATTCAAAGATAAATAATTGCAATCTATACTCCTCAATGAAATCAAGTAGTTCAATGTAAGAACTGTACAACCATAGAGATGGCTAGAAGCATGCTCAAGGCCAAGAGTCTTCCAAATACTTTTTGAGCTAAAGCAGTAGCCACATATATTTACTTACTTATTAGATGTCCAACAAAAAGTGTAAAGAATGTGGCAATGTCGTGTGGCTCATCTTAAGGTGTTTGGTTGTAATTTTTTGCTCATATAGGAAAATGGAAAAGACAAAAACTTAATGATAAAAGTGTAAAATGCATTTGTATTAGCTATAGTGAGGAGACAAAGGGTTATAGATTGTATAATCTAGTGAAAAAGAAATTGATAGTTAGCAATGATGTATTTTAACTAAAATAAAACATGGTAATAGACAAAAATATGCATCAAGAAAACCAAGAATTATAGAAATAGAGCAAGATGCTCCACCTTAGTTTACTAGTCCAAGCAACAACTCAAGTTTCGTTGCTACACAATCACCAAGTTCAACATTTTCTTTATCAAGCCCTCCTTCATGTTTGAGTCCTCCTTGAAGGAAGATAAAAAATCTCAAGGAAATATTTGAAGGAACTACTAGTCTTAATTTAATTACACATTTTTCTTTATTCTCTCATAGTCAAGTAGAACCAAGACATTTCGAAGATGTAGTAAAGCATGAAGTTTGGGTTAAATCCATGAATGATGAAATTGCTACTATACAAAGAAATAAAACATGGGAGTTAGTAGATCCTCTACCAAAAAAGGATGTTATTGTGCTAAAGTGGGTCTACAAAACAAAATATAAAGTGAATGAATCCACTAAAATACACAAAGCAAGATTAGTAGCTAAAGGATTTTCATAATAGCCAGGTATATATTACAATGAAACTTGTGTTCTTTAAGCAAGATTAGTAGCTAAAGGATTTTCATAATAGCCAGGTATATATTACAATGAAACTTGTGTTCTTTAAGCAAGATTGGATACCATAAGAACTATTTTGACATTGACAATACAATTTGAGTGGTTAGTATATCACTTTGATGTTAAATCATTTTTTTGAATGGTTTCTTCAATTAAGTACTTGTAGAACAACCAATATGCTATGAAGTTGCAAGACAAAAACAAAAAGTTTTCAATTTAAAAAAGACTCTTTATGAAGTCAAGCAAGCATGAAGAGCTTGGTACAATAAAATAGATGAGTATTTTTAGAAAAATGGCTTCAACGGGAGTGAAAGTTAACCCACACTCTATGTCAAATCAAGAGATACTAACTATTTACTTATTGTTTTTCCTATATATTGATGATTTTATTTACATAGGTGCTGGCAAAGTTTTAATGAAGGAATTCAAAAATGCCATGAAGAATGAATTTGAAATGATTGATTTGGGTTTGATGCATTACTTCCTTGAATTAGAAGTAAGACAGTTCAATGATGTCATTTTTATTTCACAAGAAAAGTATGCAATTGATTTAATTGACAAGTTTAGAATGAAAAGTTGCAAACCAATGAACACACCCTTGAATATGAAAGAGAAGTCAATCAAGATGATAGTAATGAAAAGATAGATTTAACACTATACATGAGTTTAGTTGGTTGTATTATGTATCTTACTACCACTAGACTTGACATCATGTATGTTGTAAGTTTGGTATCAAGATTTATGCAAAATCCAAGTGAGATTTATTTCCATGTAGTAAAAAGAATACTTAGATATGTTTGTGGCACAAACAACTTTGGTGTTTTATATACATCAATTGATAAATTTGGATTGGTTGAATACACAAACTATGATTGGTGGGATCTGAGTAAGTGCATGGAAATGGGGGACAAATTAGTGGTCAACCTTGAGATTTTTAGCAAAACATGTTCACATTATGAGAAACATAACAGTATGTTGTTTAACACATGTACAAATTTTTAATACCTTGAATTCAAATTTCTTATGATCCCCTCCCATTTAGGCTTGAATTTTAAAGCTTAAGGGTTGGACATCTCTTGTGGCTCTTAAATTGATGTTTTTAACATAAAACTACTCAAATTCAAACTTCAACCTCATCATATTTACATGTTTTGCAATTTAAAATCTTAGAAAACCACCACCGAAATAAAAATCTACTTTTTACCTTTCTATTCATACAATTTTTTCAATATTTTGAACAAGTTAAGATATTTATTTTTATTTTCTTTGAAGAGTGTTTTGATATTCCTCTAGCACACATATATTGTTTTTTGTTTAAACTTTTGACTTGCTTACCCAAATTTGTAAAAACATATATAAGATTCTTCTACATTCATTATATACACATTCAACAAAAAAATTTACATTTTCAATTAGTTTTGTGCAAGTTATGTGACACACACGCTCAGTGATGTAATTTTCAAAATGCATCCACATCAAAAAATCACCAAAAAAATTTATTCAATAAAAAATATACAACTTGTAGTTCTCACTCTTGGGTATATTTCAACCAATTGGTTTTTAAAATACTTAATGTAGCAAAAAAATAGGGGGGGGCACACACCAGACACTATGTTATATTTTAGTGATAAAAATAGGAACACTTTTGTGTGTAGTCAACATTTCATCCCCTTAACCTTAACCATTTTTAAAAATCTTTAGTATTTTAGAAACTAGGTTGAAAGTGCTTAAATACTTGTTCTTACCATATCTTTAAATTTTGAGTGTACACATCTTGAATTACTTGTCCAAGTTCAACAAGTTAGATAATTTTAGGAAAAAAAAAAAAGTGGCCACTTTTGACCCCCTTTTTTCCCCCCATTTCCATGCACTTACCCATCTATTGATGATCGAAAAGTTAGTTTAATATGTATTCACCTTGGGTTGAAGAGTAATTTCTTGGTTTTCAAAGAAACAATCAACTATTTCACTATCATCAATAGAAGTAGAATATATTGCAACATCACTAACATGCCAAGCAATTTGGTTGAAGAGAATTTTAACATATTTGAGGCATAAATAAAATGGAGAATAGTTATTTCTTGTGATAATAACTCCACAATTGCCATATGAAAACTCAGTCTTCCATAATTTTACTATGTGTATTGACATACAACACTGCTTTATTCAAAATGTTGTGACAAAAGATCAAATTGAACTGAAGTTTTGTAGAGTTGGTAACCAATTTATGGATTTGTTTACTAAAGTCTTATCAAAAGAAAAGTTTTATAAAGATGAAATAGATGTTACGGAGAATGATACATTTGACAATGCTTGAAGTCCACCATCTTATCCATTTATTTTTGATTTTTTTGTAAATATATTTGATTGATATTTAATTTGTTTTATTTCGTGTATAAGTTGGTTTAAGCCTCAAGCTTATTAGTTATAAGCCTATCTTATTTTTAAATAGTCCTTGGTTTGCTGGTGAAGTTGAAAGGTTCTGAATGAGGCCACTATGGATCAAGTCTTGATTAGTACAAGGCCCCCGACACTATAAAGGATGAGGTTGGGATCGTGCCCTGGGCAAATTTGGCGAAATGAATACCTCTCAGTCCTTGGCTCTCAGCGAAAGAGGTTCATCCTAAGGTTCGTGCTCCCATATCGGGTAGCAGAAACAATCTTGTGGATGATCTCCATCAAATAAAAAAAATAGTCTAGACTAATTTTATCTAGAGTCATTCTTCTTTCTTGGTCTTGACCATGTGCATAGATTAGTCCCTTAGACAAAATTACTCTTATAGTATTGTCCTCCTAGTTCTATTTTTTTTTCCTATTGTCCCAAGCCAACCCTTTCAAATAATATGATCATTAACCACTAGCTTGCACGTTAAATATTTCAAATTGACACCAAGGATCTTGTATGTAAAGACAAGTCCTAGGTCATTATAAATTACTCCTCCATCAATATATCACAAATCACATAAAGAATAATAGCTTTACATCAACACTCACATAAACAAATACTACACTAGACACTCATCATCTAGGCAATCTTACATTTTTGTTTGACATGTATTCGATCTTTGTTCATGTTGATAGGGAGTTGACTAGTCACCAAGGAAGTTCCATACTTTGTACCTCTACACATTAATAGTCTCCCTAAGGTGATTTTCAACACCACACATTTTTATTTACATGTGCCTAAGTATCAACAAGCATAGGATTAGATTACAAAACCTTGTTACCCCAATATGACTATGCTAGAGCCAAATCACAAGTAATACCCTATCTAGGGCAGAAACTAGAATTCTAGGTGAAAGTAAAATAGACTAGATCCATAATAAGTGTAAGGACACTTAAACCCTATCTAGTAACTATAACGATAGACTCATTGGCAATGTAATGATAAGACAACATTAGAGTATCTTGAGTTAGGTTGAGTAATTATTCAGTCTATGTATGTGGTTGATTATATCTTGTCATTGATTAATATAGTATGACTGTTGAAATGTTTCATTTTATGCCTTGATGTAATTATATTCAAAATTGTTTTATTAATTTTCTCCTTAAGCAAATCTTTTTTTTGAGGTACAAGACACAAGAATTCAGCTATAACGTGGAAGAAAAAATTGAGCTCATAGAGACATCAATGATAAGGGACAATCCAAGATGATAAACGAAGTATGAGAATTGTAGAGTGCTTCCCTCTCTTGGGTTTTGGGGTAAGCCAACTTGTACACTATGAGTTGACCATTTACCAATGCCCTAGTGCTTAAGTACTTGTGTGCATTGTTTATGACTATGTTTCCTCAACATTTATTGGCATCAAGGTATAAGTATTATTACATGAGGCATTTAAGTGGATTCATAATTCTATTACGCTACTAAAAATGATTTTAATGATACAATATAATCTCAATTTTATTAAAGATTAATATATAATAAAGATTAATAGAATCTCAGTTTTATTAAAGATTAATATATAATAAAGTAAAGAAATTGTTTTCATAGAAAGAAAAGGATATAAAGGTATGCTATTTCTTTGAGTTGGGCAGCGCTTTCTTTGGAATGTTACCCTTTTATACAATTGTTAACTGTTTAGTAATAGAAACAAATCCTTTTTTATTTCCTATAATCTATTAATAGACTCCTTGTTGAATAGCTCAGTTGCCTTGTCAGCATCTCCTAAGATAGAAAAGTCTTGAATGTTTCTTTAATTGAATCTACTTGTGTATATTTGGGGATCACAGCAATCCAAGGAAGGAATTTTTTTTAAAATGCAAAAATTGTTGTGTTTATCTTGGAGATGATTGTTTGGAGGGTGAAAAAAAATCTTTTAGGGCTTTCAGGGAAAGGCCAAGGCCGGGGGGCGCGGAGCCGGAGGAGAATGTTGGGTGGCTATGGAGTTTGGTTCTACACTTGTCGTTTGCATTTGATGGTAAGTTTCTAAAGCATTTTTAACAATTCCATTTTGAGCAGTTCTGCAAACATTGCATCCAATGAGATGATATCTCTTTGAGAAATTCTGTCAAACGGTCCTGTGACTTGTCTATGCTTCCCCATTTCACATATATGTCTACCAGAGCATATTTAACTATAATATCTGGCAGAAATTCACCTTCCTTTATGCCTTAATGGATGTCCGTACCCTGTTCCAACACTCCCATTTTGCGCCTACTGATTGCATTTGCATGAAAGTTTCTAAGGACTTATCAATGAACCCGTTTCTAACATATCCAACAATCATGGCATTCTATGAGACCGCATTACTTTTGGGCATTTTGTAAATCAGTTTTTAAGCCTTGTCTATGCTTTCACTTTCTGCTTGCATGGCGATCTAGGCACTTGCAAATACAATATCTAACGACTTTATTAGATAATTTATGGAGCATGTTAAATCAAGCCTAATGCAGTTGCTAAATTGTCATTAAAATGGCTAAGAAATAATTATTTTTCCTCCTCTTCCATTGCATCAAGTAAATGTATTGAATCTAGAAATACCCTGCCGCTTTCATCTTCCAAGCCAATCTCTCCAACTTTGCATTTCTCTTCGATGTCTATGGATGTGATCTGTCTCCATTATGAAAAGCGTGTATTAAGAAACCATGGCTCTACAACCCTGTTCATCTATTTGGACCATATATTCATATTAGTTTTCCTCTATTTCCTATCTTTCTTTCTCTTAAAATAATAGAAATCTGATTAAGTGGAGAATTTAATAGAGCTTGATTGTCTTGGGAAATGTATTCCATTTTTCTACATCAAATTTACACTTCCTCTAGTTCAGGATTACTAGGATATCATCCTCATATCTCTTTATTTGTAGCATCAAACTTTATTTTGTTCAATTTCACAAAACTTGTATGCTATAAAAATAAGTTAATATTTGGTTCTTAGTAGATAAACAAAAGTTGAGGCTTTTTGTGGTAAGTGCAAAAGCTATTGGAAAATACTTTGTTTATCATTTGGGTTTAGTGATATTTGATATTATTTGATTCTTGTATTTGAAGTACCAACATTCATCTATCCGCAACATCTATATGTGGTTGAAACCTTGTAATAGAGTCTCATGGAGGATAGAGTCCTTGTATCTTTTAATCTCATTTTATCTGGGTAGAAATCATAGTAAGATCATTAATTCCTAATGCGCAAGTGACTATACATTGTTGGCATTGATTTCCATATTCATGTTCTTTCATATACTTATCACTTAACGGTATGTAAGGAGTAGCCAAATAAGGTAGTTCTTGTTTCATACTAATTAGTAGATACGAGATTGAATATCATGTATGTATGAGGATCTTGTTAACTCTCTTAACAATAGGACGTTGAGTTAAAAATTTCATAGTAATTTATTGCTAAATTAAATCTTTCTTATTTGCATAGAAAGTCTTTGTAAGTTGTTGACTTGAATTAAATTATGTAATTTAACCTTCCAAAGTCTTGTAGTTAGTGGTTAGCGGAATAAGTCTTGTTTTCGTCACATAGTATTCTCAAAATAATTCATGCCTTGAGGGAGTGGCATTATAAATTGGTAGGTTTATTTAAAAGGAAATCAAGTTTTGTTATGAAACCAAATTGTAGTACACAAATAAGGATGAAAGTAACTATCTTACCCTTATACCTTCTAGAGTAAATATTTTGTTATTAAGCAACTTATATGTGTAATCATTTAGCTTCTTAGTTAGGAACCTAGTAGAGAGTTGTCACTATTACTTTATGAACAATTGAGTTTGAGTCAACCTTACGGTTGTAAGACCAAGTTATCACACTATAAAGCAACCAAGTTATCACACTATAAAGCCTCTGTGTGTACGTAGACAAGGCCATCTGAGATGAGCCCCCGAGGCATTAGGTCTGGCCCTTAGGCTTGATCCATCCTAATTGTATTTTAGGCACCTGATTTGATTATGTCTTTTCAAAATAATACTTCCTTGGTCTATTGTACAAGATACGTGACTTTTCAAGGACACATGATACCGTGGAAGGTAAATTTATCATACATGTGCAATATAAAGTGAAGGAATTCAAAGGTACAAATGGACCATTTCATTTCAATTATTATGCTTAAATTAATGTTTTGGATTTAGATTTTATTATCTTCAATCCTTTAGAATTGCTCTCCTAATTATCGGGTTATCCACAAGGGAAGATAGTTAGAAGAAAGATGTATAGCACATGTTGGTCATATTATAGTATTACTTACCACATGATGGGGTATTGATAGGATTTATCTAGCATTTATAGGAAGAAAGTTGTATGTTTAAATTCCATACCAATGGTTACAATGACATCCTCTTTACAATTGGAGTACTATCATAGATGAGCACATTGAACTTATGAACTAAAGGTTGTTGTGAGATTTGTTCCTATTTTAGTATCAATCAAATTATCAAATTAGAAGTTCGTCAAAACAAATTCATTTTCAAACCTCTCTCAATAAAATAGACTTTGCATGGTTTAATTGTCCCATTTAAAGTAAGGCCAAGCTCCAGTGGCTATCAACTCCGAAGGTCAGCTAGCTCCCCCCATTAGCGGAGGTTTGAATGATCAAAAGCCAGGTCGCAGCACGACGGAGGGGGCCAGCAGCCCGCCACCCATAACCCCATAAACCCCTAACTCCATAATATGAGGGGTACTTCGATTTCCATAAGGCCTCATTCCATTACAATTAGCTCGATTCCCCATCAGGAAAGATTACCAAAAAGATTACCAATAATAGCAGCTAGAAGGCAAAATTCTAATTAATCGCTTGGTTAACGTTAAAAAGAAATCTGCTTAGATTATTAGGATAGCGCCAAATCTCAGAGGATAGCCACGGATGGAACTCAGATTCTCTTCCAATCTAATCTGCTGGGATTAGATAGGGAGGTAGCAATCAGCTTAAATGGGAGGCAGGAATCAGCTTAGAAAGGAAAGCAGGAATAACCACGGTTGCCCATAAAGGTGGATTCTATAGGTCGGGAGTTACTCATGGAAACAAATAAATCTCCCATTTATGCTCAGGTGGGCGGAGCAAAATGCATTAGATCGCCGTGCTTACCAGGAATGCCCCATCCTCCAACCCCATCCAGGCAGCCCAATCCCACCTCTCCAATCCAACTCCCCCATCACCCACTCACACTAAACTCCCACAATCGGGAGGATTACCACTCATGCAGTCAAATAAGATGCTAATCATGTTATTCTTAAGGACAAGGATTCAAGTCGGTTGCCCCGGCTGCTAGTATAGTTGGTGGAAAGCCCCAAATAGGATTATACATCATGGGGTCCTAGGTTGCATTCTTTGATAAGGGCAGCTGTCAACGGCATCTCCCTTACACCCCACACGCTTTTACCTACCCGCCCCTCCAAGTAGGACCCCGCAAAGAAGGGAGGTCCGGGGCGCCACCTACTTCTCCCAACCAATCTGGTCACATTCTCAGGAACAACAGATTCCACAGTTACAACATCCCATTACCACTAATCCAGGTCCCATTAGAACTCATCTAGTATAGTCAGTACGCGGGATCTCACTAGCTACGTCGGCCAAGTAGCTCAAGGAAAGAAAGAACGATTCAGAA
The DNA here is from genome assembly GCA_027924645.1 of Cunninghamia lanceolata. Classification (NCBI taxonomy): domain Eukaryota; kingdom Viridiplantae; phylum Streptophyta; class Pinopsida; order Cupressales; family Cupressaceae; genus Cunninghamia; species Cunninghamia lanceolata. The sequence goes on from BSBN01000317.1 coordinate 5,011,986, forward strand.
AGGCAACCAATCATGCAGGATTCTCACTAATCGCAAGGTCGTATTGCTATCAGGCTTAGATCAGGTTCGATTCAGGTGCCCAAGTGGTCAGTTTCTCAAATAGCCGAACTTCTCATTATGCCCAGGAATCCATCCCAACCATTCCATCGCAAGGATTCCATGCCAAGGAGTCCGGAAGGAAGGAAGGATCGATGGATCGACCCAGGGGATGCCAATCCAGTCTGAAGGAATCCTCTCAATAAAGTGCAATCAATAATGTCCTTAAACTAGGTCGGGAGCAGGGAATACAGGTAGTTCACCATGGGAAGACACAAATCCCGGGGGATTCTCTCATATTCTAGAACTTGAGGATTCTATTCTATTATATAGGCGCAGGAATTACGCTGGATTTCCACTAATCAATCAAGTCCCATTAGATAGAATAATACAGAGGCAGGAATCCAATAGCTTGCCGATAAGCTGCCTCCAGGTCGGCAGTTCTTGCATCGGAGGAATTCCCATCGGATATGCTAGGCTCGGGTAGCTACTCCAGGAAGCTGGATTACATTCCAGGGTTACTAGCTTGGATGCCGCCTTCATCCTACCAATCCAGTCTCCCAACAACAGCCCAATCCCACCCTCTCCCTAGTTGTTCCTTTTTGACCCGCTCTACCCAGGCCAGGCCCTACTATCTATTGGGTGCCCATTAATATTCATTCTTCTTCTTCAAGATTGAGAGAATACGACAAATTAGTTCTAGTGCCTGGTGGAATTGGACTAATCAAGGGGGGTGTTTCGACCTACTATATATGATGTTCGTTCCTTGGGAGTGTAGCTAAACTCCTCCCACCCACCCCGGTCGAGTGCTCACAACTGGGGAGACACTCTTCTTCACGAAGTAAAGATGAGGGTTCGATTCGGCATTCCTTCCTTATTTCACCATATCTTCCAGCCGTAGGCACCTGTGATTGAATTAGTTTACTTATCCTTCCGATGCTGCTTGCTCGCACTAATAGATCTGATGTCCTTGCCTTAGGATTGATTTGCCCCATCCACTCTCCCCATATCTGTGTTCAGTAATTATCCCATGCACTACTTTTCCAAAGGGGATGACCTAAGGGCCACCTATAGCTGCACTCGATCAGGGGAGTACGGTCAAACAGAGGCAAGTATGAAAGAGGGTCTTACTTTCCCATGAACTCATTTTGCCAGCATCTCAACCAGAATGATTTACTATAGATGAATGCTTGTTTGAGCTGCCATGATCATGAAATGAACGACACCGACCTGGGTGGGAGGGAGATGTAGCGGTGAGGGCCGTTTCAACAGTTCTTGTTCTCCCATACCGACTTAGCTACCCGGTGCTACGTGATGGATACAACGGGTACACCATGGGTCGACCCGACCCAGTCCCTATTATGTCATAAGCATCTTCATACTGAGTGCCGACACTACCTGAGTCTTCCCACTTTGCTTTCTATCACTTGTCTTCACCATGCCCGGTTGCCTTGAATCCATGAACATGAGCGACTCTAGATGTGGGATCACCGCAACGGAAGACAAGTCTACGAAATTCTTGACCAAGGATGAGTTTGAAAGCATCCATCTCTATCACCATGTAGTCCATGAGACCCTGCCACATGCCTACCGTTGTGGGAGCATCCCTGACAATCCCAACCACCTTCTTCGCTGGAGAGTTCACCGCCTTGAAGGAACTCATCCCAACTTGGACCTTTAAACCCAGATCAACTACCCTCTTTGCTTCCATATAGTTGCGGGTTGCTCCCGAGTTGACCAACCCTGATGTGATCTTCTCATTGAGTTAAACCTCTACAAAACTGAGCTTGTGGCAGTCCACTGGTGTGGCCACTGTGGCCTTGGGAGGCGTCTGTGCATTCATGGCACCAAGAGCCCGGATGACGCCCATAGCAGACGCGGCTCCATCTGGTTGTGCCGGTACTTGAGTTGCTGAGTTAATCCGGTTACGTTCGGGACAATCCCTAGCCCAATGTGATCCACTCCCACACACAAAACACACATTACTCTTTTTCTGGGCGGCCTTAGACTCGCCCACCCTAGGTCCTCCTCCCTTTGCTGAACCTTTGCTCGAGGCCTTTTGATTCCCACTACCCCTGGTATTGGTTGAATGCACTGGCTTCCCCTTGCCCTTTCCATCATCCTTAGATAGCGGCCCCTTCTTCTTGTCTCGGTGCAAACTCTGTCCCCTTCCTTGCTCTCTGGGGCCATCGTGCTTGAAGTCCAATAACCGATCCGCGACAGCCACTGCCGAGGGGAGATTCCAACCATTCTACCTTCGGAGCTATTGCTCAGCCCATGGAGCAAGTCCTTGCATGAATTGGAACAACTTATCAGCCTCTGACATGTCCTTGATTTCAAGCATCAAGGTCATGAAGGTTTTGATGTAATCTCAGATCCTTCCCGATTGCTTCAAAGTCATCAACTGCATAGGTCTCTTAGATATCCTGCTCTAATAAGTTACATTCTATGAATAATCTTTTTCCATGTTGGTCTACGCATTCATTTGAGAATATTGCCATGATGTATCAAAGATTCTACCTTACATAACTTAAGTTTTCTGCCTTGTCAATTTCATGTCATATTGTGCTGATTGAAGTTGTGTTTTTCTATGTGGGAAAGAGTTAGACCTTTGATAAACATGTATGGTGATTTATACAAAAGTTTCATTTGATGAACAAATTTGTTTGATGCATATAGGATCTTATATGTCAGTTACAATTTTGTGTTATTGTTCTTACCATTTTGAAACTAGAGTTAAACTTTTGTTTCATAAAATATGATTTGTGGTTCATGCTCAAGTGTTACAGCTTGGGCATGACATTTGGTATCAAAGCCAGGTTTATCAAACTCTAGGGCCTTTTGGGTCTCACTTTAGTAAACACAGATATTTCATAACTAGTTATTGTCTGGAATGAAAGTCTAGTAGATCACTTTAGACATATAAATGTACATTGATAAATCCTTATGACTGTAAGTTTCTTTGATGACAACAAATGATTTCTATCAAGCATGTGTAATTTTTGTTATATTATGTGATGATACTAGTTAGCTTGTGTACATGTTGTGTCTCTGGTTGTGATACAAGGTATCTAACTTGAGAGAAGTGTATTGTGGACATTAGTAACGATTCACATAGGTATGCCCATCATGATAATGATATGTTATGGTGAACAATATGTGTTGTATATTTGTGGCCGTGACTTCTTGTTGAGTGTTGTGTTAGAATAATTGTTTTGTGCTGGAAAGGGAATTGTTATGTTTGAGAGCTGATCTCCCCTCAGGGGTGAGAGCCTCTCATGCAATGGGGCTTGAGAGAGGTGTGAAGCCTCTCTTGAGGAGTTATTTTACCTTCCAAGAGGGATGATTATCCCTTGTCTCCCCCTTCTTTATAGATCAGACTAGTGGTTCATTTGTGTTGTTATTGTTATGTGGGGAGCAGATCTACCCTATTGGGGTTTAGAGCCTCCCATGTTTGGGGTTGAACGACGTGCGGATCCTCCTTTGGGATGTAACCTATTATGGGGTGAGGTGGGGAGACAACGCCCTCATAGTCGCATTGGAATAGATATCCCCTCTACTCCCCCTCTATGGATCCATTAACGATTCATATGTGTTGTTGAGTACTTATGGGATTGAAGATGAATCGGAGAGTACCTCTAGTTTAGGAGATTATTTATTCATGATGATTCAGTTATGGTACCTCAGTTGATATGAGCACTAGTTGCAGTTTCTAGTAGATGGACATGTGATTGTAACTTGGATATTACTTATGGGAATCAACAAATATTTGATATAGTTGTCTTAGGTTGTGTGGGACATTTGTATTGTGATATAGTGATCTATTATTGAGCTCTATGTGGTTTGATACCTATTGAAATACATAGGACAACTGAGAGGGGGGGGGTGAATCAGTTGTCACAAAAACTTAACTTCATAAACCATCAAATACTTAATTACTAATAATTAGATTTAACCATGAAAGCATGAAACCATAGACTTAATCACAATCACACATTCAACACAGTAGACACTAGATTTTTATGTGGAAAAACCACGATGGATGTTAGCCCATAGAAAATATATGAGTTATAAAAATATCAAAAAATAGAGGCTCACTGCAAAGAACAGCTCACTGCCAAAGGGTGGCTCACTGCCAAGGGGTGGCTCACTACCAAAATGGTGAGCTGATTAAGTAGCATCTACTCCATGCCTGGGTTCACTTCCATTGAAGCACAATATAACTTCTCTGCTCTGCTCTTTCACACCTTCGCACTTATCTCTTCATTTTCACACACATCCACTTTTTTGCAATTGCATTACAAGTCTTTATACAACTCATCAACCTTGGCATGTACATCAAGGTCGGCAATACATTCATCAACCATTGGAACAATCTCCAAGGTCGGCATTACAAAAACATACATAGAAATAGGTCTAGACCTAATACATAAATTAGCTAAGGAAAAGATGTAAAGATGTATGTTGATCATGCAGCGCCTTAGCTGGGACTCAAACACAATTCTTCACGCCACAACATGCTTCCACAATGTTCAAGGCATCTCCACAATTAGTGAAATCAACCAAGTCGGCCAAGACTGGTGAGAACACTAGGTCTGCTAAGAACATTCTTCATCCATGATCCAATTTTCTCTTTGCAGACCAATCCAAAGGTAGGAAAATGATTAGGAGATGTCCACAAGCACATTGTAATCTCCAGGAACAACCGCATGATCTCTAACCACTCTGTCAAGAAGATTCTTCAAACCGGAGCACAAGAACAACACTGCCAGCCACTATCATAAGGAAAGAATAGCTTGTGGACCACCAAATCATGAACCATTGTAGTTGAAAGCACTTATCATCATTCCAGACTTAACTCTAGAACCGTAGACCAAAATACTTCAATGCAGAGGAATGCAGAGCATAACACTTTCTCCTTGTCACCACCAAACGTACAGGAAAATCAGTTTTCACTCTGGTGAACATAACTCACTCAAATCTTCATACCAGAGGCTCAAACTTGGAATATAACATCTTCAAATAGACTTCTAAATAACTTCCAATCCACAAACAAAGATATTCATCCTACATGAAATGAAGAGCAATCTTTTGGACTGTTCTTCAATATGTAATACATTATTTCCACTGGAACTCACCATTTCTACCAGAGGAGCTAATTTTCTCAATATCCTCAACATCAAGATCACTTACATAAGTAAATACAAATCATCTCACTTATTACAGGCAAGCAACAAAATAAGAGCATAGTTGACACGAATGACAACATAGATATGTTGACATCAATGACAACACAAATATGTTGACATCAATGACAACACAAATTAGGCACATACTTGCAATAATATCCCCCTTTGTCATTGATGGCAACATGTATGATGTGAAAAACTAAACAGACCACTAAGACAAGATTCTCCCCCTTTCTCTTTACACATCTGCATTCTCTCCCCCTTTGACATCAATGGCAAAGGGCACATACTTGCACTATTCTTAACTGTTCTGAATGATCCCTCTTGGGAGTGTACTTCAAGATGTATCAACTCTTATTTCAGAGAACCTTCAGAGTAAAATATCTTATCTTCTCAAAGCTTCAGACTGGATTTGGCACAAATCAAGGTATGACATCCAATCACATCTTTTATCATCCTTCATGTCAGCTTATGAAAATAATGCATATTTTGACAGTAAATCAATGACAACATAAAGAGCTAATATTTTCCTTGGATCAATATTCATTTGTGACTCTTCCTATCAATGGTTACTACTACCAGCTTCTGAGAGATATCTATTATTGGTCTGGGTGAAACAATATATTCTTATCTGCAAATATAGGGACATATTTCCAAGTCTGGTTTTCTATTCTTCTATAACTTTTCTTCTTGCCAATCACCAGCGATTTGATCTTCAGTTCTTTCTACTTAACAAGCTTCTTACTTTTGTACAAGCTCTTCCTTTATCCTTGACTTAGACTTTTGTTACAAATCCTTGATCTTGTCTTTTCGTGCTGAGGTATCAGCATCAATCCTTTGGCAAGGGAAAAAAATTTTCAATAATACTCCCCCTGAGCCAAAGATTTAGTCTCAGTTTCTCGAGTGAACATCTGCACTAGATACTTATACAGATACATCCTTAATCTCTTACACATCCTTCTTTACCCAAATCTTATCCATCTCCTTTGTGATGTCTACTAGATCAATCTTTTCCACTGGCTTCTTTAACTCTGCTTGATTCTCCTTCTTCGTGTTCTTGCTTCTACAAGATTTAGCAACATGTCCAGGTCTGTTGCAATTGAAGCACACAATATTCTTATGTCCATTGTTCCTTTCATTCATTATGGATCTGCATTGGTTGGCTTTGTGTTGAAATCCATTACATGTTTGACAATACCCATTGAAGGAGTTTACCATTCTGTTCCTACACTCATTTGTTCTATGACCAAACCTTTTGCAGGCAAAACACTTTTCATTGAGAGATTGAGTTTTCCTTATATTGTTGAGGCCATTCCATGTCATACTCCTACATTCACTTTCTATGTGACCGATTCTTTTGCAGTTGAAACATTGACCAGAGAAAGATGGAACATCTTGATTCATTTTACTTCTACATTGAGTAGCCTTGTAGCCAAATTTACTACATGAATGACAATAACCATTGAAAGATGGATACCTTTGTGCTTTGGTTGCCTAACCGGAGATCTTCTTGATTTGTTCCTTTGATACTGAATCTGTTTTCCTTTGTCCTCCTTGACCTCAAAATTCTTTTCTTGATCTATTCTAGAACTTTAATCTTTCTCAAGTCTTATATTGTTTATCTCATCAGGATTTTTTTGACTTGCTTCAGCCATTAGTTTATCAAATCTAGCTGCACTTACACTGAATTTGTCTTGTTGAACCCATGAATGTTTCAGACTAGCTTTCAGATCCACAACTTGCAATCATTTGTTTTGTTTTTCAAGCATTCTTCAATTTTTTCTTTTTCTTCATTTGCTAACTTCAAATCTTCACCATTTTCCTCAAGTCTTGGCTTAAGCTCCTTGATTTGCCTTTTTAACTCTTTGATGTATTCATTTGCTTCTATTATATTTACTTTTAAGTCCATGTTTTCTTCTTCAGATTTCTCAAGATTTTCAAGAGCAATTTTGGATTCTTGACTATCAGTGGACAGGTATTCATCTTGAGAGGAATTTACATTGATGTAGGCTTCAGTCACTGATTTAGATTCAGCATTGGCAATCAAACACCAATTAATTTGTTCTTTTACTTCATACTGGTGATCTTTCTTCATTTTCTTCTCTTTAGTATCATCTTCTTCTTTGGTAAATACCTTTTCCCTTTTTGTATTGTAAGGAAGCCTATTTGAATCTGATGCATGATTATTGATTTCTGAATACTTTTGTATAGCTTCATCAACCCTGACATTTGCACTTTCAATGATCTTTTTCAATCTTTTATTGTAACACAGGTAGGCCTTACTCTCATTAGAGTATCCAAGGAAAGTTGGACTTCATCATACTAAGCATCAAACTTGCTTAGCTCTTCTTCTCTTTTGATATAACATTTGCTTCCAAAAACTTTGAAATATTTTATCATTGGAGTTCTTCCATATCACAATGCACAGGGAGTTTTAGTGCCATTTCCTTTTACTTGAACTCTATTTTGAATGTAGACAGCAGTATGTATAGCTTCTTTCCAATATGCTTTTGGTAGGCCGGCTTCCTCTATCATTGTCTTTGCAACTTCTTGAACAAACACACTCGTTATTTCCATCACTCTATTCTCTCTGGATAGTTGTCTCTTTATTCCATGAGTCTCACACAACATATTGAATTTATCAGAGGTAAACTCTTCTCCTTTGTCATACTTCAGACATTTTATTTTCACATTTAGTTTATCTTCAACCATTGTTTTGAAGGTTTTAAATGCATCTGGAGCTTCTGATATTTCTTTGAGAAAACTAACCCAAGTCATTCTAGAATAATCATCAACAAAGAACATAAAGTACCTATCATCTTGGAGAATTTTCACTCTTGTAGCTCCACAAAGGTTTGTATGAACCAATTCCATCAGTCCAGTTGAGGATCTTTCTTCATTCTGTAAACTTCCTCTTGCTTGCTTCTCAACTTGACACTTCTTGCAAGTGATGTTGCTAAAACGTATCCTCTTTGGTAGATCTTTTACAACTTGAGCTGAGGTTATCCTTGCTAGATCATTAGGATTGATGTGACACAATTTCCTATGCCAAAGCCAACTTTCATGATTCTGAGTTATAGAGCAGATAATGTTGCCTTCTCTAAGATGATAAAGATTTCCCTATCCTTTTTCCACCAGCTATTACAACAAATTTATCTCTGATTTCAAAGGTATCATTCTGAAATATGAAATTGTATCCTTCTCTACACAATTGTCCAACACTCTGGAGATTTTGTCTTAGGCTTTCAACATAGAGAACATCATCTGTATGTTGTCTTCCATCAAAACTGATTGAACCTTTTCCATATATTTTAGCAGTATGGTCATCTCCAAATCTAACTAACCCTTCTTCATTCTTTACAACATTAACAAACTTACCTTTATCACTAGTCATATGATTTGAGCAGCTACTATCAATATCCCAATAGTTTCTTATATATTCATTGTCAGTACTTACCTCTGGATCAAAACTTTCATCATCTTTGTAATTGTCATCCTTTGAATGAAAGAAACAGTCATCATAAAATGTTTTCTTGGTCTTTCTACTTTTACCTTTTTCATCATAATAATTTTTTAATTTTCTCTTTGAACATCTAGATGCATAATGACCAGCTTCACCATAATTGGAACAATTTGAAGATAGTTCATCCTTGTGTGACATCCCAGATCAACCTCAAGCTATTAGGCTTTCTTCCGAGGAACCTGCTCTTATACCAATTGTTGAAATACATAGGACAACTGAGATCGGGGGTGAATCAGTTGTCACAAAAACTTAACTTCATAAACCAGCAACTACTTAATTACTAATAATCAGATTTAACCATGAAAGCATGAAACCATAGTCTTAATCACAATCACACATTCAACATAGTAGACACCAGATTTTTATGTGGAAAACCCTAAAAGGGAAAAATCACAGTGGGTGTTAGCCCACAGAAAATATATGAGTTATAACAACATCGAAAAACATAGGCTCACTGCCTAAATTGCTCACTGCAAAGAACGGCTCACTACCAAAGGGTGGCTCACTACCAAGGGGTGGCTCACTGCCAAAATGGTGAACTGATTAAGTAGCATCTACTCCATGTCTGGGTTCACTTCCATTGAAGCACAATATAACTTCTTTGCTCTACTCTTTCACACCTTTGCACTTATCTCTTCATTTTTACACACACATCCACTTTTTCGCAATTACATTACAAGTCTTTATACATGTCATCAACCTTGGAATGTACATCAAGGTCGGAAATACATTTGTCAATTGTTGGAACAATCTCCAAGGTCAACATTACAAAAACATACATAGAAATAGGTCTGGACCTAATACAGAAATTAGCTAAGGGAAAGATGTAAAGATGAATGTTGATCACGATGCATCTTCGCTGGGACTCAAACACAATTCTTCACACCACAACACGCTTCCACAGTCTTCAAGGCATCTCCGCAATTAGTGAAATCAACCAAGTCGGCCAAGACTGGTGAGAACACTAGGTTTGCTAAGAACATTCTTCATCCACAATCTAATTTTCTCTTTGCAGACCAATCCAAAGGCAGGAACATGATCAGGAGACATCCACAAGCACATTGTAATCTCCAGGAACAATCACGATCTCTAACCACTCTATCAAGACAATTCTTCAAACTGGAGCACAACAACAACACTGTCAGCCACTGTCATAAGAAAAGGATAGCTTGTGGACTACCAAATCACGAACCATTGTAGTTGAAAGCACTTATCATCATTCCAAACTTAACTCTAGAACCACAGACCAAAATACTTCAATGCGGAGGAATGCAGAGATTAACACTTCCTCCCTATCACCAGCAAACATACAGGAAAAGCAGTTTTCACTCTGGTGAACATAACTCACTCAAATCTTCATACCGGAGCCTCAAACTTGGAATATAACATCTTCAGATAGACTTCTAAATAACTTCCAATCTGCAGACAACAAGGATAACTTTAAGAACCCCCCCTCAGAGAAGGTGTATAAACTTGGAGAATCATGTATACTTCCCGAGAAAAATATTAATTTTATTGGTGAATTTTTTTATTTTTCCAGGGAAAAAAAATTGAGATTGGTGAATCTTTTGTAATCACTAGAGATCTGTGGAAAATCCTGGCGAATTATAATTTTTTTAAAAACAATAAAATATTTTCATTGGTGACTAAAACCTATTTTCAAACTAATAAAATATTTTCATTGGCGAATTAAAACCTATTTTCAAACCAGTAAAATATTTATGTGGGTGAATTAAACCTGTTTTCTAAATAAAAAATATTTTTGTGGGTGATTAAAACATATTTTCAAACCCAAAAAAATATTTTCATTGGTGAATTAAACCAATTTTCAAACCAATAAAAAAAATAATTGGCGAATTAAATATAGTTTCAAACCAATAAAAAATTAATTAGCGAAATAAACTGTTATGCCAATCAAAAATCATACCGTGTGGCAAAAATATCAAATATTGTTCTATTCCAGGACAAATTTTCCACACATCCAAATTCCTTCATAAAGTGTCCAGAATGGGGACAAGTGTCAACATATTTATTATGTCTAAAGCAAGATGTCAGTGCAAATTAATATAACGGACGATCGTTCGATGAATTTTCGATGGACGACTATAGTTGCATTCGAGAAGAAAATGTCTGAAACACTAGACCTATGACTTCAAACCTCTGGAATAACACTTGAACTGTTAGATTTCCAAATATCAATGGTTGACATTTCATATGAGAAACCTAGCTTTTAACCCTCTGCGTAATCTTATGTTGACTTGCTACCTCCAGTTGTCGATTGTCTAAGTTAAAACCTGAGCCATCAAAACCTTGTTGTTTACCGGCCCCTTATACCTAGTCTTGTTAGTCACCGCTTGGTGGGGAACGGGTCAAAATATTTAATCTATTGTTTAAGTCTCGATATTAACCTAGCAAGGTCCACTTTTTAAATGCTAAGTTGCTAACTATAGAAGAAAAAGAAATATTTTAGCAAATACTTTGAAGCAGCCATAAGAGACTTAAAGGGTGAGCTATTAAAGGTTTAAAAAAGACACATGGGAAATTCCTCAGCAAGATGTTTTAATCTTAGCTGTCCAATGTTGAAGAATTTAAGCAGATAGAGGATGGCTTGAGAAGTTAATGTGCAAGCAGGTTGGAGGGTCCAATTTAATCCTAACCGTTCCCCGCTAGCCCATTGTCAGAAGATGCATGGACGATAAACCTAGCGGGCTAAGGGGCGAATGCCACGTAGCAGACTTCGCAACCTAAAGAGAAGGTGGGGTCCACCAAAAGATGAGTAAGCAATTCCGTGTGGCAAAAAAATTAATCAAGGTCATCCATCTTGCTATCTCATCAAGAGATCAACAGCTAGAGTTTGAAATATTTTAACAAATATTTCGAAGTAGCCTTAAGAGACTTGAAGGGTGACCTATTAAAGGTTTAAATAAGACACATGGGAAATTCCTCGGCAAGATGTTTTAATCTTAGCCATCCAATGTTGAAGAATTTAAGCAAACAATGGATGGCTTGAGAAGTTAATGTGCGAGCAGGTTGGAGGGCCCATGTTAATCCTAACCATTCCCCGCTAGCCCATTGTCAGAAGATGCACGGACGATAAACCCAACAGGCTAACGAGAGAATGCCACGTAGTAGATTTCGTAGCCTAAAGAGAAGGTGGGGTCCATCGAAAGATGAGTTAGCAATTCCGTGTGGCAAAAAAATTCATCACGACTGTCCATCTTGCCATCTCATCAAGAGATCAATGGCTAGAGTTTGAAATTGAGAAAGTGGCCATGGGATTCATTCTACTTCGCGCAAGCGAGCAGTAATGGTGGTTTTAATGCCATAAAAGCAGTCTTTTTGCATAATTGAAGTCTGTCTAAGTGTTTTAAAGCATCTAGAGGCAATTTCAATCTGTCGAAGTAATTTGAATCTCTCGACGCAATTTCAATCTCTTGGCGATCAAAACTAGGGTTTTCAAAGCATTCAAAGCTGAAAGTTAAAATCTCGCCTTCTAAAATTCATTGCTTGTACTCACTATTGTGGTTCTATCAATAGGAGTTACTAGTAAATTTTCATTTCTTTTAGGGTTTTTCCTTCTTAGATTGTTGAACTACAAAAATTGATCTTTATTGCTGCTTTAAGTCAGAACCCTAGTTGTGAACCTGCAATTCTTGCTAAACTAAAAGCCTAATTTGCAAAATTCTCACCATAATGGCACCCCATGAGCCCAAACCTCAAGCTCTGGAGAGATGAAAAGGCCCATAGTCCAGGACCTTCTTGATCAATTAAAGCCCTCCACTAACAACAAAGTAAAAGGTCCTCTTTTGTTCTAGGGTTCCAAAATTAAAGAAGGCCTCATAGATAAACATATCCATATCAAGGATGCCACCATACCACTTACAGGATGGTCATTGTTCAAGAACTGGTTTGGGAATAGGAATTTGAGTTCTCCTATATGTAACCCAGAGATTGGACATGGGGAAATTGGTTGTCCCAAATGTCTACATGGATGTGGACTTGTTAAAAGCTATGGCAACCAGATATGATCCTATCTCCAGAGTTGTCAAGACGTATAATGGGATCGAAATGGTAAAGATCAGCAGGGAAGAGATTGTTGATTTTTTTCAACTTCATGAGTGGAATGAGGATTTGGGAAAAATTGATTTGAAAGCCTTTAGGAGTGAATACGAGAAGACAAGACACGTCCTTAAAATCACAATGCTACCAAATCATCTAGCATCAATTGGAAAGGGAAAGGGGAGAATTTTTATTGGTCCATCAGATAAGGAACCCTTCCCAATAAAGTATTTGGCTCCATATTTTCAGAAAACCTTCTATTCTTTGTGTCAAATCTTGGGGTTTGATCCTGCTTCCAGCATGCCAATGGGTTTCATGTATATGGTTGCTCATATCCAACACCCCTTACAACATAGTATATGACTTTGCTTCCTACCCGGTAGATAACATTCATGAGGGTTTGTTTTCATTAAAGAATGGTAAAAATTGGGTTCAGTTTTGGTGGTACTGACTGTTAATGCACATGTTTTTATTCAAAAGGGCAAAATTCTTTGAGAATGATATGAAGTTGGAAAAGGAGGAGGATGGTGTTGAGCTGCCTACCCAATGTTGGACAAAAATTCTAGACAAGGATGATAAGAAGTTTGATTTTGTGGAGTTTGAGAATGTCTTTGCATCAAAGTTGAGGAATGACCTAATCCTAAATCCACCAAGGATTCCAACTAAGCTACATGATTTTCTCGGGCCAAAAGAAAGGAGATCTAATTTAAAAATTGATCACAACTGGGGAGATGTCATCCCCTATCCAGATTTTACAATTCTCAGAGTATGTGGTAGTACGGTTAGACCACATGTTCTCCCAAGAGATGTGCCACTGATAATTGGATTCCTTGAGGTCATTTGGCAGCTAAGTAATGTTGAAGATGGCCACTTGTTAAACATGAGGAAAGGAACCTTCTTCCCAACATGGACAGTTTTTGCAAAATTTGTGATGACTGGTGGAGGGTGGAGAAAAATGGATGAATTGCTCGAACCATACAACATGAGGAGAATGCGCCCCAGAAATCATGATCCTGAAGGTTTCATGGCTGCATTGAAAGTGAGGATCAGAAGCAGCCAGTTCATACATAACTTCTATTTTCCTGAAGATGTTATTAGGAACATCTTTAATTACCAAATATAGGGGGATAGGAAGACAAAATGGATCACCTATGATAAGATGGTAAGGGAAAAATGGAAGACTAATCCCCAATATGACCCCATGCGGCTACCTCAATTCAAAAATGAATTGCAAAAAGTTGAATATATGCTCTAGAATTTTGAGCAAGTGGTTGGCAGGATGAAGCCTCCGTAGAGGACTTTTGAAAATGACAGGATAATGCAATCTCTCTAAGAAATACACCATCCCCGCCTTGTGATGAGGGATTAAGATAAAATAATATGCTCGATATCCCACCTCCGCAGAGGGCTTAAATGATTGTGATTGATTTTAAGATTGTTCAAAAACACTTTACTATCATCTAAAGCAGACAAATTACCTTTTATATGCCCCCACCTTAAGCTGGTTGATATCGCGTACCGATATCAAGCATGTTAAGGTAGGAAGGAAACACACAAGGGAACACGAGCTCTTGCAAAGCCCATGCCCCCCAGATGTGATATGTACTTTACGATCGCCGAATGTTCCCACAAACACATCCCTGCAAGAAAAGTGTTAGTGTCCACATAATCATGATAAACAATAATGCATATGATCAACTACATGAAAGAGCCAAGCAAGGCAATATTCATGATAAATAAAGTGCACAGAGCAAAAATATTGTTAAAGTGTTGTTAGCAAGATAAGATAACATCGACATCAACATCAAGATAGAGAAATCACATGGAGTGATCCCACTAGCCAAGCATCTGATAATATGTAACCCCATCGTCATGTATGGACTAGGTCCATTTTTTGATTACTCACGAAAGGGACACTAGGTCCGCATCAATATAATATGTTTTTCATCATCCGCCCGCTAGATAGAACCATTAGAAGAAGGTAAACAATAAGTCAAAGACAAGGACAAGTGCCTTAGGGACAATCACATAGGATGGTACCCCCAAGTCACCAATCGCAATGCTATGTCTGTAAGACACAACACACAACAATGAAAACAAAGGACAAGCAATATAGAAGAATGATGATACAAATAGAAGAAGGTCACAATAGAGGCGGTCTCTTAGTATCCTTGACCTTACAAGAGAATCAAGGGTCATCCTAGGAGGCCTAAACAACATATAGCACAACACAGGGAAAACACAACACGGAGGTAAAGGGTTAGAAATACTTACTTGAATCAACCCAATGTTAAGAGCATACATATCTAGGATATATCTCATGTTATTTTGGTCTTGTTGATCTTGCATTAATATTAAGTGTAGGATGATGAGAGGCTTTCTTTTCTTTAAAAGGATTATATCCAATGCCACTTGAGTAATGTCTTGTAGCGGATTAGATAGGTACTCAAATCCCATGTTCATTTACACCACATCCATTACCTACATAGTCAAAGTTTTTGTACAAAATTTGCAATCCATGACCATATAGAGAGTCCATTTCTTTAGAAAACGGTGAAGCCTCATAGGTCTCATAATTTGTAGTATAAGTGAGAGTAATGTCGTTATTTCCAACCAAGGAGACTTTAGTTTTCTTAGGAGCTTCAAAAGATTTATTTGATGAGATCGATGCTACTTTTGATGTGTCAGGGTTATTAAGTTTTTATTCCCCTATACTGAAAGGATTAAAATCTAATGAATCCCAGTCATCACCAAAAAGTTTATTCGATGGTTGAGAATTTTGCACAACATTATCTGTGGAAAGAGGCATTGTTGAATGAATTTGTAAGTTGTTTAGTCTTTGTTGATTTCTAACTTGTTTTGGCATTTCGATATGTGAACAAGTATTCGGATCAGAATTGGCTTTCCAAGTGTAGAGCTTATCTTGATAAATGAACATAAGTGATCAATGAAGGGTAGATGGGACTACCCCAATAGCATGAAGCCACGGTCTACCTAGAATCATATTATATGAAAGCAAATTAGGCATAACATGAAAAAGGGTATCTAATGTCACGGGTCCAACCTGTAGAGGTAAAGTTATGGTACCCATTGATTGTCTTCCAACATTAGCAAAGCCACAAATGCTAATCCCATCCAATTTGATTAAAGATGTGTCAGCCTTTATTTTATGTAGTAAGTTTATGCTACAGACATTAAGGGCCGATCTATTATCAATCATAACTTGTTTTACCAACTTTTTATTTATCATGACAAAGATTATAAGTGGATCATATTCATCTTTTGCTAATGGTATTTCATGTGGTTGAAAGAGAATATGCATTTTTTTTTCATTTATACTATACAACACAGCTGCTACACCAGTTGGCTTAGTAGTGGGTGGTACGATCACCTTTTGTAAAGCTTCTTGGAGCATTCCATGGTATGTAGGTGATGTTTGCATTAAATCCCAAAGAGAGATCTTAGCCGAAGTAGCACAAAGTTGTTCAATAAGATCATATTCTTGACCACTTTTATGAGTAAGATGAGGTGGCGGAGGGAGCATAGGTTGAGAACATGGAAGAGAGATAGGCAAATGCGGTGCTTGCTTACTTTGCTTATTATTACGGGTGTTGTATGTGTGAGCAATCACCTTGTGGTGTGATTGTTGTAACATATTTTGAACATTTGAAGAATGTGGAAGACCTCTAACAGTGATCACTGGTTTAGGAGGTGGTTGTTGAGCACATTGAACTGTAATTACCGGTTTCAAACAAGAAGGTGCACTAGGTGCCCCCCGCACAATCATCTTAGGAATATTGTTACAAAGTCTATTAGTGAAGAGTGAGTTAACATTGTTTTATTTTCGATCGCACCCAATGTCTATCCCTAAAGGATTTAAAAGGTTAGGTGTTGTAATATTAATAGAGTTATCCACAGTCTTCTCATCTAAGGTTCTTGAACATTCAACTATAGGAGAGGTGGGATAATCTATGAAATCATCATTGTCATATTCTTTAGCTATTGCTTTAAAAGTGTTAATTGAAAAAGAATTTTCACTCTCATCTTTCACATGAGTATCCATAGAGATGAATTTAGTTAAATATTCTAATATCAAAGGATATGCTCCTATGAGTAAAGTGAAGCTAGTAAAATCATGCGTATAACAAAGTAACTGCAACTCATATGTAGAACATATAGAAGCATCAATACTACCTATAGAAGCTATGTGCTCTAGAATATGAGGATTCTCATTAGTGAAATTAGAGAAAATTTCAAAATCTAGGATATACTCATGCAAAGATTTCAGAGATGAATAACATGAAGATGCCATAATGAGATGTAAAATGCGAAAATGAGCTAAAATGCTTGATTGTTCAACTTTTTCCAATGCAAATGAATGAAAGAAAAGGTGTTGCAAAGATTTTCAAGAGGAAAAAAAATAATGTACCTAATAATAGTTCAATGATGCAAAAATATATTTCACAACACGCTTTTGATGCAACCCTAGAGAGTCGATAAGTCAAAATCTAGTGAAAATATGCCAAAATATGCGATTTTTTTATCAATTTTCAATGCAAATGTATCAAAGAAAGGGTGTTGTAAGGAAATTGATGAGGGGCAGTGAATAATAAGTCTAATATCAGTCCAATAAAGCCACAATATCCTTCACAACATACCTATAATGCAATCCTATATGCAAAATATGCCAAAATTTATTGAAAATTGCTAGTTTTTGTTGAAATTGAATATGTGTAAATGTGAAATGAATGCAAAAACACACTAAAATGCAACACTACATACAAAATCAGATTTTAATGACTGCCTGAGATGAGTAGTAAAATCTGATACAAGAATTTAGCTACAAACCCTAGTTTTTGGAATTACTAGGTTATACGAAAAATTCAAATTTTCAAGCAAACCCTAGCAATTTTAATATGAAAAATATAATGCAAGAGATTAAAATATGATGAATTTATGTAATTTATATCAGATATAATTTAAAAATCATAAATTAAATTAAATTAAATGAAAATTAATTTAAATTAATTCAAATTATTTGAAAATCAAGCCAAAAGTGCCAATTGTTTAAAAAATTTCAAAATTTTTAATTTTTTTGTAAATTTTCAAATGCAATGAGATGAAAATTAAATAAATGAATGAATTACAAATCTAATGTAAAAAATTGAAATTAAATAAAAATTAATTCAACTTCATTCAAATTAAATCAAAATGCAAGCTAAAAATGTTAATTTTTTTCAAAATTTTCAAAAATTTTAATTTTTTTTGTAAAATTTCAAATGCAATGAGATGAAAATTAAATAAATGGATGAATTTCAAATCTAATGCAAAAATTTGAAATTAAATGAAAATTAATTCAAATTAAATCAAAATGCAAGCTAAAAATGCCAATGTTTTCAAAATTTTCAATTTGTTTGTAAATTTTCAAATGCAATGAGATGAAAATTAAATAAATGAATGAATTTCAAATATAATGCAAAAATTTGAAATTAAATGAAAATTAATTCAAATTAAATCAAAATGCAAGCTAAAAATGCTAATTTTTTTCAAAAATTTTAAATTTTAAAAAAAATTATAAATTTTCAAATGCAATATGAAAATTATGAATTAAATGAAAATAAATTTCAGATCTAATTCAAAAATCAGAAATTTAATTAGATGCAATTAAACTATGTCAAAATTCAAACCCTAGAATGCAATTTTTTTCAAATTTTTCAAATATATCAATTTTTTTGTAAATGTTCAAGTGTAATATGAAATTGATGAATGAAAAAAATGCAAATCTGAAGTACAATACTCAACAAGGTGCAAAATTTATTAAAACATAGGTTCACCAAAATGTTTAGTGGTAAAAAGAGGGTTTTCCAATTTCAAGGGTTTATGTAGAATCCTCTGTTCCACAAAACATTCCAAGGGCTTTTCAACCGAGTGCTTCTCCCATCGAGAGGAGAGTCATCTATCAGATTGGGTTGCCACTTAGTTTTCTGCTAGGAAATTTAGAAGTTATCACACAATGTTGCTAATTAATGTTTTAATGCTTTTGAAACCCTAATTTAAGCAAAACAGTAAGTAAATCTATGAATTATGACAAATACTACTGGAATTAGACAAAGGGAAGAGAACCTTAACTCACTATTTTTCGCATTCTGGAAGATAGAAATGTTGGGGACAATGGTGATGGCACCCTAGTCCAAGGTACAACTTTTTATGTGGATTCCTGATTTCCTTCCGACACTGATTTCTGTTGTCTCTTCAGTTTTTGGTGATTTGACAGTGGAGGACAATGGTGATGGTGCCCTAGTCCAATCAGGCTCCTCCTTCAAGATCTAGAATCTCCACAGTGTCCTCCTGCTCCCTGCAACTCCACTTCTCCCACTTCCGCAACCTGTAACCTGTAATCACAAGGAGTGTGGGAGGGGGTTGTGGTGTTTAGAGGCTTGCCTCAGTCAAGCTCCTGAGAGACATTCAAGTCTTTTGAACACCATTGTTAGAGAGAGAGTGTGTATCCTTGTTGGATAGAGGCAAAAATCCAAATGATAATGATAATAAAACACAATAGATGTCACCTTGATAATGAATCTCTCATGGAAGGAAGATGCTCTTTAATGCCATGAGGAGAAGATGTAATCCAGCCTGCAAAAACAAACACAATAACAATGCTTTGCTCTATAACACAATGAATGCCTTGATCACTTTAACATAAGCTCATGAATCACAATGTCCATCTAGTTTGCAAATGATAACCTAAACATTCTTATATATGCAACTACTAAGATTCCCGCCAAGAATTTCATAATTAAAACTTATGATGTTGGCCTAAAACCCAAATAATCGTCACAAGACCAACATTTGAATTTAGGGTAGACCCAAAATAGGGCTGGACTAGGGTACTAGCACCCTTGTCCACCCCCTCATTTTTGTTCTGGGATCATTAAAATAGCCCCCCCTAGGTCCTATTTGTCACAAGACCCAAGGGTTTTCTCATCAAGAGTCCAAATTAACATGCAAGATGCTATAAATGCATTCTAAAGACCCGGGAGCTAAACCTTAAGAGGGAAAAGCCCCCAAGGGTGCATTTTCCAACATAACAACTTCATAGCATCTTAATAGTTTCCTTTAACCTTTTTAAGGAGATGCTCATCATCCATCTGAAGACCAGTGGTTGCAACAATAAGCTCCTCATAAACTTGAAAAGATATACCATGAATGAAGATGGTTCAAGCTTTCCAAGACACTACAAATTCTCTAGACATGATAGTATTAAACCCATTCATAGATTTGATGTAAGAAGAGAGGTTAGCTCTCTTCAGTATGTTCCAGATCTCACTATCCTCTTTCAACTTCTCACAATTCATCTGTTCAGTTTTGATGAGTTCTCCACCCATGTTGAGAATGAGGTATAAATAAGCAATGACAGAGCTACTGATAACTTCCCTATACAACTTTCCTATTCCTGAGGTAGGAATCATGAGATAAGATGAATTGAAATAGTATTTAATATATCTCTCCTTTCCATCAATACCCTTGTTCAAGAGAGTCCTATCACTTGTGTGAGCCTTCATCTCAAGACAACTGACTGTAGGGTTTTAATTATTAATGGATGAATCTTAATTAACTTTGATTCTGGTTTGAATCGAGAGGGAGTGAGAATCATTCCAAAAAGTTAGACCCTTAATTTGAGTGCCTATGTTGGCCAAGGAGTCCAACGAAGAGTTTTCTTTCGTATAGGTTTAGGTGATTCTTTCTAGGGGCTACACAAGGGCTTCCTACTCCCCTTTAGCGAACCCAAGAAGACTCTCGACCTAGAGGATTTGGACCTTGTGACTAGGGAGGAGGCAATTTTTGTTATGGATCTAATCGATATGGATCCTTCTTCTTCACTAAGATTAGGCTTGGCTAGGGTGAATGCCTCTTCCCTTGACCACACTCGTTGCACAATATCCTTGCAATTGGCTTTGAGACATTTTATGCTTTGAATTTGACTAGGGTTTTACAGATCCATGATGCCCAAATAGACAGAACTCCATAAAAAATGAAGAAAGCTCTAATAAAAAAATTTCTCGAATCAAGTCCAAATGTGGACTAATTCAAAATTTGGGCTAAGAGGAAGTGGGCCCTTAATGGTACTATGGTGATCTCAGTACTCTTGAAGTGATTCTTTTTAATAGATTTCTCCCTCCACAAGGACTATGCTCGCATCCTTGAAGGAGGGTCATGGTTTTTTGGAAACTCTTACCTATTATTCAAGAGGTGGGATAGAGGCTTTGAACTTGAGAAAGAAACAATCAAGATAGTTCCAGTTTGGGTGAGGCTTCCTAAGCTACCACTGGAATACTGGGATGAAGAGATTTTGGAAGGCATTACTAGTGCCCTGGGCTAGCTCATCACTATGGACAATGTTACCAAAAGCATAAAATGACTCATATACGTGAGGTTCTATGTTAATGTGTTGGTTGATAAGGTGCTCCCTTCTTCAATCACCTTATCATCCAAACTTGGTGACTGGGTTCAATAGATTAATTATGAGGGTTCCAGGGTTTTCTATAACCATTTTCTCATGCCTGGCCATGCTTTGCATGGTTGTAGGGTTTTCAAAGGCAAGCAAATTTATAAATAGGACAGGCATGCTCCTTCAGCTATAGATGGTGGAGTAGTCAATGGGTCACTTGCAGACATGACTAATCACCATTGTCTTGAGGTAAAAATCTTGCAGGAGCTTGGAAAAGGGAAGTTGGTGGGAGTTGTTGAGGCATCCCCTAAAAAATAATGAACTATTCACAACAAGGTAAACAAGTAGGAGACTCAGAGGGAAAACTCCGCTCTTATCTCAGTCCTGCATTCGGCTTCTAGTTTTGGATCTATACTTAAGGACAAGGCTATTTCCCAAAGTTATGTATTGAAGTTTGGATTTAAGCTACCTTGAGAGAAATTTGGATGTGTTTTCTTGTGGTGTCCACACATAAAAATTAGCAAACAACTAACAATCTAATCCACATCCAAGCATCTAACCCAAGTAAAACTTCAAAATTCCAAGCAATTTTCTCAACTTCCAACACATACAACTAGCACGAGGAAAAAGGAAAAAAAACAAGTCAAAAGGTAAAATATAGAATCCTCTAAAAATGAACTCTTTTATCCATATAAGCAAATTCACTTTTTAAAAATTTCTCTTTTTTCCATTTCACATTGCAAACCACAATACAAGATATTTTAAAATCAAATGATTTTTACATTTCTTCTTCTCTTTTCTTTTCAAAATAAAACCTCTTTAATTTCCAAGGTAAACTTTATGAAATATTTCCTTTTAAATAAAATGACTAAAGTGATCATGAACATTAGCAATGTCCCTATGTGTTTTCCTAATAATCTATGTTTTTCCTAATTTAATAATTTCAATGAAGGATACATAGGGAAACATGTCAAATATATTTCCATAATGGTAAATCAATTTTCCACTTAAATCATATAATTTTTCTTCTTCTACCAAAAATATTATATTTCACAAGAACACAACAAAATATGGAAAATGATTAAATGCAATTAGTCATAGGAGTTCAACAATCTAAAAAATATACACAAATGCATTTTATAAGTTTCGACATGACTGAGGAATCCTAAATCAACCAATTTAGATTTAGACTCATATGGCCACACAAGACACATCTCATAGCTCAAACTTGAGTGAGACATAGATAAAACACAAGACTTTTACCCAAGATGATTGTCTCCAATTTATCACTGTTGGAGAAAACCTATGCCTACACACTTAATAAAACATTAGGCATATTTGGAAAACACGAGATAGTTGAAACACAATATAAAAACTAAAAATACAATATCCATAACATGATATCAAAACCACATCTACTGAAAATTATCTAACTCAAGCATCATTCAAATAATACATGTATAGTAAATAAAAAAATCTAAACTCAATGAATATATACATAATCACATGGGTGAAATTATAGAATTATGTCCCACTTTGGGCCAATGAAATAGTTTGAGTGAAACGCTTTCACCCAAAAAGTTTTTTGTCAAAATAGTTTCAATCAAAACTATATATGCCTAAAAATGACACGAATCATCCTAAATAAATATTCTAAATATTTATTCCATTCTTCTATTAATTAAATAAATATTCCAAATTTATTTAATCGATTCATTTTTCCATAATTAAATAAATCTATTTATTTAATTAAAATTCTTCTAAGTGTCCTACATGATTAAATAATCATAAATTATTTAATTAATCTAAATTCCTCTATCCTAAGTTCTAAATTCCAAAAATCCACCTCACATTTCCACCTCACCTTTTCCACCTCACCTTGTCCACCTCATCAGGTTGCACATGTAATTAAATATATTTAATATTTAATTATCTTATTTTTCCTCACCCACATGGCCTATTTCTTCTCAAATCAAAGGTTAGTTAACTAATCAATCAAAAGAGTTAACTAACCTGTCAATTGAGTCAAATCCTCAATCAATTCAGTCAGTTCCACTATTTATTCTTCTAACTGATCAATCAAGTCTGTTAACAGACCAGTCAATGGAGTTAACTCTCCAATCAGTTTTGTCACATCCCCCCTTTCATGATGAAGCTGGGACACTTGTCACATTTCCACTGGTTGCACATTTCTCAACCATCCTCAGCCGTTGATCTTCATATCTCCTCTCAACCGTTGATTCCTGTTCTTCCAAGTCTATAAATAAAGCTTCATCCCTCCATTCTAATCATCCAGGCTTTTGACATCGTTACTCTACAGAAATATCACCAGCGCGCCTTTGGCACCCTTTTGTCATTCACAAGCTTGAGATCACATACTTGCATTGGAGCTCATCTTCATTGCATCTCATCATAGCCATTCACCGTCAACTTCCTACAAACAGCTAAAAAGATTGCACTCTCTGAGGGCTCATCTCATCTGCAAAAGGACGATTTGTGATACGTGAACAACAGAAGTTTAGAAACGGGAGAGGTTTGCACTGTGTTTGTTCATTGCTTCGTTCATTGAATCCTTCTTGTTTCACTATTCTATTGATGTTTGGGTCTTGTTTAATATCATTTGATTGATCACCATTTTACCCTTACATTTTTTGGCGCCCATCGTGGGGCCGTTTGCCCCTTTATTTTACCGTTTTTGAGCTTTTTTGAAGGCAGGTTCCATACAGGTCACGCAGAGTCATGCACAGATTACTTCGGCGCATCTGTTCATTTCCACAGCGCATATAAAGACTGTTACGATGCTTTTGCTTTTTCTGCGCATCTGTGTATTTTCGCTGCGCTTCTGCATACTGTTACGGTGCTTTTGTTGTTTTTGCGCATCTGTGCATTTCTGCTGTGCTTTTGAAGACTGTTACTGCGCATACATTAATACTGTGCATTCATTCCTTTTAACTGCGCATATGTTCAATATTGCGGCGCATTCATTATTGTGGCGCTTCTGTTGATCATTTCTGCGCATTTGATCACTAAAGCTGCGCATCTGTTACAGGCTGAGGTTTTAGTACTTTTCTAGGGGAAGTTGCTAACGCTAACCCTTTCGCAGGTGTTTGCTGGAGCATTTTTGTAGGATAGGTGCAGGTTTAGTTCCATGTAGTTGCATCTAATTAGTTCACATTTCATTTTCAAAGGAAGAGTAAAAATCAATGCTCATTCAAATCTTCATCTAGTTCTAATTAGGGAGGAAGTAACTAGATTATTTCTTGCTTGCATTGCAAACACCTTCCAAGTTATTGCTATCTAAAGGTTAAAATTGAACTCATCAATGATCTTGAAGTTAAAATGAACCATTGCTATATCATGAGACCTGAATTTCAAAGTTAACAATCTCGTGCTATGCGGTTTAAGAATTGAACTCACTACTGCTTTCTGAAGTTAAAATGAACCATTGCTATATCGTGAGACCTGAATTTCAAAGTTAACAAACTCGTGCTACGCGGTTTAAGAATTGAACTCACTACTGCTTTCTGAAGTTAAAATGAACCATTGCTATGTCGTGAGACCTGAATTTCAAAGTTAACAAACTCGTGCTACGCGATTTAAGAATTGAACTCACTACTGCTTTCTGGGATTTAAAACTAAACCACTGCTATATTGTTGAATCACTTCAAAGTTCTGTTTGAGTAGATTAGCCCATTTAGTTTTTCACTTTTAACTAGGGTGGATTAATCAGTGTATTATGTGCTTGCGAATGACAATAGGCTTATGCTCTCCCCTCTTCTGGGTGATCAAAGTGCCAGACTTGTCATTCTATCTGTTTGACCTTTAGGAGGGGCCTGCCCTTGGATGCATGCTTGTCCAAGTGGGAACAACCCTGAGTGGTAATAGGCTAACGCCAAGCCCTACCAAGCCACTTAAAATAAATTGTGCTTGAGGTGAAAACTTTTTGCAACAAGTGCTGTTATGTTACACCGACGGCCAACCTCCCCCAAAACCCTCTCAGGCGCAACCCTGTGAGGCTAGGAGACTCCATAACGGAGAGTAGCGCCGCCGTACGTGTAACCACTTGAACGGCTGCCCGAATTAAATACCTCTTGTTTTAGTGGCCCAAATCCCTTATAATCCATTTCTCGCCTAGGATTTTGTGCTTGCTTTTGTCCAAAATAGAGTCAGAAAATTTACAAAAACAATGAAAAACTACAAAATATTCTTTGTGCTTGCTGTGTTTTCTTGCTATTAAATTCATAATATCAAATCAGGAAGACCTTTTCTAGCCAAAAAATACCAAAAACAGAAGAAAAACCTAAAAATTTTGCAAAAAAAA
The DNA here is from genome assembly GCA_027924645.1 of Cunninghamia lanceolata. Taxonomy (NCBI): domain Eukaryota; kingdom Viridiplantae; phylum Streptophyta; class Pinopsida; order Cupressales; family Cupressaceae; genus Cunninghamia; species Cunninghamia lanceolata. Next base: position 5,037,563 of record BSBN01000317.1, read on the forward strand.
AAAAAAACTTCAGAGCTACGCATTTACACATTTCTGCTGCGCATTTACAGCGACTTGCTACGCTTTTATAACGACTTGCTGCGCATATACCTTTTTGCTGCGCATATATGCACTGTTGCTGCGCATATATATTTCACCAGACCGGCACATTTGCTGCGACTTGCGGCGCATTTGTCCATTTCTGCTGCGCATCTGTTTCTGCGCATATGCGACAGTGAGCACTTGCCCTATTTTTGAGGAGGTATTTTCCCCTGATCAGAGCACCTATTTCAGCCTAGTTTCACTTTTCGAGATCAGAGTCAACCTTGCAGTCAATCTCCATCCGTTTCACCCTACCCTTTCTCTTTTGTCCATTGTCTCACTCACTTTCTGTCCAAATCACTCTTGTCCCAAAGTCAACCTATCCCATATCGATTCGGCATAAGTCCTTTTTTGTTTCATTAGTGAATTCACGTAAGCCTAGTAGGTCACAGTACCTTTGCTAGTAGTCTTGTTGAACGACTAAGCCCTACACAGTAAGACTGGTATCAACTACCCTTGCTAGTGGCTAGAGTCTTGTGTCAACCGTCTTACTTGAAGTCATTGAGCGAGAGAACCCTTTGTCCAAGTCTTATCCTAGGTATCCCATTCATAACAGCCTCAGTCAGCACCTTGCCAGAATTTCTAGTCCTCACCCCCTCCATCCCGCGTCACCTTGCATGGTTCTTACTCGATCCCAATACAACAAGCAAATCGAAATGGCCGACTCATCTGATCACCTTCTTCCACCACGTGATGGTGAAGAAGAGATTTCTCATGAAGAATTAGTGGTGCACATGCAAGATAGAAAATTCCAACGTGTCGTAGAGAAGATGATCCTTGAAGACCCCCATAAGTATTTTCATCATCTTGCCAGTCTCAGAATCAAACTCCCCACAGACTTTGACATTAGCTCCATCATGGAAAATGCAAACAATGATCATGAGAGAGGCACAAATGACACGGTCCCACATGATCATGAGAGAGGCACAAATGACACGGTCCCCCATACAAATGAGAGAGGAAAGCAACCCGTAGATCCAACTACTCCTATGGCCGACGTGAGACAACAAATCGAAAGTCTAAAGCTCGAGATATCCAACCTTAAGACCGGTACAAGTTCTAAGAACTACTCTTTGGAAGATATAGCACCGTACCCCTTTGACAGAAATTTGATCATGAAACCATTCCCCTATCCGTTTGGAGTTCCAAAATTTGACAAATATAAAGGGAAGGTGGACCCTAGAGATCATATCAGGGAATTCACTGCAGCATGTTTAGAAGTAGCTCACAACGAGACCTACTTAATGAGACTATTCCCGTGATCTTTAGGTGGTCAAGCTATGGAGTGGTTCTCGCGTCTCCCACCAGGAATCAAAACTTTTGATGAACTTGTCAATAAATTTATAACGCACTTCTCTTACAACATAGAACACGAGGTATCTATGCTAGATCTATGCAACACCAAGTAGAAGAGTGGTGAGTCATTCGCCGCCTTCCTACAACGATGGAGACAGCTAGCTAGTAAGTGTTCTTACGATATGCCTGAGAAGCAGCTATTGGAAATGTTTGTCCACAACCTAAACACTGATCTTAGCTATCAGATTCAGATACAATGCCCTACCTCATTCGCCAAAGTCATTGAAATGGGCCTCTTCATTGAAAAAGCTATGATCACTAAAGGAACTCTCAAGCTTTATAAGGACACACCTCCTTCCAATTACACAACAGATAAATCAAAGTTTTGGACCAAGAACAAGAATGTGGTCAACGATGGAGTAGTGGACGCCAAGGCGGCTGCCCCTAAGCAACAACCCATATTCACTCTTAAGGGAGAAGCAAATACCGGTGCACTCAACAAGCCACCCCCTCGGGAACCTAGACCTTGGTTCAATTCAAACCCAAGGAGAAAATTCACGCCGCTGGGAGAATCTCAAGAGTCTGCCCTCAGGAAGTTGTTGGCTAACAATGAAATTTCTCTACTGCCAACAAGTGACTATGAGCCTATCGTCAAACCTCCCTATTGGAACGACACAGACTATTGTGAGTATCACCGAGGAAGGGGGCACATGACCAACAATTGCATCCACCTCAAGAATGTCATACAGGATATACTGGATCAAAATCAGGGAGGGACACAGCAGCATACCTCCAATGAATCTCATGTGGCCTACTGGGATCCTCTTCTGAACCACAACCGGCCGTATAACAACAATCGCAACAATGGTCACAACGGCAACAACTCCAATGGCAATCCGAATAACGACAACAGTCACAACCGGCCTAATCAGAACAGCGGGTCGAGTAATGCTAACTATGCAAGCGTTCCATTTGAGTACACCATTAACTGCATTTCTGAGCATCTTCCGCAAGTCAATGTCATCTCCCCCAATCAACAACCAGGACCTAACAGAACTAGTTGCAGTATAATTACCTGTAGTGGTAAAGTCACGATCAATACCACCCCTCCAAGGTCGTCACCATCTCCGTCCAACTCCTGCCCATACAATGTCATCGACCAGTTGCAAAAAACTCCAGCCCACATTTCTATATTGGAGCTCTTGCGTCTATCTCCTTCTCATAAGGAGATTCTTGAGAAAGCCTTAGTGGAAACTACTGTCCCCACTAACCTAGCCCAAGAAAAGTTTTAGACCATGGTAGGAAATCTGACATCCTCCACTTCCATCTCGTTTGCAGAGCAAGATGACCTTTCCATATCTCAACCCCACAACACTCCTCTACACATTGTCACATTCGTGCACAAGCACCGCATCAAGAGGGTTCTCATTGATGGGGGTGCTGGTTTAAATATTTGTACTTTGAAGCTAGTCCTTGCATTGGGGTTCTCCGAATAGGCAGTTGATCCAAGACGGAAAATTACCATCAAAGCCTATGACGAGGAGGAATGAACCACCAAAGGAACAGTTGTCCTACCCATTCAAGTGGGACTGGTAATTAAAGATGTGGTGTGCCAAGTCCTTGATCGGGAACTTGCTTACAATATTCTACTAGGGAGACCATGGATCCATGCCATGAAGGCTGTCCCCTCCACCTATCATCAATGCATTAAGTTCCCACACGATGGCAAGCAAGTCACCATACAAGGTGATCCCGACCCCTACCAACACTGCAATTCTTTCCAAGCAAAATCTGAATGTGTCATTCCCAACAATAGGGCCTACATCTCCCCTACTCCGCAACACAACCATACCGCCGAAGCTTCCTCCTCGCGGCCCAAACTGCTGAAACTTACCATAAAAGAAAACGGCGTAGGGGAGTACTCCATGGAGCACAGCCTCAACCTTGCCACCATGCCTTTGTCTCCTCGCTCCTTTGGCAAACCCAAGCATCAACCTAGGCATTTTCCAAAGCCATCTGCTCCTCCTATAACTCCCGCAAATCCCTTTGTAAAATGGGGGACCTTATCTGATGAGACAGAGGAGCGAGATCTCCTGCAATGGCTTTATGCTGAAGAAGAAAACACCCCCCAAGAGCCGCCTAGACTCCCTACAGAACTCTATGGACGGGGCAAAACTATTTTGCACAGGATGGGGTACGAAGGACAAGGCCCCATAGGCCTCCGAAAAGAAGGGATCGTTGAACCTATACAACCTTCTTCATCTTCTTCAGCTAGAAACACAACTGGCCTAGGGTACAAAGGCAAAGGTAAAGCCAAGGAAAATGCCTACCTTGTGGAGACGATTCAAACACTCCAAGTAGATAGGGACACAAATTCAGATGATTCGAATGAGTATGAGTGGGACGAGCTAACAGAGCACTCCTACGATGACAAGGAGATTGACACCATCCAAACCCTCAGCCCCTACCATGAGGGACAGACGCAACGGGACAGACCACTAGAGTCTGATTTGCCCCTCCCTGAGATTATGGCTTTCGAGGAAAGTTTCGATTCCATTGCGATAAACAACTTGGAGGAAAGTACCACCCAGAACACTACCCCCACCAATGCTCATAACATCTCCATTCACAACATTAATGAATCAGATCTCTCATCTGACTCCCTTCCCCTCTTACACCCTGAGCTTATTGACTGGGATCTGCAAGGAACCCCTCAATTAGATATGTTCCAGAATGATGACGCTTACATTGACTATATGGAACTTAGGGATCACTTACCAAAAGGAGATCATAAAGCGGGTTTTGCTATTGAACTCAATACTGTGGCTTACTTCGGGGAGGGTGCCAAGCCATCTAGTCGCAAAAATATCAAAATCAACAAAGGATCTGACGGTGAAAACCTCTGTGCGGCAGTGTCAGATCATAAAACAGTAAAAAGAAAGGACGTATTCGAAGGTGAAAACCCAACTGTGGCACTTGACGATGGAATGCTTGACACCCTCCCTAGTGATATGTACCAAGAAAGGTCACAGATTGTGGTGGAGCCAACAGAACCAGTAAATATTGGAACCGAAGAGCAGCCCAAGATTATCCACTTTGCAAAATCTCTCACACCACCTGAGAAAACCAGGTTTGTACCATTCTTTAAGAAGAAGAGAGGCAGCTTTGCTTGGTCATATGCTGACATGCCAGGTTTAGACCCAAACCTGATTCTACATCATTTGCCATTGGATCCAGGGGTGAAGCCCGTAAAGCAGAAGCTGAGAAAGATGCACCCTCATATAGCCCTTTTGGTCAAGGAAGAACTCAAGAAATTGCTAGATGTGGGGTTCATCAGAGCCATAGATTACCCCGAATGGATATCTAATATTGTGCCAGTGTCTAAACCAGATGGCAGGGTTCGACTATGCAACGATTTTAGAGACTTAAACAAAGCATGCCGCAAGGATGACTTTCCGTTACCAAACATCGACATCATAGTCGACCTCACTGCAGGGCATACAATGCTATCACTTATGGACGGATTCTCCGGGTATAACCAAATCAAAATAGCACTGGAGGACCAACACAAAACAACTTTCACTTGTCCATGGGGTACCTTTTGCTGGAATGTCATGCCTTTTGGGCTGAAAAACACAGGTGCTACATATCAGCGGGCCATGACAACCATATTCCATGACATGATGCATGTGACCATGGAGGATTATGTTGACGATATCTTAGCAAAATCTCTCACAAGGGACTCACACCTGGACATATCAGAAAAAGTCGTTTCACGGTTGGATCAATTCCAAGTCAAACTGAACCCGAAGAAGTGTGTGTTTGGGGTAACATCGGGCAAGCTGCTAGGCTTCATCGTGTCAGCAAATGGGATAGAGGTCGACCCGGCCAAGGTCAAAGCAATAATGGACATGCCACCACCCAAGACTCTAACACAGTTGAGATCCTTATAGGGCAAGCTGCATGCCATCCGCCGGTTCATCTCATAGTTGGCAGACAAGTGCCAACCTTTCAGCCACCTCCTACATAAGAATATTCCATTTAAATGGGACGAGCGGTGCGACGAGGCATTCAACAAGCTAAAGGAGTACCTTATGAAGCCTCCTATACTCATGCCTCCGATCCAAGGAAAACCTTTGATTCTCTACATATCTGCTACACCTACTGCTCTTGGGGCTCTCCTAGCGCAACAAGACTATGAGAACAAGGAAAGAGCTGTATACTACATCAGTCGAACCTTAGTGGGCTATGAGTTACAATACTCACAGGTAGAATGATCATGCCTTGCAGTGGTTTTTGCTTCACAAAAACTCTGACACTACATGTTGGCACATCCTGTCAAACTCATTGCCAAAATCAACCCACTAAAGTATCTTCTCAGCAAAGCAGCTCTCACAGGTCGACTAGCAAAGTGTGTTATGCTTCTTAGTGAATATGATATAGAATATGTGGACAGAAAAGCCATCAAAGGGTAAATCATAGCTGACCAATTGGCCGAGGCACCATTACAGGACACTTCACCAATGCAGTTTGAGTTTCCCGATGAGTCTTTATTCACTCTGTCAACATCTCCTTGGAAACTCTACTTCGACAGGTCTTACACCAACCATGGCTCGGGGGCAGGTATCCTGTTTATCACTCCCCAAGGCGACACCATTCCGAAGTCCTACAGGTTGTTATTCCCATGCACCAATAACATAGCGGAGTATGAAGCCTTGGTAATTGGTCTCAAGATGGCCACTGAGTGGAAAATCTAAGAACTATGTATCTACGGCGATTCTCAGCTTATCATAAACCAGGTCAACGATGAATATCAAACCAAAGATGAGAAGTTAATCCCATACAAACGGATGGTCGACGACTTCAAAGAACATTTTGGGACCATCTCCTTTGAACAAATACCCAGGATCAAGAACAAAGCAGCAGATGCAATGGCTACCATAGCCTCTCTTCTTGAAATACCAGAATACGAGTCACAGTATGAGTTCTTAGTAGAAACCATTCGGCAACCGCTTATGATCTCCTCGAAACCCATTCCATTTGCCTCCTAGTAGGATCTGATTCACCTAGGTACGGTAAGACCTACACTTACCTCAAGGACAATATTCTTCCACCGGACCTCTCTTCCAACCAAAAATGAACTTTCATCCGACAAGCCTCCCGTTACACCATCATAGCTAAAACCCTTTACCGACGTGGTCTGGATGGTACTTTACTCTGTTGTCTAGAACAAGAAGAATCCATAATAGCCTTGCGAGACATACACGAAGGGATCTGCTGAACACACTCCAGCGGTCCTTCCCTAGCTAAGAAACTCATGCGTTTGGGTTATTACTGGCCCACTATGGAAATGGATTCATATCAGTTCGTAAAAAAGTGCAAACAGTGCCAGATACACGGGAACCTGATTCATGCACCTGCTCAGGAGTTGAGACCTTTAACAAGACCCTGGCCCTTTTGCCAGTGGGGACTTGACCTTGTGGGAAAGATTCATCCACCTTCTTCCAACGGCCATAAATTCATCATAACCGCCACTGAGTACTTCACAAAGTGGATTGAAGCCATTCCCCTAACCACCATCACAGGAAAACAAATTTCCTCATTCATTCTGAATTACATTATCTGCCGATACGGCATCCCTTCATCCATCATAACGGATAATGGGAGACCTTTCAAAAATCAGGATGTCCAGGAACTTTGTGAGCGTTTCAAAATCCAACATCGTTTCTCCACCCCATACTACCCCCAAGGTAACGGCCAAGCTGAGGCATCAAATAAAACCATTCTGAAAATCCTAAAGAAGACTGTCAATGAAGCTGGTCGCGATTGGCACGTCCAACTCAATCCCGCACTGTGGGCCTACAGAACCAGTATACGCACTCCCACAGGTGCTACACCCTACGCCCTTGTCTATGGTTCTGAAGCCATCCTTCCCATTGAGGTCGAACTCCCATCCCTCAGGGTGTCGTTGAAAGGTCTCATATCAGATGAAGAATACAGAGTCTCTAGGCTACAAGAACTAGAACTGCTCGAGGAAAGGCGCCAGAAAGCTTTTGACCATCTCAAAGCCTATCAACAGATGATGTCAAGAAGCTACAACCACAAGGTTAGACCAAGGTGCTTCAAGGTTGGAGACCTCGTTCTAAAAGAGAACCCTCGCAATCAATAGGACAGAGAAAAGAAAGGTAAGTTCGAGCCTAACTGGCTTGGGCCCTATGTGATTGTAGCTGCTTACAGATCGAGGGCATATCAATTGGCCACGTCAGAGGGTGAGTTGTTTGATGATCCAATCAACAGCATGCACCTTCACCGGTTCTATACCTAGGAGAACCCCAATGCAAGGGGGCACAATAAAATCAAAAATCAAAAAATGCAAAAAAAAATTAGAAAAAAAAATGGAAAGCACACAAAAGGAAAAATCGTCCTTTGGTGAAAACCTGGCAAACAGGTGTCATGTTACTCTCTAGCTCCTCGTGCAAGTAAAAACAAGTGATGAAAACCTGGTAAACAGGCGTTACTTGTGATAAACCGCCTTCTCCATCTTTGAGAACCCAATCACTTTGAGTCCATTCTTCCTTCGCTCATTTTCCATCTGACTCATATCTACTCCACAATAAACACTTGACAGTTACCTATCATGGCTTGATACTCACCTTGTGGCCTTGTCAACCAAGGTTTTGTCCCATACCGTCTCCTCAATGTGAGCCTAGTATAGTGTCTCTCGTCAGTGTCCATGGTCCAAGTCTGTGAACTACGTTGCCTCTGCGTCGTCACGTAGGCAAGGCCATTATTCTAATGCGCCCTCGAGGCTTCCATTTCTTCTGTGGTCCCATTCATCCCCTTTTCTTTTCTTCATTTTTGTTGTCTTTCTTCTAGTCCATCCATGGTCCATTAGGGTTTACCCCGAACTACGTTGCCTCTGCGTCGTCACGTAGGCAAGGCCATTTAGCAATGAGCCCCCGAGGCACTAGGTCAGTCCCTTAGGGTCCGCCTCCCCAATAAGGATTGTGCAAATCTTCTCACCAAGCAAGCAAATGCAAGCAGAACCCGTGCCTCAAGCAGAAATCTTGACAATGAGCATTTTAACCTACCCAATGCAAAGCAAATACCCAAGGTCTTCTACATGATTTTATGCAAATTAAGGCAAGAAATAAACACATATCAACGCAACAATGCTTTGTAGATCAGAAACATGGTTAACAGTTTGAGTCCTAATTTTTGCTATCATACCTTCCTATGCTACTCAAGGATGCCAAAAGCTAGAGATGCTATGATGGGGGCATGATTATTTTCTTTGTTTGCTATTTGTGGATTAAACTTTAGTAATGTGAAGCCTTGTCTCAGGACATGATCGGCAAAAGATCATCGAGGACATCAACGGTCTAACACGAATGGGGGCAATCCTTGCTTGTTGAAATGCAAGCAGTACTCAGGTCATCTAGATTCAATTTTGACTAGAGGCTTGTATTAGCTTGCTAAATCAAAATCCATGTAAGCAGTACTCAGGTCATCTCGGTTCAATTATACCTCGATGCTTGTATTCACTTACAACATTTCAGAAAATGTACCACAAAAATATGCCCAATGATGAAATAAAGCATTCTAAAAGCAACACATCCATCCTATATCCACATACACATCCATGCAATCCTCATTATCCAAACTATGCAGAGTAATGATATCAAGTAAAGTTTCTAAGTCATCTTATCACAACCATTCGTCTATCTGTCTATCATGTCATTCTTGTGTTGATCAAGTACATTTGGACTTCACAAAAACAAAGCATATAGGAGCATATCAATCATTCGTAGGACTAGTCCTGCACATGCTTAGGTTCATAAAATACGCCATCCAATACATTAGGTCACCAATACATTTGCATCACATCACATCTTAAAGCACAGTTACACCATCACATAGAAATCATAACACATATACATACATTTGCATTAGATCATCTAGACGTCCCATAACACAATTGCACCATCACATAGAAATCATAACACATATACATACATTTGCATTAGATCATATAGACGTCCCATAACACAGTTGCATCATAACATAGAAATCATATTACATTTTGCATTCATTTGAAAACATTAAATCACATAGACATCATATAGCAGCATATCATAAAACATCTCATATAACATCCGATAGACCATCTAAATATGCACATACATCACATCATACAATAGAAGTAAATCTTCATCGCATAGCACATGCAATAGATACACAAAGCTGCATCATCATATATACTATCATATAAAAGAGGTCCAAATGTACAAAATCGTCATCTATCTCTGGAATAAAAGTGTCATATACAATATGCATCCAAAATGGATGGTGATACATGTCCCAAAATGTATAAAATCTGATCTGTGTCTATCCCTGCTGCTGTGGGCCGCCACTGCCAGCTCTTGACTGCCGGGGACCCATCACGGAGGCCCCTGACTGCGATGGACCTGCTCTCTGAGTCGCCCCAGATTGACTCCTGAAGCTCCTTGCCCTCTGGCTCGATGCCACGACACCGTGGTATAACCCTCGGTAATACTAAGCCTGGGACTGTGCTCTGGCTAGATCTGTCTGTGCCTGTGCCAACTGCATCTGCAACTGGCCAACCTGTGCCTATGCCTACTGCACCTGCCCAACCAAAAATGAACTCGCTGCATCTGTCCCCATAGCAGCCACAGCAGTGTCCTGCTCTACATGGATAATCCGTACCCATGCGTCGGCCATGTCTCTGTCGTGAGTCAACCCAGTGATCACCGCTGCGTCTGTCTCTCACCTCTGCTCTACCCTCCTCAGCTGTGCCTACAGCTCTCGCACCTGTCCCCTCAGACCAGCTATAGTCCTCTCATGAGCCTCTCCCTGCACTGGCCCCTGTGCTGCCTCTGCCTGTCCTGGCCCCTGTGACTAGGGCACCTGCTGCTGTGGTACCTGCTGGGGTGGTGGCATCTGTGCCTGCTGCGGTATCTACTGCTGTGCCTCTACCTGCCCTGGCACTGCCTGCTCAGCCTGATCTATCCTCCTCCGCTGTCTCGGCCTCTCTCCGGCCCTACCACCCTGTCGTCCTCAACCTCCTCTACCTCCCCTCCGCCCTGGGCCAGCCTCTCCCTCCTCCTCTGAGTCCGCCTCGTCAATACGAGGCACCAGCATGCTGGGTCCTGAATATCTCAGGAAAGGATGTGTAGTGATCCAATTCTCATACTCCTGTGTCACCCCCGCATCTGCTATCTCTCTCCTCATGTCCCATGCCACATACGACGTATGCTGGAACTCCGCCAGAGCCTCCTCATACGAAGCCATCGGCCCCCATCGGACCCTCTCTGCATGCGTCCGTGCTAACATAGCCTGCCCCTGGGGCATACCCTGTCTCCACCCAAACTGTCTCTACACCCTGCCCACCATCTGTCTCTCCAAGATGTGCCGTGTCCGACCTATCAGCCACCTGGTTTGAAAGCAGTATTGCAGCTCGTCTCCCTCGTCATCCCAGGGCTCGCAGTCTAGATATGGTCGCCAGACGACCACATCCACTCCGTCCAAGGTGTGTCTCCAGTACTCTAGCTTCCCCAGCCTGTGCTGGGAAATCACTCCTACATAGCCATAACTATATGGCTCTCCTCGCTACCTCGCGAAGACACATATCGGCCTAGTCACCGCTATGTGCTCCCATAGCTAGAACTGTAACAGCAACACCCCAGCCGATAGACTCGTGCTGCGGTGGTACACCACCTGATGCATGTCATGGTATAAATGGGCCAGCACGCAGACTCCCCATGCATATCGAGTGCCTTCAGTCAGCATCCGCTCCATGATCCTGCCCCATCCAATGGGGAACCCATGCGATCTCCTATCCGGGCATACAACGCCCCCGATCAGTCCAGCCACAATCCTAGGGAAGTAGTCATAGTAGTCGTATATATCCTGCCACGGGATAACCTATCCAGCTAGCTCGGGATCATCAAACACCCGCTGGCACTCGGCGAGTCCCACATCCCGCTGTGCATCATACTCTACTAACTCGCCTACCACAGGCAAGTGCAGTATCCGGTAGACGTCCTCCAAGGTCACCGTCATCTCTCCCGTCGGAAAGTGGAAGGTCTCGTCCTCACTGTGAAATCTCTCCACAGCAGCTGTCAGCAGTCCACGGTTCACCCGCACCTCGGGCATGAAGCACACATAATCCAATCCCATGGCACCAAGCGCCACTCTGTCAGTCTTCGTTAGCATATATCTCTGCAATAAGGGCATGGGAAACGTCTCCCTCGACTGCAGTGTATCCCGAATCTCCTCCTGCAAGCAAGCAAGGCAAAGCGTCAGTCTCAAGCAACATATACCATACTCAACATACCTACTGAACTATATCAACTAAACTTAGCATTTCAAATTGATCAAAATAGCACACTACATCTCTTGACTAGATTTCTGCAATCTCGGAGATAGCTCATCGATTACCACGTCAAACAGGACACTAATCAAGTCAATTTGGCTAAGTCCTTTGCTATCCACAGCAAATGCGCCACTACAGGTGGTAAAAGCACCGTTTTTTGGTATATGCGCCGCTAAAATCGACATATGCGCCGCCTCGCACAAATGCGCCGCCACAATGCATATATGCGCAGATCCGACAGATGCGCCGCAAAATTCGGCATATGCACTAGCATATTATGAAAGCGCTGCTACAATCGACATATGCGCCGCATTAACAAATGCGCCGCTACTTTCAACATATGCACGGCTTAAATACACATGTGCCGCCAAATTACCTAAGCGCCACTATATTGCGCAGATGCGCAGTTTTTATGTATGCACCCGAAACTGACATATGCGCCGCGCAACGACAAAAGCGCCACTTCGCGAGGCATATGCGCCATTCCGAGTTGCGGCACATGCATTTGACCTATTTTCTAAGTGCATTTATGACACCTAAAGTCAACCCTAGGAGAAATTTTTTGAAACACATACCGGGGGTCCTACCTCTGCTGGCCGCCCGAATCGACGGATTCGCTCAAATCGGTGCTCCTCGCACGGAATGTCTGCTGCTCTGGCTGCCATGCTGCTCCAAGTTTGCTCTAGGCTCTCTCAATCCAATCCAGAGTAAACAAGTGTACAAATGACTATTCTTGTGGACCCAGCTCCTATTTATAGCCTCCAAACCCTAATTCTAGCTAGGTGATGACTGTAACTACTTTCCATGCCCATTTTTCTTCCTGTTTTCTTCCCGCATCCCTGACCGCGTCCCTTTTCCTCCAACCTATCCTAACCCCTTCGTCTTCGTGAGATTGTCCGTCTCCGTTTCTTTCACCCTTTTCCCGTCCAATCTCCCGAGGGGGCATCCTACCATCATTGAACCTGTACCAGGGGCAAACTGGGGCATGTATCATCACTACCAGACTATCAATTCTTTGAAGCAACGCTGTAAACTGCATTGCATCAAAGAGGGGCAAAATGTATACGCCTAAAAATGACACGAATCATCCTAAATAAATATTCTAAATATTTATTCCATTCTTCTATTAATTAAATAAATATTCCAAATTTATTTAATCGATTCATTTTTCCATAATTAAATAAATCTATTTATTTAATTAAAATTCTTCTAAGTGTCCTACATGATTAAATAATCATAAATTATTTAATTAATCTAAATTCCTCTATCCTAAGTTCTAAATTCCAAAAATCCACCTCACCTTTCCACCTCACCTTTTCCACCTCACCTTGTCCACCTCATCAGGTTGCACATGTAATTAAATATATTTAATATTTAATTATCTTATTTTCCCTCACCCACATGGCCTATTTCTTCTCAAATCAAAGGTTAGTTAACTAATCAGTCAAAAGAGTTAACTAACCTATCAATTGAGTCAAATCCTCAATCAATTCAGTCAGTTCCACGATTTATTCTTCTAACTGATCAATCAAGTCTGTTAACAGACCAGTCAATGGAGTTAACTCTCCAATCAGTTTTGTCACATCCCCCCTTTCATGATGAAGCTGGGACACTTGTCACATTTCCACTAGTTGCACATTCCTCAACCATCCTCAGCCGTTGATCTTCATATCTCCTCTCAACCGTTGATTCCCGTTCTTCCAAGTCTATAAATGAAGCTTCATCCCTCCATTCTAATCATCCAGGCTTTTGACATCGTTACTCTACAGAAATATCACCAGCGCGCCTTTGGCACGCTTTTGTCATTCACAAGCTTGAGATCACATACTTGCATTGGAGCTCATCTTCATTGCATCTCATCATAGCCATTCACCGTCAACTTCCTACAAACAGCTAAAAAGATTGCACTCTCTGAGGGCTCATCTCATCTGTAAAAGGACGATTTGTGATAGGCGAACAACAGAAGTTTAGAAACAGGAGAGGTTTGCACTGTGTTTGTTCATTGCTTCGTTCATTGAATCCTTCTTGTTTCACTATTCTGTTGATGTTTGGGTCTTGTTTAATATCATTTGATTGATCACCATTTTACCCTTACAAAAACAATTTAGCATAAAAAGTTTTGTCTAAAATGTGTTTGCCTAAAACCTTTGTGGGTGAAAGAGTTTTGGCCAAAACTCATTAAACTATCACTTGCACCCACAGGAGGTTCAAGGAATATGCCGATAGGAACAACTGATGACTTTAGAAAATTTTCCAGTTTTTTACGGCATGGGACAATTTTGAGCACTATAATGCTCACATATAAAATACTATTGGCTAAATATAAATAGAAAAAAACCATAGGACATCATTTGAAGTTTCACCCAAATCAATTTTGTCCAAATTGACTTTTCTCTAACCTTTGAGTTTGTGCTAGAACTTCTTCCACCTTCTACACCACTGATTTGAGGTAGATTTTCAACCTTCACTTTGATATATTTTTCTAAGATGAAAATTTTATTTTTAATTAAAATAAAATTGAGATTTATATCAACATTGATATCAAACTTGAAATTGATATCAAATTTTATATAATGGATATCAAAATTTACATTCTAACATTGGTATATCTAACAAATGAACAATTTATCTAATTTACAATTTCTCTGACATTCTGATATGAATTTAGAATGCACAATTTTTATAATTTACAATTCATCAATTTATGTATCAATATTCAAATTGATATCTTGAACATTAGTTTATCAATTTATATATCAATTCACTTGAATTGATATCGAAATTGAACTTAATATCAAATATGATATCAAAATTAAAATTGATATAAAATCTAATATCAAATTTAAAATTGTTATCAAATTTTTATGTGGAAAAAAGAGATCTAGACTAATTGATGAACTAACCTAGTTCAATCTTTATCTACACAACATTAGAACACAAGCCATCAACGGCTTTATGTTTGGCTATTATCCCTAGAGAAGAGCCAAGCTAGGTTGGTGGGGGCTTTGTTCCTTTGTTGCAAAGATGAAAGATTGATAACTAATGGATTGATTAAACTAAGCAATGTGAAGACCTAATTGAATGATTGAGAAAAAGTACAGATAATTGTTACTATTTACAGAAAGTAAGAGCAAAACATAAAGGAATAGATCAGATGGAACCTGGCACCAAAAGTAGGAGCTAATTAGGCAAGACACCAGCGCGGGGTGCTAAAGTCCTTAGGGTTTTATATGGATATAACTTCTATTCGATGATGTCATTCCTCAATGTTTGAAACCTCTTGTTACGATTTACACACATGCAAAAGGGCAAAAATGGTTGTGTTGTATAGGGGCTTTCCTCAGTCAAACCCTATGTTGGTGTTCCCACCTCCACAATAGCAATGATGATGATGATAGAGAGTGTGTGTTCACGATTAACAAAGGTAAAAACAATGATAAAGATTGCAATAAACAAATACAATGAAATGGTCTTACCATAAGCATGAAACCCTTGTTGGATTGGTGTCACAACACAAATCACCCACAAGGAGTTGATGGACAAAGAAGAAGCTTTTTTCAAATATCTACAAATGTTAGTACAATGACAATAATAATATTTACAAGTAGAGAGATTCACTAGAAAGAATTCATATCCTAAAAGTTGTAGAGAGCTTTTGTTGATAGATCAATCATGTCTCTCAAAATGAGAGAGAGAGAGAGAGAGAGAGAGAGAGAGAGTTGTTTATATATGAATCCCAAGTACTTTTTGGGGGCTTGATTGGGTAAGGCCGATAAGATGCATCACTCAAGTAAACAAGGTTGGCATTCAAGTTCAAATTCTTTTGGCATGATTCGAATGCTAGAGCATGGCATTACTATCCTAGTGAAATTTGTCCTTGAAAGACCCATTAACAAGGGACTTAACCCTGTTTCTTAGAAAAGTGGTGAAACAGACACATTGCAAGCAAAGATAAACATACACACTAAACTGAGTGCTAAACCTAGTGTGAAATTGTAAGTGGTGACAATTTACGACTCTACATTTAGATGCCACTTTAGTCAAGGTATGAACTTACATTCATACACACACTAAAGTACAGAGAATCCAAATCTCTTCACTAAAACATTAAAGACGTAGAATGTCGCTAAATTAAGAGATGTGATAGCCCCCAAGCTTAGGATTCTATGAGTCTATAATGCTTAGATAAAGAGGTTATACATACACAAGACACATAGCATGAATCACACATATACATATACACCTATGTCTAAAAATTATCAAACACCAATTGAGACCTAATATTATATGCCAGAACAACTATGGTTAACAAAGTAATATGGTCAAATCCAAACATACACAAAGCATACATGGAGCATACATGAAGCATACATAGAAAACAAAAGCATACAATGTATTATTCTCAGGCTAACAAGCTACGTTATGCTAGGAATCAGACCAAAAACATGCATCATGAGCAACATGTTAGTAAAATATTTTGTTTACTAGGTGTTCATGAATACATAGCAAATGAAAACATCACATGCTAGTAAGATCCGTAGATTTACTAGGTGAGTTTCATGTCAACAAGTAGCAAATGAAAACATCACAGGCTAGTAAGATCCACAAATTTACTATGTGAGCTTCATGTCAACAATATCAAAAAT
The DNA here is from genome assembly GCA_027924645.1 of Cunninghamia lanceolata. Lineage (NCBI taxonomy): Eukaryota > Viridiplantae > Streptophyta > Pinopsida > Cupressales > Cupressaceae > Cunninghamia > Cunninghamia lanceolata. The sequence goes on from BSBN01000317.1 coordinate 5,053,982, forward strand.
TACAAGCCAAGCAAAATGTGGTGTTTGCTAGGTAACTCTAGTAAAGTGCTACAAAGATGATCAAAAAGTGCTACAATAGCAAGACCAACCATGTGGTATGTGAACAAAGTGAAGCACATAGTAGAGTGTATGCCCCCACCTTAAAGTAATTGCTAACTCCATTAGGGTACAATTTCCTGTAAGGTAGAGAGAGATATATGCAAAATAGGCATGAGAACTTTCTGGAAGCATATGCCTAAATAGTATGTCTCCAAAAGCTACATCGTGATAAAGGATTTCCCCCAAGATGGGAAAACTGAGGTGATGTTGCAAGCAATTTACACAATGGCTTGTGTAATCATGGTATGAATTTGAGCATTGCAAGAGGGTGCCACATAAATCAAGTAACATCATACAATAGCACAAAGGGATCTACTTGACTAGAGTCAATATATGAATGGTTGTATAAAGGGACACTTGTTTTAGGAACTGTCATCATCCTCCAGTAAGTAGAACTATGAAGACGGAGGAAAAAATATCACATGAAAGAAAAATAAAAATATTGGGTCAACATGGGAGGATGCTAAATTATCCAACAGTTTGCATCATTCCCAAAGGCATAAAATTGCATTTACGACAAATTGAAGAATAAAGATACATAAAGAGGAATGTCACAACAAATTTGTTCTCCTTGTATCTTTGCACCAACAAGAGCATCAAGGGTCATCCAAATAGAACTAACAAATAAAATACACGCCAAGCAACACATATAGGGGTAATAGTACATACAAGCATAACACAAATATTACACATGAGATGGAGGTACTACCCTTGTGAGTCAGACTATAGAAAATCATCTGCATCCTAATCCTGCTCATCATAAAGGGATGGGGGACAAGATGCTATAGGGACTATGTCAAGAAAGGTACATGGAGTGACACCTGGTTCAACACATGCAAGATCAGTCACTAGGGAAGGATCCTCACGCAAGCTCCCAGAGGCCAAGTGCACCAATTGTGTGAAAATCGAGGACAACTCTAAAAAAATTTCAATGGTTCGAGGTTGTCTTTTGAATCACTATCAGAATATACCACGATCGTTGATATGTTAGTGCTAACTACAGTGTTGTGAGCACTATTCATCACATAAGAGGAATCTCCAAGTGGAGGAATATAAGAATTTTTTAGACTCAATGATGGTGAAGGTGGCGATCACTTAGGAGGGGGAAGGGGTTCAACCCCTATAGCAAGCTGGTGAGCCATAGTGCAACTTTGTCTCGTGTTGTTTCACATTTTGAGTTCATCTTGTATGGTTTGGAGCATTTGCAGAGGGAACTAGGATGCTTCCTAACATATATTCATTTTCTTCCTCTACTCGAGGATCAGGAGGAACACAAGAAACTACCGAAGGTTGGGAGACAATAGGAGGAGGGTTTCTCAAGGTAGGTTGTCATTCTCTTGCAGCCTGCAAAATAGCTGGAGGTACTGAGACATCCACAGATGATTGAGAAACAACAGGGAAAATCTCCCTTACATTAGATTTCTTTCCTCTAGACATCGAAGAGGCATAAGGAATAAAAGTAATCCCTAAAGTGTGGGGAGGTCTAGGTTGTGCAAGGTGTTTGCCTCTTGGTCTTGGATGGGATGGAAGAGGTGGAACCTCAACATAGACACCACATGCTCGAGGTCAGGGGAGGACTCCCGATTGGGTTGTGGTCCATCCACCACCTGTGGAATAGGGGGAGCTACTGTCACAGCTGCATAAGATCAAGGGGCTCAAAGGTAGTAGCCAAGATAGCATGGGAGGAGGCACCAATAGATAATTGAGCAATTTGTCTATCTTTGAATTTTTGGTAAGAGAGAAATGGAACATCATTGTGAGGCCAAACAAGCTCAACTGGTTGTGGCTAGAAGTAATCAAGTGAAAAGTTTTTATAGACACTTGAAATTGTCCACTCATTGTTTCATTCCTAAACATTTCTAATTCATCCCTATTCATCCCTAAACCATCACTAATCATCTCTAAACATCACTAAATCACAATTTTTACCACATTAACTGCATAAACACATGTTTAGATAGTTAATTTATCAATTCCCATTCAATCTGTGATTTTACAATATTTTACTATCAAAATCACTATTCACGCACTACTCACTATTCATATGTACTTGCATTGGTACTCATCCCTAGCCAAAATGATTTATTAATCATTTATCTCATTTCTCTATAGTCCAAACATTAGATAAATTTAATTTATCTAATATCCCCTTACCCCATCCTATGAATTAAATAAATATTTTTATTTATTTAATTCCTATTTTCTACACTTTTGATTAGTTTTTCCTAAACTTAATTAACTAACATAATCCCCCACTTGCACAACCTATATCATAATCTAACCTTGGTCAAATCCTCTCCATTCCCCCAAATGTACAAAGGCATGGCCTCGTATACATGTCCACATGGCCTTTTTACAAGAGGCATGGTCAAGGACCCATGTACAAGGGTCCTTTTGTCCTCCATCCCCTATTCCTCCAATTTTAAATTGGACATGTACCCATGCTCCCAATTTAAAATTCAAGTCAAATCCACGTCATCCTCTTTTCCTCCAATATTAAAGTGGGCATGTACCCATGTTTCCCAATTTAAGATTCCAATAAAATCCAACCCATATATCTCATTTATTAAGTCAATCTCATCAATCCATCTTCCCAAGGTCAAATCTCAATCCTCGATTCATCCTTGATCCAAGGACATCTCCCATCCACTAATCTCGTCATGACACTTAGAAATCTCTCCTTTATTAAGATCTCTCAAACATCCTCCACCATTGATCTTCCAATTCAATCCTAACCATCCAATTGAGTCTCCAAAAATATATAAATCGGAGCTCACCCCTTCACAAATCACATCACTTCTTCATGCAACATAATGATGTCATTTTCCCTCCAAGATTCCATGAGAAGAAAGGTTATGTTGCCCATTTGAGGAGATATACACATCAACACCATCAAGGAGCACATCCCATAATCAAAGTTTGCATGTAGTTATCTTATTTAACTTCATATGTTTGCATTCCTTTTGCTCAATCTGAGATAGCTTAGGAATTGCATGAAATAGGTTAGTGTTTTAACTTGTTTTTCATGCTCATTTTCTTGGTTATACATTCTAGCATGCCCAGTGGGACGCGCCCACCTTCTAATCTAACATTCTTACAAGTTTCTTGTAAGTGCTACCATGCATGTTACAGTTGTGCCTACGATTGTAGATCAACACCCACGAGCCTTCTGTCAGTGCCTATGTCTACTAACACTCAATTTTTGTAGTATTTTCATAGATTAGCACCTATGTCTTAGGGATTAGTGCCTATGATATTTTGCATCATTTCATGATTTCATATCTTAAATCTTAGCATCTAACACATGTGTTTGACTTGGTTGCATCCCTAACATGTTCTAACAACCTATTTTATAGGTCTAACCCTCGTTTTTGTAGGTTTTTATCAAATTATAGCCCCCCATCCTTTATGTGTTGTATCAGCACCTATGACGTTGAGTTCAGCACCTATGCATCTGGTTTAGTGCTTGTGACCCTACTGTCAGTGTCTGTGTGTTACTATCTACATCCTGCATCCAGAACAATGCATGTGTCAGAGCTTCTAGCGCCTGTGTCTATCAGTTTCATGACCCCATAATGCTTTAGTACCCTTGTTATGGGATTAGTACCCATGACCTTGAGATTAGTACCTATGTGTTATGAATTACTACCCTTGTCTGTATCAACACCTAGGTCACTGCTCTTAGTGTCTATGTCTGTCTTTTCTGCACCCTACATCTCTGTCAATACCCTTGCATCCTCTGTCAGCACTTGTGACCCCCTGTCAATGTCTGTGTTTATTTCAAGCCTAATTTTTTATCTAACATCATTTCCTGGACTAATATTGGTGATTACGCCATCTTTTGACTGACCAGGACACTTCCAAGACTACTAATCTTGTGGTTTTGTAGCCCCGCTAGCCCAAGGAATCATTTTTTTCCAATAAACATAGGAACATTTTTTGGGGGCTTAAAAAGAACTTGTTTTCTTTGTTTGGGGTCATTTCAAGGTGTATGCTCTCTCCTCACACCTTTTGTACCTTGCACACACACCCCATTTCGCAAATGAGGACCCCCCTCTTCTGAAATTTTGGCTTAAGAGTATCAATTTAGCTCATTGATTCCTAAAGTGTTAGAAAGGTGATCAAATTGCTTTTTTGCTGTGATGGAAAGATTGGATGTCACTAAGTCTTCCAAAAACACTAAGTCAAGTTTTGGTCTTCATAGAAACTAAGTTTGATATCCCTTTGCGTTAAATCCATGGCCTACTGACTTTTGCGCTAGATCTTCATTCAACCGACTTTAGCGCTAGATTCATTATCAACCGACCGAGCGCTGAAACTGGAGTCTGCTAACTTAGCGTTGAAATCACCAAACACAGACTTAGCATTGCAAAACTGATCTTCCGACCAAGTCGGTGGACCCCAAAACTCGCGCCAAGTTTGAAGGTGCTTAAACCCATGCAAAGCACTAAAAAGGTAAGAGTCTAACCTCGCGCTGAAAACCATCGTTATCAACTAGGTTGGTAAGACTCCAAAACCATGCAAGGTCGGTGATGTCATTATTTCATGCAAACCCTAAAGTAAAACTCTACAACGTGCCGAGAACCATGCCGTACCCCCTGCATTAATGGCGATCAAATAGGGGAATAAAAGTGGTTTTTAGCCTGCATTTGAGCTCATTTGCATGAGCTCATTTGCATTGTGAAGATCGACTAAAAAGCTCTGCAGCTAGATTGAAAAGAGAACCAACAACGAATTGCCAGTAGATTCAAGCGATAGGAGCACTATGACCTGGACATTTCCATCACTTCCTGTCTCTACAACCAAGTAGGTGCCTTATTCTGGGCTTGGGGTTTTATTTCTTAAACTGGGGTTTTGTGTTTAAATTTAGAATGTGTTTGAATGAAAGGGTTTTACTTGCTAGTTTGGATTCAGTTTTTAAATTTGTTTGATTAGATGGAAAACTGGACATTTTGTTTTAGGAAACCTTTCATTCAAAGATCCCTAGTTTAGAGTAAATTGAGTAGTTGAACTTCCAAAATTTGATCTTATGAAACCCTTGATTGTGCAAAATCAGAAATCCATTCATTAAACATTCCAAATCCTTACTAAATTTTCATGTTGAATCTTTTGACGCTGAAATTTCTGAATAGACCTAAAATGAATAAGCCAAATCACAAGTAGGTCAAACCTTGTCCAAATTTCTGGTAATATCTAAAAGATCATTCTGTGCCAGAAAGCAAGCCTCCCAACTTAGTGCTAAAAGTGCTCTTAACTAACCTTAGGGAAATGAAGTCAGTCAGAAACCCCAAAAAATTCTGCCAAGACCCAAACTTTTTTTAGCGCTAAAAGCTTAGTCAAACTAACTTCGTGTGAGAACTCGCCTTCTCCGACTTTGGTCAGACATCACCCAAATCTCCGCTAAGTCACTAGACCTAAAAAATCTCTGCCAGTCGCTAACCCTCATCTTGCATTGAATTTATGTCCCACTGACCTACGCGGAAATGTCCCTCTACCAACTTTTAGTCAGTCACCCATAAAAACCATGCTAGGTCTATTATCTCCAAAATCTGCATAGGGGCACAGTGAACAATCTAGCGCTAAAATTCATTCTCTTTGACTTGCACCAAAATGACTCCTCACCGACCTCCAAGATCCATCTAAGTTGGTCATAACCAAAACTGGCACAAGGTTGAATGGACATAAAATCCGCGCCAAGTTGAAACAAGCCAAAATCGGCGCTTTCTGACCCGAAAGTCTGAGACCCCTGAAATCAGCGCAAACCTTAAAAAATGATTGTTTTCATGAGAACTTCAAATGTAAAAGGGCCAGTTTGATTGAAATGAATGTTGCATTGATTGAATAATGATCAGTTGCATATTTTAATTTAGATTTTGGTGAATTTAAGCATTTATTGCATGGTTTAATATGGATTTTGATGCTATTTTATTTAATCATGTGGTAAATGTAGTAAATCAGTAATTTATCAGACTTGTGCATTTCAGAGCTAGGCATTTATAGATATTAGTCCTATAAGGTAGATTATGACATAGTGGCATGGCAATCAATTTGTGAATCATGCATTCAAACTTAGGAATTAGGAAAACTATTAAACTATCAAGACTTATAAGGTCTGGTCATGCAGGTTAAATGACTGTAAGGGCTCAAACCATGAAGTATGAGTTTAAAGGCCTTCCTCCTCAGATTAAAATCACCTCTGGATGGAAAACCATAGGGGACACCGATCTAGGTCACTTTCACTTAGATGATTTCAGAAATAGAATATTTGGACCCAATTCAACTCCAATGGCCAAGAAGATAAAGGACAGTGGGATTGTAGAGGTTGTTGCCTTACCTACTTTAGCCCAATGTGCAGAACTGATAGTAACCTGTGGTGAGAGATATGACCCATTGACTAGGACCATACAAACTCCTAGTAGGGAAGAATTAGCAGAGACCTTTGGTATTCCATGGTATCCAATGTTGACCATGCCAGATAAAATAGGTGCAGAGGAAACATTCAAGAAAGGCATGGAAACATGTAAAAAGCATATAAATGACCATTGGATGAAGAGCAAAAGGTCCACCATCATTAAGCTTCCCCATACTTTGTACATAAGTGACTTCCATGATGAGATTGGAGACTTGGTGACTTTGCTCAGTAAAATATATGGACTAGCCACTGCATCAACCTTTGAAGGCAGGATGTTCATGATGATTGAGGAGATAGTTAGTAAAGGAACCAAATTTCACTAGGCTCACATATTGAGTGATAACATGCATGAGGCATTTGGAAATTTTAGAGAAAAACAAATATTCAGGTGGACTATGTGGTATATTCATTAGCCAATCCGAGGAATGAATATGTTGTGCTATCCAAAATTGGAGAAGTTGGCAATGGTGAACACTAGGTCAAAGTATATGAATGCTATGATCAATTAGTGTTGTCCCAATCTCTCATTCATTATAAAAGGGTAAATGATGCATTTACAATGTATATCACAAGATTACTACAAGGTACCGTAGCTCTTAGGACATCTCCTGAAGCAATGAATGAAATTATGCAATATGGGAGATGGTACATCCAGTTTTAGAAATTCACCTATTTGAGGATCTAAGGTTTCACTAGTCTACCATATAGGCTACCTCGGTACCGAACAGATAAGGTGGTACTTCTGGAATAGTCAAGACAGCTGATCACTTGTGCAGAAAAACTAAAACACCTCCATAGAACAAATATCAAGTTTCCAATCCTATTGGGTAGAGGTAATTATGCATGTGTCTCTCTTGGAGCAGCTGAGCATTCTAATAACGAGTTGTAGTTACTTGACCTTCATTTCTATACAAAGAGAGATCATTTTGACCCACAAAGGATAATGGAGAAATATGTGAGCAAAAGACTATTTCACAAGATGCATCTAGAAGATTTTTGGGCTAATTGTGTAGACGATTACGAAGTGTTGAAAAGAACTGACTCAAGGCTGTCTCTTGGGTTCATAAGGAAATTCCATATAATAGAAGTCCCAAACCAACTAAATGATGATGAAGATGTAGTGCAAAAGGAACCCTAGGAGGCCCAATATCAACAACGAGTCCCTCTTCCTAACTGGGCAAATGCAAAGGAAAGTTCTTTGGATGCAGTAGTGAAAGAACCTATAAGATTAAGTAAGATATGGGTGAGGAATCAAGTTGCAATATTAGAGAGGCAAGGAGTGCAACTTACTTACATAGCATTTAAATCTAAAAAAGAATCTGGAGATGAGGAAGACACACCCATAGAAGTGCCAGATGATGCACAGCAAGCTCAAGAACCATCAAGGAAATCTGATAGTGAGGAGCATACACCTTTGGTAGAGAAAGGGGATGCAAAGAAAGTTGTTTGAAAAATTAAGAAGAAAGATATGCCTCTTGCCACAAGGACAAGGGCATCCAAGAGGAAGGACATGCCAAGTGGGCCGGGAGAAGGGTCTAAAACAAAAAAGCTAAAAGTTAAAACAACTGACATCACTATAGAATTCTCTACTATTGCAGCATTAGATAGCACAAACATTCATGTAACCTCTTCACCTCATGCTGCTCCAACCACAAGTGTTGCCCCACTTTCTCCTTCTGCTCCAATTGCAACTGCTACCATAGCTGTTCAACAAACCGCCTCTGCTTCTTCTCTACTTGCAACCACAGTCTCCACAGCCTCATGTCCACTAACAATTGACTCAAGTAGCATGAGTAGCCCCACTTCTCCCATCACTACCTCCTCTTTCCCTCTTATTTCTACCACATCTATGCCTTCCATTTCTTTTGTCTCATTCTCTACCTCCTTCTCCCTACCACCGATTTCTTCCATACTTTCACCATCTTTCCCTATGCCTTCTTCCTTTATTGCTTCACCAATTGTCATTTCCTCCGCACTACCTACCTCTTCTATTCCACCTTCTTTGGGGTTTACCTCATTTGCAAATTTAACACATATCGATTTATCTTCATTCGCTGTACATTCATTGGCTTCAGCCACCAATTCTTTGACCCTATCAAGTATGCAAGATTCACTTCCTCTAGCTGTCCCAGCGCTAACAGGAATTGAAAAGGTGTTAAAACAAATTAAATCTCAAGAGAAGGAGAAAATAACAAAAGTGTCTGATGAACCTCCTCTTGCACCTTCTACTAAGGTTGAAATAGTTGAAATCCATGAGAGTCCAACTAACAAAAAGACTACAGAGGCAGTTCTACAGGTGGCAGAGCAAGATGTGAAAGAAAACCTCCAACACCTCAGGCCAGCCACTGAAGAAGAGGAAGTTGATAAAGTAGAAAGGGAGAATATTCATGATGAATCACCTGAAAGGGAAGATACCCATGAAAATGTCCTTGAGATTTCTTCTACTGCACCAAATTAGCTCCAACAATTACTCACAGAGAAGGAACCTCGGGTGGAAGTGATGCAGCTAGATTTAGATGCTTTATTGGCACAAGTAGAAAGGCCAAAGAAGCCAAAGAAGGCAAAAATACAATCACGAATATACAAAGATGCATCGAGCTCAAGAATAGCAGAGGTTGTTGTCACTCCTACTGATATTGACATATCAGAAGTGAGAGCCGAAGATTATATTGTCTCTACTGTAAACCTGGGTCCCAGATCAAGGAAACAACAAATTGATGACTTCACAGGTTCAATGTCCTCAGTAATGGAGCAGCTGAATAAGGATGAAATGACTAAGCCAGAATAGAGGAAACAAAATGAGGAGTTAAGATCCTGCATAGGGTCTCTAATGAGGCCATTGAATTTAGAAGGGGAACCAACTACAACTTCAGCCCTGCCACTAAAGGAATAGTTGGACAAATTCGATGACATCAAAATAAATTATGCTGGAATGCAGGAATGGTTTAATAAAGTATATAGTGATGGCTGTGAAGCAATTGATTTTGCTGTCAAGTTGCATAAGCACATTAGATTGTCGAAAGAAGGATGGGATGAATTGTATGAGGAATGTGAGCCATATGAAGAATATTACTCTCATATGTTCCCGAGAGTATAAGCAATTGAGAAGATGCCTAACCAAGTTTTGCTATTAGAAAATATTCTTTCAGCGGAGAGGCTGCACAAATCTATAGAGTGGTATCAACAGATGAACTTGAAGAAGGAAATCCTGAACAAAGTCAAAGAATTGCATGGGGAGGCAAATGAACAAGTACTTTCTATAATTTGTGAAATAAATGATATTTTCAAAGAATGTTTGGATCCTGGGTTTGATGATCTTGATCCATTGGATGTGCAACACTGCAAAGATAAATTATACCAAGCTATTCATGGGGAATCCACACTGAATGTGGTAGGAAAGTTGGAGAAAGTTAGTAGTCTTTGGGCTTCCTTCATCACATTTCAAAAAGGCAGAAGATCAATAGAGGACGTGTACACCCAGTACTACTAGGGCTGGGAAAATCTCAAATTCAGAGCAAATTATGTTAAAGATCTAGATCCCTCATATAAATCTAGCATTTGCAGCTTGGGTGGCCTATGCCAATAAGAAAGTTGAGGAAGACAAGATAGATTTAGAAGATGCATAAAATGTTAAATTATTTGAAATAAAAAATGTAAATCCTAGCACTTGTAAATAATGTTGTATTTAGAAGGCCATGTGATGCTATTTTATCTTTATTATGCTTTGAAAAGTGACTTTTCTCTATATATGGCTTAATGGGTACTTAATTTGTCCAAATTCAATGTATCTAGAGGTCATTTTTCATCCTTTTCCTACAGGACAAATTGTAATCCAGGAATGTAAAATGTTGTTATGAATGTATTTAATGTTGTTAAATCTAGGCCGTCGGTGTTGAGTCAATCTCCACTGTACATCCAAAACTTGATATGGTGCCTCTCCTACATAAAGGGCCATCATTCTCTTATTTGTAAGACTCTTGATGTTGAATTGTTCACACTCTGCCAAATTCTGATTAATGCAAAGCAGGTTATTGCAGGTTTTTTGGGAATTTGTCTCTTGTATTGTCAATTTGGTTTCATGGTTCACATCTTGATCTACATTAATTAAATCATGCGTTTGCAATGTTATTGATTTGTTAAGGTATTTGATGAACATTCAAGTCCATAATATTAGTTAATTGCTGATTGTAAGTAGTTGTGCATAGTTAGCCTGGGCTATTGAATCGAGCTAAGTTCAATTGCATTATAGTAGTTAAATTGCGCCAACATTTGGGTATTTAATGAATGTATGTAATCTAAAAATCTGGGAAATCCATAGAAGATAGCACTATTTTTTGCAACACTATAGCAAAGTTTTAGCTTGGTAAAGCATAAAATTGGTTTAATTTCTAAATGTTTGTCTACCTGCAGCAATCTTTACTTTGTGAATGTCACTTAGGATCTCTCTAAACTCTACTTCCTTTTGTATTTTCTTATTAATTAGTTGTTAGATTTAGATTTCAACAACACTTTACAAAGAGATATCAGTTGATCAATCATAAGGGTTTGCATGTATTGTTGTCCCAACCTGTCAAATCTATCACATTGCATGTAAGACCCTTGTAGGAATAGCTAGTACATCCAACTAAGAAATTCCAAGCATGCTAAGACCTAGCTATATTATCCTTGGAGTAGTCTTACCTAGGGTAAGATACTTTTCAAGAGAGGTGTGATCCCAGCAATCATACCTGCGTTGTTTTGTGCTAAAACCACCATCAATAGAATTAGTGCTAGACGGAGGGGCTCCAAGTTGAAATCCCCTCCATAAAATCAGCAAGTCTAGGGACTAGACAGAGACATACCAGGTCTAGCTTAGCTGGAGAGGAGTTGCTATATTTGGCAAAGTTTAGAAGAACTAGAAGAGATCAAGGAATACCCAGAGCGCCAAGGGCTCAATCTGTTCCAAGAAACCCAGTTGCAGCCCCAATTAATCCTCCAATCATGGCTTTTTTTGCTGCCAATAACCAGTCTCCATTCGAATTATGTGCTTATCATGATATGCCCAAGAACCCTAACAAGTTCTGCTCCAAGTTTCGCATGAATGATCCAGATAGAACTACCGACAAACACATTAAAATCTTTGAAGGTAACATGTTCATGCACCAAATACAATATGAGGATGTGGCCTATCGGTTGTTCCCCTATTCACTACAGGACGAGGCTTACTACTGGTTTGCTAACCTTCCTGCTACTTCCATAAACTCATGGCTGAATTTGACGAATGTGTTTCTGGATTGCTTCAGGATGCCTACTACTCCGGCAGACCTTTACAGATCCTTTGTGGAAATTTGTCGAGTTAAAGGTGAGTTGATAAGTTCCTTTAATAATCAGTTCCAAAAGGCTTTTAGTAGTTTGCAAGCTCCTTATCCTATAGGTCAGGTTGCAGCCCTACCAATCTACTATGCAGCCCTGGATAGGCTTACATCTATGTTTGTATGCAAGGCTAACCCACCTCCAACCAATCTCACTCAAGCAGACACTGAGGCTGTAACAGTAAACACCCAGCTGGAACAGACAACAATAGGTCTGTTGAACCACATGGGTCCCGTAGCGATGCCAAACTAGATACCCATGATCAACCAAGCCCTGGCTAATCATACCCCTATGATGAACCCTATCCCAACCCCTGCTGCAACACAAGCCTTAGTGGTCCACCCAAGAAATCCCATAGCAGAATTACCTCTAGCTCAAATGCCTTTTCTACAGTCTACTAAAGCAACTAAGGCAAGAGATGACAGAGATGACATCAGGGAGTTGGCAGAACAAATGAAGAAGTTCACTGTAGAAGTTACTCATCTAAGAAATCAAAACACGTATTTGCAGCAGAGAAATCAGAATCAAAGTCAGTACTAGAACTAAAATCAATATCAGAATTAAAATTTTCAATGACATAATCAGACCTAGAATACTAGGCCTAATAATGGTGGAGTTCCATCATCTTTGGAAAATCAAAATGCTGATAACCGTCCACCCAGCCGAGTGATGTTGGCTGAAGCAGCATTGTCTTCATGGTGCAGACTGTACAATACCAATGCTCATTCTAAGTTGGACTGTCTGGAATTCCAAATAACATCCAGTATCTTTCAGATGGAGATTCAGAATGCAAAAGCACAAGAAAATCCTCCAACGGGGTATGAACTAGTTTCATCTTAGAGGTATGATACTTCCCTCTACTTGATAGTTATACATTCCCTTTCCAAGATGATAATTAGCCTAAGGAAGAGGAGTGCGAATAAGTACATGCTTATCAACAATATAACAAAACCCCATACAACTTGAGAAGTATCAAGCCCAAGGGTCCTTTCACCACTTCAATCCCTCCAAACAACTATCGAATCCCACCTGACCCAAAGGCCTCCAATAATCCTGAACCCCTAAAGGCGACACCCCAGTCAATGCATCAAGGAGCTATAGTTGAAAGTTCCCAAAGGTTTGAGTTAGCAAAGATGGGATAGTATGTTGTGGATGAGCTCAAGAAGATGAAAGTTAGCTTGTCTGTCTTTGAGTTATCAAAAGTACCAGAAATTAGGACAGCTTTCTTTTAGGACATGGGAGCAAGTACTAAGGTAGATTCTTCCCAAAAGGAGACTCCACCAAAGGACAATTCAGATAAAGGAAAAGATAGAGTCCATGTAACATATGCTGAACAAAAGGTCACATTGTACAAGGATAAAAGGGAAAGCCCACCTTTTCTCTTGACTCTTAGAATATTCGGGAAGAGCCTTCATAATTATTTAGTGGACTCAGAAGCCTCTACCAATGTGATGCCTTTATCAATATGCAAAGCACTAGGTCTCACTCCAACAAAACCCTCCAGGAAAGTCACATAGCTGGACAAAACTGAAGTGAACATAATGGGTGAACTGAATAGAATACACATGCAACTAGCCTATGATCCTAGGGTGTAGCAATACATAGACATTCAAGTAGTTGATATCCTAGATCAATATGGCATGCTGCTAAGCAGAGATTGGTCCAGGACTTTGAATGGTTACATGGCGACGAACTTTTCTCATAGGTGGCTTCCATGGAAGGTATTGGCAAATCAGATTTGTATTGAAAGAGAGCTGAAAATGAAGCACATGATCACAGAGTATAACCAAACCAACGAGATTATGCTTTGAGAAGTGGATTTGGGTGTCTATCTTCCCCATGTTGATCAGGCAGAGGAGATACTCATGCTAAATTGTAGCAAATTTTCTGATCAGTGACACACAGAGTACCAAGAAACCACAAAGGCTTGTGTGCAGACAGTCCTAGAGTCCTCCTTTGATGATGATGAGCCAGACATATTTGAAGGATTTCGAGACTTTGTAGCTAAATTAATGAGTGATCAAGTGGCTATCGGAAATAAAATACATATGGAGGAATTGTTGCTACCAAGCTAGTGCCATATTCATGATGCATCTCATTCCAAATTTACATGTTTGCTCTGTCAAGAGGTAGTAAAACAAGTACAGAAATATTTAAAGATTCCCATAGCCTTAAAGGAAGATCCAATTGTTACAAAGAAGGTGGATCCATAACCTTAATCAAATGAAAAGTGACAAACAAAACAGAATAACATCAATGATGATTTTCACCTTTGGACATTAAGATTTGATGGATCTAGGTGCAGGCAAGGATCTGGGGTAGGTTTTGAACTGATTAGCCCCACCGGGAGTTCATATTTGGTAGCACACCGATTGCAATTCCCTTGCACAAATAATGTAACATAATACAAAGCTTTGGTGCAGGGATTGTTGATGGCCCTCTAGAAAAAGGTTAGAGTTATTCAAGTGTTTAGAGACTCAGAATTGGTTGTCAAACAAGTGAGAAAGTAATACTCTTGCAATGACAAGAGATTAAATAGATATTAGAACTGCGTATGGGATTTGATTGAGTGTTTTGACGGCTTCAATATTTAGTTGATCCCACGAAGACAAAATCATGTTGTCGATGCCTTAGCGCAGATAGCTAGTTCACTGGAACCAACATCTATGTCGGGGTTGAAAATGTTCACTGTGGAGTTTATCTCAACTTCCTCAGTACCGGATAACATCACCAATTTTCAAGTCTTTGAGGATGACAGACATATAATTGATTTTCTCACTTCATCAGATGTTTTTACTACTCAAATAATAGATGAAGAAGAGATGGAACCAGTTGAAATGGACTTGGAAGGGGTCCTTAACTTGAAGACAAATACTATTCCTCAGAGAATCATGGAATTGGAGTGATTATTTGATTCAGATAAGCTTGGATTCCAGAAGAAATAGGGAGAATCCCCTGGTGCACAATGCGAACCTTACAACTTGGGGACATCTGAAGAAGTCAAAAATGTGTTTATTGGAAAAGCCAACATAGAGGAAGAAAGGACATGTATTATTCATGCATTAAGAGATTATCATGAAGTCATAGCATGGAGTTACGAAGATCTCAAGACTTATGATACTTCAATCATATCTCATATGATACCTCTCAAGCCAGGGGCAAAACTGTTCAGGCCAAGGCATTGACCGGTGAATGCTTTGTTGGAACCTTTGATTTTCAAGGAAGTACAAAAACTGCTGTCTGCTAGAATTATATTTCCTATGAGACATTTCTCTTGGGTGACCAATTTGGTACATAAAAATGGAAAATCAAGTTATGCGTCGACTTTAGAAATCTAAATAGGGCCTCAGAGAAAGATAATTACCCACTGTCGTCATTGGACGAAGTACTGCAAATACTAAACGACTCTCAAATGATGTCTTTTCTGGATGGTTATTCTGGCTACAACCAAGTGATGGTAGACTAAGAGGACAAATTTAAAGACGTCTTTCACATGCAAATGGGGATTTTATGCATACCGCAGGATGCCCTTCAGGTTAATTAACGTTGGCGCCACATTCCAGCATGCAATGGATATAGCTTTCAAGGGGCTAGTCAGGAAATACATCATCATTTATATGGATGATCTCACTGTGTTTTCGAAAAGAAGGGAAGATCATGTAGCTAACCTGAGGAAAATTTAACAGCGATGTAAAGACTATGGGATCTCGCTCAATCCTAAAAAGTGTATCTTTGGAGTGACTGAAGGAAAATTGCTGGGACATGTAATTTCTGAGCAAGGCATATCGATTGATCCTGACCGGGTCCAAGCAATCCTCAAGATACAACCACCAGCCAGCAAGAAGGAGCTGAAATCATATTTCGGTAAGATTAATTTTATCTGCAAATTTATTACTGGGTTTGCTAAAATTGTTCATCCACTAAATGCCATGTTGAAGCAAGATGCCAAGATAGAATGGACTCCAGAAGCTAAGGTTGCATTTGCAGAATTCAAACAAGCAATAGCTAACGCCCCAATGTTAGTGAGTCCTAATTACACATTACCATTATGTATTTACTCCTTCACCTCAGAACATACTTGTGCAGCAATGTTGAAATAGAAAAGGGTCGTTGATGATGAAAGACCCATTGCTTTTATGAGCACTCCATTAAAAGATACAAAACTGAGGTATCCAAATGTGGAGAAGCAAGCATATGCCTTGATCAGGACAGTAAAAAAGTTTCGTCATTATATCTTGAGAAGCCAGGTGATTGCAATAGTACTAGCTACAACAGTCAAGGCATTGTTAATGCAGAGTGAGGTAGGTGAATGAAGAGGAAAATGGGTCACCATTCTACAAGAATTTCACATAGAAATACAACCCATGAGGTTGGTACAAGGACAGGCATTGACAAAAAAAAATGGCAGAAGTTGGTCCAGGCTTAATCTCCTAGTAATATATGTTAGAAGACATTTCTAAGGATGAGTGGTATGGAGACATTGTGTTCTATCTCCTCAACCAGTGTTGCCCACCTCAACTAAATTCAGTTCAGAGAAGAGCACTCAGATTAAAAAGTAATAGCTATATGATCAAGGGATCAGTTTTGTATACGAAAAATCATGAAGGGATCTATCTAAGGTACTTGGATAAAACAGAGGTAGCACAAGTTTTGACAAGTTTTCATGAGAAGTTTGGAACAGGCCACAGGTCAGCTCATTCAACTGCCAATTAGATTCTTTGGGTAGGGTATTATTGGCCCACTTTGTTCAAAGATGCACACTCACGTGTAAGAACCTGTCACACATGTCAGACAGTTGCAACAAGAGAATGAAACACTACTATGCCTCTGTAGTTAGTCCTGGAGGTACGACCATTCGCACAGTGGGGGCTCAAATTTATTGGTATGATCAACCCACCTTCCTCTGCGGGCCACAGGTACATTCTAACTGCTATTGATTACTATACTCGATGGTCTGAAGCTATAGCATGCAGACAATGTACCACAGAGGTAGTCATTAAATTTGTTGAAAAGTATATCATTACCAGGTTTGGCTGTCCTTTTTCCTTGGTATGTGATAATGACCCTGCCTTTTCTTCGCTACATTTTTCTAATTGGGCATTTGACTATGGGATTATTCTGTAATTTTCATCTAACTACTACCCTCAAGGGAATAGGGTAGCTGAATCAATGAACAAAAACTTGCTTGAGGTCATCAAGAAACTGCTAGACAAAAATCCCAGAGACTGGCACACTCAACTTAGGTTTGCTTTATGGGCCGATAGGATCAGACACAAGGCTGCATTGGGAATGTCACCTTATCACTTAGTTTATGGAATTGAGCCTATTTTTCTTATTCATTTGGGGATCCCTGTGCTACAATTCATGCAAGATTGCCTTGAACCAAATGACCAGCTGTCATCTTGCTTAGCCCAGTTGCTGCACTTAGAAGAAAAATATGATGCTGCCATAGAAAACTTTGCCAAACATCAGGGTGTTGTAAAATGATGGCTCAACAAAAGGGCCAAAGTTAAAGCCTTTCGCATTTCTGACTTGGTACTGTACTGGGACAAAGCCCACGAGAAGAAGGGTGAACATAGTAAGTTTGACAAACTATGGCTAGGCCCATATCAGATTTATGAAATCCTTGGTGAGAACATGTATCGATTGAAGAGCCTTACTGGTGAGGAGCTCCCATTGCCTACCAATGGGTAGTTTCTAAAGCACTACTTCCAGGCATAGGAGGCATCTATGCCCTCTTTTAGTGTACATTGTTAGGTTGCTTGTTTGCTTTTGGTTAGGTTAGGTTGCTATTAGGTTAGTTTATACTTTCCTACTTTTGCTTTCTGTAGTTGTTAGGTGTTTTCGCTTGGTTTAGTTGTCTTTTCTTGCTTTGCTTTTACCCATTGCGGTTGCTTTGCTGGGGTCTTTATTTCTTGAATGTGGTGGCAATTGTGCAGACCTGCAAGAGGTCCTTTGTTGGGTTAGTAATTTGGAGTGTTTCTTTGAGAAGCCAAGGTTTCTGCTTAGGTCCTACTGTGGGTTCTGTTGTTACACTAGGGGGTATAATGTATGTTCATGGGAAATGAATCATTAGTCGGTGCACCTGAAGTATTTTCTAACCATATATCTTTTACACTCTTAAATGATCCTGAAGTTCCTAAGTTAGTCTTGGTGATCTTACATTAAGTGAAAAATCCAAGGTCCACCTTTGCCGCCATCGGGAGTCGACACCCAACTAGTTGAGTTATCAATGTAACTAGTGTTGTCAAAGGCATGTGTTGTAAGGGTAACGGTACTGCACTGTACTTTGCCAAATCTAAGCTCAATGGAATATCCAAAATATCAAAATAAAATTAATGTAAAATCACAATCACACACTATAACTTAGTTGGATAATCAAGTAAACTCTACCGGGGCTATGGACGCTTGATTGGTAGTAGGGCTCTGTTTGAGTGCAATTCTGAGATAAACCTGTCAGGGCTATAGACACTCGCCGACAACGGGGCAATGTCGAGGTATTTCATGAGGTGTGTACTAATCATGTAGCTTAATGTAAAGGATCTAGGATGAGCTCAGTTGCCAAGGGATGGGAATTAATGCAATTGCACACACTCAAGTTTTCAAGATGTGGATGGCTACACTTGGTTATTGAACTCTGCTTCTTTGATATGATATCATGTTTTCTTGTTTAATATATGGGAAACACCAAGGTTCTGGGTTCGAAACTAAAAGTTTATCTTTGAAATGCTCTGGAGCATTTCCCAGCAAAGTCGCCATTTGTTGTGCCTTGCACACACGCCCCATTTAGCAAATGGGGACCCCCCTCTTCTGAAATTTTGGCTTAAGGGTATCGGTTGAGCTCATTGATTCCTAAAGTGTCAAAAAGGTGATCAAATTGCATTTTTTTTGTGATACAAAGATTAGATGTCACTAAGTCTTCCAAAAACACTAAGTCAAGTGTTGGTCTTCATAGAAACTAAGTCTAATATCCCTTTGCAATAAATCCATGGCCTATTGATTTTTGTGCTAGATCTTCATTCAACCGACTTTAGTGCTAGATTCATTATCAACCAACCGAGCACCAAAACTAGAGTCTACCGACTTAGCGCTAAAATCACCGGACACTGACTTAGTGTTGCAAAACTGATCTTCCGACCAAGTTGGTGGACCCCAAAACTCACGCCAAGTTTGAAGGTGCTTAAACCCGCGCAAAGCGCTAAAAAGGTAAGAGTTTGACCTCGCACCAAAAACCATCATTACCAACTAGGTTGGTAAGACTCCAACACCACGCTAGGTCTCTGATGTCATTACTTCGCGCAAACCCTAAAGTAAAACTCTGTAGTGTGCTGAGAACCATGTTGTACCCCCTACATTAATGGTGATCAAATAGGGGAATAAAAGTGGTTTTTAGCCCACATTTGAGCTCGTTTGCATTGTGAAGATTGACTAAAAAGCTCTGCGGCCAAATTGAAAAGAGAACCAACAATGAATTTCTAGCAGATTCAAGCGATAAGAGCACTATGACCTGCACATTTCCATTACTTCCTGTCTCTGCAACTAGGTAGATGCCTTATTCTGGGCTTGGGGTTTCATTTCTTAAACTAAGGTTTTGTGTTTAAAGTCAGAATGCGTTTCAATGAAAGGGTTTTACTTACCAATTTGGATTCAGTTTTTAAATTTATTTGATTAGATGGCAAACTGAACATTCTGTTTTAGGAAACCTTTCATTCAAAGAACCCTAATGTAGAGTAAATCAAGCGGTTGAACTTCCAAAATTTGATCTTATGAAACCCTCGATTGCGCAAAATCAGAAATCCGTTCATTAAACATTCCAAATCCTTAGCGAAATTTCATGTTGAATCTTTTGATGCTAAAAAATCTCAATAGACCTAAAATGAATAAGCCAAATCATAAGTAGGTCAAACCTTGTACAAATTTTTGCCGATATCTAAAAGATTGTTTTGCGCTAGAAATCAAGCCTCCTGACTTAGCGCTAAAAGCGCTCTCAACTGGCCTTAGGGAAATTAAGTCAATTAGAAACACCAAAAAATTCTGCCAAGACCCAAACTTTGTTTAGCGCTAAAAGCTCGGTCAAACTAACTTCGCGTGAGAACTCACCTTCTCTGACTTTGGTCAGACATCACCCAAATCTCCACTAAGTCACTAGACCTAAAAATCTCCACCAGTCACTAACCCTCATCTTGCACTAAATTTTCATCCCACCGACCTGCGTGGAAATATCCCTCTACCAACTTTTAGTCGATCACCCATAAAAACTGTCAGGTCTGTTATCTCCAAAATCTGCGCAGGGGCACAGTGAACAATCTAGCACTAAAATCCATTATCTTCGACTTGCACCAAAATGACTCCTCACCGATCTCCAATATCAATCTAAGTCATTCATAACCAAAACTGGCACAAGGTCGGATGCACCTCAAATTCGTGCCAAGTCAGACCAAGCCAAAATTAGCGCTTTCTAACTAGAAAGTCTGAGACCCCTGAAATCAGCACAAACCTTGAAAAATGACTGTTTTCATGAGAACTTCAAATGTAAAAGGGTCATTTTGATTGAAATGAATGGTGCATCAACATTGGGGTCAATGCAAGAAGTTGTGTCCACTTAAGGTGGAAGTTTCGGAGTTAGAAAAAAATCTGAAATCGGGGAACCAAAAACGGGATCTCGTTTATATAAAACGCGATCCCGTTTTCCTTCGGGATCCCGAGCCTAGAACTAAAAACGCGATCCCATTTTTTCCCAGGATCTCGAACCCAGAGGCCAGAAACGGGAACCCGTTTTATATAACGGGATCGCGTTATATATAACGGGATCGCGTTAGATCCCGTTTTTGAAAAGTATTAAATTTAAAAAAAATGGCAGAGACCCCATTTTCAACAGCGACAGGCGATAGGCGAAAACGGGATCCTGAGTTCAGAGACCATCTAGCCACTAGGTAAGTGGATTTTTCCACTTCTACAAATTACCCATTAATTGTTTAAGCTTCCCTTGTTTGTTTTGGTGTAAAATACAATCAAAATTTAAATTTTGAATTGTTATTTAGGGTTTAGGGTTTATGAAATCAGTAGTTGATTTTTGACAGTTTAGATGTAAAATACAATTGAAATTTTGAAAGACTATATCATATAAAAGGTTAGAATTTGAACAAACTGTCAAAATTATGTTTAAAATTGAGAATTGAATAGATATATTTAGACATTTTAGCTGTAAAATACAATTGAAAATTTGAAAATACTGTATCATATGAAAGGAGAGATTTTGAACAAACTGTCAAAATTTGAGTTCAATTTGAGTGTTGAATAGCTGTATTTAAACATTTTAGCTGTAAAATACAATTGAAATTTTGAAAATACTATATCATATGAAAGGGGAGATTTTGAACAAACTATCAAAATTTGAGTTCAATTTGAGTGTTGAATAGCTGTATTTAAACATTTTAGCTGGAAAATGCAATTGAAATTTTGAAACGATTGTATCATATGAAAGGAGAGATTTTGAACAAACTGTCAAAAATTATATAGCATTGGGATGATATATATATTTGGTTTTTATAAAATTTACTTATAACAATGTATGTCATTGTATTTTAAAGGCATTATTGAATAGCTAACTATCATGTAAAAAAAATACAACAAACCATAATAAAACCAAGTTATCACATCCTTCATAATCAAACATTTAGAGACAACCAACTAATCAAGAATTGAGAAAATTTTACAGTTTTTGTGATAGCCAACTAATCAAGAATGAAATGAAGCCAACATTTATGTAACTTTTGATATACTCAAGTAGCTGTCCTCACTAGCTAGGTTATGCCCCTGGAATGAACATCGTGATGTTAATTGTGATACGAGCTCAACCTCATTGGTAATGCTTTCCCTAATCTTAATGACATTGATGTAGGCTCCACTCATGATCCTTACGAAGATCTTTCCACCACTAACCTCTTTCATGATAGGTCACTATCCTCACCATCTCCTTAGACCTAGAATACCTTGAGCTTATCGATTGGGACCAACACGACCCTTTATGATTTGATGTTTTCCAAAATGATGAAGCCATCATGAAACTTATGAAGTGTCAAGACCACATCTCCATTGTAATCATAAGAAGGACTTTTCCACCATACTTAACACCTACATATATGCTTATTTTAGAGAGAAAGAAAGAACCCTTTAGTCCTGAGGCACCCTAGTCTAGGCAGAATAGCAACAATCTATATAAGAAGAAACTTGTGATCGATTAAAATGATACAATAAAAATGGACACTTCCCAAGAGCTCCTCAATTTGACAAACTTCACCTTCCATTAGATACCACTTAGATACAATACATGACTCCACTCTCCTTGTTGAGGACATACTATAAACATCAACATGTGAATAGAAGCTTGGACCCTAAACTCTCTAAGATAGTAGCTCCATTGGACCTTGACATCAAAGAAGGCATATATAACCATGTCACCATGTTAAATATTACGTTGATTTCTTCATGTGGTCTTATGGTGATATGCCTTGAGACTCCATCTTTAAAGTCATGCATCATCTTGTGGTTCACCTCAATGCCAAACCTATTCAATAAAAGCTACGCAAAATGCACCCCCAAGTAGCCCTCGTGGTCATAGAAGAATTGTATAAACTCTTGGATGTCCAGGGTTCATTCAGACTATTACTTATCCTAAATGGGTAGATCTAATGTGGTCTTAGTTAACAAGAAAACTAAGGGAATTCATGTTTGCACTAACTTTTGAGACATCAAAAAAGGATCTACCCCAACTTAGATAACTTTTCTCTACCAAACATTGATATGGTTGTGGATCTTGTGCATAGCCATATATATAAAATTTTATCATTAATCTAGATATAATATGGACCAAGTTGAAACATTTGAGTTAGACATGGAGACACCTAGATTATGGAGCTCGGTCTATGTAAGAAAACACCTCCTATAGACTCAACACAAACTTATCCCTCAACCCTCTAAATTGTGACTTACATCATTTGATTACCCTGGAACACACTATAGACAACTCTATACAAATTTGGCAAAATATATTTTTTCCTAACAGAAACTTATATATGTAGAAGTATCTACTACTACATTAGATTTGATATACTTCTTAAAAGGAAAGAGTTGGGACTAACAACTAAATAGAAAACAATAACTAGTTTTGCATTTTCTAGGAAATAGGAAACAAAATTGAGCTAGAACCATCTTGACTAATTTATCTATTTCTAGCTAGATTGAACCCTAATTCTATATGCAATTTCAACCCCTAACCCTAACACTAATTCTAACCCTAATCCTAACCCTAATTCTATATGCAATTCAAAACCTAACCCTTATTATAACCCTAATCATAACCCTAACCCTAACTCTACTTGTAATTGTAATTGTAATTGTAACTCTAACTCTAGCCCTAACCCTAACCCTAACGAGCTACTTGTAATTGTAATTGTAACCCTAACTCTAGTCGTAACCCAAACCATAATTGTAGCTCTAATACTTACCCTAATTTAGCAACCCTTGAATTCTAATTCTAACCCTAACCTCAATTCTAACCCTAACCCTAACTTTAATTAATCACGAGTCATGCTACAGGGATTTCTTCTACATATTTTGTATGCATGTGTTATTCCCTTATTGCATGTGAGTTCACCAATTATTTGGAAGTCTCCTAACTAGGAGGCGGGCTTGTATTCAAGCCCTATAAATTTTGTGTTTATAGGTGTTATGTTTAAAGCTATATGGAGACTTGTAATAGGAGGTCTTGAATTTGGTACCAATGATTGTGAGTTCCTTGTCTAGAATATGATGAACCTTTTGAACAAGAGAACCTTGTAGACCATGATGCATATCTTAAAATTTAAACTTGAACATTATCGTCATGTGAATGCTTTTGGCCATCCTACAACCTCCTATCACCCTTCATCCTCTTATAGGGATATGCCACACAACCTCTCCAAGTTGACCATGCCAAACCCAAAGTCACAATCGTAAGAGGTAAAGAATCTTTTGGCCCCATTCAAGTCCACTCCCTAATAGGAGTGATACAATGCTAATAGGGTTGTGAAGGTAATTAAGTTCTTGATTAGCATGTTGTGTGTATCTAAGCATAATGATGATATAGTTAGTCCTGATTTCATTAATCTTAAGATCATTGAGCTAGAGTACTTAATATATATGGTATAGTTTTGTTCAATCAATAGTGGTAGGGAAAATTAATATACTACAATGACATCAAACATAAACCAATAGGTGTCTTAAGATATATTAGTGGTAGGGAAAATTATAGTGGCCCTAACCCTAGAGTAGTAAGTTGAAGTAGTGTTAGAATTACTAATAAACTAAAAAACTTTATCCTAGGGTGGTGGGACAAATTACACAAGCCTTACAAAGCCTCTACCACTTCCTTGACATTTTTAACATTGTTTGAATTTGATAGGAGGGATTTATGTCACCTCCTCCTCATCTTAATTCTCATAGTGGATAGAATCATCCAATTTAGCATCAAGACATGAAGATTTATCTTCATTATCTTAGAAATATCCTCCAAGGCTTTGTGCATATGCTCATGCCACACATTGAAGATGTGGAATTTATCTAAGTAGCAATATAGAAATCCTTAGCCTAACCTTCTACCCCTTCAATATCATTGTATAGAAGGTAGATACAAGTAACATTTGATAGCATGGAGGCACAACTTAGGGATTTCAAGTTGAATGTAAAAAAATTATTCTTCCCAACAAATGCTAGATGTCTAGGAGCAATTTAATGATTTCTTCCATTATCTGCCTAGTCTAGAATACAATTACCTTTTCTTTTGATATGTTTGTGTAGTGCCCCTCCGTTTTCATTGTGGATGGTGATGTCTTCATATTTAGGCATTGTTTAAGATTTAAAGAGAACGGTGAAAGACCAGTGAAAATAATAATTCTAGTAAATAACAAACATAAATATTATCTATTTCATTATAATCATAATGATTATATATATACATATAGATATACAAGTATAATTATAAATATAATTACTAATATTAATATCACAATTTAAATATTATTGTAATTATAATATAATACAATTAATAATGCACAAAATAAAGTAAAATAATTTAGAATAAGGCAAAGTAACATATAAAGATAATAGTCTACTAAGACAAAAATATTATCCCAAGATATATGCTTGTGAATAAAACAAGATAAAAGAGCTCCCAGTACTTAGTAACAAATGTATTTATTTATACTATATAAATAATATACTATATAATATAATATATAGTATATTATATAAATAATATGCTATATATATAATTCAAATTAATCACTCCTTAATATGTTAGGAAGGAGGATATTTATAAGTGCAGCAATCATATTAATAAATAATATATTATAAATATATCTAATAATATAAATACGAATATTCTTATAATTATCTTACATTATAGTATAAATACAAATAATATAATATAAATCATATATCATTTATTATGATATAAATGATATAGTATAAATAATATAAAATATATCATTTATCATTTATTATAATATAAATGATATAATGTAAATATAAATAAAATAAATAAACATCTTTTAACCTATCCTCTTATGATAACGGAGTTAGGTATGGTTAGAACTAGTTTTACCCCAAAAGGGAATTAACATAAAGTAATAAAAATAATAAGAGACATACCTCTTCAAACATATCCCTTGAAAGGGAAATAAATAAAGGTTGCGAGATAGAAGGATGAGGGGAAGAAAGAAGTAAATAAATAGCTATGAAGTCAATAAAGGCAATAAAAAAAAGCAACATTAGAATTCATCAAAGATGCAGCAAGAAGATATCACAAGGAAGACACGGGGGTAGCCAAGGTAAGTCTGCAACTATCACAGGTACATTGTTCATTAAGTAATTAAATATATAGTATAATATATATTAGTAATATTTCAGTATATATTGTATAAGGTAAATAATGAATTTAGAAAGGAATGAAATTAAATAAATAAAGATATGTCAATAGGTAAATAGCATTTCATGATTATGAATGAGAAATATAATGCTAGAATAATATAATTATGATAGAAGTAAATGAATTATGATTAGAAGTAAAATTAAGTATTACTTAGAAGTAAAATTAAGTATTAGTTAATTGTCTCATGAGTGAAAGTGAATGGGAATGATATAAACTATAAGATAATGATGTGAATCTAAGATATGGGAAATAAATAAATAAAACGAATATCCCATAAATAAATATAATTAGATCTACATTATATTTATATATATATTTCTAAGTCATAAGTAGGAAAGATATCATAAATATATATATATATATATATATAGGGAGGAATTATTCAAGTAAATATATATATATATATATATATGTATGTATATATACACATTATATATATATATACAAACATATATATATACATACATACATACATATATACATACATACATACATACATACATATATATATATATATATATATATATATATATATATATATATATATATATATTTCTGAGTCATAAGTAGGAAAGATATCATAAATATATATAGAGGAATTATTCAAGTAAATATATATATATATATATATATATATATATATATATATATATATATATATATATATATATATAATATAGAGATACTATTAATATTATAACGAATACTATAATATATAAATATTAAAGAATAGGGGGAAGAGAATAGAATCCAGTGAGCAGATTCAACAAGACAAGCAACATAAAGAGGTATGTGCACTTTCCTTATTAATAGGTTAGGTGATATAAATTTTGTGGAAGAATAATATAAATATAAATAAATGAATAATAATTGGAATATATTACCATCAATTATGTATATACATTCTCTGTATAAGTATGCATATAGAATAGGTATAATAATATGAGAATAAATAGGAGTGTAGAAATAAGGTAAATCTCCATACATATATGAATGGAATATCTACAAATGATAAAGTTGGAAACATTATATAAGGACATGAATATACAACTTGAATATGGATGAATAATGATTATATTGTTAATATGATGAAATGCTTATCCTTGTATGGAAAATGTGTCTTACTTATTTGAAAGTATTTTTTTTGAATTGTTAAGAGATGTCATTTAGCTATTGATTCATAAGTTATCTAAAGCTTCTTATGGAGGAAAATAGTTAGATTAAAACTATTTCACCTTTTAGATTACAATTTACTATTGTTATTTCAATTTAAAATTTAATGCTATTGTGACAAGAGTAAAGATATTTAAGACAGGTTCATAATCTTTATGATATATAGACTTAATTGTTTGGGTTTGATGTATTCACTGGTTGGAATTATATATTGTATTGTGATTACCTTTGATTTAACGTGTGATCTTGGGTTTACTTAAGGAGCATGGATTTCTCCTTTAGCTTAAGGACCTATTCCTACTAATTGTGTTCTTTTGCTCTCAAATATGTTAGAATCCCTACTTCTTATTGGTTGTCAAGGATTGTGTGTATAATAAGTAAGGATGCATAAGCCTTAATTGATTATTTAGAGGCAATAATGTTACTTATAGCACATCCGTTAACGCTTTCCTCTAATAAATATTTCTTGTCTACAAATGATTGGTTAATGAATGCTTAATGTTCTAGGATGTGTTGTCTACCGTTCATGGGGTACCAAAGGTAGTTATATGTCATATCATTAATTTAGTAGTATGATGTTAATTAGATGATAAGAATGTTTAATGTTTGTTAAGACTTGTTTCTATAATTATCTTTATTTTTGCAAACAAGAAAATATATTTAGAAATAATATGATACCATCTTGTGGTTGTAAGTTCAAATCCCGAACTACGAAGTCTCTGTGCTACGCGTACGTAGGCAAGGCCAATATAAGCCCCCGAGACATTAGGTCGGCCCCTTAGGGCCTTAGGTTTGTCATTTCATACAATTGATATTTGTAATGTGTAATCCATAACTATACAGGACTAATGTTTACTGGGATGTGCAGTTTGAGATCTATAAGCCATGCAGGACTCTGGAGCTATGATAAAATATGTAAATCAGAATCTTAACCCCCTGTTGAGTTCATTATTAGGTAGACATTACTTCATTGTGTGTGTGCACTCATTTGGATTTAGAACAACCTTGGTTGTTAGCTAGATCATGTAATATAATCATGTTGAATGAGTTATGTATGTTGTTGGTTATTGCTTAATTTCAATAATGCAGTCATGTTATCCCCAGAGATGTAGTTAACTTGTTGTGTCAGACTGTGTTAATTTGGTTAATTCTATTACAATAAAAATATTTCTATTTTTTTTTATTGCTTTAGTTGACTCATCACTAGGGTTGCATGGCGGGGCATTACAGTTTGAAGGAGATAGATTTAAACAAGTATTCACCAAGTTTCTAGCTTCCAATATATAATAGTTTCCAATAACCACAAGATTCATCTATGCTTTTTCATATGATCAATGTTGATCTTGGAATCTCCTTCCACACTAAAGGATATCTTGTTTAGTTTCCAAGTCATCTTGAGGCCCTAGATATCATGGCCCTAGAATCTACCATATTATTGTTCTTGACACCAAAATCATAAGCTTTAAGATAGGTAGAGGTTTTCCCTTATCATCTCTTAATAAACATACTCCTCCTACTTCACTAGGATTACCCTTGGCTACCCATCAAAATTTCAAGCTTAATCCATCCCAATGTAGGTGTGGACCAAAGGGTGTGAATATCAACATGGGTATCTCCTTGTTTTAACCGTATTCAAAGCAACCTTGGCCAATTATGAGCCTAATCAGTGCCTCTTCTAGCATGATCATATATTCCTCTTTACCCCAACAATCACCAAGTTCCTAAATGCACCATATTTCTTTAAAATAGTTTAAAATTTGGGATGCATATTCACATTTAAGAAATACATGATGATTGTCCAGAGAAGTTTCCTTACTTAAATGCACATTGAAATTTTGAAATATATATTGCCCATTGTATCAATCATTATGGTAGTCCTAATAGCTCTCTTACATTTTGAAATTTGTACATGCATGTATACATTATTTGTATGTTTTTAATTTAAATTTATTTCAAGTGTAATTTCTTGAAACATATATATATATTCTTGATTTAATTTTTAAATTTGTACTGAAGTTTGTATGTTTATATGTATATATATGCAGGTTCATATCTAGATTTTTATATATACATCATGAATCTAGATGATATTCACTTTGATGTTGAGGACTTCCTTAATGCACAAGATGATCCGGCTACACCCCCACCCCCACCCCCACCCCCAGCACCAAATGCCCCACCTCTAGATGCCCCACCTGCAGATGACTCGCCTCCACCTCCACCTCCACCCCCACCTGGAACTAACCAGGCTCGCTTGTGAGCCATAATAAATGAAAATGTGGATTCGATACAAGAAAAACTGAATTCCATTCGCAGTGAACAATTCATGCCACCTCACGTAGTACGTTTTGCATGTTTGATGCAAAACATTGTAGATTCTGTGAGGTCTATTGACTCGGATTTTGATGGATTCCAGAAATGGAGAGAGGAGAGGCGCCAATTTTATGCTGATGGCCTCTCCTATAAGACTATTTTGGATCGTAAAATCACAAAAGCTCATTTAGCACAATATTTTAGACATCCCATTACAAATAAACCTATTCCTGCAAATAAGAAAAGAATATCAATCAGGTGGTGTAGGCATGAAGGAATGTCTGCCAATTTTTGGGATAGATGGTGGATGGTGTTTGATTATCCACCTCATGCTAATTGTGAGGTTCCTTTATATTTTTTGAGAAAATTATATGTAGAGTTTGTTATGAATAAAAAACCCAACTACTTTGATTTTAGATCATTCCAGGGTGTTGGTGGTGGCATGCCACAACAGAGGTTGGGGGTATGGGTTGATCCCCAATGATTGGTGCCTGTTCAACCTCTTATTGACCCTCCTGTTGCTACCATTCCTTCGCCCTTCGAGCATCGTGCAGTGGTATCCACACTAGGCACATTGAGTGCACTCTCAGGTAGCCTACATGAGCAGAGTTCTATGATGGTAGCTCGAGTTAGAGAGCATGGAGGAGTTGATGATGGAAGTGGTCCTAGTGCCACTCCACATGTGTCGATGCCTCATACATGTACGAGTTGCAATCAGTTGTGTTATGGACCTGATCAGGCAGTTGCACCCACTTCAGCTACACATGCATCATCTGATAATGTGGGCACTAAATCATTTGTTGATTATCTATTTGCTGAGGATCATCCCACTGATCATTCGACACAGGTATATATAGGTTATGTACACATGTTGAATTTAAAACAATTTTTTAACCACGTGTTTTTAATCAACGTATAGATGATCAATTAAATTGTAATATTTTAACAATCGAATTGTTTGGTTTGTTTGGTGTAGATGATGGCAACAGGGGTCACAATTGATCAAATTAATTTTTCATCGACACTTGTTCATCTCGGGCACCCATTTGGGGTACATTTTTAATGATTTGTAAATTTGTAAAATTCAGTCTTGAATGTGTGTACAATTAAATATTTATGAACTGGTTCAGGGTTCTTCCACATTGAATCCTCCATCTCAGGGTGTCTCGAGCGCTCCTCCATCATTGGGCATCTCACATGACACTCTTACAGTATGTATATTGTTTTAAAAAACTGTATATATACTTAAATTTTTCTATTTTGATATCAGTGTATCTAAAAATGTGCACATGTACTATTTAATATTTTATAAATATGTCTATGCAGGTTGACACAACTATGAGGATGGGCATTGTAGCACACTTGGATAATCCAAGTTTATATCAGGAGTCGACTACATTTTAGGTTGTTGAAAAACGTATTTAATAACATGTACACTGTAAGTCAATTATATATATGTTTTAAAACCTAATTTGTACACATATGTGCTAACTTAAATATAAATGACATTGTAGGAGCTTGTTAGTGACACGTTTCATGATCAACACACAGCACATGTAGAGCAGGAGGACAGAGGAGATGGGCAACCTGATACGGTATAATTTAAAATTTAGATTATATTTAAATTGAACAATTAAAATATACGTTGTGAACTTAAAGTAAATTTCTTGATATATATATATGTGTGTGTGTGTGTGTGTGTGTGTGTGTGTGTGTGTTGACATGTACATTCAAAATTCTTTTTTCTTAAATTATAGCTCGATACATGTCATGGAGCTAAGCCTGTAGAGACAGGTCTTGGAATAGAGGATTCACAACAAGTTCCTCTTACGGTATAATAATTTTTAAATATGATAGTTCTTTTAAATTAAATTGATTTAAATCATTTTTAAAATCGTCAAGTATATCTAATTTCAACTTGAACTTTCTCTTGTATTAAATAGATTGATTCAGAGCATGGAGACACAAGTCCAGGTGCACCAGAACATGCCTCTCAGCCTCACATGGTAATTTAATTTTATGATATAAATTATAAATTTAAAAATTGTCATTAAATTAGATTTCCTTATCATCTTACATCTAATTTCATATAAATCTTTCTCTTTTGCAGAGTGATTCAGGTCATCTGAGTAGTTCGCATGGTGTTAAGAGGACTCTTGATGATAGAGATAGTATGTGATAGGTTATTTCAAACATGGGCTATGTATAATTTGACTATTTCATGGACTATTTGTTATATACTGTTTGTCATGGACTTTATATATATATTGTTGAACATGGACTTTATATATTTTTTTGAACATGGACCTGGACTTTATATATTTGACTATTTCATGGACTATTTGTTATATACTGTTTGTCATGGACTTTTTATATATATATATATATATATATATATATATATATATATATATATATATATATTGTTGAACATGTGGACTTTATATATTTTTTGAACATGGACCTGGACTTTGTATATATATTGTTGAACCTGGACTATATATTTTTACATGTCACACAATAAATGCAATCTTGTCGTAGTTCAAAATCATACACATGTCAAAGTAATAATCATGTAAAACCATCATGTTAGTTTAGGTGCATCCATATTTATATATATGTTATCCATGCATACATACATTGCATATACATCATAAACTATAAAAGCATAACATCACATGTACATATGTATATACAAGCATCCCTAAATTTAATCATAAATCAAACACTAATCTAACCATGTGCATGAAGGAAAAGAAATGTAAACATTTGAGATCAACCATAATAAGATATATAGATTGACATCAATAGAAATAATCAATTGTCATATATAAATCTACAAGTGTCAGAGTGTTGATCTAGATTTGCGCTTAATGAAGAAATTGCATTGAAAGAATTTATGTAGTGATGAGGTCCTAATAAGGTTCCTCCATTCATTCACGGTATGCATATTTAGGTCCTGGTCAAATTTTAAGCAATAAAATGGTAAGCAAATCAAAACAAAGCATTAAAAAGTGAGATAAGTTCATGAGGATCTCTTGCCTACTAGGAGGGATCAATCTCTCACATCTTCTCATCTAGAGATCAACTAAGTTATATTAAATGATCCTAGCATGGTTATAGTTATATTTATCCAAGTGCCTTGGTGCTTGAACATCTTGTGTTGATCATGTAATTTAAGATGTCTTAAGGGGTCCTAATTTACGATGTCTTAAGTGGACACAACTTCTTCACCAAATGGGTGGAGGAGTGCCTACAAGGATAATTGTTGATTAAAAAACATGTGAACTATAACTTTGGAACTAGGCCTACAATTTATTAGTGGAGGTGGGAATTTCATTGTAGCATAAATGACACAAATTAGGAATGAAGTTAGTAGAAATCTTCCCCTTTGGTAGCCTACAAAAATTACCTATTTAGAGATCTACAATGATCTCAACTCCCCATAGTTATGAATCATTAGCCTTTCCAAAATCACATGTGTAATAATGACACCCATCTAGCATTTAAATGTATTGAGTCTTTGTTCCCAAATAGTTTGCACATCATAATCATGGCCTCTTTCATTTCACTAGGAAAACTTACAATTGTGTAATCCTCCACATTCCTTAACTTTTTAAATACACATTAGGACTAGCCCAATCTTTTAACACTTCAATTACATTATACTCTTGAGACCATTACCTTGCAACTATAACATTGTACCTCAAAGTGGGTTCAAGTGAATTCAACATTTATTTGAAAACTACTTCTCTCACCATTATTATAGTCTAATTTTCTACATTATTGATATAGTCTACATTTATGGTACAATGCCTAAAAGTATCTAGCAAGATATCTAAAAAGTTAAACACATCAAATTTTCTATCCAGCCTATGTAAGTAGGATGCTCTAACCTACCAACATTTGTGACTACATCTCCTTTGTCCTCTAGCTAATCTATGAAGAAATATTATATTAAATTAAATCCCAAGGCCTTATGTGGGTATCATAGAGTGTCCTTGCAATCTAGTAACTTAGATTCCATTTATGCTTCTACACAAACTATTTATAGTTGAATAAACTCTCATCACTTTGGTTCTAGTTGACTTCTTATTTTGTTTCACAGTCTTCTCCACAATAAGATTCATATACATGTATTTGAGAAATAATCATGAGAAATCACTTGATTTGATAAG
The DNA here is from genome assembly GCA_027924645.1 of Cunninghamia lanceolata. Taxonomy (NCBI): domain Eukaryota; kingdom Viridiplantae; phylum Streptophyta; class Pinopsida; order Cupressales; family Cupressaceae; genus Cunninghamia; species Cunninghamia lanceolata. The sequence continues at coordinate 5,087,478 of BSBN01000317.1, forward strand.
TTGATTAATAAACAACTTAATTTACAAGACAAAAGATTTCATCATAGATTTACTTCATTAATGCAAAGAAAATTGATGGGATATTCCAATATTTTACAAAATGAAACCATTTATTACCTTAATTATCCTGTCAAATCATTGAAATATACTTACTATATCATACTCAAGGTGTCATTCTCTAATTGGACTAAGCTAAAGTGTTCTTACTATATCATACTCTAGGTGTCATTATCTAATTGGACTAAGCTTAACTTGTCAAAATAAAAAATAATAATAATATAAATCTATACCTTCCCCTAAGCTTGCCCAAGCTCATTAGGATTTGTCAACTTTAATTTCAAATCTTAGTGTAACTACTAAAATGAGAACTTCCCTTAGTCCTTTTAATACGATCTTTAGTGTCCATTAGGACTCAAGGAAATCTTGTGCTTGGCATGTTTCATCCTATGAACACAAACCTTGGATGTGAATCAAATTTTAAAATAAGTTTAGGTCTGCAGGAACTTATAAGATCTTAATACTTTACATTTTTAGACAAAAGGCCCTGGATCTCATCTATTTCTCCCCTCCACTTCCTAGCTATGGTCCCATATGGGTCTCCCACAATTTATATTCCTTTGTATCTTCCCTTCCCTCCACTTTGTGAAAGCTAGATTAACTTTAGGATATGATTTATCCCATCCCACTTCCTATCCTATTGTCTAGTTTTACATCATTTCCCCATAACATCGAAACACTCATTTCTTCCTAATTGTAGAAGCCTAACTGCCTTGAAGAAATCATTCCTTTCTTCAATTCATTTCATCCAATTCCCACCTGAAGTTTTGTAACATTTTTTGCAAAAGTTTGCCAAGTTCATATACCCTGTCCCAAGTCAAATTTCTACAACTTCTTCAAAAGATTCCACCCACCCCAAGTACTCCCCTGCATGACTTAGGACCACCATTAATGACTTTCAATGGACATGATATGATGTAATATTTCCTCCAGATTCCTCTTAACATCGGTGGACCCCTCAAAAATATGATTTGGGCATAAAGGTATGGGATAATGGTATAATTCAGCATGATAATCAAGTGTGTGCCATGTGAAAGTGACATGAGAAAGTATGGGTGGACATTTAACTCTCAAGTGACCAAGGTCCTTGTCCAACGTTGCTTGTTGACATTGAATGATCTATATATTATAGTATCTCATTAAACTGAGAGATGGAAAACTAGTTGCAAAGGAGAGACTAAGAAAAACAAAGAAAAACATGCATAAACCTCTAGGGTTTTGTTCTAGTGATAGATTTTAGAGCATTTTCATTGTAATTTTCATGGGTTTTCTTTCAAGGGATATGATAGGGCATTGTAATCTAAAAAGATGATATTAATAGTGAAGATTTGGAATTTTATTAAGTGTCTTCATGAGCATTACATGAATTTCAAGACATAAGGGAATGAAAAGTGGATTAGAAGGAATAACAAATTTGAAAGAATTGGTTTTGGGTGTGGCTAATTGGGATGACACCTTGAATTCTATGAGAAAGGATTGGGATTCCCTACTCTTTAGTTGCAGGAAGTAATTTCTCTATGTTCTATGGAGGGTTTGGTGTTGTTTTTGTTGTTTTCTGTATGTTATTTTCTAGTTATTTTTTGTCTGTTCTGTCACCTATCCTAGTTTATTGTAGCTAGTGTTTTTTGTTGTATTGGTGGTCTTTAATTTTCTTCATGCTAGTTTGTTGAACTCTTTGGATTTGTAAGGGAATAGGACCCTTTTTCTAGCTTATCTTAATCAAAAACAAATTTGAAAGAAGGAAGGCTTGATCCTTGTGTGAGAATAAAAAGCTAGAGGGGGTGCTATACATAAGCTTGGATGAGAAAATAATACTTGAAGACAACCTCCTAAAAGGAAATATTTGAACATTTGCAAAATTAAAACTCAAACTAAACTAAGACGCTCAAAGACCTGTGAAGAATCTTAATGAAGTTTGTGAGGAAGCTTTTAAAGAAGCTTCTATGAGAGAAGTGTGTGAAACTTCTTGATGATAAATAATGAAGAGATGAGGGGTATTTATAGGTAGAAATAAGAGGGAAGAGAAGAAGAGATCAGATCAAAATAAATATTTAACTTAATAAGAAATGGAAGCAATTCCATGAATAAGAGAGAAGATAGAAAGAAAATTAGAAGACTTGAGAAAACTAAAAGAAAACTAAAATGAACTCAAACCCTAACCCCTAAACAATTTAGAAGAGATAAGATTTGATCATGAGTTCAAAATAGAAATAAAGTGAGGAAAAGCACAAGTTAGCACAAAAAATGGGAGTTAAAATGGGTTAAAAATCAAGAAGAAAAGATAAAAATATGAGTTATTTCATGCATTAAAAACCACAAGCTCACCCATTTTAGGAATAAGGTCACCACTTTTACTAATTAAGGTCACTCAAGTAACCTCGAGACACTAGGGGCAACCCTAAGACACAAAGAGGTGACCCTAAGTAGGAAAAATGAAGGGGGCACTAGGTAAAAATGTGAGGTAGGGAAGGTCAATTTGGGGGTTGAAAAAGATGGTCAAGAGGGGGAAGAACACATAGGACATGCCACCAAGAGTGAAACTACTGGTAGGAGTGTAATTCACACCTACATGACTATGATTAGGACTTATTTATCATCATCAAATTGTCATGTAGGCTTGATGTGATTTTAGTACTTATAGATACCAAATGTCAGGAGTTTCAAGCCACAAATACTAATTCCACATAACCTTAATGAGAGAAACTATGCTAAATAGTATGCAGAATCTCTAATACAAAAGAAGAATAAAGCATAATTACAAGATAACACAAGATGCACCTTGCGAAAACCCTTTTAGAAAAAACCTGGCCTCCAAAGCACCACAAACCCAATGTATTATCTCAAGAATGGGATTACAGAGATAATACATTTGTAGAGTTCTCCATGTAGAACTTCAACAAAATTAAACAACTTCTTGCATTTGTAGTGTCCACTTAAGGTGGAAGTTGTATGCTAACTTTTTGAATGTCTTAAGGGGTCCTAATTTACGATGTCTTAAGGGGACATCTTAAGTTCTCAAAATTTGGTGAAGTTGCCCAAGGCAACCAAATTGAACAATATAATAAATCAAATTTAAAGTAAATTCTAAGTAGAAAAACATGGACATTTAACAAATAAAATACATAAAATAATAATTTTGATAAATTTAATACTGTAGAGTATAAAATTGTGTACATACACATGTATACAAATTTCTGTACAAAATGTGTAATAATGTAATTGTGTATGTACATATATGCCAACTCAAAATAATGTAAATACAAAATGTCGTTATATGCCATCTCAAGAAAATCTAAAATTTGAGGAGAATGTAGCAGGTCTTCATGCCACTTGATATAAAAATAATACAAGCAATTTATCAATATATCTGAATCAAAACATGTATTTTAATTTATATAAAACTATCTAGATATACACAATTTGTACTTGTATTTACAAGTGCCTCTCAAATTTTTGTTTCAAAGTATTTGATGAATTTGTGATGATGGCCTGAGGATATAAAAGGATAAATTAAATCAATTTCAACTAATAACGCACAAGAAAAATCAAAACATGTATTTAATACATATTTAAAACAACAATATAAATCTATTTAACTATATTTACCTGTATTTACTTATTCCATTGTACCATCTCCATCCTCTCTTTTTTCCAACGCATCGATGATTGTCTCATGGTCTTCCATAGAAATGTTCCATAGCTCTTTATTTGTAGGTTTTTCGCAATACCTCTCCAGTTTTATATTTGTTGCCAACACCAAATGTGAGTAGTGTATAATCTTCTTATGTGTTTCATAATCTTCGAATGCAGGCAAACCATTCTTCCTTATTAGGTATTTCCGTAGCCAAGTGCCAACAACCACCACCGAACCTATTGGATAATGATAGGCATCATCAAAGAAATACTTAAAATTTGCTTAAGGGGATCAAAGAAGTTCTTAAAATATGCTTAAGGGGATCAAAGAAGTTCTTAAAATATGCTTAAGGGGATCAAAGACTTGTTATCAAAATTTGCTTAAGGGGATGTCTTAAGGGGATCACCAAACCTGTTGGATAAGGAAAGCCATCATCATCTTCTTGAGGTGCTGTTAACTTATGTTTAGTCTCCACACAACGAGCCAACCAATATTCAGTTTCCTCTTCATTATTCTTTGGTGCAACAACAACATACACATGTCCTGCAAAACAAATTTTGATTCAATAACTTGCACATGTCCATAAAATTTGACCAATCAACATACATGCATTCATATGTACACATAAATAAATAAAAGCACTACAAATTAGTAATCAAAGTGAAATAAAATGAAATGATTTGAATTAAATTACCTTCTTGTACAAGGTCTGAAACATGGTCATAATCGTCTGATACAAACAATTGATCATTGTCTTCAATTGTTGTTTCACTTTGATTGTGTGCTTGTGCAAGTGTCAATGGTCTTTGTTTCCACTCTTCAACCCATTCTGTATTCTCACATGCTTCCCAATCTCCTGAAATACAAAACTGACAAAAACATGCAAGCTCCCTTGTCCAGATAGTCTATGTACTTGCATTCGAACTCCTAAATGAATGCCATTTAGTAGATCCACTGATTGTTTGGCAATCAAGTCTAGGTAGAATATTTTCTTCTTCAACCAACCAAAAGAATCGACGAACTGTAGAGTACTCACTTGATCCAGGTGTACATAATCTTGTATTGCACCAATCTACAATCCCACGTGCATCTTTAAATTTTACTGCATCCTCAAATTTTAATTGTTGTCTAGCAAGAATTCTTTTAACACACACACCAGCTCCATCATGTTCTCCTTTACCATGTCCAGTTTCAAAAAAATTCCACATATGTTAGACATTATTCTCCTTGTGAACCCTACATAACCAATAGAACATTTGAGCATTCTTGAACTGCCCCGTACAATTATCTGACCATATAAGATGTTCAATCATCTGGATTCCTCTTTCTCTTAAATTTGTATAAAATATATTGAAACAATATTGAACAAACTCTTACGAGTGTAACCGGTTGTCACTCAAATAAAAATGATATTCCCTCAAAACTTTTCTATCATTCTTTGTGCTATCATCTGCATGTCTATAAACAATATGAACAAACATAGCAACCTACACTGAATTGTAATATTGTGATTGAATTTCCTCTTGCGGAGCTAAAGTATAGTTTTCCGCAAAATCAACCACTGATAGTATAGTACCAACTGAAAATGTGTTTCTACATTCACGAAATTGTCCATCAAGCCATCGAGCTTGTTGAGAGTGCTTGACATATTTTGGTACAATTTTACTTTTAAATTCTGATATGAATGCATGAACACTAACCTTTTCTATAATTAAATCACAATGCTTTCTAGATTTTTCATCTTTTAAAGAATATTCAACATTCTTAAATCTTTTAACATCCACTAATTGTTGTCCAAAATCATTTTCAACACTTTCATGCATACAAACTCTTAACAAAGAAAGATTGCCACAACTAGTGCATTGTCCAGAAATACATGAACTTAAATAAAAACCTTTTTCATTAGATCTTTCACAGAACAAACTTGATATAAACTCTTTTATTGCTTCAGTTGGCATATTAATATCACATTCCTATATAATCATGTTACGATGTAAAGTACAATGTATATATTGAAACACATCATAATAATAACGAAATTGAACATGCGTTTTACAACAACAAGATATTCGTTCCTTATTAATCTTTACATACCATGGTTTGCATTTTTCAAAAGATCTTTGACTTATTTTAATATTACCAGGTAACACTAATTCATCACAAAATTTTCTATAAAATTCAGTTTGCGTTGTATCTAATAGGTGTTTTGGATGAGGATCGTGAACTTTGGACCCCACTCTTAATTCTAAAACATCTCTAGCATTAGACGATACCCTAGTATTATCATGCCAATATTTTTCGATCAAAGATCTGATTTCAACATTTAGTTTCATGTCAGATCTCGGGAGTCGACCACTAAAACTCCAACATTGGTTAATTGGATCATTTTCTATACTTTCTCTTCTTTTTGTCGCTCTTACCAATGTTTTAGGATGTATTTTTAGAATTCCACTAATATTGCTTACCATTCTTCTATTCAAAGTTGTTTTATTCACTATAGCAGTTGTTATAGCTCGTCTTGCTGCATTTTTATCTTTGGATCGACTATTACTTCCAATAGACTCAATGGCACTAGCAACAGTAGACATAGCATGTTTTAGTGATTGATCTTTTCTTCTTGGTTTAACAAAAATGCCTAACATTTTCATTACTTTTCTCATTTTCCACATTCTCATTAATTGCATCATTAGTTGACATTGAAATGATAGTTTTTTACGATAAAAAAAATTCCTTGTATAATCTATTGGCATGTGTTCTTATTTGTCTCCAAGAAATTTTACCAGGAAGATTATCCAAAACATCTCTTTCAATTTTGAAAAAATATTTCTCATTTTCAACATCACTTCCTAGATTTTCGTTTTCATTTTCAACAACAAAACGGTTTTCATTTTCATTTTCAACAACAAAACGGTTTTCATTTTCATTTTCAACAAAAGGATTTTCTTTTTCATTTTCAACAACAAAACGATTTTTATTTTCATTTTCAACAAAAGGATTTTCGTTTTCATTTTCAACAACAAAACGGTTTTCATTTTCATTTTCAACAACAAAACGGTTTTCATTTTCATTTTCAACAACAAAAGGATTTTCATTTTCATTTTCAACAAAAGGATTTTCATTTTCATTTTCAACTACAATTTGTTTCAAATTTTGATCTATACGAATATTATCAATCTCAACATTGTTATATCCAGCTTGTTTTAAATCTCCTATTAACACTATTTCCATTTCATTCAAAAGTGGATTTGAAGAAGTACCTGGATTTGTGCCCATTGAAACATTCTCCATAGCATTAATAGAGGGATTTGAAGACATACCAGGAGTAGTTTGCATAATCATATTAGTTTCCACATTCACCTCTTGCAAACTTGCATCATCTATATCCATGGTCTCCTCAATGTTTTTATCTTCAATAGTTGTGGAATTGGATGCTTCAGCATTGTTCATTGATTGAATCTTTACTCTTCTATCTCTTTGTCTTTTTGCCTCCTTCACTCTCTTTGCTTCAATTTCTTTAGGGGTTAATAGCTTCCTATCTTTCCTCTTATTACGACTTTGTGATCCCATGATTAAAAAATTTATGAAGCATGTACAAATGAATGTCAAAAACTTGAATGTGTTTCAAGTCCTTCAAACAAGTACCAATTCAACAAAATTCCACTCAAATAACGTCTCCATGATGGCTTCTATCAAAATACCAACAATACTTCAAGTTGATGGACTTGCAAAAGAAAGAAATATGCCAAAGAATGCTGCAAGAGTCGCTGTCGGCCGTACTGTAGGGCAAGTTGAAGAAATGACAGTCATAGTATAGTCTTATTAAAAAAAAGGGGCAAATAACAAACGGGATCCCGTTTATTACACGATCCCGTTTATTAAACAGGATCCCGTTTTATTTACGACCGATGAAGAAAGAAACAGGATCCCGTTTTATAAACAGGATCGCATTTCATAAACGGGATCCCATTATTCAAAATTTAAATTTTAGGCTCGGGTTTTGCTTTGTAACCCGCTTCGAAAAATGCTTTGGGGACCCGACCCTGACCTCTGGACCTAGTTTGACCTGCAACTTGAAGGCCCTGTCAATGTCACAACAAAATAGTGACTTTGGGCATATATTTAAAGGTCTATTTTGCAGAATATTTTGACGAAATTAAAACCCATTATAGAGGAGACAATGTAGATTCTAAATGTGTAATTTTTTTTACAATTAAATTAATTTTTCTATTTTTTAATCAATTTCTGATGAAATAGGTTCATACCCTTGAATTATCAAGGTTTTTTAATATTTTAATAACTTTTTATTAAAATATTTTTTTGAAAAAAAATTGTATGAAAACGTCCTTTAGACAATTCTTTTCAATTTAAAAAAAAAATTCAAAAAATGTTAAGTTTAGGTCATCTTATGCATGACGTACACGATGATTTTTTAAAAGACAAAAAATGACCAATAAAAAATTAATAAAAAAAATTATTCAATAAAAAATTACAAATAAATATGGAAAACGTGCTTCAGTGAGTTACAAAGCTTTTCCCAAAAGGATTTTGAAAAATATGATTATTTAGGTCAAAATATGGATGACGTACACGTACATGGTATAGTAAAAAAAAGTGACTTTTAAACAGTGGTTTTTAGAAACGCCTATTCAAAATCAATTTCTATCATCTGGGTATTGAAAAAAATTACATATTTGGAAACTAGACTCCGAGTACTACATTTCATATTTAGTGACTTTTTCCAAGATTCCAATTTTAAGTGCTTCAAATTTTTAGGTCAAATGTGACAAATTCTGAAAATCAGGAAAAACACTTCCACTTTTTGGCCAAAAAGTGGACACAACTTCTTGCACACACTAATTGATTGAATAATGATCTGTTGCATATTTTAATTTAGATTTTGGGGAATTTAAGCATTTATTGCATCATTTAATATGGATTTTGATGTTGTTTTATTTGATCATGTGGTAAATGTAGTAAATCAATAAGTTATCAGACTTGTGCATTTTAGAGGTAGGCATATATAGATATCAGTCCTATAAGGTAGATTATGACATAGTGGCATGGCAGTCAATTTGTGAATCATGCATTCAAACTTAGGAATTAGGAAAAAAATTTAACTATCAAGACTTATAAGGTCTGGTCATGCAGGTTAAATGAGTGCAAGGGCTCAAACCATGAAGTATGAGTTTAAAGGCATTCCTACTGAGACCAAAATCACCTCTGGATGTAAAAACATAGGGGACACCGATCTAGGTCACATTCACTTAGATGATTTCAAAACCAAAATATTTGGACCCAATTCAACTCCAATGGCCAAGAAGATAAAGGATAGTGAGATTGTAGAGGCTACTGCCTTCCCTACTTTAGCCCAATCTGCAGAACTAGTAGTAGCCTGTGCTGAGAGATATGACCCATTGACTAGGACCATACAAACTCCTAGTTGGGAAGTATTAGCAGACTTAAGTCCACCATCATTAGTAGAGACCTTTGGTATTCCATGGTATCCAGTGTTGACCATGCCAGATAAAATAGGTGCAGAGGAAACATTCAATAAAGGCACGGATACATGTAAAAAGCATATAAATGACCATTGGATGAAGAGAAAAAGGTCCACCATCATTAAGCTTCCCCATACTTTGTACAGAAGTGACTTCCATGATGAGATTGGAGACTTGGTGACTTTGCTTAGCAGAATATATGGACTAGCCACTGCATCAACCTTTGAAGGCTGGATGTTCATGATGATTGAGGAGATAGTTAGTAAAGGAACCAAATTTCACTAGGCTCAAATATCAAGTGATAACATGTATGAGGCATTTGGAAATTTAAGAGAAAAACAAATATTCGGGTGGACCACCTATGTGGTATATTCATTAGCCAGTCCGAGGAATGAATATGTTGGGCTGTCCAAAATTGGAGAAGTTGGCAATGATGAATACTAGGTCAAAGTATATGAATGCTATGATCAATTGGTGCTGTCCCAATCCATCATTCATTATAATAGGGTAAATGATGCATTTACAATGTATATCACAAGATTACTACAAGGTACCATAGCTCTTAGGATATCTCCTGAAGCAATGAATGAAATTATGCAATATGGGAGATGGTACATCTAGTTTCAGAAATTCACCTATTTGAGGATCCAAGGTTTCACTCGTCTGCCATATAGGCTACCTCGGTACCCAACAGATAAGATGGTACTTCTGGAGTTGTCAAGACAGCTGATCACTTGTGTAGAAAACCTAAAACACCTCCATAGAACAAATGTCAAGTTTCCAATCCTATTGGGTAGAGGTAATTATGCATGTGTCTCTCTTGGAGCAGCTGAGCATTCTGATAAGGAGCTATAGTTACTTAACCTTCATTTCTATACAAAGAGAGATCATTTTGACCCACAAAGGATAATTGAGAAATATGTGAGCAAAAGGCTATTTCACAAGATGCATCTAGAAGATTTTTGGGCTAATTGTGTAGACGATTATGAAGTGTTGAAGAGAACTCACTCAAGGTTGTCTCTTGGGTTCATAAGGAAATTCCATATAATAGAAGTCCTAGACCAGCTGATGATGATGAAGATGTGGTGCAAAAGGGACCCTGGGAGGCCCAATATCAACAACCAGTCCCTCTTCCTAACTAGGCCAATGCAGAGGAAAGTTCTTTGGATGCAGTAATGAAAGAACCTATAAGATTAAGTAAGATATGGGTGAGGAATCAAGTTGCAGTATTGGAGAGACAAGAAGTGCAACTTACTTACATAGCACTTGAATCTGAAAAAGAATCTAGAGATGAGGAAGACGCACCCATAGAAGTGCCAAATGATATAGAGCAAGTTCAAGAACCATCAAGGAAATCTGATAGTGAGGAGCATATACCTTTGGCAGAGAGAGGGAAGGCAAAGAGAGCTATTTCAAAAACTAAGAAGAGAGATATGCCTCCTGCCACAAGGACAAGGGCATCCAAGAGGAAGGACATGCCAAGTGGGCAAGGAAAAGGGTTTAAAAAAAAAGATGAAAGTCAAAACAACTGGCATCACTATAGAATTCTCTACTGTTGCAACATCAGATAGCACAAACATTCATGTAACCTCTTCACTTCCTTCTGCTCCAGCCACAAGTGCTGCCCCACTTTCTCCTGCTACTCCAATTGCAACTGCTACAATAGCTGTTCAACAAACCACCTCTGCTTCTTCTCTACTTGCAACCACAGCCTCCACAACCTCATGTCCACTAACAATTGACTCAAGTAGCATGAGTAGCCCCACTTCTCCCATCACTACCTCCTTGTTCCCTCTTATTTCTACCACGTCTATGCCTTCCATTTCTTTTGTCTCATTCTTTACCTCCTTCCCCTTGCCACCCATTTCTTCCTTACTTTCACCATCTTTCCCTATGCCTTATTCCTCTATTGCTTCACCAATTGTCATTTTCTCCACACTACCTATCTATTCCATTCCACCTTCTTCAAGATTTACCTCATTTGCAAATTTAACACATCAATTTATCTTCATTTGCTACACATTCATTGGCTTCAGCCATCAATTCTTTGACCCTATCAAGTATGCAAGATTCACTTCCTCTAGTTGTCCCAGTGCTAACAGGAATTGAAAAGGTGTTAGAACAAATTAAATCTCAAGAGAAGGAGAAAATAAGAAAAGTGTCCGATGAACCTCCTCTTGCACCTTCTATTGAGGTTGAAATAGTTGAAATCCATGAGAGTCCAGCTAACGAAAAGACTACAAAGGCAGTTCTACAAATGGCAGAGCAGGATGTGCAAGAAAACCTCCAACACCTCAGGCCAGCCACTGAAGAAGAGGAAGTTGATAAAGGAGAAAAGGAGAATATTCATGATGAATCACCTGATAGGGAAGATGCCCATGAAAATGTCCTTGAGATTTCTTCTGTTGCACCAAATTGGCTCCAACAAAGACACAGAGAAGGAACCTTGGGTGGAAGCGATGCAGCTAGATTTAGATGCTCTATTGGCACAAGTAGAAAGGCCAAAGAAACCAAAAATACAATCACAAATAGACAAAGATGCATCAGGCTCAAGAATAGCAGAGGTTGTTGTCCCTCCTGTTGATATTGATAGATCAGAAGTGAGAGCCAAAGATTATATTGTCTCTACTATAAACTTGGGTCTCGAATCAAGGAAACAATGAATTGATGACTTCATAGGTTCAATGTCCTCAATAATGGAGCAGCTGAATAAGGATGAAATGACTAAGCAAGAATTGAGGAAATAAAATGAGGAGTTAAGAGGCTGCATAAGGTCTCTAATGAGGCCATTGAATTCAGAAGGGGGGCCAACTGCAACTTCAGCCCTGCCATCAAAGGAAGAGTTGGCCAAATTCGATGACATCAAAACAAATTCTGCCAAAATGTAGTAATGGTTTAATATTTGAAGTATACAGTGATGGCTGTGAAGCAACTGATTTTGTTGTCAGGTTGCATAAGGACTTCATATTGCTAAAAGAAGGATGTGATGAATTGTATGAGGAATGTGAGCCATATGAAGAATACTACTCTCATATGTTCCCAAGAGTACAAGCAATCAGGAAGTTGCCCGATCAAGTTTTGTTGTCAGAAAATATTCTTTCGGCGGAGAGGCTGCACAAATTTGTAGATTGGTATCAATAGATGAACTTGAAGAAGGAAATCCTCAACAAAGTCAAAGAATTGCATGGGGAGCCAAATGAACAAGTACTTTCTGTAATTTATGAAATAAATGATATTTTTAGAGAATGTTTGGATCCTGGATTTGATGATCTTGCTCCATTAGATGTGCAACACTGCAAAGATAAATTATACCAAGCTATTCGTGGGGAGTCCACGTTGAATGTGGTAGGAAAGTTGGAGAAAGTCAGTAGTCTTCGAGCTTCCTTCATCATATTTTAGAAAAGTAGAAGATCAATAGAGGATGTGTACACCCAGTACTACCGGGGCTGGGAAAATCTCAAATTCAAAGAAAATTATGTTAAAGATCTAGATCCCTCAGATATAAATCCAGCATTAGCTGCTTGGGTGGCCTACGTCAATAAGAAAGCTGAGGAAGACAAGATAGATTTAGAAGATGCATAAAATGTTAAATTATTTGAAATAAAAAATGTAAATCCTGTCACTTGTAAATAATGTTGTATTTAGAAGGTCAGGTGACACTATTTTGTCTTTATTATGCTTTGAAAAGTGACTTTTCTCTATATATGGCTTAATGGGTACTTAATTTGTCCAAATTCAATGTATTTAGAGGTCATTTTTCGTCCTTTTCCTACAGGTCAAATTGTAATCTGAGAATGCAAAATGTTGTTATGAATGTATTTTAATGTTGTTAAATCTGGGTCGTTGGTGTTGAGTCAATCTCCACCATACATCCAAAACTCAATATGGCGCCTCTCCTATAAAAAGGGCCATCGTTATCTCATTTGTAAGACTCTTGATGCTGAATTGTTGACACTCTGCCAAATTTCTAATTAATGCAAAGCAAGTTACTGTAGGTTTTTTGGGAATTTGTCTCTTGTATTGTCAATTTAGTTTCATGGTTCACATCTTGATCTGCATTAATTAAATCATGGTTTTGCAATGTTCTTGATTTGTTAAGGTATTTGATGAACATTCAAGTCCATACTATTAGTTGCTTGCTGATTGTAAGTAGTTGTGCATAGTTAGCTTGGGCTATTGAATCAAGTTGAGTTCAATTACATTACAGTAGTTAAATGATGTCAGCATTTGGGTATTTAATGAATGTATGTAATCTAAAAATATGGGAAATCCATAGAAGATAGCACTATTTTCTGCAACATTGTAGCAAAGTTTTAGCTTGGTAAAGCAGAAAATTGGTTTAATTTCTTAATGTTTGTCTACCTACAGCAATCTTTACTTTGTGAATGTCACTTAGGATCTCTCTAAACCCTACTTCCATTTGCATTTTCTTATTAATCAATTGTTAGATTTAGATTTTAGTAACACTTTACAAAGAGATATCAGCTAATCAGTCATAAGGGTTTGCATGTATTGTTGTCCCAACCTATCAAATCTATCACATTGCATGTAAGACCCCTTCTAGGAATAGCTCGTACATCCAACTGAGAAATTTTAAGCACGCTAAGACCTAGTTGTATTATCCTTGGAGTAGTCTTACCTAGGATAAGATACTTTTCAAGAGAGGTGTGATCCTAGCAATCATACCTGTGTTGTTGTGTGCTAGAACCACCATCAACAGCACCATTTGGTGATCTTGGAGATCAAAACCTTGATTTGATCCAATATTTGTTATCATTGTTCATCTCAAGATCCTTGGTGTGTATGCTCTCTCCTTGAACCACTTGGCAATCTTGGAGATCAAAAACACCTTAGATTCTTTCATCTAGGTGGCCTGCCTTGGATTTCATCACCAAGGGGACAACCTCAACCCTCGTGTTCTGGCGGGGTATACAAATTTGGAAGAGAATTGAAAGACTCTTCCATTTGGGGACATTTATTTTTTTGGTTGAAACTTGCAAGAACTTTATACCTTACAAAGTGAAGGAGGAGAGTGGGTTACCCTCTCGTACCACGCCATTAAACATACCCCTTATTTCATGGACATAGGCCTCATGTACCTTGAGTATATCGAGGATATCCCCTAGAAGCTCGAACATCCTAGTTTAAAACCACATCCTAGTTTAAGACCTCTCGGTCATATGAGATTGTAATGCAATAGATACCAGTTAGGCTCAATAAGTTACTCATCACACAATCCACATAATTGATTATATCGCCAAGTGCAAATGTCCTCTAGAAAGAAGCATGCATTCCATGTGTGCTCTCCCCTTGCACCATAGAGAGATCTTGGGTGAACAAAAGTAGTTAGTTTCCTCATCATGGGACTTGCATGTTACACCTAAAAAAAGATAGTGAGGTGGGCTTATGATCTTATAAATTCCTACTTGACTAAATTTATGGTGTTGGTGTGTTTAGCATGTCTTCATCATTGAAACCCATGAATGCCCTTAAATCCAAATCAAACTCAAATCCTTTGCATCTTGTACATGTATTGTATGATTTATTGGTTTCAAGCTACCTAAAGGTCAAGCATCCATCAAGCCATCATTAATCACCTCTTAATCCATCATCGAAATCATCCATTTTCCTCATCCAAATCCAAATAATCCATTTTCCTCTTAATCCACATCATATTAATCCAATTCCTTCCTAATCCACCCAATCTCAATCTTATTCCTCCTAATCACTCATCCAATTATCTAGTTTCATCATCATTATCTTAATCTAATCCCATCATTTGAGTATAATTAATCTCCATCTTTGAGCTTAATCACATACTATCATTCTAATCACCTTCTAATCCAATCATTTATCCATTATTCATTTTCCCTAATCATCCTAATCCATTTTCCATTATCCTAATCATATCACTTTTATCCTAATCTAATTCTTCATCACCATCTTAATCCCATCTTAATCATAATCTATTTTCCTTAATCCCCAAATCACTTCATCCACTTATCATAATCCAATCATCCCATCCTATCATTATCTTAATCCAATTATATCCCATACCTAATCATCTCATTCACATCTCCCCTAATCATAATCCCATTATTGAGCTTAATCTTTCATCCATTTTCCTCCTAACCCCCATCATAATCCATTTCCCTAATCCAATTATCCATCTCCATCATAATTCAATCCTAATCACTTCCTCATCCTTTTAATCCAAATCCCTTATCCACATAATCCCAACTCTCTTCCACATATAATCCAATCCATTATCCTAATCACTTATCCCTCTAATACTGCATCCATTATACACCTCCTCCATTTTCCAATCAGCATCATTATCCTAATCAATTCCCATTAATTGAGCTTACCCCAAATCCACTATTTGAGCTTCATCAAACCTTCCAAGTCCACTTCATCCTTAATCATAATCCATCTTCATCATCCAATCCTAATCCATTCCATCCCTAATCTTAATCCAATTCATCTCCCTAATCAAACCTATCATCCATTCTCACCTAATCCCATCAAATATCCCAAATCACTTCATCCACTAATCCATAATTATATCCCATCAATCTCTAATCATCCTATCCATTAATTGATTCTACTCATAATCTTATAGTTGAGCTTAAATCTAATTCCATTATAATCATCATCTAATCCAATCATCCCCCATCTCAAATCAATCATTCGTTATCCATCATTCCTCTAATCATCCTTTATCATAATTCAATTCCAATCCTTAATCCAAAAACCATCACTTGCAAATTAAAATTTGGTTAAGGTTTTAACCCCCTTCAACCCTCTCCAAATCCTAATCATCTTACCCCAAATCATCATCCAAATCCTTACCCAAGGGCCTTTGGCCTAATCCCAAATCACCCAATCCAACAATCAAGATCCCTTGGCCTAATCCAAAATCAACCCCAATCAATTCAAATCAGATCAAGTGTCATATATCGTTGACCTTGACTAATCAAATCAAATCAAATCCATCCTAGTATCAATTGTCATATATCTTTGACCTTGATCAATTCAATCCCAATTAATTCAAATCGATCCAACCTCCCTCTAACCCAAAATCTAAATAAATTTCATCAAGTCATCCTATATCAAATCATCCCAAATCTAAATCTAATCATGGCTTCATATCCTTTTAATGATGATGTTGAACAAGCTAAACTCAAAATCCTTGATGAAATCCTTGCAAGTAAGCTTGACGTAAACCATCCCCGGTCATCCATAAACATGCAAGCACCCTTTGACCATGCATTTTCTAGCACACACTATTCCCCCACACCTCATTGCATATCCTATGGTCATCCTTATGCTACCCTTGACAAGGGAAATCCATTCTATCCCCATCCACATCGCATCCTCCATCCTCATATGAAATCCCCATCACCTCCACCCCTTGTCCACATCCTTCTTATCCTTATTCCAATTATCCAAATCCATCCCCTCTTTATCTTTATCCCACCTACCCAAATCCACCAACCCCTTATCTAAATCCTTCATATCCAAATACACCATCTCCTTACCCATCAACCTCACCATCTGCCCTGCTATCCAATACTCCATCTACTCCATCATCCAAATCCCCTATTAAATCTATATCATCCTTTCTCCAAGGACACTTCACTAAAGATCTAGAGAAAAATCATGAAAACAAACTTGTGGAGTCATGCCACCCCACTTCTCCCCAATCATGTACATGTGTCATTGATGACCCCATCATCCACCTCACACCCATCACAACCAAATCATCATACTCCTCCATTTTATCCAATATCCCATCCAAAGTATCGCCCTCTCCTCCATCCACCCCATCTAAGAAGCCTATTCAAATAATTGAAACTACACACTCCTCCCCTACCACACTATCCATGCAAATTAGGATATGTCAAAAGCCTTGTCCAAAGCATGTCGAAATATCCACCCCCTTCCTAATCATGATCCAATCATCCCAATTCTTTCCATTCCTGATCCCACACCATCTCCTATTGATCCCCCATCATCACTCGTTGTTCCTTTACCATCTCCCATTGAACCTTTATCATCACCTATTGTCCTCATCCCAAATCCATAATACTATCCTCTTGGTCATGTTACCTTCCTCCATGTTGGTTCTCTCATAGGAGAGGAACAAATTTCTTCCACCACGCATCCCCCTCCATCTAATAATGGACTCGTGTCTTGTTCCCAAAATAACAAACATCCCATTGCACATTGCATGCTCCGAAACATGAATTACCATGGCAAAGTCCTAGACCTTCATGAAAACATCATTTTGGAGCCCATCCATGTCAAAATCCATTCGTATGGACATGGACTTGGCTACACAACCCAAGGAAAACAATCCAAACATGTTGGTACCACCCATGCACCTCCCAAATCCACTTCTTCCAAATGCAAACCTGGTGCATCTCATCGCATCTCCAAATCATATGTCTCCATCCCTCCTCCTTCATCCTATTTCATCCATATATCCAAAAAGCATGTGACCATACATCTCCCTAAATCCACGCTTCCTCCACTTCTCCCAACTCCTAATATCCCCAGGTCATCAAATCCCCTTATCCCCCCATCCTTAATACCCCAATTCATAAATCTCGATCCCCCAAAATCCCTAATCAAGATCAACTTACACACACACCATCCAAATATGAAGCTTCCACTAAATCCATGGGATTCAAAAATAATAATTTGGATGCCTCCACATATAAAGAAAATAATTTGCAAAATCCTAAAGAATATCATGCCACAAGGCATCAATACATAGAACCCAATCAAAATCCACAATCCAAAAGGCTACATAAACCCACACCTCCAAAAGAAAAATAAAAAATGGTGTGGGTCCTTAAAAAAAAAAACACTAAATCCAAGTGGAGCATCCACATCCCATTCCATCCCCACATCCCAAAAATTCTGTCCCCCGCCAAAAAATGATAAAAAACATAAGACCGTTTGGGTCCCTAAATTTCCAAATCAGAAATCCCCCAATCCTTCATCTTGGTCCTACAAATCCATCATGGATTTCCAATCCTCATTACTCCCCACTCACCATCCCAAATATAAGCTTCAAAATCTATCACAATGTGTGTAATCGTTGGTCTTGATACCCATCACGGCACTCCCACATCCCTTCATCCCCCCATCATATATTTCTTATCCTGGATATCCTTCCCATCACATCCCTATGGTCCATGCTTTTGCATAAGCATCCACCCATCCATCGTCTGCATCATAATCCACTATCACCACCCACTCCATCTCCATATCATGCAATCATCTACCAACATCCATGGACATAGAGACACTTGACATGGTCCATGTGCGACATCTATCCAACATGGGACGCTATCACTTCCCATGGAAACAGATGCTTGAGTCCCCATCCTCCTCCAAATCCATTTCTCCATCCGTTCCATCCATCCATCCCATCCAAATATTCCAAAAATCCAAAAATATAGAAAAATCAAAACAACAAAAAAATAAAAAAATAAAGTAAAGAGAAATAAATTTATTTAATGGTAAAAACCACTTCTCGTGACACCTTGGGAAAGTACCATGATGAAAACCCCTTGTGGGCATCATGCATAATCCTCCCTCCTCTATTTGCACCCTACACTTGGGGGCAAATCTCACCTAGCCTATCATTTCCCCATCACATATCTGCATCCTATCCTCCTAGTTGTTCCCATCTACTTATCCATTAATCCCCTTCACTATCTTCCTATCCATACTATCATACCCCCATCCTTCTTCCCCACTTGTGATCCTTTTAAGGATAGGGGAAAAATATGTGAGAATGCCTTGGACACATCTTGACATATCTTCCTTCCACACATATCTTATCATGTCCATCCATCCCCACCATCATAACACCTGGTCATGTACGACATATCTAGAGTGGGGTACCCCTTCCTAAGCGACGTCGTCCTTGGAGATCACCTTCGCACTTCCTCTATCCACCTATCCTATATCCTTATCCACCATCCTACCCCCTCCTTCATCTCTCATCCCCCAGTCCCTTTGGTGGTTTTATAACATCATGTCTTCACACCACCAAAAATGTACCCCTCTAGTCACTCTATTTCATCCATCCATCATACATCCATCATCCTCTATCACCTACATATCCTCCCTCATCCCCTATCCTTTCCTCCTAATCCATCATCCCCCTATCCTCCCTCATCCCCTATCCTTTCCTTCTAATTCGTCAACCCCTATCCCCACAACCCCATCCTATCCTCCCCTCATACCTTAACATCATGAACTCAACATACCTTGGTAGCAGTGTGTGATAAAATATGTGACACTACTTTTTTTAGAGTATATAAAATCAAAAGGATTAAAGTTATCAAAGTTAGTTTAATATTACATTAGATTTAATATAGTTATTACTAGAGTTAAAATAATTTAGAATATGTAATGATATCAAAATAGATGTAAATAACTAGTATACATTACAACATGTAGTAATTTAGTAAGAACTCTAAAGTAAATAATTAACACAATAAATTAGATAGTAGAATCAGATAATTCAATTAGATTAACATCAAAATACTTATATGAGTTCAACCATTCAAATGGATACTTGCACCCTAGGAAGATCCTTTGCAGTTTAAGTCCTCTTAGTTATAACATACTCGCAGAGGAATCCATATAATATAACACATGTGCTTATGCACTAGTGCCCATGCACCCATTAATGCCCATGCATTATGACACTGGCTAGGACAATATTGGGTGCACATTGTACCCCAAGTTCAATGCACACTACATGCCTCATCTGCTATGTCTTATGCACATAGCCCACCAAACCACCTTCTTCCTTGAGTGATCTCCATACCATTTTGAAGTTTCTTACATAATTTATATAATATTTTGAGCGGTTCCAAGCCATCACACCCTTTCATAAAGAATTAAGTTAATCAATTCTTTTTCCTTATTGTTTCTTCTTAGGATTCAATTTTAGGTGCTAATAACCAATTATTTCATATCTTTTCCAAAGGTAATTAAATAGGATTTTTTTACCTCTCTATTAACTCTAGGGTAATTACATATCACTTTTACTTTTCTCTTTTTTTTTACCAAAGGGTCAAACAACATTAACTTTTATCCCCTTTTAATTCCAAAGGGTTATTTGAATGAGAAAATAATATTTATTTTTCACTTTGAGAAAAAGTCCGATAACAAAATAAAACTTGTATAATAAATATTCTAATCAAATATCCCACATGCTCAAGCACACTCTCACTCAAAGTGCAATCATACAATTGACTACAGTGTTAAGCACGCCTGTTTTAACCAACCAATAAACTAGGTTTACAAGTCCATCTCATATTAGGACAAGACAACAATATGAAGATCAATAGGTCAATAATTAGCAATATTACACTCTTATAAAAGGATTTCACTCTCTTCAAGGTTATTTTTATTTTATCCAAGGTGTGCATGGGAATAATTCACTAAATGACTCTTAACTCACAATGGCTTCTAGATGTGTCAATATTTCTTTTTAGAGCATGTTAAGTTTACCAATTTGGATTGATGATCTAGGAGGAGATCTTCATGTGGCTATGTAGGCTCTCCTTTCTTCTTCATCTAATACAAATACATCATTCCACCAGTGTGTGGGGTCTCTCCTATTGTCAAAAATAAACTTATTAAACTTCTGAATAGCTTAAGTTTAATTGTACTACAAGGTTTTCACTATGTCTAGTCACTTGCATATACAACAACATAAATAGAATAAAACCTTTTAAACCACACATTCGTAGGGTTTTTATTCTAAGTTATACTATTAACTAAAATAAAAGACTTCTTCAAAAAATTTATTACTCTAATGCTAGGTCTAACTTAATTGAAATAAGAGTCAAAAGACACTAAGGTAGGGAAGAAAGAGACCTTATTTTATATTTAACATTGTGCAATCTCACATAAAATCTCATAAAACGTAAACCATGTTCACTAGCATTTCTCCATGCTCAGCACATATCACCAACACATTGCTCTCGAGGTCCCAACTATTTATGTAGAGGCCCACCCCAATATAAACAACCAACATGTCATATCGAAGACTTAAACTCTGTCCTTTCTCCATATTATATAATAACTATGTAAGACCTTTAAAATTGTTTTACTATATTAATTTAACATTCAAATATTGAACAACCAAGAACGTGGGCATATTCAACTTGTAATTCATGAAGAATTGACACTTTTTAAAGCAAAGATTTATGCATTAATGGAAAACAACTCATTTGTGAAGATTACATAAATTAGAATTTTATAAAATAGAATCCTCTAATAAAACTTAGAAAGTTCAATATCAATCAATTATAGAGTATCTTCGATTAAAAAAAATAACAATAAAAGTTTACAAGCTTTATAATGTTTGATGTGATAGTTAACGGATCCAATGCAGCTATAAAAAAGAAATAACAAGAAAGCAATAAAGCCTTCGCCAAGTCTTCGCTTTTCTACCAACTGCCCTTTACCAAGTAGAAAAATCTGCGTTGACTAGTTGGACATTCATTATCACTAGTCATCCCACTTGCACTCGAATTACCCTTTCAAACTTAATAGGTGATAACAATTTCCCATCACTTCCTCTCACCAAAGTTGTCCCCACTACCTCAAATTATTGTTCCTCTCTTTCTAATATGCTGGACTAGGACTTGCACTAATAGGTGTGTCGATAGGAAATTCAAGGGAACGTTCAAATTTATTGTTTATTTTTTAGAATCATATAAAAAAATTATAATATATTTTTTTACACATTTTTAGTAGAATTTCAAATTTTAGTTTGTATAAGTAATTATTGTACAATGGATTTATACATAAAAACAAATTAATTGGGCATTCAAAAGAAAATTAAAAAACCAACTAAAAAAAAACAATACCAAAATATGTTCTATAAACACTCATCTCCACTTCTATTAACCTTCAACTATTTCTCACTTACAAATTTAAATTTTACATTATCATATAGTGAAAATAAGTGTAACAAGACATGTTCTATGCCAAAAGAAAATAAAAAATCTAATAAAATAAAACATATAGAACTCATTTTGAAATTTCTAAATGTTCTACAAAAATATTGGTGACATCGAAGGGTTATAGCTCAATTGGTTGGGCATAATTGGTGAGGGTGATGGTATGTTCCTTGATTATGCCATCCACCAAGGTTCAAACCCCCGGAGGTGCAATAAATAAGGGATGAGGACGAGATTATGCCCCTAGTGAATGTGGTGAAATGGATACCCCTCAATCCTTGGCTCTTAGCTAAAGAGATTTCATCCTAAGGCTCATGCTCTCGTATCAGGTAGCTAAATGATTATGTGGATTTGATATAAAACCCTCTACCAAAAAAGAAAATATTGGTGAAAAGAAGCAAAGTAGTAAATTAAATTATCCCTAAAACTTTACAATTTTGTATATATAATTAGCCCAATAAAACTATAGGAGAGATCTCAATATATATTTATTATAGTAAATGTAGTGAACTCTTCACTACAGGTGGCAAAATTATCTCTGCCTTGTTCATGATTGAGTAACATTTCGCTCCAACATTAGTAGATCCCCTTCGACATTCAATTTTGTGGTTTTTATGCTTCTCGGCTGACCTAGGAAAGAGTTCAAGTATCATTGCTCATGCGTCATTGATTGTTGAGAAACAAGGTGAAAGTACTGCAACGCAAATCTGAAATTTGTTCTCCTTTATGAGATTTCCATAAAGATTATGTGTAGATACATAAACCAACAAATAAGAAATAAAATCAATAAACCATAGTAACATAAGATTTATGTGGAGAAACCCTTTCGAAAAAAACTCCATCATAGAAAGAGGACAAGTATGTATTCATCTTCAATGTACATGATACAATATCAACACACTAACACTCTAAACTCTAACAATATTTTGGTAGCACCTGTGTACCTATAAAAAATACTCTCAATCCACTATCTTATACCTCCAATATATAGGTAACAAAGGGACCAAAACCACAAATGTTTTACCAAAACAAGTACCAAAACTATGGTATGCTGCAAAAATCCCACACCTAATTGGAAAGTATCTTCCGAGAATAGTAAATAATCATGACTTCACATGGACACCACATGGGCTCAAGCAATGAGTCTCTAAATAAAAAATTTAACCACAAAGACATCTTTGACTAATAACTCCCACATCCTTAAGTGTAGCGCTCCAAAATAGAGAAGCCAACTCATGTGGGTCCCATCCATCATAAAAATATTCTCACTCCTTAATCCTAGTGCCTAGAATTGGGAATATGCCTTCAATAAGTTCAAAGTAAAACGTAACTGCCATTGTAGTGCTCCACCTTATTCATGAATGCATATGACAACTAATGCCAAGAATCTAGGGAATATAAAATACAAATTAATAATTACACTCTAGGTGTCCAAAGGCACTCGCTAAGAGTGTTGGAGACACATAGAATATACATAGGATTGCAAGGTAAATGGCACCTTAACCCTAACATTCTCCCACTTGACATTATGCATCGAAAAACATCCAAATGAAATATAAATGAAATTAATCATAATAATCAAGGTCGATGGCCTCCCTACACCAAGAGAACTTATTTGTGGTCATTGGCTTCATGAGGGAATCTACAACATTATCCAAAGTGTCAACCTTCTATAACAAGACCTTACCATTCTCTACCATCTCTCACACAAAGTGATATTGAACATCAGCATGCTTAGTAAAAGCATGATACATGTGATTCTTGGCCAAACAAATAGCACTCTAACAATCACAACCAATTCTAGCAACCCTATAATCAAAACCAATACATATACAAAGTCTCTATAACCAAACCACCTCCTTAGAGGTATGGGAAATAGCCATATACTTTGCCTCGGTGGTGGACAAAGCAATCATAAGATGCCTCTTACTCATCCAAATTACAACACCACCAAATAGAGAAAACACATAGCCACTAGTGGACCTTCGACTATCCAAGTCACCTACCCAATCTACTTCCACAAAGCCTTATATGTCCAATGAATTATCCACATCATCATTACCATGATAATAGAAATAGTAATTAGAAGTCCCACGTAAATATCTGAAAACCCTCTTAATATAATTTCAATGCTCCTTACCAAGGTTAGACATAAACCTACTAAAAACTCCCACTGTTTGGGCAATATCTGGTCTAATGCAAACTATTGCATACACCAGGCTACCAACATCACTAGCATAAGACATGTCAGACATGTCCTCAAGATTATCATCTAATTTAGGATGCATATCTAAATTAAGTTCGTACCAACAAGAGATGGAATACTCAGTGGTTTACAATCATGCATACTAAACCACTAAAAAAATGTAACAACATACTAACTCTAAATTAACCAAATCTTTTTGTGTACCCGATCCATCCCAACAATAAATTTTGTAGCCCCCAAGTCCTTCATATCAAATGTGTTAGAAAGCTGAGTTTTGAGCTCCCTAATCATCACCTTGTTGTTACCCATAAACAACATACCATCCACATACAAGACAAGGATTAGAATCATAACATTAATCATATGAACATAAACATAATGATCCTCCGCGCTCCTAACAAAACCCAAACTCAATGCAAAGACATCAAAATTTTGGTACCACATTCTAGGTCACTATTTCAACCTACAAACCAAATATTCCTTCCCCTTCACAACAAAACTATCAGGTTGTCACATATAAATCTCCTCCTCAAGATCCTCATGCAAGAAAGTAGTTTTAACAAATCTATTTTCTCAATCTCAAAATTACAAGTAGCAACAAAAGATAATAGGATTCTAATAGAAGTTAACTTAGCTACATGAGAGAAAATTTTACCAAAATCAACTCCCTCTCTCTAGGAGTAGCCCTTGGCCACCAATCTAGCCTTGTACTACTCTAACCAACCATATGCATCAAATTTTTTTATACACCCACTTGCAACTAATGGGCTTTCTTCCCTCAGGAAAACTAATAAGATCCTAGGTGCCACAACTATCCAAGGCCATTATCTCCTCCTACATGGCCTACATCCAAGACTCACTATACTTCGAAGAGAGAGCCTCCCTAAAAGATCTAGGTTTATCATCTATACTCAATAAAGTAAATAAACAACAAAAATGTGGTGGGATACACATATTAACTAGATTTTATTATCTTAGGTATCTCCTCAAGGTAGGAGTAAGGGGATCTACCTATTCTATGTATGCTCATCCTACACATCCTCAACTAAACTCTCATTTAAACCCTACTCTTCCTCTCCATCATCTAATCCATCTATTTGATCTTCCACATGTAGATCTTCCTACTTCTCGACCTTAGTCTCAAAATGTGTTTTTTTACACATATTTTTCTTTTGGTTGTTTTGGACCTGAATAAGCTATAAACTCCTTGAAAATCACATCTCTAGAAAAAATCATTTTATGGGTTAGAGGATTCTAAAGATTATAACCTTTAACATTCTCACCATAACCTATAAAGATGCATTTCTAATCTTTGGGACCCGATTTATATCACTTTTCCTAAGGCACATGAGCATAAGCCTCACAACCAAATATGCTTAAATGTGAAACTAAAGGTTTCTTACCTGTCCACACTTCATAAGGACTTTTATCAACAAGAGTTGAACAAGGAGATCTATTAATCAAATAACAATTAGTACTTACAGCCTTTGCCCAAAATCACCAATCCAACTATGTACCACTCAACACACTTCTGGGCCTTTTCATTAAGGTGTAGTTCATTCCTTCTGCAACCCCATTTTGTTGGGGTGTGTAAGGTGTAGTCTTGTACCAAACAATACCCATGTGCTTACAAAACTCATCAAATTCCCTAGAACAACATTCACCACCATTGTTAGATCTCAACATCTTTGTTTTATAACTTGTTTACTTTTCAGATAAGGCCTTAAATTCCTTAAACATATTGAAAATTTTAGATTTTCCATGCATAAAATAAATCTAGGTGTATCTAGAAGAATTTCAATGAATGAGACATAATAAGGAGATTTTCCCATAGAATCTACATCCACTAGACCAAACACATTTGAATGAATCATTTCCAATAATATATTTTTCCTATAACTTCCAATAGGAAATTATAATCTATTCTATTTACCAAGCACACAATGCTCATAGAAATCATTATTAGCAACAAAATAATTAGAAAAACTATCAACCAATTTTTTTATTAATAATGGTTCTAAGAAGCTTTTCACTTATGTGACTCAAATGTTGGTGCCACAACATACATGTATTTTTAGTTTTTCCAATTATATTTGAAATTACAAAATGTGGAGGCATTTAGCCTAAACAAAGTCTGAATCTGAGATCCCCTACCTACCACCAAGTTCCCTCTGACCAACTTGTACACTCAAAAACATGACTCGGTGGCCTGGGGTGGTCAAGTCATCTTTGGCATGCACACAGACCCTCTCTCCTTGCCACGGGGCAAACCTCCATGTCACTCTCACTCTCGTGGAAGTAGCCAGTCGAGAGGAGGTGAGACATGGGGGTACTCTGGCTCATTGGAGAGCTGGACTTCGCGGAGAATGGTCAGCCAGTCCTAGGGCCTTTGTTGTGTGTTTGTTTGGATGCGGTGTTATGTGACCATTGTTGTAAAGATAACTATATGACCTGAAGGGTCACTAGTCACCATTCTTCTATTTGGGTATATAATGTTACAGTGTTGTGTGGGTTAACTATTATTTTTGTTGATGTTTTGTTCAAGTTGGCATTGTCGTTCGTACTGTTGGATGATTGCTTGTTGTATTTGAAATTCTCTTAACCTTCTTTGTTGTTGTTGAATTACCAATTGGTCTTATTTTTGTCTAGGGTGGATCTCCTCTATCTCGTCAAGGATTGCCCTTACCCACTCACCTCTAAGTCCATGGCACATTCGTGAGCCTAAACAAGAGATAGATGATTAAAGCTAACCTTGACTTGACCTAGGGTTTCGACTTAGGGTTTGTGTGACCTAAGGTTTGACTTTGTTGAATTGGTGTTGACCTTGTGATGAAATCAAGGGTTTGTAAACCTTCTACGCTGCTAATGTTTTTGTTCTTTTCAATTTTTGTATTCATGCAAGCCTATATAAGTACAAAACAATTTTTTGTGCTTTTTTATATTTATAGAAACGAAAGTGATTTTTTCTATTCTAGGAATTAGAAAATGAATGCAAGCTAGTATGAAGTTACCTAATGTGTTTAAATCTATTTTTGGTTTGATTTTTTGAATAAGTGGAACAATTACTCTAAGAAAGGGAAATTGCTTTTAATCTATGAACTTTTAAAAGCAAACTACTTTAACAATGTAATTCTACTTAACCTATCAAGGAAAAAGCAACATACATTTATTATTCCCAAGAGCGAAGTTTGATTATTTAATTACTATGAAATAAAAGCATGAAGGAACCTGGAATAAAGAGACATGTAAGCCTCCACTACCCTCAGAAATCCTTGTATAGAAACCTCTAATCCTCTTGCAGTAGTGGGGCGATCCTCTTGGAAACAATAAGAGAAGAGAAGCAAAAGAAGCTTTTGAATCTTTGAAATGAGCTCAATGAGAGCTTGATGAGCACTATGGCTTGTGATGTGAGAAGCGTATCGATGAAAAATGAGATTTTAGCAAAGCTAGATGAGAAAACAATAAAAAGCAAAAGGATCAGATGTCCTATGTGAGCATATGGATGCTTGATTTGGAAAGCAATAACCTGCAAGAATTGTGTGCACAAATGAAATTGCCTCCCTTTGTGCTTGGGGGAGGGGGGTATTTATAGGTTTGAAGAAGGAATGAGAGGTGAAGAAGAAGAAGAGTTAACTCAATTTGATTGAAGAGTTAACTTAGAAGACACAAGAGTGATATGGGCTAAAATTAGAGTGATATAACAAATTATAAATTATCACTCAAGAAGAAGTGAAGAAAGAGAATGCATGGGTTGATAATTAAAGATAAAAATAAGATAAATATGCACAGGTGGGTGCATGAAATAGTTAACTCTATCTTTGGCACAAAATTCCATGCAAACAAGAAGAAAAATGGGTGAAAATAAAGCTATTTTGGGCCAAAAATTTTAGTTAACTTGCGGCTGGAAATGACGGAAGGGTCACCACCTGGTCACCCCTTTCACCAGTCAAGGTCACCTGGGGGCAACCCATGGGCGACCATCAGAGGAGGGGTCCTGGGTGAAAGATCATGATGGGAGATGAAAGAGGATGAGAAAAGAAGGGGATCTGCCTTGAGAAACAGGTCAAACAGTGGTCAAAAATAAAATCTCCATTTACAAAAGTAGGATCTCTCGGGGGAGATTTGTACTAGTTGACTGAAACTGAAAACTGAAAGTTGGAGATGGCTTGGGATGTTCTCTAGAGGGCTCTTATGGGTGGGAATGGATGAAAAACACTGAAGAGAGGTGAAAACACAACAAATGGATGAATACAAGGCTTAGGAACAGAGTCACAAGCACATGAAACACAAATCGACAAGTGTCAAAAAGTGTCGAAAGCGAGGATAGAGAAAGAACTACAAAGGTGAAATAACAAAAGGAAGAAGAAACCACATGCTACCAAGAGAATCGTTGTTGAGAGAACATTATCTCACACTTACATGTATGTGACAAGGATTGTGAGTCATCATCGGGGTCCTCATAGAGGTTGTGCATGATTTTGGTGCTTACATATTTGCCCCCTCGAGGATAGTATTCTACATGAAAGGTAGGTACCGATCCCAAACTAGGCCTTGTCAATTTTTCTACAATTGTACCTACAATAACTAGTATTAGTCTGGCATCTGTTCATATATCAAAATGAATAATGAAAACTAAAATGATGAGCATACCATAGATCGTGTGAGTTCGACTAGTTGTTTGCCTTTGTCGAAGAGACCTATAGGAATGAATGGACACAAAATGATAGCACAAATAATGCATAAAAGCAACAACTAATCTAAAAATGCATAATGCAAACTAAGCTAAGAGAGACAAAAAGTGAAGAAATTAGTGAGATTTGAGTGAAACAACGATAGAATTGATCATGTAAGCAGTCGTTGGGAAGATATCACCAAGTGGATCGTAAAGATGGTCACCTCTTCTTCTACCACTAAGAGTCAGGTACACAAATAGTGAAAATGCTTCTCTAAACCCTAGGTTACATTTTGTGAAAAATCTCTTGAAATTGTTAGTTTTTAGTGATTTTTCTATTGCATTGTGTTTGTTGGGCTGTTTAGAGTAGTTTTGGTTTTTTGTTTATCAAAATCGGCTGAGTTTTGAGGTTTTTAGAGAATTTTTTAGTTTGAGGGGTGGGAAAATAGAGTCACCCCTTTTGCCAGTCAAGTCACCTGGGGGAAATCTGGCTGAGCAACAGGGTCACCTAGGGGAGATCCTGCTGAACATCTGGGTTGCTTGGGGGAGATCCAGTCTGATCAAAGGGGCGACCCTAACAGATCAATTCTAACTAAAATTTTATGTTTTATGATGCTTGCTTCACTCTGTTTCAATCTAATTTGAACATTGAATTTTCCTATTCATTGCAATTTTGAAGGTTTATATGCTTTTTCTATGAAATTTTTGCAAGTTTATACGATTTTTAGTGATTTTCTGAGTTGACAAGATCTAAACTAAAGTTCTTTTCTAATTGATAGGATATGAGGATCTGTTGGAATGCCAATAGTGATTAGTTGTGGCTTTCAGAGATGTATGATTTGTTATCTCCTGATGATCTAGTTGTCCTGAAGAGGGTAGGCTTAGCTAGAATTTGCCATGTACCAGTTGTACATCTAGTTTCACGTATTTGTTGTGACATCCTGACCTATTGGGATGCTAACAAGAACACATTCAGATTTCCATAGGTTTTAGGGGAGTGGACTATCACTCTCTATGATGTGTATCGCATTCTCAGGGTTCTTATGAGAGGGTATCCTCTCGTTCCACCTCCTAGTGAGTCCTTTGAGGACAAGGCATCTTGGGCTCAGATCATGGGGATGAGCTGTCTTAAGGATTAGACTGGTGTTTAGCTTACTTTAGTACCATGACTTTGTATTCCTCTCTTGAGGAAGTTTTTGATCAGTTTGATTGCATCGAGGCTGTCAGGAGACAAGGCCTTGACTCATCTGAGATGGTGTTGGGCACCCATCATTCAGGCCATTGAGCAAGGTACAGTTTTTTCTTAGAGTCTAGACATCCTTGCTATGGTCTATAGATATTTCTATCGCATTGCTCGGTCAGGGCTCTTGCATTCAGCCACTCCTCCCTAATCATGACCTAGATATTTGAGCATATCAGGCCATATCAGAAGGAGATTCCTATTCCTGATCATCGACTATTAAGAGCCACCAGATGGGCTCATGTGGGCCACTTTGACACTTCATTACTCACTATGGCCACTCTCACTGATACAAATATGATCGCTGACCTTTATGCAGATATGGAGGGTGTGTGGTCCAATGACAGACAAATTAGAGAGTATTGTCTTAGCATATCAAATCTTTCTAACCGTAATGGTCTTATCGAGGCTCATCACATTGAGCATGTCTTACAATAGTTTAGCGAGGAATTCCCTAAGGATTTGCCCCCAGTTCCCACTTGCTACCGATCTATCCAGAAGATGGGCGAGGTTGGACAAAGACTTGTTATTTGGACTCCTTTGACTCCTGGGGTTTTGATCACCAAAACCTCTAAGACTCCAAGAGGAGGATAGAGGGGAGGGAGATGAGCAACTTCCTAAGGACTCATTACAGTGAATGATTCAAATTCTACTGATGAGGATTATATCCCAAATGGAGATGACTTATCAAACAAGGGACCAGTAGGAGATGCATAAGAGATAGATTCAGATGAGGAGGAGATACATGAGGGTTCTTCTACAGGGCCCAAACCTCCTCACTCTGATGAAGCGATAAGATGCTTTGATCCATCTTGGCATCCTGGGGATCCTCGTAAGTCTACTTTTGTTTTCTAATTTGCACTATCCTTCTTTCCTTTAAAGTTTATGAATCATCACTTCTCTTATCGTTGTTTGTTTTGAAGGTAGCGTCAAGGAATGGAGGGGCCTTGTTCATAAGGTTAATGTCGACATGGTTATTCCCTTCACTAGTTTCACATGAGAGAGACTTCTAGTTGATCTTGGTGTGCCCCCTAGAGCTGGCCGACACATTGACGTTTTTGCTCCTTCATACCATGGGCATCAAGAGAATGTTGTGTTGAGATCAGAGTTCTCCTCCTTAGGGGCGAGAACGCTATTCTTTGTGAGATGGCCCGCCTTGGGATTCAATGACAGGAGTCTAGCACTTTAGGTCCTTCACACTCTCGTACTCAAAGTAGAGTACCCCACTCACATAGGTCTCATGGAGAGACCAATGCCACACATCGATAGAGAAGCAGGAGTCCTAAGGGTTCCATTGGAGGGAACCGCCCTTGAGATTTTATTTTGTCTACTTGTTTTGAAACCATGTCCCCTTGCATGGGGAGCCTTACTTTCCCTTGAGAGCATTTTGTCCTAGCTCTTATACTCTTGTAAACTCAAACTTCTGATATATCTATGAAAAGTTGTCTCTTTATGGTTTCTATGTTATCATATGAGTAATCATCTCTTGTGCACTTTGGAAGTTTTTTAGAACTCTTCGATTATGTTTAGACCTTCAACTCTAAGAATGCAAGTATGATAACGATGACATATTTTTTTAGCTCTTTTTTGGAACATATATATGAAATGCAGGTGACGATATGCATATGCAAGAATACAAGTGATGTTTAAATGAAACTTCTACTTCTATGGAATGCCATGAGTTATGGTATTGACCTTATTGCTTTGGAACATCTTTTTTTTTTTGGTATGAATGCATTATGGAACAAAGAATATGACTGCTCTTTAATATTACTTTCACTCCAGAGGATTGCAATTTATTCTGGTATAAGAGACCTATTCAAGTTTGTGGGATAGCGATTTAGAACTCAAGTGGGGATCACGAAGGAGATGGAGTGTTTCTAAATTTGTCTAAAGGATAAATATTGATCCTTATCTAGATAAGACAATCTGACAAGCTTTCAATTTAGACAAGAAATTTTATTGATGTTCACTAGACTTAGATCATAGATGGAAAGCAAGATAGACCTGGGGTAAAGGACTAAAGGGGATAGAACTAGGGTCCCTAGATAGAAAATGATCCTAAAGAATACTAGACTTTTGGCTTTGCACAGCAAGAACATGTGTGTGCTTTATACCTTTCTCTCTTACTTTCTCTGGTAGAATGTCACCTTTGAAGCTTTGAGCTTAGACTGATCTCCACCCAAGGGTATGGACATTTAGTAATATTATCTTTTTCACTCTTTTTTTGTAGCTCTCTTTTTTTTCCTTTTTGTATTTTTCTCTTTTTTTTGTGTTTGCTAGAATGCCTCACTTGATTTTCTCATTTTTTTTGGATTTTTAACTTTTATGGAAATGAATTCTTTTGGAACTTTGGATATGCAATAATTTGATCTCTCAACTCTCACCTTTCTCAACACTCTTATTTTGATCACTCTTTTTTTTATTCACTCATATTTTAAATTGATTCCTTCAGAGTTTTGATCCTCCTGACGTTTTTGGCCAGGAAAGATAATGGGTTGAGCACCACCAAAAGTTTTCATAGTCCAATTGGACTTCTCTTCTACTAGGGAAGAATTGGGAGGGTCTACTTGCAAGCTTCCTTTGAACACTATAGATTTGAATACTAACTTTTCTTAGACCTAACATCTTGGCTCATTAAGACTGGGATCTGTGTAAAGCTAAGAGCAATGCTTTGATTAGACTCACTGGGAATGAAGGGGGAGAATGGCGATTATGAAACTGGAGAATCTCATAACCTAAAAGGATCACCTATATGTAGGCAACCTTAGACTCCATACTAAAATGAAAATAATACAAGAGTGAGTCATTCACTGTAATGCAAGATGAACAAAATGAAACTGAAATGCAAGAAAAAAAAACTCTTTTGGCATTTTTTATTTTTTTGTAATTTTGTTGTATTTTTGGAATATTTGATTTTTTGTGTTTTTATGTTTTATGATTTTTATGATTTTCAAACAGTATTTCTTGAGGTGAAAGGAATTGACTATTTCACCAAATTCCTCTCCCTCCATTGTGCACAAGAGATAGGCATCATTTTCGATATCTTCTTTAACTATGTAAGGACCTTTCCAATCCTTAGTGAACTTTCTCTTTCATCTTCTCTTTTTTATTTTTCATGCTACCTCTTCTTAGGATGAGTTCTCCTATTTTTTAGGGTTTCATGTTATCGTTTGACTCTATCCTTTCTAACTCTATGGTGTCTCTTGGTAATGTGAGAAGAGCAAATCCTGGAATGCTTGTTGATGGGAGGGAGTCCAATACAAGACTCCATTGCACCTTAGCAATTCCATCAGCATATCGAATTGATCTTGCATGTAAATCTTTGTCTTTCCTACCTTGAATATTTTGAAGGAATTGAAATAACTCACAGGGAGTTTGAGGTTCCCTTTGCTCATCAAGAGAAACAAAGCTAATGATAGTCCTTCCATTGGACTCAGGTCTCAAATCCATGGAATATCCAATGTAGCTTCCTGGCAACTCAAAGATGATAGGATCGTCAGTTCTGATTGATACTTGCATTTTCCATTCTTTATGAAACATTCCTTCGCTTTCTTCATCTTCGTCTAGAAGTCTTTCAACCATTTCAATTTGCACTACGGGTGCTTCCCATTCATTAAGCTCATTTGACTGCACTGAAGTAGAAGTAGTGGGTTGCACATGAGGTTGAGAGACCATGATAATCTTTGGGAGAGTTCCTATCACATTGGTCGATTCATTGTCCACAGAATTTACATCTTCCATTGGTGTCATTGGTCTATAGGACTCTTCTGATGGCATGAGTGGTTCATATGACTCACTTTCTTCTAGTGTCTTAGGGATACTTGACTCACTTAGCAGTGACAAGGGAGTGTAACTTTCTGCCATGTCTTCTTCAGGATCTGAGAAAGCGCGAGGGTCTACATTTCTCAAATCTAGTGTAGTTGTTTTAAACATTGGTCCTTAAGTTCTATGAGGCTTTTCCCCTATGTAAGGAAAGAGTTTGTAGGCCAGTTGCACATTGATCATAAGTATTTCTAAAGGAAATTGGAGAGATCCATCCTTCTCTATCCATTCCATGATTTTTATCATCTTGTCCTTGGGGATAACTTATTTTTGTTTTGGCAATGCCTCATTTTCCAAGGCCTTCATCTCTACATTATTTATCATCTTTTCTAGAATTTGTGTCCTTTTGATACATATCGATTGTGGCGTAGGACTAGGAACAGAAAGCTTATTCATGGGGAGTTCATAGTCTATGGGGATTCCTATCCTTTTGTTTGTTGTATTGGATTTTATCATGCTGAAGGCTCTGGATCCCCTTTCACAACATACACCTTCCCAAGATGTAAGAATCGAGCTTCTTAGAATAAAGTAGTGTTATGTCAAAAAATGTCCCCTTGGGGGCTTTTCCCTCTTAAGGTTTAGCTCTTGGGTCTTTAGAATGCATTATAAGCATCTTGCATGTTAATTTTGATTCCCAATGAGAAAACCCCAAAGTTTTATGATGAATAGGGCCTAGGGGGTGCTATAATGTTAAGCCCTACCTAAAATAGGAAGGGAGGACTTGGGCACCCGTGCCCTAGTCCTGCCCTATTTTAGGTCAGGACCTAAATCTAAGTGTCGATTATGTGACCATTATTAGGTCCTATGCCGACACCTTGAGTTTGAATTATGAAATTTTAAGAGGGAATGAATGTGGAAGCATATATAAGCATGTTTAGGGATTCATTTGTGAACTAGAAGATGACTATGAGCTTTAGGCATACTTGTGATTTGAAAGCATTCAAGATATTCATTGTTGCAGAGTAGTATTTGTGTTGTTATTGTGTTTGTATTTGCAGATTTGGATCCATCTCCTCATGGCATGAAGAGCATCTTCCTTCCATGAGATCTACACTTCAAGGTGATATCAATTATGTTTTCAATCATTTATCATTTGGATTTTGCCTCTATCCTGCAGGGATATGCACTCTTGTGATTTGAAAGCATTCAAGATATTCATTGTTGCAGAGTAGTATTTGTGTTGTTATTGTGTTTGTATTTGCAGATTTGGATCCATCTCCTCATGGCATGAAGAGCATCTTCCTTCCATGAGATCTACACTTCAAGGTGATATCAATTGTGTTTTCAATCATTTATCATTTGGATTTTGCCTCTATCCTACAGGGATATGCACTCTTTATCTGACAATGGTGTTCAGAAGACTTGACTGTCTCTCCATAACTTGACTGAGGCAAGCCTCTAAACACCACAACCCCCAACCCATTTTTCTATGATTACAGGTTACAGGTTGCAGGAGCAAAAAAAGTGGAGTTGTAGGAGAGCAGTGCAAACTGTCAGAATTGTACATCAAAGAAGAAAATAGGGACCTGGACTTGGGTACCCTCTCATTAGTCCTCTAGATCCCGCAACTGAAGAATCTCTAGAACAGTAGGAACAGGTTGCAGACAATATTCCTAGATCCCAATGGAAATGGTGGCACTGGACTAGGGCACCCGCTCATTAGTCCCTGACTTTTCCATTTTCTGAACTTCAAAATGTGGTACGCATTTGATTGCCAGTTGATATCTCTGTGTGCGAGCATTTTCTGTATTTTTTCTGTTTGTTTCTGAATTTGCATAATTAGGGTTTTGAGCATAATCGGGCCTAATTGAACAACTAAATCACACAATTCCAAATTTCCACTATTCCAAGTGATAGGAGATCTACATTAGATTCTTCTACTCAGTTGAATGTCCTTGAATGTATGTAGTGAAAGGAGGATTTAACCACACCTTACATTGAATTGAAAATCCCACTTTTTTCTACATAACATTTTGGTGAACCCATGTTTTAAATGAATTTTGCACCTTGCTAAGTGTTGTACTTGAAATTTACATTCATTTAATTCATTCATCTTATTGCATTTAATTTTTTTTTAAAAATTGACATATTTGAAAAATTTGAAAAAAATTGCATTCTAGGGTTTGATTTTTGACATAGTTTGCATTAATTTAATTGCATTTAATTAAATTTCTGAATTTTCCATTAGATCTGAAATTTATTTTCATTTAATTCATAATTTTCAATATTGCATTTGAAAATTTAGAAAAAAATTGACATATTTGAAAAATTTGAAAAAAGTTGCATTCTAGGGTTTGATTTTTGACATCTAGTTTGCATTAATTTAATTGCATTTAATTAAATTTCTGATTTTTCCATTAGATCTGAAATTTATTTTCATTTAATTCATAATTTTCAATATTGCATTTGAAAATTTACAAAAAAGTTGACATATTTGAAAAAAAAATATTTAAAAATGCATTTTAGCTTGCATTTTGACACAATTTGAATTAATTTTCATTTAACTTCTGATTTTTAAATTAGATCTGACCTAAATTACAAAAAATCATTTTTATCATTTTTATATCGCATTTAAAAATTTACAAAAAAAATGAAAAATTTGGAAAATTTAAAAAAATTGGCATTTTTGGCTTGATTTTCAAATAGTTTGACTTAATTTGAATTAATTTCCATTTAATTTAATTTAATTTTTTTAAAAATTAGATGTGATTTAAATTACAAAAATTTATCATTGATTAATTTCTTGCATTGCATTTTCATCATAAAATTGCTAGGGTTTGCTTGAAATTTTGAATTTTTCATATAACCTAGTAATTCCAAAAGCTAGGGTTTGTAGGTAAAATCTTATTTTCAAATTTTTCTACTTATCTTAGGCTTTGATTCAAATCTGATTTGTGTATAGTGTTTCACCTTAGTGTGTTTTTGCATTTACATTTCAATGGTTTGCTTTACACATATTCAATTTCGACAAAAACTAGCAATTTTCACTAAATCTTGGCTTATTTTACATATTGAATTGCATTGTAGGTGTGCTGTAAAGGATATTGTGACTTTATTGGACTGATATCAGACTTATTATTCTCCACCCCTTCTCAAATTCCTTACAACACCCTTTATTCTACACATTTGCATTGAAAATTTGTGAAAATTTGCATATTTTAGCTATATTTTCACTAGGGTTTGGCCTAGCTTGGCACTATAGGCATGTTGTGACAAATTTTATGGCATTAGGTGGCTAATATTACTGTTATAATCTTCTTTCCATCACATTTTTCCTCACAACACTCCTTATTTTACTCATTTGCATTGAAAATTGGTGAAAAATCACATATTTTGGCATATTTTCACTAGATTTTGACTTATTGACTCTCTAGGGTTGCATCAAAAGCATGTTGTGAAAAATATTTTTGCATCAATGGACTGTTATTGGGCATATAATTTTCTGTCCTCTTTGAAATTCCTCACAACACCTTTTCTTTCATTCGTTTTGCATTGGAAAATTTTGAAAAATCAAGCATTTTAGAGCATTTTTACATAACTTTTGCACTTGTTTCTTGCATAAGTTTTTGAAAATATTTTAAATCTGATTTGGCATTCAAAACATTTCATTATGGCATCTTCATTTTATTCATCTTTGATATCTTTGCATGAGTATATCCTAGATTTTGAAAAATTCTCTAATTTCACTAATGAGAATCCTCATGTTCTAGAGCACATAGCTTCTGTAAGTAGTATTGATGCTTCTATATGTTCTACATATGAGCTGCAATTACTTTGTTAT
The DNA here is from genome assembly GCA_027924645.1 of Cunninghamia lanceolata. NCBI lineage: Eukaryota > Viridiplantae > Streptophyta > Pinopsida > Cupressales > Cupressaceae > Cunninghamia > Cunninghamia lanceolata. The sequence continues at coordinate 5,125,395 of BSBN01000317.1, forward strand.
ACACATGATTTCAGTAGCTTCTCTTTACTCATAGGAGCATATCCTTTGATATTAGAAGATTTAACTAAATTCATCTCTAGGAATACTCATGAGAAAGATGAGAGTGAAAATTGTTTTTCTGCTACAGAATATGATGATGATGATGTACCTTCCTCTCATTCCAATGCTCTCCCTAGCCAATATGTAACATTAGTGGATGAGAAAAGGTCTCTCATATTAAATCCTTTAGGGATAGATGTTGGGAATAATCAACAGGAAATCAATGTTAATTCAATATTAACTAATAGACTTTGTAGCAATCTTCCTAAGATGATTGTGCGAGGGGCACCTAGTGCCCCTCCTTGCTTAAAACTAGTTATAATAGTTTGAGGACCACCTCAACCTGAGGATAACATCTACAAATATGCACAACAAATTTCTCAACCAAGTCAAGGTGTTCAAAATGTGTTACAACAACCACACCACAATATGATTGCTCATACATACAACACCTGTAATAAGAAGCAAAATAAGAAAGCACTGCATGTGCCTGTCTCTCTTCCATGTTCTCAACCTATGCTCCCTCCACCAGCTCGTATTACTCATAAAAGTGGTCAAGAATATGATCTTGTCAAGCAACTCCGTGCTACTCCAGCTAAGACCTCTCTTTGGGATTTGATACAAACATCACCTACATACCATGGAATGATCCAAGAAGCTTTACAAAAGGTGATTGTCCCACCTATTGCTAAGCCTAATGATGTAGCAGTTGTATTGGATAGTATGCATGTGACAAAAATGGATGTTCTCTTTCAACCACATGAATTACCATCAATTGGAGTTCAAAACCAACATGATCCACTTATCATCTTTGTCACAATAAATAAAACATTTGTAAAACGAGTTATGATTAACAATGGATCAACTCTTAATATTTGTAGCATTGACTTACTACACAAAATCAAGACCAATACATCACAAATCAAGCTGGATAAACCTAGCATTCGTGGCTTTGATTATCATGGTAGTCAATCAGTAGGTACTATAACCTTACTTGTACATGTGGGTCCCGTGATTGTACCTACCCTGATTCATGTCATGTCTAGCTCTTTATCTTACAACATGATTCTTGGTAGACCTTGGATTCATGCATTGGGGGTGGTTCCTTCCACCCTACATCATTCAATCAAATTTATATTCAAACGTAAACTTCATACTATTCATGCTGATCCTAAACTAGATAACTATTTACATATTGAAACGCAAAAACTAGCTTACCATCATATAAGCTTAAAAAATTTATGAGCCGATTCATCAATGCCTCTTGCCACGAATGATGTTGTACAAGATTCTACACCATCGAATGCACTTTTTGGTGATAATTGGGGTTCATTAGATTTTACTCCTTCTGGACCAGGGGAATATAAACTTAATAACTCTGACACATCAAAAGTTGCATCGATCTCATCATAACAATCCTTGAAAACACCTAAGGAATGTAATGCATCCTTGGTAGAAAACAAAAACAATACTCTTACTTATACTACAAATTATGAGATCTATGAGGCTTCACCATCTTCTTAGGAACTGACATCTCTCTATGGTCAAGGATTTTAAATCCTTTATAACAACTGCCACTATGTAGGTAATGGATGTGGTGTAAATCAACAAGGGATTCGAGTACCTATCGAATCCGCTATAAAACATTACTCAAGTGGCATTGGATATAATCCTTTTAAAGAAAAGAAAGCCTCTCGTCATCCTACACTTAATGTTAATGCAAGATCAACAAGACCAAAACAACATGAGAGATATCTTAGATATGTATGCTCTTAACATTGGGTTAAATCAGGTAAGTATTTCTAACCTTTACCTCCATGTTGTGTTTCCTTCATGATGTGTTATGTGTTATGTTTAGGCCTCTTGGGATGACCCTTGATACTCTCGAAAGGTCAAGGATATTGGGAGACCACCTCTGTTGTGACCCTTCTTCTATTTGTATCATCATTCTTCTACATTGCTTCTCCTCTATTTTCATTGTTGTGTGTTGTGTCTTATGGACATAGCGTTGTGGTTGGTGACTTAGGAGTACCCTCCTACATGACTATCCCTAAGACACTTGTTTCCCTTCCTCTAGTGTTTCTATCTAGTGGGTGGATGACGAAAAACATATTATACTGATGCGAACCTAGTGTCCCTTTAGAGAGAAATAAAAAATTGGACTTCATTCCTACATGATGATGGGGTTTTTATATATTATCCGACACTTGGCTAGTAGAAACACTCCATGTGATCTCGATGTTGTCTTATCGCACTTACAAAATATAACAATATTGCTGCTCCATGCACTTTGTCTATCTTGAATCTTGCATTCCTCAGTTCTCTATGCATTGTTATTTATCATGATTATATGGACACTAACACTTTTTCTTGTAGAAATGTGTTTGTGGGAACATTTGGCGATCATAAGGTACATGTCACCTTTGGGGGGCATGGGCTTTGTGAGAGTCTATGTTCCCTTGTGTGTTTTCTTCCTACCTAAACGTGCTTGATAACAATACCTGATATCAACCACCTTCAGGTGGGGGCATATATAAGGTAAGCTGTCTAATGATTTTAGTACTAACGAAGCATGTTTGTAAGCCCTCTGCAGAGCTAGGATGATGCATCTCCAAGTGGGATTACATATTTCTTTCTATATTGCAATCATGTAAGCCCTCTGCGGAGGCAGGATATCACGCGTATCCTTTTATCATTTAAGCCCTTCTACAGAATGCAAGATGGTGTATATCTTGAGCTAGTGTACATCCTTTTATTTCAAAAGTCCTCTGCAGAGGCGGGGAGTGGTTTTGTGACTAACTCAACCCTTAAGCATGTCTTCAGCGATTGTTGAAGCCCAATCATTGGTGTGTGCATGTAATGTGCATGAGATGGCTACAAACCTAGCAATAGGTTTGTTCCATCACTTGTTTACCGTGTTTTCTCCGTGTCTTACATGTGTCTCCAATGTGTTTTCCCCCTTGTGTGGCTAACCCCCACTTGGGCTTTGTATGGCATGTTTTCCCCTCTCGTGTATGTGTAGCGACGTGCTCCACTTACACTTGAGGTTTTGTATGGCGTGTTTTCCCTTTGGAGTTATATGTAGTATTGTTACTTTTCATGTATCTACATTCATTCATATATGTGAAAATAAAAAATAAAAAAGAAAATAATCATTGCATTCACTGAATCACTATGTCTTCAATAATGTCTTCTCCATGTCTTGTGTGACTGTAATTGTCTTCTCCGTGTTTTATGTGCATGTTACTGTACTCAATGTGTTTGGCATGTCTTCACAGTGCTTGACATGTTTGCTATGTTTGTTGACCTTACTTTAATGCATGTATTGGCCTTGTGTTTATACATACATTAAAGTGGGGGCTAAATGTTATGTTAGAAGATGTCCCCTTGGGGGCTTTTCCCTCTTAAGGTTTAGCTCTCAGGTCTTTAGAATACATTATAAGCATCTTGCATGTTAATTTTGATTCCCAATGAGAAAACCCCAAAGTTTTATGATGAATAGGACCTAGGGGGGTGCTATAATGTTAAGCCCTACCTAAAATAGGGAGGGAGGACTTGGGCACCCTAGTCCTGCCCTATTTTAGGTCAGGACCTAAATCTAAGTGTCAGTTATGTGACCATTATTAGGTCCTATGCCGACACCTTAAGTTTGAATTATGAAATTTTAAGAGGGGATGAATGTGGAAGCATATATAAGCATGTTTAGGGATTCATTTGTGAACTAGAAGATGATTATGAGCTTTAGGCATACTTGTGATTTGAAAGCATTCAAGATATTCATTGTTGGAGAGTAGTATTTGTGTTGTTATTGTGTTTGTATTTGCAAATTTGGCTCCATCTTCTCATGGCATGGAGAGCATCTTCCTTCCATGAGATCTACACTTCAAGGTGATATCAATTGTGTTTTCAATCATTTATCATTTGGATTTTGTCTCTATCCTATAGAGATACGCACTCTTTATCTAACAATGGTGTTTAGAAGACTTGAATGTCTCTCCAGAACTTCACTGAGGCATGCCTTTAAACACCACAACCCCCAACCCATTTTTTCATGATTACAGGTTACAGGTTGCAAGAGCAAAAAAAGTGGAGTTGCAGGAGAGTAGTGCAAACTGTCAGAATTGTAGGTCAAACAAGAAAATAGGGACCTAGACTCGAGCACCCTCTCATTAGTCCTCCAGATCCCACAACTGAAGAATCTCTAGAATAGTAGGAACAGGTTGCAGACAAGATTCCCTTATCCTGACGGAAATGGTGGCACTGGACTAGGGTGCCTGCTCATTAGTCCCCAACTTTTCCATTTTCTGAACTTCAAAATATGGTACGCATTTGATTGTCATTTGATATCTCTGTGTGCGAGCATTTTCTGTAATTTGTCTATTTGCTTCTGAATTTGCATAATTAGGATTTTGAGCATAATCGGGTTTAATTAAACAACTAAATCACACAATTCCAAATTTGCACTATTCCAAGTGATAGGAGATCTGCAGTAGATTCTTCTACTTAGTTGAATGTCCTTGAATGTATGTAGTGAAAGGAGGATTTAACTACACGTTACATTGAATTGAAAATCCCTCTTTTTTCTACATAACAAGTAGATGGCACAATTTTTATTTTGTGTATCTAGGGTCATTCAAGAAGCAGATTATATCTTGTGTCTTTATCAATGACATAGAATGTGGTTGGGACTGTCTTTGGTCCTAAAGTCACTAGGAGCATGATCTTGCCTATCGTGGCAACCTTAAAATTGTCATATCCACTTAGCGTGTCTCTAGAAGCGATGATTTTGGTGTGTCCATAACCCATTCTTTCTAAGAAAGAAAATGGAACTATGTTCACTACTTGCCCATCATCAATTAGTGTTCTCTTGATGCAGGTGTCATAAATCCACACTTGCAAGTATAGCGCAGGATCTCCTTTCTTTGTTAGTTCAGCTTCAGAGGGCATTTGCTTTAAATTTAAGAAGAATCCTAGGTCTTTAAGTTCAGAGTTTGGTGGGTTTATGTCAAAATCCACATGATTGATTTGTTCACTAGGAAGAGATGTGATTTGATCCAGGTATTTCAACCCTATAACTTTTAATACTGTTGATTGATGTGAGGGAGAGTTCTGGAGGAGGTCAATGAATGAAATATGTGCGTAATTTTTTTTAAATCCCCAATGAGTTCATAACATCCAATCGGGGCTGGTATCAGTTCAACCACCAAGACTATGCTCTCATGTATTTCTTCTTGCTCCTTTTTGAGCTCTCCTTCTTCTTCATCATGCAATATTTCAGCCAATCCCAACATCCTAGCTTCTCCTTTTTGTCCTAATTATGGTGGTATACTTGCATTGTTACCCTGGGTTGTGTTGCTTTGATTAGTCATTTATGTGTCTTTGTGTGTAGTAAATAGGTCCTAATAAATTCTCATGTCTGCATTTTGTGAAGCTATTGGTACTTGAGTTTGCCTTGCCCCCTTGTTATCTGGTGTGACCTCTTGCAGATTTAAGAACATCACTATGAATAGTCATTGTTGATCTTCCGACAATCTTGCTATGAACCTATTGTACTCTCTACAAGATTTTGGGCTATGCCCCCTAGTCCTATGAAAAGAACAAAACTGATTATATTCATAAAGGGTCTCTCATACCTTTCGTCATTACCATTTCCGTTCTGATTCCAAGATTGATAATTGTCCCATGGGTAATATTTCTAGAATGATCAATTGCATTAACATTAGGATGGTAGTAATCTCTTCCATTATAGGAATCCCTAACTTTCCTAACTGGGGGTTGATCTATTACCCTGTCTGTTGTTGCATTTTTATTATTTTTGAGAATCTTGATAATAGGCATATTATTTCCCATATCCTCACTCGTCAATTTTTTGTTTGGCCCATAAGTCCTACCACTATCAATGGTTGCTTGGTCAATCCTTAAAGCACTTTCCAAAGCTTCTTTGTAGGATGTTGAAGGTAACTTTTAAACTTCTTCTCTCATATCCTTGTTTAAGGCATGCAACAAAAGATCACACAACTCATGATGATCCATGATTGGAGCACTTTTTGAAGAATAAACAACTTGTCTCCATCGAGTGACGAAATGGGCTACTGATTCATTTGGTTCTTGTTTCATAGTTAAGAATTCTTGGATCCCTTTCTTCACTAATTTTTCATGTCTAAATCCATGACAAAATCTCTGATTAATTCCTTGAATGAGTGTGTTGAGGCCTATAGCAGGTGGTAATACCAATCTAAGGCTATTAGATTTTGGCAACAACCCCATACCAAGGGAGAAGTTCTCTTATTGCAGTCGTGTAAGATTTAGTGTGTGAGTTGGGATTTCCTTCTCCTTTGAACTTTAGGAGATCTGGTAATGGTCAAGGTAACAAAACACTTCTTATGATCATGTCAAGTGGCTCCTTTAAGTACTCCAAGTATGTGCCTAAAAACGCACTCTGTGATTGCAGAGTTGATAGCATTAACCCCATGGGTGGGCTTTGATAACCCAATGCCATTGTTTGATTCATTTGGTTTCCTAACATTGCTTAATTGTTTTGAATAGAAGGGTTCCCATTTGGGAATGTGTCATTACTCCCATTTTGCAAGTAGTAGTTGAGGTAAGGAGGATCCTGAGATGCCCCCTGGTCCTGTTCCATTCTAATGTGCTCATGGGATTTTTGTCTTCTTTCTAGGATAGGTTGTTCTACCTCCAGTGTTTTGATTCTTTGTACTAGCATTGTGATAAGGTCTGCAGGTGTGGAACATCTAGGCACTTCCTCATTTCTAGTGTTTTCATTGTGCATCTTGTCATGATTCTGTGTTTCTTCTCGTATAGCATTTTCTCATTGCTCTTCTCGTAGAGCAACTTTCAGGGCTTATTGAGCATCTTTTGCTTCTTGTAAGTTCCATTCTATCCTTCTTACTTCATCATCAAGATGAGTACTTGAGGTGCTTGTGGATGGTTGATCCATGCAGCGGACTTCCGATCTTATCTGTATTCTTTTCACTTTGTGAGGTGTGTTTGGTATGGCAGGGTTATGCTCCCATGCAAGGTTGCTGAAAGATAGAGATTGCATGGGTTCTCTTTAGTCTTGTTCATAGTCTAAATCTTCATAGTCATAGTAGTTTGAAACCGGTGCATTTGGGTCAGGTGGCACATACCTGTCGAAAGAGGGAGTTTCTTGTTCCCTAGAGGGAATAATCCCTAAGTTTAAGTCTGGTTCCATCATATTCAGGGGTGTTGTAGACAACACAAAATAAATGGAACGAACAAAGGCAAAGGTGACAAAGGCGAAAGCAACAAAGATGGTTACAAAGAAGAAAGTGATAATGATTGAAACCTTTGAAGTTGAAATGTTGAAGAGTGACAATGATCGTATTTAAATGGAATCTGAGCAATCTTTGAAACATAAAACTACTCATCCTAGTAGGATTTGTAATATAATGTCAGATTCACCAAAATATGTGATGAATATGATGTTAGGTGTCACAATGATGATGAAAGTGGGATCCAAGCAATGGAACACAAAAAGCATAACCAAGAGGCTTTTCCCTTCATGCCAGGATCACCAAAATATGTACACTCAAAAACACGACTCGGTGGCTTAGTGCGGTCGAGTCAACTTTGGCATGCACACAAACCCTTATTTTTTCCACAAGGTGAACCTCCACATCACTCTCACTCTTGTGGAAGCAGCTAGTTGAGAGGAGGCGAGACACAGGGGCAGTTTGGCTAGTTGGAGAACTAGACTTCGTGGAGAGTGGTTGGCCAATCCTGGGGCCTTTGTTGTGCATTTGTTTGGATGTGGTGTTCTATGACCATTGTTGTAAATATAACTATATGACTCGAAGGGTCACTAGTCACCATTCTTCTGTTTGGGTTTCTGATGTTCTAGCATTGTGTGGGTTGACTGTTGTTTTCATTGATGTTTTGTTCAAGTTGGTGTTGTAGTTCATACTGTTGGATGATTGCTTATTGTATTTGAAGTTCTCTTAACCTTCTTTGTTGTTGTTGAATTACCAGTTGGTCTTGTTATTGTCTAGGGTCAATCTCCTCTATCTCGTCGAGGATTGCCCTTACCCACTCACCTCTAAGTCTATGGCACATTCATGAGCCTAAACAAGAGAGAGATTGTTAAAGCTAGCCTTGACTTGACCTAGGGTTTCGAATTAGGGTTTGTGTGACCTAAGGTTTGACTTTGTTGACTTTATGTTGAGCTTGTGATGAAATCAAGAGTTTGTAAACTTTCTACGCTGCCAATGTTATTGTTCTTTTCAATTTTTGTATGCATGCAAGCCTATATGAGTGCAAAATAATTTTTTTGTGCTTTTTTCTATTCTAGGAATTAGAAAATGAATGCAAGCTAGTATGAAGTTACATAATGCATTTGAATCTATGTTTTTGGTTTTATTTTCTGAATAAGTGGAACAATTACTCTAAGAAACAAAAATTGCTTTTAATCTATGAACTTTTGAAAGCAAACTATTTTCACTAGTACAAAAAGAGCAATATATTACTAAAAAAACTACTTAAAACTACTTATAAATGACCAAACATGATCACATGGCTATTAGTAGTTTATTGCCAGTCATTTATAACACGACTAAATTGATGACTAAACCAATTTTAGTCATTTATTGGTTGTTTTGATTGATCAATTTGGTAGTATATTTAGTCGTTGATTTAGTGATTGATTGTTGTAATCTAGTCACTTATTTAGTCATTTTTAATTCACTGATATATTTAGTCATTAATTTAGTCATTGATTGTTGTTAACTGGTCACTTATTTAGTCATTTTTATTCACTAATTTCTATCCATTGGTGGTGTATTTAGTCATTAATTTTAATCATCATTTTGATCAATTTGGTAGTATATTTGGTCATTTTTATTCACTGATTTAACAATGGTCATATATTTAGTCATATTTATTCGCTTGGTCACTGATTTCTATCAATTGGTAGTATATTTAGTCAATTTAATTATTAATTGACGTTAATTAGTAGTATATTTAGTCATTTTGAAGCTTGCATTTAATCATTAGTATATTTAGTAGTATTTTTTGAAGCTTGCACAATGAAACAACTTTGAGAAGGTAAAAAGAACTTGTTTTATTGATAAAAAATGCTTACAAACAACATATAGATTTGAAAATAAGTTAAAATGCTTTCTCTTTACTAAAAAAACCTTCATGGTTACAATACATAGCTCAAAGAATGAGCAAGAAACTAATTTTATGAGTATACTTTGATGGTTATTTCACTTGACACTATCATGGTAGCTTCACCCTTTGCCTTTGATCCTTTGTCTTTTCAAGAACCACTGTGGACTATCATTAAAGCTCCTACTCTCTACCTTGTTGGACTGCTCAACACAAGTTTGGTCTGTACTCTCACCTTGAAACACTTATCCTTTTATGCTACTCAAGATCTCAAAAACACTTATCCTTTTATGCTCCGAAAGTCACTGTGATAGTCTAGGATCAAGGTGTTGCAATTCAAAAAGATAGTGTTGTCTTACCCACTGAGATTGTGCATGCTAAGATTCCATAGTTGTCTTACCCGTAGTCCATGCTCTCTTTTACTTACTGTGAACTGTGCTTACTCTGTTATGCACTGTAGGTTCTATTTTTTCTGAGTCTAGCTCCTTGAGAAGAACTTTGTGCTTGGCAAATACAATTGAATGTAACACTCTATTTACATCATCATCTTCCAAATTCAATTGAGATTTGATGTCATCAAAACTAAGTTTTTCAACTTCATTGAACAATATTAATAAAGAAGCCTGTAGTTGATTCCATAACAGATTCAGAGTCAATTAATATTGCACACAAAGTAGAATCATATTTTTTAGAAGTGCATCTCAATTTCAAATAAATGTTTGGGAATCCAACTTTGTTTACTTCTAATAGAAACTCTAAGTAGGCTTGCAAATAATAAATTTCTCACAAATGACAATTGGTATTCAAAAACTAGTCACCTGGTAAGTTGATAATACCATCTCTATTATGTTGCCATCAAAATTATTTTTCATGGTGCAGGTCCCAAGAGAATATATCCATGTAAGTTTGAGTTGCTTATTTTCCTTAGAATAGAATTGTTTATAGAACAGAAAGGAATGCAAAGGAACGTAAAACGGTGATGTCTTCTATCTCAACCATAATTCTCCTCTTCCTGATGATGGATCATTGAGTATGATCCGAAATGTCAATGCAAAAACATACACAGTTGAATCTAGAAGCACTTTCACTTACGGTTATGGACTGTGGAAAGCTCATGCTTACAATATTCTTCATATTTATAAAGCATAATAATTTTAGTGGTTATCTAAAATTTTCATGAAAAACAAAGAAAAATGTGTGAAATTGATGAACATACAACAACTCGCGATGTTGTGTTGTCAGATCCAGTGCCAGTAGATGCAAAACTAACTCTAGTAAGCATGTCTTGGTCCTCAAGTTTTGAGTCCAGATATGGTGGCACCGTCTCTTTTATACCCAATCCTTTCGCTATGTTTATTGACACCATTATAAACCCACATCAGAAAAAAAAAGATAGAGAAAAATGAAGGCAATCATCTACTCAAAGAACTAAAGGGCATTGTGTTCAGCTTGCTTCAATGTGATTTGATTACCTATGAAATCTTTTGGAAGCCTTCCATTGTAGAAGCAGCTAGTGGGTTTATGGCCAGGGAAATCTTTTCCATAGGGAGGGAAATTGCTCTTAAGAAGCGTTGAGATATCACTGTTGTTGTCTAGATCTACAGTTGAATCTCCAAACACAATCATAGCTGGTGCTAATTATTTTGCATCTGTTTCAACATGCCAAAGACTACCAATGGCTATTGCTAAACCAAGCATAATCATATTAAAAGCCATTGAAACTATGGGGTATTGCCTTGTGCATTTTCAATTTAAAGATTATAGTTGATTGGATCACCACCAACAAACCTTAATTATTACCAACTTCAGACTTTTTCATGTGGATGTCTTCTACTCAACCAAAAGTAGTTCAACGTCCTCACCATTAATGCCTAAAAAGTAAACAGAATTAACCATATAATTTTACCATGAAGGAAAAGTAGGAGACATGTTCAGTTTTAATTGGGAGGAGAAAAAATTAGACATGTTCCTATTATGGTCTCATGGACTGCAATGATTGCAGGATACACATGGAAAGGCTCTTCCTGCATCATTGCGGAGGCTATCAAGAGTTAGTGTGGGAGTGCAAGAAGCTTCCCGCACTCCCACATTGACTCTTGATAGATCCCACGATGATGTGGGAAGAGCCTAGACTGCATCTCCCGTGGTCTTTGGTATATACAGCTGTATGCAAAATGTGGAAACATTGACAAGGCATGTGAACTGTTTGGCAAAATTCCTCAAAGAGCTTCCCACACTCCCACACTGACTCTTGATAGCTCCCATGGTGATGCGGGAAGAGCTTGGACGGCATCTCCCATGGTCTTTGGTAAATACAACTGTATGCATAATGTGGGAACATTGACAAGGCATGTGAATTGTTTGGCAAAATGCCTTAAAGAGATGTCATCTCATGGAATGCAATGGTTGTGAGATATGTATAAAAATGGATTTGTTGAAAAGGCTTTAGAAACTTTCAAGCAAATGTAATTGGCTAGTTTAAAGCCAAATTCCACAACCTTTGCCAGGATCCTCCCTGCCTGTGTCAAAATGGGGCTTTGGAATAGGGTATGGACATCCATCAAAACATAAAGGATAGAGGAATTTTATCAGACGTAGTTGCAACTGCCCTATTAGAGTGTATGCAAAATGTGGAAGCATAGACAAGGCACATGAACTATTTGACATAATACCTAAAAGAAATGTGGTCTCATGGACTGCAATGATTGCAGGATATGCAGAAAATGGATTTGTTGAAAAGGCTTTAGAAATTTTAAAACAAATGCAATTGGCTGGTGTAAAGCCAAATTCCACAACCTTTTCCAACATCCTCCCTGCCTATGTCAAAATGGGAGCTTTGGAATAGGGTATGGACATCCATCAAAACATAAAGGATAGAGGAATTTTGATGCAGAGCGGGCAGCGGGTCGTGGAAAACTGTTTTACCAGTCAGCTGCTAACATACAATTTTCTCTGTGTGTTTTCCCATCGACAAAACCCATTCCATCAACTAGACTAAAAATCCTCACGCCGATATGAGTATTTTACTTTGGGTGAACCTCTAAGCCGACCGTACCATTGAACCAGTACTATCAATTGAATTACTTAGTTTAAAGTGTTATTGGCAACTCACAGTTGTACTATTGAACCGCCGGCCCATCGAATTGTTGAACCGTTGAACTGTTGAACCGGTTCAACGAATGGTTCAACTATCGCTAGCTCTTTAGCACTGTCTCCATCGCCGAATGGTTGAACCAAACAGTCGGTTGAACCGTCGAACCCTTTAAATTGTTGAACTGGTTCAAAGGTTCAATCAAACACTTAACCAATTCAAAAACTCCTTCGAAGATTTACTTAACGTCTTACAAGAATTCATCGAGCCAAAATGAACCCGATTTTCTTGCGAACAGTTGAACCTTTCACCAAAGGTTCAAACAAAGACTTTTCCACCCGACTTCAATCGACTGCGGAACCCAATGTACTATTTGCTATCACCGTTGAACCGAAAACCCATTGAATCTCTGGAAACGGTTCAAACACATAAATTTTAATTATCTGCGACGCCGCTACGCATGACTAAAACCCACGCGGCTTCACCAAACCGGTTCTCCACAAACATACAGATTTTCTAACTTTCACAACCTAGCACATGAGGATGCTAGGGTTCATCTAAGCATGCTGTAAAACTTGATCCTGCGATCACACAAAATGCACAGAAACAAAATAGAAAACCTAGTCTAATATATATAGCCATTCCACTGATTACAGAGTAATCAACCAGTGGAATGGATTAAAGAACCCATCTCGACTGCAAACCAGAAAATTGACTACACAAGGAAATCGAATAGAAAACAAGATCTTCTTTTATGTCTTCCAGAAATTGATACAGATACCTGATTTCACAACTTTATAACTTCTCAGCCTCTTACAGAAATCTCAATCTATCTTCATCAATCTATATCCATCTATATCTCCAATCGATCTGAGCTGAGCTATTTAACTACTTACCAACAGTAGTATAGACTTGATTCCCAGCAGCTAGGAGAGCTAACAAACTTCTAACAAACTAACAACCTTATCATGATAGATCGATAAGTGTCCTAGGGATTACAAACAAAAATCAAATTACAAATACCAATGACAAGTCTGGTCAAATAGACCTTATTACATTAAATATAGAAAATGCATAAATTGCATAAGACCCTAGTCTTCGTGGGGTGCTTCTGCACCATGCTCCCCGAGAGAAGAAATCTCAAGTGATGGAGTTAGGTTGTCATTGATGTCAAAAAGGTGTCCTCAGTTTGTTTGATGTCAAAAAGGTGTCATCAGGACTTGGTTGATCAGGTTTGGCCTTCGATGTTGACAAATGTTTATCATTTATGTTTTGGACATAATATGCTTAGAAGTCATCTCAGGATGTGTTCATCTATGTTGTTAGGAGTTCCTCAAGACATGCTGGTTATTGCATAACAAAGGACATGACATTACATGATGATGATGCTTGTGAGAAAAGGTCATTTTCATTTTTGATGAAATCAGGAATTGTTTGATACTTCAGTGTCTTCAGGACTTCTTCATGTTGATAAAGTGTGATGAGAACATATTAGTAGATGATTGCCTTCAAGATATTCATTTACATTATCAAGGCATGAGTCCTTGATTATCTAGAGTCGAACCACTTTAATCTCTTCATAATCATACTAGTTCAATGTCAGTGGCAGAATGCTAATTATGGTCAGATGTGATTCATTTGCTTCAGTAGGTGCTTGTTTATTTGTCATAAGTGGATGACAAGCTGGTGTTGTTATTGATACATGTTGTTTCATATTATGTCAATTGGAGTGCTTGTTTGTTTGTGGTGGTAAAGGTGCTTGTCAATTGGAGTGCTTGTTTATATGTCAATTGGAGTGCTTTCTAAGTTGTTTTCCTAAGTCTCTAAAGACTTTCACTCTACATATTCTGCCCATCACATGTAGAGTGTTCTTTTTGTTTTATTTTTACATTGACCTTTTGAACAAGTCGCGGGGCCACTTAAGTGGTAGAACAAAGGGTTTGGCATCGTGTTGAAACCGGCCTCCCTTCACACAATTACCAATAGCACCGGTTATCACATAAACGGTTGGGCGGCAATGTTTAAATCAAAGGATATTTTTAAAAGTTTGAAAGCGCGAAAACAATGATCAACGGTGATCATTCAAACTGCCCCCGACGTCGTTCATTCATGTTTGACGGGCTCTTGGCTGTCAATGGAGTGATAAGGATATCTTTAGAATGTTTGTTTAAAGGCAGTTTATTGAGTTTTTTAAGGATTTTTTTGGGGAAGATTTGTTTTTTAAACCTGTGGCATCTAAAGGATGGTCAGATTTAAAGATTTTTCCTTTTGTGGTAGTTGATGACAAAAGAGAAAGTATTTTTTTTTTGGAGAGAGTTTAAAAGATTTTTTATGTGAGAAGATTTTTTAAAAATCATTTTAGAAGATGGAACAATTTTTTTGCTTTGTTGAGAGAATAAAGAGGTTGATGCAGAGAAGCATTTGAGGAGATTTTTTTAAAAAAAAAGCAAATATTTTTGGATTGATTTTGAAAAGATTGCTTTGACAGAGAATATAAAAAAAATGCAGAGTGATTATATGTTTTTGAGAAGTTATATTATGAAATTTGTTTGGAGAACAAAATGGTTTTTGAAGAAATGTTTAATGAGATATCAGTTGATTATATTGCAGATTAAAGAGATTGAAGAGTCATCTTTGAAAGAATAAAAAGAGATTTTATTTATACAGAGAATATATATTTTTGCAGGATTCAGTGGTTTCAATAAATGAGTTTGTCTTCTTGCACATGGAGATCAGATTTGAAAGAGATTTTATTTTCTTTTTCAAGAGCAAATTGAAAAATCTTATTTCAATTAAAGATTTTTATATGACTCTATTTATTGTTTTGGATGAATTGTCTGTGCAGAGAAAGTGAAAGGTTTCAAAATTTTTGAAGAAGATTTACATATTTTGCAAGGGATAATTTGAGATGTCAAAGAATGTGAAAGGGCTCCAAAATGGACAGAGAAATATTTTTTTATAACAAGAGATTGATAAGAGAATGTGAAAAGTTTTTGTTTGCAGGAGAAGATGAAAATGTTCATACAGAAGAGAGAAGGTGAAAAGAGAATCAACTTGTATAAAGTTGTTTTTCAGGTGCATTGACGGATGAATGAAGAAGCATAGAGATGAAACATATAGTGTTGTGAAGTGTTGTTGAATGGATTAGAATATAGATCTGATATGCAGTGTTGTTGAATGGATTTTTTTTGTGTGTGGAATTAAACAGAGAAATGAAGACATTTTCTAATAAATTCTTTTGAATAGAAAAGAATAATGATAAAATGGTACTGGGTTTGTAATGCAGAGATAATTAGCTGAATTGTTATGCAGGTGTGAAGGAATTGAGAATTGAATGGAAACAGAGTATCCCTCTGATTTGGTTTATAACTTCTATTGGTGATTTGGTTTGCCAGTGAGGCACTGTATTAGCCAGTGAGGCTTATAGGTCAATGTGACCTTGATATTTGTCAGTGAGACAATTTGTGTTTCCAGTGAGGCATGTTTTTTTAGTTAAGCCAGTGAGGCAATTCTGGAGTGGTTTTTCTACCCCTGGAGGGTTTTCCACTCGTGCAATTCTTGTGTCTTGATCTTCTTTCTGTGGTTGTATGTTTTACTCATGAGTTTTTGTTTTTCATTCTCAGTTATGTGCACATGTGTTTGAGAAATCAATGATATCTCTCTCTCCTTGTACTCTGCAAGTTAAAGTTTTTAAAAAGATTAGAAATTTCACACAACACTGATTCACCCCCCCCCCCCTCTTAGTGTTGCCTTGACTCCTACATCAAGTCCCCTTGAGATGAGAGTTTGAAGATCTGCGCCCTGTTTGATGATCTATTCTTCAGACATCCAAACTGCCTCTGAATCAGGATTCCCTTGCCAAGCTACCAAGTATTCCATGTACTCTTTGTTCCTGGTCTTCTTTGCCATTCTTGAGTCTAAAATCTTCTGTAATTTGGGTGGATCATGCTTAGGAATATCATCTTCTGCTATCCCCTGTAGTGGTTCATGTTCTACATCTGCATTATGTTTGTATGGAGTCAAATCACACACATTGAAAATAGGTGACAATCCAGGATCAGAAGGAAGTTGGATTTCATAAGCATTCTGTCCACATTTCTTCAAAATCTGACATGGTCCAATCTTCCTCTACATGAGCTTAGTATATTTTCCTTTTGGGAGTCTTTCCTTCTTCAAATTAACCCATACCAAATCTCCAACATCAAACTGTACATCTCTCTTCTTTTTATCAGCATATTCTTTGTACTTCAAAGTAGTTTTCTGGAGTTGGGTCTTGACTTGATCATGCACCTCTTTGATTGCTGCTGCAAAAGCTTCTCCATCTGCACTAATAGACTCTCCTGTAGGTATATCTCCTAACTCCAAAATACCTCTGGGATGGATACCATATACTACCTGAAAAGGTGACTTTCCTGTACTCCTATTGATAGTGTCATTATAAGAAAATTCTGCCCTGTGACAGGATGTTATCCCATTTCTCTCTATGCTATCTTGTCAAACATCTGAGCAGATTTCCCAATGACCGATTGACCACTTCAGTCTGGCCATTTGTTTTAGGGTGATAAGCTAATGAGAAAGATAAATTGGTTCCAAGATTCTTCCAAAGAGTCCTCCAAAAATGACCAATAAACTTCACATCTCTATATGACACTATGCTCAATGGCAATCCATGTATTCTCACAATTTCCTTGAAAAATAGATCTGCAACATAGGAAGCATCACAAGTGGTTTTGCATGGCAAGAAATGTGCCATTTTATTGAATCTATCAACTACAACAAAGACACTATCATATCCCTTTCTTGTTCTAGGTAAACCCAACACAAAATCCATGCTTATATTTTCCCATGGTCTAGAAGGAATGGGCAATGGCTGATATAAACCTACATTAGTAGATCCTCCTTTTGCCTTCTGACAGATCACACATGTCTCCACAATTTTTTTGACATCTGACTGTAGCTTTGGCCAAAAGTAATGCCTCTTCACCAGATCAAGAGTCTTATCCAGACCAAAATGTCCTGCCATGGCTCCACAATGTTTCTCCCTAATTATGTTTAGTCTCATAGAACACCAGGGAATGCACAATTGTCCACCTTTGAAAAGTAATCCATCTTGTATCAAAAATTTAGAGTATTCAACATGATATTTGTCTCCAAAGGAAGTACATACTTTGTAGATTTTTCCAAAGTCTTCATCAACATCATACATAGTCTTTAAGGAATCAATACCAACACTCTCCAATTGAATCTGATTTATGGTGAGAGCCCTCCTGCTCAAAGCATATGCTACTTTATTCTTGACCCCTTTCTTATGCTTGAGTGTGAAGGTGAAAGCTTGTAAAGTTTCCACCCACTTCATGTGTCTATGGTTCAGCTTCTCTTGGCTATTTATGAAACTAAGGGCCTGATTATTTGTAAACACTATGAATTCTTTTGGCATCAAGTAATGCCTCCACTTTTTGAGTGACTGGACTAGAGCATACATCTCCAAATCATAGGATGGGTATCTCTTCTTATCATCATTTAGTTTCTCACTGAAAAATGCAATAGGCCTCCCTTCTTGACTGAGTACTGCTCCAATTGCCATGTGACTTGCATCACATTCAACCTAAAAAATCTTATTGAAATCAAGAAGTGTAAGGACTGGCTGATGTGCCACTTTCTTCTTTAATGTTTCAAAGGAATCATCTGCCTCCTTTGTCCAAGTGAATCTGCACTTCTATCATCCTTTTATGGTGTCAAGCATGGGTGCACAGACATGACTAAACCCTCTTATAAACTTTGTATAGAAGGTTGCTAACCCATGGAAACTTCTGACATCATTCATGGTTCTGGGAGTTGGCCAAGACAATATGGCACTTAGTTTCTCCTGATCCATTTTTAGTTTTCCCTGTGAGATGACAAAACCCAAGTAGATAATTTCCTCCTGCATAAACAAACACTTTTCCAAGTTTTCATTAGTTGTTCTTCATGTAACCTTTTGAGAACCAGGTCTATATGTTTGAGGTGTTCTTCCCTTGTATTGCTGAAAATCAAAATGTCATCTAAATATACTATGACAAATTTGCCTATGAATTCTCTCAAGACCTCATTCATCAATCTCATAAAGGTACTAGGAGCATTGGATAAACCAAAAGGCATGACCTTCCACTCATACAATCCCTTATTGGTCTTAAATGTAGTTTTCCATTCATCTCCTGGTCTAATCCTGATCTGATGATAGCCACTTTTCAAATCTATTTTTGTGAAGTATTTGGCACCTCCCAAACAATCAAGCAAATCCTCTATCCTAGGTATGAGGAACCTATATTTGATTATGATCTTGGTAATAGCCCTTGAATTAGTGCAAAGTCTCCAAGTGCCTTCCTTCTTTGGTGCTAGTATAGTCGGTACTACACATGGGCTTAAACTTTTGCCAATTAGGCCTGTGTCCAACAATTCCTCAATCTGTCTTGCTACCTCTACATTCTGTTCTGGTGTAAGCTTGTATGCTACCTTGTTTGGTAGTGTAGATCTAGGGATTAGATCTATGCAATGACTGATGTCCCTCACAGGTGGTAGGGACCTTGGCATTCCATCAGAGATGATGCCTTTGTATTTGTCCAATAATTCTTGGACAACAGGGTCTATGAACCTTTGCTTCTTCTCCCCCTTTACTTCTTGCTAATGTTCCTTATTCACTTTTAGGCATGGAATTAGAGCATATGCAACTGCTCCTTCTTTTGATATTTCTGTCATAAACTGTTTGCCTTCTACCATCATCACCTTGACTTCTTTCCCTTTTGAATCTACCTCCTCCATTAATGATAGTAACTTTGTCTTCTCACCATCCTTGGTGATTGAATAGGTGTTTCTAACTTCATCATGTTGGGCTTTCAAATCGTATTGCCATGGTCTTCCAAGTAGGAGATGGCAAGCATCCATCTGAGCTATGTCAAACAATAATCTGTCCTTGTATGGTCCAATTTGAAACTCCACCCAAGCCTATTCTTCTACAACTGTTTGTTGACCCTAAGTGAGCCATGAGATCTTGTATGGGCAAGGATGTAGTAGCCTTCTAAGCTTAAGCTTTTCTACCGTTTCAACAGACACAAAATTTTCAGTAGACCTAGAGTCAATCAGAACTCTACATACCTTTCCTCCTGCCTTGCAAGTAGTTTTGAAAAGAGACTTTCTTTCTGGGGGTTCTCTGTCAGGCACCTTCATAGTGGCCATTGCTCTGCTGATCATCAAAGCTTCTCCTGTCTTAGGATACCCATATCTGACAGTATCATTCATACTCTGATAAGTGTTGGAGCTTGTTGCACTTTGACAATCAGATTCTTAAATCAGATTTGTCCTCCTTTCTCCCCCTAAACTTGTTGCTTTTTCTGGACATCTACTAGCTGTGTGACCTTCCTAATTGCAATTGTAACATCTGATAGGACCTCTGCCCTGAGATCTCCCTCTAAACGGTGGTCTTCTGCCCCTAAAGTTTCCTTTTTGATCATAACTTCCCCCTTGAGTTTGACTGCTGTCTCCTTTGCTTCTCTCTTGATTGGATTCACCTTGGTGTCCAAATCCATTTCCTCTGCCTCTGAAAGGACTTCTTCCCCCTCTTTGTTATCTTCCTCTTCCTCTATTGTTCTGCTCTTGTCTTCTCTTTAGTTTCTCTTCCACCTTGAGTGCTAATTGGTAGCACTTCTGAACTGTATCTGGATTATGCAGATTTAGGTCTTCTTGGATGGCAAATCTCAACCCATTGAGATACCTAGCTACCTTCTCTTCCTCATTCTCCTTCACCTTTTTCTTGAGACATAGTTTCATGAACTCTTCAGTGTATGCACTGACATCTAATTCCTTCAGTTTCAAATTTTGTCTCCTCTTATGTAATTGGATGTTGTAATCCAATGGAACATAGGCTTCCTTTACTAAAGCCATCATCTTCTTCCATGTAGCAACTTTGTTCTTTCCTTCTTTCACCTGGTCATCTTGGATGAAATTCCACCAGGTTAGTGCAGCCCCTTTCATTTTGGATTGAGCTATCTTCACTCTTTGGTGGTCTGGTATTTCCTCTGTTTCAAAGAAATTGTTTAAGGAGCCTATCCACTCCATCACTGAATCAGGTTCCATTTTTCCTACAAACACTAATAGGTCTATTTTCATATCCATGGTCCTTCGCTCCATAGATTTGAGGGCATTAAGTAAGGGTCTCTGGTCTACAAGAACATCTATCTCTTCTTGCTTAGGGATATCCTCTTCATTCCTATCTTCTTGTTCACCAGAATCTCTTCCCCTTCTGACTTTGTCCCTCAATCTTTCCAACTCATCTTTCAATGCCTGATTCTGAGCACTAATTACTTTGCTCTCTACAATTTGCTTCTTTACTAGGACAGCCAATTCAGCGTTGGTCATCCTTGTTGGGTACTCTTCTGACCCTTCTCCTTCTAACATTTTGTTGTCTTCTCCTTCCTGAAAGATACAACCTTAGCTCTGATACCACTATGATGCAAAGCGGGCAGTGGGTCGTGGAAAACTATTTTACTAGTCAGCTGCTAACATACAATTTTCTCTGTGTGTTTTTCCATCGACAAAACCCATTCCATCAACCAGACTAAAACTCCTCATGCCGATATGAGTATTTTACTTTGGGTGAACCTCTGAGCCAACCGTACCATTGAACCAGTACTATCGATTCAATTACTTAGTTTAAAGTCTTATTGGCAACTCACAGTTGTACTGTTGAATTGTCGGCCCATCGAAACGTTGAACCGTTGAACCGGTTCAATGAATGGTTCAACTATCGCTAGCTCTTTAGCACTATCTCCATCGCCGAATGGTTGAACCAAATGGTCAGTTGAACCGTTGAACCCTTTGAACCGTTGAACCGATTCAAAGGTTCAATCAAACACTTAACCGATTCAAAAACTCCTTCAAAGCTTTACTTAACTTCTTGCAAGCATTCATCGAGCCAAAATGAACCCAATTTTCTTGTGAACTATTGAACCTTTCGCCAAAGGTTCAAACAAAGACTTTTCCGCTTGACTTCAATCGACTGCAGAACCTGATGTACTATCTGCTATCACCATTGAACTAAAAACCCATTGCATCTCTGGAAATGGTTCAAACATAGAAATTTTAATTATCTGCGATGCCACTACGCACAACTAAAACCTGCGCAACTTCACCAAACCGGTTCTCCACAAACATACAGATTTTCTAACTTTCACAACCTAGCACATGAGGATGCTAGGGTTCATCTCAGTATGCTGTAAAACTTGATCCTGCAATCACACAAAATGCACAAAAACAAAATAGAAAACCTAGCCTAATATATACATCCATTCCACCGATTATAGAGTAATCAACCGGTGGAATGGATTAAAGAACCCATCTCGACTGCAAACCAGAAAATCAACTACACAAGGAAATTGAATACAAAATAGGATCTTCTTTTATGTCTTCCAGAAATTGATATAGATACCTGATTTCACAACTTTAGAACTTCTCAACCTCTTACAGAAATCTAAATCTATCTTCATCAATCTATATCCATCTATATCTCCAATCGATTTGAGCTGAGTTATTTAACTACTTACCAACAGTAGTACAGACTTGATTCCCAACGGCTGGGAGAGATAACAAACTTCTAACAAACTAACAACCTTATCATGACAGCTCGATAAGTGTCCTAGGGATTACAAACAAAAACCAAATTACAAATACCAATGACAAGTCTGGTCAAGTAGACCTTATTACATTAAATATAGAAAATGCATAAATTGCATAGACCCTAGTCTTCGTGGGGTGCTCCTGCACCAAATTTTGTCAAATGTTGTAGTTGCAACTGCCCTATTAGACATGTATGCAAAATGTGGAAGCATAGACAAGGCACGTGAACTATTTGACAAAATGTCTCAAAGAAATGTGGTCTCATGAACTGCAATGATTGTGCAAGATATGCACAAAATGGATTTGTTGAAAAGGCTTTAGAATTTTTAAAGCAAATGCAATTGGTTGGTGTAAAGCCAAATTCCACAACCTTTGCCAGCATCCTCCCTGCCTGTGTCAAAATGGGAGCTTTGGAATAGGGTATGGACATCCATCAAAGCATGAAGGATAGAGGAATTTTGTCATTTGTTGTAGTTGTAACTACCTCGGTAGACATGTATGCAAAATGTGGAAGCATTGACAAGGCATGTGAACTGTTTGGCAGAATGCCTTAAAGAGATGTCATCTCATGGAATGCAATGATTGCGGGATATGCACAAAATGGATTTTTTGAAAAGGCTTTAGAAACTTTCAAGCAAATGCAATTAGCGGGTGTAAATCCAAATTTGACAACCTTTACCAGCATCCTCCCTGCCTATGCCAAAATGGGAGCTTTGGAACAGGGTATGGACATCCATCATAACATAATGTAAGGGGGATTTTTGTCAAATATTATTGTTGGAAATGCTCTGGTAGACATGTATGCAAAATGTGGAAGTATAGATAAGGCACATGAACTGTTTGATGGAATGGGTCAAAGAGATGTTATCTCTTGGAATGCAATGATTGCAGGATATGCACAAAATGGATTTGTTGAAAAGGCTTTAGAAATTTTAAAGAAAATGCAATTGGCTGGTGTAAAGCTAAATTCCACAACTTTTGACAGCATCCTCCTTGCCTGTGTCAAAATGGGAGCTTTGGAATAGGGTATGGACATCCATCAAGACATAAAGGATAGAGGAATTTGGTCAAATGTTGTAGTTGCAATTGCCCTGTTAAACATGTATGCAAAATGTGGAAGCATAGACAAGGCATGTGAACTATTTGATAGAATGCCTCAAAGAAATGTGGTCTCATGGACAGCAATGATTACAGGATATGTACAAAATGGATTTGTTGAAAAGGCTTTAGAAATTTTAAAGAAAATGCAATTGGCTAGTGTAAAGCCAAATTCCACAACCTTTGCCAGCATCCTCCCTACCTGTGTCAAAATGGGAGCTTTGGAATAGGGTATGGACATCCATCAAAACATAAAGGATAGAGGAATTTTATCAGATGTTGTAGTTGCAACTACCCTATTAGACATGTATGGAAAATGTGGAAGCATAGACAAGGCACATGAACTATTTGACAGAATACCTCAAAGAAATGTGGTCTCATGGATTGCAATGATTGCAGGATATGCACAAAATGGATTTGTTGAAAAGGATTTAGAAATTTTAAAGCAAATGTATTTGGCTGGTGTAAAGCCAAATTCCACAACCTTTGTCAGCATCCTCCCTGGCCATGTCAAAATAGGAGCTTTGGAATAGGGTATGGACATCCACCAAAACATAAAGGATAGAGGAATTTTGTTAGATGTTGTAGTTGCAACTGCCCAGTTAGACATGTATGAAAAATGTGCTCTTTAGATCTAAAAAGCAACCAATCATGTGATGCCACATCAGTGCACCAATAAAACATGACTTAATACACAAGTATTGGTCCACCCTTTTTTGGGTCTTTTTGGATGCCTCAACAAAAAGCATGATGATATGGCATCATATTTGATGATGTGGACCTGAAACCTTAGTTATAAGCAAAGGCCTTGCCAAGTAAGCTGCTATAAAAATTTTGGAGCGATTCAAAATTGCCATGTATGATGTTGAGAGGCATGAAATTAGGGTTCTCAATTATTGGATCCTCTCCCCTAGAATATGGAGTCTATCCTTAGGTAATCTGAAGAGACCATAGGGGGAGAAAACATAAAAAAATAGTCCTAAGGCATTGTCCAGAACAACACATTTCCAACAAAGATTCAATATACAAATCTAATTAGGAAGAAACATTTAATAATAACAGAGACACAAAAGATACTATGTCATGTGACTTTCCACTTAGCCCTCAAAGCAAATTTAGTTGCTACAAAGATAGACAGATTGAAACTGCCAACAAGGATGATCAAAAATAGAAAATTCAGGTGTAGTTTACAGTGAATCATTAACCCCTGTGAGGCATAAGCTCTCCAAATCCACTGCTAGACCTTGTGAGCAGTTCTATCCTTGATCTAAAAGTCCATTCTGAAGCTGGGGCATCTCATTGGGATAGTGGATTTTGTGAGGATCTCTTCTCAATTCTGAGCCATTGAATTAGATTATAAAGACCAGTATTTTGCCACTTTGGTGAGGTTGTATCGTGTTCTTTTTCTGGGATCAGTTCAACATATCAACACTTTGTAGGTATATGTGTAAGACATCCTTTGTGACCCCTATCTATGTTGGTGATATTGATTGCACACAACCAACAGTTGCTTGCAACCCGATGGAGTATAGAATTATGCAGGACATAAGCAATAGGACCACTCTCCTACATTTATCTAATCACTTCTTGTATGGTGGTTCAAAATTTTTGACAGCCTTAAAAATGGTGACCGGGTGTTTACAGTTTCAGTATGGCCTCAAGATGAAGAAGACACTACCAATTTTGATTGCCAATATTGTTAATGGGTTTCTGAAGCTGTGAACACCAGACAACATCAACTTTGTTAATGCATGGCAGGAGCATACATTTTAATATTCGAGACCCTAACACACCTCCATTTATTGGGTGTTATTCCAGAGTTATTTCAAACATTCACTATTATATATATACTTGTAAAAATCTTTAATTTTTAATCATAGTTAACAATTTACTTAAAAGAAACAAAAAATTATTAGTTAAAAAATGTTTGAACTGAAGATTTTTCATCTTTCAACAAAACATGTTAAATAGATCAGTGACTGCGATCTTAAATATTAAAAGACAAAATATCCTACACAGTTCTCTGAAAAGCCCTCTTTTCATTTCATTCGTGACTGTAAAAACCTTATGTCCATAAATTGGATATTTTTTTAAATTTTTTAATCATATCTTAAAAACTAATCCCAGAAACACATCCCAGAGTTAGAAACAATTACATATTCATATAAATATATAAAGTAATACAAGAATAGAATATAATAATACCTTTGTGATAAAGCAATCAGGTGGTCCAAACTGGTAAAAATCGTAGAGGATACCAATAACTGTGTAGACACCCAAAATTGACTCATTATCATTAGTATTAAACATTGCATTATCCATCATCTGCATTTGTCTAACACACTTGAGAAATATCCCTAACACATCTATTGTCTTCTATTAATTAAATAATTTTATATTTTTTTAATTAATTCATTAGCTATTTCTTCTATTTCCTCTAAGCTATAATTAAACAATCTTTAATTATTTAATTATCTTCTTTCTATCTATCTTTAATTAAATAAATTTTATTTATTCAATTAAAAATTCCTTTCATAAACCCACTTTCCAATTAATTAAATAAATTTTATTTATTTAATTAATTTCTCTTATCATTTATTTCATGAGCAGACATGTGTGCCTCTTTCATTTAAAAAAAAGATAAGTGGTACTACATCTTTTATTTAATATCTTTCACATGTAGTACTTTTTATGTACATGATTACACATAAGCCTTATCTTCCCTCCACTTGTCATCTTCACATTCACCTATGTTTATCATTTAATCTTAGCCATTCACATAGCCACCAAATCTCCACCGTTGATTGATTTTGGTTGAGTTCTATATAAACATCCTCTCATTTCATACTACACATAATCCAACATTCATATAGCATTTACATTATCATCCTCAGCATATTGAGTACTTGAGCATCCATCTAGCATATTAGCTTTTTATCATCCATCCATCATGGCAGCTTTTGTCTTCATAATTGTTCATTGTTGAAGAAGCAATCCACATCATAAATAAGGAATCATACAATCTAGGTGATATTGTTCTTGAATTGCATGCTTTTGATTTCATTTGGATTAGATTCTTTGATGTTGGCAGGGTTAGGTTTTCATGGCTATGCTTGATCTTATTAACCCAATTTTTTACCTATCACATTTTGGCATGCCCGGTGGGACTCATGTCCTTGATTAACTGTGCTATTTGAAGTTGTTTTTGTGAAGATCAGATTTTTTGAGCGCTTACAGCAAGTTCCAGTCACTTTTGAGTGAAAACCAGTCGCTGTCTAAATATACACATCGCTTTTGAGCTTAAACCTGCCGCTTTTAGCATTCCTGGATCGCTTATGAGCAAATAGTAGTCGCTTACTGCTTGTTTCACGTTGCTTACAAGCTAACAATGGTTGCTTATGCCATTATTTGAATTGCTTTTAATCTAACAATGATTGCTTTTAGCTATCTGAATCACTTATTGCGAAACTAGGGTTTTTGTCACATTTTTTTTTACAGATCTGAGTCACTTATGACCTGTAATCAGTCGCCTATTTCTTTTTCACATCACTTATGAGCTTTATCAATCCACATCTGGATTTATTGGCATCGCTTCCGATCTATAACATTTTGCCTATGGCAGAATACAGTTCTCTTTTGATCAACAGTTGATCGCCTCTGGTAAACTGTCATTTTCACTCTTTATCATTTGCAATTTGGTTTTCTTGGCTACTAATTGTGTATTTGTGCAGCATCTTATCAATTGTCCAAGAAAAGGAGGTTATCAAACTACTAACATATCTGTTGCAGCTTCGATCAGTCCAAGACTTGTAGTTTTTCACTAAAGTAGGAATATTTGGGCTTGGTGCTTAAAATGAATCATTGCTTGCTTCGTGCTTGATTTATCTTTTTTGATTTCTTGCATGTGTTTGATTGTAACTCAAATTTATTAACAAAAGTATCTCTCCCCTTGCCTATCAAATGGATCTTGGGTGTATGAGAACTTGTTATTATCTTTAGAGGGCCTGCCTTCTCGGTGTGAGAAGGGATACGACCCAAGTGGTAACAGGCTAAAGCCAAGTCCTTCTGAACCGCTATATAAGAAAAGTGTTTGTGTCAAAAGCCACAAACAATAGGTGTTGTTGTGTTATACCAACAGCCAACCTCCCCCAAAACCCTCCAAGGCGTAACCCTTGAAGGCTGGGAGACTCCATAACGGAGAGTAGTGCTGTCGCACATATAGCCACTTGAATGGATGCCCTTATTAGCAACTTTGTGTAGTAGCCAAAAACCTAGATCTTGGTATGCATGAGAAGTGTGTGCCGTGGAGAGGAGCTAGTGCCACCAAGATCCTGAAGCTATTCGCTTTGAATAAGCATGGCCAGGGGATTCAACAAATACAGTCCTTTCCTAGCCTAGGTTGTACAAGTTTGTGATTGTTGTGTGTGAGTGACTGCAATTACTATTTTCTTGTCAAAAAATACAAATCACACATACTTCCTGATAGACACAGTCACTTTTGAGCTTAAACTGCCCGCATACAGACAACTGGATCACCTTTAAACAACAGTCAGTCACCTTTTGCCTAAACTAGATCGCCTTTAAACAACAGTTAGTCACTTTTTGCCTAAACTGGATTGCTTTTAAACAACAGTCAATCACCTTTTCCCTAAACCAGATCACTTTTAAACAATAGTTAGTCACCTCTGGTCTAAACTGTGTTGCCTCTAATCAACAATAAATCACTTCTAAATCAATACTGGTTGCCTGTAGCAAATTGGCTCACCTCTGGTCAACACTATAGCCTGTTGTCTGAACCAAAACCATATCACATTTAAGCTATTACCAGTCGCTTTTGGCCTTTTCTGAGTCGCATATGAGCTATTAGCTCTTGCATGTGGTCAATTACTAGTAAATCTTAGTGACTCAGCCAAATCAACTACAATTCCAGCTTGCTCAGTCTCAGCATTAGCTTTCAGACCTGACTCTGATCATTAGTAGATACTTGGACTTTGTCTCCTACTTTGAGTTTACCAACCAATTGAACTTTGTGAACTTTTCCTCTTTTTGAGATCTCAAACCAGCAAACCAAACATCAAATCAATCAGCCTGATCAATCAGCAAAACATCGTCTCTTGGCTTTAGCTTTGGCAACATTAGCAAAATAGCAACCTTAACAAACAACTTTTCCCTTGAGTGTGTGAGCTATTCTCTAGGGAAGTCCAGCCAACAAAGCAACCTAGTAACCTAACAACAAAGAAAATAGCCAACAAAGCAACCAACAACCAATAACCAACAACCAAACAATTAGCAACCAATCATCTTTTTGGGTCTCAAAACCTTGACAAGCTAAAGTTTATTTTTTAAAATCATTCATCATGCCTCAAACTAGGAGTCAATATAGAGCTGAAATGGAAGCTAAATTGTGAGCTGAAATGGAAGCCAAATTGCAAGCTGAGATGGAAGCTAAGATGCAACAATCTAGATCAACACCTCTTAGAGACGTGACTCAATTTACGACCGGTATGCCTCGTCATATGTTTATGCCTCATGGGTATACCATTGGAGAGTCATCTTCACAACAAGTGCAACCTCAAACAATTTTGGAGACTTATGAGGAGCAATCCCAAGAAAACTTATCAGAATTTCAAGATACACATGTATGGGATCAAGTTGAGAGACTTGTCTTATCCGAGCCTAATCGCTACTTCTTGCAACTTGCTCGCATGGGCGCTAAATTACCAAGAGATTTTGACATATCCGCTATTAGAGAGCTTAATCCAAACACTCTTGCTGTTGTTACAAAGGGACCATCCACTATAGTCACGCCATCCCATACCATATCACAAACTCTATCTTCCAACACATCTCTTTCACTGCTTATTGTTACTTCATTTGATCCAGCACACTCGGAGTACACTCTAGAACCTTTGATAACTCCAACCAATGTGCTCCCTTTCATTTTGCAAAATCTAAACATTCCACCTTTCCATGTTCCCCAACATACTCCTTCTCCTACCATGACCATTTCCATGCCTCAAGTAACACAAGCTGTCCATGTGGCCCAAGTGCAAACTCCCCAAACATCACAAGCTATCCAAACAACACCAACGGTCCAAGCTTCACAACCATCGCAATCCGCTACATCACATGTGGATACCACATCTCATATTCCTACTGCTGCTAATATGCTCTCCATTATCTCCACTAATCTATCCAATACATCATACAATCCCAATGTTCATCTTATTGCCATGAGTGACCTGCCTACTATTTCTCAAGCCAATCCTAGCACTATAGTCACTTATGTTGATAGATTGACATCCATTCCATCATCTTCTTACAATCCTTCACAAACCATCAATCCATCTTATGCTACCCAAGGTTTGCCTATTGTCACTCAACACATGACATATACCAATCCTCATGTTGTCCAAAATACAAACCCAAGTGTCCATCCTCCTTTCGCATCCACCAATCCTTCCATCACTTACCATGTCACAAACCCAACTCCCAATTCACAACCATTAACTAATGTCAATCCATCTTCCACTTCTCATGTGATGCAAAATCTTGGTGCTGATTCATCACAATATACCCAACCACCGCTTGTGTCTCAAGGACAACAATCTTCAACCACATATGTGTCGCATACCAATCCTTTGACATACATTGTGAGTACACAACCTCAACAAACGGTCATGGCTTCATATATCGCACAACAACAACCTCAATATACATCATACCATGTTTCACCCCCTTTGCAACAACAGCAATTATCTCCAGCAGATGTTCAACAAATGATTAACCAAGCAGTAGGACAAAGCAAGAAGACATTTTTCTTAGAAAACATATATGATTATCTGTTTGACAAGTCACTTCATATGACACCTTTTCTGTCACACTTTGAAATTCCACAATTTGACAAGTACAAAGGACAAGGAAACCCAGAAGATCATCTTAGAATATTCTTTGTGGCATGTCTCGATGTTGCTCATGATGATACATATCTTTTGAGACTATTTCCTAGAAGCTTAGTAGGACAAACTCCTGAATGGTTCTCTCATTTACCTCCGGGAATTAAGTCTTTTGCAGAGTTAGCAAATAAGTTTTGATCACACTTTGCTTTTAACATTGAACATGAGTTAAACATGAATGACCTTGTCAACAATAAACAACGCAATGGTGAGGCCTTTTCTCCATTTACTCAATGATGACGTACTATGGCTAACAAACTATCATGGGAAATACCTGCAAGCAACAGCTCAATATCTTTGTTCAAAATCTTCATCCCGAGCTGTCATTCCAACTACAATTGCAAAGTGCTAACACCTTTGATGAACTTGTTTCCAAAGGAACCATTATTGAACGAGCTTTAATTGCTAAAGGCACTATCAAGATTTTTCGCGATAACAAAGACTATCCTCAAAACTCCAATGATAAGTCTCGCTTTTGGAACAAAAATAAGAATGTTGTCAACAACAGTGTTGTGGACGCAAAGAACATACAAACTATGAAAGCTCCCATCAACATTCAAGCAGTCTCTACAACAACACAACCTTTTCAACGAATGCGACAATGACAAACTTCAAATCCTCGCCGACAATTTACACCATTAGCAGAACCTATGGAAGTTGTCTTTCAAAAACTTCTCCAAGTGGGTGATATTATGTTACCCGAGGCACCACCCAATGGTGAACCACTCTTCAAAGCTCCTTGGTATAAAGAAAATGAGTATTGTGTTTACCATATAGTTAAAGGACACAAAACAAATGGTTGTATGCGCTTAAAGCATGTTATCAAAGATTACATCGATCAAGGTTTAATCAAAATTACACCTTCAACAACTCAACCTGCATAGCAATTGACATCAAACTATGATCTAGATGCTTTCAAGAATCCACTTCCATCTCACGACAAACCAAGTAACCCTCATGCAGGGAATGCCATTCAATACAACTATGAATCATCTACTATTGGCTGCATTGACCATGCTCGCATTTCTACCATTACTATCCAAGGCAAAGCACCTGACTGTGTTGGAGCTACTCAAAGAGGTCGTGTTACCATTCAAGGAGCACCTATCCATCCTTCTTGACCGTTCTCTAACTATAATATCCTTGATCATCTTGGCAAAACACCGGTGCATATTTCCATTCTTGAGTTGCTTTGCATATCCCCTGCTCACAAAGCTATCCTTGATAAAGCCTTACAAGAATCTTCGGTGCCTAATGATATTAATATCGCACAATTCCAATCTATGGTTGCTAGCATTGCCGCCCCTTGTCATTTAACCTTTGTGACAAAGATCTTTATCCCTCCATTCACCCTTCACACAATGAAGCCCTTCACATTAAAGTGTTTGTCAAACAATGCTGTATCAAACAAATCTTGGTGGATGGTGGAGCTGGTTTTAATATATGTTCCTTAAAATTAATAAAAAAATTGGGATATTCTAAGAAAGATGTTGGCATCTCCAAGGTCATTACTATCAGAGCATATGATGATGTCGAGAGAGATACTGAAGGGATTATTTACTTGCCTATCCAAGTTGGGCCGATCACTACTGAAACTCGTTGTCAGGTTCTTGATATTGAGCTTCCTTATAACATCATCCTTGGTCATCCATGGATACATGCCCTCAAGGTAGTTCCTTCTACATATCATCAATGTCTTAAATTTCCACATAACGGTGTTGAGATTACTATCCATGTTGATCCCAATCTATTTGAATTTTGTCGTGCTTTTCAAGCTAAATACCAAAATCCAAACTGCATTCCTATCAACACTAAGGCATATCCATCTTCATCATATATGGATCCATCCGACCTACTCAAGCCATCCTCCAGCAAAGCCACTTCTGATCTCCTTATTAAGTACTCTGAACATGGTCCTGGTGAATACACATTGCAAGAATCTTCATCCACATCCATTTCTAATACAGAAGCTAGATCTTCTTTAGTAAGAGAGACTTCTAACTCCGATACCAATGACAACTCCTCCTTTCATATCACCGACCTTTCTTCAGGATCCTCCATCTTCATGCTTTCTGCAACCCCTTCATCTCCATCTAATGAGGAACTCAAGTCTATCTCTCCAAGCACCCCTAGTCCTAGTGTCAAATGCCAGCATTCCCAAGCTAAAGATGTTGGTAATTCCTCCATCCATCCTAAGTCAATTTCCTGTCAAAAACCCCATTCTAAACCCCATAAGCATGTGACCGTACATCTTCCTCCATCCAATCTACCCCCACTTCTTCCAACTCCTAGACTCCCACCATCAACTTTATTTCCATATCATCCACTTCCACCATCCTATAACCTGCAAAAGCATGTGACCGTACATCTTCCACCATCCAATTTACCTCCAATACTTCCAACTCCAAATATCCTTCCATTTTCTTCACCTCGATTGTTACCAACACCTAATTATCCATTTATCCATCATCACCATTACATTCCTAATCATGACCAACAAATGCACATACCGTCTGAGCATAAAGCTTCTACTCATTCTGCTAACCCCTCTTCCATCAAATCCATGGGATTCAAAAATAAAAATTTGGATGCCTCTACCTCTAAAGCTAAAAATCCTACCAAGAATCCTAAATATTCTCATGCCTTAGGGCATCAAAGCAAAGAATCACAGCCTAGCGCATCTAAAAAGCTGGCTGAGCCTATAACTCCACAAGAAGAGCCTACGACCAAAATGGTTTGGATTCCTAAGCAAACAAGCAAGCCAACTGAATGAGGCATCCTTATCATAAACAAAAAAATCCAATCATCCCCTTCCACCCAAAAACTTCCATTCCATCCAACAATCCCACAACAAAGCAAAAATCATAAAAAATACTAAGTATCTGTGGGTTCCTAAATCACTCCATCACCCATCCCCTAAGCAAGCATCTCTTTCACTCCCTACACTGACCTTTCCATCTAAATCTTTAATGTTTAGCAGTGTGTGCAACCATTGGTCATGGTTCCCTTCCATCCCACATTTCCACATATCTCCATCTCCCCAATCTTCATCCATTACCCTACATATCTTCCCCATCACCTTCCTATGGTCCATGCTTTTGCATAAGTCTAACATAAATCCACACCATAAGCTACTAGCCTATCCATCCTTTCATAATCCATATCATAATCCACTATCCACCTAATCCATCTCCCATCCATGTAATCCCTTACAAACATCTATTGACATTTGACATGGTTCATGTGACGACATCCATCTCTAATGGGACGTTATCACATCTCATAGCACTAGATATTTGAGTCCCTCCTATCCATTACCATGGTGAAAACTTGGCAAACAGGCACCATGT
This sequence comes from Cunninghamia lanceolata, assembly GCA_027924645.1. Classification (NCBI taxonomy): domain Eukaryota; kingdom Viridiplantae; phylum Streptophyta; class Pinopsida; order Cupressales; family Cupressaceae; genus Cunninghamia; species Cunninghamia lanceolata. The sequence goes on from BSBN01000317.1 coordinate 5,158,721, forward strand.
GTAATTGTTATAAAAAAAAAAATCCATCCAATAGTGAAAACCACTTTGTGGCACTTTGGATACCAAAAAAAATAATAGTATAAGATAAATAATCTGTCCTCTGGTGAAAACCTGGTAAACAGGTGCCTTAGATAAGTACCATAGTGAAAACCTGGAAAATAGGTGCTATGTGTAGTGACCAGTCTCTATTATCTGCTTAGTTTGTTTGATCACCACTCTTTCTAGCATACTTTGCCATCTTATCCTACATAATCCATATCATAATCCACATTTCATCGCAATAAACAGCTTTTCCGTCTTCACCTCTATCAATGCTAGCTATCATATTTGAGACATTGTTGTGATAACTATATCTTTTTGGCACCTTAGCATCTTGTCCGCACACGTTATCCATTGTCACTTCTCCATAATAAACCTCATCCTGCACTGGGGGCACTTGTTGAGCCTTATTTTGAAGTGGTTTTCGCTAGCTCTAGCAAATAGCACACCGAACACTTTAGCTCACAACACAGCCAACTTTCAACTTCAACCATAGCGTTCATCCAACGTCAAACATGGCAAACATTTGCAACCAAGATTCATATCTTTGCAATCAATTCAAGCTCAACCAACATCCAAAAATAGCAAAAACATTGTCAATGCAAACATCTAAGCAATAAGTTGATTCTTTCAACATTACTCACCAGTGTAATAAGCAAGAACTACATCACTATCTCTGTCATTAAAGCCTTGGTCCCGTGGATACAGGGTATGTAGGCAATCTGAGATGCGAAGGAAGCACTCTGATTTAGGCTAAGATGATAGCCTCTCTTTTCATCATCTATCTTTCATTTTTCTTGTAATCATCCTCCAATCTTTCATCTCACATTCTTCTATTTTTCTTCAAACACATCATCAATAAAACCTGGAACTACATATTCATCATGTCTCATCTTTATCTTAAATGTGCTTTGATCCCGTGGACACAGGGTATGTAGGTAGTCTGGAATACAAAGGAAGTTTCTAGTACTCAAGCACAGATGATCCACCCCATCTTCTTCATCTTCTCTCATCTTCCATTTTTCTTCTCTTTGATTAGCTCAAGCACGAAACAAATTATGTGTATACTACAAGCTCCAACACTTTAACCAATCACGAATAAGCCAGAAGCTATTTATTCGCATGCCTTAAGCCAGCATTTGCTATAGCATTTTATCAACATGTTTATCCTTCAACAGGATGCAACTTTCCTTTTAACAAGGCCCAAGCTTAAATCCATCCCAGAGCACCTAAATTTGGCAAGAGAACATGATGACAGTATCTTTTATTTTATCTTTTGATTTATCTTTTGTCCCTTTTCTATACCTAATCAAGACTGCCTTGATCTATCTATATCTTGGTATGTTGCGATGAAGTAAGGAATGGGGCATGGTCATATTTCTTTCGTATGCTGTGTTTACGGGATGATCTTATTCTCTTCCTAAGCGTATTGGTATCTTGTACATGTTGGGATTAGCATCTTACATATCAATATCTCTAGCATCTAAGAAGCTAAACAGTCTCTTATGCCCTTGAGACTATTCTATGTCAAGACTAGCTCCATACATATAACCAACAAGCTATCACTATGCGTAGTGGAGATAAGCTCAAACCATTGCTTGTAGCGTCAAAGTCCATCTCAAAACACTAGCTACTATTCATATCTTGTGCATGTTGGCTCCACATCTTGACCTCATGCATTCAGACAAGATTGTAGCATGTTAGTTTAGCATTGGATATCTCGACACCTTGGTATTTTATACTCTGGTGCATAACATCTACATGCTATATCAAATATAAGGATTGCATTTCTTTTCATTCTTGAGCAATTACTTTTAAAATCTGCCCATCACGCTATCTATTTATCTCATTATCTACCTATATAGTCCTCAACCAAGATCAATCATTTCCATTGTCCTTCTTCCACATCTCTTATCCTGCAAAACAAGTGTGTTAGGCATATAGAGGTCCATCACATATCATATCATTACCATTTATCTGTATGCATGAGTCCATATCATATCATTACCATTTACATATTTGCATTATCATACATTTCCATTCATATCATTTGCATAAACATCCATACATAATCCATGAAAAGAAAAAAATAATACAACACGCATAACCATCATAATACCAACAGTGCATCCATTACAACATCATGTAGATAACCAGCATGCCATCATATATATACATGTGTCAATATACAAGTGTCTACATATACAAGCTGAGCCATAAAGAATGTATGTACAAGCGGCTCTAGGCCTCATCATGATACAATATAATATACATAAACAAGGTAGCCCTAATGACTACTGGCAGCTCCCTCACCCTGACTGCCACCACTTGGTCATACACATGTGCCCCTATCTCTCCATGGCCTCATCACTGATGCTACAGATCGAGATCCACCTATCCTTCGTGAACCTAAAGCTCTTGATCTGCTCCTGAACCTAGGCTACCTTTGCTTTGCTGGCACAGCTCCATAGTATAAGCCTCTATAATACTTTGCCTCACCCTATACTCTCCGTAGCTCTGCCTATACCTGTGTCAACTGTGTGGCCAAATACAACATAGCCCCATCTGTACCCAACGCAGCCACTGCTCTATCCCGCTTGCTAGTCATCCCCTGTAGCTGCTGCATAGATGTATCCCTCTCTGTCTGTAAACCATCTCTCTCAGCCCTCATCGCTTGCATCTGCTGTATAGCCGTGTCTCACTCAACTCTCATCATCTACTTGCTTTGCCTAGCTGTATCTCTCTCCCCTGTCACTATAGCAAGTGCACCATCATCCTGTCCATCTCTAGCCTACACTCTAACTTGTAACTGAGCCTGGTATGTCTGAGCCTAAGCCCTAGCATGCCACAAGCCACTACCTGGTGTCTATCCAACTCCACTCTCCTCAATCTCATCTAAGCTCACTACCTTCATCTCCTCTCCTCTCTAATCCTCCTCCACAACTACTGAATCCCTACATCGTCACCTCCTAATATCTTACCTAGAGGATGTACCTATACCTATCCATGTATCTGTATCCCTGGCACTGCCAGTACAACAACCTGCACAGGTGGATCCCATTGTCGCCTCCTCCTGACTGGTCTCTCCATCCCTATCTCTCCTATCTCTCCAACCCACCTCAACTGTGTCAGTCTTGCTGTCACCCAGTATGCATCATAATCTGGTAGCGTGCCTAGATCTGTAGGACCCTGTCCCCACTACCATACAACTGGCTGTAGCCCCTCTCTCTCCACCAAAACTGTGTCAAGCACTACCTCCGGCCCCCAATCAAATACCTCCTGTCGAGTCCTCCCAAAAATGGCATCACCAACTGGTACTGCTTGTGGTAACTCAAACTGTCTCAAAACCCTCGAGCAAATAGCACTCTATAATGTATATCCCACATCCAAAAATATATCTCATCTACCTAGCATAGACAAGCTCAGTATCCTCCTCATCCCATCTCTCACATCCCAGCCATGGCCTCCATATAAATCTATCTACCTCATCCAACATCCTCTACCAGTATACTAGTCCTCTGTGCTACCGGTATGTCAAAGCTCCTCTATACATCCTAGCATAAGGTTCTCTTGCTACTCTAGCCACCCATCCATCTGGTCTCGTCACTGGATTATGCTCATATGCCCACACATGCAAAACTATAACTCCTGCAGACATACTAGCCCAGAACATATATGCACAATCATGCAGGAAATGATAGAGCTATCCAAGTACACACTCCACCCATGCATATCTCATCCCATAGGAGAACATCCCCTCCATCACTGTCCCCCATCCTACTAGAAACCCTCTCGCCTATCTATCTCCAACTAGCCATCTGATAATAGCTACTACCACTCACTACAGTCTATCACATAACTCCTCCATCCTCACCATAGGAATCTCTAAGTCCTCTGCTCTAATGTATGGTGTCTTGAACAATCTCCTGAATACAGCTGGACCCATATCAGGATCATAATCTACTTGGTCCCCATCAATAGGAATACATAGAATCTGGAACACATCCTCTAGTGTGATCGTAGCCTCTCATGTCGGCAACAAAAAAGAACTATGCTTGCTCATCCATCACTCCACCATCCTCGTCATCAATCCTCGATGTGCTTGCACCGCCTCCAATCCGAGGATCTCTAACACTAGCCGCTCCTCTGCATCCAGCAATCTCACCAACCGTAAATCCCTCAGATGTGGCTCTCATGATAACAAAGGCGGTAGGATATCCTGCATCATTTCATTCATCATGTCAGTCCCTTACGCTATCTATAACTGCTATAAAACTGGATCGTTTACTACTATACCAAATTTTATCTATTGTAAGCGACTCATTTTTCCATCCGCGCCTATCTGCTGATTGCATGCAACCTATTTTACTACATGTGCTTATTTCTCACCTAACTGCGATATAATTTTACCTATGCGACTGCTTATTGACTAAGTGCGAGCTATATTTCTATATGTGTATACCTTTTGCCTATAAGCGATCTCTATCATATATGCAAGCCTATTTTCTTTAAAAGTGAGCTAAATTTATCTATGCGCCTGCTTTTAGCCCATAAGCGACTTGATTTTATCTATATGCGCATTTTGCCTCTATTTGTCTAGCTGACTGGAAGCGACCTGTTATCCCATACGTGCCCAAGCCGTGCCTATAAGCGACCTTAACTACATTTAGCGACTTGTTTTCCTTCCTAAGCGACCTGAATTGCCTATCCTAAGGCCTAGTCGCTTATGGTGACGTGTGTGTATTTATAATGCTTCTAGCCTATCAAAATCATGATTTTAGAAAAAGTTTTGATATATATCAGTACGCCTGCTCCCTCTAGTCGTCCATGTGTCCTCACTCACTCGGCACAATGATCTCTACATAGAATCACCATCTTGATATCTCTCCAACTCTCGTCGCACACCAACTCTAAGGAGCTCTAGATCTCTATAAGCAAATGAACACAACTGAGCACAAATGAGCCTATTTGCCCTTAAAGGACCTACTTATAGCCCCTATCCAAACCCTAATTCTTTTATGCCAAAGCCTCTTTTCTTCTGCATCATCCCATTTTTTTCCCACCCAACCCTTTTTTTTCTTTGTGTTCACCTCATTTTCTAGCTTTTCCTTCTATCGCGAGCCAACCCAGTCCTTCCTGGTTAGCCTGGCTTACCTCTTGAGGGGGCATCACCTGCCATTTACACTGGGGCATAACCTTGTTTATCGAATGCATATCGTATCTTCTTTGACACAATGCTCTATCGAACATTGTATCAAAGAGGGGCAAAATGTAGACACCTAAAATTGACTCATTATCATTAGTATTAAACATTGCATTATCCATCATCTACATTTGTCTAACACACTTGAGCAATATCCCTAACACATCTATTTTCTTCTATTAATTAAATAAATTTATAATTATTTAATTAATTCATTAGCTATTTCTTCTATTTCCTCTAAGCTATAATTAAACAATCTTTAATTATTTAATTATCTTCTTTCTATCTATCTTTAATTAAATAAATTTTATTTATTTAATTAAAAATTCCTTTCATAAACCCACTTTCCAATTAATTAAATAAATTTTATTTATTTAATTAATTTCTCTTATCATTTATCTCATGAGCCAACATGTGTGCCTCTTTCATTTAAAAAAAAAGATAAGTGGTACTACATCTTTTATTTAATATATTTCACATGTAGTACTTTTTATGTACATGATTACACATAAGCCTTATCTTCCCTCCACTTGTCATCTTCACATTCACCTATGTTTATCATTTAATCTTATCCATTCACATAGCCACCAAATCTCCACCGTTGATTGATTTTGGTTGAGTTCTATATAAACATCCTCTTATTTCATACTACACCTAATCCAGCATTCATATAGCATTTACATTATCATCCTGAGCATATTGAGTACTTGAGCATCCATCTAGCATATTATCTTTTTATCATCCATCCATCAAGGCAGCTTTTATCTTCATAATTGTTCATTGTTGAAGAAGCAATCCACATCATAAACAAGGAATCATACAATCTAGGTGATATTGTTCTAGAATTGCATGCTTTTGATTTCATTTGGATTAGATTCTTTGATGATGGTAGAGTTAGGTTTTCATGGCTATGCTTGATCTTATTAACTTATTTTTTTACCTATCACAAATTGTAATCTTGTTGTCATCTGATATATGGACCATATGCAACTCTAAAGAGTACCTAAGCACGTAAGAGGGGTTTGTAAGTATCACAATGATCATTGTGCATTGCTAGTGAGACAATGCAAAGCATGAAGGGGTAAGTTAACTACTTTATTTCATTTATGGTGTGTTCAGATGGGTGATGCCAATGGCACTAAGCTAATCTGTACTCCACACCACCTATTTCAAGACTGGCTACATCTTCAGATCACACTACCTATATGTATTCAACATTCTATAGAGCATTAGTATTATTATAAGCTAGCAGGTAAGAGTCTAAGAGAAAGACAAGTAGTAACCTGAATTTCATAGCCTTTATTTTGCATTATTGCATTTGTAGGTCTATAATTCTTATTCAATTCTCCAAGACTGGGATTGCATTGAACATGAAAAGTTTATATATCAATGGGAGATTGTTGGTAGCCTATTCCAACTTCTTGCCCCTACTCTACTCCTCCTACAACACCATCCTCTTAGTTTTCAATAATTAAATTATAATGAAACAAAACTTTTTAAAAATGTTTCCTAGCTTCTGAAGCATCCATTTAACAAAGCAATCTAAAAGTTACTTGAATTATACTTAAATATGCTTTGGTAGACATATATGCAAGATGTGGAATCATAGACAAAACACCTGAATTGTTTGATAGAATGCCTCAAAGAGATGTCATCTCATGGAATGAAATGATATGATTGCAGAATGTGCACAAAATGGATTTTGCAAGGAAGCTCTCAAAATCTCTTAATTAATGGATTTTACAAGGTTTTTATGAGGGTTTAGTTAATAGAAAGGAAAAATTACAACAATGTCAATGCATGCCTCAATGGAAATAGATCAGTGGCTTGTTAGTGAATCTTTGACATTTTCTTTGGGCTTTGTAAGAATATACTTCAATGGAATACAATGACAAGACCTATGATAGGTTTTAAGCAATGTTTTTTATAATCCCAGAGCTCATGCAATGTTTTAATCTCAACACAAATGTGAAACTTTCATTATGGGTAGGCAAAACAATGGGATTGATCACCTACGACAACTATCAACAACATGGATAGTAACAAGAAGTTTTAACAGGGGTTTGGACAAGGATCAATAACTCTTGACAATGAAGTATAAATTGAAAGATAGGACTACCATTTATTTGCACCAAAAACTTTCTTCTTTTACTCTGCAAATTAATTTTTTTCTGTTACTTTCCTTTTCTATGATCAATTGCAATTTTTCTTGGCTGTTGCTTTTTGTGGCTTATAAATGGAGGAAATACCGTAAATGTGGAATGAGGTATATTAGGTTGTCATTTAAGGTTTATATTTATAAATAAGATTAGTTAATATGTTGAGTGTTGAATGTCAAATATTAGCTCCCAAAACCATCCAAACCAAAAATGTCATCCTTTTCCTCTAATGCATGGGCTCACTGCTTTCATGACACTAATCAAGCTACAAACGTGGTACCTAGCTTAGGAGCAGACACTTCTAATGTGCTTGTATCTTGAAATGGCCTTGAAAATACTTTCAAATGGTCTAAATGGATCATCTGTTGATCCTATTTGTCATTTTTTCCATTTTCTATTTATCCTATACCTTGATAAAGTTTTCACCAAATTCAAATCATTTGGCACTTGCAAAATAGTTGATAACAGATAACCAAACAAGACGTCCAAATGAACTTCAAAGTTTAAGCAATACATAATAAAAAAAATTTAAGGCTAATAAAGCTTACATGGCCACAAGTAAGTTTGCAAGCAATTGCATGGCTTGCTTCAAGAAGAAACACAGTTATGAGCTTAAAAGGAGTCAATAATGGTGTCCTCCAAAGCTACAAAATAGGATTTATAAGTCAACAAAAAAATAACATATATCCGTAGAGAACAAAATGACTTCAAATGAAATATGACAATTAAATTTAGGTTCATCCATACTATCATAGCAAAATCATGAATACAGCCAAAAAATTCATCTTTACTAAATCAACAATCTAATCAAATGTGAGAATGACTTGGTGTCCATACAACAAGGATCACAAAAATAAGGGCACCAATAGTTGTAATAAAGGTGACTTGATCATGATTGCAACATCTTTGAATTTTCCAATCTTCCATTTCCTAATGCAGAAGTATCAAAATGTCAATGTCAATCTTCCTCACAATTATGTTTCTATAAATAGTTCATAGCCTGAAACAATCCTAACGTACAGGACTCAATGAAAATAATGGTATACAGGCTAACTTCCCACTATATCCCATTTTCACATCTTGGTAGCTCACCAAAAATAAACGATATTGTCAAATTTGAGAAACCCCACAAATCATAAGATATTTTCAATTTTCACAGAAGCTAGTAAGAAGTACATGTTGCAAAAAGATACAAAGTAATTTTTGAGATGTCCATTCTAGATGGGAGGTTCTAAGGGCAATCTTAATCAATGTAACAGATAAATGAGTGCCAGGATTCAGATTACTTGGAGTACACCCTTTTCAACTTTTAAAACATTTTAACTTTGAATTTTAGAACAAGTTTTAGGCAAAGGGAAATTTGGGTATTACATGTACAACATAAGCAAATTTTAGTTGTGTTGCAATTGTCAAGAATTAATAAGATGAGAAAAGCATATAAGAATTAGTTACCTATACAAGCAACTTCATCAACAAAGAGGGCCTGTGGTCTGTGAGGTCCATTCCATGAACTATAAGCTGAACCTGTGAATTGCCCATTCATGCCATTGGAAACGTCATGACTTGTTCTTACATGAATGCTCATGAGACTCTGGTAAGACTCATTCACCAACACTATCATTGCATGTCCCTGTAACAAACAACATAATTAGGTCTTCATCTTGAGGTAGATTACATAGTTTTTCAAAAATCTTACTACACTTAAATGACATAATTTATGTGGAGAATGGATGATGAAGAAACACCTCTTGTCCTACTACATCAAGATGATATTTCTTTTGTAGTTGTCGATATGCCTTGCGAATGTGTTGGGTAGAACCATCCACTGGAACACCCAGCACTTTGTAGTAGTCTTCTCCATGGCATTTGCATTTCACGCTCCTAATTTTCTTACCATACTGCTCAGATTGCTTTGGTGCACACATACGATCGGAGAGACGACTGGATCAGGGAGGGGTCAACTAATCCGAGATCGACTGGTTTTGACTCCTGAATCAATTGGATAGCTAGGAAATATTTTACGCCGTATTACTTTTAATTGTAATGAAATTTTTGAATGGTAGGGAAGAGGGAAATTACCAATTCGTGTGACTAATTATTTAGTCATCTATTTAGTTATTTTTATTTGTGTGACTAATTATTTAGTTGTGTTTTTTACCCGATGATCAAATTAGTCATTTATAGTTGTGTTGCAAAAAAATAGTAGAATTTAGTCATTTTTAGTTGTTGTGACTAAAAGTTTTAGTCACCTAGTCATTTATTTACCAAAATTCTACTAGTGTGTAACAATGCAATTCTACTTAACCTATCAAGGAAAAGCAGCATTCATTTACTATTCCCAAGAGTGAAGTTTGATTATCTAATTACTATGAAATAAAATCATGAAGGAACCTAGAATAAAGAGATGGGTTGATGATTAAAGATAAAAATAAGATAAATATGCATGGGTGCATGCATGAAACAATTAACTCTATCTTTGGCATAAAATTCCATGCAAACAGGAAGAAAAATAGGTGAAAATGGAGCTATTTGGGGCTAATAAGTCAAGTTAACTCATGGTTGGAAATGATGAAAGGGTCGCCCCTTTCACTAGTCAGGGTCACCCGAGGGTGACCCATGGACGAACCTCAAAGGAAGGGTCCTAGGTGAAAGCTCACGATGGGAGATGAAAGAGGAGGAGAGAAGAAGGGGATCTGCCTCTTGAAACAAGTCAAATAATGGTCAAAAACTGATGGGGAGCCTCATATGGTAAGACTTACTCCCTCTTCACTCAGGCCAACAATCAGTTCAACCATCACCAAACTCTCATCACTGTGACCTTTACCATTGGCGAATGCTTACAACCTATTGCCGATACACCGATACACTAACTTAGTATATGCTTGGTGTGACTTGCTATTACCGGTGGACTAAAGTTTCTATACCCTGATTCACCGTTATGACCGGTCACCGCTTGTATCCGACAAAAGATACATTCCCAATATACATTCCCCACATGCTTTCTCAACATACATTCTCAATATACCTTTCGAACCACACTCGTCAACAAGACCTAGATCATCAGCGAACTCCTTGTTTGTTCTCCCGATATGCCGATATGTGTTATCTTCGGTGAGACCCTATGCTTCGGCAAGCTCGCACAACTTCTAGCCAATGTGCAATCTTAGGCCACGACTTCCATTCAACGGCTCAAACCTCCCTTTGGCCCGACTATCCTCGTCGCTCTAAGCGAGAAATGTTTCGTCGATGACCTCTATCTCACAGATATCAGCTCCAACTCCTCCAATCAAACTCTAGCACATGGAGATGCTAGGCGATCTACTATGCACACTCCAATTTGGTCCTCTGTGCCACCAAACAGGAAAACAAAAATATATATCTATACAATGAAGCCATTCCATTGATTTAGATAGAAATCTTATCAGTGGAATGCTTCATATCAGCATTTTGCAACAATAGAATTACAGAAAGGAAAAGAAATCTACAGCTATGCAATTTGTAATTACAGAGAATGGAAAACAAATTGATGAGACATAATAGTTTGATTTCTCCTTAACATAATGCACAATTACATTCAATCTCCTCTTCGATCTGATTACAATACCTATCTCTTTGGTTCATTTCCCTATTTTTATAAACTCGCCAGAGGAACACCAACCCATTCCAAGTGGCTGGGAGAAAACTAACTGATTCCAAGCAGCTGGGAGACCAACCGTCATACCATTAACAATTTGACAAATGCAACCTACTTGCTTGGGACTTACAAAGTTTGTTTTAGGTCTAGATACAAACAGAAATGATATGCATTGGTCAAATAGACCTTATTACAACACAAAACCTAATTTTCCAAACAAACATGAATTTAAATGCCTCATGGAGGCCACCTTGTGTTAGGTGCTCCTACACCATACACCCCACCTAGGAAAGAACTCATGTCCCATGAGTTGATTCTTTGTCTTGCTCCACCTTTATCCTTTTCTGCCTCATGCCTTCCCCATGATCTCTAGACTGCAACTTGCTTCCATGGAATCAAAAACTCATGCCTAGCATTGTAGGCTCTACTCACATCTTGCCATGAGTGAGTGCTTGCAACCAAACCCATACTTTGCGCACCATTCTTCCGCACTGTCAGTTCTGCCTAAACACCTAAATTAAAAACCTTGTTTAATGCTACTGGTACTGTTGCTATGGTAGAATATGTTTGCCTTTCAACTCTTGTTGGCTCTAGAGGACAAATAATGGTCCCTACTATGATAGCATCATTTTCTTTCCAATCAACTTGTGGCTGCTTGCAGACCTGCTCTTTGAGCTTCTACTGATCCATCTCAGATGTTACCATCTGATCTCCATCATTCAAAACTGAAATCACCTTCAAACTTGGACCTTTGGTAACCCCACTCCTTGAGGTATCCTCAACTTTCCTTGTCTCTTCTTCATGCATCTTCACAAACTCTTTCTTACCCACCAAAATAATCTTGGCTGCCTGCTGTGTTGCAGCACCCTCTTGCAATGGTGTCATCACAAAAGTCTTTCCATCCTTCTTGATGGTGTATGTGTTAACATATCCATCATAAAATGCTTGCCTATCAAATTGCCATGGCCTACCTAAAAGTGGGTGACAACACTCCATGGGAAAAATGTCACATAAAATTCTCTCCTTATATTCTCCAATCTGAAAATCAACATATGCTTGTTCACTTACCAAAAGTGATTGACTATCACTTACCCAAGATGCTCTATAAGGAGTTTGATGAGGAATCCTTTCTATGTTTAATTTATCCACCATTTCCCTAGACACCATATTATCTGTTGAACCAGAATCTATGACTACCTTGCATATTTTACCTTTGCTCTTGCAATTGATCCTGAAAAGAGCTCTCCTCTGTGATGGTTCAGTCTGCACTGGTTCTTTGAGCAACGTCCTCTTGATCATCAAATTTTCTCCCACTTCTGATGTCAAATTCACTTCAAGAGATGTCACACTCCCTGCATCCTCTTGAGTCAATATGGTTCTTCTCTCATTACCATGAGAAGTTGAGGCCTTCTTTGGAGACATATAAGCTGGTTGCCCTATCTGATTACAGTTATAACATCTCATATTGAATAACTTGGATCCTCTGCTTGAGCCATTTGTCCTATCTCTTTCATTTGGCCTCCTTCCTTGGTAGCCTCCTCGACTACTCGAGTCTCCAACTTGATCTTCTTGGCTAGACTCACCACTAGGCCTCTGGTTAGGACTTTTGCCTCCAAAACTACCTCTAAAATTTCTGTCACCTCTTCCTCTACTCTGTTGCTCACCTTTCCTCTTCAGCTCTTAATGCTACTTGAAAGCATTTTTCCACAGTTTCAGAGGTAAACAAAATTATCTCATCTTGAATATTGATCCTCAGACCATTTAAATACCTTGCTACCTTGGATTTTCAATCCTCCATGTACCCACAATGAAGAGTGTATTTCTAAAACTCCTTGGTGTAAGTAGCCACATCCATATCTTTTTGCTTAAGATTCTACATCTTCCTATAAATCTGCACCTCGTAGTCATATGGAAGGAACTGGGACTTGATCTTCTCCAGCATTCTTCTCCACGAAGAGATCATACTTTTCCCATTCTTTACCCTTTCTCCTTGGGTGTAATTCCACCATGTAAGGGCAGTACCTTTGAGTTTAGTTTTTATAAACTTAACCCTCTTACTTTCTGGAACTTCCTTGTATTTGAAGTAGTTGTTTAGAACCTCAATCCACTCCATGACTTCCTCTGCATTCATCTTTCCACTGAACATGGGGATATCTATCCGAGCCTCCAAAGAGTCCTTGCCAATTACCTTGATGGCTTCCAGAAATTACTTTTGTTTAGCCAGTATCTTTGCCTCTTCTTGTTCCTCTGCTTCTTCCTCTTTCTCTTCTTCTTCATCTAAATCTTCCTCTATCCTTTTGCCTATCTTCATTGCCTTCAATTCTACTTGGAGTGCTTCCCTTACTCCAGTTTTGATCATCTCTTCCATCTCTTGAAATTTCTTGACCACTTCGGTGGTCATCCCTTTGGAGGCATATTGCTAGCCTCTCCTTCGCTCTCTCTGTCGGACATAAACATTCACGGACAACACCCAAATGCCAACACTCCTGCAAATCCTCAATTTGACTACAACACAATGCTCAATCAGATGTCCATCCTACATGCTACTACAGACCCATTCCTCTCGTCCAACAACAGATCCTAGAGATGCACTACCACTCTCTCTCACAGTGGCCTCACTCTGCACCCTCTTCTAGCCAAATCTCTATTGGTGAAAGGTCTTGACAGACCTTAGCATCATCTACCCACACACTACAGGAGTCCTATTCCTTCTCACAACTAGATGGCATGAGTAACTCTTCATCTACCTTCTCAGTGACAGAAATCAAGAACACAACACCTCCACCCAGAGCTTTCACTAGCTCTGATACCAATATGATGGGGAGCCTCATATGGTAAGACTTACTCCCTCTTCGCTCAGGCCGACAGTCAGTTCAACCGTCACCAAACTCTCATCACTGTGACCTTTACCATCGACAAATGCTTACAACTTGTTGTCGATACGCTGATACACTAACTTAGTATATGCTTGGCGTGACTTGCTATTACCGGTGGACTAAAGTTTCTATACCCTGATTCACCGTTATGACCGGTCACCATTTGTATCCGACGAAAGATACATTCCCCACATGCTTTCTCAACATACATTCTCAATATACCTTTCGAACCACACTCATCGGCAAGACCTAGATCATCGGTGAACTCCTTGTTTGATCTCCCGATATGCCGATATGTGTTATCTTCGGTGAGACCCTATGCATCAGCAAGCTCACACAACTTTTGGTCGATGTGCTTCGTCACCCCGATCTAAATCTTAGGCCGCCACTTCCATTCAGCAGCTCAAACCTCCCTTTGGCCAGACTATCCTCATCACTTTGAGCGAGAAATGTTTCATCGATGGCCTTTGTCTCACCGATATCAGCTCCAACTCCTCCAATCAAACCCTAGCACATGGAGATGCTAGGTGATCTACTGTGCGCACTCCAATTTGGTCCTCTGTGTCACCGAACAAGAAAACAAAAATAGATATCTATACCACAAAGCCATTCCACTGATTTCGACAGAAATCTTATCAGTGGAATGCTTCATATCAACATTTTGCAATAATGGAATTATAGAAAGGAAAAGAAATCTATAGCTATGCAATTTGTAATTATAGAGAACGGAAAATAAATTGATGACACAGAATAGTTCAATTTCTCCTTAACACAATGCATAATTACATTCAATCTCCTCTTCGATCTGATTACAATACCTATCTCTTTGGTTTATTTCCCTGGTTTTATAAACTCACCAGAGGAACACCAACCCATTCCAAGTGGCTGGGAGAAAACTAACTAATTCCAAGTGGCTAGGAGACCAACCATCATACAATTAACAATTTAACAAATGCAACCTACTTACTTGGGACTTACAAAGTTTGTTTTAGGTCTAGATACAAACAGAAATGATATGCATTGGTCGAATAGACCTTATTACAACAAAACCTAATTTTCCAAACAAACATGAATTTAAATGCCTCATGGAGGCCACCTTGTGTTAGGTGCTCCTACACCAAAAACCAAATCTCCACTTGTAAAAGTAGGATCTCCCAGGGGAGTTTTATAAATAATAGGGGGAGATTTGTACTAGTTGACTTAAACTGAAAACTAAAAGTTGGAGATGGCTTGGGAGGTCCTCTAGAGGGCTCCTAGGGGTGGGGATGGGTGAAAAACACTAGGGAGAGTGAAAACATAACAAATGGATGAATACAAGGCTTAGAGACAGATTTGCAAGCATAGGAAATGCAAATCATCAAGTGTTGAAAGCGAGGAGAGAGAAAGAACGACAAAGGGGAAACAACAAAAGGAAGAAGAAACTACATTTTACCAAGAGAATTGTTGTTGAGAGAACATTATTTCATGCTTACATGTATGTGAGAAGGATTGTGAGTCATCATTGGGGTCCTCGTGGAGGTTGTGTGTGATTTTGGTGCTTACACAACCTGCAACTAGACTTACCAAATGTCACATCCATACTAAAATCATTCAACTTAGATACTGAAAGTAAATTTCTTGCAAGTTCTAAAATATGGTAAACATTGTCAATGGTTTTAAATATTCTATCATTGGAACACAATTGTACCTTTCATTTACCAACTATTCGCTTAGTACTGTTGTCACCAAGGAAAACCTCTTCTTCATCAAAGCTATATATGTCAAAAACCACTCCTTGTTAGGATTCATGGGATGGGATCAACTTGAATCAGTGAGCCAAACATCATCACTAATAGTGTTATAAAAAATAAATAAAGCATCATTTTCACCATATTCAGAAGATTTCTTTATGGAGGATTCAAAGGATTTCATTTTATTTCTTCATTCTTTCTTCACATGCCCTCTCCTCCCATAGTTCCAACACTTTACTCTGCTCTTCTCTAGGTTTTTTATTATTCTTTTTATTTGAATTTATCCTTCTTTTTATCCCCCTTAGACCCTCCTTTTTCCTTGGGCCTTCCCCAAACATGCAGGGCATCCTTCGAACCATCATTCATGGATTTTCTTCTCATCTCCTCTAAAAGAAAAACAATAATGAGACTATCCATTTTGGGCTCTGCACCATCTCTACTAATTGAAAAAATAAATTTTCCCAAGATTTGGGTAAATAGCAAAGTAGTCAAATGCTTTTATCTTCCTCTTCTAACTTAACATCTACTGAACCAAGATGACTCAAAATCAAATTAAAACCATTCAAATGATCTACAACTGAATCATCTTTCATTCTCAAAGAAAATAACCATCTTTTGAGATATAATTTATTAATTAGACTTTTAGTTTAATAAATATCACCTATCCACATCCATAGATTGTATGTAATAGTCTCCTTGAAGACATTCAAGAGGATAGAAACAGCAAGACACAACTAAATGGTTCCTCATTACTCTTGTCCATTTTTTTCTAACCTTCATCAAACATTGCATTTGGCTTCTTTTCTTTTGTAACTGGCACCCACTAATCTCTTTCTTCCAAAATACCTTCCATTTGGCTTCTTTTGTTTTACAAATGGCACTCACTAATCTCTTTAATCCAAAATATCTTCCATCCTAAGCTTCCACATCTCATATCTGATACTATTGAATTTTTCAATATCTACATGAGTAAAGGCCATGGTTTCCAGTCTCTTCAAAAATATATAAAACCACACAATGTGAAAGTTCCCACTACAGCCAAAAAACATTGAACACTTAATAGAAAGGCATACACTTCTATGCAGAACCATTATCTCTAATACCAAATGTTGGGAAACAAGGTGAAACTACTACAATAAAATCTTCTACAAAGAATATGCAAATCTAAAATTTGTTCCCTTTTATGTGATTACCATAAATATTATGTGTAGATGCATAAATCAATAAATAAGAAATAAAATCAGAAAACCGTAGTAACACAAGATTTATGTGGAGAAACTCTTTGGGAAAAAAACTCCATAAGAGAAAGAGGAAAAATATGTATTAATCTTCAATGTACATTATACAATATCAATTCACACTAACACTCTAAACTCTAACAACATTTCGGTAGCACTTGTGTACCTGTAAAAAAAATTATGCTCAATCCACTATTTCATGCCTCCAATATATAGGTAAGGAAGAGGCCAAAACCATAAATGGTTTTACCAAAACAATGAGTATTGAAACCATGGTATGCTACAAAAATCCCACACCCAACTTGGAGAGTATCTTTTGAGAATAATAAATAATTAACGACTTCACATGGACATCATATCAGCTCAATCAATGAATCCCCAAATAGAAAATGTAACCACAAAGACATATTTGACTAATAACTTCCACATTCTCAAGTGTAGTTCTCCAAAATAGAGAAGCCAACTCATGTGGGTCTCATCTTCCATAACAAGATTCTCCACTCCTCAATCCTAGCACCTAGAATTATGAATATACCTTAAATAAGTTCAAACTCAAAAGTAATTGCCATCAGAGTGCTCCACCTCCTTCATGAATTTAATTGACAACTAATGCCAAGAATCTAGGGTAAATAAAATATAAATTAATTTATTCAATTACAGCTTAGCCATCCAAGGACACTTTCCAAGAGTGTTGGAGACACATAATATACATAGGATTGTAAGTTAAATGACACCTTAATCCTAACATTAATCTATCCCAGGAGACTAATCTAACTGTTCATGGGGAATTTTGATAGTATAAGGAGGAAGTTGCTCGTAAAGTCTCACTATTGGTCCATGACAATTGTCAGGTTCCTTTTCATTCATGTAGTGTTATTATATGGCAATCCCTACCTTTTCTAAAGTGCATAATGTTTATTAAGTTAATAACCACTGATGCCACATGGCACACTCCCAAGGATTTATAAAGGTTGAAACATTTTCTTCTCTCCAAACTCAAATGCATCATCTAATCTGCTATCACAAGCTAATCTAATGACTTGTAAGATTCACAACCACTCTTGCACAAATCTTCCTTGCAATGATCTAGAGTTGCACAATCTTCAACTCTTGGATTTCACACAACATGCATACATTGATCCTTAGTTTATCAATCTCTTGGAAAGATCAACTACTTTTCCAAAACTAAAATCATCTACAGTGACCAATCCAACATTCATGGCCAGCGACTTCTATCCTAGACATGACACATAGCAATGAAAATCCACCCACCCAGTGTTCCAAAGTGTTGTACCATGTGATGAGTTTCAATGGAGTTTGTCCTAGAAGCCTATAAAATAGACTCCAACCATTGATAGGAGAATTCATGGTGCTAAATTTGTAGGCACATCACCTCCTCCTTGACTAGCTTATTGAATGCAACTTCTATTTTTGGGGGAAATGTACCATTGTAGGTGGGATTTCTCTGTAACTACTAGTCTACATGCCTATTCATATTTTATATATAGTTTTCTATAGCTAAGTAGTTATTGAGCCTAATGTAAAATCTAAATCTCAAGTTGAGTGAGTGGTAGCTGAGATTTACTCTAATACTAGATTTCAGCCTTGACCTCCTTATGGCTATATAGGGGAGCCTCTCTGCATGTTTCTAGAGAAGATTGTATTCATGTAATTGTTAAGTGGCCGATGAACTTAATATAACAAGCAAGCTATTTTTTAAGGGATTCTAAGACTTGTCTTTAATCATTTGTTAACAACTATTATATGTGCATGCTTGTCTATTGATTATTGTATTGTGAGCTACTAATATCTACTCTAGTTTTAAGGACATATCTATTCCATGTGAGTGTTTCCATGCATTATTTTCCTTCTACAATCTCTTCTCTTTTCTTTTCCTTTAATTTAGTCTTAGCTTAGGATAGATAAGGATTCAACCTTCTAATTCTAGAGATTGATTTGTTGGTTGTGTCCCACACTAGCTAGTTTTTCTAATTATTGATGGTCAAATGTGACACATTGATCTAGACCAAGACCAAAGATCGAATCAATAGTTTTTCTAGCATTCCTAGTAGATTAACTTTCTAGTCATGTCCCACACTAGCTAGTCTTTCCAATTTTTGTGTGCATGCATGGTGCATTGATCTAGACCAAGACCAAAGATTGAATCAATAGTTTTTGGAATGTCTGGTGGGAGTTAATCCCCTACAAATCTTTAGCTCTATTCTAGAGATCAAACTACACTAGGCCAAGTTAGGTGAGACTTTGGTTGCTTGTTCCTATTTATCACTTGGTGACTCTATCTATGGTGACTCCATTAAGAACAACCTAGGATGCCTATGAACCACAAAACCACTACAAGGTCTACAACTAGAGCTAACCCACATATCTTGGTACAACCCCTTTCATTTGTCCTAAGAAGAAGACCCTAGACTACACAAAAGCCACTAACTCAAACCCAACAAGGTAATCCTACAATGGTTGCTCAAAAACTCCAAGAATCTTCCTAGCATAGAATACTAGAGGTTTGTTATTCCTCCAACACCACCCACTATATGGGGAGCTATTCCAAATTCTACATTACACTTTCTTCCACACTTCAGAGTTGAAGACTCAGTCACCCATACTTGATATTTTTATAACAATGTAAGCCATTGTAAATTTCATAACATCAAAGAAAAAAGCATAGAACTTAGATTACTTTCCACTTTCTTTAAGGGTAAGGCATTTGAATGGTACCAATCCTTGGATCCATTATCAATAACTTATTAGGATTAGTTGGGTCAAATGCTAATCAATAAGTTAAAAGAAAATGGAGATGCCACCTTATTACACTAGAAAATTTTACTACTATAAAGATGGCTCCAATGGAAATGCTAGAGTAAACCTAGTAATAGATGCCAATAGACGTACCTCCATCACGTATGGTATACATTTACTATCTAAAATCAATAGATTCTAAAATTACCATGATGATCAAGTAAAATGGTGGAAACACTCTTATGGATGCATATGACATTATCATGACTATTGAAAATGATCTAATATAGATTGGAAGGTTAACAACTCACTCACTAATTCCATTGTTTCCCAGCATCTTCCCTTCATATCAACCAGCACATGTAGATCGATCAACAAACATTCTTCTATGAATCTTATCCCATAAGATCACCACTTGAATACCACTTTGCCAATCCATCATCTCCAAGTGAATCTAATGAAATGAGGTGTTTGCTGAGAAATACGTCTAATAAAGTCATTTCCCTCAAGAGATAGCAAAGTAATGTGCATAGACCACCATACCCCAATAATTAGGATACCCACTTAGTAGTACAACAACCAAGCTAATAATAGTTATAGACCTTTCCAAAATAGCCAAAACTTCCAAGAAAGGCTATCTTACCAACCAAATGACAATCTAGTCAACCTCACAATCAATTTCAACAAATTCCATATAATCCCAACAGAGACCTAGTTGTAGCCTAAAATAACTACATGCAATAAGTAACTACTTGGTGTCATCCTTGCTCTGCACCTCACAATCCTGTTACATGTGCTGGTAGGTTGTAAGTTCAACTCACCTCTTGTTCTAACCAAAATTTTAATGGAAACCAAGCCACATAGATGCTTATGGTAGAGCCCTACCCAAAATAGTAAATACAAGAGTAGACCTTTGTGACATGGGAATACTATGGATCCCATACAATAACTAAGTATTTTGCAAATGTGGAGAAATAGTATGTTCACTATGTATATAAGACAAGCACCAAAAAGAAGGCAATTGAGTCCCAAATGTAAGTCAAGCCACCAATGCCTATAGAGAAAAGATACAAAGAGGCCTCACTATTTGACATGCCCACAACCTCCATTTCCAAACCAATGACCCTAACTAGTGCAAAGTTCAATGAACTTGGAACTATAAGATAGCTAAAGGCATACTAGAAGTTGTTACAAATATGAGCAGTAAGTGTTGCCATTGATGTCAACAACTAACAAAGTCATTTGAATAAGTTTGAACAAGTATTTGAGGAATTAGTACTAAGTGTAGAATTGCTTTATCCACCAGAGCAGTGCAGTGTTTTGCTCTGCATATCCTATAGATTGAATATCTTTTTCTGCAGATTGGATGTCATGTTAATGGATGTCTGTAGATGCTATGTTTCAATTTTGAGCCTCTGGTGTGAAGATTTGAGCAAGTTCTATTCACCAAAGTAAAAACTATTTTTCTATGTATTTAATGATAACAGGGAGAATGTATTCTGCTCCACATTTCTCCTCATTTAAGTTTCATAGTCTGTGGTTTTGGAATTAAGTTTGTGATGATGTTATGTGCCTTCAGTTCAAATGGTTCATGATTTGGTGCTCCACAAGCGATCTTTCCTTTATGACAGTGGCCAACAATAATGTTCAAGTGCTCCGGTTTGAAGAATCTTATGGATAAAGTGTTTAGAGGTTGTGTGAATGTTCTTGGTGATTGTAACATGCTTGTGAGAGTCTCTAGATCATGGTCCTACCTTTTGATTGGTCCACAAAGTATAATCCAAATCATGCATGAAGCGTGTTCCTGAAAGTTTTTGTGTTAACTCCAGTCTTGGCTGACTTGGTTGTTTTCACTACTTGCGGTTGTGCTTCGAAGTTTGTAAAGCATGTTGATTCGTGGAAGATTGCAATTGAGTCCTAGCTAAGGCTTGGTGTGATCCGCATTTATTATTTTCTCTCTCAAATTTGTTTAGGTCTAGACCTATCTTGATATATGTATGTTTGCCGACCTTGGATATTGTTCCAATGGTTGATGATTATAATGCCGACCTTGATGTAAATTCCAAGGTTGATGAATTGTATAAAAAAATGTAATGAAGTTATGAATTAGTGTAGGATCCCAAAATGAAAAGATAATTGTGAAGTATAAAAGCAGAGCAGAGAAGAGGATACTTATTGTACTTCAATGGAATTGAACCTTGGCATAGTGTAGATGCTATTATCTCAATTCACCAACTTTAGCAGTGAGCCACCCACCGGCAGTGAGCCACCCCATTGGCAATGAGCCACTTCTTGCAGTGAGCATTTTTGGTAGTGACCCCTAAGGCAGTGATGAGTGTGCAAAACATTGCAAAGGACTGATTGCTCAGGAAACTTACAACTTTTGAAATGAGAGAATTTGGTGATGCTCTACCAAAGATTGAGACTGCTTTCAAAGCCAGCACTTTAGAAAAGACTTCAAGATCTCAGAAATATGTTGTGGAATCTGATGATGACCTAGATGAGGTTGAAGCCAACTTTGTGGACAAAATACAAAGAGGTTATGTTAAGTTCAAAGGCAAGTTACCATTCAAATGATTTTCTTGTGGCAAGATTGGTTATTATGCATCCAAATGTCTGGAGAGAATTAAAAGAGGTAAGAAGAAATTTGAAAGTAGACCTAGAATTGTCAATAAATGCTATTATGTTAGAGATCTTGATGATGATGGTGTAACAGATGATGAGTCTAATGATAATAGTACTAGTGTAAATGAATGCTTATTTATTTCTATTAAGGAAGAACCTGTGTCTACTAATCCTACTAGCTGTGTAAAGGAAGAAAAACTAGTAGAAGAAAGTGCTCTGTCTGTCCAGGTTGAGAAGGATAAGGACGCATGGATTATTAACAGTGGATGTTCACATCACATGACCAGTGACAAAAGTAAGTTTGTAAGTTTGGAAAAGTATGATGGTGGATTGGTTAGGTTTGGAGATAATGCAACTGGTAACATCTGTGGAAGAGGATCTATTTCTTTTGATGGCAAGCATAATACAGATGATGTTCTATATGTGAAAGGTCTAAAGCATAATCTTTTAAGTGTTGATCAGATGTGTGATAAAGGATATGATCTGAGATTCAAGGACAATGCATGCAAGATCATGGAAAGCTCCAGAATAGTGATTGCAACTAGTAAGAAGACTAAAGGTAATGTTTATCACTTAAGGGGAACTGATAATTGTTGTTTGTTGGCTTAGACATATAAGAGTTGGTTGTGGCATAGAAGGATGTGTCATATCAATTTTGATAACTTGGTGAAGATAAGCTCAGATCAATCTATGAGAGATTTGCCTAAACTGATGAAACCTGCCAATACAATTTGCAAGGAATGTCAACTAGGAAAATGGGCAAAGACAAGTTTCAAGAGCAAAGAACAATTTTTTGCTGGATTGCTTGAGATGGTGCATACAAATTTGTGTAGACCTACAAGAACAAAGAGTCTGCAAGGTGATAGGTACTTTATGTTTCTTATTGATGATTATTCTAGAATGACATGGGTCGCTTTTCTAAAAGAGAAATCAGAAGCACTAGACAAGTTCAAAGCTTTTAAGGCAATGGTTAAGAATGAGTTAGAATGGAGGATCAAATGCTTAAGGTCTGATAGAGGAGGTGAGTTTACATCAAATGAATTTAACATTTTCTATGAAGAGAATGGGATAAAGAGACAATTATCTGCTCCTAGGACTCCTGAGCAAATGGATTTGTTGAAAGAAAGAACAAGACAACTCAAGAGGCTGCTAGGTCAATGATGATGGAGGCTAACCTACTAGAAGTGTATTGGAGAGAAGCTACACACACTTTTCTGTGCATTAAAAATAGAGTCCAAGTCAAAGGTAATGGCACTAAAACTCCTTATGAATTGTGGTATGGAAGAGTTCCCATAGTGAAACATTTCAAAGGTTTTGGAAGCAAATGTTATATCAGAAGAGATGAAGAATTAGGCAAGTTTGATGCTAGATGTGATGAAGACATTTTCCTTGGATACTCTACTAAGAGTAAGGCCTACCGATGCTTCAATAAGAGATTGAAGAAGGTCATTGAAAGTGCTAATGTGAAGGTTGATGAAGACAAAGAAACAACATCAGATCTGAGAGGTTATGAATTAGTTGAACCTATTGTCACGGTCATTAAAGAGAAAGGTGGAACAGGAACAAAAGGACAATCAAGCTGAAGAAGAAAATGGTGAAGAAGAAAAGGTTTAGGAAAGTGCTGCTAAGACTCCCATGTATGTAAGAATTAATCATTCTAAAGATCAAATTATTGGTGACAAAACCAAAAGGGTATTGACAAGGAAAAGAGCTACAGAGGATCAGGTGAACTACTATTTACTTCCACAGATTGAACCTAAAATTGTAAGTGAAGCCTGCAAAGATGAAAGTTGGGTAAAAGTTATGGAAGAAGAGCTAATGCAAATAGAAAAGAATCAAACTTGGGAACTAGTTACTAGACCCATTGATAAGAATGTGATTGGAACCAAATGGGTCTTCAAAAACAAGATGAATGAAAGTGGTGAAGTGGTAAGAAACAAAGCAAGATTTGCATGCAAAGGATATTCTCAGGTTGAAGGCATAGATTTTGAAGAGACTTTTGCTCCTATGGAAAGAATTGAAGCAATAAGAATGTTTTTGGCATTTGTAGCACATAAAGATTTCAAGGTGTATCAGATGGATGTGAAGTCTACTTCTTGAATGGAGAGCTAGAAGAAGAAGTTTACATTGAACAATCGGAAGGATTCTAGTTATCAGACCAAGGTGACATGGTGTGCAAATTAAAGAAAGCCCTGTATGGACTCAAGCAAGCTCCTAGAGCCTGGTATGCAAGGTTGGACAAGTATTTGATGCAATTAGGGTTCAAGAAAGGTACTGCAAATAGTAATCTCTATTTCAAAATCAATAATGATCAAATTTTGATTGTTGTAGTCTTTGTTGATGATATTATCTTTAGAGGAAATGAAGGTATGTGTAAGAAATTTGTAGAGGAAATGCAAAAGGAATTTGAGATGTCTATGTTTGGTGAAATGAATTCCTTTTTAGGACTACAAATTACTCAATCAGAAAAAGGAATTTTCATTTCTTAGTCCAAGTATGTGAAGGAATTGTTGAAGAAGTTTGGAATGGAGGATTCTAAACCAGTATGTACTCCCATGGTAACTAGTTGCAAACTGAGAAAGAATGATGAATCACCTAAGACTAATCAAAAAAAGTACATGTCTATGATTGGAGGACTACTCTATCTAACCCATACCAAACCAGACATAATGCATGCAGTTTGTCTTGTGGCAAGATTTCAAGAAGATCCCAAAGAGTCGCATGTAATGGCAGTCAAAAGGATCATGAGGTATTTAAAAGGCACTTCAGATTATGGATTGTGGTATCCCAAAGATACTAATTTCACTCTCAGTTCTTATATAGATGCAGATTGGGTTGGAGATGCTGATGACATAAAAAGTACAAGTGGAGGTGCTTTCCTTTTGGGTAACAAATTGGTTTCATGGCTAAGAAAGAAGCAAGAACCAGTTTCTTTGTCTACTGCAAAAGCAAAATATATTGCTGCAATATGTTGTTGCACTCGAGTGCTTTGGATGAAGCAAACATTGAAGGACATAAGAGTTGTTTACGAAGAACCAATTTCAATCTTTTGTGACAATACAAGTGCTATAAACATTTCAAAGAATCTAGTAATGCTCTCAAGGACAAAGCACATATCAATAAGGTATCACTTTCTGAGAGAAAAGGTAATAGAGAATGAAGTAAAGATGGAGTATGTGTCTACAAAGGATCAAATTGCAGATATTTTCAATAAGCCTCTACCTAAGGATACTTTTGAGTATCTTAGGGAGAAGTTAGGGGTTATTACCCCTTCTACTCAAAACTAAAAATGCACAAGGAATGCATCAGTCCAGTGGTATTCAAAGTTTCATCTTTTATCTGGATTGATGTTTTGAAGGCTACTCCTTAGGGGGAATAGGTGGAAGTCTCTGATCAAGAGCAGTAAGTGTGTCAGTGTTGATGATAGGGGGAGTTGTGTAGCAAAAAGAAATAAATGGTCTGGCACCCTTTGCCATTGATGTCAAAGGGGGAGATAATTTCATGTGAAAAAACTAAGAAGAAAGTTACAGATAGAGAAAGCATCAAGTGAGGGGGAGCAAAGAAGCAAAGCAATATTATATGTCTTGATGGTTTTTCACATCATGTGTTGCCATCAATGACAAAGGTGGAGATTGTTACAAATATGAGCAGTACATGTTGTCATTGATGTCAACACCTAAGAAATTCATTTGAATAAGTCTGAACAAGTATTTAAGGAATTAGTACAACGTGTAGAATTGTTTTATCCACTAGAGCAGTGCAGTGTTTTGCTCTGCATATCCTGTAGATTGAATATCTTTTTTCTACGGATTGGATGTAATGTTAATGGATGTCTGTAGATGCTATGTTTCAATTTTGAGCCTCTGGTGTGAAGATTTGAGCGAGTTCTATTCACCAGAGTAAAAACTATTTTTCTGTGTATTTAATGGTAACAGGGAGAATGTATTCTGCTCCACATTTCTCCACATTTAAGTTTCATAGTCTACAGTTCTGGAATTAAGTTTGTGATGATGTTATGTGCCTTCAGTTCAAATGGTTCATGATTTGGTGCTCTGCAAGCGATCTTTCCTTTATGACAGTGGCTGACAGTAATGTTCAAGTGCTCTAGTTTGAAGAATCTTATGGATAAAGTGTTTAGAGCTTATGCAGATGTTCTTGGTGATTGTAACATGCTTGTGGGAGTCTCTAGATCATGTTCCTACTTTTTGATTGGTCCACAAAGTATAATCCAAATCATGCATGAAGTGTGTTCCTGAAAGTTTTTGTGTTAACTCCAATCTTGGTTGACTTGGTTGTTTTCACTACTTGCGGTTGTGCTTCGAAGTTTGTAAAGCATGTTGATTCATGGAAGATTGCAATTGAGTCCTAGCTAAAGCTTGGCATGATCCATATTTATTATTTTCTCTCTCAAATCTATTTAGGTCCAGACCTATCTTGATGTAT
Source organism: Cunninghamia lanceolata (assembly GCA_027924645.1). NCBI lineage: Eukaryota > Viridiplantae > Streptophyta > Pinopsida > Cupressales > Cupressaceae > Cunninghamia > Cunninghamia lanceolata. The sequence continues at coordinate 5,185,425 of BSBN01000317.1, forward strand.
GTATGTTTTCTAACCTTGGATATTGTTCCAATGGTTGATGATTGTAATGCTGACCTTGATGCAAATTCCAAGGTTGATGAATTGTATAAAAACATGTAATGAATTTGTGAATTAGTTTAGGATGTGAAAATGAAAAGATAATTGTGAAGTATAAAAGTAGAGCAGAGCAGGGGATACTTATTGTACTTCAATGGAACTGAACCTTGGCATAGTGTAGATGCTATTATCTCAGTTCACCAACTTTGGTAGTGAGCCACCCACCGGTAGTGAGCTACCCCATTGGTAGTGAACCTCTTCTTGCAATGAGCATTTTTGGCAGTGACCCTCTAATTTTTGGTATTGTTATAACATATTATATTGTGAGCTAACACTCACCATGGTTTTTCCCCTATGGGGTTTTCCACGTAAAAATTTGGTGTCTCCTGTGTTGAATGTTTAAATGTGTTTAAGTTTATGTTTCATGTTTTCATGATTAAAATACAAACATAGTGTTGATTGGCTAATGTGTTAATGGTTTTGAAATATTGGTTACAATCGATTCACCCCCCCTCTCAGTTGTATTGTGCTTTTCAACAGAAGTAAAGCTTAAGAATTGATCCTATGATATGGAATACAAAAGTGCACTAGGCACCTTATGTGATATGGTCAATACAACATGAAGGATCCTTCAATATTGTGCACCAAATAAATAAATCAATGATCAATATGTTTTTCTAGGAGGTACTCTCAATTCCAAAACAAATCAAAATGTTGGGAGAAGCTCTCAAAAGGTATAAAATGGAAAGAAGACAAAGACACTAGATTGGTGATGCACCTAAAGTAATCAAGCCTCTACCCACTATTATTCAAGTACAAATAAATGAGGTTAGAAAGATAAATCCCAAGACATTCTATTTAAAATTGATTTATCATGATAGATTGATCCATAACTGCATGGTAGACTCTAGGTCAAGTACCTCACTTATGCCAAATAAATTTGCTAATGATAGGCCTAACATATGAACCCAATACTAAAGGAGTGGTACAATTGGATGGAACCCCAATAAAATCTATTGGGATGGTCAAGAACCTCCCTCTCTCCTTCTACACTTTTCTCAATATTCAAGTGTTTCAAGACATATCCATAATCGAGGTCCTCACCACATTCAAGACATATGCCTTTCTAGAGATTTCACTACTAAGGTAGGTGGTTCCCTCTCACTTGACTACAACCATATGTTATTGACTACCGAATATGGAACTTGAATGAAAATCCCTTCTAAGCCACTCATTGCACCATATCGAAACCAAGCTTGAAATCCATAAGGAGTATACCCATTCCTTTGTCATAGAAGAGGATTTATTATCTACAAAGTTAGATGATTCTGATGATGAGAATCACACTACCAATCAAATCCCAAATAAAGAACATGACACATTGTGGTCATTAGGAGAAGATGAGGAAGGTAGCCTCCATCAACTATTTAAGGAGACTAGTATTGGAACATACATGATCAATGAAGAAGAACCACTAATCCTAGAGACTATAAAAAGCAAGGACACTGCTAGAATATTGAAGTTACACTTTGATGGCATAAATTGTAAGATAGGTGCTAGTGCTAGCATACATTTGGTCTTACCACAAAAAGAAAGATACTAGCAATCCTATCAGCTACAATTAAATTATACCAACAATATAGTTGAATATGAAGAATTAGTGTAGGGCTTGATCTTTGCTAAAAAGAAAGATATTAAGTAGTTATAGATATATAAAGACTCAGAGTTGATAATCAAGTAGGTTAGATTGTAATTTGTGACCAAGAAGACACTAATGAAGGAATACAATAACTACATATGGTATCTACTTGAATCATTTGATGTAATTAATTTATAGGCTATTCCTTGGAATCAGAATATTGAGGCAAACAAAAGGCCATAATTAATTCCTAGTTTGATCTAGTTACAGATATTCTGAAGAACAAGGATGTCAAATTAGTAATCAGACCCACTATGCCTAACAATTAATCCCATTGGATGGTATTCCAAAATGATGAATAGATAGATAATTTCCTCCAAGATGCAGATGAATTTAGGAATAATTAACTCCTAAGATTAAAGAAGTATATGGAGATCAGATAATGCAACTAAAAAGTAGCAAGTTGCCTAGAGGAATGATAAGTCAAGAAGGAATATTCAATCTAGATGACTCTTGTAGAGCCAAGAGAAATATGATGGAAAATAAAAAAGATTAAAATGGCATGGAAATATCCTCAAGAATAATTGTGAAACCAACCATGGTTTGTTCCAATGAAGAAAAGTAATGCTTGATCAATCTCTACACTACATATGACCAAGTTATGTCTTTAGACTATAAGGGATTGAAAGGATACAATAAATAGGTTATATAGCACATAATTGAGTTAAGGCTAGAGATCAAACATGTGAGACAAAAGTAAAGGCCAATCAATCAAAGATCAATATAATCATGAAGTAAGAGCTTACCAAGTTGATAAACTCCAAAATCATCTACCGAATCAAGCATTCAACTTGGGTATCCAACCTAGTACCTATCAAAAGGAAAAATAGAGAAATCTAGCTTTGTGTGGAGTTTAGGGACTTGAACAAACTCTCACTTAATGATCATTACCCACTATCATCAGTGGAACAAATCCTATAAATGATAGGTGGTTCAAATAGGTTCTCCATATTGGATGGTTTCTCAAGATTTAATTAGATTTTAGTGAAAGAAGAAGACCAACACAAAATATCATTTACCAAAAAATGGGGCACCTTTCCCTATCAAAAAATTCATTTGGGTTGTTTAACACTAGAGCAACATTTCAAAGAGAAATAGACATTGCCTTCCAGGATTTAATCAATGAAAACATTCTAATATACCTTGATGATCTAACAATGTTCTCCAAAAATAAGGAAGATGATTTTGATCATCTAGAGAAGATCTTCCAAAGATATCAGCAATTTGGGATTTCCACAAACCCCCAAAAGTCCATATTTGATATGCCTCAAGGAAAATTACTTGGACATGTGATCTCCAACGATGGCATAGCCATTCATCCTAAAATTAATTTTTTCAAGAAGTTCATATCTAACTTTGTAGGCATGATCTAGCCAATCACCCTAATGCTAAAAAAGGATCAGTAGTTCAAATGAATTGAGGAAGGCAAGAAGGCCTTTGAATAAATCAAACAATCCATTGTAAAGGCACTAGTACTAACCAACACAAACTTCCCTAAGGACTTCATTTTATATGTATATGGAGGAAAAGCATGCATTGCTACAATACTAACATAGAAGGATGGAAAATAAGATACAATTGAGGACCCAATTGCATTCTTTAGCCAAACACACAAGTACACTAAGTAAAGGTACAACTTTGTATAAAAGCAAGACCATTCCTTGCTAAAAGGATTAAATAAATTGAGGCATCTACTATTTTCTAATAGAATCAATGATATGGTAGTCCACTCAAGCATAAGGAAATACATTCAATGTGGTGACATTAGTGAAAAAAGAGCCAATTGGATCACTAAAATCCTATAGTATGACATTGACATCAAACCCACTAAATTAATTAAAGGAAGAGACCTGTGTCAATATTTAGAAGAGGATATTATGATCCCTAAAGAATAATAAGGAGAAGAAAACCAAAATAAAGAGCAAGAGGATTTCTTGATCAATGAAGAACATCAACAACTAGACTAGGTTATAGAAAGGATCAAGTATCTTCAGATAATAAAGTATCCACAAGGTCTAAGTGTCAGTAAGAAGAGAGAATACAGATTACAAACATCATATTACATGTTAATTGAGGATATCCTATTTAGAAATAACTTTGACATAGTCTTGTTAAGATGTATAGAGGAAGGAAAAATCCCAACTCTCCTCAAGGAATTCCATGAAGGTCTCTCAGGTGGGTATTATTCCACTCAAACAATAGAAACCGAGATGATGCAAGATAAATATTAATAGCCCCAAATTTTCATTGATGCCTATAAGGTGGTAAGAAACTACCACAACTACCAATTCTATACCAAAAAAACAATAAAAGTGCCTCTTATCGTAAAGCCTATATATATATATATATATATATATATATATATATATATATTATTTGTTTAACCTATGGGGCCTAAACTTCATTAAGATAATCAACCCGCCATCTAGTGTAGATCATAGATTCACCTTGACTACCACTAACTACTTCACCAAATGGACTAAGTTTGTAGCATTAAGGAACACAACAGAGGAGTTTATCGTTGATTTCTTAAAAGGGATAGTCCTGAGATTTGGAGTGCTAAAGACAATCATCATAGACAATGCCAAGGAATTTGAGGGACCAAGTGTCAATTAATTTAATCATGAGCATGGCATCCATTTTAAGACATCCTCAAACTATTATCCTCAAGGAAATGGATTTGTATAATCCACTAACAAGAAATTAATGAGAATAATAAAGAGGATTTCAAGTGATTATAAGAGACAATGGCACAAGCAGCTTAAAGAAATCCCTTTGGGTAGACAAGATAACACCCAAGAAAGTGATAGGAGCATCCCCTTTTACTCTAGTATATAGAAGAGGTTACCAAACTCAATTGAAATCACAAGTCTAGAAGTAATATACTAGCTAGAAGTTGATGAAAATAGTGCAATAGATTCTAGACTAGCTAAGTTACTTTAGTTAAGGAGAAGTGAATAATGGAAACACATGACCAATTAAGCAAGTACTAAATAAAAGTCAAGCACTAGTTTGATAAGAAGGCTAGAGTGCAAAACTTTAGGATAGGTCACTTGGTACTCAAATAGGATGAGAACAAATCAAAACCTGGTCAACACAAGAAGTTGGAATCTCTCTAGAGTCACCCCTATATCATCATAGAATGCAGTCAATCCAATACATTTGAGATATCAACACCTGATGAACTACATTAGCAATCTTGGTAAATGGATTCATTTGAAGGCATTCACATAGATATCTTCCTACCCACGTATATATCTCTTCCCCTCATAAATCCATTATTCTCTCTTGAATTCCCATGTCAATTCCTATTGTTTTGGTTTTCCCTACTCTATGTATAATCTATGTTCTTCCATATTTCCATCTATTTTTATCTTCCCCCCTAAATCTTGGCAATCTTCCCATCAAGTTATCCTACAATTTTCCCTTCTTTTCATTTAAGTCTCCTCATAACATGGAGCCTCACAATCAAAATTGTAAAAGATATTTGAAACCAGCAAGAGAATGTACCTATTAACAAGATTTGTGCCAAAACACAACATGAGCCATCAAGATTGCCATGATAGCTTGATCCTAAGACTCCCACTAATTTCCCAAAGTCTTTTGCAAGACTAGAGTTAGAGTCCTCGCCAACCATTTGATGTCGTAGCTATTCTAATCTAGGTTGTTAGTTCCTAATTAAGTCATCCTTCCTAGGTTATATAAAAGATACAACACAAACCATTGATCTTGTCTTTTATACTTGATCTAATGGTTCCCATTGTTTTTCACAAGTTTCAAAAGGAAGTGAAGCTAAAAATCTTGCAAGTCATCCATTGTGTGAGATGTTTTAATCTTAACTATTGGTTACAAAATTTGATCATTCCACACAGGGGATGATGAAATTCATCACTAACCATTGATCACACCACAATAGTTTAATTTGGCAACTCCCACTACTTAAAGAAATGTTAAATCACTAAAGTAGTGGAAGTTCCTATGGACCATCTAATCACAAATGGGTTTTAATTGGCACCATATAAACATAAAGTGAACAACACATGCAAATGAATCCCTAGGCCTAAACACTAGCTATCAATCTTACTAACAATCTTACTACACCAAATTCATCCTATAGCTTGTGATGTTTCAATAAAATTTTAAGAACCACCAAAGTCAAAAGTCCTAGGAACTATCAAATGAGACTTTAACCAGCAATTATAGTTTTCCATTCATAAAGAAGAAGGTACTCACTCCGGAAATGAGTTGAATCTATGCATGTCTTATCAATTAGTCACATGCCAACACCATACGAGATATGTAGATAAGAAAATCTATGAAACAAACCAATCATAGGCCTACCACATCACTCATATAACCAATTATATAGGGACATTTCAAAATCTAGGAATTGGTACAATCCATCTACTTTCGCAATGGAATTGATTGAGAAGTCTAATCAACTTGGCTTCAATCTAAATTTAAAAATCTATAAATACCTATATTGGGCATATCAAAATCTATTTGGCAAATGAAGGTATTGCATGAGTCTTTGCATCAGCATTAAGTGTGAATTTGAGCTGAAGATCCTCCTAAAGAAAAAGATGAACAACATCTCATATATAGGTCAAACCAGCAAGAAAGATAGCTACCATAGAATCATCCATAATGACCAGATGAGCTAAGAGAAAAGAGCCTACAAAGCCACCACATATCCTTGCCCCACTATCACAAAGGGGAAATTGGACTACCCTACCCGAGACCTTGAATACTTGTCCTTCACATCCATGTACCCAAATAAGGATATGGCTAAGCCTAACAATCCCCTTCCATACTCCCACATCGTCAACCCAGATGTGATGCAAGATTAGGTTGACTAGATCCATGATTATCATCTCTCCATTAGCACCACCTCCTTAAGAGAGGGAGCATAGGAGCACCGGAAGGCTTCCTTCAACAAATCTCCTCTCTGGGCCATACATAGGTATGCAAATAGGATATGGACCTCTTTCCTAGCTAGATACATGGTGCCCACCATTCACCCTTACCCTAAGATTATCCTAACTTGTGTTAAGGAAATTTAATGCATTCTCCTAGAATATAAAAATGAAAGAAAAAATGCCCAATTCAAATGCTCAATTTCCATGGAGATGATTAGAAAGATGATTTGGATCATGCTAGGCTCATTCCAAGGTAATGCGAATAGTTTAAACATGACATGGGAGAAGGTACAAAAAAAATTTGTTTGTAATATGTGCCCCAAGCAACTATTGGACTCCCCATTGAAGTTCCTAACGAACTTAAATGAGTTTAGATATAACACATAAGAAGTTTGCAATATGGAAGCCTACCTACTAGGCATGGAGGATGATAGGAAGGCTTATCCTAAATAGTTGGTGATTGTTCACAAATTAAGCCAAACCCCAATGAGTGAAGTCCCATGCTTGGATTTCACAAAAAACATGGAGGAGCACATTTGCCATCAATTAAAAACTTCTACTCCATGAAAACATTTAGGTGCCCCTATTTACTTTTTCACATGATCCTCCATCAGTGCTACCCCATTTTACCTACATATCAATCCTAGACTTGCACATAACACCAAAGTATATGATCTAGTGACCATCTAGATCCCTCACCTCTGCCAAAGGTTAGATTATTATATATTTGTGGTAAAATTCCTTGCCCCTACCTTCTCCTTGATAAATAATTATCACACCCCAAGGTTCCTAAATCTTGCATCACCATTTTAAGATCTATATACAAAGGAAACTAGTTCTTTAGCTAGGATAACTCCATAATTCAAGTGTATGGTTACTCTAGCTAGGTCTATAATCTCTAAAGGAATATTACTAGTAGGGTATTTTCCTTGGAGTTCATGTACCAAGTGGACACCATTAACCAATAGTATGGAAATGGGAGAGTTAAAGAAACTATCCATCACATCTTACACCACTGCAATGAACTCATAGTCATCAAGAGAAAGGTAGTAGAGGTCCTAGACACTAAAATCAAGGAGTTAACAACTAGGTATGGTAGAAGACCATTAGAGCTATGAATCAGTGGGATCCTTCTTTGTGTGGTTAAAGAAGATTAATAGCAGTGATAAAAATAAATTTTCTCATCGGCCCCACCCAAAGATAGAGCCAAAAAGAAACCCTAAGGAGGAAGAAATAAATAAGTTGATAAACATGGCCTATTGTAGTCCTACTCCCAATTCTATAGCCATACAACTCTTTCTATAGGATATTTAAGAACTATAGGAAAGACTTGTGAAATGAATGGAGTTCACATAGAAAGAAAGAGTGGAGTGAGCAAAAAATGGCCACCTAGTGGAAGTATAGGCAAGAGATTAGCCATATAGGCAAAAGGCCAGAGGAGCTCATGAATATATGATGAGAAATGGGAATATCTATATGATTGACCCCATTCAATCCCTTCCTCATCTTTCACACCTCCAAAATCCAAGGGGAGAATTAAGGTTGCCTCTTTAGTAGAAGAGAGAGACGTTGAATCAAGGCCTCCTAGATTTGCAACAACACTATAAAGAGTACCAACCCAACCATGTGCACTACATCTATGGAGGGCATATGACCTTCACAACTAATTACTAGGACTTGACAGCGATAGCAACAATAACAACAAGCAACAACAATGGCTATCATATCTATGACTTTGGGATAGGTGTCAAGTAGCCAAACAATAAGGAGATCTCCTAGAACAAGGAAATAGTCTTCCACTTGCCCCTCCTCATCACAAAGGGCCCCAATACAAAGCAGAAGCTATTCTAGGCCACCATAAGTAGTGATGATGACCCTAAGGAAAAAAAGAACAAGAAAAATGAAGATAAGATGGATGAGCCACCAAATACAAAGAATAAGGATCCAAAGGAAGAGGAACCAAGACAAGAAGAACAAATGTAGCTCGGTGCTTCAACCACATTGGTAAGTATCCCCCCTTCTTCTCCTCAATATGTAACCTATTCACCTCCTTCCCTTCTCACTCACAACAACTCCCATCTATCTCACCCCTAATTATCATTCCCTCTTTTCTTCCCCTACCCCAACTCCAATCCCTTCATCCCCATACAACACTTCCTACTTCATTTTCACCACCTCCATTCCCTATTGCTAGAATCACACAACAAAAAATCATGCAACTGCCTTCTCCATTCCATTACCCACCACAATACTATTATCCCTAATTCCCTTCCCTAGCTAACCACATACCTTAATTCCCATTGGTTGGTGGTTACCATCTTCCTACCTTCTAATTTTCCATTTCACCACCTCCACCAATCTTAGACCCTAAGCCCCATCTCCCACAAGTGGTGTGTATCCTTCATACTCCTCAAATACCAATTCCCCTTCTTGTTGCACAACAGGTAGCCCCAGTTACTCCCATATTCTCCTTGGTGGCTACCTTATTACCTCAAAGTGTGATTGTGATAAGGGGCCATGTCACTTATCAATAACAAATGAGTGTTATATGTGAAAATGAGAAAAGGGGATAAATGATGTTAAAGTATATCAAATTGAACCCTCCTTTCACAATAACATTCAAGGACAAAACTGAGCCAAGTCACTGCAAGATGGATGAGGACTCAACTACATATTTTGTGCTCAAGAATGATATGGAAAGAATAATATTAGATTGAGAGATTTATCAAACCCTATGTCAAATAGGCCTCAAACCCTAATTATAGTTCAATCAGGTATAAATAGTCAGAATGTTATAGAAAACTAGATAGGAAAGTACTCAAGAAGGATTAGAAACATAATAGAAGTTGAGTTTCCAAAAATGAAACCCTAGCGGACTATGGAATGGGCGTCCAAATCTAATAGGGCATAATTTATAGAGATTCTGAGTAGAGAGGTGTATTAGACTGTATCCCGATAATAAGTCTAGAGTCAAACTTATTGAAAGGACTATGGAGTGGGCACCCTAGTCCAGGAGGGAGGAATATTCATAAGATTCTTCAAGATCCTGAAACCTTATCCTTCAAACTACTTCTCTGCACATGTACTTTTCCAACTCTCACACCTGTAACCTACATACACAAAGAAAGGGGTTTGTGGGTTGTGGTGTTTAGGAGCTTGCCTCAATCAATCCCCAGAAGGACATTCAAGTTTTCCAACACCTTTGTTAGATAGAGTGCATGCTTAAGGAGGGTAGAGGCCAAATCCAATGATGAAATGAAATGATTGAAACACAAATTGATGTCACCTTAGAGGTGAAGCCCTCATAGAGATGAAGATCTTTCAAACCATGAGGAGATGGATTGATGAAGCTAAATCTGCAAAAAACAAACACAATAACACAATTCTACTCTAAAACACAATGAAGGATTTGAATACTCTTAGCTCAATATCACAAGTTCGTGTTATCTATCTATCTCACAAATGAATACATAAACCTATTTAAATATGCTTTCCCCCTAACATTTGTAAATTAAATCAAGAAAGATGACAAAGGGAAACCTTTTGAGAGGGCCCAAGCTAATATGCTTTAATTTTCATCCTGACAAATCAGGCTAGACTTGGGCATGGGTGCCCAAGTCCCAAGGCCCTTTTTGGTCATGTTTAAGCATTTAGAATGGGCCCCTTAGTCCCATTTGACATGGGTTTCAGGGGAAATTGCTCCAAAATGAGTATTTAACTTGTAAAGTGTCAACACGGGGACCTAGGAGGTAAACTAGGAGGTAAAAAGGCATAGGGAAACTTTTTACTCCATAACATTTAGCCCCCACTTTAATGTATGTATGATCTTATGACTCATTACATGCATTAAAGTATGATCGAAGCACATCAAACACATCAGGCACATAGAGCTAAAGCATACCCAAAGGTTGAAGGACTATTTCTAGCCCCTAATCTTAGGTAAGCACTAGAAAACACATGAGAGTCATGCAAGACACAAAGAAGACGGTGAGAAGCACGCAAAACATGGAGAATACAATGAAGCACATAATACATGAAGAAGACATGAGAGCAGTCACACAATACACAAAGTATACATTAATTTAACAACTAAACACATCCTAAACCAAGGGGTGGAGGGAGATCATCACTACACGCCTTTTGACCACTAAAAACACACAAAACATAACCCAAAATGTGGAGGGAGTGCATTGCTACGTGCCTTTAGACCACACCAGGGGGAAGACATGCTAAACAAAAACCCAAATGTGGAGGGAGCTCATCGCTATGCACCTTTAGACCACACTCGAGGGAAGAAATAGCAAATACATGAGGAAGACACATGGAATACACGAGCGTTGCATAGTATGTCATTGACATACTACACGTCTTATACACAACAAACACGGGTGATGGGAAGGAGCTTATTACTAAGTCCCACCATCTAAAAAACATTTCAGACACACCTAACAGTTGAGCTACACTACCACAACTGCTAAAGACATGCTTAAGGGTGAATGACTCAAGATCCAACCCTGCCTCGCGATGAGTACTTTGTATAAAAGAATGTGCACTAGCTTGAAAAATATACACCATCCCACCTTCCGCATAAGGGCTTTGTATAAAAGGATGCGAACTATCTCAAGAGATATGCCATCCTACCTCGCGAAGAGGGCTTTTTTCTTTTAAAAAAGGATGTGCACTATCTCAAGAGATACACCATCCCGCCTTGTGATGAGGGCTTTCAAACAAACTTTGTCAGTGTAAAAGTAATCAAATAGATACCATTATATATGCCCACACCTAAAGGTGGTTGATCCCACTTGCTGGTATCAAGCACATTAAGGTAGAGTGAAAACACACAAGGGAACAAAAGCTCTCACAAATCCTATGCCCAGCAAAGGTGACTTGTGCCACGATCGTCGAATGTTCCCACAAACACATTGATATTAAGTATGCTAAGATAATAAACAAGATATAAGCTTTGGTTAGAAAATCATACTCTAAGATAATGACCAAATCAAATCATGAAAGCTATGCATAAATCATATATTAGATTACATCAAAGACTAAGGCTACACTTGCAGGTTCAGAACCGAGTATAGCCGTTGAGCTATACTGCAGGTATCTCAGAACCGAGTGTAGCAACAAGGTGAGATACAAAATTGTCTGAAGTGCATTGAAGCAAATTGAGAGTATTGCAAAGGTTTATTACAAAATATATCACAATACGGTACATCACACAAAGTGATTGTACTAGTCAAGCATCAGATATATATATCAACCCCATCTTCATATATGGACTAGGTCCATTTTTGCTTTCTTGCTGAAGGGACACATGGTCCTTATTAGTATTTTTTTTCTTTTGTCATCTGCCAACTAGGTAGAATCATTGAAGAATGTAAATAATAAAAATGAGAGAGGAGACAAGAGTGACTTGGGTTTATAGCACAGGAAGATTCTCTGAATACATCCTCTACGATGTTATGCCCCCAAGGCACAACACACAACAATAAAGTAGAGGAGGGAAGAGTAGGAGAATGTAGAGACAAATAGAATAATGGTCACAATAGAGGCGGTCTCCTGGTATCCTTGACCTTATAAGAGTATCAAGGGTTATCCAAAGAGACCTAAACAACACTTAGCACAACACGAGGGAACCCAAAACGACATAATTTCATAGCATATATATCTAAGAAGAGGCCAAGCTTGCGAGCATCTTAGAAAGGTGCTCCATCAACTGTGGTAAAATGTGTGAGAAGCTCATACATATTCGATTTTCATTGTTGAAATAGTTATGCAGTGTATTCTTCCCAACACCCTATATGTTTGAACTCTTCGGATGCTTGTGAGGAGGGGAATCATTACCTGTTCCTATGGATGATGTTTGCCTTATTCTTTTCTAGTCCTTTGCTTTCTTATTCTAATTTTCTTGATGAAGGAGTCGATCACGATGAAATGGGATACTTTCCATTGTGACAATTTTCTTTCTTAATGTTATCATGTCGAGGTCGCTCCATATGTATATCTAGTGCATTCTGGTTATCTCCATATCCTTGAAGGGATAACGGTGGAGGAACCTCAGCATAGATATATTTCCCTCGTAGATGAGGTGAGTTATTAGTCTTCTCCTTATCCACTTCTATCATGCCAATTATTTCATCATAGTTGAGGTAGTCATCTTCCTTCTCTATTGTATTTTGTTCCACCATATTGTTGTCTTTATGCTTAGGAAAATGATTAGTGAATATCTATAAATTTTGATTCAGAGGGGCAACTGACTTGTTTCCATTGTCATTCACACCAATTACCTATATTATATTAGAATTGATGAGGTCTTGAATTTCATGTTTAAGATGCATACATCATTCAGTGTCATGTCCTTGTGAGTACTGATAGTGATAGTAGACATTGGCATCAAATGAAGGTCCTTGTATCTTGTTGTTGTTGAATGGTTTAACAGGAGGAAGCTTCAAAAGATTGTTTCTTACTGCTTGATTCATAATTGATTGGAAAGAATCAGATAATGGAGTAAACTACCTTTGTTGTTGCCTAAATTGAAACAGTGTCCGTTTAAGATTATTGATAGAAGACACTTGTGATTGAAAATTATTTGAATGTTGTCCATTGATCTTGATTAAACTCTTTTTATTCCTCTTAAATTTGTTTTGAGATGCTCTAGCTATGGATTGACCAACTTGAGTCAATGAGTTTTGATTTTCATACTGACTAGACAAAAGTTGGTAATCATGAAGAGTTCTGCATAGATGTTGAAAAGATCTATGCTTCATCAAGAGGATTTTATCATGAATGTTAGGTTGTATACTCATAATGAATACCTTCTGAACATCCTCATCTATAATTGGATATTGTATATGTGTGAAAAGAGCTTGATATCGACTGATGAAGTCAGTTAACTTTTCTTTCTGACCTTATTTACAATGAACTAAATCAATCAATGAGACCATAGGTCCAATATTTGCTTGGAAAATTGATCAACAAGCTATGAGAAAGAGTGTATTGAATTCAGAGGGAAGGAGCAAAACCATTCCAAAGTGATATCTTTGAGGGATCATAGAAAGAGTTTTGCAAACAAGTCCTCATTGAAGAAGAAATCACTACACATAGTTGTGAATGCTACCACATGAGTATCAGGATCACCTTTACCATTGTACTTTTCGAAGTGAGGAGTCTCAAACTTATCAAGCAATTGATCAATTAGGATTGTAAAAGATAAAGGACTGTGAGAATGGTATGTTGGTATATTAGGTTGAGAGGAAGCATTGGTCAAATTTATCACTTTCTATTGTAAGGAGGTCATGCTTTGCAAGAGTTGGTTTATGATAGCATCATTAGGTGATGTGGTTTGTGGATTAGAAGTATTGGAAGCTGCAGTCATGAAATTTAAAGGTGATTGGGTGTGAGTTGTATTGAAGTGTGGTTGAGAGCAATTGTAAATGAAAGGTGCTTGAGAATAAGTGGAATGAAGAGGTGGTTGAGAATGGTTATTCATATAGGAAGACACCTTGGGTGCTAGGTTTTGATAATTAAATCCCACAGCCTTGTAATTATGTGAATTCATGCCATTAGATATTCCCATGCTAGTGGTAGCATTGCTACAAGCTTGTGCATTAGTAGTGAGAATTGATGATGTGAAAGTGGACATTTCAGTAGTCGATATAGGTGGTGATACTTGTGTATGATTCGGTGATGACACATTATTGATGATGTTTACGCAGTTAGCCACTAACATAATGTTGTTATCCACTATGTGCTATCCCATGAAGCATGTTAACAATGTCTTGTCCATCTTTTAATAATTCTCTTAGACGATGAACAATAGGTACAACTTCTTCAGCTATCCTTTCTTTTTCCACAAATGTTTGAAAATCAGCTAGTTCTCTATCAAGTTTGTGGATTTGATAATCAAGTACATGTGTTATTACTTCAATGGCATCTTTAGGATCATGAAATGTGTGTTCTTCTGTCATGGTGGTATTTATGATATCTTGCAAAGATGTTGATTCACCCTTTGTAAAGTAGGTGTGCAAAGGGTTTTCTGATGTTTTTAGATCGGTACTATTTAAAGCACTAGAGCCCATTAGTCTATGGCTTCTCCTTACAAGGATGTTTCTATTAGGGTAGTAGGTTATACAACTCATGCAAAGGCCTACAACACTTAGTGCACAAACTAATAGAACCACCAAAAGGAGTAAGGTAGTTATGCTTGTTGAAATACACAATGTGCAATTGCAAAATTTAAAATTTCAATGCAAGGATGAACTATGAAGAAACACTACAACTCAAAATTTTATTTGAATGATTATTTAAAGGAGTAGAAAAATCTGAAATAAGATTTTGGCTACTAACCCTAGCTTTGTGCAGAAACTAGGTTATATGAAAAATACAACTTTTTAAGCAAAACCCTGGCAAAAGGAACCTTCAAATGCAAGATTTAATATCTATTGATTATGAATTACTGTAATAAGCCTCAGATCTGATGTAAATATCAGAAAATTGAATCTTTTTATCATATGCAATACGAATTATGCAAAACTATGCCTTAATGCAAGCCTAGAATGCTTGTTTTTTCAATTTTTTTCAAATGTATGTAAGATTTTCTAATGCAAGATAGTAAATATGATATAAATAAATGCAAGGAATGATTACAACATTTAGAAAGATGCAAAATTCTCATTGTTCTAGGTTCACCAAAATTTTATATGTGAAAATGAGAAAAGGGGATGAATGATGTTAAAGTATATCAAATCAAACCCTCCTTTCACAATAACATTCAAGGACAAAACTGAGCCAAGTCACTGCAAGATGGATGTGGGCTTAGCTACATATTTTGTGCTCATGAATGATATGGAAAGAATAGATTAGATTGAGAGATTTATCAAACCCTAGGTCAAATAGGCCTCAAACCCTAATTATAGTGCAATCAGGTATAAACAATCAGAATGCTATAGAAAACCAGACAGGAAAGTACTCAAGAAGGACCAGGAACATACCAAAAGTTGAGTTTCTAGAAATGAAACCCTAGTGGACTACGGGTTGGGTGCCTAAGTCTAATAGGGAAGCATATCTAGAGATTCTGAGTAGAGAGGTGTATCAAATTGTATCTTGATCCTGAGTCCAGAGCCAAACTTATCAAGAGGAGTACGGGGCGGGCGCCTGTTACAAGTATGTGCCTAATCGGTGTTGTCATTAATGTCAACATATCTTTGTTGTCATTGGTGTCAACTATGTCCTATTCTATTACTTATTTAGAAGATTTGTATTTTAAGGATATTGAGAAAATTGGCCTCTCCAAAAGAAACAAGTGAGTTACAGTGACCTGCAGTATAGACAGTGAGTTGTATGTTGAAGAACAGTTTAGTAGATTACTCTGCATTTCTTGCTGCTTGAAGATCTTGGTGTGCAGATTGGAAGTTATTTAAAGGGATGTCTGAAGATGCTAAATCCTAAGTTTGAGCCTCCGGTGTGAAGAATTGAGAGAGTTGCATTCACCAGAGTAAAACCTGCTTTCTCTGGTTATTCTCTGCTAAAAAGGAGAAAGTATTTTGCTCCGTATTCTGTTGGGTCTCAAAAATCTAGGTTGTAGATTCTAAGAGGATGCCAGGCTTCTGTGAGCAAATCTCCAATGTTTTTGAACCAACTAATGGAGTTTGATTACTCCCTACGCTTCAGGCTCTGTTAAACCTAGGCGGGTGAACCTTTAATTAATAAAACAGATCAAATGAATATGCAATTTTAACAAATGTAACTTATCTACTCACAGTGACATAAAATATGAAGTAAATGAAAGAATTATTAACTGCTTCTATAGAGAAAATAATTTGTAATGTTTAAAAGAAATTGAAGATTAATTAATGAATAAATGAAATGAAATTTTTAGACTAGTGCCTCATTGGGTAACGGAGTCAAGAGAGATTCAAAAAATAGACAACTTATGCTCAGCAATAATTTGAATTGTTTGGCACAGAGAAATGGTTTACAGCTTGTGTAACTGTGCAAGGAAATGATCATTAATCCATTCTTAATCATCCAAAGGACAGAATCAAATTTATTGCAAAATATTCAAAGGGAGTTTAATCCTTTCTTGAAGGAACAGATTAAAATTATGCAGAAAAATTAGATTGCATCAACTTCAGAGACAGAATAACAATTCTAGTTAAATGATTCTACTTATAAATCTAAATAGTATTTTAAGATTACTGTAATTAATCAAAAGGATTTAATTCTTTTTCAAAAGAAACCAGTTAATCTAATCACACAGATATAGCAATTGTGTTCTAACAAAATGAATATATGCTTAATATATCAAATTGAATAACCATGAAATACTAAAATGGAGACAATCAAATAACTGAAATAAATCAACAAACAACTGATACCGTCATGAAGTCATCGAATCTGAATTCTTCCTCTGACTGCTTCAGAATACTACATGCAACATACTCGAGATGAAAAATATATAATGTTCTGACTCAAATCCCAAAAGTATTTCCCAAACCTAAAATTGTCCCTATAGTCTATCTTCCGTCTAATCTCTCTTCAGGTCGTGGTCATCTCTTATAAAGAGAGGCAACAAGCTTCAGACCCGTTACAAAATTTGTGATGGTTGATAACCGGTTGAACTAACCAAGAGAAACAACATATTTTTATTACATAAATTAAATAACTTGGTTTGAAACATTTAATGATCATTTGAGACTGGAATAAAATATTTAATCTTCCCGAGCCGCTTCATTGCATTCAATACAACCCTAATCCTGCAAAGAAAACAAATTAATCATTAGATAATATATAAACATATAATTTGCATTGATGTGAACCTTAGGACCTGTGTCGTGAGGTATTGTTTCCGTTGTATATTTTCTCACTAACTTATATTTGGGGTTTTCATCACTTAATTAATTGTCACTTTGTATACCCAAATGTTAATAATAATTCGCTTCAATATTTCCTTTTAGGGCTGCAATAGTTTCACAAATTCTTTGGCATGACCTTAAGTTTTAATTAATTGTTTTTAATATTGATCTTTTACCATCACACAATAAAATATTCTTCAATACTTTACATCCTCCTTTTTCACATTTTGGTCTCTTCATGTGACATTTTGGTTGCAGCTTTTTGTTTAATTATTTCTCGTGGATAAAAATAATTAACCTGGTGAGAAATAAAGTACTTCTTAATACTTTAATCCATCTCCCAATTATGTTTCTCAATATGTTTTACCTTTGTCCAAGAAGAATTTATTTGGGTAAAATAATTCCCCTTTTAAGTTGTTGGGTAAATATGTGTTACCAGATTTTTATTTCCACATAATGAAAATATTTTCAAGGCAAGAGTAGATATTTATTTATTTTTTGATCAACTCCTCTGAAAAATGTTTTACTCTGAGTAAAGATATTCTCAAATAAAATCTCTCCTAGCATATTTCAGATAAAAATATTCACCCATTTGGTTAATTGCTTAGAAAATATCTCACCCCATCATTGAAAAATATATACTTTGTAGATTCATTATTACCCTTGGGAAAATATTTTATTTCTTTTAATTAAAATAATATTTCTCCCTTCTTAAAATAATAATCATGCCACTGTAGAGCATACTTCACAACATAAATACCGGTAGGTAGAGGATATTGTTTGAGTGTAGTAAATGAGTTGTTGGCAAAATTGAATTCTTTCACGATTACAACCTCACTTGTCTTCCCAATCGAATACAACCCCCAAGAGTAGATACACAACTAACAACGTCTTGATAGTTATTTATGTTTTTTTTTTCATTGTCCTATGCAAGAATCATAAACTTGTGTGTTCTGCCCGTTATTACTGGGGACTACATAAACTTGTCAACAACAAAAGCACCAAAACACCAATGTTGACGCCCATCAAGATTCATGGAAGGAAGAAATCCCCATTTGTTTTTCTCTACGTTGAAAACATAAGCTTCAAGTAGATGGGGACTCATACATTTGGCTAAAATGTTGTGGACACCGCCAGCAATATAGATGGGGACTCATACGTTTGGTGTCCCAGCTCTTGGAGACGGCCTCAGATTTTTGTGGAATTTGTATGGAACCTTTATCAGGCAGTGCAGCCCTAAATGACCTGGGAGACCTCGGATTATTTCCATCCTCATACAACTGTTCATTGCAATTTGCATTTAATGAGGCTTTGTTATTCACTTTCTGGCTCGAAAATTCAATAACAACTTCAATGTTATGGATTTTTGAACTTACTGTGAATCTGAAGAGGGCCCGAGGCATTTTTGCTCCATTCTAGAGCTGCTACCAATTTAGTTTGAGCTATGTGGCTTGAGGAACAAACTCCAGCATAGAACAAGACAACATTAGCTTGCAAAGAAATAGCTAGACAACATTTTCTAGGACGCGGATGATTAGTATTGAAAAAAAGACCCCAATCTCAACCTTCAGTCCAACTCTGAATCTTGATACCAAACTCATAAAGATGGTGCAGTTAAGTTGAAAAATGTTTGTCAGTGACAATGTGTGAGGCCGCATTTCCCTTAGGGACATTGTTAAACACTTTCAAACTAGGTAATGAGGCTATCATGAATTCTCGGTAATGTTTCTCAAAACAAATCGGATAGGGATGGTATGAAGCATCTTGTCTGACTGCAATGGCGACAGGCATCTCTGGGAATTCAACATTTAAGTCATCACCAAAAGTCCCTTCTCCAGTACTTATTTCACCTACCCCACCCAGTATGGTTCTCTCGACTGCACTATAAAATGTATCAATTGAAACATAACAGTTGAATGGATTATGAGAAACTTCATTGAGATTTTCGGGTGTTTCCCCATCTCTCCCCAAGAATAGTTCTTCATTCCTCATAGGAAAACCCTTCATGCTCAGTCAGTTGCTCCATGATATTGGTATTGTTATAATCCAAAAAAAATTGTCTACTGTTGAATATCTGATGGAATATCCATTGAAACCAACTCTCCCAAGTGAAACCTTGAATCAACATTACTTCTATCTGATGAATTATCATTCAAGCTATGATCTAAATGATATCGTGCCACTAACTTGTCATGTGAGAACATGTCATGAAAATTTGCTTCTTCTATTTCTAAAAGTTCTGAATCTGGAAGTCTAAGACCCTCGTGATCAATAGGAGACCAGTCTGTGCTCCAAGCTTTATGAGCTGGTTTTGAAGCAATGCTTTCATGTACAAAAGAATTGAGTTTTTCATATGAAGATTGTGGACACTGTCCTGTGTCATTACAGCATAAATTTTTTTGAAAATGGAGCTCCAACAAAGATTGAAGTCTTGGTAATGCAGCACATGTTGTCCAGAAATTGGTGATAGAAAGCCTCTTCAATTTTGGCATAGAACTAAAGCAAGTTTTTGGTAAGCTAGTAAGGTTGTTAAAGTCCAACTTCAGTGTGTGAAGTGCCAAAAATTGCCCTAACATATTTAATTTCCTGACACAACAATAACTCAATTTCAAAAGCTAGCATGGCAAGCCTCTTTCTAAAAGATCCCTAAGGAAATCTTTCCCAAGAGAAATGTTTTTTTTAAATCAACCATTCAAAGTTTTAGCCTGATAGATTGCATGAGAACCAAGAGGTCTTGGCTATTGAAAACCACACAGGGTAAGATGTGAAGTACATCTACTGCAACTAATTCATAATAGTTTACCAAAAATAGGCCCTCATTCATCCCAGGGTACACGATAGCTGATAATTAATAAGGCTTTTTAGGGATGATATTCTATTGACCACCCTTCTCATCAAGTCCTCATGCTTTGAAGTTATGGAAACCAATACTTTTAACTGATTAGTCCACAAACCTAGCTGAATGATTATCTCATAAGGATATTGGGCAACTTTTTCTAGGTGCATTTCTGAGTTCTAGAATTGATTTTTCCAACATGGGGATCCTGAATTTTTTGCAAAATTTGGTGGGAAATTTTCAGTTCCAACATAGGCTCCATTTGGGGATGTATGTCCCTTGCAGGCATGGCAAGATCCCAGATCTTTGGGAAGTAGGCTGGTGCCTTACTCATTGGGCGACAGAGTCTACTTTTGCCCCAAAACTGATACGATCAAAAGACCATATTAGAAAAGATAATCCATGTCTTTCCCCTGTCAAAAACCTTGTTTTGATCATGCTGTAATGAAACCAATTTGAACATATCATTTAAGTTTGCATGATTGGTCATATCCATATTTAACTAATTAGTGATGCTGGTAAATTCTTCGCCATTACGCATTTGAAAAGCATCTATAACCTTACACTTGTATGACAGGCTAGACACAATCTCTGTGTGATATTTTATGTAACCGTATTTGCTGTCATCTTCCAAATGATGGTTCTCTATCTGAACTGAGAAGTAGAAGAAATCAATTTGCATCTGATATTTATCTTCTTGAGTCTTGGCACCATCTAATGAAGAAACATCACTATTATTTTCATCATCACAAGTAACTTTCCCACATGATTGTGATCTTGAGACTCCATTATCACAAGTTTCAATAGGGGCATTTAGCTCTAGACAATCACTGCTATCGAATTCACAATCATCAATTGTTTCTATCTCATCTGAATGTGATCCTGATACTATATTTCCACACCAATCATATGGTCTACTATCACACAAAGTATCCTCACTATCAAAGCATATGTATGTTGGACATGGTATTTGAGTATCATCCTTGTGTGCATATTTCTGATATTCTATAGTGAGTAATTCTAAAATTTGCTCACTGTTAAGTGAGCATATTTCTTTGTCCACCACATTGGGGATACTTTCATCTTTTTCATCATTGCCACAATACCCAAAATCAGATTTACCCATTTCATTAGCATGGTCACAAGATGATGTATCATTTTGACCATCTGAAAATACTTCATCCTCTTCTTCCCCACACTGCTAGTTCATATATTGCGGTGGGTGGGCTGGGATAAAATTTGTCTCATATAAAGACTAATAGTAAGCATTGCAATGCGGCACATATTGCTGGTATTGCGGGGCATAGTACTGTCCTAGTGGTGGACAATATTGAGGAATGTTACTTGCATTTATAAGCTGGGGCCCTTGTGGTGGCTTATTATGCTGGATAGGGTTATGGTATGGATCATGAGGTACTCTTGGAGTATGTGGAGCATATGTGTTCTGAGAGGGTGCATGTGAATTGACATCACTACTCTGTTTATGTGGAGGGATAGGTTTTGGTGATTCCAGTACCTGGAGGCCCAATTGTGCCAGCTGTCTATCCAATCCTACTATTTGTCTTTCTAGTTCTTTGCTTTTTTGTATCATCTGTGATCTCCTGAGCTATTGTTCTTTCCATTCTAAATACACTTCTAATTCCTGATCAGTCATGCTATCAAGGTCAACAATAGTTTGATCAAAAAACTTCTCCTCATCATGTGGGTTGTTATAGTCATTATTTTCATTTGCATACCCATCATTTAATGGTTCTCCTTCATGTCTCCTTAGTTCAAAGAATGCATCTAAAGGGGGTATGTTATATTTTTTCATGTTTCATCAATTTTATTTTCAGAGTCGCCACCTCTTGTGAGAAGAGGAAAATTTCATCTTTCTGGGTCTTTGCCAGCAGAGTTTACCAATCTGTATTTGAATTCTGTGTAGAGTCGCCTCCTCTATTTAGAGGACTAATCAATCTTCTACGTTTTTCCTTCCACTAGGAGAGTTGTGCCTTTTAATTCTCTAACTCTAAAATGATCTTTAACCATAATTCAGGATTGAGTTCCCCAGTAGAGTCGCCAATTTGTTAGGTCTCAAAAATGCAGGTTGTAGATTCTAAGACGATGCCAAGCTTCTGTGAGCAAATCTACAATGTTTTTGAACCAACTAATGGAGTTTGATTACTCCCTGCGCTTCAGGATCTGTTAAACCTAGGTGGGTGAACCTTTAATTAATAAAACAGATCAAATGAATATGCAATTTTAACAAATGTAACTTATCTACTCACAGTGACATAAAATATGAAGTAAATGAAAGAATTATTAACTACTTCTACAGAAAAAATAATTTGTAATGTTTAAAATAAATTGAAGATTAATAAATGAATAAATGAAATGAAATTTTTAGACTAGTGCCCCATTGGGTAACAAAGCCAAGAGAGATTCAAAAAACAGACAACTTATGCTCAGCAATAATTTGAATTATTTGGCACAGGGAAATGGTTTACAGCTTGTGTAATCATGCAAGGAAACGATCATTAATCCATTCTTAATTATCTAAAGGACAGAATAAAATTTATTGCAAAATATTCAAAGGGAGTTTAATCCTTTCTTGAAGGAACTAATTAAAATTATGCAGAAAAATTAGATTGCATCAACTTCGGAGACAGAATAACAATTCTAGTTAAATGATTCTACTTATAAATCCGAATAGCATTTTAAGATTACTGTAATTGATCAAAAGGATTTAATTCTTTTTCAAAAGAAACCAGTTAATCTAATCACACAGATACATCAATTATGTTTTGACAAAATGAATATATGCTTGATAAATCAAATTGAATAACCATGAAATACTAAAATGGTGACAATCAAATAACTGAAATAAATCAACAAACAACTGATACCGTCATGAAGTCATCGAATCTGAATTCTTCCTCTGACTACTTCAAGATACTACGTGCAACATAGTCAAGATGAAAAATATATAATGCTCTGACTCAAATCCCAAAAGTATTTCCCAAACCTAAAATTATCCCTATAGTCTATCTTCCGTCTAATCTCTCTTCAGGTCATGGTCATCTCTTATAAAGAGAGGCAACAAGCTTTAGACCCGTTACAATATTTGTGACGGTTGATAACTGGTTGAACTAACCAAGAGAAATGACATATTTTTATTACATAAATTAAATAACTTGGTTTGAAACATTTAATGATCATTTGAGACTGGAATAAAATATTTAATCTTCCCGAGCCACTTCATTGCCTTCAATACAACCCTAATCCTGTAAAGAAAACAAATTAATCATTAGATAATATATAAACATATAATTTGCATTGATGTGAACCTTAGGACCTGTGTCGTGAGGTATTGTTTCCATTGTATATTTTCTCACTAACTTATATTTAGGGTTTTCATCACCGTGACAATATTTGATTTTATCTTAATTAATTGTCACTTTGTATACCCAAATGTTAATAATAATTCGCTTCGATATTTCCTTTTAGGGCTACAATAGTTTCACAAATTCTTTGGCATGACCTTAAGT
This sequence comes from Cunninghamia lanceolata, assembly GCA_027924645.1. NCBI lineage: Eukaryota > Viridiplantae > Streptophyta > Pinopsida > Cupressales > Cupressaceae > Cunninghamia > Cunninghamia lanceolata. The sequence goes on from BSBN01000317.1 coordinate 5,209,298, forward strand.
TTTAATTAATTGTTTTTAATATTGATCTTTTACCGTCACACAATAAAATATTCTTCAATACTTTACATCCCCCTTTTCGCATTTTGGTCTCTTCATGTGACATTTTGGTTGTAGATTTTTGTTTAATTATTTCTCGTGGATAAAAATAATTAACCTGGTGAGAAATAAAGTACTTCTTAATACTTTAATCCATCTCCCAATTATGTTTCTCAATATGTTTTACCTTTGTCCAAGAAGAATTTATTTGGGTAAAATAATTCCCCTTTTAAGTTGTTGGGTAAATATGTGTTACTAGATTTTTATTTCCACATAATGAAAATATTTTCGAGGCAAGAGTAGATATTTATTTATTTTTTGATCAACTCCTCTAAAAAATGTTTTACTCTGAGTAAAGATATTCTCAAATAAAATCTCTCCTAGCATATTTCAGGTAAAAATATTCACCCATTTGGTTAATTACTTAGAAAATATCTCACCCCATCATTGAAAAATATATACTTTGTAGATTCATTATTCCCCTGAGGAAAATATTTTATTTCTTTTCATTAAAATAATATTTCTTCCTTCTTAAAATAATAATCACGCCACGATAGAGCATACTTCACAACATAAATACCGATAGGTAGAGGATATTGTTTGAGTGTACTAAATGAGTTGTTGGCAAAATTGAATTCTTTCACGATTACAACCTCACTTGTCTGCCCAATCGAATATAACCCCCAAGAGCAGATACATAGCTAACAACATCTTGACAGTTATTTATGTTTTATTTTTTTTTCATTGTCCTATGCGAGAATCATAAACTTGTGTGTTCTACCCTTTATTACTGGGGACTACATAAACTTGTCAACAACAAAAGCACCAAAACACCAATCTTGACGCCCATCAAGATTCATGGAAGGAAGAAATCCCCATTTGTTTTTCTCTACATTGAAAACATAAGCTTCGAGTAGATGGGGACTCATACCTTTGGCATCCCAGCTCTTGGAGACGGCCCTCAGATTTTTGTGGAATTTGTATGGAACCTTTATCAGGCAGTGCAAACCTAAATGACCTAGGAGACCTTGGATTATTTCCATCCTCATACAACTGTTCATTACAATTTGTGTTTAATGAGGCTTTGTTATTCACTTTCTGGCTCGAAAATTCAATAACAACTTCAATGTTATGGATTTTTTAACTTACTGTGAATCTGAAGAGGGCCCGAGGCATTTTTGCTCCATTCTAGAGCTGCTACCAATTTAGTTTGAGCTATGTGGCTTAAGGAACAAACTCCAGCACAGAACAAGATAGCATTAGCTTGCAAAGAAATAGCTGGACAACATTTTCTAGGACACGGATGATTAGTATTGAAAAAAATACCCCAATCTCAACCTTCAGTCCAACTCTGAATCTTGATACCAAACTCATAAAGATGGTGTAGTTAAGTTGAAAAATGTTTGTCAGTGACAATGTATGAGGCCGCATTTCCCTGAGGGATATTGTTAAACACTTTCAAACTAGGTAATGAGGCTATCATGAATTCTCGGTAATGTTTCTCAAAACAAATCGGATAGGGATGGTATGAAGCATCTTGTCTGAATACAATGGCGACAAGCATCCCCGAGAATTCAACATTTAAGTCATCACTAGAAGTCCCTTCTCCAGTACTTATTTCACCTACCCCACCTGGTATGGTTCTCTCGACTGCACTATAAAATGTATCAGTTGAAACACAACAATCGAATGGATTATGAGAAACTTCATTGAGATTTTCAGGTGTTTCCCCATCTCTCCCCAAGATTAGTTCTTCATTCCTCATAGGAAAACCCTTCATGCTCAGTCGGTTGCTCCATGATATTGGTATTGCTATAATCCAAAAAAAATTGTCTAATGCTAAATATCTAATGGAATATCCATTGAAACCAACTCTCCCAGGTGAAACCCTGAATCAACATTACTTCTATCTGATGAATTATCATTCGAGCTATGATCTAAATGATATCATGCCACTAACTCATCATCTAAGTACATGTCATGAAAAGTTGCTTCTTCTATTTCTGAAAGTTCTGAATCTGGAAGTCTAAGACCCTCGTGATCAATAGGAGAACAGTTTGTGCTCCAAGCTTTATGAGCTGGTTTTGAAGCAATGCTTTCACGTACAAAAGAATTGAGTTTTTCAAATGAAGATTCTGGACACTGTCCTGTGTCATTACATCATAAAAAATTCTTAAAATGGAGCTCCAACAAAGATTGAAGTCTTGATAATGCAACACATGTTGTCCAGAAATTGGTGATAGAAAGCCTCTTCAATTTTGGCATAGAACTAAAGCAAGTTTTTGGTAAGCTAGTAAGGTTGTTAAAGTCCAGCTTCAGTGTGTGAAGTGCCAAAAATTGCCCTGACATATTTAATTTCCTAACACAATAGGAACTCAATTTCAAAAGTTGGCATGGCAAGCCTCTTTCTAAAAGATCCCTAAGGAAATCTTTCCCAAGAGAAATGTTTTTTTTAAATCAACCATTCAAAGTTTTAGCCTGATAGATTGCATGAGAGCCAAGAGGTCTTGGCTATTGAAAACCACACAGGGTAAGATGTGAAGTACATGTACTACAACTAATTCATAATAGTTTACCAAAAATAGGCCCTCATTCATCCCAGGGTACATGATAGCTGATAATTAATAAGGCTTTTTAGGGATGATATTCTATTGACCGCCCTTCTCATCAAGTCCTCATGCTTTGAAGTTATGGAAACCAATACTTTTAACTGATTAGTCCACAAACCCAACTGAATGATTATCTCATAAGGATATTGGGCAACTTTTTCCAGGTGCATTTCTGAGTTCTAGAATTGATTTTTCCAACATGGGGATCCTAAATTTTTTGCAAAATTTGGTGTAAAATTTTCAATTCCAACACATTCCTCTGCATTAAATTGTTTTGCTTTGTGGTTCTAAAGGGAAGTTTGGGATGATGATAAGTGCCTACAATTGCAATGGTTCATGTTTTGATGGTACACAAGCTATCTTTCTTTTATGATAGTTGAAGACAGTGAAGTTCGTGTGCTCTGGTGTGAAGAATCTCATGAATAAAGTGATTTGTGTTTGTGCGGTTGCTCCTGATGATTTCAACGTGCTTGTGGATTCCTCTTGATCATGTTTCTACCTTTACATTGGTCCGCGTTAAGGAAATGAGATCGTGTTTGAAGATTATTCCCAAATAACGTAGCATGTAACTAGTCTTAGCTGACTTGGTTAATTCCAGTAATTGCAGAGATCCCTTGAAGATTATGGAAGCGTGTTGTGGCGTGGAAGATTGTGTTTGAGTCCCAGCTAAAGTGTGGTGTGGTCTGCATACATTTATAGTATAATTCCTTAGAATAATTTGTATTAGGTCAAGACCTATTTTGTAAATGTTTGTAATACCGATCTTGGAGATTGTTCCAATGGTTGATGATTGTAGTGCCAACCTTGATGATCATTCCAAGGTTGATGAAGTGTACAAATACTTGTAATTGAGTCATGGAAAAGATGTCCTGAAGTGAAAATGGAAAGATAAGGAAAAGGGCGAGCAGATAAGGTAGAGCAGGGTAGAATAGAGTAAAGAAACTATTGTACTTCAATGTATTAATCTCAGACATGAAGAAGATGGTGATTTTGGCAGTTAGCCAACTGTAGGATTTAACATCCCTCAAGGTTTAAGAACCCTTATTGTAATCTTTCTACATTTAGGGTTGAGGCAGTGTGCCTGCTAGACCTAGCTATGCTTCATGACAGTGAACCAGTATGTTCTAGTCTCATGGAGTGACCAAGCCTGAACATCATTTTTCAAAGATTGCAATATATTTTGAGAGCTAATTCTCTCCATGGTTTTTCCCCACCTTGGGGTTTTCCATGTAAAAATTTGGTGTCTCTTGTGTTCAATGTTGCATCTGTATTTAAGTTTCTAATTTCATGCATTCTTTGTTTAATCATAATAAGTGTGGAGAAGTGATTACTGTTTAACTGCAAAAGTGTTCGAGTTTTTGGGACAATTGATTCACCCCCCTCTTAGTTGTCCAATGCATTTCAACAATTGGTATCAGCGTAAGGTTCCTCTAAAGAAAGTCTAACAACTTGAGGAAGATCCAAAATGTCTTATAAGAAGGAAGCACCACATTTTGATGGGATGAATTATGCTCTTTGGAAGGCATGAATGAAAATTCATCTTCTTTGTCTTGGTTACAAAGTATGGAAAGCTACAGAAACAAAATACACCTTCCCTCAAAATGGTTTAATGACTGAAGACAAAATCAAGGAATATGAAGTGGATGTTAAAGCAAAAGATGCTCTGATAAGTTCATTGAATGACTCAGTACTGACAAAAGTTGTGGATCTTGAAACTATAAATGAGGTATGGGAAAAGCTGAAAAATCTATATGAGGGAGATGATTTTGTGAAGGAGGCCAAGATACAAAGTCTGAAAGTGAAATATGAAAGTTTGAAGATGAATGAAGATGAAAACGTAATAGCCTTTATGCAAAGAGTTGATGAATGTGTCACTGGAATAAAAGGTATGGGGGTAACTCTCAGTGATAAGGAAGTTGTGATGAAAATTCTCAGATCACTGCCAAAGTCCTACAGTCACAAGGTAGCCACAATTGAAGAATTTATGCAAGTAAAATATATTGACAAAGATCAGTTGCTTGGTAAGCTTACTACCTTTGAGATGAGAGAGTTTGGTGATGTCCTGCCAAAAGTAGAGACTGCCTTCAAAGCCAGTACTTCTAGGAAAACCTCCAGATCAGAAAAGTACAAGGTAGAATCTGATGATGAGTTTGATGAAATTGAAGCCAACTTTGTGGATACATTGCAAAGAGGAACCAGTAAGTTCAAAGCTAAATTACCTTTTAAATGTTTTTCCTATGGTAAAGTAGGCCACTTTGCTTCCAGATGTCCTGAAAGAATTGAAAGAAATAGGAAAAGATATGAGAATAGGCCTAGGATCCAAAAGAAATGTTATTATGTTGAAGATTTTGATGATGATGAAGGAGTATCAGATAATGGTGAACCAAATAATGTTAGTACTTCTAGAAATGAATGCTTGTTTATTGCTATTAAAGAAGAACCTGTGTCTACTAATCCTGCTAGATGTGTGAAGAAAGAAAAACTAGTGGAAAGTGCTTTGGCTGCTCAGGTTGTTGAAGACAAAGATGAATGGGTCATTAATAGTGGCTTCTCTCACCACATGACTGGTGACAAAAGTAAGTTTGTGAGTTTGGAAAAATATGATGGTGGATTGGTTAGGTTTGGAGATGATACATCTAGTAAGATTTGTGGAAAAGGATCTATTTCTTTTGATGGAAAGCATAATACTAAAGATGTCTTGTATGTGAAAGGATTAAAGCACAATATTTTGAGTGTGGGTTAGATGTGTGACAAAGGCTATGACTTAAGCTTCAAGGACAATGGATGCAAGATCAGCGAAAGCTCTGGAATAGTCATTGTAACTAGTAAGAAGACCATAGGTAATATCTATCACTTGAAAGGAACTAATAGTTGTTGTTTGTTGGCTCAGACTGATGAAAGTTGGCTATGGCATAGAAGGTTGTGTCACATCAATTTTGATAACATTATGAAGATAAGTACTACACAGGCTGTTAGAGATTTTCCTAAGCTTGTGAAGCCTACTAATCATATTTGCAAGGAATGTCAATTTGGGAAACAAACAAGAACAAGTTTCAAAAGCAAGGACCAATCAGTTGATGGATTACTAGAACTAGTGCATATAAACTTGTGTGGACCTACCAGAGTGAGAAGTTTGCAAGGAGACATGTATTTCATGTTGCTTATTGATGATTATTCTATAATGACTTGGGTTACCTTTTTGAAAGAAAAATCATAAGCTCTGGATAAGTTCAAGGTATTTAAGGCAATGGTTGAAAATGAGATGGATTTGAAGATCAAATGTTTAAGGTCTGATAGAGGAGGAGAGTTCACATTAAATGAATTCAATTTCTTTTGTGAAGAACATGGGATAAAGAGACAGTTATCTGCACCTAGAACTCCACAACAAAATAGAGTCATTGAAAGGAAGAACATAACAGTTCAAGAACCTACTAGAACCATGATGAAGGAAGCTGATCTTCCGGAAGTATATTGGAGAGAGGCAATTCACACTGCTGCATATATCCTAAATAGAGTCCAAGTCAAAGGTAATAGTTCTAAGACTCCTTATGAATTGTGGTATGGTAAAGTTCCTACTGTGAAATATCTCAAAGTTTTTGGTAGCAAATGTTATATCAAAAGAGAAGAAGATCTAGGCAAGTTTGATGCTAGGTGTGATCAAGGAATCTTCCTTGGTTACTCAACCAAGAGCAAGGCCTAATGGTGTTATAATAAGAGGTTGAATAAGATCATTGAGAGTGCAAATGTCAAAGTCGATGAAAGCAAGGAAAGGTCTCCAGAATCAAGTGGATATGACTCAGATAAACTAGATGTTTCAGAAGTGGTGCAGCATGAAGACAACTCAGATGAAGAGGATCAAGCTCTGGAAAGTGCTACCAAGACACCAAGGTATGTAAAACTAAATCATTCTGAAGATCAAATCATAAGAGACAAGAGTAAAGGAATCCTGACCAGAAGAGTTGCAGAAGAACAAGTAAATTTCTATCTGATTTCCAAGATTGAACCTAAGACTGTGAATGAAGCTTGCAATGATGAGAATTGGGTAAAGGCTATGAAAAAGGAATTGATGCATATAGAGAAGAATCAGACCTAGGATCTTGTTCCTAGACTAGCAGATAAAAATGTAATTGGTACCAAGTGGGTTTTCAGAAACAAGATGATTGACAATGGTGAAGTAGTAAGAAACAAAACAAGGTTGGTATGCAAAGGATACTCTCAAGTTGAAGGAATAGATTTTGAGGAAACATTTGCACCAGTGGCAAGGATTGAAGCTATAAGAATGTTTCTAGCATTTGCAGCCTACAAAGATTTTAAGGTATATCAAATGGATGTAAAGTCTACATTCTTGAATGGAGAGTTGGAAGAAGAAGTCTATATTGAACAACTGGAAGGATTCCAGTCATCACATCAGGGTGACATGGTATGCAGATTTAAGAAGGCATTGTATGGGTTAAAATAAGCCCCCAAAGCCTAGTATGCTAGGTTGGATAAGTATTTGATACAACTAGGATTCACCAAGAGTAACACCAACAACAATCTCTATTTCAAGATCAATAATGAACAAATCCCAATTGTTGCAGTCTTTGTTGATGGCATAATCTTTAGAGGAAATGAAGGTATGTGCACATTTTTTGCTGAAGAAATGCAAAGTGAATTTGAAATGTCCATGTTTGGTGAGATGAATTTCTTTTTAGGTTTGCAAATAAATCAATCAGATAAGGGTATCTTCATTTCTTAGTCTAAGTATGTGAAAGAGTTGTTGAAGAAGTTTGGGATGAAATACTCTAAACTGGTAAATACTCCCATGATAACCGGTTGTAAGTTGAGAAAAAATGATGATTCACCTATGGCAAATCAGAAAAGGTACAGATCTATGATTGGAGGATTACTTTATCTGACTCAAACTAGACCTGACATAATGCATGTAGTTTGTCTTGTGGTAAGATTTCAAGCAAAGCCTAAGGAGTCACATGTGATGGCAATCAAGAGAATTCTAAGATATTTGAAAGGCACAATGGATTATGGTTTGTGGTATCAAAGGGAGAATGATTTCACTCTCAATGCATACATTGATGTAGATTGGGCCGGAGATGTAGCTGACAGAAAAAAGTACAAGTGGAGGTGCATTCTTTTTGGGAAAAAGCTTGGTATCTTGGATAAGCAAAAAAAAAGACTCAATATCTCTGTCCACTATAGAAGCAGAATATATTGCAGCAACATGTAGTTGTACTCAAGTGTTGTGGATGAAGCAGACATTGAAGGACATCAGAGTTGTGTATGAAGATCCAATTGGAATCTTTTGTGACAATACAAGTACCATAAACATATCAAAGAATCTAGTAATGCATTCAAGGACAAAGCACATATCCATAAGATATCACTTTCTGAGGGAAAAAGTGACAGAGAATGAAGTCAAGTTGGAATATGTATCTACAAAAGACCAGATTGCAGACATTTTCACAAAACCTTTGCCTAAGGATACTTTTAAGTATCTCAAAGAAAAGTTAAGGGTTATTACCCCTCCTGCTCTAAATTAAGATGCACAAGAGTGCATCAGTTTGGTGGTGCTTAGAGTTACTTCTTTAAGACCCAAATTCATGTTTTTAGGGCTACTTCTCAGGGGGAGTAGTCAGAGAGTTTAGAAGAGAAATTGAATCAGAGCAGAAGAGTGCAAGTATGTGCCCTTTTCCATTGATGTCAAAGGGAGAGAGAAATCATGTGAAAAACTCAAAAGGAAAGAGTGCAAATGTGTAAACAGATAGGGGGAGAATCTTTTCTTGATGGCTGTTGCATTTTTCACATCATATGTTGCCATTAGTGACAAAGGAGGAGAATGTTGCAAGTATGTGCCTAATCGGTGTTGTCATTGATGTCAACATATCTTTGTTGTCATTGGTGTCAACTATGTCCTATTCTATTACTTGTTTAGAAGCTTTTTATGTTGAGGATATTGAGAAAATTGGCCTCTCCAAAAGAAATAAGTGAGTTACAGTGAAGTGCAGTATAGACAATGAGTTGTATGTTGAAGAACAATCTGGTAGATTACTCTATATTTCTTGCTGCTTGAAGATCTTGGTGTGTAGATTGGAAGTATTTAAAGGGATGTCTAAAGATGCTAAATCCTAAGTTTGAGCCTCTAGTGTGAAGAATTGAGAGTGTTGCATTCACCAGAGTAAAACTTGCTTTCTCTGATTATTCTCTACTAACAAGGAGAAAGTATTTTGCTCCGCATTCCTCTGCATTAAAGTGTTTTGCTTTGTGGCTCTAAAGGGAAGTTTGGGATGATGATAAGTGCCTAGAATTACAATGGTTCATGTTTTGGTAGTCCGCAAGCTATCTTTCTTTTATGACAGTTGAAGATAGTGAAGTTCATATGCTCTAGTGTGAAGAATCTCATGAATAAAGTGGTCTGTGTTTGTACGGTTGCTCCTGATGATTTCAACATGCTTGTGGATTCCTCCTAATCATGTTCCTACCTTTACATTGGTCCATTTTAAGGAAATGAGATCGTGCTTGAAGATTATTCCCAGATAATGTAGTGTGTAACTAGTCTTGGCTGACTTGGTTAATTCCATTAATTGCGGAGATCCCTTGAAGATTATGGAAGCATGTTGTGACATGGAAGATCATGTTTGAGTCCCAGCTAAAGCATGGTGTGGTCTGCATACATTTATACTATAATTCCTTAGAATAATTTGTATTAGGTCAAGACCTATTTTTTAAATGTTTGTAATACCGACCTTGGAGATTGTTCCAATGGTTGATGATTATAGTGCCGACCTTGATGATCATTCCAAGGTTGATGAAGTGTATAAATACATGTAATTGAGTCGTGGAAAAGATGTCCTGGAGTGAAAATGGGAAGATAAGGAAAAGGGCGAGTAGATAAGACAGAGCAGAGGAATTATTGTACTTCAATGTATTAATCTTAGACATGAAGAAGATGGTGATTTTGGCAGTGAGCCTGGAAGTGAGCCACCAATAGGGTTTAATAGCCCTTATTATATTCTTTCTAGGTTTAGGGTTGAGGCAGTGAGCCTGCTAGACCTAATTGTACTTCATGGCAGTGAGCCAATATTTTTTGGGCCCGTGGAGTGACCAAGCTTGAACATCATTTTTCAAAGATTGCAATATATTTTGAGAGCTAATCCTCTCCATGGTTCCCACCTTGGGGTTTTCCATGTAAAAATCTAGTGTCTCTTGTGTTTAATGTTGCATTTGTATTTAAGTTTCTAATTTCATGCATTCTTTGTTTAATCATAATAAGTGTGGAGAAGTGATTAATGTTTAAGTGCAGAAGTGTTTGAGTTTTTGGGAAAACTGATTCACCCCCTCCCCCTCTTAGTTGTTTGGCGCATTTCAACAACGCCCTAGTCAGGAGGGAGGAATATCTGCAAGAGTCTTCAAGATCTCAAAACCTTATCCTTCAAACTTCTTATGTGCACTGTACTTTTCCAATTCCCACACCTATAACCTACATACACAAAGAAAGGGGTTTGGGGGTTGTGGTGTTTAGAGGCTTGCCTCAGTCAAGCCCCAGAAGGACATTCAAGTCTTCCACCACCTTTGTTGGATAGAATGCATGCCCAAGGAGGGAAGAGGCCAAATCCAATGATGAAATGAAATGATTGAAACACAAATTGATGTCAACTTAGAGGTGAAGTCCTCATGGAGATGAAGATCTTTCAAACCATGAGATGGATTGATGAAGCCAAATATGCAACAAACAAACACAATAACAACACAATTATGCTCTAAAACATAATGAAGGCCTTGAATACTCTTTGCTCAATATCATAACTTTGTGTTATCTATCTATCTCACAAATGAATACATAAACCTTTTTAAATATGCTTTCCCGCTAACATTCATAAATTAAATCAAGAGAGTCGACAAAGGGAAACCTTTTGAGAGGGCCCAAGCTAACATGCTTTAATTTTCATCCTGACAAATCAAGCTAGACTTGGGTACAGGTGCCCAAGTCCAAAGGCCCTTTTTGGTCATGTTTAAGTATTTAGAATGGGACCCTTAGTCCCATTTGACATGGGTTTCAGGTGAAATTGCTCCAGGATGAGTATTTAACTTGCAAAGTGTCAGCACAGGGACCTAGGAACTAAACTAGGAGGTAAAAAGGCATAGGGAAACTTTTTACTCCATAATAGAGTCAAATACAAGTAGTCACACAAAAAATGGAAGAAGAGAGAGAGAGAGAGAGAGAGAGAGAGAGAGAGAGAGAGAGAGAGAGAGAGAGAGAGAGAGAGAGAGAGAGAGAGAGAGAGAGAGAGAGAGAGAGAGAGAGATGTCACCCCTACCACCAAACATGTAAGAACAAAGTATGAACTCATGTAAGATTCTATGCATTTTACATTCACACCACTAGAAGACAAGCCTAAAAGGCCAAATGCAAGCCTAGATTACCAAATAGAGGTTTTTAGTGTCAATATCAAGGACACACAAGTAGAGGATAGGGTAGAGGTTTCATTTGATGCAATCAAGGTAGTTGGTTCCTCTTAATCTCATTAGAGAGCAAGTTCAAAAATAAATGCAAAAAATTAGAGACAACCAAGTAAATCTTGTGACTGTAGTATCAAACAAGGCCATAGAAATAGACTCATGGGTTGAGTAGTTTAGAAAGTAAATTGATTGAGGCTCAATCTTATGTCATGTAGGTTCCTAGAAGAAAATCTTACTATTGCTAAGGACAAATAGGATACAGGAAAGACCCTCATTGAATATTTTTAAAAGTAGGTATAAGATCTAAAGGCCTAACTCATCCAAGGGAAAACTAATATTACCACCTCTGCTACTCAAATGGCAGCCACGAAACAAAAGAGGCCAAGATAGAAAACCAAAAAGGTTAAACACCCAAAGGGAGACCCAGGCTCAAATAATATAGGGTCTAACCAAGAAGGAAGAAGATTTGGAGGCAAAGCTAGATGCAACCAAGTAAGAAATCAAGTTGTTACAAACCAATATTGAAGAATTGAAGCTATCTATTGAACCCCTCAAGCTAGTCAAAGCTCTTTAGAGGTCCCACTAGAATAAATTAAAGAGTCTATATTCTTCTGTAAACCAACACTCTAATTCATAGATTTGCAAGAATGTCACATGACATGATCAATAAGTGGATTGAGTCTACAAAAGATAGCATCTCTCAAATGATTGATGATGCCCAGACATACTTCCCAAAACTGAACATGGCCATCATGTCCAAATTAGTAGTATTCAGCATCACATGTGAAGTTGTCACCACCCATAAGGTAAATAATTGTTGGGAATTAAGGTGTCTCAACCTTGGTAATTCCTTGTATTATTTTCATTGTATTTATTTATTTATTGCCTATGTTGTAAATTAAATTGTAAATTCATATTGTCATCTTGTGGGATGTGGCACGGTGATGTGTCATTGTACATGGAAGATGACAACTTGTAATTTTGTCTTCACATGAGGAGATAGGCATCCCACTTTGTGGTAGGAATATTTTTCCATGTGTCAACATCTTGGATGTTGTGTAAGGGAATATTGACTAAAATGATCATGACAAATTCCTATGACGAAGTTATGACATGTAAGAGTCAGAAATAAGAGATTCTATGACAGGTGAAGACATGTGTCTTTGAAAAAGGAATCTTTGGGTGCCCCAAGGTGGACTATGACATGTTGTAAGAGAATATAATATTTATAGCCTGTGTATGATAGATTCTCTTACAGCTATAAGTTATGACAACTATGACAGATTCTATGACAGTCGTAAGAGTCGTAAGAGCATCTGTCATAGCCCATTTTTGAAATAGGTGACCTCTTTGGGATGGGGTGTGTGGACAAGTGTCAGAAGCATCTTACAATGTTGACCAAGTTTCCATAGGCGTGGGTTTTGGGCCATGAGGCCAAGTTGGATGCCCATTCCAAGATAGAGGCAATTTTGCCTTGTATTTTCTATAAAAATAGGTGCTTTGAGGAGGAGTTGCAGCATGTGAATGACAGGTATTATTATGCTACTGGAATACCTCCAGATACGAGTGTCAAAGACTCCTAAGAACTTTCATTGCAAGTGTATTGTAAACAACACTTAGATTTGTTAATACATTATGCAGGTTTTGGAGTGGGGTTTTTCTCCTGAAAGGGTTTTCCCCACATTAATTCTTGTCTCTCTCTTCTTTTGTGTCATTCTATGTGTATGTTGTTTGCTGCAATATCTCTATTATTGGGTTGATAACACTGTAATTGTAAGGATTTAAAATAATTTGCACTCTACTTCCCTCATTAGATTAGCATAGGAAGTATGTTCTACGTACCTTGCTTCCTTTCAATAATGTCCTACACAAGGACAAACTCAACCAAGAATACAAGGCACAACTTGAGGTAGTAGCAGCCTCAATTCAAGTCATCTAGACCTAAATTCAAGTATTAACATGTTAAGGCCTATCTTCACCATTTGATCAAGACAACAAGGTACTTCTAATTGCTTGCCTCCATGAGTAAATCTAGAAGAAAATGCAAGATGATTTCACGTTGGATAGACTATCACTTGCATCCACCATGGAGGACATGCTAGAAATTCTTAAGCCACTAGAAAAATTAGGTATGTTGGTGATTAACACTGCTTATTAGGCCTAAGAAATATCTTACTAGTAGATCACCAAGTTAGAGCATTGATACTAGTTGGTCCAAAAGATCAACTTGTGCAAGACTAAACAATGGGTAGCACTAATGGCCTCCATCGATTGATTGTAGGATAGGTATCTCCTCCAACTTAGTTTTGAAATTTTTATTTTGATGAACTTCATGCCCAATGGGTATTCTAGGTTCACATCCTTCTGACATGTGAAAGGACCCTAAGAGTCACCAAAATATAGTAAATTATTCACTACATGTGACATAATTCCCTTTGCCTTGTTTGTGATTGAATAACAATAACCTGCAGCATTGATGTATCACCTTTGACATTTAGTTTTATGGTTTTGATTCTTCTCTACCAATCTCATGAAGAGTTCAAGTATTATTGCATGTACATCATTGATCTTGCCTAGTCGGATTGATCTAATAGTTCATGGGGCCTTCTACTAGTGCAATGGGGTAGTTTCTTGTAAAGTCTTGCCATTGTTCCATGTCAACTATTAAGTTCCTTTTCATTTGTACAAGTTTATATTATATGATGAGTCACACCTTTTCTAAAGTGCACAATGTTAGTTAATAATTTATTAACCACCAATGCCACATGGCATGCTCCTAGGGCTTTATGAAGAGCGAGGCATTTGCTTCTCTCCAAACTCACATGCATCATCTAATATTCCATCACAAGCTAATCCAACAACCTATGGGATGCATAACCATTCTTACACAAATCTTCCTCGCAACAATCCAAAGTTGTATACTCTTCCATTCATGGTTTCCTCACAACATGCATACATTATTCCTTAGCTTATCAATCTCTTGGAAGATCCACTACAATGCCAAAATTAAACTCATTTACAATGACCAATCCAACATTCATGGCCAATGACTTCTATCCTACATGATGCATAGCAATGGAAATCCACTTGCCCAATGTTCCAAAGTGTTGTACCATGTGATGACTTTCAATGAAGTTTCTACTAGAAGCCTCTACAATGTTCTCCAACCACCAACAAGAGAATTCATGGTGTTAAATTTGCAGACATATCACCTCCTCCTTGATTGGTTTGTTGAATGTAACTTCTATTTTTTGGGGGGAAATGTGTCAATGTAGGTGGGATTTCTTAATAACTACTAGCTTGCATGCTTATTAATAGTTTAGATGTAGTTTTTTATAGCTGAGCTACTAATCCTAATGTAAAAGATAAGTCTCTGATTGAGTGATTGGTAATTGATCTTTTTAGTCTAATGCTTGATTTTGGTCTTGATCTCCTTAAGGCTATATAGGGAAGCATATATGTGTGTTTCTAGAGAAGATTGTATTCATGTAATTGTTAAATGGCTGATGAACTTAATTAATTTAAGAAGCATGACATTGTCTAAGTGATTGTAAGACTTGTCTTAAATAATTTGTTAACTATTATGTGTACATGCTTGTTTTTTGATTATTGTATCTTGAGATATTAAGCTCTACTCTAATTTTAAAGACATATCTATTCCACGTGAGCATTTTCATGCATTATTTTCTTTCTATAATCCCTTCTCTTTTCCTTGCATTTACTTTAGACTTAGCTTAGGATAGATAAGGAGTTAGCCTTCTAACCTTGGAGATTGAATTAATGGTGGCATCCCACATGAGTTGGTCTTTCCAATTGTTGACAGTCACATGTGGTGCATTGATCTAAACCAAGACCAACGAACAAATTAACAACAAATATTGTTCATGAAAACACTGTGTAACATTAAAGTAAATGACAATTAGGTTATTTTCTATAGTCCATACTTTGTGAATTGACCAAATTTTCATTATTTTTTAAAGATTAAGTTAGTTAATCAGTAAATCTTGTAAATATTATTTTCCAATCTTTCCACACAAACTAAATATAATAGTAAAAGTATAATTGTAGTAATAGTAAATCATATATTTTCCAAAAAGAAATAATTTACTAGTTTTCTTATGTCTCTCTTTCTTCTTGAACTAGAAGAATTTACCTACCACTAAATATTTACAAAGAAATTCCATTCCTCAAAATTTTTGGTGATGACAACTTAATTTAATATCATAAAATTTCAAATAAGTTATGGTGATTGATAATTATGACTTGTTTGTTTCTAAAATAGTGATCTAAATGAATGATAATGGCAACATTTATGTTAGCTAAAGTGAAAAGTGATTCCTATGACAATGTCTGACCATGTTATTTTCTATTTGTTCTGCTTATAGTATTTTACATGTACTAGAATGAACAAACTAAAAAGCAAGTAGCTTCCTCCCATTTGCTTAAATCCACCCACGTAACTTTCAAAATTCTAACACTAAACAAAATTGAAACATTAAGATATTAATAAAACCTTTTTAATTAATAATTAAAAATCAAATAAATATTAAAATATTAGTAAAAAAGAACCATTACCATACTAAATTTTAAAACAACTCATTTATAAATATGTGTACAAGATAAAATAAAGTGTTCTCAAGCACAAACCAAAATTTAAAAACTTTGGAATAGTATGAGGATTAATCCTCATACAATTGGAATGAGGAGTGGGCATGGGTGTGTCATGAACATTGAGTATAAAAAATGATTGAGCCCAAAGTCTAAAATATTGACGACAAAACTCATCCTCTACAAATCTTAGAACTTTGTGATGACATTGATAACACTTAGATCTACCTTGTGGTGCTCCAAAGACTTGAAAATATTTTCCTTAAAGATGTCAAATAAATGGGTGTTCTCCTTTCACTCTGAGTATTCCTTCTCATAGCTTCTCACAAAGCTTGCATAGTGTGCCTCTAGATTTAACAAAGCATTCTAGGCATCAAAATTTCCTAGGATTTATACTTTTTCATTCACCATCTAATGAATAATTTGATTTTCTCTAACAACCTTACATAGACTAGAAAAATGATAGATAAGGCAAATAAAATTTTGAAAAGTGTTAAAGACTCCATTATTTTTTCAAAATAGGAGAGTTATGTTCCTTCTTCCTTAAATCTTTATTTATACATGGTGCAATGGCAATGAAGTCAATGTGAATATTTAGTAAAAAAGAAGTTCATGGGAGAATAGATGAATCCAAACCTTACATGTTAAGGTTAAATAGATTTTCACCTTGCATGTCCAAGAATTTGAGTTCGTTTAGAGAATGTAAAAACATATCTAAAGTGACAACTTTACTTATGACTAAGTTGCTTTCTTATAGCACATAAATTTGTTTTGCAATGTGAGACAAACGTTTGGATGTGAATTCCCACATAAGAATCCTATCAAGTAATAAGCATAGATGATTTTTTTAAAATGTGTGGGAAGCATAGAGTCTATAAATAACAACCCACTAAATACAATGTAGTTCATTGTCATTATTTCGGACTAATATGCAGTCAACCCATATTTGACCTATAAAGCTATATGATATATAACTTGGGAGAGTTATAACTCCATTTTTTGTATATTTATATCCTAAAAGAGTTTTGGAGAAACTTCTCAAAATCCTTTGTACACATAAGCATTGAATTCACTCATGATCGGAGCTAGGAAAGGCACTACAAATACAATTAAATTCATTTTTATTTCTTTTGCTTCCTTTTCACAAGTGATAATGGTTATCTGAATTTGAGAATCTTAATCTAGGAGTTCTTAAACTTTGACTATTAGACCAAATAAGTCTATTAATCCAATCTTGGCATCCTTTAAGAGTCGATTTGGAAAAGAAAAGTTGTTTATGTTCTATAACTTTTTAGCTTCTTTTGTTAAGGTCTTGATTTTATCTTTAACTAGATCTCCTATTCTATCAATGACTAAATATATTGTTTCATTACTCTTACCCTTCTTTGAGATCTTAAATAGGTCCTCTTTTGGATAAATGAGCATCATCTCACCATCTCTATTAACCCTCTTTACTAACATTTTCTCAAGTTATTAATCCTTTTGTCATATTAGAGCTTCATCAAGGGATTGTCCACGATGGACATTATCTAGTTCTCTAGTCACTCAACTTGTTTTTTAATGTCCTATATCTAAGGAGTGAGATTTGACTATAAGGAAAATAATTTGGATCCTACAAGGAATTTTAGTGGAGGTGTCATGGAACAATAACTTAAACCCAATGACAAATAAGAATCTACATAGTGTAGAAGAATTATCATCTATGCATCAAGAGGAACTCCCAACACTAGAGGAAATGAGAGACCCTTTATAGTAATGCCTTATTTTAATGGAATGTAAGGAACAAGATTTCTTAGAGAAGTAATTGTGGTTTGCCTCTTTTTGGTTATACTTCCACATTGACTTATCTCTCTCTTCACACTTGGATTTATGGTGCTTTCTTTCTTCTCCATTGCCTCCTTTTCTATTTCTAGATCCTTGTCTTTCACACATGTGTCTTCAAGATTGATGATTTGTGATTGCATGAAATAAAAGTCATTTTGGCTCTAGAACTCCTCTAATTTAGGAGTCACATGTTTAGGTGAGACACCTTCTTTCTCAATTGCCACCATGTTAACTTATGAATGATCTTTAGTAGATAAATGTGCTAGTTGCACTATAATCATTGTCCCTTCAACTAATGCATGTACAATCCCAAATGATATGACTTAGGATCCTCTAATTTAGTAGAAATCATATGACCCAATGATGGAGTATTAAGTTGTGTTCAATCTAGGTCTAGGTGTATACCTAGATGCTCCATGTACATCTATGTCATAGGTTGTGGCATTAGATTTCATCGTTGTGATGTAGCTAGCCTTTCTAGAACTCCATAATCATGCAAGGAATATAAGTAAAATGCATCATCATCTACCCATTCCTAATGCTTGAAGTTGAAACTATCTAGATTATTACAAGTGTCTAAGTTAATATTTTAATGTTAAAACTAATTTTGGAGGTTCATCATGTAAAGTGTTTAGATCTCATGAGCATCCATATGGGTGTTTATATTTCTACATATTCATTTATGTTCAATATTGTAATATCTAAAGTACCTTTTGATCTTTCAAATGTTTTTCCTTGGTTAGGAATAAGCTTGAGAAAACCTAGACAATCCTATATTGATTTGTAAAATTGTCTTAGTTAATTGTAAGTGAAGAATTTGTAGTCCCCATACAAAAATATGCAAATAAATCCCAAATATAGGTGAATTTATTTTTATTTAATTAAGGTTTAATTAAAAATTAAGAGAGTTATACTTCAACACATGTTGCTAGCATGATGACAATATGAGACTATCTAAGACTCCTTGATGTCAGATTGGATTCTAATATGTAGAACCATGTCCCTATCCAACATTCTTAAGGAGATTGATAATTAAGTTAATTTATGACCAATAATAATGTAAGTCCAAATGTGAGTTACATTGGTATCCTAAGCTTAACAATAAGGCCTCCATTGTTCTTGACCATATGGAATAACTCTTTTTCCCAATGCCTACAAGGGAATTGATAATTAATTAATTGGTATTAAAGATAAATGTACACTTTTTTATAAGATTATGAAGGTTGAAGTGATATATAAACTATGTTGTATAGTCCATAAGTTAGACATCAAATTTTGGATTTATTTGGACAAAAAATTGGAATTATTAAGTAATAATATGTAAGTAAAATTATAGGAAAACATTGCCACAAAATGAAGACAAGAATTTACATTGGAGAAACCCACATGTGGGAGAAAATTTTGGTAAAATTTGAGCCAATTAACCACTTAAATCCATAACTCTAATTCCAATATAGTTTTGAAGCATCTTGTGCCTTCTACGAACCTAAATATAACAATATTTAGTAACAAAGATCCCTAGCATAAGACCTCATTTTTTTGTTATTTTCCTAAGCATAGTCTATCTAGAAACTTGAATTTCTAGAATTGCTTGAATTCCTTGAAATTCCCAATTACATGCCTTCAAGATCCCTACTTGAATTTTACAAAATGTTATTGATTCTTCATAATACATAATAGAAGATCAAGAATCAAAGTAAGTTGAATGGTTGAGGAAATTAGAATGTCATGAGCCATTTCTCAATCATGTTGTGAAACTACCACTTTTCATCTAGAGTGATTATGAAACCATTACTTTTATAATGAAATATTGTTGTAAAATTTGAAACTTCCACTTCTGTTTAATGAAACCATAGCTTATCTAGATAAAACCACCTTAATGGTTACAATACTTACACCTATTGAAAACTTACAGTTTTGTCTACAATCTAGAAACATTCATTTTTCTAATTTTCCTCTTCTTCTAAAGCCTACTTTGATATGGCCCATACCATCCTAAACATCCTCTAGCATCTAAGTATCTACCTATATTATGAAACCTCTTCTTCCTTGTTATGAAGTCAAACCAACCCTTTTATAGGTCACACCCCCCAAGTATGGAGGCTTTTAATCCACTCAAATTATAGAGACTCAAAGTAATAGGGATGCTCCCATAAAGGATTGCATGGATACAATTTCACCTTGCACCCAAACCAAGATCCAGAAAACCTTAATCTCCAAATATTTACATGATGTGATAATGTCAAAGAGCTTGAACATGAAGGAACTAGATCAACATTATTTTCTTGGGTACAAGGGAATGATCCTAGTGCTTCTACTCAACAACCTTCCTCCATGAATATCCACAACCTCTTTAGGCTACTCCTCCTTTCATTTATAATAAAACATCATGAGCTTTTTCCCATACTTTTTTAGTGTAAAAACAGAAATTGCACACCTTGCAACTTTGTTATTATGTTTTTGTGTCTCTTTTAGCCCAAGCCCATGTATGTATATTTTTTGTGTTGTTTTGACCCCTTATCTCTATCCATCCATATCTCATTTCCTATATTTTTCCCATGGTCTTGTTTAGAGTTCCTCTATATCCATTTTATTTAATTATTATCCCCCTTCCATGTCCTAACCCCACATTTAATTTCCCTTTAAGTTATCCCCATTTTCTCCCTTGTTAAACCATTAAATGTTGTTCCTAGCCCCATCTTATGTTAAAATCCCAACTTTATGCAGGTTCATAAATCCTACCTTTTCAATCTTAAATAAAATGTAACCACACACTACAAGATGGCTTCCTTAGAGCTTAGTGTCTCATAAATATTGGGCCTAATTGTTATTCACAAATAATGCCCATTGTTTTCCACCTAATAGGCAGCCTTGACTTTTTCTCCTCCCATCACCAATTTGGAATGCAAGATAATTAATTGCTAGGAATTCCCACCTACTAAGTTTTCATCCTTGAGTTCCCTTACCAAGTTTTTTAAATCAAGCCACCTTTGCCTCATTTTAACATATGAAAAATAAATTTGTGAGTATTCATTTTATTTTTACTATCTATGTTCAAAGATGACACCCCAACATTTCTTAAAAAATTATAGGAGTGAGCTAGCTTCATCCCCAACCTCTCAAATAATTTTGATTTATCCCTTGGACAATGTTGCAAAAAGATCTGTAATGGCCCATCTTTTACACCAGGACATTAACAGACAAAAATAGGATGAACAAATTTTTCATGATGTAATTGTGACATGCGCATATCCCAATTACCCAATCATGCACTAGAAACGTCTTAACATCCCATGACAAGACTCCAACACATGACCCAAAATAACCAAGGTGACCACTTAGGGTCAAACACACCAACCAAATATAAGAGGAATACATACCAATTGTGTGGCAAGGTATTATGTCAAAAAATGTCCCCTTGGGGACTTTTCCCTCTTAAGGTTTAGCTCCTAGGTCCTTAGATTGCATTTAGAGCATCTTGCATGATAATTTTGACTCTCGATGAGAAAACCCTAAAGTCTTATGACAAATAGGACCTAGGGGTGCTATTTTAATGATCACTGAACAAAAATAGCAAGGTGGACTTGGGTGCTAACACCCTAGTCTTGCCCTATTTTGGGTCTGCCCTAAATTTAAATGTCATTTTTATGACCGTTATTTAGGTCCTATGCCGACAGCTCAAGTTTGAATTACAAAATTCTTAGCGGAAATGTTTATAGTTATATATAAGCATAATTAGGTTTCATTTGCAAACTAGATGGACTTTATGCATACTTGTGATTATAGAGCATTTGAAATATCCATTGTGTTGCATAGTAGAGCATTGTTATTGTGTTTGTGTTTGCAGATTTGATTCCATCTCCTCATGGCATGAAGAGCATCTGCCTTCCATGAGATCTACACTTCAAGGTGATATCTATTGTGTTTTTAATCATTTATCATTTGGATTTTTGCCTCTATCCCATAGGGATACACACTCTTATCTGACAATGGTGTTTGAAAGACTTGAATGTCTCTCTGGGGCTTGACTGAGGCAAGCCTCTAAACACCACAACCCCCTCCTACACTCCTTTGTGATTGCAAGTTATAGGTATTGAGTTTTGTGGAGTGGAGTTGCATAAAGGAGGTTCCAGACAATAGGGATTTAGGATCTGACAAGCAGAGGACTCTGGTGAACATTTTAGGACAAGGGTGCTAGTCCCTGTGTCCTCCATTTTTCTCGAGGTAGAAATGGAAGTACAGTACAGATCAGTGTCAGAAGAAGATCCAGATTCCATGAAGAAATTGTACCTTGGACTAGGGTGTTAGTCCCAGTGTCCCTGACTGTTCCACTTTCTAAACTTCCAAAAACAATGAGTTAAATATCTTTGTCCTTCACCTTGGTCTGAAAGGATTTGTCGTAATTCAATAATTTTGCATATTGTTTTTCTTATTTAGGGTTTTAAGTGAAATTGAGCATTAAAGTGAGACATTGTTAGATACATCTAAACTTTTGCATCATTCCAAGTGGCAGCCCAACCTAATAGGTGATTGCTCCTACTAGTGGAGATTCAACTTGGTTAATATGCCCTTGAATGTTTGGTGAGAATGGAGGATTTGCCTTTGAAACTTAGACCAAAACATTTCCCCCCTTTTTAAAAAACACTAAACATTTTGGTGAACCCATGTTTTTGGACTTTTTTCCACCTTGCTAAGTGTTGTGTGATAGATTTGCATTCATTCATTTTGTTGCATTTGAAAAACTACAAAAAAATTCAAAATTTTTCTAAAATTTCAAAAAAATTACATTCTAGGGTTTGTATTTTCACATAATTTGCATTGATTTAGTTTCATTTCATTTAAATTCTGATTTTATCATTAAATCTGAAATTTATTTTTCATCATACACTTATTGCATTCAAAAAATTACAAAAAAATTGAAAAATTTGCAAAATTTGAAAAACTTGTCATCTTAAGCTTGCATTTTAGCATAATTTGAATTAATTAGCATTTAATTTCATAAAATTTATGTTATTTTCATTATATCTAATTTAAATTACAGAAATTCATCATTTAGTATTCAATTGCATTACATTTTCAAGCTTAAATTGTCAAAAATTGCTTGAAATTGTGCATTTTTCATAAAAACCTAGTTTTGCATTAGCTAGGGTTTGTAGTCAAAATCGTGCTTCAGATTTTACTAATTTTTGAAAACACTCATTAGGACTGATTTCTAATTCTAGTGTTGTGTCATAGTGGTTTCCTTGCAAAATTTCATGTTTAGGGTTTGAAAACCTTCAATTTTCACTAGATTTGGCCTTATCGTCTCTCTAGATTTGCATCACAAGTGCGTTGTGAGAGATATTGTTGCATTAATTAAATTTTATCAGGGATATGATCTGCTTCCCCTCCTCAAATTCCTTACAACACCCTTTCTATTGGGCCTTTGCGTTGAAAATTTGTGAAAAATTGCATATTTTAGCTATATTTTCACTAGGGTTTGACTTAGATTGGCACTATAGGCATGTTGTGACAGATTTTATGGCATTAGGTGACTGATATCACTGATATAATATGATTTCCATCACAATTTTCCCCACAACACCCTTTCTCTTACTCATTTGCATTGAGAATTGTTGAAAAATCGCATATTTTAGCACATTTTTACTAGGTTTTGGCTTATCAACTCCTTAAACTTGCATCAAAAGCATGTTGTGAAAGATATTGCTACATAATTGGACTTTTATTAGGCATATTATTTCCTTTCCCTCTTTAAATTCTTCACAACACCTCTTCTCCTAGTGATTTGCATTTGAAAAAGTTGAAAAACCTAGCATTTTAGGTCATTCTCATACATACTTTTGCATTTGTTTCTTGCATAACTATTGAAAACCTTTTGAAATCTGATTTGGCATTCATTTGAAAACATACGCATGGCTTCTCACTACAACAATAGTGTTAGGCTTTCTCTTAGGCATTATTTGAAAAGACGAGCCCTTGAACTTGAAATAACATTGGCACATCATGACAAAGAAATAGTAAATACCGAAGGGCCTCTTTACATTGTAGTGAAAATAATGGAAAGACCTGTGGATGGAACACTTATAGACCCTAATTGCATGAATAATGTGGTTACGGAAGATTTTCTCCTTCAACATGATTTGGCACAAGGTTACTATCGACCGTCGGATTTGAGAATTAAAATGCATAATGGAGCTTTGATGAATACATTTGGAAAGATAACCTTATTGGTTTCGGTCTATGACAAGGCCGTGGATTAATTATTTTATGTTATCCCCTTATCCAACCTCTTCCATGTAAAACTAGGACATCCATGGCTTAAGGCTATGAATGTCGTTCCTTCAACTATTCACAAATGCTTAAAGTTCTGTTTGCATGGAGAGATTCGTAATATTCATCATAATTTGTACCAACCTTCGGCTAAGAGCAAGAACTTCACTCTTGATTACTTTTGACCTTAACCTAATATAGACCCTAAGCCATGAAGAGACCAATCCTTCCTAAACTATAGATGATACAAAGCAAAACAACTAGCTAGAGTGGTCAGGCTTCCTTTACAAACAATGAGGGAAGAACAACATGCATTTGAAGATCCCCTTAGAGAAAAAGGAAAACGACAAAATGACATAAGAATTACACAAGACTACTATGAATATGATGAGATACTTGGCATGATAGATGTGGATAAGGGAAAGTTTCATAACTCATTTCATCCATGAAAAGATGGTATCTATGCTGAGTTTCATCCCCCATCATTCTTACAAGGATCGGGAGGTTTTCGTCAACAACAAAATATTTCACCAAGACCAATGAAATTTGAATATAGTGCTTCCTCCTCTAATGTGCAAAACCCTATGGAAAAAAATGGCAATGCCTTTGAAGAGATAAGTGGTAAGACAATAAGGAATAGACAAGCAAGAGAAAGGAGGAAGAGAAGACAATCTTTTTCCCAATGAATTGCAACTCGACAAGAAAACATTCAACCTAACATTGAGAAAAACTGAGACAAACTTAACATTAAACAACCTAAAGATAAGAACAAAAGTTGGGCTATGGTACCTTACACACCTCTTTCCTCTAGCATTCGAGATTGGGAAGAGGATGATTTGCTCGATGACAACCCTTAGTTTGATTGTCCCTACAGGTAAGTATTTCTAACCCTTTACCTTCATGTTGTGTTTCCCCTGTGATGTGTTATGTGTTGTTTAGGCCTCCTAGAATGACCCTTGATACTCTTGTAAGGTCAAGGATACCGGGAGACCGCCTATGTTGTGACCTTCTTCTATTTATATCATCATTCTTCTACATTCCTTCTCCTCTATTTCCATTGTAGTGTGTTGTGTCTTATGGACATAGCGTTGTGGTTGGTGACTTGGGGGTAACCTCCTATGTGACTGTCCCTAAGGCACTTGTTTCTCCTCTCTTGATTTATTGTTTCCCTTCCTCTAGTGGTTCTATCTAGTGGGCAGATGACGAAAAACATATTATACTGATATGGACCTAGTGTCCCTTCAGCGAGAAATCAAAAAAGGACCTAGTCCATACATGACGATGGGGTTGATATATATTATCCAACGCTTGGCTAGTAGAATCACTCTATGTGATGTTGTCTTATCGCACTTACAAAACATAACAATACTGCTGCTCCGTGCACTTTGCCTATCTTGGATCTTGTTTTCCTCAGTTCTTTTTGTGAATGATTACATGCATTGTTGATTATCATGATTATATGGATGCTAACACCTTTTCTTGCAAGAAATTGTGTGCTTGTGGGAACATTTGGTGATCATAAAGTACATGTCACCTCTGGGGAGCATGGGCTTTGTGAGATCTCATGTTCCCTTGTGTGTTTTCTTCCTACCTTAACATGCTTGATATTGGTACACGATATCAACTACCTTAAGGTGGGGGTATATATAAGGTAAGCTGTCTAATTTAGATGTTAGTAAAGTGTGTTTGTAAAAACTTGAATCTATTGCAATAATTTAAGCCCTCTATGGAGGCAAGGATGGTGTATTTCTCAAAGAGATTGCACATCCTATCATTTTCTAAAAGTCCTCTATGGAGGCAGGGAGCGGATCTGAGACTACCTTAACCCTTAAGTGTGTCTTCGACAATTGTTATGGTGAATCCCAATCATCGGTGTGTTCCTATAATGTGCTTGAGATGGTTGAAACCTAGCAATAGGTTTCTTCCATTGCTTGTTTTCCATGTTTTCTCTGTCTTCCATGTGTGTGTATGGCATGTTTGTTCCCAAGCATAGTCCAAAGACTGGTGGCGATGAGTCCCTCCTATGCTTTGGGATTTGTATAGCATGCTTGATTTGTATGGCATGTTTGTTCTCAAGTGCATTCTAAAGACCGGTGGTGATGAGTCCCTCTTGCACTCTAAGATTTGTATTGTGTATATGTTGCCCCATGTGCAGTCTAAAGACTGGTGGTGATGAGTCCTTCCTACATTATTGGTTGTGTGTTTACTTTTCTTGTACTTGTATTTGCATTTCATATATGAGAAAAAAGGAAAAGAAATAATCACTGCATTCACTATATTCACTATGTTTTGAGTGTCTTCAATATTGTCTTCTCCATGTTTTACATGATTGTAACTGTCTTCTCCATGTTTTCCGTGCCCATTACAGTCTTTAATGTGTTTAGTGTGTCTTCTCTGTGCTTGGCGTGTTTGCTGTGTTTGTTGACCTTACTTTAATGCATGTATTGGCCTTGCATTTATACATACATTAAAGTGGGGGCTAAATGTTATGTCATAAAATGTCCCCTTGTGGGCTTTTCCCTCTTAAGGTTTAGCTCCCAGGTCTTTAGAATGCATTTAGAGCATTTTGCATGATAATTTTGACTCCCGATGAGAAAACCTTGAAGTCTTATGGAAAATAGGACCTAGGGGATGCTATTTTAATGATCACTGAACAAAAATAGCAAGGTGGACTTGGGCGCCAGTGCCTAGTCCTACCCTATTTTGGGTCTACCCTAAATTTAAATGTCAGTTTTATGACTGTTATTTAGGTCCTATGCCGACATCTCAAGTTTGAATTATGAAATTCTTAACGGGAATGTTTGTAGTTGTATATATAAGCATAATTAGGTTTCATTTGCAAACTAGATGGACTTTATGCATACTTGTGATTATAAAACATTGGAAATATTCATTGTGTTGCAGAGCAGAGCATTGTTATTGTGTTTGTGTTTGCAGATTTGATTCCATCTCCTCATGGCATGAAGAGCATCTACCTTTCATGAGATCTACACTTCAAGGTGATATCTATTGTGTTTTCAATCATTTAACATTTGGATTTTTGCCTCTATCCCATAGGGATATGCACTCTTATCTAACAACAGTGTTCGAAAGACTTGAATGTGTCTCCAGGTCTTGACTGAGGCAAACCTCTAAATACTACAACCCCCTCCCACACTCCTTTGTGATTGCAAGTTATAGGTACCGAGTTTCACGGAGTGGAGTTGTAGAAAGGAGGTTGCAGACAACAGTGATTCAGGATTTGACAAGTAGATGACTCCAGTGAAAATTTTAGGACAAGGGCGCTAGTCCCTATGTCCTCCATTTTTCCCAAGGTAGAAACGAAAGATACAGTGTAGATCAATGTCGGAAGGAGATCTAGATTCCATGACAAAATTGTACCTTGGACTAGGACATTAGTCCCAGTGCCCCCGACTATTCTGCTTTCTAAACTTTGAAAAAAGTGAGTTAAATATCTTTGTCCTTCACCTTGGTCTAAAAGGATTTGTCATAATTCGATAATTTTCTTACTATTTTGCTTATTTAGGGTTTTAAGTGAAATTGATCATTAAAGTGAGACATTGTTTGATACATCTAAACTTCTGCATCGTTCCAAGTGGCAACCCAACCTGATAGGTGATTGCTCCTACTAGTGGAGATTCAACTCGGTTGATATGCCCTTGAATGTTTGGTGAAAAGGGAGGATTTGCCTTTGAAACTTAGACCAAAAAATTTCCTCCCTTTTAAAAAAAACACTAAACACAAGACTAACATGATAACCCTATGAGAGGATGGAGCACTCTCCATGATAAAGGTCAAATGTCAATCCACAACCTTGCACTCTCATGAATACAAGGAATAGGATGAGGGTGGTAATCACCTCAAATCCATCCCAACATGATGCCACACAACCACAAGGTACACCAAACAACTGACTCAAGAAGGGGATCCATTAGGGAGATCACAACCATCATTGAAAATGACAACAACTAGATGACATAACACAATGCATGCTTCCCAAGACATAAATGGTCATAACTCCCAAAATGTATCACATCTAGTCAAGATAATAATATGAGAGGACTCATTGGACCATGGGGAACAACTTATGTATACAAATTTTCCTCAAAAAAAATTAGGAAATGATTGTTGTCTGATGGCTCAAGGACTTCAATGTGGAAAAGGACTCTAGTGCTTACCTCTAGTGTCTAGGGACTCTAGTGCTTAGCTCTAGTGTCCCACCTAGATGCTAGTGTCCATCCTAAGTTCTATAGTCCTTCCTAGGAACTGGAGTCCTTTCTAGGCACTGGAATCATTCCTAGGCCCTGGAGTCTTTCCTAGGTGCTAGAGTCCTTCCTAGGCACTAGAGTCCATCTGGGGCGCTAGTGCCCCTGAACAGTGCCCGAATGGAATTTTCACAAGGGCACAAGTTTTGAGATAGCTCTCATGCCTCCCCAAGGCCACTCTAAACCCCAAAAACACTCAAGAACCCCTCAACAACACTTAGGAGACAAAACAATAGCCCCAAGGCCTTTCAAGTTTGACAAGGAACATGCATGTCGAGAACACTCTCCCACAAGGGTATGGATCAACATGTAAAACAAAGAGAATTCCAAGGCATGAAGGAGAAGGTGAAAACCAAGTAAACACTTCCCTCAACACCTCAACACCACTAAATAAGACATCCAATTTTGACATGTGGCCAACGCACCAATCAATGTCGACATTCGACCTACAAGCCAGAAGGAGGGTTGACTACAACACCTCACCAAAATGAAACATCCACACGGATCCAAATCACATGTAATCCACTCAATCACCCAAAACAACATGCTATCTAACACCAAAGCATAAATAACTCAAATATAAAAAATTTATCCATTTACCAAATTGCATACAAGCCAAATATGATAAAGCCCAAATGAAATATCACGCTCATTCGACACCAACATCGAATCCGGCCAAAACCAAAAATAGAAATCTCAATGATAATGTGGGAAAAATACATCCCAATACATCAACATAACATAATATAAGAATATAGTATAAAACAGAGGACTCCAACATCCTCAGTTAGCCATTTTCAACACAAAAGAAAGTTACAAAATGATAAATTCCATCCAAAACATGATTCGTTTTCTAACCAAATGACATCATAAATATACAACATGACAGAGGCTACTTCCCAAACATGGAAGGATCACACTCCAATAGATAAAATATACAAAGTATGAATATACAACATAATACACTACCACCAAAATGCCCAACATGCACATAGAGTTCAATAAGTCAAAAAGTCCATAAATGAACCTAAAACTCATCTAGCCCCAAAACGATTTGCTCGAGGACCAATGGGGAAAATGGGGAAATGTTACCCACCTCCCAACCATATTACCATCATCAAGCATAATATAGGACTATGCCACTCTAGGCAACCCCCAAGCTACGATGAAGACAATCATGGCAAACCCGCTATCATGGCCATCTCACATCAATCCAAGGAATGCATAGAACACTCAATCAAGTACAAATGTCACAAACACATCACTCACACAAGAGTCACAAGATGGAATCACATATAAGTATAATAAGGAAACTCACATCACTAGTGCTCACAAAGCACATGCAACTACTCACGCCGAAAAGAGCATAAAGGCAACATATGGCACACACACCAATCAATGCAAAAGAAGGATAACACCCAACAACAAGAATATCAATAATGGTATCACTACTCTCATATGAGTCTCAAGGTAAGGATGCCACCACTCTCATAGGAGCGTCAAAGTAAGGATGTTCTAATCTCATAGGAGCCTCAAGGTTAGGATGTTCCACTCTCATTTGAGCCTCAAGGTTAGGATGCCACCACTCACGCACAGAGCCTCAAGGTACTCATCTACCACTCATACATAAGAGCCTCAAGGTACATGACTACCACTCACACATAAGAGTGTCAAGGTATACATTTATCACTCATACATAAGAGCCTCAAGATATACATCCACCACTCACACATGAGAGACACAGTGTGTACAACAAACATTCTAGTCGTTCAAAATAGGCTCAAGGGGAACTTCTTCAGTGCACTCCTTGCATCCAACATCATCCAACGAGTTGGGAACTATCCAACCCACACAAACAAAGGTTTCTTCCTTCAAGGAACTCAAAAATAGAAAAAGAGTATTTTACCCCTGAGGGCACACTTCTCAATGCAACTATAAAATTAAATATATGGGAGAATACATCATTCAACATAACATACAAAATTTAAAATTTTCCAAAATTCATAAAATAAAATAAAATAATGTCTAGGAATATCTAGGGTTCAACATTGATGGATCTTGAAGCATCCTTCCCCAAACCCTTTACCCAAAAAAGTCAACTTTGGAATTACAGAGAAATACAAAATTTTGAAAACACCCTCTTGTTCTAAATTAATCCAACATCAATCTTTTCCACTCACATAATTTTTCAAACAAAATATGATAGGTCAAAATAGGGAAATTCATGCACTTTTCACGTTTCCTAATAAATCAAAAAACTAAAAATGCAAACATACCCTCTTGTCCCAATTCTACCCAGCAACACACTTTTCACAAACCATTTCAATTTTAGAAAATTTTGACAAGGTTTGGGTAGGAAATTCAAATTTCCAAAAATAATATTTTCTACAAAATAAAAATTGCTAAATAAAAATAAATACATATCAAATAGGAGAAATACCTTACTCAAATTGAAGCTATGGAGTAGGGGAATCTTTTTCATTGTTACTATAATCTGATCTGACGAAGAGATCTCCCGATATGAGCAAATCCAATTTCTTCCAAACAAGGGTTTTAAAATTCCCATTTTTTGCTCTCCATTTGAAAAATTACATAATGAAAATAATAAAGCACTTTTTTATAAATATCTCTCCTTTCAAAAATATATAAACCCATTTTATTCTTTTCCACAATATAAAATTGCTTTAAACACTAATATTTCAAATAGAATTTAATCTATTTCAAACACCAAGCAATTAATTAAAAATGCCTTTTCAATTAGATATTTTCCAAATACCTACTAAATCATTTAAATGCTTTTCTCTTAACTAGGAAATGATAGCATAAATCAATGATTTTTAAGGGATAATAAATCAATTTGCATGCCAAGGATACGTAGAATCGCAAAAGCAATAAATTAAATGCACCCAAGAATACATTCATAGGTCCATCACAAGGGGAATCTAGAATCTCAATCGATTCGGATGAGGTTTTCACTAGTTTTAACAACACAAGGATCATGAGGTGAGATGACCAAGCGTCCCATGTCATCTACTCTACATTCACTCATTGGTCAATACCTATAATTTCCCGCACACTCAATGCAAACATTACGTGAAACTTCCCAAAACATGACAATAGTCAAAGCAATGATAGAAATTACATAAGTAAATATTAATCATTTAAAATGCACATTTCAATTAAATCAAGCATTCGTAAAATACGATCAATATGAAATTAATCATCTAACATATTCATACTGAAGGAAATCATATGCATCCACCCAACATGTTATTTAAATGAAAACAATGAAGTTGAAACTCCAATAATATAAGAATACATGACCTCGTTGGAAACTCATCAATAGTCATACAAAACATCTCATAAAGCATATAGACTACACCCTCAGAACACCTCGATGGAAACAACCTCATCGATAAGATCAATGCAACGATGCCAAATCATGAGAACTCACAAAACACTAGAGAAATACTCAATAACATATCTCATAATGATCCAATATTAGGATTAGCACACCAAAACTCATCTATCACACAAGATGACAGGGGTTGACATAGCTGGGCATTACTTCCTCACCCCCTTAGAATGGACTTCCTCCTAAAATTCATCCAAGGTAGGATCACCACACCGATAAGCATACACCTCCAACCATTCAAGGCTGTCCACATTAATCACACAAGATCAAAAGAGAAAGACAAGGGAAATATAATATATTTCCCACACCATCACAAGGCATCATTCCAAAATAATGACAGATTTTGTCAAGAAACAATCACTTCACTCAAGTACACAAGAATTTTCTCATCAAGAGAATATCAATCCACAATCACCACTTAAAAGAATATGCAACCAATGCGTAACTTACATAACACAAACACCCACATAGAGAAATAGATGGATAACGATTTCCCCATAACGACCCACATCTATTTCCTATCACAAAGATTTTCCATCTCAACTCCCTCATAACATTCTACCCAACATCCAGTGCTAGATAGGGTAGAAAAGAACATTTCACAACACAGGACCAGTGATTCCAACAATTAAAAAATAGCATAGTCACAACGCTTTCAAAAATACTAAAGTGAAAGAGATCTCAATTCCAACAATAAGGTAAATAAATGCTAGTAATTTTTCAACAATAAGTCAAATGCACCCATAAGAGTGATTGGAAAATAAATTCAAAGATTTGTGGCTAAGCTACTCACAACCAAAGATAAAATAATCAATGCTGGTCTTCACAAGACAAAATAAAACTCACCAATAACTGAAAGAAAAGTTCACAATTCTTGAAAGTTATACATTTGCATTCACTACATGACCATTTCTAGTCACCAAGGGAGAAGAGGGAAAATAACCCATACAAAAACATGTATCATCATAGGGCATCCCTCATCGATACATAAAAATCATGGCATCACACATCAATCACTCAAGACTAGGGAAAGGCCAATCATGTAAAACATGCAATCAAGGATCCTTCCCAAGCACTTCACAAAGAAAACACCAACAGAAGACTTCACAAGACGTGTGACAAAGTCACTATGATAACCACACAGGAGAATGGATTTTCCTCCATACACAGGTCAAATACCAATCCACGACCTCGTTGTCTCACACACCCACAGAATAGGATGAGGGTATTAACCACCTCAAGTCCATTCCATGATGAACCAACACACACACAAACAACCCAGAGCTCCCAATGCTGCAATCTAGCTCTGATACCAGATGTAATGTCCCAACTTTTACACTAAGACATTAATAGACAAAAATAGAATGAACAAATTTTTCATGATGCAAGTGTAACATCCTCATGTCACAATTGCACACAAAGCACAAAAAATTACCCAAGTGCCATACAAAGGCACTAGAGAGAAGGTGGTGGAATACACACACTTCTCCAAAAGAGACAACCATACAAAACACTAAAGAAATACTCAATAACATTTCTCATAATGATCCAATATTAGGATCAACACACCAAAACTCATCTATCACACAAGATAACAAGGGTCGACATAGGTGGGCATTAAGAGATCTTTGATAGTAGGTGGCTTATTTCCAAGGGCTTTCATTGGGTGAGCCATTTATTTTTATGGTTTTTATTTGGAATTTACTTATTCTTTGATTTTCTATAGGATCCTCTTCATAACTAATCCCACACCCTCTAATTCATTTTCATCCAATTTTCATACCATTTTAATCCATTTTTCCATCTCCTACACTCTCCATTTCCATTGTTGAGTCTATAACATTTTTGTGTCTGTAAGGATGGAAATTAAATACTTTATAATTTTCATAATTCATTTTACACTCACTTTGGTTTCCACTCCTATAGCATGTTTTAGGGTGCACTAAGCCCTTAGCCTTGACCTTTTTCCTTCACTAGAGTGCCAAATTTTTACATCATTTCCTAATACCTCTCTCTAACATGAAACAATTATCCTAGTTTTCAGTGTTTTCTCTAGAATTCTAGCATGACATGTAGATGTTCACACAATGTGCTTGT
Organism: Cunninghamia lanceolata; assembly: GCA_027924645.1. NCBI lineage: Eukaryota > Viridiplantae > Streptophyta > Pinopsida > Cupressales > Cupressaceae > Cunninghamia > Cunninghamia lanceolata. The sequence goes on from BSBN01000317.1 coordinate 5,242,876, forward strand.
ACCCTATAAGTTTTCCAAAATTGGAACATTGGTTTTTTGACCCAATTGTTTATTCATAATGATTGTAATGCTCATATGTTGAAATAAACACCTCTGTGCTCAAATCTAACCCTTCACCTTCCTTTCATTCCTTCTTAAAACTAATCTTTTGAAAAATATGCTTTCAAGATGCAACTCTTCTCCCTTGGCTATGTTGGGAATTAAGGTGTCTCAACCTTTGCAAGTTCCTAATGTTGTATTTATTTATTTTTTCCTACTATTGTATTTTACTATGTAAATCTTATTTTTTCACTTTGTGGGAATTGGTACAGTGATGTGTCATCCTACATGGAATGTGACTAGATGTATGTTTTGTCCTCATATGAGGAGGTAGGCATCTCATATTTACTTAGCATAGCTTTGCCATGTGTCAGCACCTTGTGGTCATGTATCATGAGTTATGACAAATTCTATGACATGTAAGAGATGAAATGACAGGTGTGACAAGTTGTTAGTATGTGGTGATTGATCATGTTGTAGGGCTACGGGTACATGTATCAAGATAAATTTTAGTGACTTTTTCATCTTAGGTTTTCCCCCAAAATAATTAACAGTGGAGTGCAGTGCCCCTGAAGCAAAAAAATGCCCTATATTTAATAAAGGTGTCGACAATTAGTTTGTTATTGGCCGACATGGAAAAACTGACATTGGATAACTACCAAAGAGGCTTGATAAATAAGCATCTGAAGAATGTGAAAGGTCATGGGATGCGAATGAGAATCAACATTTGTGTACTCCTAAAAGAGCTTGCCTTGCGAGTGTGTCGTAATCATATTTTGATTTGATAATACATTGTGCAGGTTTTAGAGTGTGGAGTTTTTTACCTAAAAGGGTTTTCCCCACGTATATCTTGTGTTGTGAGCATTGTACTTGTTTTTGATGTGTTATTACCTTTCTGTTAATGTGCATCTAATAACTTGTAACTAGAAAAGGTTAAAATTTGCATAATGTTTCTCATTTGATCAGTGTAGGAAGTTGTTTCTGCATACATTGTTTCCTTTCAGGCTACATATTGCTGAATAGAACTCCATTACTAAAATCAATTCAAGGGTTGATGCTATTAAACTGGTATTAACCTCTCCAAACTGCTCACTCCTTCCTTCTTCACCTTGCTAGTAGTATTGTTTTAACAAGTTTTGTTCATGTTTTGATAGTGTTACAACTCTTATTTATCATTTCCATCTATATTTATTTTAGAAAATATCTTGGTGACTATCACCTCCTCTTTTATCAATCAAAATGTATATTGGGGTATTATTCCTCATAAAATAGGGTTCTAGCACTTATAGATTTATTTTAGTATTGTTGTTTTTAGTCCTAGACATATATAGGCTAAGTGCACACACTCTCCAATTAAATTTTCCTATTTTAATTACTCGTAGAGGTTGAAAGACCAAAATAGGGGCTTGACCATTCTTGGAAAGCTTCTAAGCATTCACCAACCTTTTTTGTCCTTAGCTATAGGTTTGTTGGAATCTTCCTCACATGGAGGTTTGCATGCTTTATTTCTCCTTTGTCATTTCTATTTTTTCACTTAAAATAAATATATTAAATATTGATTTCCAACATTCCTATGTGGTCTAGTATATTCTCTATCTACTGTGATTGTTGTTCTTGCCTCCTAGTGTATAGGGGAAAATAGGTTCTAGTGATGTAGTTATGTTTTGTAACTTTTATGGATGACAACACCCCAAAAGGATGACAGTGTGTCATGCTAGAATCCTAGATAGTGGTCTACCTACTTGGATCCTAGGTTCCTCATTTCCTATTGTTTCTACTTATGAATCTACTTTCTATTTTATTACTTTAATATCTAGTTATTTACATTTTTCTCAGCCCAAATCATAGTTTTAGCTTGGAAAACATTGCTTGATAAGCTAAAATGTTTTGAATATTTCTAGTTGACTAATGTTTCTTTATATTATAGAGCAACAACAAACATCTTCTTTTTAAAACTACTCTTATTCAATATAACTAGGTTTTAAGTAGGTTTAAACATTCAAAACCATAAAATCTTCAAATCCTATCTTACATTTTGGTGAACCTAACATGTTAAACCTCTTTTGAAAATGTCAGATCTCTTTATTCAAACATTCAATGCCTTAAATAAGACCTTCTATAAGGATGAGTTTGATATGTTGGATGAGGTATCAGATGACTTCATACATGTTCCTTGCTATTCTCAAATTGAAAAAACAATATTTGTTATTTCTACACAATATTATTCTTCTTTCCTAAATCTTGTTAACACTAAATTTATTTTGAGCTCTACAAAAGAGCTCGAAAAACCAAAAACATTGTGCATGGGGTACCTAATTTACCCTTGGCTTCTCTTCCTAAAATCATTGTTCAAGGTATCCTTGATAATCCTTGACCTTCTAATTTTTGTACTCATATTTCTTAATGTGTCTCATGTAATATGCCTTTGACTATTGACTTCCATACAAAAGCACATACATATAACACTTGACAGAACAAACAAATTAATCCTATCCATATTTCTCTTCCTCTGTCAAATCTTATTCTTCAACTCTTCATCTATCTATTAGGAGCACAAAAGAATATGATCTCATTAAAAAACTATAATTACATAGGCTAAAATATCCTTGTGGGATTTAATACAAACTTCTCCTTATTATGGCATCCTTCAGGAGGCCTTGCAGAAGATTCTTGTTTTGTCTTCTATGAAGATAAATGAAGTCGACACTCTACTTGAGTGTATCTATACCAATACTATTGATATCATTGTTCTATAATCTAAACTTCCTCCTCTTGAGGTTCACCAACAAAATAATCCTCTCATTATCATTGTTGGCATAAACCCTATTATAATTAAGCATACACTTATTGATAATGCTTCTACTATTAACTTATGTAATTTGGACTTTCTAAAGTATATTAATATTGACAAATCTTCTATTTCACCTTCTGAGATTTACATAAGAGGTTTTGATAACATTAGCTTCCAAACTATAGGCACTCTTACTTTTCCCATTAAGTTAGGCCCTATCACACTACCCACCATGGTCCATGTTGTGCTAGGGAGTCTCTCATATAATGTTCTCCTTGGTAGGCTATAGATTCATGCCATGGGGAAAGTTCCTTCTACTCTACATTAGTTTATAAATTTTGTTTATGATGGAAAAACATTTAGATTAAGGTTGATCATGACCCCTCTCAGCATTTTCACAAGAAAAATTCTAGTTTTGAGGAGTCTTCTCCTACTTATATCCTTCATACTTTTATAACTTCTTCTGGACTAAGAGACACACATCTTTGTCACAATCTATTGACAATGTGTGCCTCTTCATCATTCTTGTCTTTCTAATGCATCTCCTAGTGATGACTTGGGCTCCTTAAATTTCATCCCTTCTTTCATGGGTGAGTATAAGGTTGATCCTTCTCACTTTGGAATCCCTAAAATAAACTCACCTTCTTCTCCAACACATTCTCCTAAGTCTCCTAAAGAGCCCCCTTCCACTTCTTAATCATGTGACTATACAACACATTTTGATCATGCTAGTGATGAAGACCCTCCTTTTGTCAACGATAGAAAACTGTTATGGCTTGGGTTTCAAAATTCTTTCTAATTATAAATATAAGGGAAATGGTTTAGGATGCATGGATCAAGGCATTAAGGTAGCTTTTGAACCTATACTGCACCTTTCCATTATGGGTATTGGTTACCAACCTCCTCATCCCTCTAGAGATTCATATCATAATTTTATTGATGTAGCCATGATTTCTTCTACTTCTTGTTGTTTACAACATCTAGAGTTGATTATCAAATCATCTCAATCTAAAATGATTTCTTTAGGTATTTTCTCTACTTAAGAATCATTGGCTAAATTTCTAGATGTTTATGGGCCTATTCTCCTTTGTATCATCATGATCATGGATTCATTTGCCATCTTAATGCACATGCATAATTTGATGAGTCTTCCATGTTGATTGATGATCCTATTCTTTTTCATAGTACCCTCTTAGTGAAGTATACTATTGTAGCATCGTAAATTGTGCTTCACACTTTATTTGGCACTCACTTTAGTGTCCACTCCCCTAGTGTATTTTTAGGATCACTTGTTAGCCTTACACTTACCCTTAACCCACAAAGATGCTTTCTAAATGTTGCTTTAACCCTTTCTACTTATTCTATCCAAAAACTTGACATAACCTTGGCAATGCCCCAAGTCATCTAGAGTTTCTAAGAAATAAAGTTGCCTAGACAAAAGCACTAGGTGCAAATGTCAGTGCGGCATGCTAACGTCTTGAAAGCATCTTTCTCTTCAACCATTTTTAGAAGGTGTGTTTTTACTTGCATGGTATTCTAATATTTTCTTAATGTCTATCCATGCCCAAATAACTCCTTTCCAAAAAAAATTCCTCTTGCCTCTTCTATAAAACCCTATCAATTTTCCATTTAAAAGGATCAATTTCACACGCTAGCAAATCTCTACCAAAATTACTGCTCACTCTTATTTTACTTGTGTCATTGCTATTATATGCTCATTGTCTATTGCAAATTATCAAGAGTATTCATACTTTGGTTTCTTCACACTCTTCACAAGGTTCTCATTCGAGATCACTATCCTTTCGATCAAAGCTTTATTTTGTTCTCTAACATGATAGTCTCCCAATGAGATCCTTGTAACTGCTTTCCTTGCCTCTATCAATCCATTTAGATTAACATTAATATTTACGGGTTAAATATCATTTCCTTACTTGTTTATATTCATAAATCATTTTGTCACTACTCATTACAATTCTAGACGCACTTAGAATTAAATGCACACGCTGTTTATAAACATATCAATCTCTCTGGCTGTTGTTGAGGTGGAAACACCAAAAACAAGGTTTGACTAAGGCAAACTCCTATACAACCCAACCCTTCTCCGTTCGTTCAATTGCAGGTTATGCGAGAATGTATTTCGAGCACACGAGAGTTTACATTTTCCTTTTCCCTTTCTTGTCATTTCCCTTATTTCATTATCATAGTATCATTTTCATCCATTTCTCTCATTTGTAGATTTCTGTGTAATAATCATTACATTTGTTGTCAATAGGAAACTCTTAAAACTTGTGCGAAGCCGTACAGGTCCAAGTTTCTGATTTTATGTGGCATACAGACTATAGCACAACACGTAGAGATCCATACAGCACACTATCATCCTAGACAATGAAGCTTCTGCCTAGTGTCAAGTTCCTTGTGATCTGTTATTTTTGTTTTTGCATTTATTTATGTAAACCAACTTGTCAATCTCTGTATTTTCCTGTTTTATCATGTCTTTGTTAGTTTTAATCAATAATATTTAATCATTTCATTTCCAATTGCAACAAAGGGATATATCTCAGACATTCTCCCTCTTCTAAATTAGATAGTAGTGAGATATACGTCTTCATTAGCTAGTATCCTGATGTGTGACAAAAAGTTATTCTGATTAGATATAGTTTAGTTAGAGTTAACTTTCCCATATCACATTTTGGTGAACTTGACATGTCTAAAACACTTGAAAACTTCAAAACAAAACATTGCTTCTCTTCTTCTCAACAAACACTTTTGTTTTTTATTCTCAAAACAATTCTCTTTCATCTAATCTTCAAATCTTAGAGTACCTTGTGCATTAGGGAGTTCCTACTAGTTTATGAGCTTCACAACCTAGTGCTTTGACTCTGAATTTACCATTCGTAGAAGTTTAAGATTACTCATGGCTTCCCATGCTCTTGGTAGCTCCATCTCCACTTAGCTAGAAATTGGCATCTTTAACTTCTCGATGGGAAGTTCTAGAGTACAACCACCTATTTTCTCTTTCTCTACCACAATGGTAATCCCTGGACTACAATATTTTGGAGAGCCTCTCAATATAGACACACTCATGGCTCATGTGTCCCAAGCCCAAATCCAAACATTAGACAATCACTTGGATAAATTTTAAGATTATTTGGGTATAGACCACCTAGCTAGCTAGGTTGTCCCTCTTATAGAAAACCTCTAAAAATTGTTAACCAGTAATCCACATGGCATGGATCTTCTACGTGGTCTAGCTCACATTATGAATAGTAATATTCCAACACTAGCTAGCTACACAGAAATCATCAATGAGTCACATTCAAACTCATCGAGAGCTCAACTTTCGGTGCCTATGCCAACTTCTTCTACATCCACATTCACTTCTTCCTAAATTTCTACAAGCACTACTCAATCAGTAAATGTCAATACAAATTCTATTGGAATGGGTGGGAACCCTATAAATCAATATGGGTTTTCTCCCCCTTCATCTTCTTTACCATTAACTTTTCCAAGATCCAACCTCAAATTTTCCAAGAAACCCAACAATTTTATTCCACCTGTTACCCAAACTTAGTCCACTCATACCACCGACCCTGTCATCACCTAATTGATCCAAAATGTTTATTCTCTCTAGAAACAATTATCCAACATCTCTACATCCACGTATCAACTAACAATCCCTTCATACTAAATTAGAAGTCCTTTGTCCTTAGCCATTTTCACTTCTCCCCTTCCCAAAACTTTGACGCTCCACTCTTTGATAAGTATACTAGTAAAGGAGACCCATGTAACCATGTATCGGCATTCATTGCCTTATGCAACGATTTCATATTCCAAGAGTAGCTTCTAGAAAAAAATTTCCCAGGTCTCTCAAATACACCATGTTGGATTGGTTCTACTCTCTTCCTAATCACTCCATCAATTTTTTTCAACAACTCGTCAATCAATTTCTCCAAGACTTCTAGGAAAACATTGGATTGTAGGTCACACACATTAATCTCATCCACTATAGGCAAGGTGCAAAATAGCAAGTCACTGATTTCATCAGCTTCTATCAGGCCCTCTTTCTGTAGATAGCTTATGCACTCCTAGATTTTGACATGCAGTGGGTTTCATTAGAAACCTGAAGCCTCATATACGAGCTAAGATTCTATTAATGTGTTATCCTTCATTTACACATTTCTACATGGCACTCCATGACTACCAGCAATCAATTAGTTAGTATGAGGGATCTTCCTCATATACTCCCACTAGGCAGTCTGATGCCCCTTCATCATTCCAAAATTATAAGAAAAATAAAAATTACATTAAAATAAATTCTTCTAATAATGTTCAACATGTAGTGGCCACCGCACCAACTCAAAGTGATATGACCCTCTCATCAAAAAATAACCCAAGGACTTGACAATTCACTCTACTTTCCAAATCCCTCTATGCTATAATACAGCAACTTATAAACAATAACCTTGTCTAGTTGCCACCAGTCCATCTTGTCAACACCACTAGACACTTGCCACCTTCTTATGACTCAAAGGCCTTCTATCAATTCCTTAGATTGTCTGGACATGACATCGAGCGATGCATAAACATAAGATGAAAGACCTCATTGACCAGAATGTCATCCAAGTCTCTGGAGTGAACAAAAAAGGGAATAAATTTGTTGCTTCGCCTAATCAAAACCTCCATATTTACACAAACACATTGCCACATCACTCCACAAATCTAGTTGAACTTCCTTCTGATCATGTGGTTACTACTATGTCTACTGATGAGCCTACCACCCCCTTAGCCAAGATGATTTCCATGCTATATGATTGCCCTGGCCCTAGTCGATTGCATTCTATTCATGAATCAGTCATCTCTTTCACACCCATTGATGCACCCATGCACATATACAATGGACCTCTATACATTACTACCCTAGTCAATGAAAATCCCACCAAGGGAATATTAATTAACCCTATGTGCATGGTGAATGTAATCACAGAGGCATTTCTATACGTACATGAAGTATATTAGGACAACTACGAGCAATCAAAATTCCAATGTTGAGTGCATGATGGTCACTGTACCTTGGGTTTGCTTAGCCTTCTTGTCTGGGTGGGACCAAAAGTCTTGGATGTTCTCTTCTCAATCATTCCCCCTCAGACTAGTTTCATGTCAAGTTGGGCCATCTATGCCTCTCTTCCATGAGAGTGATCCCCTCTGTAATCCATAAGTGCCTAAAATTCCCTCACGACAGTCATGTGCACACTATTTATCATATTGGGTTTAAACCTCTCATGTTAAGAGGAAATTTCTCCTTGGATTACTTCTGGTTGATACTTCCTGAGCCATTGCAACCACAAAATGATTTCTTATTTCTCTCATATCAGAAATTCAAAGCAAACCAAATAGCTCATTTATCCATCAATGCTTCCTCTTTGATCCAACTAACTACTTCCCCTAAGGTCCCTCAATCTCCAGTGACTGCCTTTGTCCCTCCTCCTACCCCACAGGCAAAGAAGGGAAGACAACCTGAATCAGTTAACCCTGATCATCCCTGAGCATCTAGAATTTATGTAGAGGTCCCACCTCTAATTTCTTACCCAAGACCTAGAGGCACATGACCCGCACAATCTAGACCTTCTCAGCCTTCAATAGTTGCTCCTATTCCTCCTACATCTCCAGAGACTCAAGGAAAGTAGCCCATGGTGCGGTACCCTTCCCCTTTGGTCCTTCAATCTTCAGTGGTAGCCTCTATTACTCTAGCCCCTCTGATGGCTTGAGTAAAGCAGCCCACATTGAGAGAGCCTCCCCTAGTAGTACCCTAGCCTTCTATGGCTCCTTCTATTCCTCCTCCTACTCCTAGAGTGAAGGAATAAAGGGAGCATGTGTTAGGAGACTCCTTAGTTCTTCCTACAGATGCTTTGAGCCACACTCGATGTAACCACATTGTGAGATATTGAAAGCATCATTAACGTGCTACAGCTTGTGATAATGTGGTAGGAGATGGACCCCTTCCCACACACCCTCTTCCTATGCGGTTGACCCCATACTTGGCTCCACCTTCTTAGCTTTATGTTCCCTCTCCTGTGCATGATTCTCTCTCGTCACCCACTCCTATCTCTCCACTGATTGAGCATGATGAAAGCAACCCTAACCCAGTTCAATTAGTCCTTTCTCCTTCTACGAAGAGCCCCATCCTTCCATCCATCCCAAACATACCACCCCTTAATACACCCTTGGACTTGCCTAATGTTAGTGTCATATCTAGTACCACTCTATCAAAATTAGTTCATGTTATGTAGAAAAAGATGGTTTGTTGATGAGATTGGTAGTTTAATTAGATCCTCCTTTCACTACATACATTCAAGGACATTAAACTACGTTGAATCACAACTTTTTTAAGTGGACTCAGCTATAGGTTTGGTGTCACTTGGAATGACAAGGAAATTTGGAATTTGTTGATTAATTTGTTAAACCTTAGTCTGATTAATCCTAAAACCCTAATTATGCAAAATCATAAAGAAATGGATGAAACCCGACAAATGCTCACATAGGAAGACACTAAATGCAGATTAGATACATACCATATTTGAGATTTTGAAAGGAAGAAAATTTAGGAACAAAAGAGAAGGCACCCTTGTCTAGTGCAATGCTTTTTTATAAGGGCTTTAGGATATTTTCTGCTACAAACACTTCAGAGATTCCTGACATGTTGGCCACTTGGCAAACATCATTGATAGAGACACTGCTGGTGTGAGTTGGTTTGGCTAAGCATGATATTTGATGGTGTTTTCATTGATGACAACAAGAAAATGAACAAGGTTGAAATAGAGATTTTGGTCTGGCAAAGGAAGACCTAAGGAATTTAGCTAAGTGTTGGAAGAGTTCAGAGACAACGACAGGAAGACAACACTTTGATTGGCATTGGTCCGTAGTTGAAGATCTAGTCATGCGGTTCTGGTATGATATTCCTAGTCCTTATATGATCTTAAATACAAAGTTTCAGCTTTTGATCATCTCTGGAAGTATACTTTCAAGTTGCACGAGTTTAGCATTGTAGAGAACAGAGGTAATAAGAGTAGAACACATATTTGTTTTGATCCACATTCCTCCAGTGTTGCATATTTTTTTATGTGATTTTTAGGTGTTGTAAACACTTGTATGAAGTCTCTAAATCCAGATTTACAGAGTTTGAAGTCCACCAGAATGATAGTTTTGAGCTACTGAGTATCGCTACTTAGTTTGACAGAGTTTAACTGTGACAGGGCATGTGTTTTGATGGTCTGCATTTTGCCGCAAGTTGATATCATGCTCTGTGGTTCTGAAGATAAGATTGGAGATGTCTAAAGAGTCTTTGATATGAATTTGAGAAAGTTTTGTGGTTTGCAATAAAGGTTATGATTTGACAATTAGACTGAACCAATGACAGTTTGTGTTTGAGGCCAACCTGTTAGTTTGATTTGTATGTGGCAATTTCTATTGATTGGAACTTTATCCTAAGTGATTCTACAGTTGGGGTTAACATATGAGAATGTGTTTCAAATGTAAATTGAGTCCGCAAAGCATTCTGGTGAGTGAATTTGGCCGACAAGCTACATGTTGATTAACTACACTCTTCATCTTAGTAGGTTGACCTAATGTGGAGATTCTAAGTGTTGTGGATATATATATGAGATCCAATTCAATGTTTGGATGGAGTGTGTGTGTGACATGTGAAAGATTGTGATTTTGTGAAACAAGTGTAGAAGAAGACAAATCTTATCTTCATGTAATAACACAGCAGTTGAAGATGAAGAGTTTTGAGACAGATTTATGAGCATCATTGGAGTTGTAATCATGCATTTGCAGATGTAATTTTAGAAGTTCATTTTGGTAGTGAGCCACCCTTCTATCTACTTCTTTCTTTTGGCAGTAGGCCACCCCTTGGTAGTGAGACTTTTTGTAGTGAGCATTTTGGACAGTGAGTCCTTTTGGGCAGTGAGCCTCTTTGTAATTTGGTATTGTTACTACATAATATATTATGATCTGGAACACTTGATCACAGTTTTTCTTCTACAAACACTTCAAAGATTCTTGACATGTTGGCAACTTGGCAAACATCATTGATAGAGACATTATTGGTGTGAATTAGTTTGGCTAAGCCTGACGTTTGATGGTGTTGTCATTGATGGCAACAAGAAAAGGAACAAGGTTAAAACAAAGATTTTGGTCTGGCAAAGGAAGACCTAAGGAATTTGGCTAAGTGTTGAAGAGTTTAGAGACAGCGACAAGAAGACAACACTTTGATTGGCATTGGTCCGCATTTGAAGATCTGGTCATGCAATTCTGATATGATATTCCTAGTCCTTATATGATCTTAAATACAAAGTTTTAGCTTTTGATTATCTCCAGAAGTATACTTTCAAGTTGCATGAGTTCGGCATTATAGAGAACAAAGGTAATAAGAGTAGAACACATATTTGTTTTGATCTGCATTCCTCTAGTGTTGCATATTTTGTTATTTGGTTTTGAGGTGTTGTAAACACTTGTATGAAGTCTCTAAATCCAAAGTTATAGAGTTTGAAGTCCACCAGAATGATAGTTTTGAGCTACTGAGTATCGCTACTTGGTTTGACATAGTTTGACTGTGACAGGGCATGTGTTCTGATGGTCCACATTTTTCCACAAGTTAATATCATGCTTTGCAGTTCTGAAGATAAGCTTGGGGATGTCTAAAGAGTCTTTAATATGAATTTGAGAAAGTTTTATGCTCTACAGCAAAGGTTGTGATCTGACAGTTAGACTGAACCAATGACAGTCTGTGTTTGAGGCCGATCTGTTAGTTTGATTTGTATGTGGCAAGTTCTATTGTTTGGAACTTTATCCTAAGTGGTTCTACAGTTGGGACCAATATAGGAGAATGTGTTTCAAATGTAAATTGAGTCTGCAAAGCATTCTAGTGAGTGAATTTGGCCAACGAGCTACATGTTGATTAACTACATGCTTCATCTTAGTAGGTCAACCTACTGTGGAGATTCTAAGTGTTGTAGATATATATATATATATATATGAGATCCAATTCAATGTTTGGATGGAGTGTGTGCGAATATGAAAGTGTGTGTGTGACATGTGAAAGATTGTGATTTTGTGAAGGTGACAAGTGTAGAAGAAGAGAGATCTTATCTTCATGTAATAACAGTGCAGTGTAGTAGAGCAATTGAAGACGAAGAGTTTTGAGATAGTTTTCTGAGCATCATTGGAGTTGTAATCATACATTTATAAATGTAATTTTAGCAATTCATTTTGGTAGTGAGCCACCCTTCTATCTACTTCTTTCTTTTTGCAGTGAGCATTTTGGATAGTGAGTCCTTTTGGGCAGCGATCTCTAAGGTAGTGAGCCTCTTTGTAATTCGGTATTGTTACTACATAATATACTATGAGCTAACACTCACCGTGGTTTTTCCCTTTTTGGGTTTTCCACGTAAAAATCCTGGTGTTCATGTGTCATGTCGTGTGGTTGTTCATGCTATGTTTAATTTTCTTTAATGTTGTTGAATGGGAAAATGAATTAATGATTTAATGAGTGCATGCTTTAAGAGAATACTGATTCGCCCCCCCCCCCTCTTAGTATTTTGGGTGTTCAACACAACAGTGCTAAATTGAGAGACAAAAGAGCGGGTACCCTTTTCTAAATTTTAGGGATCTTTTCTATCATTTTCTTTAGATTTGGATTCTTCCTGCTTTTCTCTAATCTCTTGCAACTCCTCCCCACAAAATCCAACACCTATCACCTACAATCACAAGAGAGGGGTTGGGGGTTGTGGTGTTTAGGACCTTGTCTCGGTCAAGCCCCAGAATGGTATTCAAGCCTTCCAACACTGTTGTTAAATAGAGAGTGTGTGTCCTTGCAGGAAAGAGGCAAAAGTAATGATATGGTAGATGATTGAAACACAAAGTAAATGTCACCTCAGAGGTGAATCTCTCATGGGGAGATGAAAATCTTTCACGCCATGAGGAGTTGGATTGATGAAGACAAATCTGCAACAAACATGAACAAACACAACACAATACTGCTCTACAACATAATGAAAGCCTTGAATATCCTTAGCACAAGATCACAAGTTTGCATTATCCATCTAGTTGTAAAATGAAGTCCTAAACATGCTTATATATGCATTCCCACTAAACATTCATAATTCAAATTGAATAAGCCAACAAAGGGAAACCTTTTAATGGTCACTTTGCAGACATTTTAAATTGGGACCCCAACAAAATAGGGTAGGACAAGGGTGCAGGTGCCCTTGTCTAGGGACCTATTTTAGGGCTTGATTAAGATTTAGATTTCACCCCTAAGTCCCATTTGACATGAGTTTCGAGGGATTTTGCTCTGGGATAACTTGCATGATTAAATCTAAAGGACGCAAGAGCTAAACTTAGGAGGTAAAAGTCCTAGGGGGACATTTTATGACAACAGTTTCATTCTAGCATACTTAACATTAGGTGTTCCCTAATGTCCTATGTCCTACCACTATTGACATTGACATTCCACACCTGCTGCCAAAGCATAAACGCAAACATTATCCCACCCCACCCTATTGCAAGCCAAAGCGCATGCCTCCTTCACCACCACCAAGTCCTTTTGAATCATCCATTTCGGTTGTGGAGACCTCTTCTCCACCAGTGGTCACCAGTTCTCACATTCCCATTGTAAGCATTGGGTGACCCCCTGTTTTCATCTATTCTGATAGTGACTCATATTACTCTTCCCCCAAAGGTGTATTTGAGTCCTTGGAAGAGATACAATCTTTATCCTTGATCTTCATAAGATCAATGGACCTCTCCTTTGGTGAGTTGTGCCAGGATCCTCCCTTGGCTGATGATCCTCCGCATGGTGAATGAGGTGTAGTACCAAGTACTACTCTCAGCGTGGTCCCTCTAGTGGCATGTCCTCCATCCATATATGATGAACAAGATTGGGAGGCAAACGACCTACTAGAGCCTGATCCTTGAGTGCAGTACCTTTATTTCATTTGTTAATTTTTCATAGTATGAATGTATGTTTTGAAATCCCCATACTTGCTACATGACGTGTATGATTGTTTGTTAGTTCTCCCAAGAGGGCCCTTGATGCTCTTGTACACACATGGATATAGGGGGAATGAAAATGTTGTGACATTCCTCTATATGTTTCTATATTCCTCTATATGTTGTACTTGAATTTTCTACATTTTGGGGATGATGCAAAGTGTCGGATGACATCCTTCCATGATGACCCAAAAAAATTATTTTGTCTTCATGTGACCTTCCTTTGTATTCTTAGTTCTACGTGCCTAGTGGAATGATGATGATTCAAAATTATATCTCTCTGATTATTCCCTTCCTATATTTTATACTGAATCTGAATCATGTAGATCCCTTTGTTTCTTATTCTAATGTTGCTTTCCTTTATGTGACACCTTGTTGCATTGTTCAGTGTCATGTCATGCTTACACAAGATATTGTGTATCATGCCTGCAACATCGCCTTGGTTGTCCTTCATAGGGGAAACCATTTCTTGATATAGTTCTTTGGAACATATCCTCTAGGAATATGCTTCCCATAAGCTCTTGTGCCTTCTTCCCTCTTTTTACCTTAAAATTAATTGCTCCTCTATGATGTAAGCAATTATTTTAAGGTGGGGGCATACATTTGCTCTCTTTCACACCTGATCACACACCACATCAATGGTATTCTCCATGGAGCATTTTTGTAGCATTTGTGGTCCTAAGCAAATGCACTTTCTTAGACTAACCACCTTTACCAGAATTATCTAGCCATGCTATCGATGTAATCTCTAATACTGTTTGACATGTAGCTCACCTAGTAGAGCAATTCTAGTCTATGATGCTTCATTTTCTACCCTATCAGCACTTCTCATAAGCCACCTAGAAAACAACAAAATTTGCTAGCCCTAGTGACTTATAGAATTTTTTTAGTATGGTTCCTTTCTCTCAATGTGTGCTAGCCCTAGAACGATACCCTTTATTTTACCCTTCTGTATGTTTGTATAAATTTACTTATTCATTAGATTAATGTATATTAGACTATATTATTTTCTAACCACAAGGGTTTCAGCAATTCGTATTTGTTCTAATCCTCCTTTTCATCAACTTTATACATATATATACACACGTGTGCCTCTAACATTTGTTTCATGTGCAGATTTTTTATCTAACATTGTGATTTTGCAGAATCTTAAGTTGGGGGCTTTATATCTCTCACTTAGTGACATTCTACATCCTCTACAGTATCCTTGGTTAAAAAGTTTGCTTTTATGTTATTTTCTTTAACACTGTAGCTTGCATATACACGTAGTGTCATACACCTGCTAAAGTGGGGGCTAAATGTAGCATCATAAATTGTGCTCACTGACAATTTCATGTTTTATTTAGCACTCACTTTAGTGTCTACTCCCCTAGTGTGGTTTTAGGATCAATTTCCAGCCTTAGCCTTACTCTTAACCCACAAAGATGCTTTATAAATTTTGCTTTGACCCTTTCTACTTATCCTATACAAAAATTGTAAAAGTGTCGTAACCTTGGCAACGCCCCAAGTCATCTAAACTTTCTAAGAACCAAAGTTTCTTGGACAAAAGTGCTAGGCACATATGTCTGTGCGGCGCTCTGATGTTCTAAAAGTATCTTTCTATTCATCAACCATTTTTAGAAGATGTGTTTTTACTTGCATGGCATTCTAAGATTTTCTTGATGTCTATTTGCGCCCAAATGGCTCCTTTCCTAGATTTCTGCCTTTTTTGTCTTCTATAAAACCCTATTGATTTTCCATTTGAAAGGATCGATTTCACATGCTAGAAAAGCTCTGCTATAATTACTGCTCACTCTTATTTTACTTATGTTATTTATATTCTATGGTCATTATCTATTGCACATTATCAAGAGTATTCAGTTAATGTGATTTACTTTGGTTTCTTTGCACTTTTCAAAAGGTTCTCATTCGAGATCACTATTCTTCTTAACAAACCTTCATTTTGTTCTCTAATGTGATAGTCTTCTAGTGAGATCCTTGTAACTGCTTTCCTTACCTCTGTCAATCCATTTTGATTAACATTAATCTTTTTGGGTTAAATATCATTTCCTTACTTGTTTATATTCATAAATCATTTTGTCACTACTCATTACAACTCTAGATGCACTTAGAATTAAGAGCACACACTATTTATCAACATATCAATCTCTCTAGCTATCATTGAGGTGCAAACACCAAAAATAGGGTTTGACTAAGGCAAACTCCTATATAGCCCAACCCTTCTTCTCCATTTGTGCAATTAGAGGTTGCCCGAGGACAAATTTTGAGCGCACGAGAATTTACATTTTCTTTTTCCCTTTCTCATCATTTCCCTTATTTTATTCTCATAGTATAATTTTCATCTATTTCTCTCATTTGTAGATTTCTATGATTATACATTTGTTGTCAATAGGAAATTCTTGAAACCTATGGGATGTCATACAAGTCCAGGATTCTAATTTTTTGTGTCATTATCATCCTGGACAATGAGGCTATTCTCCTAGTGCCAGGTTCCTTGTGATCTTCTATATCTATGTGTTACATTTATTTCTGTAAATCAACTTATCAATCTATGTATTTTTCTTTGTTTTGATTTGGATAATCAAGAAGGGCCCGAACCCTTACTAAAAATCCAAAAAGGTGAACAAAGAGAGTTTTACAAGAAGTAAAACTAAAAATAGACCCAACAAAATAGCTAAGAACAAACTACATAGAAAAGACCAGTATTAAATAGCAAAATCAGTGAGAACCCAGCAAGAGAGTTGCTACTGTTTAGAGAGATGCTGCAGGCCATTGATGGCCTACCACTCTCAATTAAGGAACTCCATCTTGTCTTTAAAAGTATCCTCCTTCTAAGAGTTGACCTAAACATCTAAATTTTCCAAATCCACCTCTTTACCTTTGGTAGATTTTGACTCCTCACTCTGGTTCTATTGGTTGGACCAGAAAGAGTGGCCTACTGATTGGAGTGACTAGTAGAAGGCATGCTAGAATTTAGGACTTTAGTAGCTTTTCATTTTTCCATCTCAGTTGGAATCACATAGTGTTGTTATATGGAGCCTAATCAGACTCAGAGGTTAAATTTTCCCCACTTTTATCAGCGCAGTTTCCCCCCAAATTATTTAACGGGGGTTTGGGAGAAGTGCCCCCAAGACGGGGTCCAAGGGCACTGCCCCTTGAGGGGTCCAGGGGCAGCATCCCTGGCATGCTCCCTATCGCGATACAGGGCAGAGTCGAGGGGTAGTGCCCCCGAAACCTCAAACAACTTCTATTATTTTATAAAGGCGTTGGGAGTTATTTTTCTACTGGCCGACATTAAAAAAACCCTATTTTTGTAACCGACATAAGTCTTGATAAAAATGGCTAAGGGTTAGGGTTTCCATGGATATTTTATTGTAGCATTTGCAGTGGTATTGAGTTGCAAGGATTGCTAGATAATAATATTGGACCCTCTGTTGGTGGATGTAGCCTGAGTTTGGGTGAACCACGTTAAAAATTGTCTCTCGCTATTATTATTTCTATGTATTTTCATTCCTCTGTTTAATCTTTATTTGCATTTAATTGATATCTTCTGCATGCAACTCCTAACAAGTGGTATCACAGCCAAGTTGTGCTCAATTATCTTCTACAGAAAGGTCTCACGGTTGAGTGGGAGTCTCATGATTAAGTGGGAGCAATGGCAGACGAGGGTAAATTGAAGATAGATAAATTCAATGGGTAGAACTATCAGTTATGGAAGATGCCAATGGAGAATTATCTCTATCAGAAGGATTTATGGAGGCTGTTGGAAGGAATAGCCAAGAAACCGGCAGCAATGGCTGATCAGGATTGGGAACTTCTGGACAGAAAGGCACTGGGAACCATTTGGTTGTGTCTGGTACAATATGTGGCATTCAATATAATAGAAGCAAAGACAACAAATGAACTAATGAAATCTTTGGCTAAATTATATGAAAAACCCTCAGCCTCAAATAAGGTATTTCTTATGAAGAATTTGTTTAATCTAAAAATGATTGAAGGTGGATCTGTGACAAATCATTTAAATGAGTTTAATATGATTACCAGTCAGTTAACTTCTGTAAAAGTGAAATTTGATGAAGAGGTGAGGCTCTCTTAGTTTTATGTTCTTTGCCAGAAGTTGGAATAGCTTGGTAATGGTTGTAAGTAACTCTGTCTCTAGTTCAAATACTTTGAAAATTGATGTTGTTGGTGTTATTCTTAGCAAGGAAATGCGATAGAAAAGCTCAAGAGGGTCCACATCAGGTAGTGTTTTGAATGCAGAAAGTAGGGGCAGATCAAAGGAGAGAGGAAAAGGTTCTCCAGGGAGGTCATGGGAAGTCACAAGGAAAATCAAAGGACAAGAGGTCCTAATCCAGAGGACAAAAGGATTTATGGTACTATAGGAAACCAGGTCATCTGAAGAAAGATTGTTGGTCTCAGAAGAATAAAGAAGGAGACAAACAAGAAGAAAAAAAGGAGGCAAATGTGGTAAGTAATAAATCTAAAGATGATGCTTTGATTCTTTCCCTAGATAATGCTGATGATTCATGGGTTTTAGATTTAGGGGCCTCATTTCATGCTATGCCTCATAGAAGTTATTTTCTTCATTATGTCCAAGGGGATTTTAGGTTGGTTTATTTGGGAGATAACAAACCCTGTCAAATTGTTGGAAAGGGAAGAATTAAGATTAAGTTACAAAATGGGAATCATTGGCTACTACAAGAGGTAAGGCACGTTCCAAGGCTAAGTAGGAATTTAATTTCAGTAGGGCAGCTAGGTGATGAAGGTTGCACAGTTACTTTTAATGATAAAAATTTGAAGGTTTCAAGAGGTGCCTTAATAGTAGCAAAAGGTGTGAAATTAGGCACCTTATATCTTTATACAGGTCATATTGTTCCTTCTACTTTAGTTGTTACAGAGAAAAAACAAATAGGTTCAGGAACAGTTGTTGCAGGTTTGCAGGAAGAGATTGAAACAGTTGTTGTAGGTTCTGAGGCAATACTGTGGCATAACAAACTTAGGCATATGAGTGAAAAATGTATGAAGGTACTTCATTCTAAGAAAATTTTACCAGGTCTGAAATGTATTAATATGGACTTCTGTGAAAGTCATGTGTATGGTAAACAAAAGAGAGTTAGTTTTCTCAAGGATGGGAAGCAAAAGAAAGATGAAAAGTTAGAGCTTGTGCATATAGATGTATGGGGACCGAGTCAGGTATCTTCTCTCGGTGGCTCTTGGTATTATGTTACATTCATAGATGATGCAACTAGGAAGGTTTAGATTTATTTCCTTAGGCAAAAACTTGATGTATTTGAAACATTTAAGAAACGGAGAAGCTTGGTTGAGAATGAGACGAGTAAAAGATTAAAATGTCTCAGATCTGATAATGGTGGTGAGTATTGCAGCAAAGAATTTGAGGATTATTGTTCCTTTAATGGAATTCATAGGTAGAAAATGGTTCCAGGGACTCCACAAGAAAATGGAGTGGATGAGTGCATGAATAGGACAATAATGGAGCGTGCAAGGAGCATGAGATTACATGTTGGGCTACCTTTAAACATGTAGGCAGAGGCTGTCAATACCTCTGTATATTTAATTAATAGAGGTCCTTCAGTTCCTTTGGGCTGTGCTATTCCAGAGGAAGCATGGACAGGTAAGAAGGTGAGTTATTCTTTTCTCAAAACCTTTGGATGTGAAACATTTGCACATGTAGATTCTGAAAATAGAACTAAGCTAGATGTAAAATCAAAAAAGTGTATCTTCGTGGATATGGTATTGATGAATTTGGTTATAGGCTTTGGGATGTTGAAAATCTGAAAATTGTGAGAAGTAGGGATGTTGTATTCAATGAGAAGGTGTTGTACAAAGATTAGTTGCAGCATCTTGAGAAGAAAGAAAAGGATTATGTGGTGTTGGATGATACTCTAGATAATGATGTTCCAGTGGTTCCTCATGCTCCGCAACAGCAACAAGAAATACCACAAACTTTAGTGAATGTTAGATGATCAACAAGGCTAAGTAGACCTCCTGAAAGGTTTTCTCCCTCTTTGTATTCTATTTTGTTAACAGATGTTGGTGAACCTGAAGGGTATGATGAAGCTATGCATGTGGATACAAAGGTTCAGTGGGAGCTTGCAATGAAAGAAGAAATGGACTCCTTGCTAAAAAATCAGACTTGGGAATTATGTAAGTTGCATGTAGGTAAAAAGGCTTTACCAAACAAATGGGTTTATAGGCTAAAAGAGGAAGATGGAGGTAAGAAAAGATTTAAAGGCAGGTTAGTTGTAAAAGGATTTGTACAGAAAAAAGGTATTGATTTTGATGAGATTTTTTCTCTAATTGTTAAGATGACTTCTATTTGTACTATTTTAAGTATTGTGGCTACTGAAGATTTGCATTTGGAATAGCTAGATGTGAAAACTATCTTTCTCCGTGGTGATTTGGAGGAGGAGATATATATGGAACAACCCCAGGGATTTGAGGTCAAAGGTAAGGAGAAATTGGTGTGCAGATTGAAGAAGAGTTTATATGGCTTGAAACAGGCACCTCGGTAATGGTATTTGAAATTTGATAGTTTTATGGCTGAGAAAGGCTATAGCCGGTGTAATTCTGACCATTGTGTTTATTTTAAGAGCTCAGATAATGATAGTTACATTATTTTATGTTTATATGTTGATGACATACTTGTAGCAGGGTCTAACATGGATCACATAAGAGAGTTAAAACAACAATTAGCACAATCATTTTCTATGAAGGATTTGGGGGAAGCAAAACAAATCCTTGGTATAAAAATTTGAAGAGATAGGAAGAATAGAAAATTGACTCTATCTCAGGATGATTATGTTGAAAAGGTGTTGCAGAGATTCCATATGAAGAATGCAAAAGTTGTCAGCACACCTTTGCCTAGTCATTTAAAATTGACTAAGGAGATGTGTCCTAAGACACGAGAGGAGGAAGAAAAAATGTCCAAGGTACCATATGCTTCAGCTATAGGAAGTTTAATGTACGCCATGGTATGCACGAGACTAGATATTGCACATGTTGTAGGAGTTGTAAGCAGGTATAGGAGTAATCCTAGATTGGAGCATTGGAATGCGGTAAAATGGATTCTCAGATATTTGAGAGGTACATCCAATAAACATTTATGTTTTGGGGGCTCTAATACTAATTTAGTAGGCTATGTGGACATAGATTTGGCATGGGATATTGATACCAGGAGGAGTACTACAGGTTATGTCTTTATTGTAGGTGGGACAACAGTGAGTTGGATCTCCAGGTTGCAAAAGGTGGTTGCTTTATCCACCATAGAGGCAGAGTATGTAGCTGCAACAGAGGCAAGCAAGGAGATGATATGGCTGTAATCTTTCATGGAAGAATTGGGAAAATAACAAGCTAACAGTTATTTTTTTTATAGATAGTCAGAGCGCCATACATCTTGCAAAGAATTTTGCCTTGCATTCACAGTTGCTGAGTTCTTTTGGCTGCCAAACCTTGGCATACATGGACATGCAAGTTGGTAAAATAATCAATTTTATTTTTCATTATTTTATCTTTTAACTTTATTAAAATTTCTTATTTTATTAATCAAATATGCAACATTCCTACCTAGCCTCTCCTTGTTTCCTGAGGACGGTCAACCCTTTAAGTTGAGGAGAGGTCCACCATCCTTATTACCTATCATTTCACCCATCATTTTCTTTTATTGTAGATATAGTTTAGTTAGAGTTAATTTTCCCATATCACAACTATTGATGTCTATATGGATCCTCATAATCCTAAAAAGATCATTAAAATTGGTGAGTTCCTTTTGATGGAAGGGAGATCTTCTCATTCTCAACCCTTACGTGACTTCCCTGATCTCTTTACATGGATATATAAAGATATTCCTAGTATATATTTAGCAGTTGTGGTTAATAATATTATTATTTATCTTGATGCTCAACCCATAAAATATAAAATTTGAAAAATTCACCCTAAGGTGGCTCTCATGGTTAACTTGAAAATTGAGAAGCTTCTTCAAAGCTAGATTTATTCACCCCATTGATTATTCACCTTGGATCTCAAATATTTTCATCATCACTAAACGCAATGGCCATGCATTTGTATCTGTATTGCTTTTCATGATCTAAATAAGGCATCTCCTAAAGATGACTTTTTGCTTCCTAATATTGATATGATTTTTGACTTGACATCAAGCCATGTACTTCTTTCATTTATGGATGGCTTCTTGGGATACAACCAGATTCTAATTGATCCTCTTGATCGATACAAAATAGCCTTTACAACACCTTGTGAAACATTTTTCTATGTTGTCATGCCCGTTAGCTTAAAGAATGTTGATGGAACTTACCAATAGGATATGACCATTATCTTCCATGATTTTATTCACACCATTCTCAAAGATTATGTTGACAACATCTTGGATAAATCTATTATTTTCTAGGACCATGTCCATAACCTTTGTCTTATCTTTGAATGTCTTAGTCTATATCAAATGCACCTAAATCCTAAGAAGTGTATCTTTTAAGTCAATAGCAACAATCTTCTTGGATTTATCCTATCTCATCATGGAATTAGGTGGATACTAAGAAAATAGATGCCATTATAAACATGCCACCTCCTTGCAACATTTCTCAACTTTGTAGCCTTAGGATAAGATCCAAGCTATTCATTGATTTATTTCATAGTTAGTGGGTAATAATTTCCCTTTCAAATCTTCTCAAGAAGAATGTCCATTTCTCATGGAATGTAGAGTGTCAAAAGGATTTTGAGGGTTTCAAGAGCTATTTGGCTAAACCTCCTATTCTTATGTTTGATATTTGTAAAGATCCTCTTGTTCTCTACACTTCTACTTCATTTCATGGGTTGGGTGTCCTTATTCCCCAATATGATGATGATGGAAAAGAGAATTTTTTTTATTACATAAACCATACTTTACTTGATTATGAAACTCATTACACGCCATTAGAGAAGTAATGCTTAGATTTAGTTTTTGCTACACAAAATTTATGGCATTTTTTTTATCCTGAAACATGTGTTATCATTAAGTTTTATCTTCTAAAACACTTACTTTGCAAAACTAATTTACTAGAGCATCTCACCAAATGGGTCATGCTCCTTATTGAGTTTGACCTAAATTTTATCTCTCAAAAGGCAATCAAGTGACAAGTTGTAGTTGACCAATTAGTTGATGCTCCCTCGTCCTTCTCTCTTCCTGATTTTGATTCTTTTAATAATGATCATATCCTTACTTTTTATGTTGATCACCCATGCGAATTATTCTTCAATGGCTCAAGATGACACACTAGTTTAGTAGCTAGTGTCATCATGGTCCCTGTGATGTAGGAGAAACTACTCCTTGATTGAATGTATCAATAAAGGTAGCATTTCACTAACATTACACTCAAGTTTTGTTATCTAATGTGTTAAACCTATCTAGGTCTACAGAATCACTTTATGCACGAATGGAAATAAAGCAAACTAGACTAGATGTCTATACAAAAGAAAGAAACTAGGGAAATGCTGGATAATAGACTACTACACACAAAATTTTGAAAATGAAGTACAGAAGCAAAAAGAATAAATGAAATGAACCTTTCACCTAGGAGGAGCTCACTACCCTGGATGATAGCATGCCACATGGACATCTATGCTAAGCACTGAGATCCTGAAAGTCACAAAAATAAAAATGCTTAAATTTGTACTGATTCAGGACACCTACATAACACAATAGCAAACAGAACAAGTACCAAGCAGGCTCCAACTGATACAGATTTGAAAATGAAGTTAAAATTACTATAGAAAATGAAACAAAATGAAATACAAGAAAAGGGAAGACAATCCCACGAAACCTATGTGCATTTGAAATGGCTTCACTCAAGAACACCTGCAAAGTACAGAGGAGAAATGTTGTACTACAAAGGAGATTGCCTTAGTCAAGCCCCTATTTTGGCCTTTCGAGCACCACAAGCAGTGAATGATGAAGAATATAGAAATAAAGAGTGTGTGCTCCTATCTTAAGTGTGTCTAGGAATTAAGAGCAGTGATAAATGAAAATAAAGCTAAAGTAGCTTCCCTAGTCTATGGGGAAGAATACCCAATAGCATACAAATGGTGGTCTACACCAAGAAAACGTACAGATAGTGGTCTGCACCATGAAGCATAAACAAATGGTGCCCTACATCATGAATATTTCAAAGAAAATAGCTAAACCATGTATAAACATATTCAAATATGAAATATTAAACTACAAAATAGAACAATATTACCAACTTGGATAGAAAGAAGGAGGCTACAACTCCTCAAGGGCCATAATCTGGTTGCACATCTTCAAAACCCTAGAAAGAGAGAGCCTTCTCAATGAACACAATGCAAGAAAAAATCTCCCAGAGCTAGTAGAGATAACACCACAACTCAAGAGGGCATGGAAAATCTAGATAACTATAGTAGAGATAGAGTGTTGAACACACAGAAGTACTGAGAGGGGATGAATCAGTACTTAATCAAATTCTTTTTCTTCCAATAATATTCAAATTAATGAAAGCATTTAAAGCATGAAACAAAAGAACACATGAGCACACAACCATAACACCAGATGTACGTGGAAAACCCTAGAAGGGAAAAACCACAGTGAGCAAGTTGCTTGGATCTACTATCTAAATCCATCCTCACAAATAAAACAATATTACACTATCATTTATGGGCTATAACCCAAAGGAAGCTGCAATTCCCTAATCGGATACATCACTTACAACTTTTACACAATTATTCTACAACCATTGTAACACAAAATTCATCTGACTTAGAAGTGTCTTCCACAAGACACTGATTGCTCCAACCTTTTGCTAACCTCTAAAACCTCTACACAACAATCTCACCTCTTCACAACTACAATACCAACCTCTGTAACATCAAAAAAACTTCAAAAACTCTTCTTAGTTATTATAACTTCTATAATCACCTCCGCAACAGTATTACTTCACATGAACTGATCCTTTCCACACTTCATCATTATATCTATTTCTAAATTCCAAGTGGAACAAGTGGCTTCTAGTTATTTTCAGACCTTCTTATCCTCCCAAGACCATGTTGAGATGGGTGAGTTAAATTTTCAACTGTTGAATAGCATCCCCTCCTAGCTGTTCGGGGAAGATAATGACCTCCTTACTAAACCAGTATCAGAGGAAGAAGTTAAAGCCTGTCTCTTCTCCATGGGTTTCTTTAAAGCTTCTGGACTAGATGGCTTCCCCCTAGCCTTCTTCCAGGAATACTAGGATATTGTTAGCTAGAATGTTACTGAGGCTGCCAAATATTTCTTCAGATCTGGGAAACTCTTGAAACAACTAAACAATACATCTATTGTGTTGGTCCCCATGAAGAATGGCCCCATCTCAATGGGATATTTTAGACCTATAATTCTGTGCAATACAATCTATAAAATCTTCTCTAAAATTTGTATCAATGCTTCAGGATTTAACTATGTGCATGTTTTTTCCTCATTTGAGGAAAAAACACGCACACAATTAAATCCTGAAGCATTGATACATTCATTATGGACTATGGAAATATAATGTCTATCATTCTCTAAAATTCTTGTCTTCAGGCTTTAGCCTATGCTAGATAAATTGATCAGTAGGAGTTAGAAAGGATTTGTCCCTGGTAGACAAATTCTTCATGCAGCCATTTCAACTCACAAAATTATTCATTCTATGGATAGAAGCAATATTCCTAGAATGGTCTTCAAGTTGGATATATCTAAGGTGTATGATAGGGTTTCTTGGGATTTTCTCTTCAAAGTCCTAGGGTGGTTTCTAGGATAAAGCTCTTAATTTGATCAAGGTTTGTGTCACTATCGTCAAGTACTCTATTTGGGTGAATGGAATTCTAAGAGAGTTCTTCAATGTGGGAAGAGGGCTTAGGAAAGGTGACCCCATATCCCCATACCTCTTCATCTTGATGGCTGGAGTTTTAAGCAGAAGTATAATGAATTTGTTGAGGGCTAGAGAGATCAAAGGCATTAAACCAGCCTCCTCGGTTGACCCTGTCGATGTTCAACTATTTGTGGATGACACTATTCTTTTTGGGGCTACTTCTATGGTTGAAGCTCATAAATGGAAGAAAGTTTTGAATGAGTATTGTTGTTGTCTTAGGCCAATGCATCAATTATGAGAAAAGTCATATTTACTTCTTCAACACTAGGACTAATCTGCAGCAGAAAATGAAGGGTATCCTAGGTTGTTCTAGAGTTGAGCTACTTGGGACCTATCTAGGCCTCCCTTTAGCTATCAAGGAGGTCTCCCCTATGTATTGGAACTCCATCCTTGAACGGATGCAGAAAAATTTGGCTGGATGGAAAGGTAAATTGTTGAGCTAAGTCAATAAGTTTCAACTGATGAAAGCTTCTCTCCAGGGGATCCCTATCTACTTCCTCTCCCTCTTTAAGATTCCCAAATATATTGATGAAAATTTTGAAAAAATCTAGAGAAAATTTCTTTGGACTGGGGTGGAAGAGAAAAAAAGGATTGCTCTCATAAGTTGGGATAAAGTGTGTTTTCCTAAACTCCAAGGAGGCCTAGGACTAAGGAAAATTCACTTGACCAATAAATCCCTAATGGCTAAGATTGGCTAGAACTTTCTGAACAATGGCAAGGACTGGTGTGATTTGATGAGAGCTAATATATCTTTCTAATGAGGCTCTCCATTGTTTTCTTGTTGCTTCTAGTATTCCTAAGGGATCTGTAATATGGAACAATGTCCTGAAAACTAGAATCCTCCTTCAAAAGGGGATAAAATGGAAACTAGGCAATGGGAGAGTTATCATATTTTGGGAAGATGACTAGCTAAAGGACCAATCTCTTTCTAGTATTTAGAGTTGCAAGAGAGTTGTTGATCTGGCCACTATCTTTTTTGGGACTTTGGTCATTGATTACATATTGTTAGAGGGTGGGGTTCATCAGTGGAAATAATTGTCGAATTATTGTCAAGGGCACATGGACCTTTCTCAAATTACTAACAAGTTGTAGCAAGACCTCCAAAGGTGCATAATCCCTTTATTCCCTTCTAAGGATGAACTTCTCTAGGCCTAAGACAAAATGGGTTCCTTCATTGTTAAGTCATCCTACAATCTATTATCAAATACAGCTGAGGATGTTAGCTTATGGAGAAAGGTTTGGAATCATAATCTTATCCCTAAGGTGAATTTTTTTTTGTGGTTAGCTATACATAATAGGATCCTAACCCTTGATAATCTTAAGATCAGGGGTTTTCAAATTCCCAATAGGTGTGCTCTCTTCCTGAAGGCGAAGGAGTCTGTTTCTCAGCTCCTACTCCACTATGAGTTCTCTTGGAAGGTTTGGTGTTTGGCATTCCAAAACTTTGGTATCTGTTGGAGCATGAATCATGATTTGATCTCCTTCATAAATAGTGGGTCCACTCCTTTCTCTTACCCTATTTTTAAGGAACTATGGTATCAAATCCCCCCATTCTTGTGTGGGGTTTGTGGAAGGAATGCAATAACAGGATATTTAGGGACAACTCCAAGTCTACTAAGGAATTTTTTTTGATATGTTCCAAACTGCTCGATGAAAATGTCTCTAACAGCACTCTGAAAGCTGTGGAGACCCATCCCAAGAATGTAGAAATCAATATCATTAGTAAATGGAGTATTCCACTCTACATTTGCAAGGTGGATAATATTAAGAAGCTTGCTCACAAAAATACTAAATGCCCCCCCATGAAAGGATGGACAAAGCTTAATTTGATGGGGCTGCTAAGGGGAACCCATGGTTAGCCAGTGGAGGGGGGTCTTACAATCTTCTAAGGGGGGATTGATAGTTACTTATGCAGGGGGGCTGGGGGAGAACTCCAACAATGTGGCTGAGGTGATGGCACTGTTATGGGGGGTGAAAGTTGCCCTGTCCATTGGTGTAAACAATCTTCTAATAGAAGAAGATTCAAAGCTCATTTTAGATGTTATTCAAGAGAAAGTGAGAGTTGGTTGGCAAGCTACTAATATCATTCATGACATCAAACGCCTCCTCCTGGGCTTTGATGATGTTGAATTAAGGCATGTCTATAGGGAGGTAATGGTATAGCTGATGCTATGCCAAATTTAGGGATTAATCTGAATCCCAAGAGATGTTGGAAGAATTCTAATAATCTTCCTAGAAACATTTAGGATCACCTATGCTTGGAGGCCCAAAATATACCCACTTAATGAAACTCATCAGTTGGATTTTTCCTTTGGGAGAATATATTTTGATATATTCCTAGCATCTATAGGAAGCATAATTTCGATAACAATCCTTATAGTGTGATGAAAGGGGGGATTATATTGGAGCATGGGGTGGCAGGCCTCATGAGTGAGAAGCTAACATATGCAAGATCATACTGGAAAGAGGAGGGCCACACTATCTTTGGCCAGATCAGTGGGTTCACGTGGCTTTTGTTGAAGTGGACTATGAGGCGAGTTCAAATATCAACGGCACCTCCTTCCAATGATCTCCCACACATAGTTCGTAATTATAGTAATTATGAGATGGAACAAGAAGGGTCTAGCGAGGATAGCTCAGGTAAGGTGCACAACCATCGGAGTAAAATCTATAAGTGTAAGGGTTTTCTTTTCTATCAAAATTCTAGAAAGATAAATAGAGTTATTTGTTGCCTCTAGTTTTTCTTATATCAGTTGTGTTTTCTTCCTCACTAGGACCAGAATAAGCTGATCATGGGGGGTGATTAGGTGAGAACTGAGCCCATTTCCTATGAGGAATTCAGAGCAGATAACATGCTTTGGAGCATCTATTATGAAGAGGGTTTTACCCCTTTCCTGGAGTGTCTCTGCAGATTTGATGAGAACCTTTTTGTGTAGTTCTCCATGTCCTAGGACTCGAGAGTAGTCCAGGTTTGTGGAGTTCAATTTGAGATCAGTGAGGAAACCATAGCCCAAGCTACAGGTTTATCTTTCAAAGGGAATAGATTGAAGAAACAAAGTAAAGTCTAGGATAATGAAAGCATAGCCCTATTTTTTAAGGAAGGAGAATAACCTGTTAGATTGTAGGGAGGATATGAAAGAGATAGTCTCATGCCTCCATGGGATAAGGTATACTTTCTGTTGATGATGTATGTGACCCTTGAGGGTCATTATAAATGTTTTTATCACTATCATTTTGCTCTATTAAATCATTTATGCCACAAATTTCTCATTAGCTTCCCATTATACTTGTCCTCCCTTGAGTCCTCAGTTAAATTTACCAAATTCATGCATGCCAGTAACCCTAGTATCGTTGTTATCCCCCTGCATTTGGGCTTAATCTTTTATCTCTACCAGTTCCATCTTACCCTTTGCCTTCCCAAACCTATCCGAGCATGTTTGATTGAGGACGTACAAGAAGAATAGTCAGGTGAGAAAGCTCTACTTCCTTCTATTAAGGTTGGGGCTAGTCCTTCTAATTTGGTTGTTGGTAGGTCCCCTGTGAAGATTTCCCTTGTGGCTACTAGGTCCCCCCATGATACTACAGCCCATACTGTTGAAACCCTGATTTCCTAATCTAAAAAGAACAAACAAAAAGTTGTTAGATCTCCCTTGACTATCAAGAGTCTCGCATCCACCCCTGTGGTCCCTGTTGTTAAACCCTCCCTCCCTATTGTAGGCTCCCCTACTAGTTCTCTTGGTAATTCTCCTCAAAAGGATGTTGTCGAGGACCTTTGTGATCTAAAGAACAGTCCCACCCACTCTGGGGATAGGAAGAGAGATTGGAGGAAATGTAAATTGATTTAGGCTTCAAAGAAATCCAAGACCAAAAAACATAAGAGTACTATGACCCAGTATGTGGAGGTGGAGTCTAAGGACTTTTCTCCCAAAGATAGTCATAAGAAGGTTACTAGTGATGATAGGGAGATAGTGGAGAAGGTTGATTCATAGGAGAAAGGCATGGACAATAAGGTGGGTATGAAGAAGAGTAGTGGTGTTGTCCCCAGGAGGCCCAGTATCCATTGTTCTAGCAGGTTGGCTAGTATGCAAACCCCTGTTGTTAAAATTGTGGACTACTCCAGTGCTTCTGATCCTAAGGAAGAAGTTGAAATTTAGGAAGTTAAACTAACTCCTAAGCAGTTTGAATTCCAAGATGGGGCTAGTTTGTTCAAGGAACTTAACAATTCCTATTATGACATAGAAGATGAGGAAACAAAGCTGGAATAGGATGATGTGGAACTAGTAGAAAAGAAATCCACTAGATAGGGTGAGTGTGGGAATTGTAACTAGGTTGAAGGAGATATGATTGAACTGAGATTGAGAATGGAAACCCTTGAGGAGAAGATGAGAATCATGGCCACCATGTGCTCAAAGGTCACTCATCATGTTGCCACTACCTTGGCGGTTCTCTAGGACCTTGAAGTGAAGAACCATGGCATTGATCTGAAGACTTTTGCTAGTTATGATGAAATGTTTGGCTTCCTCAAGGAGGATTGGAGCCAACTTTTCTAGTAGTTTTTCCTTCTGTTCTGTTATTTGTTTTTGGTTATGGTACTATTTATACTATATGGACTTTAATATGTTTAGTTACTATTAGTGTGCTACTTGTCGATTGTCCATGGCCTGTTGGGCCTATTTTGATGCCTGTGGTGGTTTTTTGTTAAAGGGTTTTGCACCCTAGTTTATAGCTTACCATAATCAAAAATGGTACGGGTCAGGATAGTGTCGATCCTTCAAATGCATTTTTTGGTGATGATTGGGGTTTGTTAGATTTTACACCTTCCTTTGTGGGTGAATATAAAGTCTCACCCTCACACCCAAAAACCTTGAAGGTAAATGAAATTTCTTCAACACAACTTTAAAATCAAACTTAATGGCGATGGAACCTTTAAATTTTATGAAGATCCACCTTCTTCTACAGAAATGGCAGCCATCTGTGATAAAGTACCATCTAATTCTAATACATTTCTTGGTAATGATGAGGTCTCTTTATATTTTAACCCCCATGGGATTGTTGAAACAAAGATTGACCCTCCTCACCATGATGAAAAGAATGATCCTTCTTCAACACATTTCAACAAAAACAATCATACAACCTCTCCTCTTTCTTCAGACTTGGAGAAGCGTTATGGGCATGGATTCAAAATTCTTTCTAAACAAGGATACAATGGAAATGGGTTAGGATGTATAAAATAAGGAATTAAGGAACCTGTGGAACCAACACTGCATTTGTCTAAAGTAGGTTTAGGTTTATGGCCTTCTTCTATGTTCTCTCCACCATTTTCACAACAAAATGGATTGCTTCCTACTTACCTTATATCTTCTCTTCTATCTCAACAAGAGTGTATGTTGCCGAGTCTACTCAAAGACTACTTAATCACTCTTCCTACTCTAAAACACAAAAATATTCAACAAAATAATCATTCAACACCTCATTATCATCCATATCATTGAGTACTTGGCCATTCCACTAA
Source organism: Cunninghamia lanceolata (assembly GCA_027924645.1). NCBI lineage: Eukaryota > Viridiplantae > Streptophyta > Pinopsida > Cupressales > Cupressaceae > Cunninghamia > Cunninghamia lanceolata. The sequence continues at coordinate 5,274,176 of BSBN01000317.1, forward strand.
GGAATATCGAGTCTTGGGTGACAAAATTCAACAACTTCAAACAAGGTTTGGCTCTAGCACTTCTCACCATGCTTGATGTAGTCCCTAGAGTACCTTGTCCTCCATCTGGAATTTTATAGTCAAGTTGGGGGAGGATAATTTGTTATAGGCTAACTCACAAGGGTGGTCCCTCCCTCTCATTTGTGTTATGTTTGTATGTATTTTTATCCCTGTATTGTTGTTAGCACAAAGGTACAAGGAGTAAGAACATGTTGTTTCATTCCTCTATGTGTATCTACATTCTTCTATATGTCATGATGTACAATTTTGTTATTTTTCTTGGATGATTTAGCATCCTTCCATGATTCAATTTATGTGTACTTTCATGTGAATTTTCATCCATCATCTTTGTAAGTTATGATGTTTTATTTATGTGGCACCTTGTTGCAATGCTTGGCATCATACCATGACTACACAAGCCATTGTGTATCATGTCTGTAAGCATCACCTTGGTTTGCTCATTTTGGGGGCAACCCCTTGTTGCAATGTATCTTTTGAGAACACATATCATTTGGGCATGTGCTTTTAGAAATCTCTCATGCTTATTTTATATTTCTTCCTCACTCTACCTTAAAGGCAAGTGCTCCCTAGTGGAGTTAGCAATCACTTTAAGGTGGGGGCATATATCGTGCTATGAGCCTTACTCTCATCTTTCTATCAAAATAGTTGTCGCTCCACTCTCTTTGAAATAATTATGGAAATATTAGAAGCAAGATATTGAATCTATCTTGTTCTCCTAAGTTGAAGCCCCTTGCATGTTTGGGAGAAGGGTTGTGCCACCAACTAGACTTTGGTCGTAAGCTCACTTCGCCTTCTTATTTTAAAAGGCTTTGTGTAATGCCTCTTGTGGGAGGTGGATTGTGTGTTCCCTTGAGTAAAAGCACTTCTCTTTATATAGATTATGTGTATTATTTGTTTTGCACCCCTCATGTTCTTCTTATTTCTAACTAACCCCTTAGAATTCTTCTTATTGCATCTTGTGGAATGATGCATGGTGATTGAGACAACATTTTGATTGAGTTCTCTTTTGTCATGTTTACTCAAGGTCTTCCGTTATGTGTTTCTTGTCATTGATGTATGATGTGTGTATTCTCCTCATATATTCTTATTCTATATATATTATTCATGCCTCATGCGTGCCTCACATATATTCCCTCTATGTGTTCCTTATGTAATCTACTTGAATGCTTTGTGTGTATTCCATGTGTGTTTCATGTGTATTCTATGTATACTCTATGCCTTATGTATATACTTTGTGCCAAGTGTGTATGTTGTGTGTATAGTATGTATAATTTGTCTATTGCGTGTATGCTTTGTGTATGACATCTATGCTTTGTGTATTGTGTGTATGCATTGTGATTTCTCAAGTGTATGTCTTGTCCTATCTCAAGTTTTCTAAGTGCTTCATATATGTGTGAATTATGTCATGTATCTTATGTGTATGCGAATCATCATAGACTCCTAGAATCCTAAACTTGGGGGCTTAATCACCCCTCAATTTTGGTGACATTCTATGTTGTCTATGCATGTTTTGTTTGAAATTTTTCTTCTCCATCCTTTAGTGTGAGTTCGAATGTAAGTTTGTACCCACGCTAAAGTGGGGGCTAAATGTTACATTGTAAAATGTGTACACTGGAATTTTACACTTATTTTAGCACCTGGGTGGACCTAAAATGTTTGCACTTATTAGTCAGGACCTATTTTAACATCTTTTTTAACATTCAGCATGTAATTCTTGATCTCAATGCACAAAACCCTAAAATAACTATAAGATAGGGCTAAGCACACCTAAAGTGCCTTATCTTGAGAGTTATGTGGCTAAAGGACCAGGGGACCCAAGTGCACTGGGCCATCCTTTAGCCCTGACCTAAATTGGTGGTTTGTCAGCTTAGGACATCTTAAATGATTCCTAATGTCGGCCCCATTCATTTTAATTCTCCAAAAATAAATGGGAATGCATATATAATCAAGTTATTTTATTCATTTGATCATCTAAGCAATTTAGGCACTCTTGCACTCTCTCTTCTTCTCTTGCATGCTCTCTACTTTCTCTAAAGCTCTCTATGGTGGATTATTGCTACGGCACTAATTTATTGCAGGTCTTGTGAAGATCATTCTACTTCTTTGGGCTACACCAAATTCTTGAGTCAAGTTTTGATGCCACATCAAGAATACTAGGGTTTCCATGCTCAGGGTGACTTCTTTCCTTCATGCTTTGTTCTAGCATTTCATTCTAATTTAGATTTGCCTCTGCCCTCCTATGGAACACACTCTTTATAAATCATCTTTTCTATTATGGAGGTGGAAACACCATTCATGGAGCTTGACTTTGGCAAGCTCCTAGATAGCACCCAACTATTTTCCTTCTTGTGTGTGTGCGGGTCAGATCCAAAGGAATTTGCAGAAGACAAGCTACAAGAGATAGGAGCACAAAAACGTGAAGGGACAACAAACATCACAATCTACAAAACCCTAATCAAGGTCTGTGGCACCCAAGCACCCTAGTACTTTGGGTTCTAAAACCTAGATATAGGTTCTTCTTGATCCCATAATCTCTACTATCTATTTAGATTCTAGGTTTCTATTTTCAATACTCTGTTATGCTCCAATATTTCTCAATTAGGGTTTCATGTTTTTCCCTAGTTTGATTCGTTAGATTTGGTTGATTCTCCTCTATACAGCAAAGGGACAAAGCCCTTGTAGTTTGGCTCTCCTTATTGGGTACAAGCCAAGATCATCTTGTGTCCTAATGTTGGATAGGAGAAGGTTTGGCCTAGTTTGATCTTTTGAGCTAGTCTCTCTTTTCTATCTAACAACATCTACTAAACCCATCAATAAAAGAGAAGTATTCTTTTCCAACTAATTTATCCAAAACTTGATCAATGAGAGGTAAGGGAAAATAGTCCTTATAGGTTTACCTTGTTTGATTCCCTATATTCTACACAATCTCTCCGTTTACTACCTTTATTTGGGACAAAAAGTGGTAACACCCATTTGTTGTCCAACATGGGGTAAATGAATCCCACCTATAAAAGTTTTTCTATTTTAGATTTGACAGTTTCATTAAGTTTTTAGTTGATTCTATGTTATAGTTATCTTATGCGCTTCATGTACTCTGTATAAATGTGAGGAGTGCATATTCTTGGACAAATACATTTCATATTCTTATAATACTAGGAAAAATCTTTCATATGAGAGATCAAAATGTCAAATAGTTTAAGTTATTGTTGGTTTTTTAGCCAATTATTAATGTTCAGCATATTTCTAGGTAGGACCATTATTTGCTTTATCCTCAGATGGGTTGAGGAGACTGCCTTGGTTTCACTCATAAACATGTTTAATAGGAAGTAATGGGTTTCATCATGTTAAAGGTAGTTATGTCCTTAAATAATTTATCACCCCTCAAAATTATGTTAGATAGAGGACAATGAAATGCCTTAAGGAGATCCATATGGTTGTCCTAGGCAAATTCAATTATACTCAATTATAGAAGAGATTAAAGATCCTCATCCACTTCAGGACCCATATCATCTTCTAATTCAAGGTCATCATTTATATTTAAGCTACCTTCCAACCCTTTTGCATGTTGTCTTATAGTGACCATAGCTAGAGAAGCTATGTTTTCTTGGTTGCTAGTTTGATCTGGTTCACTAACCTAGACAAAATTGTTAGGAGATAGGGATGGTTTAGTAGGTGGATACAAGGATATCTTCTCAATTTTAATCCCATTTTAAAATTCCATTCCTTCTTATGTACAATTAATCAAAGTAACAAAAATTGCTAGCCAGGGTCTACATAAGATCAGGGGGTAACTATCCTTGGGAGTTCATGATTTAACTATCATAAAGTCCATGTGATACTCCCAATTTTATATGATGGTAGGGATATTTTCAATTATACCTTCTTCGATTGCTACTAAATGGTTATCCATCTACAAGATGGTATTCGATGGTTGTAGTCCCATGAGGGATAGTGTTTCCATTACTTCGACAAACCTAACATTAATGGTTTCTCCCAATTCAACCAACACATTTGAATTTTGACACACCTTATAGATACTATAGTCACAAGACTATCAAAATCAACATATTTAGGTGGAAGTATTTTTCTTGACATAAGGTTAGCTAAATGACCACATACATGGATAGTAGTGGAATGTTTTTTCTTCCTTTTAGGGTTTTTATACAGATCTATTTAATGACCTAATTGAGCTCTAGAATCTCTTTGATGGCTTGTAGCAGAGGAACTTCAATGTTCAACCTCTTTATCTCTTGAATGAATCTAGATTTAGTTAAAGGTACTAATTCCAAATAGGATTGGTGTCATTTTTAATCTTTCTAGGAATGGGGCATGCTTTGAAATAGTTTCATAATGTGACTCCAAAAGAATGTTATATGTTGCATTCCTCTTCATCCTGGAGTTAGGTTCTGGAGTAGTTCTAAGAAATGGTTTTTAAAATGCCTTTAGAGAATAGCTCTAGGGTATCTCTAGGGGATGGATTTAGAAGTCTCTAAAGGAAGGATCCAGAGTAGCTTTGAGAGATGGCTCCAGAGGAACTTTAGCTAAACTTTGGAAGAGTTTAGAAGAAGAGTGAGGTCTCTTATTGTTGGGTTCCATTTTATTCTCATTAAATAATACATTATCATTATCTATATTCTCTACTATGATCAAGAGAGAAGGTTTAGATAATGTTTTCTCTTATTGTAGATGGATGCTTTCATAATGTATGGAATTAATCCCAACTATGTTCTCTTGTTCAGTGGAATAGATAAGTGCACCTTGTCTATTATTTTTAGGATTCATCATAGGTTGGGTAGAAAGTTGAGGCTGAGTAACTATCTCAGTTTCGCACTAACTTTGCAAATTTGGAGGTGGAGGCTAGTGGTTTTGAACATGCCACAAACCTTGGTAGAATTGATTATATGGTGGATTCCATTAAATTGATGTATTTGGAGGATACTATTGCTACTATGGTTGGTTAGACCATTGTAAATTAGATCAAGGTTGATTGGTCCATTCCTAAGGTCCCCATTATTGTGGTGTTTGTTGATTGGACCATTGCATAGACCAAGGATTATTGTTTGAGTTCATCAGTGGGTGCTAGGAGGATTGATTTAAAGTATGGTTGTAGCTAGGAAAATTACCACCCTACCTTTGCCCAATGTAATTGAGTTCTTCATCCACCAAAGGAGCTTTCTTTTTAGAATTTTTTATAGCCTCAAGTAGTTCACACTATCCTATGGGGTGGTTCTTCTCAAAAACTTGATAGATATCTATGTTATTTAAAGGGAAATCCCTCAAAAAATGTTTATTTTTTCACCTTTGATAGTAAATTGAAAGAGTTTTAGTATTTTATTTTTAGTATGCATTATGTCCAACATGGTATTCAGCTAGACTAAAATGTTTGTTTTCAAGTTTGCAAGTTCTTCCATTAACTAATCCTATTTCACGGTTGCCCTTTACCAATTTAGATTTTCTAATTCCACCCCTTGTCCTTGAGTAGTTTCTACATAACTTTAAGATATTTGAAAGACTTAGTTTTGTGAAATCACCCTTCCCCATAAGGTCAAGGGCTCATCTTGAGCCTTCTTCTAGTCATCTTATAAATATGGTCTTGGCAAGTTTAACACTCAAAACATCCTCGCATCATTGAAGAAGAAAGAGGAACTAGTATAGATAGTCTTCCATACTCTCATCCTCCTTTTGTTTCAAGTGAAAAAAAAAATTCCTGCTATCCTTTAATTGATAATAGTCTTGGTATTTATCTAGAAACATTATTTCAATCTCATCCCATGAGTTAATAAATCTATAAGTTAGTCCCACAAATGAATGCATGGCCAAATATTTTAGTGTAGAAGGAAACAACTTGAGCTTCTGGTTGTCTATTTTATAATCATAAGTTTGGTAGAGGACCTTAATTTTGAAAAGGAATTGGTCAAGGTCCTCAGAAGCTATACCTTTGAAAGTGTCATAGCCAAAAATATATCAACAAAGAAAGGTCAAATATTTTTTCTTGACACTTTATTGTACAAAACATACACTACACACACCACTACCCTACACAATACACAAGAATCTACATTATCACCTTGTTGTAACACAAAACCATGCACATATATGTGGCATTCCACATATGTCACAACAAGAGGAGGATGTATATGAAAGACACAAGTCCACCTTGAGCAAAGGCCTAATAGACCAAACCTATGCAAGCGTCTTGGCTACAAGATAAATTGGCAAAAAGAGACAACTACTTGATTTAGGTTGAGCCCAAGGGTTAGAGCCTAAGGCATTTCAAGCAATGTTAACTAAATTTAAAAACACAATAGTAACATTTAATTGATTATAAAATTGAAAGGGCCTCGGATAGTGATTTGACATGCACACATTAACCCTACTAAGCACTATTGATTAAGTGTAATGATCTACATCATTATTATAACTACCATTATTAGACTTACGATTCTGGCTGATAATATTTAAACACATGTATGAACATTACTAAGTACTTCACATAATATACATTGATAAACAAATTAAATACATTTTAAGGGGGCATTTAATAATTAAAATCTTCAATAACATTACACCAAGAGAGAACCTTCAAAATTACAACATAGGAAAATAATTTTACTTTACTACTTTATTACTAATGTGGCTTAAGTTTTAACTTAAGTTGTGGGGGCCTAGTCACATGGTCCCCCACCATGGCTTAAATCATAATTAGATAGTAATTAATTTAAGTAACTTCAAATTATCTAGTTAGGGTTTTCTAATGGAATGAACATTAAATCTCATCCATTGGATGAGATTTAAGTCATCCCTTGGATCTAGGGCATTCTAAAAGAAAACCCTAATCTAAAAGAATTTCCTCAAAAGGATTTTCTTTACATTTGTCTTCTCATTTTTCTTATAGATTGGAGGATGCTCAAAACAAGAACAAGATTACAAGAATTCTTGAAAAAATGCTATTGTAATTTTTCCCCTCTTTTTTGTGTATTTATATTTTTATTTTTTCCATCATATATTCAATGCATATAAATATAACACTAAAAAAATAATAAATGTATTGATTTCCTTTCTTTATACCTAACATATATATACATATACATATACATGTATATACATATAAATAGATGCAAGATGGGCCAAAAAGTCCCCTCTGCTCCACTAGTCCACTTGTTCCATCCAACTGGCCAACTCTAAACTAGTTCCATTCACTAAAAACACTCCTCTCCCCTAACCCTAAAACTAGTTCCAACCAACTAACCTTGAACCATAACCCACCAATTAGTTCTTTAACCTTAACCCTAAACTAGGTCGAACCAGCTAACCTTTAACTCGCTAACTACCTTGAACCTTGAACTAGTTACCAACCCCTAAACTAGTTACTAACCCTAGCTAACATTAAACCAATTACTAGCCCAAACAACTAGCTCCTTTAACCTGAGAACTAAACTAGCTAACCTTCCATCCAACCATTAACCCTTCCCTCCCTTCCTAGCTAAATTAAACTTCCCTCCCCTATCAGAATTCCTTCCCTCTATAATTCCCCCTCTTTTGGCTTGGGGTCCTTGTTATCCACATACACTCAGGGGCTTGTATCCTAACTTGATACCCAAGAGTTCCAACTAAGTGGTGTTAACCCAGTTTCTAGTTTTTGGTTACTAGAGAGAAAGAATGTCTCATGTTATGAATAGACACTCTAACCTATTATTCACATATAATATATATGATTGAGCTTGGAAATGATATTTTATACATAGCTGACGTATTTATGTTTGAGGTAGAAAATACATAATAAATAATTTGAGAAACCCTTTATTAATCATTTTGTATATGTGTGTGTATTTAGAAAAAAACTAAAGAATGAGAGTTATATATTTATTATTTTGTGAGGCTTGTAAGCCCCAATGGCCCAATTGTGCCGCAGACTACCCCCAATGGTGCACATGGCCTAGCCCTATGGGCCATGGCACCACAGGGTTCATGGACCCTATGGGGTTGTAGGTTGAAGTCCCCCACCCTACAGTATGGCTGAGGGCTTCGCCCTTGCCCACCGCGGGATAACAAACATTTAATTTTTACTTTTATTTTTTATTTTGTTTAACCTTATCTTCATACCAACAAGCCACACAATTTTTTTTTTTCAAGCAAAGGAATTTTTTTGGTTAAGTGAAAATAAAAATAAATAAATAAAATATAGATTGTATTCATGAATTTATATATGAATGATATCTAACATACTATTAGAGATGTCTATATTTTTAGCTTGACAATTTTTATTTATGGCTAAAAATATAAATAAAATTGATCTAAAAGATTATTATTATTTTAAACTTCCTTACATTATCAAAAGTGAATATAGAGTTATGGAGGACATATATAAAAGTATATATAAATTAAATATATTTATTACTCACACCACTTCCTCAATATTTTATTATCCAACAAAAGAACTCATGAAGAGAGGGTAAATACATTTTATAATGCCAATAAAATAATGGTTATTAAGTGAATATGTAAGGTGTCACTTAAAATAAGCTTCCAAATATTTTAATAATTGTAATAATGCACATGTTATCTGATATGATGAAGGTTTGGAAATGCATTAATCATCTCTAATAGATACATACATACAAATCCAAACCATTACGTTATTTAATTGAAACCAACATTCGCTAATGCCCTTGAGAAACTATAAGCCCTTGACAAATTGTAAGCCCTTCACAATGCTAACGACAAATGAACACTTTTTCATTTGTAAGGAATAGAGATATAGAAAGATAGTGTTTCTTGATGAAAATATACATTATCTCAATATTTATATTAGAAGATTTCCGTGCCTTATTTATAAGATTTATACTCTAATACTATATGATTGACTAGTTTTGCAAGATACATTTGAGTTACATTATGAATAGTATCAGTTAGAAGCAAAACCTCATTTTCCTTTCAAGGGAATACGCACAAGACTTGTTACATACACATGAACATACAACTCTCATTTCTTGAAAAATGAAAAGAATATTACAAGTTTTCCTCTTAATCTAACTTAGTTTCAAAACCATAGCAATTCATTATCTTGATTTTATAAAAGATGACATCCAAGCTATGCAACACCAAGTGCACAATAGCTCCAACTAATATTTCAAAGAAGTAATGCTAAGAGGATCTGACAGTTAGCATGCCAATGGTAAGAGAAAATCTCTCCACCCAACCAATATGGCATCATAAGACCATAAGATGTCCTATCCATCCCTTGAGCCAAGAGAATCATCTAGAACCTGTCATAACAAAATATACAAGTCAAGTAGATCAACACAATAGAAAAATATAATATATAGTAACACTTCTCAAGGGGTTTATTCTCAAGCCCTTCTCAAATTAAAATAGGGTACACACATAACCATCTAACTCACACATACTCCAAATAAGCAAACACTACAAATTTATGAACATGTTCTTCCCCACAATTTCTTTTCACAAGAACACATTCACACAAGATAAGGAAATACTCATGAAAATAGTTATGCAAGAAATATTACAGAGTTGGGAGGACTTATCTCTCTACATGGAGTTTGTAGGGATGAGCACCTATTGGCAAGAGACACTATATGGATTCATGAATGTTGTCATTGATGGCAACAAAGTTCATCCCACACATCCGCAGGACATGGTATGTCTATACCGGAAGTCAGAGTGAAGAATGTTGTGGTCCGGTAAACAAAAACAGAGCAGTCAGTAAGGTCTGACAAACAAGTCCGGATCTCTCAGCAGAAGTATCTCAGTAAAGTACGGATTTGGGGAAGTCAAGAGGAGTATCTTGACTGATAGATTCCAAGGTTTGAGCCTCCGTTGTGGAAAGGATAAAGAGATATGAATGCTTGAGTGTCGAGTTCCCAAGTGACAGTATGAACAGAGGAAGAACTGACTGGTAGAACATCAGACATTATTCTGGATGTGTTACTGATGTTGGTAAAGGTTATGAAGGCATGAATTATGTTTGGCCAACATGATTAATGATTTCCACAAGTATATCCTTGATCTGCACTACTTGGTGTGCAAGGATTCAGATGACAGATCAGAATTTGTGAAAAGATTGACTATTTCGGGTGCCGACTAGAAAGGTGATGAAACCACTTGTGCGGATATATATATATACAAGATGGATGTAGTTATGAGGTGTGTTGTTGTTGTGTATGGTGTGCGAAGAAAAGCAGTAGTATCGAATAAAAGCAGAAAGGAAGATCCGGTATGTGAAAGAAGAACAGCATAAAGAAGAGGAAAGATGAAATGCAGCAGATCAATATACAGAGCCTAACCGGAACTAAACTCCAACATATGTTGATGCTCCTTATCAGTTCAAGTATTGTATTACATTATTTATAAATTGTAGACAGTGTGTCTCTTGTAGGCAGTGTGCCTCTTGTGAGCAGTGTGCTTGGGCAGTGAGCCCTAATTGGCAAGTGCCATTTTGTACTTGCATTCTTCTAACAGAGAATACAATCTTGGGTTAATCACCCCGTGGTTTTTCCCTTAACAGGGTTTCCATGTCAAAAATATTGTGTCGTGTATTTCTATTTCATGGTTATGTTTGCTTGTTTGAATTGATGTTGCACTAATTAATAAGAAAGTTCAGAAAGCTGAAATAATTAAGATAACTGATTCACCCCCCCCCCCTCTCAGTTATCAATAGCACCTCCTTCCTTCTCCAATATTTTTCATTTAGTATCAACTCCTTCTCCAAAATCCCTTTTCTCAAGTTCTCTCCTATCTCCAAATGTAAGATTTTTTCTTCTCAAAGAAAGACACAAGAAAAATAATCCAAGAATCCCCTCTTCAAGCTTAAAGAGAGGGTATATGAATAACGAGTATCATGTCACTAATCCTCAGAAAATGAGAGGGTGACACATGGCCTCCAACTCACCCACTAATCCTAACTCATAAACCCTAATCAAGGTCACATTATTCCCATGTGCTCCCACATGTGTGAGACCTAGGTAAGAGGAGTGTACTTGTACACTCTTATTTATGCACTCACCTAGAGGTTGCTCCCACATGTGTGATGCATTGGCATGTGGGTGTACTTGACACAACCCCTCATCCCAAACCTAGGTAAGGGAACTTGGAGAGTGACAAGTCAACATTTCATTTCCCCACACATTAGATCACGTCACATCCTTACAAGGAGGTTTAGAAAGAGTCATATTATGTCCAAAGGTCAAAATTAGTTGTCCAAAAGGTCTTCACCCCATAAGTACTTACCCTAGGGGTCTATTTTAATCTACAAACCAAGAAGAATGGCTTTTTAACCCCATTTAAAATCCCTTATAAATGAAATTCCGAGTTTGCATATTAAGGGCACTCTCATCCTTTTAATACATACTTAAAACATCTTAAACACATGATTCTAAATCAATTTAATCTAACAATTAAAACTATAACTTATCACAAGGAAACCTTAGTTAACTTAAGCCACAATAATAATTCACTAAGGAAAAACATCACAACATATAACTCCATCAAGTGAAGTGGTTTAATTTAAGGTTCTAACGATTCTCCTATTCTCCCATTGGCAATTTATTCCTACACATTCATCACAACATTAATATGTCCAATATACACATAGTGGAAGCACCTTAATCATAAATAATCATACTCGGTTTCTAATTCCATTAGCATCAAAATTATCATTTCAACCAATGTTAATTCACATAGATGATATCCTACTTAATTCACCAACATAATTGAATTATCATCTCAATAATAATATAATCATAGGAGTAAGGTTATCACATTATTCTACCCAATTTATTCTTGAGCAATTGCATGTTATAAGGGTTATTACCAACAAGATACTTAATGCATATAACTTACCACATTCACTTACCTGAGTTCTTCCTTTCACATGGCCAGTATTGATATCTCGAATTCATTTGTGTTTAGTTAGTTGTTGGTCCTCTTGATCCAATTTGGCAATCTGAATGATCCTAATCTCACTCATGGGTGGTCCTCTTCAAGGAGTATAAACACATTAGCAATTCATTAGAATTGTGATAGGTGAAAGTCAGGTGTGGCAGATCAGACATAGTCGTGAAACCCTAACCCTACCATCATCAAGGAATCTAACCTAAATGAAATCAAAGGATAATGCAATTCAAGCATAACATCACCTAGACCGTGCGATTCCTTGTTTGAGAGAGAGATGTGGACTGCTTCTTCAACGATAAGCAATTACAAAGCTGAAAGCTGCCATTGATGGATGATAAAAGCTCGAATGCTCGAATTCTCAAGATGATAATGGAGTTGCTATATGATTGCTGGATTGCTAGATACTATATGATTTCTGGATGTCTCATATGGAGTGAGAGGCTGTTTATATAGGACTCAACCAAGATCAATCAACGGTGGAGATTCAGAGGCTATGTGAATGGCTAAGATTGAAAGTTACTAAATTTAGGTCCAATTAGTTGTGCATGTGAAGGATTTTAAATGAAAGTTGTCTTACAACACATGATAAATGGGAAATGGACAAGTGTTAAAATGTGATAAATGATAAAGGCTTAATTCAAATAAAGTATTTGAATTAGTGGGATATGAGTTGGAAATTAATTAAATAAATAAAATTTATTTAATTAATATGATAAATGCATAAAATGGGATAAGACATGATGTGGAATTAATTAAATAAATACAATTTATTTAATTAATCGGCTAAATGAATGAGAATGGGATTTTAATTAAATAAATAAAATTTATTTAATTAATTGGGTAATGGATTAGTGATTTAACAAGGTGTCGTTAGACATGGACAAATTTGGGTGTCTACATTTTGCCCCTCTTTGATACAATGTTCGATAGAACGTTGTGTCAAAGAAGATGTGAGATGCGCTCAATAAACAAGTTATGCCCCAGTGAAACTGGCAGGTGATGCCCCCTCGAGAGGTAAGCCAGGCGAACCAGGAAGGACTGGGTTGGCTCTCGATAGAAGAAAGGGCGAAAAAGAGGGTAGACGCGAAGGAAAGGGGGGTGGCATGGAAGAAAATAGGCTGTGGTATAGAAGAATTAGGGTTTGGAGAAGGGCTATAAGTAGGTGCTTCAAGGGCAAATAGGCTCATTTGTGCTCATTTGTGCTGAGAAACCTAGAGAAATCCAGAGCTCCTGAGAGTGAGAGTGGCAGAGCTAGCAGGATGGTGATTCCACGCAGAGATCATCGTGCGGAGCGGGTGAGGACACATGGACGACCAGAGGGAGCAGGCGCACCGGTATGTCGCAAAACTTTTCCCAAGAGCGTGCATTTAATAGCCTAGAAGCGTAATTAATTCACACACGTCACCAAAAGCGACTAGTTTAGGACATGGCACATATAGGTCGCTTATGTAGGAGTAGAGGTCGCTTAGAGTATTTCAGGTCGCTTATGGGCGCGGGTAGGTCGCTTAGGGAAAACGAGGTCGCATCCTGTTGGCGGGAAAAACGCGGTCGAAATGCGTGTATGGAGGGAAACTAGTCGCTTATGAGCAGATAGTAGTCGCATAGGGTAGTTTAGCTCGCATAGGACTAGAAACAGATCGCAAATGGTAGATAGCGCGCGTATAGGGCGAAAATGGTCGCTTAGTGTGAGCGGGCTCGCTTATGATGAGAAAATAGGCGCATATAGGAAAAGGGCTCGCGTTAGGGGTAAAAAGACTCGCACATAGGATATGGCTCGCAGATAAAGTAAGGATGAACGCATATGGTAATAGTGGTCGCTTATAGGAAAACAGTGAGCGCATATGTAAAAGAAGTCGCGTTTGGTCAAAACAGAGGGGCCTGTAGTAACAGGGGTCGCTAGTGAGCAGGAAAAAGGTCGCATGTGGGAAAGGGAACCGCATAGGGTAGGTGTAGGATAGAATAGCAGATAGATAGCCAGATTTTGATATGAATGATTAACGGGATGGACTGACAAGAGTAAATGGATGATGCAGGATGTACTACCGCCATTGCTATCACGGGAGCCCCATCCGAGAGATTTGCGGTTAGTGAGACGGTTGGATGCAGAGGAGCTACTGGTGTTGGAGATCCTGGGCTTGGAGCATGTGTCACGATTAGAGCCAGTGCAGGCACATCGAGGGCTGATGACTGCGATGGTGGAGCGATGGATGAGCGAGCACAGTTCATTCTTGTTACCGACAGGAGAGGCGACCATCACCTTAGAGGATGTGTTCCAGATTTTGAGGATTCCGATAGATGGGGATCGGGTAGATTATGATCCGGAGATGGGCCCAGCTCCATTCAGGAGATTGTTTGGGACACCATACATCGGAGCAGAGGGTTCAGAGATACCGATGGGGAGGATGGAGGAGCTCTGTGACAGGTTGCAGCGAGTGGTAGTGGCTATCATTAGATGGCTAGTGGGTGACAGGAGAGCGAGAGGTTTTCCTGTAGGATGGGGGACAGTGATGGAGGGCATGTTCTCCTATGGCACGAGATATGCATGGGCAGAGTGCGTGTTGGGACAGCTCTATCATTACCTGCATGATTGTGCATATATGTTCGGAGCCAGTATGTCAGCAGGAGTGACAGTTTTGCACGTATGGGCTTATGAGCACATTCCGGTGACGAGACCAGAGGGATGGGTCGCTAGAGCAGCAGGAGAGCCATTTGCACAGATGTATAGAGGAGCCTTGATGTATCGACAGCGCCGAGGGGTGGTATACTGGCGACGGAGGTTGGATGAGATAGACAGATTTGTATGGAGGCCATGGCTAGGATGTGAGCAGTGGGAGGAGGAGGATGCCGAGCTTGCTTATGCGAGACAGGCGAGGTACATTTTTGGACGCGGCGTGTACATTATAGAGCGCTATTTGCCAGAGAGAGCCCTGAGACAGTTTGGAGAGGCACAGGCAGTACCTGTAGGTGATGCTGTTTTTGGGAGGACGAGACAGGAGGTGTTTGATTGGGGTCCAGAGGTTGTGGTGGACACAGCCTTGGCAGAGAGAGATGGATTGCAGCCAGTAGCATGGCAGTGGAGACAGGGTCCTGCAGATCCAGGTACGTTGCCAGAGTATGATGCACACTGGGCGACAGCTAGGCCGACTCAGTTGACACGGGATGGAGAGATTGGGGAGATTGGGATGGAGAGACCAGTTCGGAGGTGACGACGACGGGCTCCACCAGCACAGGCAGTAGTGCCAGCTGCACCAGGGATACAGATGCCAGGGCAGGTGCCAGGCCAGCCTGCTATATTAGCACAGCCACAGGCACAGATCGGAGCAGGAGATGATGTGGGTATTCAGCAGCTGCGGAGACAGATCAGAGAGGAGAGGAGATGGAGGCAGCGGGCACAGATGAGGCTGAGGAGAGTGGAGATGGATAGGCATCAGGCCGTGATCAGTCTGAGGCATGCTAGAGCACAGGCACAGGCTTATTAGGCTCAGCTACAGTTGGGAGCTCAGAGAGGAGATGGACAGGATGATGGTGCACTCGCGAGAGTTACAGGAGAGAGGGATACAGCTAGGCAGCATGAGCAGATGATGAGGCTTGAGCGAGATACTGCAGTACAGCAGGAGCAGGCTATGAGAGCAGAGAGAGATGGTCTGCGAGCTGAGAGAGATAGTCTGCGAGCTGAGAGAGATAGGGCAGTACAGCAGCTGCAAGTTATGACTAGTGAGTGGGATAGAGCAGTGACTGCCTTGGGGACTGATGGAGCTACCATGTACTTAGCCACACAGTTGACAGCGGTACAGGCCGAGCTTCGGAGAGTGCAGGGGGAGGCTGAGTATTATAGAGGCCTATATTATGGAGCTGTGCCGGCAGAGCAGAGACAGCCTAGCTTCAGGAGCAGGTCAGGGGCTTCGAGCTCACGGAGGTCAGGTGGATCTCGATCAGTAGCTTCAGTGATGGGGCCACCAAGAGATGGAGGACCGGGTACAGGACCTGTTGGTGGTGGTGGTCAGGGCGAGGGAGCTGGCAGTAGTCGCTAGGGCATACCTTGTTGGCATTGTATCATGATGAGGCCTAGAGCCATTGTTGTACATTCATTCTTTTCAGGGCTTAGCTTGTATTATAGACACTTGTATTTTGACACACATGTATATATATGGCAGTTTTGGCGATCTATATGATGTTATAATGGTTGTGATGTTGATATTATGATGGCTATGCATGTTATGTGTATGGATTATAGATGGATTATGGATAGATGTTTATGCAAATGGTAATTGATAGAAAATATGTGAATATGTAAAAGAAAATGATATGGATAGATGTATGCATATAGGTAGATGGTAATGAAAGATATAGATATAATGGACGTATGTATGGCTAACACTTGTTTTGCAGGAGCGGGAATATGGACAAAGGATGATGGAGATGATTGATCTTGGCGGAGGATAACGGAACAAATGGATAGATAGAATGAATAAGATAAGATGATGATGGGCAGCTTTCAAGTAATTGCTCAAAATGAAAAGAAATGCAGTCCTTATGTGTGATATAGCATATGGATGTTATGCACCAGGGTATAAGAGACCAAGGTGTCGAGATATCCAATGCGCAACTAGCATGTTACAATCTTGTCGGAACGCATGTGGTCAAGATGTTGAGCCAACATGCACAAGATAGGAATAGCAGCTAGTGTTGGACTTTGACGCTACAAACAATGGTTTGAACTTATCTCCACTACACATAATGATAGCTTGCTGGTTATATGTATGGAGTTAGTCTTAACATAGAATAGTCTCCAATGCATAAGAGACTGTTTAGCTTCTCAGATGCTAGAGATATTGATATGTAAGATGCTAATCCCAACACGTGCAAGATACCAAGACGCATAGGAAGAGAATAAGATCATCCTGCAAACACGGCATACGAAAGCTATATGACCATGCCCCAATCCTTACTTCATCGCAACATACCAAGATATAAAGAGATCATGGCAGTCTTGACTAGGTATAGAAAAGGGACAAAAGATAAATCAAAAGATAAAACAAAAGATACTGTCATCACGTTCTCTTGCCAAATGTTGGGTGCTCTTGGATAGATTAAGCTGGCGCCTTGTTAAGAGGAAAGCTACATCCTGTTGAAGGCTAAAGTTGTTGATAAATGGCTATAGCAAATGTTGGCTTAAGGCATGCGGACAAATAGCTTCTGGCTTACCTGTGATTGGTTATAGTGCTGGAGCTTGCAATAGACACATGGTTTGCTTCCTGTTTGAGCTGATCAAAGAGAAGAAGATGGATGATGAATGAAGATGAAGAAGATGGGGGGATCATCTGTGCTTGAGTACTGGAAACTTCCTTCGTATTCTAGACTGCCTACATACCTTGTATCCACGGGATCAAAGCACATTGACGATGAAGATGAGACATGATGAATATGTAGTTCTGGGTTTTATTGATGATGTAAGTGATGAAAGATAGAAGAATGTGAGCTGAGAGAGTGAAAGATGTTTAGAAGAAAAGATGACAGATGAATGATGAAAGGGGCTATCGTCTTAGCCTGAATCAGAGTGCTTCCTTCGCATCTCAGATTGCCTACATACCCTGTATCCACGGGATCAAGGCGTCAACGATAGAGCTGGATGTAGTTCTTATTGATGTGGCTAATCGATTGGATGTTTGATCAGGCGATGTTTGTTGCGATTGTTGGATGAATGTGGATGGAGTTGTAAAGGTATGAGTCCTGGTTGCAAGTCATTAGGTCGTATTTGTTGGTGGACATGTGCCATGGCTGAAGTTGATAAGGTGTGCTGTGTTGTAAGCTGAGTTGTTTGATGTGTTATGAGCTAGAGATAACAGGATCCACTTCCCAATAAGGCTCAACAAATGCCCCCAGTGTGGGATGAGGTTTATTATGCAGAAGCGACAATGCAGAAAAGATGTGGCCAAGATGCTAAGGTGCCAAAAGATATAAATATCACGACAATGTCTCAAGTATGATAGTTAGCATTGGCAAAGGATGAAGAGGAAAGGCGATGTGTGAGGTTGCGATAGGGCTTATGAGGATGGCTTATACAAGATGCAGTGGGGAAAATGATCAAACGAACCAAACAAATGAGGGAAGCTGGTCACTACACATAGTGCCTGTTTGCCAGGTTTTCACTATGGTACTTATCCAAGGCGCCTGTTTACCAGGTTTTCACCATTGGACGGATTATTTATCTCTTTTTTTTGTTTTTGTTTTTTTTTTTTTTTTTTTTTTTAGAATATTTTATTTATTTATTTATTTATTTATTTATTTATTATTTTTTTTGGGATAGCTGAGATTCATGGATAAAACTTCTTGAGATGAACGCTGTTGACGGGTTCATCCAAGGGAATGCCTTCAGGTGTTGACAAAGTGTATGCACCAGATCCATAGACTGCGGTGATAATGAAAGGACCAAGCCAATTTGGTTCAAACTTGCCCTGTTTCTCTCGATGCTGTTGATTCCTTTGGTTTTCTTTAAGGACAAGGTCGCCGACCTGAAATCTGCGTTCTCTGATCTTTTTGTTGTAGCTGCGGCGTAGCCGGTTTTGATAGACTTGAAGATGGTTCAATGCTGTAAGGCGGCGTTCATCTAAGAGCTCAAGATCATGGAGTCGGGACACTCGATATTCTTCATCTGAGATAGTATGTTGCAAGGATATGCGCAAAGAGGGGATCTCAACCTCGATAGGCAAAATAGCTTCAGTGCCATAGACTAGAGCATAGGGTGTGGCGCCAGTAGGAGTTCTGACACTTGTTCTATATGCCCATAAAGCAGGATGCAGTTGTAGATGCCAATCTCGACCAGTTTCGTTAACAGTCTTTTTAAGGATCTTGATGATTGTCCTATTAGAGGCTTCAGCTTGACCGTTGCTCTGAGGATAATAAGGCGTAGAGAACCTATGTTGAATATGAAACTTATTGCAAAGATCTCTAACCTCTTGGTTCTTGAAAGGCCGGCCATTATCTGTGACAATAGCTTGAGGAACTCCATAACGGCAGATGATGTAATGTAGGATGAATTTAGCTATTTGTTTACCTGTGATGTAGGTCATTGGTATGGCTTCTACCCACTTTGTGAAATACTCAGTGGCAGTGATAATAAACTTATGACCATTTGATGAAGTAGGATGGATTTTACCCACAAGATCAAGTCCCCATTGCGAAAAAGGCCATGGAGTGACAATAGGCTGAAGCTCATGTGCTGGTGCATGTATTAGATCTCCATGTTTCTGACATTGTAGACATCTCCTTGCAAATTGTTGGGCATCTTTTTCCATAGTTGGCCAGTAGTATCCTGCTCGCAGAAGTTTCTTAACAAGGCCAGGGCCAGCGGAATGCGAACCGCAGACACCTTCATGTACTTCACGTAAGGCCGTTTTTGCTTCCTCGGAGTCAAGACATCTAAGAAGGATACCATCAAGACTCCGGCGATAAAGGGTGTCTCCTAAGATAGTGTAACAAGAGGCTCGATGGATAAAAGTTTTACGCTGGGTGTTGGATAGTTGAAGAGGCAAGGTGTGATTATGGAGATACTCGTATATATCTTTGTACCACAACGAGTTGGGACCAACAATCTCACATATGAGCTCAGACTGTGGAACTTCAAATGCTGGGATCAAAAGCTGTTCGACCAAGAATTCACATTTATGGGTGTTGGATGGCATGTCTAAAAGAGATCCAATCATAGCCATGGCATCGGCTGCTCTGTTTTGTAGTCTTGGAATTTGCTCAAAGGTAATGTCCTCAAAATATTGCTTGAAATCGTCCACCATTAGCTTGTATGGAAGAAGCTTCTTGTCTTTTGTTTGATATTCATCTAAGACCTGTTTAATAACTAGCTGAGAATCACCAAAGACTCGTAACTGTTTGATAGCCCATTGTACTGCCATGCGCAAACCTGTTATTAAAGCTTCATACTCTGCTATGTTGTTGGTACATGGGAATGCTATTCTGTATGATTTAGGTATGCAGTCTCCTTGGGGAGTGACAAACAAGATACCTGCTCCAGATCCGTGTTGAGTGTATGACCCATCAAAGTATAGCTGCCATCGTGCTGGAGAGCTTAAATTAAACAATCCTTCATCAGGGAATTCAGGATATATTGGCTGAATGTCTGTGATAGGTGCTGCAGCTAATTGATCAGCAATGACTTGTCCTTTGATAGCTTTACGATTCACGTATTGTATGTCAAATTCACTCAAGATCATAACCCATTTTGCTAATCTCCCTGTGAGAAGTGCTTTTGAAAGGAGATACTTGAGGGGATCCACATTAGAGATGAGCTTTGTTGTTTGGTTCAACATATAATGTCGCAACTTTTGGGAAGCAAACACTAATGCTAAACAAGCTTTTTCCATGAATGAGTAATTGAGTTCATATCCCACAAGAGTTCTGCTAATGTAGTAGATGGCTTGTTCTTTTCCTGAATCATCATGTTGAGCTAGAAGTGCACCCAATGCTGCGGTTGTTGATGATATATAAAGCAGTAATGGACGATCAAGTACAGGAGGTATTAACACAGGAGGTGTTGCCAAGTATTCTTTTATCTTATCAAAAGCCTGTTGACACTTTTCATCCCACTTAAAAGGTTCACCCTTGCGAAGAAGATGCTGAAAAGGATGACATTTATCTGCGAGTTGTGAGATAAATCTGCGGATAGATTGTAGCCTACCCTGTAAACTGCGGAGCTGTTTGAGATTCGTTGGTGGAGGCATTTCTATGATAGCTTTTACCTTAGCTGGGTCCACTTCTATTCCTCGTCGAGACACAATATATCCCAATAGTTTTCCTGATGTTACGCCAAATACACACTTCTTTGGATTTAGTCTGACTTGATATTTTTCTAATCGATCAAAAATTTGTGCCAATACTTGTAGATGTCCTTCCCTTGTCTTAGATTTGCCTAGGATGTCATCAACATAGTCTTCCATGATAGTATGAAAAAGGTCATGGAAAATAACTGTCATAGCTCGTTGATAGGTAGCTCCAGCGTTTTTGAGACCAAAAGGCATTACAACCCAGCAATATGTGCCCCATGGACAAATAAAAGATGTTTTATCTTGGTCTTCCTCTGCTATTCTGATTTGATTATAACCAGAAAATCCATCCATCAAAGATAGCATTTCATGTCCTGCTGTAAGATCAACAATGTTGTCTATGCTTGGTAATGGAAAATCGTCTTTAGGACATGCTTTGTTAAGATCTCTAAAGTCTGTGCAGCAGCGAACTCGTCCATCTGGTTTGGCTACAGGTACTAAGTTTGAAACCCATTCTGGATAATCAATAGGCTTTATGAACTTTGCTTCTAACAGTTTCTAAATTTCTGCTTTGACCAATAAGGCAACTTGTGGATGCATTTTGCGCAATTTTTGTTTGACAGGGTTTGCATCAGGGAATACTGCTAAATGATGTACCACAAGTGAAGGATCTAGTCCTGGCATGTCTGCATAAGTCCATGCAAAATTTATAGCTCTTCTCAGAAAAAATGCTGTGAAGTTCTTTCGTTCTTGCTCTGATAGTGATGCTGCCAAAAAGGTGATCTTCGGATTCTGTTCTGTTCCCAAGTTCATGTCTTGTGATTTTTCAACTAGCACAGTTGATTTCTCATGGTAATCAGCGGCAACAGGAAGATCAAATCCCTCGTCCTCAGGCTCCTCAGAGAGGTTTTCACCTTCGGATACGTCCTTTATTTTTACTTTTTCACGGTCAAGAGGCGCCTTGCGGTTTTCACCTAGTGACCTATTTTGTTGAATTTTGTTTATTTCACTTTTGTGACTGAAGGATTTGATACTTCCGCCAAAATATGCTAGTTTAGGTAATTCCATCATGAAACCTGCTTTATGATCACCCAATGGAATACCTTGTCTCAAACCCATGAATTCTGCAATGGCTTCATCATTTTCAAATGTATCTAATATCGGTGCCCCCTGTTGGTCCCAATCGATGAGGTCAGGATATACGAGGGAGAGGCGAATGGAGGGATTATGATGGCTAGAAGAGGTTGCGGAAAACATGAAGATGGAATGTTCTTGAAAGAGGTCGGTGATATGAAGGGAGGAGTCGTCGATGGTATCCGAGTTAGAAGTCTCTCCTACCGAAGAAGGTCCAACGTCAATATCGGAAATACACTTAATGTCTTTGGGTCGCGGTACCTCCGGTTGGTAACCAAGGCCTTGCTTATTAAACTTCTTAGACACAATAAGGGGCTCAATAGGTCCTTGTTCCTGTGATCCCAAGCCGCCATGTCCTTTATAGCCCATGTTCTTTATGATACGAAACCCGTTGTTGTATCGCTCTACTTCAAGTTGGACTTGGTCATTTTCATCAAAGAATATCCAAGAATCGATGTCCTCAATGTCTTCGTCATCCAAGAAACCACCTTTAATGAATACGATAGGGGGAGCTTTGATAACAGCGGAGGATGAAGTGGGCTTAGATGTAGAGGGCTTACCGTGGGATTTAGGAGATAATGGAAGGGTGCCAACGCAACAGGATTCCTGCAATTTGTATTCACCAGGGCCATGTTCGGTATATTTGATATGGAGGTTGGAAGCGGCTTTGCTAGATGAGGGCTTGAGGAGATCGGATGGGTCTACATAGGAGGAAGACGGATATGCCTCGGTGTTGAGAGGGATACGGTTTGGACTCTGATATTTAGCTTGAAAGGCACGGCAAAACTCAAATGGATTGGGATCAGCTTGAATGGTAACTTCAACACCCTTATGTGGAAATTTAAGGCATTGGTGATATGTAGATGGAACTGCTTTAAGGGTATGGATCCAAGGGCGACCGAGGATGATGTTGTAAGGCAGATCAATATCAAGGACTTGACAGCGAGTTTCTGTAATGACCGGTCCAACTTGAATAGGCAATAAGATGATCCCTTCAGTATCTCTTTCAGCGTCATCATATGCTCTGATAGTAATAACCTTGGAGGTGTCTACATTTTTCTCCGAATATCCCAATTGTTTGATGAGTTTCAAAGAACATATATTTAGACCAGCTCCCCCATCTATCAAGACTCGTTTGATACGGCGTTGATTAACAAACACTTCAATATGGAGGGCCTCATTGTGTGACGGATGAATTGAGGGTTGAAGATCTTTGTCGGAAAAGGTTAAATGACAAGGGGCTGCAATGCTAGCGACCATGGATTGAAATTGTGTGATATTAATATTATTAGGCACCGAAGACTCTTGTAAGGCCTTATCAAGGATAGCTTTATGTGCGGGGGATATGCGGAGCAGCTCAAGGATAGATATGTGTGCGGGTGTTTTGCCAAGGTGATCCAAGAGGTTATAGTCAGAGAGAGGTCGAGGAGGATGAGGGGGTGCTCCTTAAACGGTAACTCGACCTCTTCGCGTGGTTACGGCACAATCAGGTGCTCCTTGGACGGTAATGGTAGAAATGCGAGCATGGTCAATGCGGCCAATGGTAGATGATGCATAGCTATAGGGAATAGCATTTCCAGCTTGAAGGTTATTTGTCTGATCATGAGATGGAAGTGGATTCTTGAAAGTCTCTAGATCATAGTTTGATGTGGATTGTTGAGCAGGTTGAGGTGTTGAAGGTGTGACGTTGATTAGACCTTGATCAATGCAGTCTTGGATAACATGTTTTAAGCGCATACAACCATTTGTTTTATGTCCTTTAACTCGATGGTAATCACAATACTCATTCTCTTTGTACCAAGGAGCTCGAAAGAATGGTTCGCCGTTTGGTGGTGCATCAGGTAGAATAACATCTCCGGCTTGAAGCAGCTTTCGAAGAATAACTTCCATGGGTTCCACTAATGGTGTAAATTGTCGGCGTGGATTAGAAGTTTGGCATTGGTTTCTTCGTGGTGGAAAAGACTGTCTTGGTGGAGAGGCTGCTTGAATGTTGATAGGAGCTCTCATAGTTTGGATATTCTTTGTATCAACAATACCATCATTGACAACATTCTTGTTCTTGTTCCAAAAGCGAGACTTATCATTGGAATTTTGGGGAGAATCTTTGTTATCACGAAAGATCTTGATAGTTCCTTTGGCAATTAAGGCTCGTTCAATAATAACTCCTTTGGAAACTAGTTCGTCAAAGGTGCTAGCGCTTTGCAATTGTAGTTGGAATGACAGCTCAGGATGAAGATTTTGAACAAAGATGTCAAGCTGTTGTTTCTCAGGGATTTCCCATGATAATTTGCTAGCCATATTACGCCATCATTGGGTAAATGAGGAAAAGGTTTCACCATTGCGTTGTTTGTTGTTGACAAGGTCATTCATGTTTACCTCATGTTCAATGTTGAAGGCAAAATGTGATCGAAACTTGGTTGCCAATTCTGAAAAAGTCTTAATTCCTGGAGGTAAATGGGAAAACCATTCGAGAGCTTGTCCTGCTAAGCTTCGAGGAAATAGTCTCAAGAGATATGTATCATCATAGGCAACGTCGAGACATGCCACGAAAAAGGCTCGAAGATGGTCATCCGGATTTCCTTTCCCTTTGTACTTATCAAATTGTGGGATTTCAAAGTGTGGTGGAAAAGGTATCATATTAAGAGACTTGTCAAATGGATAAGCGCATATGTTTTCGAGAGAGAAAGGTTTCTTGCCTTGTCCTACCCTTTCATCGATCATCTGTTGGATATCGGCTGAGGATAACTGATGTTGTTGCGAAGGGGGTTGAGTGTGATATGAGACATATTGCGGTTGTGGTTGTGGTATATGTGGAGTTGTGACAGTTTGTTGTGGTTGTGGGATGTACGAAGCTGTGACTGTTTGTTGGGGTTGTGTGCCCACAATGTATGTCAAAGGAGTGGTATGTGACATGTACGTGTTAGAGGATTGCTGTCCTTGAGACACAAGTGGCAAGTGGGTGTGCATTACATGAGAAGTGGATGTTGGATTGATAGTAGCAGATGGTTGGGAAGTTGGGATTGAATTCATGACATGGTAAGTGACGGAGGGATTGGTAGATACAACAGAAGGGTGAACATTGGGATTGGTATTTTGGACAATATGAGGATTGGTATACGTCATGTGTTGAGTGATATTAGAGAAGCCTTGGGTAGCATAAGAGGGATTGATGGTGTGTGAAGGATTGGAAGAAGAGGACAGCATGGATGTAAGTTGATCTACATAAGCGATCTTATTGTTTGGATTGGCTTGAGAAATGAGGGAATCACTCATGTCAATGAGACTAACATTGGGATTATAGGATAACATGGAGGAATTAGCAGTTGGTGTATGAGATGTGGTAGATTGCAATGGTTGTGAAGCATGGACAACATGTGTTGTTGGAATGGTTTGAGAGGTATGCACACCGTAAGATATGGGAATTGCTTGTGATGCTCGAAGTGTTTGTGCTTGTGTTACATGGACAGCTTGTGTGACTTGAGGCATGGAAACAGTCATGGTAGAAGGAGAGATATGTTGAGGGACATGAAAAGGTGGGATGTTGAGATTTTGTGACATGAAAGGAAGCACATTGGTGGGCACTATCAATGGTTCTAAGGTATGCTCTGATCGCGGTAACTCAAATGAAGCAACAAGAGGCAATGAGGATGGTGTTTGCGAGGTAGTAGAAGATGATGTGACTATAGTAGATGGTCTATTTGCAACAACAGCAGTAGTGTTGGGATCGTGCTCTCTAATAGTGGATATATCAAAGTCTTTAGGTAGTTTAGCACCCATGCGAGCAAGTTGGAGAAAACAGCGATCAGGCTCAGATATCATGAGTTTCTCAACTTGGTCCCATAGATAGGTATCTTGGAACTCTGATGAGTCGTCTTGAGATTGTTCTTCGAAAGTTTCCAAGGATGGTGGAGGGTGCATTTGTTGTGAAGATGATTCGCCCCTAGTGTACCCTTGAGGTATAAACATATGAGAAGGCATACCAGTTGTGAATTGAGTTGCGTCCTTAAGAGGTGTTGTGAATTGTTTCATCTCAGCTTGCAATTTGGCATCCATTTCAGCTTTCAATTTGGCTTCTATTTCAGCTCGATATTGACTCCTAGTTTGAGGCATGATGTTGATGATGAAGTTGAGCTTGTCAAAGTTTTGAGACCCAAAAGATGATAGTTGGTTGATTGGTTGCTGTTTTGGTTTGCTGGTTTGGCTAAGTTTGCTTGGTTGATTTGTTTTGGCTGAGTTGTTGTTGGTTGTCCCTAGAGGTAGCTCAATCACTCAAGGGAAAGATTGTTTGCTGTTGATGTTTGTTGGAGCTAAAGCTAAAAGAGATTGTTTGCTGAAGCTAAAGCTGAAGGATGTTTGTTGGCTGAAGCTAAAACTGAAGGTTGTTTGTTGATTGAAATGATTGGATTGATGTCTGATTTGCTGGTTGGGGTCTCAAAAGATGGAAAAGCTCATGAGTTGTGATTGATTGATAAGCTCAAAATAGGAGACAAAGTCCAGGTATTTGCTATTGATCAAAGATAAGTCTGAAAGCTGATGTTTGAGGTTCAAGCAAGCTGGTCCTGAGGCTAATTCAGCTGATGCACTGAGATTTGCAAGAATTTTAGCTACAGGCGACTGATGATAGCTCAAAGGTGACTCACAGGATGCTAAAGGCGATTAATGATAGCTTAAATGCGACCTGGTTTAGATGTGACAGGAAAATGACAGTGCTAACCAGAAGCGAATGCTATTCCAGAGGCGACAACTGTTGGTTCAAAGGCGATTACTATTAGTTCAGAGATGACTCAGATATCCCTAAAGGCGACAGTCTGTTGTTCATAGGCGAACTTGTTCAGGAATCAGGCGAATAACTGTGGCTTAAAAGTGACTTATCTCAGGGAATATGCGACTGGTTATGAATCAGATGCGACTTGGTTCAGACAGTAGGCGGTCATCTGTGGTTCAAAAGCGATTCTGTTTAAGCAAAAGGTGATCAACTGTGGTTTAAAAGCGACTCTGTTTAAGCAATATGCGGGCAATTGTGGTTTAAAAGCGACGCAATTCAGGCAGATGCGAGTCACTATAGTTCAGAAGTGATGTTGATGATCTGTGCGAGCAGTTTAGGTTCAAAAGCGACTGTGTTTGTGTAACAGTGGTCTGATTTTGCAGTTTTTTCCAGCAAGAAAACAATGATAACAGTCACTCACACTTACAACAAGCACAAACTGATACAACCTAGGCTAGGATATGACAGTATCTGTTGAATCCCCTAGCTGTGCCTATTCAAAGCAGGTAGCTCCAGGATCTTGATAGCACCGGCTCCTCCTTACATTTGCACACACTTCTCACGCATACCAAGATCTGGGATTCTTATAAGGCTTGACCCTCTCCAAACCTTTAGATTGTCCTTGCTACCTCGGCTAAGAACCGCATGAATCGGGGCCGCTTCAAGGGTTTTGCCCTCTGCGTCAACAGATAGAAGGTTTTTGGCTACTACACAAAGTTGCTAATAAGGGCATCCGTTCGAGTGGCTATACGTGCGGCAGCGCTACTCTCCGTTATGGAGTCTCCCAGCCTCCAAGGGTTGCGCCTTGGAGGGTTTTGGGGGAGGTTGGCTGTCGGTATAACACAACTGCACCCGTTGTTTGTGGCTTTCGACACAAACACTTTTCTTATATAGCGATTCAGAAGGACTTGGCTTTAGCCCGTTACCGCTTGGGTCGTATCCCTTCTCACACCGGGAAGGCAGGCCCTCTAAAGATAATGACAAGTTCTCATGCACCCAAGATCCATTTGATAGGCAAGGGGAGAGGATACTTTTGTCATTAAATTTGGGTTACAATCAGGCACATGCAAGCAATCAAAAAGATAAATCAAGCACGGAGCAAACAGTAATTCATTTTAAGCACCAAGCCCAAATATGCCTAATTTAGTGAAAAAAAACCACAAATCTTGGACCGATCGAACCTGCAACAGATATGTCAGTAGTTTGATAACCTCCTTTCTTGGACAAATCGATAAGATGCTGCGCAAATAGCCAGTTAATAGCCAAAAATCAAACTGGAACTGAAACAGGCTTAAAAACAACAGAGCTATACCAGATGCGACTCACTGTTGATCAAAAGCGACCTCTATTTTAACAGAGGCGAAATACTGCGAATCATATGCGGCGCGCAACAACACCAGATGCGACTCCTGTTAGCTCATAAGCGATTCATATTTTCCATAAGCGATTGGTTGAGGGCTGGATGCGACCTGTTTCTGCAAAAACACAGCCGATAAACAAAAACCCTAGCCTAACAGGCGAACAATATCAGTCCATAAGCGAATTCAAAAGCGGCTTCTATCGTGTCATATGCGATCCTGATATACCAGAAGCGGCCTCTTGTAGGTCAAAGGCGACCTGTCTCTGCAAAACAAAAATCTAAACCCTAACCTGCACAGGCGAATATTATTAGCTCATAAGCGTATCATATCAGAATAAAAGCGCGCACTGTTAGGTCGAAAGCGATGCGGATTTGTGCAAAGGCGGCCCCTGTTAGATTAAAAGCGGTCTGATTATGCGTAAAAGCGGCGGCTATTAGATCAAAAGCGGCAAATACATTTAACACAGTCGCATACATTAGAGGCGATCATTTTAATGATAAAAGCGATTCGGTTTACCTGAGACGACGTCTGTTCGGTCAAAGGCGATCCAGAGAGGAATATGCAGCCTGTTCCAGCTCAAAAGCGACGTAGAAATCCCGAAGCGGCGGATTTTCGTTCGAAAGCGACTGGAATTTTCTGCGAGCACCTGCAAAATCTGATCTTCAAAGAAACAACTCCAAAAAACGAAGTTAATCAGGGACGTGAGTCCCACCGGGCATGCCAAAATGTGATAGGTGAAAGTCAGGTGTGGCAGATCAGACATAGTCGTGAAACCCTAACCCTACCATCATCAAGGAATCTAACCTAAATGAAATCAAAGGATAATGCAATTCAAGCATAACATCACCTAGACCGTGCGATTCCTTGTTTGAGAGAGAGATGTGGACTGCTTCTTCAACGATAAGCAATTACAAAGCTGAAAGCTGCCATTGATGGATGATAAAAGCTCGAATGCTTGAATGCTCAAGATGATAATGGAGTTGCTATATGATTGCTGGATTGCTAGATACTATATGATTTCTGGATGTCTCATATGGAGTGAGAGGCTGTTTATATAGGACTCAACCAAGATCAATCAACGGTGGAGATTCAGAGGCTATGTGAATGGCTAAGATTGAAAGTTACTAAATTTAGGTCCAATTAGTTGTGCATGTGAAGGATTTTAAATGAAAGTTGTCTTACAACACATGATAAATGGGAAATGGACAAGTGTTAAAATGTGATAAATGATAAAGGCTTAATTCAAATAAAGTATTTGAATTAGTGGGATATGAGTTGGAAATTAATTAAATAAATAAAATTTATTTAATTAATATGATAAATGCATAAAATGGGATAAGACATGATGTGGAATTAATTAAATAAATACAATTTATTTAATTAATCGGCTAAATGAATGAGAATGGGATTTTAATTAAATAAATAAAATTTATTTAATTAATTGGGTAATGGATTAGTGATTTAACAAGGTGTCGTTAGACATGGACAAATTTGGGTGTCTACAAGAATAATTATTAGTATAAACGTCATCTATTATGTCATGTTCTAATCTATCACACTTATTGAAGGAATGTCAATTTGAAAATAAATTTTAATAACGTGAGATTGAAAGTCCAATCTTAAATGAATTATATGTTAGAACACACTAATATACTAAGAGGGGGGGTGAATCAGTATATGTCAAAAGTTAATCCAAGTTATCTTTATCAACCAAAATTGTTTACTACCTTAAACTGATGATAAAGCAAATTAAGCAAATCAAAGTACAACACATTAGCACACAACCATAACACCATATTTACATGGAAAACCCTAGAAGGAAAAAACCACAGTGAACAAGTTTCTTGGATCTACGGTTCAAATCTAGCCTCACAAGGAAAAATAAGATTACAATATTATTTATGGGATACAACCCAAAGGAAGCTATAACTCCCTAAAATACAATACAACAACACTTACAGAATGAGGCTACAACCTCTGAACATCATACTTGACAAATTCCACTGATAAAACACCTCCACAATATCAACACACTTCACTTTGTCACAAAACTTCACTTCCTCTGCACAACAAACACTGCTACCTTCAACACACTTCCTCACACACACTCACTCACTTCCACACTCGCACACACATTCTTGCATTCTCTCACACACTCATACCATTCACAACAAACAAGATCATTTATTCATATCCTCTGCAAATATCAAAATCTTTCTCCTTCATTGGCCAAGATGAAACATGCAACGGCCACAACAAGTCGGCTCCCAAATGATGTAGAATTCCAATGTGGTTCAAGCCAAGTGATAACTAGGACCTATTCTTCCTTAAAACATTCTTCCAAGTTGGCACACACTTCTAAACATTTGGTGGGATCATCAAAACACATGAAGTCAACCTGGTAAACACTTATCCTTCCACAAAATAGCTCCAAACCTAAAGTGGTACCAAAGAAACCAATTGGCATCATGCAGATCACTTCACAAGAAAAATACCACTTGTACAAACCTTCTCAAACCTTCCTTCCTCTAAAATATATGTTTTCTTGCTGGTACAATCAAACAGATGTTGAACCTAGCATCACTTACAAATGCTAAACAACCAGTCTTGAGAAAGAACTTTGAAAAACTAGCTTGTAGTGCACTTTAGCACCTAAAACCTGAAATGAACAAACATACTGACTAACTGAACACATCCTCCAAACAACAAAGCCAAAAGATGAACTGTGGTGAAATGCAGTGGATTTTGCTTTCTCCTCCAAACAACCCTAATCAGCAATAAGATATATTTTTGGTTTGTTGACTCTAAAGGACCTATGGAGTACAACTTATCAAATGAAACTTGAATATAACAATATTCTCATTTGTATCTAACCACCCTTCAAGTCGCAGTATCACAACTTCAAATGCGGAGAAATGCAGAGCATTCCTCAGACCCTCTCTGACTGCACCAACACAGGATCACTATCTTCACTCTACGAGCTCTAGAATCTTCTACAGTAACTTCCAAGCTCTGAAATCAGGAAGATACCTTCTTCACATCTATATTTGTCTAGCTTCCAAACTGCAAGGCCATACCTTCAAATGCAAAGGAATGCGGAGCATTCTCCTAAGCTAGTTTAGTGCAACTTCCAGTGCCTTGGACTTCCTGAAACTTTCTTTCAAAACTAAAACAATGTTTTTCATCAGGAAACAATGAATACAACATTAACCACACCAGAGAAATCATTCAAAGCATCATACAACAATCACAACTATTTTCAACAAGAAACTACAACTTCTTCATATCATCATACAACTTTCACCTTTCCATGAACTTCAGAAGATAGGGTACAACTGTGTACATATGATATTGATCCAATCAATATGCATAGTACATGACTTCCATTATCTTACCCTTCACTTCACAACTTCTCTAATCAATCTTACCTTTGTCTTCTTCTCTAATCACCACAGCATATACTCATTACTTTGCTTCTCTATCTCACAACAATCTCCCTTAGACAACACTATCCTTTAGCATCTCTGAACAACACTAATCATCACTTATCAGCACACCATCTCACTTCCTCTTCCAACCTTCCTCAACACATTATTGTTGACATCAATGACAACACATATGCAACAATCCACCCCTTTGGTATTGATGGCAACACTCAACCTGATATGCAAATTTATCCCCCTTTGAATCAAGGACAATGGGCCAGTCGTTTTCCTCTGAATAGATCTTCCTTTAGCTCCCCATGTCTTCATTAACCTTGAACTTCCTTAACTACTTCTTATATGTTAGCTCTTCCTAGAACTTCTTTCACTGCTCTTTATCTGTCAGCTCCCCCTAACTGATCAATCCTTGTCATCCTTCTCAGCTTTTTAACTACCTTCTCCCTTGAGAGGTAGCCTCCATCAATCCAGGGATAAAGAAATGTCTTCAATTGCTCCCCCTGGATGGAAGCACCATCTATGCATCTAGTTAGGAGGGGAAATAATCCCTAACTTCTATCTAAGATACTCAAATGTGTCCTTAGAAAGTGCCTTTGTAAAGATGTCTGCAACCTGATCCTTTATAGGCACATACTCCAATCTGACTTCTTGATTTACAACCTTCTCTCTCAAAAAGTGCTATCTGATAGCTATGTGATTGGTTCTAGAATGCATCACTAGATTCTTTGAGATATTGATAGCACTTGTATTATCACGAAGAATAGGAATGGGCTCATCTTATACTACCTTGATATCCTTCAATGTTTTCTTCATCCACAACACTTGAGTGCAGCAGGCTACTGCACCTATATACTCTACCTCTATTGTTGATAAGAACATTGAATCCTGCTTCTTACTACTCCATGAGACCAACCTGTCTTCAAAAAACAAAGCTCCTTCACTAGCACTTCTTCTATCATCAACATTGCCAGCCGAATCTGCATCAGTATAAGCATTCAGGGAAAAGTCATCACCCTTTTGATACCACAACCCATGTTATGGAGTGCTCTTCAAGTATCTAGAAATTCTCTTAACTGCTTTCACATGTGCTTCTTAAGGATCATCTTGAAACCTTGCAACCAAACACACAACTTGCATAATGTTATGCCTTAATGTTGTTAGGTGTAGTAAGCCCCTAATCATAGATCTATATAGAGTCTGATCAGCTTCAGGTGACTCATCATATTTATTCAAATGGCAACCAGTTACCATAGGAGTACTCATTGGTTTGCAATCTTCCATGCCAAACTTCTTCAACATCTCCTTGACATACTTTGCTTGAGAAATAAAGATATCATCATTTGATTGAGTAATTTGGAGTCCAAGAAAGAATGATATCTCACCTAACATAGACATTTCAAATTCTTTCTACATATCTCCTGCAAACTTCTTACACATCTCATCATATCCACAAAATATTATATCATCAACATACACAACAATAATTAGAATTTGTGCACCTTCAATTTTAATGTAAAGATTACTATCTGGGGTACCTTTCTTAAAACCTTGCTGGAGCAAGTACTTATCCAACCTTGCATACCAAGCCCTAGGAGCTTGTTTGAGATGATATTGAGCCTTCTTAAGTCTGCATACCATGTTTGGGTCTTCTGATAACTGAAATCCATCAGGCTACTCTATGTAGACCTCTTATTCTAAGTCACCATTCAGGAAGGTAGATTTGGCATCCATCTAATATACCTTGAATCCCTTATGCACTACAAATGTAAGAACCATTCAGATTGCTTCCATTTTATCCACCAGAGCAAATGTCTCCTCATATTCAACACCTTCAATTTGTGAATAACCTTTGCAAACCAACCTTGCTTTGTTCCTAACCACTTCTCCATCTTTATTCAATTTGTTCCTAAATACCCATTTTGTACCAATCACATTCTTGTTTATAGGCCTTGGCACTAATTCCCAAGTCCAATTCTTCTCTATTTGATTTATCTCTTCTTCCATAACTTGTATCCATCCTTCATCCTTTCTAGCCTCATCAAAAGTTTTAGGTTCTACTCTTGACAGTAAAGAAAAGCTTACTTGTTCATTTGTTCTTGCAAATCTTCTTCTTATCTGAACTCCTTCATTATTGTCTCCAATGATTTGATCTTCTGAATGATTCTTTTGAACATACTTGGCAAGAGTCTTAGCAGTCTTCTCTTGAGTTTCTTCATTTTCTTCAACTTCAACTTCTTCTTCTATGCAAGCAAGTTCATCTAGCCAATAGTACTCTTGCTCATCTGAAATTTGATGTGACTCTTCATCCACTCTAACATTTGCACTCTCAACTATCTTCCCCTATCTTTTGTTGTAGAATTTGTAGGATTTGTTGGTAGTTGAGTATCCAAGGAAAATGCCTTCATCAGCTCTTGAGTCAAACTTTCCCAAACCTTCTTCATCTCTCCTAATGTAGCATTTGCTTCCAAACACCCTGAAGTATTTGATTAATGTTGGTCTTCCATTCCAAAGTTACTATGGTGTCTTGGTGTTTTGTCTTCTTAGTTGTCCTCAGTTAAGAATGTAGACTGCAGTATGAATTGCTTCTTTGCAATATATATCAGGTAACTTAGCTTCACTCAACATTGTCTTGGCCATCTCTTGAATAGTCATATTCTTTATCTCTGCAACACCATTTTGTTGAGCGGTTCTAGCAGTAGAATAGTGCCTCTTTATTCCATGTTCTTCACAAAACTCTTCAAACTCATTTGAAGTGAACTCACCACCTCTATCAGACCTTAAACACTTGATTCTAGCATTCATTTCATTTTCAACCATAGAATTGAAAATCTTGAACCTACTAATTTTTCTTTCAAAAATGTAACCCATGTCATTCTAGAGTAATCATTAATGAGCAACATAAAATACCTCTCACCTTGTAGACTTTTTACCCTAGTAGGTCTGTACAAGTCAGTATGAACCAACTCTAATGTCCTTGTAGTAGAATACTCCTTAGTCTTGAAACTTATTATTGTTTGCTTCCCAATCTAACATTCCTTACATATGGTTCTTGCAAGCTTGATGATCTTTGGCGTGTCTCTTACAGCTTGCATGGAGCTGATCTTCACAAGATTGTCAAAGTTGATGTGCCCCATCCTTTTGTGCCACAACCAGCATTCATTTTTTTGTCCTAGAAGACAAGTTCTTTCATTTACTCCCTTTAGATTATACAAGTTGCCTTATGTCTTAAATCCTTCTTCCACCAATCTTCCAGACTTTGCTCTTCTGATTTCACACCCTTGATCATGAAATGTGAGACTATATCCTTTGCTACACATTTGACTTACACTAAGAAGAGTATGCTTGAGACCTTCTACATAAAGAACATCATGTGTTTTAGATTTATCATCAATACTTATGGTGCCTTTTCCAGTGATCTTTGCAGATGAATTGTCTCCAAACCTAACCAGTCCACCATTCCACTTACCAAGATTGATGAATTTGCTCTTATCACCTGTCATGTGATTTGTACATTCATTGTCTATCACCCAAAGATTTGTTTGACCTTGAGCATGAAATGTTGTTTGGACAATCATTGAATTTTCAACTCCATTATTTTTCTCCTACCTTTTGGAAGAATCACTTTCCTCTTCTTGCTCAGTGACATCTATCAAATGATATTCTGATTTTGTCAAGCCACTCCTGCAATATCTTACTAAATGTCTAAACTTGTTGCACATTTGGTATACCACATTGACATCTACTAGTGAAGCAAGAGAATTCCTACTTACATGATTTCTTCTATTCATTTTAGACTTGCAATCTATAGCTTTATGACCAAATTTGTTGCAAATAAAATAATAACCAAAGAAAGCATGATTGAACTTGTTCATGGAGAATTATCTTTCAAGAAGAGATCTTCCTTGAGGCACAATGAGATCTACACCTTCAGCATCATCTGGACTTCCAAGCTTTGCCTTTTCCAACTCCTTT
The DNA here is from genome assembly GCA_027924645.1 of Cunninghamia lanceolata. Classification (NCBI taxonomy): domain Eukaryota; kingdom Viridiplantae; phylum Streptophyta; class Pinopsida; order Cupressales; family Cupressaceae; genus Cunninghamia; species Cunninghamia lanceolata. The sequence continues at coordinate 5,309,595 of BSBN01000317.1, forward strand.
TTGAGTGACATAGTTTCTTTCTTAACTCTTGTACATTCTTTTGTCTTAGCTTCAATCAAAGCTCTTTATTCTTGATTCTCTTTCCATGCACAATCCAAGTCTTCAAGAGCATAAACAAGTTCACCTTCAAAATCAACTTCATATTCTTCTTCATCTATAGTTTTGTCTGAACCATCTGAGATCACCATGGCCATGAATAAAGATTCTCCTCTTTCCTCATCTGATGAGTAGTGATCTACTTCTTCTCTGGAGTTGTAGTCTTCTTTGGAAAGGAGGTTCCTCTTAAAATTGTTTCTCTTGAAACCCATGCTACTATTTTCATTTTCTCCAAAATGACATTTAGAAACATAATGACCAATTCTTCCATATTTAAAACATTTGAAGGGTAACTTACCTTTATACTTGCCTAATCCCCTTTTTAGCTTTCTCACAAATTTTTCTTTTTCTTCCTCAACTTCATTGCATACATCAGATGTTCCTTCATTTTTCATAGTATTGAAAGCAACTTATCCTTGGCATGGTCCTATGACTTCATTTCTCATCTCATAGGCAATGAGGGACCCAAATAGCTCTTCCATGGTGAGTTTCTTTAGATCTTTGGATTCTTCAATTGCAGAGACTTTTGAATCAAATCTGTGAGGGAGAGTTCTTAGGACTTTCTTCACAATCAATGAGTCAGCTATATCTTCACCCATACTCCTAATTCCATTGACTGATTCATCTACTCGGTGCAAATAGCCAACAATGTTCTCCTCTTCTTTCATCCTTAGATTTTCAAACACTATTTTGTAAGATTGTAGTTTTGCTTCCTTTATAGTGTCATTTCCTTCTTAGAGATTTTTGAGTTTCTCCCATATCTCCTTGGCTGTCTTGCACCACACTACCTTGACTAACTCTAAACTATTCAAACCACTTAAGATAACATTCTTAGCTTTAGCATTGTTTTCATGAACCTTCTTCACATCTAAATCTGTAGTAGGATGATCAAGTTTAGTGTAATCATCCATTGCAGCTCTCCAAACATCATACCCTAGCGAGGTAAGATAGGCTTCCATTAGGTTACACTTGAGAAATCATAGTTACTTCCATCAAATATCAGAGCTTTAGAAGACTCCTTCTGAGCCATGTGTTCTACTCGAAGATCTACCTTCATTTATTAGGCTGCACCAATGAACTCAACTCTGATACTAATTGTTAGAGCATGCTGATATACAAAGAGGGGGTGAATCAGTATATGCCAAAACTTAATCCAAGTTATCTTTATCAACCAAAATATTTTACTACCTTAAACTAGTGATAAAGAAAATTAAGCAATTCAAAGCACAACACATGAGCACACAACCATAACACCAGATTTACATAGAGAACCCTACAAGGGAAAAACCACGGTGAGCAAGTTACTTGGATCTACTGTCCAAATCTAGCCTCACAAGGAAAAACAAGATTACAATATTATTTATGGGATACAACCCAAAGGAAGTTGCAACTCCCTGAAATACAATACAATAGCATTTATAGAATGAGGTTCCAATCTATGAACGTCATACTTGGAAAATTCCACTGATCAAACACTTCCACAACATCAACACACTTCACTCTATCACAAAACTTCACTTCCTCTGCACAACAAACACTGCTACCTTCAACACACTTCCTCACACACACTCACTCACTTCCACACTCACACACACATCCTCGCATTCTCTCACACACTCATACCATTCACAACAAACAAGATCTTTTATTTACATCCTCTACAAACATCAAAATCTTTCTCCTTCGTTGACCAAGATGAAACGTGTAAACATGAAACATGTAACGACCACAACAAGTTAGCTCCCAAATGATGTAGAATTCTAATGTCGTTCAAACCAAGTGATAAACAGGACCTATTCTTAACACATTCTTCCAAGCTAGCGCACACTTCCAAACATCTAGTGGGATCATCAAAACACATGAAGTCAGCCTGACAAACACTTATCCTTCCATAAAATAGCTCCATACCTAAAGCAGTACCGAAGAAACCAATTGGCATCATGCAGGTCAGTTCACAAACAACATACCACTTGCACAAACCTTCTCAAACCTTCCTTCCTCTGACATATATGTTTTCTTTCTGGCATAATCAAATAGATACTAAACCTGGCATCACTTACAAACATTGAACAACCAGTCTTGAGAAAGAACTTTGAAAAACCAACTTATGGTACACTTCAACACCTAAAACCTAAAATGAACAAACATACCGACTAACTAAACACATCCTCCAAACAACAAATCCAAATGATGAACTGTAGTGAAATGCGATGGCATTTGCTTTCTCCTCCAGACAACCCTAATCAACAATAAAATATGTCTTTGCTCTGTTGACTCCAGAGGACCTCTGCGGTACAGCTTATCAACTGAAACTTGAATATAACAATCTTCTCATATGTATTTGACCATCCTTCAAGCTGCAACATCACAACCTCAAATGCAAAGAAATGTGGAGCATCCCTCAGACCCTCTCTGACTGCACCAACATAGGATCACTATCTTCACCCTGCAAGCTCTAGAATCTTCTGCAGTAACTTCCAAGCTCTGAAATCAGGAAGTTACCTTCTTCACACTTGTCTCTATCAAGATTCTAAACCATAAGGTCATACCTTCAAATGTAAAGGAATGTGGAGCATTCTCCCGAGCTACTTCTGTGTATGAGGAAAAATTGATTAATCAAACTAATTAAATCAAAGAACCCAATAACATAAAGAAAACAAATTTAAATAAAAGCCATGATGAATAATCAATGAAATAAAGACTTTTACCGAAATCTGTATTGTTTCCTTTGGATTGAATGTGGATTGCTCAATGAAGTTTCGAAACCATAGCTGCAACAAGCAAGTAGTGTGCTCAAGAGATCAATGTCAAAAGATCGTAAGAGTGCTCAATCGACACGTTTTGTATGCTCAAAGCTCTGTTAAGTATGCCTGAGAATATGATCGAAGAGAGAGGTAATGAAGGAGATGAGGGGGGTTTATATAGATTTCAAGGAAGATTGATCAACGGTCCAGATAATTCAGAAGAATCAACGGAGGAGAATAGTTGAGGAACGTGCAACGAATGAGAAGAAGACATGTGTCTTGCTTTCTTTTGCATGAGAGGAGTTATCAAGAATAGAAGAATGAGTTAACTGAAGAGATAAATCAATTAAAAGAATAAAACAATTAGTTAAGTGATTTAAAACAAGAAGAAGAGATTTGCATGAGAATAGAAGATATTTTGCTTTATTAAATATTAGAAAGCTTGAGTTATATTAGAGATAACTCAAATTAGAAGAAAAAGCAATTTAAATAAATAATTGATTTATTTAAATTTAGAGAGGATATTTTGGAAGAAATAATTAAATAATTGGAATTATTTAATTTAGAAGATTTGGAAAGCAAATTAAATAAATAAATTTATTTAATTGTTGTGCATGATTTTGGAAGAATGATTTTGATTTAATTAAATAATTTAAGAATTATTTAATTGTAGATAAGAGGGAATTTGTTGAATTAATTAAATAATTGGATTTATTTAATTAATGTGGACTTGATTTTTGGAAAGAAGATAATGATCTAATTAAATAATTAAAATTATTTAATTGTGGAAGAATAATAGATGAATTTGATTTAATTAATTAAATAAAGAGAATTTATTTAATTAATGTCGAAAGTATGTGATTTAGAAGAATTTGGTGAAATTAATTAAATAATTAGATTATTTAATTAACGTTGAAATGCAGGTGATTAGACAGATTATGAAATGCAAATGATTCGACGACATGGTCATTTTAGGGTGTCTACAACTTCAGTGTAACTTCTAGTGCATTGGACTTCCTGAAACTTTCTTTCAAAACTAAAACAATGATTTTCATCAGGAAATAATGAATACAACATTAGCCACACCAGAGACATCATTCAAAGCATTATACAACAATCACAACTCTTTTCAACAAGAAACTGTAGATACCTAAAAATGACCTTTGCATTATTCACCTTACATACATCACATTCTTCTAAATCACTTACATCTAACATTAATTAAATAATCTAATTATTTAATTAATTTCACCAATTTCTTCTAAATCATCTAAATCCAACATTAATTGAATAAATTCTATTTATTTAATTAATTCATTAAATTTCACTTTATTCTTCTAAATTAAATAATTTTAATTATTTAATTGAATTATCCCCTTTCAATCTACATTAATTAAATTAATTAATTATTTAATTAATTCATTACTCAAAATTCCTCTTATCAACAATTAAATAATTTTAATTATTTAATTAGCTAATTATTCCTCTAAATTTAAATGAATTATTCAAATTTATTTAAGTTGACTTTATCTTCTAAAAATAAATAAAACTAATATTTTATTTATATTCCTCTATCATGCAAAAATAAATTAAATGAATCTATTTGTTTAATTTATTTTTATCCTCATATATTATCCTTTCTTCCATCATGCAAGATAAATTAAATAAATTTATTTATTTAATTTGTTTTTATCTTTCAAATCTTCTTAAACTAATCTTTTCTTCTATGTGCACAATCAGTCTTATTTTTAGCATGTCAAAAAGTAAATTATAAGTTGAGTTAATTGGCTTTAATCATTATTGTTTTATCAGTCAACTCATAAATTAGAAAAAAGCATTCTAAATTTATGAAATCAAATCCTATCTTTATCTAAGCAAGCAGTTAACTCAACAAAGCACCTTTTTGCATGGACATTTGTCATGTGCACATTCATCATGTCCTCGCAACTTATCTTCTCCGTCCATTTCATTGATTTATCTCCACTGTTGATCAATCTTTCCCTGAAACCTATATATACGTCCATTCAACTCTTCACAAATCCTCTTTGAGCATTTAAGCTTTGGGCATTCATAACAGCACTTTAAGCATACTACGCATCGTTGAGCACATCATATCTTTTGAGCACATTATCATACGACCGCTTGTTACAACATGGTTATGTAATTTTAAGAGCAATCCACAAAGAACCAAAGAATAAATATAATCATGGGTGGTAATGTTCTTTGTTTTGTTTAGCTTTGAATCTTGTTATCATCTTTGATATATTCTTTGAAGGTTATAGGATTGGATTTAATAGATATTTCTTGATCTTTGTTAATCTAACTTTTACCTATACACATTTTGGCATGCCTAGGGGAACCCACAAACCTGATTTAACCTTGCTTTTTTTAGAAAATATGATTTTTCTAGGTACAGGTACGAAAATGCGTAATCACAACACAGAAACTCACCTCTGCAACATAGAAATACACCTCTAGCAGAGTAAAAATTTGCCTCTAAACCATAGAAGTGCACCTTTGGCTGATAGTAACTCACCTTCAGGCGACTGTTATACGCCTTTGGAGCACAAAAATGCGCCTCTGCGCAGTTTTAAATCGCCTTTTGTTAACTAAAACTCACTTCTAGCTTTTTAGGGTTTTTTGACTTATTTTGTGTTTTGACAAAGATCTCTGACATTTTTTGGTATCTATTTATGTTTGGAAAGCTATTTTATTTACTAACACTGACATATCATACCCTCAAGATAATTTATTTGTGGGTATTATCTTGGTTTTTAAATAATCGATCATCTAACTTAGTTTATTGTCTGATCTTCATACAGGACTATAGGTCCATATCATCATCCAACCTCCTCGCCCATCATGAATGCATTCATCAAACACTTGATTGCTTGTTTGACCTAGTTTTATTCTTTTTTGCAGGATTGTCACAGAAAAAGCACTTTTGAACAACAGAAGCTCGCCTTTGCACTACAGTGATACACCTTTGTAGCACATAAATGCACCTTTGCATAGTGATAGCTCACCTCTACACAGTAACAACTTGCCTCTGGTAAATTCTTATGCGCCTTTGCAGCACAGAAACTTGCCTTTGGTCTGTTAATTTGTTTTCACTAATCATTGACTTTTTTTGGAACTAATATCAGCTCGTGCAGCCTCTTATCATCTAGCAAGAAGACAAGTGAAACCCTAACATATTTGGTGTAGGATGCTTGTCGAAGGAACTATCTTTTTACACTAAGTCTTAGAAAACATTTTGATATTATAAGGGAATTAATGACTGTATTCTGTGTTTGGAATGTCTTAAGTATGTATGCTCTTTTCTCACACTAAAAAGTGACCTTGGAAATTAGAAACACTTAAGTCATTTGTTTACTTACTTTCTGTGCTTACTTTCCCAGGACTCAAGACCAACACATATGCTCTTCTCTCACATCGAAAGATGATCTTGAGAATCAAAAGTGCTTGGTATCCTTTCTAGGAAGCCTGCTTGGGGATTTCATCACCTCAAGGGACAACCAGAACCGCATGTTCTGGTGTGGTAAATAAGTGTTGGGAGTATTGAAAGACTCGACTTCAAAGGAAAAACCTTTTCAACTCCAAGCAAAAAACTTTTAGGATACTTGGTCTGCCAAGACTCGTATAGTTGAGCGTCAGTTGACTGAGACACCCCCGTTCACATATTTGTGCCTTCCGTACCTAGCTTATATTGAGGACTCCCTATAAGGCTTGTAAACCTAGCTAAGACCATCTGTCATTTTGTAATGTGATGCAAGGGATGCGGAACGTACCCTGAAGTTACTCACCATCCATACTACCTTGAAGGTGAGATAGTAGTCTTCTTTGGGAAAGGTGTCAAAGCCTCCAAAGAAAGGGATATTGGATGTACGCCTCTTATCCCTATCTATCTACTCAAGGGGAAGTGTTCTTAGTTAGGTAAGAACATGGACAGGTATTCAATTGTGTGGGCTCACATTATGACTTAATCCTACTTGAATAATATTTAGGTTGTTGCATTAAAAGAAGTGTTTGGTGTGTCTTCTCTTGTTGTTATCTACTTGTAATTGTCATTTGTTATCCATGGAGGTTAATAGCCTCATGCAACCAACTCCTTGAGTCAATTCATAGTCACTTTGTCTACTGTGTTTTCTCTTGCTACAAGAATTTTTCCAAAATTTGCCAAAATCTTACCTTGAAAAACACACTGTTCCAAAAATGCACCTTTGAAACACGTAAACTCACTTTTGCATTATTTTACTGCATCTCTAGCAAATAGTTATACGCCTCTATCTTGTAGAAAGGTGCCTCTAGCATGTAGAAATATACCTTTGGCACACAGAAACTCACCTTCGGTGCGCAGAAACGTGCTTCTGGTCCAGTACATTTTTCACTATCTATCAGAAAAACTCGCCTATAGGTTATTCTAGCACGTCTTTAAATAGCAAAAACTTGCCTTTGATCTATTATACTATGCCTCTATTCCACAGAAACCCACCTTTGAATTATCGTGAAGCGCCTTTGAGCAACAGTAACTCACCTTTGGCGTATAGTCCTGCACCTTTGGTCGTTGCCTATTATCAGTCATCATTTTAGCCCAAAATGAGAAAATCCTCATTTTTCACAAATTTTATTAGCTGATCTATCATCCTATAGTTCATCCAGATCCATTCTATTCACCATCAGATCATCCCCATCAATCATCATAACAAAAACATGGATTTTTAGAGCTATTATCCTCTTGAGACTGCAAAAATAATCATCATCATCACCAAACAAGCCCAGAATTCATCCAAGCTTTCATAACTTTAATTTGGCTTCTATCATAAGGTCTAGATCACATCCCCTAATTTATCTTCTATTTGAGAAAGCTTGCCTCTCTTAGATCCTTGAAGGTGAATTAGTATCCATTAGTGGTTTTCATTAGCTTAGAGAATAAACTTCTCCTAAGTTGGTCAAACTCATTAATCCTATCTTCCTTCCTTGAGGTCATTAGTCTACCTCTTTGAAGGTCATCAAACATCCAAAACAATAATTGATCTAGGTTCTACTCATCTTCCATCAAGCAACCAAGCCCAAAACATCATCTTAGTAGTCTCAACTCAATCACACAAAATCCAAAATCAATCCATTCATTCACCAATCTTTGTCATAGCACATTTTAATTATCTTATGACTACAAATAGACAGCAACATCAATTAGCCATGAAGGCTCATCAAAACGCCCCCCAACAACATCTCCAAAACAATCCCCAGCAAAATCCCCAACACAGTTCTCATGGTAATACCCAAAACAATCCTCAAGAGGATAACACTACATGGATAGATGCTACCTAATTTACCATAGGGTTAAATCCTCATTACTTCCTACCAAAAGGGTATGCCATAGGTCAATCATTATCTCAACAACCTAGAATCCCTCAACAATTCCAAACATCTCAAGAAGTGTCTCAAGACATTGATGAAAACTTACAAGACCCCAAAATCTTAGTTGTTATAGATAAACTCGTGGCTTCCAATCCCAATCATTTCTTTCATCTACTTGCTAAGAAAGGAGCTAAGTTACCTCAAGACTTCAACACATCTACTCTTAAGGAGCAATATTCTATCAATGAGGCTATCCATGCCATTGGTAGACCACAAATCACCCCCATCCAAACTATGTCAACCATATCATCACTCATCCCTAATTCACCCTCACATGAGGTGCCTTTGAATCCCTTCACTACCAAGTACATCAACCCCCTTTATCAAAATCCCATGGGAGAAACATCACTCGAACCCATTATTGTCCCTATGGAGATTTACCAAATGCAACAAGAAAACCTCACAAAACAAGAAAATCAAGCCAACCCTTTCTTCACCACGTCTATACCTACACCCCCTCAAAATCCTCCATAAACATCATAAGTCCAAACCCCCATCCCTAACATTGTTAGTGTCACTCCTCCATAAGAGGCACAAGGGCAAACCACCATCTCTCATCATGCTTATGCCACTCCACCATGGATGTCACAAGTACTCACTTCAATATCAAACCTTGCTGATGCCACTCCTCCACAAGTGTCACAAGTTCAAGCACCCATTTCTAAAAACTCCTATATCACTCCACCTCAACATTCCCAAAATCAAAACACTTATATCATTCCACCTCAACATTCCCAAAATCAAAACACCTATAGCCTTCCACCTCAACACTCCCAAAGTCAACATTTATATATCAATCCACCTCAACCTCCCCAAAATCAAAACACCTACATTATCCCACCTCAATAATACCAAAAACAACATTCTTTCACCAATCCCCCTCAACATTCCCAAAGTCAACATTCCTACATAGCTCCTCCACAAAACCCACCAAACCAACATTTCGCCATTAATCAAACCCCAAACAACCCTCACAACTCATATGACCCATACAATCTCAATTCATATGGACCAAATTCCAATATCTCCTATGGGGCACAACAACCACCACCTATCCAACAAAATCTTGTTCCACAAACACCCACATCAGATCTTGAGCTCAAGTTTTCAAATCTACAAAAACAAATCTCAGATCTTTAATTTGGACACATGAAGAAAACTTTCTCTTTAGAGGAAGTTTGTCCATATCCATTTGATAGATCTTTACCAATGATCCCTTTTCCCCCCAACTTTGACATGCCTAAATTTGACAAATATAAGGGAAAAGGCGATTCAAAAGAACATCTTAGAGAGTTCTATATTGCTTGCTTAGAGGTTTCTCATAATGACACTTATTTTATGTTCCTCTTCCCTCGTAGTCTTGGAGGGAAATCCATAGAATGGTTTTCTCACTTACCCACGGGTATCAAAACAGTCAATGAATTAGCCAAAAAGTTTGCAACCCACTTTTCCTAGAATACTAAGCATGAGATTTCTATGATAGACTTCTGCAACAATAAACAACATAATGGGGAAACTTTCATCTCCTTCCTACAAATATGGAGAGGTATGGCTAGTAAATTCCCATGGCATATACTTGAGAAACAACTTGTTAGTATCTTAGTGCAAAATCTTAACCAAGAAATCAGTTTTTACTTACAAATTCAAAGTGCTACCTCATTTGAGGAAATCATCTTTAAGGGTACCAACATTTTAAAAGCCCTTATCGCAAAGGGTTTAGTCAAAATCTTCAAAGAGACCAAAGATAATCCTCCTCGACAATCTAATGACAAACCTTGATTTTGGTCGAAAAACAAGAATGTCGTCAATGATGGTGTTGTGGACTCTAAACACATCCAAACTCTCCAAACATTGGTCAATATCCAATAAAAACCTACCCAATATACTCCTCATGAGCAACCAAAACAAGACTATCCCCCATAGTCGTAGGTTCACTCCTTTGGGAGAACCTATTGAATCAGTCCTTAAGAAGCTTGTTCAAAGTGGACTTATCACATTCCCTGAAACACGTCAATACAATGAATCCACTTTCAAACCTACTTGGTACAAAGATAATGAGTATTGCAAGTACCATAGGTTGAAGGGGCACAAAACCCCTAGCTGCATGAAATTAAAAAACTTAATCCAGAATCTCATAGACTGATGTGAAGTCACGATTGACGATCCTCCAACCCATACCACAAACAAAGACCTAGAGATGTACAAGGATCCATTCCCTGCACATGGTAAATGTCCTAACCCTGATAAAGGAAAAAGTGTCAACAAAGCTTCATCTTCTTATGACTCCATTGTGGGTCGATTTGAAGAAAGTAGAGTGTCCACCCTTACCATTAAGAGCAAAAACCCTAATTGTGTTGTCACAAGTCATCGTGGTTGTGTTACCCTTTGTGGGCCAACACCAAATACCCCTATCAACTCTGACTATAATATCATTGAACATCTAGGAAAGACTCTAGCACAAATCTCTATATTAGAACTTCTGAAGTCGTCACCTGCCCACAAAGAAGTGCTTGAAAAGGCCCTACAAGAGTCATTAGTTTCTAACAAAACAGTTGTCATGGATTTTCAAGCCATGATAGGTCACATTGCATCACCTTACCACGTGGTCTTTTCTAAAAAAGACCTCCCATCTCATGATCCTTGTCATAATGATGCACTCCACATCAAAGTTCTTATCCATCTACGTATGATAAAATGTATACTTATAGATGGTGGTGCTGGTCTGAACATTTGTTCACTCAAATTTCTAAAACAACTAGGATACTCTGAGGATCACATAAATACTGAGCAGTCTATCACTAGCAAAGCTTATGATGATGTAGAGCGTCGGTCAGAAGGTGTGATCTATTTTCCTATTCAAGTAGGCCCTGTCATGTTAGAAACAAGGTGCCAAGTATTGGACATTGAGCTTCCATATAATTTCATCCTATGACACCCATGGATCCATGCCATGCAGGTTGTACCCTCTACATACCATCAATCTCTCAAGTTCCCATTCAATGGTACTAAAATCACAATCTTAGGAGATCCTAATCCATTTGAGTTTTGTCATGCCATGCAAGGGTGTTACCGAAATAGCAACCAAATACCAAATAATGTTGAAGCTCAATCATCTCCATTATACATCGACCTAGATACTTTGCAAAAATCTTTTACAGATAAACCCATTCTAGAGATTAAAGTCCATTTCAAAGACAGGATTTGGAGAATATGACATTTCAAAATCTTGATGTGTGGGGAGGATGCCTCTTTCACCAAAATCTTATGGAAAACCACCCATAGCAAAGGTCACTAAAAAGGCAAAGATGCCAGCTTCCCTAACAACATTCACTCATGGGGGCTTGCTAGAAGAAGAATCTCATGAAGATATTTCCTCTTGGCTATACCAAGAAAAGGATTTATTCACGCTACTTGTTACACAATATGGCACCAGTCTCAGAATTGTGCAAAACATGGGATATAAAGGCAAAGGTGGCCTTGGAAAACATGGTCAAGGAAAGCTAGAACCAATTACCGTGACCAAGAAGTTCAACAAAAAGGGTTTAGGATACACTAAGGAGGTACCACATTCCTTGGACATCGAGTTTATTCTCGACGACGTAGCAAAGGCTTTTCCCATAGTTTCAATCTATGAAGAGGACATTATTGATGACTCTTATCTACACCTAACAGACCTATTTCAAGAAACCTCGATATTTATGATATCATCCATCTCCCTCACTTCAACACAAACACCCAGAATCTTCCACTCATCTACCCTAAACTCATAGATTGGGACCAACAAGAGGCTCTCGTTCTAGACATCTTTCAGAATGATAAGGCTATAGTAGAATTTATGGGACTCTAAGATGGTATCCCACTTGGTGATCACAAAGCTAGGTTTTTCATGGATTTAGATCAAGCTGCATACTTTGAGGAGAATGCCAAATCCTCCAATCGTAAAAGAGAAAATAAAAATAGATCCATAGGTGAAAACCACAATGTGGCACCTCTTGATCATAAAATACTAAAAATAAAAGACATATCTAATGGTGAAAACCTCTCTAAGATGCCTAAGGATGGAGGATTTGACCTTCCCCTACCAACAAAGTATCATGAAAAATCATCTCTCTTAGTGGAAGACTCACAAGAGATGAATCTAAGCACAGTTTAGAATCCTAAAATCACATTCCTAGCAGCTTCATTATCAGAACAAGAGAGGAAGGACTTCATAAAATTCTTCGTGCAAAGGACAATCAATTTTTCTTAGACATATGCTGACATGCCTGGTTTGGACCCTTCACTAGTGGTTCATCATCTAGCAGTATCTCCAAATGCCAAGCCCATCAAACAAAAGCTTCGCAAGATGCACCCACAAATAGCATTATCGGTCAAAGCAGAGCTTGAGAAATTGCTAGATGCAAAATTCATATGACCTATTGATTATACAGAGTGGGTCTCCAACCTTGTACCTATTGCCAAACTAAATGGGGGCATCTACATTTACACAGACTTCAGAGATCTCAATAAAGCATGTCCCAAAGATGACTTTCCACTACCGAACATTGATATCATTGTGGATTTGATAGCAAGTCACGAAATGCTTTCCCTAATGTATGGTTTCTCTAGCTACAATCAAATTATGATAGCACCAGAAGATCAACACAAAACAACTTTTACATGTCCTTGGGGTACCTACTGTTGGCAGGTCATGCCTTTTGGTCTCAAGAATGCAGGAGCTACCTATCAGCGTGCAATGACAATGATATTCCATGACTTGTTTCATACTATCATGGAGGACTATGTCGATGACATATTAGGAAAATCTTCATCATCTACAAGTTCTAGGACAAATATTTGACAGACTAGAGAAGTATCAAGTGAGGCTAAATCCTAAGAAATGTGTCTTTAGTGTCACTTCAGGGAAATTATTTGGATACATTGTATCTCGTAGAGGAATTGAAGTGGATCCAACTAAAGTTAAAGCTATCATAGAGATGCCTCTGCCCAAGAATCTAAAAGCACTAAGGAGTCTTCAAGGGAGATTACAGTCTATTAGATGGTTTATTTCACAGCTAGCAAATAAATGTCAACCATTTCTACACTTGCTCTGCAAGGATGTCTCATTCCAATGGGATAGCAAGTGTCAATATGCATTTGATCAACTCAAGGACTATCTAGCTACACCTCCAGTTTTGGTATCGCCGGTTCCTGATAGACCTTTGCTCCTATATATATCTACTACAACTATAGCATTAGGTGCTCTCCTCGCACAACATGATGAGTCAAGTAAAGAACGTGCCATCTACTATATCAGTCACACCTTGGTTGGTTATGAACTCAACTACACTCCTACGCAAAGAGCATGTTTAGCAATAGTGTTTTCTTCCCAAAAGTTGCAACATTGCATGTTAAACCAACACACCAACCTCATCTCTAAGATTGATCCATTGAAGTATCTTTTATCCAAGGCAGCCCTCACAGGCAGACTAGCTAAATGGGTTATGATCCTAAGTGAATTTGACATAGAGTATATTGATCAAAAAGTTATCAAAGGACAAGCTCTCATAGACCAACTAGCAGAAGCTCCAATGATAGATGTAAACCCTATGATCTCTGACTTTCCAAATGAAGGGCTTTTCATTCTTACTACCTTAGTGCAATGGAAGTTATACTTTGATGGTTCCTACACACAACATGGTTCAGGGGCCAGAATCCTATTTATTATACCTCAGAATGATTATATTCCAAAATCATATCGGCTAGCATTTCCTTGCACCAACAATATTGCCAAGTATGAAGCACTACTTACAGGTCTTTGTATAGCAGTCGAATGGAATATCAAGCAACTTCAAGTATATGGAGACTCCCAACTAGTCATTTGACAAGTCACTGATGAGTACCAAACTAAGGATGACAAGTTGATACCTTACAAAAGATTGGTTGATACATACAAGCAACATTTCTCTAGCCTCTCTTTTGAAAAAATTCCTCAGGTACATAATAAAGTTGTAGACTCTATGGCTACTATAGACTCACTTGTGGATATGCCTACAAACACTCAGCGATGTGAATTCTTAATTGAGAAACTGTTGATACTGGTAGTTGATGTTCCTTCAACTGAAATCATCTATGAACTTGTTGGTCCTAATTCCCCTTGTACCAAGATATCTATGATTATCTCCATACCAACACCATCCCCTCCAACCTTACATCTACCCAATGCAAAACCTTCAGCCACCGAGCCTCTCATTTCACTATTCTAGGTGATACCTTTTACCGCAAGAGTCTCGATGGTATCCTTCTTAGGCCTCTTAACTTGGACGAAGCTAACGTTTCCTTAAGAGAAATACATGAAGATGTATGTGGATCACATTCCACCAGTCCTACTCTAGCTAAGAAGCTATTCTGTACAGGTTATTACTGGCCCACAATAGAACAAGATGCATTACATTTTGCCAAGAAGCATCTTCAATGCCAGCATCATGGAGATTTGATACATGCACCAACACATGAGCTACAAGATGTTATGACTCCATGGCCTTTTTCATAGTGGGGACTCGACCTCATGGGTAAAATCCATCCATCCTCTTCAAATAGCCATAAATTTATCATTATCACCACTGAGTATTTTACGAAGTGGGTGGAAGCTATTCCCATGACCTATATCACCAGCAAGCAAATTGCCAAGTTTATCCTAAACTATCGCATTTGTTGATATGGTATTCCCCAAGCTATAGTCACTGATAATGGTAGACCATTAAAAAACCAAGATATATGTGCCTTGTGCACACATTACCATATTCAGCATCACTTTTCCACTCCATATTATCCTCAGAGTAACATCCAAGCTAAGGCTTTGAACAAAACCATACTAAAAATCCTAAAGAAAATGGTCAATGAAGCTGGTCATGATTGGCACATGTAACTCAACCATGCCTTATGGGCCTATCGCACCAGTATCAAAACACCAACTGGTGCTACCCCATTTGTCTTAGTCTAGGGTACTGAATTCATTGTACCCATCAAGGTTGAGATCCCATATCTCAGAGTATCTATGCAACATCTTATAGATGGAGAGGAGTATAGAATTTCCATATTGACTAAGTTAGAGTTACTAGATGAGAGGTGTCTAACAACACTTAATCATCTTCATGTCTATCAAAATTGCCTCCGTCGTAACTACAATAAGAAGATCAAGGAAGACTATTTCAGATAGGTGACCTTGTCCTAAAAGAAAATCAACAAAACCAGCAAGATAGAGACAAGAAGGGCAAGTTTGAACCAAATTGGTTGGGACCATATGTTGTCACAGCAATCTATGGATCAAGAGCTTAAATACTTTGTCAACACCTGAAGGCATTCCATTAGATGAACCCATCAACAGTGTTCATCTCAAGAATTTTTATGCTTGATCCTCAGAGTATCCTTAGAAAATCTTATAAAATCAAAAAAATCAAAAAAAAATAGCAAAATCTAAAAAACAATAATCCATCCTATGGTGAAAACCTAGTAAACAGGTGCCTTGGATAAGTACCATAGTGAAAACCTGGCAAAAAGGTGCTATGAGTAGTGTCAGCATCCACCATCTCTTAAGTCATACATCTATATCATTCCATATCAATTCATAATAAAACCTTCATCCATCCATCCATCCATATTGACTTTGCATTTCCATTTTCCCATCTATCATGGCTTAGAAATTGTCAGTGTCAGTTATCATCCATAGTCAGTTTATCCATTAGCATCATCCATAGTCACTTCATCCATTATTTTCCATAATAAAACCTCTACCTAAATGGGGGTACTTTTTCCTTAACCTAGGTCTAGGAATGGATCCTTATTCGCAGTATGACCACATCATCACTCGTGATCCTATATCATCAACATCAGCAAGAACTACATATCACCATCACCCTTATCTTAAGGTTCCTTGATCCCATGGATATAGTATGTAGGCAGTCTGGAATATGAAGGAAGTATCCAGTACTTAGGCAAATAAGATGCACCCATCCTCCATCTCAATCCATAATCATTTTCCACTTCTCATTTTATCCATCTATCATTACTCATCCTATTCATCCTTCACTCCCAAACCATCCCACATCATCACTAGCTAGAACTACATATTATCCTCATCATCATCATCATAATGTGCCTTGATCATATGGATACATGATATGTAGGTAGTCTAGAATACGAAGTATCTAGTACTTAGGCACATATGATACACCCTTTCTCCATCTCAATCCATTAACACTTCCATCTCTCTCTTCTTCCATCCATCACAATCCATCCCTTCCACCTCAACTTGACTAACTCAAGTAGAAAATGAACTATGCATCCTTTGAAAGCTTAATACTTATCAAACCAGAAGCAAAAGACTACTCCTAAAGCAAAACCACTTGTTCGCATACTGATTGCCACATCCGCTACAACAATCCATCTATCCTAGATCAACAGCCTTTAACAAATATATCGTTCCTACAATAAGGCTCCATCTACCTTGAGAAACCTCTTTGGCAAGAGAATATGTCGGTTGTGTGTTTGTTTTGTCAGTTAGTCAATTTATTTTTTGGTTTATCTTTTGTTCCTTTCTAATACTATTCAAGACTACCTTGATTTTTCTATATCTTGGTGTGTTACGATATAGTATGGATTGGGGCATAGTCATTGCTTTCGTATGTTGTGTTTGTGGGATGAGATCATTATCTTACAATGGCTAATATGTATCATGTTTGTGTTGGAATTAGCATCTTGCATATCAATGTCTTTTGCATCTAAGGTTCTAAAAAGGCCTTGTGTGTATTAAGATCATTCTACAGTAGGACTATTTCCCATTCACATAGCTAACAAGGTTCTATTATGTCTAGTAGATATAAGTTCAAACCATGTGCTTGTAGAGTCAAAATCCTCACATTGGATACATCAGTACCTTGGTCTTTTATACCACGGGGGCATACTATCCATATTCTATATCAAAAATAAGGATTGCTCTTTATATATTTAAAGCATAACCATTGCAACTACCTATCCATCTATCCATCCATATATCCAAAATCAAAATATAGTTTTTATACAAAGATTGATCAATTTTCATCATTTTCTCTATTCTATCTTATTTCTTCTATCCATGCTAACATCATCGTTTCTTTTCTTCAAATCCTGCAAAAACATACATGTTAGGCATCATGATCATAAACATCAAAGTAAATCATCACATAAATCCATGATCCTAATATCTATCATCTCATCCATACATTTACAAGCATATACATATCATCATGATACATCCATAGCATATAAAACATCACATGAATCCATGATCATAGTATATGTCATCACATCCATAACATCATCATAACATGTCATCAAGTATAAACATCTATAAGTACATCATCATCATAAGCATACATACATCAATAACATCATCATGAATCATAGAACATCACATATATATCTCATCAAGGGCATCACAAATTGTGTCTCATATG
This sequence comes from Cunninghamia lanceolata, assembly GCA_027924645.1. Lineage (NCBI taxonomy): Eukaryota > Viridiplantae > Streptophyta > Pinopsida > Cupressales > Cupressaceae > Cunninghamia > Cunninghamia lanceolata. Next base: position 5,327,332 of record BSBN01000317.1, read on the forward strand.
TACATCAAAAATGAATGATATAGTACAAAAGGATATCATGAGCCATCAAAAGATACATAACAGCCCAAAGGCATCATAGTCTCAATAAATACATCACTGATACAAAACTGGTACAATATACATATATATATGCAACACGCTCTAGCCTTGACTGTGCGTCGAGCTCCCTGCAAGATGATGTCTCTACGATCCATCTGTGCTAGGTGGAGGTCCCCCTGATAATTACCTCCTAGGAGTCCCCATAATAGATGATCCTGATTGGCGTGAAGCTGAGGCTCCCAATCTGCTCCTCTCTCTAAAGCTTGGTTGTCTCTGCTCTGCAGGTACAGCCCCATTGTTAGACTTAGGGCACACAACTAAGAGGGGGGGTGAATCAGTTATGCAAAACTTTCTCTCAATTAAACACTTAATTCCACTTTACAATTAGCAGTCTAATAATAAATCAATCATGGAAACAAAATGCAACAAATTAAGAGCAGAAACATATCAACACATGAGACACCAAGATTTTGACGTGGAAAACCCGGTTAAGGGAAAAACCACAGGGTGATTAACCCAAAATTGTATTCTCTATTAGAAGAATAGAAAGAACAAAATAGCACATGCCAATTAGGGCTCACTTCCTGAGCACACTGCTCACAAGAGGCTCACTGCCTACAAGAGACACATTGTCTACAAAGAAATAAGTATCACCTACTTGAACTGGAAAATAGCATCTTCACCATGCTTGAATTAGTTCCATTTAAGCCCAATACTTCTGCTCTGCCTTTCACTCTCCTCCTTGCTACCACACACTCATCTCTACAAGCACACTTTTGAAATGACTTCGTAACCCCTTATTTATACAAGACATCAACTTAGGAATAATCATCTAAGTCGGCAAACATCTACTAGAACATCCACAATATGTGAAACTTATCCGGTTGGCTAGTCTCAAGAAGAGCATCATCATCTGGAGGTTATTCTTCAACAGTGAGCTCCAACTCCAATGTGGACCACTAACACACGTTGGACACAATACAAATTCCTTCACAAGGTTTCCTGAATCACCAAGAACATCCGCACTTCATCTGCATACTGAAATCCTTCTCTCTTTCATCTGGAGCCTCAAGAACACAGTTTGTCACCACTGTCACCAAAGAATGGATACTTCTAGACCTTCAATTCATGAACCAATCAAGTTGACGTATCACTGGGACTTCCGCAATACTGCCTCAAATCTGCAGAGTAGGAAACTGTACTTCCGGATCTCACTGGACCTGTCTGTGTCGCTCTATTACCTCTAAATACCTACCAGAACCAGTTTTACTTGAGTGGCCACAACTTCTTCATATCTTCATGTGGACCTCTGAAATCTCTACTGGATCACTTCAAGACACATATCTACAAACCCTTTAATCCGCATCCTCTGATCCTCTTCCTATCTTGGACTTTTGCCTTATTGTCATCACCGATCTTCACTGTTCCTAATTGAGACTAATTTTCTCAATATCCTCAGCACACATCTCATCCAATCCTTATCATTAATGCAACAGGAGTATGTTGACATCAATGACAACATAGGTTAGGCCCATACTTGCAACAATCTCCCCCTTTGTCATTGATGGCAACATATGATGTGAAAAACTGGTTTGACCATCAAGACAAGAATTTCTTCTTACTGTCACAACTCCCCCTATCAGCAACAACCATTCACATGTCTTCTCTCCTTTTACTGCTCCCCCTTTGATCAGAAACCACTTGTTTTTCACATGTCTTCTCTCCCCCTTTGACATCAATGGCAAAGGGCACATACTTGCAATTCCAACACTTCAGAATCATACCTGTTGCTCCCCCTGAGTAGCAACTCCCCATCAATCCAGATCACAAGATATGACTGTGATATCCACCGGACTGATGCACCTTAGTGCACCTTAGTTCATCACTGGAGGGGCAATAACCCCTAACTTCTCCCTAAGATACTCAAAAGAGTCCTTAGGTAGAGGTTTAGTAAAGATGTCTGCAATCTAATCCTTGGAGGGCACAAACTCCAATCTAACTTCATTCTTGTTCACTTGCTCTCTCAAAAAGTGAAACTTGATGGATATATATTTAGTCTTTGAATGCAACACCGGATTATTAGATATATTTATAGCACTTGAATTGTCACAGAAGATTGTGATAGGTTCTTCATACTCCACTTTGATATCTCTTAGCATCTGCTTCATCCATAAAACTTGAGTGCAACTACCTACTGCTGCAATATATTTTACTTCAGTTGTAGATAGAGATATTGCCTCTTGTTTCTTGCTTAGCCAAGAAACCAATCTCTTCCCCAAAAAGAATGCTCCACCACTGGTACTCTTCCAGTCATCCACATCTCCTGCCCAATCTGCATCAGTATATGCATGAAGATAGAAGTCATGATCTCTAGGATACCACAGACCATACTCAACTATCCCTTTTAGATATCTAAAAATCCTCTTGATTGTCGTGACATGAGATTCTCTAGGATCAGCCTGAAATCTAGCAACAAGACCAACAACCTCCATAATGTCTAGTCTATTTTGAGTAAGATACAACAGTCCTCCAATCATTGACCTATACTTTGTCTGATCAGCCTTAGGAGAATCATCATCTTTGCTCAATTTACATCCGGTTGCCATGGGAGTATTCATTGGTTTTGAGTCTACCATCCCAAATTTCTTCAACAATTATTTCACATATTTGGTTTGAGAAATGAATATTCCTTTCTTTGTTTGAGTGATTTGCAGACCCAAGAAGAAATTCATTTCACCAAGCATGCACATCTCAAATTCACTTTTCATTTGATTTGCAAAAGTTTTACACATACTATCTCTTCCTCGAAAAATGATATCATCAACAAACACTTCAACAATCAGGATGTTTTCATGATCAATTTTGAAATACAAATTACTGTTAGCAGTACCTTTGTTGAAACCAATCTTCAAGAGGTGCTTATCTAATCTTTCATACCAGGCTCTTGGGGCTTGCTTCAGTCCATACAGTGCTTTCTTCAACTTGCAGACCATATCACCATGATTAGATAATTGAAATCCATTCGGTTTCTCAATGTATACTTCTTCTTCCAAGTCACCATTTAGGAAGGCAAACTTGACATCCATCTGATATACCTTGAAATCCTTGAAAGCAGCAAAAGCAAGAAATAATCTGACTGCTTCAATTCTTGCCACCGAAGCAAAAGTTTCTTCAAAATCATCTCCTTCTATTTGAGAGTAACCCTTGCAGACCAATCTAGCTTTATTTCTGATTACTTCACCAACTTCATTTAGTTTGTTCCGAAAGACCCATTTGGTTCCAATCACATTTTTGTTTCTAGGTCTAGGAACAAGATCCCAAGTGTGATTTTTCTCAATTTGCGTCAACTCTTCCTCCATTGCTTTAGTCCAATTTTCATCATTGCAAGCTTCATTCACTGTCTTAGGTTCAACTTTTGAAATCAGACAATACTCATCTGAGTTTTGAGCAATTTTCCTTCTTGTTTGTACACCTTTTCTTTTATCACCTATGATCTGATCTTGAGAGTGATTCAGTCTTACATACCTAGGCACTTTGGGAGTTACTTGCATTTCTACTTCTTGATCAGGCTCATTCAAACTTATCTCCTCTTCTTAATTTACCAGATCAATCTGGATCTGAATCTCAGAAGGGGCTTGGGCTCCTTGAGTCAGAACACCATTCTAATCATCTTCATCATATTCATAGAATCTTGAGGGTTTTTCAATTCCTTCATCAACCTTCACATTTGTACTTTCTATCATCTTTCTTAGTCTCTTGTTATAACACCGGTATGCTTTGCTTTGAGTAGAGTAACCCAAGAATATTCCTTCATCACTTCTAGCATCAAACTTTCCTAGATCTTCATCTCTTTTAATATAACATTTGCTACCAAAAACTTTGAAATACCTTACAGTAGGAGTGATACCAAACCAAAGTTCATAAGGAGTCTTACTGGTATTGATTTTGATTTGAACTCGATTGAGAGTATAGACTGCAGTGCTGACAGCTTCTCTCCAATAGATCTGAGGAACATTTGCTTCCATCATCATGGTCCTAGATGCTTCCTGGATGGTCCGGTTCTTTCTCTCCACTACTCCATTCTACTATGGAGTCCTAGGAGCAGACAACTGTCTCTTTATTCCATGTTTCTCACAGAACTCTATGAACTCACCGGATGTGAATTCTCCACCTCTATTAGACCTTAGACACTTCAATTTTAATCTGGTTTCATTCTCTACCATAGCCTTGAATATTTTGATTTTTTTAAGAGCTTCTGATTTCTCTTTTAGAAAGGTTACCCACATCATCCGGGAATAGTCATCAATTAGTAGCATGAAGTATCTATCACCTTGAATACTCTTGATTCTTGCCGGACCACAAAGATCAGTATGAACTAAGTCCAATAATCCAGTAGAAGATAGTTCCTTAGTTTTGAATGTGACTCTGCTTAGCTTACCCAACTGACATTCTTTGCACAAGTTGTTAGTAGGTTTCACCAATTTTGGAAGATCTCTTACAGCCTGAGTATTGCTTATCTTGATGATATTATCAAAATTCACATGACACATCCTCCTATGCCACAACCAACTTTGATCAATTTGAACAAAAACGCAACTTTTTCCACTACCAACCAAGTGAAAGATATTACCTTTAGTTTGAGTACCGGATGCAATCTCTGGTCTGGAACTTTCAAAGATCTTGCATCTTCCATTCTTGAACCGGAGATCATAGCCTTTGTCCACCAACTGTCCAACACTGAGAAGATTGTGCTTCAAACCTTCAACATACAGTACATTACCAATTTTGTTCCTTCCATCAAGAGAAATAGTTCCTCTACCTCTGATTCTACCAGCAGAATTATCACCAAACTTTACCACTCCTCCTTCATACCTCTCCAAATCTATGAACTTATTTTTGTCACTTGTCATATGGTGAGAGCATCCACTGTCAATGACCCAATCATCCTTCTCTTCAACTTGGGCAGCCAGAGCTCTTTCCACAGTCTTATGATTGATAGATATAGAGGACATTGGATCTTCTTCCTTGATGGCAATGAACACCCATTCATTTCTAGATTTGTTTCCTGTCTCTGATTAATCATCTATTACTCCTTCATTATCATCATCTTCATGTACATAGTAACAATTCTTTTGGAACCTTGGCTTGTTAGGAATTTGTCTTGAAAACCTTTCCGGACACCTTGAGGCAAAATGACCAATCTTATTGCAGTTAAAACACTTAAAAGGTAATTTTCCTTCATACTTACCGGATCCTCTTGGCAGCCTCTTTGCAATAAGGGCTTTAAGTTGAGTTGTTTCTACTTCTTCTTCTTCCAGATCTTTTCTTGCTTTTTCATACCATGATAGCTTCCTTGATGAATTCTCTCCCAGATCAAACCTTTGTTTACCTTTAACAGAGGCACTAGCTTTGAATGCAGATTCAGTCTTGGGGGGGTCATCTCTAAACTCTATCATTTCAAATGCAACCAATTTTCCAGCCAATTGATCTCTTGTGACAGTTGTATGGGCTTTGAATTCTTTAATGGCAGTAGCCTTGATTTTGTAAGAAGCAGGAAGGGATCTTAGAATTTTGCCAACAATCTCATCTTCATCCAAGATTCCACCAACATTTCTAATTCCACAAACAAGCTCATTTACTCTTGGCATAAAAGTAGTGATGTTTTCATCTTCTCTCATCTTCAGATTTTTGAATTTTCCTTTCAGACTTTGTAACCTTGCACTTTTGACATACTTGTCTCCTTCATGCAGAAGTTCCAGTTTTTGCCAAATCTCAAAAGCAGTTGGTAGGTCAATAACATTTGAGAGCTTTGAATCAGATAATGCGCTTAGAAGAGCCTCTATAATCTGCAAATTGTTTTCAACGTCTGTGATTTTATTTTGGGTTTTCGGACCACCCTGTGGAGGTATATATTGTGTTGTAACCATGGTCCAGTATGCCACTCCCATACATCTCAAGTGACATTTCATGCGACCTTTCCAGAGATTAAAATTGGTTCCATCAAACTTCGGACTATCCTTCTTGTAAGACGACATCCTGGATCTCCTCAAGCGGTTAAGCTCTTTTAGCGGAACTTAGCTCTGATACCAATTGTTAGACTTACGGAACACAACTGAGAGGGGGGGTGAATCAGTTGTACAAAACTTTCTCTCAATTAAACACTTAATTCCACTTTGCAATTAGCAGTCTGATAATAAATCAATCATGGAAACACAATGCAACAAATTAAGAGCAGAAACATATCAAGACATGAGACACCAAGATTTTGACGTGGAAAACCCGGTTAAGGGAAAAACCATGGGGTGATTAACACAAGATTGTATTCTCTATTAGAAGAATAGAAAGAACAAAATGGCACATGCCAATTAGGGCTCACTGCCCGAGCACACTTCTCACAAGAGGCTCACTGCCTACAAGAGACACATTGTCTACAAAGAAATAAGTATCACCTACTTGAACTGGAAAATAGCATCTTCAGCATGCTTGAATCAGTTCCATTTAAGCCCAATACTTCTACTCTACCTTTCGCTCTCCTCCTTGCTACCACACACTCATCTCTACAAGCACACTTTTGAAATGACTTCGCAACCCCTTATTTATACAAGACATCAACTTAGGAATAATCATCTAGTCAGCAAACATCTACCAGAACATCCACAATATGTGAAACTTATCCGGTCGTCCAGTCTCAGGAAGAGCATCATCATCCGGAGGTTATTCTTCAATAGCAAGCTCCAACTCCAATGTGAACCACTAACACACAATGGACACAATACAAAGTCCTTCACAAGGTTTCCTGAATCACCAAGAACATCCACACTTCATCTGCATACTAAAATCCTTCTCTCTTTTATCCAGAGCCTCAAGAACACAGTCTGTCACCACTGTCACCAAAGAATGGATACTTTCGAACCTTCAATTCATGAACCAATTGAGTTGACACATCACCAGGACTTCCTCAATACTGCCTCAAATCTGCAAAGCAGGAAATTGTACTTCCAGATCTCATCGGACCTGTCTGTGTCACTCTGTTACCTTTGAATACCTACCAGAACTGGTTTTACTTGAGCGGCCACAACTTCTTCATATCTTCATGCGTACCTCTGAAATCTCTACTGGATCACTTCAAGACACATATCTACAAACCCTTTAATCTGTATCCTCTATTCCTCTTCCTATCTTGGACTTTTTCCTTATTGTCATCACTGATCTTCACTATTCCTGATTGAGACTAATTTTCTCAATATCCTTAGCACACAGCTCATCCAATCCTTATCATTAATGAAATAGGAGTATGTTGACATCAATGACAACATAGGTTAGGCCCGTACTTGCAACACCCATAGTATCCATAATAATACTCTGCCTCTCACCCTATTGCTGCCAGTTCACCCTGTACACGAGTCAGCTCTCCGACTGGTGTCATGGTCACCTGATCGGTGCCAAGCGCCGCTCTAGTTGTGTCTCTCTCCATGATCACCCTCTGTAGTGATTTCGTTGTACCTAGTCTCTCCTGTATGACGACATCTCTCTCGGCAGTTAGTCTAGCCACCGTCCCATCATCTATTGTAGTTGTCAGTACTGGTACCACCTACGCATGTAATTGTGCATGTGCTTGTCGAGCCTCCACTCTAGTAGTATCTCTCTCCCTCTGCATTCTAATAAATCTGAGCTCAATCTACATACGTTGCATTGTCTGCTCCTACAAGAGTCATCGTAGTTGCTCTATCTCTGTCTCAACAAGAGGGGCAGCCTGCTGGTCCTAGCTGCCCTATCCTCCTATATCCTGTCCTGGTGCCTGTCCCTATGCTGACACTAGCACCTGTACCTGTCTATGTCTCTATCTCGATTCTTGGTGAACTCTCACCTCCTGGCCACTCCTAGCCACCTCTCTCACTACTCCTTCAACACCTAGCACTATAAACTGTAGACACCCAAAATTGTCCCAAATTTGTCCATGTCTTGCAACACCTTGATAAAAACATCACTTAGACATCATGTAGCATTTTGTCCTAAATCCCACTCTTAACCCCACTTATTCCATTAAGCCAATTAATTAAATAAATTTTATTTATTTAATTAATTTCCACATCATATCTTATCTCATCCTATTCATTTAGCCAATTAATTAAATAAATTTTATTTATTTAATTAATATCCAACTCATATCCCAACTAATTCAAATATTTTATTTGAATTAAGTTCTCATTATAAGCCGACTTTCCAATTAATTAAATAAATTTTATTTATTTATTTAATTTATCTTATCATTTAGCCGACATGTGTGCCTCTTTCATTTAAAAAAGATAAGTGGTACTACAGCCTTTTATTTAATATCTTTTATATGTAGTACTTTTTATGTACACAAGCACACATGAGCCCTATCCTCCCTCCACTTGTCAAATGACTACAACTCCCTTGAAGAGTGGGAATACCGAATCAATCCTAGCCATCCACATCAATCAATTAGCTTTTTAATCTCAGCCGTCCATTTAAACCAAGCCTTTTCTATAAATCAAACCCCTCACAAGCCATTAGAATGCATTTGAGCTTCAAGTAATATTATTCTGCCAAATTATCTATAATGCATTGAGCCTCAAGTACCATTATTCTGCCAAATTTTCTATAATGCATTGAGCTTCAAGTACCATTATTCTGCCAAATTATCTAAAGCATGCATTGAGCTTCAAGTACCATTATTCTGTCAAAATATCATTAGAGCCTTTGCATCCTTCAGCTATCATCCTTATATCATCTTCATCTTAATGTTATGCTGCAGAAATGAGCACCCAACATTCTTCCAACAACAATCCTTCAAAATCTTGCATGCTCATGCGAGGTGGAGAAGAGCAATGGAGATAAATCAAGCATAGCGTGGAGATCGGTTTGCATTTACATTTGTTATTTTGATTTTCATGTTGTCTTGTGCTTCATTGTGCATTGCTAGGGTTTTTATCATTGCTGTTTATTCATTTACCCTAATTTACAATTTTACCCTAACTACATTTGGCACGCCCGGTGGGACTCACTTCGTTTGATCTTTTTTGCAGGTTTTTGTAGTAAAAATTTGCATTCATCTAACCCCCATTGTTGAGTTTTGCAGGTTTAATTAACTTTTTGTTGCAGATCTGCTACTTTTTGGGCAAAACCCTAGGTTTTAAAGATTTCATCATATCTTCCAAACGGATACGAATTTTTCTACAATATTTTAGCTGAAGTTTGTCGATGATATAAGGAAGCTACAGTAGAAAAATTTCGGGTTTATCACGATTTTTGCGGGATTTATCACGTTTTTATGTTTTTTCATAAAATCGCAATTCTGGGCGCAAATCAGCGAATTTTTTAGAAATTTTTATATTTTTAGAAATCTCTTGAAATTCTAATGGGGGTCTATGTTTTATAGATTTAATTTGGAGGTCGTTTATAATGCGAAAATATCAGATCTTTGCCGACTGTACCATTTTCATAAATCCGCATTTCTGAGCGCAAATCAGGGAATTTTTCTGATTTCTTTACATTTTCGGAAAGCTCTCTGAAAATTAATGGGGGTCTCTTCTTTGATTTTTTAATTTTTGAACCAAAAATCTATCGAAATAATCAAATCTAATTCGGCTATGCATATAAAATTACAATTTTCTTTGCCTGATGAGCCTATTTTTTATGCCTGCATTATAATATCATTTTTTTTTTTATGTTGTAGGTGATCATAAGGAGCTGGAGCAACATTGACATCAACATCTACAACAATTTAGATAGCGAATTAACCAGGTGCAATCATTTCATTTCTTATCTTCTAATCTTGTTTGCAAACACATTTAGATTTTGGGCATAAAATGAACAATTGTTTGGAAATTCACATCAAAACATTGGGCTAAAATGAACCATTGTTTTTCATCACATTTGGATTTGGGTTTTAAAACAAACAAATGCTTGCATTGTCTTCCACACATAGCATTTCTAAGGTTAATGAACCCCATGCGAGTGTGACCAAGTAAATGTGTATGCTCTCTCCTCGCGTACCAACACGAACTTGGAGATCAAAAACATTTACTTGTGTTACTTTTGTTTAGCCTTAGAGAGGCCTGCCTTGGTATCCACCCCAAGGGAACGACCTCAAGCGGTACTTTCATCCGGTCCGCTATAAAAATCAGAGGATAAGGCGAAAGCCAAGTCTAACCGGTATTAGCGCTCACCATACAGTGCTAACTCGAAAGGAGGTGTACCTTTGTGTATATTAAAACTCCTAGTAGGGTTAGTTAAAGTCTTAAGTGGCTTGCTGGATGCTCGTGGGGTGCCGGTCCCCCGGATTTTCACTAGAACCTCCTTGTGATAGTGGCCTTGCCTTAACTAGGACTTGTTGAATTGTCTTCATGTGCTTGCTTAACCATCATCACATTCTTCTAAACTAAAGCTTGCTTATGTGTCTTGCGTGAGTGATTCATGTGTGTATATGCATAATCATTTGTTTGAATATTGCCACATCAAGCTCTAAACACCAAAACACATAAAGACAAGTCATCCTACACATTCTTCCAATAACATTCAAACCCAATCACTTTCATCTCAAACATAGCCAAGTCATCCAAACAATCCACATCATCATCCAAATCCCCAAACAAGCACTTGCTAAAAGGACTTAAGGCAAACACTTGGGTGACAACATGTCTACACTAGAAGACCCAACAATCAAATTCCAAAGATTCCTCCAAAATCTTTATCAAGGATTACAACCCCTAAACCAAGACGCCATTGAAATATTACAATTCTTCATCCAAAAAGCTCAACCCCACGCAAGCCAATCACCTCAACTACAACACTCCATAGCCCAAGTCCAACACCTTTTAGCCACTAGTCAAGCTCGACAAGTACAACAATCCTTAGCCACTTCCTATCAGCCTAATCCACCTTATAGCCACATGTCATATCCATCCACTTCCTATCAACTTAATCCACCTATCCACCAAGTCAATGCCACATCAACCTATCAACCTCCACCTCAAGCTTATCCAATCCCTCATACCACCATTCCAATGCACTACCAAGCCCATCCACAAGGCAATCAAGTGATATTACAAGAACAACATCCAAGTCCCAATAGCGTTTTGTACATAAATCAAGCACATCCAAGTACACCTTTTCAACAAGACCATCAAGCACCATTGATAGACCTAAGTCCACCTCTGCAACAAGAAACACATGCAAATCCCAATGGCCCCTTGTACATAAATCAAATGAGTCCAAATTATCCTATGCAAGATCTAATAACCTTTGACAAGGGAGATACCAATCTAGAATGGCCTCCACCATCCAATCCCATACCAACACATGAGCCAACTAATCCTATCCCAACACCACCATGTGATCCTACTCCTAGTCCATTGGTCCATCTACCTTCCAAACCACCAAGCCCTCCATTACCTTCATCACCATGTCATTCTAATCCTTCACCAAAGGATATGGCTGAGAGAGTTTTACAAAGGATGCTTGAAGCAAAACTCATTGAACTTCCCCCCATCAACCCATGTGAAGAAAGTCCATATGATGAACATGATTATTGTGCATACCATAGGACCAAAGGTCATAATACAAATCAATGCCCAATATTTCTCTCAATTGTTTACAAGGTGTACCCACCTATAATGGGAAATCATGCCACATCACCCCCATCTAGTCCAAATCCTAATCCACCCAATCCAATTAGCTCTCAACCTAATCCTCGTCCTAATCCTACAACACCATCTACTATTATCATTCATCCATTATATTGCACATCCACTCATACCCTTGTGAAGGATGTGATCCATTGGCTACTAGCTAGGAATAAACTACCTCCATGTCAAACACCCATTCATGAGCCTACCAAAAAACTTCCAAAGGTCATGTCCAATCCTATAATCCCATCATGTGGTCCACCTATCCTTGAGCCTATCCAAGAGCCCTCAATTAACATTCTTAGCCCTTCAAGCCCATTATGTGACATACAAGCCATCAAGCCTATCTGCGAACCTTCTGTCATTAATCCAAGTCAAGAGTCATCATGCCCTCATGTCAATAACCCTTAAGAGCCTCTTAAGTTGATCCAAGAGCCTTCCACTTCCATTCAAGCAACCCAAGAGGTATGTCAAAGGTTTAATCCTAAGCATGTGGAAACATTAAGCCCTAGTCCAACTCAAGATCAAAACACTTTCATGCAACCTATCCATAATATTTACCTTCTTTATGATCAAGATGATACCTATAAAGAAGCTATCCATGAGCACCTTGATCCTATCCATAATCTTATATACATCCATGAGCAAGATATCCACATTGCTCCTAGTCATCTACCATCTAGCCCTATCCATAATGAGCAAACATCAACTTGTCATGATGAGACACTTGTCCCCCAAGTAAGCATAAAAGATCATACCAATAACTTGGATCAACATGAACATAAGCAAGATCCTAATGATCCTCCTTTCACATTGACCATCGATTCCACTTCAAGTCCACCATCATGTCCTATTGGTCTTACTACCCTTATGCATGAATGTTCTTCCTTAGGACAACAACGTCCTTTATCCACTTCATCTTCTCCATCCAATAAAGAGCTCAAGTCTAGTGTCCAAAACACATCTAGTCCTATAGTCAATCGCATACTCCAAAACATGAACTACCAAGGCAAAGGTCTAGGCCTTTACAAACAAGTTATTTTGGAGCCAAACCATGTCAAAGTTCCTCCATGCTCATATGACTTTGGATACACACCCCAAGGTAAACAAGGCCAAGATGTTGGTAATCCCTTCATGCATCCTAAACCTACCACTTTCCATCGCAAACCTTATCATATACCCAAGACATATGTAACCATTCCACCTCCATCATCCTATAAATGTCAAAAGCATGTGGCTATACACCTTCCACCATCCACTTTGCCTCCACTTTTACCAACTCCAAATATCCCTCCATTCACCTTGCCACCGCTGCTTCCAACACCTAACATACCTATTGTTCATAAGTATCCTTGCATCCCTAATCATGGCCAACAAAAGCACACATTGTTTAAGCATGAAGCTTCCAATCATTTCATCCACTCCATCCATCCCATGGGATTCCAAAATAAACATTTGGATGCCTTTATCTATAAAGCCAAAAATCCAACTAAAACTCCTAAGGACCCTCATGCCTTAGGGAATCAATGTGAAAAGCCTCTAAATCATCCATATTCTAAGCAAAGTACATTCACAAAGCTATCCAAGCCCATACCTCCAAAAGCAAAGCCCAAAAACAAAATGGTTTGGATTCCTAAGCAAATAGCTAGCAAATCGAATGAGGCATCCTCATCCACATCTAAGCAGCCATCTAAGCCCTTACCTCCAAATGCAAAGCCCAAAAGTAAAATGGTTTGGGTTCCTAAGGAGAAAGCTAGCAAAGCAAATGAGGCATCCTTATCCACATCTCAAGAATCCCAACCACCTATATCCATCCAAAAGCCTACTTCCATCCAAAACTTCCATTCCCTTCAAAAACCCCACAAGCAAAGCAAAAGCACTAAAAATACTAAATCTATGTGGGTTCCTAAATCACTTCATCAACCATCTCCTAAGCAAACATCTCCATTGCTTCCTACACCACCATCCAATCAAAAGCTTCAATGTTTATCACGGTGTGTGCAGCCATTGGTCATGATTCCCATTCATTCCAAAACATTCCCACATAACTACATCTCCCCATCCTTCATCCATTATCCTACATATCTCCTCAATCACCTTCCTATGGTCCATGCTTTTACATAAGCCCTACATAATCCACATCATAGTCCACTATCCCCATCCATCTATCCTTGCATAAACCTTTCATAATTCATTTCATCATCCACTATCTACCTACTCCATCTCCCATCCATGCAAACCCTTATCAACATCTATGAGCATCATGACATGGTCCATGCGAGGACATCCATCTCTAATGGGACTACCAACATCCATTGAACTAGCCACTTGAGTCCCTCCTATCCATTACCATGGTGAAAACCTGGCAAACAGGCGCCATGTGTAATTGACAACCCATCTAAAAGCCAAAAAAAAAGAAAAAAAAAAAAAAAAAAATCAAAATAGTAAAGAGAAATCCCTTCGTCCAATGGTGAAAACCTAGTAAATAGGCGCCTTGGATAAGTACCATGATGAAAACCTGGCAAACAGGCGTCATGTGTAGGTTGATCTTCTATGTCACTTACACTTGGGGGCACATTGTTTCATCCAACCTATCCACATCCAAACTATCTATCCCATTATATCATTTTCCATCCTATCATGTCATACCATTAACATACCATCCTACCATCCTTAGCCATTACATAAACATGCCTATCCTATTTATCCATCCTTCCACCTTTTGATCTTGATAAAGACATAGGGGCAAAAATGTTGAAACATGTTTGGATATTTCTTGGCATACTTTCTTTCCAAACCAAGTCTTATCCATTGACAATTTATCCATCCCATTTAAACCAATCCATCATGTCATCCTATCGTCATAAGCGCCATGTAAAATCCAATCATGTCATCCCTTAGTCATGAACTTTGTCATGCAAAGAATCCTAAGCATTACCACCTAGAATGGGGGCATGTTCTTCCTATGCAACATAGCCTTTGAAGATCACATCCTAGCTCTCTTATGATCCATCCACTATGGCGTATCCTTATCACGAGCTTTCCATCTTATAGCTTATCCCCATCTATTTATCATGAGTTTTCCACTATAGCCTATCTATCTGTTTATCATGAGGCAAGCATCCATCCCTTATATGGCCTATCCTCTTATCTATCCATCTATCATGATCTTGCCATCACATTTAATATGAGCTCATCCTTTGCACCTAGACTTGGCTTTCTACCTTGTCATTGGTATCTAGCACAAAGGCTACCCAAATTGTAAATCCATTGACATTCTAAAACATTTCAAAAATCCAAAAAAAAAATCAAAATATTCTCAAAAATCCAAAAAAATCAAATAGCCAACAAAAAGCCAAGCAATAAAACCAATCATCATCAATCTAAAACAATCAACTCCATCAATATTCAATCAAAATCAACTCCTCATCATCATCAATTCCTCCTATCCATAACATTTATTCCTCCATTTCAATCAATCACCTCTTCTAATCATATCAATCAAATCAATCTAAGCAATGATCTTAAATCCAAGTCACACTAATCCATATCAAGCAAGCTAATCAATCAAGGAACATTATCCAATCAAATCAACAGGTTTTTGATCCTAATCTTGTCATGAGCCCAATCAATCATCATCAATCATCATCAATGGGATATAGCGTTCCCACATCCTTGTGTTGATCTAGGGATATAGCTTTCCCCACAATGACAACACTATCTATCAAAACAAACAAACAATCAATGATTGGTTTATGACTTGACAAGGGCAATACCTTGTTTGTTTTACATCCTTTGAGCACACTGAGAACACTTGCTTATGCTTAGATTGAGTGGATACTCTCATCATCACACCATCACTATCATCATTCAAAACAATCCAATCATCAAAACAATCAACCCAACAATAGCCAGCATCAACACCAAAGCACATCAAGCTAGCCATCAAAACAAATCCAATCACTTCAGCAAATCAAAAGCAACTCAATCCACCACAAATCATCAATTAATCTCAATCAAATCAATCTTCATCCATCATTTCATCATCTTCAAATCATTCCAAGCAATGATCCAAATGCAAGCCCATCCTTAATCCATACCAATCAAGTTAATCAATCAAAACAAGTTATCCAAACACAATCCATGGTCTTGATCCTAGCCTTGTTGTAAGCTAAATCAATCAATCAACCAGCCAACCAACTCAGCAAACAACCTTGTGTTGATCTAGGGATATAGCTTTCCCCGCAATGACAACACTCAACTAGGAAAAACAATCAACAACCAATCATTGGTTTACAGCTTGACAGGGGCAATACCTTGTTTGTTTTTGAATCATTTGTGCATGCTTGCTTTCTTGCTTGTGTGTGTTATCTTTTTATCTTGCATTTGTATCACATCCGTATCATTCTAGCTAATATTCATATCTTGTATCCAGACAAGGTTGTATTATGCTGGGGCACGAGACACATCGTCACCTTGGTCCTTATACCTTGGTGCATAACGTCAAGTGCTATATCAAACATTATGGTTGCTCACTTTCATTGCAGCATAACGCATCATCCATTTCTTCTATCTATCCCCTTATCTTTCTTTTGTAGCCAAGCCATTTCTTTTCGAGAGCATACCCGTGTTTGTCCAACCCACCTATCCTCTCGAGGGGGCATCACCAACCTATCCTTTCTACCATCATCATCATCATCATCAGCATCCCTATCAATTATCCATATCGTAGCTTCTTTGAAATGATGTTACTCGACGCAAATCTTATCATCTCGAACATCATCTCAAAGAGGGGCAAAATGTAGACACCCAAAATTGTCCCAAATTTGTCCATGTCTTGCAACACCTTGATAAAAACATCACTTAGACATCATGTAGCATTTTGTCCTAAATCCCACTCTTAACCCCACTTATTCCATTAAGCCAATTAATTAAATAAATTTTATTTATTTAATTAATTTCCACATCATATCTTATCTCATCCTATTCATTTAGCCAATTAATTAAATAAATTTTATTTATTTAATTAATATCCAACTCATATCCCAACTAATTCAAATATTTTATTTGAATTAAGTTCTCATTATAAGCCGACTTTCCAATTAATTAAATAAATTTTATTTATTTATTTAATTTATCTTATCATTTAGCCGACATGTGTGCCTCTTTCATTTAAAAAAGATAAGTGGTACTACAGCCTTTTATTTAATATCTTTTATATGTAGTACTTTTTATGTACACAAGCACACATGAGCCCTATCCTCCCTCCACTTGTCAAATGACTACAACTCCCTTGAAGAGTGGGAATACCGAATCAATCCTAGCCATCCACATCAATCAATTAGCTTTTTAATCTCAGCCGTCCATTTAAACCAAGCCTTTTCTATAAATCAAACCCCTCACAAGCCATTAGAATGCATTTGAGCTTCAAGTAATATTATTCTGCCAAATTATCTATAATGCATTGAGCCTCAAGTACCATTATTCTGCCAAATTTTCTATAATGCATTGAGCTTCAAGTACCATTATTCTGCCAAATTATCTAAAGCATGCATTGAGCTTCAAGTACCATTATTCTGTCAAAATATCATTAGAGCCTTTGCATCCTTCAGCTATCATCCTTATATCATCTTCATCTTAATGTTATGCTGCAGAAATGAGCACCCAACATTCTTCCAACAACAATCCTTCAAAATCTTGCATGCTCATGCGAGGTGGAGAAGAGCAATGGAGATAAATCAAGCATAGCGTGGAGATCGGTTTGCATTTACATTTGTTATTTTGATTTTCATGTTGTCTTGTGCTTCATTGTGCATTGCTAGGGTTTTTATCATTGCTGTTTATTCATTTACCCTAATTTACAATTTTACCCTAACTACATAAACCACATGGGCCTGTACTATAACCAGTGTGCATCATAATCAAGCGTCATCTCAGGATCTGCCTCCCCCAAGATCTAGTCCCATACCACAGGGGCAAGTCCCCTGAGCTCTACGAGGGTTATCACAACAACAATCTCCACACCCCAATCTAGAATCTCTAGCTGAATCTATGCATATATCGTGTCTCCCACCAGCTTAGGCTTGGGCAATCCAAACTAACGTAGTACCCACTCTGGTAGATATCTCTCTATAGTGTTTATACTAAAGCCAAATGTTGGCAACTTGGCAAACATCATTCATGGAGACACTACTGGTATAATAAAGTTTAGTTGAGCATGATGTTTGATAGTGTTGTCATTGATGGCAACAAGAAAAGAAACAAAGATTCAACAAGGTTGGAACAAAGATTTTGGTCTGGCAAAGCAGACTTAAGCATTTTGGCTATGTTGGCAGAGTACAGAGACAACGACAGAGAGATAATATTTTGATCAACGTTGGTCTGCATTGAAGATCTGGTCTTGCGGTTCTGGTAAGATGACTATAGTCCTTAGATGATCTTAAATCCAAGGTTTCAGCTTTTGATCATCTCCAGAAGGGTACCTTCGAGTACCCTAAGTCCGGCAAAGCAAAGAATAGTAGTAATCAGAGCAGAACACAATTGTTTTGGTCCGCATTCCTCCTATGTTGAATATTTCATTATGTAGTTTTGAGGTTTTGTAAACACGTATATGAAGTCTCTAAATCCAAAGTTGCAGAGTTTGAAGTCCACCAAAAAGATAGTTATGAGCATCTAAGTATCGCTACAAGGTTTGACAGTGTTTGACTGTGACAGGACATGTGTTCTAATGGTCTGCATTTGACTGCAAGTTGATATTATGTTCTATAGTTCTAGAGTTATGTTCTAAGATGTCAGAAGAGTCTTGGATATGAATTTGAGCAAGTCTTGTGGTCCACATTGAAAGTTGTAATCTGACAGATGGATTGAACCAGTGATAAATAGAGTTTAAAGCTGACCTGATACTTTGATCAGTGTGTGGTAAGATCTATTGATTGGAACTTTATTCTAAGTGGTTCTATAATTGAAGTTGACATATGAGATTGCGTTGCAAGTGTTAATTGGGTCCACAAAGTATTTTGGTGGGAGGATTAGGTCGACAAGCTACACAAGGCATAACTACAGCCTTCATCTCCGTATGCTGACCTAATTGGAAGATTGTAAATGTTATGGATATATATATGAGATCCATTTCAATGTTTGGTAGGTGTGTAGTGTGAATATGAAGATGTATGTGTGTGACATATGAAGTCTTGTGATTGTGTAAGCGTGACAAATACAGAAGAAGAGAGATCATATAAAAGTAGAGCAGTGTGATAGAGCAAAGTAGGATGAAGAGTTTTGAATCCGTTTTCTAAGCTTCATTGGAAATGTATCCATGCATTTGCAGATGCAATTATAGCAGTTCATTTTGGCAGTGAGCCATCCTTCTTTTTCTTTCCTTATGGCAATGAGCCTATATGAAGGGAGCATCTTTCTTTGGACAGTGAGTCCTTAAGGGTAGTGAGCCCTGGGCAGTGAGCCTCTTGTAATTTGGTATTGTTACTACATCATATATTGTGAGCTAACACTCACCGTGGTTTTTCCCATTTTGGGTTTTCCACGTAAAAAATCCTAGTGTCTATGTGTTATGTTTTATGGTTGTTCATTCAATGCTTAATTTGCTTTGTTGTTGTTGAATGGGAAAATGGATTAATAGGTTAATAAGTCAATTGTTTAAGAGAATAGTGATTCACCCCCCCTTCTCAGTATTCTGAGTGTTCAACAATTAGTATCAAAGCCCGGTTCCTTGGAAGAAGTCTAACACCTTAAGGAAGATCTTGGAGATTGAACACATGGTAGGTAAAAGGTATTCTACCCCTCCTAAAGAAATTGATTCAAGAAAAACTCAAAGATTCTCTTAAAGATCTTGAAAGGACTAAAGAAGAAAATAGGGATATGAAAGAAAATGTCAAGGAAGCAGATGAGTGCATCAGAAAATTGAGGGAACAAGTTAAGAAGTTCAAAGAAAAACATAAGTTAGTGAACAATTGAAATCAGCAAATGAAATCCTAGATGATCTGAAAGTGCAAATTGAAGACAAGGCAAAAGCAGAAGAAGATCTAAATCAACTGGTGAAAGGCAAATTAGAAGAATGTGCAAAGCTTGAAAAGGAAGTTGGGAACCTGAAGTTAGATTTGGAGAAAGCAAAGAGCTATGAAGAAAAGTTCAAGATAAGTTCTACAAAACTTGATGAGATGCTTGCTAGCCAGAAGAACTCTGACGACAAAGAAGGCTTGGGATTTGAGAAAGGTGAATGTTCTAAAACTAGTCAAGAAATGAATGTTGAGAACAACAAGGACAAAGGCAAGTAGATCCAGAATCAAAGGAATAGACCTAGAAAACCACCGGTCAGGCAACCAAATGCACAAAGGTACCCATCTTTCAATGGTTATTGCAAAGTAGAATGAATCAAAATGTTCCATCATTTTCTAGTCAGTGCTTTACTTGCAATAAAGTAGGTCATAAAGCTAATGAATGCAGAAGCCAGATAAGGAATTGTTACAACAATGGAAGGAATGCTCAAACTTTCAGAGGTAACTACTTTACATGCAAAAGAGTTGGTCATAGAGCTAGTGAATGTAGAAGTCAGATAAGGAATGGCTATAACAATGGAAGGAATGCTCAATCTTTCAATGGTAACTTCTTTACATACAATAGATTTGGACATAAAGCTAACCAATGCAGATCAAGGATGAACAGAAGGAACAATGGTTAGAGAAATGTTGTATGCTTCAATTGCAACAGACCTGGACATATTGCAAGGCTCTACAGAACTAAGAACATGAAGAATGATAATCAAGGAGAGATGAAGAAACTGGTACAAAAGGTGGATCCATTAGAAATCAAGAAGGAGATGAACAAGGTGTGTGTTAAGAAGGAAGTTATTAAAGCCAAGAATGAGTCTGTGTCAGACTCTAGTGCGAACACTTCCTCCAGGAAGTGAATTGGGAGCTCTAGCTCAAGGGAAGCTTTAATGAGATATTTTGTTCCCTTAGCCAGAAAAGTGGTGCTGACAGTCAGCACAAGGATATGAGCTGAAAAATAGTATATCAGAACTTTTGGAGAAAATTCTAACAGAAAAGAACTTAATGCAGAATATTGTGGAGCAATTTACATATACTGTGAGTGGTAGAGATAATGTTGACAACTTTTTGGAAACAAGCATTTATGGTGATTTAGGTTTTGATGAGAAGAGTTTATAAGTGATTTCATTCAAAGAAAATTCACTTTGCATTTCAAACTCTCAAGTGACTAAGGAGATTTGAGTAATGAAGCTAAAGTGAATTCAAGCATTTGGTGTGAAGAAACCCTAATCAGAAAGTGAAGAACAAGGTACTTATAGTATACTCTTTAGAAAATCTTTTGTTGAACTGTAAAGATGTCTACTCCTTAAGTAATTGAGATCAATGAAATGCCTCAACCCAAATTTAAGAAACATTCATTCAAATCCCTAGAAACATATCCGAACGATGCATTTTCTGAAGTTATGCATGGTATAATGTATAATGAATATATTAGGGTTTATATCCATGCTAATTTGGAAGAGTACGATCATTTAAAATTAGGGCAAGTTTACTTGAATGAGTTGACCAGAGATAAATTTGAATTGAAGGAAGAATTTAGTGCTCTACATGAGAAGAAATTGGACACATGGATCGATTTTCTTGTTTTCTCTTAAGATGCTTGGGTTAGGTATGCCCTAAGTAGGATCCATGATGAATTCTTTTGGCTGAATATGTCTCATATGATAACCAAGGATTCCATTGAGGCAGTGACAGGTATGTGTTCCACCAAAACAATTCCAGCACTCAAATCAGTGAAGAATGATATAGTGATAAAGCTAACTTGTGTTAAATTTGACAAAAGAGCACTAACTGTCAATGACATTGAAGATCTGGTAGTGAGATTTGCTTCAATGGCGATTGGGTACAAGGTCTACTTCTCCAACAGGGAGAACTCTATGTCTGCAATGGCCATCTACACTACCTATGAGATAGTGAAGAAGAATATTGATTATGACCTGTGTGATTTTCTCTAGTAAAAATTGATGGAGAATCTGAAGAGGAAAAAAGATACAAAGTACCCATTCAAATATGATACTCTTATCATTTGCTTACTGTTCTACTTTCTGAGGGAATTACCAGGTATGAGTAATATTGTTTGGTTAAATTGCTCTCCTGTAGCAGTACAAATTAGAAATCATCTACAGAGTTTAGGAGATATTGATACATAGAATGTTGCTCTGTGGGAATACTTTAAGAATTTCTAGAAGAAAATGTAGGATAGGGTTAGAATCCCTAGAAAGGTGGTTGAGAAGTATAAAGATGATATTGTTTTTATGGTGACCAAAGATCAATGCCTCATGGAGGTAGTGGAACTAAGAACAGTGTGGGTCCCAGCAATGGGATATGAGGTTACAGAAGACATCCTGACTGGCTTGGCAGATTTAATGTTAAGCAAACCAAAGGATCCTAAAGAGGAAAGATTTGAGACTTTTGAAGAAAAATCTCGCAAAGTGCATCTGGAACAAACTCAATCAGAATCACAAAGAAAAGCAAGAAAGATGGCAGAAGATTATGCTATGAGCAAGGGATTCACAAAGGAGCAAATAGACCAGGCTAGAGCCAAGGCTCAAGCAGCAAAGGCTACAGAAGAGAAAAATGTACAAGAAGAGGGTCCGGTAAGACCTAAAGTGAATTCTAAGCAAGAAAATCCCACCTCTAGCTCAAGAAGAAGAACAAGAGCCTCCTCCTCTATCACTGTTGATGTTGAGAAAGAGATGCCTGAGAAGAAGCATGTAGAGAAAAAGCATAAAAGAAAGAAAATTGTAGACACTTAAAAATGTCCTGGGCATGCGAATGACATTTTCACACATAATTCATCTCAATTTCATATTCTGCTATTAATTAAATAATTTTTAATTATTTAATTAATTCATTCCCTCTTACGCTTTGAATTAAATAAATTTTATTTATTTAATTATTTAAGCAATTTTCTTCTAGTTTCCTCTATAATTAAATAATTTAATTATTCATTAGTCCAACGTCCATATTCCCCTTCTAATTTAAATAAATACTTATTTATTTAAATTATCAACCTTACCTTAATTAAATAAGTCCCCACTTGTTTAATTAAAACGCCTCTACATTACCCTTTCCTCTAAAAAATTAAATAAATGCATACAATTTATTTAATTTTAAAATCACTTCCCACCTCACCATTTCTTCTAATAAAAGATTACCTTTTCTCCTCTAGTGGTTGGAAACCCTAATCATTCTCAGCCCCTGATCTTGGTTCCAAGTCAACTCTTCATCTCAGCCATTCATTCCAATTTCCTCTTCTATAAAACCACCCTATCCCTCTCATTTCCACATCTCACCACTTGCAGAAATTGACTTTGTCATTGTCAACTCTTGAGCTCTCCTTAGCATTTGTAGACCTACAAAATCTAAGTACATTAGTTAGTCATAACATCATAGGAACAATGGAGGATTTGCACTATTAGCCTACGATTTCATATTTCCTTGTGTTGCTTTCTTGATTCTAGGTTTTTAGGGCTCCATTGGATAGTTAGGGTTTGAAAATACTATTTGCAGGGCTTTTGCAGCATTTTTACCCAACTTCATTTGGTGAACCCGATGTGAACGGCCATACATTTCATGATTTTTTGTGTTTTTGAATTTGCAAGAACAATGCGATGCATAAGTTGATTTGTGTGATGCTTGTGTTGCTTTGTGTGACACTTGAGTCATACAGTGTGACACTTCTGAGGAGTCTGTAATGCATCGGAAGGACTATGTGATGCATACTATTGTGTTTAGAGAAGAACTTTGTTATTTCATTTTTATAAAACTAACCCAGTTGATTTTACATGATTCTAACTTGTTTCTGATGCTCTGTGTGTTTTGTTAACTCTTTGGTTCATACTGGTTATTTCATTAGGGTTTTTTAAGAGCATTAGGGTTTGATATTTCAAGGGTTTTACCTAGGGTTTCTTGCTAACTTATTTAAACATTTGGGTATATCTTGTGAATGTCAGAAAGTTCATCATCTTTCTAGCATCCAGGAGATGACCTCATAGCCCTAGGGTTTGGCATTTATCACTAAAATTACATTTTGCATTCACTGTTAGGGTTTTTTATGCTAATTTATACTTAAAGAGATAGTGTGATGCTTAAGTAGCTTTGTGTGATGCATGTGCCATTTTTTTCACCTCCTGGGTAATTAGGGTTTTTTGCAGGAACTGTGTGACATCTGTGTGGCTTCGTGTGATACCTGTGTCATTTTCTGCACCGCCTGCGCCATTAGGGTTTCTCTGCCAACTATGTGATGTTTGCGTGGCTCTGCGCGATGCCTTGGCTTCTTCCTTTACCGCATGCGTCTGGTATAGAAAAACATAGTGTTTTTAAGTGTTTTCCATTCAAGTTTTTTCTATTTTTCATAGCAAATTTAGGGGTTTTCTCTCTGTTACTGATCTCTACTTTGTAGCCTGTGGCATTAGAGGGAAACTTGGATTCACATCACTAACTATTTTTGCAAGGTTTATTTTATTTCATGTGTATGGTTACTTTAGAAACATTTTGATTTGGGTTTAAAAAAACTACAATCTGTTTGCAACCTTCATATTTCACTCATTTGGATTAAAATAAACCACACTCATTTGGGCTAAAAAGAACCACAACCTTGCATATTCACATTTCATGGGCTAAAAAGAATAACAATCTTGCATATTTTCACTCATTGGTTAAAAAGAATAACAATCTTGCATCTTTTCACTCATTGGTTAAAAAGAATAACAATCTTGCATCTTTCACGCATTGGTTAAAAAGAATAACAAATCTACATTTCACACTCATTCGGTTTAAAAAAGAACTTGCATTTTTCACTCATCTAAAAAGACAAAAACAAATTGCATCATTGTTTTCCATGTTTTGTGATTTTTGTTTGTGAAGTGGAAAAGCGTATGATCTTCCCTCACACCATTTGTGATCTTGGGAATCCAAAGCTCTCCACCCCACTTGCATAAATCACACCACATCTAAAAAAGACTAAAAAAGGAACCCCATGCGAGTGTGAGCAAGTTGCATGTGTATGCTCTCTCCTTGCGTCTTAGTATGAGCTTGAAGATCAAAAGCATGTACTTGTCTTGCTTTTGTGTAACACTTTAGAGTGGGCCTTCTCTTGAGACACATCCGCAAGGAGAACTCATTTGTGACCCCAAGCGGCACTTTTGTTTGGTCCGCTATACAAATTAAGATAAGGCGAAAGCCAAGTCAAAACTGGTATCAACGCTTACCGTACATCGCTAGTTTGAAAGGAGGCGTACCTTGCATATATGAGACTCCTAGTAGGACTAGTCAAAGCTTTAAGTAGCTTGTTGGATGCTCGTAACATGCCAATCCCCCAAACATTGACTAGACACCTTTAGTTAGAGGCTACCCCTTTGACCTTGTGGCAGTTTGACCAAGGCAGGAGGACACAGAATCCTCCGTAGATTCTCACCATATGGCTTCCTTGAGATGAGATGGGAATCCTCAGCTTTGCGTAAGCTATGCATAGCTTTTCAAGAAAAGGGTGGTTGTGTCATCCTCCCAATGCAGGAGGCCCCTATCCATCCTCTCTCGAGAAGACAATATAATGGGCCATGCCTCTTTGTTAGCGTGACTTGCATTTGAGTCAAAGATTCCAAGTTGTGGGCTTGAGCAAGCTGCCATCAGCCTTTGACTTTAGGATAGGAATTATTTTGCATATGTGAATTATCTTTGATTTGTGTTGAGTCCAGTGGAAATTTAGGGTTGAAATACCCCTGAACATACACATTATGTTTTTCCCAAAACAAGAGTCATAGCCAAAGTTGAATACTGAGTGCTTTATGACTAATGTGTTTTCTGATTTTTCTAAACTGCCAAAACAAACTTAGAAAATTGACTTTAGGCTCAACATAAATTATGTAATGCATCTACAACTCAGTGAAATGCATAAGAGGCTTCCTGCAATGCATAAGCAATAGTGAAACACCTCTGCCAAGTTCTACAATGCCTCTACAGGCCTGTGTAACACATGCACCTACAAACAAATTGAAAACCTTAGGGGAACCTTTGAAACATTATTCTCCCAATCAAATTCAATTGCAACCATCTCAAAGACATTTTAGACCTACTAGTTTTCCATGCCTTTGGAACCATTTGCAAAATCATTTCACCCTCTTAAGATTAGGTTGCATACACAAACCCCATATAGAATTAGATTGCACTCCCATATTGACCATATCATTTAGGCAACCTTAGAACATTAGGATTTTGGCCTTAGACATCAATAGAGGATTCCAAAATTTAATCTTCCCAAAGTTGAAACATAAGGAGAAATCGTCAAAGTGTGACTACTTCCTAAGTACAAAATTGGACCAAAAGACCTTGGCATTATTTCCACCCCATCAATCATAGTGTGGTCCTAATACTCACTGGACTACTTTAGGTCTACCTTCCAAAGTGAACTCCCATACTCATGACCTCTCTTTAATCAACCATTCCTCTCACATCAAAATTCCAAGGTCTTGACAAAACCAATTAGAACTTTGAAGGTCATTAGTAGACAATAGTATCCTATTGGAGCTAAACTTTGTGAAGATTAAAATCATTAGCCTCTACTATAGTCTTGGGTGTATTCCCTTAGTTGCATAGACCATTACCCATCATTACTGGCATTCCCATTTGCATAAGTGTAACCTTAGTGTCCTAAGAAAATACCAAAAATATCCTTGCATTTTCATCCTTAGCATCACTAGGCATACTTATATCTCAAAAAGACCAAAAATATTGCATAGTGATTTTTCACTTTGTATCACCATATCACCGCAAAAATAACCAAAAACATAGTATATACACCTTGCATTCTCATCCTTAGGGTAAGATCATTTTCTTATGTCCATCATAAACTAGTAGATCTTATATGGTCGAGACAAAGTTGCAAAAGAAAAGGAAGGGAGAATCCTTAGAACACCCTGCAAACACCATAAGGTTTTCATCCAACATGAGTAATCCCTTTGAGAACATCCTTTTACAAGAACAAGACCAAGAAATAACGCAACAAGAAATCAAAGTCTAGCTTCCCAAAACCCTAGGATGTTGTGAATCTTAGATGAGATGATTCACACAAATGCCCAAAGTTACCTCATGAAACTCTTGCAAAATGGTACTAGGCTTCCCCCCGAGATAGATATCAACATGATTGTAGGGTCACCATCCCACAATGTCACTCAAAGCCAAGGACAAATGACACCTTCAACTAGCCATACAAGTTCAACACAAGAGCTTGTCACTATCCCTGTGGGGCAAACATCACAAGATTCCATGATATCCCATGCGACATTTGATACCAACAATATGAATGTTGTGTCCCAACCATTGACCTTCCCAAATCCTTTTGTCTCGATGAATATGAACCATAACAAAAGGACATGAAAGATGCACATAGTGACTTCTATGGGGAAAAACAGCACATCAAATGCGAACTTGAATCTTGGACCTCAAAACAATCTAGGCAATCCAAGTATAGATCCCCTTGGTCAAAGCAACACGAATGTCTTGAATCAACAATATGTTGATCCTAATGGTCAAAACACCAACACCATGTAAAATTTGAATGCAACATTTGGGTCTACACATGGTAATGTCTTGAACCATCAATACATAGACCCACAAAATCAAAATCACAACATTTTCATGAACACCAATACCACCCATAACAATGCCTTGAATCAACAATATGTTGATCCTAATGGCCAAAACATGAACTTTGGGTCTACACATGGCAACACCTTGAACTATCAATACATAGATCCACAAAATCAAAACAATATTGCCATATCCCATGCCCACATGAACATTAACGCCACTCACAACCATACCATGAATTGACAATATGTAGACCCAAATGATCAAAATAACAATGTTATGCCTAACACTCATACGAACATTGGTACCACTTACACCATTCCCCAAAATCATCAAAATGTTAGTGCCTCACATCAAAACACCCACCATGTCCAAAACACTCACCACATATTTCAAACAAACCCTCATGACATCCAAAACCAACATACCAATAATTCTCTGTCCCATTACCGAAACATCAATCCCCATACCATATATGTGCCCATCAATCAAAACCTAAACACGTCTTCATCGCACATCCCTTTCAACACAAACACCAACCCAATTGTCACAAACTTGGGGCCATAAAATACATCGACACTAACCATAGGTAACTCACATCAACACACAATCACAAACATCGTCAACACACCCGTTGAAACCCTCACTCAACAGTTGGACAAACTAAAGCAACAATTCTTGAGTTTACAATTTTTGGGGACAAAGAAATCATACTCTATGGAGAATCTATGCCCATACCCATTTGACAAAAGCATTTACATGCCCCCTTTTCCCCCAAATTTCACCGCACCAAACTTTAACAAATACAGAGGAAAGGGGAGTCCCGTTGAACACGTACACGAGTTCCATACTGCTTGCCTCAAGCTTGCTTGTGATCACACATACTTAATGAGACTATTCCCAAGGAGCCTCGCTAGTCAAGCTCTTGAATGGTTCGCAATCTCCCCATGGGAATACAAACATGGACCGAGCTTACAGATAAGTTCATATCACATTTTTCCTACAACATAGAAATGGACGTAAACATTGCCACCTTGTGCCAAACGAAACGAGAGGATGGAGAAACCTTTGTCTCTTTCTTCCAAAGATGGAGGGGCCTAGTGAGTATATGCCCCTATCACATTCCTGAGAATCAATTAGTGTCCATCTTCATAGAAAATTTTTAAAAAGAGCTTATGCATCAATTACAAATCCATTGTTGCACCTCTTTCGTAGATGTTGTCGAGAAGGGGACTGCTATTGAAAAATCTATCATCACCAAGGGCACGATCAAAATTTTCAACAAAAACCAAAACACACCCTATGACAAGAACAAAACTTGGGCCCGAAACAAAAATGTTACCAATGACAGGGTGGTTGATGCTAAGGCATTTAGGGCTGGTCCCATCATCACACTCAAAGCACCTCCCGCAACAAACAATCAGCCACATGTCCAATAACAACAACAAGTAGCCAATGTGATTCAAAACAATCAAAGGAGACCACCTCTAAGGAATAACACCCCTCAACATAATTACACACCTTTGATAGAGCCAATCAAATCAATCTTGAAGAATTTATTACAAAACAACCTCATCCAACTGCCAAAAATTAGACAATACGACCCATCCTTTAAACCTCCTTTGTGGAATGATAATGACTTCTCCGATTACCATCGAATCAAAGGTCACAAGACATCAAACTGCTACAAATTGAAAAATATCATTCAAGACTTCATTGACAAGGGTGACATAGTTGTAGATCAACCATCCAGTTCCTGCAAGACCAATAATGCCATCTTCACAGACCCATTACAAAATCATAGATCAGGAAAAGCCTCCTCATCAAGAACCAAACTGCATGATAGTGTTACTACAATAGTGTTGCCTATGACTACACCATCAATAGCATCCATGCATACTATAATAACATTTCCATGATTACCATCAAGGCTCATCTGGAATGCGTTGTCACCACTCGCAAAACCAAAATAATGTTGCAAAGTTCTCCCTCTAATCCTACCAATACATCCATCCTGCAAACAAAAGGCCAATATAACCTTTTGGATCACTTAAAAAAGACTCCAGCCCAAATATCCATCTTCAAATTACTTTGCCTTTCACCAAAACACAAGGCTATTATGGACAAAGCACTTCTAGAATCCTCCGTCCCAACAGACCTAAACGTAAACCAATTTCAAGCCATGGTGGGACACTTAGCCACCACTAACAATGTGACATTCACAGAACGTGACTTGCCACACCAATCCCCTACACCTTGATGTTTTCATCAATAAGCATAAAATCTGACAAGTCCTAGTAGATGGTGGAGCAGGATTAAACATATGTCCTTTAAAGTTAGTAATAATACTGAGCTACTCTGAGGCTTGTGTTGATCCAACCAAGAGAATTACTATCAAGGCATACGACGATGCTAAGTGCTCTTCTAAAGGAGTGATCACCTTACCTGTAAGGGTTAGACCAGCCACACAAGATATCATATTCCATGTCTTGGATATTGAGTTTCCATACAATCTCATCCTCAAATGACCATGGATCCATGCCATGAAAGTCGTCCCCTCCACATACCATCAATGTATCAAATTCCCTTATAATGGCACGAAAATCACCATCTCAGGTGATCCTGATGCCTTTCAATATTGTATCCACCTAAGAGAGGTACCCCAACATCAAGTACCTATCAATAGGAAAATCATACCATCCACTTCATCCAATTATGTTGACCCATCCACGTTATCCAAATCCACCACCACTTTCACTCTACCTATCAACCCTAAAATTTAGATCCAGGACAAAGGATGTGGTGAATACAAGATGGAAAGATCATACTGCATCAGAAAATTGCCTACATCACCCAAGTCTTGAGGAAAGCCTGACCCCATTCCGTTGAAGCAAACTATTTCTACTACTCCCACCACATTCACAAAATGGCGTGAGTTAAGTAAAGAGGACATCAATGAAGACATCTCTACAAGGCTCTATAAAAAAGAAGAAGAGGTCGAACATATCAAGTTACCCATAGAACAATATGGTAAAGGGTATGAATTTGTCAAAAATCAAGGATATGACAGACACGGAGGGCTTGGACCTAATGGAAATGGATGAACTGAGCCTCTTCAACCAACTATGTGGCCATGTAATAAAGGGTTAGGATATACCTCACGAAGAGAAAATGCTCCACATACTAAGTTACTTCTAGGAGGGGATGCAAGTACCTCCAAGGAAGTCAAGACATTAAGGGATCCTCTTGAACCTGAACCACAATCATCCCACCCTGAATTACCCGAAGGTGCCGCCTAGATCGACATTTTTGGGGATCCAGATAATACACTCTTACCCCCGTCTCTCTAAGTTTCCTTGACACCGATGATGGATTACCTCTTGTCCATATTGAACTTATAGACTGGGACCAGCAAACAGCACCTAACTTAGATTTATTTGAGAATGATGAAGCTATCATTGAGTTCATGGGACTTCATGAGAGTATACCACTAGGGGACCACAAGGTTGGTTACATCATGGACTTGGATAACTCCACATTCATTGGAGAGTCTACTTTACCCTCTAGTCGTAAAAGTGAAACTGAAAAAGAAAAAGAAAATAGGTCTCTGGTTGAAAACTAAAAGGCACCCTTAGACCGTACAAAAGTAAAAATAAAGGATGTATCCAAGGGTGAAAACTTCTCCAAGGCACCCAAGGATGGAGGGATGGATGTGCTTCCCATTGCACATGAGAGATCACCATTTCTTGTGGAAAAAACTGTTGAAGCCAATGTTGGTACAAAAGATGCTCCCAGGATTGTTCACTTTGTCGCATCACTCACTAAACAGGAAAAGCCAGAGTTCACAAATTTCTTCTCTGCACGTCAGATTAATTTTGCCTAGTCATATGCTAACATGCTAGGCCTTGATCCACAACTTGTTCTGCATCACTTAGCATTTTTTCCCAACACAAAACCAGTCAAGCAAAAGCTGAGAAAAATGCATCTGTAGATAGCCCTTTTGGTGAAAGCAGAGTTGAATTTACTTGACATTGGATTCATTCATCCCATTGACTACCTGGAGTGGATATCCAACCTTGTGCCAGTTATGAAACCTAATGGACAAATCTGAATTTGCGAAGACTTGAGAGACTTAAACAAGGCATGTCCAAAGGATGATTTCCCATTGCCAAATATTGATATCATAGTCGACCTCATTGCTGGATTTGAAATGATTTCATTAATGGATGATTTCTTGGGGTATAATTAGATAAGAATAGCCCCTGAAGATCAGCACAAGATGGATTTCACCTGCCCCTGGAGAACATATTGTTGGAACATCATGCCCTTCAGACTTAAAAACATAGGAGCAATATATCAAAGGGCTATGACCACAATCTTTCATCATTATATGCACACCTTCATGGAAGATTATGTAGATGACCTATTGGATAAATCAGTGACAAGAACAACTCACCTAGAAGTTCTAGATAAAGTCTTCGCGCTACTTGAGAAATACAAAGTCAGATTGAATCCCAAGAAATGCGTATTTGGAGTCACTTCAAGAAAACTACTTAGATATATAGTCTCTCATTGGGGCATTGAGGTCAACCCTGCTAAAGTCAAAGCCATTATGGACATGCCCCCGCCAGCAACTTTAAAGCAATTAAGCAGCCTACAGGGAAAATTATAGGCAATAAGGAGATTCATTGCTCAACTCGTCGATAAATGTCAGCCATTCCAACACTTGCTCCGCAAAGGAGTCCCTTTTGTATGGATGGAAAGCTGTCAAGATTCTTTTCAAAAGATCAAGCATTATCTAATGTCACCACCAGTTCTCATGCCCCCAATCTCGGGACAACTGTTGCTATTGTACATATCAACCACATCTTCAGCTCTAGGGGTATTATTAGCACAATATAATGAACAGGGAAAGGAAAGAGCCATTTACTATATCAGCAGAACACTAGTGGGCTGCAAACTTAACTACACCTTTATTGAACGCTTATGTCTTGCACTAGTATTCGCCACTCAAAAATTGTGCCACTACATGTTGAATCATAAAACAAAGCTAATCGCAAAGATTGACCCTCTAAAGTACTTGCTCAACAAGGTGGCCCTCATAGGATGCTTAGCTAAATGGGTCATGATACTGAGTGAATTTGATATAGAGCATGTGGATCGAAAAGCAATAAAGAGACAAGTTATCACAAATCAGTTAGCAGAAGCACCTACAACACCTGACCATCCTCTAATCACAAATTTCCCCGATGAGTCTATTTTTGCCGTAGAGGTACCTAATACATGGACACTATTCTTCAACGGTTCTTGTACCAATCATGGCTCAAGAGCAGGTATCTTGTTCATTACACCTCAAGGCAATGCCATCCCTAAGGCATTCTGCATAGCCTTCCCGTGCACAAATAATATTGTTGAATATGAAGCTCTACTTATAGGATTATGTATGGCCATAAATTGGAAAATAAAGAAACTACAAGTCTTCGATGATTCACAATTAGTCATCAAACAGGTCAACAATCAATATGACACCAAGGACAAAAAACTTATGCCATACAAAAGAATTGTGGACAATTTCAGGCTCTATTTTGACATTGTTCTCTTTGATCAGATTCCCAAGGTTCAAAACTGAGTAGCTGACGCAATGGCAACAATTGGATCTCTCCTAGACATTCCAAGTAATACAACTCAGTTCAAGTTCTTGGTGAAACAACTCTTAGTCCCCGCCTTCAATATCCCAGAATTTGAGTTAGTTTGTGAAATTGTTGGTCCCATGTCATCTTGGTAAAACAACATTTACACCTATTTACATGACTAGACCTTACCTGCTGACCTCTCATCTAACCAAAAAAAATCCTTCATCCACCAAGTAGCCAAATATGTCATCATCGGTGACACCCTCTATCGATGTCGCTTTGATAATACCCTCCTAAGATGTCTCAACACTGAGGAAGCACAAACAACCCTATGAGAAGTACACGAGGGTATATGCAGAGCTCACTCGAGTGGTCCTACCCTTGCCAAGAAGATCATTAGAGATGGTTATTACTGGCCTACCATGGAAAAGGATGCCTACCATGTTTCAAAGAAATGCAGTCGGTGTCAGATACATGGAGATCTTGTACATGCGCCAGCTCAGGACCTGCAGCCACTCACATCTCCATGGCCTTTCTCTCAATGGGGACTTGACCTCGTCGGCAAAATCCACCCTACTTCCGCTAATGTCCATAAATTCATCATCACTATCACTGAATATTTCACAAAGTGGATTGAAGCCATCCCCATGACATACATCACTAGCAAACAAATCACCAAGTTTATCCTCAACTATATCATATGTCAGCATGGTGTCCCGCAATCCATTGTAAGGGACAATGGCCGCCCTTTCAGAAATCGAGATGTCTGAGAACTTTGTGAAAAAATCCACATTCAACACCACTTCGCCACTTCATACTACCCACAAGGCAATGGTCAAGCCGAGGTGTCGAACAAAACCATCATAAAAATCCTTAAAAAGATTGTCAATGATGTTGGCCGTGATTGGCATATCCAACTTAACCCCACCCTATGGGCTTACCGCACCAGCATTCGTACGCCCACTAAAGCCACCCCATATTCCCTTGTTTACATCTACGAGGCTATCCTACCCATTGAGGTCAAGTTTCCCTCCCTGAGAGTGTCCCTACAGCAGTTGATTGATGATGAAGAATACAGAGTAGCCCGCCTGCATGAACTGGAGTTACTAGATGAAAGGAGACAAAATGTCTTACACCATTTACATGCATATTAGAATCATCTCTGCCACAACTACAACAAAAGGTTCGATTATGACACTTTAACATTGGAGACCTAGTCCTAAAAGAAAATCCTAAAAATTAGATGGAACGAGAGAAGCCAAGAAAATTAAGCCGAATTGGCTAGGGCCTTATGTCATCACTGCAGCCTATGGGTCTGGCGCATATCAGCTGGCCACTCTTGAAGATGAACCATTACCAGAACCTATCAACAACATGCACCTTTGGCGATATTACACTTAAAAAATCAAGAAAAATCAAAAACTCAGAAAAAATCAAAAAAGCAAAAAAATCATCCAATAGTGAAAACCACTTCGGTGGTGCTATTAAAAAATAAAAAAATAGTAAAGAGAAATAATCTATCCAAAAGTGAAAACCACTTTGGTTGCACTTTGGATAAGTACCATGGTGAAAACCTGGCAAACAGGTGCCATGTGTAGTTGATCTTTGCTCCATTGTCTACCATCACTCTATTCTGCCTTCCATATTCCATAATAAACCCTACATAATCCATAGCATAATCCACATTCCCAAACCCATAATAAATCCCATTGTCCCTCCCATGGCCTGAGAATAAATTAACATTTAGTGTCTTCACATCCCCTCCTACCTTGGTCATAACATTATCATGCACCTGACTAGGGGTAATTCATGATCCTAAAATCAATATTGAAGGACACCTATTCCCAAAAAATACAAAAACATTCAAATATTCTCTCCAAAATCCAAAAACATCCAAATATTCCCAAATTTCCAAAAACATCACAAAATGTCAAAAATCACAAAAAAATCAAATAGTCAACCAAAAAATCCCAAGCAATAAACAGTGTCATACTAGTAAACTGAACTACGACGCCTCTGAGCTTTCATGTAGGCTAGGCCATCTTCGATGCACCCCTGAGGCATTCCCCTTAGGTCTTAGGTCTGACCCAGTCCACCCTTGTTGAACTATGTTGCCTCTAAGATTTCATGTAGGCAAGGCCATCTTTGATGAGCCACCGAGGCACTAGGTCAGAGCCTTAGGGCCTGTTGCATCACACTGTCATAATAAGTTTTCCTTTAGCGAGATGAACACTTTGAGTAGACAAAACAATTAATCTTTCACAAAACAACAACATCCAAACAATCAACAAAGACAGTTTAACAACATTGCCAAAACATGGTCATTCGTCACTCACATGGTGATAATCAAACATCACTGTGCCCAACCAAAAATCTCAATCACATGTCTGACAAGTATGGGACATGGTCAAAACCAGGCATTACGCCTTAGATGGCACGTCTCATCTTTTGGACATTGTCACTCATCACAAATGAATCATTTCACAGTTTGTGACATTCTTGAAACTAGACCACATCTCTTATACGAGATGTCCTAATCCCATCCTTTGCCTTATACAGGTGGTCACATTGTTGAAACCAAACTAGGTGTCTTATATGACATGCTTCCTATCCTGAAATTAGGCATTATCCAACCAATCATCATCAATCAGACAAACACATATACACTCAGCGAGTGATCTAATGGTTGTTGGATCTGTATCATTTTCCATTTGGATTATTTTCTTCGGTCTTGTTTTTATGCTTCTCAAGGCAATCCCTAAGTGATGAAGAGAAGTGAGGATAGAGAAAGATCTCTTTTCTTTTATTGTTGTTTGTGGTTTGTCTTGGCAAGATGACCGGGGCAACTAGGTTCCTTGTGTGTGACTAAGATACTACTAGGTGTGAATCAAAAAAAACATCCTATGCATGGAAATGGCTCGATACTTTCATGCATCAGGACTCACACACCTTGGATGCTCTCATCACATGTTCTAACAAGGTGCCTTAGTGACTTAGTCTAAGCTTGACAATTCTTGTCTATTTTGTGTCTGTCTCACAAGGGACCACACTTTGCGCCTTGGCCTTTGACATGCCATGGCATTCATCACCCTTTGATACAATAAGCACTATGATGATAAGAAGTAATTGCATAAAGGAAGCTCAAAATCTATCATGGAAAAGTCTGAACCTATTCTTCTAAGCCGATCTTCATCCTTCGTGCATTCTTCATCTCTATTTCTTCATCTCCCTTTCTTTTTATCCTTTTCCATTCTACTGTGACACACCAAAAAAAAATGCATTAGATCACATCACCTGCACGCACACACGTTAGTCCATTAAGAACATACTGTCATAATTATCATCCTAATAATAAATCATCATTATCATAATCATAAGCATTGCATTAAATCACATAAAATCATCATCATCTACATAAAACCTTACATCTAGCATATAGGCATTTATCACATACACATTTGCATCCACATATGAGCATCACATAGAAATAAAGTACCAATGCATAACATCTATCACATCAACATATGCATCTAGGAATCATGTCATACATCACATCATAAACATCATAGTATCTAGTACTGCATCATCATGAATCATAAATCATAACACATAGAACCATAATCATAAAACATCTATCACATCATGTGCATATAGGAATAACAAGATCAATCAGAATGCTCCATCTCATATATATATATATATATATATATATATATCATCAAAAATGTGTCAGTACAATTTGAATATAAATATAGATATATATATCAAAAATGTGTCACAGTACCATTTGAATGAATATATATATATATATATATGTCACAATACAATTTGAATATTATATATATATATATATATATATATATATATATATATATATATATATGTCACAATACAATTTGAATATATATAAATATCTGTGTGTGTGTGTCAAAAATGGAGCTCGCGGGCTCAATCATAACACAAGAGCACGCAAGCTCGATCAAATGTATACATCATGACTATCAAAATGGCCTAGCTGGCACTATCATGGCCTCCTGATACTGTTGGCCCTATGGGAGGACCCCTGTGCTCTAATCTGGCCCTAGATCCAGATGGCCTATCATATGGAAAGGCCCACCTCTGGGAATGCCCCACACTGCTGTGTGATCTACGTGAGTGGGATCAACTAGCACTCATGCTCTGAAAACTAGGTGCCCTCTGATCTGCTGGCACCAAGCCCTCATACAGGCTCCTATAATACTATGCCTCTTGCCCTGACCAGACCAAAGCATGTGCAAACTCTACTGCTAGCTTTCCCACTGTTGTTGCAAGGTCAATGCTCCATTGCTCAGCTCTCTAGGCCCTGATAACTGCCATATCTCTCTCACCCATCATCTAGGCAAGCTGGCCCTCCACCTCCTGGATCCACTGTTGCATCCCCTACATCTAGGTCTGCATAGTCTCTATCTAGCTCTGTAGTGCTACTACCTATGCGGCCAAATCCCCACCTCAGTCCCCAGCACCCTCCTCCTCCTCCTCATTTCCAATCTCCTCAATCAGCACATCCTGTAATGCCTACTCTCTTATTCGCTCCTCCTCATTGCCCTCCTCATCACCCTCCTCATTGTCCTCCTCCTCACTCTCCTCCATCTCCTCTCCACCAACATCTCCCCTACTGACATCCTCCATCACTACATCCTCCTCTCCACCCCTCACCTGCATCTCCCCCATGGTAGAAGCTACCTATCCTACTGCCTCCTCTCCCTCCTCCTAAATTAGGGAAAGTGTAGCACCCCTACCCTATCCATCTCTCCCTCTACCCCCAGTTCCTCTTCCTCGGCCTCCTTGACCCCTGTCTCCACCACCACCACCCGCTCCACCATCATCTCCTCCTCCTCCGCCACCACCCACTCCACCATCATCTCCTCCTCCGCCAGCACCACCCCTACCACCATATTCTCTACCTCTGCCTCAGCCCTGTCCTCTCAGCTAACCTCTCAGTCCCCACCCCAACGTCTCCACTAGTGCCGGTACATCAGGATGCAAATATGGAACCAACCTATGGGTGGCCCACCAAGCATCATATGCGAGAGTGGTACCCACATCAGCCATGTCATCAAGTCCCCACTACACTAGTTGTAATCCAACGATCTCATCAATGTTCATCTATATAGCAATCATCAGACCCCAAACTAAAACCTCTCGCGTCACCTGAACAAACTCTGCAATGCCAGTAGGGGTATCTTTCCACTCTCTGAATAGTCTGAACACCTGCTCTGGGAGATGGCGCTCTATAATGTGTTGTGCCTGCACAATCCGACCAATCAGACATCTAGTGTGTCTGCAGTAAGGTAAATGCTCGGCATCATCTGTCCACCTCAAACACCCCATGTATGGCCTCCAATTAAATGTGTCCATGTGATCAATAATATGCCTCTAGTATCCAACATTGCCCATCTATACCTGTGGAACTACCCCAATGTAACATCAAACATAAGGCAACTCATCCAAAATCTCCCACTCCACTAGTGGCCCGCATGCAAGAATATGCTCCCAAGCCCATATCATCAGTAAAGTCACGCCGCAGCTAATAGACTGCTCACCACGATAAACAATGCCATGCAACTGGTGATACAACTGCACTAGGAGGTAGGGTCCCCATGTGTAAACTATGGCATCTGTCATCATGCCCTCTAACATCTCCCCCAACCAACGTGAAATCCATGGCCACGACAATCTGGACATACGAGGCCTCTGATACAAGTGCATAAGACCACAATCAACCGATCATACCGATTTGTCAAAGCGTCTGAGGAAATCTCATGCTCCTTAACTCCCAAGGCTGCATCATCATCAGTCTCAAATAACCATCGAAATGCAGCCAACCTGGTCTCTAGACTATATATCACCTGATCTCCATGAATAGGTAGCTGAAGAATCTGCCAAACATCGAGCAACGTCACGATTGCCTCCCCTGTCAGAAAATGAAATGAACTCATCTCAGAATGCCATCTCTCAGCCACTGCAGCAAACAGACCCCAGTTAGCCTGAATCATGGTCATAAATACAACACTGTACAATCCTAGAGCGTCAAGAGTATCTTGCTTCACCATCGAAAGAGAGTCTCGCAACTGATACCCAGTCAGATGACTCTCCCACATGTAAATTAGTGGTAACCTCTCCTATATTCACATAGACGGCACACCACGTCAATTTACAAACCCTAAATGTAGCATTCACACCTAAATAGGGGCAAAAATTAGGGCAAAATTCATTTTGAGCAGCTAAATAAACCTATGTATCACACTGTTATTCACATGTGTGGTACATAAATGTAGGTGTCATACTACCCTACGCATGCGTCGTGCTCCAGCTCATGCATCGCACTGTTCAACCCATGCGTCACACTTTGGCGTAAGCATCGCACTGCTCACCCTGTCTGTCACCTCCAGTGGATGTGCATCGCCTAAGCGGAGGCATCACACCCACTGTGCATGCAATTCCAGAAACTGCATGCGTCACACTAGCAAGAAGGCATCCAACACCCATGTTCATGCGGCGAACGCGATGACGCATGTGGTGCACAAAGGTGCACCCCATGCAGCAAATGTGACGGCGCATGCGGCGCACAAAAGTGCACCGCATGCAACAAACGTGACGGCGCATGCGGCAAACACGATGGCGCATGCGGCAAACACGACGGCGCATGCGGCAAACACGACGGCGCATGTAGAGAACAAAGGTGCACCACATGCATGCCCTATTTTTGGGACCTAAATCCTAGCTCAAAATGAAAAAACTAAAAATCCAGGGATAGATACGTACCGGCCTGCATGTCCTGGGTAGCCGACCATGTGTTCGAACCCTCAACCCACGGTGCTGATGAAGCGGTATTGTACACTCAAAATTGTGACTCTGGTTGCCTAGGGCTGTCGAGTTGGATTTTGGCACGCACATGGACCCTTCACTCCTTGCCACAGGGTGATACCCCATGTCACTCTCACTCTCATGGAAGTATCCAGTCGAGAGGAGGTGAGACATGGCGGGGGTCTGGCTCATTAGAGAGCTGGACATCGCAGAGACGGGTCAGAAAGTTCTGTGGCCTTTGTTGTTGTGTGCTAAGTTGAATGTTTTGTTCGATGATAGTTGTTGTTGAGATAACCCTATGATCCGAAGGGTCACTAGTTTCTCTTCTTCTGTTGGGGTTTCTTCTATTCCACCTTTGTGTGGGTAAGCAGTTTCTTTCCTTTATGTCCTCTTGTCTTTCAATGCATTGAATGAGTTCTCATTATATTTGGAGTTGTCTTTGTTCTTCTATCAATAAGAGGACAAATGGGTCTTGTTGTGGTAGAGTAAATGTCTCTTGCTATTGTCGTGGATTGATTTCCTCAATCTCGTCATGGATAGTCGTCACCCACTATCCTCTCACTCCTAGGCACATTCATGAGCCAAGATAGAGGTAAATGTGTGATGACCAACTTTAACTAGGCTTAGGGTTTTGACCTAGGGTTTAGTTGACTGATGCAGAGAACCTAGGTACTGAGGAGGACACTTCAAACCTTCAATGAAATGACTCTTAAGGTTCACTGTCTTTATGACTTTTCCTAATGCAAGTTTAATCTATGTTTTTGGGTATTTGATTGTTTTGAAGTAATCTAATCTAAAAAAGGAAATTGCTTCTTCAAATAATCTAGATCTAGAAATATGAAAACAATTATTCTAACATGCAAGATCTAACTATCAAGGAAAAAGAAAAGATTTACTATTCCCAAGAGAAAATTTGGTTTTTTAATTACTATGAATTGAATAAAGCAATGAAGGAACCTAAAAGAATGAAGAGTTGTGTGACTCCACTACCCTCAAAAATCCTTGATGTTGGCAACCTCGAGTCCTTTTGAAGCAATGGGAAGACCTCTTGACGACAAAACAAGACAAAGAAGCTTAAAGAAGCTTGAACGAGCTCAATGAGACCTTAGGTTGAGCACAATGGTGTTGAATGAAGCAGCGTAACGATATTTTGTTGAACAATGAATAAAGAAAAAGGCACCTTCATTTTGTGAGAGCATTAAAATGCTAATTTGGAGAGCAAAAACTAGCAAGAGTTGTGTGCACAATGAATTTGCCTCCCTTTGTGCTTGAGGGAGGGGCTATTTATAGGTTTGAAGAATGGGATGGATTGAAAAGTTAACTCATTTGATTGATGAGTTAACAAGGATTTATTGGGGAGTTAACAAGGTTGATTGCCCAGTGAACTCGGCTAACTATGGAGTGATAAATCAATAATAGTTTATCATTTAAGACAAATTGGAGGTGAGAGGATGCATGAGATTGATTGAATTATTAATTTTAGATCAAATGGAGTTAATTATGCATGTGTGGGTGCATGAAATAGTCAACTCCATATTAGGCATCAAAAATCATATGAACTAGAAGGAAAATGAGCAAAAATAGAGCTTTTTTGAGTGAGATCAAGTTTTTCCATGGCTGGAAATGCGACAAGGTCTCCCCTTTCGTCAGTTGGGTCACCCAGGGGCAACCCTAGGTCGCCCGGGGGAGATTCGGGTAAGAAAGGGTTTTATAAAGAACTGCATGGTGGGAAATGATAGAAGAGAGGAAAAGGAGGTGTTCTACCTTTGGAAACAGGTCAGTCATGTGCAAGAATCCAAATCTCCACTTACACCTGCAGGATCTCCCAGGGGAGATCTAGAAATAATAAGGGGAGATTTGGATTGGTTGAGCGGAACTAAAAATTGAAAGTGGGAGATGAATAGGGGGACCTCTAGAAGGCTTCTAGGAGGTGCTGAGGATGAAAAACATAGGGGAAAGGTGAAAATTCACCTACAAGATCCTTATAAGGCTTAGGAGCAAGGTCGAAAGTTGATGCAGAGCATCCAGTTTCACCTGCAATCCTCGTCAACCAAAAAGATTTGTTTTTACTTTTTTGTTGTCTATTTTAGCTGCAGGAGTTGCTACAAGAGTGCATTGATCAAATTTGGAGAATTTTCCTAAGGAAGTTGACCAAG
Organism: Cunninghamia lanceolata; assembly: GCA_027924645.1. NCBI lineage: Eukaryota > Viridiplantae > Streptophyta > Pinopsida > Cupressales > Cupressaceae > Cunninghamia > Cunninghamia lanceolata. The sequence goes on from BSBN01000317.1 coordinate 5,369,310, forward strand.
TAAGGGGTTGATCTTGAAGAAGGCCCAAATGGGTATCCGTACCTCAATTTTGGTGAAGAGCTGGTCAAAATTGGTGAAGTTATGCTCCAGTGCGACTTTTGAGTCCTTCCAACCTGGCGCTAAAATCCTAAGGTTCGGACTTGTGCTACAAACAGCTCCTACCGACCAGGTCCATCACATTTGAATCCTCTGCTAAGTCGATGATGTCATCATTTCCTTCCAATCGCTTTCACACCTCTTGCGCTAAAATTCTTCATCACCGACATTGGGTTAAAAAAATTGGTCCCACTACCTAAGTCTGTCGACGCCAAAATACGTGCTAAGCAATTTCACACTGTCTACGCTAAAACTCTTCATCACTGACTTGTGCTGAAATTTAGTTCTACTACCTGAGTCCGTCAATGCCAAAATTCACGCAGGTCAGACGGATGGAAAATCGTTGTTTTGCGCTAATAGGCTGACTCACTAACTTTGCGCTAAAATGGAGTTGCACTGACAAAGTCAGAGGAGGGCGAAATCTGTGCTAGTTAGACAAGGTTGATTTCTGCGCTAAGTTGGCAGAGGTCATATTCAGTGTTTTCCTCTACGAAGGTTGGTTGAGACCGCTTTCAGTGCTTTTCTCAGTCAAAGTTGGTAGAAGCCAAATCCAATGCTTTTTCCTGTTGCGCTGAAATCCAACTGGACCGACTTCCCCGCTAGCAAACTAGAAACGACAAAAGGTTAATTTTGACAGTCTGTCCGACCGTTCCAAGGACAAATTAGATCATGACATGTGTCAAGATCATTAATGAAGGTCGGTGGCCACCAAAGAAGTCTATAAATACTTGGGATTTGATCATTTTAGGGGCTTCTCCTCACTCAAGATTGTAATACATTTTTGGAGACTTCTTGAAGGTTTTCCAGTTTACACGATTAGTTTTGGTCTGCAACTTGAAGCATTGTAAGGTTGAGGCCAATGTTCTGTAATGAACTCTGTACTACTGTAATCTATGTTGAATATGAGTAAAGCATCATTGTTCTACTGTTCCACTTTGGTTGTTGTGTTGTAATTTTTCATTTGCTGCTTGGTTTAGCTATCTGATAAGACTCCTGAACCTTGACCTGCATTAAGTGGTATCAAAGCAAGTTTTGCACTCCTTGAGGCCATTGGAATTACTGCAGCGGGCATGTAGACATGGCACACCGAGATAGAAGAAGGAGAGTACCACCTCTAAGGATTGGAGATGCAGCGTTGGCAGAAATGTTGAGAGGCATCACAGCTAGGCTGGAGGCAATGGAGAGAACGCAACGCAGGGGAGTACTTGTGGCAGATGTAAGTGATAATGAGGAGGTAGAAGTTAATGAAGAGGAAGTAGAAGAAGGAGAAGATGGATTTGAGGGGAGGTTTATGCATGCAATGACAAAGATTGCCAGTAAACCCTGTGTTGAGCTACCTAGTTATAATGGTAGTCTGAAACTAGACGAGTTGATAGACTGGATTTCAGAAATGGAAAAGTTTTTTGAGTTGGAATCTATCGAAGACCCTAAGAGGGTAAAACTTGTAGCGTCAAAGATAAAAGGGCATGCATCTCTGTGGTGGGATCCTGTGCAAGTTGAAAGACAAAAAAAAGGGAAGGAGAAGATTAAAACCTGGGAGAGGATGTTAACCAAGCTAAAGACAAAAATTTTGTCTACCGATCATCAGATCACCCTATTCAAGATGTTGCAGAACCTCAAACAAAGGGAGAAAAGTGTACAAGATTACGCTGAAGAATTTTACAGATTGAATATTAGAGTTGGTCACATTGAAGATGATGCTGAGAAGATCTCCAGGTATGTAAATGGGTTGCATTATTTGATCCAAGATGAAATTAGCATGGTCAAAATTACCAGCATAGAAAAAGCCTATCAATTTACATTAAAGGCAGAAGAAAAGATCTATAGGAGGCAGAATAGCTCTAGAGGAAGAGGTAAACACTCCAAAGGAAGAGGGCAATCAAATCTTGGATGTGGGTCTCAGGATAAGCAAGGTGAAGCAAGTTCTTCCAATACCCAAGGAGGTAGAGGGTGGGGTGATTACCTTAGAAGTAGAGGAAATTTTGGAAGAGGAAGAGCGTTCAATGGAACATGCTTCCAGTGTGGACAAAGTAGACATAGGGCATTTGAATGTCCTTAGGTACAACAAAGCAGTGGCAAAGGAAAGGAGATTAGAGCCCATATAGCATAGGTTGAGGAGGAAAGTGTGGCTAGTGTAGCCTCACCAAATGTGGAGAAGAAGCCAAGGATGGAGAATCCTTGATGATGAGGAAGGTTCTTCTAGCACCAGAGAAGGTATGAGAGGACCCAGAACAGCGAAGAAGTCTGTTTAGAACCAGATGTAAGTCTGGAGGAAAATGTTGCAAGGTCATTGTGGATAGTGGCAGTACTGACAATTTAGTATCGGAAGAAATGGTGTAGAAGATAAATCTAAAACAATTGAAACACCCCACTCCTTACAAGGTCTCTTGGCTGCAAAAGGGACATCAATTACTGGTAAGTGAGCAATGCCCTTTCAAATTTCATATTGGGAATTATAAATATGAGATATTGTTGATGTTATGCCAATGGATGCATGCCACCTGATGTTGGGCAGACCCTGGCAATATGACAGGCGGGCCATTCATGATGGCAAGAGTAACTGCATAACACTCAAGAAGGATGGGGTTGAGTATGTGTTAAATCCTTTGAAGGATAAGAATGAGGATATTGAGAGAGGTAATAGGGTTTGTCTAGTAAGTGGAAAACAATTCCTAAAGGAAACCAAAAAGGAGAAGTTTTGTTATGCCTTCCTACCTCAATTTGCAAAAACTATGATAGCTGAGAAAGGGGCAGCAGTTCCCACAGAGGTCCAAGAAATTCTGAGTGAGTTTGATGACATACTAATGAAGGAATTACTGGATGGATTACCTCTGGTTAGAAGCATAAGCCACTGCGTGGATTTGATACTGGGAGTAAGCCTACCAAATAAGGCACCATATAGGATGACACCTGTGGAATATGAAGAGGTGAATAGGCAAGTGCAGGAGCTATTGGATAAAGGGTTGAATAGGAAAAGTCCCAATCTATGTGTTGTACCTGTAGTACTGGCACCTAAGAAAGATGGAAAATGGTGGATGTGCATTGATTCAAGAGCTATAAACAAGATAACCATTAAGTACAGGTTTCCATTGCCTCATATGGATGACTTGATGGATTGCTTGAGTGGAGCAAAGTATTTCAGCAAGATTGATTTGAAGAATGGATACCACCAAATCAGAATTAGAGAAGGAGATGAGTGGAAGATAGCATTCAAAACCAAGGATGGACTGTATGAGTGGTTAGTGATGCCATTTGGGTTGACAAATGCACCCAGCACTTTTATGAGACTAATGAATGAGGTAATGAAACCATTCCTTGGAAAGTTTGTCATAGTTTATTTGGATGACATTTTAGTTTTTGGCAGGACAAGGGAGGAGTACTTACTGCATCTAAGGGCGGTCTTGCAAAGATTAGAAGAAGAGAAGTTACTGGTGAATAAGGATAAGTGTAGTTTTATGCTGAAAGAACTGGTGTATTTTGACCCTGAGAAGGTTAAGGCAATACTAGATTGGCCTTCCCCCATAAGCATGTTTGAGGCCAGAAGTTTTCATGGCTTGGCGAGCTTCTACAGGAAGTTCATCAGAAATTTTAGTGGAATATGTACACAGATCACCAAAACAATGAAAGATGTTAGGAAAGAGTTCCAATGGACAGCTACAGTAGAAAAGATTTTTTAGATGTTGAAGAAGAAGGTGACAGAGGAACTAGTGTTGGCATTGCCAGACTTTAACAAAGTTTTCCAAGTGGATTGTGATGCTAGTGGTAGTGCAATTGGAGGAGTGTTAAGCCAAGAAGGTAGACCCATTGCCTACTTCAGTAAGAAACTCAATGAAGCAAAACAAAAATACTCAGTCTATGACCAAGAATTCTATGCTATAGTGCAGGCCTTAAAGAAGTGGAGGCATTATCTGTTGTCCAATGAGTTTGTGTTGTATACTGATCATCATGCCCTACAGTATATCAATAGTCAAGGTAAGTTAACCAAATACATATGAAATGGGTGGAGTTCTTGCAAAGTTATTCTTTTGTTTTGAAACATTAGAGGGGTCAGTCAAACTGGGTAGCAAATGCACTTAGCAAAAGATGTTTGTTGATGAATGAGTTAAGGGTTAATGTTGTTGGTTTTAATGCAATGAAGGATTTGTATCCAAATGATCCTGATTTTAAGGAAACATGGGTTGTTAATAAGAGTCCAGTGACTGGAGATAGGACACCATGGTTGGAATACTTTATCCAAGATGGTTTGTTGTTCAAAGGACATAAATTATGCATACCTAGAAGCTCAATGAGAGAGAATCTCATCAGAGAAAAGCATAGTGGAGGCTTAAGTAGACAATTTGGAGTAGATAAGATAGTGGTATAGCTGAATGACAATTATTTTTGGCCTATAATGAGTGCAGATGTGAAGAAATTGGTACAAGGTTGTAGAATTTGCCAACATGCCAAGGGCCTACGACATAATACGGGATTGTATCAGCCATTACCCATACCTAATAGACCTTGGGAGCATATAAGTATGGATTTAGTTTTGGGATTTGGACACAAAGAGGTCATGATTCCATTTTCATTGTTGTGGATAGATTTTCAAAGATGGTTCATTTCATACCATGTTAGAAGATTAGTGATGCATCCCACATAGCTACATTGTTTTTCAGAGAGGTAGTCAAGTTATATGGGTCGCCTAAGAGCATAGTTTTAGACTGGGATACGAAGTTTGTTGGTCATTTTTAGCATACCTTATGGAAGAAAATGGGCACTGAATTAGGATTCAATTTAGCTTACCATCCACAGACTAATGGACAAACTGAAGTTGTGAACAGAAGTTTGGGAAATCTATTGAGATGTTTGGTGAGAGATAAACCACATCAATGGGATCTTATCCTGGCACAGGCAGAATTTTCTTATAATAACTCAGTGAACAGAAGTGCGAGAAGGAGTCCTTTTCAAATAGTTTATGGGTATAGCCCAAGGGGTGTTGATGAACTTCGTGATAGTGCAAATTTGAATAGGAAGAGTGCTATTGTAGAATATTTTGCAGAATACCTATATGAGGTTCATAAGGAAGTGAAAGAATAGTTGGAGAAGAGTGCCAGCAAGTACAAGGAACATGCTGATGTGCATAGGAGGGAACAAGAGTTTCAGGTAGGAGACTTAGTTTTGGCACATTTGAGGAAAGAAAGGTTTCCACAGGGAACATATAATAAATTGAAATTCAAGAAGGTAGGTTCATGCAAGATGTTGAGAAAGTTCTCACCCAATGCCTACGAGATTGAATTGCTAGCAGGGATAGATATCTCACCTATTTTCAATGTTGTTGATCTGTATAAGCTCTATGAAGGAGAGTCAAGTTCACAATGAGGGATACATTCACATTCACAAGGATGGATAGATCAGTTGCCTGAAAAGAAGATGGAAGAAGTAGATAAGGTGATTGACTCACGAGTGGCTAAGGAGACCAGAAGACACAAATACATGGAGTATTTGGTTAGATGGAAGAACTGAGCTACAGATGAAGCTTCTTGGCTGACTGTTACAGAACTTGTCAAGTTTGGGATTCCTATTCCAGACTTACCAAAATGTTCATGAGTTTTCAACTCATGGAACATTTCAGTTACCTGACGTGTCTGATGTAGGATCATCCGAGTTCACGTGCAATCCTCATCAACCAAAAAGATTTGTTTTTACTTTTTTGTTGTCTGTTTTGGCTGCAGGAGTTGCTGCAAGAGTGCATTGATCAAATTTGGAGAATTTTCCTAAGGAAGTTAACCAAGTAAGGGATTGATCTTGAAGAAGACCCAAATGGGTATCCATACCTCAATTTTGGTGAAGAGCTGGTCAAAATTGGTGAAGTTATGCTCCAGCGTGACTTTTGAGTCCTTCTGACCTGGCGCTAAAATCCTAAAGTTTGGACTTGCGCTACAAACAACTCCTACCGACTAGGTCTGTCACCTTTGAATCCTCTACTAAGTCGGTGATGTCATCATTTCTCATTGAGCACTTTCACACCTCTTCTGCTAAAAGTCTTCATCATCGACCTTGCGTTTAAAAAACCAATCCCATTGCCTAAGTCCATTGATACTAAAATCCACATTAAGCAATTTCACACTGTCTACGCTAAAACTCTTCATCGCTGACTTGTGCTGAAATTTGGTTCTACTACCTAAGTTCGTCAATGCCAAAATTCGCGCAAGTCAGATAGATGGAAAATCGCCACTTTGCACTAAAAGGCCAACTCATTGACTTTGCGCTAAAATGGAGCTGCACTAACAAAGTCAGAGGAGGGTGAAATCCGCGCTAGTCAAACAAGGTCGATTTTTGTGCTAAGTCGGTAGAGGTCATTTTCAGTGCTTTCCTCTACGAAGGTCGGTTAAGACCGATTTCAGTGCTCTCAAAGTCGGTAGAAGCCAAATCCAGCGCTTTTTCCTGTTGCGCTGAAATCCAGTTGGACTGACTTCTCTATCAGCGAACTAGAAATGACAAAAGTTCAATTTTGACATTTTGTATGGTCATTCCAAGGACAAATCAAATCATGACACGTGTCAAGATCATTAATGAAGGTCAGTGGCCACCAAAGAAGTCTATAAATACTTGGGATTTGATCTTTTTAGGGGCTTCTCCTCACTCAAGATTGTAATACGTTTTTGGAGACTTCTTGAAGGTTTTCCAGTTTGCACAATTAGTTTTGGTCTGCAACTTGAAGCATTGTAAGGCTGAGGCCAATGTTCTGTAATGAACTTTGTACTCCTGCTGTAATCTCTGTTGCATATGAATAAAGCATCATTGTTCCGCTATTCCACTTTTGTTGTTGTGTTGTGATTTTTCATTTGCTACTTGGTTTAGCTGTCTGACAAGACTCCTAAACCTTGACCTGCATTAAAAGCTCAAGAAATGCAAATCGACAAGTGACGCAAAAGTGTCGAAAAGCGTTGAAAACAAAGAGGGAGAAAATGACAAAGAGGAAACAACACAAGACAAGAAAGAAGACACATCATTAAGAGGTTTGTTACTTAGAGGACATTATTTCATGCTTACATGTACGTGAAAAGGATTAAAATCATCATAGGGGTCCTCGTGGAGGCTATGTGTGATTTTTGTGCTTACATATTTGCCCCCTTGGGGATAGTAGTCTACATGAAAGGTAGGTACCGTTCCCGAACTAGGCCTTACATGTTTGTCAATTTTCCTGCAATTGTACCTACAATAACTAGTAAATTAGTCCAACATTTTAATGTATGAAAACAAATAATGAAAACTAAAATGATGAACTTACCATGGATCATTCAAGTTTGACTAATTGTTTGCCTTTGTCAGTGAGACCTGTAGGAATGAATGCATGCAAAACGATGCACGAAAGAGATGCATAAAAGCAAAGAACTAATCTAAAATGCACAAATGAAACTAAGCTAAAGGCAAACAAAGCAAGTCAACTTGTGAGATCGGAGTGAAAAGGAGACGGAATTGATCGTGTGAGTAGTCGTTGGAAAGGTATCGTTAAGGAGATCGCAAGGATGGTTGCCTCTTCTTCAGTCATGGAGAATCAGATACACAAATAGTGAAAAACCCTTCTCTAAACCCTAGTTTGAATTTTGTTAAAAATCTCTTGGAATTTTTTATTTTTGTCAATTTTTCTTGTTGCATTGTCTTTGTTTCGTCGTTTAGAGTAGGATAGGTTTTTTTATTTTCTAAAATCAGTCAAAAAATGACATTTTTAGAGCAGTTTTTGATCGAGGGATCTCCCTCTAGGGTCGTCCCTTTTGTCAGGAAGGTCACCCGGGGAAGATCTTGTCTGACAGCAGGGTCGCCCGGGGGAGATCTTACAAAACAGCAAGGTCACTCGGGGGAGATCCTGCAGAACACCTGGGTCGCCCGAGGGTGACCCTATTGAGTTGATTTTGACTAAAATTTCATGTTTTCTGACATTTGTTTCACTCTGATCTGACTTGTTTTGGCTACTGTATTCACTTATTTATTGCAATTTTGAGGGGTTATATGCTTTTTTTGTGTAAGGTTTTCCATAATTTTTAGGGATTTTTATGAGTTTACAAGATCTAATCTAAAGTTCTTTTCTAATTTTGTAGGACATGCGTATCTGATGGAATGCCTACCAAGAGAAGAGATGGCTCTCAGGGATGTTTACTTCACTAAGAAGTGAGGATCGTATTATTTTAAGGAGTGCAGGTTTAGCTAGAGTTTGCCACGTGCCTGTTATTCATCCTGTGTCCCGTATATGCTGTGACATTCTGACCTACTTAGATGCATATAGAAACACATTTAGGTTCCCACAGATCTTTGGAGAGTGGACCATCACTCTATATGATGTGTATCATATACTTGGAGTTCCCATGAGAGGGCATCCTTTAGTCCTTCCAGCTAGCGAGTCCTTTGAGGACAAGGCATCCTGGGCAGAGTTCATGGGGGTTAGTCACCCCGGGGATCAGACAGGAGTTCATCTCACCTCTGTGCCTCGACTTCTATCCCACTTCTGAGGAGATTCTTGATCTATTTGATTGAATCAAGGCTTTTGAGAGACAAGCCCTTGGCTCATTTGAGATGGTGTTGGGCACCCATCATTCATGGTATTGAGGAGGGCACAGTCTATGCTTGGGGACCGAATATCTTGGCCATGGTCTACAGGGACTTCTATCATATTTCATGGTGAGGGGCTCTAGCTTTTAGCCACTCTTCTTTGATCATGACATGGATATTCGAGCACATTAGGCCCTATCAGAAGCTCATTCTGATTCCAGATAGATGTTTTCTGAGAGAAGCTAGGTGGATGCATGTAGGTCACTTTGATACTTCTTTACCCACTGTCGCTACTCTTACAGATGAGGACATGGTCTTTGATCCTTATCATGACATGGAGGGATCCTGGGCTCATGATTTTGAGGTCAGAGAGTACTATCAGAGTATCCAAGATTTTAGACCATAATGGTCTAGTTGAGGCCCATCATGTTGATCAAGTTTCACAGTAGTTTAGCGAGGACTTCTCTGAGGACTTACCCCTAGTGTCCACTTGCTACAAGACTATTTAGGAGATGGGTGAGATTGGACAGAGGTTAGTTGTTTGGACTCCTTTGACTCCTGGAGTCTTCATTACTAGAGTTTTGAGAGGAGGACAAAGGGGAGGGAGAGGAACGCCTTCTTGATCACTCATTGTTGTTGTGGATTCAAAGTCGACTAACGAAGACTATACTCCAGATGATGATGATTCGTCAGATGAGGGCTTTCCTGAGGATGCGTAGGATGAGGGCCTTTATGCTACCGATGATCCAGATGATGCTCCTAATATCCCTGAGGGTCCTCCTGTTGTTCCCCAACCTCCTCATTCAGATGAGGTGATGCGACAACTTGACCCTGATTGGCAGCAGGGTGATCCACGTAAGTTTTGTTTGTTTGTTTTTTGCACTTTTGTCCTTTCTCTTTTCATGGGGAACTAACTTGTCTTTCCCTTTTGATTTACTCTTTCAAGTAATATCAGAGAGTGGAGGGATTTTATTTACGAGATTAATGTTGGATTGGCCTCTCCCTTCACTAGGATGACTCGAGACCATCGTTTAGATGACCTTGGTGTGCCCCTACTGCTAGGCGACACACAAACATTTTCGCTCCTATCTACCATGGATGTCAGGAGAATGCAAACTTGAAGGCCCAGATTGACACCCTTAAGGGTGAGAGTCAAGTGCTCTGAGAGATGGCTCATCTTAGTTTTGGAGGATGAGATGCTAGTATAGCGAGGCCTTCATAGTCACATGCTCACAGTAGAGTGCCTCGCTCCTATAGGTCTCATGGAGCGACAAGTGGTATTCGTAGATAGAGGAGCCAAAGTCTTGAGGGTTTCATTGGGGGGAACCGACCTTGACTTCCTTTCTTGAACTCATGCCCCCTTGCATGGGGAGCCTCTACTTTCTTTTGAGAGCATTTTTGTCCTAGCTCTTTGATACCCTTGTATACGTAAACTTTGGATGTATCTATGAAACTTTATCCTTTTATGGTTTTCACCTATCAGATTTGTACTCATCTCTTGTGCATGTTTTGGAGGTTTGAGAACTTTTTGATTATGTGTTTGACCTTTTCAACTCTTTTAACAATGCAAGCATGATAATGATGACATGTTTTTGTCATTTTTTATGGCATATATATGAGATGCAGTTTACGATATGATAATGCAGGAACACAAGAAATGTTGAAATGAAACATTTAATTCTACTGAATGTCATGAGATATGACATTTGACTTTATTGCTTTGAGATGTTTTTTTTGGTTTTGGTATGAATGCATTGTGGAACAAACAATGTGACTGCTCTTAAATACAATTTTTGATTCAGGAGATTGCGAGTTGTCCTAATATAAGAGACCTTTTCAAGGCTATGAGATTGGATTTTTAAAACTCAAGAGGGGAGCGGGAATGAAGATGGAGTGTTTCTAATTTTTGGCTTCGCTAAAGGCTAAACACTAATCCTTATCTAGATAAGACAAATTGACAAGCTTTCAACTTAGACAAGTACCAAATTTTGTTGGTCTTCGCTAGACTTAAATCATAGATGGCAAGTAAGGTAGACCCAAGGTAAAGGATAAATAGGAAAGAACAAGGGTCCCTAGGTAGAAGATGATCCTAGAGACTATTAGACTCTTCAGCTTTGCTCAACTAGTGTGTGTGTGTGTTCTTTGTACCTTTCTTTTTACTTTATCTGTTAGATTGTCACCCTTGAGACTTCGAGCTTAGACTGATCTCCACCCAAGAGTATGGACATTCAACAATCTTCTCTCTTTCACTCTTTTTTTGTATCTCTCTTTTTTTTCACTTTTTTTGTATTTTCCTCACTTGATTTTCTCATTTTTTAGATTTTGACTTTTTCAAGAAATGAATGTTTTTTGGAACTTTTGATATGTGATACATTGATCTCTCGATTCTCACTTTTCAACACTCTTATTTTGATCACTCATTTTTTTATTCACTCAGATCTTAGATTGCTTCCTTTAGAGTTTTGATCTTCCTAACATTTTTGGCCAGGAAAGATAAGGGGCTGAGTGCCACCTAAAGTTTTGTAGTATGGTTGGACTTCTCTAATACTAGGGAAGAATTGGGAAGATCTACTTGCAAGCTTCCTTTGAACACTGTAGGTTTGAATACTGACTTTGTTTAGACCTAGAATCTTGACTCATTAAGACTAGGATCAGTGTAAAGCTAAGAGCTAGGCTTTGATTAGAATCACTAGGAATGAAAAGGGGATAATGGTGATTTGTGAAAATGGGGAATCTCTAGGTCCTAAAAGGATGATGCATACCTAGGCAACGTTAGACTCCTTACTGAAAAGAAAATAGTACAAGAGAAAGTCACTAACTGTAATGCGGGATGAACAAAATGATACAAAAATGCAAGAAACAAATTGTTTTTGACATTTTTATATTTTTTTTATAATTTTTTTGTATTTTTATGTTTTATGATTTTTTTTGTTTTTTAGACATAATATTTCTTGAGGTGAAAGTCATTGATTGTTTCACCAAATTCCTCTCCCTCCATTGTATACAAGAGATAGTCACTGTTTCTGACATTTTCTTTGACCATGTAAGGACCTATCCAATTGGGTCTGAATTTTCATCCTTCTCCATCTCTTTTATTGATCAAGTTGTCTATCCTGACCACTAGATCTCCCACTTGAAAGGGTCTTGCAACAACCCTTTTGTTATATTGCTTTTTCATTCTTGCTAGATAAGAATCATGTCTTTGAACAACTCTCAAGCGTGTTTCATCCATCATTTCTAATTTGGCCAATCTTACTGCCCTATATTCTTCGTTGTCCAATAATCCTTGTAATGACACTCTTAGGCTAGGAAATTCCACTTCCAATGGTAATACCACCTCTAACCCAAAGGTGAGGGCATAAGGGGTGGTTCCAATTGGAGTCCTGACACTTGTTCTATAAGCCCATAGAGCTAGATATAATTGTAAATGCCAATCTCTCTTAGAGTATTTCACGATTTTGAACAGTATTGACTTCGAAGTTTTGTTGGTAGCTTATGCTTGTCCATTTCCTTGAGGATAGTAGACTGAGGAAGAGTTGTGATTAATGTGGAATCTCTCACATAGCTCTCTTACTTGTGGATTTTTGAATGATGAGGCATTATCTGTTACTATCACTTGGGGGATCCTAAATCGGCAAATGATTTGATTCAATATGAATTTAGCAATTACGGTCCCTGAAACTATAGTGAGAGGCATGGCCTCCACCCATTTTGTGAAATATTCTATCACAGTAATGATGAACAAATGTCCATCCTTCAATGGGGGAGATATCTTCCCAACCAGATCTAACCCCCAGGTGGAAAAGGGCCAAGGGGTAATGATCAGTTGTAAGTCTCTTGTCAGTGTGTGATGAACATGAGCATAAGCCTAACATTTTGGACACCTCTTTACGAACTTAATCACATCCCCTTGTAAACATGGCCAGAAGTAGCCCATTCTATGTATTTTCCTTGCCGTGGCGTGTCCACCAAAGTGTCCTCCATAGATTCCACTATGACACTCCTCTGAGATTTGTTGTGCTTCTTCCTTGTCAACACATCGAAGCAACATTCCGTCTAGGGCCCTTCAATAGAGAACATCATCTACTAAAATGTATCTTACAGTGAGGACACATAACCATCTTTTTCCTAAAGGGGTCATGTTTTCTGAGTAAGTCTTGTTTGCGAGATAGTTCACAATACCTCTATACTAATACGAGGTGGCATCCTTCTCGAGATCAACCACACAAATCTCTTCATCAGGGAAATCTTCATTCATGGGTTCCTCTTGGGGAACTAGATTATTTGCTAACCAATCTGCTATTATCTATCCTTTGACTGGTTTTTGATTGACGTAAGTTATTTCAAACTCACTCAACAAAGTTATGAATTGACCAGCTCTTCTTGAGAGCATGAGTTGATTTAAGAAAGTTCCCGATTGCTTGGATCGTATCATAACCTTAGTTTCTTGAATCAACATGTAATTTCATAGTCTTCAGGTCACAAATACTATGGCTAGACATTCTCTTTTAGCTTGGGTATAGTTCCTCTCATATTCCAACAAGGTTTGACTTATGAAATAGACGGCTCTTTCTCTCCCACCTTCATCTTCTTGAGCTAGCATGCATGCTACGGAGATATCGATTGCTTTGATGTATAATATTAAGGGCTTGTCATGTTTTGGTGCCATTAGTGTGGGTGGGGTTAGCAAGAATTTCTTCACCTGTTCAAATGTGTTTTGATAGTCTATCGTCCAATTAATGCCAACTTGCTTTTCCATAACTGATTGATTGAATGAATTTTAAAAGTCGTGTCTGGTATGAATCCTTTGATCGCGCCTAATTGTCCTAAAAAGGCTCTTACTACTGTCTCACTCATTGGTGGGGTTGCATTTAAGACTAATTTGACCTTAGCTAGGTTGACATCTATGCCTCTTTGTGAGACAATGAATCCCTATAATTTTCCTATCATGACTTTGAAAACAGACTTTTTAGGATTCAACCTTACTTTATACTCTTGAAGTCTATTAAAGATTTTGCAAATGTCTTCCACATGTCTTGACCTTTGTTCTGACTTAGCCAGGAGATCATCAACGTAAGTTTCAAATATCTTGTGTATATAATCATGGAAGATGTATGTCATTGCTCTTTGGTAGGTTGCTCATGCGTTCTTCAACCCGAATGGCATGACTATGTAACAAAAAGTTCCCCAAGTGGTAGTGAATGTTGTTTTGTTTTCGTCAACTTCTATGATCTTGATCTGGTTATATCCCTAAAATCCATCCATGAGAGAAAGGACCTCGTATCCTATTGCTGAATCGACAATCTGATCGATGGATGGAAAAGGGAAATCGTCCTTTGGGCAAGCTTGATTGATGTCTCTAAAATTGAGGCATATCCAAATTTTTCCATTTTTCTTTAGAACTGGGACAATGTTTGACACCCAACTTGAATAGTTTACCAGTTTCATGAAGCCAATGTTTAATAATTTTTTAATTCCTCCACCATTTCAGCCACTTGTGGCTTTATGGGCCTTGATTTTTGTTTCACGGGTTTTGCATTTGGCTTTGTCACCAAATTGTGCACCACAACTTTTGGATCTAACCCTAGCATATCTGAATATGCCCATGAGAATATGTCAGAATATTCGATGAGGAATTCTGTGTACTCCTCCAATTCTTCGTCATTTAGTTCTCCTCCTAGTTTTAATATCCTAGGTTTTTCAGGTGTTCCAATATTGATGTCAATCGTATCCCTAGTTAGGGTTGGGTGTCCTTCCTCAAACTTTTGAGGGGTAGGCGGTAGATCTAAGTTTGCTTCAATCTGAAGGATTTTTTTCTCGTTCCCAAAGTAGTTCTTTGGATGAGGGAGGAGCATGTATCCTTTTTGTGGTGTACTCTTGGAAGTCCATCGTAAGCATGTAGATACTCAAAGAATGGCCTCCTCATTCTCCGCATAGTCTCAGGTTGGTCTCTCTTCTTGACCCATGGCATAATTCAGGATATTTGGATATTCTTTGCTTTCCAACAATAGCTCTTCACATATTGACACAATGTATTCTAAATTTTGTAATTGAACATGTGGCAAAAATAACGCAGCTGGCATGGCCATCGATTTTGCCACTTGATTTTCTTCTCTAGGTATGGCTTTTATGGAGAAGAAGTCAAAGAATTGAACCAACTTCCTGATGGTTTCTTTATAAGGTCGTAATCGTTTTGATTTTGTCTCGTAATTCTCTGCAACTTGGTTGATTATTAATTGAGAATCCCCAAAGGCAGATATCTTCTTGATCCCCATTCTCATGGCTAGCATGATTCCTAGAGATAGGGCTTTGTACTCAGCGATGTTGTTTGTGCAAAAGAAGTCTAGTCTGAAGGCAAAAGGGAGGACTTTCCCTTCGGGAGATGTCAAGATTATCCCCATCCCTGCCCCAATTTTGCAACTAGTTCTGTCAAAATGTAGGGTCCATAAATTTTGATGATTTTGTGATTGAGATGTTCCACCAAACTCATAAGTGGAAGTTCATTTTTCCTCTTTTTCTTCTCCTTCTTCAATGATTTCAATTGTTCCAATCAGGAGGTTTTTAATATCCCATTTGTTGACACACGGAATGGCTACTAAGCTGAACGGTGCATGGGACTTGGTGGTATGTGGATCAAAGGTGAATTCCCTAAGATCATCTATTCTTTGATAGGATATGTTGTGAGTGCTTGTATTTGTTTGGACATCTTGAGCTTCCTCTTTTTGTTTCTCTTGTATCTTTAAGTTTTTGTCTTTTTCTTCCTATTCCTTTCTATAGATACTGAAAGGATCAGGGTCCGCTTTGATGATGGAAACCTTTCCCAGATGATGGAAATGGATTTCTTGGAATAAAGTGGAGGTGATGGCCTTCATGGCATGAATCCAAGGTCTTTCAAGGATCATATTATAATTTATTTCTCTGTTGATAACATAGAAATTTGTGGATATGGTTTTACCCATCATAGTGAGTGGTAGGTTGAGTTTTCCAATTGTTCCGATGTCATGACTGTCATATATCCTTAATGTGGTAGTTTGTTGCTTGATTCATGTTTTTCTATATCCCATTCTCCATGGGAATGACATTGGCAAAAGATTGACTATCTATCCTTCATCCACCACTACTCTTTTTATAGTGACCTCTTCGACTTGAATTTGTATGTATAGAGGTGAATCCTTTTTCTTACTTCCTTCATTTTGGGGTAGTTTGGAAACATCAAATGTGAGAGGAGGTGATTCCTCTTGTGTCGAACATCCTACTTCCAGGAATGTCTTGCGGTGTGAGGGAGAGGCTCTCAACAAATTTATCACTTGCAAGAACATGTTTTCAGTTTGATCTATTTGTTCTTCCTCATGGATCACAAACACTTCTTGGTTTAGTTCTACATGATTGGAATTGTCTTGATTGGCCTTCCCTTTCTCAATTTGAGGTTCCTTCTCCTTTATTTGGGATTGGAGGAGTTTGAGGAAGTTTTTTTGTTGATCTAGAGTAAGTTTGGAGATAGCTTTATTGTATCCATAACAAGTCCTTGTTTCATGACCCTTTGTTCTGTGGAGCCAACAATAAGCATTAGGGTCGTATGAGGGTCAGTTTGATCCTTGATTTCCATTTTGTCACCATTTGTCATTGCTAGGATTGCTTTTTACGATATTAACATCTTTCTCTTGAGGCACATTGGATGTGGTCTTTTCTGTACCCTTGGGTATCCTAAGTTTTCTATTGGTATCGTAAGTTTTTCAACCACTGTCAATGGTGACTTGGTCAATCCTCAAAGCACTTTCCAATGCTTCTTCATAGGACTTGTATGGCAATTTTTGAACATCTTCTCTCATGTCCTTGTTAAGGGCATGTAAGAAGAGGTCGCATAGTTCTTAGTGATCCATGTTTGGAGCACTAGTTGAAGAGTAGAGGACTTGCCTCCATCAAGTGACAAAGTGGGCTACAGATTCATTTGGCTCTTGTTTCATTGTGAGGAATTCTCTAATCCCTGTTTTAACGAGTTTGTTCATGTTGAATGCCATGAAAAACTCTCCGATTAGTTGTATGAACGAGTGAATTGAAGCTTCTAGTAAGCAATAATACCAATCCAGAGCTATACCTTCAAGAGTTTTTGGAAAGATTTTTGCTACAACCCAATCCCAAGGGAGGAGTTCTCTTATTATAGTGGTGTAGACTTTAATGTGGGAGTTTGGATCTCCTTCTCCTTTGAACTTTGGGAGATCAGGTAGTGGCCGACGTAGTTGCATGCTTCTTATGTTTTGATCCAGAGGTTCTTTCAAATACTCAAGGTATGTTCTAAGAAATACACTTTGAGATTGTGGGGTTGATAACAATAACCCTGTATGTGGGTTTTGATAACCCATTGCTAGATTTGTTTGGTTGTTTTGAACAGGAGGATTCCCATTCAGATATGTGTCATTACTAGCATTTCGTGAATAGTAATTGAGGTAGGGGGATTTTGAGATGCCCCCTAGTCTTGTTCATGAGATTTTTGCCTTCTTTCAGGAGTAGTTTATTCTACTTCCAAGATTATAATCCTTTGTACTAGAGTTGATATTAAATCTGCAGGCATAGCAACTCTAGGTGTTTCTTTGTTTCTAGGATTTTCTCTTCGAGTATTTTCATGGTGATATGCTTCTTCTTGTGCAGCATTTTCTCTTTGCTCTTCTCGCAAGGCAATCCTCAATGCCTCTTGAGCATCTTTAGCTTCTTGTAAGTGTTTTTCTATTCACTTGACTTCCTCATCAAGATGAGTACTTGATGTGCTTGTAGAAGGTTGATCAGGTCGATGTATTTCTGACCTTATCCTTCTAGCTTTATGTGGCCCATTTGGTATGGTTGGATTATTTTCCCAAGCTGGGTTGTTGAAATACAGAGAATGCCTGGATTCTCTTTGATCTTGTTCATAATCAGAATCTTCGTAGTCATAACAGTTGGTGATTGGTGCATTAGGATACGGCGGCACATACCTATCAAAAGAAGGAATTTATGGTTCTCTTGAGGGAATATTCCCCTAGTTTAAGTCAGGTTTCGTCATGTTTGGGGGTGCCATAAACACCACAGAACAAATGGAACGGATGATAGCATAGGCGATAGAGGCTGAAGCGGCTATGAAGAGTAGTGTGAAAATGTTTTGAAGCTTTAACTATCTTGAGATCCAATATAATGGGAACAAAAACTACAAAACCAAAAGATTATGTATTTCACGTCAGGTTCACCAAAATATGTACACTCAAAATCGTGACTCTAGTTGTCTAGGGTTGTCGGGTCAGATTTTGGCATGCACATGGACCCTTCCCTCCTTTCCACAGGGTGATACGCCATGTCACTCTTGCTCTCATGGAAGTAGCCAGTCGAGAGGAGGTGAGACACAGTGGGGGTCTGGCTCGTTGGAGTGCTGGACTTCGCAGAGAGGGGTCGGCAAGTTTTGTGGCCTTTGTTGTTGTGTGCTAAGTTGAATGTTTCATTTGATGGTAGTTGTTGTTGAGATAACTCTATGACCGGAAGGGTCAATAGTTTCTCTTCTCCTGTTGGGGTTTCTTCTATTCCACCTTTGTGTGGGTAAGTGGTTTCTTTCATTTATGTCCTCTTGTCTTTCAATTCATTGAATGAGTTCTCGCTGTATTTGGAGTTGTCTTTATTCTTCTATCAATAAGAGGACAAATGGGTCTTTTTGTGGTAGAGTAAATGTCTCTTGTTGTTGTCATGGATTGATTTCCTCAATTCACGGATAGCCATCACCCACTCTCCTCTCACTCCCAGGCACATGCATGAGCCAAGATAGAGGTAAATGTGTGATGACCAACCTTAACTAGAATTAGGGCTTTGACCTAGGGTTTAGTTGACCTAGGCTTTGATTATGCTTTGACTAGTTTTTACCTTGTGATGTGATCAAGGGTTTTGATTGAATTGTTAATCGTGGTTTACCTCGTGATGGTATCGAGGGTTTGCAATTTTGTCTTTTTTAGGGTTTCTATATGCATGCAAAGCTAAATGATATCCAAATGTGTTTTTGTGCTTTTTTAATATTTTGGAAATGAAAAGTGCTCTTTAATCTATGAAAGGGAGATATGAATGCAAGCTAATATGACTTTTCCTAATGCAAGTTTATCTATGTTTTTGGGTTTTTGATTGTTTTGAAGTAATCTAATCTAAAAAGGGAAATTGCTTCTTCAAATAATCTAGATCTAGAAATATGGAAACAATTATTCTAACATGCAAGATCTAACTATCAAGGAAAAAGCAAAGATTTACTATTCCCAAGAGCAAATTTGGTTTTTTAATTACTATGAATTGAATAAAGCAATGAAAGAACCTAAAAGAATGAAGATTTGTGTGACTCCACTACCCTCGAAAATCCTTGATGTTGTCAACCTCGAGTCCTTTTGAAGCAACAGGAAGACCTCTTGATGACAAAATGACACAAAGAAGCAAAAAGAATCTTGTTGAAGCTTGAAAGAGCTCAATGAGAGCTTTGGTTGAGAACAATGGTGTTGAATGAAGCAGCTTAATGATATTTTGTTGAACAATGAATAAATAAAAAGACACCTTCATCCTGTGAGAGCATTAAAATGCTCATTTGGAGAGAAAACATTGGCAAGAGTTGTGTGCACAATGAATTTGCCTCCCTTTGTGCTTGAGGGTTTGAAGAATGGATGGATTGAGAAGTTAACTCATTTGATTGATGAGTTAACAAGGATTGATTGGGGAGTTAACAAGGTTGATTACCCAGTGAACTTAACTAACTATGGAGTGATAAATCAATAATAGCTTATCACTGAAGAGGAATTGGAGGTGAGAGGATGCATGAGATTGATTGAGTTGTTAATTTTAGATTAAATGGATTTTATTATGCATGTGTGAGTGCATGAAATAGTCAACTCCATATTAGGCATCAAAAATCATGTGAATTGGAAGAAAAATGGGCAAAAACAGAGATTTTTTGAGTGAGAAACTCAAGTTTTTTTGTGGTTGGAAATGTGACAAGGTCGCCCCTTTCGTCAGTAGGGTCACCCCTAGGTGACCATGGGTCGTTGAGGGGAGATCTAGGCAAGACACAGTTTTTTGAAGAACTGCATGGTGGGAAATGACAGAATAGAGGAAAAGGAGGTGTTCTACCTCAGGAAACAGGTCAATCATGTGCAAGAATCCAAATCTCCACTTGTACCTACAGGATCTCTTGGAGGAGATCTAGAAATAATAGGGGGAGATTTGGATTGGTTGAGTGAAACTAAAAATTGAAAGTGGGGGATGGATAGGGAGACCTCTAGAAGGCTTCTAGGGGGTGTCGAGGATGAAAAACATAGGGGAAAGGTGAAAACTCACCTACAAGATGCTTACAAGGCTTAGGAGCAAGGTTGAAAGCTCAGGAAATGCAAATCAACAAGTGTCGTAAAAGTGTCGAAAAGCATCGAAAACAAAGAGGGAGAAAACGACAGAGGAAACAACACAAGACAAGAAAGAAGACACGTCATCAAGAGGTTTGCTACTTAAAGGACATTATTTCATGCTTAGATGTACATGACAAGGATTAAAATCATCATAGGGGTCCTTATGGAGGCTATGCGTGATTTTTGTGCTTACAGATACAGGCGACATCTCGACAGGAGCTCTGTAACAAATCTGTAAATCAACACTCTGCTCTCTCTGAAATCTCTAAACTTAAAGTACACAAATGAGGATTATGGACCCCCCAATGATTATTTATAGGACCTTTTGGCCTAAGTGGGCTCTCTTTTCACCAAATTGACCAATCAACAGCTTCGTTTCACACACCGAATGCCTTTTATGGTTGTTCTCTCACTTCTAGATCACTTTGGGCATCCTGCACAACTTTTCAAAAAAAATTCCAAATTTTTTGAAAAAAAAATTTAGAGAATTTGAAAAATTTCCCGAGGGGGCATAAGGCCATCACACTTCACCTGGAATACACTAGGGCATGTTTAGAGCACTTTTCTTGAATTTTCTTTGATACAACGTTGAAATCGACATTGTATCAAAGAGGGGCAAAATGTAGACACTTAAAAATGTCATGGGCCTGCGAATGACATTTTCACACATAATTCATCTCAATTTCATATTCTACTATTAAATAAATAATTTTAAATTTTATTTAATTCATTCATTCCCTCTTACGCTTTTAATTAAATAAATTTTATTTATTTAATTATTTAAGTAATTTCCTTCTAGTTTCCTCTATAATTAAATTATTTAATTATTCATTAGTATAACGTCCATATTCCCCTTCTAATTTAAATAAATACCTATTTATTTAAATTATCAACCTTACCTTAATTAAATAAGTCCCCACTTGTTTAATTAAAACCCCTCTACATTACCCTTTCCTCTAAAAAATTAAATAAATGCATACAATTTATTTAATTTTAAAATCACTTCCCACCTCACCATTTATTCTAATAAAAAATTGCCTTTTGTCCTCTAGTGGCTAGAAACCCTAATCATTCTCAGCCTTTGATCTTGGTTCCAAGTCAACTCTTCATCTCAGCCATTCATTCCAATTTCCTCTTCTATAAAACCACCCTATCCCTCTCATTTTCACATCTCACCACTTGCAGAAATTGACGTTGCCATTGTCAACTCGTGAGATCTCCTTAGCATTTGCAGACTTGCAAAATCTGAGTGTATTAGTTAGTCATAGCATCATAGGAACAATGGATGATTTGGACTATTAGACTAAGGTTTCATATTTCCTTGTGTTTCTTGCTTGATTCTAGGTTTTTAGGGCTCCATTGGATAGTTAGGGTTTGAAAATACTATTTGCAGGGCTTTTGCAGTGTTTTTACTTGACTTCAAAAATAAAGGCCACCAACAGAATGTATATGAGCCTTGGTGGTTAAGAAGAAGAAGAAATAGAGTATAATGAAGAGATAAAGTCAAAAAGGGCAAAAATAGATGAAGCCACTGTAAGCAAAGAAGTGAAGCCCTCTAGAGAAGGGAAAGACAAGAAGAAGAAAAGGGAAAAGAAAACTAAGACCAAGGAAGGTGAGGCTACAATGTCTCTAGAAGCCACAGTTAATGCAATGGATGGGCATGGGAACTTGAAGCCAATTGCTAATACATATGATGAATGCTCAGATGCTGACAAGGTAACAATTGAAGCAGCTGTAGTGAGATTTTTAGACATGTTCGATAAGGCATTGATTGAAGTTATAGGTGACTTGTTGGATAGTTTAGCTAGCATCTTAACTATAAGAAAAGAAGGGTCTATGGCCAAAGATGCTGAGTTAAAGGAATATGTTCTAATGAAACTGTGTCCAAGTATCACTAGTGAAGAAAAAGTCAAAGTCACTAAGAAGCTCAATGCAGGATTTAGAACCAAGAAGAGAATAAATACTCTAATGTCCAGAGATATTGAGAAGCTGGTGAAAGAGACTAAGGAGAAAACCCTTAATGTACTTCATGAGCTTCACATTCCATTTGTGACTGACATAGTTGAAAAGGAACAAAATGTTGATACTGACAATTCTAATGTAGTTTTGGAAGTGGATGTTGAACAGAGTATGAATCAAAATGAAATAACTCCTCCAGTGAACATAGAAAAGGATTAAGAAATAAAAGAGCCTGTGGGAGAAAAGAACACTAAGGAAGCAGAAGTTACCTCTGAAGAACAAGGTGAGCAAAGAGAAGAAGCTAATGTATAGATGACTGATAATTCTCCTCTAGAAATAGAGGGAAATGAACCAGAGGCCATTCAAGAAGATCCTTAAAAGAGATATGATGCTGAAGTGTCTCATGATGAAGATAAAAGAGACACTACAGAAAAGGATTTAGTTGACTCTTTAAGAGAATTTTGGGACAAACAAAAGGAAACTTAGATTTTGACTACACCTGATTTATTATAAGCATCGATAAATCTGACTACAATGTCCCCACTACAAAAACTGAGGCTAGGGACAATTTTTCAATCCATGGCACAAGAAGAGATTTTGAAATCTCATATGGAAGACAGTGAGTTAATTAGAGATGCAACAACAATTTTTGAAACAATTATGCCTGGACTAAAGAAGGATACATCCTTGGCTCCTACTGCACAGTTGAAGAAGCTTATGGAGTCAGTCAATTCTCATTTTGAGTCCCTTGAGCAAGAATTTGAGAAGAAGGTAAGGGCTGAGATTTACCGTAAAAGGTTAGTTGAACCCAAAGATAATTACTCTCAAGATAAAAAAAATTTAGATAAGAGTATAGAATATGCACAGACAGTCATCAAAAAGCTAGTGAGATCTATCAATTTTTTCTAACATGGCCTGAGATAATGAAGGAGCTAAAAGAGAAAATAGATGGATGAGAAGCCCAACTAATAAAGATCTCCAAAACTTATGATCTGGTGAAGGATGCTATTGGGAATCAAAGGGTTGCAGTTGAAACTATCCATTCTGACATACACAAGCTGTAGACCCAAAAGGAAATCATAAAACACAGAATGATTTAGTTATGGGAGATTGCAAGTTTTAAGATTGCATCCATGATAAGACTTGTAGCAGTAGCAGATAAAACAAGGCAAATCACTAAGGCCCCTGCTACTGTGAAGAAGGCAAAAGACTTGGTGTCCCAAGTCAATGGGCACATGCAAATTTTGAGTGATGCTAACGTCAGATGGGATGAAGATGTGATGCAATTGAAGAAGATCTACATAGATATTCTTTCTAAAAATGAGTAATCTATTTGATTTCATCTGTATATATGCGGATAGTACAAATAGTTTTTTATTTTTGGTCACTTGTACATATTTATGTATCATACACCTTCGCCATTGATGTCAAAGGGGGAGAATGAAGCATGTGAAAAACATAGACAAGTGAAAAGAGAAGCATGAAGTTAGGGGGAGTGGTGTGTAAAGAGTAAGGGGGAGCTGTATGATGGTTTTTCACATCATGTGTTGCCATCAATGCCAAAGGGGGAGATTGTTGGCAACTTGGCAAACATCATTCATGGAAACACTGTTGGTATGATGAAGTTTGGTTGAGCATGATGTTTGATAGAGTTGTCATTGATGGAAACAAGAAAAGGAATAAAGATTCAACAAGGTTGGAACGGATATTTTGGTCTGGCAAAGTAGACTTAAGCATTTTGGCTAAGTGTTGGTAGAGTACAGAGACAGTGACAGAGAGACAATATTTTGATCAGCATTGGTCTGCAGTTGAAGATCTGGTCTTGCAATTCTGGTAAGATGTCTATAGTCCTTAGATGATCTTAAATCCAAGGTTTCATCTTTTGAACATCTCTGGAAGTGTACCTTCAAGTAGCCTAAGTCCGACATAGAAGAGAACAACAATAATCAGAGCAGAACACACAATTGTTTTGGTCCGCATTCCTCCTGTATTGAATATTTCATTATGTGGTTTTGAGGTATTGTAAACACATGTATGAAGTCTCTAAATCCAAATTTTTAAAGTTTGAAGTCCACCGGAAAGATAGTTATGAGCATCTAAGTATCACTACAAGGTTTGACAGTGTTTGACTGTGACAGGGCATGTGTTCTAATGGTCTGTATTTGACCGCAAGTTGATATTATATTCTGCGGTTCTGGAGTTATGTTATGAGATGTTGGAAGAGTCTTAGATATGAATTTGAGAAAGTCTTGTGGTTTGTATTGAAAGTTATAATCTAACAGATGGACTGAACTAGTGATAAACAGAGTTTAAGGTTGACCTGATACTTTGATCAGTGTGCGGTAAGATCTATTGATTGGAACTTTATTCTAAGTGGTTCTATAATTGAATCTGACATATAAGATTGTGTTTCAAGTGTTAATTGGGTCTGCAAAGTATTTTGGTGAGAGGATTAGGCCGACAAGCTACACAAGGTATAACTACACACTTCATCTCTGTATGTCGACCTAATTTGAAGATTGTAAATGTTGCGGATATATATATATGAGATCCATTTCAATGTTTGGTAGGTGTGTAGTGTGAATATGAAGATGTATGTATGTGATATGTGAAGTCTTGTGATTGTGTAAGGGTGACAAGTGCAGAAGAAGAGAGATCATATAAAAGCAAAGAAATGTGACAGAGCAAAGTAGGATGAACAGTTTTGAATTAGTTTTATGAGCTTCATTGGAACTATATCCATGCATTTACAGATGCAATTTTAGCAGTTCATTTTGGCAGTGAGCCATCCTTCTTTTTCTTTCCTTATGGCAATGAGCTTGTATGCGGTGAGCATCTTTATTTGGACAATGAGTCCTTAAGGGTAGTGAGCTTTAAGGAAGTGAGCCTCTTGTAATTTGGTATTGTTACCACATAATATATTGTGAGCTAACACTCACCGTGGTTTTTCCCATTTTAGGTTTTCCACATAAAAAATCCTGGTGTCTATGTGTTATGTTTTATGGTTGTTCATTCAATGCTTTATTTGCTTTGTTGGTTTTGAATGGGTAAATGGATTAATAGGTTAATAAGTGAGTGGTTTAAGAGAATACTAATTCACCCCCTCTCTTAGTATTCCAAGTGTTCAACACCAAACATATATCCTACATGTCTACAATGAAAAAGTTGCTCGGCAATATTCACCCATGACTCGCAATCTCGCCATGGTCTCCATACAAAAATGTCTAACTCATCTATTTGGCACCTCCAATATGCTAAAGCACCAAGTTGTCAATTTGTATGTGCACCATCATATAAATGAACAAATGGCTCACCTCCCTCTCACTGGCGAGGTGAAATAGGTCTGGTAACGAGAATGTGCTCCCACGCCCAAACATGTAGCAATGTAACTCCTGCTAATAAACTGGTCTCATATCTGTATGTACAGTCGTGAAGATCATGATATAGCTACCCCAAAACACAGGGCCCCCATGCATACCTGATACCATGTGTGAACATGCCCTCTAGTATGGTACTCCATCCAACTAAAAGTCCCCGTGAGCATCTGTCAGGAACTAGGAATCCACCAATCAGTGCCACCATGATCCACTGCATCCTGTCACACAATCAGCGCACATGTCCCCATCATATCTCGTGCTCCTCCACACCTAGATCGGGAGTCATGAATACCTCCCTGAGTGTCAGCTCACTCTGGTTTATGTCATAATCAACTTGTGTACCATATATCAGGATCCGTAGAATGCGCCACACATCCTCTAGTGTGATGGTCACCTCTCCAGTTAGGAATAGAAATGAGCTAAGCTCACTGCGCCATCGCTCTACTAATGCAGTCATCAAAGATAAATGAGCTCAAACTGGTGTCATATGGGCCACATGCCATAAACCCATAACCTCTAGGAAAACATCCTCCACCCACTCTAAGTTGGCCACCATGGCCACATCAATGAAGTGACACTCCCTAGATATCAAGGTTGATAGAATGACCTGCATCCACACAAGCCCAACTTGTTATCCTTTGCAAACAACTTAGTCAAAACACCTTGCAGAACCTAAGTCAAACCCTAGTCAAAACCAACTCAAACAAGTCAAACACTAGGTCAAACACTACCAAAACCTAAGTCAAGCCTTAGTAAAGCCAAGTCAAGCTAAGCCAACCATATTCTTCTAAATCAATCTTCTACCGATCAAACACTATGTTTTAAACTTCTTTGAAATTATGTTACTTTACAACACCATCTCAAAGAGAGGCAAAATGTAGACACCTATAAATGATGTTTACATTATTCACCTTGCATACATCACATTCTTCTAAATCACTTACATCTAACATTAATTAAATAATCTAATTATTTAATTAATTTCACCAATTTCTTCTAAATCATCTAAATCCAACATTAATTGAATAAATTATATTTATTTAATTAATTTCATTAAATTCCACTTTATTCTTCTAAATTAAATAATTTTAATTATTTAATTAAATTATCTCCTTTCAATCTACATTAATTAAATAAATAAATTGTTTAATTAATTCATTACTCAAAATTCTTCTTATCAACAATTAAATAATTTAATTATTTAATTAGATAATGATTCCTCTAAATTTAAATAAATTATTCAAATTTATTTAAGTTGACTTTATCTTCTAAAAATAAATAAAACTAATATTTTATTTATATTCCTCTATCATGCAAAAATAAATTAAATGGATTTATTTGTTTAATTTATTTTTATCCTCATATCTTATCCTTTCTTCCATCATGCAAGATAAGTTAAATAAATCTATTTATTTAATTTGTTTTTATCTTTCAAATCTTCTTAAAATAATCCTTTCTTCTATGTGCATAATCAATCGTATTTTTAGCATGTCAAAAATCAAATTATAAGTTAAGTTAATTGGCTTTAATCATTATTGTTTTATCAATCAACTCATAAATTTTAAAAAAAAATTTAAATTTATGAAATCAAATCCTATCTTTATCTAAGCAAGCAGTTAACTCAACAAAGCACCTTTTTGCATGGACACTTGTCATGTGCACGTTCATCATGTCCTCTCAACTTATCTTGTCCATCCATTTCATTGATTTATCTCCACCGTTGATCGATCTTTCCCTGAAACCTATATATACATCCATTCATCTCTTCACAAATCCTCTTCGATCATTTAATCTTTGGGCATTCATAATAGTGCTTTGAGAATACTACACATCATTGAGCACATCATATCTTTTGAGCACACTATCATACGACCGCTTGTTGCAACATGGTTATGCAATTTCGAGAGCAATCCACAAAGAACCAAGGAATAAATACAGTCGTGGGTGGTAATGTTCTTCGTTTTGTTTAGCTTTGAAGCTTGTTATCGTCTTTGATATATTTTTTAAAGGTTATAGGATTGGATTTAATAGTTATTACTTGATCTTTGTTAATCCAATTTTTACCTATACACAGAAACTACAACTTCTTCATAACATCATACAACTTTCACCTCTCCATGAACTTTAGAAGATAGGGTACAACTGTGTACAAATGATAATGATCCATTCAATATGCATAGTACATGACTTCCATCATCTTACTCTTCACTTCACAACTTCTCTGATCAATCTTACCTTTGTCTTCTTCTCTAATCACCACGGCATATACTCATTACTTTTCTTATCTATCTCACAACAATCTGCAATAATCTCGCTTAGACAACACTATCCTTTGGCATTTCTAAACAACATTGATCATCACTGATCAACACACCATCTCACTTCCTCTTCCAACCTTCCTCAACACAACACTGTTGACATCAATGACAACACATTTGCAACATTATATAACCACATTTCTAAATTTAGCTTTGAAGTAACACAAATAGTATAAAAATTATGAGCTAAGATCGTAGAGATGGGAGATCTAGTATGTAATCATTGGAAATAACAACATTAGAGTGTAAAGCATACAACAGGTTACCAGAGCCAATGGTCTCCCACCAAAGACAAATCAAGAGACAATATTAAATTCCTACCATTAGCACACACATTTACAATCATGGTGTTGTTGATGGGTATTTTTGCATGCATTCTATCTCTCTTGAAAGGATATTATCCCAATGACTCAAAAAAAGCCTACCCTAAGGTTTCTCCCAGCTAGGTCTTAGCCTTGTGAGATAACTTAGTAGTGGATGTGTTTTGTTGTTCTAATTGAGGGACCTTACATGAATCGAGACAAACTTCAACATACAGGGTTAAGTGCACATAAACCAATCAATTTTTAGATTTAGCAATGCATAAGCAAACTAATTACAACATATATTGCCATAGAATATATCATTTTAGCTCATAAATACCAGTATATCAACTTGCATTCATTAAATATCAACTCTACCAAAGCACCGTGCAAGTTTGGAGGTCCTATTCTAACTATACACTAACCATATCTAATAAAATAGTGAAAAAGAAGGGCAGGAAAGGGAAAGGATAGAGAATTCCTATGGACAACTATAGGAATGATTGACTATTTCAGATAGACAGACATCAACTAAAAACTAACTTCTGCTTAACCAGATAGCTCACAATGCTACTGAAATGGTGCAATCACCAAAGCAAATGAGAGATTTTCAAAATATGAAAACTCATAAAACACCCAAATTATGGTACCGTTTAATATCTTCCACAATCAAACTAAATTGAGTTGTGTTCAGGCTAACCATACACAGTATCTTAAAATCAGTAAGTTACTAATGGTATGAACAAAGAAGGTCCATCAGATATCAGAATTGATCAAATCATAAATGCAACTAAACTTTATCCAAAAGAAGGTGAAAAGGAACCATGAACACCACATTCAAATCAATAAAACAAACTCATATAGCAGCAAAAAATGAACTTTTATTTGTATTAATTTAGAAAAATGGCAGAGTCTCAACAATTCTTTTCAATCCTCCCCTCCCCTTTATAATGAGAAAGTGATTTACTTTATATAGGAGAGTCAAGAGCACTGAGTTTACAATGAGTGGTTAGGATTAATCCAACACCAATGGTTCAGATTCATCAGTATTTAATGTTTGTGGCAGGGTTGTTACAAACTCATTTTTCACTTTTGTCCTTTAGGAAAAAGATCAAATAGAATTTTTTGAGCATACAAATGAGACAAAATATCTCTTTTCTTGATGAGTTGACAAGTAAAAATGAAAATTTGGCACATTTTGGAGGAGAGGGCTCCATTTCTGAATTGGTTCGTTGAAGAACAAGTGTAAACAGGTATGGAACTGAGTGCTTCCTCTGTCTTCAACAGTAATCTAATTTTTATAATTTCTGATATGTTAAATTTCTAGTTGTAGAGCTAGTTCCATCATTGGATTTAAGAGCCTCAAGAGACTTTAAAAAACCTTTGATGTTTGATATATAGGTTCTTTATTGATCTAGAAATCTTCATAATGCATTCTCCCTTTATGCACTCCATAACTTTGTATTGTCTAATTTTGATGTTGCTCTTGCAAGAAAAGGAATCCAAAATAAATAACCTTTCACAGATGTTTAATGAATTCCAACATTAGTGCAAAAAAGAAATCTGGCATTTAATCAAGATTCAACACTTAAAATCGGATTAATTTCTCTCTAAAACTAAATGATCTACACACTTCTCCAAGATAGTTATTTGCAGATATCTTTGCACTCAACAAATCCCTTCACAAGAGTATAGTAAACAGTTTCTATTTACCCAATGTCTGGACTAAGAATTTAAAATTTGAAATTAGTGTGACAATTTGAAGGTATCATGAATTCAAGTCAATGCACATTTGAGGGAATTTGTAGCCTTTTAGGATGTTTAAACTTCCATGTTTTAACTCTGCAAGATAACAATATAAGAAGGATGGGGGTATGTCAACTAGTTATGGATAACTATGATTCAACGTGTGTTAGTTATTTCTATGAACCAATATCACTTATGTGGAGATTTGAAGTTCACAGGATATATCTAGGTTCATCATGATGTCCCGCATGATAGTAATACAATGAGTTTGTGGTTGTGAGGGTCATTCTTGGATGCTACGGAGATTCGATGTGGAGTTGGAAGTTACGAAGATACGTACATATCCGTTGCCTTATTTGTGAAATTCAGCATTGCATTTGATGCGAACTTAGACAACCAAGAGCCATTAGTAATGAATTTAAAGTCTTGATCATCATAGCTTCAGATTCCTTAAGTAGCACTAACTACCTCAGCATCTCATAGTTTCATGGGTATTATAGATGGAATCCTTGCAAGCATCACAAATTTTAACTAAATTATCTTGTCCCGACAATGCCTTTAAAATTCCTCACTTCTCCCTACATATCTTTATTGTCATCATTTTTATTTCAAATCTTAGTTAAGGACCCCTATTGATAACCATCCCAATTTCAAGATAGTGAAGAAATACATTCCCTACATATGATTTTGTAGAGTTTTTGTGTCTATATAGAAATTACGGGAGAAAGCACTCAATAGGGATATTTCCACATGCAACATATTTCCCTGCAAAGTGGACAAAAGGACTCATTTGGAAATTTTTGGAAGTTCTTATGTCAAAAGGATATTTCTAAGGAGAACTACATATGTCCAAAACTTTCTACAAACTCCACATCCATGTGAATTTGCAGGTAATGCATTGCAAACTTCTTCTCTCATCATTTATTTGACAAAAGAAACTCAGCTCACCCATGCAAATTCAAAATCATTATTTAGACCTAAATCAAACTTCATTATGACCACATGATACTGTTATGTCATAAAATGTCCCCTACGACTTTTACCTCCTAAGTTTAGCTCCTAGGTCCCCTTAGTTTAATCATGCATGTGTAAAACGTATCCTGAAGAAAAATTCCCTGAAACCCATGACAAATGGGGCTTAGGGGCCTATAGTAATGCTTAATCTAGACCAAAAATTGGCCTATGCACTTGGGTGCCCACGCCCTAGTCCAGACCTATTTTACTGGGACCCAAATTTAAATTGTCGGCAAAGTGACTGTTAAAAGGTTTCCCTTTGTTGGCCTTTTTAATTTGAATTATGAATGTTAATGAGAATGCATATATAAACATGTTTAGGACTTCATTTTAAACCTATATGGCTAATGCAAACTTGTAATATTGAGCTAAAGATATTCAAGGCTTTAATTGTGTTGCAGAGAAGTATTGTGTTGTGTTTGTATATGTTTTGTTGCAGATTTGGGTTCATCAATCCATTTTCTCATGGTGTGAAAGATCTCCATTTCCCCATGAAGGCTTCATCTCTGAGGTGATATTTACTTTGTGTTTCAATCTATTTCATCATTTACTTTTGCCTCTATCCACCAAGGACATGCACTCTATCTAACAACGATGTTGGAAGGCTTGAATGTCATTTCGGGGCTTGACCAAGGCAAGCTCCTAAACACCACAACCCCCAACCCCTCTCTTGTGATTGCAAATTACAGGTGTAGAATCTTGTGGAGAGGAGTTACAAGAGATCAGGGTAGAGGATAAAGATTCAAGATCTGAAGAAAATAGTGAAGAATATTCCTTTATGGACAAGGGTGTCTGCCCCTGTGTCCTCCAGATTGCCATTGTCGGAAACTCTGAAGCAAGTTGCAGACTTTATCACCTTATATTTCCAGATCCACAGAAAAAGTTGTCTGTTGGAGTAGGGAACCCACCCCAGTGTCCCCAAAGTTTTTGATTTCTAGAATCTGAATCTTGGTATGTTTCTAATTTGCATTTGGTGCCTTCCTATGTAATCATTTGTCGTATTTCATCTGTTTGTTTACGATTTCATATAATTAGGGTTTAAGGCTTCGTTAGATTAGGGTTTAACAAATTATCAACATATTCCAACTTTCCTTATCATTTCAAAGTGACACCAAACCTATATCTAAGTCCTCTTGCAAGAGAAGTGACTGAAC
The DNA here is from genome assembly GCA_027924645.1 of Cunninghamia lanceolata. Classification (NCBI taxonomy): domain Eukaryota; kingdom Viridiplantae; phylum Streptophyta; class Pinopsida; order Cupressales; family Cupressaceae; genus Cunninghamia; species Cunninghamia lanceolata. The sequence continues at coordinate 5,401,189 of BSBN01000317.1, forward strand.
TTGATTTATGTCCTTGAATGATTATATGCGAAAGGTGGGTTTGATTTAAATCTATCTAAAATGCTACCTCAACATCATCATTCCTACTTTTCCTATATAATATTTTGGTGAGCCTATGTTTTTTTCTTAATTTGCACCTTGCTGAGTGTTGTAATCATATTTTCATTCATTCATTTCATTTTCATCTTCATACATTTGAAAACCTTGCATAAATATGAAAATTTTGAAAAAATAAGCTTTATTGGCTTGCATTAATGCATAATTTGTACTATTTTCCTTGCATATCATTGAAAACATTTAATTTTATGATATTTACATCAGATATGAGATAAATTGCAGCATTTCATCTTTTTATCATCATTTACCTTGCATTTGCATCTCTCATTTGCTAGGGTTTTGCTTGAAATTTTGCATTTTTCATATAACCTAGTCATTTCAAAAGCTAGGGTTTGTAATTAAAATCTTGTTTCAGATTTTATTACTCATTTTAACACTCTTTCAAATTTGATTTTGGACTGTAGTGTTTCATCATTGTGTGTTATTACATTTAGATTTCAAAGTTTGCATTTACACATTGTGTATTTCAACGAAAATAAGCATATCCACTCATCTTGCCTTAATTTTAACTTTGCATTGAGCATTGTAGCATGTTGGCATCATTTTTAAATCTGATCTGAGTTATTTTACACATTAAATCATATTACATTTCATTCATACATCATTGGGCATAATTTTATAACACTTTTTGTGCATTTACATTGAAAAAGGTGAAAAAATTGAGCATTTTAGGTGCATAAGCAAGCATAGTTTTGTTTTGTTTCATTGAATTTGTCATAAAGATCTTTTATTTCATATCTTTCATTAATTTTCAAGCAAATATTCATTTATCATTTGAAAATTTTGCATCATTTCATAGCATTTTGTGAAAATTGGCATATTTTTAATTACATAGTGTGTATTTCAACAATAGGTGTTTACACACCTTATTCACACTTCCTTGATCAAAACCTTTAAAATCACTTACTTTGCCTTGTTGTGTAGTCATTTTTACTCTATCCACTGTGTTTGTTGTGGATTCTGTGTGTATTTTAGTACCCATTTCCCTCAAACAAGTGCGTTAGTGCGAAATAGTTTATTCATCATGGATGCATCTTGTTATTCATCTTTGAAAGCTTTGTTTGCATACATCATAGATGTTGACAATTTCTATAAATTCACTGACAATTATCCTCAAGGCCTATAACAAATAGCACACATCTATCATATTGACATTTCCATGAGCTCTACATACAAAATTCTATGTTACATATCTTATTTTGAAAGTTTCGCCACTCTCATGGGTATGTACCCTTCGATCTTAGAAAATCTCACTAATTTCATCTCCACGAAAGATAACGAAGAAGGTAATAATGAAGAAATTGCTTCTTCTCTCCCTACATTTCATGACGATATAATGGACATCATTTCTAAGACATATGAGGCTGACATAGCCCTGGATGATTCATCTAATAATTTGAAGTCTTCTCCCAACATAACCCCACTTGGTGAGGATATTTTGGCATAAGAAGAAGAAATCATTGAAACATTCCTTAACACTACCCTGCCATCTCTTCATGTTCTCCCTGGCCAGGATGAAGCATTGGATGATGCATACTCTCTTTCTAAACAACTTTAACCTATTGACACTAAAAATTCAGCAATTGATCTTCAAACACTTCTTAACTACATCTTAAACAAAGAAACGAATCACACATTCTTACTCGAACACTTACATACCTTGGAAACTACTAACCATTTAGAGGACATAAAACAACATATTGTTCCTAACAACCAAGGTATTCCAACACCCTACAAACCAGTTGAAATGGGCATTATTCCAGCTCCTTCATTACCTCACTCAACCGAAATGGGAATATGTGGGGGTCCTTCTCTACCATCCTTGAATATTGCAAGAGAAAACCTTCAGGGCAATGTGGATAACACAATTCAGTGAGAAGGAAGAAGAAGGAACAAAGCTTTGACAATAAATGTAAAGATCAAGATCAGAGATAACAGGTAAGTATTTCTAACCTTGTTGGTCACCTTTGTCGTAGCATACCTTTGCTCGCTTACATGGCCTCCTCTTATGTGTTGTGTTCCCCCGTGATGTGTTATGTGTTGTTTAGGCCTCCTAAGATGACCCTTGATACTCTTTTAAGGTCAAGAATATCAGGAGACCGCCTCTGTTGTGACCATTCTTCTATTCGTCTCATCATTCTTCTATCTTCCCTCTCCTCTATTTTATAGTTGTGTGTCATGCCTTAGGGGCATAGCATTGTGGAGGGTGTTTTGGGGGCATCCTCCTACATGGTGTTTCTAAGGCACTTGTTTCTCCTCTCTCATATTATTATTTACCTTCTTCATTGATTCTACCTAGTTGGTGAATGACGAAAATAGATAAATACTGATATAGACCATGTGTCCCTTCAGCAAGTAAGCAAAAATGGACCTAGTCCATATATGAAGATGGGGTTGATCTATATATATCCAACGCTTGACTAGTAGAATCACTCTGTGTGATGTATCATCTTATGGCATTTCTTGTAACTAAATTTTTTACAATCCACTCAATTTTCTCTTACACACTTTGATTGGTATCTCACCTTGTTGCTACACTCGGTTTCGAGGTACCTATAGTATAGCCCAATGGTTATACTCAGCTCTGAACCTGTGAGTATAGCCTTGGTCCTGATGTGATTGTTTTCATGCATAGATTTCATGATGTGATATGGTTGTTATCTTAGAGTAAGATTTTCTAACCATCTTGTTGTTTATCTTAGCATATTATATAAATGTATTTGTGGGAAGATTAGGCGATCTTGAGCACATGTCACCTCAGGGACATGGGCTTTGCAAGAGCTCTTGTTCCCTTGAGTTGGGAATTAAGTTGTCTCAACCTTGGTAATTCCTTGCATTATTTATGATTGTATTTATTAATTCATTGCCTATGATGTAAATTAATTGTAAATTCCATATTGTCATTTTGTGGGATGTGACATGGTGATGTGTCATCCTACATGGAAGATGACAACTTGTAATTTTGTCCTCACATGAGGAGATAGGTGTCCCACTTTGTGGTATGAATATTTTGCCATGTGTCAGCATCTTGGATGTTGTGTAAGGGAATGTTGACCGAAATGGTTATGATGGATTCCTATAACGAAGTTATGACATGTAAGAGTCGAAAATATAAGCTTGTAAGACAGGTGAAGACATGTGTCAAGGAGCATATTTGAAAAAGGCATCTTTGCGTGCCCCAAGGTGGACTATGACATGTAAGATAATATGCTATTTATAGCTTGTGTATGACAAATTCTCTTACAGTTATAAGTTGTAATTGTTATGACAGATTCTATGACGGTCGTAAGAGTCATAAGAGCATCTGTCATAGCCCATTTTGGGAATAGGTGACCTCTTTGGGATGGGAGCTGTGGACAAGTGTCAGATGCATCTTACAATGTTGACCAAGTGTCCATAGGCATGGGTTTTAGGTCATGAGGCCAAGTTGGATGCCCATTCCAAGATAGAGCCAATTTTGCCTTATATATTCTATATAAACAAGTGCTTGGAGGAGGAGATGTAGTATGTGATTGACAGGTACTATTATGCTACCGGATTGACTCCAGACACGAGTGTCGAAGACTATTGAAGCTTTCATTGCAAGTGTATTGTAAACCATATTCAGGTTTGATAATACATTGTGTAGGTTTCTGAGTTTGGGGTTTTCACCCGATAAGGGTTTTCCCCACGATATTTCTTGTCTCTCTTCTTCTATCTTCTTTCTAGTTCTATGTTTATTGCTGCAATATCTCTGTTATATGTTTCATGTTACTGTAATTGTAAAGATTAAATTGAATTTACATAGCTCTCCCCTCATTAGATTAGTGTAGGAAGTGATTTCCACACACCTAGCTTCCTTTCAGTTGGTATCAAAGCTTGATCACCTTTGGTCCTAGTTGTTGGGTAGGGGTTTTTTGAGCTGATCTTAAGTTGAGTGGGAGTCTGTGCAAAGTATTTTGAATCTTATTGCAGCAAGAAGATGGAAAGCACATCCGGAAGGATAGAGGTGGAGAAATTCAATGGCACTAATTTCGAGCTGTGGAAGCTCAAGATGGAATACATGCTTGTTGATTGAGACCTCTAGGAAACTATTAGTGGAACAAAACCAGCTGCAATGTCACAAGCTGATCTGGATCTCAAGGATTGGAAGGCTAAGGGTCTCATAAGACTTAGTCTTTCTGATTTTGTCTTGTTAAATGTCCATGAGGAGGCTACTGCAAACTTGCTTTGGAAGAAGCTGGGAGATGTGTATAAAGCCAAATGCCTGGTTAACAAACTTTTTCTGAGAAAGAAGTTGTATTCTCTCTGAATGGAGGATCTGTTGCAGAACATATGAATGCTTTCAACATGTTGGTTGCACAATTGGCATTTGTTGGTGTGAAGATGGAGGAGGAGGATCACTGTATGACCTTGCTTTGTTCTTTGTTAGACTCGTGGGATCATCTTGTCATGGATATTGGAAGCACCACAACCACATTCAAAATGGATGAAGTGGTTTCTTCGCTGTTGTCTGAAGAGATGTGCACAAAGTCTTCTAAGGCAGCCAAAGAGGCCCTTGCAGTTGGTGGAAGACCCAAGTAGAAAGGGAAAAAGAAGGACAAGAAAGCTAAGAAGGGTAGATCCAAATCCCGTGGGAGATCCAAATCTCCTAGAAAGTCCAAGGCTCTCTGTTGGAACTATGGTAAATCTAGGCATTTCCAAAAGGAATGCAAAGAGGAAAAGAAAAAGAAGAAGAAGAACCCAAATTCAGATTCTGACAAGTCACAAGATGATGGTGATGCTTTCACTGCAGCCTTGGCAACCCATGCATCTGATGATGTGAGGCTGATTGATTCTAGTGCATCATTCCACATGACCTCACATCGAGACTAGTTCACTAAGTATGAGGAGTTTGATGGTGGAAGAGTGTACCTAGGTGACAACTCTCATCTAAAGATTGTTGGTCATGGAAGAGTCTCTATCTGATTCCCTGATGGATGAGTGAAGGGGATCTCTGGGGTTATGCACATCCTAGGCTTAGCATGGAACCTACTTTATGTAAGTATGTTGAATGATGCAGGTGTGCAGGTTGTCTTTTCGAAAGAAGGATGCAAGATGACTAGAGGAGCTATGGTGCTTGCTAAGGGTACCAGGAGAGGTACTCTGTTTCAGTTAGAGGAATGCATTTCACAATGCAATAGTTCTTCTAACTCAAGAAAGAGGGCAGTAGTCACTTCATCCCCACCATCTGAATGAGCAGTTAAGAAATCTGTTGTATATAGTCCTGATGGTTGTATTCATGCCTTGGAAGGTAAGCTTCCTACTGAAAAGACAATGTTATGGCATAAGAGATTTGGCCACATTGGTGAGAAAGGTCTTAGAACCCTGAAAAATAAAAACCTCATTGAGGGGTTAGATGATTGTAATCTTGAGTTTAACTTTTGTAAACATTGCATATATGGAAAACAAAACCATGTTCAGTTTTATTTGAGTTCTCATAAGTCTTCTAGTGTGTTGGACCTTGTTCATTCTAATGTATTTGGTCCTATTAATGTTCCTTTGTTATCAAAATCTGTATATTTTGTATCTTTCATAGATGACTACAGTAGAAGGACATGGATTTATTTTGTCAGAAGCAAATATGAAGTCTATAGTAAGTTTAAGGAGTTTAAGGCCTTTACTGAAAATTAGACTGGTAAAAAGATTAAATGTTTGAGAACTGACAATGGTGGTGAGTTCTGTTCTATAGAATTTGATAAATATTGCAAGGAACTTGGGATTGAAAGACATAAGACAACTCCATACACCCTGTAGTAAAATGAAGTTGTAGAGAGGATGAACAGGACACTGATGGAGAAGGCTAGGAGTATGCTTAGTGGAGCTGGCCTAGAACAAAAGTTTTGGGCTGAAGCTATTGCCACTACTTGCTATCTTGTAAATAGATCTCCTACATCAGCTCCTGTTGGTAAGACACCCATGGAGGTGTGGTCTAGTGGAAATCCTTCAATAAGGCATCTTCATGTTTTTGGTTGTGAGGCATATGCACATGTGCCTAGGGAGAAGCGGTCAAAATTGGAGAACAAGGCTATTAAGTGTATCTTCATTGGCTATGGTGTCGATGTGAAAGGATACAAGCTTTGGGACCCTGTGGCTGAAAAAGTGTTGTATAGAAGAAGTGTCATCTTTAGAGAGCTAACACCTTCTTCCACTATTTTACAGCCAGAAGAAAAAGAAAAGAAAGAGGATATTGTTCAGTTTCCTACTACCCCTGAGAAGACTAAATAGAAAGACAATGTTGGACCTGATGATGAGGAGAGCTCTTGCAGCTCTGAAAGCTCAGATGAAGAATTTGAACCTCAACCTTAGCTCTTGAGGAGGTCTACATGAATAAGAAAGCAACCTAAGAGGTTTGGTTATACATTGCTTGATTCTAGTTATGCTTTTGCTTTGCTTACTAACAGTGATGAACCTAGTATTGTATCAATGGATATGAAAGATGCATTTTCCTAGAAGAAGGCCATGGAGGATGAGATGGATTCTTTGGAAAAGAATCAAACTTGGGACTTGGTGCCTTTGCCTCCTAAACGGAAACCCGTTGCATGCAAATGGGTGTTCAAGAAGAAATTTGGTGTAGATGGCAATGTTGAGAAGTATAAGGCCAGATTGGTTGTGAAGGGGTATTCACAAGTGGAGGGTATAGATTATGGTGAGATCTTCTCTCCCATTGCAAAGATGACATCCATTCGATTCCTGTTATCTCTTGCAACAGCTTATGACTTAGAGGTAGAATAGATGGATGTGAAGACAACTTTCCTTCATGGTGATTTGGAGGAAGAAATCTGCATGTCACAGCCAGAGCATTACATGGTGAAAGGTAAATAAAATTTGGTTCACAAGTTAAAGAAGTCTTTGTATGGTTTGAAACAGTCTCCTAGGAGGTTCTTGTTGATAACTGAGAGGGGGGGGTGAATCAGTTATCCTAATTATTTCTTCTTTTGAACTTTCTTATTAATCAAAGTAGCATTGAATCAAACAAACAAACATTACCATGAAATGAGAAACACATGACATAGTATTTTTGACGTGGAAACCTGGTTAAGGGAGAAAACCACGGGGTGATTAACCCAAAGATTATTCTCTGTTAGAAGAATAAGGAATTACAAAAATGGCACTTGCCAATTAGGGCTCACTGCCCGAGCACACTGCTCACAAAGAGGCACACTACCTACAAGGAGACACACTGTCTACAAAAGAATGTTATACAATACTTGAACTGATTGGAAGCATCTACATATGCTGGAGTTCAGTTTCGGTTAGGCTCAGTATACTGATCTGCTGCACTTCATCTTTCCTCTACTCTTTATTCTGCTTTCCTTTCACATACCGGATCTTTCTTACTGCTTCTGCACTGCTCTACACTTATTCGCATACACCATACCACAACTACACTTTTCACAACAAAATCCATCCTCTATTTATATCCGCACTAGTGATTTCATTATCTTTCTAGTCGGCACCCAGAATAGTCTATCTTCTCACAAACTCTGTTCTGTCGGCTGAATCCTTGCATATCAAGTAATGCGGATCAAGCATATACTTGTAGATGTCATTAATCATGTCAGCCAAACATGATTCATGCCTTCACAACCTTTACCATCAATAGTAGCACATCCGGAAAATAGTCTGATACTCTGTCAGTCAGTTCTTCCTCTGTTCTCACTGTCTCTCAGGAATCCGATACTCAACTATTCATATCTTTTTCCTTGTCCATCACCGGAGGCTAAATCCTTAGAATATACTACTCAAGGTAGTCCTCTTGACTTCCCCAAATCCGCATTGCACCAAGACACTTCCTCTGAGAGATCCGGACCAATCTGTCGGACCTTGCCACATGCTCTGTTCTTGTTCACCGGACCACAACAATCTTCATTCTGACTTCCGGTAGAGACACACCATGACTTGCGGATATGTGGGATGACCTTTGTTGCCATCAATGACAACAACCATGAATACATATAGTGTCTCTTGCCAACAATCTCCCCCTTTGGCATTGATGGCAACACTTAGTGAAAAATGACTAAGTGTTTACACTGTGCTCCCCCTTGGCTGATGCTCTATCTTTATATACAATTTCTGGAACTCCTCCTTAGTTGGATTCCTCATTTTTCACTGTTCCTCACTCCCCCTTTGACATCAATGGCAAAGGGTAGGGTCCGCACACCAAAATTTTCAAAAATTTACTATACTTAGCCGCATATTACATACTCACATAAACTGAAGAATGTCTGCAAAGGATGTCTTCAATTGGACCAGTTCAGTAGTCCAACTTTGCTTCATTCTATCCAAAATTGAAATGTGAGCACTCAACAAAAATGCAAAAGCTTCTGCCCTCTTGAGATCTGTCGGATCATTTGTTTGGGCTGTAGTCTGAGCATCACTGATGGCCTCATGCATAGTTTCTAACTTAGGGATTATAATCCTTCTAAGTTCTCCCATCCAGTTAGTTATATTCTTCCTTTCCTTTTCAAAGTTCTTTATTGCATTTGTGATTGCAATAGTTTGACATTCTTGATTTACTATGGAGGAAGAGAGAGGATCAAAACTTTGAGACAAACTTTGTAGTTTGTCCTGTTCCTCTTTTATTTTCTTATCAATTTCTACTGTTGCCTTTGACCAGGAGATACAAAATTTGTAAATGTCACCGCCATCCTTAAGAGCATTTTCTAAGCTCTTTATTCCAATACTCATATTTCTCCTATCATTAGAGATTAATCCTAGTACTTCTGAAAATCTTTTATCCAAAAATTCCTTCCGGACCTTTTCTTCAGCTGATTTATCTAGAGAATCAAAATGTGTATCAACACTGCTGACTAAGGTTTTGAGATTACTGGAAGAGGAGGCTGTCGGATCTATCTGGACTGATGGCATAATCTTTTCAAGCACTCCGGAAGCAGCCTCTATCAACTCACAGTCTTCCATATGAGACTTTAGGAGTTTTTCATTTGCCTTAGCATTTACAAATGAAGTTATCTTCATTGTCTGTACCGGAGAGAGGGAGTCAAAGTTGAATGGACCTCTTAGAAGCTCCGGTTCATCAATCTCTATTATTTCTTGGCTCAGAAATTTTTGAACAGTTTTTGTAGTGTCTCTTGCCGGAGACAGATGTTTCTTCTCTTCTGCAGTTTTGTCCTTTGGAGTCTTTTCTCCTTCCACATTCTTACCACTTTCAGTTGTGGTTTTCTCTGTTGGAATCTTCTCTTTCTCTGCATCCTTGGTGCTGTCAACCTCTTTTTCTTTTACTGCTGCTTCTTTCTCCTGTAAAATCTCTTCTTCTTGGGATCCGAAGACTATAGGGGAAGCCGAAGGAGAGATGTTAGTCTGTTCAAGGGCCACTTCTTCTAGAGCAGATGATTCCAAGTCCACAGTTGTTTCTGCACCTAAGTCCTCTACAATAGGAAGATTAAACCTTTTGAAGGCCTTCCGGAGGATCTCTTCTGTCTCTATGGCCACCTTGTCAGTCTCACCAAGCATGAGTTGATTCATTCTTGCTTTACTACTGAACTCATCTTTGCAGTCTTTGAATATTATGTTCATTGTCTTGGGATCAATTTGAGGATATAGCTGAATAGCTATCTGCTCCTGGATCTCAAGATCTTTTGCCTGAGCATTATTCTTTCTTATTTCTAATTCCTTTTTTAGGCTTTTAGGAATTAGAGATATGATCTCAATGAAAGCCTTATTGTATATGTTCAGATACTTGATTGTGGCTTCCTGCAGAATCTTTTGGTCAGCCTCATTGTAGTCATCATAGAATTTAGTCATTGGTTGAAGGTTTCCATCCACCATGACTGACTTGATTACACTCTCTAGAGACAGGGTGGGCTTTTCAACAAATACCTCTGCCATTTCTTCCTTGTCTTGGCCTGTGGAGGGTTTACCGGATCCTTTCTTCTTCTGTTTCTTTATTTCTTTTACCCCCTCATCTGATTCTGTTTCCTCTTCATCTTTCTGATTTCTGTAAGCCCTTGTGGCTTTTATTTTAGATCTTTTCTCTCCTTTACCGGATGTCTGACCTTCCGGTTTTGACATTTTTGAGCCTTTGGTTGTGACAGGTGTAGATCCCTTTGATGATCTGGTCCGGGTTGAGGTTTCCACTAGAGTACTTTTCTTGCTTTTCTTTTCTGCCTCTTTCTTCTCTTCCTCAGCCTTTCGCCTCTTTTCCCGGTTGACATCAAGTGCCTCCTTTGGGATGCCTAGGCCTTGAGCAATATGCTCTACTTCTTTTCTCACCTTCCTCTTGATCTCCGGTTCTCTGAGTTCAACATGGATTTTTATACTTAGTTCCTCAAATGTTCCGAACCTTTCTGCCTTTGGATCTTTAGGCTGACTAAGCATGTGTTGAACATGCAGCTCCACTATCTGTTCATCCACTTCATACCCCATGGGCATGATCCACACAGTTCTTGGTTCTACTACCTCCATTAGACACTGATCTGTTTCTACCATAAAACATACTGTGTCTTTGTACTTTTCAACAAGAGATTGGGGTATTCTTTCTCTTGCATGCATCATGCTCTAGAAGTTCTTGAAATATCCCCATAGAGCTATTTTTCTTTCTTTGGCATCCCCAAGTCCATGCAAATAATCTTTGATTTGGATGGCAACTGGTCTGTCATTCTGCCATATCCATCCACTGGATCCAGGAAGCTCATTCATGTAATAAAAGAAGAGACAAAGGATCAAATTGCCATACTTGAAGGAGTTTTTCTTGTCCTTCTTGATCTTCTACAGATTTTCAAAAAGTTGGTTTACAAGAAGCTCACACAAGTCATAGTCTGCATTCTCCTTTAGCATTTGATAAGCTGTGTAAATTGTAGTTCCCGGTACTGAATTTTCCCTACTAGAGTGATAGATCTCGTAACCAATTATCATAGATGCAAATTTGACATCCGGTTCAGTGATGTCTTCAACTGTCATAGCTCTCTTATCAAACTTAGATCTGGTTGCATCACTAACTGTCTGATTTTTGACAGACTTGAGAACAGGTAATCCACCGGATGAGTGCAGACCGGTTACAGCCCTAATTGCATCTTTGGTGGTCTTGAAGGGCTTGTTCAACCATAGGAAGTTGTCATGCACTCTACTTAGTACATATCGGACCCATTCATCTTCTTCAAAACAGGGGAAATGGATGCACTATGCAAAGTGTTTATCCCGGATGGCTTTGTACTGAGGTTTAATCTCAAAGGAGTCATCTATCAACTGTTTGTGATAGATATCCATCAATTTTGATTCTCCAAAGTCTTCAAAATTTGCATGAATGTAAACCCTAATGTCCTCCATATGCAATACACCATGCGGAACACTAGAGAAGGCTCCTAGTGGATCTACCTCCAAAGATTTGTATGGATGTTTCTTGAATGTGGGGCGAGGTCTATCAGAGATCTTAACTATATTCAGAGTAGCCATTTTTTTTTAAAGATTTGCAGTGAGATATTGAAAACAGAAAATACCTTATGCGCCTTCGGTTACACGGAGTGGTTTAATTGATTTCTGTATGTAATGACTTCTGCAGGAGATCTTTGGTGAGTTTGATGAATCTTGTTGCAGAGCTCCACTTTTCACGTCTTCTTGAGTGTAGAATGAGCAAGTGATTTATGAGAAATCCCTTATATTGCTCCGCAAACCCTAATATCTGATGGCAATAAATGCTTGACCTACATTATTCTGGTTTACCTTATTCAGATAATTTGGAGTACCAGATTAGTCCTGATCTATGAACATCATGTAGATCTTCTAACTATGAATAAATCAAGATGATACATCACAAGGACATCCCAAACATTCTGTCCAATCCGCAGAATAAGACAATGCACTTCCGGATCTCTCCGGACCTTTTTGTAATCCTCTGTCATTCCGGAGCATCTCCCGAAACAGGTCTTATTTGATCGATCACAACTTCTTCACATTTTCATGCGGACCTCTGAAATCTTATCTGGATCATCTCAAGACTTATATATTCAAACCCTTTACTCCGCATCTTGTGCCACATCCGGCACCACTTGATTGGCTGGGGGAACAGGATTTTCTTTGAGTCTCCCCCTGAGCTAGAGCTCACTTTTTAATTTCTGGAAGAAATATCAGCACCAGAGTCTGGTGCGGATCTAACCTCTACATTCTCTGAACTTTTCTTTACCCAAATCTTGTTCATCTGATTCCTAACTTCATCCACATTCATCTTTTGTTTACCCTTGTCTTGATTCTAATTATACACTGGACCTCTTTTGTCCTGATTCTTGCTTCTGCAGACTTTTGCATTATGACCAGACCTATTACAGATTTGGCAAATAATATTTCCTTGCATATTTGACTGATAACCTCTTGATCTGCATTGATTAGCCATATGACCTACTCTATTGCATGCAAAGCATCTACCAATGAATGATTTGTTTATTTGCATATTTCTGCATTCATGAGACTTGTGTCCATACCTTTTGCAGTTAAAGCACTATCTGGAGAAGAATGAATTAGTCTGATTCATTCTCTTTCTGCACTGATTAGCTTTGTGACCAAAGTGATTGCAGCTGTGGCAGTATCCATTGAAAGATGGATATCTTTGAGCATTGGGCTGTCTTACCGGAGGTCTTCTAGGCCTATTCCTTGGATTTTCTGATCCAAAATTCTTTTGACCGGATCCAGAGCTTTCTCCTTTCTCATATCCCAAACCATACTTGTCATCTGCCCTCTTTTGACTTCCAAGAAGAACTTCAAGTTGAGTAGAACTTATCTTGAATTTCTCTTTATAGTCATTTGTTGTTTGAAGATCTCTTTTGAGAGAGACAATTTGATCCTCAAGTTTTTCTTCATTATCTTTGGCATCTTCAAGATCAGATTCAAGATGTCTGATAATCCTATCCATCTGGAGGCAATCTTCTGATTTCTCTTTAAGAGATTGTCTTAGATTGTCTTCAGCTTTTCTTTTCTCTTCAATCTCTTGAGTAAACTTTATAACTCCTAATTCCATTTCATGTCTTACCATAATGACTTCTTTTGATAACTTTTCACATAACTTGGTTTTCTCAGTCAATTCTTCATTTGTATTACTTTCTTCACTTTGTCTTGCCAATTGTTGGAGCAGCTCCTTTCTCTTTTTCATAGAGAGACTTAATTTGTCCTTTAGTTCTCTCATGAATTCATCAGCCTGTTTGAGTCTTTCTTTTAATTCATTGACTTCAGAGTTTGACTGTTCAAGATCCTCAAGGGCAGTCTTGAGTTGCTCCCTTAAACCATATGCATCCATTTGAACTCCCAGATCTTCCTCAAGCTGTTAGGCTCTATTAGGAGGAACTTAGCTCTGATACCAATTGTTGATAACTGAGAGGGGGGGTGAATCAGTTATCCTAATTTTTTCTTCTTTTGAACTTTCTTATTAATCAAAGCAGCATTGAATCAAACAAACAAACATTACCATGAAATGAGAAACACATGACACAGTATTTTTGACGTGGAAACCCGGTTAAGGGAGAAAACCACGGGGTGATTAACCCAAAGATTATTCTCTATTAGAAGAATAAGGAATTACAAAAATGGCACTTGCCAATTAGGGCTCACTGCCCGAGCACACTGCTCACAAAGAGGCACACTGCCTACAAGGAGACACACTGTCTACAAAAGAATGTTATACAATACTTGAACTGATTGGAAGCATCTACATATGCTGGAGTTCAGTTCTGGTTAGGCTTAGTATACTGATCTGCTACACTTCATCTTTCCTCTACTCTTTATTCTGCTTTCCTTTCACATACCGGATCTTTCTTACTGCTTCTACACTGCTCTACACTTATTCGCATACACCATACCACAACTACACTTTTCACAACAAAATCCATCCTCTATTTATATCTGCACTAGTGATTTCATTATCTTTCTATTCGGCACCCGGAATAGTCTATCTTCTCACAAACTCTGTTATGTCGGCTGAATCCTTGCATATCAAGTAATGCGGATCAAGCATATACTTGTAGATGTCATTAATCATGTCGGCCAAACATGATTCATGCCTTCACAACCTTTACCATCAATAGTAGCACATCCGGAAAATAGTCTGATACTCTATCAGTCAGTTCTTCCTCTGTTCTCACTGTCTCTCAGGAATCCGGTACTCAACTATTCATATATTTTTCCTTGTCCATCGCCGGAGGCTAAATCCTTAGAATATACTACTCAAGGTAGTCCTCTTGACTTCCCCAAATCTGCACTGCACCAAGACACTTCCTCTAAGAGATCCGGACCAATTTGTCGGACCTTGCCACATGCTCTGTTCTTGTTCACCGGACCACAACAATGTTCATTCTGACTTCCGATAGAGACACACCATGACTTGCGGATATGTGGGATGACCTTTGTTGCCATCAATGACAACAACCATGAATACATATAGTGTCTCTTACCAACAATTCTACTTGAAGTTTGATGCCTTTGTGTTGTCAATTAGATTTGTGAGATCAAAATCAAATCACTATGTGTATTATAAGTTTGATGGTGATCGTATTCTCATTGTTGCACTGTATGTTGATGATATGTTGCTCATTGGGAAGGGTAAGAATATGATTTCTAATTTCAAATCTCAGTTGTCAGCACAGTTTGAAATGAAATATTTAGGGGCAGCCAGGTACATTCTAGGAATGGAAATTAAAAGAGACAGAACTAACAGAAAACTTTGGTTAAGCCAGAGTAAGTATGTGAAGACCGTGTTGGATAGGTTCAGCATGGCAGATTGTAGACCATTGTGTGTTCCTGTTTCTTTGGGAACAAAGTTGTCTATTGAGGATTGTCCAAAATCTCCTAGTGAGGTAGAGGACATGACCAGAGTACCTTATGCTAGTGTTGTTGGCAGTTTGATGTATGCTATGGTCTGCACAAGACCAGACATTGCCCAAGCAGTGGGAGTCCTTAGTTGATTTATGGCTAATCCTAGATGGGTACATTGGGATGCAGTTAAGTGAGTGTTCAGATATTTGAAGGGTACTTCTGAGTATTCCATATGCTATCATGGTAATGTTACAGGACCTCTGCATTTTGTTGGTATTCATGGATTTGTGGATTCAGATTGGGTAGGTGACATTGACAGCAGGAGATCCACCAGTGCTTATGTGTTTACACTGTTTGGTGGTGCTATTAGTTGTATGAGTAAGCGACAACCTATGGTTGCTTTGTCCACGATAGAAGTTGAGTATATGGCAGCAACTCATGCTTGTAAGGAAGCCATTTGGCTTAAGAGATTGTGTTCAGATATTGTTGTTGATGCAGGTCAGATTACGATCAGTTGTGACAGTCAGAGTGTAATTTGCCTTGCGAAGAATCCAACTTTCCATGCCAAAACAAAGCATATTGATGTACAGTTTCACTTCATGTGAGACATGGTAGAGGATGGGAAGGTAAATTTGGAGAAGGTAGATACTTTGAAGAATGTTGCAGATGCATTGATGAAGCCAGTGGGCACAAAGAAGTTCAGATGGTGTTTGAAGTCTATGGGCCTCTCGACCTATAACAGTTAAATCATGTTATTCTATTAGCTCTTACAAGGTGTTCGACAAGTGGGAGAATGTTGGGAATTAAGGTGTCTCAACCTTGGTAATTCCTTGCATTATTTATGATTGTATTTATTTATTCATTGCCTATGATGTAAATTAATTGTAAATTCCATATTGTCATTTTGTGGGATGTGGCACGATGATGTGTCATCCTACATGGAAGATGACAACTTGTAATTTTGTCCTCACATGAGGAGATAGGTGTCCCACTTTGTGGTAGGAGTATTTTTCCATGTGTCAGCATCTTGGATGTTGTGTAAGGGAATGTTGACCAAAACAGGTTATGACAGATTCCTATGACGAAGTTATGACATGTAAGTGTCAGAAATAGAAGCTTGTAAGATAGGTGAAGACATGTGTCAAGGAGCATCTTTGAAAAAGGCATCTTTAGGTGCCCCAAGGTGGACTATGACATGTTGTAAGATAATATGCTATTTATAGCCTCTGTATGACAGATTCTCTTACAGCTTAAATTGTAACTGCTATGACAAATTCTATGACAATCGTAAGAGTCGTAAGAGCATCTGTCATAGCCCATTTTGGGAATAGGTGACCTCTTTGGGATGGGAGATGTGGACAAGTGTCAGATGCATCTTACAATGTTGACCAAGTGTCCATAGGCATGGGTTTTGGGCCATGAGGCTAAGTTGGACGCCCATTCCAAGATAGAGCCAATTTTGCCTTGTATATTCTATATAAACAGGTGCTTGGAGGAGGAGATGTAGTATGTGATTGATAGGTACTGTTATGCTACCAGATTGAATCCAGACACGAGTATCGAAGACTATTGAAGCTTGCATTGCAAGTGTATTGTAAACCATATTCATTTTTGATAATACATTGTGCAAGTTTCTGAGTGTGGGGTTTTTCACCTAATAAGGGTTTTCCCCATGATATATCTTATCTCTCTTCTTCTGTCTTCTTTCTAGTTCTATGTGTATTGCTACAATATCTCTGTTATATGTTTCATGTTGCTGTAATTGTAAAGATTAAATTGAATTTACATAACTCTTCCCTCATTAGATTAGTGTAGGAAGCGATTTCCGCATACCTAGCTTCCTTTCACCTTGTGTATTTTCTCTCTACCTTAATGTGCTTGATATCGGTAAGTGACATCAACCACCTTAAGGTGGGGGCATATAATGGTATATGTCTGATGATTTTGGCACTAACAAAGCATGTTTGTAAGCCCTCTCTACGAGGTAGGATGTTATATCTCTTGAGCTAGTGCGCATCCTTACCTAAATTGCAATCAAAAAACCCTCTCCGTGAGGTAGGATAACATATCTCTTGAGCTAGTGCGTATCCTTTTATACAAAGCCCTTCTGTGGAAGGTGGGATGGTGTATCTCTTGAGCTAGTGCACATCCTTTTATACAGAGTCCTTATCGGGAGATGGGGTTGGATCTTGAGCTATCCTCCCTTAAGAGTGTCTTTGGCGGTTGTTGTGGCATAAGCCCAACCATTAGGTGTGTCTACAACATGTTTTAGATGGTGGGACTCAGCAATAAGCTCCTTCCATCTCCCATGTTTGTCTTGTTTAAGACATATAGTATTTCTATGGCATGCTATATGATGCTCGTGTTTTCTATGTGTCTTCCATGTGTTTTCCTCTGTGTGTGGTATCAAGGGTGTGGCGATGAGTCCCCCCACACTTGGGTTTTGTTTGGCATGTTTTCCCCCTAGTGTAGTATCAAGGGTGTAGTGATGAGTCTCGCCTACACTTTGGGTTTTGTATTGTGTTTTTGCAGTGTAGTCTAAAGTTGTGTGGCGATGAGTCCCTCCCTACGCTCTATGTGTTTTGTGTGTTTTTGCATGGTCTAAATTTGTGCGGCGATGAGTTCCTCCCCATGCTGTGTGTTTGTTTATTTTAATTAGCATTATATATATAATTGCTTAATCATGTCTCTTATTCGTGTATTCATCGTGTTTTGTGTGACTGCTCTCATGTTTTCATTGTCTTTTGCATGTCTTTAATATTATCTTCTCCATGTTTTGCATGCTTCCTACTATCTTCATTGTGTCTTGTGTGTCTTCAATGTGTCTTGTAGTGCTTACCTGAAATTGGGGGCTAGAAATAGTTCCTCAATTTTGGTGCATGCCTTAGCTTAATGTGCCTGGCGTGTTTGATGTGTTTTCAACCGTACTTTAATGCACGTATGGGTTGTAAGATCATGCATACATTAAAGTGGGGGATAAATGTTATGTCATAAAATGTCCCTCTAGGACTTTTACCTCCTAAGTTTAGCTCCTACGTCTCCTTAGTTTAATCATGCATGTGTAAAACTTATCCCGGAGAAAAATTCCCTGAAACCCATGACAAATGGGGCTTAGGGGCCTATCTTAATGCTTAATCTAAACCAAAAATAGGCCTTTGGACTTGGGAACTTGTGCCCTAGTCCAGACCTATTTTATCAGGATCCAAATTTAAATTGTTGGCAAAGTGACCATTAAAAGGTTTCCCTTTGTCGGCTTTTTCAATTTGAATTACAAATGTTAGCAGGAATGCATATATAAACATGTTTAGGACTTCATTTTAAACCTAGATGGATAATGAGAACTTGTGATATTGAGCTAAATATATTCAAGGCTTTCATTATGTTGTAGAGCAGTATTGTATTGTGTTTGTATATGTTTTGTTGCAGATTTGGTTTCATCAATCTATCTCCTCATGGTGTGAAAGATCTCCATTTCCTCATGAAGACTTCACCTCCAAGGTGACATTTACTTTGTGTTTCAATCTATTTCATCATTTGCTTTTTCCTCTATCCACCAAGGACACACACTCTATCTAACAATGGTGTTGAAAGGCTTGAATGCCATTTCGGGGCTTGACCAAGGCAAGCTCCTAAACACCACAACCCCCAACCCCTCTCTTGTGATTGAAGGTTACAGGTGTGGAATCTTGTGCAGAGGAGTTGCAAGAGATCAAGGAAGAGGATAAAGATTTGGGATCTGAAGAAAACAGTGAAGAATATTCCTTTTTGGACAAGGGCGCCCGCCCCTATGTCCTCCAGATTATCGTTGTCGGAAACTCTGAAGCAGGTTGCATACTTTATCACCTTACATTTCTAGATCCACAGAAAAAGTTATTTATTGGACTAGGGTGCCTGCCCCAGTGTCCCCGAAGGTTTCGCTTTCTAGAATCTAAATTTTGGTATGTTTCTAATTTGCATTTAGTGCCTTCATGTGCGATCATTTGTCGTATTTCATCTATTTGTTTATGATTTCATATAATTAGGGTTTAAGGCTTAATTGGATTAGGGTTTAACAAATTATCAACATATTCCAACTTTCCTTATCATTTCAAAGTGACACCAAACATGTAGCTAAGTCCTCTTGCAAGAGAAGTGACTTAACTCTGTTTATGTCCTTGAATTATTATATGTGAAAGGTGGGTTTGATTTAAATCTATCTAAAATGCTACCTCAACATCATCATTCCCACTTTTCCTATATAACAGATACAATCCATTTCCACCAGATATCTAGCAACTTTTTGTTGAACACAATGTAATACTAAGATGGGGATGAATCAATATTCCTTAAAACTTATTGCATAATAGATCCTTTCAAGCAAATGTAACAATTATACCATGAAAAACATAAGAGCACACACACATGACACAAGATATATGTGGAAACCCAAGATGGGAAAAACCACAGTGAGTCAGCTACTTGGATCTACTGTCCAAATCTAGCCTCACAAAATAAAATGAATCTGACAATGATCTTTATGGGCACCAACCCAAAGGAGACATCAATCCCCTAATTTATGAGAACCAACTCCCTGTTATAATGTATTAAGGGCACCAACCCTAGAAAGACACCAATCTTCTAATGTGCTACAACACATACAACATATATCAAATAAGGCATCAACCTCTTACAAGATACAAATACTATATCAAACCTCTGTAAATGAGTATATTGAACTAATTTTGATTTGTTGTTACTAACTTCACATACTCAACCTATGTAGCTTGATGATAAGTTAATTATGTTGTTACCTTCACATCAACTGCATCATACTCAATCTATTGTCACACTGCATTTTGTTTGCATTCAACAACCTAGTTAACACATCTTCATACTTGATCTCTAATGCTACTACATGAAGTACATCATCTTGTCCAATCTTTCACACAAATGAAGCCCTAACTCATGTAGTATGGAGATCAAACTGGTATTTGGAAGTCTATTTATTGATTTTCCTTTTTCGCTTGCACACTTGCCTTCACAGTCTTTCTCTGTTCATTTCTCTCAAATGAAACCCTAACCCTAGCAGTATTGGAATTACAATGATTACATATTGCTTCTTCTTTTATGATTGTTCATTCCTTGCTCGCACACACACTTCCACTTCCATTACATGCAAATCATGAATTGTATTTATACAAGGCTTGTCTTTAATGTTTGGCAAGGTCGGCTTCATATACTTCAATATCTATATTTTAAATTTACACGTTATATGACTAATGTCAGCCTCCTCAAGCAACATTTAAATCTTTAGTTTAAATAATCTCATATCCTCTAGTTGGTCAAAACTACCATATCATAATTGTTCTTAGGCGGCTTAAAGAATGAACCAATTTGCATTCATAATTCTATCTAGCTTGAATTCCAAAGAGTCTTACTCCACTTGATTCAGTAAACGTTTGCACTATAGTTGATATATCTCTGAGATTGACTTGAAAGACTTGATAATATTAATTGAAAATAGTTCCTTCTCTACTACAGTACCTTCTCCATTTGTCGGTATGTCTAGGACAGCTCCTGTTGCCATGACTTGGTCTGCTTCTATCATTATAACTTACTCTGATTCTATTGCTAGGAACCTTGGTTTTGAGTAAATCAACAAGTATTGAAGGCAATTTCTTTTCTATTACCATCGCATCTCTATTTGCAACAATTGTTCTTGTCGCCATGACTTGCTTAGCTCCTATCGTCTGGACTGAAAGAGAGCCAAATCCTATGTTTGTGTCTCTATGATTGTTGTTCTTAAGGTGCATTCAGAACCAGCATACTCAACATTGAAATAACAAACCATCAAACGTTTGATGCCACTGTTATCCAAAACAAACCATCTACATTGTCTTCAGTAGGAGCAATCTGCACTATTTTTTGTCGGAACAATCTACATTGTCTTCTTGTAGAGAGAATCTGCACTATCTTCCAACCTAATCCAATACCATTAACAAGTTTTCTTGAAGTGTCTACTCGGCTTGTAGCACTTGATAGACTATGTTTGATCCATTACCATCCTTAGAGCAATTATATCAGAGAGAACATTTGCACACTGTCCTCACACTATCCTATCATCAAAACATCTGCACACTGTCATGTCACCAATTGCATTGCATCTACACATTGTCCTATCATCAACACTTCATTGACCACACAACAAACAAACCAAAGTTCTTGTTGGACATTCACCTTATGATTGTCATAGTCTTTTGACCTAGAACAGTCACCCACCACATGTACATTGACTTGGAACAATCATCTTCAAGTTGCCACAAGTATCTTGACTTGGAGCAGTCACCTTATGCAACTTCTAAGACATCACTGAAATAGTCTTTCACCCCTCCTTTTACATAAATAACAACATGTCTTTATACTCTCATCTCTTCCATAATCATGCCTACCTTCTTGACATCACATGTGTATGCACCTTTGACATCAATGACAACAACTACCAACAATTTCCCCCTTTGTCATTGATGGCAAAACATAATATTCTTCTTTTGCATTTGTTCCCCCTTACTCTATCTCTCCCCCTTTACATCAATCGCAAAGAGATGCCACCCAACACACAAGTCTGACAGGGGTTTTCTTCCCCTTTTGACAAACTGTTTCAGCACTCTCTGACCATAGACCATCTGTAGAACTATGAACACTTTATCTCTCCCCCTTTGACATAAAACACCATCTGCAACACTTCTCTGATGGAAATTAATTCAAAATCACTGTGACCAAAAGACATTAATGACTTATTCAAGTTGTATAGATGTTTGATACCAACTGGTGCAAGGACTGATACTAATTGAAACAATCTACTTTCATGGTCCTTTTAAACACTTTCTCCTTTATATATCTATTGACATACTTTTATCCCTTTGACATCACATGCATACCTGCAACTGATCTGTCTTGCATACCAACTCCCCCTGAGAGGGATCTCTCCTCTATTTTATATAGATATATCCAGGGCTAATTGTATCGAACTTGATTATCTAGAGTCTTTTATCTACCTGCTCCCCCTGAGAGGTAGTCATTGTCCAATCAAGGATGAAAAATATGTGATGAAGGGGGGTAAATCATAAAACACAACAAAATAAATGGCACATAGAAAATAGAATATTTCTTTATTGATTTGGACAACTTATTACATTACAGAAGCATAAATACAATCAGAGGAATCAATCCTCCACAGGTTGTAACATGCTACAGCTACACATCACCAGGCTCTGGAATCTTCTGCCTTCTGTAACCCCAAATCAGCTAGGGTTTCTATTTTCCCACCTATTCTTGATTCTACACTTTCCCCCTTAACTCTACTACCGCCCAGGGTTCCCAAAATAGTCATAAATAGCACTTTTTAGCGGCCTCCAACTAAACTTTGAAATTTGCAACTCCCTCCAAAAGTAGGTCAACTTCTGGGAAGCATAACTTTTGATCCGGGTGTCTGATTGACAAACCGTTTTAAGCGTCAGAAAGCTCACGATGTGAAAAAGCACGCTGAAAAATCCATAAATAGAATTTTTTCAACTTTTTGAGATGTTATGGGATGTTTTAGTTCCTCGTATCTTGTTTTGGAAATTTTTAGGGGCTTTTCAGAAAACAAAAACTTTAATATCTTTCAGCTCACAAATGATCTTTGCCTGATTCCTTCACCAAAGGTCTTATATTTAAGTTATGAATCTTTTTGTAACTTTTTGCTTCAATCCATGCCCAAATGCAAACTTTCCTAAAATGGCAGTTACACTTTCCAAAATTGGCAGTTTGCTATTTTTAGCAGATTGGAAAAACTGAAAGTCCTACATCATTATTCAAGAGATTATGGAACCAAAAACACTAATTATGGAAAGAAATGAAAACAAATGCAATGATTTTGAATTAACTTCTTTTTGGGTGATGCAAGATTGCCCTTACACCACTAGATGCTCCTACATCAGACACCCAGAGTAATTTGAGAAGTGACCCTGTCACGTCTCAGGTGTTTGTGTGAGGAAAATCCAAACGGTCAACCTCTGCCTTAGACAACCAAGAAGGATCTTCAATAGGCCTTCCTTTCCATTTCACCATATATTCTTCATATTGCCTATTCCGAGTACTTCTTCCCACACGGCTATCCAAGATCTCCTCTATCTCCTCTGTTGAAGTAGATGCCAGAATACTCCATTTTTATTCTGTTAGTCCATCCTCTGTGCCACCTTCATGATATTCTGTTAAATTAGCAATGTTGAACATAGGGGAAATATTGATCCCACTCGGCATCTCTACCTCATATGCATTTCCTGAATCATGCTTCTTCAAGATTCTACACAAGCCAAATTTCTTCATTTTCAACTTATTGTATGTTCCAATTGGGAACCTTTCTTTTCTCAAGTGAACCATGACTTCATCTCCTACCTGGAACTCCTTATATCTCTTCTTCTGATCTGCCTTAGCCTTGTACTAAATATTCATCTTATTAATGCACTTTCTCACCTCCTCATGCAAATTCTTCAGATATTTTGCAAAGTCTTCAGCTTCAACACTTGTTTTTTCTATTTTGTCCAGCTTCCTTAACTCAGAAGCATTTCTTGGGCTATTGCCATATACAATCTGGAATGGTGATTTACCAGTACTCCTATTGACAGAATTGTTGTAAGTGAATTCTGCCTGTGGTAAAATCAAATCCCATCCCTTGGGCTTATCTCCTACTAAGCATCATAGCAGGTTACCTAAACTCCTATTCACCACTTCTATCTATCCATCAGTCTGTGGATGGTGTGCAGAACTGAACTTCAAATCTATTTTCAACTTCTTCCACAATGTCCTCCAGAAATAACCAACAAACTTGGTATCTCGATCTGAAACTATGCTCTTAGGTAGACCATGTAGTCTCACCACTTCCTTGAAAAATAACTCTGCAATATGAACATCATTAGTCTTCTTACAAGGAATAAAATGTGTCATCTTTGAGAATCTGTCCACCACCACAAAAATGGAATCTTGCCCTCTCTGTGTCCTTGGTAAACCAAGAACAAAATCTATACTAATATCATCCCATGGCTTCTTTGGTACAGGTAGTGGCTAATATAGACCTGTATTTTGACTTACTTCTTTCACCATCTAACATACTCTACAACTCTGAACAAATTTCCTCACATCCTACTGCAACTATGGCCAATAATAATTTTCACCAACAATAGCAATGGTCTTATCTCGACCAAAGTGTCCAGCCAATCCTCCACTGTGCTTCTCCTTAATCAAGTTCTCTCTCATGGAACTCCTTGGAATGCACAACTGGCTTCCTCTAAACAACATGCCATCTTGGATTATGAAATCCAACCATTTTGTCATGTCTAAAGTAACAGGTTTGAAACAAGCTTTCCAAGCCTCTGTAAAATCTAGATCTTCAGGATACAAACTTTTGAGCTCATCGAACCCAACAACCTCTATCTTCATTTCTATCAACAAATTTTGCCTTCTGCTCAAGGCATCTGCAACTCTGTTGGACTTCCCACTCCTGTGCTTCAAAACAAAAGTATAACTCTGCAAAAACTCAACCCATTTTAAGTGCCTTTGATTCAACTTTCCTTAACTATTAAGATACTGTAAAGCCTGATGATCAATATAAAAAACAAACTTTTTCGGCAACAAATAATGTCTCCATTTCTTCAAAGCCTGAACTATTGCATAAAATTCCTGATCATAAACAGAATACTTTTTCTTGGCATCATTAAGCTTCTCACTAAAATAGGCAATGTGCTTACCTTCTTGACTCAAAATAGCTCCTATAGCACTACCACTAGCATCACAATCTACCTGGAATACCTTATTGAAATATGTAAGTGCCAAAACAGGTTGCTCTGTAACTTTCTGCTTCAATGCGTCAAACCTTTTGTCTGCTCCTTTAGTCCATTTAAACTCTTTTCTATCCCCTCTCATTATCTCCGTTAGGGGTGCACAAATGCTACTAAAATTCTTGATAAACTTTCTATAAAAACTTGCCAAACCATGAAAAGATCGTACCTCTGTTGCACTCCTTGGTGTAGGCCATTCAATGATAGCCCTTACTTTTTCTGGGTCCATCTTAAGACCTTCCTTTAAGACAACAATACCAACTCCTTCTTTGCAAAACTACATTTCTTTAGATTAATCAGCAACTTCTCCTCCCTCAGCTTCTCTAAAACTCTTCTGATATGCATCAGATGCTCATCCCAAGTCTTACTGAAAATCAAAATATCATCCAAATAAACAATAACAAAACTTCCAAAAAATTCTTTTAGTACCTCGCTCATGAGCCGCATGAATGTGCTCGATGCATTGGTTAGCCCAAATGGCATGACTAACCACTCATACAAACCTTCCTTTATCTTGAAGGTTGTCTTCCATTCATCTCCTTCTCTGATACGGATCTGGTGATACCCACTCTTCAGGTCAATCTTCGTGAAGTACTTGGCTCCACTCAAACAATCCATTATGTCATCCATTCTTAGCAATAGAAATATGTACTTGATCATGATCTTATTGATGGCTTGAGAGTCTATACACATTCTCCACTCTCCATCTTTCTTCAGTGCTAGTACTGCAGGTACCACACATGGACTTAGGCTCTCCCTTATCAGTCCATTCCTCAACAACTCCCAAACTTGTGTGTTCAGCTCTTCATTCTCTGCGGAGGTCATTCTGTGGGCTATCTTATTCGGCAAACTGGCTCCTGTTATCAAATCCATTTGATGACTTATCTTTCATACTGGTGGTAAACCTCCTGGTACATTATCAGAGACAATATCTTGAAATTCTTCCAACATCTCTGAAACTTTTGCTGGTACATCTTCACATTTCTCTTGACTAATCTTAGGAATCAATGCATAGCAATGATGCTCATGCTTCGTACCCTCCAAAAATTTCCTACCATCTACCAAGCAAATTCTGGCAGTACTACATACCTTTTCTTCCACCTCCTTCAAGGGCTTCAACTTATGATGAACTCCATCCTTTGTTAGGGAATATGAGTTTGCACAACCATCATGGACAACGCTCCTATCATACTGCCACGACCTCCCCAATAACATATGATATGCATCCATCGGTATGATGTCACACAGCACCTCATCATGGTAGTCACCAATCTTGAACTTCACTAAACACTGCTCATTGACCAAAGCTCTATGGTCCTTCTGCAACCATGCAATCTTATATGGATGCATATGCTTTCTTCTTGTCAACTTCAACTTGTCAACCATCTCCTCTGAAACAAGATTATCAATGCTTCCACTGTCAATAATAATATCACAACACTTACCTTCACATTTGCACCTTGTGCGGAATAAACTCTTCCTCTAACTGGGTTCTTTGTCCTCATTCAACAAAGTTCTTCTGACAACTAGGGTTTCTCCCTTTTCAGCATCTTCAGAATGCTCAGACTACGCATCTTCATCTACATGTGCAATTTGTGCATTACGTTTAGGTCTTCTATTTGTCCTTCCTTGATGTTGCGAACACTCATATGCTTGATGCCCTTCTTCTCCACATTGGAAACAGGTTCCTCTAAAACCTCCTCTTCCAGGTCCTGGCCCAAGTCGGCCCCTTCCTCTTCCTCTTTGCTCACCATTGTTCTAGTCATGAGGGTGGTAGGGATTATCCCCTCTTTGATTTCGACATTTTGATCTTCATTACGGCCTCCATAGAGTCTTCCACCAGTCCTTCTGCCTTGACCCCTTCCCCTTTGCTTTCTATTGAATCTTTTATTTAGCTTCTCTTCCACCTTCAGGGAAAACTGGTACGCATCTTCTATGGTGGTCATTCTAACCAGGCTCAGCTCCTCTTGAATACTTGGCCTCAACCTATTAATGTAATAGGCTACCTTCTCCTTGTTGGCCTTTGCATGGCTTGTCCTAATAGTAATCTTATAAAACTCTTCTGTATACTCCTTAATAGACTTGTTACCTTGCTTCAGTCCTTGCAGCTTCTTCAACAAGTCCATCTCATAGTCCACAGGAATGAACTGCTTCTTCAGTTTCTCCACCATCCAATCCCATTTGGTGATCTTTCCTTTTCCTCTTCTATTCCTGTCTAATTGAACCTCCTTCCACCAAATATTTCCATGGCCCTTCAACTTTGTTTTTGCAAACTTGACCCGATCTGGGTCCTCCGCATCTTCATACTCAAAATACTCCTCCATGTCATTGATCCAATCAATAAGTTGTTCCAGATTCAAATCTCTAGAATATGTAGAAAATTCGAGCCTGGGCCTCTTTCCAATCTTAGAAATGACCCTCAACAACCTAACTTCTGCAGGATCTCCTGCAGCTTCTTGTTCTTGCTCAGATAAATCTTCTTCAGCTTCATCTTCGCTTTCTTCTCTTGTTCTTAGCTCAAACCCTCTTTGTAGCTCCTCTTGCAATGCATCGATTTGCCTTTGTAGGGCTCTAAAATGCTCTTTTGTCAAAGCATTCCTCCCAATACGATTTCTTCGTGGAGGCATCTTGATCTCCGCAGCAAACCCACAACCTCAGGTCCTAGTGTTGTCATGCCCACTTTTACCGAGTGGTCATGACATGGGAAAACCACATGTCATGCCCACATTGCCCATGTGGTCATGACATGAACCATCAAAAATCTTCCACCTGTCCCTAAAACCCTGTCGCACAAGGCAGGGAAGACAAACAAGGTGCGACACAACAGAAACGACGCCTTGTCAAGTAGATGCACACCAAGGGAAAAAACAACTTAAATCATTGAAAACTAAAAACATTAGAGAAAGGAGAAAATTAAACAACCATTCACTAGTAGTTAAGATACAATATTTACAAGAAGGTGGGAAAACAATATTGATCATTCAAACATACATGAGTGTGAGAATTCTAGAAATAAACTTTTAGATCCAACTCTAAAGCATAGCATAAAATGTAAATGGAGATACGAGGACCAATGCATAAAGATATGAACATAAAGGTACAATCAATTACATTTACCACATTATTCTATTACATTTAACAAGTAGCAGTTTAACACATTATTCCATCTCTAGTTAAGATAAAACATACACGAGTAGATGAGTCACAACATGGTTCATTCCACATACAAGAGCATCGTGAAAATGTTTAGACCAAAATCTTGATTTCCACTTCCAACACAAAGCATAGTATCAAAATGATAGCACGAGGATTCCATCATCTAGGATGGACAAGTTAGACATAATCAAAGTTATAACCAATGATTGATTTCCTGAACAACAAGAGTAAATCTTACATTAATGATAAAGTAATGCAATAGCAAGGCAAAGGCTATCCTCCAAGCACATGGAAGATTCACGTTCCAAGAATAGTTACAAGGATTAATAATAATACAAAATACATTAAAATCCATCGAGATGCCCCAACGGCTCACTGAACAATCAAGGGTACATCAAAAGATAAAGGACGTGGACCATGCCAAGTCTCCAAGGAAGTCTGTCAAAAATGAGGACCAATGGGGGATGTTGCTCACCTCCCAACCATATTGCCATCATCAAGCGCAATGGATGTCCATTGTGCCCTAGGCAACCCCCGAGCTACGGAGAGAGGAGATCATGGGACCACTCCCAACAAGACTAAACTCGCACCCAACAGGGCCTCAAGGAGGACAACATGATCATCCACATAACATAAGACATGAGCCTCACATGCCCAACACACCAACAAGGGAGACATAAAAGGACAGGGGAACTCAATACACTACAACACACAGGTATAGTTCCAAACCAACATTGAACCATAAGGACACTCATATCCCAACAAAAAGGAGAAGGAGGAAGAAAGACACAAAGGACCACAATAAGGTGCTAAATTCATACCGCTCATTCTTTTCAAAACGTTGTCCAATCGAATTAGATTCATTTAATAAGAGAAAGGACAGCACTCAAATTAAAATGTAGCCAACCATTTATGCACACTAGCTAACATTATGACACAATGGGTTGTTACTAAAATTACTAAGGTAATTCATTAGTGTGCCACACATACCTTCATATAACAATAAAATAATAAAGTAATATATTAGGTTTGCACTCTCAACCTAAAACTAAGGTAGCAAATATGGCCATTAGGGATTTAAAAAGTGCAACAATTTTCTTATCATCTTAATTGATTCTTTACTACACACCTCAGAGAAAAACTCATTTGTCTATGCATAATATTCAACATGTGATTTTATTTTTATTTTTATTTTTTTGAAATTATATTCTTAAAAGAAACGTACAATCATAACTTTAATAGAAGTACAATCTTTGGAATACTAATTTTATAATTCTCAAATGTGCTTATTATTAACCTGATAACCCACCTATAAATTTGATGAGAGTATTCTCACAGCATAACGATATCATAACAAAAGAGTCAATGCAAAACTTAACAAGAAAGTCAGCTCAAAAGAAACTTTCCTATAGCTACGAACTCAGCAGGGAAAAATTATAATAACTTTGTTTTCCTTTATTTCAAGGTCTCAAATGACACTGAAGGCACACAAAAGTTTCTCCTGGTCATCAAAAAAAAAATTTAAGGGAACATTTATATGATTTATGTCCTAAGGCAGGGGCCACTACAAAGGAGACTAAGACCAATAGGGAGAACAGAGGAAGACCCATGAGGAGATCGAGACTCATGAGGATGCACCTCTATCACCAGAAGACACACCTATTGTAGGGAATCTTCACCCTACTACTGGGCCTGTGCCCCTCCTATATTGCAACCCCCTCATCACCAAGCTATAACTGTAAATACAAAAAAATATTATCTCTGGCTTTCTGATGCCCAGCAAAACTTACAACGCTTGCATCAACTATTATTTTGTTAAGGTTCACAGTGCCCTCAGAGGGTCTATACGTTGTGCCACTCCTAAGCTTGCTACCATAACCACAACTTTAAATATTGCTCATTAAAAGAAAAGTTGAAAAACTGGAGTGCCTCATTGTTTCCACCATATTTATTTTCTACTCATTGTTTTAAATCTGTTTTGCTTGGTCTAGGTTTCATACTATTTTCAAACCTCCCTACTTCTTTGCATCTCTTAAAAATCTGCACTAGTTTACTCTTGGTTTATAACCCAAACTCAGACTAAAGAACCATTTATCTCCATCTCCATTTAAATCATTTCTCACAGCATAAAAGATAAGCGCCCATCGAAGGTGAAGACCAAGTCTAACAAACTCAATACCAGTAAGAGATTTACATTCATAATACATGGATAAAATAAATGAAAATAGGGGAATACCTCCCTGATAAAAATAATGGTGTGCAAGGCATTAGCTCTAAAATCTAGCATTGAGCTCATTACCTATGTACTTTGTGAGAAAATGGCGACACAGGGGAACATCGTGAATGATAGCACTCCATACTTCCTCCCCTCTCCATGGTCACCAACACCAGTCGTGTCCCTCATGTCCGAACATCCCCTGAGATCATGTTCTCCTTCCATCGAAGAGGTGACCCCCCCTTCCCCCAATGGCTGCTCCCCTTTTCATCCTCTTCCCCCAAAAATAAGGAAACCCTAACATATAAAAAAAAGATCTTCCTCCCCCAAAACCCCAAACTCTCCCCCCAAAAGTTCTTTTTCATACAGAAAAGCCTTCTTTTAATATAATAAAAAAAAATCAAAATTTTAAAAGACTGCATCATACGAAAAGAGAGATCTGGGACAAGCTGCCAAATCAAAATAAATAAATAAATAAATAAAATCCTTCCCCAAGAAAGACAACCCCTGAACTGTTAGAACCCCCACACATAAGGAAGTGAGATTTTAAGAAAAACTCCCCAAACCTTACATATCATGCCAATGATAATATACTTTGGTTTCAATAAAATTTACTTACATAAAAAAAAATATGCCTTAGTGTTTACAAGCACCATGGAACAGATAACTTCATCCAGGCCTAAATATGATGATCGAATGGCCATATTGAGATAATTTCCCCGTAATATACAATCCAATTTTTTTATAAAGGATTGAATCGCATGGAAGGAAAGATTTGGATAGATTGTCAAAATTTATAAACAAAACCATGATGACAAATATATTTGGTTTATATAGAATTTTACTTATACTAAAATATATCATAAGGTTTTAAGGGTGCCTTTGAATAATAACCGTCAGAAAAAAAATTGCTCGACAAGCATGGTCAACCATAAAATTTAAACCATGACTTCGAGCACTATATGCTCCTTATATAAATGCCTATCAGCTAATAGACAGACAGTATCCTACGAAAGGAAGGATTTATAGAAACATTGTCAAAATTATATGGGATTAGGATAATATACAAATATACATATATTCTCATTTAGATATGGCATAGTATTATTAAGGACGTCCTTGAATACATAACTGTCATAATAGAGTAGCTTGACAAGCAAGGTCGACTATCAATTTTAAGCTTTACATGCCAACTTGAGAGTATCATCAAACTAATGAAAACATGAAATCATAAACAAGTTAGATCATTATTAGATTTAAAATAATCATTAATGACTAACTTTTAACTCTAAACACAAAGAACATAAATCATGATTAAATCAATTATCAAAGATTAAACTAATCTAACTATGACCTAAATCCAAACTAACTTTACAACTCACAAGGGGTATCAACAAGTCATAACATCATTGCTAAAAGCAAGGGACAACACACAACAGGGTCATGCATAACACAAGGATCCAAAACACAATGATTCTGAATAAGGCAAAAGGATGAACATAGGCACTAGTATTCTATTTGCGATGATAAACTAAGGAGATAGGCGACTAACATACCACAAGAATGTGGGGTCAAAGACTTGACTGAAGGACTAGGTAAGGTGAGATGACCAAGTGGTTAAGTGGTTCCATGTCTCCTCCTCCACATCCATCCATTGGTCAAACACCTGTATAAGAATATCCTACACACTCCATTCAAAACATCAAATCCAACAATGCCATTATAGCTGAAGCAATACTAAAAGACCAAATAAGGATGTGTAACTAATCACAACTTATATTCATCTTGCAACTATATTATAGAATAATCAATCATTTTATCCTTTAATCTAGAACTATAAGAGTACTAGAGTACACACCAGTTAGGCAAGGGCAGGCCTTACAGGTGTAAACTGCCTCATGGTTGGCGATCTATCTACACACTCAGGAACCCTTGCTCTGATACCACTTGATGAAGGGGGGTAAATCATAAAACACTCAACAACAGAAATGGCACACAGAAAATAGAATGTTTCTTTATTGATTTGGACAACGTATTACATTACAGAAGTGCAAATACAATCAGAGGAATCAATCCTCCACAGGCTGCAACACACTACAGCTACACATCACCAGGCTCTGGAATCTTCTGCCTTCTGTAACCCTAAATTAGCTAGGGTTTCTATTTTCCCATCTATTATTGATTCTACACTTTCCCCCTTAACTCTACTACCCCCTAGGGTTCCCAAAATAGTCATAAATAGCACTTTTTGGCGGCCTCCAGCTAAATTTTAAAATTTGCAACTCCCTCCAAAAGTAGGTCAACTTCTGGGAAGCATAACTTTTGATCCAGGTGTCCGATGGACGAATCATTTTAAGCACCGGAAAGCTTGCTATGTGAAATATCATGTAGAAAATATGTAAATAGATTTCCATCAACTTTTCAGGATGTTATGGGATGTTTTAGTGCCTCATATCTCGTTTCAAAAAAATTCAGGGGCTTTTCAGAAAACAAAAACTTTAATATCTTTCAGCTCACAAATGATCTTTGCCCAATTCCTTCACCAAAGGTCTTATATTTGAGTTATGAAGCTTTCTGTAACTTTTCATTTCAATCCATCCCCAAATGGAAACTTTCCTAAAATGGCAGTTACATTTTCCAAAACTAGCAGTTTGGAAAAACTGAAATTCCTACATCATTATTCAAGAGATTATGGAACCAGAAACACTAATTATGGAAAGAAATGAAAACAACTGCAATAATTTTGAATTAACTTCTTTTTGGGTGATGAAAGATTGCCCTTACACCACTGGATGCTCCTGCATCAATATGTCTTGAGTTGCTCCCCTAGACGGATGCTTCAATTGCACTTTTACTTGTGAGAAGGAGTAATAACTCCTAGCTTCTGCCAAAGATATTCAAATGTATCCCTAGGGAGTGGCTTTGTGAAAATTTCTGCAATCTAATCTTTTCTGGTGATATATTCCAATTTTGCCTCCTGTGTTGCAACCTTTTCTCTCAAGAAATGATACTTAACGGGTATATGCTTGGTCCTAGAGTTCATCACTAGATTCTTTGATATATTGATGGCACTTGTATTATCACATAAAATAGGAATGGGCTCATCATATATTACCTTTATATCCTTCAATGTCTGCTTTATCCACAACACCTGGGTACAACAAGAAACTGCAGCTATGTATTATGCTTTTGCTATTGACAGAGAGACTGAATCTTGCTTCTTATTTAACCATGAAACCAACCTATCACCTAGGAAGAAGGCTCCACCACTTGTTTTTCTTCTGTCATTAGTGTTGCTAGCCCAATCTACATCTTTATATGCAGTTAGAGAGAAGTCCTTTCCTTTCTTGTACCAAAATCCATAGTCCAATGTGCTCTTTAAGTATTTGAAAATTCTTTTAACAGCCTTCACATGTGTCTCTTTTGGATCAACTTGAAACCTAGCCACCATACAAACTACTTGCATGATATCTGGCCTTGATGCAGTCAAGTATAATAGGCTTCCTATCATGGATCCATAAAGAGTCTAATCATCTTGAGGTGACTCATCACCCTTGCTAAGATGATAACCTATTACCATTGGTGTACCTACTGGTTTGCAATCATTCATAACAAATTTGTTCAATATCTTTTTGACATACTTTGCTTGTGAAATAAAGATACCCTTGTCTGATTGAGCAATTTGAAGTCCAAGAAAGAATGAAAGTTCACCTATCATAGACATCTCAAAGTCCTTCTGCATCTCTTCTGCAAACTGCTTGCACATCCCTTCATTTCCACCAAAGATAATATCATCAACATAAACTACTACTATCAACATGTGCTCACCTTCTTCCTTGATGTAAAGATTATTGTCTTCAATACCTTTCT
Source organism: Cunninghamia lanceolata (assembly GCA_027924645.1). Taxonomy (NCBI): domain Eukaryota; kingdom Viridiplantae; phylum Streptophyta; class Pinopsida; order Cupressales; family Cupressaceae; genus Cunninghamia; species Cunninghamia lanceolata. The sequence goes on from BSBN01000317.1 coordinate 5,435,173, forward strand.
TGAAGCCTTATTGGTGTAGATACTTGTCTAACCTTGCATACCATGCCCTAGGGACTTGTTTGAGACCATATAATACCTTTTTAAGTTTGCATACCAAATTCTGATCTTCTGATAGCTGAAATCCCTCGGGCTACTCAGCGTAGACTTCTTCAAGATCACCATTTAAGAATGCTGACTTGACATCCATTTGATAGAACTTGAAGTTCTTGTGGGCTGCAAATGCAAGAAACATTCTGATTGCTTCAAATCTTTCCATAGGAGCAAATTTCTCCTCAAAATCAATGCCTTATACTTGTGCATAGCCCTTACAAACCAATCTTGCCTTGTTTCTAACAACTTGTCCATCTTCATTTAATTTATTTCTAAATACCCACTTGGTGTCAATCACATTCTTATCCTTTGGCCTTGGAACAAGTTCCCATGTCTTGTTTTTGTCAATTTGATTTAGTTCTTATTGCATGGCATGAATCCAACTCTCATCCTTGTTGGCTTCAGAGAAGTTCTTTGGTTCAATCTTGGACAGCATTGAGAAGTTTACTTGTTCTCTAATTTTTCTCCTAGTCATAACTCCTTCATTCTTGTTGCCAAGAATCTGATCTTTAGAGTGATTCTTCTAAACATACTTTGCAGGTGTCTTGGTAGTTTCCCTTGGTGTTTCTACCTCTTCAACTTCATCTTCTTCTTCAATGTAGGCTGGTCGTTCTAAGCAGCAATCCTCTTGATCATATGTAGATGAGTATACTTCTTCATCAGCCTTGACATTTGCACTCTCAACAACCTTCTGTAGCCTTTTGTTAAAACACATGTATTCCTTTCTTCTAGATGAATAGCTAAGGAAGATACCTTCATCTAATCTTGAATCAACTTTCCTAGATTTTCTTCATCTCTCCTAATGTAGCATTTGCTTCCAAACACCCTGAAGTATTTGACCGATGCATGTCTACCTTTCCACAACTCATATGGTGTCTTGGTGTTGTTAACTCTTAGTTGTCCTCTATTGAGAATATAGACTGTAGTCTATATTGCCTCTTTCTAAAATTTGTCAGGAAGTTTTGCATCATTAAGCATGGTTCTTGCCATCTCCTATAATGTCATGTTCTTCCTTTCAACAACTCCATTTTGTTGAGGAGTTCTTGCTACATAAAAGTGTCTTTTTATACCATGTTCCTCACAATATTGCTCAAATTCATTTGATGTGAACTCGCCACCTCTCTCTAATCTTAAGCACTTGATTCTAGCATTCATCTCATTCTCAACCATAGACTTGAAAATATTAAATCTATTAAAAGCTTCTAATTTATCTTTCAAAAATGTAACCTGTGTCATTCTAGAGTAATCATCAATAAGTAACATAAAGTACCTTTCACCTTGAAGACTCCTTGTTCTAGTTGGACCACATAAGTCTATATGAATCAGCTCCAACAACTCAGTGGAATGGTACTCATTTGTCTTGAATTTTGTCCTTGTTTGCTTCCCAATTTGACATTCTTTACAAAAGGTGCTTGTAGACTTGGCAATCTTTGGCATGTCTCTAACTACATGTTTAGAGTTGATCCTCACAATACTATCAAAGTTGATGTGCCCCATCCTCTTATACCACAACCAAATTTCATTTGTTTGTCATAGGAGGCAATTCCTTCCTTTGACTTCACTAAGGTTATACAAATTATTATTTTTCCTGCATGCTTTTGCCACCAATTTACCAGTACTTTCTTTTTTGATCTCACAACCTTGAGCATGAAAGATAAGATTATATCCTTTGTTGCACTTCTGAATTACATTGAGAAGATTGTGCTTGAGACCTTCTACATATAAGAAATCCTCTGTCCTAGTCTTTCCATCAATGCTTATTGTTCCTTTACCACATATTTTTGCAGTGCTATTGTCTCCAAACTTGACTGATCCACCATTCCACTTTACCAAACTGATAAACTTACTCTTATCTCATGTCATGTGACTTGAGCATTCGTTGTCTATAACCCAAGGATTTGCTTGCCCTTGTGCATGAAATGTAGTTTGGACAATCATTGAGTTTTCATCTTCATGATTGGTTTTCTTAACCTTCCATTCCTTCTTTAGTTTTATCTTCTGCTCTACAGGAATGTCATTCTTCTTGCTGATGTCAATCATTTGATTTTTTTTATTTTACTAGTCTACTTCTGCAGTATCTTGATATATGCCCAAGATTGTTGCATATGTGACATACTATGTTGTAATCAACTAATGGAGAAAAAGTATTTCTACTGATAAAGTTACTTCTTTTTATCCTAAATCTGCATTCAATAGCCTTGTGACCATATTGATTACATGAATAATAATAACCATAAAAGGATTGAGAAAACCTAGTTATAGCAGACTGCCTTGTAGGAGGGGGGCCTCTAAATCTCTTCTTCAGATCTCTGACCTTTATGAAGCCATCATCCATCTTCTACTTCTTATCTTCAGTTTTCTCATATACTTCAGTGCTTGGTTCTGATTTTTTCATCTTAGGCTTCTCTGGAGGTTCATTAGTTCTTGAATTCTGACCTTTCTCAAACCCAATACCAGTCATATTCTTTGGTGATCTCTGGTTGTTGATTGAATCTCATCAAGGATGAATGTGCTTTTCTTAAAATTTAGACTCTTGTCTACCTAATCCTTTGCTTTCTCTAGCTCTTTCCTCAGGGAGACAATTTCTTCTTCAAGTCTAGAGCATTCATTTGATTTTGTATTGAGCTTAGTATTTAGAATGTCTGCAGCCCTTTTACCTTTCTCTATTTGAATCTTCAAGTCAACAATGATTTCTTCTAAATTTTCAAGCTTGTCCTTTAGTTCCTTGTTTTCTTTCCTTGTTGATCTAAGGTCTTCAAGAGCTAAGATTAGTTCACCTTCAAGATCAATCTCACATTCTTCTTCATAAAATGTTGTCATGTCTTCCACTCTATCCTTAATGTCTAGACTATCAGGAACTTCCATAGCCATGAAGAGGACTTCTTCCCTTTTAGCCATCATGGTCAATCCAAGATCTACCTTCAGATGTTAAGTTGTAATAAGGAACCAGCAGTGCTGATACCAATTGTTGAACACAATGCAATACTGAGAGGGGGGTGAATCAATATTCCTTAAAACTTATTGCATATTAGATCCTTAAGAAAATGTAAAAATTATACCATGAAAAGCATAAGAGAACACACACATAACACAAGATACACATGGAAACCCAAGATGGGAAAAACCATAGTGAGTCAGCTGCTTGGATCTACTGTCCAAATCTAGACTCACAAAATAAAATGAATCTTATAATGATCTTTATGGGCACCAACTCAAAGAAGACACCAATCCCCTGATTTATGAGCACCAACTTAAAGGAAGCACCAACTCCCTATTACAATGTATTAAGGGCACCAACCCTATGAAGACATCAATCTTCTAATGTGCTACAACATATATCAAATTAGGCATCAACCTCTAACAAGATACAAATACTATATCAGACCTCTGTAAATGAGTATATTGAATCGATTCTGATTTGATTTTACTAACTTCACATACTTACTCAACGTCTGCAGCTTGATGATAAGTCAATTATGTTGATGTCTTCACATCAACTGCATCATACTCAGTCTACTGTCATATTTCCTTCTATTTACAATCAGCAACCTTGTTAACACATCTTCATACTTGATCTCCAATGGTGCTACAGAAAGTACATTATCTTGTCTAATATTTCACACAAATGAAGCCCTAACTCATGTAGTATGGAGATCAAAGTTGTATCAAGAAGTCTGCTTATTGATTTTCCTTTTTTGCTTGCACACTTGCCTTGACAGTCTTTCTTTGTTCATTTCTCTCAAATGAAACCCTAACCCTAGCAATATTGGAATTACAATGATTGCAGATTGCTTCTTCTTTTATGATTGTTCATTCCTTGCTCGCACACACATTTCCACTTCCATTCATGCAAATTGTGAATTGTATTTATACAAAGCTTGTCTTTAATGTCTGGCAAGGTCAGCTTTATATACTTCAATATCTATATTTGAAATTTACACGTTATATGACTAATGTCAACCTCCTCAAGCAACATTTAAATATTTAATTTAAACAATCTCATATCCTCTAGTTGGTCAAAACTTCCTTATCATAACTATTCTTAGTCAGCTTAAAGAATGAACCAATTTGCGTCCATAATTCTATCTAGCTTGAATTCCAAAGAGTCTTACTCCACTTGACTGAGTAAACTTTTGCACTACAGTTGATATATCTCTAAGATTGACTTGAAAGACTTGATAATAAGAATTGAAAATAGTTCCTTCTCTGCTACAGTATCTTCTCTATGTGTCGTTATGTCTAGGACAACTCTTGTCGCCATGACTTGATATGCTTCTATCATTATAACTTGCTCTGATCTTGTTGCTAGGAACCTTGGTTTTGAGTAATCATCAACAAGTATTGAAGCTAATTTTTTTCTACTACCACGGCATCTCTATTTGCAGCAATTGTTCATGTCGCCATGACTTGCTTAGCTCTTGTCGCCTGGACTGAAAGAGAGCCAAATCCAATGTTCGTGTCTCAATGATTATTGTTATTAAGGTGCATTAAAAACTAGCATACTCAACATTGAAAGAACAACCCATCAAACCTTTGATGCCACTATTATCCAAAACAAACCATCTACATTATCTTCAGCAAGAGCAATTTGCATTATTTTATGTGGGAACAGTTTGCACTGTCTTCTTGTAGAGACAATTTGCACTATCTTCCAACCTAATCCAATACCATTAACAAGTTTTTTTGAAGTGTCTACTAGGCTTGTATCACTTGACATACTATGTTTGATCCATTACCATCCTTGGAGTAGTTAGATCAGAGAGAACATCTGCACATTGTCCTCACACTATCTTGTCATCAAAACATCTAGACACTGTCCTGTCACCAATTGCACTACATCTGCAAACTATCTTATCATCAACACTTCATTGACCACAGAAGAAACAAACCAAAGTGCTTTTTGGGCATTCACCTTATGAGTGTCACAATCTTTTTACCTAGAACAATCACCTACCACATGTACCTTGACTTGGAACAGTCATCTTCAAGCTGCCACAAGTATCTTGTCCTGGAGCAATCACTTTATGCAACTTCTAAGACATCACTGAAATAGTGTTTCACACCTCCTTTGACATCAATAACAACATGTCTTTATACTCTCATCTGTTCCATAATCATGCCTACCTTCTTGACATCACATGTGTATGCACCTGTGACATCAATGACAACAACTACCAAACTTTTAACAGTCCTTGATCCAATCGAACATGTCTATTCTCCATCGAACAATCACTCCAAATTATGCAAAATACACCACTAGTGAGGAGTGAACATATTGCACATGGAGCTTTCAAATTTTTTGCATCAATGATTTCAGTCACTACTATATGTATCTATTAATTTCTTCTTTATGTTGTCTCTTCTTAGATGACTTAGTGCTCTTTCCAATTATCCATCATTTCAAGTTGAGTAACTTAATTGTATTCCCCTTGCACCCATCCCCAAGGGATCTCAAATCAGCTGGCTTTACCAAATCTTGACACAACGGGCATGTCTTCTTCATTTCAAACCATTCTGATACACATTCCTTGCAAAATATATGTTTACAACGAAGTAATATTGGGGCATGCAGTTTTGCCTAGTAGATTGCACATAAGTCTCCAACTAAAGAACCTATATTGAACTTCTTTTCGAGACAATGCTTTCAATGCAGCAAAGAATGATTGAACCTTCTCCACAATTGAGATGAATATCTCTGATATGTAGTATCCCTTCCATTTCCATTTGTATTATTATTATTATTCTCATTGGCATCCATCTCTGCATTGTTAGGCACATAATTTATCATCAATAGTGTAATTGAAGAAGACAAGCCCATGCTACCCCCACCACCAATATCAACATTTGTTGTGCTCTACAAGGTGCTAAAGAAGCATGTATATGATTGTTGTTACCACCATTACCTATCTCTATTTCTTTAGCATTAGATGCAACTGCCCCTGCTCTCACATTCTCTTGCTTTATTGCTATTGCCTTGTGGTTCACAATCCAATCAGGTCGGCCCCATAGATAAAGAGGTGGTGTTACTGTATTCCATTGGCTTAGTTAATTATCATCATCTGCAACAGAACCTAGGATTTAAAATGTTTTACCATTTAATAGATCTGAATCTTCCCAAGTAAGATCATACCCCTCTCCAACCATCATTCCATTATTGTAAATTTGGAGTACCATCATCCATATCAGTGAAGTCATCATAAACTAAACCTATCCTGTTGCAATAATATATTCTCAGAATGCGGAGGATAGAGACCTATTGGATCATGTGGAGATTTAAGTTTGATTAGGACAGGTAGCGAACCTCCACATTCACATAGGCATGTAGACTCCACATATATATACATTAAGCGCTTGAATAGTTATCTTCTGAAAACAATTTGATTGAATTTATTCTCGTAGAACCATAATGACCCCTTTTAAAAAAATGATTGCGATTTTACTAGCACCATTCACTAAACAAGATCATCCTAGAACTATGCCTTTTCACTTTTCATGAAACTGAAACATTTTTCTCAATAACTCCAACCAATTACCTCTAAACCTTATCATCACAATTTTAATGAGGATTGTCAATCACACGCTAGTGATCTACTATATGAGCATCGACAGTGTCAATTTTTCTGATATATGTGTCATAATATTTTCACTTCAAGGTGTCGAATGTTTCTTGAGTCATCATTTTTTTATTGAGAGTTTTGTGGGGTTTTAAGAGGTAATGAACATATCCTAATCGACTACAGAGTTCATCATTACAAATGACGTTAGTTTTTTTGTGGAGATTCGAAAGCACGTTGGATATTGCAGGCATTTTAGGTGGAACATGACATATCCATGTCCATTGAGAAGAACTACAATATAATGGGCATGTGTGTGTAGAGCTGAGTGTGGTATGGTGGGATTTTATAATTGATCTGGACCTACTTTAAAGCTCTGCATCCACATCGATGCAAATGTCATGCAATGTTATTAAGATAATCATTTTTTGTACATTCTTCTCTCATTGTTGACTTTGAAAGATCACCCATCATTTAAACTTGGGATATGTTGCATCATATTCCAACAATACAATTTTGGATAATTTTTTATATCTAGTGAGGAGCAGTGAAGCAGCCACCTTGCGACAAAGGTTGAGGACAATACTTTGCGGTCTCACATAACCTTTATAGGCAAGGGGTCCCTTTGTTTTATCACACAACTTAAATCTCACTTTATCCAAAACGTGAAAAACCATCTAACCTTGGGAATTCTGATAGAAATGGATAGCTAACATTGATTTCTCTGAGACAAAAGCATTATGTAAGATATCCCAACTGATTGAAGAACTGGGTGACAGCACTACTGATCTTGGATTTACCTTGCATAACATGATATGGAATCTACCTTGCTCATTAAATTTTGTATGATTTGGAGGATGCTGGAAGTAGTCACGCTTTGAGACCTATTCATTGCATCATGTGAAACAATTGATAGCTTTTTGGGGCTTCTTGGTAAAGGTTACGACATTTGGCTTTAGATTTGCCAATTGTATTCATCTACAAACTTCAACTGGTTTGAACATTAAACACCTTAGATACATTGTGAAAGCTTGTGTATGTTATTGCAGGAGTTTTAATGTTTTTGGGATATATGTACATCATCATCGAGATCCTGAACCTTTACCAATTGTAAACTTTACTTCACTTTAGCAGGAAAATGGGGGCTGCTAGGATGTCAGCGGGAAAAGGATCATAAGTGGATATATCTTAATTGGCATTGCTTCTCTGCTTTATCCCTTTGACCATGAAAACTCTACATTTGATCCTTAAGAAGTGAAAACTTCCATGAGATTCAAACAAGTATACTCCATCCTTATATCCGTGAATGTTTCGCATGTAGATCAAGAGGAAAGTTTCACAATTTCTAAAAAATATTACGATAGAATGTGATTAAATCTTGACCAAGATCACAATTGCAACTAACTTCTCATTCTTTCAAGATGTGTTTAAGACCTCATCAACTTATGGCAATTCACTCATGGTGCAAAAACCAACTCAGAAATTCCTATGTTTGCTCTATGATTTCATACATCAATCTTTGGCATGACCCATAATTTCATTGAAAATGGTAGTAAACTATGTTCTTAAGTTGCGTAGCAAGGGTACCCTTATTGCAAATATGTGCCTAAGTGGTGTTGTCTTTGATTTCAACATATCCTTGTTGCCATTGGTGTCAACTGTATCCTATTTTTCTATCTGTATAGAAGACCGGACTGTTGAGGATATTGAGAAAGTTAATGACAATCAATGCATGTGGATCATATGGTTGTGTAGAGGATTCTCAGAGGTTGCTCTAGTTAAGATTTGAGAAGTTCGCATGAAGATTTGAAGAAGTTATGGCCATCTGAGTAGAACCAGATTTTGCAGTATTTAGAAGAGACAGTGTGATAGTAAGTTGGTCTGGATTGCTCTGCAGTGAAATGTTATGGTCTGCAGATCTGAAGGCATGTTTGGGAAATCAGTGTGTATCGTCAACTCCAGTGGTTTGTGGTTTGGAGGCCCGCAAGCTATCTTTCTAGTTTGACAGTAATGGCAGATAGTGTTCTTGAGATTCCGGAGGAAGATACAAATGATTCTAGTAATTTGTTTTATTGTGAATGTTATTGGTTATTTCAATGTGCTTGTGGACGTCTCTGGATCGTATGGCTACTATGTTGGAGGTCTGCATTGAAGTTTGAGCTTGTTGATTGAAGATTTCTTCTTTGAGGTTGATGTTCTTCCCAGTCTTGGCCAACCTGATGTTCCTGACGTGTTACGGATGATCTAAGAACATTTTATGAAGTGTGGCATGGTTGTAGAGTAATATTCAAGTCTCAGTTGTGTTTGGCTGATAGTGTAATGATCTACATCAAGTTTAGCCAACCTTGTTGATCATTCCAAGGTTGATGAAGCATATAAATACTTGTTGAAGAGTTGTTGAAAAGTATCCTTGAATAAATGAGTTAAATCCGAAGAAAGGATCAAAAAGCAAAGCAGAGAAGAAGAGCGAAGGAAGTATAGAGTGAAGAGTCAGTGAAGAAGAATTTGAAGATAGGAGCAGAAGTTTCTGAACCTTCAAAGGGACTGATTCGGGCATGAATGTAGATGTTATTTCTCAGTTCATTATCTTTGTGTAAATCATAATTTCTTATAGGCAGTGAGCCTCTTCTTGAGCAGTGAGCTCTGGGCAGTGCGCCTGAAGGCATGTGCCTTCTATTTTCTTAAGTACTTTTACCAGGGTACGCATTTTTGTGGGTTAACCCCCACCATGGTTTTTCCCTTAACTGGGTTTTCCACATCAAAATTCTGGTGTTGTGTGTTCATGTTGTTTCTGCTCATGTGTTGATTTATGCTTAAATATTTTCATCGTTAATCTAATTATAAAGAAGATTTAAAAAGTTTAGAAAAGGTTAAAGTTTCGGGACAACTGATTCACCCCCCCTCTCAGTTGTTTGGACTATTTCCAACAACCCTTAGTGTTTAGGATTGTCTTAGGCTACAATGTATTGCTCAGTACATAAACTAACCCTGCATGGCTATGTTAGTGATGTTTAATTAGATATGAAACCATCAAAAACCCTTTGATAAACTTATGCATGATTAGATGCATTTAAGGACTACTCAAATCGGGGAACATGAAACCTTGATGAGGCTCAATAATAATACCAACAAATGCAACATTTGTGCAAAGATATATCCAACACCTCTCAATACCAAAGTATGTCAAACTAGATTAAGACTCAAGGTATATCAAATTAGTTTGAATGAACACATCATGACCAATGCAATTTCTCAAAAACATGTAAGACCAGATCAAGACTTCATGAAACCAAGCATACCCGTGAAAAATAGTGCTTTTATGAAATAAGGAATCACTCTCTAATGCCCAGGGCTAAAAATTAGAAACTCTGACCAAACAACACAAGAAAAAGAGGGGGTCCATATTTTAGCAAAATGGGGCATGTGTGCAGGGCACAAAAAATGGCGACTCTGCTAAGATAATTCTCTTGAGTATTCCAAAGATAAACAAAATTCAAGAACCTAGAATCTTTACGTACACCCATATACTAGGCCAGACAAACATCAATACATGATCAAGAAATCAAAATCAAGAGTTAGTGAGACCATCCATGTTCCAAAAGAAAGGAAAACAAGTATTCATTCCCATCCCTTGGCAACTAATGTCATCTAGGTTCCTTTACATTAAGATACGTAAATGATTCATCACCTCATAAACTACTTGGACATTACCTTGCTTTCAGTCAAGCGTCTATAGCCCCGATGAGGTTGTCTCTGTGATTCCACTCAAAGCATAGCTCTACTACCAGCTAGGCATCTATAGCCCTAATAGATATACTTGAATCCTCAAGCTAATTGAGTCATATGATATGAGTACTGGAAAGTACTACCTTTTGCAGAGCTGTTTGTTGATTTAGATAATTCAATTGATTTTGATTTTGATAAGAGTACTAACAATTACCACTTAACCTTATAGCACATGCTTTTTCCACATGGGCTACGTGCATTATTTTCAACTTCACTAGGTTGGGAATCACAGTGGCGGCAAAGGTGAGACCTTAAGATTTTTCATTTAATGTAAGATCACCAAGACTCACTTAAAATATTTAGGATCATTAATATGTGAAAAGGGTACCAAATCACACTTTAGGTCATACTACACAAATGATTCATCTTCCAAGAGCAAGCATCACGCTATTCAACACTAACAATGGAACACACAACAATTCCTTAGTTTATGACCAAAGTTTCTCAAAGGAAGACAAAGAAACATAGTCTAGAAAATCTCACTATGTACACACACAGACAACCCCTTTATTCAAGAAAATGGAGGACCCCAGATCAAGCAGGACAACAACAGAAAGCAAGAAAGGAAACTAAACTAACACAGTAAGTTGGAAAGAAAGCAAAAACAACAGACTACCAACTAAGACCAACTAGCAACAAGCAGAACTACATACAAAGGCTTAAGACAACGAGTATCTACACTTTCTCTTGATTGATTTCTCAATATATATAGGAGTAGTAAGGCACATGTCAATGTTCTAAGTCTGGCAAACTCATCCTTATATTCTGAAATGTATGAAACAGACAAATTAGGCTCATATTCAGGGGATGAATCATGTTAGAACAATAGTTGAGGCAACTCATAATGTTCATGATTAATCCAAATGAAAGTTTTCTTGCCTAAATCCCCATAATCAAAATGATGAACATTAGAACTTAATGAGAAAATGAAAGAGATTGTTATGGAGTAAAATGTGTACCCTTGCCATTTTACACCTAGTTTAGCACCCGGGTGGACCTAAAATAATTAAATCTTGATCATGATGAATAAACCTGACAAAATAAACTTAGGATAGGTCTAATCCCACCATAATTGACACCCCTCAGAGTTTGTGGGGCTAAAGGACTAGGGCACCTAACGTCCTAGCCCCAAATGTTAGCCCCGACCCTATTTTTGTGGTGTCGACTTAGAACACCTCCTTGATTTATACATGTCGGCCCCATTTGGTTTTATTCATTATTGGTGAGAGGGAATGCATATATAAGCAAGTTAGTTTATTCATTTGAACATCTAAGCAATCTAGGCACACTTGCTCTCTCTCTCTCTCTTGCTCTCTATTCTTCTTTAAAGCTCTTTATGGTGTATTATTGCTATTGTAATAACTTCTTACATGTCTTGTGAAGATCTCTCTACTTATTTGAGGCTACATCAACTTCTTGAGTCAAGTTGCAACACCACATCAAGTAATCTAGGGTTTTCATGTTCATGGTGACTTCTTTCCTTCATTCTTTATTACAACATTCCATTCTACTTTAGATTTGCATCTACCCTCCTAGGGCACACATTCTTTAATCTCTCATCATTGCTATTGTGGACATGGAAACACCATTCATAGAGCTTGACTTAGGCAAGATCCTAAATAGCACCAACCCTCTTCCCTTCTTGTTTGTGTGCAGGTCACATCTAAAGGAATCTGAAGATAACAAGTGACAGGAGGCAAGAAGACAAGCAGGAGAAGGCACCAGATTTGAAGATCTTGTAAAACCCTAATTTGGGTCTAGGGAAGCCATTGCCCTAGTACCTCTCTACTCCCAAACTTAGATCCTGGGTCTCCTTTGTTCCCTGATCTCTATTGTGGTATTATATTTTTTGTATATATTTCCGTTCATTTGCTATACACCAATCTTGCTCAATTAGGGTTTCATGCTTTGCCCTAATTTGGTTGTTTGAATTTGGTTGAAACTCTTTTATACAACGAAGGGACAAAACCTTGTAGTTTGGCTCTCCTTCAAGGGTAGAAGCCAAGCTCGGTTTGCTTTCCAATGTTGATAGAAGAGGGTTTGACCTAGTTTAACCTTTTAGGCTAAGTCTCCCTTTTCCATCTAACATTTTGGCGAACCTGACGTATCTTGCACTTTGGAATCCTTCTTGCTTCAGATCTGAGTTATTTTATACCCTAGATCTAATTAAGTTAAATTCATTCATCATTTTACATAGTTATATAGCTTAATTTTACATTATTTCATTGTTAGGGTTTACAAAAAGCTTGCATTCATAGAAAACCTAGCTAGTCTTGGGCCTAGGGTTTGTAGATTCATGTGTTATGGCATTATTTAGTTGATTAAATTGATTTCATTTTCTATAGCATATCATTTTTATGTTTCAGAAAAGAACATCCTTGCATCTTTGCATTAAAAACTAGAAAATCAAGCATTTGATTTGGGTTTAGAAAAGACCATATTTATCACATTGTCTATATTTAATAAGTTTAGATCATTATAGCATGATATAAATTTCTGATTTTTGCATCAGATATGATTGGTAGTGCATTATCTAATCATTTCCTAGTGATATATTTCGCATTTTCACTTATTCATTTTAGGGTTTTCAAAAATATCGTATTTTTGGAAAACCTAGCTAGTCTTGCACCTAGGGTATGTTGATAAAACTCTCATTCCAAATTTTCCTAATGGTAATTAGTGGTCAAATCTGATGTTGCATTGTTGTATAATTTCATAAATATCATTTGTGTTCAAACTACGAAAGAAAAAACATTCTTTCATCAAAGAATTTTGGTTTAGGGAATAAGCATTTAAGATCTAGGGTTTGATGGTGAAACCCTAGCTAGTCTTGCATCTAGTTGTTATATTGGAAATATCATTTTCAGATCTTTGCTATGTTGAATGATTGATAAATATGATTGTACATTGTTGTTCCATATCATATTTACATATAGTAGACAAGACATTTCATTATGGACCCTTCTTGTTCTTCCTCTTTGGAATCTTTGCATGTGTATATTATAGATTTTGAAATTTTTTCTAAATTCATTAATATGCATCCATATGTTTTAGACCATATAGCATTCATGTATGATATTGATATTTCTATATGTTCCATATATGATATCCTTTGTTATATACTTGATTTTGCTAGCTTCATGACTCTCATGGGTGAATATCCTTCCATATTAGAAGACATTACTAAATTCATCTCCATGAATTATCATGAGAAGGATGATGGTGATAGTTCTTCTTCTATTTCTAATTAAAGCCATGATAATTCCATGTCTTTTCCAATTGATCTCCCCTCTAATGCATATGATGGTGACCCAGCTTTGCCTATGTCACCCTATGTTTTGGATCCCTCTCCCAAAATGGTTCCCCCTTGTGAGGATATTTCGGTGCAAGAGGATGAAATCATTGATACATTTATTAACATAACTCTACCCTCTCTTCATTCTAATTCTCTCCCTTCAAAAGATGAAGTATTAGTGGATGAAGAGCCTTCTCTCATAATGGATCCCCATGGGTAGATACTGGGCATTCATCTCATCACCCTAAATATTGTATTTCTCAAAAGGATAACAATGTCAATTCCATCGTCATTAATAGACTTATTCCACCCACTAAGGGGATAGTGAATAAATACATTAATGTTAAAAATATACCTAAAATCATGGTACATGAGGCACCTAATTCGCCTCCTTTCTCTAAACATGTGATTATAGTTCAAGGTGTTCCAAAACCATCTCGACCTCCTAGTTACATCTTCAATTTTGCAAAGCAAATTACTCAATGGAATCAAGGTGTTCAAAACTATTGCAACAACCTCATTATCATGTGGTTGCTCACACACACAACACCCATAATAACAAACAAAGCAATCAAGCACTGAGTGTGCCCACTTCTCTTCCACCTTCTCAATCTTTTCTTCCTCCACCTCCTCGTCTTAATCAACATGTTGGTAGAGAGTACGATCTTGTCGAGTAGCTCCACGCTACTCCGACTAAGATCTTTCTATGAGATTTAATAAAAACATTGCCTACTGTTTAGGAGGAAATTGGATTTGTTTATCTTTTGTGGCTTAGATGTTAAAATCCTCCTTTCACCCTAACATTGAAGGATCTAGGGTCGAGTGGCGGGCACTATCATACCCTAGGTCACTTGCTAATGAGGGGAAGCTTGGATTAGCGAATTAATTATCATTTTTTCCTTCTCCTATGCTCAATTGACCATTAAAATCCTAATTACGCAAATACGATAACAAATTAATGAATTACGAAAAAAGCTCTTATAGACGGGAGTAAAATGCTAAATTACCGAATACCTGTTTTCGGGGTTCCGAAGCGAAATAATTGGAGACACTGGAGTAGGCGCCTAAGTCCAAGGTACCTACTTTTTCGGGGAATCTAGACCTCCTTCAAACACTGATCAGCCCTGTAACTTCTATTTTCCAGAATTTGTCTGCGGAGGACACTGGAGCAAGCGCCCTAGTCTCAGAAGTGCTCCTTTGTCCGTCTTTCCTTCAGATCCTGGATCCTTGATGCCTGCCACTCCTTCCTACAACTCCACTTTTCCTGAATGCAACACCTGTAACCTAAAATCACAAGACTTGGTTTGGGGGTTGTGGTGTTTAAAGGTTTGCCTCAATCAAACCCCGAAGGACACTTAAGTCTCCGAACACCGTTGTCAAATAAAGAGGGTGTGCCCTTGTGAGGCAAAGGCCAAAACCAAAGGAATCAATGATAAAAACACAATGACAAGTCACCTTGTAGTGAATCTCTCATGGAGGAAGATGAGGATTGGTGCTCAAATCTGCAAATATTAACACACAAAACATACAAGTCTGCTCTTGCAACACAATAGAAAGCCTTGAATCACCTTGAGAACACTTGAACATCACGATTGCCATCTAATTGAAATCTAGTTTACAAATGAATGCCTACATATGTTTATATATGCATCTACAAGCACTCCCTCCAAGATATTTGAAATTCAAACTTACCATGTCGGCAAAGGGACCTAATAACGGTCACTAACCAACACCCAGAAATTGAGGCTGCCCTAAAATAGGGCAGGACTAGGGCGCGGGCACCCAAGTCTTCCTCCCTATTTTAGGTAGGGTACAGCTCAAGGGGTCCTCCTAAGTCCTATTTGCCATAGGACTTAGGTCTCATTCCATCAGGGTGTTAAAATATGAACTAAAATGTCCTAAATGCATGCTAAAGACCCGGGAGCTAAACCTTATGAGGGAAAAGCACCCAAGGGGATATTTTCTGACGTTACATTTAGCCCCCACTTTAATGTATGTATGAACGCGAGGCCCATACATGCATTAAAGTATGGTCACAAACACACCAAATACGGAGAAGACACGCCAATCACATAGAAGACAATAACAGGCACGCAAAACATGGAGAAGACAGTTATAGTCACACAAAACACGAAGTAGATAGTCAATGCATAGAAGACACATTAATGTATGGAAGATAGAAATTATATCTTTTCTTTTCTTTTTCTCATATATATGAAATGCAAATGCAAGTACTGGAAAGTAAACAAACCTCCCAAAATGCAGGAAGCACTACTCGATGACGCTGGTCTCTGCATATGGGGCAATACACACGCAATACACGCAAAACCTCCCAAAATGCATGAAGCACTACTCAAAGCACTAGTCTATGCATATGGGGAAACAAACATGCCATACAAAACAAGCACGCCAAAACACACACACTTGAAGACACAGAGAAAACACGGTAGACAAGCAATGGAGTGTACCTATTTCTAGGTCTAACACCATCTCAAACACATTACAGGCACACACCAACGATTGGGCTTTGCCACAACAATCATCGAAGACACACTTAAGGGTTAAGTTAGTCATAGAACTACTCCTCGCCTCCACAGAGGACTTTTAAAAATGACAGGATGATGCAATCTGCTCTGAGAAATACACCATCCCCACCTCCGCAGAGGGCTTAAGAAAAAGGATATACGCAATATCCCGCCTCTACAGAGGGCTTACAAAAAAGGATATGCTCGATATCCCACCTCCTCAAAGGGATTATATGATTGATTGATTGATTGCAAACAAACTTAGGATGCACGATGCACTACTCAGGCGCAGGTCTATGCATCTGAGGTCAAACACATTGCTAACATCTATAACAGACAACTTACCTTATATGCCCCCACCTTAAGGTGGTTGATATCAGTTATCGATATCAAGCACATTAAGGTAGGAAGAAAACACACAAGGGAACACTAACTTTCGCAAAGCCCATGCCCCCCAGAGGTGACGTGTACTTTACGATCACCAAATGTTCCCACAAACACATCCCTGCAAGAAACATCTTAGTGTCTACAACATCATGAAAAACAACAACATCAATGCATATGATTAACCACACAAAGATCCAAGGTTATACAATGAATTCAAAGTTTGAGGACACAAAGCTCTCTAAATCGAGTACCACCAAGGCTAGATTCAAAGGAAAACAAAGGTGCATAGAGCAGTAGTATTGTTAAGGTTTGTAAATACGATAGAAACATCATAAAATTCACTACGCAGAAAGCACGAGTGCTTCCACTAGCCAAGAATTGGATAAGATATACAACCCCATCATCATATTAGGAACTAAGTCCAATTTTTTATTGCTCTTGAAAGGGACACTAGGTCCGCATCAGTATAAATGTTTGTCGTCATCCGCCCGCTAGGTGGAAACACTAGAGGAAGGGAAACAATAAATAAGAGAGGAGAAAAATAAGTGTCTTATGGACAATCACGTAGGAGGGTGCCCCCAAGTCACCAACCATGACGCTATGTCCGTTAGACACAACACCCAACAATGAAATCAGAGAGAGAGGCAATATAGAAGAATGATGATACAAATAGAAGAAGGTCGTAACAGAGGCGGTCTCCTGGTATCCCAAACCTTATGGGAGAATCTGAGGTCATCCCATGAGGCCTAAACAACACATAACACATCATGGGGGAAGCACATCATGAGAGATAAAGGATTAGAGATACTTACCTGTAGGATCTTCGTGCTAGAAGTCATCAACAATTAAATCATTTTCTTTCCATTTGCAAACATAAGGTACTATTGCCAAGTCTTTGTAATTATTCTTTTGTTCATTCTTAAATGCTTCTTGGTTTGACTCAATATTAGGTGGAATGTTTTCTTGTTGAATTTCATTGGTACACATATTTTCTATCCTCTTAGGTGGTGGGAGAAGCAAATTATTTTGAGTGATCTCAACATCCATCCTTGAGGGATTCAATGTGAGAGACTTCTCCTCATCCACTAGTGCTACATCCTTAGTGATGTCCAAATGACTTGAATATTCAATCAAAGGAGGGACATTAAAGGTCTTCTCTTCCTTAGTGATATCCAAGGTATATGAACAATAAACTAAAGGAGCAAGATTGGTAGGATGATCCGTAGAGGTTTCATGCATTGTAATAGAGTTTTTATTGTTGTTAGATGAAATCTCATTGTCTACCCATGGAATGGTCTTTGTTGAAGGGGCTTCTTCATTCACTAATGCTTCCTCTTGGCCAGGGAGAGCATTGGAATGGCAAAGTAGTGGCTCTTCATTCACTAATGCTTCATCTTGGCCAGAGTGAGCATTAGGGTGAAGATTTGGTGGTATGATGTTAAGAGATGTGTCAATGAAATCATCCTCTTGCATCAAAGTGTCCTCATGAGGAGGAACAACCTTGTGAGAGGGATCATAAGACCAACCTAAGTTATCATCACATGTCTTAGCAATAGGTGTCATAGTGGAATATTCCAGAAAGTCGTCTAAGGCTTCATCCAACATTTTAAGATCATCACTAGTATATATATTATTGATCATGAATTTAGTGAGATCATCCAATATCCAAGGTTATATTCCCATGAAGCTTGTGAAGCTATCAAAATCAGCTATATAACAAAGGATTTCATATGTAGAGCACATAGAGAGATCAACATCATAAATGTGTGCTATTTGTTCTAGGACTTCAGGATGTTTATCAGTGAATTTAGAGAAATGCTCAATGTCTACAATGTATCCAAACAACTCTTCTAAATAATTAGCCATGATATATGTTTTCAAATCAATGCAATATCAGATTTTTGAAAGCTTTTCAAAATCGGTGCAAAAGACAAGAACAAAAACAACCCAGAATGCTTGATTTTTCGATATTTTTCAATGCAAATGAATGAAACAAAGGACGTTGTGAGGATTTCAGTCAAGGGAAGCAATTTATATGTCTGATATCAGTCCAAAACAGCAATATAATCACTCTCAACACACTCTTGATGCAAATCCAAGATTATGCCAAGTCAAAATATAGTGAAAATATGTCGAAATAGGCACTTTTTCACCAAAATTCAATGCAAAAGAGCATAACAAAGCATGTTGTGAGGAAAATAATTATGGAAAGAAAATAATATCAGTAATAACAGCTACTTGGTGTCAAAATACCGAGCACAACACACTTTTAGCTCCACTTAAGATCAATCCCTAGTGAAAATATAGCAAAAATAGGCTATTTTTCACGGTTTTTCAATTCCAAGACCTAGAAAAAGGGTTGTTGTAATGAATTTTAGTAGGTAAATCAAATAATATCAATAATATAAGTCACCTCAATCCATAAAATTAATCACAACACACTTGGAGTGCAAACTAGGTCAAACCCTACGGCCAAAATAGCCAAAATATGTAGTTTTTCACCAAATTTTCACTACAAGAGCCCGATAAAGGGTGTTGTGAAGCTTTTTATGAGGGGAAGAAAATGATTACCGTGATAATATCAAAATAATGCCAAAATACCTTTCACAACACACCTATGGTGCAAGTTTATAAAGTTGATAAGGTCAAATTTAGTGAAAATTTATTGTTTTTGAAGCCCCAGGTTTGAGATCTTGAGACAAAATTCTATGTGAATGCTTTTAAGTCTGATTAATGATGAATTTGACTTAATCTCATATCTAAAAATGATTTTCAAGCCTTAACATGCAAAATGCCCATGCAAATTTAATGAAAATGCACCAAAATTGCTAGTTTTTGTTAAAATTTTCTATGCAAAAATGCAAATATTTTAAATCTAAATGCAAATTCATACTAAAATGCAAGACTATAGCCAAACACAAATTTGAATGAGCCTCTAAAATCAGTATAAAAATCTGATAAAATATTTTGCCTACAAACCCTAGATTTCAGAATTACTAGGTTATATAAAATTGTCAAAATTTCCACAAAACCCTAGCAATTAAATGATGAAAATGCAAGGTAAATTTCTAATTTTTTGTATTTTTATATAGTTTATATCAGATCTGATGCAAAAATCATGAATTAGGAAAATTTAGAAAGAACTGATGCAATTTAGTAAGCTAAACAATGCAATTTTTTTGTATTTTTCCAATTTTTTTGAATTTTTCTCAATGCAATAAAATAAATGACCAAATAAATGAATGAAATCAATCCAAATATGAATAAAATCACTCATAAAGTTGCAATTTAAGTCCAAAAACATGGGTTTACCAAAATGTTTAGGTGGAAATTGGATTTGTTGATCTTTTGTGGCTTAGATGTTAAAATCCTCCTTTCACCCTAACATTGAAGGATCTAGGGTCGAGTGGCGGGCACTATCACACCCTAGGTCACTTGCTAATGAGGGGAAGCCTGGATTAGGGAATTAATTATCAATTTTTCCTTCTCCTATGCTCAATTGACCATTAAAACCTTAATTACGCAAATACGACAACAAATTAATGAATTACGGAAAAAGCTCTTACAGACAGGAGTAAAATGCCAAATTACAGAATACCTATTTTTGAGGTTCTAAAGTGGAACAGTCAGGGACACTAGAGCGGGCACCCAAGTCCAAGGTACCTACTTTTTCAGGGAATCTAGACCTCCTTCGGACACTGATTAGCCCTGTAACTTCTATTTTTTGGAATTTGTCTACGAAGGACACTAGAGCGAGCACCCTCATCTCAGAAGTGCTCCTTTGTCCATCTTTCTATCAGATCCTAAATCTTTTATGTCTGCCACTCCTTCCTGTAACTCCACATTTCCTGAATGCAACACCTATAACCTACAATCACAAGACTTGGTTTGGGGGTTGTGGTGTTTAAAGGTTTGCCTTAATCAAACCTGGGAGGACACTTAAGTCTTCGAACACCATTGTAAGATAAAGAGGGCATGCCCTTGTGAGGCAGAGGCCAAAACCAAAGAAATCAATGATAAAAACACAATGATAAGTCACCTTGTAGTGAAGCTCTCATGGAGGAAGATGATGTTCATGCCATGAGGAGATTGATGCTCAAATCTGCAAATATCAACACACAAAACATACAAGTCTGCCCTTGCAACATAATAGAAAACCTTGAATCACCTTGAGAACACTTGAACATCACAATTTTGATCTAACTGAAATCTAGTTTACAAATGAATGCCTACATATGTTTATATATGCATCTACAAGCACTCCCGCCAAGATATTTGAGATTCAAACCTACCGTGTCAGTAAAGGGACCTAATAACGGTCACTAACCGACACCCAAAAATTGAGGCTGCCCTAAAATAGGGCAAGACTAGGGCGCAGGTGCCCAAGTCCTCCCCCCTATTTTAGGTAGGGTATAGCTCAAGGGGTCCTCCTAGGTCCTATTGGCCATAGGACTTAGGTCTCATTCCATCGGGGTGTTAAAATATGAACTAAAATGTCCTAAATGCATGCTAAAGACCCGGGAGCTAAACCTTATGAGGGAAAAGCCCCCAAGGGGACATTTTTCGATGTTACTTACATACCATGGAATGCTCCAAGAGGCTCTAAAAAAGGTAGTTTTTCTACCTTCTATTAGACCAAATTATGTAGCATCTCTGTTTAGTTGTATGCATGCGACAACATCAGATATCTTATTTGAACGACATGAACTACCTCCCATAGAAGTGCAAAACTAATATGATCCTCTTATGATATTCGTCATTATTAGTAGAATGAGGGTAAGATGCACTATGATTGATGGTGGATCAGGTCTTAATGTTTGTGGCATAGACTTGTTACATAAAATCAATGTTGATACATCTCTCATTAAACCAGATAAACTCAATAGTCGTGGCTTTGATAATATTGGTAGACAATCACTAGGTACAATCACCTTAAATGTTAAGGCTAGACCTGTGACATTGCCTACCCTTATCCATGTCATGCCTTATTCTCTCACATACAATCTTCTTCTTGGCATACCATGGATTCATGCCGTGGGGGCAGTCCCATCTACCCTTCATCGTTCAATAAAGTGTTTTTGAAAAAAAGCTCCATACTATTGAAGTTGATTCAGTTCTAGAAAGTTTCTTACAAATGGAAGCAAGACATCAAATTCCTCTAAAAAAAATTAACACCCTCACCCTCCACTTCCCATTCCCAACTTCTAAAATGTAGGTTGGAGGATGGGTAGAGTGTTGCTACTATTACATTGATTTCTTTCATCTATGCCACATTGGGGTGAGTGCAAGATTATGAGTCCACATTGAGGGAGAAAAATGTGCAATATGGTTGATAACTTTATTTTTAATATTTTTTGATGAAATTAAAACTCATTATAAATGAGAATGTCTAGTTTTTAAATATGTGCTTTTTAAAATTTAAACTAATTTTTGCATTTATTTATTAATTTTTAAGAATAAAATCTCATAATCCTAAAATGAAATATTTTTTATTTTTTAATAACTTTTAACTTTTTATTTTCTTTTAAAATTATGTGTGGCCAATCTAGACAACAATTTCTACAAACCTATGACTAGATCCATGCGATCATTATCACCAAACTTATCCTGGAGAAGTCTGTGGACACCCCCAAGGTGGCCAAGGTCTCTACCTCTAAAAAGAAGCCTAGTCCTGAGAACAACCCTATCGACAATGCGGCTAAATCCACTAGCTAGGTGGAACCTAAGACTACTAGTTTTAAAGTGAGCCCCAAACCCACCAAGAGAAAACTAACGGTGGCTGATAATAAGGGGGATACCCCTCAAAAGAGAAGTAAGGAGGGGAAGGATGGGGTTTGCAAATTTTTGAACACTGGTGACATGCTCAAGAAAGAGGTTCACAACTTGGACAAGGGGAAGGATGTGGAGATTTCAGAGGGTGGTGATGAAGACACTAAAAACACATGGGATGATGAGAATTTCATGCCCCAGAGTAAATACAGAGTGTCGTTGACCAAAAGGTCTAGCCAACTAGTGGCCAAACCTACTCCTTCACTGAAAGAGCATGTTGTTTCTACTGATTCAGGTGACAAAGTGGAGAATACTAAAGGTGAGGTTAATAAAGGTAACAAGGAGGAGACTGCAGGTGCAGAGATTAATGACGATGGTCCGAGCAACTTCTTGCAACTGAATGTTCAGGGTTCAAAGATGGAAAATTCTGAAAAAATGAAAGAGGATACTATCAAAATAAACAAGGTTAGCAGGAAGACCAAGAAGGGAAAGGCAATTGAGGACTTGAATAACAGGGTGGAGGAGCTAGAAAGGAATTTCAAAATTCTAGCGAGATTTGCGTCCAAGGTAATGCACAGGTTAGCTACTATGCTAGCGGTCCTACAGGATCTGGAGCTCAACAAGCATGACATCGAGAACAAAAACATGAAGGACTATGAGAAAATGTATTAGTTCCTCACTGAGGGCTAGGGCCAACTATTTAATTAGCTCTAGGGTTTTCTTTGTTGATGTTGTTTTGTGTTTAGTTTGTTGTCTATCTAGTGGTGGTCCACTATTTTTGTGCCTTTCTGCTACTATTTATGTTTAATTGGTCTATATTTTGACCTTTATGTGCGCCTTGGTGGTTGTTTTGTAATGGGTTTGGCACCTTAGTTGTATCGCTTACTTTAATAAAAAACATTCTCCACATGCTAAAAAAAATTATGTTACAATTATTTTAGGTCAAATTATGTGGGTCATACATGAGGACTTTTAAATTTACACGTTAATCCCAGTAAAAATTTTAAAATATATATATATATTTACTAAAAAATTACAAAAAAATAAAACAAAACTTCAACATCATATGCATCTGTCCACAAAAATATTTTGAAAAATACTTTCATTTACTATTTTTTTGTGGGTTGTACATGTGCATGTTTTGGCTTCCATTACCTTTTTAAAAGGTCACTTTTGTACATCCTTCACTTAACCAACTTTTATCATATGGGTATTATAATAAATTACATATTTGAAAACTAGAAACAAAATCCTATATTTCATATTTCTACACTATGTTGATATTCTATATAGAAGTGCTTCTAATCCTTACCCCAACTATA
The DNA here is from genome assembly GCA_027924645.1 of Cunninghamia lanceolata. Classification (NCBI taxonomy): domain Eukaryota; kingdom Viridiplantae; phylum Streptophyta; class Pinopsida; order Cupressales; family Cupressaceae; genus Cunninghamia; species Cunninghamia lanceolata. The sequence goes on from BSBN01000317.1 coordinate 5,458,901, forward strand.
ATAAACTCTATTTTTTAGGAAACAAAGTTACCACTTTTTGGCCAAAAAGTGGATCCATTATCTTGCACTTACCCACTGGAGTTCATGTTGTTCACCATTATCAGAAACCACTTGTCCTCCTCATGTGTCCTCAACACTAGTGACACCCAAAACACACAAAAATAATGCCACAAATGTCACGGGTTTGAAAGTCATCATATGTCACTAGTTCAAACTCATTAGGTAAAACAAGTTGTACTTAGGGTTGGCATGCCACCTTGACCATCTCCCACATCTCCTTGCCCACTAAAGAAACTAGAAAGTAATTACAAATATTTGCTTATGGCATATTATATATAAATATAGGTGTTAGGTGCTTTTAGGGTTGCATATGTGCCAACACGTTGATTTAGGGCATTTAAGGCTCTCTTTAGAACAAGAAGTCTTTTTCACTTTACCTTGTTATTCAAATTTTGTGCTTTGTGGGTTTGGATCTCATTACCAAGGTTGTTTGTAACCTATTCCTAACCAATAAACTTACATTCAGAGTATGGAATTCATTATTAGGTTGTGACTATAGAGAATATCTATGTAATTTACATCAAAATGGTCTTTAGGAGCTATAAAAGTGTGTAGCAATTTATAAATTCTTCCATGAGTATGTGGTTTTAAAATTAAAAGGAAATGGAGGTGTCGAATACACTTCCTACCCTAATCTATGAGAGGAGGTATGTGCAAAAAAAATTTGATCATATAGTTACAATAAAAACAACACAAAGACTATATACCATAATACCGTGATTTACGTGGGGAAAACCCTTTTGAGAGAAAAATCCACACTCCAAAGTAAATTTCAATGCATTATTTAGTTACAAACACTTGCTAAGTCTCCACCTTTACAAAAGCATCACCAACATAAAATCTGGAGTAATTATGGTAGCATAACAATACATGCAAAACTCACTATGCATACTTCAACTTGAGCACCTAATAAATAGATGAAGCACCAATAGGAAACCACCAAATGGTTTTACAAAACCATAATTAAATTGAATAAAAGTATAACACCCAAATCCATGGCTCAAATTCCAATGCCCCCTTGAATAAATCTTGCAACCATTTTAAGAACAATGTAATAATTTTTGCCAGCAACTTGAGAAGCCAAATAACTGAGCATAACTAGTAGAAGAAGTCGCTATGTACTCTATCTTAGCTAATCTCAATGCTACTATTCTTTGTTTCCTACTCAAACAAGATATCATACCTCACCCCAAGTTGAAACAAAACCCTAAAATGCTCTTCCTAGCACTAGCATCATCTACTAAGTCAAAATTGACAAAGCCATGCAACATTAACTCTTCATCTCCAACATACTTCAACCCATAATGGATTGGGCACTTCAAGTATTGAAGCACACGTTTTGCAGCAGCTTGGTGAACTTACCAAGTTGCTAAACCATAAATTGATAATGTATTCACTAAAAAATATAAGATTTGGCTATGGAGATAGCCACCCAATATCAAGAAGGCTTAAAGGAAAGTATAAATAAGATCAATGTAATAGAATAAATTATATTCTAATCAAAGGATGCAAATGATACAAGATTCATCATTGACTAGATTGTTCATATATGAGCTACAAGTGGCTATATAGGATACACCACCAAGAGATGTAAATGTACAACCAATATGGGATAAAAGAGATGTAGTCACATGTGTGTAGCAATGATAACTTTAAGAAAATACCCCTAAAAAATTATAAAATCTTGGCAAATCCTAGCTAAGTGCTTTAATTTTCTTAGTGAATCTTTCTTTTAAAAAAAATATTAGTTTTCTTGGCAAATCTATGCACAATATATTTTTTTTTAAAATTCACGGTGAATCCTAGAAAATATTCAATAAAAAATTAATTACAATGGCCAATCTTTCCTTTAAAAATTTGCATAGCTGGTTAGCAATAGTTCCCCTCTGTATTCTTTTGTTTTTTGTAATTTTGAAGCTAAGTCCTAAGGGCAGCAACCACCGACAGGATCAAGGGATAGCACCCCCTTGTAGGGGTTGAGGGGGCAATGCCCCCTCGAGGGGTTCAGGGATAGCGGCCACCAAGCACAAATCCACTAGCTAGAAGGCATTGGAACATACACAGATTAAACATTTTTAAAATATCTCACTTTAAAAATAAGACTAAACAAAGAGTAAATCTGCACCTTATATTCCATTTTAATTAGATGACTCTAATTGAATTATCATGTGGCACTATAGGCATGTGCCTTTTAAAAGGCTTGTTGAGCCCTAAAATTTCTTTTGGGGCACACAATCTCATAATCTAATCATGTAGCCCAAAAAAAATTCTAGGGCTCAACAAGCCTTTTAAAAGGCACATGCTTATAGTGTTGTGGAATTCAACTAGAGTTGTTCAATTAAAATGGTAATCAATGGAAATAAATAAAATCCCTATTCAAAGTGAAAATATCACTATGAGTCAATGGGAATTTAATAGTAATGGCGATATTGCCCCAAAAGTAATGGTGGGAATATAATATTATTGGTGAATATGATAAAGATTTATAATTATATTATAAACTACTAGCAAATTGGCTCTAATGACGCATTATTTACTTGGCGAAACAATTCAATTTATTAGTTTAATAAAATAATTCTTAGGCAATTTAACCAATGCTAAATTAAATTTTCATAAAAAATGAGCGATTTAGTCTCCTTTATAGATTCAACTATTCAACAAAAATGGAGGTCCCAATTTTAACTACTCGCCAATTGGTGAAAATTCACCACTAAAAATAGTGGTGTGTAGTAAAACTCCACTAAACAAGGGAAATGCAAGTCAAAGGATGCAAGTGCAACCTATCCAAATAGATACCTACCTAAGCAAACTTATCCTATCGTAGGTGCATATAATGCAATAAAGTAAATAAACTACATGTAAAAATAAAATAATATGCCAACAAAAACATATATTAGGTCTACTTTTTACCAAGTACATTAGAGAACTTATCAATTTCCTATATACAAATAGATCTACCAAATCAAATTCTAAATCTATAATCAACTTTAGATTTGGAATCATTGGAGAAGTAAGAAGCGTGCGATCCAACATTTGAAATCTTTATAGAATTTCTACTATGTACTTCCCTTGACTTAGGAAGACTTCTCTTGTACTTTGCCACACTTCAAGAACCAAAAACTAATGCACAAGGTTAATATATTTCATGTCAAATTTGGATGTCAACTTCCTTTTGCACCACACTATGAGCTTCTCACTACTTCATGTAAGAATAATATCATCCACATACATAACTAAAACTAGTTGATAAGATTTATCAAATAAATGATAAAGATTAGGATCTACAACAATTTAAGTCAACCAATTCCCTTTGAAGCTGAAGTATAACCTCTTTATCCTCATCTTGATTAGTGACACAATCCATGATACCCTTCCAACCCCTGATGCCCCCATAACTTCTGATGTAATTAGCCACTTTACAATCAAAGAACTTGCAAGCTCTATCAGTTAGTTTGTCATAATCCAAATCTTTGAGGGGTAGGTCCTTCAACCATCTATCCTCCCAAAAATTGACATTCCTACCATCCACTATCATCCATCGGATGCCTCTACGAAGGAGACCATGCATTTTGAGGGTCCCATTCCAAATGACAGAGCCTTTAGGAAGTCCAAGATCAGCCAATAACTTGCAACCTTTATCCCCATTGAGATACTTAACGGTCATGATATCACCCCAGTCCTTATTACCTTGGATCAGGTTCCACCCTATCTTTATCATGAGGGCCCTATTCATGAGATGTATTCATCTTAAACCCAAACCCCCTGCATCTGGGAGTATAGACCTTCTCCCAACCAACCAACGCAATTCTCCTTTTTTCCTCCACCCCAGACCAGAGGAATTTCTTCTAATCTACTCAATCTTCTTAGCCACATATCTCAAGATTTTAAACAGACTTAGGAAGTAATTAGGTATGCCTTGAAGGGAGGCTTTAAGGAGTTGAAATTTCCCCACTTAGCTCAGTAAAGCTCCTTTCCAACTAGCTAGCTTCCTCTGCATTCTCTCAATAATCATGTTCCAATAATCTATGGTGACTTTGGTGATCGTAAGCAAAAGGCCAAGGTAGGTAGTAGGCAACCTCGCACTAGAGTAGCCCAAGCCTCTGGTAATTTTTTTAAACACTCAGGAGGATTTGCAGCAAAAAATTACCATAGCCTTGGGCTGCTCTAGTGCGAGGTTACCTGCTACCTACCTTGGCCTTCCGCTTACGATCACCAAAGTCACCTCAAATTATTGGAATATGATTATTGAGAGAATGCAGAGGAAGCTGGTTGGTTGGAAAGGAGCTTTACTAAGCCAAGTGGGGAAATTGAAACTCCTTAAAGCCTCCCTTCAAGGCATACCTAATTACTTCCTAAGTATGTTCAAAATCCTGAGATATGTGGCTGAGAAGATTGAGCAGATTTAGAAGAAATTCCTCTGGTTTGGGATGGAGGAAAAAAGGAGAATTGCGTTGGTTGGCTGGGAGAAGGTCTGTACTCCCAGATGTCAGGGGGGTTTGGGTTTAATAAGAATACATCTCATGAATAGGGCCCTCATAACAAAGATAGGGTGGAACCTAATCCAAGGTAATAAGGACTGGGGTGATATCATGACCGCTAAGTATCTCAATAGGGATAGAGGTTGCAAGCTGCTGGCTGATCTAGGACTTCCTAAAGGATCATTCATCTGGAATGGGACCCTCACAACTTGTGGTCTCCTTCATATAGGCATTAGATGGAAGATAGGGGATGGTAGGAATGTCAATTTTTGGGAGGATAGAGTTGAAGGACCTACCCCTCAATGATTTGGATTATGTTAGACTAGCTGATAGAGCTTGCGGGTCCTTTGATTGTAAAGCAGCTAATTACATCAAAAGTTACGAGGGCATCAAGATTTGGAAGGGTATCATGGATTGTGTCACTAATCAAGATGAGGACAAAGAGGTTGCACTTCAGCTTCAAAGGGAATTGGTTGACTTTGGGCTTTCTCTCCTTCCTACCCTGGGGAGGACTAGCTGTGGGGAAAATTTTGGCTTCCTAAACTTTTACCTAAAATCAACTTCTTCTGGTGGACCCTAATGCATAACAAAATCCCGACTCTTGATAATCTGAAGAAGAGACGCTTTCAAATGCTGAACAGGTGTGTTCTTTGTGGTGAAGAGGAAGAGACAGCTACTCCTCATCATGCACTGTAACTTTGCTTGGGAGGTTTGGAGTCTTATCATGTAGAGGCTGAACTTATGCTAGGTTTTCAATGATAGTGTGGTGGCCTTGGTCAGAGCTTGGAGGCCCCCCCTTCCGACCTACATTTCTGATTATTAAGGAGCTGTGGTTACAAATTCCCCCTCATCTTGCCTAGAATTTGTGGAAAGAGCGTAACAACAGAATTTTCAAGGAAAAGTTTAGAACCCCCTTGGAGGTTTTTTAGACCTTTTCCAAATTGCTAGTGAAGAATATTAATTCCTGTAAATTCAAAACCGTTGAGAACCCCCCAAGAAAGGAAGAAAGAGTTTACTAAAACAAATTTGGATTGTTAGCCCAAATATCTATCAAATCGATAATTCTAAAAATATTGCTAGGGCTAAAACTAATTGGACCTTGCCTCAAAAAGGTTGGTTTAAGCTCAATTTTGATGGGGTAATTGAAGAGAACCTGAGGGTGGCTAGTGGAGGAGGCATAATCAAATCAGATTTGGGAATGTTTGTGGTTGCTTACACTAGGGGAATCAACATTAAAAGTAACAATGAGGCTGAAGCATTAGCCATGTTGTGGGGTATCAAACTTGCTCTCTTTAAACATTCAACATCTTCATGTGGAAGGGGATTCACAGTTAATAGTGAACGTTGCCCTCAGTTCAATAGGTATAGGTTGGAATCTAGCAGACATTGTTGGTGATATCCGGTTGCTTCTCAATGCTATGGAGGAGTACAAGGTTTCTCATATCTATAGGGAGGGTAATGTTGTGGAAGATGTTATGGCAAACCTAGGTAGTAACAACAATGGTTGGCAGTGTTGGAGGCTTTTGTCCATGCTGCCTAGCAAGATTCAAACTCTCATTAAGAAGGATGGAAGCAAGCACACAGATTAGGTGTTACGGGCTCTTCACCATTTGCATACTCTAGTTGTGTGGAGGTAGTTATTTTATCTTGAAAGTCAATAAGCCTTTAAATGAGCTTGGAGTTGTTGGGTTTCAAACTCAGAGTGGTGGGAAAAGAGTAATTAATTCTTAATTTTTTCAAGAGTGGGAGTAAGGAAAAGAAATGAAAGGAGCTGACTAGGTGACCTATAAAGATGCTAAGGTGGCATACAAGAGGTGAGAGGAAGGTTTGGATGACAGGTTGGCTTGTCAGGAAGTTGAGGATGCAAGTCACTGGTGGGCGGGCTGATTGGATGACAGGCTGGATTGAAAGGACGCTAAGGAGGCAAGTGACTCGTGGGCGAGTTGATAAGAGGACTAGCTGGCCCGGAAGGACCATGAGGTGGCAAGTGATGGGAGGGCGGGATGATGAAAGGATTGGATGGCTTGAGAGGAATAATTTCCCTTCTATCCCTGTCTATAGTGATTTTCATTTTCACACGAGCTAGCAGGCGTGGGTCTTTCCCGAGGGAGAAAACCAGGGTGGCAAAGGCAATGCAAATCTCCAAAAATTTTATGTTGTTATTATTTCAGGATTCTCGTGGCCTTTGAATTGATGGAAGTGCACGGAAGGGCTTATTTACTTCTTGGGGTATCTTGCTAAGCATTCCAACATTCTCTACCTTAAACATTTATTTTCTCTCTAGTTGTGTGGTTTACAGAACTTGAAGATGGGTGGCGACATTGTTAAGATTGAGTCGACCTCTCCCGAGGAATTTTGACAAGACCCTATGGTCTGGCATATTATACAAGAGGGGGATGTGGCTCCATTCCTTGACGCGATGATTGGCCACGACGAGAATCTATCCTGCCAGTTCGCGGAGTCATGGGATGAGGATTCCAGGCAAGTCCGTATGGGGGCATTGGTTTCAAGGTCTTTGAGGAGGTGATTAGGCAAGCCATGGGGCTCCCCATCAAAGGCAAAAAACATAGCTGATGTAGCAAGGTGCTGAACCCTGAAAATATGGGGATCTTTTTTCAGAGAAGGGGAGGCTACTGTGAAACTCCATGGGGGGTTTGAAAGGGAGAAGTTGTCAGCCCCGTGGGGGAAATTTTGCCTAATGATCATGAAGTACTTTTCTCTGGAAGGTAGATTCAAGGTATTCTACCACTACCACTTTTCTTTGCTTAACCACTTTAGGAATAGGATGGAGATAAGTTTCCCCTTTTTTCTGTTGTCTTCTCTAGAGAACTCTATTAAGTCAGCCAAGGAAATTCATGCTAAAAACCCTAACTACCCTCTCATCCCCATTCACCAAGGCCTCATCTTGAGGTTGTATCACTTTCATTTGGTTGTGTGCCCCCTGAAACAAATCAAAGTCAGCTTGCTTGAGGATACCTCATCGGCCCTGTCTCTTGTTGTTAAAGCTAAAGCCAAGAAAACCATCGGAACCCCCAAAATCTCCCCTAAAAAACTGAAGGGGGGTCCCAGAATTGAAGAATGTAGTACCCCTATTGGGACCCCTACTCTTGATTTTAAGACTAAATCTCCTAAGAAAGCTAGTGGTAAACTTGAGACCCCTAACCCGGAGATCAAGAAGGTTACTATGGTGTCTGCAAAAAGGGACTGGAAGGCTATGGAGGACGAGGGCAACATGCAGTCTAAGAAGGCTAAAACTAGGAAAGAGGACTCTAATAGGGTTGAGGAGCCCATGAAAGTCATAGATTTGGACTTGGGACATAAACATGCGAGGAGTGGTGACGGGGGTGGTGCTGATAAGCATGGTGTTCAAGGAGTGTGCAAGTCCAACTGTATTGCTGGAATCCTGTCCACTAATCCCCAAGGCATGAAAATTTCTAAAGATTCTAATTTTTTGGAGGATGCCATTAGGGAGGGAGACAATGAAACACCCACTGAATCTATGCATGAAGATGAAGGAGAAAGCCACTTTACCAAACTAAACAAGCCTAGCTCGGAGGAGACAGAGGAGGTTGTTGAGGAAGCCCATGGCTAGAAGAAGAAGGGAAGCTACTCGTTGTGTGTCAAGACTGCTGATGAGCTGGTGGTTCTCAAGGCTAAGATGGAAAAGATGCAGAAGAAATGGAGGATTATGAAAGAATTTGCTGCCAAGGCTCTTCACCACGCGACTTTGGTATTTGTTATTGTTAAGGATTTTAACGACAAGGTCAGAGATGTGGGGGTGGACAGCCTCAGCGACTATAAGGATATGGTCAATTTCTAAGCCAAGTATGGGATGGTTGATAGTCCTTAGTGGTTCTGCTATTTTTTGTGTTTTTGATTAGTCTCATTTTTTGTATGTTGATTTTGTGTTGTTAATGTACTATTTCTGGCACGTTTGAGGCCTTGTTGTCCCGGGGTTGCTTTGTATAGGGTTCAAGACCCTTTTATCCTACTAAACTAATCAAAAATAATTTAAGTGAAGCCCACACTTAATTCATATTCATCAATTTAAGAGTAACAAACACAAGGTGCTTGCTTCAACCCATACAAGGCCTTTTCAACCCGCATACATGGATATCCCACCCATACACCTCAAATCCTCTAGGTTGATTTATATAAAACTATTCCTCTATGTTGCCATTTAAAAGATATGGTTTTACATCCATCTAAAATAAATACCAACAAAAATAAGAAGCCAAAGACATAATTATCCATATAGAAGTGTACCTTACAACTTGAGAAAAAATATCATCACAACTAATTCCCTATTTTTGAGAGAGATTGCATGCAACAAACTTGTCCTTAAACTTCTCTATACTCCCATTTGTTGCATGTTTCACTTTATATAACCACTTTAAATCAATCAATAACTTCCCATTAGGTCTTGACTATGTGATGTCCTAAACATCATTTTGAATAATGTAGTTATACTCCTCTACTATAGAATTTTTCCATACCTACTTTGATTTTGCCTTCCCAAAGGTGGAAGGCTCAACATCAATGATGGAAAACATTAAAGCAAAATAACTTGGAAACTTCTTAGATGGATGGCTCACTTTGAAGCAAGTTTTTAGTGCTCCTACCTATTCTTGTGCCTCATGCAAAGTTTGGGTAAGGCACTTAGGCTTCTTGACCATTTTAGACAAGGCTAAGGTATCTTCTTCTGCCTTATTAAAACTTGAATGATTTGTGATGGAAATTGTTGTTATAATATAAAAAATTGCATACCCTTACAATTTTCATGTTATATTTTGGGTTTTTCTTTAGTGTTTATAACCCCTAGTATGTTCTTAGGCTCATTTGGCCTTGCCTTAGCCTTTTCCCACCCTTAGTGCCAACTTGTGTTTTATATTTTCATGTATTTTCCCTTTTTTGTTAACAAATGTTACTTTTGTATTTATCTAGTGCTATGCTAATGTGTCAAGTATTCAAATGACTTGGTGTACTTGGATGCTATCACAAAGTTCTAGTGTCCATGCAATGTGCTAGTGTCCACTAATATTTTAAATGTACAATAATTGTTTTCTTTGAATCTTGCCACGTCTCTTCCATTGAGCATGCCATGTAATCACCATGAGATGAATCCCAATGGCTAGTTTGAATTGCATGCCTCTTTATGTTTCTTCCTTGCTTTAATTTTGGAACCCCCACTAAATTTGTAACATCCAAATTCTTAATCAAGACAAAACATAGATATTTACCATGAGATAAAACATACAAGGTGAAAAAGATAGAATTTTTTTTCTTTTATTTAACTTAAAATCAAGATGCAATAATTTACATAATTTATTTTCTGAAATAAACAACATGATATAATATACAAGGACGACATTTTGTATTTGAAATTACAAATATTTGCAATAGATAATGTTTTGACAGTCTTAATAATCACAAGTCACATAACCCAAAGGTATATTACATCTGGAAATCTAACATCATTATCTCAAGCCTTGACATGTCTTCTACTAGAGAGAGAGAGAGAGCATCTTCCTAGTGCTTTTCCTCCAACCACAGACTGGCAGTCTCCCACACATCTTCCATTCGGAAGTGGCCCTACCCTTCATGAAGAGTATAGACCAAAGGTAACCAACAGTAATTTGCCATTCGAGTACCAGTGTTGTATCCTACATAATGCTATCGATCATACAACCCTAGATACCCTCTAGCTAAGTATGATCATTCCAATAGGCTATGCAATCCAGATATGATGAACTGATAATGCACGCAGAGACATATGCATTACTTTGGCCAAAGATTCAATATAATAGACATTTGCAATGAACGTAGTTGTAATGTTCACCCACCCCAACTTGACTTGGATACTATCATATTCCTACAATTTGACTTGGTCAACTATGTTTTACTATATAGTCTTGAAAACTTCAATATTTTAGTCTTCCTAACTTAGACAAGTTTACAAACAGTGTCAGTATTCCATAGACCTTATGGATTACCTTTCTTTACGAGGATTCTCATTGCATCATTGCAATACTCGAGATCCAAAACTTATCGACACCCAAGAACTTAAGTTGATTTATAATGACTATAAAGGTCACTTTACCAAGGTTAAGCATTATTTGGTTAGGAAAATATTTCCTTTATGACTAGTAATAAATAATCTAGGTTAGAGTACTTGCCCCTTCATTCATGATCTACATAATGATCTCAAGGGTTTAGTTTTAAAATACCCTAATGGGTCAAGTTTATGTTTTGTTCTACATGTCCCTCATAGTAACAATATATATGTTTTTATAGTAATTAACTTAATAAACCAAAGGATTATCCTCTTGGTCTTATCATGACTACGAGGTCATTCTTAATATCTCAATTTTTTTAAGAAGAAGAAAATTGCTTTCCAAGGTTATGACTACCAAATATCCTTCAATCCTTTATAACATGGTTAAAACCCTTTGCAAATCAAATCATAGTTACAACAAACCCTATGGTTTCATAAGAGTCTAGCATGTTGACTAAGATTCGTTTTGACACCAATAATAAACAAAGACTAATTCACAATTTGGTCAACCTAGATTCATGTCTAAGTTGATTTTCCACAAACCGAAGATATATATACATATCTAATGAAACCATGACAAACTATTATAGTTGAAAGCCTTTTTGTATAATTCAAGCTATAATTTTGTTGGTTGTTCTACAGTAATCATCATATGAATTCTCTAAAACATGGGATGACGAAAATATGGAAACGAGTATATAGACTCGTACTTAATAGGTTTCTATGACTTCATTTAATCAAAGAATCTTATGCAAGCATTATTATATATTGACTCCACTATCTCCAAGAAAGATCATCAATAATTTAATAATGAGAATGGAGACATCTCTATAATAAATAGGACAGAGTCTACGAATTATAACACATTCAGTTTTAAGAATCAAGTCTAGAGTAATTAATAAGCATACTCTCAACATCAACAATCATACAAATATACCTGCCTACATTCATCCTATGATTCGGATATACTAATGGACTATATCATCTATCCAAAAAAACCATAATGATAATTCTTTCTTGACAAAACAGTTACGAATCATAACATAGTAGACAACAATATTCAACAACGTAACATGTTAAACTACATGGCAACATATTAAACTATATGGCACCAGCCTTTCGTAACATACTACAAGGCTCGGCCTTACTATCAAGCTTGGGCGTCGACTTCCAAATAGCTATAGCGACTATCATTTGAAAGAAGTCTAGAATATTGCAAATAATACAATTATATCTATACAAAACTTTGTAAAGGAAGAGACCCTGTTTAACAACTTCAAAGACATATTGAGCTTGTTAACTAGGAGCTCCACTCATTGCTAATTAGCCAAAGTTTCCTTCCTGTCAATAACACTCCTCTTCCAATCGCCGCCCACAGAGATAATGAAGTCAAGGCAAATGAAAAATAAGCTTCAATATCGATCAGTCCCCACTTTCACAGAGTCACTCCCCTTATAAACTCTCCCAACGACTCATTTATGAGTCATCCACATCTAATCACTTAGACACACACGTTCAGTCCCACGACTCTTCACCACTATCATTAGTTGCAACAAAATCCTTTAAAAATGTGGAAGTTCCACATGTTATATCTATGAGGATCGATCATGTAGAGATAGAGGAAAACATGGTACAAAACACCACTTTCTTTCTTAAGAGGTCAACACTCCCATAAACATGACTCTTGATCATTTAGTTATCTCTGAGTTAATGAAAACCTCTACACATTGATTGACATATTCTCCACAAATTATGCCTACGATTGCTCTATGTTTGAGTATGTGGTTTAAGAGATATCATGGTATTCATTACCACTTTACATTCTACTAAAGACTCCTTAACAGGTAAACGACACTTAATAAAAACGGTTACAAGAATGACAACATCATTATTAGAGAAGGTGGTTACTCATTTAAACCAAAAGCAACCTCTCTTAAACAATAACATAATAATAATAATCCTAGACCCTAGTTATAACTTCGATCGAGATTAATATAATAATAAGTCTAAAGACTTACATAAAACGTGATAGGGTTGAGTTCATCTCCCCTTCATGAAACACACTATTTCATGTCAATTTGACTTGCCATAAATGTACATGCGAGTTAGATGACAACAATTTAACCATCTACGTTTTGACGACGCAAGCACAACTACTTACGACATGATCGACGAAAGGTCGCGTTAGTCATAAACGACTAACGTTCTATCTTGACGACGTCATTTTCACAAAAAGACAAGATCAACGCAAAACTAACTTAAAAAGGAATAAAAAAGACATCGACAACCTATTGAGTTGATCCAAGAATTAACCAATAAAACGTGACTTACCTCAATCGTCTAGAGTTATTTTAAGTATTGAACACAATACCCATTTGGAAAATGACCATTTGTAACCCAAGGTCTATTCTCCTCTCCTCAGAAGATACTCTCTCTCTCTCTCTCAGAGTCATCAAAACGTGTTATCTTGCATATTACTTGAAATCACCAGATCATGATCAGTGCATCGTTAGTCCATTCATAAACCCTATGAATATCAATCAAATTCTCATAATATAAATCGCTAAATCATTACACCATATGCATTGCATTTAATCACATAACTAATATTCAATAAAATTAATATTTCCCAATGACATTTAACCTGACGTCAAAATATTTATCCATTGATTCACTTCTATCCATGTAAAAGTAAAAAGTAAAAACAAGCCAAAATTAGGGATGTATCATATCTCTCCCCTAAAGATTCATTGTCCTTGATGATTCAAAGTATCAAATTATAACTTAAAACAAGTTTTTGTTTAACTGCTAAAAGCATGAAATAAATGAGGAAATTTCTGATAAAATTCATGGTAGTCCTCCCATGTAGCACTATCCTCCGCATACTGGTCCCACTGGACCTTGCACTGCATAACTTCTTTGTTACGCAAGCAGAGCTTGCGTGTTTCAAGCACTTTGAGAGGCTTGATCATGACCACCCCTGCATCTTGCATCTATAATGCATTCCAATTTAGAATATGGTTATCTCCTGCAATATACTTCTTTAAACAAGAAACATGAAAACAATTATGCATCCTAAACAAGGTTAGTGGTAGAGCAATCTTGTAGGCAATTAGATTGATCACTACAGGAACTTCAAAGGGTCCTACATAGCGAGGAGCTAATTTGGAAGACTTCCTAAACTTTATAGGACTTTTTTGAGGTTTGACCCTCAAAAGAACTTTCTCTCCAACAGAGAATTGTCTTGGTACTCGCTTGGTATCAACATAACTTTTTTGTCTATCATTGGCTTCTAACAATCTTTTCCTGATCAACTTAACTTTTTCCTCCATTTTAGCTAGCATTTATGGACCAATGCTAATCCTATCTTCTAGCTTATCCCAAGTTATAGGAGTTCGGCATCTTCTTCCATACAATGCTTCAAATGGTGCCATCTTAAGAGCAGAACAATAAGAATTGTTAGAAGCAAATTCCACAAGTGGTAATAACTCTTCCCACTTATATTGTTGATCCATGTAATACATTCACAACAAGTCTTCCAAAACTTGGTTAACTCTCTCAATTTGACCATCTATTTTAGGATGATAAGTTGTACTCACATAAAGTTTAGTCCCTAGCATAGAGAACAAGGTTTGCCAAAACCTTGACATTACATGCACATCTCTTTACGAGATCATCTTTTCAAGAACTCCATGTAACCTAAACACTTCTTGAACAAATTTGTGAGCTAACACTGGTGCTCCATCAGTTAAATTCCTCGGTATGAAATGTGCTACCTTCGTGAGTTTATCAACCACAACTAAAATGACATCATGTTTGTTCCTAGACATTGGAATACCCTAAACAAAGTCCATACTTATGACTTGCCACTTCTATTCTAGTACATCATGTGGATACAATAGTCCTGTGGGATTTTGATGTTCTGCTTTTACCCTCTGGCATTCTAGACAACTTGCTACAAATCTTGCAACATCATTCTTCATTCCTTTCTAGAAATAAAGAGGTTTTACATCTGCTAGAAGTTTGGTTACTCCTGGATGTCCTGAGTATGGTGCAGTGTGCACTTCTTTCCACACAAGATTTCTTAATTCAGCTAAATTTAGAACATACATTTTTCCTCTATATCTCAATAGTCCATCAGACTCAAAATGAAACCCATCATACCTTTGATCTTTAGGATTTACCTCAAGAGCTTACTTGCTTGACTTGCTCATAATATTCATCTCCATATAAATTTTGCAACACTAAATCTTTAAAGTTTGCATGAATAGAGACAATTGAAGAAATGTGTCTCCTCTGACTCAAAGCATCAGCTACTCTATTCTCTTTTCCTTTTATATAGTCTATCTCAAAGTCATAGTCAAATATCAACTTTGACATTTGTCGAGCATTTAGATGAGGTTAAGAGAAAATGTACCTAAGACTTTGATGATCCAACTTAAGTACAAAGGTTTTCCCTAACAAATTGTGACACCACATTTGCAAAGCACGTGTAACCGCTGCTAAATCCAGATCATGTGGTGCATAATTATTCTCATAAGCTTTTAGTTTCCTTGACTCAGGCTATCACTTGTCCATATTGCATAAGCACACCCCCTAATCCTTCTCCTGAGGCATCAGTTATTACCTCAAACTGTCCTTCAGGGTCAGGAACTTTCAAAATTGGTGCTATTGTCAACTCTTCCTTTAATAGATCAAATGCCTCTTGACATTTATCTGTCCATTCAAATTGCTTCCCTTTACTTTGTAAAGAAGTGATTGGGTTTGCAATACTAGAGAAATTTAGAATAGACTTCCTATAATAACCAACCAAGCCCATAAAACTACGTACTTCATGCACATTCATGGGTACAGACCAATCTAGAATATCTTTGATCTTTGTTGGATCAATATATATTCCTTCTACAGATATTATATGTCCTAGATACTAAATCTCCTTCTGGAAGAAAGAACACTTAGAAAGTTTTTCGTATAACTTATGTTCTCTTAACCGTTGCAAAACCACTTGCAAATGTTGATAATGTTCTTCTTCATTCTTAGAGTAAATAAGTATATCATCTAGAAAGACTAGAACAAACTTGTCTAAACAATCTCTAACTACATTGTTCATGAGATTCATGAATGCGGCACGGGCATTCATAAGTCCAAATGGCAACACTGTGAACTCATAGTGTCCATATCTTGTCCTAAAAGTTGTTTTATGGATATCCTCATCTTTCAGTCTTAATTGATGATATCCTGATTGCAAATCAATCTTTGAAAATACTGCAGCTCCACCCATTTGATCAGAGAGATCATCAATATGTGGTAAAGGATACTTGTTCTTTATTGTTGCTTTATTGAGCATATGATAATCGATACACAATTGCAGAGTTCCATCCTTTTTCTTGACAAAGATGATTGGTGCACCTCATCGTGAAACACTAGGTCTAATCAAACCTTTAGCCAACAATTCTTGTAATTGGGCTTTTAATTCCATTAATTCCATAGTTGTCATACGGTAAGGTGCTTTTGATATAAGCTCAGATCCTGGTTTAATATCAATTGCAAAATCAAAAACCCTTTTGGGAGGTAGTCCTGGAAGTTCCTCAAGAAAAACATCCTAGAAATTTTGAAGAAAAGGATACCTTTCTTCAAAGGACATACTAGGCTTTTCAAGTCCTTCCTCAACTTGCTCCATTTTAACTACAAAAAGATGACAACCCTTTCATTTAATCCTTTTTAATTATTTAGCAGAGATAGGTCTAATCTTGACTTCTATTTGAATACCTTGGAAAATGACCTTGTTTCCCAAGTCATCTAAGCACTCAACTATTTTTGAAAAACAATTGACTTTAGCTCTATGCTCTAGGTGAATTTCCCTACTCATCCCATGAGAAAACTCATTTTCCTCTTCAGGGTTTCCCTGATCTCTTACTTTCTTTTCCAAGTTACCCAGTCTCTCCTTGGTTTCTGCAAGCATGGTTAGGATTTGATCCAATTTGTCCATGCGATTAACTAGTGGTTTATTCTCTTCTTGACTCTCACCCTATTTTGTTCTTGTATGAATCATGTTGTCATTTTTCTCACACCTGAGAATATTAAGTTATCTATTAGTTTTCTGAATTTAATGTATCTTATTAAATCAAAACATAATTAACTCAAAACAACCAACATATTGGTACAAAACATTCTCATCTTTATTATAGTTTATTCAGGAGTAACTACATCCTTTATTGTTACAAAGAATGACTTATATGTCATTTTCAAGGGGAGTATATCCCTCCGATTCATTTTCAAATACATAATCAAGAGGTGTATAACCTTCTAACTCGCTATCAGACCTAAGTACAATGATCTCAGAAGATGAAGGTATGCAAGGGTCTCTCCTAACCAAAGGTGCATCATATTCAGACATATATGCTATGATCCTAGCTGTAATCTTAGCTCTCACTAAGTTTTCCTTTCTTACTCGCTTGATTTGAGTTAAGGCATTCTCGAGGGTTTCAGTATCACTCAACCATATGTCACTATCATTATTGGTTCCCTCAAAGGTTTTAATTATGGCTTCACACTCTCTATTAGCTTTTAGGTAACACTCATTCCTGATAACTGACTTCCTAGCAGTCATCTTAAGATGCACCATCCTGGCATAAGAAATCCAAACATTAGCTAACCACATAATGTTGACTACAAGTTAGCATAATGGACTCATAAGCCCTAGTGCCGAACCTGGTAGCTCTGATACCATACGTAACATCCAAATTCTTAATCAAGACAAAACATAGATATTTACCATGAGATAAAACATACAAGGTGAAAAAGATAGAAATTTTTTCTTTTATTTAACTTAAAATCAAGATGCAATAATTTACATAATTTTTTTCTAAAATAAGCAACATGATATAATATACAAGGACGACATTCTATCTTTGAAATTACAAATATTTTACAAATACAAATATTTGCAATAGATAATATTTTTACAGTCTTAATAATCACAAGTCACATAACCCAAAGGTATACTGCATCTAAAAATCCAACATCATTATCGCAAGCCTCGGCATGTCTTCTGCTGAAAAGAGAGAGAGCATCTTCCCAGTGCTTTTCCTCCAACCACAGACTGGCAGTCTCCCACACATCTTCCATTTGGAAGTGGCCCTACCCTTCACGAAGAGTATATACCAAAGGTGACCAATGGTAATTTGCCATCTGAGTACTAGTGTTGTATCCTACATAACACTATCGATCATACAACCCTAGATACCCTCTAGCTAAGTATGATCATTCCAATAGGCTATGTAATCTAGATACAGTGAACTGACAATGCACGCAAAGACATATGCATTACTTTGGCCAAAGATTCAATATGAATAAATGTTTGCAATGAACATAGTCATAATATTCACCCACCCCAACTCGACTTGGATAGTATCATATTCCTACAGTTTGACTTGGTCAACTATGTTTTACTATATAGTCTTGACAACTTCAATATTTTAGTCTTCCCGACTTAGACAAGTTTACCAACACTATCAATATTCCATAGACCTTATGGATTACCTTTCTTTACAAGGATTCTCATTGCATCATTGCAATACCCGAGATCCAAAACTTATCTACACTCAAGAAATTAAGTCAATTTATAGTGACTATGAAGGTCACTTTACCAAGGTTAAGCATTATTTGGTTAGGAAAATATTTCCTTTCTGACTAGTAATAAATAATCTAGGTTAGGGCACTTGTCCCTTCATTCACAATCTATATAATGATCTTGAGGGTTTAGTATAAAAATACCCTAATGGGTCAAGTTTAGATTTTGTTCTACCTGTCCCTCATAGTAACAATATATATGCTTTTATAGTAATTAACTTAATAAACTAAAGGATTATCCTCTTGGTCTTATCATGACTATGAGGTCATTCTTAATATCTCAATTTTTTGACTAAGAAGAAAATTGCTTTCGAAGGTTATGACTACCAAATATCCTTCAATTCTTTATAACATGGTTATAACCCTTTGCAAATCAAATCATAGTTACAACAAACCCTATGGTTTCATAAGAGTAGTCTAGCATGTTGACTAAGATTCGTTTTGACACCAATAATAGACAAAGACTAATTCACAATTTGGTTGACCTAGATTAATGTCTAAGTTGATTTTCCACAAACCGAAGATATAAATACATATCTAATGAAACCACGACAAACTATTATAGTTGAAAGCATTTTTGTACAATTCAAGCTATAATTTTATTGGTTGTTCTATAGTAATCACCGTATGAATTCTCTGAAACACGGGATGACGAAAATATGGAAACGAGTATATAGACTTGTACTTAATAGGTTTCTATGAATTCATTTAATCAAAGAATCTTATGCAAGTGTTATTATATAATGACTCCACTGTCTCCAATAAATATCATCGATTTAATAATGAGAATGGAGACATCTCTATAATAAATAGGACAAAGTCTGTGAATTATAACACATTCAGTTTTAAGAATCAAGTGTAGAGTAATTAACAAGTATACTCTCGACATCAAAAATCATACAAATACACCTGCCTACATTCATCCTATGATTCGGATATACTAACGGACTATATCATCTATCCAAAATAACCATAATGATAATTCTTTCTTGACAAAACAGTTACGAATCATAACATAGTAGATAGCAATATTCAACAACGTAACATGTTAAACTACATGACAACATATTAAACTATATGGCACAAGCCTTTCGTAACATACTACAAGGCTCAACGTTACTGTCAAGCTTGGGCGTTGTCTTCCAAATAGCTACAACAACTATCATTTGAAAGAAGTCTAGAATATTGTAAATAATACGATTATATCTATACAAAACTTTGTAAAGGAAGAGAACCTGTTTAATGACAACTTCAAAGACAGATTGAGCTCATTAACTGGGAGCTCCACTCATTGCCAATTAGCCAAAGTTTCCTTTCTATCAATAACACTCCTCTTCCAACTATCACCCACGGAGATAATGAAGTCAAGGCACATGAAAAGTAAGCTTCAATATCGATCGGTCCCCACTTTCACAGAGTCGCTCCCCTTATAAACTCTCCCAATAACTCATTTATGAGTCGTCCACATCTAATCACTTAGACCTGCATGTTTAATCCCATGACTCTTCACCACTATCATTAGTTGCAACAAATCCTTTAAAAACGTAGAAGTTCTACATGTTATATCTATGAGGATCGATCATGCAGAGATAGAGGAAAATGTGGTATAAAACACCAATTTCTTTCTCAAGAGGTCGACACTCCCAGAAACATGACTCTTGATCATTTAGTTATCTCTGAGTTAATAAAAACCTCTACACATCGATTGACATATTCTCCACAAATTATGCCTACGACTGCTCTATGTTTGAGTATGTGATTTAAGAGATATCGTGGTATTCATTACCACTTCGCATTCCACTAAAGACTCCTTAATGAGTAAACGACACTTAATAAAAATAGTTACAAGAATGACATCATCATTATTAGAAAAGGTGGTTACTCATTTAAACCAAAAGCAACCTCTCTTAAACAATAACATAATAATAATAATCCTAGACCCTAGTTATAACTTCGATCAAGATTAATATAATAATAAGTCTAAAGACTTATGTAAAACGTGATAGGGTTGAGTTCATCTCCCCTTCACGAAACACACTATTTCACGTCGATTTGAATTGCCATAAATGTACATGCGACATTAGATGACAACAATTTAATCATCTACATTTTGATGACGCAAATGCAACTACTTATGACGTGATCGACGAAAGGTTGCGTTAGTCATAAACGAATAACATTCTATCTCGACGACGCCATTTTCACGAAAAGACAAGATAACGCAAAGCTAACTTAAAAAGGAATGAAAAAGACATCGACAACTTGTCAAGTTGATCCAAGAATTAACCAATAAAATGTGACTTACCCCAATCGTCTAGAGTTATTTTAACTGTTGAACACTATACCCATTTGGCAAATGACCATTTGTAACCCAAGGTCTATTCTCCTCTCCTCAGAAGATACTCTCTCTCTCTCTCTTTCTCAGAGAGTCATCAAAACCTGTTATCTTGCATATTACTTGAAATCACCAGATCATGATTAGTGCATCGTTAGTCTATTCATAAACCCTATGAATATCAATCAAATTCTCATAACATAAATTGCTAAATCATTACACCATATGCATTGCATTTAATCACATAACTGATATTCAATAAAATTAATATTTCCCAATGACATTTAACCCAACGTCAAAATATTTATCCATAGATTCACTTCTATCCACGTAAAAGTAAAAAGTAAAAAGTAAAAACAAGCCAAAGTTAGGGATGTAACAAAATCGTTCAATCTCTCAAGCTCACTGCACTCTTTTGCAAGTACTCTCTTTGTTAAAGCTATTAATGTGATTATTACCAACACTCCTTCTAGCATTCAAAGGTTCTTTGAGCATACTACATTCCAGCGTTGGTCTTCTTGGCACTTTTTTATTCTTGAGGACATCTTGCTTGTGGTATTTGTACATTTTCATCTCCATCTCAAGGTGAGTGATTATGTTTAGAACTTTCCTTTTTGCTCTCATTTTCCAATTATACTCGTGAACTCTTTAGTGTTGTTGGTACTTGTTGGGTTCTACATTTCCTTTGACACTCTCATACACACTATTTTGTCACTTCATAGATTTTACTTTGTTTCTCTTAGTTCTAGATACACTTAGGCTAGGTACACACACATTTCTATTTCCTCTTCAACATTGATTGCTTGTGGAAGTTGAAAGGCTAAAGCAGGGGCTTGACCATTTGTGGAAAGCTCCCAAGTAGTCAAAATCTTAGGTATTTTGTCCAAGAAATAGGTTTACAAGATATACAAGTGCACATATAGAGTGATACATATTTTGCTTTGTTTCTCTTAGTTCTAGATACACTTAGACTAGGTGCACCCACATTTCTATTTCCTCTTCATCATCGACTACCCGTGGAAGTTGAAAGGCTAAAGCAGGGGCTTGACCATTTGTGGAAAGCTCCCAAGTAGTTAAAACCTTTTCTTTTGTCCAAGCAACAAATTTACAAGATACACAAATGCATGGAGGTTTGCTTGTACTCTTCCCTCTTCTTGTTCATTTTATTATTTGATGTGATTTGATTAGTTTAGCTTAATTTTTATCATTTTATGTATGTTGGTATTCCCCTTGTTTGTTGCTATTGTTGTCCTTGTTTCTTAGTGTGCAAAGAACTAGAAATCTAGAAAAATAGTCAAGATTTACAACTTTCTAAGACAACAGTGCGTGAATAGGACTACAACACTTAGTGTGGATGTCAATGCATTGTGTGGACATATGTACATTGCAGTAATGTCTATGATAGAGGGATTCTCGATTAGTTTACTAGGTGCATTCTAATTTCTTCTTTGGCATTGGTTGACTTTTTAATTCTATTAATCAAATTCCATTAATTAGCATTTTTCATAACCTAGCTCCTTTTTTCTCTAACATAGTTTAAGTAGGAAAGGGAGAATTTATCTAGATAGGATTTTGTTTAATTTTCTATTAACAATAGTAGAATTAAACAATAAAACACAAAAACATTTCCTTTTTTTCAATCTTGTCTAGAGTGTAGGCAAGGAATAGTATAAAAACTCAAAAATAAAAAAGTAATTGTTTCATTTCTTACAGTTGTATTTTACATATCAAACTTGGAACAACAAGTTATTCACTATCTTCAACCTCCATGGGAGGCTTCTAAGGCTTAGGGGTGTTAGTGTGAGTGGAGTTCTTTATTTAACTAGTTCATTTCCTAGTTAGTTCTCCGTTTAGGTCCTTTTCACACTAGGTTAAGTTTACTTAGGGATTTTTTCACTTTATCCCATGTTGGTTGTGGTTTTAGTCTCTTGGGTGGTAAATCCTATACACTCGCCCATTACTCTCATATGAGCATCTCATCTCATTGTATGCTTTGCATTTCCATTGAAAAGAATAAAATTTATTCTATCATTTATGATTTTATAACTTTATTTTCCTTTCACTCATTTGTATTTTTCGATGGCTCTTCAGCCAAACCTTAAATGGTAGCAGAGTAGTTGTGATTTGTGGGTTAGCAATCTTTTTAAGAAATTTGGGAGTGTAGAGCTGCTATTTTTTGAAGCACATGAGTATGCTCTTCTCTTGCATCCTCAAATGATCTAGAGAATAAAAAAAGTGCGGAGAAAGTATTAGTTTTTTAGGGGTTCTCATTTTGACTTGCCACTGGTTGCAGTTTTTTTTAGAGATTCATAGAGACATTCTAATCTCACCATTGAGTATAGAGTAGTTTAGATAATAAGATTTGCCTTTTGTTTCATCTGATTCAGACACTCGAGGCCAGATCTACAAGGGTTTGAAGTTGGAGGTTCATTGCCAAATCCAACATGGAGTCATCATTTTAGAGCATTTGGGGTCAAATCTAACCCTACCATTATGTTCAGAAGGCCCGAAAATCTTAAGATCAATTGTTAAATCGTCGATTTTGGACAAAGTTGCCCAGAGGCAAAAAAATTGTCCAGGGAGCCATACAACCCCCATGAATAATGTTGGTTTGCACATTTTTCAAAAAAAAATTGAAATATTTTGTGTTTTTTATTTTTTTGAAAAATACTTGTATTGCAAAAAGAATAGTAGTTTTTGAATATTAAAATCATTGTAAGTTTAAAAAATAACAAACAAAATTTTTTGAGCACCTGTGTAGGCCTGTACATAGGGGTACTATAGGGTACATAAGGGTATGCTCTGTGGGCTCCCCTTTGGGCCTCGTGTTGTCTAAGAGGTCGCGACCCTTAGCAGGGTCCACGAACCCCTTCTCTAGGGTTTCGAGTATGGCTTTGGCCCTGACCCCTTCTTGGATCTCAGCTCTTTGGGCCCTTTACTATGCCCTCCAAATTTTGGCCTTTGTGAGCTACTTTTAACACATTCCACCAAACTTGGAGAAGGGCCACCTTCATTTGGAGATTCCCCAAATTTGGTATAGCCCCAGTTTTATCTAGGGGACTTCTACATTCAACAACACCATTAAATCTAGTGGTAGTTCAGTCAACTTTGGCAGAAGAAGAATTTTGAAACCTTGGCCCCTCTTCATTAGAGTTTTCAGATTTGAAGACCAACTTTGAAGACTCATATCTTGGGCTCATGACCTCCATTTTTTGAGCAACTTTTTTTTATTGGGGCTAATTTGTTGCACACTACACACTAGTATAGACAATTTCTGATTTTGATGCATGAATTTTCTAGACTTTACAGATTCTCAGAGGTGACATTGTGCAGTTCTCATTTTGCGAACTTCAAAGACTCATAACTCTCACATACGACCTCGGGTCAAGGTGATTCTTTTTTGAAAATGCATATTTTTCATGTACTTCACAGTGGTGTTGTTTATTTCACTTGTATTACTCCAAAATTGTTCTTTCAACGTATACTCATTTATGAAGATTTGTAAAAACATTGAAGTCAAGTCCACTCGATGTTTCTTGTTAATGGAAATTGTAACCACACTAAATATAAAGTGCCAAATCATATTGCTTTGGGGGGTTCTTTTATTGAGTGATTCAGCGAGGTCTCTTGGTGTGTTTGTGCTTGTACATTTCTTCCTGCTTGTGCTCTCTTTTCCTTCACAAATGGGTCATTTTAAGTTTCCATTGCTAACACCATACAACTATAAAACACAACATCAAAATTCATGGAATGCCTCAATGCAACTTGGATATACACCTTATGTTCAACAGAAGGTAATTGAATCCACAAATAATAAGGAAAAGGTACTTTTGATTCTTGAACATACCAAAGCTCTTGGTTGTCTTAGGAGTCTAGTTTCCCTTGATATTATGTTTCAAATTGATGGATGTACAAATTCACATGATGCATGGGAAAAGTTAAAAACTCTGTATGGTACAATTGATGAAGTTAGGGGTTCTCAAATTGCTACTGAATTAACGAGTCTTGATCCTAAATATTTTGACAACGTCCAGGACTATGTAAGAAAGGTCAATGACCTTAGAGCACAATGTAAAACATGTGGCATTGAGAAAAAGAACATTCATCTTGTCTTTAATACTCTCAACAAACTTGGACCTGAATATGCAACCTTTATTTCTAGCTTTCACACTCATAGGTTGACTATGGGATCTGCATATGCTATGCCTTCTTTTGCTTCCTTTTCTAAAATGTTGATGCATGCACAGGGGAAGCTTCTTTCTATGGGTCTCCTTAAGCCATCTCATCTCAGGCTTTGTTGGTTGGTCAGAAAAGGGATAGAAAGAGTTAGGGAAACTTGACAAGAAACAAAAGAAGTCCAAGAAGAATTTGCATAAAGATTAGGCACAATCATCGTCTACCCCAAAAGAAAACTCCAACTCCTCTTCATTAAAGGGGAATTCTCGAAAGGAAAGGCCAACTTGTAGCTATTGCAAGAAGGTTGGTCATGAGGAACATTCTTGTCACAAGTAGATCAATGAGCTGAAGCATCTTATAAAAAGTAACAACATTAATATGCCTTCCTTTGTTGCTCAACAATCCTCTACTCCTTCCAAATCAAGTAAAGGGATATCTACTACACTTGTTGCTTCTATAGATTCTTCTCAATAGTGGATTCTCAACTCAGGTGCATCGCATCACATGGGTTCTGTCAAAGAATAATTTTCTTTGTTGGAGCCTTGTTCTGTACCCTACATTCTCATTGGGGTGATTCTTTAGTGATGTCACTGGGAAAGGTTCAGTTGATGCTAACACTCATACATTTGAGGATGTTCTCTGTGTGCCCAATTTGTCAGCTAACCTTCTCTCCATCTACCAAATCACCTAGAATGGTAGGAAAGTTGAATTCACTCCAGATTCTATCACCATTAAGGATATTTAAGATAATGCACTCCTTGCAGTTGGTAAGATTGATCATGAGTCTCGCCTTTGTGCTTTCTCTCATTTTGTACCAGATTCACATTCTACTACTTTGCTCACACATTCATATACTATGGCATGAGTGGTTTGGCCATCTCAATTACTGCTATCTTCAGTAGCTTGACATGCAGAACATGGTCACAAGTCTTCCTTGGATCAATTTCTCAGATGGAGTTTGTTCAGGTTATGCCTTGGGAAAGCATCTTGAGGACAAGTTCAACAAAGGGAAGGATTGGAGGGATTAAGAAGTCCTTGAGTTGGTTCACAATGACTTGGCAGGTCCATTTCTATCCTTGTCTTTTAGAAAGGCCTGCTATTTTCTCACCTTTGGTGATGACTATTCTAGATACAAATGGGTCTATTTTCTTAAAAAAAAAAAAGTCTTTGATAAATTTCAAGGGTTTAAGGCTCATGCCGATAAACATTATGGGAAGTACATCAAAATTCTCCACATAGACAATGGTAGGGAATATGTGAACCATCGCTTTGAGCAATTTTGCACTCTTGATGGGATTGATCTTCAGCATACTGTCACCTACACACCTCAGAAAAATGGTGTAGAAGAGAGGAAAAATATGTCCCTGAAAGAGATGGTTGGTTGCATGATCTACGCACAGTCCCTTGCACCTGAATATTAGGTAGAAGCTATCAACTATGCTACTCACATCCATAATAGAGTTCCTCATAAGGCATTGAAGGGCATCACTCCCTTTGAAGCCTGGTGTGGTAGGAAAACTGTTGTGTGACACTTCAGAGTTTTTGGCTCCCCAACATGGACACACATTCCTTTAGAAAAGTGCAAGGCCTTGGAACCTCAGAGTTAGCCCTACATCTTTGTTGGTTATCATGATCATGTTAAAGGATATCAACTCTTGGATCCTAAGACACATGAGATCTTTGTTGGCAAGAGACACTATATGGATTCTTGGTTGTTGTCATTGATGGCAACAAAGGTCATCCCACATATCCGCAACTCATGGTGTGCCTCTACCGGGAGTCAGAATGAAGACTGTTGTGGTCCGGTAAACAAGAACAGAGCATGTGGCAAGGTCCAACAGATTGGTCCGGACCTCTCAGAGGAAGTGTCTTGGTGCAGTGCGGATTTGGGGAAGTCACGAGGACTACCTTGAGTAGTATATTCCAAGGATTTAGCCTCCGGTGATGGACAAGGAAAAAGATATGAATAGTTGAGTACCGGATTCCTGAAAGACAGTGAGAACAGAGGAAGAACTGACTGACAGAGCATCAGAGTATTTTCTGGATGTGTTACTGTTGATGGTAAAGGTTGTGAAGGCATGAATCATGTTTGGCTGACATGATTAATGATATCTACAAGTATATGCTTGATCCGCATTGCTTGGTGAGCAAGGATTCAGCCGACAGAACAGAGTTTGTAAGAAACTAGACTGTTCCAGATGCCGACTAGAAAGGTGATGAAATTACTTGTGCGGATATATATAGAGGATGTATTTAGTTGTGAGGTGTGTGATCGTGTGATGATGTATGCGAACAAGTGCAGAGCAGAGCAGAAGTAGTAAGAAAGATCAGGTATGTGAAAGGATAGCAGAATAAAGAACAGAGGAAAGATGAAGTGCAGCAGATCAGTGTACTGAGCCTAACCGGAACTGAACTCCAGTATATGTAGATGCTTCCAATCAGTTCAAGTATTATATAACATTCTTTTGTAGACAGTGTGTCTCTTTGTAGGCAGTGTGCCTCTTGTGAGCAGTGTGCTCGGGCAGTGAGCCCTAATTGGCAAGTGCCATTTTTGTAATTCCTTATTCTTCTAACAGAGAATAATCTTTGGGTTGATCACCCCGTGGTTTTCTCCCTTAACCGGGTTTCCACGTCAAAAAATACTGTGTCATGTGTTTCTCATTTCATGGTAATGTTTGTTTGTTTAATTCAATGCTTCTTTGAATAATAAGAAAGTTCAAAAGAAGAAATAATTTGGATAATTGATTCACCCCCCCCTCTCAGTTATTAACAATTGGTATCAGAGCTAAGTTCCTCCTAATAGAGCCTAACAGCTTGAGGAAGATCTGGGAGTTCAAATGGATGCATATGGCTTAAGGGAGCAACTCAAGACTGCCCTTGAGGATCTGGAACAGTCAAACTCTGAAGTCAATGAATTAAAGGAAAGACTCAAACAGGCTGATGAATTCATGAGAGAACTAAAAGACAAATTAAGTCTCTCTATGAAAAAGAGAAAGGAGCTGCTCCAACAATTGGCAAGACAAAGTGAAGAAAGCAATACAAATGAAGAATTGACTAAGAAAACCAAGTTATGTGAAAAGTTATCAAAAGAAGTCATTATGTTAAGACATGAAATGGAATCAGGAACTATAAAGTTTACTCAAGAGATTGAAGAAAAAAGAAAAGCTGAAGACAATCTAAGACAATCTCTTAAAGAGAAATCAGAAGAATGCCACTAGATGGATAGGATTATCAGACATCTTGAATCTGATCTTGAAGATGCCAAAGATAATGAAGAAAAACTTGAGGATCAAATTGTCTCCCTCAAAAGAGACCTTCAAACAGCAAATGAATATAAAGAAAAATTCAAGATAAGTTCTGCCCAACTTGAAGTACTTCTTGGAAGTCAAAAGAAGACAGATGACAAGTATGGTTTGGGATATGAGAAAGGAGAAAGCTCCGGATCTGGTCAAAAGAATTTTGGATCAGAAAATCCAAGGAATAGGCCTAGAAGACCTCCAGTAAGACAGCCCAGTGCTCAAAGATATCCATCTTTCAATGGATACTGCCACAGCTGCAATCACTTTGGTCACAAAGCTAATCAGTGCAGAAAAAGAATGAATCAAACTAATCCATCCTTCTCCGGACAGTGCTTTAACTGCAAAAGGTATGGACACAAGTCTCATGAATGCAGAAATATGCAAGTAAACAAATCACTCAATGGTAGATGCTTTGCATGCAATAGAATAGGTCATATGGCTAATCAATGCAGATCAAGAGGTTATCAGTCAAATATGCAAAGAAATGTTATTTGCCAAATCTGTAATAGGTTCGGTCATAATGCTAAAGTCTGCAGAAGCAAGAATCAGGACAAAAGAGGTCTGGTATATAATCAGAATCAAGACAAGGGTAAACAAAAGATGAATGCGGATGAAGTTAGGAATCAGATGAGCAAGATTTGGGTAAAGAAAAGTTCAGAGAATATAGAAACTGGATCCGCACCAGACTCTGGTGCTGATATTCCTTCCAGAAATTAAAAAGTGAGCTCTAGCTCAGGGGGAGACTCAAAGAAAATCCTGTTCCCCCAGCCAATCAAGTGGTGCCAGATATGGCACAAGATGCGGAGTAAAGGGTTTGAAGATATAAGTCTTGAGATAATCCAGATAAGATTTCAGAGGTCCGCATGAAGATATAAAGAAGTTGTGATCGATCAAGTAAGACCTGTTCCGGAAGATGCTCCGGAATGACAGAGGATTACAAAAGGGTCCGGAGAGATCCGGAAGTGCATTATTTTACTTTGCGGATTGGATAGAATGTTTGGGATGTTCTTGTAATGTGTCATCTCGATTTGTTCATGATTAAAAGATCCGCATGATGTTCATAGATTAGGACTGATCTAGGATACTCCAAGCTATCCGGTTAAGGCAAACCAGAATAATGTAGGTCGAGCATTTATTGCAAACAGATATTAGGGCTTGCAGAGCAATATAAGGATTTCTCATAAAATCACTTGCTCATTCTGCACTCAAGAAGAAGCGAAAAGTGGAGCTCTGCAAGAAGATTCATCAAGCTCACCAAATATCTCCTGCCAAAGTCATTACATACAGAAATCAATCCAACCACTCCGTGTAACCGAAGACGCAAAAGGTATTTTCCATTTTCGATATCTTGCTACAAATCTTTTGAAGAAATGGCTACTCCAAATATAGTAAAAATCTCAGATAGGCCCCGACCTGAATTTAAGAAACATCCATACAAGTCATTGGAGGTAGATCCCTTAGGAGCATTTTCTAGTGTTCCTCATGGCGTTTTACACACATAAGACATTAGGGTTTACATACATGCAAGCATTGAGGAATTCGGGGAATTCAAATTGAGAGATCTCTATCACAAACAACTGATAGACAATGCTTTTGAGCTTAAACCAGAATATAAGGGTATCCAGAAGAAACAGTTTGATCAATTCACTCATTTCCCCTGCTTTGAAGAAGAAGAATGGGTCCGGTATGTATTGAGCAGGATGCATGACAACTTCCTATGGCTGGATAGACCTTGCAAGATCACAAAAGAGGCAATTAGGGCAGTAACTGGTTTATACTCTTCCGGAGGGATACCTATCCTCAAATCTGTCAAAAATAACATTGTAACTGAGGCCACCGGATCAAAATTTGATAAGAGGGCAATGACCATTGAAGATATTTCAGATCCGGATATCAAGTATGCATCCATGATAATAGGATACAAGATCTATCACTCCAGCAGGGAGAATTCTGTATCCAGAACTGCAGTATATACTGCCTATGAAATGCTAAGGAAGAATGCAGATTATGATCTCTGTGAACTCCTCTTAAGCCAATTAATGGAAAATATACAGAAAATCAAGAAGGACAAAAAGAATTCCTTTAAGTATGGTACTCTTATATTATGTCTATTTTTCTACTTCATGAATGAGCTGCCCGGATCAAGTGGATGGGCATGGCAGAATGACAAACCTATTGCAGTCGAGATAAGAGATTATTTACATGGGCTTGGGGATGCCAAAGCAAGAAATACAACCCTATGGGGATACTTCAAAAACTTCCAAAGCATGATGCAAGAAAGAGAAAGAATTCCCCAGTCTCTTATTGAAAAATACAAAGACTCAGTGTGCTTTATGGTGGACACTGATCAGTGCCTAATGGAGGCAGTGGAGCCAAGGACTGTCTGGATCATGCCCATGGGGTATGAAGTGGATGAACAGATAGTGGAGCTGCATGTTTAACACATGCTAAGTCAGCCCAAAGATCCAAAGGTAGAAAGGTTTGGAACCTTTGAGGAGCTGAGTGTAAAGATCCATGTAGAACTCAGGGAACCTGAGATAAAGAGGAAGGTGAGAAAAGAAGTAGAGCATATTGCTCAAGGCCTAGGCATCCCAAAGGAGGCACTTGATGCCAACTGGGAAAAGAGAAGAAAGGCTGAGGAAGAAAAGAAAGAGGCAGAAAAGAAAAGCAAGAAAAGTGCTCCGATGGAAACCTCAACCCGGACCAGATCATCAAAAGGATCTACACCTATCAGAACCAAAAGCTCAAAATCAGAAGTCCAGGGATCTGGTAAGAGATCTAAGACAAAAGCCTCAAGAGCTTATCAAAGCCAAAAGGATGAAGAAGAAACTGAGTCAGATGAGGGAGTAAAAGAAATAAAGAAGCAGAAGAAGAAAGGATCCGGTAAACCCTCTTCAGGCCAAGACAAGGAAGAAATGATAGAGGAATTTGCTGAAAAGAACACATTGTCTCTAGACAGTGTAGTCAAATCAGTCACTGTGGATGGGAACCTTCAACCGGTGGCTGAATTCTATGATGACTACAATGAGGCAGATCAAAAGATCCTGCAGGAAGCTATAATTAAGTACTTGAACATTTACAATAAAGCTTTTATTGAGATTATCTCTGAAATTCCTAAGAGTCTAGAGAAGGAATTAGAAATAAGAAAAAACAATGCCATGGCAAAAGACTTTGAGATCAGGGAACAGATAGCTATTCAGCTATATCCTTCAATTGATCACAAAACAATGAACATGATATTCAAAGATTGCAAGGATGAATTCAGAAGCAAAGCAAGGATGAATCAGCTTATGCTTGGTGAGACCGACAAAGTAGCCAAGGACACTGAAGAGATCCTCCGGAATACATTCAAAAGGTTCAACATTCCTATCATAGAGGACTTAGGTGCAGAAACAGTTGCGGACTTGGAATCATCTGCTCTGGAAGAAGTGCCACTTGAACAGACTAACATCTCTTCTCCGGCTTCTCCTACAGTCTCCGGATCCCAAGAAGAAGAGAAATTATAGGAGAAAGAAGCAGCAGTAAAAGAAAAAGAGGTTGACAGCACCAAGGATGCAGAGAAAGAGAAGAAACCAACAGAGAAAACCACGACTGAAAGTGGTAAGAATGTGGAAGGAGAAAAGACTGCAAAGGACAAAACTGCAGAAGAAAAGAAACATCTGTCTCCGGCAAGAGACACTGCACAAACTGTTCAAAAGTTTCTTAGCCAAGAAACATTAGAGATTGATGAACCGGAGCTTCTAAAAGGCCCATTCGACTTTGACTCTCTCTCTCCGGTACAGATAATGAAGATAGCTTCATTTGCAAATGCCAAGGCAAATGAAAAACTCCTAAAGTCTCATATGGAAGACTGTGAGTTGATAGAGGCTGCTTCCGGAGTGCTTGAAAAGATTATGCCATCAATCCAGATAGATCCGACAGCCTCCTCTTCCGGTAATCTCAAAACCTTAGTCAGCAGTGTTGATACACATTTTGATTCTCTAGAAAAATCAGTTGAAGAAAAGGTCCGGAAGGAATTTTTGGATAAAAGATTTTCAGAAGTACTAGGATTAATCTCTAATGATAGGAGAAATATGAGCATTGGAATAAAGAGCTTAGAAAATGCTCTTAAGGATGGCGGTGATATTTACAAATTTTGTATCTCCTGGTCAAAGGCAACAGTAGAAATTGATAAGAAAATAAAAGTGGAACAGGACAAACTACAAAGTTTGTCTCAAAGTTTTGATCCTCTCTCTTCCTCCATAGTCAATCAAGAATGTCAAACTATTGCAATCACAAATGCAATAAAGAACTTTGAGAAGGAAAGGAAGAATATCACTAACCGGATGGGAGAACTTAGAAGGATTATAATCCCTAAGTTAGAAACTATGCATGAGGCCATCAGTGATGCTCAGACTACCGCCCAAACAAATGATCTGACAGATCTCAAGAGGGCAGAAGCTTTTGCATTTTTGTTGAGTGGTCACATTTCAATTTTGGATAGAATGAAGCAAAGTTGGGCTACAGAACTGATCCAACTGAAGACATCCTTTGCAGACATTCTTCAGTTTATGTGAGTATGTAAACATGCGGCTATGTATAGAAAATTTTTGAAAATTTTGGTGTGCGGACCCTACCCTTTGCCATTGATGTCAAAGGGGGAGTGAGGAGTAGTGAAAAATGAGGAATCCAACAAAGGGGGAGTTCCAGAAATTGTATATAAAGATAGAGCATCAGCAAAGGGGGAGCATAGTGTAAACACTTAGTCATTTTTCACTAAGTGTTGCCATCAATGCCAAAGGGGGAGATTGTTGGCAAGAGACACTATATGGATTCTTGGTTGTTGTCATTGATGGCAACAAAGGTCATCCCACATATCCGCAACTCATGGTGTGCCTCTATCGGGAGTCAGAATGAAGACTGTTGTGGTCCGGTAAACAAGAACAGAGCATGTGGCAAGGTCCGATAGATTGGTCCGGACCTCTCAGAGGAAGTGTCTTGGTGCAGTGCGGATTCGGGGAAGTCACGAGGACTACCTTGAGTAGTATATTCCAAGGATTTAGCCTCCGATGATGGACAAGGAAAAAGATATGAATAGTTGAGTACCGGATTCCTGAAAGACAGTGAGAACAGAGGAAGAACTGACTGACAGAGCATCAGAGTATTTTCCAGATGTGTTACTGTTGATGGTAAAGGTTGTGAAGGCATGAATCATGTTTGGCCAACATGATTAATGATATCTACAAGTATATGCTTGATCCGCATTGCTTGGTGAGCAAGGATTCAGCCGACAGAACAGAGTTTGTAAGAAACTAGACTGTTCTGGATGTCGACTAGAAAGGTGATGAAATTACTTGTGCGGATATATATAGAGGATGGATTTAGTTGTGAGGTGTGTGATCATGTGATGATGTATGCGAACAAGTGTAGAGCAGAGCAGAAGTAGTAAGAAAGATCAGGTATGTGAAAGGATAGCAGAATAAAGAACAGAGGAAAGATGAAGTGCAGCAAATCAGTGTACTGAGCCTAACCGGAACTGAACTCTAGCATATGTAGATGCTTCCAATCAGTTCAAGTATTATATAACATTCTTTTGTAGACAGTGTGCCTCTTTGTAGGCAGTGTGCCTCTTGTGAGCAGTGTGCTCGGGCAGTGAGCCCTAATTGGCAAGTGCCATTTTTGTAATTCCTTATTCTTCTAACAGAGAATAATCTTTGGGTTAATCACCCCGTGGTTTTCTCCCTTAACCGGGTTTCCACGTCAAAAAATACTGTGTCATGTGTTTCTCATTTCATGGTAATGTTTGTTTGTTTAATTCAATGCTGCTTTGAATAATAAGAAAGTTCAAAAGAAGAAATAATTTGGATAACTGATTCACCCCCCCTCTCAGTTATCAACAATCTTCATTGAGTGAGGTGTGAATTTTTAGGAAAGCTCTCCTAGGTCATCCTTGCATCTTCCTTCCTCCATGACAGATTTAGATGACAGTGACTTTCCTCTAACCTCCTCTACTTGCAGAGTTGATCATAAGGTTTCATCCTCCTCTTCATAGAGTTTAGATTCTAAGGTTGAGGATTCTCCTCCTCCATCCCCTACCATGCCTCATTGGGCTCATCAAACACTTTAGTCTACAGACACAATTGTCTGGGTCCTTTAAATACTTGAAGGACTTGGTCACGACACTAGGATACTCTACATTCCTACATTGCCACGACTCTAGATTCACAGTCTTTTCATGAAACATTAGGCATTGTTGAGTGGGATTCAACAATGGAGGAAGATTACAACTCTTTGATTTGTTACAAAACATGGGATCTTGTTCCACTTCCTAAGGGAAGAAAATTGGTTCAGGTGTAAGTGCATCTATCAAACCAAATTTGCATCAAATGGATTAGTTGAAAAGTTCAAAGCATGGCTTGTAGCCAACAGTTTCTCGCAGGCTCCTAGTGTTAACTATATTGAGACCTTTGCCCCTATTTCCAAAATGAACTCCATTCGCCTAATACTTGCTATTACTGTAGTTCATGGTTGGGTTGTACATCAGGTGGATGTGAAGAGTGAATTTCTTCACAGAGATCTACATGAGGAGATTTACATGGAGCAACCACAAGGATTTGTTCTAAATTATTCACTAGTTTATTGATCAAGGAAGTCTATTTATGGCTTCAAATAGGCCCCACAAGCTTGGTATGCCAAGATGGGATCCTTTCTTCTCTCAGTTGGGTTCTCTAGATGCCACTCGAATCCAAATGTCTACATATTGAGACAAGGGGATGCTCTTCTTTTCCTGGTTCTCTATGTTGATGACTTGATTGTCATAGAGAACACCTCATCCATCATTGCAAGTGTGAATACTACTTTGCATGATAGGTTTTCCATGACTGACTTGGGTCTTTTGCACCATTTTCTTGGGATTGAGATCGCCCAGACGTCTTATGGGATCTCTCTACGTAGCCCAAGTATGCTCTTGATCTTCTAACACATTTTCACATGGTTGATTGTAAGCTTGCATCGACTCCCTTTCTATCTGGAGTCAAACTTGAGGCAAAGTGTTCCACACCACTGGTTGATGCCACTTTGTATCATCAACTTGTTGGTAGCCTCATCTACTTAACTCATACTCACCCTAACATTTCATTTATCATTGGCATTGTTTCACACTTCATGATAGAGCCACACGAGCTTCACTAAAAAGAAGCCAAATACATTTTGCACTACATTTAGGGCACTCACAGATATGAGATTCATTATGTAACAGGCACAGGTTCAAATTTGATTGGATACATGGACTTTAATTGGGCTGGTGATCTTAATGATCACAAGTCCACATTTGGCTACAGTTTTCACCTTGGTTTCGATCCCATTTGTTGGTAGATCAAGAAGTAGCATGTTATTGCCCTTTCTTCGACCGAGGCTAAGTATTGGGGGCTAGTAATGCCACCACCGAGGCTATTTGGCTTCATAATATCCTCACTGAACTTGGCATCACCTTTCAAAAGCCATCAGCCATCTACTATGACAACCAGAGTGCTATCCAAATCTCAAAGAACCCAGTCTGTCATCAGTGAACCAAACACATCGAGATCCACATGCATTTTCTCAGGGAGCTAATTCAGGAGTACGTCATTGATTTGCGCTATTATCCTATAGTAGATAAAGTTGCAAACATCTTCACCAAACCCTTCACTGAGAATAAGTATGTCCATCTTTGGTCTCTCTTGGGGGGTGCAGGACATTTCTTTAGGGGTCTTACTTAGCCCTTCTTGCTTCATCCTCTCATGGGGGAGTTTTTTCCCATTGGGTTTTCTCCTTCTTTTCTGTTTGAGGGGATCTTTTATACAGGGGTACCTCATCGGGCCTTGTTGTCGGGACCCATCTTTGTATCTATGCCTACATTTCCCCCTAAGTTGCACTTAAAGGGGGGTGTTAGTGTGAACAAGGTTCTTTATCTAACTAGTTCATTTCCTAGTTAGCTCTCTATTTAGGTCCTTTTCACACTAGGTTAAGTTTACTTAGGGACTTTTTCACTTTATCCCATATTTTTGTGTTTTTAGTCTCTTAGATGGTAAATCCTACATATACTCACCCGTTGCTCTCATATGAGCATCTCATCTCATTGTATGCTTTACATTTCCATTGAATAGAATATAGTTTACTCTATCATTTCTGATTTTATAACTTTGCTTTCCTTTCACTCATTTGCATTCTTGGGTGGCTATTCAGCCAAACTTTACAAGGGGACTAAGCATCCTCATCAAATTTCACATCTTGGCTCATGACTATCTATTGTTGAGACAAAACATAGACCTTGTAAGCTTTGGAAGACTCATTGTATCCCACATAGACACCCTTTAGGATGAAGGGTTCAAACTTGGTTCTTTCCTCTTTTGACACATAAATGTCAACAAGACTTCCAAATACCTGAATTGAGAAACATTAGGTTTCTCTCTAGTGAAGCCTTCTTTTGGAGTCTTGTCCTTCAACACTTTACCAAGACATCTATTAAATATGTATATCATACAACTACATGCTTCAACCCAAATAAACATGGGTAGATCCAAGTCATGAAGCATAGACTTAACAATATCTATGATGGACCTATTCTTCCTTTCTGCAACCCCATTTTTTTTAGGGTTGCAAGGCACAATAAACTCTCTCATTCCCTGCATCTTTATAAAAAAGCATCAAAGTCCTTCAAGATATACTAACCTCCATTATTAGACCTCAACACCTTAATCCTTCTACTTGTTAGATTTTCCATGAGAGCTTTGAACTCTTGAAATTTCCCAAATACTTCATCTTTGGTTTCATGAAATAAACATAGGTTTTTCTTGAAGAATCATCAATGAAGGAAACATAATATTTATATTTAAATGAGCACAAATCAAAAGCACTTCCAAGGAATAAAATTAGAAGCACCCTCTAGGCAGTCACACTCTTTAAGACTAAGATTGATCGTGTTCGTTGCTATTAGCACATGTTGGAATTAAACTATAAATTCTAGATGAAAATAAATCAAATCAACAACCTATCATAGGTGTAGAACACTCTAATAACTAGAGTAATCAAGGCATCACACCCTACAACCTTTCATAGGTCTACGATACTTCAATCATTAAACTAAAGCATTGAAATATGCTTGTAACTCCTTATCATAGGTAGCATCAAATTCCATTCATGAACTTAGAAGATAATAGTAACAATGCTTTAATACCATGTTAAAATTCAACACATGGTATGCAAATTCTACACTCAAAATTTGAAATAAATTGTCTAAGTTAAACTTTAATTAAAATTGTAATATTAAGTACAATAAATTGTAAACATAAACTTTTGAAAGTATAAAAATAATGAGTAAACATTGATATAAAAACATCACTTGCTATTTGAAAAATATAAATTATTATTCTAAGTTTTTTTTGTGTATTACAAAGTGTGCACCCAAAGTCCTAAATAGACCCCTCAACTCAGGGAACAAAAAACAACATTGTTTTTAGGTATCTTCATCACAAAGAAACCCACTAAAAACAAGCCTATAACACCCAAACTAAAGCAAAAGTAAAAACAAAACAATGCCTAAAAATAAAGACAAATTTTGTGCTTAAAGCAACTAAAACTAATGTATATCATTAGTAGTTTTACACCCTAATAATAGTTTATAAATTTACACCCAACTAAAGGAGAAAAATCACAAAATAATAACTCTGATTTTGCTATGAGCTTAGCATTAGAACATTGGTTGAGTGGCCCATAACAATCTAATAGAGGACAAGGATGGAATTGGAAGGCATTGGAGACCTTCATTTTGTTTGCCATTGCTAGAGCCGAGCCACACCAAGGTGCACAATTATTTTTGTGGATTTTTAGCATTTTCCATAGATCTTAGATGATTGATGCATAGTTACATATACACAATGTATATTTATGGTTTACACAAGTATTTGCCTATAGGTTATAATAGCATTTTATGACAAGTCTATTAATTTAAAAGAGAGTGTATATGCATTTATTATAATTTTATTTATATGCAATTATTATAATTAGTTGATAGTGTTTTCCTTATGGACTTTAAGTTAAAAAATGATGTAAAAGTTGTCTCACACAAAAAAAAATATAAATAGTTGCTCGAATTGTCTCACTTTTGAGAAAACTATTTTCTCGTTCTTCACCTCAAGTCACAAATGCTCCACCAACAAAAAATTTCACATTTATATTTCCTTTTGTCTTGACTTGATTTATCATCTTTGCCACAAGATGGGATTGTTGCCAACTTTTAGTTGAAACACATTTGAATCCACTGTAGCCTACACTTTGCACTACCCTTTTCCAATCAAATCCTCTAATTTTTGCCCCAATTCAAATTTAATCAAAACTGGCCCGTATCTCTTTCTCAATTCCACTGCGTGCTTTCAAAATTTGCCTAGTTTTTAGACTTACTTTAAAGCCTCAAATAGAAAATTGATCATTATAGAGTTTTTTAGAATAACAAATGCATAGTTAACATTGGATATACAATCTAAGACTTGCCAAACTTTAATCAATTTAAATCTCATTAATTCTTTCAGCATCATAGAAAATGATTCAAACTCGTCCAATATATAATTTTTTATTTAATAGGAGATTGGAATTGAAATTTATCATGTGCTCAAGTTGCTTTTACCTTATCAATGTTCTTTAATTTTATAAGGTGATGTTTAATGGGCCAATGGAATATAAATTGTGGATTCTTTTCAGATCATTTTTATGATATTAACATTAGTTTACTTTTTTACTTTTGCGTTTTATTATGTATGTTTTTTTAATATACATGTTTGTTTTTGAATATGTATATATATTTTTAGTGTGAGATTTCATGTACAAATAGATTAGTCTTGGAATTATCTTTCGTTGGAATTGTTATATGTTTTTGATTAGTTCAGCTCGAGAAGATGGTCCATAACCCTTTAAAAAGCCACCCACAGGGCAAAAACAAGCCTCAAACAAGCTAGAAACAGTACATTAGCAGTGCATTAATAGCAACAAAAAACAAACACTAATAAAAAACACAAAAAAGGACCAGTAGACCATCTAGGGATTATCAGATGTCCCATACTTAGACAGAAAATTAACCATATCCTTGTAGTCACCCAGGGTGTCCACCTCAACACCTTTGATGGAATTGTCATATGTTAGATTACAAAAGATTGACATTTAGATGCAACC
The DNA here is from genome assembly GCA_027924645.1 of Cunninghamia lanceolata. NCBI lineage: Eukaryota > Viridiplantae > Streptophyta > Pinopsida > Cupressales > Cupressaceae > Cunninghamia > Cunninghamia lanceolata. The sequence goes on from BSBN01000317.1 coordinate 5,498,117, forward strand.
TTCACCACTCTTTGCACTAATTCCATCTCACTTTAGTTTTCTATTACTCCACTCAATCTTTTATCTACCACTATCTCAAATCTCTACTCACCATAATAGATCTCGTTGCCTTGCTTGGTTGAAGAGGAGACAATCAAATCCCTTTTCCCACTAACTAGCTTGAAAATCACTATTATGATGTTAGACATGTTTATAGTTAAAATGATGAAATTGATTTTCAAACCACTTGAACACAAGGCATCCTTTCAATCTCAAACATGTTCAAGTTGCACTCTTTTATCTATAAATTTGACCAAGTCCAAAATAAAAAAACCCTAGAACAAATTCCATTACACCTCCAACAACAATAAGCGCTAGCTTTATGGAAGTGGTTTGTTTTCCCTTACAAAGCTAAAGCTATGTTTTGCATACGTTTCAACAAATTATTATGAGTTAATTCGAGTTCCCCAATTTAATATGACTTCTAAGAGAGAAACCCAGAAGCTACCTATCCAATTTGAAAACCCGAAATCAGTTAATCCTAAAATCAATCTTTTTTAAAAAGGTCCGAGAGGCCCGGAACGGGAACGGGAACCGGAACCGGAAAGAAAAAAGAAAAAAGAACAAAGAAAAGAGAAAAAACAACGAAATAAGTACTTAGTCTTTCTTGATCCATGAATCCGCCACACGTCGCTGCAGGATCCGTATTTTTTTTTTTAATTTTTCGACTCATTAAGACTGGTCTTCTGCACAAATCTCACATCCACACATCTATCCCACAAACCACATTTTGATGCAGTTGGGGACAAGCGTTTTAAGCTTTGTGCTCAAATACTTCCCCTTGGTAATGACTACCAACGGAGATTATATATCAGGTCACATTTAAGAGACCTTGACAGTAAGAAATACCCAAATGGTCTAGTCAAGTACTATTATTCTCTAGCATAGATGTCTTGGTCAATGTACAATCCTGTTTTTTTCTGCTGATAGTGGCACCCACAACCGTAAGTCCTGCTGAAAATGATAAGAAGAATCTCGACAAATGGGAAATTCATGTGTAGGAGCAGCTTTGAATAGCAGAATCCGTTTTCTCAATAACGTTGCAGAAGCAGTTCCCTCTCAGTATTGGAAAACAGGGGGCGCAGATTCGCAAGAGCAAGAAAGTTCTGCGAGCAATCCGAAGGAAGCACCCACAACTGTGAGCATTCCAGATCGGGCAAACCCAGTTGCAGAAGAGTCTCCGAAAATGAAAAGATTTGGAGATGGTACCCCCTCCCTCACAGCCTCTGTTTTAATGCGCAAGACTGAGAACCTCAGAGATCTGTACAGCTTGGGCAGAAAATTAGGCCAAGGCCAATTTGGTATCACTTATTTGTGTATTGAAAAAGTGACTAATAAGGAGTATGCTTGCAAATCCATTGCAAAGAGGAAGCTTTTGTCTATTGAGGATGTGGAGGATGTGAGGAGGGAGATTCAGATAATGCACCATTTGTCTGGGCATCCCAATGTGGTGCTCATAAAGGGTGCCTATGAAGATGTGGCATCTGTTCATTTGGTCATGGAGTTGTGTGCTGGTGGGGAGCTGTTTGACAGGATCATTGCCAGGGGGCATTACACTGAGAGGAAGGCTGCTGTGCTCAGCAGGACCATTGTGGGTGTGGTGGAAGCATGCCATTCTTTGAACGTTATGCATAGAGATTTGAAGCCTGAGAATTTCTTGCTTGCTAGTACAGATGAGGACGCCGCTCTCAAGGCTACTGATTTTGGGCTGTCGGTCTTCTTCAAGCCAGGTTGGTTGGATGGATCTTTTCTCCTTCTTCATCTTCTTTTGTTGTTTAAAATCTCCAGCTGAAATTTAATAATAGCCAAAGCTTCAATATTACCATTTTCGTTTTCTTCGGGAAATCATGGGTGGACTTATGGGGTGTGTGTCCCCGTAATTGTTAGGGCACAGCCTTGCTGCATGTCTACAGGGAATAGGAGAAACCTTACTGTGGTTAGATGGATTTCTTTTACCGTTTTAAGTTTTAACAGTAGTACAACATTTCGCTTTAGGCGAGAACTCAGTCAGAGATGTTTCTTTTTCCCCTGTTAATCAAAGTACAGTTTTTCACTTCAGCCGAGAACTCAGTTAACTCGTTATACCACCATTTTAGCATTGAGGGCATGCCTGCAGAGATCTGAGTCATTGTTGAGATAAGTTTAATGGCTGCGATGATGTGGGTCATTGTCGAGATAAGTCTGCTGTCTTACCTTTAGACCACAGCCTGACAGACTTTATTTAATGTTGTAGCAATCTATCTATTAAAGATGCAGGTATCGTCAAAGTCATCTCATTCATGTGTGTTTTCAACTTCAAACCTTGGCACAAATAAATTCAGAGAAAGACGAGGAGCAAAGATTCTTCTGATAAGATTCATTCAACAAATAGATGCAAATTTTTAATTTATTTTTGATTAATTACTGAGGGATATATAGAGCCACTCATCCAAGAATTAGAAACAGTTACAAAAATGGTCATAATGACCAAAATATAAGGGCTACAAGAGCAAACAGCCAAGCCAACCAAACAAGACCAAGCCAAAAGCCACCACCACTTGAGGCCAAAACCGATAAAACAAAGTAAACAAAGCAGACTGCAGATGAGACACTAGCAGCCTACTCATAAACACCCTAGTTGCTAATGCCACTGGCCAAATCCACATTCCAGTTGTCCAAGTCAACGACTGCCACTTCCGTTTGGCCACTCTGACCAGCCTCAGGAGAAGCTCCTGCACAGGCAGAGTCAAGGGCACAGAGTTACACCCTGTGAAATGGCTCCAAACATTTTTTCTCCACTGCAGCCGACCTTCCACCCAAGATGGCAGAGTGAAAGGACCCAAAACCTCCAGGCACCCACACACCCACAAGAATGGTTTTTATGAGACTATCTACCACTATGCATAAATCCAGACAAATATGCTCCTTAAATTCTCTGTGTACAGTCAGAATCTCCTTTTTCACCAAACAGACATCCCCATTGAAGTTGGGGATTTCATACCTTCTGGCTTGACCAGCGGCTCCTCCAAAGCCTCACCAGCTGGTTTCATAGCTGCAAACAGGGAAGGGAGGAAGAGTTGCAGGAGCCACAGTTGAAGCTCTGCCACAGGGAAAACAGATGTATATTTTCAGCAATGATTTAATTACTTTTATTAAAAAAAATCAACAATTTAAATTGGGGACATCAAGTTTACCTGGGCAAACTTACTCTCTCTATTTTAAAAAGTGCCAAATTTGGTGACTTTAGGCTATCAGTTATGTTGAGACACCTTGAGTATTTTAAGCAGTCAAATTAATAATGGCAAATTTGGTGACTTTAGGTTATCAGTTATGTTGAGACATCTTGAGTATTTTAAGCAGTCAAATTAATAATGGCAACGTTTTCTCATAGGGTGTTGCTAATATAATGTAACTGCCCATTTATGGTGGCCTCCCCCCACTAGTCATCTGTCTCTTTTTTTGGCTTAGCTATCTTTAGAAGTTGAGTGGTAACTGTTGGTTAGCGGGTTCTTTTTTTAATGTTTCTCTTTCTTTTTAAGCTGAGTGTGAGTCTGGGGGAGGTGGGGGGAAGCAGAACATTCTTTGCATGGTCTTCAAGCACTGGAATATGGTTCTTTGGTTTTGAATTTGTCGCTGTAATCTTTTCCAAGTTGAGAATAAAGAGAAGTTATTGTAGCTGCTGTTATGATTCTCTGTTATTTTATTGTCTGGTTTAATTCGTTATCTGGTAATTGTTGCGTTTCTGTTCTTTATCTGCTAGAACAGAGTAGTTTCCCTTGCAGCCACAGAGGTGTCTGCATCAGAATGGTATCAGAGCATCCAAAGATGCTGGGAGTAGAGAGTTTGTGGGTCAGCTTTAGCTGTTATTAAGACAAAAATTCTGGATGACTCAGAGGAGAGCTGTGGTTGTGGCCATGGATGCAGAAAGTAGAGATCAATTATAGAGCTGTGATATTTGCTGATCTCTGTTTGAACTAATAAGCTTATTTAACCTGCAGAAATAAAGGTTGTCTGCATCAGTTCAGTCTGCGATGGCCCAGAGGGGAGTCCGCATGAACTGGGGAAGAAAGGATAGGAGGAATGCAGGCCCTCGAAGAAATGCTGATGAATGGCTTAGGAGAGTAGAAGCCACTGGAGCTAGATTACATCTGGATGAGTCTGGAGAGGAATAGGAGAACCTGGGAAATGCTAGGGTAGTAGACCGTATGGAGAGGCTCATTGAAGACGTGACTAGACAAGGCTCCAAGGTAAAAGTTGATATATCTGACTTTAAAGGTAAACTCAACCTAGATTTATTCCTAGACTGGTTCCAGGAGTTGGAAAAGTATTTTGAGATGGAAGACATTGATGAGGATGATCCTAAAAGAGTAAAAATTGCTGCATCCAAATTGAAGTCGCATGCAGCTCTATGGTGGGAGAACTGCATCCAAATTGAAGTCACATGCAGCTCTATGGTGGGAGAACGTGCAAAGTTTGAGAAGAAGACAAGGAAAGGAAAAAATCAGACTATGGCCTGAGATGCTGAAACATGTGAGAGCTCGATTCTTGCCTTTTGATTACTAACAGAAATTATTTAAAGAATTTTAGAGCTTAAAACAAAGAGATCAGTCAGTGCAGGCTTATACTGAGCAATTTATGAGGCCTCAAATTCGGATCGATATACAGGAGAGTGAAGGGCAAGCTGCAGTATGGCCTTAGGTTTCAACTTCAAGATGAGCTCACCTTGGTGAAATTGCCTACTGTGGACAAGGCATATGAATATGTCTTAAAGGTGGAGGAGAAACTAAACCGGAAAACAAAATGGTGAGTAAAAGAGGTGATAGCAACAAGAACAGAGGAAAAGAAGTTTCCTTAGAACCTACCATGAGTCGAGCCAAAAGGAGGCAAGAATGTGAAAGCTGATTTCCAAAGAAGGGGAGGCTTTGGAGGTAGGGGACAAGGACAACAATCTTTTAGAGATTGGAAGCCTTTAGATGTTGCATTTGTAATGAAGCCCATAAGGCCATAGGCAGCCCTCAAAACCCCAAAGGGTGATGGTAGCCCAAGAAGAAGAAGAACCTCTGATAGAGGAAGTTGAAGCAAAGATGGGAGAGAACTTGATGCTGCGAAGAACCTTGATATCTAGGAACAAAGAGGCCCTGGAAACTTATTGGAGGAGAAAGAGCGTCTTCCAAACAAAATGTAAGTGTAAGGACAAGTTTGCAAGGTGGTTGTAGATGGTGGATGTACTAACAATTTGGTGAATATAGAAATGGTTAACAAATTGCAGCTTGCTTGCATTTCAAAATCTAAACTTGCTTGCATTTCAAAATCTAAACCTTACAAGATATCTTGGTTGAAGAAGGATCATAATGTGCTTGTGGATGAATCTTGTCTTGTTGCTTTCAAAATTAATCCTTATGTGGATTAAGTGCTATGTGATGTGATGCCAATGGATGCGTGTCATTTGGTATTGGGAAAACCCTGGCTATATGATTAGAAAGTAATCCATCATGGCTAGGAGAACACTTATGAGGTACAACATGAAGGAAGGAGACAACTCCTAAAACCCTGGAAAGAGGAAGGAATGTTCAAAATGGTAGCTTTGTCTCTTCTATCAGAAGCTAGATTTGAGCCTGAAGAGAAAAACAAGATTCTAGATAAGCCAAGAAGTGAGCTAGACGCATGTTTGGGAGCCAAAACTGCAAATGACTTGAAGAGTGCAGTACAACAGAAAATTGATGAGAAAGAAATGGAGTTGCAACGAGACTCAACTGGCAAGGTTAAAGGTGCACCTCAAGAGATAGATGTTGATGTTTCAATTGACTAGATGTACCCATACCTATTTCTTCGTTGTTTTTATTTTATAGAGAATGCTTTTGTTTGGTTCATCAATTTGTGTTTGCAAGAAGTGTATGCTATACTACATTTTCATGCTGGCATTTGTTGTGGCCCTAAGCAGGCCTCCACTGTGAAAATAAGCTATTAGATTCATATTCAATATGCTAGAAGACAGCTTGAAACTCAAGATCCGACAAGGAAAATAAGTTAGACCAAGAAAGGTGTGATGACACCGTCCGTATTGATTATGACCTCATTATGACATCATCATTATATCATTATGAATTTTTGGCAATGAACAACCTTATTTTCTCTCTTCTACTGACTTTGAAGTTTGAAATGATGTCCGCATTTATTCTAATTGTACTTCTGACTGAGATGCCTTGAATCACATCACCCCTTTGTACCTTCATTTAATGCATGTTAATACACTTTAATGAATCTCAATAAAGGCATGGTTGAAGTTAATTTATCTGTTAGTTGACTCGTGAGGAAGCTGACAATATCAGCTTTGTGGCAGTCTATATTGCAAACATTAGCTGAGCCTTGATGACATCAGCAAGGTGTTGGAGTTGACATGTATCCATCTCGATCCATAGTTAAGGTGGATGTTCCATTCGTTGCTTTGTCAATATGAATCTTAAGTGCTCCAATAAACAAATAACTGATAAACTTGCGGTTTTAGAAGTAAAATTTGCATTGCAGCCCTAAAAGTCTAGCAAAACAACATACAAGAAGATAACAAAACAATAGAAGAGAGTAAGCATGGCATGAAATGAAGTATAACACAAAGATTGACTTGGAGAAACCCAATGTGGAGAAAACTCCATAAGAGTGGGATCAAGTCTCCAAAGGCCACTATCTTCAAATGCTGATTACAAGGTTTACTACCTCCCCGAGGCCTCCATGGACATCTTACAATGTGAATTGACACCAAAACATCAATAACAGCAAGAAGCCACTACTATCAGACCTTCCAACTGCACTAACACTCATACAAAACTCATAGACTACTCTCAAATGCACAGTTGTGTTATATAACATGATAGGAATCTCTTCTACAAGTTACAAGGGGATTGTTATGGTGTGTTGTTGTTGGGAAGTTTTGTATGGAGCAGGGACAGTGCTGAAAACCCAGGAAATATTTCACATAAAAAAATCATCTACAGGATCTTAAAGCCTTTAAAAACTTTGGAACATTTTTTTGCTTCTCATATCAAATCAAAAAAATATTTAATCTCCTATTCTGCTGCAGCATCTTACTGAGTTTACAAATCAAAACTTGAACTTGTCTCCTTTCTAACTCTCTCACGAACTCTCTTTTTTCTATCTCTGCTGTTTACCATGTTTACAATGATCTAAGACACCCTACTTAAACAATGAAAATTCACTAAACATGGAAACAAAAAATCATTCTTAATTTTAACTTCCTATTTTTATCCCTCCTTTTTTTAAAAAACTCTTTGCTGCTGTTCCTATTATAAATTAGGATCGCTGCCCTTTTTTAATTCACATTTTTATTTTCAGCAGTCAAGATTGCTGCTCCTTTTTTTAGCGTTTTTCTGTAGGTTCTGTTGTGGCATTGTGCTTTGCTGATTTGACATCAGATTTTCCTACATTCTCCCCTTTGATGTCAAATCCTTGTATCTGCATCTATCTTTAATTTTGAGTGTATTATCTTCCCTAATCCTTTAGTTATGATATCTGTTAACTGTTCTTGTGACATGCAAAACTCAATTTCAACTATCTTATCTTGTACTAACTCTCTTATGTAATGGTGCTTTAGTTCTATATGTTTTGTCTTTGCATGTTATTGGATTTTCAATTGTATTGCTCCACCATTGTCACAAAATATTATTATAGGATTTTTTTTTTTCTTCTCCTAGATCTTCCAAAACTCTTCTTAACCAAACTGCTTGTGTACATGTTGTTAATGCAACATACCCCGCTTCTGTACTGGATAATGCAACTGTATTCTGATTCGTTGAGCTCTATGTAATCAATCCACTTTTTAATGTAAAACAATGTCCTGATGTGCTCTTTCTATTATTTGATGATCCTGCCTAGTCTGCATCTGAATAACCAAACAATTTTAAATTTTCAACTGAATAATAATGGATTCCATAATCCTTTGTTCCTTTCACATACCTTAGTATTCTTTTTGCTTCTTGTAAATGTGTTTCTATAGGTTCATTCATATACCTTGGAATCAATGATATTGCAAACATAATATCCAGCCTTGTAGCTATCAAATATAGTAAACTTCTAACTGTTATGTATTTCCTTTCATATACTTTTGATGATCCATCTTCTTTCATCAATTTTTCTCCAAGTACAATTGGTCCATCATCTCCTTTACAATCTAGCATATTGAACTTCTTCAACATATCTTGAACATACTTGACAAATTAATAGCTTACCATGAGATTGGCATGCCTTCATGCCAATAAAATATTGCATAAGTCCTAAATCAGTCATTTATAAATTCTTTTGTCATTGTCTCTTTGAATTCTTTCTTCATTCTATTTGAGCTTTCTGTATAAATTAAATCATCAACACATAGACATGAATAAATTATTTCATTACCTTCCTTCTTGAAATATAGTGTAGGCTCATTCTTCCTTTTCCAATATCCATTTGCTAAGAACCAAGTATTGGTGTTTGTTTCAAACTGTAGGGTGCTTTTTTCAAGTTGTACACATATTTTTCTTTGCCTTCTTCAAATCCTTGTAACAGATTCACAAATACTTCCTCTTCAATGTATCCATTCAAAAATGCACTCTTCACATCTAATTGGTGTACTTTCCATCCTTTAATGTATCTTGTCCACCAAAGAGGGAGGATAATCATACGATTTGTCGAGCAAATCTTGTTCGAGAGAAAGGACCACCACTTTGAAAAAAAGAGAAGGGACCACCACTTCGAGAAAGAGAGAAGGGACCATCATTTTGAAAAGAGCAACTCAAAAGAAGCTACCTATGTACAGTCATTAATTCTAAAGAAAGAAGTAGGCCTATTCATATTACGTATATAATCTGGCAATGTGGAAGTGAAGGTTAAGGCCAGTGGAGGTTACTATATAATCTGGCAATGTGGAAGTGAAGGTTAAGCGTAGTGGAGGTTACTATATAATCTGGCAATATAATTAATTCAATTAATTAAAGACCAATATCCATTTTGAAATCTTTTCACTTTATAGGGCTGGTACTGCAGACATGATAATACCAATTGCATAGTCTCATGCCTTGCAACAGGTGCATAGGTCTCTTCATAATCTATACCATACCTTTGAGAATTTCCTTTTGCAATCAATCTAGCTTTGTATCTTTCAATGGTATCATCACTGTTGTACTTTGTCTTGTATTCCCATCTTGTTCTCATCAGTTCTTTGTCTTTTGGTAGCTTTACAAGCTCTCATGTTTGGTTTCTTTCAATAGCATTAATCTCTTCTTCCATTGCCTTAATCCATTCTTTCTTTTCAATTGCTTCTTCAAATGATCTGCACAGATTCCTCCTTCAACAAATACAACATCTCTTGAAATAATGCTCTTCCTACCTCGAGGGGAATAAAATTTGTAGGCTTTGCTTTCTGGACTATAACCTATAAATATGCATGCTTCACATTTTGCATCCAATGTCTTTCTTTTCTCATCATCTATGTGAACATAAGCTAAGCAACCAAATGCTTTCAAGTGTGTCACTGTAGGCTTTCTCGTATACGAAGCTTCATACGGTGCCCTATTTCTTACCGCAATAGTTGGGTTCCTATTCATGATGTAAACAGTAACGTTAGCTGTTTCAGTCCAAAACATTCTATCCATACTCTTTGCTTCCAGCATGCTTCTTGCTGATTCAATTATTGTTATGTTCTTTCTTTCTACCACTCCATTTTGCTGTGATGTACACGGTGCTGTAAATTGTCTCTTGATTCCATTCCTTGCATAAAATTCATTAAATTCTTCTGAAAAAAAAATCCACCTCCTCTATCTGTTCTTAAACATTTTATGTATCTTCCACTTTCTTTTTCGACCATAGCTTTAAACATTTTGAAGGCTTCAAAAGCATCACTCTTGTTCTTAAAAAAATAAACCCATATGTATCTAGTAAAATCATCAATAAATGTAATCATGTAGTGGTTCATACCTATGCTTGCATTGGACATAGGACCACACAAATCTGAATGCATAAGCTCCAATGGCTGATTTGCTTTCCATGTGCTTTCGGGAAACCTGTTTTTGTGGTGTTTTCCAAGTGCACAACCCTTGCACACTTCTTTTTCTCAAGCTTGAATTTTTGGTAATCCATGTACCATATTTCTTTGATACAACATATACAACCTTTGAGGATTAAGGCGTCCATACCCTTGGTGCCGTAACCAACTTGCATCCTCAATAGTAGCATAACAAAAATTTGATTCACTTGCTTTGATTCTCAATGGAAACATTCGGTTCTTTGTCATCCTCGTAGTAGCAATCATTTTTTGTCCTTGTCTCTTATCATAGATAGTACAATCTTTATTATCAAATACAAGTTTAAGTCCTTTCTCAACTAGTTGACCAACACTTATCAAATTATGCCTTAGTTGTGGTGAGTGGTATACGTCAGCAATTTTTGCTTTTCCTTCTCAAGTGTCTATTCCCAATTTTCCTTTTCCACAAACTTCAAGTACTTTATTATCACCCTATCTTATTTCACTTTTAAAATTGTCATCAATCTTTGAAAATGCTTCTCTGCAACCTATCATATAGTTAGAACTTAGAACAACCTAAAGCTAAAACCATACCTCATTACTTGTGCTTTCAATTTCACCGCATGAAAGAGAGTAATGTGGTGAAACTTCATCTTTACCTTTATTTGGACCTTCATTTACATTCTTTGTTTATTGTTGTGCATAGTTTGCTTTTCTTCCTTGATTTGAATTTTTGAATTTGTAGTCTCTCTCTATATGACCAAATCTCTTGCCATAGTAACACTGCACTAGTGGCCTTCCTTCATTAAATCTACCTTTGCCTCTTGAGAAATCATGACGTCCTCTACTTTATCCTCTTCTTCTGGAGTTGGAACCAAACACTTGATATGAGTTCTCCCCTTATTGCCTTGAGGAAAACTAGTATTTGCTCCTTGATTATTATTGATCATTGCCTTTGACATAAGCACTTGATCTAGACCACCCATACACCTTACCTTCTCTTCATGGGTAAGTAATGATCCAATTAGCTCTTCAACCTTTAAAGTATCTAAATCTTTGCACTCTTCTAAAATAACAACAATATGCATCCACTTGGGTGTAACATCTAAAGATCTTCACAACCACATCGTCTTCCATTGTTTCACTATATGTTCTCATCTTATTCACCATATCTATAAGATCCACCCAAATTCAAATTAATTAAACTTAAATTAAAAGATAATTATTCAATAATAAAATATATTTCTTTATCAGTTAAGCACATGCTTATCTATTCACAAGAGAGTCAAACAGTTGACTACAATTTTTTTTTTTAAATTACATTTAAATGATTCATCAATTATTTACAACAAAGGACTAAACCCTTCTACGATAGTTTAAGCCAAGAAAACTAAACTCAGAACTGTTTTACATTTACTGTTACTGGTTCAATCTTCCTGAAGCCATACTCAAAATTTGTAAGGGTGAAGAGAGGGAGCACCATCAGGGCGATTTTCTGCCCAGCCATAAAGCATTAAGCTTCCCCATGCTACTCCACTACAGAAGCCCAACCCTTCATGAAGGATCTAGCAATATGTAGCCAACATGCATGAAAGAATTTGTTGCAACATGTAATCACTGACAATCTAGCAGTCATATATCTAATGCATCATGCTTGCATACTTACATCTAATGCACATGTCCTTAGAATACATGATATGGTAGAAAATAAAAATCAAACTAAGGAACACCTCTTATGTTTGATTGTAAAGCTTCGGCCAAAGCAACATTTTTATGCAAAACTTTGCTGACATGTTAGGTCGTAAGCTAGAAAATTAACTTCTTATTCTCTATTACTCCATATTCGACACCCGTCTACTCATCTCTCAAGGTCAATATACAATATTATACTAAATATACTAGATTACAACACATACAGTTTTTAAACAGATTCGTAAAATCTGCATATTCAATGCAGCGAAAATCGATGCCACAAGCAATACTATGCAATGACTATCAATGCAGTATTAATTGTCCTTATCACATACTGATATCTTGACACTTTACAAGATGCAAAAATATATCCAGAAGACAAAATCCTTATCTGAAATTACACATTCCTTTAATTATACTTTTCCAAAGAAGAAAGTCTATTGACATTCCACTCTAGATGCTAATCCACATCACAATCATAAAACACAGTTCCCTAATTTCATTCAATACTACGTGGAACAATGGACAAAGGTCTTACTATCTCATCAAAACAAAGTTGGGATAGAATATCACATAGCATTCACATAGAAGCTCTCAAGGTTTTATAAAACTTATCTTGAAGCAAACTAGCATGCAGTACCATCCTTCTATTTCCATAAACCATTTTCCATTAAGGTGTCAACATTTGCATCAAATACAAACTTACAATGAAGACCAACGAAGTTCAAATGCCTCAAACACTAGGCAAGCAAGTACAATCTAAGCATCTTACAAAACATTACGATATATCTCTTTGCTAACAAAATTTAACCACTATCCTCCAAGTTGACCCCCTCCTACTCTCAAGGATTAGAAAAAAAAATCTTAATACACATTAAACATGGTTAAATGATTACCTTTACTAGTTAAGACCCCAAACATTGGTCAAAGGCCCATTTTTGGCCTATGAAAACAATTGACGACATTCCTTTCGTCTTATCAATTCTCCATGATGTCTAAAGTTTTATAAACTTGAAGTTCATACCATGATGGTTATAGTCAAGGCATCAAATATTATATTAGAGATACATGCATAATAATAGTTCTCTGATGTTGAGAACTAAACATCATAGAGAGATTATCTAAATAAGTTGATCTTAATGTTATTGTAATTACGATTGAGCTCCATCAAGCATTACTTAAGAAAACGTTTATCTTTATTATCACTAGATAATGTTTAGTGATATTCTTTTACAATTATCTTAATATCCTCTACACATCTAGAAATATCACTCATTTTACGATTTAAACTCTAATTACCACTAGCTATCATTCACAAATATACACGAGTGATAAAGGTTTATAGATTAGTAAACATTGGTTTTGACTTTTCCATTACAAACTTCCCATCGAGGATTATTTAAATTAGTAATACTAATACTTGATAGATAATTTGTAACTGTTGTGACGTAATCACACATCGCCCCATTGCAAATGGGGACCCCCTCTTTTTTCCTCCTTCCTGTCTTTGTTTTGCTTTAGGTTTAGTTTTTCTCTAAGCTTGTAGGATCTGGTAGTGTTGTTTTGCCCAAGTCTTGACATATTCTGGCTAAGGAGTTTGTATCTTCTCATCCTGGTGCATGTCTTGAAGCCCTGGAATTGACTAAGTCTGATGTTCTGGGCCCTGAAATTGACTAAGTCTGAAATCGGGTGGATCCTCAAAAATCTAGAATCTGCATGTTAAATCCCATGGATCTGAGACCTATCTCAAACATCTTGGAAGTATATTTCAAAATATTTAAAGTATAGGAATATATTTTTAAATATACTTCCATCCAGGACATGTCGAAATCAAGCGAAAAAAGTTGAAGTCTTGCACCTTGGGCGGAAATTTCTCATTAGCATTTAGTATGCGCCTAGGGAAAATGGGAAATTTCTTGTACACAGTCAGGATGCGTCCTAAGAGGAGATTGAATGCACTCATGCAATATGCGCCCAAGTCAGATATTTTCAACATTTCAAGTTAAAACTTCGCCTAAGGCAAGAGATAAGGAAAGTGAGCATTTGAAGAAGCCTAAGTGCCAAAGTGAGGAGCGCAAATTTCCCATACCCATTCAGTATGCGCCCAAGGGAAAATTCTCATAACCATTCAAAATGCGCCCATGTGGAGACATGCTCAACTTTGCCAAAGTTGCTTAAAACTTATCAAAATTGCATTGAGAACCAATTAAGAGGAGTTAAAACTGGACAAAAATGCCTAAGTGTCTAGAGCGCAAATTTCCTTTGCCTAGTCAGTATGCGCCCTAGATCAAACCATCAAATGACAAAAGTGGAAATTTCTCATGCCAGTGAAATTTGCGCTCAAGGCCATGTTCAACATTTTGGAGAAGGTGAGTTGGAATCATAAGACATTCAAAGTTGAGATTTGCCTAAGGCAAAGTAGAGTTGAAAAGCAAAATGTGGGAATTTCCTCTACCTATGCAATTCGCGCCCTAGAGAAATATGCCTCCAAACATGTGGAAATGTGCCTAAGAGAGAAGTCATGTAAGAAAACCTAGAAATGCATTGGCAGACATGAGGTGGAATTGATTGAGATTGCATTGAAAACCCTTGGAGAATCCTTTGAAGAAGTCATTGTTCAACACTTAGAAAAAATTGGTGATTGTCAAATTGAAAATGGTGGAAATTTCTCTTTAAAGAGAAATTTGCGCTCCAAGAGAAAGGAAAAATGAATCATGACAAAATGCAAAATCATTCCAATAATGAAGTGAAATGAGCTAGAGAGGAAAATGTTAGAAGGCAAAAAAATTTCTAAGCGTTGAAATGAAAAGTGGGGAAATTTCTCTTTGAAGAGAAATATGCGCCTTGTCAAAAAGAAGGAAATTTCCCATCAAAGGGAAATATGTGCTCTAGGTTAAATCATGAAATTTTGACAAAGGAAAGTCATTTTTGTTTTGAAGAATCATTTTGCATCGAATAACTCACTGGGAATTGCTTAAAACACTTAGAAAATTTGGCTAAATTTATGATATTGCAAAATGGGAAATTTCTCTTTAAAGAGAAATTTGCGCCCTAATGGAAGTCTTCTCTTTTGAGTTCAAGTTGATCCAATGATTAGTCAAATTCATGAGAAATTGTGTGCAGAAGAATGAAAGATTGTTTGAAAAGATTGAAGAGAATTGAAGGAAGTCTCCTAAAATTGCAAAATTCTCTAAGTTAAAATGAGGAAATTTCTCTTTGAAGAGAATTTTGCGCTCTTGCAAATGAGGAAATTTCTCTTTAGAGAGAAATATGCGCCCAAGAGAGAGGTGTTTGTTTCTTGTTAAAATGGTTTCAATGTCACAAGTTTGAGAGAAGAACACCTCACATCATTCGCCAAATATTGAAGGAGATCAAACAAATGGATTAAGTGTTCAAGTCAAAAGAAGGAAATTTCTCTTTAAAGAGAAATTTGTGCCTAAGAAAGAGGTATTTAATTCATGCTAAGATGATTTCAATCTCATAAATTTGCAAGAAGTTTCCAACATCACTCGCCACAAGAGGGAAGGATTGAATGAAAATAAAAAAAATTGACTAAGTGTTGGATTGAAAAATAGGGAAATTTCTCACTAAAGAGAAATATGCGCCCTTGCTAGGGCACAAATTTCCTAGCAAAGAGAAATTTCCACCTTAGCAACTTTATGTCAAAAATGTCAAATTTACTTTGCATATTGAAATGGGTCGGCCTCAAGGAGAAGAAATTGAGTTTAATTTTGCAATGAATAACTTTCAATTTCTCATATATGTTTTGATATATTGCTCTCATGATGAAATACTATGACTTGTAATATTTTATTTTGCAGATATCGAAGAATCTGGAGGCGAAATAGGCACTTGTCAAGAAGAGGTCACTTCAAGGAACATCCAAAGCATTCAGAGGAAATGACTTCATCGAACGAGATTTCACATGAAGATGATGTTATCGAGTTTCTATCCACAAGGAAAAACTTCATTGCCAGGGCGGAGGAAATGCACTTCATTACATCAAGGTTTCATCGTCGGAGTGAAGGATGAAGTTCGTCATCATCTTGCAAGCTCAATCATTTGAAAATGAAGATCACTCCACCTTTCATGTTCAAGAATCTAGCATCACAAGAGGAAGTCATCATCCAGAGGTTCATTTCACGTCCAAGCTCCAGGATCATCTATCATCTATTTCATGTGCCAGAAAGATCAAGAGCAAGCATCATGCAATTTATTTCCAAGAAGTCACGCACAAGGAATCATCTACTTCCTACACCATCCAAAGCCAAAATCCTGCACAGGAGACGAGAATTTCACGAAAATGAGAATGAGCATGTACATCAAGCAAATTCATGAATTACATCAAAGCAACAAGAAGAGATCCAAAATCCCCAAATTTGCAAGTTTGAAAGATGCAAAGTTCCAGAGGTAAAAATCCAAGTTCGAAGATGATATTTGGGAAGTTATTCCAAGCAATGTGAACACAAAAGATTAAACCAGTTTGCAAGATGCTGAGGTGGCATGTCCACGTCACCAACCCAATCATATTTCGCCACATCATTCGTCCAAGATCCCATTGCAAGCTTATCATCTTGGAAAGCGTGCCTTTATTGCCTCTCTTGTCTAAAAATAGCAATTCTTGTAACAAACTGCCTATGTGGTGTAATCTTGGCCATTGATTTCAAAATCAATCTGGGCCCTTGGTTGTAATCTTGAGCTCTATATAAAGCTCATTCTTCTCATTTGTAAAGGGGACATGATACATTAGGAGTAGAGTTGCTGTAGGAGAGTAGAATAGCAAGTAGAGGAAACTCTTCGAAGTCATTGAAGAGATATTGTGAAATTGTTGTAAAAACACTTCCTGGATCAATACAAGCTCATTGTTGCTTTGCATGGTGATTTGTGTGATTGTGGGATGTTGGCATGGTTTCAAATTCTCGCAGATGATTGAGAAATGTTTCCAAGTAGCTTAGATAGTCAATTAGAAGTTCATTGATGTAATGGATTTATGTTGAGATATTTGATGAATTCCTTTACGTTCATACTTTTTGTGATTTGTGGCTTGCAATTCACAATGCAAAGTTAGTCTGAACCTCATGTTGCAATAGTTCGATTGTGAATGTTCATTCAAGTTGCGCCAGCTGTGGGTATTTGGATGCATGTTTGCAGTTTGAAAACCCTTCATTTCCCTTTGAAGATTGCACTAGCTTCGTGTAGTTGTTGCTCTCATGGCGAAGCGAAGCTCAGTTGGAAGGAATTTGTCTATCAAAGCATTGTCCGTCATATCATTGTCCTTAGAATAGCTTTCTCAACCCTTGCCTTTTTCATTTTCTTTTATAGTCAATTTGAAGTAAGTTTCACTTCAAAAAAGGAAGAAGTAACACATTTGAGTGGAGTAAGGAGCATATTCAGCGTAAGTCCCTTTGTGATTACCAGCATGATCACATCAACTACTGAGTCTATCCATAGTAAAACACAAATAAGGAACCTTGGAGTTGTCTCGATTGATCACATTGTTTAGCATTCGAGAGACTTTGTTCAAGAGAGGATAGAATACTTAGTATTTTATTCTGAGTTTGCATGTGCATAAAGAACACATCAACAGAATTGGCGCTAGAAGGAGGGCTGGATCAAGATATTGCTCCGTTCAAAGACATTGCTTCATTCGTTGCACGCCCTTCTCCTCCTATCGCTCAACAGAATTGGCGCTAGAAGGAGGGCATGAACAAGGAATTGCATTGCTTCTTTCATTCCAAGCACGCGAACGAACTCTGAATTGTGGAACTGGAACCAAGTGAGATTTCAAAGCCAAATTTGAGATTTCAAGATCTCTCTTATGTCAAAAATCCAAAAAAAAGTAGAAAAATCAAAACTACAAAAAAAGAAAAAAATCAGAAAAATAAAAAAATAGACATGGATTTCTTAGGGTTTTCAAGGCAGTTCAAGATGGATCATCATCAAGATGATGTTCTTCAGCTTTGGTGGACTTTGAATGCACAGCTTCATCCTAAGAGTTTGGATGACTTTGCATCGAGGAAAGGATGTAGAATTCACTACACCAATGGACATGAGGAGTTGTATAGCCCAACGTTCTTATCAAGGATGGAATTAGTATTGCAAGGGAAAATTTCTTTTTCACAGGTACATGAGCCAACTGTTCTTGCAAAGGTGCTTCCCGAAGTTTTATTTGATGAAAGAGAGTTCTTCATAAGTTTTAAGGAAATGATCAAGAAGAGACTAAGTATTGAGAAGGACTTGCCTGTTGAAGACTTGTTGATTCCAGGTGGTTGGTGTAGGATTCATAACACCACTCATTCAGAACTCACCTGTACATCTTGTCAGGAAGCTATTCATCAGGTCAAGGAACAATTGAGGTTGGAAGAAGAATCCGAGGTACGAGTGAGATTAGATGACTTATGGAACAAATGTCTTCAAGAAGTCAATTCACCACCCAAAGGAGAAGATGTTTCCATGTTATTCAACAATGAAGATAGCACAAGCGAACTTGATAATCAAGTGGAAGGTCAATTTGCATACCTTCTTCCAAGTAAGAACGATCCTCTTGCTCAAAAAGGAGAAAAGGAAATAGAGGACATTCAAACAAAGGTAAGTGAAGAACAAGATGTTGATTCCACCATCACAGAAGAAAGCGACTGGAGTTCATTACAAGAAGAGGAATTCTTTGATGAACACTCATTCATGCTACATAGGGAGATCCTTAAAAAATGAGTTGCAAGAAGTACAGAAAGAGTTGTTGGAAGGTAATTAGTTGGATGCATTACAAGGAACACTTCAAGCCATCATCGAAGAACCATCGAATGAACAACAATTTGGAGGGGCGCTAGACGCTTCCATCCAAGCAATACAAAAGGAGTTCCAGCCGAAGTTGTTTCAAGATGAACAAATTGAAGAAATGGAGGTCAAGGACACGAAGCAATTCGAGTTGGTGCTAGGCCCTTTATTCAAGATCCACAACGAGCTATAGGTGAAATGTTCCATGCTTTCGAAATTCAATTATTTTCACCTTTTCATTTTGATATGCCCACTATTGATTATAATGCTGATTTGCATATTATGGATGCAAGTGGGATAATTCATCACCAACTTCGACCTCCTGACGTATGCATGAAAGATGAAGACCACCAGGTTGTATCTTTCCCTGCTATTAATTGGAAAGATTTTGAATTTGATGATTACGAATTTCCTGATGATGAATATGAAGAATATGAGTTTGACTATGGAAATTCAGGATAAGCAACTTGCGTTTGGATAAATCATGGTCCTGATGAGCTGCCACAATTGATAATCTTGTGTGAGATTTTGTCTGAATATGAGAAGTGTATTGTGCAAGATGATTTTTCTGAATTCAAAGATAAATTTGCAAAACTTCGTACAATCACTTGCACATTGTTACTCTTGTTCATTCTGAGAAATCATGCTAGGTCGTGTATATACTTAGGTCTTTTGAATCTTGTTTTCTCTTTGTACGTAGTTAGATAGTTTTCTTTTCCTTTTGCTTTAGTTTAGTTTGTTGTGCTCGTTTGTTTGCCTTAGTTTAGATTTTGCTTTTCGTAGAATAGTGGTTGTTTAGCTGTAGGTTTGTTTTCCGGCGTTCCTAGGTTGTGAAAAGTTGATGAAGCTTCAAGAAACATAATCTGGTAGATGTTTAAGTTCATTTCTTTGATAAATATTCATGAAAGTCTTTAAAAGCTAAGGATGATTTTCTCTAACTCTTTCATGAGGTTAGGATTCGTACTTGACTCGGAAAGGAATTATGAATTGTGTCTTGACATTGATATCTTGTGATTACACATATTTTTTCTATTGAATTATTGATTATTTTCAGTTTTCTTTTGAGAAACTTGAGTCATGAATTGGAAGTTTATTGTGGACTCCATGGTTAGAGTTGAACAGTGTGACTGCTTGCTCCGGAAAGAAGAATCCATTGTTTAGCATGACTTGAAGTATTTAAAGGCCTCATAATTTTACATACTTTAATGGTCCCGAGGTTTCTAAGTGAGTCTTGGTGAGCTTGAATTAAGTGAAAATCTTAAGAAAATTCACGGATTCCACTCCATTATAAGCATTTCCGCATACCTCCATATCTCCATCTTTCATTCGATCCCTCATGCCACTTCATGTACACAATAAAAGCCTCCATCCATTTCACCATTTTCCATTAAATAATGAACTCAAGTCTAGCGTCTATATCACATATAGTCCCATTGTTTGTTGCGTACTCCAAAAGGATAAATTATCAAGGTAAAAGATTGATGTCCTTCACGAATGAAGTATTTGGAGTTTATCCATGTCAATATCAATTCATATAACCTTGGCCACTCCAAGGTAAGCAGGGTCAAGATGTTGGTATATCCATCCGTTCCGCCTAAATACATTGTTTTCCATTATCTACCCATTACATATGTATCCACTCCACCTCTGTTACTGTGCAAATTCCACAAGTGTATGACTACCGACCTTCCGCCATTCGTCTTTCCGTCACTTTTCCCATCCCATTGCCATATTCCTTTATCTATTTACCCATTTCCTAATTAGGATCAACAAATGTAAGTGTCGTCTAAATGAGAAGCTTGCAATCCATCCGCTCATCCCATAGCTCCACGAAATAAATATTTGGATGCCTTTACCTATGAAATAAAGAAATTCTTGAAAATCCTAGAGATCTTTATGCCTTAGAGCACAAATGCCAGAAATCCAAACAAAGCATATTCAAAGGCTATTTCATTTCATATTTCCAAAAGAAAAGGCCATAACAAAAGTTCGGGTACATAAGTTTAAGAAGCCAAATCCAAAGAGGCTTCCGCATCCGAAGAATCCATTTCCATTCACCTCATCCCCATTCCATTTCCATTCTATCCGAAGTTCCAAGTTACTTCATCCCACGAAATAAAATCAAAAGAAAATTCTAAGTTCGTATTATGGGTCATGAAGTTGCTGCTCCATACATTCGCTAGCCATCATTCCCGTTCCCAAATACACCTCCCCTTCCACTTGCAAGCTTCGAAGTTTAGTTCGGTACGTGCAAACCTTGATTATGGTTTCATTTCATTTACTCCACTATATACCATCTGTTTCCACTCCATCTCCCATTATCTTGCATACTCCACCACTCCCTTGGTCTATGTTTTGGATGCACTTCCATCTACCTGGTTTTGCATAATCCACATCATAGTCCACCGTTTCCATCCACTTTTCCGTCTATTCGTATCATATCCGTCATTCCTTACCAACATCAGTAAGTATAATAACTTGACATGGTTGATGCATGGACTATTGCACTTCTTGAAATCAGACTTTTTGAGTTCCTTCCGTCCATATCCCTTCATCGCATATTATTAAAAAAAAAGAAGAAGAAAATAGTAAAGAGAAATCCTTTCATCCACAGGTGAAAACCACCTTTGGTGGCGCCTTGGATAAGTACCATGATGAAAACCTGGCAAATAGGCCTCATGCGTAGAGACACACTGTCTCATCCCACCTATCCATCCTGTCATTTCCATTGCTATTATCATTTCCATTCCAATCCATACCATCATTATCCATTTCGCTCGTATGTATATATTACCCTTCATTCACCCCCCCTCCATGAACTCACATAGCTTAAGACAAGTGAGCTCGGATGATCTTAGCTTCTAAGGGACGGAAATGAACGCAATTGCACACACTTGGGTCTTTGAATTATGAATGGTCGTTCTAAGCTTTTGATTCCAATTTCTTGATCATGTGTTCATATTTGTTTAACCTAACATGTGGGTGTACACAGAAGGTTTCAATTCGTTGATTCCTGTTTATCATTGGAATACTTGGGAGAATCAATGTTTGTCGAACATTGCACACATGGTGGTAATCAAAGGA
Organism: Cunninghamia lanceolata; assembly: GCA_027924645.1. Lineage (NCBI taxonomy): Eukaryota > Viridiplantae > Streptophyta > Pinopsida > Cupressales > Cupressaceae > Cunninghamia > Cunninghamia lanceolata. The sequence goes on from BSBN01000317.1 coordinate 5,519,694, forward strand.
CGAAGTGTCTTAACCCAATTCATCGTTCTTTTCCCTTTCGAGTGTATTTCCTAGCTAAGCGATGGAATTAGGGCTAATTATCTGAAGTTTTTGGGTCTGAAATGAATCTTTATTTTGAAATGTTCATGAACATTTATTTAGATTGGCGCTAGATGTTGTGACGTAATCACATATCGCCCCATTGCAAATGGGGACCCCCTCTCTTTTCCTCCTTCCTGTCTTTGTTTTGCTTTAGGTTTAGTTTTTCTTTGAGCTTGTAGGATTTGGTAGTGTTGTTTTGCAAATTTGAATGTGGTTGAACTTGTTAGTGATGGCAAATTCTAGCTATTTGGAAGTCCCCCTGGGTGTCATGATAACTTAGAGTTAGGTGGCTTGCCTTCAATTGCTCACCTCTATGTTCTCTTGCAGACCTTGTTTTGCCTTATTCCTCTTAATGTAAGTTTTCTTTCCATGTGTCATACACTACGAAGGGTCCAGGTTGTATTAAAGAAGAAGTTTGAATGCTACAGTGCCTTCCTCAAATTCAAGGTGTTGGTGGAAACATTCAAAGGGTGCTGATCAAGACTTTGTGGTCCGATAATGGGGAGGGTAGGGGGTGGGGGCAATTTATCTCCACTCATTTCAAGGGATTCTGTGAAAAAGAAGATATTCAACGCCAGTTAATGACACCATACACTCTGCGACAAAATGGAGTGGTTGAAAGGCATAATAGGATTATCATGGAAATGGCATGGTGCATGATGCATAGTAGGAACATTCCCTACTAGTATTGGGAAGAAGTTGTAAACACAACGGTTTACATCTTGAATAGATGTCCATGCAGAGCTTTGTAGAAAATCACACCGAAGGAACCTTGGACTGGTAACAAACTTGAGGTAACTTCTTTTGGAATTTTTGGTTCAGCCGCATACACTTTAGTTCTTGACCAAAAAAGACAAACTAGATTCCAAAAGCATCAGGTATTTCTTTGCTGGTTATAGTGAACAATATAAGGCATACAATCTTATTGATATTTCCACTAACAAGGTCATTGTTAGTTGAGACATTGATGTAAAAGAGAGAGCCATATTTTTCAAATGTTCAAGAGGAAGTTAGGGAAGACCCTGAATCTAGTATTATGGTACCCTTGAAGGATGAACCTTCCAGTTCATCAGGTCAACTTGTAAGTCAACCTTTGGCTAGTTCTTCACCACTTGTCTATCGGAGATGCAAAACTAAAGTTGTTTCCACTCCAAGTAAGACTCTAGTTGAGAACTTGCCTTCGTAACATTTACCCGAGACACTGGAAACCTAAATGGTATTATTCCACTTTGGAAGGTGTACATGTGGATGAACTTCCTCAATCAAATGAACGTCCTTAGAGAAAAGGAAAAATGATAACTAGTTTAGCTATTGAGCATAGGCATTTTGTGCTATCTTCTGATCTTTTTCAAGTTTTTGAACCACAAAAGTTTTTTGAGGCACAAGGGAAACTAGAATGGGAAGCTACTATGAAGGTTGAATATGATGCATTGATGAAAAATCAAACTTGGGAGTTGGTCAAATTGCCTCTAGGTAAAAAGCCTATTGGATGCAAATGGGTCTATAAAGTCAAATGCAAAGATGATGGTTCATTGGACAAATACAAGGCACATCTTGTTGCTAAGGGATATTCACAACAAGAAGGTATAGACTCTGAAGAGATGTTTGCTCCTATTGTTGAGATGGTCGCATTTCGGTTGCTTCTCTCCATAGCCACTCAATTTGGTTGGAAAGGTATATCAAATGGATGTCAAAAGTGCCTTTTTGAACAGGGACTTGGATTAGGAAGTCTATATGGTGTAGCCTAAGGGTTTTTCAGGTTCCTAGATGTGAACATCTAGATTGTAGGTTAATGAAGTTCTTGTATGGACTTCAGCAGGCTCCTGGAGCCTGGTATCTTAAAATTGATAAACATCTAAAAAATTTTGGTTTCAGAAGGAGTCTTTCTGATCCAAATCTTTATGTCAAAAGCGATGGTAATGATATTGTAATTGTTATTGTATATGTTGATGATCTTGCCATCACAGGTAGCACAAACACTGCAGTTCAACAAGTAAAATCAAAATTGTGTGCAGCTTTTGACATGTTAGATCTAGGCCTCCTTCATTATTGCCAAGGGGTTGAGTTTTGACAATTTGATCACAAGATCTTCATGGTTCAAATCAAATATGCCATGAGTCTTTTGGAGCATTTTGTGATGGTAGATTGTAACTCATCTTCTACCCCTGTGGAGGTTGGGTTGAAGTTGTCAGCCTTTGATGATTCATTCCTGGTCCATGAATCACACTACAAACAGTTGGTGGGCAGCTTGATATATCTTACAACCACTAGACCGGATCTTTGCTTTTCTGTTAGCTATATCTCTCAGTTTCTATCAAAACCAAAACTCTCTCATTGGATAGCCGCAAAGTGAGTTTTGTGATATGTCAAAGGTACTCTTGACTTTGGCATGCTCTGTTAGTGGACATAAGATTTTGGTTTAATTGGGTGTACAGACTCCGATTGGGCTGGATTTGTGGATACTTGATGGTCTACAACCGGCTACATCTTCTCCTTGGGTTCAAGAGTGATTTCTTGGCAAAGTAAGCTTCAACAAAAATTAGCTTTATCCTCCATGAAGCTAAATACAAAGCAGTTGTTAGTGCCAGTTGTGAAGTAGTTTGGTTATGTAGAATCTTGGCATATTTACAGCTCCCTCAGAATAATCTGGGAGTATTGAAGTTGGTGAAGAATCCAGTGTATCATGCTGGAACCAAACATATGGAGATTCATCATCACTATATTCAACAATTGGTGGATTGTGAAGACATCTCTCTCCATTTTTGTTCTTCTTAGGAGTAGACTACTGATTTAATGACTAACCACTTGGTCTTGGTTACTCTGTCAAATTTTGGGACAAGTTTGGTGTTGTTTTTGGTTTATTCATTAAGGGGGGTATTAGTATAATAATGTAATAAGGTGTATGTAATTAGTGTAGTTGGGAGTAGGTCCTTAAATAAGGTAGTTGCAGTAATTGTTCTACCATTTAATATGGTAGTTGTAATAGTACTTTTCTAAATCTATATAATGTTGCTACTTTCACTCTTTGTGAAGCAACCCATTAAAGCCATTCTAACAAATTTATCCTATCTATTTTCTTTGCATTTTTACTAATAGTTTTCAGTGTAATGTTTAATACTGAAAGAAAAATCCTAAGCTTAAATGCATACAGGAAGAAGAATTTAAATGCAAGATGGAAGAAGAAGCTAAAACACTAAACAAAAGGAGAAGTGTAAGGATAGAAGGAGATACAACTTAAACATAATTTGTAGTATTAAAAAATTAAAACTTGAATGCATCTTGCATGCCAAATGTATTCACGGAGCTTAATGGGAAGATACAGAGCAATCGCGGGAGTCTCAGAAAAACAAACATGGGAGGCTTAAAAAAATATTGAAAAACTGTGGAAATAAACAAAAGCATTGAAATGTTGCACCTATCTCAAATCCTTTGGTGGCTGCAACTTGGCTCCAATCCTACGAAGTTCCAATGCTCCTTTAGATTTTGTTGTGTTTGTTCTGAATGAAACAATAGTAGATGGATTTATAAGATTTTATAAGTTTTTTTTTGGTTAGATGCTCCCAATTTAGGGTTTTTAAAAATGGGGATGCTTGGAGACGTTGCGAGGACATCCCTTGTGACTAGAGATGTCCCCATACCTGTCTTTGATACGAGACATGTTCCAGTCTCAGACATGCGCCTTAGGGGGTGGGAGGTGTGACTACCTGCTAGACTAAAAATAAAGGATTCAATTTGAAATCTAAATTGAAGTTTGAAGTTACCTTGGCGATCTTTGCAGCTCACTTCATAAAGGCATCATCAAAAATTGTCTTTGTAATGCTCTCTCCATTAGTCTTCTTTGAATTTGTTGAGTCTAGCCATGTTTGACTCACAAACATCTGTTTCAAGGTTGTCGGTGGACCACAAATGCTTTGCAATGTTAGAAAGTTAGTTGTAAACCTTGTGACACCTAGTTGCACAAGCTCTTTTCCCTTGGTGTGATCTCTCATTAAGTTGAGAACCCAAGGGTGATTATAAATATATTTTGTGATGTTTCTTGTATTTTCTACAACTGATCTCACCAAATCAATTTTGCCTATATCCTCTAAAAGAAGGTCAAGGCAATGAGCTGCATAAGGGGTCCAAAAAAGTGACAGTTGCCTCTCTTCAAGCATTCTCCTAGCTGCCATGTATGCCACTGCATTGTTAGTGACAACTTGCATCACATTCTCTATCCTCACCTCTTAGACAATCTCCTCTAACATTAGACTCAAAGTTAGAAAGTTAGTTGCAAACCTTGTGACACCTGGCCGCACAAGCTCGTTTCCTTTGGTGTGATCTCTCATCAAGTTGAGAACCCAAGGGTGATTATAAATATATTTTGTGATGCTTCTTGCATTTTCTTCAACCGTTCTCACCCAATCAATTTTACTTATGCCCTCTAAAATAAGGTCAAGGCAATGGGCTGCGTAAGGGGTCCAAAAGTGTGACAATTGCCTCTCTTCAAGCATTCTCCCAGTTGCCATGTATGTTGCTGCATTGTTAGTGACAACTTGCACCACATTCTCTATGCTCACCTCTTAGACAATCTCCTCTAACATCAGGCTCAAAGTTTCTGCATTCTTTATTTTTGTTAAGAGACATTGATTGATTTCAAGAAAACTAGCTTACTATTGAAGCCACCAAAGAATTGATGAGGGTGTGGTTTTTTACATCTGTCCACCCATTTGAAAGAATGGTGCATTCAAAAATTCACCATTGATTCTTTTGATCTTCCATAATTGTCTTTGCATCTACAACATCTTGTAGCAACCTCCCACTTAACTTTCTTGGAGAGGGCACCTTATACCTTTCCCTGCAACTATCAATTATGTCACCAAATACTTCCACTATGGGCTCTTGGCCACATTGAAGGGAAGGTTGTTGTAAGACCAAAAGTTTGCACGTCTTATCTCCTTCCTTGTGCACCTCCATGTTTCATCCTGTACCTTGAAATGAAGGTTATGCTCTAGGTATGCTTCTAAGCAAAAAGAAGCCCTGTGACTGGGCTCTGCTCGAGCTGGATTAGTTTGATGTGCCATGTACATGTGAACCATGATTAGAGCCCACAATATTTGTTATATTTACCTTTGTTTCCTTTGCCAAGTTGAGATTAATGGTTGGTGCTACGGTTGCTTGTGCCCTCTCCCTCTCTAATTTCTTCTCATCCAACAATTCAAGGACATCTTGCATTTTTTGTTTTGCCTCTTTTGTGGCTTTTTGACATGGTTTGGTGTCGCGGTTAGGAATGCTTGCAATATGGTATTTGAGGTGATTGATGCCAAAAAAACTGCAGGGTACAGCAGGGGATGGCTGGCTGTCCCCTACAGCCAAGCAAGAAAAAAAGGTCAGAAATTGAAAAAAAAGAAGAAAAGTAAGAAAAAAAAAGGACCATAGTTAAAAATTCTGCTGCATTAAAACCAATTTGGCAATCTGCATTGGTCTTCGGTTGGTAGACCAATAATAATTCTTTCAAAGTGGACTGTCAGCTTGCCTGTTAACAAATGTACTGAGACAATGAACAAATACCATTATGTTGCCTATCCAATACAATAACTCTCTCACATTTTGTGGTCATTTCTAGTCTAGGTGCAAGAACATTTATGTAAATTTGATGTTATGTGCAATAGGAAATTGGAATATCGAGAAGCGACTTTTGGAAACCACAGGTTAACATATCAGATGCATAGTGTTGCATATTCCTAATAGGGAGTGAATAATTTCATAAATAGTCATCAGAATTCCCATTGTGAGCATGCACTTGTGTTCAGCTAGTTTTCAATCACATAAGACAAAATGGAAATATAAGTCTATACCTGCAATGATTAGCTGAACTTCTATGGATATAGTTTTTTCTAAAATCATGCATGTTAGGAAAGAATAAAAATAGGAGAAACCAGAGGAAGCTCACACTAGATGAGAAAGGACAACGGATAATACCTAATTACTTTTAATTTTCAGGTTGTCTTGTTTGCAGTGTTCTGTGATGATAAAGGCTTCTGGAGTCAACTGCATAAGAAGTTTATTGTCTGAACATTTTAAATTCTTCTGCTGGATCCATCGTCAGGGAAAAACAATGATAATAGATTAGCAACCAAGCCTGATAGGAAATAGTATAGTCGCAATTGGAAATCACATTGCAGCTGGGGTTGGAGCATACAAACACAATCTGATGCTTAACCCACTATGTAAACAATTGGGACACTAGCTAACATTTGCAACTGTAAAGTGTAATAATTTATCCTCAAATCACAGGAAGTTAGGAATGTAAAGTATACTTCACAACAATGACAATGAAAGCAATGAAATTTTGCTAATTTGTGTGTTGACTCTCAGCCGAATTCTCAATTCAGCTCTATGTTATGTAATATGGTTCTATAATGTACATGGTGAATGCATTATATATGAATAATTGAAATTTCCTATATTTAAAATTTTTTCCTTATTCTTTGTCCCCCACTGTCCTGTCCCCTACCATCCCGGAAACACATCCCGGCATCCCCAGCCATCTGCATCCTGGAAATGCTGTGGAACATAGTTTCCAACCATCATATGGGGGTTGCAATTTTTTGTTTGTTAATGTCGAATGGTGTGTGGCACCTAGAGCTCTTGTTGGATGTGGACAGTCATTACAGTCATTCTGCAGGTAATGCCACACATTGGTAAATCTCAGTGAACAAGTAAAAAATATTATCTTTCTACCTTTTAACCCTACTTTTTAAACCAGTTATTGTTTCAGAACTTGGGAGGTATCTGTAGTGACATTATTCAACTACCAGTACTGGTTCGAGTACCTCTCAGGTATATCCCAGATTCATCCAAATTCTCAATATCTGCACCCATACGAGTATGATTTGGGTTTTGAGACATGCCTGACTATCTAAAAATGCAGTTATTAAAATAAGATTAAACATTTTTTTTTTTTGAATAAAAACATAAAAACACAAACCTGACCCAATCATGAAATACATTTTTTCTCATGACCTAGCCCCCCAAATTAACTCAACCACCTAGAAACCTTAAAAGACACCAAACAAAAAAGAAAAATTACAAACACACTCTTCCTATATGCTTAGGGGGGAAACTACACCAAGATGCTCTTTCAATCTCTTCTAGGACATTGCCATGGCATTCCTACATCATTATGAGTGTTTTTTGGCTCCCAAGGGGATCAAGCATGCAACATGGAAACTTCAAACTTTGCTCTTAATCATCAAGACCAGTTCAAAAACTTCTTAGCAACTGTACACAAGGATTGACGGTTGGATTAAGCACTGGCTCTAGACATCCCATTATTTTAAACTTCATTTTCATTCTAAACACATTAGGTGGAGCTTTTGCCCATGCCACTGCCTTAAAAGCTGTGATAGGTTTCTGCTGTCCATTCTCAACGGCATTTTGAGCTTCATGTTGTAGCTTCAAGAATGCTGGTTTTCTTCCCGGGTATAATAGATGTCAATGAATGGTTGAGTTGGCATCATGACTGTCTTGGAAATATGCCTTCAAGATTTCCTTCTAGATGCTGGTTCCTCCGTATTGTTCATTGTAGGGATGTAAGGCTCCAAACCTTGGGTTGAGGAGGGGTGCTCTTTTGGATGACTCTCCATCTTTTGATCTTGAGTCATTGGTCTATGTGCATTCTAATTTGCAACTCCTATCACAAACAGGTTGACTACAAGCAAGTGGTGACAAGGCATTTGGATGTGGAGCCAGAGTATCTTTACTTGGATGCTTCCATTCCCCAAACTTTATTATTTGATGAAGAGTGGCAAGAGAATTGTATGTAGGAGTTAAAGAGTGGAGCTAGTGAAAGTGGCTCTGTTGCTAGTCATAGTACTTCTAGTTTGAGCAAACCAATTGTTTTTCTGGATGCTCTCAATAAAGAGTGTTCATGTAGTTCTTGAGCTCGACTATGACCATTGACCATTTTCTATCTTTGAATGGATGATATAAACCAATGTAATATATCATTTCATGCGTCATTTGGTATTTTGGATCATCAGTTATTAGTAGTATTTTATTAATTGTTTTGTTTATTTTATGCATATTGTGGTTAATTTTGTATTTTTTTGTGATACATTTAAATTTTTTTCTGGACATAAGGTCCCAAAAAAATCAGTGAAATCTTGTACTCGTTTTTAATCCAACCTGTACCCTGTTAACTTAGTCCACAACTAATCCACAATATCGTCTCTCTATCTTTGAAGTGTATCTTTGATCTTCAGATAACAGATGGGGTCTTCTGTATCAGTTTTCTGCTATTTGGCGTTCTTCAAAAGGCAAGGAGGGTAATTCGACAGGTCATGGATTTCAAGAGTGAACTTCCTGTAGTCTGGTCTTGTTCGACATGACATATAAGGACAAGAAAGATATAGAAGGCTGTTTAGATACCATTAATCTGACTCCCAAGAGCAATCTGGTGTACAACACATCAAATTGTGGAAACACAATGTATTATAGGTAGAAATTGTTTGTAGTTGTACTAGTACTTATGAAACTAGAGGCCTAGAGAACAAGATCATAAATAAGTTCAGAAACAAAGAAACACTACTAACCATCCATGGAAAGACACAAGAAATAGATTGGCAATAAGAATTACTTCTGTACATAAATCTGTGAAAACAGATGTAAAAATGAGAATATTCTTATATTACAACTGGAGGTTGAACCCTTCAGGACTCTTATGATACACATTTATACAAATTCCCATTGAGAGACAGAGGAACTGTTCAGAAGAAAAAACAGATCGCCTTCTGTTGTTTAAGATTCTTGGTATCATCATCTAGGGTTGGCATCAAAGTGTTCTGGTATTGATGCTTCCTGGAGAAAGTATGGCTGTTGGCATTGCTGCGGCTCCTTGTTGAGCAGACTGCTGCTGGTTAGGAGACTGTTTGATGATACATTGACTGTGAATCTTGAGCTGCCACCTATATCAATATTATGACAAATAGGTCTCAAACACTACCAAGCTAGTAAGAAATGTCTCTAAGTTGTTTCAACCACCCTAAGTTTTCCTTATCAGAGGTTCAGTTAAACATTACAGGTGCTTGAGTTTTAGTACATTTATCTGAATGCACAATTTTGGCTCCAATAATCTTGCACACAAAGCTAAAATGTCAACAATAGTAGTCAATTTCACTTACAAAACAGAGCTAACTGACAAAGAAGGAATGAGACAATAGATTACCGACATGCTCAATGTCAGCATACTTTTTGAATGATATAAATATTAACAACTACCTAGATTTTGATATTTTGTAAAATATGATGTGATCATGACAATGATGTAGCATTAGATGACAAGGACCACAATCTTCAAGTCCAGAAAAGGAAGAAAATTAACTATATGGGATACACTGCATTCCTCAATTAAACATAAAAACTAGTTAAGTGTAATCACCATTGTGCAGGGTTCGTTAAGGAAAGTAGGAGAAATCTAGAAACCTACTTGAATCAAAATTCAGTTCATTATTCAACACTATTCTGAAGTCTTGTGGGACTACTTACTGCCTATATTATATAGAAGATCTCAATCATGAAATTGTGTTATGACCAGATATTTTCCCAACATTAGATCCCCATATAAATGAAGTTACACTGAACAACAAGAGCTATAGGAATGAGCCCATAAACTAATAGAAAGGATTCATATAACTGTAAAATCTTTGTTCTGAATACTAGAACATAACAAATAGAATGGATACAGTAGGTCTGTATATAAAGTAAGGATAAAGAACAAAGGGTCTTCTACCTCAATTAGATGACTTATTAGACATCCTCAGGGAAGGTTCTTAGATCATCGTAGTATTTACTAAGCTTATACAATCTTGAGAAGCAATAGCCATCACATGATGATTAAGGAAATGTGCCTAAGTCAACTTTAACATCGACAACCACTAGGAATTTATATTACAATGGCAATACCTGCTACCTCCATATGTATGTGAAATGGCTTTGTGTAGTTTGAGTGTAAATACTGGTGCAGTCACCGACTGATTTTTCAGGAAATTAAAAGCTTTCTGGCATTCTTTAGTACAATTACATTTCTGATTTCTGATCCTTGGGCAATAATTACTCCTTTGAGGCTACAATTCAGCATCTCTGATAAATTTCTTGTAATACCTGTATGCCTAAAGAAAGCAGGGACTTTAATCTTGTTTTAGGTGGAAGTAAGAATTAATTCTTCGAGCATGTACAAGCATTTCTTTAGGTTGAATGCGATGTGTAGTTTCTGACATCTTTCAAACATAAAGCAAAATTTGGAGACTGACTTGATTTTTTTTGCCTATCCCTAGGGTATCTGGATGGCAAATTCAGAGAATCTAGGTGAAAATAACTAGGCAAGTGTGAGTGTGTTGAATAAGTTTGTTTTCTGTCCAAACTTTATATAGTTTAAGATGAAAAGGACACAACTTATCCTCCAAGATACAGGCAGGTGTTTATCAAGTATCTGCCTGAACATCAAAATCTCCTACTAAATAATACTCTCCATGACAGAATTTTGAGATGTACGGACAAACACCAAGTTCAGACTAGTTAAAACAAAGCAAACAGATACCCCACGTCAGGATTTGAGGTACAGTCGAGCTGTTGTCAGTATCATCTGAAGTTCAGAGAAAGAGGAGGAACAGGCTGGAGCTGCAAATATCATTAAATGTTCTTGGTTATACATTGAAAGATGTCTCAAGTTAGTTCTTTGTAAATAGTGATTCTAATGAGATTCTGACATTGTGGTAATGGGGTGTAAAAATAGTTCTCTTTTGTGTTCATCCAACTTGATCATTTATAAAAGTTTACATTTGGTTTGTCTATGCATATAAAAATCATTGTTTTCGATTTTCAAATTTTGGCATGAACTGGAATGATGTGCCTTGCAGGTGAAAAATTTAGTGATGTAGTTGGTAGTCCTTACTATGTAGCTCCTGAGGTACTGTGCAAGAATTATGGTCCTGAAGCTGATGTTTGGAGTGCTGGAGTCATAGTGTACATTCTACTGAGTGGAGTTCCACCATTTTGGGCAGGTAAGTTTTATGGACTGTTTATGAAAAGCTTATTGATAAAACTGTGTAGAGATTTTTATGTCTCATAGTATATCAAACTCCAACATGTGGTACAACAAACTCCATTCCTAACCTTCATGGTATAACAAACTCCAACATGTTGTACAACAAACTCCATTCCTAACCTTCCTAGATGTAAAAATCTCTACACAGTTTTATCGAAAAGCTTTCCATATACAATTGTAATGGACTGTGAAAACTTAATGCATCTAAAAGTTTAATGGATGTATATTGAATGTATGTTGTTTTGAGTTAATACATAGATAATGAATTTTGAAAAAAAAAATTGTTTGCTCATAGAAGCTCTCATCATGCTTTCAGAATCAGAACAAGGCATTTTTGAGCAGGTTTTAGAGGGTGAAATTGATTTCAATTCACAACCGTGGCCTCACATTTCAGAGAGTGCAAAGGACTTAATTAGAAAGATGCTTGATAGAAATCCCAAGAAGCGACCATCAGCTCATGAAGTACTTTGTGAGTATGTTCTTCCCTAAGAACTGCATGATCTAGAAGGGAACTACTGTGAACACAAGAAGAGATTGTTCATGTGAGGGAGATTTCTTGTTTATAATTTTGTTTTGAGAAGAGATTAATTTGTAGCAATACTGATGTTAATGGGCTTTAAGGGACGGAAAATTTGGCAACAGAAATGTACAAATTGGCTCATCTTTTACTAATGCTGGAACTTTGTTGTGAGACAGGCCACCCTTGGATTCGGGATGAAGGGGTTGCTCCTGACAGACCTATTGATTCTGCAGTTCTATCGAGGTTGAAGCAATTCTCAGCAATGAATAAGATTAAGAAGATGGCTCTGCGTGTAAGTTCATGCTATGATTGATTTAGAGATTTTGAAGCTATTTTCTTCCTAATGGCATGCATTTAGAATCTCTCTTTGTTTCTACTTCACAAATAATCTTTTTATTGAAAAATACTAACTGCACACTGCTTGGTTTGAGCAATTATCCCACATTCATCTCATCATAGGGTGGGTAGGTGATTTAAAAAGTTCAATGCACACCATAAGCTTTGTCAATTGGGAAAGAGGCTTGAGGGTGAGAAACCCAAAATAGTTTAGTGTCTTACACTAGCTATTCCTCCCCCATACTAGCAAATGCTTCATGGTGTTGAGAATAAAATAAATCATTGCTCACCTTGTACTGCTTTGGTTTAATCCCATTATAATAAATGATATTTAGAATGTAAGGCTAGACTGAAGTGCCTAAAAGGATCTAAGATCAAACTTCTTTGAGGAAAGCAAGTGCTCACTCCCTTGGATCCGTGAAGTCATAGGCTTGATGTTTCATGCTTCTCTTTGGATATGTTTATATCCTAAGTGTGATATTGCACTTTATTAATAAGTTTACGTAGGATATTAGGAACAATCAATTATTGTCACCTAGGTAGCTAATAATGATGTGTTCACCTTGACTTGAGTTACACAAATGCCACCATTGCCTCATCAACCCTTGGTTGATGGTAGTTAGGTGCCACCATTGTTTAGTCAAGGCCACCTTTGTCTTAGTCAGATTGAGTTAACTGATTAGTGTACTTATTGGCAGCTGAACTCTTGACCTTAGTTAGACTGAACTAACTAACTCTTGATTGGGAGTGATTGCGAGTTAAACTCATGACCTCTTGGACATGTCATCTCCTTGATTCATACATCTGTTACCTCATTTTCGAAATTTTGCTAAAGCATTTATGTGTTAAGTCATTCCTATTCATTATTCGTCATTATTCATACTCTTTTCCTAAGTCACGCCTTTGACTTAGTCATTTTTCGCATGGTCAGAAATCCTGTGTGTTTTTGAACCTTAGTCGGCGAGTTCAAAAGTTCATGAACCTCTCGACTCCCCGACTAGTCATAAAACTTGCGTCATAAAGCTCACCCGTCGGTCTTGTGTCGTCTTGTTAAAGAAGAGTCTTTGTCGTCGGAAGTTCTTTGAACTTCCGAACCTTTAGTTCTTGAGTTCAAAAAAGTTCACAAAATCTCCGACTTCCCGACTGAACGCGCACATCACTCCCTTGGCGCCTCCTTTTGAGCTGGCGACAAGTACGGAGAGGTGACACTTGCCATCTCTTAATAAATTTGGAATGTTGGAAAAGGTGCAGGCACTCTTTTCAGAGGGAAATAAAGGGGGTTATTTATGAATTTCAAAGTACGACACACCGCCGGTGATAAATGCAATTTATGAGGGAATTAATGAAATTTGATATGGGACCTGGATAAATCAATCACCCCAAAAAGAAAGTCTCCTAATATTGCAAAGGAGAGATACGCTACAGATGCTACCAGCACAACCACTCACAGAGAATTCGTTGGATTCCTTGCATACAGGTTAGCTCGATTGGCTTTCCTCCTCGTCTCTCTCTGCTGTGGCAGTGTAATTGTTGTTTATTGTTTCGGAAGAACAATATCTCTTTCATGAATCCGCATAATTCTTTTCCTGCAAATGTACTGTGGACCTCCTTTGTGTCCTTGGATGTTTTGGAGTCTTTTGCTTTTTGGTTTCTCAAATTGGTTAAGATGTAATATAAGTTTCAAGGTGCTCCAGTAGTTCCAATGGTTGAAAATGGTCTGTCAAGTTTGAAAGATACATACCTTGGTCACATAGATATGGAGGATTTTTGGAGGAGAATGCAGCTAGAGGGCAGGTCTTCTCTTGTAGAGAAAATTGTAAATAGTGGGTTAGACTGAGCCGGAGGATTCCCACCCCCTGTGCCTTGTTTTGATTTAGTTGTTGCTTGTGCTAACAATTATTTCTCTGATTTGCAAGAGATACTTGTCTCAGACGGCTTTGTAATAACTAATATTGATCCTGAAGCTGTTTCTCTTGCTTTGAAATTGGTCAATTATGAGAAAGTCGTTGATGTTTCTGTTTCTACTGGTTGGGGATTTTATCACGAGAAGAAAGATTGTGCCAAAGCCGCATTGCCAAGAGTTGGTTAGAAGTTGAGAAGAAAGGGAAGTCTAGGTTCCCTGCTAATCTGAAAAGAGGCCACTTTAAGGAAGAGAGTTCCGATATGATCACCTTGCTACATCGTGTTGTTGGGAGTGCAGAGTCTGATTCTTTTGAATATTGGATGTGTTAATTTATTCTACTCATTTGTGGTGACCATCACATAGATTGGGCGAAACTGATAAGTGAAAGCATGCACGAGCAGTTGGTAAAATTTCTGCAGAATGTGAGTTTTCATATGTGCTCCTTGTTGGTGTATGTGTTGGCTAATAGAGAGGTTGTCTGGCCTGGTTTAAGAGCTCAAGGAGCTCCCGCCCTAGATACACCTACATATCAAATTTTTTCACAATTGCAAAGTGTTGGGATGAAAGATTTTCGTAGGGTGAACGACGCTTTCTCCATGTTGATTGCAAAGAAAATTGAAGGTACCTTAGAGCGGAGGTTTTCTCCAGAAGCGGCTGCCCTGGTCATGAACTTCATAAGCTTTTATATTCAGTTTGACCGCTTTTCTTTTTTGAGAATAGGGGGTTATGAAAATGTCCCATTAAAATTGCCAAGGTATCTGTCAGATTTTATTGTATTTTTAGAGGTTTTCCGCCACATGGCAGTCGTGAACACCAAATAACATGCCATGAAGAAGAAGGGATATTCATTCCCTGTGGCCATTTCATTCTATTCATGTAAAAGCAATAATAGTGTGAAGAACGTAGATAAGCTGCTGGCAAAGTATAATTTCCATAGGTTACCTTCGCGGACAACTTTTGATAGCAAAGATTTTGTAAAGAGAAATATGCATGGAGGAGGTTCGTATTCACATAAATCTCAACGTGAGGATTTCTGGGAAGATTGCTTGGATGAGAGAGAAGTTCAAAGGAGAAGTTGGATGCGGTTAACCATTGACCAAGTCCGAGCTTTCGACTTGCGATTACAGGTTCCTGAGATGGTGGATGACAATTCAGACATATTGGATGAAGGCTATCATAGTGCCTCGTTGCAACCTCTGCCTCCAGTGCTATGGTCAGAAAAGGAGACTATAGATGTAATGTTTTGTTCTTTTTCAGGTGTTAAGGAGAACTGAGAAATAGTTAAATGGAAAATTGAGAGAACAGGCGGGTTTTGCAGCTCCAAAAGAATCAACTGTTCATGAGCAGAGTAAATCCCAAGCTACTCACACTCCCAGGAGCTCATCGAGTTTGGACCCAACTCTTCGTAGAGTTGGCTCACAATCGGGTGGAGATGGTGAACAGCTAGAGGATATCAGGAGATTAAAGACGACCTATGAATAGGATGGTCAGCCTATGATAATTAACAACAGATTGGCTGCTTCGCAACCGCAAGCAGACCACGTGCCTCTTTCAAACCCCCTTGTTAATGATAGTGATTCTTTAATTTTTAACCTGCTTGGTGAAGATAATATGCTCCAATCATTGTTTGGTAATTTAAGTTCCCCCAACTTGAACAATCCTCCGGAGCACAACTCCCCTCCTGTGCGCTCGGATGGCGTGATATTGAATGCTGTTGTGAATGCTGATGGCTCTTCTTCCTCCCCTGCATGGTTGAGGAAAGCTGTGGAGAACAAGAAAAGATATACTCCTATGATGGATACTGTTGTGACGTTTTCACACATCGCCCCATTGCAAATAGGGACCCCTCTTTTTCCTTGCTTTCTGTCATCATTTTGCTTTAGGGTTTGGGTTTTTCTGACTTAGTTGGTTTGGTAGTATAAATTTGTCCAAGTCTCGCTGAGTTCTTGCTCAAAGTCCCTGTGGAAACTGGAAAATGGACTAAGGATGAGAATTAATGTGACTAAGGATTGATTCCAAAATTTTAAACTCAAGGAAAATTGATTAAATTTCTAAGAAAATTGATAAAATTCCTAAGGAAGATTGAAGAAGTACCAAAAAATGGAAGTCCAGGCAAAAGGTGGAAATCCACTTGCCTGTAGGATTGGCGCCCAGTTAGGACGAAATTCCTGATGGGTATAGGATTGGCGCCCAAGATTGGAATTCCTTCTACACCTTCCAAATGCGCTCTAGGATAAGGAAAATCCATGACAAGGTGTCATATGCGCTTCAAGTAAAAAATTTAGTTACCTCCTCCAAATGCTCCTGGATGAGAAATCCTATTCAACCTAGGAACTGCTCCCTGAAGGATAAGAATCTAGTTCAATCCTTGATTTGCGCCCAACTTGGAAAATCTTGTTCAGTATTGAAAATGCGCCCTCCTGACTGGGAATCCTGTTCCACATGCCAGGTGCGCCCAGATAGAAATCCTGTTCACCCTAGGAAATGCGCCTAGACCCAAAAGTCTTGTTCTGCCTTCTGATTGCGCTCAAGAAGGAAGAATCTACTTCCATCTCCTGAAAGTGCCCTCCAAATGAGAATTCTAGGTCGCCATCCTGAATGCGCCTTGCCTTTGACATTTGTCCTGCTTACCTTGGAAATTTCTCCAGCGCTTGCCTGATGATCCTGAAAAATGCAAAAGTCAATTTAAATGTGGAAAATGCAAGAGAAATGGCAAGAAAATCTTTCATTTGTTCAAGAATTTATCAATGAAATTGATTGATCATGCAAAATTATTCATGTTTTATCTTAATATTACATTACGTTAAGGATTTTATCCGCTGTTACTGTTCAAGGTTTTCCTTACTTTTGCAGGTGTTGAAGATAAGGATCACTTCCATGAAGATGATGCTCGATGACGATCCAAGACGTTCAAGATGGATGCAAAGAGCTTCAAAGGTTGGAGAATGATATTACCTCAAGCGTCAAGGAGACCTTACATGAAGGTGAATTCCTTTCAAAGACATCTCAATGACACAAGGAAAGCTAGCGTCAAGGTCATCAACAGAAGGAGAAGATATACTTCAACAATCCAACATCAAGGATTCCAGTACCCGAAGGAAGATCAGTTCACAAAAGTCCAAGAATGAGAAGAAGATTGAGCCTAACGTCACGAATACAAGAATTACACCAAGGAATCCACGCCAATACAAGAATCCAAGTAAAATGCAACACAAAGACAAAGTTCCCAAGTTCGAAGTACACTCAAGAGATAATTGTTCGAAATATGCTAAGGTGGCATCTGGTCATCATCAACCAATCAAATTATGCCGCGTTAACATGTCCAGATTCAATGAACCTGGTCACCAGAGAAAGAGATAAGGGAGGTGCCCTTCTAGAAGATCATGTGTTGTTGATATTTCTTTGGTCGAAAGTGGTGGTAGTTGTAACTACCTTCCATTAGGGTTTTGTTGTCATAATCTCGGCCATTGATTTCTAAAATCAATCTGGGCCATTGATTATAATTTTGAGCTCTATATAAGGCTCATTCTCTTCATTTACAAAGGGTTCTTCTCCTTAGAGTTAGTTCTTGATAGATTAGAAAGTTAGTTCTTCATTAAAGAGTAGGAGCTTTTGAAGAGTTGGAGAGACTATTGTGAAGTTGTAAAGATTCCACCAAAATCAATACATGCTCATTGAAGCCTGGTGAATATTGTGTTATTTTGGGATGTTAGCATGGTTTCCGATTTTTCAAAGATGATTCAAAGCAAATTAAATAAGTTTTAGTTGAAGTTCATTGATATGGTGGATTAATGTGAAGATATTTGATGAATTCCTTGTTTCATACTTTTTGTGGTTTGCTGATTGTAAGCTACAATGCAAAGTTAGCATGAACCCCATTTTGCAATAGTTCGATTGTGGATATTTGTTCAAGTTGCGCCAGCTGTGGGTATTTGAATGCATATTTGCAATATGAAAATCCTTCATTACCTTTGAAGATTGCACTAGTTTCGTGTAGTTGTTCTCATGGCGAAATGAACCTTGGTTCGAAGGAATTTGTCTATCAAAGCATTATTCATTATCTTTTTGTCCTTAGGAGTAGATTAAATTTCTCCTAACTCTTTTCTTTTATTATTTCTTTTTAGATAGTTTGAAGAAGGTTCCATTCATTCACAAATCTAAGGAGTAAGGAGTAGATTTCATCCATAAGTAAGGAGTAATTTAGCGTAAGTCCCTTTGTGAGTTTCAACAAATCACATCATTTCCACTGAGTCTATCCATGTGCACATCAAGTCTTGACATTCAAGGAACCTTGGAGTAATCTCATTTGATGACATTGTTTAACATTGAGGTCACTTTGTTCAAGAGAGGATAGAATACTTAGTATTTTATTCTAATGTTGAGGCTGTCATAAAAAACACATCAACAGATACCAATGTTGATACTGTGGCTAAGCTCTTGCAAGAAACGCCCAAACCAAAACAAACTAGAAGAATGTTCAGGATGGTTGCAGACCCTTCCTTAGAGCACCACATTTTGGAAATTGTTGACCGGTGGGTGATAAGAACGAGGATGAAGTGACTGAAGCTGACTTTAATCTAAGTCAAGTTGATATGGGACCCTCGACTGTGGAGGGAGAAATTTACCATGCTAAACTCTTAGTTAGTACCTTGTCGAAGAGAATTAAGAAGGAACAACAAGAAAATGCTAAATTGCAGGCACAGGTAAATTCTTTAACTATGTTTATTCAGTCCATTTTGAAAATCACTGCTCAACCAGCAGGTGAGTTGCCCAATGTAAGTATGGATGGCCCAGATCCCAATCTCTTGCAACAGATTAAACGGTCTCAAGCTTTGAGTGGTGCTGTAGAGCAATGGATTGAAAAGGTAACTTTGGATGGCCTAGTTTACATAGAAGAATCTGCTAAGTTATTTAACTCTATTTCTAGCAAGAGGGAAGCATTGGTGACTGAATTACAAAATGTCAGAAAAGATAATAGAAGCCTTTCCCGGGTTTCTAAAGAAGTACAAGATATGGCTGGCATGGATATCAACATTCTTGTGGCTGAGAAGATTTTGAACGACCCCAAGGAGATGGACTCTGCTGTATGGTGAGACATGCTTGAGTGGAAAATGTCTGTATTAGGAGCAGTTGAGGAGGAAATGAGGAGCGCCCTAGCTCGTTATTACACGGATCAAAGGGATCTCAAAAGCAACTTTGCAATCTTGGAGATAGAAGCCTTTGGTGATGATGAGGATAAGCTACTTGAAATTGAGGAAATTAAGCAAAATTTCAAGAAGATGGTGACTGAAGAAATGGTAGCTTTTGATATTATTATTGGCGAATCACTTGGAAAACTTGGGAGAACAGCCACTTATATCAAATCATTCAAAATTGAAATAGATAATGTGCATAAAAGAGTCGCTGATGCTGATAGGATGATAAACAAAAAGAAACTTCGAGTCAGTATGATCGGTAGTGCAAGCAGCGTGGCATTATCACCAATCATTAACAGGTATCAAACATATAAGGCGAAGTTGAGAGCCCAGGCAAAATCAAGCGACACAAGTGGATTCAGCTGCCGAAGATGGACAAGCTAGGGAGAAGGAAGCGATGCAAAGGGAAACTGCTGTGGATGTTGATGTGGCGATCATTAATTGAAGGATTTTTCTTATGCTTTGGTAATTTTCATTTGTTGCAAAGAAACTATTGGCTCTGGACAGCTGTTTATTTAAGTTATGCTTATTTTTAAAGACTTCTTTAAATCGGTAGTCCTCAAGAAGCCGTTATTTCAAAGACAGTTATTGGTGACAAGGCTATAAATTCAATTAGCCTGTCGATGTTTAGAATATTTGGCAAACTTTGTATTAGTTGGAGATCAATTTTGGTGTGTTACTTTTTGTTCAGTTACTTTGATATATGAATTGAAATCAATATAGTGGAGTTTGGGTGATCATAGACTTTGTGTTATGGTTATTTGAATGTTTATTCTTCCTACGTTGAATATACTGTTGGTGGTTGGTTATCATTTCTGTATTAAAGTAGATGGATGTTTTAATTCCTGCTCATCGCTGTGAATGTTTATCTTTGAATGAATGGTTTGCAGTGGTGATTGTATAAGAATTGGTGTAGTTCTTTATCGTATTGGTTGAAGTCACTGCTATTGAAGTCTTTGTACTTCATTTAATTCAGTTAATGTTGAGATTTACTGCCTTTATGCTTTCTGGTTAAAAGCACCACCTTTTTGCTTTCTGGTTAAAAGCATACCAATTTTACATTCTTTGCAAATCATTAGAAGGTAGCTGCGCCTTGTTAAATAAGCAGAGAATCATTATAAAATATCATTACAATTGGTTCAATTGTTGGTACATTAGTCATTTGTGTGGGGGTGAGGATATAGAGTTAGGTGGCAAAATCTGTAAACCAACAACATCCAAGAGGCCTATATATTTGTAAACAATCTTTTGTATTGTATCTCTTTATATCCTCCATATTGGAATATCTGATATTTGCATTCTACATTATTTGTTTGTTTGTTTGTAGCTTTTGTAACTTGTCTTCTCTCACCTAGATCTTGGCTCATTGTTTGGATTTTCATTGAATTTTACATGGTATTAGAGCCACATGGTGATTTGGAGCTTGTTTGCACCCATTGAGGATTAGGGGTTTCAAGATTGAAGCTTCAGTGGAGAGATTAGCTTTTGGTGCTTCCTAGCTTGAAAGACTCTGCCATTGCATTGGGAAGGTGTCAAAACCTATAAATCAGTTGTAAATTTGTCGAATTCGGAGTAGGGTAACCAGAGGCAAATTTTTTAAGCCCGAGGCCATACAGATCCATACCGTCATTTGTGCATACTACATATTGTGCAAGTATGGCATAGGTAGATGTACCTTTGGGTCATTGTATGCAAGTGTTAAAAATAAAAACTGTATTGTGCATTTTCCGTATATACTAAAGTTTTGTTTGCAGATTTATTATTGTGGTACCATGGCAGAGTACCCCATGTACTAGATTGGCAATTTTATTTGGTGCGTTGTACAGGTGTGGACCATCTTTTTGCAATACACAGAAGTAGAAATATTAGTCACCCTTGGTGGCTCCCATCACTCGTAAAGGCTACGACCATTTGTATAAGCCACATATCCTTGATCAAAGGTCCACGAACCACTTGCTTTGTTGGCCTATGTGGCCCTTCCAACATCCGTAGACCCCCTATTCTTTGTTGTAGACATCTTAGGTGATTGTGGCATTCGACTCTAAAATTGGCGATTCTCTTTGCTTGGCATGATTCATTGAGAACTTGGAGTGCATGGAATATTTGATCTAAAGGTATCATTCTCTATGTAAAAGTTGATGTGACAAGAACTATTTCAAAACCAAGGGTGATTTTTATCTTAAACTAAAATCGAGTGCTCACGATATGTTCAAACATGCACCCTTTGTAAGGTGAGGTGATATATGCCTTTTGTCATTTAGTACAAGGTTAAAATTGTAGTAATATCTCCTTATTTTTATCATGTAGTGACATGATTTTTTTATTACAAAAGATAAAACATATTTTTTTTTTGCAAATTAGCTTTATGCCAATTGTAGCTACACTTCACAAATCAACAAGTTTTTGATTAAAGGGTAAAATATGTTTTGAAAGGACTTGAAACCTTGTTACAACCAGAATGGCATCAGCCAAATATCGGTCTACTAACAACAAAACTGCAGCAAAGCTGCCAGAACAGTCATAAACTAACAACACTTACTACCTGTAACAGATAACAAGCATAACAACTGAAAAAACTAGTTAGTGAGTAACCATCACAGACTATGTAGTGCCTCTATTGCTTCTAGTTCCTATAGGTAGAAGCTATCATGAAAGTCCACAAATTCCTGGAGCTTCTTTCTTTCATCATTTTGGATCCTTTTCTTGTTACTTCTGGTTCTAGAATTTGCCCCGACAGTGTTGTTCTTCTTTTGCACCTGAGCTTTTGGGGGGGGGAGTCCAGCACCCTGAGATGATTTTTTCAGTTTTTCACTAAGCAACTTTATTCCCATAGTGCTACTCTTGATGGTACACTACCTCGACCACTTTGTTTAGGTTTTCCTTGACGTGTTAGAGCTCCTCTAACACAAATATTCTATCAGCTTGCTTAGAGTTCTCAACAATACTTCTATTAATCTTAGGCATGACATACCAATTCTTAAAAATAACCTCCTCCTCTATTGGCACAAGAATCTCCCCTTTAAACTTTTTGTCTAGTAGAGATAATTTAACATTCAATTTGTTGATTTCTAGGAAAAACCACTTTGTTAGATTGTGGTGACCTTTAGAAGCTTCATGGAGACTAGCCATCTTGCCAATAATCTGGTCAACCACTTCCGCAATGGCTTCCAAGGACTCAGGGTTATAGTGAGACAGGTTCGGGCCTTTCTAAGGACTAGGACAGGGGTCTTGAATACTTGGAAAAGCTGCCCCTATGGTGGGTTTAGGGAAAGCCTTCGCTTTCCCTTTAGCGCTATCCTCATTTCTTTGCTCGACTTCCTATATAGCTCCTTTCTCATTCCCCTTCCAGACCCTTCCACCTGCCTTCCTCTGAGGGTTTCCAGCCTTGGCACCAATTCTCTTATTCTCATGGAAATTCACAAACTCCTTAGAACCCGACCCTTGAGAATCAACCACCTTCACTCTTTTTTTACCCATCCTCGAAGCCTTGCCCTTACCAAAGCCAACAACACCCTTCACTTTCACAACCAAATTCACATACACCTAAAAAATCAGACCGAGGGAGTCACTAGAATCGACTTTGTCTCCTTAGACTCTTCTTTAGCCTCCTAGGAATTACCCTCAATAGGGTTAGAATCCTTACGAGGCAAACTAGAGCTGGTCTTAGAGGAAGAATCTAACACTAGTCTAGCCTTTTTGCAACTTTTCTTAGGGGTCAAGGAACTAAGGTGTTGCTAGTTCTTATAAAATTAAAGAACAACAAAATCAAACCTTGGTGAAGAGGGGCCGACCTTGTCCCCTTCTTGAATTCATTAATTGAGTTTTCCAATGACGACAACAGATAGAAGGGGAGAGACACAAACATCTGAAAGCGAAAATGATTTAGTAGCATAAAATGATAGGAATATAGGGATTTAAAACGACCATCAATGATCACCTACCTCATTAGACATAAAGCCACCTCATCCTAGGGCTTCTTAAGGGAACTTTTGGCATGCCACCATTGTAACTTCTTCAGACTTTCACCTTCCTTGAGGAGAATCAAAATAGCATCTTTCCCAATTCTCATATACTAAAAAATTTTAGTTCCCATTGTCGACCAACTCGTCACTTCAGCAATAAGCTCTTAGGTCACCACAAAATTCAGACCATGAGTAACCACCCTCCACGTGTTCCAATTATTAGTAAAATCAATTGCAAGGGTAGTATCATAATTGTTCAACCTCTCCAACATGTTAGTGTAGGTTTTTATTTCCTAGTCAGGTTTTTTATTTTCCTTTATTCTTAGGTTTTTCCTACACCTTTTATTAATCTTGCTTAGGTTCATAAAGCATGTTTAATTAAGTGAGTGGGTTATGAGGTGTCACCATCCTTGTAATGTCCCCTTTTTGGCGCATAGACCTTTTGTGTGCATTCTGCTTGTTTTTAGTCTTCCGGAGGCTAGTCGTCGTGTTTGGAAGAACTCCAACGTTCTTAGAGTGGCCGTGGCTCAATCTTACAGAGCAGTTGTTCGTGTTTTTAAGTTCTGCTAGTCATTTGGAGTTCATAGATGCTTTCGGAATTCAGTTTTGACCTCTCGGGTGCTCTCCAACTTTCTTGGAGAAACATGCTATTTTTAGACAGTCACCCGACGACCTTCGATTTCATTCCAAGTCTTTAGTATCGTGTTGGTATGATTTCCGCAACTTGGGTATATTATTGAGTTATTTAATTATTTATTCACTTAAGTTGTCTAAGGATGGGAAATATTAATAGATAACTTAAGGTTAATATCTCTTCGGAAAGGTAATTAAGTGTTTTAAACTATACACTTAAAAAGGGGACCTTGCACATGAAATATTAATATTATTTCAAATAAAGGTCTTTTGAAGAGGAAAAATGTTTTTTTGAAAAAGCAACGAAAAAGCAAAAAATGTTTTTTGAAAAAGCAACAAAAAAGCAAAAAGTGTTTTTTGAAAAAGCAGCGAAAAAGCAAAACATTTTTTTTTTCTAAAATAGCCCCAAAATGTTATAAAGGGGGGTTTTGGGCTCATTTTGGAGGTTTATGCATATTGGATATGAAATTATTTCTTCTGTGAACAGGAGTTGCTGAGCTTGGTTCTTTTGAGGTTGTTTAACCTCACTGATTTGCTGGTTTTGGTAGTGAAAGATCTACCCTAGCTAACTGAGAGTGTTTTCACTTTAGGAAACACTTGTGAGCTTCAATGGAGTCCTTACATTGTGGAGCAAAAAAGATTATTTTTTGATGTAGGGTTTTGGTGTGCAGATTTCAGTGATATTTTTGGAGTTTTTGTGCTAAGTTTTGGGGTGAGGAGTGGTGCGTGAAGAGTTTTGGGGTTGTGAGTAGTATTTCTGTGTATTTCCAGTTTGCTGAGTTTAGTATCAGACCTGAGTATTTTGCTGTTAGAGTGCTTTCAGAGGTATTTTCAGTGTTTGAGCTTCATTACATCCATAATCAGCAATCGAGCTTCATGGGTATGCTTCAAGGTGATGCTTGGTGACTTCTCAACTCCTCTTACTTTGATTTTTAATGCTATAGCAGTTTATTTCAGTCTTGATCAGAATTAATAAAATATTGCAGCGTGCCCTAACTCTTGTGTTTCCTTTATATGTTGCAATGAATTTGTGAATGTAACCTTGGATGGTATAACTGCCAGTGGAGTAGTTGTTTGCCACTCATTTCTCACCTCATTGAATAAGTGGTTTAATTGTTAATGGCTTCCCACTGAATAAGTGGATGTGCCTAACTTTACTTTCAGTTTTCCCCCACTGAATAAGTGGTGATTTCCACGATTAAGTGGATGCCCACTGAATAAGTGGAAGTTGTTATTATTGCATGTTGGTTTGAAATGCTAACTCGGAAGCACTTGTATGCTCTCACCTTGCCCGCATAGGGATCTGGGTGATCAAAAGAGTGTGGAAGAACTTAACCAATTGCATCTTCTCTGTGTGTGGAATTTAAAAAAAAAACTGGGCGCTCATTATCCTGCCAGCCTGTTGGAATTGCTAACCCTTGTGCAAAAGTTCATATCAGTATTTCAGTTGCATGTTAGTACCCAATACTTGCATGTCAGTTTTGAGACTACCCAGATGTTTGCATGTCGTCTTTGAGAACGAGCGGTTGTTGCATGTTAGTACCTAGTACTTGCATGTCGTCTTTGAAGAATGAGCAGTTGTTGCATGTTAGTACCTAGTAATTGCATGTCAGTTTTGAGACTATCCAGATGCTTGCATGCCAGTTTCGAGGGCCGAGCAGCAGTTGCATGTGAGTGATTTGCACTTGCATGTCAGAGTTGAGACCAAAGATATAGTTGCATGTCAGTAATCAGCATTTGTATGAGTTACATCAGTTGGCTTGATTTGTATTTAGAAGTTTTTCAAAACTAAGAATATGGATGGACGACGACTACCTAAATTTTTACCTCCAAGAAAAGTTGCAGAAATACAGTACCCAAGAAATGAGAAGATGTGTACAATGGTAAGGTCTTTAAGTGAAATGTTTAAAGAATTGTCCAATGAGTGGAATGATCCTGAATTTAAGAAAGTTACAGAGGTATCTAAGGAAGAAATATGACAACAAGAATAAAGAAGAAAAATTGGAGGTCACAAAGGAAGAGTCAGAAAAGAAGATGTTAGAACCAAAAACAAATGATGGGGAAGCTGACTTTCCAAAGGCAATTGTAGAGGAAAAGTACTTGAATTTACCTAAAGAAGTCAAAGAAGAATTGGAAGCTGAGAGAATGGACTTTGCAAGTCTTAAATTTGATGAGGAATTTGATGATTATGAAGATGCCATTCTGCTAGAATCAGAAGAGAGAGTGATTGATAAGATGCTAGAAGATGATTTATCAGGTGAGCCTGAAATTATTGCAGTAGAATGTCTTGTTGAAGACATGGAGAAAAGTGTAGTTGAAGAAGTTGAAGAGTTTGAAGCTGCTAAAACTTTGGGGACAACACCTAATGAGGAGCATCTTTACCATTCTATTAATGGCAATTTAAGACAGCAATTCGACTTCTCAGAGAGTTCAGAAGAAGAACATGTTGAAGTGGAGTCTGTGGAAAGATTTAAATCAGCCCATAGTGTTGACTCATTGTTGGAGTTTGAAGCCACTATATCATTTGGTCAAAGTGATTGTGAATAGGAGACATATTTCGAGGAACTTATTGCTCCCGGAGAAAAGGAAATATCAAAATCTTTGCTACTTGAAGAATCGAGACACTTGAGTGAGCAAAGTCCTAGAGAGTTGTGTGAGTTGAAGAATCAACTCTTGGTCTCTGATGAGAGAGAAATTCATGACCTCACTAGTTTGGACAACACTCATAAGGTCTTTGAAGACCTCATGCAGAAAAGTTTTGTGGATGGAGCTACTTCTTCAAACTTGCAAATAATAAAAAACTCTATGGAGATGGTGAAGTTTGAGTACTTGCACTTAATTAGGGATTGAGATCATGTCATCGAATTTGCAAAGGAGAAGGAGAGGAAAGTTGATGAGCTCACTCTTGAGCTTGAATCGACAAAAGATTTGTTTCAGAGTACCCATATGAAGCTTCGAGAAGTTGATAAATAGCTTGTTGCTGTTACAAACTTGAGGGAGCAAGAAACAGGTGCATTGACGGAAGAGATCAAGCAAGTAATTGATGAGCTTGATAATCTTCAAGAACAATTTGATTTGGAGATTTTTTTGAAGAAATCAAAAGTTGCATGTGAAGCTTTGAAGCAACGAGATGGGTTTGAGCAAAAGGAAAGTAATAACTTTGACATTTTTGATAACCCTTTCTTTGAAATGGGTACAGAGACAATTTATGATAATCCACTCTTTGAGATGGATGATGAAACATCTCCTCCATGTAGCAACACAATTAGTGACAACATCAAGATATGGGATCCGGGAGAAGTTTCAAAATATAAGTTGGAGCGTGGTTTTCAGCTTGCTCAAGATTCGCAAACATATCATGCCGATGTGCCAAGCCTTATGGTTGGTAATCCTCCAGGGAGACCACCTGATGAAGGTGTAAGTGAAAATGAAGATGAAGTTTTCACATGGAATGTTGATGTCTCCATGGAACATCAATACTATTATGAGATAGGGGGTTGTATTGAGTTTTTTCCTATGTTTGATGAAGTCAAGGTGGATATCAGAATGACAAAACATAAGCATGATGGAGACAAGTTTTGTGTGAGTCTCTATGCAAGAGGACATCAACAAGGATTATTGAAGACTAATGATGATGGTAGGAATGTACCTTGGAAGGATAAAATTACAAATTTCAGAATGAATGCTGCTGTTTCTCTTTTAAACAGCCATCGTATGATTCCATTTGTTGATTCACAAGTGGATGGGAGTGAGATTTTAAGTAAGGATTGGAGCGATACTCAATTGGTAACTCTTGGGAAGACATCAATTGCTCTTAGTTCCTTAGTAGTTGATGATTTCATGGTTGAGTTGCAAGAAAAGATCAAAGATGTAGCAATTTTCCGTGAAGAGCAAGAAAATGAGATTAAAATGAATGCAATGTTTTATGCTGATCTTAGTGCTTTGGAGGTGCAGTTTGTGGATGGCACTTGGACATGTTGCATAAGAGGCATTTATTTTGGGAAAGATGCCTATGGGTACTTTTGGAGGTCTTCTGATGAGGCACATATGAGTAGCAGAGTTGCGCAGCACAAGCATGGTGGAGTTGTTTCATTAATTCCAATTCAGCATAGTGGTCACCAACAAAGTATGTTGGAGGGGTACGGTGACCAGAGAGATGTACCTTGGAGGAGGGAGGTTCTAATCTTCAGTTTAAAACAATGCAAGTTTAATATTCAAGGATATCTTCAGTTTAATATTCAATGCAAAATCCCTTTCAAAATCTTGTATAGTGTGCATACTTGTGAATTTTGTCTATAGTTTAGTCTAGGTTTAGTGAGGTCTCAGGGAGCTTCCCCTTACAATTTGGACAGCAGTTCTACGATATGTACTGTTCCATTTTGTGTTGTTTCACAAGAGACAAATAAAAAGACTAACAGAAGGGACATGAATTCAACATCCGTGCTGTCACAAACATACATGCAATAAATTAACTAGGGATCCCTTGGGTGAATAGTGCCTTCCTTTCAAAGCAACTGTATAGAACCACAGATATTTATAACATGTCTGCAATGTCTCGCCTTAAGAAAAATTACTGTTTATCTTTGAGTTTTGGAAGGTATATGAATGCAATATCCATGTTATTGGTGCGCTTCCTAGTTGTTTGGGAATCCCCAAACAGGGCAGCTCCTATTAATTCTTTGTTAGGCTTTTCCCATTTTCTTTTGAGGGCAGCATGTCTGCAATGTCTCTTCTTAAGAAAAATTAGTATTATCTTTGAGGTTGGGAAGGTATATGAATGCAATATCCATGCTATTGGTGCACTTCCTAGTTCTTTGGGAACCCCTAAACAGGGCAGCTCCTATTAATTCCTTGTTAGGCTTTTCACATGTTAATCACCCAACTTTTCTTTTTATAATGTTTGGCTTTGTCGTCAATATTCTGTTCTCATGTGTGCTTAGTGCAAATTTCAATGGAAGCTCTTCAAGACTTAAAACTTTGGTTTATGAGCTTAAATGCTAAGTAGTATGAGCTGGGTTTGAATGTAGTATATGAGCAAAATTGGATGGAAATGGATGCAGTGACTGATACTGATACGGTATTGGATATATTTCAAGATCTTTTGATGCTGATATGGCTACATACACATTTCTATAAAATTTAATACACATATGTAGTGTATCATGCATACATCAAAAGGCATAAAACACAATGCTACAAATATTTATTTATATATATATTGTGGTTTTTATAGTCTATTTTATAAAAAATTAACTATGTTACACCAATTTTTTGGGACGGGGACAACAAGAAATGGGGGGGATGGGTTTTACCCTTTTTTTAGGGTACCATAGGGGACAACAATTAAAAGAATACGGAAAATTTATAAAATATGGGAAAATTCAGTTATTCATCTATAAGGCATTCATCATATACATTATAGAACCATATTATGAAACATTAGAGCTGAATTGAGAATTCACAATTCAACATAAAAATTAACAAACTTTCAATGTCTAATCATTTCAATTTGAGTTTTTAACTTTTTATTACCGATGTGCATATACATAAGACAACAAAATGAAAAGGCTAGAAGTACAAAATGACAAAATGTAGACAATCTAAGATCTACCGCTGCTATACCAATGCCCCCCCACCCCCCCCAAGGACAGAACATCTGAAATCTCTGTACACATCCCCAATGAGGAAGACAGCAAGGGGTGTGCAGGGAATCTCCCCTCTTATTCCCAAACACCTCTGACTGTTTTTAAGTATGGATGGCCAACCGTCCCTAGATTTCTGCAGCATTTCTGGGACATTTCCAAGAGGCTTCTGAGCAGAGTCGAGGGTTAGGGGACAGCAGGGTGGCATTTCTGAGGCGTCTTGCATCCTTGGGACGTCCCTAGTATGGGTATCCTTGTGTCATAAAAAAATAATATTTATATTATATTTGTATTTTCTGTGTTATATATATATATAAAATGTTTCAATTTTGTTTTTGTAGTTTTTGAATGTTTTTTCGTAAAACCTAAACAAGATATGGTTATGGGCAACGTGATACCGTATTTGGATGTATTGGATATGACCTAGAGCTGGGTTTGTATATGGATATGCATATGGTATTTGTGTTGTATTCTGATTATTGTATTCGTATCCAGTATCTGATATGCATATACATGTATCTTGGCAGGGGAAGGGAAATATTTGGCAAATCTGCATAGAGACTTCTCACTGATACTTGGGGCTGTAGCATCATATGCTTCTCCAAGCCAAATATTCAGATGAAACGTTTTGGGGCATATAGGCTTCACAATTCTTTTGAGATTTCGATGAATGCACATAGTTAATGATATCAAATGATTCATGGATATTCATTAATTCAATGTTAAAAGTCTCCTGAATTGTAAGATGTTAAGATATGGCTTTCTTAGTTAAAATTTTGAAAGAAAACATGTAATAAAACCTAATACCAGAAATGTAAAGGGTCAAGACATAACATAAATGGACACACAAAGGCATATAACATGGTACTTATGTACCCAAATACTCAATATACTAAGAAATAATACTCTTAAGGAGGGTTAAACCATACAACAATCCTTAAGGATGGATACACTTTATTAGATTCTTTGAAAAGAGAGTACATTACTGATCTCATGATAATGAAAAGATATCAGTACCATATGTATAGCATATAGCCTACTGACACTAGGGTATTCTCTATCACTCACTTGTCTCCCTATTGGCCAAGCCCCTTGACTTCCTATGATAATTGAGGGCTGTTGTCCTCCTTCCATTAGACGAACATCTCTCTAAATTATCACTCACTCCTTGTCCTCTATTGGTTGAGCCCCTCAACCTTACACCTTGCTTAGAGGTTACTTGTATGACACATAGCTAACCTAGGGTTATGCATGCCACATGTGGGCTACTCCATAATCCTAATTACATCATAATATTGTGTACATAGCTAGATAGGATGTATTCCTTATCAAGACCACCTTGAATGGAGCTTGTGAAGAAAATGCTATGTTACTAGATCCTTGTCCTGGGTGCCTGGATCCTGGTCCGATTTGTTTTGGAGCTGGATCCGGATTCGATTTGCCAGCGGGAGCATCCAGGAAACGTTTTTAGCCTGCGGATTTGTCTTGGACAAACTCGGGCGAATCCGGGGCGAATTCCTTCCATACATGAAATAAACATTTAAGTATAAGTTTACTTATACTTTAAGTTATATTTCATGTATATAGTTTTAAGATGTTTGAGAATGGTTTCGTATCTCTAGGAGTTATAATGCAAATTCTAGGTTTTGGAGGATCTTATAATTTTTTATAGTCAAATTTCAGTGGGTACAACAATTCAAATGGCATATGCTTAAATTCTTTAAACTCAATTTGATTCTATATAATTTTGTTTGTTTTTATTTGTTTCAATTTTCAAATGTGTTGTTTATTGAATTTGTTGCCATAGGGATTACAATGGCAACTAGTTCATCCTTCGTGGGCAAACCCCGTTTCAAAACAGACCCAAATTCGTCCCTTTGTAGACATGTTAATATGGTGCAGCAAGTAAAAGGTGGTGGGTGTTATATTTGGATTTGCAATGGATGCGATGTCCAGTAGTCAAGCTTATACAGCTCGATGAAAGCCCATTTGTGTAACATCCCGGGCAGGGCATTAAAGCTTGCCCGGGCAAAAAAGATGCCTGATTGTTGAGACTTGGCATTATTATTTTTAATTTTAATATCATGACATTCGAGTTTGACTAATTGACATTGTAGTATCTTTAATTTTTATTGTTTTATGGAGGTTTTGTTTATTATAATTAAATGATCATGATGCTATGTGGTATTCTGAACTTAATTACTGCTGCAAATATGTATATATTTCTGATTTTTATATGTTTTTGTATTAATGAATCCAAAACAAATCCACACCAAATTTTTTTTTTTGGGCTAAATCCACAAATCGAACTGGCGAATCCGAATCCAAATCAGTATCAAGATCGGTAACTTAGAGAAAATGTAATAATCATCTTTTTGTATTGGACATTCGCTGTCTTAAGGTCTCCACAATTTAGATTTTCAATTCTTTGAATGTTTCCACAGTAAGGAGGATATTAATGTTAGTGAGGCTTTATTGAGGGACCTAAGATGGTACTTTGTCTTTGTAGGCAGTTCGCATATTAGCAGCTGTTTTGTAAGAATATATTTTGCTATATTATTAGATTAATTTAGCTTTGTTTGTAATAATGCCTACAATGTCTCATATTGTTAGCATTGTAGAGGCGTAGTTTTGCTTGTGCTAAAGATGGCATGTGGTTTTGCGTAGGCTTTAGGTTGTCGTAGAGTTGTTCATAGAATATAGGAAGTATTGTTGAATTCTCTGGCTTAAATAATAACCCACTCTGCAAAGTAATTGCTATGGCTTGTTCATTCAATCCAATATGGTATCAGAGCTAAGCCAATCCTCTCTAGTGGATAAAGAGCATATATTGTTTTGAAAGCTCAAGCTGTTGCTATGCAGATGCTCCAGCTTTTCATGCCGCAAGTTTTCTCGGCATTTATCAACTGATCCAAGGTGCAGAGTAGGTGTTCAGATTTGCCCAGCCAACTCAACAACCTTTGCAGCCTTGGTAGATCTTTGCAGATGCTCCGTTGTCAGATCTCAACATTGCAAAGAGGCTGGCAATAAAAAAAATAAATCTGCACCAAATAACTCTGCAGATCCAAAACTTCTAGCAGAAGTGGGAGACATGAGGCTTTTTGGACAGCTGAGAAAAGTGGCAAAGGGTGGGCAGTGCAACAATTGTGACCATAGTGTGCGCCATCAGATCCTTGATGAAATGCTCGATGATTTTCCATGGAGGAAATGCTTTTACAAGTGTCCAGGGAACTGCCAATCAAAATTTTCTGGTAAACATAAGTATGAAGCAGTAGCAGAGTGCAGTGCCAAGATGAGTGCATAACATACACTAAGTTTTGTTTTTACTGTTCCATAGTTTAGTTTATATATATTTAGGGCAATATTTTGGTTTATTTTTTAAATTTTTTAAATTTCATTTGAAACATTATAAACTTCATAAACGAAAGGGGGTTTGGGCTGAAAATTTGCTAGTTTGTTTGCCTTTGGTAGTTGAATCCAGTAGTGGTGTAAGTTTGGTCTACAAAGTTGTCATTGTTCACATTTGATTGTTTTAGTGATCAAAAAGGTCTGCTTCTGTGGGTGAGATGGCTGGTATTCAGCATCTATTGTTAGCCAAGTCATAAAAACTGACTGGGAAAAAATATAGCCTTTGGAGTCATACGATCTTGACCGTTCGTGAGTACAGAGACCTTGATCAGTTTATTTTAAATAAAGAACATAGACTAGAAGATGATTCAGAAGACTATGACAAATGACATAAAGAAGCTTTAATGCTTCTGAAGTTATCAGTTGTTGATACCTTAGTGCCAGAAGTAAGAAATACCACTGTAACATTTGTATTATGGACATGTCTCAAAACTAAATATTAAGCATTAGAAGCTGAGAGGGCTTTGTATTTGAAAAATCTTTTGCTTTCCACTAAGTTGCAGGAAGGAAGATCTATTTCAGACTATCTTTTGTGCTTGAAGGACCTTAGTGGTCAACTGGCACTATTGAAAAATCAGTAGATGATCAGCATTTGGTTGCTTTGGTGATGCACAGTTTGCCATCATCATTTGATTCCTTTGTTGAGTCCCCACACTTGCTTTCAGAGACTCAATGCTTAATTTTGAGAAGTTGTTGACACTTATTTTACAAAAAGAATGAATGTAGGATTACTCAAAAGCAACAACCTTGAACACCATTTCATTAGACGAATCTTCAAAAGGCAATAATTCATCATGGAGATCCAAGTTGAAGTGGTACTACTGTTAAGTATTGGGACACTTAAATAAAGATTGTTGGAAGTGACAACAAGACCTTGCAAGCAGTCAAAAGAGGTTACATTATGCAAATGTTGTTGAGGAGGATAAACAAGGAGCAATGAGTAATTTTGCATTTATGGCGTTACAAAACCAGTCTACTGAGTCAACAACCTAGTACTTTGACTCAGGATCATCTCAACACCATATATGTCGCAAATATTGGTATGTGTTGTGACATATTCACAACATCGCCCCATTGAACATGGGGACCCCCGCATTTTTGAGATTTTGGCTGCATCCCACCTGGAATTCCCCGTGTAAATGAAGAGTTAGCAAGAGTTGAAAATTCAAACTTATGCATAGTGTGTCAGATTGTCCGCTTAGCCTTTGGCGCACATTTACTTCACCTTCGCATTATGCAATGAATGCATAAGGCACCCAAATCTCTGCTCAAACGCATATTTCCATGAGTTTCGCAATTTGCACTTTCTGTTTCATCCTTGAGGCATCCAAATGTCTGCCTCAAGCGGACTTTCATAGTCCCTTTGCAAATCCACATCTCCCGTCTTATCCGCGACTCAATAAAAGGTCCGCTTGAACCTCAGCCTTAGTGCATATTTCATGGAGCACTTATGATGAAGGTCCATTTTAAGCTATTTCTCTGCGTGGGTCCCATGGATAAGGCGCGTCGTCAATATCACTTTGTTGCCACATTAGATTATGCAAAGCATTCTAAATAGTCCGCTGCATAGCTTTGGTGCATATTCATTGAGACTCAATAGTTCCGATTTCAAAGTCACAAGCGCACATCAAATAAAACTTTGCAAACCGAAGTAATGCATGTTTCAACGAAAGGTCCACTCGAAGGAGAATTCGCATCATGAGTGGTGGGCTAAGACAACCGCTTACCACTGGCACGTCATAAAAGGAGTAACATTCAATGAAAGCGGTAAAGAGCGCTCAGGCGAATATTCAGAAACACTCTGCATGCTCCTAAGAAAAGCCTAGTGTGCCAAAACGTAATCAAAACCGTTCAACTTCAATTCGCGTATAGACGTGAGGCAATGGTGGTTCGCTCAGGATTCTCGCTGACCATTCAGAAATGCTAGCCCAAAATAGTTTTGTGTTTTAAATCCTCCATGTTGAGGCATTAAATGCTTCTTATATTCAATCGTGGGTATTCAAGGTCTACTCGTCGCGCTCTAACTCTTGCTCAAATACCGTTTGCGTTTGCATTTTCAAGAGGACATACATAATATTCCAATGCTTCATATGTCCACTTAGACGTGTATATATATATATATATTTGACTGGCGAAAGACATATTTCTATCCTGATGTATGGTGTATCAAATGATTCGGTCAACATCCTTTGAAGATACGGGCATCGTGCAATGAATGTGCTTGCCTTGTGTATTCTAAGAATAGTTTCATGCATAGAAGTATTAAATCCCATGTCTGAATGCATGTTTGTATTCACTGGCCTCAAATAGGAAGTTTGTTTGTGATGTTTCCACGCCCTCTCTGCATTGTAAGAATCATATGTATATA
The DNA here is from genome assembly GCA_027924645.1 of Cunninghamia lanceolata. Lineage (NCBI taxonomy): Eukaryota > Viridiplantae > Streptophyta > Pinopsida > Cupressales > Cupressaceae > Cunninghamia > Cunninghamia lanceolata. Next base: position 5,554,825 of record BSBN01000317.1, read on the forward strand.
TATATATATATATATTTGACTGGCGAAAGACATATTTCTATCCTGATGTATGGTGTATCAAATGATTCGGTCAACATCCTCTGAAGATACGGGCATTGTGCAATGAATGTGCTTGCCTTGTGTATTCTAAGAATAGTTTCATGCATAGAAGTATTAAATCCCATGTCTGAATGCATGTTTGTATTCAATGGCCTCAAATAGGAAGTTCGTTTGTGATGTTTCCACGCCCTCTCTGCATTGTAAGAATCATATGTGGAAGCTTAAGAGTTCAGCTGCATCGCATTGCAAGGTATAACTTTTGTGAGTTCTGTTATTATCTTTGGCGTGAGTATTTTGGTATGAGCAAGTTCAGATTCCATGTCTCAATATGTGCTTGACGTGAAAGTGTATAGATCGAATTGCTTTTCTGCCAAAAGTTCGCTTATGAATGGAGCTTAATATCGTATCTTGTTCTTCAAAACCCATGTGTAAAATTTAAAGTCATCTTCTCGTATCAATAATTGCAAGACTAAATTTGAAGCTAAGAGTTTAGGTAAATTTGCTTAGGGTTGAAGGAAGGCGAATTGGAGTCAAATTTGTCAGGAATTAAGTCGAGTTTTATTCTTGCAAATTTCACATTAATAATTGCAAAAGAGCAAGGTAATTTCAAATTGCGTATTTTAGTCCCGCATGCATTGGACAGTGAGAGCTTGTCTTTTGTGCTTATTTATCAAGCATCATTTTCGATGTGCTGACATAAGATGTTTGTGTAGGTGAATGATGAATGCGAGGGAAAGACAGGCGATGATGAGAAGTGATATGAAGGGAACGTGGCCCGAAACGAAGATTACATCAAAATGGTGAAATCTCGGTGACACCAATATGGGGAGAACTAACATGGAGGAGATTCGGCAAAACTTATACAAACCCAATCCTTCGGATGTGATCAAACGAATGTTGAAAAACGGAATTGTGCAAGCTGCTTGTTTCCCACCTGCGATGCTGAGTTCGGAGTTGATGTTAGACTGCACCAGGCACTATAATCAAGAAAAGAGATGCATTGCGACAAGAGATGGCAAAGTACCGGCTCATTTGAGAAAGGAAGCAATTGCAGAGGCTTTCGACATTCTTTCGCACAGGACTACTACATTCTGTACCAAGGAGTTTGCTTTGCAGCTTTATCTGGTTGGACCCGAAAAGTGCATAGAAGTGATAAACAACAGATGGTTGATACAACTAAGGCCACATGTGAGCAAAGTGCCTAAGAAGCTTCACAAATCTGATTTTCATCAGGAGATCAGTTATATGGTTGTATTTCTGAATCGTATCATGGGCTGCCCTCAGTCAGCAAATTTTGAGTCTTGGATGTTCTTCTTCATCGAGGAGATTATAAGTGGAAAGAGGATGATCGATTGGGCTGAAATGATCAGTAGCAATATTGATGATTAGCTGAAGAATCTGCAGGAGACAAACATTTTATATGAGTTCATATGTAATATACATGCTCGCCAGAAACGAGAGGTACCTAGGGCTGAATTGCAAAGGGAGAGTTGGAAGCGGAGATGGACAATTCAAAGTTTATGACTGCTACCCTCAATTGCACTTATAGGCTATATCTCATTACAGGAGGTTTAATGATGCTTTTTCCATGTACATTGTCAGATTATTGCAAGGCAACATATGCAGGAGATTGTCGAAAGAGGCTATGAATTTTGTAGCAAAGTACAGAAAGTGGGTTATTCAATTTCCAAGGTTCACATGCTTCCGTGTTGAAGGCTATTCATCATTGCCCTATAGGTTGCCAAGATATCCTATAGACAGAATGGTGTTGTTAGAAGTGACATGACAGCTGGTAGCCTTTGACAAAATTCAAAGGAAAAGAAAGAAGACTACAACGAAGTTTCCAATAAGCATTGGAAGGTTGGAAACTTGTTTGACATTGCAGGCAGTTGAAAATTCAGAGATAGAGCTACAAGTCTACAACTTGGTGCGCCACAATGATGCATGCAATAATTTTGATCCATTCAATACAGTTAGGCAGAAAATTGGGAGTAAATATGAGCACAGACCACAACTCGAGGATCATTGGGAGGATGCACGTGATGACATGGAAATAAGGAAGAAAAGCTGCTACAGATTATCTTTGGACTTGTTTAGAGCAACAAGGGTAATTAACATTCCAGATCAGATTGAGGAGAATCACAGAAGGCTCTCACAGAGTTCATATGATCAAGAGAAGAACAAACTTTTCATCATCAATTGGTCAGAATAGGAGGTTACATGTAATGATGATACTAATTGTGGCACATACAAGAAAACATGTGGACTTCCAAATTCAAAGGCTTTAGGAGAAAAATGTTCAATTCACTTACAATTCGATGGGAGGAGTTAGTGTGCATCAGTCCAAGGATACTTCAAGTAGCGAGTCAAGTAGTGACTCTAGTGATTCCAGTGATTTAAAAAGTGCAGGTGCTGATTCGCAAGAGGATATTCAGCCAAGTAAGAAGGTGAAAAATAGTGACCAAAATGCAGCTGGCACTTCTTCAAGGCAAGAGGACAATAGTATAATAGATATTGAGGGAGATGAAGCAAGACCTGATGAACAGATGGCCTTGAATGTACAAGCTGGGAATGATAAGCTTGAATCTTTGGAATCCAATATGCAAGGGAGTCGGATTGATGAAGTCCTGTCAAATCCACCGAAGGAGCAAAATCAAGTCTTGATTGAAATTGATCCAAATAATCAAGATGATAGGGAGTTGTATGAATTTGATGAGGCTCATCCTACTGTTCAACAGAAGAAAAATCTAGAGGAAAATCAGGAAGATTTATCAGAATTGCAGGAGTGGCTAAGAGAGAGAGTTAAAGAAAAATCCATTGTTGAAAGAGAGCCCGTCTTGAGTTTGGAGGACTTGTTGAGTAGAACCAAACCTGACAAAGAAAAGCGAAGGGTCACTAAATTTTCAAAGATTACGAGAGACAGCTCTGGGTCAAGACAGGTACATGTTGTCCCAAGAATCAATGCGGATACAGGTAAGGATGTTCCAGGTGGATACGACATTAATACAGTTGATTTGGTTCCAACCACGATGGAACAGGAAATGGAAGAATTCGAGGATTCAGTCACAACCATCAAAGAAAGACTAAGGAAGGAACGAGAACAGAGGATCCAGTTGGAAAGGGATAACCTGACATTTCAGCATTATATTCAGCAGTTGATGATGCCAGTGAATCAAGCAGAGGAGATGATTGCGCCACCTGCCTTGCTTTCGCAAGAGTCTATAGTGCACTTGGAGGGAATGAGATCTTCATCTCAGGTGTTGTAGGATTGGACAGCAGATTTCAGGATCAAAGCTGACAGATTCATTGATGAAATTGTGAAGTTAAACAAGGAGGCTTCTTCACTATTTAATAGAGTTCAGAATGTTTTGGTTTCTTGTTTAGAATTTGGAGTTGTCAGAGAAGAGATCATGCCTCAATTAAAGAAGCTGATATATACTCCAAATGCCACCTTAGTAGATGGAGTAATTGAACAGGGTTCGTCATATAATTTTCCTTCTTGGTATTGCACTCTGATTATAAGAGAACAAACTCTTGCAAGGATTGAGAATGAAGGCCTCCGAACAAAAGAGGTACTTCGAGAAATTCAAGGCAAAATACTTGTTTCTATAAACAAGATAGTTGATCCCAATGGAGAGATTGATGAGTATTTGTTGAAGGATAAAATGCATACAAGGTATTTTCAGCATACACAGACTGTTTCCAAGGAACTTCTGGATGATGTTTACACACTTTCCACTTTCATGGGCATGTTTCAGGCATCCATGGCTGGATGGGAGATGACAATTGTCAAATGCACAGAGGAGTTGCAAATCGTGGAATGCGCCATTCAAGCACTGCCAAGTGTCCCTATGGAGGAGGTTACACGTGTCATATCTAGATTTGTAGAATTTGTCGCAAAAAAAGGAAAATCATAAAGGAGGGCACTCCACTTAGTGGGTGCATCATAAATGCAATTTTCAATAATAGTAAATTTTGCAACCACCTGCCTGTGTGGCACAATTAGGGCCCTTGATTCCTAGATTTAATCTTGGCCATTCGTTGTATTTTGAGAGCTATATAAGCCTCAGTTTGCTCTCATTTGAAAGGGGGGGAATGCTCTGAGAAATTTTTGCTCAAGACTGCTGAAATAAATGCAAATTCATTGCTGAATTCTTCATGGTGATTTTGTGTTGTTTCAAATGAATGCATGGTTTCTAGGTGTCCACTCATAGAATAAGATTAGTTTAGTTTGTTTTCAGCAATTTAGTTTTATGTTTCATGGGAGTTGTTACTGCGGATTCATGTTTGGAATCTTCATAGTTCATACCATTTATAATTTGTTGATGGCGGATTGTAGTGCATGGTTAGTTTGAACCTTATCTGAGCTTAACTTCAATTACTTTATGTTCATTTACCTTCATGTGCAGAAGTAATTTGAAAATCTTACCTTTTCCCTTAGAAGATTGCATCACCTTTGTGTAGTTGTTACCTTATGGCGAAGCAAAGTGTGGTTGAGATTCTAGTGAGTTAGTGGTAATTGCTTGCATTTATATTAGAATTCTCTAAACTCATTTCTTTTGCATTTTTTTTAGAATCTTGTTGGAATTAGATTCAAGAACCTTCACTGTCATATCTTAAGTTGTCATATTGTTAGACCTTCAAAGAAGCTATGTTGCCTGTTATTAAAGAGAAACAAGTTTCCTATTGTTGAACATTTGTGTAAGTCCCTTTGTGTTAAACAACTATTCACATCTTACTGCTAAGCTATCTCAAGTCGCAAAACCAAAAGTAACTAATGGAGAACCTTGGAGTCTACTCATTTGATCACTTGGCTTAGCATTTGAGGGATTTTGTTCAAGAGAGGATAGAGTACATAAGTATTTTATTCTGCGTTGTATGTGCAAGGAAAACACATCAACAATATGTAAGTTTGTTGAGGATAAGAGTAGTAGTGAATCTGTTTCTTTGTTTGATGGCTGAACTCACTTTGTTAGAGGATGTGGGGATGTTCAGGTTACATTAAATAATGTTGTCAGTGATACATTTAAGAATGTTCAATATGTCCTGAACATGAACAAAAATGTCATGTCCCCTTCCCCTATGGGCCGACTTTCTAGATAGAGCGCCCTTCATTATGAAGGTGAGCAATTAATAGACGGTATGAAAAGACAAATTAACATATTAGCGCCTTCATCATATACAAGGCAGACTATCTATGCTGGCCGACTTCCTTGATAATATACGTACTAAGCATTAAATTAATATTTCATTGTGGCCGACCATACCGTGGTGCCTAAGAAAAAGGCAGATATAAATACATATTAATCGGCCAGGTTAAAGTAAAGAATGCCTAACTAATATGCAGTGTTAAAAGGTAGCAATAAAGATTACTAAAAGACAACAATAAAAATTAATGAAGGCAGCGATCAGGTTAGAAGTCTATTAACAAAAAGACGTCTCACTTGTAAGAGACACATCTTCTAAATAGAAGCCTCTTTTGGGCATGAAAGATTATATAAAAAGGAGATAAAATCGTGGTAAGAAAGATATAGAAGGAATTATTTCGGAGTAAGAGGAGAATTAAGAAGGAAGAAATATATATTCTAGCGGAGATAAATCTGCAGGCAGACTTCAGCAGTGATATATATATATATATATATATATATATATATATATATGCAACAATAGAGAATTATTTATTTCATCCATTCTACAATGCTATTCTTCTATCCTAGTATTCCATCCTTCTATTATTATATCCTTCTACTCTTCTATCATTCTATTATTCGATTATTATATCATTCTCTCATTCTATTCTTCTATCATTATATCATTCTATTCTATCAATCTATCATTCCATTGTTGCATTATTCTATTATTATATCATCCTATAATTCTAGCCTTCTATTATTCTATCATTGTATCATTCTATCGTTCTATAGTTCTATTATTGAATCAATCAAATCAGAAAATATCTGAGATATCAATTATTGATCAAGGAATCAGATCACATACAGAAATATATCTGCACTCAGCAGACAAGAGCAGAATTAGCAGTCAATACATTTGCTTCTGAGAATACAACAGTCTTATGTTTTAATAAATATTGTGGTATGCTCTATCATGATTGTTGTGTATAATGATATATTTATTGTTGTATAACTTCTATGATTCTAGATGTATTTAATGTTTGTAATTCTCATCAAGCAACCATGAGGAGTAGTTGGGGAAATACCAATAGGGTGAGCAGATACTAGATTTCTTTCTAAGTACACCACTCCATGATGGATGCCCGTGTGTCTGCCACTTGGAGCCAAGGGGGTGAGTGTTCGCCCTTGGGCTTAGAAAAGTAAATCTACGGGCCTCCTATTGTAGCTTTTCCTTAATCTCTACATGGATTGGTTGTTGGGCTGGATTCAAGGAGATTTAATCATAAGAGGGATGGATAAGGTAGCATGGATAATGAAAGTAGATACAAGTTTATCCACTAAGTAGAGCACCCCATGTTGGATGCCCTCGTGTTTGCCACTTGGGGCCAAGAGGGATGGTATATCCGCCCTTGGGCTTAGCATGGATAGCTTCAGGCAGACTTATCATGTTTCTCATCCAAGTCCTTTTATGCATTATAGATATTGTGTAGTTTATATAATATGGAAATAGTTATGTATTTTTACATGGTTTAAATATATAAGACATTCATTATATATGTTTTGGACCATATGAGTTATATCTCCAATATTATCTAACATGATTACAGGCCTAAATCAAGATTCATCTTGCTTAAAGCATTTAATTAGTAAGTTATAACCCTAACTACATTAAAATTGAGATTCTAGGGCAAGATTAAGGGCAGTTCCAAAAAGGGGACATTACAAAAAACCTATTGTTTATTAGTGAGATTACTAAAAACCCTAGTCTTTGTGTAAAGTTTCAAGGAAATAAATGTATGGTAATTACTCTTCAAGATAACAAAGTGATTTCCGTGGGAACTGGTTAATAGTGGTTATATAAATTGATTGATCCCAAAACAACAGAAGCACATGCACTAGCAGTGGTTGAAAGTACCAGTGTACTTTGGCATGGGAGGTATGGTCAAGTCAATTATTAGTATTTGTTTGTACTTAGACTAATATGGTGGATGGTAAGACTAATATGGTGGATGAACTTCCATCCATTTAGGAAAGTCAGAATGTGTGCACAGGTTGTTAGATGGGAAAACAAGGTCGACATCTGTTTGATACTAATAAGGCATGGTGAGCCAAAGGAGTTTGGGATTTGGTACATGTTGATTTGCATGGTCCTATGAAGACACCTAGAGTGTTTGGAACCAAATATTTCTTGCTATTGGTTGATGACTTTTCTAGGAAAATGTGGATTTATTTTAAAAAAAAAGCTAATTTGTTTTTCTAATTTTGTAGCATGGAAAGACTAGGTATAGAAGCAAACAAATAAATTGGTCAAGGCTCTAAGATCTAATAATGGAGGCAAGTTTATCTCGTAACACCAAAAAGAATTTTGCAAACAAGAAAGTATATAGAGGCAATATACTCCTTGGTACACTCTACAACAAATTGGGGTTGTGGAAAAGAGGAATATGATAGTTATGGAGATGGAAAGGTGCATGTTGCACAACTGAAATGGTACTAGATCAATACTAGGTAGAAGCTATGAATACAATAATCAACATCCTTAACAAAGTCCTTGTAAAGTCTTGCAGAATGTCACTCCAAAGGAAGCATGGTAAGGTAGTAAATCATCTATTAGCGATTTCCATGTTTTTGGAAAAGATAAGTAATTTAGATGCAAAGAGTAAATTGTATGTTTGTTGGCTACAATGAGCAATCTAAAGCATATAGACTAATAGATGTCTCTATGAACAAAATTCTGGTTAGTACAGATGTTGTAGATGAGAAATACCATTCCTTTCAATTAATGGTAAATCTACAAATAATGTATGGGTAATTGCTTCTGATAGTAGAACAAGTTTTGGAGTTGAAATCAAACAAGAAACATGAGGGGGGTCAAATTCCATGGTGGATCTGTTGTGACCTAATCACACATCGCCCCATTGCAAATGGGGACCCCCTTTTTGAAGCTCCGGTGTTTTGCCCGAGTCTAGGATTTGTCTTAAGGTTAGTTCGCGATGAAGTCGGTGGTGATTCAAGGAGGTTTGTGTCATGACTAGCTCAATTCAATGTGAAACCTTGGCACCCTGCTAGAAGCTAATGATGTCTTGATCCTTAAATGACTTGAACTTAGAAAGTTTTTGCAAGTAAATAGCTCAATAGACTTGGGCGCAACTTCATACTTGTAGAGATCAAAATCTGCGCCTTGAGCAAAGAGATGATAAAAGTTATGAAGTAAGATGTCGCCTTGAAGAGTTCAACTTCTCAACTCATATTCAATTGCCTAAGTCCAACACTCACCCACCCAAGCATGTTAGGCGCCCTTCTGCACTTGTAGAGGCCCACTTTTGCGCCTTACATAAACTGGGCATGAAGGTATTGTTCAAGTTGGCGCCTTACTAGAGTAAAGTTCCCTTGACTCTCTGGTGATCAAGATCCTCAAAACTTGAAGCATTCCTCCCCTCAGAGCTAGGCGCATTTTTGCATGTGAAGAGTCCACAAATGGCGCCTTGACATGACATCAATGTCTGAACTTATAGAAGATGGGCGCCTTAAGAAGTATAACTTTCCTCAAGTTTCCAAAAGTGATCAAGCACACAAAACATACATCTCAAGTCTAGGCGCACTTTATAAAGGATGAAGTAAACACCTGTCTATAGCTAGGCACAAATTCACAATTGGACAATCATCAAAATGCGCCTAAGTTTGGAGAAGGAAAAGCATCATTCAAAGTTATTAACTTGAGAGTAGAGTGCATGAAACCATCTCCTGAAAGTTTGAACAAGTCTTAAAAATACCAACAAACTAGCCTAGGTAATCTAGGCGCACTTTTCCTCCTGTACAACCTATTTCTAGCGCCTCAAGTTCAAGGACACCAATCAATGATATGGAAACTTTACTTTGTCAAAATGAACATACTTAAGCATCCACAAACGTTAGAAACAATCAAATCACACCAAGAAGTGAGGCACACTTTCCTGTCTCTCCAATCCAATTCTAGTGCCTTGGGAGCATAGTGTTTGTAAGCATGAGAATGAGCGCCTAGCATTGAAGGGGTATTTATCAATCACTTTGAGGAAGCGTGAGTGTTAGGACATCTTATTAAGCCTTCACAATGACTTGGATGCATAAAAAATGAAGTGAACACCCATTAGCATCAAGGCGCAATTTCACACTTAGAACATCATGAATATGCACCTAGACAAAAAGAGGCACGAAATCATGGAATTTGATATCATTTTGAAGCAAGGAGTCCTCTTAGCAATAATACAGTAGCTTGAAACCATCTAAGTTGAAATAAAATTCATCTTCAAGCTTAGGCGCAAATTTGCATTAGTATAATCACTTTTTGGCACCTAGAGAGCATAGAGTCTGAAAGTTAAGAGCATGAAATCCATAAGTTTGGCGACAGATCATGAAGTAATCTCCTAAGAATTTACACAAGTATTTGAAAGCATTGAAATGCCAACAGACAAGCCTAAGAAGCCAGGCGCATATTCCCACTTCTTCAAACTTAAATTTGCACCTAAGGAGAAATCATGGTTAAATCTACAAGTTTTGAGGTTTGTAAGTTGAATAAGTTCCTAGGGAGCATACACAAGTCCTTAGGTTCATAAAGGTTGAAGTGAGCTACTGAGTAGCTAGGCACACTTTTGCACCTGAGCAACCCTCAACTAGCGCCTAGCCTTGAAAGGCATGAATCAATGGTGAGGAGGCTTCACTTAGTCCAACTTGAGCATTTTAAAAACATCCACAAGCGTTTAAAACCATCAATTTGCACTGAGATGACTTAGGCACACTTTTCTATCTCTGCAAACCTAAATCAGCGCCTAAGCTAGAAGAATGTTGAATATGCTTGGAAATGATTCCTTTAAGCTATGAAATCAAATGTTTATCAATTGTTTAATATGATGTTTCTCTATGTTGCAGGAACGTTGATGGAGCTGAGGAAGTCATTTGAGGAACAAGGCGCTTGGAACCACCTTTAGGCCAGGAATGAAGTACCTTTAGGCCAGGAATGAAGTTGGAAGGCAATCACTGCGAAGGAGGCATCTTGTTGCTGCTCCAAAGGATCACATCAAGTTCAACATACTTCATCATTTGTATCAAAGAGAAGGCATTCATCCTTCAAGTTCCATCAATCTTCAAGTCTTTGAGAAGAGTCTCCTACTCCATTATCAATGAAGCATCATCATCATCTACATTACTCTCCATCAGGATGCATTCACAAAGAAGATCAACCTATATCTTGCAAGAGAAGAAGAATAACAGAGTTAGACAAGTAAGCAACATGCATCATACACATCCGACTTACAAAGAACAAGGCAAGATCAACAAGGATACCCTCCCAAACATTCAAGTTCAAAGCAATCATATTCGAAGACATCACATAGATGATGTAATTTGGGAATATGCCAAAAGTAAATTGAATAAACTGTTGAAGTCCATAAGACTTGCTGAGATGGCACCTACGTGGCAGATATACATCATCATTCAATCACAGTTCGCCACATCATTCAACAAGCAAGAAGCCAAAAGGGACGTCCATGTGGAAGATGCTCTAAAGATTCTATTTTATCCTTATCTTCTTGGAAAACGTGCCTTCATTGCCTCTCTTATGTACTAAAAATAGTAATTTGTTGTAACTACTTGCTGAGATGGCACGATCTGAGCCCTTGGCTACTTGAATTGATCCAGGCCATTCATTGTAATTTTGGAACTCTATGCCTCATTTGTAATAGTTAGAAGTTCTCAAATAGTCAGTAGGTAGTAGACTAGAAGAGTAGAGTAGAAAGAGACTCTTGAAATTCTCTGAGAGTACTTGAAGTTGTTGTAAATCATTTTTCAAGATTAATGCAAAGACATTGGAGCTCGCTTGGTGTTAAGTGTTGTCTTGTGGAATAACATAGTTTCTTGTATATTGATGAAATGGAGAGATGTTTCTAAGTAGATTAAAAGTAGAGTAGTAGCTCATTGATGTAATGCATGTATGTATTGGATATTTGATCAACTCCTAGCTCATGCTGTTAACATTCATCGTTGGCGGAGTGTTGTGTAAAGCTAGTTTGAGCTTCATTATAATTTGCTTAAGTTCGATTGTGGATGCTTGTTTGAGCTGCGCCGTCTAATGGGTGCTTATACAAGCTTTCGTGATTTGAAAACCATTCGCTATCCTTAGGAGATTGCACCTACTCCATATAGTTGTAGGCATTCTTGGCGAATTGGAGTTAGGTTGATTAAGGAGTTTGTCTATTCATACATCATCATTGCTTCATTGACTTTAGATTAGTTTCTTAAACCCTCATTTTTTTCCTTTTCTTTATTATTGAAGCATTGTACATATATCATCCACACTGAAAGGAGAAATAAGCTGAATGAAGTAAGAAGAAGTCTGTGTAAGTCCCTTTGTGATTACTAGCAAGATCACATCAAATCACTGAGTCTATTCACCGCAATCATGAATAAGGAACCTTGAAGTTATCTCATTGGATCACATAGCTTAGCCTTTGAGAGACTTTATTCAAGAGAGAATATGATACTTGGTGTTTTATTCTATTGTTGTTGTTGGCACAATAACATCATCAACAGGATCTAGTGGAGAAAAGAGTGAACATTCTCAATCTTCACAACAAGATCAGGGATTTGGTGGAGAAGAGAGTGATTCTCAGTCTTCACAACAAGATTAGGAGGGTCAACAAAAGAACTAGATTGGTACCATAACGCAATGAAGGATGTTTGGGAAGATGAATTGCTGAAGGCAATGGAAGGCTAATTTATGCAATTGGGAAAACAACTTGCATAAGGTGACGAGTAGGTAAATTTTGCTTTTACTATTGCTGTTTCACAAGTATTTGAACCTAGCACATTTGAAGATGCCAAAGGAAATCCTGAATGAGAAGCGACCTTAAAGATGTCTTAGCAAGTCATTTGGTTTTTGCAATTTATGTGGTTATTCCCTTGACTTGCCTAACGGCCAGGGATGTGTACTTGCAATAGTGGGAGAAATCACTGTATGATGGGTGATTTTCCTTCGTGTTTGAGAGGGGCAATTCCCTTGTACGATGGGAAGTTTTAGGGGTTTTGGTGTGCTTTTAACCCAAAAGTATGGAAAGAAAACAAAAAGGAAAAAAAAATGAAAACCTTAAATGAAATAAACATAGAGGACCATGAGGGTTACTTAAGAATGCGACAAAAGGAAAGGATATGTGTAGAATTAAATATAATAATAGAGTTTAATCTCCATATATGTTATTAAAATGCAGATAAATTTGACTAGTTTGCATTCGTACAAAATTATAAAAGATAGTGGAGAAATAAATTTAATGCTAAACATAAGAGTAACATGAAATTCTATAAAGAATGATAGAGATGCAAAGTTTTGCAAGTAATTCTTTAGATTTCTTTCAAAAAGAGGGCACAAAGTTCCTCTTGTTTCCTGCACAAAATTGTATCACAATGGCAAAAAAGTCCCTCAAGATTACATTGCAGCCCATATATAAAGACAAATATCCTGTGTTCCATGGTGGTTTGGGGATGGGGATGGTAGGGGACGTGTTTTAGGGACGACATTTCGAGGGCCATTTTTTGGGGATGGCGGGGGGATGAAGATATATGAATTTTTCAATATATATATATATATTTCAAAATATATTATGTATATAGAGAGAAAGAGAGATGTCAATAATTGATAACAACAATATCAATATTGTGAATAAATCATGACAGCAGTATAAAGTAGAACAGTAGTATAACAATAGTATAAACAACAATAAAATCAATCATGAGATACATGACAACAGTATTAAAGCATTTCGTTGTTCAGATTCTAAAATTAAACTTCAAAATTAAAGTTAAACTCAAAGTCTCAAACGTTTCTAGTACTTTGCCTCAGATAGGAGGAAGACAAACCGAGTAGGGTGAAACCAAAGAAAAGGGGAAACTTGTAGGAAATCCAGAGGATACGGTGTCAAAACTAGACAAAGCAGAGCTGAACACAATGAAGACTGGTGTAAGAGATGAAACATCTCGAGATAGCAAAGAGATACAGCCCTACAGCCACACCATTATTGTGGTCATTGGAGTCGTATGTGGCAGAGCTCATGAGCTTGAAGGAGAGGCTAGAAATGCTTGAAGAAAAGGGGCTGCATGGAGATAGCAAGCTGAAGGAAACGATAGAAGATAGATGGAAGGTGGAAAGGGAGAATAAAACACTCAAGGAACAAGTTTCAAATCTGCAGATTAGTATGGAAAGAGGACAACAAGAATTGAGCATTTTAAAACAAGAAGTAAAATAATTGAAATCAACAGAAAATAAGAAGCTAGAAATGATAAATGGAGGCGACTTAACTCAAATGAAGGAGATTCAATCAATAATTGCTGACTTGGAGATAAAAGAAACTCAATGAAGAGACCGAATAGAAGAGGCTAAATCTTGTTCACAAGTCATAAGTGGACCATTAAAAGAGCAAAAAGAAATCTGAGAAACAAATCAAGATTCACATAAAAGAAGAAAAGGACAAACAAGACAAGGCAGTAAATATCATTATCAAAGGTTTAAGGGACTTCAGAGAAAAGGAAAGGGCTGACATTTTTGCAAGAGATTTCCTTAAAGACAAGATGAAAAGGACGTGTTATTCAATAAGCGAATAGGATAGGAAAGAAACCAGAGGAAGGAAGGAATAGACATGTAAGAGTTATCTTAAGAAACATAGATGATAAGAGCGAGATCTAAAAAACAGGGGGTTGCTTAGAGGCACTCGCATATTCTTAGATGAAGATTTGACATTCGTACAACAAGAAGAGCGTAGGAAGGAGTGGGAGAAAGTGAAAACAACAAGGGATGACAGAAAGTGAGCATGGCTGAAAAACGGGAAAGCCCAAATTAGTGAGAGATTTTCACACAAGAAATAGGGATTCGGGGCCCCACGAGAGTATCTACATATTGGAAGTTGGAATTGCAGAGGATATCCATGGAGAAGAGGACCAGGGTTGGGGTCCATAGCTGAGGGGAAAAACATGATTATCCTTACGGAGACTCATTAGCATGATAGTTGCAAAGTGTTGAGAGTTTGAAATTAAGGAACTGAAACTAGTAAAGGGCATGGGGGAATCACTGTGCTAATTAGAGAAATGTGGGGTGGGATCGTGAAATTTGAGAAAGTTGATCGAAACAAGTAGTACATATGGATAAAAATAACTGACAATGAGGCTACAATCAGGTTGGCAGCATGTTACCTTGCCCCAAAAGGGTCAAAGCTCTACAAAAAGAGAAATCTTGACAATGAAGACCCTTATGCTACACTTATGAAAGACATTTCTTCTTTCAGGGCTTTGGGGGAAATTGTCTTATTTGGTGATTGTAATGCTAGGACAACAAACAATCAGTCTCTTCATTTGGGCAGAGAGGAAAGAGGGGACAACCACCCATTATGGTTAGAGGAAAGCGAAGATTAGCTTTCGGAAAGAACCTCACAAGATGGAAATGGTAGTGTGAATCATTTTGGAGCAGAAATATTAGGACTTTGTAGCCTACAAGACATGGTTATTTGTAATGGTATTAGAAATTGGCCTAGATCCAGGGGTATCACTTGTAAAACATACAACTGTCAAAGTGTGGTGGATTATGTTATCTATTCTCAGAATTGTACTTCTAGGTTGTTAGAATTCGACATTGGAGACCACTACTGATTTGAAATCTGATCATATGCCTCTTTTTGTTAAGTTTGGCGTTAAGTTTGGCTTTCAGAATGTCATCCAAAAAGAGGGGTAGGTCCAAAGCATGCAAAAGAAAGTTCACACAGAAGATAAAATCATGGTGAACCAAAAAAATCAGGAGATCTTCGCTACTGCTTTGGAACAACACTTCCAAACAATAAAAAACAACATAGGGGACAAAGAAACAAACAAGGAAATAAAGAACAATATGGTTATGAAGGTTATTGGTCAATCTTCAACTTGAACAAAGAACACCAACCCGACTTTTTAATGACAGTTAGAGTGTTCTCAAGATGGTGAAGAACTTGGTTTATCATGCTCAAACCAAGCATATTGAAGTTCATCACTATTACATTCGATAGTTGGTTGAGAATGAAAACATTTGTGTTTATTATTGTTCCACAACAGAGCAAACTATTGGCATAATGTCTAAACCAATTGGTAAAGATAAGTTTGTCAAGTTTAGAGATAAACTTGGAATTGTATATGGTTTAGCCATTATGGGGGTATTAGATTAATTTAGCTTTGTTTGTATTAATGCCTACAATGGTTTGATATTTTTAACATCTTAGAGGTGTACTTTTGCTTGTGCTAAAGATGGCTAATTGTTGTACATTGTTGTAGAGTTGTTACTAGAATGCAAGAAGTATTTTTGAATTCTTTGGCTTATATAATAAACCACTTTGTGTTGTAATTGCTATGCATTGTTCATCCAATCTAATATTAGATTGTTTTTCATCGAAAAAAAAAATGGCATCATAAATAAGCATGTCCTATTTGAACATCAAATCAACCCTTCTGAAATTCCTCCACAGTATTAATTAACATCTAAGTTGTTGGTCTTGGTACAGGGACAGGGACGCATACGCCAGTACAACATTTTTTTCCCCTGGGTATGGGTCGTATATAAATAAATAGTAATACTCAATATAACTATAATTAATAATTTTATATATTAAAAATTATAAAAACTGTAATACATATAATTGCCAATAAACAAAATATTTAAATACCTCATAATTTGCAAAAAGAAAATACTCATTTATAATTCAATGATTTGTCAAATGTCAATACAAAATGAAAATTACAATCAATATTTAGTAATCTTCACATTGCTCTTCATTGAGAGCATTAAAGTCAACATATGGTTCAATTTCATTTGAACCACAATCAACTGCAATGCCACTCCCACTAGCCATGTCATATGTAGAAGTTGCTTCATGTATAGAGACTCGAGCAGGCTGTGCAACAATAACATCTAAGTCAGCACACCCAGGAGTTAGATCCGAATTCCTTGTCACCCCCTTGTAATCAAGTTTCTTATGTGACAAAGACCAAATCTTCACTGTTTTTTGCACCCAATTGGTTGCACTTAATTGAGTGGACAAAGGAGTATGTACTCCAATCCCGCTCATCTAAAGAAGAACTCACAACTTGTTGAAATGTTTAACTTTAGGCAAATTAAGCTACGTTCCACGAAATCTTGAGACAGGGGAACCAAGGGCCTAGATTTAGGGATAATGGTTGGTGGAGGTCCGGGGGTGGCATCCCTAGTAGGGTCGAGGGGCAGTGCACAAACCTTTTTTGAAACCGCACAAACCTTCATGATGCATGCCATTCTCGTAATTTTATCACTATGTTTTCTACAACTACAAGTCCTTACTATTTCTAACTAAATCTTTGTTCTTCAGAAAACTAACAGTGAACCTAAAGAATCTAACTAGTCTAAATGATGAGGGCTATGTAGTTTTTAATAATAAGTGAATAAAGATCATGTTAGGTCGAAATTAGGGTTGGCAAATGCTTTTTTGTTTTAAAAAAAATGAAAAACTTTAAGTTTTGATGTTTTTTCTGACTTCCACATGGGTCCTCCTGAGTACAGCGTGCGCTTGCCCAAGATCTGCCTCGGGCACCTTGGGCAAATGTAATGACCACCCCAAATTTTTTGATTTTTAGCAATTAAAGAAATGCTACAATGCGACGTCCTTATCACCTTAGGATCACCTAGATACCAGAGTGGGCAAGGTGAGAGCATACAATGCTTAGGACCACCCCCTAGCTATCTAGATTTGAATGCACCAACATGAAGTAATCTTAATCAACCAAAACACACAAGGTGACAGAGCCAACCAAGTCTATACTTCTTCAGTGGAGTGTGCCTATGCAATACAGAATGAAGCACACAAGGTGGTTGAGCCAACTAGATCTACGATTATTCAGCAGAGTGTGCAATTACAAACAAACATACAGGCACACAAGGCAGCAAGCCATCCTTATCTATGTTTATTCAGCGAAGTGTGCTAATACACATTGAAACACATATGCAGGTACCACTAGCGGTACTACCTTCTGGGGTTTACAAGATTTATGTAGATGCATTACAATAAGATAGATTCTTGAAAGAAAGATTGCTACAATAGAAATTATTAATTCTGAAAATTTTGATTAGTCTGCTGCAACCACTATTATCTCCACAAAACACATATAATCATGCTAAAATACTAGAAACTGAAAGTACATTGAAGAATAACCATGGAAGATGAAGATAGAAGCCCAAACCAAGCTGCATCATGCTGATTCAAACTGAAACACTGCACACCTAGGTCTGATCTGCAACTACAACAACAATTAACGTCTGATGCAGGAGCATCCAGGGTGTAAGAGCAATCTTGCATCACCCAAAAATATTGTTTTTTTTTTCAACAAGGGCTGAAATTGGTAGGGTTACTATTTTTTTAGTAAGTTGGCATTTGTGCATGTATGGACATGAAATCTTACATGGACTTCTAGAATGGCGAATTGAAGCCAATGGTGAAGAAATCACTTCAATATCTTTTGTCATTTGTGGGATATTAATATTTTCATTTTTTAAAATCTTGATTAAAATATTTGAAGTCAAATTTGAGACACTTAGAGGCTCCGGATGGGCTGGAAAATTGGCCGAAAATCAAAATGTACCCTAGAGGGCCATTTTGTGGCCAAGTGTCTTTTCGAGAGCTTTCCAACGATATATAATAATTGAAAATCCAACGGTCAGATCAAAAGTTATGATCCCGGGAAGTTGTACTACCGAAATTAGAAAGAAATTGAAAATGTCTTCTTGGCGGGAGTTACATTCTCGAGAATCTTCTGGGTGGTTACACCTTCCAAATAAAGGAGGCAAATGGGGGGTTACAAGGAGGGTCAGCAGTGGAGATGGTGGCTCTAGCTTGCAGATTTTTGTAATAAAAAAGCCCATGTGGTTGTAGCTTGTAATTTTTCCCGAATATTGTAATTTCACTACATTAAGATAATAGAAAGCATGTGTTTCTTTCTGGCATTCATGGTTTATCTTTCTGTTATTGTTGTGTGTTTGGGTTAGTAAGGGAAGATTTAGAAAGATTCAGAAAGATTCAGAAAGATTTAGACACTACGGCCCCTCAAATCTGTTTTCTCCACCCTCAAAATGATTCAGAAAGATTTAGACACCCAAGGTGCCACCAATCAGCAATAAACATCAAAGAAAGAAGGGGCGATTTCACCTTCTTGGCACTCACGTCCCCTTTCAAGCTGGTACAACTTGTACCAATTGGTACGACCAGCAATATGAAGCCAAACGCAGCCTCAAAACACCTGAAAACTCTTCCAATCTGCCCAATATTCCTTCAGAAACTGGGATGGTACAGCCTCTTGGAAACTACACAAACTCCAAGAAAATCATAAACCTTTGCCAAAACTGAAATTAATCATCTAATTAATCAATATTACTCTAAAATGCATCAATGACAAAATATAATCAGCATGAAACCAAAAAATCTCCTTTTTAGCACCAATGTGACTACTAGATGAAATCACCAAATCTAGCTAGGAGGGTTTTCGTCCTCAAGAAAAAATGAGAACACAAGTTCTTACTCAAAGTAGAAGCATAATCAATATTCAATCTAACCCCAACAATGAGCTCAACACCTTTTTTAATAACTTTTCTTGAGGGAATAAAATATTTTATGTCCCCTTGAGCCTAGCACCACTTAATTGCATAACTTAAAGATCTTTTTATTAAATAATTAAACATAAGTTGTCTTTTGCTTTATTCTTTTTTTTGACAACTTAAGTAATAACTATGTAATAATCTCATTATTTTCCACACAACTAATGCTACAGAAAATATCAAAATAGATCAAATTTGAATTTCTGATCATACCAAAATACCCCTAAGATCTTAGGGTGATGAATTGTATGCAACTTAACGCTTTCCAAAAATAGCAGGCTTTTCCAAGAAGTGTAGAGTGCTACCAGAAAGATAGAATTGCACTCGGAAAGTGTCATTGGGCTCTTGATGGTCTCCTGAACTCACTGCCACTATCAAAAACATCGTCTATTCATCCCAACGCTCTCCAAGAATGTTGGAGTTCTCCCTTGCACCACCAATTAGCCAATGGGAAAACTTAGAAAATAAGCTAATTGTTCTCAAACTGATTGTGCGCGAAAAGGGGACATTACAGCAAACCATAGGTTGTCTCAGCCTTGAACTGGGACCATACAGGTATTTTGGGGGGGGGGAGTTGAAGAACCGATAACATAGGTTAATATTATTCAAGTCTTTGGATCCAATAGGTGGCCCCTTCAGCACACCCATAATTTGATGTTGCTCCCAAAGTGCAGGCATTTTTTGATCTGCTATCACCTGAATATGACAATTCTTGAAATAAGACATGAAATACTAGAGCTTAGTAACCAGTTCACCAATGCTTGGTGTGATTGTGTTTTGCTAATTAGGATACTTTTGATCATCAAACTCATTCCTTTAAACATCATAAGGACCTCAATCACCTCCTCTTCTGTTTATCATTGGCAATTTTGGGGAGGCAGAAGTGGCTTGCCCAGCAAAGTGATTGGAAAATTGGAGTGGGGATCAAACCCAGTAAATTCATCTTGAAATTAAATAAAAAATTTCTTTCGTTAAGATAGTAGTTCTATTGTGGCTTCCATTAGTCCATGGCTTAGTTGAACCTTCTTTCCAATATCCATCTAAAAGTCTTACTAGCCTGCATTTACCCTTGAACCTTTTACGTCTTTATGGGTCATTCGACCATATTTGCAGATCCAAAGAGAATGTTACCCACAACAGTAGAATCTCTTTTCAGATGGCATTGGAAAATTTGCCGCTGCATACGTGAGAACAAATAGAAACAATGAAGAGAAGATATTGGTCACACTTTGACATTCTTCCATGTAAATATGCTGTTAAAACTGATCAAATTGGTGGAAACCTTGGAATACTATTCTACTCAGTTTAAAAATTCGGCGAGTTAGTTGCCGGCTTGCAAGAACCTGCTTGTCAAAGGCCTTAGGTGAGTTACTTTCCCAATAACTTGCTGCTGAGTGACGGGTGAGTACTCGCCAAATTTTGCTGAGTAGTCATGGAGTTTTGCTAAGTACTATCCAAAAACACTCCAGGTAGCGCAAAAGCTTTTTATTCTTTCCAATTTTCTTTTTCCATTTTTTTTGTGGATTTGAATGATTTTCAACAATTTCTTAGCTATGCTTCTTGTGTTTTTTAAATGCATGTTACTTAAGTTTTATTTTATGAACTTGAGTATTTTTATAATAAGTCGAGTTTTTAAAATTTTATCGAGCCCCGAGTCCGAGTCAAAATTCTGCTGAGAGTCTGCTGAGTTTTTGCTGAGTTTTTGAACTATGATCCTACTAATGCAGGAAATCTTACATCAGGTATATTCAGTGAAATTATAAAATTGCATTGTTAGGAAAAAAAGGCTACACAATGATCTCAATATCTTCTATAGAGATTATTTATCAGTGACACCCTCTAATCCTTATCTAATATAAGAATGAATTACAAATGCAATTTTTTTTTGAAGATTACTAAACTGCGGTATTGTCTGTTACCTCCCTTCTAATTCATAAAACTTTAAGTAAAACCAAAAATTTCTATGCATGGACTTGAGCAATTAACTTTCCCCACATAAAAGACGAAATATATGAAAATGAAATATTTCTAGACTAACAAAATTCCATGGGTATCCTAAATAAACACAGCTAAGAAAACAAGAGCACATTAAACTTTGTAATGAATCAGCTTCTTTTTTGTTTCATTTATATTTCAGAAATTTGTCCATATGGCAATTGACTTTATTATTATTAATTTTCTGTAAAATGCCTCATCTTCTGCAACACCCTTTTTTAAAAATTATATGGTAACCAAACAAGTAAAATATTTATGGGCTCTATATATTTTGATGGGTAAATATGATCTTGATCTGCATGAACCTTTTGATTTATTTATCCATTTGTAGAGTTTCAGTGAATTGCAAGACCTGTAGGGTTGAATACTTGACATGCCCACTAGCCTCTTCCTTGATATTATTACCAAAACTCTATGGCTCCAGATTTAAGTGAAGCTTGTAAAAGGATAGTTTCTGATAATATTGGTTGAACGTGTTGCAGGTTATAGCAGAGAGTCTCTCAGAAGATGAAATTGCTGGTCTTAAAGAGATGTTTAAGATGATCGATACAGATAACAGTGGCACAATTACCTTTGAAGAACTGAGGGATGGGTTAAAAAGAGTTGGTTCTGAGCTTATGGAGTCAGAGATACGATCTCTCATGGATGCAGTAAGTGCTAATAGGCTTTGTTGGCTTTGAGGCATGAAACACTAAATCATGCTTGTTTTATGACTTTTGTTCTTATCGCTGTTGCTTTGTTCTTTGTAGATATTGTGATTAGTAGTAGTATTTATTATTCTGAAATGCCTAATAACATTGTTTGTCCTTAAATGCTTGAGGAGACATATCAACTCACTTGATTATGACGAACTTGCCAGGCTGACATAGACAACAGTGGTACCATAGATTATGGTGAGTTCATTGCGGCCACATTGCACCTAAACAAGATGGAACGCGAGGAGAATCTCTTTTCTGCCTTTTCTTACTTTGATAAAGATGGAAGTGGTTATATCACGATCGATGAGCTTCAGCAAGCTTGCCAGGACTTTGGTCTAGGTGATGTGCAGCTTGATGAAATGATCCGGGAAGTTGATCAAGATAATGTAAGATTGACTTCAAAGCCCTCTCAAAATGTTATGGCCTCATTGAATCATTTGAACTATTTCAAGTAACCTTTTATTTCTCTATTCTAATTGGGAATCACTGCACAAGATGATTTGTATATCCTGGAAATTGGGTTGCGTAAAATTTTATCTCTACGTATCATTTACAGTCTGCACCCAACCAAGTAACCTTAGAATGCCTGAAAGAACTATAAAAGTTTAAAGTCCATCTTAATGAATAGTTGAGCAAGGATATAAAGACAATGCAAGTAAAACTGTCAAACTATACTAAATACTAAATAGAAATGATCTAAGGTATCCTCTAGCTTCATGTCAGTCTTTGAAGTTTGAACCACATGCTTGGGTTATAATTATAAACAAATTTTTCAAAAGCTTCATTGGATTTTATTAGCAATAACTGCAAAAGATTTCCTGTTATGATTAAAACATGGTCTACTGCTTGAGTCAAATCTTGGAAATGATTTGACTCAAACCTTGGAATTTCTAAACTAGATTGTTAATGCAAGGAAAAGAAGCCTATTAAGTTTCAAAGTTACCATTTAGTAGGCCATGGCTTAATCATAAGGCAGAGTGAGTGTCATGATGATGACCTAGGTTAATGCAGCTGTGTTAAAATGGGTCACAATCTGATGAAGCTGGGGTCAAAGCCCCAGAAAGACTTTTGGTGGAATAGAAGCCCCTCTAAATGGAATTCTAAGCTGAATGGTGCTCTAAACTTGATGTTGCGTTCTCCTATATTGAGGTTTGATTAAAGGGTAAACCAGGTTTTGAAAGGCCCTGAAACCTTGTTACAACCAGAATGGCATCAACTAAACGTCAGCCGGCCAACAGCAAAACTGCAGCAAAGCTGCCAGAACAGTCATAAACTAACAACACAAACTACCCAGAACAGAAAACAAGCATAACAACTGAAAAAACCAGTTAGTAAGTAACCATCACAGACTATGGAGTTCTATATTTTGTTGATGGTGGAATGAGTGCTACAATTTACCAAGAAAAAGTAGTTCCAAAGTTACCAATTTTAAAAAATTTAGCATCCTTCATATTTTGAAGGGCAACAGATCCTAAATAAAATACATGAACAAGAAAAGGCAAATGAACCAACATGTAGAGCTCTAAAAACTGCTTTAAAGGCCCTTAAAGGTGAGGAAATCCTATGCTAACTGGCAGCCCCTTCTTTTGGATAATCTCATGTACATATCCATATTGTATGCCTGTCTTCATAATTTCAAATAAACATATCCAAATCTGAAATTTTGGCAGTCTGTTGTTCTCACTTCTGATTTGCACCCTTTTTACATGGACATTTCAGCTGCATTCATAATTGGTTTCTTGAAGAAAATCGAACATTTAGGATGCTGTTGGTATCATCTATTTCTGAGCTTGTTTTTGTATTGAATGTTTTTTGATGCTGCCAAACAAGTTGCATAATGTATGATTATTTCTAACAATTGAAATGTTATTAAACTAGTCTGGACAACTCCTAATCACTAGTGTTTTCTTCATGCTGAATGCAAGTTTCATGGTTTGGCTAGACAATGTCGATTTTTTATTGCCCTTCTCACCTACTGAGAATTGTATCGTAAGATACATGCTCGTGTTGATGAAAAACAGGCACATGGATCATAAATGCCAGAGAGATATCAATATGGTTTTGCTTGGATAAATATATAGTTTCTGATTGTGGTTTGTATGTGAATTTTATATAATTTCATAATTTGTTTGAATTTTGATGCTCTGCAGGATGGCCGCATTGATTACAGTGAGTTCACGGCAATGATGCGTAAAGGCAATGGTGGTATAGGCAGGAAAACCATGAGGAACAGTTTAGGGTTAAGGGATGCCTTAAGAATTGTTTAAGAACTGGGAAGAAATATTTCTAAACACAATTTCAGAGGATTTATATTCTCAGACTTTCCTTCTTGCAGTTCATTAATTTGTTAGCCATGTTCACTCCAAACTGCATATTAAGGAAGGGTTGAAAGAAGCGATCAAGTCCACAAAAGCAATTCTTTTTTGACAACCTCAAGCAGTGGTTCAATTTCACTGTTTAGTTGGTTGAGTGTCATGTTTGATCTATCAATTCCGGTTTTAGCTTTGTAAAGTGAGTTACAAATGTGGCTTGCTAGTTTTAGCCTTCACCGATACAAGGCTGGTGCTCTTTCTTAATGTGTATCTTTCTCATTCCCTCGAGAAATGAGTTGTGTTTCCTATCTTGAAATTTAATGTCTTCTAGTGTATACATGAGTGAAGATATATATTGATTTCTTCAAAGGATGACATAATAGAGCTGATAAAACATAAAGGACTATTAATGCATGAATCTTTTTAGGATCTGATATAAGAAAATAGATCACCATCCATGTAAACTGTAAGAAGCTAAAAGGAAAGAATCATTATAAATAATTTTTACAGTTGAAATGCTGACATCATTGTTGTTGTTAGGGAGCCTTACCTGTAAGATACAAAGATATTTGGTTTTATACAGAGCCACAATGAATATAGTAATGCTTGCATCCCTGCTATTTTGAACATCATGTATCGATCTAGAATGAACATCTTTGCAGGAAGACATTTTCCAAAGCTCTTCTGGACAAAAACATCTACACAGATTATCCAGAAGAGCTTTGGCATAATGTACCATATTATACTACATTCATCTGTTATTCCATATATTTTGCATCCTCTTTAGGGGAATCCCAGTGGTAACACTAAGTACGGTATTGGGATAGACCCTGGATTTACTCACTTTCAATGAACATTTAATGTTATGTTTTCTTTATGAGAACATTAGACCCTGAATTTACTCACTTTCAATGAACATTTAATGTTATGTTTTCTTTATGAGAACATGCAACTGAAGCTCTTACAGTTTTTACAAGCCTTGCAAACTGGGGAAATGCAACACATACTAATAGAAAATAAGGGAATACAATGAATACATTTATGCATGTAAAGGGAAGGTTAAAATAGAGCGTGAACTGAATTTGCATTGTGAAAATTATTTAGAAAATCAATTCTTTTTACGGAACAAAAGAATTAGAGAATGGTTTGTGCAGTAGTGTAATCCTCAGATAACAGCATGCTTTTATGTGCTAATTTATGTATGTTTAGATATTTCTGAAGGAACGCAGTGAAACACTGAATTTTAGCTCTCCTTGAGATCTCTCCATGAATAACATCAAACCAGCAGTTGCTGAAAATGGGCTGTTCTGAAGATCTGTGAAATTGGAGTTTGTGAGATATATAGATCAGCATTGGCAATGTTCAAACATTAGACCATTTAAGTTCATTTCCAATAGATATACAATTGATGTGTAGAGGTGAAAAGTGCATCAGTTGTACTTTTCCGCACTCATTTTGGAATTGCTTTGACCATTGTGCCTAGTGTGATAGCCCGATGCTCACATGATGTATTTTTGTGCAAGAGTTGACATTTAAGTTGAATACGGAACGAACCTTAATTTTGTTCTCCAGTGGATTTGGATCCCATCCTTGGTCTACTTGGTTCAAGTTTGTAGTGTGGTCTTGAAAATTGGTTTAGGACCACAAGTGTGGCCTCAGCTTCCCAAATTTCCAAATTCAAAATTAAGTATAGGCAGTTGACTTGACTCCAAGTAGCCATTGCTGACTCCAGTGTGAAATATTCAAATGACAAGCCCTGGGTCATTTAGATCATCAATCACATTTTAGTTTATCATTTGATCACAACAAGGGCATTCACATCTAGAGCATTGCATCGACATCTTCATTCACATCGACATATATACCTAGATGTTCACATTCTACTAGGCATGTTCAAACATTGTTGAATTGGTCTAACAGGGCTTGGCTGCTATCAACATGATGCAGATTTTTACTCTTGATAGCATGCTCAATTGATGCTTTTAAGTACCACCCAGTCTCTGTGCACAGAGGCGAACAAGTTTTTGAAGACCAGAAGCACCCAATTCAAGGCTGTTATTCAAGGTTTAAGTTCGGGCATTAGGTTCAGTGTTGTGATTGCGGGGATCAGGGCTGAGTGTAGGGAATCAGGGCTGCCCATGCAGGTTTGAACCTTGATAGAACACAATTAATTTTTCCAATCTGTTGGAACTATATTGTTGTAGATCTAATAGCAAAAATCCCAAGTTAGATCACATAAGCACATGTTTTCCACAAAACATCTATTGTTGCATACAAAGCTAAGCACCTCTTTCCATTGTTAATTTTAGTATTTGTTTTAGTGCTCTATCTAGACTCAGCTCATATACCTAGGTTAATTGTGATTGTGATTGTTTAGTTATATTTATGAGTATAGACCTTTTTTTATTTTATATAAGGGTGTTTTATTTGTCTACATAAATTGGTGAACCCAACATTTCCTACACCCCCATATGGTTATATTTTTTGATTTTCATCTTAGATTTGAACCTTCCCTTGGTTTCTGTTTTGTTGTAGTGTTTTATTTTTTGTTTGTATGCCAAGGTTGCATCATCCTACTCACTTTCCACTGAGGAGAAGTCTTAGATAAAACTCTACAATGGATTTGAATCACACTAAAGAAGTTATGATTGAGGATTTGAATACTACTACTTATTTTAAGGGGGAAGGCACTTTTGATCATGATGCTCATGTTGAACAAATGGATAAGCAAAATATGGCTCTTACTACACAAATGCTAACATCGGATTTTGCTAATTTGAGTAATAATGCTAATCATCACATTTGATCGATGTCCTTAATAATTTTTTGCTTAAGCATTATGGAGTGTGAGTACTAAATAGTATAGGTCAAAAGATAAGCTCATCAAGTTTTTAAGGTCGTGTGTCTCCTCCCCCTCCTTCCCAAGCCTTTTCTTCTATTGTGCTTCCTTTCATCTCTTCTCTTTGTTAAGGCCTGTCACATGCTTTTCCATGTTTCATGGCTCATGCCACAAATCTTCTTGTATCCACTTCTCATATTGTCTCTATAAGCACTTCTCATCCTCCCATTATGCCACTTTCCTTTTCTTCCAGCTCTCATGTTTTCTTTCCATCTTCATCCGGAATCCCCTAACCGATTTATACAACACTTCCACTCCTTTTCCTACTCTTTGAAGTTCATCCTTGTACGCTAGATACCGTACTTAAACAGCTTGATGAGATGCAAGTTGACACCTTAGCCCTTGGAAATAAAAATGACATTGCAAGAGAAATCAAGTATAATTTACGTTCTTTTGAGATTCTTTCTTATCCATTTCTAGTTGGTTTTGTGGCGCCTCATTTCAAGATATACAATGGTAAAGGGGACTCTGACACGTTTTATATCATTTAATGCTCCTTGTTTGGATTATGTGTATGATGATAAGCTTCTTGCCAAGCTCTTTCCATAGACGTTAAAAGATTATGCAATTGAATGACTATAGTCTTTTCTTCATTGTTCTATACATGCTTTTCATATCCGGCAAATGCTTTTGTGAATAATCTCAATGATAATATTGGCTTAAAGGTTACAATTTCAGAAGTAGTGGGTTGTAAATAAGGATTACATGAACACATTCATAATTATATTATTAGATTTCAATCCTTGTTAGCTAAGAAGCAAATAATATTTGTTGAAGGCTTGGTACCTTCTATTCAACAAACAATGTACCCCAATAATTTTACTTCTTTCATGGATTTGTGTGCAAATGTGAGGAATACTGAATTGAAATTGCTTGAGGCCAATGCATTAAAATACGGATCTTCTCGCGCTCCTTCATCATCTTACCCTTCAAAGTTCCTATAGAAAAATAGTTTTCAAAAGAGTAATAGAAAACAAGAAAAAATGCCAAATGCCCATCATGTTGCTAATGCTTTTAATATTATTAATTTAAAGCTTCAAAGTCAAAGAAAGTTTATTAGACTTCACAAATTTTTGCAATTTGTATGTTGTGTTACAAAGTTGGTGCTAACATGATTACTTTTCCTTCTATTCAACCATTGGAAACTTTTTTCCTTCTATTCAACCATTGGATGGTTCAAAGTTTGTGCCTAAGGGTTTTGATGCAAATGCATTTTGTGATTTTTGGAGAGTTGATGGCCATTCTACACAACGTTGTGGTTCATTGAGGCATGATATTTAGGATCTCATTAGCTGGTAGGATTTTATATGTGAGCATTATAGTGCTCGGAATTGTCTCACGTCATAAAAGTAAAAAAATTCTCGTCGGAATTTTTTTGAAACTCGTCGGTTTTCCTATCGGCATGTTCCTTGAACCTCCTATGGGTGCAAGTGCTAGTTGATAATGGTATGATACATGTTGAGGGTGTGAATGATGGGGGCAGTCATTTGATTGCTCCCCCTAATAAGAATTTGCAAATATATGTAATGTCCCTTATAAGAAGATCCTTACTTTCCACCTTGCACATGAGAATTACTTCTTAAAGGAAACATTAGTAATAGATAAGATCAATAAATCATATTAAAATAATCAAATCAGGGTTGGTAACCACATATCAACATAAATCAATAATTCAATTATTCAATCCTTAAGTGGATTCATATTTAGCTTTGTCTATTATATGTTAATTTTATTTATTTTCAAACCCTAGTGGAGATGGGGTACTATCTCTTGTTAGGTTGCATGAATCATCCTCTACGAGTAGTGCCTTTGTATAATGTAACACATGCCCATTCCACCTTAGGTCTTACTAAGTGCCCTTGTATGATGTTACACATGTCCATTCCACCACAGGTCTTACTTATTGCCCTTGTATGATGTAGCATGGTCCATTCTACCGTAGGTCTTATCCATTGCCTAAGTATGATGTAACATGGTCCATCCCACCGCCGGTTTTATCTACCTTTGAGGTATTAATGGTACTTCTTCCTAACAAGTTTACCTCCAATCTCTCAATGTGTGCTATGCTCATATAAATCAAATACTCTTTATTATATTTATTTAGGTAAAACTAGTTCTAACCATAACTCCGTTATCATAAGAGGATAGGTTAAAAGATGTTTATTTATATTATTTGTATTTATATTATATCATTTATATTATAATAAATGATATATTATTAATTTTATATTATTTATATTATATCATTTATATCATAATAAATGATATATGATTTATATTATATTATATTATTTATATTTATATTATAATAGAAGATAAATATAAGAATATTTGTATTTATATTATTAGATATATTTATAATATATTATTATTGTTTATATGTGTTATTTATAAATATAATAATAATATATCTTGTTAATTGTTTTAAATAAATATTATTTAAATATATTAAATATATTCAATTTACAATATCATTCATATCTTTGATTTGAATGAATAATACATAATGGAGGGACATGACAACCCTCCCCACTCAAGATTGCTTGTCCTCAAACAATCACAATTATGGTTAAAAGATTAGGCAAAAGTATAGGTAATTTAATATTAAAGAATAAATAAAATGTTAGAATCATAATAATAAATTTAATATTAAAGTATATAATACTTTTATTTATTTATTTTTAGAATTTATAGTTATGTTTAATAGGGTTGTGGGTCTAATCACATAGTTATTATGATCACAAATTTTATATTCATATAGATCGTTAATTAATTTATATATGTGTTTCTTGAAAATACATCTATTTATATAAATATATTATGATATAATCTTATAGCTATTAAATAACATTAAGTTGAGATGAAAATATCTTTATCAAATATATTATTTTATGAGAACTTAATAGAGATATCTTAATACATATTTGTTGCATTTTTTTTTTTTAATTTATTAATTTATTATTATTTTTAATATTTTAGCAATGAATTTGAACTTTTAATATTCTAGCAATATGAAATGATTTATGCATACATAATTAACACCATTTTTTCAGCAAATCATGCAATTTTCATTGATTTTGTTTTTTTATTTTTATTTTTATTTTTTTATTTAACTATTATTCACAGGATGGCAGATCACTGCTCTGATACCACTTGTAATGTCCCTTATAAGAAGATCCTTATTTTCCACCTTGCACATGAGAATTACTTCTTAAAGGAAACATTAGTAATAGATAAGATCAATAAATCATATTAAAATAATCAAATCAGGGTTGGTAACCACATATCAACATAAATCAATAATTAAATTATTCAATCCTTAAGTGGATTCATATTTAGGGTTGCCTATTATATGTTAATTTTATTTATTTTCAAACCCTAGTGGAGATGGGGTACTATCTCTTGTTAGGTTGCATGAATCATCCTCTACGAGTAGTGCTTTTATATGATGTAACACATGCCCATTCCACCATAGGTCTTACTAAGTGCCCTTGTATGATGTAACACATGCCCATTCCACCACAGATGGTCCATTCCACCGCAGGTCTTATCCATTGCCTAAGTATGATGTAACATGGTCCATTCCACCGCCGATCTTATCTACCTTTGAGGTATTAATGGTACTTCTTCCTAACAAGTTTACCTCGAATCTCCCAATGTGTGCTATGCTCATATAAATCAAATACGAATACTCTTTATTATATTTATTTATTTTCAATATCAAAGTTGTATTTAACTTAGAAATGTTCTCTTAAAAAATATCTTTTTTTTTCCTGTTGTTTTTACTCTCTATCTTATAACTTTCAAGGGATATGTTCGAAGAGACACATCTCTTATTATGCTTCGGGTAAAATACATATGTACCTTCTTATAATTTTTATTACTTTAGTAAATTACATACGTACCCTCTTATAATTTTTATTACTTTACATTAATTCCATTTTATGAGCTGCGCGGTAAAACTAGTTCTAACCATATGTAACTCCGTTATCATAAGAGGATAGGTTAAAAGATGTTTATTTATATTATTTGTATTTATATTATATCATTTATATTATAATAAATGATATATTATTAATTTTATATTATTTATATTATATCATTTTTTTAATAATAAATGATATATGATTTATATTATATTATATTATTTATATTTATATTATAATATAAGATAAATATAAGAATATTTGTATTTATATTATTAGATGTATTTATAATATATTATTATTGTTTATATGTGTTATTTATAAATATAATAATAATATATCTTCTTAATTGTTTTAAATAAATATTATTTAAATATATTCAATTTATAACATCATTCATATCTTTGATTTGAATGAATAATACATAATGGAGGGACATGACAATTTACATATCTTTTTCCAACACAAACAATCTAATAATGTAAATTTGTTTGAGATACAATCTCCATGAGGTACATTTAGATACTCATGGGTTAGAGCATATTGATTTACATGATTTTGAAAATCAATTTATGGGCATGTGTAATGAGGGTTTTAGTGTTGCTACATTCTCTCCTATTTTGGCTATTACATTTTCACATGATGAGATTCCACATAATGGTTGTTATGGTCATTTATATGGTAGGTCTCATGTTGATTTGAAACCAATAAAGGGTCTCCTCATTGATCTTGCTTGTCAATGTAATAAATGCATGGAAGAGTTTTTGTTTAATCGTGATTTTCAGTAGCAAGAATATGCACATTTAGATGTTTCTCTAAAGACAAATTATGAAATATTGATTGAGATATGAGTTGTATTATTTTACTTTTGGTAGCTGGTTGAAGGAAGTTCCTTCTTTAAGTCATGTCATTCCTAGCTTGGATTGGTTCTGCGTGTTAGTCATCCTTAGATAGAGCAGTTTTAGACAGATTCTTCTAAGTTGCATCAATATATAAAATATGCTCACAAGAATGAAATTGTTACCATGTAATGAGGGAGAATCTTAGGGGATTGAGCAATCAACATCAACTAAAAAAAATCTATTTTCAATTTGAGTGTTGGCTCAAACTCTTGACTTCCTAGGTGTGGAGGACATTCAAAATCAAATTCAAACTCCACTTGCCACAAGTTGTTGACCAACAATCCAAGCACTTGGAGAGAGGAGTTTGTGGAGTTAAGCTTGGAGAGAGTTACAAATTGCATTTGGCACCCTTATTTCCATGTCTTGATTCCCAATTGGTGCACCCATATGAAGGAATAATTGCAACTAAGAGAGAAGCTTGCATGTCATCTTTAGTCTTGCATGTCATAATTGCTAGATTGTTGGAGTCTTGTTTGAGTCTTGCATGTCAAATTTGACTCTTCTTGGAGGATGGTAGAACTCAAGAATTGTAATTGGAGTTCCACTCCTAACTGATCTCCTGGCATTGAAATTGGACACCAAATTGATGGAAGAGCTCCTACTGTCTCTTGATCTTTCTTGGAAACTCCTCCTTGGACATCTCATTTTAGTGCCACATCAGAGAAACTGATAAAAAGATGAATGAAGAACAAATTTTTGTTAACTTTTCATATTTTTTCTTGTATTTTGAAGGTGGGAGAAGGCCTTTGAAGATTTTATTTGTAGGTTGGGAGCTCAAGGGTGGCATTCTGGCTTATCTTAGAGATTTAATGTTGAGCTAGAGAGTCCAATTTCATTCATAGTTCCTGTAGATATTTCCATAATGTTGGTTTTTTGTCTTGTGTCCCTTGGGAAGGCTATAGATTTGTTTTAGATCAATTTTGAAAGGGGAGACACTACCCAAATTCTCCCATGAAAGTTTGATGTAATCATGGTCCATCTCTTTGAAATAAAAATCAACATATTTCCTCATGTATGGTGTTCAAAGTTGGTCTACAAAATCAACAAGTTTGAGAACCATTGAAATTTGATTGGTTCATGTTTTAAATAAGAAAATTAATGTATTGAAGAGGTGGTTATGGTCTATAGAAAGTAAGTAGAATGTTCTTGAATAGCCATTTAAATTGGATCCAATTTATAGCTTGATTGGGTTAAGTTTGAATAGCTAGTTTTCTAAATTTTCTTGCACAACCTTGATTTCTTGATCTTGTTTTGAAAATATATTTGTAGTCATTCCTTATACCCCACTATAAGTGTCTTGGTGAAGCTTCATTAGGTATTGTTGCAAGGAAAAGGTTGCTATTTAGTTAGTTGTCTGCCCTTGATTGCATCACTATTGCAAGAGATCCATGTGAGATTATCAAAATTAAGAAATTTTACTTTGGATACATTTATTAAGGACCCCAAAGAACCACCTAATGAGAGAAAAGATGATTTATGACATACAAAATTTTAAGGAATAAGAGGAATGAAAATGAAGAGAAAATACAAGAATTTGAAAGACCAAAGCAACCTACAAGGATTCAAAGTAAAAAAATAATCATGCCATCATTTTATGATCAAGGACTTAAAATGGTACAATCTACATGTGGTAAAACCTATCATTTTTTAGCATTAGGGCTTGGACATATTTTTGCCTAAAAAAGATTCTTGCGACCAAAACAATTCATGTGCTAAGAGAAAAAGAAAAGAATAATTGTATTGGAGATAACAAATACAAGTCTATTACATCTTCAAAGTGTGCTCAAAGTACATGGGTCCTAAAGAAAGACAAAAAACCAACAAGTTTAGAATCTACAAGTGTACTTGTCTTCAAGGAAAGATGAATAGAGGTTATGGAATACAAAACAGAAATGGCACCTTTCTAGCATATTTGTCAAAAGTACTACTCTACACAGGGATGAAGAGCTTCTACTACAAGGGAATTTGAAGATTCAATATAAGAACACTGGGATTAATAATTGAGATAAGGATAATCTTCTTGTGGAGGAAGATTCTTCCAACATATTTGGTTTAGATCTTTTACATTTGTTTTATTTTCTTTGCTTCTATGTTTGTGATGTTTTCATATTCTTAGTTAACACATGGATGACACAAAGACATCTTTAGTTGTGCATATTGGCAAAAGTGACTATGAACATGTGTTGTGTGGTTTATGTCACTTCTTTGCTTTTTTTTAATGTGTCTTCTTTCATGTTTTCTCTATGGATTTGGGATGATGCCAAGTTATGGGGTGTTTGGAAACCACTCTCATCATGTTGACCAAAAATATAGCTTGGTTTTATTTTTTGGTTTTCCTTTGGCCTTTTTGATTCGACCATATATTTTGTGCTCCTTTCTCATGTCTTTTATTGTCTTTTGACATTGTTTGGCTTGTGCTTTGCTTAGTGTACTTTCATTCTTAATTCACCTTTTATATGTTCTTTTTAGCATTTGGGATTTTGATCATGTCTTGTGTGTTGTGTCTTAGCTACTTATATGTTCTCACATGTCACTCTTGTCTATGAAATGCTATGTTCCCTCACTTGGGGCATTTCTCTTTATGCTACTTGATTTCTTTAATTATGTTCACTTTGATATACCATTACACTTTATGCTATTGTCTCACATCATCATGCATATTTTGTCTTACTTACTTACATGTTTACGTCTAGCACATTGGCTATTATTACTTGCTCTTTGTCCTCACACTTGGGTGGAAAATTGGGAGGTAACTTTTTACCTCGTATTACACGATCATTGATTATCACATTTCGATACATTATTTGATAATTGCCACATGATCAATACTATCTATGACACTATTACATGTTTTTGTAGCTTACATGGATATATTTTTGACATTTTAATTGTTCTTTGATCCTGAAATCCATTGCATCACTATATATGCAATCCATTTTGGGGGAGGGAGGAAGGGAATATTATCAAGAGCATTCTTTCATGATTATGGTTACAATGGATCTCTAGGGGTCCTACACTACACACTCATTGTTATAATGGCTAATCATGTGTCCGACATCGAGCTTGTATGGTTACAATGGCATGTTAGAAGTTCTACACCATCTTTTGGTGTTTGGGAGCATGGATAAATGGTCCACTTAGGGATTTTACACCTTCCTTGGTTGCAATGGTCCATTTAGGAACCCTACACCTATCTCTCTAACTTTATCTCTTTTGGGTTATAGTGTTTCATTTAGGGGTCCTACACCTCTTTTATTTACACTTTTTGTTTTTACGATTACTA
This sequence comes from Cunninghamia lanceolata, assembly GCA_027924645.1. Taxonomy (NCBI): domain Eukaryota; kingdom Viridiplantae; phylum Streptophyta; class Pinopsida; order Cupressales; family Cupressaceae; genus Cunninghamia; species Cunninghamia lanceolata. The sequence goes on from BSBN01000317.1 coordinate 5,589,668, forward strand.
AGTAGTAGTTGCTCATGCTTATTTCAATATTTTTATTACATATTACTATTGAAAATTTGTGTATGTAGGTCTAAGGATGGAGCTATCATGGCATGGAGTGTGAACAAATCATCATCCATATTCATATCCTTTTTACATGTGTTTGTCATTTATTTTCATGTTGGATGCTTGTTTACTTTAACATGCATGATTCATGGTAGTTCACATGAATTCAAAGTGAGGGAAAAATGTAGAGGTGATAAGTGTATCACTCGCACTTTCCCCATTCATCTTGAAATCTCTTTGATCCTTTTTCCCCTGGTGCAATAGTCTAGCGCTCAAATGACAACTTTCTATGTAAGAGTTGGAATTCGACTTGAATTTGAATTAAACATGAATCATATGCCCTAGTGGATGTAGATCCCATCCTTACTCTAGCCATTCTCCATCCTATGTCTCATGCAACCTTGAACCTAGTTAGGATTGTTGGTGTGGACTTAATCCCCCCAAAACTCAAAATTAATTATGGGCCCAAGCCAACTTTACTCCAACTAGTGTTACTTGCCAACTGAAGTGTAAAATATTCAAATTTGAATCCTAGGGTGTTGTATAAAAGAACAAATCCCTACATGATTTAGATCATTGATCACATTTCAATAGAATTCAATCACAACAAGAGAATTCACATCTAGAGCATTACATCAACATCTTCATCCATAAGAATAGATACCTAGGCATTTGCATTCTACTTGGTAGGTCTTTGAACTTGTTCAAACACTGTTGAATCAGTCTAACTAACATCAAGACAAGATAGATTCAATCACTCTTGAATTAGTCTAACATGGTCTAACTTCTATTAAGACAATACATAAGTTCCCATTGTTGATAACAACCTCTACCTATGCTCTTTAATACCACCTAGTCTAGATACATAGGGGCAAATATTTTTGTAAAGACCAAAAGTGATTTGATTCCCACATTGAACTAGGGGGATGATCCTACAAATTATCTAGCAATGCAACAAGACCATAGAATATATTAAGGAGAACACATGCAAACCATAAAACACTTCGATGTGGAAGACTTATGGTAGATATGCCACTTCTATTCAAATCAAACATGATAACTATATAAAGGTAAGATGAGAGTCTCTTATGCCTCTTCTTTACACAATGTGCAACATTGCTATTATACAAGTAGTCTATCAACTAGGTTCCACAAATATGCTGATGAGTGTCACATGTGATTTCTGCACTAATTATGTAGATAGGGTGACGATAGATGTCAAACTCACATGGTGTTAGTTGTACCATAGTGAAATATGACACATATGCAACTATGTGTCAAATGTATATGGTGTTGGCTGGGCGATCATGTTTTGTGACACTGAGTCTACCAAGTGGTACACACGTATAGAAGCATAACATATGGATTTTGATTCTCTATGTGTGACACAAGTAAGGTTTGACTAGACACCAACATGTGTAGGGCCACAAGATGCACATGAGAAGTGATGTGTGGTAGTGTGCAAGAAATATACACATATGTGCAAGGATAGTGTTGCACATGGATGTACGAGTAATACATCACACATGTTGAGTTAAGAAAAGTGTAGAGATGATGGCACTGAAGAGGATGTACCAAACTATGATTAGATCATTTGTCCCCCCTTGAGGAGCATTCGTCCCCCTTGAGTAAGTTAAGAAAATCACATGTACAATTATTGAAGAGTATATCACTTAGCCTGATCTATATACTTCCTAGTCTTGACAACCTAAAAGAGTTGATGAGTGTCATGGTGAGTACAAGTGGTAATGGTGTTGATAATATCATCCCTTATGGCTGGTTATGAATATGTTTAGTCCAATTCTATAGGATGTTGGACAATCATGGGCTCAAGTAGAGGGGGAAAATATATCTTAAGAAGTTCCACATTGAATAATGGGTGCAAGGCCAAGTATCATGAAAGGTTGAGAATGAAGGAATTCCCACTAGTTGCACAAAGGTTGGTGTAAAGACCATAGCCTGGAGGCTTGATATTTTGGTGCGCCCCCTCAAAGTGTTCTTTTTAAAGATGGAAATAGACTTTGTTAGCTACTTGAAATGTGTAAGGCATGAATTGAGTGTTGTGGTGCTCGTTTTAATTCTTCCTTGATGTGCTATAGAAACTTTTTTGCCTTGTCAACTTCCCATTCTTTTGTGCATGTCTTTGTTGTGGAGGAAGTGCTAGGATAAGTTGAGCAGTGCTATAACTGGGAACCCAAGACATGTTTAGAAAGGACTATGCTTTGTAAAATTCTGAAGACCTATATTGTAGGCATGCTGGATGTAAAGGATGTCAATCATCCTAAGTGTGTGAGTGTACACTGTTGTAGATGCATGAGATTAAAGTTGACCACATCTACTTGGCTGTCTATTTGTGGATGGAAAGATGTAGACTAATCCAGTTGCATATTTAATATGGTCCAAAACGTATTCTAGAAATGATTAACAAACCATGGTTTGTGGTTAGGAATGATGGATGTTGGTAACCGAAAGTGGACCCAAACATGGGTGAAGAACAGACATATGACATTGACTATGGTAAGATTCTTCTTGCAGGCAATTATGATGGCCATATTAAAGAATCTATCTGCCATAATGAACACCAAATAATTTTGATGCTTTGTTTTAGGTAGTCTGTTTAAGAAACCCATGCTAATGGATTTCCATGGCCATGTTGAAACCAAGATAGGGGTGTAAAGTCCATGATTCTTATTTTGTAGGCCGAGCAATGCTGTAAGGAATGCAAAACTTGATGTTGTGGTCAATTCCTGCACACATGTGAGGCTAGTAGAAGTATTGCTGAAGTGCTACCAATGTCTTGGTAATGCTAAAGTGTGCAACTATTTTGGTATATAGTGGACCTTCCATATGAGTCTCTAGCATGGCATGCCATCTAGAACATAGAGATGTCCAAGCTTGTAGAGAAGCTTGTCAAGTTTGTAGAACTCACAAACCTATTTTCCTTGCAAGAGCTTGATGTAGGTTTGTGTGAACTCTACATTTTCTAGGTACAATGACTCGTAGTTAGAGAAGTTATGGCCACACAAGTCAAACACTATTATGAATGCATGAACAAGTAGTTGTCTAAGGTGGTTGATTGACATAGTTGACTACATTGTTGTCTTTTCCCTTCTTATGCTTGATAACTAGATGGAACTACTAGAAGCATGCCAACAATTTCATATGGCACACATTTCTAGTTTTCTTTAAGTATGCAAGAATTGAAGCAACTTACAATTAGAATGGATGATTGTCTCCTTTCCTAAGATGTAGTGTTGCCATTTCTTGATTGGTTTTAATGGAATACAAGTCCTTTTCATATGTGGAGTAGCATCAAACTCTATCTCTAAAAGTCTTTGAGTTATACATGACTGGATGCCCATCCTGTGTGATTACAACATTGAGTGCATAGTTAGAGGCATCAATCCAAATTTCAAAGGGATGCATATTGTTTGGCATTATGAGAACAATTACTACATAGAGGCATTGGTTAAGTTCCTTAAAAGCACATAACTATGTAGGTGTCCATGAGAATGGTGTCTTGATGTGCATGATCTAGTTGAGTGTAGGTAATATGCAAGAAGCCAAGTAGAAACCTACGATAAAATGTATTAAGTTCAAGAAATCTATGCAATTCAGTGAGGCTCTATAGCATTGGTCAATCCTAGATTGCTTTGATTTTTTATGGTCTACATGTTTACTAGATTAGTTGATTATGTAGCCTAAGTACTAGATCTGTGGTACCAAAAGTGCTTTACTGAGGTTGGCTTGCAACTTGTTTAGTGTGCCCAACATGAATGAGACTTGCCATACATGCGCTATTGGAGTCCTATTATAGATGAGGATGTCAATCAAGTAGATGATGATGAAATATTTAGTGAAGGGTTGTAGGATGTTGTTCATCAGGTGTATGAATGTGGTTAGAGCATTGGTTAAGTTGAAGGGCATAACCATTTACTCATATAGTCCTTCATGAGTTTTGAAAGTCATTTCTCAAATATCTTTAGTTTGAACTAATACTTTGTCATGTCCCCTTTTCTAAATAATTGAGCTAAGGAAATAATTAAAAATAATAACTTAAGTTGTCAAAGCAACTTTATTTTATAACATTGTAAAAATGGCGACTTATGTATTAGTATTAAAAGAAGGGCCCACTATAATGTTAAAAAAGTGTTTTTGAAAGAGGGCCTAATGTAAATTAAAAAGTGTTGCTAGGAAATAGGGGCTAATGGTGTTTGTAGACACTTCTAGGAGGCAGAAAAAAGAATTAGAAATTAGAAAAAATGGATTATAAAAGGAGCTGGGCTAAGAAGAAATCATCCATTGTATTGTTGTCTAAACCCCTTTTTCTGAAGATCAAACCCTTTGTGTTCATCTTTTTCGATTGAGGACAAAAGACCTCTTGGTATTGGGATTTGGAGGATGAAAACCCTCTATATTTCCTTAGTTGGGTTGGAGGACAAAAACCCTCTAATTCATCTAAGTAATTCCATCCAAAGATTACCATTGTGCTGAAGATTGCAGATTTTCCAATCCAATCTAGATCTTAAGTTATGCTGAAGATTTCTAGATTTTATTGTGGATTGTGGTTTTCTCGTTGATAAATATTTCCATATTTTAAGGAGTTTCAATATTATATCATTTTATATGTTGGGAAGGATTCAATAATATTCCAGATTTATTTGTGAAGGTTTTAATAATAAATCAATGTTATTTTGCTACATATTGTTTGTTGTGAGCTTGCTGTACACTTCTGGGTAAATTGCATCACTTGGGGATTGTTGTTTTTAACAACATATCATCCAAGTCACTAGAAGAAACGTGTCGTATAGAATTAGGAGGGAATTGTAACCGACCGTAGCATATTCCTTGGGGATTGTAGCTTGTTTGTGGCTATTGTAATACACTTGTGTACTGTAGTAGCCATCCACACCATATTTTGAGTGAGTCAGCTGTACACAAGACTTGCTGTACAGGTACACAAGCGTAGAGTTATTCTTCAAATGATTTCGTACCATCTGTATTTCTTAATCACAACTTGGGTAGTGGCCTATAGCACATGGTAAATTTTTATACATGTCAGCTACTGAACCATCAATTATAGCATTAAATAGAGGTCTTCCATACACATTTAGAGTGCTATTCCAGATCTATATGCTACTTGATGAATTGCAGCATTCTTTATAAGGTATTAGCTATCGTTTAGAGACTACCATACACTTTTTTGGGTGTCATACATACTATTGTAGACTTATCTTCAACTCCAACTTGTTTTATCATGCATGTTGTTCCTCAGTTGCAAAACTTGTGAATTGTCCACAACTGCTATAATCATATCCAAGTATTTGTGGGCATGTCGGGAATTACTGTGTATAGATTGGAACAGTAATATATTTATCAAAAGGGTAATATATATATTAAAAGGGTTTTTGTAGATTACAATTTAGAATTGTATGTTTCCATCTTGTGTGTGGTTTACTTCCATAACTAATATTAATTTTGGTAGTGGTTGTTGGAGGGCATAGCCGTCAAGATGCACATATCTTTAAGATTTTTTATTGCATTCATTACTGGTTGTGTAGCTTGCTGTTAGCAAGCATAATTAATTTACTATTCTAGTCACTGTATGCTCTCACCCTACCCATTCTAGGATCTCAGTGATATAAGGTGCTAGAATTCATGCATTAATATTGAGAAATTATCAAGGATCAAGAATTTTCATTTCGGGACGTTACATACCCAATGATATACTGATTTAAGGTTAATTTTGGTGAAGTACTCCACACCTCAAATTCTATTAAGCAACTTGTCAATGTGTGGTAAAGGATATCTATTTTTCACCATGATATCATTGTATACAATAGTCAATGCATAGGCATTCGGTGTCATCCTTCATAGGTGCAAGAACTATTGGGATACCACATGGAAAAGATATAGGTTAGGTCCTACCTTAATCAAGTAGCTCTTAGATTTGGTGCTAAACATCATCACTCTCCCAAGGATACCTATGATAGAGTGAGCTATTAGGGAGAGGATATCTAGGAACCAAATTAATTTTGTGTTCTATCCTTGTGTTAGAAAACCTTTGTGATCTATAGAGACCTCTTGATACCACCACAATACCTTAAATCAAGCATCTATTATTTCTATAGAGTGAGTACGTGAGTGCACACTACTAGTGCTCATGTGATTTCTTGCATGGGTGCCTCTGGGAAAACCATGAGTAGCACAAATTTTTACATGTGGGTAATGATCTTGCAACACTGTTAAAGAGACACCAAAGCTAGTTTAGCTTATGATTTATGTTCCTGGAGGTTGAATTACCATCTACAAATGTGTATTATCCACTATTATGATTTGGAATGGTATATTCTATCCTAATCATACACATATGGTCTTCCAAGTATTATATCACATACTTTAGAGATGCAATGCCACATGTGATAGATTGCTACATGGATTAACTACATGCTTGAAAGTGCATTATCTAGTTATCTGATTGTCCTTACTATGCTAAAACCATCCTAGAAAGTAGGGTCTTAGATTTGTGATGGTAGAGAGACCTAGATGCCAAGATACATCATGTATGATGATCTTCTTTTGACTACCACTATTGATGATAATGTGGACATGTTTGTTGATCCAATATTTTGTGTGGAAGAGATGCTTTGATCCCATGAATTATTAGTGGTCATAACACTAGTGTTGAGGCATTGTGCCTCTTGCTCATGTAGCATCATAAATTGTGTACTCTCACAATTTCATGCTATACTCGAAGTCCACTTTAATGTCCACTCCCCTAGCATGGTTTTAGGATAATTTCCTAGCCTTAACCTTACTCTCAACCCACAATGGTGCTTCTTAGTGTTTCTTTAACATTTTTGCTTATCCTAGCCAAAAACCATAAAAGTGCATTAACCTTGTAGTGCCCCAAGTTATCTGGACTTTCGAAGAATTGAAGTTGCTTGGATGCCAGCGCTTGGCGCAAATGTCTGCATGGTGTGCTGATGTCTTGCAAGTGTCTATTTGTTCATCAACCATTTTAGAAGTTGCATTTTAACTTGTGTGGCACTTTGGGATTTTCTTGATGCTTATCCGCACCCAAACGACTCCTTTCCAAGATTTTCCCTCTTGCCTTTTCTATAAAACCCCCTCAATTTGACATTTGAAAATGATATGGAATTGACATGTTAGATAAGCTTTGTCAAAATCAATACTCACAATTATCATAATCTTTCTTTTGCTTACTCCATTGCTCTATTGTGCTCATTGTTTGCTTGAGATCATTACAAGTATTAGATTCATGTGATTATACTTCAGTTTCCTTATATTCGAGCCGAAAGGTTCTCGTTTGAGATCGCCGCCCTTCTGAGTAGCCTTCACTTTGTTCCTTGAAGTTATAACCTCCCAACAAGTCCCTCGTAATTTTTCTCCTTGTCTTTGTTGATCCATTTAGATTGTATTATCTTTGTGGGTTGATTCTCATTTCCTACTTGCTCATATTTAGAATGATCATTACATCTCATCTCCTTGATTAGATTAATCATATTTTGTTTATATATCTCATCAATCTTTCTTGTCACTACTCATAACAATTCTAGATACACTTAGAATTAGAGAACACATTTTATTTATCAATCAATCAATATATTTGGCTGTCATTGAGGTGGAAACACTAAAAATGGGGCTTGACCTAGGAAAGATCTTATACAACCCAACCCTCTCTTTCGTTGTTGCGATGCAAGTTGCGTGAGGAAGGATTTCTAGTGCTTGATCATTTTCTTTCTTCTTCCCCTTTTCTCATCATTTCCTTTATTTCATTTTTGTGTTGTTTCTAGTTATTTCTATCATCTTCGATAGTCTGCGTAATATCTATTGGATTATGTGTCTACAAGTAATTATTGAAGCTCGTGCAGGTCTAAGATTTTTGTTTTCTGTGCCATACGAACTACAATGCGATGCACAGATGTCCCCGTGGTGTGCTATCATCCTAGGCAATGAGGTTGTCCACCTAGTGCCAAGTTCTCTATATTTTGTATTTCTATTTATGTATTCCTTTTTGTAAGTTATTTTATTGGTTTCTGTATTTTTCCAATTTTTTCCATTGTTGTTAGTTTTAGTTAGTCATAGTTAATTATTTTTCAATCTAGTAGCAACAAAGGGATTTATCCCAGACCTTCTCACTCTTGCGGATTGGATAGTAGTGAGATATACGTCTTCGTTGGCTAGTATCCTAATGTTTAGATAGAAGATTATTTTGATTATAAATAATTTAGTTAGAATCAATTTTCATCTAAAACATTTTAATGAACCTGACATTTCTTAGTACACTTACAACCTACAAAGAAAAAACATTTTTATTTCTCTTTAACACAAACTTCTCTCTTTCATTTCTACAAACAATTCTCTTTCTTCTGATCTTTGAATCTCTGAGTACTTGTGTGTTGCAGATCTCTTACTAGTTTATGAGCTTCACGACCCAGTGCTTCAACTCTGACTTTACTGTCTGTAGAAGTTTAAGTGGCTTCTCGTGCTATTGGTATCTGTAGCTCCACTCACCCAGAAAATGATATCTTTAACTTCTCAACGGGTAATTCATGAGTGCAATCACCTATCTTTTCTTTTTCCAACACAACTACAATCCGTGGCCTACAACCTTTTAGAGAGCCTTTTGACCCATACACATTTGTGTCTTGCGTTCCCCAAGCCTAGATCAAAATGTTGGACAGTTATTTGGCCTACTATAAGGATTATCTAGGTATGGAGCACCTAGCTAATGATGTTGTCCCTCTCCTTGAGGCCCTCTCAAAATTGTTGATCAATGATCTACATAGTGTGGATCTTCTATGTGGTCTGGCTCACATAATGAACAACAATTTCCCAATGTTAGCTAGCTACGCATAAGTAATCAACAATTCACACTCCAATACATTGAAAACTCAGTTATCGATGCCTATGCTGACTTCTGCTACATGTACATTCACTTCTTTTCACATTTCTACAAGCACAACACACTCATTGAATGTCAACACAAATTCTAGGGGAATGGGTGGGAACCCGATAAATCAATACAGGTTTATTCCCGTACATCTTCTTTACCATTTACTTTTCCTAGTGCCAACCTCAGAGTCTCCCAATAGCCTAGTAACTCAATTCCATTAGCCACACAAGTTCAAGCCACACAATCACAGTCTATTCATACCATTGATCCTGTCATTACCCAACTTATCTAGAACATAAAATCCCTTCAACAACAATTAGCCAATATGTCCACATCCACATCCCAACCAACAATCCTCTCATATTACATTAGAAATCCTATATCTTTAGCCATTTTTGCTTCCCCTCTTCTCCAAAACTTTGAGGATCCACATTTAAAAAAATATAATGGTAAAGGAGATCCACAGAATCACGTCTTGACATTCATAGCATTATGCAATGATTTTATCTTTCAAGAATTTCTTCTAGCAAAGCTTTTCCTGCTATCTAACAAAGATACCATGTTAGACTGGTTTGCTCTCTTCTTGATCATTCTATTAATTCTTTTCAACAACTTATAAATCAATTTCTCTAACACTTCCAAGAAAACATTAGACTGTAGGTCACATTTACTGACCTCATCCACTGTAGGTAGGGAGTGCAGGAGAAAGTTACTAATTTCATCAGCCATTATCAGGCCTTATTCTTACAGATTCCTTATGCACTTCCAGATTCTGATGTGCAACGGGTTTTCATTAGAAACCTATAGCCTTAAATCTGGGATAAGATTCTACTGATGTGTTACCCTTCATTTACGCATCTGTGCATAATGCTCCATGACTACCAGCAATCGGTCAACTAGTATGAAGGATCTTCCTCATAGGCTCCCATTGGATAGCCTGATGCCTCGTCATAATTTCAAAATTACAAGAAAAATAAAAAATTCATCAAAATCAATTCTTCAAACAATATTCGACAAGTAGCAGCCACTGCACTGACCCAAAGCACTATGGCCCTCTCTTCTCAAAATAAACCCAGGACTTGACAATTCACTCCCTTATCCAAATATATCTATACCATAATGCAACAACTTCTTAATAACAACCTTATCTAGTTGCCACCAATCTGTCCTACCGATACAACCAAAACCTTGCTGCCTTCTTATGACCTGAAGGCCTTCTACCAATTCCACAAGGTGCCTAGCCATGAAATAGAGAGATGTATGCATCTTAAACATCATGTTTAAGACCTCATCGACCAAAACATCATCCAAGTCTCTAGTGTGAATGACAAAGATAACAAATCTTTTGCTTTGCCCTACCAAAACCTACAAATTTACACAAATCCATTGCCATGTCACCTATTTGGCCAAGATGATTACAATGGTGGATGATTTCCCTCACCCTAGTTGAGTGCTCTCTATTCCTGAGGTAGTAATCTCCTTCACACCCACAGATGCACCCATGCATATCTATGAAGGACCTCTTTACATCACCGCTTTGGTTAATGAAAATTCCACCAAGGGTGTATAAATTGACCCTGTGTGTATGGTGAACATAATTATGAAGGAATTTCTATACGTGCATGAACTCTATTAGGATAAATATTAGAAACAGGAAGTCTAGATATGGTTGCATTATGGGTCTTCTTGCCAAACCATGGGTTCGCTTAGCCTTTCTATCTAGGTTGGACAAAAAACCCTGGACATTTCTTTTTCCATCATCCCTATCTTAGACCAATTTCATGAGATGTTGGGCCCTCTGTGGCTCTCTTCCATGAGAATGGTCCCCTCTGTGATTCATAAGTGCTTGAAATTCCCTCATTATGGTCAGGTTCACATTATATATCATAGTGGGTTCAAACCACTCGCATTCTAAGGTAATTTATCCTTGGATTACTTTTGGCCAATCTCAACTAAGCCATTGGTGATCACGTAATGATTTCTTGTTTCTTTCATATTAGAAGTTCAAAGAAAATTGCATAGCTCAATTGTCCATTGGTTACTCCTCCTCAACCCCACTGACTGCTACACTTACGATCCCTCGATATCCAACAAACATCTCTGTCCCTCCTCCTACCCCACAGGAAGAGAAGGGAAGACAACCTGAATCAAGTGACCTTCCCCATCCCTAAGTGTTTTGGATATATGCGGAAGTCCTACCTCTGGTGTCTTAACCAAGACCTAGAGGTACGTGACTAGTACAACCCATACCTCCCTAGCCTTCAGTGACTACTCCTATTCCTCCTACCTCTCCAAGAACTTGAGGAAAACAACCTTTGTTATAGTACCCCTCCCTTTAGTCTCCCAATCTTCAGTGGTGGCCTCTATTACTCCAACCCCTCTAGTGGCTTAAGGAAGGTAGCTCGCATTGAGAGACCCTCCTTTGATAGTACCTCAACCTTTGGTGCCTCCTTCAGTTCCTCCTCCCACTCCTAGAGTGATGGAAGAAAAGGAGCCCATGTTGGGAGAATCCCTAGTTCTTCCTACTGACACTTTGACTTGCATTCGATGTAATCAACTTGCGAGAGATTACAAGCATCTCTAACATGCTACAAATCATGAGCGTGTATCAAGAGATTAATCCCTTCCCACACATTCTTATCCTATGCAGCCGACCCCATATTTGGCTCCACCTTTGTGGTTTTATGCTCTTTCTCCTTTGCATGATTCCTTTCTATCACCCACACCCGTCTCTCCACCAATTGAGAGTGATGAATGTAACCCTAATTAGGTTCAAGTAGTCCTCTCTCGCTCTATGGAGAGCCCCATCCTTTCATCCATCCATGACATGCCACCCTTTGATGAACCCTTGAATCTGCCCAATGTCAACATTATCTCCAGTGCCACTTTATCATAGTTAGTTCCATTCTAGCATATCTGACATTAGGTGTTCCCTGATATCCTGCGTCCTGCCACCATTGATATAAGCATTCCATGCCCGCTGCCAAAATAAAAGTGTGAACACTATCCCACTCTACCCTACTGCAAGAAAAAGCGCATGACTCCCGCCTTCTTTGAGTCATTCTACATCGTCTATTCTAGTTGTGGAGACCTCTTCTCCACCAGTGGTCACTAGTGCTCACATTCACGCTGTTAGCACTGATCGACCCAATATTGTTATCTATTCTGAAAGTGATTCAGATCACTCTTCCTCTAAAGAAGATCTATTTGCATCTTTGGAAGAGACATAATCTTTATCCTCGATCTTCACAAGATCGATGGACCTCACCTTTGGTGAGGTGCGTGAGGATCCTCCATTAGTTGCTGATCCTCTACCTTTTAAACTAGGCATAGTACCAAGTACTGCCCTTGATGTGGTCCCTCTAGTAGCCTGTCCATTCCGTATATGATGAGCAAGATTGGCAGGTAGATGACTTGCTAGAGCCTGACCCTTGAGAGCAATACCTTTGTTCCATATGTTATTATTCGTAGTGTGCTTATATGTTTTGTAATACATGTGCTTTCTACATGATATGTATGTTTTTTATCTTTCCCTAGAGGACCCTTGATGCCCTTGTAGGCACATGGATACATGAGGAACGAAACTGATGTGACATTCCTCTATATGTTTCTATATTCTTCTATATGTCATACTTGATTTTTCTACATTTTGGGGATGATGCAAAGTGTTGGATGATTTAGCATCCTTCCATGTTGACCCAAAATTTTTACTTTGTCTTCATGTGACCTTCTTCCTTTGTATTCACAGTTATATGTGTCTAGGGAGATGATGACAATTCCATATTATACTTCCATAATTATTCTACTCCTATATATAATGCTGACTCCAAAGCATGTAGATCTCTTTGTGATTTATTGCGATGTTGCTTATTTTTATGTGACACCTTGTTGCATTGCTCGATGTCATGCCATGCTTACACAAGCCATTGTGTATCATGCCTGCAACATTTCCTTGGTTTTCCTTCTTGGGGGTAGCTTTTTCATGACGTAGCTCTCTAGAACATATCCTCTAGGCATATGCTTCCTAAAAGCTCTCATGCCTTTTCCCCTCTTTTTACCTTAACATTAATTGCTCCTCTATGGAATATGTAATTATTTTAAGATGGGGGCATATATTTTCTATCTTTCACACTTGTTCACACACCACACCAATGGTATGATCCCTACAACATTTTTGTAGCATTTGTGGTCCTTACCACCTTTATCTAAATTACCTTGCCATGCTAGCCATGAAATCTTTGATACTATTTGACATGTAGCTCACCTAGCAAGGCAATGCTAGTTCGTGGTACTTCATTCGCTACCTTGTCAGCACTTCTCATAAGCCACCTAGTAACAAGATTTGCTAGCTCTAGTGACTTATAGAAGTTTTTTAGTATGGTTCCTAGCTCTTGTAGTGTGCTAGCACTAGAACCATACCTGGCATTTTCCTAGCAAATTGATGTTATAAATGCATTCCGTTTACTTTTCTGTATGTTTGTATGTGTTTGCTTAATCATTAGATCAATGTTTATTAGACCATATTATTTTCTAATTGCAAGGGCTTTGGGAAATCATATTTGGTCTAATCCTCCTTTTCATTATTTTTATATATACACGTGTCTCTGGCATTTGTTTCATGTGTAGATTTTTGGCCTAACATTGTGATTTTTGCAAAATCCTAAGTTGGGGGCTTCATATCTCGCACTTAGAGATATTCTACATCCTCTACAGTATCTTTGGGTAAAAAATTTGCTTTCACATTATTTCCTTTATTACTTTAGGTTGCATATGCACATAGTGTCATACCCCTGTTAAAGTGGGGGCTAAATGTAGCGTCATAAATTGTGTATTCTCACAATTTCATGCTATATTTGGAGTCCACTTTAATATCCACTTCCCTAGTGTGTTTTTAGGATCATCCTTAACCTTACCCTCAACCCACAATGGTGCTTAGTAGTGTTGCTTTAACTTTTTTTCTTATCCTAGCCAAAAACCATAAAAGTGCATTAACCTTGGTAGTGCCCCAAGTTATCTGGACTTTCCAAGAACTGAAGTTGCTTGGATGCCAGTGCTTAGCGCAGATGTCTACATGGCACACTGACATCCCACAAGTGTATGTTTGTTCATCAACCATTTTTAGAAGTTACATTTTAACTTGCATGGCACCTTGAGCTTTTCTTGATGCTTATCTATGCCCAAATGGGTCCTTTCCCAATTTTTCCCTCTTTCCTTTTCTAAAAAACTCCCTTGATTTTTCATTAAAAAATGATATGGAATTGACATGTTAGTGAAGCTTTGTTGAAATCAATACTCACCATTATCATACTCTTGCTTTTGGTTACTCCATTTCTCTATTGTTCTCATTGTTTGCTTGAGATCATTGCAAGTGTTATATTCATGTGATTATACTTCAGTTTCCTTATATTCTTTGAAAGATTCTCATTTGAGATCGTTGCCCTTCTGAGAAGCCTTCACTTTGCTCCTCAAAGTGATAACCTCCCAACAAGGCCCTCATAATTTCTCTCGTTGTCTTTGTTAATCCATTTAGATTGTATTATCTTTGTGGGTTGATTCTCATTTTCCTACTTGCTCATTGAATAATCATTACATCTCATCACCTTGATTAGATTAGTCATATTTAATTTATATATCTCATCAATATTTCTTGTCACTAATCATAAAAATTCTAGATACAATTAGAATTAGAGCACACACTTTATTTATGAATCAATCAATATCTTTGGCTATCGTTGAGGTGGAAACACCAAAAATGGGGCTTGAATTAGGCAAGCTCCTATATAGACCAACCCTCTCTTTCATCATTGCGATTGTAGGTTGCACGAGGAAGGATTTTGAGTACATGAGCATTTGCTTTCTTCTTCCCCTTTCTCATCATTCCTTTGTTTCATTTTTGTATTATCATTTCTAGTTATTTCTATCATCTTCAATATTTTGTGTAATAATTATTAGATTCTGTGTCTACAGGTAATTCTTGAAACTTGTGCATGTATGAGATTCTAGTTTCTTGTGCCATACATATTATAAAGTGGTGCACATACATCCCCACAACACACTATTGTCCTAGACAGTGAGGCTGTTCGCTTGGTGCTAGATTCTGTGTGATTTTGCATTTCCATTTGTGTATTCCTTTCTGTAAGTTATTTTATCAGTTTCTATATTTGCCAACTTTTTTTCCATCGTTGTTAGTTTTAGTTAGTTATAGTTAATTAATTTTCATTCTAGTAGAAACAAAGGGATTTAGCTCAGACCTTCTTGCTCTTCTAGACTAGATAGTAGCGAGATATATGTCTTCATTGGCTAGTATCTTAATGTTTATATAAAAGATTATTCTGATTATAAATCATTTAGTAGAATCAATTTCCATCTAAAATAGATCAATATTCTCAATAGAGTGAGAATTTGATGTAGCTTGTGTGAATAGGGACTATTATGCACAATATTTAGTGTCACTATGAGAGTTTATGTGATGATGATGATGCCATATATCACCTTGTTATGACTTCTTATTCTTGTCTAAGCCTATGGAAGTTGAGGGAGATGTCTTAGAGCCTTGCACAATTATAGTGGAGTATTGTAGTGACTTTTGTATGGAAGAGTGTTGTCTTTCTGCCAAAGGCTTGTAGCAAGTTTCTTGTGCAGATTTGTTCATACATAGGAAATTATTTTGCTTAAGCTTCACATTGACCTCAATCTTGGATACATTGTGGGATGCTTGTTCCAAGGTGTCTAAGGTTAAGAACTCCATTTTGGCATGGATAAAAGTTGATAATTCATTGATGTATTTGAGCACTCAACCTTGCTAAAAAAATGTTCTCATAAAAGTACATGGAGAAGTTATAGTACTTAGTGTATTCTTACATAGATTGATTCTTTTACTGTATTTGTTGGAACTTCATGTATTCATACTAAACATTCTTGAGGGGGTGAAATTCCTCTTGTAGAGCACTGACAAAGTCTTCTAGGGCTAACATTATCTAGTTAACTTTGTTGCACCGAGTGTAGATGTGTTTATCACTAATTTGACATTGAGATGGGCAATTTCTACATTGTAAACACAATTTTCTTAGTGTTAGTAAAGTTGTTAATAGAGAAGTAAGCCTCAAGTTGTTGAATCGATACATCTAGTGCCAAGGCATAAATTTTACCTTTAAACATAAGAATATCTAGATTTTCTTAAACTTGGAAGGGATTGTGATGTTGCATGTGTTGCACAGGGTTTTGCGGTGCTAGTTCAAGGTAGTTTATGAAGTCCCATAACTATTTGAAGCATTCTTGGTGATATGTCTCCAAAGTATAGAGGCTCAAATTAGGATAAAAAAGTGCGAGTGAGTCACAAAACAAACCTACAATCCAAATCCAACCACTACCTTCGGTTTGAGCAAGAAAATGGAAGTGAAACAATAAATGCAAACACAAATACAAAGACAAAGCATTATACCTCCATTTTATTGTTGTAGATATGCTCCAAAAGATCAAATGTGATTGTTTTTATGTGATATGAAATGTGGGTGCTCAAGTGCTATGATATTGCCTAGTTAAACATGTAATTACTATGAAATTGGATGTCCAAATCCTTTGTGTGAGTCTCCTTAAATAGATTTTCCCAAGGGAGAATGTACAATTGAGATCGAAAGATGAAGATCAATGGTTAGGATTTGGCTTCATCAAGATATTAGCCTTTTGACAAGTGGAATGATGAGAGGCTTCCTACAAGATGGATGGCTAAGATTATCTTAAAATGTAGGGTGAGGTGAGATGAGGACATGTGGAAGAGAGAGAAGGAATGCAAATGGATGGTGGAGATGAAGGTAAAGAAGATCAAGGGTCAAGATTAACCCATGTGATATGCTCACACATGTGTGAGCAAGGAGTGAGGGTGAGGTGGAAGTCAAAGATGCTTCCAAGTTGTCATGCTCACACATGTGCGAGCAAGGAGTGGGGTGAGCTAGCATACTCATGCATCTGTGAGCAAGGAGTGGAGGTGGGAACATGTTAGGTGATAGATGGTTGAGATCTTGATCCATGTGGGTAAATTGAATGGTCATGCTTAAAATGGGAAGGATTGAGGATCATGTGGATTTTTTCTAATTAGAGAAAATGTTAATGGGGATTAATTAGTCCTAATCAATTAATCAATTATGGATTGATTAATTGATTAAATTGGGGGAATGGGGACTAAATCTATTAATTAAATTTGGTGTAATTAATTAGCCTTAGGAATGAGTTAGCAAACAATAATTAATTAATTGCTTAATAATTAATTAATTATGGGAAAATGGATTAAATGTAGGAATAATTAGTTAAATTAATTAAATAATTATTCATTTAATTAATTTGTGGGGAAAACATGTTAAATCAATTAACTAATTATTTGATTAATTAATTTAGGGAAAATGGAAGGATGGATGTTAGTGACGTAATTAAGGTGTCTACATTTTCCCCCTCTTTGAAATGACATTAAAATAATGTTGTTTCGAAGAAAAGAGAAAAAAGTGGGAAAATAAGTGTTAGTTAATAGACTGCCCCAGCCTTGTGGGAGGAATGTGGCCGAAAAGATAGAATAGGGATGCCCCCTCAAGAGAGTCAACATGATAAAAGGATCTTGGGGGGTCTCTTGATAGAAAAGGATTAGTTATGTGAGGAAAAAAGTGAACAAAAGAAAAGGAAAGGGTTAAAAGAGTGAAGAAAAAGGGATAAAAGGAAAAAAAGAGAGATAAAAAGTTTATTTTAACTTTTTTGAGTGGAGAGAAAATAATGTGGAAGAGAGAAAAGATGTAGAGGAGGAATATAGTGGAGTTTCAGGTGTAACACAGAGGCAAGCTGGTGTGGGAGTATCTACAGCCGGTGACACAAGGACCACTGGTGAGTCAAGTTGACTTATTGCATGAATTTAAAAGTTTGATTAGGTCAATGCAATTAGTTTTATGATGGGATATTGGAGGGAGGGTTGGACAAAAAAAGATCGAGAGGGGGGGGTGGGAGAAAAAAGAAAAAAAAGAAAAAAAGAAAATAAAAATTAAAACAAAAAAGAAAATGGGGGTGGGAGGGCTTTGGAAGAGGTGAAGGAGGGTTTGGTGAAGGTGAAGGAGGGCAAGGGTGACACGGCCTACACCATCTCTATTGGGTGAAGGCATCTTGACCTAACTTGTTCCATCCCTGCCGAGGTAACGAAAGGACATGAGGGTAGGGTGGCATGCATTGTGGTGAGGGCAGTGTATGTCCCACCACCATCGTTGATGGTGCGACATGCATCGCCCCCATTGAGGCTAGGGTGATGCATGTTCATTCACCTCTATTCGTAGTGAGGGCATTAGTGGTGGAAACATGGCATGTGTTGTCTTTGACAAGGCGGGGGTGATGCATGCCTTGCCATGTCCGTTGTGGGTAGCTTGCGGTGGGGGCAACACACCACAAGCCACCTTTTCCCACAAAGGGATCTATGGTGGGTGTGGCATGTGGCATGCCACTCTAGCCTACAGAAGGGCAAGGACGAGATGGGGGTGGAGGTGGTAGAAAGGGTACCACCTCTGCTAGGGGGCTAGAGAGAGGGTGGGGGTGGTACAAAGAGTGTCGCATCCACAAGGGGACTAGAGAGGGGGTTGGAGTGGTGCAAAGAACATCTCGTCCATTGAGGGATAGAGAGGGGGTGGGGGTGACGTAAAGAGCACCACCTCCACTAGGGGAGAGAGGGGTAGTGGTGGCACAAAGAGAGCTATGCTTGTTGGGAGGCTAGAGGGGGGGGCAAAAAATGGTGAGAAGATGACAGGAGGGAGGGATTCTTGGGAGGATGAAAAATAATAGAAAACAAAAGTTGACAGGAGATGGGTGATATGGATGTAGGACTTATCGATGTTGATGACATGAGAGAGGCTCCTAGTGGTGCTAGGACTAGTGGAGGGCCTGAGAGAGGCAAAGAGGGAGTTCTTAGTGGTGGAAGGGTTATATGATATGGTGATGATGGAGGTGTGAGTGAATAGGGTGATTTTGGTTGCATTAATAGAGAGTTGGCACTCAACTCGATGAGTACATTTCACCCACTGACGACCTGAGAGATGACAGTGACATTGGAGGATGTATGGCACATCCTCTGGATACTGATAGCTAGGGAGATGGTGTATTGGTAGGATGAAGATGTGTAGGGTGCATTGGAGTGGCTATCAGGATAGAGAGACATCCCACTATGAGGGATAGGCTTGGACCTGGATAGGTGTTGGGCAGATGGGTCGATGGGTGAGTTGCCATTGGTGTTGTTAGGTCTTTTCGATGGCTGCTTGCTACCAAATAAGACAAGGAGGTTTTTCTGATGGGATTGGGGTCATGTGTGGTAGACATGCTGGAGGATGGCATAGTATTTGCATGGGGTCCCTGTGTACTAGCACAGTTGTACATATATCTCCCCTTAGGGGCTTATAGGTTAGGGCAGAGTATTGCATATATGACCTTACTATAGGTGTGGGAATGGGATCATATAGCAATATGGAAACTAAAGGGGGTGAGGTAGGAGAGACAACTATAGCATCTATTGTATATAGGTGGGCCCGAGGAGAGGGATTCAAGGAGAGACAGTTGGGAGAGATAGAGCACTACTACCATGTGCTAGATGAGTTGGGTTGACAAGATAATTTGTGGAGACCATATAGAGGGGTGGAGACATGAAAGGATGATGCAAGGCACCTAGGGATGGTACTATCCAAGTGCTATGTAGTGGGCTGATGAGGCTTCATTATTGAGAGGTATAGACCTGACAAGGTGTTATGACAGTTTGGGACAATGTAGGGGATATCTGGAGTGACTCATTGGTTTACACAAGTGTAGTGGGAGATAGGATTGTGGGGTAGGAAGGTGGGTCAGGTGGAGACAACAAAGAGTTGGAGGGGGTAGCCTATAGTGTCATGGGTGCCACAGGATGATGTGGAGGATACAAAAATGGTAGAAGGATGAGTCTTGGTGGGAAAGGAAGATATTGCTGAGATTGATGGTTTTGGCAACATGGTGGGTGGTGCGGTAGGAGCAGAGGTTATTGAGAGAGATAGTAGGAGAGTAGCGTGAGGAGGGACAATAGAGGCAAAGGTTATCAAAGGATAGGATGGTGCCGATGGAGGAGGATGCTCCAAAGGTAAAGATGAAGGACATGCATGTGAGTCTAGAGGAGGGAGGTGTGGGAAGAGTAGAAACATTAGGAGAAAGGGCCTCAGTGGTAGGGACATCGGGGGTAGAAGCCTCAAGATCAGGTGGGCTGAGTTGGGAGAGTTTAATGGTAGATATATTAGAACATGATGGGACTATAGCAAGATTGGAGAGGGAGAAAGATGAGATGAGATGGCATCTAGGGGTTGAGTGAGCAGAGGGTGAGATGGCACAAAGATAGTTAGCAAAGATATAATGAGAGTTACAAAAGAGTAGATTACAACCAGAGGGATTAGAGGGAGACATGTTACAACAACTGGTAGAGATATAGAAAGAGAGGGATGAGTGGAGGAAATAGGCTGAGATTGAGAGGGCATGAGGGGATGATCTATAGAGGAAGCTATCAGAGATGCATCATGAGGGAGAGAGAGGAGTGGAAGATATAGGAAGAGGTAGAAGGGAACAAGGGGATGAACTACAGGGGCATCCAACAAAGATACAACATGATGGGAAGGAGTGAAGGATACAAGTAGATGCAAAAATGTCTAGTTTGTAGGGATTAGTGGCTGCAACATGAGCAAAAGTCGATAGAGCTATGGTAGAGTCACAAACACTATGTGAGGATAAAGATGCAGTGATGAGGGTGCTAGATGGGCAGGGGATGAGATAAGTTTTTATGGAGCTAGACTCGATAGGTAGGAGGACAAAGCAGGCACTTAGAGAGGTGATCTTTTACAAGGATATATATCACTGAGTGGTGCAGATAGATTAGAGAGTCATCATTTGCAGAGGCATCGACTAGTTGGGGAGGGGCATCTAGGCAGGGCTGCCAGGGAGATCTCAGTCAGTGAGTAGGCTATCACGATCAGGGTCATTAGGCATGCCACCACCATCACCAGGACCATCTATGGGACATGAGTGGGAGATGAATAGGGGAAGCCACTCATGATTATAGGTCATAGAGATGGATGTATGATGAAGCAATGTGCCATTTTGTATGATGTATTGATAAGATAGCCATGTATGATGTATTTTGTACACACCATTATATATATATATATATATATATATATATATATATATATATATATATATATATATATATATATATTTGTGACATACAGATTGATGCAATGATGTTATGTTGATGTGATGTTAGATTAGGTGATGATTTGGTATGGGTGCAGATGTGTTTTGTAATGGCTATTTGTGATTATATATGTTTCATGTATGTTGCTTATTTTTGCACATGTTAGAATAGATGAGAAAATAGAGATGGATATATGATAGAAAATGAATGTGAGGAATGATAATAGAAATAGAATAGATGAAAATGTGGTAAGAAATGATAGAAATGTGGTAAAATGATATGATGTGATGAATTTTTGTGATGATGGGTACATGCTACAAAGACAATATCTGTGCAAAAGAGCAACCTAGATTTGTTGTAGCACTAACATTATACACCATGATATAAGGGATCATGATGATGGTGTGCCAAGAGCATATAGACATACACAATAAGATAGAATGCAAGTAGAATCATGTCCCAACAAATAGTGGTTCAAAATATGCCATAATATAATAGATTAAGATGATCATGGTGTTGTGAATTGTAGGACAAGATAACTAGGTGCATACAAACATAACAAGAACACACAAATAGAAAGAAAATGACTACAAATACAAGAGAACATAAAAAAGGGAGATTTCCCAATGATGCCACATTTGAAGCCAAGGGGAAATAATGGGATGGTGGATGCATGTGTTGGGGATAGGGGGGATGGGTGTGTTGAGTGATGGATAGTTTGGGGGTTTAGGTAGTGTAGGAGAGTTCCCAAAAAGGAGTAGTCATAAAGTGTGTTTCCCCAATAGGGTCATGACCATGGGGGGTAGGAAAGGGAAGTCGCTAGGGAAGGGTGAAAGGGGGAGGATAGGGTAAGGAAAAGTGGCTAGTGGATAGGTAATCATGCAAAGGTAGGTCTAGGTTCATGCCATGAGGGGAGAATGTGCTCGAGCTCCCTTTACCAAGCATGAGTCAACAAGGAGATGCCCCTAGTCGAGGGAAAGATGGATGCGTATGGGGGGAGTGTGATGGGGGAAGTGAAATTGTATGAGTGGAGGGGTATGTTGGTTGAACAATCTTGATGAAGGGCGAAGGGGGAATGATGTTTTGTGAAATTAGGGAGTGGGGATATGAAATATGAGTGAAGGGGGAGATGATAGGAGAAGGTGACTATTGTTGAGCGAATGACCCAAGGTTAGGAGGTGGATGAAGGAAGGGAACCATTGTAGGTGGAATGGAAGGGGATGAGTGCTCATAGATGAGGGAGGGATGATGCTACACATGACACTTAGTTTTTTATCATGGTACTTGCCCAAGGTGCCATAGAAATGGTTTTCACCATTGGATGAAATTATTTCTCATTACTTTTTTTATTTTTTGATAATTTTTTATTTTTTTGGATTTTTTGATAATATTTGGCAATGTGTGAAACCTCCTTGTAGACACCTAAAAATGACCATGTATTCACCATCATTTTTGACATAGTACTAACACCACCTTTCATCCTAACATGTCTTCTAAATTAATTAAATAATTTTATTATTTAATTAATTTATCCCTCTTTTATTAATCCATTTTTCCATATTAAATAAATAAATTTTATTTATTTATTTAATTACCATTTCCTCTTAAATTAATTAATAAATTCCATTTATTTAATTAATTTTTCATTTCTAACAACTTCCTCTCCATAAATTAATTAAATAATTTTACTATTTAATTAATTTACTCTATCACATGTCTCATCCTTATCACTTGCCACAAATATTAATGATTGATCCAAAATTAAATTCACTTTTCATATCAATCATCCATTATCATACTACTTCTTTTAATCTCAACCATTCACATAAAAGAATGCTCTAAAAAACCTTATCCATGTCCTATAATCCTCTCATTTAATCTTAGTCATTCATTTTATCTCTTAATCCTAGCCATCCATCCTATCACTCAACCTCCTATAAATTGAGCCTCTCACATCATTATTACAACACATGAGCCATATGAAAGTATATGTCGTTGAAATCATTATCATTATCATTTGCCTTCATTATTGCCATACATAGGTTATCCTGGATTTGTGAGCATTCCACATGCATTATATATCAAAAGAACAAAGCTAGTAGAGATAGGGTACACTCTACTCCGTTCTATCAAGTGTGAAGGGGTGATTGAAGGTGAAGGTATTGAGTTATATATTGCATTATCTTCCATTATTTACCTTGAGTCATTTTCCTTTCCACATCTTTGGCATGCCCGATGGGAACGTCCCTATACTAAGCATTTTTGGAAGAAATCCTATATTTTTCATTGCAAGTTATAGATTCATGCCTCTGACTGGTACAACACACATGTGCTTCCAATCAATGCACCTGCACTTGTAGGTAGTGTGCCTGCACTTGAAATCGATGCGCCTACATCATTTTTTGATGCACCTTAATCTGTTACTAACCTTTTTGTGTTTACAGATCCTTAACAAATCTTTTATGTTAATTTTTCTACAAGATATTATTTTTTGTGCATCTAACCTATGACTTGTTGATCACTCAATTATTAGTTTTGTAGGGTTTTATTATACTTTTCTTGTAGGTTTTGTCAAACATTGCCAGATCTGTGACCTTGTCTGAAAAAGTGTGCCTTTGTAGTGTTTGACCTTGATACAATCTAGTTTATCATTTCTAACAATTGGAGATATGTGGATCTATTTCTGTCAACTATTTTTTATTTTTTGTTAGTCCTATTTGTCTATTTTTGGCAGGTTTGAGATCACAGTCACACTTCCATGCCTACACCTCACATCCACATGCCTACGCTTCAGATTGTTGCGCTTTTAATTCACAAATCATCACCTGTGTGTTTGTAGTGCCGCACCCTTGTTAGTTTTCAATGTATCTTTGCCTCCTATCGCCACGCCTATGCTCTCTGTCAGTGCGCCTCTGTCTGACAGGTAAATCAGATATAATAGTATAGTTTTTTGATTTTTTCTTATCTTTGTTTCTGTGCTAGTGGCTACAATTCTATGCTTTTATCTAATTATCATTTTGTAGCTAACATTTTGGGTTTGTGGTGGCACTAACACATTTGTGCAACTTGTTCACGCTTGTCAAAGATGAAATCTGAAACTACTAATCTATTTCTTGTAGCTTTGTTGGTAGAAGACTTTGATCTTCCACTAAATTAGGCACTGAATTAGATTAGTGGGTTAATGAATATTGTTTTCCATGTTTTTGAAGTTGTGTGAAGGTGTATGCTTTCTCCTTGCACTTTGTGTGATCTTGGAGATCAAAAACCTCACATTTCTTCTCTTTGTTATTCTAAGATTTGCTTGGTTATGTGTATGCTCTCCCCTCATGCTTTGTGTGATCTTGGGGATCAAAAACACCAAGAATAATCTTTCCCTTAGGAGGCCTACCTTTATAGACACATCCACTCTAAAAGAGTGACCTTAACCACATGTTCTGGCAGGGTATATCAAAGGAGGGAGAATGAAAGTTGTATCTCAATCTAGTCATGTAGTCATTGGGATAACCTTGGGGCCTCGGGTAATTTCAAGAAAAAGGTGAAGTGACTTGTCACATCCCTTCAACGGGCTAGTGTTCACAGACTTGTGCCTCACTGTACCTTGTGTATATCAATGATGCCACTAGAAGCTTGCATAGCCTAGTTAAGAGCTTTCGACTATCCTATCTTGTGGTGCATTGCCGCAATAGGAGAAGTGCTTACATGTACCTCCATGTGTTGAGATAGAGCTTACTTTTGTAAAGGTTTATCCTCCAAGGTAAGGGATGTATGGTGGTACATGGCCATACATTACCTAGCTATCCAATTGCATGGTAGATGGTATTTAGGTGTCACATCCCAAATTTTGACTGTATTGTACTTTTTCCTTACACGTAATTAGTGGATGATTATGCACGGTTTAATGATTTGACATTTAGTGAAAATGTCAAGAAAAATCAATGATATCATGGGTTTATGTTTATATGATTAGAATTGACATGTGATTATTTGATGTCATGATTATTTATTCATAAGGATTATGAAATAACTAATGATACACTAATCCTAGTTTGGTGATTGCAAGTTGTATTCAGGAAACATGTTTTCCACCCTCTAAGAAAAGAGAGGGAGAGCATCATCGGAGAGAAGTGAATAGACGTATGGAAAGGAACAGGTTGTTGCCATCTTAGTCTTGTGCTTGTACATTTTTGTGAAACCTCATCAAGTTTGGTAAGTTGTGTTTGATCCAACTAGTCTAAGTTTGGTTTCGACTCGACAGTCGTCGATTTGTTGATGAGATCCACTAAGTTTATGTTTTTTCATAAACCTAGTCAAGAAGTTTGGCCGTCAACATGGAAATGGTCGATAGTCATTAGTCCTTGTTTGATATGAATATAGTTTATATTCAAGAGAAAATATTGTTAGTGGTTAAACTATTTCTTTATCGGTAAATTCCAATATGAATTCCATTATGATAACCTATTCATTTTGGTGTTTAGGTATGATTGAGAGGGGGAGAATACCTTGACCCCATTCTCATATCTTGTTGAATGATAAAAATAACATTGTAATACATTGTATACTCTAATATTATGTTGATATATATATATATATATATTTAAATATGATCTAAAAGTATAAGTTTATACTTGATAGACATTGGATTCTAAAAGGTACGTGGTCTAGTTGCATATTAAATGCTAATAGCTACATGACGTTATGGGTATATACTATTCATTCACTCCATGATGATTTGGAGGAGTGTTTGAACTGATTTCAAAGTGGTCTTTAATGACGATAAACCTCTTTTGTTTGCATGCTAGCAAAGCATTTTAATAGGCGTAGATTCTTCTTAAGACTCCGCGACATTGTGGAGAAGATAAGCCTTGTAAAGGCTATATCATTATTGGAATAGGGGCATGAGAGGGACGATTGGAGAGAGTTACTTCAACTCATGATAAAACTTAAGACTATGATAAAAACAATGAGCGTGATGGTGCAAAAATTTGTGGTTTAGTGAGGGGGAGACTCAATAGAGCTCCATTTTATTTTGTTGTAGACAGTTAGTTATGATGGGTAGACAATCCCCAGTGAGGCAATGAGGACAACGTAAAAGACTACAATTAGCTGCGATCACCAGAGAGAGGAATGAATATATGTTTAACTTCTTCAAGGTAAGGTTCATAAACTGAATGTTTGAATGTTAGGTTTATTTGAGAACAAAACTCATCATGTGAAAAGAAATACTCTTTTGTTTTCTTGAATCTTCCTTACTTGTTGCAATCATAGAGAATGATTGTTTCCAGCTTTCTGAATAATAGAGACAGCGAGATAGTTATAGATTATTATGGTTTTAGAATCCTACTAAACTCAACCAAAGACATAGAAGTCATTTGAACTAAGGAAAGTTGTTACAGTGATATTAAGATCAAAGTACATATGTCAACATAGAAACATAGGAACTAGAAGTAATACATTTCTTTCTAGAGGCAAATTACTACTTGAGTTTTGAGTCATTGAGTTGTGATAGTGAAGTGTCTTGATCAACAAATAAACTGCTCTAGATAAATAGAAGTTTTGCTTAGCCTTTAAAAGAAATCCTTTGGTAATAACTAAGGTCTAGTGAAAGGTACTCAATTTTACTTGCTCTTCATTTGTGAGCTCTTGGAAATGCTTATAGAAAACCAATTGAAAGAAAGGAATGAATGAAGAGTAGCTGAGGCCAACACTCTCCCCTTCTCTCTTGAAGATTGAGTCCTATCCCAATTTGACACAAGGTCAAGCTATTAATAGCGACCTATCGTTCACTGAACTTCTCCATCTCTCTAATCAGTAGAGGGCATCTATAATCTTGGCGGGTATAGTGAGAGTGAATGAATGACCTTTAGGTTATAGTTTGGTGGATTTAATTATGTTATTAGTGTTGTAACAACTAGTATCAATACTAGTGATGAGTGCCAAGTTGCACTCATGAAATACATCTTTTTGCCTCTCTTTTTCCCCTTTCTGGGTTCATCTTTCCTAGTGTCTGCACCCAAATAAGCTAGCAAGATCATTCTATTTTATGATTAATTGAGATAGATTACTTAAGATTAGAATTTCTGATTGAGTGACTAATGTGCATGGAATTGATGGAAAAATGCAAAAACTTCTCTCTTTTTGAATCAACAAGTGTAGATGCCAGGAACAACAATTTTGTACATATCTGGAGATAGTCTTCAATGATCTCCAGAGACAATACCAAATAACCATAACACCTAAAGTTTTGAAGAAATGAGGAATGCCTCTCTGAAGCTCTGCGAGAGTCTGGAGTATCTCCGGAGCTGCAGACATGAACAGTTATCTCCAACGCCTCCTGAGAGCAGGGCATAATTCTAGCATAGCTGCCGACCAGGCACTCTCAGCAGTAATCTTAATACCCCTCACTTCACTCAAATCATCACCTGAGTGGTGAAGGGTCAACTTTAGTTAAACTACTGGAGTTTTATCTTTTCAAAGTTTTTGCATGAGTTACGGATGGAACTGATCCAATATCCTTATTTTCAGGGCCTCGATGCCCAAGTGTATTAAGACTCAAACTTAGACTTCTGAGTGGACTTCTGTTCCACTCAAGTCTACTTTTATCGCATGATTATTTTTTCATAGTCAGACAGTTAAGTACAATAAAGAGATGGTGTCATCTCATAGAAAGACTGGTAGATAAGTTCAGTGATATATCATCACTCATTTTTTATAGATACCCTCAGACACAGTAGAAGATATAGACAATGATTGAATTATTCTAATTTTTTAGAGATCTCAGTTCTGTGTTAGCAATATTTTCATGAATACAGAGTGAATGAATTGGATTAAATCTAGTTGTGATCATCTTTTGTGCTGATTTCCTATTGTAGCCTTCAGCCCCAAGGGTGTGGAGCAAGGGCCCACTCTTACCACTAAGGCAGGAGGCTAGTACCACTGTTTTATTACTTCAGCTTTTTATGAAAATCTTTACTGCTTTTAATAGATAAATGCAAGTTACTATTTTTCTTTGCTTTAAGTAAATTTTCCTGTTTTATTCTATTTCCAGTATCCATTAAATTTATTCAGCAAACAGATAGATTAATCTCTTTTCAAAATTGTAGAAACTGTTAGGATTAGCTATAAACTGGTAACTGTAGAATCCCTAGTTGCAGATAGCCATGGACACAGCCCTGGTTTTTGACATCTGAAAATAGATTAAATGATGAGGTACAACGACATCTTGTCATTTTTGGTGCCGTTGCCGGGGATAATCTTGTGTTAATTAGGGAAATTGAGTTAAAATAGTTTTTAGGATAAATCTATATGGTTAGAGCTAGAGATCTAAAAGGAAGATATATCAAGCATACACCCCAACAACACACCATAGGGGAAAGCAATGGGGTGGTACCAAATCTTGTTGAGGAAAGAAACCTAGAGCCTAATTTGGAACCTGCACCTCAAAACAACAATCCCTTAGATCCTCCAAATATTCCACTTGCCAATTATATCCAGGAATTACAACAAAAATTTTAGGCAGATCCTTTGTTAGAACATAATTTCCTAGAACCTCAGGGAGAAGAACTAGTACTAAACATGGAAAATGATAATCATGGGGAAGAGGAAAATCAGGCTCCAAGAACCTTCTCTTACCCTATTGTTTTGGCTACTGGAGATAATGCTCCTATGAAGAATATCTCACCAGCACACCTGTCAAATTTTAGAGGACTTTTTTCTGAGGATCCAGATCAGTTCTTGTTTGAATTCAAAGTAGTCTACCAAACTTATGATTATGGATCAGATAACCAAAAACTCAAACTGTTCCCTTCAACGCTGAAAGATTCTGCTATGAGATGGTTTATGGGTTTACCCCATAATTCTATCCATTCTTGGGATCAAATGGAAATAGGATTTTTGGAAAAATACCAAGATTACTACAGATCCAGTAATAAAAATGAAGAATTGTTTAAAATAAGGCAGGGCGAGGAAGAATCCTTAGAGGACTATGTGGATAGGTTTAATTTTGCCTTGAGAAGGTATGGCAATCCAGTGGATCACTCCTTGGCCATAACCCTGTTTATAAAAGGATTGGATAAAGAATCAAAACATGCACTAGACCTAATGGGAAAAGGGAACATTAACAAAATGGAAATACCTGATATAGAGGAACTCTGCAGGAACTATTCCTGAACCCAAAATGGAGTGAGGTCATCCAAAACTTTTAAAGGGAAGAATGAAATAGGACAATTGATGGAGGAGATTGCAAATCTAAAAACATACATTCTGGTCCAATTAAATACCACATTGGATGGGATTCAAGCAAAAACCAGAAAAACTGATCAAAACAGAGCAACTAAACCACTCTCCATCTATTGTCCTAGGTGTAGAAACAAACATCTGTTGAGAGAATGCCCTTTGGACAAATCAAAGATTTGTCAGATCTGTGATAGGGAACATCCTACCAGTCAGTGTAGTCAACTTCCAGCCTTGAAAAGATTGAGTAAAAAGAATGCTGTAATAGAAGAGAAGTTGAACTATGTGGGACAAAAACAAACTGGAAATTTCCCTTATAATCAGTATCCAAACCAGCCTTCTTACAGGGGTCCTTCTAATTGGGGAAATAATCAGTGGAATCCAACTTGGCATGGCCCTCAAAATAATCCTCCTTGGGGACAATAGGATTGGCCAAGTCAGCAGTGGCAAAGCCAAAATTGGCAAAACCAAAATTGGCAAAATTAGCCTTGGGGAAATCAACAGTGGCCACCACAGTTTGGATCACAAAACATGCAACCCCAATGGGGTTCTCAACAGGGATATAATCAATAATACCAGTTAGCCAACCACCTTTACCAGCTCAGCCTATACCAAACCCATGGAATAAATAGGGAGTAGCTGTCTACATGACAGAGCAAGAAAATCTAGCTGGAATTAATGCTATATATTCAAATAATCTCCAGTTGCATTTTGGGAAAGCATTCCCAAGACCATCTCCTCCAACTATAGTTGAAGTGACCAATGATGAAGAACTTGAAAATCCATCCAATCAACCCCCAGAGGAGATTACTAATGAAAAAGTGCTAGAAAAATCATCCATGGACAACTCTGGAGTTACTCCTAAAAGACCGACTCCGGAGAACAGTCCTAAACACAATTCTGACAAGAGCTCCGGAGATGCTCCGGAGATGGAAAAACTAGCACCATACCCAGAACGGCTTAAACAGAATGCTCCCCAGAGAAAGATCCTACAAAAACAAATCCAAACCAACCTAGAATCAGAACTTTTACAAGAAATCAAGTAGCTAAACATTGAAATTCCTCTTCTCCAGACAATCAGAGATGTACCAGAACTAAATTAGTTCATTAAACAATATTGTATCAAAACGTAGGGCAGAAAGAAAAACTTCCCCTCCACAATACAGGTGGAAGGAAAAGTAGTGGACCTATTGATGGGAGAAATTCTCCTCCCAAAATATGGAGACCCTGGAAATCCTGTCATAACTGTTTTCATCTCAGGGGTAGAAATTTCAAATGTTCTGGTTGATTTAGGAGTAGCAATTAGTGTGATGACAGTTCATACAATGGACAAGTTAGCTCTATCAGGTATCCAATCCACAACTACAATTCTTCAACTTGCTGACCAGTCAGTAGCTGTTCCAAAACCTAGAACCTAGAAACCAGAGAAATGCTTATCTGCTGAGTTTAGGAAGACCATGGCTGGCTACTGCAACAACATCTATTGATTGTCAAACTGGAGATATGGTCATTTCTAATGGGATAGATCTAAAGAAAATATCTCTGTATCCTCCAGCTAAACCATCAGTGCATTACACAGGAAGAGTATGGGTGGATGAACCAGAGAACAATGACAACAGTGCCTCAGTAGCTATGGTAACCATCAAGGAACATCTGGGAGAATTAGAAGAAGAAGTATACTATGATACAATAGAAGACTTCACTCACATCCTAATTAATAAGGATGTGATGGAATTCCCCCAAAATTCTCAGAGAACTTCTTACCTCTTCTCATTGTACCCTTGCCAACATCATTCCTTGTGGGGAAACCTTTTACAAGGACTTAGCTACTTTCCACATGTTGCTTCTACATTCTTGTCCTCTCAACACCATGAATCCAATGTATGGATTAACTATATCTATGGATCAAATCACAAAACAAGTCATGATTCTACCAAGGAAAACACTTAATATCAATACCCAGTTAACAACAAATCAGGAAGAAAAACTTATCCAACTTCTGGTCTCCCATTCAACATCTTTTGCCTGGGAATACCAAGATATGAAAGGCATACCTCCTGAGATCTGTGCCCATCATATATACACTGAGGATATTAAACCTGTCAGGCAACCACAAAGAAGATTGAATCCTGCTTTAAAGGACATTGTCAAAACTGAAATAGAAAATTTACTTCAAGCAGGGTTCATATATCCAATCTCAGATAGTCAATGGGTCTCACCCCTTGTCATTGTACCTAAAAAGAATGGGAAATGGAGGGTGTGTATTGATTATAGAGAACTCAACAAGGCCACAAAAAATGACTACTTTCCCTTACCATTCATTGACCAAGTTTAAGACAATCTTGCTGGGAGAAAGTATTTTTCTTTTCTCGATGGATTCAGTGGGTATAATCAAATTCAAGTAGCACCTAAGGACTAGGACAAAACCACCTTCACATGCTATTGGGGAACCTTTGCTTACAAAGTTCTTCCCTTTGGGCTATGCAATGCCCCAGCTACATTTCAGAGACTTGTTTTAGCTATTTTTGCTGAACTAGCTAATGAATGCATGGAGGTCTATATGGATGATTTTACTGTGTATGGAGATAATTTTGAGGAAGCTCTCACAAACCTTAAGAAAGTACTGAAATGCTGTGAGAAAAATCAATTATCCCTTAGCCATGAAAAGTGCTTCATGATGGTGGAGGAAGGAATTGTTTTGGGACACCATATTTCAGAGAAAGGGATCAAAGTGGATCAAAAAAAGATAGAGGTAATCACACAGTTGCCTTCACCCAAACATCAGACAGATGTTAGAAGTTTTCTGGGTCATGTAGGCTACTATAGGAGGTTCATAGAAAATTTCAGCAGAATAGCTGTCCCCCTGTTTACCCTGCTTAACAAAGACACAGAATTTATGTGGACAGAAGAATGTCAATCAACATTTGAAACCTTGAAAGAGAAGCTTACTGTCACACCAATTTTAAGAGGAACAAATTGGACCTTGCCATTTCACATATAGACCGATGCTTCAAATGAGTCCATTGGGGCAGTTTTAGGACAAAAGGAGGAAGGAGAAAGTATGCATGCCATTTATTACATCAACAAAAACCTTACCTCTGCAGAAAGAAACATTACAACAACTGAAAAAGAATTCTTGGCAGTCATTTATGCTATAAACAAATTTAGGAATTACATCACTGGATATAAGATATTTGTACACACTGATCATGCAGCCATCAAGTACCTAATGAATAAACCAGTAGTGGGTGCAAGGATCATTAGGTGGTTATTGCTATTGCAGGAATTTGATATTACCATAGTTGATAATCCAGGAAAGTTTAATTTGGTTGCTGACTTTCTGTCAAGATTACATACAGGAGGAGAGAACCAACCAGTGGAGGACAAGTTCTCAGATGAACATCTTTTTGCTATATCCTCTACTGCACCTTGGTTTGCTGACATAGCTAATCTTTTAGCTACAGGCTTGTATCCATCCCATTTTACTTCAAAACAAAGAAAACATTTGGTTAAAGAAAGTTTATCTTACAAATGGTTGAATGGTTTACTATTTAAATGTGGTCCTGATTTCATTCTACGCAGGTGTTTAAAAGCTGATGAGATTTTTGATGTGTTGAGAGCATGTCATGATGAACCATTTGGTGGCCATTACTCTTTCCACTGGACAGTCCACAAGATCCTTGGAGCTAGTTACTACTGGCCCTCTCTTCATAAAGATACAAAGAAGTATGTGCAGCACTGTGACCAATGCCAAAGGATGGGGTAGCCAACCTTTACCCAGGAGATGCTGCTACATCCTCAAGTCATGATGGATCCATTTGAGTAGTGGGCTCTAAACTTTGTGGGACCAATTTCACCACCATCATCAGGCAAAGAGTACATTCTAGTATGCACAAACTATGTTACTAAGTGGGCTGAGGTTCAAGCATTACAGTTTGCAAGAGAAGAAAAAGTTGTTGATTTCCTCTACAATAAAATTTTCTTAAGATTCAGAGCCCCAAGATCAATAGTTTCAGACAGAGGACCTCAGTTTACTTCACAGGTAAACAAGGCATTCACAGATTTATACCAAGTCAAGCACAGGAAATCTTCACCTTACCATCCTCAAGCAAATGGATAGGTAGAAGTGACTAATAGGGAACTTGAGAATATTCTAACAAGGACAGTAGCAATGAATAGAAAAGATTGGGCTAGTAGATTACTTGAAGCAGTTTGGGCTTACAATACCACTTGGAAGTCCACAACAAAGTTCTCACCATATGAATTGGTTTATGGGAAAAAGCCTATATTATCTATAGAATTTGAACTCCAGACACTTAAAACTGTATTGGATGTTGGTCTGCCATTGTCTATAACTCAGAAGAATAGAATTCTTCAGCTCAACGAGTTGGATGAAATTCGGACAGAGGCTATTCAACAAACAGAACTAGTTCAGTACCAGAGGAAGCAATGGCATGACCAACACATCCAGAGGAGGACATTTCAACAAGGTGATTGGGTTCTTCTTTATGATTCTAAATTCAAGGAATTCAAGGGGAAATTGCAGACTCACTAGCTGGGTCCTTATCAAATAAAGGAAGTGTTTGAAAATGGAACTGTATTATTGCAACCTATTGATGGCAGCACAGACACATTTCTAGTAAATGGTCACCGAATCAGGCTCTACAAAAGACCATCTACTAAAGAGGAGTTTCTGAATAATTTTTATTTTGATACAGGGGATACCTCCTCTGTCATGGTGTTGGATTAAAAAAAAAAAGGAAGGTTGAAAACCAGTAATGGCTGCCTTCTAAAAAAAATAGAGAAAGATGGAAAACTAGCAAATGGCTGTCCTTCTCAACCAAGGGAGTTGAAAACCAATAAAATGGCAGTTCCCTTCTTCAGGACAGTTGAAATAATTAAGCTCCAGAGATGATCAGTTGCCAGGAGTTGGTCAAATGCACCTCCGACGCTTCTCAAACTAAAGCACCTCCGACGCTTTTCAACTAGGAGCACCTCCGACGCTCTGTCAATAATGCCGTCAGTCTCAATAATAAGGGGGACCCACCTCTCCAGGGGGTAAAGTAGACACATCATATGATGAGGTCATCCTGACTCATCCTCTACTTTATCACAAAGAATAATTAAATTAGAATAATAATCATTTGCAGGAGTATCCACAAGTCGGTGCTGACATCACCTAAGGGCGTAGATTTTTGAACCACTCAGTGCAATGATTGCAGGTCATGTACATATGGGAGGTGGACGTCATCTCAAGCCGCTGCTCAATTGCCACGACACGTGCAGTCTCTAAAATGACACAGCATCTCTCCCATGTACATCACCTCATCATTAAAACTGATCCAGGTAAATCTGTCTTTAATTAATCATTATTAGTAACTGTCTTGTCCTTCTGTTTTGGGTGCCGCCACGATGACACGTCCTTCTGCCATCATTTCCTTCTTCACATTTGAGCATGCCGCCATCTATGCCTTAATGCCACCTTACCTCCAGAGTGCCCTATGAGTCTGCTACATTTATGACTGCCTTGGTCCTCTAACCCATCTGCATAAGCCTAAACTGAGAGACATAACATCCCTCATTCAAACTTCCAAAATTCAACAAACAACAAAGCAATTTGAACAATACTTCAGAACCTACTGAGATAAGAGGAAAAGATAGACTGTAGATTGGGGAGGTACAGAATAAGCACAGAAGGTGAAATCAATTCAGCAATGGGAGTCAAGAAGAAGTCTGAGCTAGAAAATACTATGGGTCTTCTGAGGGATGCAGCTGCAACAAACATTTTAAGGGCTACTGGATGGTTAGATTTCCTAGACAAATTTGAAGGGTTTTAGGAGGATATTGTGGATGAATTCCTTAGGAATTTAAGAGATAACCAGATGACTGTGAGAGGAATCCAAATCAATTTCTCCTCAACAACTATCAGCCACATTTCTGGACTTCCTAAACAAGGTGAGAGGTTTTACCACTTGAAAACCTTATACACTGATTTAATTAGAAATTTCTGTTCGTGGTGAACCTGCTATTCAGTTGCTTTTGAATAAAAATGAAGTCAAAGGAATTCTGAGGTCCACACTCTGAAACCCTTGTGCATCTATTGCCACCTGGTTAATGAAATACTTTACTTGTGATGGCCAATTATCTATAGTTTTAGGGACAATCATGAAGATGCTGATTTTTCTCAGACATGGAAATAGACACCCTGAGTATAGCATAAATATCCCCAATTTCTTGTATTCTTCCATCAGGGCAATTGCAGAGAAATATCAGCAGAATAAGGGACCCATGAAACATCATGGCCTCATCTTTCTGGTAGTTAAGCACCACTTCCTATCTCAGCCTAATGGGGAAGAACTATTGCAAAAATTTCTTGAGCAGAGCCCCCAGGTCAGAGAACCAGAGATGGCACAACTAGGAGGTGAGAGTTCTCCTTCTCACCAATATGAGGAAACTAAGCCTTCAGCCTCCTCCACAGCTGTTCACAAAGGGAAGTTACCCTCACAAGAGGCCACTTCATCTACAGGACCTGTTCCTGACAGAAAGAGGAAAGGCAAACAAATTGCAGAACCTACTCCTACACAAACCCTATATATGACTCGATAACTTGGGAGAAAGATGACTCTAACTGAGGAATCTGGCCCTAAGAAATTAATAGAAGAAAGGTCTGGTCAGAGAATAGAGGAAACTTGGTGGGATCAAGAACCATCTCATGATTCAGATGAGATCCCTCTGGTCAGGAAGAGGAAACAAAGTGAAAATTCTCCAGCACCATCTGTTCATATGGAGTCAAGCCTAGTTTCAACACCACCATGTGCTCCGGAGACAAGAAACATACAAACTTTTACTATTTCCTTAGATTCTGAGGAAGAGAGACCTGCTCCAGAGGCACCTGCCCCACCTTTGCTCTGGAGAAGCAAAAGGAAGAGACATCTCTCACAAGCTAAAAAAGACACTGCCCTGCTCGCTGAGGCACTCCTGGAATTGAGAACATGTGAGGATAAGGCTGGGCCTTCATCGGTGCCAGCAAAAGCAGAGGAACCCCAAGAGGATCCTCAGGACAGGCAGTCTGAAGAAGAAATAGAGCAAATGGATACAGTGGGCAGAGTAGGACAGATGGCCATGGGAAACCTTGATGATTAGCCAGCAGCCACAGAAGCAGAAGCAGAAACCTTCTCTCATCCCTCTGATCAAGAGGATGTCGAAATTCCAAAAGAACAACAATTAATGGAAGAAATTGAAAATTTAAAGAGATTGCTCTAGGGAAAGAATTTGATTATTACTGACCTCAAGAAGGTCAGAGTAGAGGTGGAAATGGAACAAAAACAAACCATTGCAAATCTCCAAACATAACTCCAAAGCAAGGATAAGATCATCCAGGAGAAAGGGGCAGAGTTGGAGGCACAGAAAAGTGAGAGCCAAATTGGTGGAAGAAAAAGAGAAAGAAGCAACACAGAATGTTTCTGAGATCACCATGGCCAGAGACAATAGCCTCACAATAATGGCAGCACTGATTGAGAAGGTACAAAGCCAAGATAAACAGTTAACTTGGGCCAATAACAGACTGGATGACCAAGAAGAATATATTCAAGAATTGTCTGGCCCAAGGGCAACCAATGAGTAGGAAATCCAAACAGATGCCTATGTGGGTCCAATCCCCATTGACATTCCCAAAGCCCTGTTTCATTTGGAGAAGAGGTGTAGAGAATATGAGGCTTCCAAGCCTATGTTGCAAATACAAAGGGCAGTCACTGCCAAAACAAAAAGAATAGCAACTTTGGAAGGCAAAATCATTAAAATGGCCTCCCTTGCTTCAGAAATTCTATCCTGTAGACCTCCAAGTGCCAGCTACTCCATGTTCTTACATGAAAGGGTACTGCAAAGGAAATTCTCTTTGGTCCTATCTGACTTGGTTGAGGATATAGGAACAACAGGAGGATTCATGACAACATATACTAGGAGCAATGATGAGGACAAGAATTTCCTATGTGAATTATACTTGCATGGGTTCTGTGTTAATGATATAACTTTTATTCTTAATCATTTTGTGGGGGAATGTCAGCTTAAGGCATTTATGTCCCTAATGAGGAATCACCAGATCTGGAATGAAAGGATGGAAGATCATCTCAAGAAGGATTTAAAAACAAATCTTTTCATCAGGAAGGAATGTCCCAATCCTGGTGCTTTTAGGATCAAATTCAAGTCCCTTATCTATCATCCTAATAGTAAAAATGGAATTTTGCCATTATACCTGAAAAGTTTGCAGGAATGCTCCATCGATTTTGGTCTTTTTATGATCAATTCAACAAATCCAGTACTTGCTGTAGTAAAGAAGAGATGGAATATTTTGACCCCAGAGCAGAAACTGAGAGAGGTGGTCACCCCTGCAAACTTAAGATTATTCATGAGAAAGGCAAAGTTGATATCTAAACTAATGGATAACCATAAGCAGGAATGGATAGGTGGACGGTATAGGGCCCCTCTAATAATTGAACCACTCCCTATTTGGGCAGAATAGATGGAAGATGAAAAATTGCAGGACTGCATGAAGCAATTGTAGGACTGGATGAAGTAGGTTGATGAGTACAGAGCCAGTGGTAATATAAATCGAACAACTTGGACCACCTATGCCCAGGATTATAGCCTGTCAGACAAGCTGCTTCGCTAGAATAAATCTAGAATGTGAGAAGCAGGAGGACCTGCCAAACCTTAGGTATGGGGGGATGATGAGTGCCAAGTTGCACTCATGAAATACATCTTTTTGCCTCTCTTTTCCCCCTTTCTGGGTTCATCTTTCCTAGGTCTGCACCCAAATAAGCTAGCAAGATCGTTCTATTTTATGATTAATTGAGATAGATTACTTAAGATTAGAATTTCTGATTGAGTGACTAAAGTGCGTGGAATTGATGGAAAAATGTAGAAACTTCTCTCTTTTTGAATCAACAGGTGTAGATGCCAGGAACAACAATTTTGTGCATATCTGGAGATAGTCTTCAATGATCTCCGGAGACAATACCAAAGAACCATGACATTGAAGTTTTGAAGAAATGAGGAATGCCTCTCCAGAGCTCTGCGAGAGTCTAGAGTATCTCTGGAGATACAAACATATCTCCAGAGCTGCAGACAGGAATAGTTATCTCCAGCGCCTCCTGAGAGTAGGGCATAATTCCAGCATAGCTGCCGACTAGGCACTCTTAGCAGTAATCTTAATACCCCTCACTTCACTCAAATCATCACCTGAGTGGTGAAGGGTCAACTTTAGTTAAACTGCTGGAGTTTTATCTTTTCAAAGTTTTTGCATGAGTTACAGATGGAACTGATCCAATATCCTTATTTTTAGGGCCTCGATGCCCAAGTGTATTAAGACTCAAACTTAGACTTCTAAGTGGACTTCTATTCCACTCAAGTCTACTTTTATCGCATGATTATTTTTTCATAGTTAGACAGTTAAGTACAATAAAGAGATGGTGTCATCTCATAGAAAGACTGGTAGATAAGTTCAGTGATATATCATCACTCATTTTTTATATATACCCTCAGACATAGTAGAAGATATAGACAATGGTTGAATTATTTTGATTTTCGGAGATCTCAGTTTTGTGTTAGCAATATTTTCATGAATGTAGAGTGAATGAATTGGATTGAATCTAGTTGTGATCATCTTTTGTGCTGATTTCCTACTATAGCCTTCAGCCCCAAGGGTGTGGAGCAAGGGCCCACTCTCACCACTAAGGCAGCAGGCTAGTACCACTGTTTTATTGCTTCAGCTTTTTATGAAAATCTTTACTGCTTTAATTTTCCTATTTTATTTTGTTTCCATCATCCATTAAATTTATTCAGCAAACAGATAGATTAATCTCTTTTCAAAATTGTAGAAACTGTTAGGATTAGCTATAAACTAGTAAATGTAGAATCCCTAGTTGTAGACAGCCATGGACACAGCCCTGGTTTTTGACATCTAAAAATAGATTAAATGATGAGGTACAACGACATCTTGTCAACTAGCATTGATATTAAATATTTGCTTCAAACCATAAGTCTATAGGCTTATATTGATGCTTTTGTGAACTAATAAGTCATACAAGTAAGTTATTAATGACCAGTAGTTTAACCATGAACCCTTAGTAGTATTTTTCTTATATTGAATATAGTAGTCAAGAAACCTATGAATGGAAGAAATCCATTAGATTGTAGACAAACGTTTTAGGCAGTAGTGCCAATATTGATTAAGCTCGAAGCATACAAACTGTGCTCATAATCAGAGTTTCACTTTTCTTATTAATGAAGTCATCCTTAACATATGTATAGAAAGGACAAGTTTTCACTACTTCTTTAATGTTATCGAACACATAGTGAAAATGTAAGGTAAACCTAGTTCTTGATAGACTAAAGATTATAGAACATTGGAGGGTTTTCATTTCTTAATGAGGTATATATGGGTTTAAATCTATAGTTTTGGTGTTATTTATTCAATTATATCAAATATACAATGATATTGATTTCATTGTAAATATCAAGATACTGAGATATAATATCATATATGCATTAGACATGCAATGATAAACACTACCATGGTATTCATGAATGTTTACCTGATCTATCTTTGGCTACGGGTGTTATCGTATAATATTATTTTCATTATATTATTATACTTGGATTCTAAGCGAGTAGTGAGAAACTAAGATAGATCCATAGATGTATTCTTGTATTTGGAAGCATATAATCATTATTTTCCTAAATGGAGATTTTAGCCAGATAATATCATTATGACATTGAAATGTTAATGTTGCAACATGGATATAGATTTCCTTATGTGAAATAGAGTTCTTCCTATAATATTGTAATACAAATATAGGGGAATGGGTGAACCAAGTAAGTGTAAACCTAGATGAACTTTTGATTAACAACTATTACTTATGTTAAACCATCTTAAGAAAGAGTATACTAGGAGACATATTTAACTTCTACTATGTTTCAAGATTAAAACTATTGAACCAGCTCAAGGGTATATTCATACTAGGAGATGTGAAGTTGTAGTTCTCATAAGATATGTTTAATAGAACTTATTAATGTGCTAAGTGTACAAAAGATAAAGTTAACCCAATGTTGGGCATCCCTGATATGATCTATTCCAAGTTGG
This sequence comes from Cunninghamia lanceolata, assembly GCA_027924645.1. Lineage (NCBI taxonomy): Eukaryota > Viridiplantae > Streptophyta > Pinopsida > Cupressales > Cupressaceae > Cunninghamia > Cunninghamia lanceolata. The sequence goes on from BSBN01000317.1 coordinate 5,630,222, forward strand.
GCATGTTGGGAGATTCAAAATGCAAACCCACATGATTGTTGTACTTATGATTGTCGATAAAGGTTTATGTGGCATATATACAAAGATTGATAAATATGAATTCCTAACCTATCTTAAATTGAAAGTTAGTGGACTTAAAACGACCAAGAGGTTGAAAGTATTGGGTGCTGCCACAATAATAGGTTACACTTTCTACGACATCCTAATTTTTGCTGAAATCATATATTTTTAGAAAATATAATGATTTAAACCTTGAAAGGTTCTATTTAAATGATTTTAATTGAAGAGGGTTTGATCAAACCCCCTTAGATAGAACCCCGCTAGTTCTAAACCATACCTATAATGGAGTCTCCTCTACACCTATCAAAATACTGATAAAAAACCACTTATGATTTACCTTTTGGGGGATCAAATGAATTCATTTAAAATTTATGTTTTGTAAGTACGTAGTCCTTATTATAAGATTCCCAAAAAGTATAATTTTAAATATATTTAATTTGATTATTATATTTATTTGTTATTTCTTGTGAATGTAAGTTTTTCACCAAACATCAAGTTCTCTGTTCTACACACATGGAAAATTAGTAAATTAGTGGAAAAAAATTCTAAAAAATATCTATACCCTAGGTATTGATGTCCTTGTTTCAACAAAAAAATTGAATTTTGATACATACAGAAAAAAGTTATGTTTTATGGAATACACCTATGTCTAAATCATAATTGGTTTGTCTTCAAACCTAATTAAAAAAAATATTCAACAAAAAATTATAAAACCAAATGCATGCCCTATATATCGGTGTTACCAATCTAACTTCAGAAGAATCAGAATTTTATCCTTTGTAGAAAAAAAGTTATGTGCTACAAAATACAGATCACTTTAAAAAAATGTTGTTTACTATTAAAAACTAGTTATTAAAGGAGATGCAAAAAAATTTACAATTTAACTCCAATTTTTTTTAAAAAAATATATTTAGAATCTACAAACAAAATCTCACAAATCATTTGTTCATATCATCTTCAAATTCCTAACAATAGCTTTGCTATGTGAAAGCTGATGATCTTCTAATAACAATAGCTTCCAGGAAACAAATCCAAATCACTTGAAATCTAAATATGATATAAATGACACTATGTAGTTACTAAATTCTACTCCATGAGCTTTGATATGAAGATGTGGCAAAATGTAGTACAAAATGATGAAACTGCAAATGACTGAACTAAACTGAGAATGAAAGAAAAGAAAGAATGCAAATATCTTTGGTTGATTCAAGATTACTTTGCAACCTGGGATGCTCCTACATCAGACACCCAAGGTTTTTGAAAAAGTGAGTCCCTCACTTTGGTGGGGCTAGAGGAAAACCAAGGCGGTCTACCTCAACCTAAGAAATCCATGATGAATCTTCTTTCAGTCTTCCTTTCCACTTTGCCAAATATTCCTTGTACTGCTTGCCTATGGTATTGCATCCAACTCTGCCATCCAAGATATGTTCTATCTACTTTGGTTGTTGTTGTGGTAACTGATTCTTTAATTCATCTTCAATGCTGTCACTTGATTCTCCTTCATGATACTGACATAGGTCTACAATGTTGAATATGTTGGTTTTTAGGACAGACAACTGAGAGGGGGCGGGGTGAATCAGTTGTCACCAAAATTTCTATTCTTTAAATAATTAAATCCTTCTTATATTTCTACAACATAATAATGATTTAATCATGGAAGCACAATGCAATAACTCAAGAGTAGAAACACATTCAACACATATGACACCAAGATTTTAACATGAAAAACCCAGTTAAGGGAAAAACCACGGGGTAATTAACCCAAGATTGTATTCTCTATTGAAAGAATAAGAAGAACAAAAATGGCACTTGCCAATTAGGGCTCACTGCCTGAGCACACTACTCATAAGAGGCCCACACTGTCTACAGAATAATATAAATATTACATACTTGAACTGGAGATTAGCATCTTCACCATGCTTGAGACAGTCCCATTTAAGCTCAACACTTCTGCTTTGCTTTTCGCTTCTCTCCTCTCTACCACTTTCTTATCATAACCAAAGGAAACTTTTGAATGACTTTGTAATTCTTATTTATACATGACATCAACTTTGGAATGATCATCAAAGTCGGCACAACATACTTTATTATATTACAGAGCAATTACAAAAATACAACCTGACTTGTTACAAAAACTTCATGCGTATCACCACACTGTCGGCCACACATATCTGGGACTTCAATCTTCTTTGAGGAACATGCCATGCTTCGCAGAACATCTTCAAGATCATCTGCAAGGTGTGTAAAACATCCAGTTGGGCAAGATTAGGAAGAACACCATCACTCGAAAGTAAATCTTCAATTACGAGCTTAATCTTCAATGTGGACCGCCAACACAAACTGGACACAATCTAGAGGACCCCACAAGCTTGCTTGAATCACCAAGAACATCCACCCAACTTCTGCTTACTGAAATCATTCGCATCTTCATCTGGAACCTTAAGAACACAACCAGTCATCACTATCACATTAGAATAATTATTTGCAGACCTCTAGACCATGAACCAATTAATTTGTAATTTCACATTGGCTTCCCAAACATGCCACCAGATTCATAAAACAAGATATTGCATTTCCAGATCTCACCAGACCTATTTGTGTCACTCTGTCACCTCTAAACAACTGCCAGAACTAGTTTTACTCATATGGCCATAACTTCTCCAAATCTTCATGAGGACCTCTCAAATCTTAACTGGATCATCTTTAGACACATATCTACAAACCCTTTGATGCGCATTATCTGATCTTCATCTAGCTGGGATCTTCACTTCATAGAGCTTCACTGTCTTCACTAGTCTTCTCTGTTTCTGATAGGACTAATTTTCTCAATATCCTCAGCACACAGCTCATCCAATCCTTGACATCAATGCAACATGAATATGTTGACATCAATGACAACACTGGTTAGGCCCATACTTGAAACAATCTCCCCCTTTGTCATTGATGACAACATATGATGTGAAAAACTGTTTTATCCATCAAGACAAGAACTCCTCACTAATTGACATAGCTCCCCCGATCAACAACAATCATTCATATGTCTTCTCTTTCTTTACTGCTCCCCCTTTGATTAGCAACCACTTTTATTTTTCACATGTCTTCTCTCCCCCTTTGACATCAATGGCAAAGGGCACATACTTGCATCAATACTTCAGAATCATACAAACTGCTCCCCCTAAGTAGCAACTTCCTATCATGAATTTGGACCACAAGATATGACTGTGAGATCCATTAGACTGATGCACATCAGTGCACCTTAATTCAGAATCAGAGGGGTAATAACCCCTAACTTCTCCCTGAGATACTCAAAAGAGTCCTTAGGTAGAGGTTTAGTAAAAATGTCTACAATCTGATCCTTTGAGGGCACCAACTCCAATCTGACTTCATTCTTGTTCACCTGTTCTCTCAAAAAGTGAAACTTCATGGATATATGTTTTGTCTTTGAATGCAACACTAGATTTTTTGATATATTTATTGCACTTGAGTTATCACAGAAGATTGTGATAGGTTCTTCATACTCCACTCTGATGTCTCTTAGCATTTTCTTGATGCACAATACTTGAGTGCAACTACCTGCTGCTACAATATATTCTATTTTTGTAGTGGACAGAGATATTGCCTCTTGTTTCTTGTTCAACCAAGAAACCAATCTTTTTCCCAAAAAGAATGCACCACCATTGGTACTCTTCCGGTCATCCACATTTCCTGCCCAATCAGCATCTGTATATGCATGAAGAGAGAAGTCATGATCCCTAGGATACCATAAACTATACTCAACTGTTCCCTTTAGATATCTGAGAATTCTTTTGATTGCCATGACACGAGACTCTCTAGGATCAGCTTGGAATCTAGAAACAAGACCGACAACATTCATAATGTCAAGTCTAGTTTGAGTAAGGTACAGTAGTCCTCCAATCATTGACTTGTACTTTTTCTAATCAGCCTTAGGAGATTCATCATCTTTGCTCAGTTTACACCCGGTTTCCATGGGAGTATTCATTGGCTTTGAATCCTTCATCCCAAATTTCTTCAACAATTCTTTCACATATTTGGTCTGTGATATGAAGATTCCTTTCTTTGTTTGAGTGATTTGTAGACCCAAGAAGAAATTCATTTCCCCAAACATAGACATCTCAAATTCACTTTTCATTTGATTTGCAAAAGTCTTGCACATACTATCTCTTCCTCCAAAAATGATAGCATCAACAAATACTTCAACAATCAAGATATTTTCATGATCAATCTTGAAGTACAAGTTACTGTCAGTAGTACCTTTGTTGAAACCAATCTTCAAAAGATGTTTATCCAATCTTTCATACCAGGCCCTTGGGGCTTGTTTGAGTCCATACAATGCTTTCTTCAACTTGCAGACCATATCACCATGATCAGACAATTGAAATCCATCCGGTTGCTCAATGTATACTTCTTCCAAATCACCATTCAGGAAGGTAGACTTGACATCCATATGATATACTTTGAAGTCCTTGAAGTCAACAAAAGCAAGAAATAATCTAATTGCTTCAATTCTTGCCACCGGAGCAAAAGTTTCTTCAAAGTCAACTCCTACTTGACAATAACCCTTACAGACCAATCTGGCGTTGTTTCTGACTACTTCACCATCTTCATTTAGTTTATTTTGGAAGACCCACTTAGCTCCAATCACATTTTTGTCTTTAGGTCTGGGAACAAGATCCCAAGTGTGATTTTTTTCAATCTACATCAACTCTTCCTCCATTGCTTTAGCCTACCTTTCATCATTGCATGCTTCACTTACTATTTTTGGTTCAATCTTTGAAATCAGACAATACTTCTCTAAATCTTGAGCAATCTTTCTTCTTGTTTGAACACCTTTGCTTCTATCACCTATGATCTGGTCTTCATAATGATTTAGTTTTACATACCTGGAAGTTTTGGGAATTTCTTGCACTTCTATTTCTTGGACAGGTTCATTCAAACTTATCTCTTCTTCCTATATTTCAGGATTCTCCAGATTAGTCTGAATCTAAACTATAGAAGGGGCTTGATCTTCTTGGACCAAAACATCATTCTAATCATCTGCTTCATACTCATAAAACCTTAAGGAATTTTTAATGCCTTCATCAACCTTCACATTTGTACTTTCTACAATCTTTCTTAATCTCTTGTTATAACACATGTATGCTTTGCTTTGAGTAGAGTAACCCAAGAATATTCCTTCATCACTTCTAGCATCAAATTTTCCAAGGTCTTCATCTCTTTTAATGTAACATTTACTACCAAAGACTCTAAAATACTTCACAGTAGGAGTGATGCCAAACTAGAGTTCATAAGGAGTCTTACCAGTATTGCTTCTGATTTGTACTTGATTAAGAGTATAGATGGCAGTGCTTACAGATTCTCTCTAGTAGATCTGAGGGACATTTACTTCCATCATCATGGTTCTAGATGCTTCCTGGATGGTCTGGTTCTTTCTCTCCACTACTCCATTCTACTATGGAGTCCTTGGAGCAGATAACTGTCTCTTTATCCCATGTTTCTCACAGAATTCTATGAACTCTCCGGATGTGAATTCACCACCTCTATCAGACCTAAGACATTTTATGTTTAACCTAGTTTCATTTTCTACCATAGCCTTGAATATTTTGAACTTCTCAAGAGCTTCAGATTTCTCTTTTAGGAAAGTCACTCACATCATCCGGGAGTGATCATCAATCAGTAACATGAAATATCTATCACCTTGTAGACTCCTGATTCTTGCCGGTCCACATATATTAGTGTGTACTAAGTCCAACAATTTGGTAGAAGATTGTTCCTTACTTTTAAATGTGACTCTGCTCTGCTTACCCAACTGACATTCTTTGTACAAACTGTTAGTAGGTTTCACCAGTCTTGGAAGATCTCTTACAACCTGAGTGTTACTTATCTTGATGATATTATCAAAATTTACATGACACATTCTCTTATGCCACAACCAACTCTGATCAATTTGAACAAATAAACAACTTTTGCCAGTACCAAACAAGTGGAAGATGTTACCTTTTGTTTGAGTACCAGATGCAATCTCAGTTGTAGAGCTTTCAAAGATTTTACATTTTCCATTTTTGAATCAGAGATCAAAGCCTTGTCCACCAACTGCCCCAACACTAAGAAGATTATGCTTCAGACCTTCAACATTTAGTACATCACTAGTTTTGTTCTTTCCATAAAAAAAAATAGTTCCTTTGCCTCTGATTCTATCACCAGAATTATCAGCAAATTTTACAACTCCTCCTTCATATCTTTCTAGATTTATGAACTTATTCTTATCACTAGTCATATGGTGGGAGCAGCCACTGTCAATGACCCATTCATCCTTTTCTTCAACTTGAGCATCCAGAGCTCTTTCTACTAGTTTATGATTGATAGATTCAATGGGCATTGGATCTTCTTCCTTGATGGCAATAAACACCCAGTCACTTCCAGATTTGTTTCTTATCTCGGATTCATCATCTGTTACTCCTTCATCATCATCATCTTCATGAACATAGTAACATTTCTTTTAGAATCTTGATCTATTAGGATTTGTCCTTGAAAATCTTTCCGGACACCTTGAGGCAAAATGACCAATCTTGTTGCAGTTGAAACATTTGAAGGGCAATTTTCCTTCATACTTACCAGATCCTCTTGGTGGTCTTTTTGCAATAAGGGCTTCAAGTTGAGCATCTTCTACCTCATCTTCTTCCAGATCTTTTCTTGCTTTTTCATACCATGATAATTTCTCTGAGGAATTTTCTCCTGGATCATACCTTTGTTTGCCTTTTATAGAGGCACTAGCTTTGAATGTAGATTCAGTCTTGGGAGGTGCATCTCCAAACTCATCCAATTCAAATGCAGTTAATTTCCCAACCAATTGATCCCTTGTGATGTTTGATAAAGATCTGAATTCCTCAATAGCAGCAACCTTGTGTTTGTAAGTAGGAGGTAAGGATTTGAGAACTTTGGTGACAATCTCATCTTCATCCAAGGTTCCACCAGCACATCTAATGCCACAAACAAGCTCATTTACTTTTGGCATAAATGTAGTGATATTCTCATCTTCATTCATTTTCAGGTTTTCAAAATTTCCTTTCAGACTTTGTAGCTTAGCACATTTAACATATTTGTCTCCTTCATGCAGAAGTGCCAGCTTTGACCAAATTTCATATGCTATTTTTAAATCCATATCATTTGTTAGCTCTGAATTAGATAAGGTACTTAGTAAGGCTTCTTTAGCTTGAAGATTATCTTCAGTATCTCTAATTTCATCTGTAGTTGTCAGACCATTCTTTGGAGGAATATACTTCTTTATAGTCATGTTCCAATATTGAATTCCCATACATTGCAAGTGACATTCCATGCAGCCTTTCCAAAGAGTGTAGTTTGTTCCATCAAACCTCAGACTATCCTTCTTGTAGGAAGACATCCTAGATCTCCTCAAGTGGTTAAGCTCTTTTAGAGGAACTTAGCTCTGATACCAATTGTTGGTTTTTAGAACAGACAACTGAGAGGGGGAGGGTGAATCAGTTGTCACCAAAATTTCTATTCTTTAAACACTTAAATCCTTCTTATATTTCTATAGCATAATAATGATTTAATCATGGAAGCACAATGCAATAACTCAAGAGCACAAATACATTCAACACATATGACACCAAGATTTTAATGTGGAAAACCTGGTTAAGGGAAAAACCACGGGGTGACAAACCCAAGATTGTATTCTCTGTTAAAAGAATAAGAAGAACAAAAATGACACTTGCTAATTAGGGCTCACTACCTAAGCACACTGCTCATAAGAGGCCCACTTCCTATAGGAGACACACTGTCTACATAATAATATAAATATTACATACTTGAACTAGAGATTAGCATCTTCACCATGCTTGAGACAGTTCCATTTAAGATCAACACTTCTGTTCCGCTTTTCACTTCTCTCCTCTCTACCACTTTCTCATCACAACCAAGGATACTTTTGAATTCACAATTCTTATTTATACATGACATCAACTTTGGAATGATCATCAAAGTCGGCACAACATACTTTATTCTATTACAAAGCAATTACAAAAATACAACTTGACTTGTTACAAAAACTTCATGCGTATCACCACACTGTCGGCCACACATATCTGGGACTTCAATCTTCTTTGAGGAACACACCATGCTTCGCAGAACATCTTCAAGATCATCCGCAAGGTGTGTAAAACATCTGGTCGACCAAGATTAGGAAGAACACCATCACCTGAAAGTAAATCTTCAATTACGAGCTCAATCTTCAATGTGGACCGCCAACACAAACTGGACACAATCTAGAGACCCCCACAAGCTTGCCTGAATCACCAAGAACATCCACACAACTTCTGCTTACTAAAATCATTCGTATCTTCATCTAGAACCTCAAGAACACAGTCGATCATCACTGTCACATTAGAATAATTGCTTGCGGACCTCCAGACCACAAACCAACTAATTTGTTAATTCACATTGGCTTCCCAAACATGCCACCAGATCATAGAACAAGATATTGCATTTCCAGATCTCACTAGACCTATTTGTGTCACTCTGTCACCTCTGAACAGCTACCAGAACTAGTTTTACTCATATGGCCATAACTTCTCCAAATCTTCATGCGGACCTCTCAAATCTTGATTGGATCATCTTTAGACACATATCTACAAACCCTTTGATGCACATTCTCTGATCTTCATCTAGATGGGATCTTCACTTCATAGAGCTTCACTGTCTTCATTGTTCTTCTCTATTTCTAATAGGACTAATTTTCTCAATATCCTCAGCACACAGTTCATCCAATCCTTGACATCAACACAACAGGAGTATGTTGACATTGATGACAACACCGATTAGGCCCATACTCGCAATAGAATATAGGTGATATACCAAATGTCTCTGGTAGCTCCACTTCATATGCATTCCCTAAATCAAACTTCTTAAGAATCTTACATGGTCCAAACTTCTTCATCTTCAACTTGTTGTATGTCCCCACTAGAAATCTCTCTTTTCTTAGATATACCATTACTTCATCTCTAACAAAAAATTTCATGTCTCCTCTTCTCATATGCTTGCTCCTTATACTTACTATTCATCTTCTCCAAATGCTTCTTGACTTGATTATGTAGTGTCTCCATATATTCTAAAAATTCTTCTACTTCTACACTTCTCTTAATCTCCATACTAATGTCTCTCAGCTCTGCTACTCCTCTAGGTTGTACTCCTATCACAATCTCAAATGGTGTCTTTCCTGTACTCCTGTTAACTAAATTATTGTATGCAAACTCTACTTGCGGTAGAATTAGATCCCAATTTCCTACCTTATCTCATACTAAACATCTCAACAAGCTACCCAAACTCCTATTTACCACTTCTATTTGTCCATCTATCTATGGGTGAAATGCTGAATTAAATTTTAGGTCTATCTTCATCTTCTTCCACAATGTCCTCCAAAAGTATCCAATGAATCTTGTATCCCTATCTGAAACTATACTCTTAGGTAATCCATGCAATCTCATAATCTCCTTAAAAAATAGGCTAGCAACATGTACTGCATCATTTTTCTTCTTACAAGGAATGAAATGTGACATATTTAAAAATTTGTCCACTACTACAAATATAGAATTGTCTCCTCTCTGAGTTCTTAGAAAACATAATATGAAATCAATGCTTATATCTTCCCAAGGTCTCTTTGGTACTGTCAAAGATTTGTACAAACCAATATTCTGACTACTCCCTTTTGCAACTTGACATACTCTACAACTCTGCACAAATTTCCTTACATCCTTATATATCTGAGGCCAAAAGTAATGTTCACTTATCAAGGCTATTGTCTTTTCAATCCCAAAATGTCCTAGTAATCCACCACTGTGTTTCTCCTTGATCAAATTATCTCTCATTGAACCCTTAGGTATACACAACTAATTTCCTTTGAACAACATATCTTCTTGAATAAAATAATCCAACCACTTACTTCTATATGTCACAATAGGTTCCTTACATGCTTACCATGATTCTGTAAAATCAAGATCCTCTTCATACATATGCTTCAGTTCCTCAAAACCTAATACTTCTACTCTCATATCTGTTAGCAAATTCCTTCTTCTACTCAATGCATCTGCAACTTTGTTTGAATTCCCACTTCAGTGCTTCAATACAAATGTGTAACTCTACATGAACTCTACCCATCTCATATGTCTTTGATTCAACTTCCCTTATCTGTTCAAATACTGCAAAGCTTAATGGTTAGTGTACAATACAAATTCCTTAGGCAACAAATAATGTCTCCACTTCTTCAATGCTTGAATTATGACATATAACTCCTGATCATAAATTAAATATCTTCTCCTTGCATCATTCAACTTCTCATTGAATATGCTATTGGTCTCCCTTCTTGACTTAAAACTGCTCCTATTGCACTTCCACTGGCATAACAATCAACTTGAAATACTTTGTCAAAATCTAGTAATGCTAACATTGGTTGCTCCGTCACTTTTTGCTTCAATAACTCAAAACTCTTGTTTGCTCCTAATGTCCACTTGAAATCCTTTCTATCACCTCTCATTGTCTCTGTCATAGGTGTGCATACTGAACTAAAATTTCTAATGAACTTCTGGTAAAAACTTGCTAATCCATGAAATGATCTTACCTCTCCAATGCTCATAGGTGGTGGCCATTCAACAATTGCTCTAACTTTCTTAGGGTCCATCTTCAATCCTTCCACAAAAATCACAAATCCCAAATATACCAACTCTCCCTTCATGAAACTACATTTCTTGATGTTTATCAACAATCTCTCTTCCCTCAACCTTTGCAATACTTTTCTAATATGCCACAAATGTTCTTCTTTTGTCTTACTGAAAATTAAAATATCATTCAAGTATACAATAACAAACTTACCTAAGAATTTCTTCAAAACCTCATTCATCAATCTCATGAAAGTACTTGGTGAATTAGTGAACCCAAAAGGCATCACTAACCATTCATACTATCCCTCATTTGTCTTGAATACAGTCTTCCACTCATCTCCTTCTCTGATCTTGATATGATGGTATCCACTCTTCAAGTCTATCTTTGGGAAATATTTTGCTCCACTCAAACAGTCCATGATGTCATCCATCCTTGGCAATGGAAATCTATACTTAACTATGATCTTTTTGATTGCTCTAGATTCTATACACATCCTCCATTCTCCATCCTTCTTCGGTACTAGTACTACAGGTACCACACATGGGCTCAAACTTTCTCTGATCAATCCTTTCCTCAATAATTCCTGTATTTGTCTATTCAGATCAACATTTTCTATTGCTATCATTTGGCGTGTTGCTTTGTTAGGCAAACTAGCTCCAGGTACAAGATCCATATGATAACTAATACTTTGAATTGGTGAAAATCCTTCTGGCACATTATCTGATATGTTATCTTCATACTCTGTCAACAATTCAATTATCTCCTCTAGTGGTGGTTCTTCTTCTTTTCTAGTAATAGTCTCTACACTTAAGTCCTTGCACTTCTTTGGAATAAAATCAAAACACATATTCTCATGTCTCAATCCATCCATAAATTTTCTTCCATCTACCAAATAGATTCTAGCATTCCCACATACTTCACTCTTAGGCTCATCTTCCAAAGGTATCAAGATATGCTTCTTTCCATTTGATGTTATAGTATAAGTATTCCTTCTCTCTTCATGTATTGCCCATCTATCATACTGCCATGGTCTACCCAACAATATATGACATACATCCATCGGCATAATATCACACAATACCTCATCATTATAAGATCCTATATGAAATTTCACCAAACACTGTTCACTCACCAGTACCTTGTGTTCATCTTGAATCCATGCTATCTTGTAGGGCTTAGGGTATTTCAATCTCTCTAGGTTCAACTTAGTCACCATGTCCTCTAAAACCAAGTTATCAGTACTACCACTATCAATGATAACCTTACAACATTTACCTCCTGATTTGCATCTTTTCTGGAACAAACATTTCCTTTGTGGTGGTTCCTCAGTTTTCTCTGCTTGAAATAGTGCTTTGCTCATGACTAATGATTCTCCTTTCTTTAGCTTTCCCATTGAACTAAGTGATCCAACACGTTCTTCCTCCACATAAGCTTCTCTCACATTGTTCTTTGTTCTCTTGCTTCTACTTCCTTGATGACATTCAAATGCTCTATGTCCTTCACCTCCACATTTAAAACAAGTTCCTTTGAATGATCTCTTATCATATCCTCTTTCATCTCTCTGGTATCCTTCATGGCAATAAGAATTATGACTCCCTCTATTGTTGTGGTAGAAACTTCTATCATCTCTCCCTCCGTGGTATGAATTATTGTCTTTTTCTTCCTTCTGGTATGGGCTACTTTCTTTGTTTTTCTCTACATAAGGTCTTTCTCCTCTAGGATATATTCTACCTCTTTGAAATTTACCTCCTCTACCTCTCTGTCTTTGCTCATGTCTCTTGTTCAACTTGTCTTCAACTTTCAGAGCAAATTGATATGCTTCTTCTATTGTTGTCATCCTTACTAGACTTAGTTCTTCTTGAATGTTCATCCTCAATCCATTTATGTATCTTGCCACTTTTTCCTTGCTTGCTCCACTATGTCCAATTCTTATGATCATCTTATGAAATTCTTTAGTAGACTCCTTCACAGATTTCTCCTTTTGCTTTATATTTTGCAATCTCTTCAACAATTCTAACTCATAGTCAGCAGGTATGAACTGATTCTTCAACTTTGTCACCATCCTATCCCATTTTATGATATTTTATTTCCTCTTCTATTCATATCCAATTGAACCTCTTTCCACCAAATAGTAGCATGTCCTTTCAACTTAGTTTTTGCAAATCTTACTCTCTCCAGATCTTTAATTTCTTCATATTCAAAGTATTCCTCCAAGTCATTTATCCAATAAATCAACTCTTCAGGATTCAAATTTCTAGTATAGTTCAGTACTTACACTCTAGGTCTCTTACCAATCTTAGAAATAGCTTTCAACATCTTCACTTGATCTGATTCTTCTTCTTCTAGAGCTTCTTCATTTTTGTTAGCTGATTGAAATTCTTCATCATCACTTTCAACATCATCTCTAGGGTTTAGTCCTCTTCTTTTGTCTTCTTCTACAACATCCTATTACATTGGAAAATGTCCCCTTGGGGGCTTTTCCCTGTTAAGGTTTAGCTCCTAGGTCTTGTTTATGCATTAAGAGTATTTTTCATGTTAATCTGACTTCTCGATGAGAAAACCCTTAAGTTCCAAGGCAATTTGGACTCAGGGGATGCACTTGTGACAAATCCTACCTAAAATAGGGGGTGGACTTGGGCACCCGTACCCCTAGTCCTACCCTATTTTAGGTCAAGCCTAATTTCAAAGTGTCAGTTTGTGACCGTTATTTAGGTCCTATGCTAACACAGTAAGTTTTAATTATGAAATTCTTGGTGGGAATGTTTGTGGTTCCATATATAAGCATGTTTAGACATTCATTTGTAAACTAGATGGCAATTTTGATTCATGATCTTGTTTAGAAGTGATCCAAGGCATTCATTATGTGTTGTAGAGCAGACTTTGTGTTGTTATTATGTTTGTATTTGCAGATTTGGTAGCCATCTCCTCATGGAATGAAAAGCTTCTTCCTTCCATGAGATCTTCACTACACGGTGATATCAATGATGTTTTCAATCATTTATCATTTGAATTTTGCCTCTATCCCGTAGGGATACACAATCTTTCTCTAACAACGATGTTCGAAAGACTTGAATGTCTCTCTGAGGCTTGACTGAGGCAAGCCTCTAAACACCACAACCCCCAACCCATTTTTTTTTGTGATTGCAGGTTATAGTTTGCAGGAGCAGGAAAAGTGGAGTTGCAGGAGAGCATTGTAGACTGTCAAAATTATAGATTTGAAGAGAAAATAGGGACCTAGACTCAGGCGCCTGCTCATTAGTCCTTCAAATCCTGCAACAAGAAAATCTCTCAAACAACAGGAATAGGTTGCAGATAACGTTTCCAGATCCTAACAAAAAGTATGGCACTGGACTAGGGTGCCCACTCATTAGTCCCTAACTATTCTGCTTCCCAAACTTTGAAATCTGGTATGCATTTGATTATCATTTAGTATCTCTATGTGCGAACATTTTCTGTGATTTGTCCGTTTGCTTCCGAATTTACATAATTAGGGTTTTGAGTATAATTGGGCTTAATTGAACAACTAAATCATACAATTCCAATCTTCCCTACATTCCAAGTGACCATAGGCCTAATAGTAGATTACCTATCGACCTAAAGTCCTTGAATGTTTAAGGTGAAAGGAGGATTCACATAAAACATCAAATCAAACCTCTTACAAATTTTACCTTAAACATTTTGGTGAACCCATGTTTTATTAAATTTGGCACCTTGTTGAGTGTTTTGATTTAGTTTTACATTCATTTCATTCATTCATTTCATTGTTCATATTATTGCATTTGAAAAATTACAAAAAAATTGAAAAATTTGAAAAAATTGGCATTTTTAGCTTGCATTTTCATATAATTTGAATTAGTTGGAATTTAATTTCAATAAATTTTTGTCATTATCATCATATTTGATTTAATTTAGAGACATTTTTCATTCATCATTCATTTAGATTGCATTTTCATGCTTAATTTGATAAAAAATGCTTGAAATTGTGCATTTTTTCATATAACCTAGTTTTGCATTAGCTAGGGTTTGTAGTCAAAATCTTTTTTCAGATTTTACTACCCTTTTAAAACACTCATTAGGATTTATTTATAACTGTAGTGTTGCATCGTAGTGGTTTGTTTGCAAAATTTCATGCCTAGGGTTTGAAAACCTCAAATTTTCACTAGATTTGGCCTTATCGACTCTCTAGATTTGCACTATAGGCATGTTGTAAAGGATTTTTATGCACTAATTGGCTGTTATCAAGGTTATTATCTACTTTCCCTCCTAAAATTATTTACAACACCTTTTTATTGGCCTCTTACAGTGGAAATTTGGTGAAAATTTGCATATTTTAGCTATATTTTCCCTAGGGTTTGACCTAGATTTGCACTCCAAGCATGTTGTGAAAGATTTTATGGCTTTAGGTGACTGATATTACTGACATAATCTTATTCACCTCCTATAATTATTTACAACACCCCTTTTGTTGGGTCTTTGCGTTGAACATTTGTGAAAAATTGCATGTTTTAGTATATTTTCACTAGGTTTTGACTTGTCATCATCCTAGGTTTGCATTAAAAGTGTGTTGTGAAGGATTTTATTGCTTAATTGGACTGATATAAGACATATTATTTTCTTCCCCTAATCAATTTCCTTACATCACCCTTTCTTTCAATTATTTGCATTGAAAAAAGTTGAAAAACCAAGCATTTTGGATCTTACACATATCTTGCTCCTAGGGTTTGTTCTATTAGTTTGTGCATTCTATGTTGCATGCCCTTGAATGATCCCTATGACCCACTACCATAATAGAAACATTCCTTTAAGAAGAAGCAGAAGACTCATGGGATCTAGTCCCCTTGAAGAAAACAATATCCAGACCTTTGAAAATCCATTGAATACCTTCTTTACAAAAGGAGAGACACAAAATTTGCAAGATATTATACCTCCTACAACCATTATGGAAGATCAAGTATATCATGATGTTGATGACACTATTGAGGTAGTTGCACATGTACCTGATGAGCAAATAAACAAACTTGACAAAGATTTAGCTGAATTTCAAGCACTTGTTGAAATAGAAAGAATAGCAGAGGAAGCTATACCTGTGATTCACCATGTAAGAGAGTTGATAAAAGAAGGACAAGATGGTATTGATGTTATATGAGGTTTAACACATATTGTGCAAATTAATGTCATGTCGGTGACTGAATGTGCAAAAGTTATTAACAACATGTCGTCAGCGTCTCATACACAAGTTGTTGGCAAGACACTGCTAGGATTCATAAGTGTTGTCATTGATGGAAACAAAGTATATCCCTCATATATGTAGTACATAAATTACTCATTCTGGAAGTTAGATTGAAGATAAGTTGGTCCGGTTGTCAAAGAACAAAGCATATGATAGGGTCTGACAGCTGGGTCTGGAACTCTCTAATGGTGAAACCCAACATGTTGCAGATTTGGATGAGTAATAAGGAGTATCTGAACTACTGTACTCCAGAGATTTAGCCTCTGGTAACAAAGCATGTGAAAGATATGAGCATCTAAGTATCAGACAGTGCAGATAGAGGAAGAACTAACCAACAGGGTATCAGACCTCAATCTGGATGTACAAAAGGTATTGATCAAATAGCTTAAAGTGTTATATGATTTGGCCAACATTGGTAATGACCTCTATGCCTAAGTTTTTGGTACGCATCATAAATAAAGCATGGATTTAGCTGACAATATAGTAACTTGCAAATATCCTAAGTTTTCTTGTTGCTGACTAGAAAGTTGTTGGAAATCCTTGATACAAATATATATACTTGATGGATTCAAGCTTTTGGTGTGTGTGGATGAAATGATGTGCGAAGAATAACAGAGATAAGTGTGAAAGCTTCAATCAAAGTCTAGAATGTGACAGAATAGCAATACTTAGAAAAGGAAGGATGAAATGTGTTAGATCAGTATACTGTGCCTAACCAGAACTAAATTCTTGCATATGCAGATGGTATTCATCAATTCAAACACTTGGTTATCTTTTGTAAGTTCTGTAGACAATGAGTCTCTTGTAGGCAATGAGCCTCTTGTGAGCAGTGAGTTCGGGCAGTGAACCCTAACTGGCAAGTGCCATTTTGTACTCCTTTATTCTTTTAACAGAGAATACAATCTTGGGTTAGTCACCCCGTGGTTTTTCCCTTAACATGGTTTCCATGTAAGAATCCTTGTGTTATGTGTGTTAATTTCATTTTAGTTCTTATGGTTTCTTATGCTTTCATGTTTTGATATATCACTGAATATTGAGATAAGAAAAGAAAATAAAAGTAAGAAAATTTTTGAGATAACTGATTCACCCCCTCTCTCATTTATCTGCCTTGTTTTCAACAATTGGTATCAAAGCTTGGTTCCTCAGAAAAAGCCTAACAGCTTGAGGAAGATCTGGGAATCTCAATGGATGCATATGGTATGAAAGAACAACTTTAGTCTGCCCTAGATGATCTTGAACAATCCCAGTCTGAGGTCAATAATTTGAGAGAGCGACTCAAGGAAGCTGATGATTTCATCAATGAGTTGAAAGAAAAACTCAGTAATTCCATGAAAAAGAGAAAGGAACTACTTCAGAAGTTAGCAAATCAGAATGAAGCCAATAATACTAATGAGGATCTGAATGAGAAAACTAAGCTATGTGAGAAGATGTCAAAATAAGTTATTATTATAAGACATGAAATGGAATCAGGGGTTATGAAATTCACCCAAGAAATTGAAGAGAAGAGAAAGACTGAAGATAACTTAAAACAATCCCTCAAGGAGAAAACAGAGGACTGCCACAAAATGGACGGAATAATCAGACATCTTGAATCTGATCTTGAAGAAACCAGATACAATGAAGAACAACTTGAGAGCTAGATTGACACTCTTAAACAAGATCTTCAAACGCAAATGAATACAAAGAAAAATTCAAGATAAGCTTAGCCCAACTTGAAGTTCTTCTTGAAATTCAAAAGAGGGTAGATGATAAGCGTGGCTTGGGATATGAGAAAGGTGAAAGCTCTGGATCTAGTCAAAAGAACTTTGGATTAGGAAGACAAAGAAACATGCCTAGAAGACCTTCGATAAGGCAACCAAATGCTCAAAGATATCCATCTTTCAATGGAAATTGCTTCAATTGCAACAAATTTAGTCATAAAGCAACTCAGTGCAGGAACATAATGAATAAGAATAATCCATCCTTCTTTGGTCAATGTTTTAGTTGTAAAAGGTATGGTCACAAATCTCATGAATGCAGAAATATGCAAATGAACAATTCTTTCAATGGTAGATGCTTTATATGCAATAGAATGGGGCATATGGCTAATCACTGCAGATCAAGAGGATATCAATCAAATAAGAAAGGAAATGTTGTGTGTTACAATTGCCATAAATCTGGTCATATAGCTAGATTCTGCAGAAGCAGAAATTATGATGGAAAAGGTCCAGTGAAACATGATCAGAAACAAGACAAAGGTAAAGGTAAAGTGAATGTGGATGAGATTCAGAAGGAGATGAGCAAGACTTGGGTAAAGAAGAGTGTGATGAACATTGGTGATGAGTCCGCACCGAAATTCAGTGCTGGTAACCCTTCCAAAAATTAAAAGATGAGCTCTGGCTCAGGGGGAGATGCAAAGAAGATCAAAATTCCCCTAGCCAGCTAGTAAGTGCCTGAATTTAGCACATTAAGTAATAATCAGAGGTTGTGGATTAAAGGGCTTCTTAGAGATTCATTTGAAATTCATTCATTTAAGAGTTGATAAATCTTCTTTTAGATTTGAAGAAGTTGTGAGTAGGTCCGGTTCCGACAACTATCCGGTAAAAATAGAACAAACAGATCCAGTATGATCTGAAAATGCAATTTTATGGTCTGCAGATTTAGAGGCATGCTTTGAAAGGATAAAGTTATGTTGTCAACTCACTTAGATGATAATTTGAAGATCCGCACAGTGATTCATGAGAAATTCACTCAAAATAGGGTAACTGGATGACTTAAAATGTGTATTTATTGCAACAAGGAATTAGGTTTTTGCGCAAGGATAAAAGGCTTTCCATTCATCATTTTTAACACTTTGCACTCATGAAGAAGAGAGAAGAGCTCTGAGAAGAGATCATGCAGATTATTAAAGTTGAAACTGAAGATTGAAATCAAGCAGAAATTTGCTCCGGCAATTGCAACAAACCCTAAGGTGAAAAAGGTATTTCTTCTTTGCAAAATTTCTCCAAATTTCATTGTTAGAATGGCTACTCCCATGGTTGTGAATGTCATTGAGAGGCCAAGACCTAAATTCAAGAAACACCCTCACAAATCTATAGAAGTTGATCCCTTGAGTGTGTTTTACCGACTCTTGTATGGTGTTCTACATGTAGAAGATATTAGGGTTTACATTCATGCAAACATTGAAGACTTTGGAGACTTAGAATTGATGGAAATGTACCGCAAACAGTTAAGAGATGAGAATTTTGATCTCAAACCAAAATTCAAGGCCTTAAAAGACAAGCACTTTGCGCATTGCATACATTTCTCATCTTTTGTAGAGGACGAATGGGTCTGGTATGTGTTGAGTAGGATGCATGATAACTTTATGTGGTTAATGAGTCCATTCAAGATATCCAAAGATGCCATCAGGGCTGTAACTGGATTGCACTCAACTGGTGGGTTGCCTATACTCAAATCTGTGAAAAATCAAACCATAAAAGATGCCACCAGATCAAAATATGACAAGAGGGCAATGACTATAGATGATATTACTAACCTAGATGTCAAGTTTGCATCAATTGTAATTGGTTACAAAATTTACCACTCAAGTAGGAAAAATTCTGTGTCCAATACTGCAATCTATACTGCATATCAGATGGTGAAGGAAAATGCAGATTATGATTTGTGTGGGCTTCTGTTGAATCAACTGATGGAGAGTCTATAGAAGATTAAGAAAGATAAGAAAAATTCCTTCAAGTATGACAATCTGGTGTTGTGTCTGTTCTTCTATTACATGAATGAGTTACCGGGATCAAAAGGTCTAATCTGGGAAAATGATAGACCTATTGCAATTCAAATCAGAGATTATTTGCATGGACTTGGTGATGCACAAGCACAAAAGATAACTCTTTGGGGTTACTTCAAGAATTTCCAGAGCATGATGCATGCAAGAGAAAGAATACCAAAATCAATTGTGGAGAAATATAAGGACACAGTTTGCTTCATCGTTGACACAGATCAATACCTAATGGAGGTAGTTGAGCCAAGAATTGTATGGATGATGCCCATGGGCTATGAAGTTGATGAAAACATATTGAGGTACATGTTCAACACCTGCTAAGCCAACCCAAGGACACTAAGGTAGAGAGGTTTGGTACCTTTGATGAGCTAAACATAAAAATACATGTTGAATTAAGAAAGCCTGAGTCAAAAAGAAAAGTGAGGAAGGAGGTTGAAGAAATTGCTAAGAGGTTTGGCTTAACAAAGGAGGCAGTAGATGCTAATAGAGAAAGAATAGAGAAAATTGAAAGGGAAAGGGAAGAAGCAAAGAAAGAAAGCGTCCCGGTGGAAGCCTCTACCTATACAAGATCTACCAAGAGTTCTGCTCCTGTTTCTCCTAAAAGGTCAAAGACTGCAAAACCGATAACCAAACCATCTGTTACAGGAGAAAAGAGAAAGAAGTCTAAGGCCACAAGAACATATGTGAGCCTTAAGGATGATGATGAGATAGAATCAAATGTAGAGGTCAGAGATTTGAAGAAGGCCAAGAACAAACCTTCCAAGACTGACAGGACTGATGAGGAGCAAAAGACATAAGAGTTTGTTGAAAGACCCACTCTCTCAGTTGAAGACATCATTAAGGTGGTCACTGTGGATGGCAACCTACAGCCGATAATAGAATTCTATGATGAGTACAATGATGTAGACAAGAGAATTCTTGAGGAAGCAATGGTAAGGTACCTGAACATTTATAACAAAGCTTTCATTGAAATAATTTCCTTGATTCCTAAGAGCTTAGAAGAAGTTTTGGAGTCAAGAAAAGAAAGTGCAAAAGCAAAAGACTTGGAGATCCAGGAACAGATACTGATACAATTATATCCATCTATCACTCAAAAATAAATGGACATGGTTTTCAAGGATGCCAAAGATGAATTCTGGAGCAAGTCTAGAATGAATAAGCTCATGCTTGGAGAAATTGACCAAGTAGTTGATGAGACAAAAGAACTTCTCCACGTGTCTTGAAAAGGTTTAATCTTCACATTGTAGAGGAAGAAAATGAAGAGCCTTCTACCATGGATGTTGAAGGATTAAAGAAAATTGATGAAGAAACTTCTGACATGGATGTCGAAGGATTAAAGAAAGATGATGAAGAACAATCTGAGGCCCTAGACTCCTCTGTTCTGGAAGATGAAGTGCAGAATGAAGAAACAAATTCTGTTGGTGGCAATAAGCAAATCACTCTAGATGTCCCCAAAGAAAAGGAAGTTGAGAATACAAGAGACACTGTAGAAGTAGTACAAAGTTTATTGGATAAGGAAGTTGCGGAGTTAGATGAACCTGAGTTGATTCAAGGACCACTGAATCTGGTTTCTCTCTCTCTGGTTCATATAATGAAGATAGCATCTTTTGTTCAGGCCAAAGCCAAAGAAAAACTCCTAAAATCTCATATGGAGGACAGTGAGCTGCTAAGTATTGCTTCCAGAGTGTTGGATAAGATCATTCCCACTTATCAGAAGGATCCATCTGCCTCTCCATCCGGTAATATGAAGAACCTAGTTAATTCTGTCAATACACATTTTAAGTCTTTAGAAAAATTAGCAGAAACTAAGGTCCGGAAGGAATTCTTGGGAAAAAGATTCAGTGAGGTACAAGGACTAATTGCTAATGATAGAAAAACCCTAGACATTAGCATAAAGAGCATTGAAAATTCTCTTAAGGATGGTGGGGACATATACAAATTTTGTTTATCCTGGCCTAAAGTGGCAGAAGACATTGAGAAGAAAATGAAAGAACAAGAAGGAAAATCATCAAGTCTATCTCAGAATTTTGATCCCCTCACTACCTCTCTGGTGAATCAAGAATGCCAAGCTGTTGTTATAATAAATGAAATAAAGAAACTGGTTAAGGAGAAGAAGAATATAATGGCTAGAATGGGTGAACTCCGAGGGATAATCATCCCTAAGTTAGAGGCAATGCATGATGCCTTGGAAGATGCTCTAAGTACAGCCCGGACTAGTGATCCAACAGATTTGAAGAGGGCAGAAGCATATACGTTTTTGTTGAGTGAACACATCTCCATTTTGGATAGGATGAAGAGAAGTTGGGCCACAGAGCTTGTATAGTTGAAAACCACATTTGTAGATATACTGAAGTATATGCAAGTTTAGCTTGAGGATTGT
This sequence comes from Cunninghamia lanceolata, assembly GCA_027924645.1. Classification (NCBI taxonomy): domain Eukaryota; kingdom Viridiplantae; phylum Streptophyta; class Pinopsida; order Cupressales; family Cupressaceae; genus Cunninghamia; species Cunninghamia lanceolata. The sequence goes on from BSBN01000317.1 coordinate 5,652,344, forward strand.
AGGTACATATGCGGCTTTATATAGTAATCTTTTTGCACAATTTTGGTTTGCAGATCCCACCCTTTGTCATTGATGTCAAAGGAGGAGTGAAGAATAGTGAAAAATGAGGAATCCAAATTAAAAGAGCACCAATAAGCAGTATGGAGAGATGAAGCACAATCAAAGGGGGAGTTATTGCGACACTTAGTCATTTTTCACTAAGTGTTGCCATCAATGCCAAAGGGGGAGATTGTTGGAAAGAGACACTGCTAGGATTCATAAATGTTGTCATTGATGACAACAAAGTATATCCCTCATATTCACAGTACATAAATTACTCATACCGGAAGTCAGATTGAAGATAAGTTGGTTTGGTTGTCAAAGAACATAGCATATGATAGGGTCTAACAGTTGGGTCCAGAACTCTCTGATGGTGAAACCTAGCATGTTGCAAATTTGGATGGGTAATAAGGAGTATCTGAACTAATGAACTCCATATAATTATCCTTCAGTGACAAAGCATGTGAAAGATATGAGCATCTGAGTATCAGACAGTGCAGACAGAGGAAGAACTGACCAACAGGGTATCAGACCTCAATCCTGATGTACAGAAGGTATTGATCAAATAGCTTTAAGTGTTATATGATTTGGCTGACATAGGTAATGACCTCTATGCCTAAGTTTTTGGTATGCATCATAAATCAAGCATGGAATTAGCCGACATAACAGTAACTTGCAAATATCCTAAGTGTTCTTGTTGCCGACTAGAAAGTTGTTGGAAATCCTTGATGCGGATATATATACTCGATGGATTCAAGCTTTTGGTGTGTGTGGATGAAATGATGTGTGAAGAATAGTAGAGATAAGTGTGAAAGCTTCAATCAAAGTCCAGAATGTGATAGAATAGCAATACTAAGCAAAGGAAGGATGAAATGTGTTAGATTGGTATACTGTGCCTAACCGGAACTAAATTCTTGCATATGCAGATGCTGTTCATCAGTTCAAACACTTGGTTATCTTTTGTAAGTTCTGTAGATAGTGAGTCTCTTGTAGGCAGTAAGCCTCTTATGAGTAGTGTGCTCGGGTAGTGAGCCCTAACTGACAAGTGCCATTTTGTACTCCTTTATTCTTTTAATAGAGAATATAATCTTGGGTTAGTCACCCCGTGGTTTTTCCATTAATAGGGTTTCCATGTAAAAATCTTTGTGTTATGTGTGTTAATTTCATTTTAGTTCTTATGGTTTCTTATGCTTTCATGTTTTGATACATCACTAAATATTGAGATAAGAAAAGAAAGTAAAAGTAAGAAATTTTTTGAGATAATTGATTCACCCCCCCTCTCAGTTATCTGCCTTGTTTTCAACACAAGTATCGATACCTATACCAACCACTGAAATATCTACATTCACAACGACAATTTTAACAACTAATGCAAATGTTTGTAGTAATGCTACCACTGGTTTTGGAGTATCTAATGGAACAAGTTCACAAAATTACAAAGCTATGGAATTTAATTATCAAAATTTGGTTTCTAAGGGGACCTCTTCAATGAATAATTATTCTCAACCACCTATTACCTATTCGCAACCACTTCCCACCTATCACCATGTCCAACCACCATTGACCCATTCACAGCCTCCGTTTATCACAACTCAGGCTCAATCACCTCCTCACTTTGGTTCTAATTCCTCACAGCAAGATGCATCTCCCAATGATGCCATATTAAACCAACTTCTACAGGGCATGACTGCTTTACAACAAAAAGTGACAAATTTGACAAATTCCTCACAACCTAATATACCAACTTATCATGCTCGTAATCTGCTATCCTATGCAATTTTGAGAACTCCTATACCTGAAAGGTTTGAGACCCCTCACTTTGAAAAATATGGTGGAAAAGATGATCCTAGTACTCATGTGGTAGCATTCACGGCTATGTGTAGTGATTTCTACTTTGAAGAGGGCTTGTTAGAAAAATGTTTTCCACGATCTCTCAAAGATACTTCTTTAGAATGGTTTTTCTTTTTACCTTTGAATTCAATACACTCCTTTTCACAGTTGGTTGATTAATTTTTACAACATTTTCAAGCAAATATTGGACCTCAAGTGTCTTTGATTGATTTAGTTCATTACAAGCAAGGTCCGAAAGAGAAGTTAACTGAGTTTATCAGTTGGTATCAATCTCTTTATGCACAAATTCAATATCAGATGAAAGATGAGGATGTTTAGAAGGTATTTATTACAAATCTACAACCTAACATCCATGATAAGATTCTCTTAATGAAGTATAACTCCTTTCAACATTTATGCACTGCCCTTCATGATTATCAACTTTCGTCTAGTCAGTATGAACACCAAAACTCATTGGCTCAAGTTGGTCAATCTATGGGTGGATCGTCGCAAAACAACTTTAAGAAGAATAATAATAGGAGTTTCATCAAGATTAATGGACTGAATTCAAATAAATTTTCTCAAGTGTCTGCTATCACTAATTCGAAGAAGGCACCATATCAACAAAGAAAGTTTACTCTGATATATGAGTCTTACCATTCTATCATGAATCAAGCCATAAGTAATAATCTTATGAAGCTTCCCCCAATTAAGCCTTTGGATCCTAGCAAACCTCAAGGACCTTACTTCTATGCTAATGCCTTTTTTCATTATCATTGGACACAAGGACATGATACTGAATGATGTATGCATCTTAAACATGAAATACAAGACCTCATCAACTCAAATGTGATACAGGTATCACGTGTGAATGACAATGGAAATAATTTGGTCACTCTGCCGAATCAAAATTTACAAATCTTTACTAATCCTTTCCCTAAGCATACATATACAAATATGATGGAACATGGCTTAGTGGAAGTAGATGATGATGATTAATTGGAATATGATAACATCGTAGGCATAATAGAAGTGGATAAGGAAAAGTTGGATAACCCACCTCGTCCACGCAAAAATAGAATTTATGCTAAGGTTCCTCCTCTGTTATCTTTACAAGGATTGAGAGATAACCAAAATGCATCAGGAAAACAAATGGAACAATCGATACAGACAACTATACCAAAGCAAAAGAGTGAGATAGTACATGATGATTCTTGTTACTATGATCGATGAAATCAACAATGAAAACTCACTAAAAACCAGAGAAGAGTCAGACGATTATCATCAGTTGGAAATAATAGTGGTTCTCCTCATCATAAGCAACAAAAGGTCCCACTTACACAAGGATTTGAGAAACAAGTATTACATGGATTTTCTGACAATAAACAAGACTCTCATAAGAACAACTCGACCTTCGTGCAAAAATTATTTGAGTACCTCTCCAAGAGGTTCGCAGGCTCTAAAATTTAGTTTGATAGCACTACCAGGTAAGTATCTCTAGCCCTTTATCTCTTGTGATGTGTTTCCCCCGTAATGTGTTATGTGTTGTTTAGGCCTCCTGGGATGACCCTTGATTCTCTTGTAAGGTCCAGGATACCAGGAGACCACCTCTATTGTGACCCTTCTTCTATTTGTATTATCATTCTTCTATATTGATTCTCCTCTATTTTCACTGTTGAGTGTTGTGTCTTACGGACATAGCATTGCGGTTGGTGACTTGGGGGCACCCTCCTACATGACTGTCCCTAAGGCACTTGCTTCTCCTCTCTCAATTTATTGTTTCCCTTCCTCTAGTGTTTCTATCTAGCGGGTGGATGACAAAAAACATATTATACTGATGCAGACCTAGCGTCCCTTTAGAGAGAAATAAAAAATTGGACTTAGTTCCTATATGACTATGGGGTTGATATATATTATCCGACGCTTGGCTAGTAGAATCACTCCGTGCACTTTGTTGTGTGATCTTGATGATGCCTTTTCTCTCTTACAAAACATAACAATACTGCTGCTCCGTGCACTTTGTTTGTCTTTGAATCTTGCCTTGGTGACACTTAGTTCTGAGATTTTTAGGGTATAGCCCCATGGTTATACCCGATCTCTGAATTTGTAGTATAACCTTGGTTCTTTGTGTGATAGATCATATGCATTGATGTTGTTTATCATGATTATTTGGACACTAACACTTTTCTTGCAGGGATATGTTTGTGGTAACATCTGGTGATCGTAAAGTACATGTCACCTCTGAGGGGCATGGGCTTTGCGAGAGTCCATGTTCCCTTGTGTGTTTTCTTCCTACCTTAACGTGCTTGATATCGATACCTAATATCAACCACCTTAAGGTGGGGGCATATATAAGGTAAACTGTCTTCTGTAGATGTTAGCAATGTGCTTGTTCTCAGGTGCAATCTTAAAGACTAGTGGTGATGAGTCCCTCCTGCACTCTGAGATTTGTTTGAAATCTATCATTTAAGCCCTCTGCGGAGGTGGGGATATCACATCCCTTTTCTATCTTAAGCCCTCTGCGGAGGCGGGGATGTTGTATTTCTCATGGAGAGTGCACATCCTATAATTTTCAAAAGCCCTCATTGTGAGGTGGGGAACAATTCTGTGACTAACTCAACCCTTAAGCGTGTCTTCGGTGATTATTGTGGTGAAGCCTAATCATTGGTGTGTGCATGTAATGTGCCTGAGATTGTGTTGAACCTAGAAATAGGAACACTCCATCACTTGTTTGTCATGTTTTCTTCGTGTCTTCCAAGTGTGCGTGTGTATTGCATGTTTGTTCCCAAGCATTGTTTAAAGATTGGTGGCGATGAGTCCCTCCCATGCTTTGGGATTTGTATGGTGTGCTTGTTTTGTTTAGCGTGTATTGCAGGTGTGTTGCCCCATTTGCAGTTTAAAGACCAGCGGCGATGAGTCCCTCTTGCATTATGGGTGGTGTGTTTACTTTCCTGTACTTGCATCTGCATTTCATATATGAAAAGAAAAAGAAAAGAAAATCATATATGTCTTCTCTGCATTCACTGTGTTTTGCATGTCTTCAATGTTGTATTCTCCGTGTTTTGCGTGACTGTAACTTTCTTCTCCATGTTTTGCATGCCTTCTCTGTGATTGGCGTGTCTTCTCTGTGATTGGCATGTTTGCTGTATTTGTTGACCATACTTTAATGCATGTATTAGCCTTGAATTTATACATACATTAAATGTTGAAATGCGTCAGACAATAGAGAGGCGGGGTGAATCAGTTGTCCCAAAAACTCAAACACTTCTGCACTTAAACATTAATCACTTGTCCACAGTCATTATGATTAAACAATGAATGCATGAAATCAGAAACTTAAACATAGATGCAACATTAAACACAAGAGACACCAGATTTTTACATGGAAAACCCCAAGATGGGGAACAATCATGGAGAGGATTCGCTCTCAAAATATATTGTAATCTTTGAAAAATGATGTTCAAGCTTGGTCACTCCACGGGCCTAGAACATACTGGGTCACCGCCATGAAGTACAACTAGGTCTAGCAAGATCACTCCCTCAACCCTAAACCTAGAAAGATTACAATAAGGGTTGTTAAACCCTAAGGGCTATTAAACCCTACCGGCAGCTCATTGCCAAGATCAACCTCTTCTTCATGTCTAAGATTAATACATTGAAGTACAATAGTTCCTCTGCTATGCTCTGCCTTTCCACCTCTTTCCTTATCTTCCCATCTTCGCACAAGGAAATCTTTTCCATGACTCAATTACAAGTATTTATACACTTCATCAACCTTAGAATGATCATCAAGGTCAGAATTACAATCATCAACCATTGGAACAATCTCCAAGGTCGACATTACAAACATTTACAAAATAGGTCTTGACCCAATAAAATTATGCTAAGGATTTGTAGTATAGATGTATGCAGATCATGCCATGCCTTAGTTGGGACTCAAACATGATCTTCCATGCCACAACATGCTTCCATAATCTTCAAGGGATCTCCACAATCACTAGAAATAACCAAGTCGGCTAAGTCGGCTAAGACTGGTTACACACTATGTTATTTGGGAATAATCTTCAAACACGATCTCAATTCCTTAAAGTGGACCAATGTAAAGGCAGGAACATGATCAAGAGGTATCCACAAGCATGTTGAAATCACCAGGAGTAATCACACAAACTCAAGCCACTTTATTCATGAGATTCTTCACACCGGAGCACATGAACTTCACTGTCTTCAATTGTCATAAAAGAAAGATAGCTTGCGGACCACCAAAACATGAACCATTGAAATTATAGGCACTTATCATCATCCCATAATTCCCTCTAGAACCACAGAGCAAAACACTTTAATGCAGAGGAATGCGGAGCAAAATGCTTTCTCTCAGGCATCAGTGAATAATCAAAAAAGTAGGTTTTACTCTGGTGAATGTAACTCAGTCAAGTTTTCATACTGGAGGCTCAAACTTAGGATTTAGCATCTTCAACCAAGCTTCTAAATAAATTCCAATCCACAGACTAAGATCTTCAGTCAGAAAGAAATGCAGAGCAATCTTCTAGACCATTCTTCAGTATGCAACTCACTAGCTTCACTATGATTCACTGTTTACTTTCTGATTCTTGCGGAGGGCTAATTTTCTCAATATCCTCAACATATAAAGATTCTAAACAAATAACAAAATAGGATACAGTTGACACCAATGAAAACAAATATATGTTGACATCAATGACAACACTGATTAGGCACATACTTGCAACAATCTCCCCCTTTGTCATTGATGGCAACATATGATGTGAAAAATTGCAACAACCATCAAGACAAGATTCTCCCCCTATCTCTTTACACATTTACACTCTTTCCCTCTGAGTTTTTCACATGATTTCTCTCCTCCTTTAACATCAATGGAAAAGGGCACATACTTGTACTCTTTTACCCTGATCTGATCTCTCTTCTGAACTCTTTGACTACTCCCCCTGTGAAGTAGCCCTAAAAGCATCAATCTAGATCTGGAGAAGGGACTCTAAGCACCATCAAACTGATGCACTCTTATGCATTTTAGTTTAGAGTAGGAGGGGTAATAACCCCTAACTTTTCTCTGAGATACTCAAAAGTATCCTTAGGTAGAGGTTTGGTAAAAATATCTGCAATCTGGTCTTTTGTAGATACATATTCCAACTTGACTTCATTCTCTATCACTTTTTGCCTCAGAAAGTGATATCTTATGGATATATGCTTTGTCCTTGAATGCATTACTGGATTCTTTGATATGTTTATGGCACTTGTATTGTCACAAAAGATTGCAATTGGATATTCATACACAACTCTGATGTCCTTCAATGTCTACTTCATCCATAACACTTGAGTACAACTACATGCTACTACAATATATTATGCTTCTGCAGTGGACAGAGATATTGAATCTTATTTCTTGCTTATCCAAGATACTAGCCTTTTTCCCAAGAAGAATGCACCTCCACTTGTACTTTTTCTATCATCCACATCTTCGGCTCAATCTGCATCAGTGTATGCACTGAGAGTGAAATCATTGTCCTTTGGATACCACAAACCATAATCCATTGTGCCTTTCAAATATCTCAGAATTCTCTTGACTACCATCACATGTGACTCCTTAGGTTCTGCTTGAAATCTTGCCACAAGATAAACTGCATGCATTATGTCAGGTCTAGTTTGAGTCAAATAAAGTAATACTCCAATCATAGATCTGTACCTTTTCTAATCTGCCATCGGTGAATCATCATTTTTGCTAAACTTACAACCAATTATCATGGGAGTATTTACTAGTTTAGAGTCTTCCATCCCAAACTTATTTAACAACTCTTTCACATACTTAGATTGAGAAATGAAGATGCCTTTATCTGATTGATTTATTTGTAGGCCTAAAAAGAAATTCATCTCACCAAACATGGACATTTCAAATTCACTTTGCATTTCTCTAGCAAAAACTGTGCACATACATTCATTGCCTCCAAAGATGATTTCATCAACAAAGACTGCAACAATTAGGATTTGCTCATTATTGATCTTGAAATAGAGATTGCTATCCATAGTACCCTTGCTAAATCCTAACTGTATCAGATACTTATCCAACCTAGCATACCAAGCCTTGGGGACTTGTTTTAATCCATACAATGCCTTCTTTAATTTGCATACCATGTCATCCTGATGTGATGACTGGAACCCTTCTAGCTGTTCAATATAGACTTCTTCTTCCAATTCTCCATTCAAGAATGCAGACTTCACATCCATCTGATATACCTTACAATCTTTGTTGGCTGCAAATTCCAAAAATATTCTTATAGCTTCAATCCTTGCCACTAGTGCAAATGTCTCCTCAAAATCTATTCATTCAACTTGATAGTATCCTTTGCATACCAACCTTGCTTTGTTTCTTACCACTTCACCATTCTCATTTTCAACCATTGCCTTAAATGCCTTGAACTTATCTAGAGCTTCTACTTTTTCTCTCAAAAAGGTAACCCAAGTCATTCTAGAATAATCATCAATAAGCAACATGAAATACCTATCTCCTTGCAGACTTCTTACTTTGGTAGGTGCACACAAATATGTATGCACAAGTTCCAGTAGTCCATCAACTGATTGGTCCTTGCTTTTGAAACTTGTTTGTTGTTTGTTTCCCAAATTGACACTTCTTGCAAATAGGATTAGAAGGCTTCACAAGCTTAGGCAAATCTCTAACAACCTATGCAATACTTATCTTCATAATGTTATCAAAATTGATGTGACACAACCTTCTATGCCATAGCCAACTTTCATCAGTTTGAGCCAACAAACAATAGTTATCAATTCCTTTCAAGTGAGATATTACCTCTGGTCTTCTTACCAGTTGCAATGACTATACTAGAGCTTTCCTTGATCTTGCATCCATTGTCCTTGAAGATTAAATCATAACCTTTGTCACACATCTAACCCACACTCAGAAGATTGTGCTTTAATCCTTTCACATACAAGACATCTTTAGTATTATGCTTGCCATCAAAAGAGATAGATCCTTTTCCACAAATCTTACCAGCTGTATCATCTCCAAACCTAACCAGTCCACCATCATATCTTTCCAAACTCACAAATTACTTTTGTAACCAGTCATGTGGTGAGAGTAGCTACTATCAATAACCCATTCATCTTTGTCTTCAACAACCTGAGTAGCCAAAGCACTTTCCACTAGTTTTTCTTCCTTCACACAGCTAGCAGGATTAGTAGACATAGGTTCTTCCTTAATAGCAATAAACAAGCATTCATTACCAGAAGTACTAGCATTAACTGGTTCACCATTATCTGATACTCCATCATCATCAAAATCTTCAACATAATAACATTTCTTTTGGATCCTAGGCTTGTTCTCGTATCTTTTTCTATTTTTTTCAATTCTTTCAGGACATTTGGAAGCAAAGTGGCCTACTTTACCACAGGAAAAACATTTAAAAGATAATTTACCTTTAAACTTACCAGATCCTCTTTGTAGTCTATCCACAAAGTTGGCTTCAATTTCATCAAGCTCATCATCAGATTCTACCTTGTACTTTTCTGATCTGGAGGTTTTCCTAGAAGTACTGGCTTTGAAGGCAGTCTTGACTTTTGGCAGGGCATCACCAAACTCTCTCATTTCAAAGGCAGTAAGCCTACCAAGTAACTGATCTCTGTCAATAGTTTTTACTTGCATAAATTCTTCAATTGCAGCTACCTTGTGACTGTAGGACTTAGGTAGTGATCTGAGAATTTTCATCACAACTTCCTTATCACCGAGAGTTCCCCCCATACCTTTTATCTTGGTGACAAGTTCATCAACTCTTTGCATAAAGGCTGTTATGTTTTCATCTTCATTCATCTTTAGACTCTCATATTTCACTTTTAGACTTTGTACCTTGGCCTCCTTCATAGAATCATCTCCTTCATATAGATTTTTTAGCTTCTCCCATACCTCATTTGCAGTTTCGAGGTCCACAACTTTTGTCAATACTACGTCATTTAATGAACTTAACAAAGCATCTTTTGCTTTGACATCCACCTCATATTCTTTGATTTCATCTTCAGTCGTCAAACCATTTTGAGGCATGGTGTATTTTGCTTCTGCAGCTTTCCATACTTTGTAACCAAGACAAAGAAGTTGGATTTTCATTCATGCCTTCCAAAGAGCATAATTCATCCCATAGAAATGCAGCGCTTCCTTATTATAAGACATTTTGGATCTTCCTTAAGTTGTTAGACTTTCTTCAAAGGAACTTGGCTCTAATACCAATTGTTGAAATGCATCAGACAACTGAAAGGGGGGGGGTGAATCAATTGTCCCAAAAACTCAAACACTTCTGCACTTAAACATTAATCACTTATCCATAGTCATTATGATTAAACAATGAATGCATGAAATTAGAAACTTAAACACTTATGCAACATTAAACACAACAGACACCAGATTTTTATGTGGAAAACCCCAAGATGGGAAAAAACCATGGAGAGGATTAGCTCTCAAAATATATTGTAATCTTTGAAAAATGATGTTCAGGCTTGGTCACTCCATTGGCCTAGAACACACTGGCTCACTGCCTCAACCCTAAACCTAGAAAGATTATAATAAGGGCTATTAAACCCTGAGGGCTGTTAAACCCTACTGGCAGATCATTGCCAGGCTCACTGCCAAGGTCAACATCTTCTTCATGTTTAAGATTAATACATTGAAGTACAATAGTTCCTCTGCTATGCTCTTCCTTTCCACCTCTTTCCTTATCTTCCCATCTTCACACAAGGACATCTTTTCCATGATTCAATTACAAGTATTTATACACTTCAACCTTGGAATGATCATCAAGGTCAGCATTACAATCATCAACCATTGGAACAATCTCCAAGGTTGACATTACAAACATTTACAAAATAGGTCTTGACCTAATAAAATTATGCTAAGGATTTGTAGTATAGATGTATGCGGATCACACCATGCCTTACCTGGGACTCAAACATGATCTTCCATGCCACAACATGCTTCCATAATCTTCAAGGGATCTCCACAATCACTGGAAATAACCAAGTCAGCTAAGACTGGTTACATGCTACGTTATCTGGGAATAATCTTCAAACATGATCTCAATTCCTTAGTGCGGACCAATGTAAAGGTAGGAACATGATCAGGAGGTATCCACAAGCACGTTGAAATCACTAGGAGCAATCGCACAAACTCAAGCCACTTTATTCATGAGATTCTTCACACCGGAGCACATGAACTTCATTGTCTTCAACTGTCATAAAAGAAAGATAGCTTGCGGACCACCAAAACATGAACCATTGCAATTGCAGGCACTTATCATCATCCCATACTTCCCTCTAGAACCGCAGAGCAAAACACTTTAATGGGGAGGAATGTAGAGCAAAATGCTTTCTCTCAGGCATCAGTGAATAATAAAAAAAAGTAGGTTTTACTCTGGTGAATGTAACTCACTCAAGTCTTCATACCGGATGCTTAAACTCAGGATTTAGCATCTTCAACCAAGCTTCTAAATAACTTCCAATCCGTAGACTAAGATCTTTAGTCAGCAAGAAATGCGGAGCAATCTTTTGGACTATTCTTCAGTATGCAACTCACTATCTTCACTGTGATTCACTGTTTACTTTCTGATTCTTGCGGAGGGCTAATTGTCTCAATATCCTCAACATATAAAGCTTCTAAACAAATAACAAAATGGGATATAGTTGACACCAATGACAACAAAGATATGTTGACATCAATGACAACACTGATTAGGCACATACTTGCAACATTAAAGTGGGGGCTAATTGTTACATCAAAAAATGTCCCCTTGGGGGATTTTCCCTCTTAAGGTTTAACTTCGGGGGCTTGTTTATGCATTAAGAGTATTTTTCATGTTAATCTGACTTCCTGATGAGAAAACCCTAAAGTTCCATGGTAATTTGGACTTAAGGGATGCACTTGTGACAAATCCTTCCTAAAATAGGGGGCCTAGTCCTGTCCTATTTTAGGTTAGGCCTAATTTCAAAGTGTCAGTTTGTGATCGTTATTTAGGTCCTATGCCGACACGGTAAGTTTCAATTATGAAAATCTTGGCAGGAATGTTTGTGGTTGCATATATAAGCATGTTTAAGTATTCATTTGTAAACTAGATGACAATTTTGATTCATGAGCTTGTGTAGAAGTGATCCAAGGCATTCATTGTGTGTTGTAGAGTAGACTTTGTGTTGTTATTATGTTTGTATTTGTAGATTTGGTAGCCATCTCCTCATGGCATAAAGAGATTCTTCCTTCCACGATATCTTCACTATAAGGTGATATCAATTGTGTTTTCAATCATTTATCATTTGGATTTTACCTCTATCCCATAGGGATACACACTCTTTCTTTGACAATGATGTTCGAAAGACTTGAATGTCTCTCCAGGGCTTGACTAAGGCAAGCCTCTAAACACCACAACCCCCAACCCATTTTTTCATGATTACAAGTTACAGGTTGTAGAAGTAGGAAAAGTGGAGTTGCAGGAGAGCATTGCAGACTACTGGAATTATAGATCTAAAGAGAAAATAGGGATCTAGACTCAGGCACCCGCTCATTAGTCCTCCAAATCCCGTAACAGGAACATCGCTGAAACAACAAGAAGAGGTTGCAGACAAAGTTTCCAGATCCTGACAAAAAGTATGTTATTGGACTAGGGCGCCCACTCATTAGTCCCTAACTATTTTGTTGTCTAAACTTCAAAATCTGGTACACATTTGATTATCATTTAGTATCTCTGTGTGTGAACATTTTCTGTGATTTGTCCGTTTGATTTTGAATTTGCATAATTAGGGTTTTGAGCATAATTGGGCTTAATTGAATAACTAAATCATACAATTCTAGTCTTCCCTACATTCCAAGTGACTACAGGCCTGATAGTAGATTCCCTACTCGACCTAAAGTCCTTGAATGTTTAAGGTGAAAGGAGAATTCACATAAAACATCAAATCAAACCCTCTTAAAAATTTTACCTTAAACACATACAATCAAACTTTCATTGTTCTCATCATCTAAATCATTTCGTCCATTCTTCCAACAACATTGGCCATAGCAAGCATCCTCCTTGGTGGCATCTCTTCCTACGTTCCGGTGCAACTACCTCAATTTGGTGATCTGACTACAGGGCTGTAACTGCCTCATGATTAGTGCTTTGTTGACAAACATAAGTAGACTGCCTTAGGTTGGAGATCTATTCACCACAAGATCTTACAGAATGCCTTCACTTCTGATGCAGGAGCATCCATGGCAAATTGGCAATTAGCATCACCAAAAATATTAGTCATTTAAATTATTTTAATTTGGTTTCCTTAGGATAGATTAATTAGAGTTGAAAAATAAATGCAATATTAGGCCTAAATAATACATTAAATAAATTGGCCTTATTATAATATTACAAAAATAATAATGTTGCAAAAAAATCTAGGAGTGGCAGATAGTTTAGGAGATAATTTTGGAGTGTAAAATTAATAAAGCCAATTTGAAGGGAAATTCAAAAAAAGAAATCTTGGGAGTGGATTTTGGGAGTTTCAAAATTTGAAAACTCATTATTGCTCGTAAAAAGTTGCAAAAGAATATGGGCAACCAAGTTGAGTTGGCATTACTTTTCTATTTGGGTCCCTATTTTCTAGGAGTGGGAATCTTAGTTGTTGCCTATTCTTGGAAAACACTTTGATTTTGATTTATTGAGCATTTAATGATTTTTTATTGCATTTTCAAGATATTCTTCCAAGTGGGATGTTCAAAATGGGAGGCTACAAAAAATGGAGTTAGTGGACGCATAAAGGAAGGATTTTTGAAAATTTCTAAAGGTTGTTGCTTCCAGATTTTTGGGGGATGAAAAATGAAGGCATAGTTTTTGTTGGAGAGTGTTGGGAAGACATTTTTATTGCAGGTTTAAAGGTTTACACCAGCAACAAATGGATTGTGAAATCCATGGTTGAAGATCACAAATTTGATTGCTAAAGATTGCAGATTTGAGAGGCAATTTCAGAGGGTAGGATGAAGCTTTTGGGATGAAGGAAATAAGATAAAATGATTTTTTTTTCTATTCTAACTCTGTTTTTCACAAATTTTCTGCATTTTTTGCCGTTCTTTGCACTTGTACGGCCTAGTACAGCTCTGTAGCACCCTAAAATGCACATGGTTGGATGGGGTATTGGATTATATTTCTTTTACATATACGTTTATGGTCTGGTCTCATGTTTTGTGGATTTTATGCTCATTTTACTAAAAATAGTCCAATAACCTAGGTTTTGACAGTCCTAGAGAGAAATTTTATGTTTTTGAGTGTCACAACCATGGGAAAATGGCACAAAATAGTGGAACACAAGATTTTGAAGTCCTTCAAAAGATTTATTCACTTGTGGAGAAAAAAAATGAGTTTTCTTGGTGTTTTGAAACGTTCTTATTGCTGTATTTTTTTGTTTTTTAGGAAGAATGAGGGTTTCTAGTTTGCATGTTTGAATTTGATGAGATAAGTGAGGGTCCTAATCAAACAAATGATGGATTCTTCTATTTTAATACATAACTAAAGACTGTCGATTGAGTTTTGGTAAAAATTTGGTGATCTTGAGGCACCTCCTTTGTAAAAGTGACCTAATTAGGCAAATTACCAGAATTACTAGTCATTTTTAAGGCCTTATGTTACAAAACAATCATACTTGCATGAAATATATGTTATGTAATGGGATAATGGGTACTCAAAACCAGTTTTAGTTCATGGGTTTGAGTCGTTTTATGAAAGTTATGCCAAAAATACTTCAGTTGTTATCCTAATTAGGCCTAGGAACAACATGTACAGTCCATTTTTTAGGCTTTTGGTCCAAAGAAACCTACCCTACATGTTAGATATGTTGTGGAGGAGCTTAATGGGTATTCAAAAAAGGTAATTTGTTCATGGGTTTGTCATAGATTCTACAAGTTATGCCCCAAAAACTCTATTCCAAGGGCTACAAGCAAAGTTGACCTAGTTGTGAAGGGACAATAGGAACAACAGATTACTAAGTTGTTTTATGAGTTTGGTGAGTATCCCCTGGTCATTTTAGTGTGGTCCAAGGTGGTTGGGAGGTTTAGTGGGTAGCTTATGCATTCAAACCATGAAATGACATCTTTTCCTAGTCTTAAAGCAATGCATTCTAAGAGGACAATCAAGACAATGCGTGAACAATCAAGTGGTAAATGAAACCTTGAATTTGTGTTCTTCCTCTGCCTTTGCATCAACTTCCCAAAGGATTCAAAACTTTTCTCTGATACCACTTGGTGCAGTCATGGTAGGAGGGTTCAAGAATGAACTGTCCAAACCATGCAGCTAGATTAAACACAATGGAAACAACACAATTATAGAAAGCAATGGAAGATTCATATATTTAGTATATCAAAGAAATACAATGATCATATGCTGCAACATGTGGGTTACAATCAAAGGGCTCTCAGGCCTACTTTTTTGGTTACAACAGATATGCAAGATGTGACATTGAAGTACCTTCCCGAAAAGAATCTATCTTCTAAACTACATAACTTAACTATTAAAGAATTTGCTTCCTAACACATCTAAGAGGTCTATATATATCATCTTCAAGCTCATAGAATCCTCCATGTCAGCCACAATAGGTTACAAACTCCAATGAAAGATGTAACATGTAGGAACAAGTAGGTTGGCCTACAACATGTGGTATTGCTCTACAAATGGATGAAACTGGGTGTAGACCTCAAGGAAGATCTATCTAGTCCTTATGTGTCATCTATGATGTTTCATTAGGCTCTGCAAGTCATGGAAGTGCTTTGTAAATCTTCCCTTCCAACTAACTGCCTGAATGCTTTGCTCTATGAAAGCTGATGATCTTTTGATAACGATAACTTCTAGGAAACAAATCCAAATCACTTGAAATCTAAATATGATATATATGACACTATGTAGATGCTAAATTTTGCTCCATGAGCTTTGATATGAAGATGCAGAAAAATGTAGTACAAAATGATAAAAATACAAATGACTGAACTGAACTGAGAATGAAAGAAAAGAAAGAATGCACATATTTTTGGTTGATGCAAGATTGCTTTGAAACCTAGGATGCTCCTGCATCAAAAGACTAGAGGTATTTTTACCATGTTATATTATATATGTTATTATTTTTGGAAAACAAAGAGTTTTTGATATTTCCATGTATTGGGTTAGAGAAGTTAAAACCCTAGAATCAACCCAAAAGGGTTTAGAAGACTTAAAACTCTTAAGTCAGATATGAATTTGTTTTTATATATTATGGTCAATAGTGAATAGTCAAGAAAACTATAGAGAAAGACAAAAAGAGTTTAAGAAGTACTTTGTTGAATTTAAATGATTTCTAATTTTTGATTTCTGGATAGAGTCAAAACTTATTATACAACGCATGAGTGTTAAATATTTGACTTAAAGAGTAGAATGACAAGAAGTCATAGACCTTAAAATTGCAAGTATGCAAAGAAGGACTCTCTAAAAGGTTAGAATTACCTAAACCTATATATTGCATGTATATCCTAGATTAAGGATTAGTTCTAAGTGAGAATGACTAGGATTTGAATATAGTTCAAACAATTTATGTCTAGAGTTACTAAGTGAAGAAAGTCAAACTGTAGGATGAGATCATTTCCAAGTCAAGTTAGAGGTGTGTTAACACATGACTATATTTATTGCAAATGTTTATTTATATAGAAACTTTGGCCAAAGTGATGCATTTGTCTCTATATGCATTAGTCAGTTCACAGTGTCTAGATGGCGTGACCAGTCAGAATGATCATACTTAGCTAGAAGATTGCCTAGAGTTGTATGGTTGATTGTGTTATGTAGGACACAACAATAAGAATTAGATGGAATCCTATTGGTTCCTTATGTCTATACTCTTTGTGAAGGGTAGGGCCACTTCTAGGAAGGAAGGTGTGTGGGGAACCACCAATCTGTGGTTGGAGGTAAAGCACTCAGATGATGCTCTCCCTCTGTAGTAGAATACTTGCTAAGACTTGTGAAGACCGATATCATATTCCAAATGTAGTGTGCTTCATGTTATGACTTATGATATTCAAACTTATGATGTTAAATTATTCTTATTGCCAAGTGCAACATAATTGTAAATGTAAAGTGAAAATTTTTCACTGTGATTTATCTTTGAATATATTGTAATTTCAAGGTTGGAAAATATTTAGAAAATATGCTTTTATTTCCTTGGAATCATGTAAATGATAAAAAAATTTCATTCATCTTATCATGTTCTTTTACTTTCTTAGTAAATTATGTGTAATTCTGAGTAATATGAGAAGGCATGTTACATTAGGGGATGTATTTCACCATTATCAAATTAGTGGGGATAGAAGTTATCCCTATGAGTCCACAAGATTTGACACACCTACTTGAATAATTATAGGTTTTTAATGTGTTTGACATGTCTTCTTTGTGCTATACCAGTATAAGCCATTTTCAACTGTGAAACAATTTACACCAGTCACCTTGATAAGTCACAATCAACCATTGTGTTTTTGTGCTTGTTATTCTCTTGCCAAATTCCAAAAACTTGCCCAAAATAGTGAAACAAAATAGAAACACTCTTGTGACTATAGTTTCACACCTTTGATCTCAATCACCACGCTTGTGTTGTCAGTCGGTTCACCCCTATCTATAACTTAGTGCCCTTGCAGGAACTCAGTCTTAGCTATCAAATCCAAATTTTCATCTTGTAGATTAGACTGTAGGCTCAGACAATGACTAGAAACAAACATATTTTTGAGTTCATCTAGTCCATATTATCATCCTACCATCTAAGATTGCCTTTTTCATCCTTAGCTAGACATCCCATCACCTTGAATTTGGACTTGTGAGTTCCCATCAATCTTTTATCCAACCATTTATCCTTTGGAAATGAATCTTGTCAATTCAAACAACCATCCATTTATTAACCATGCATATACCTATCCATCAATCTATTTATCCATTAACCAAACCTATCAACCAAAAAAAAACCAAAATTTGCAAAATCTTATCCTAGATCTTTTCATCACTTTATCTTAGAGATCTATTGGCTTAGGAGCTTTGACTACTCTTAAGTTAGTGGGTCCTCATCATATCTTTATTTTTTGTAGGATCTTGTCTACCCCAAGTAGAAGAAATTATCCATATTCCTCTTCTTACTTAGGCATTTTTCAACCCTAAGTAGTGAAAGGAATCACATCTTTGTCCATCACAAAATATCTAGGTGAAATCTTGAGCTAATTCTAGTTTTGTCATCATCATATCCTTATCATTACCATATTGTATCCTTGTCATTATCATATCCTTGTTGTCATCATCATCAATATATTTGTCAAATCTTTATCAACATCATATCTTTATCATCAATATCATATCCTTGTCATTGACATATCCTTATCCACATGATATCTTATCCATATCATCAGCATATCATCATCATATCCTTGTCATATTGTTGGTCCAAAATCTTATCATTTAAAGGCATTAATAAAAACATAGACATGATCTTGTTGGGCCTCAAAGTCCAAGTAAATCTACCCAAGGGTCTTTTGATTATGAATCTAGAGTCCAAGAATTTTAGAGGACCCCGATAACCAAGCGCTTGCAGACCATATTATTAACAAGAATACACAAGGTTATCTCCAAAATCTACTACAAAAGGGAGTCAAGTTGCCTAAAGATTTTGATATCTCCATTTTAATACCTCAAGATTCTCCTCATTAAAATGAAGATTCGTTAGGAGGATCCCATCAATCACTTGTTGACGAAACCGTAAATCCTATGTCCAACCTTAACATCAACATGTCCATGAGTCAACCTAGTACTTCCATAGGTATGTCACAACCTACTCCTAGTGTGTCCATGTAGATCCCTCAAGTTGCAACAATAATACCCCCATATAGTGGTCAAATCATCACACCTTTCAATCTCAATACATCATCATACATCCCTAGATCATCATCTATCCCTACATCATCATCCATTCCTCTTTTAAACACTCATGTGACCCAACCTCATATATCTATTCCAACTCCTCATGTTGCCACCATCATCCTAGCTCCTTCTAGTCAAATCATTCCACCATTCAAGATTCAAACATCCAACCCCATCTACATACCATCATCTATACCCCTCATTAACATTCAAGCTAATGTATCCATGCCTCACACCTCACAAGTCCAAGTTCCTATCCAATCTTCATCCTCACACATTCTAAACCCCGCTACATCCATCCTCCAACAACTCATTCTCCTCCTCCAACAATAACAACAAGCCCTCCTTCAACAACACCAATACCAACAACAAAAACAAGCCCTTCTTCAATAACTCCTAGTCCAACAACCACAAACACAACCACAATCACAACCACAACCTTCATCAAACACATCTGCCACATCTTCACCAAATGAGTCACTAGAAATGTAACTTTTGAAACAAATGATAGCTGACATGCAAAAGGGAAACCAAAGGAATGATATACCTTTGAAGAAATTTATCCCTATTCATTTGACAAATCTGTAATCATGAACCCCTTCCCTCTAAACTTTGAATTTCCAAAATTTGACAATTACAAAGGGAAGGGTGATCCTAGAGACCATCTTAAGGAATTTTACATAGCATGAATGGAAGTCACATATGATGATACCTATTTAATGAGACTTTTCCCTCATAGCTTAGGAGGTCAAGCCATTGAATGCTTCTTCCATCTTCCACATGGAATCAAAACTTTCCAAGAGCTTTCTGACAAGTTTATAGCTTACTTTTCCTATAACATTGAATCTAAAATGTCTATGAACAATCTTTACAACACTAAACAAAGGAATGGAGAATTATTTGCTACCTTCTTGCAACATTGGAGAAACTTGCTAGTAAACTTTCTTGGTCTATTCCTAGAAAACAACTTGTCAACATGTTCATCCAAGACTTAAATCATGAAATGGCCTTTCATCTTCAAGTCCAATGCACTGATAACTTTGAAGAAACAATTGACAAAGGCATAACCGTAGAGAAAGACCTACTAGCCAAAGGACTTGTCAAGATCTTTAAGGACAAAAACTACTCTAATACTCAATCCAATGAGAAACCATGCTTTTGGGCTAAAAACAAGAACATCATCAATGATGGTGTAATAGATTCCAAGCATGTGTAAAACCTCTAAAATCTTCCATTGGCACTTAAATCATCACCAAACACAAACTTCACCATTCCCAAGGGAAATCCTATATAGGGATTAAGACTAGACACAATTTTTCAAACTTGGGAGAACCTCTTGAATCTGGTTTTCGAAAACTCTTACAAGCAAACCTCATCAAGCTTCCTGACATCAAAAGTTATGAGGGAAATGTAGTTAAACTCCATTGGTGAAATGAAAAGGGATATTATGAATACCATAGGGTCAAAGGACACAAAACATCCAATTCAATGAGACTTAAGAATTATATCCAACATGTTGTAGATTGAGGAGATATTACTATAGATGAACCTCCTCCAAAATTGTCAAATGCGAAATTGGGAGTGTACCAAGATCCTTTCCCTAACCATGGTCAAGGTAATACCTCTAGAAAGAATTCTAATAATAACACCAACAAAGTCAATTCCTCCCCTTCATATGACTCCATTGTGGGTTGTATTGAAGCTTT
The DNA here is from genome assembly GCA_027924645.1 of Cunninghamia lanceolata. NCBI lineage: Eukaryota > Viridiplantae > Streptophyta > Pinopsida > Cupressales > Cupressaceae > Cunninghamia > Cunninghamia lanceolata. The sequence goes on from BSBN01000317.1 coordinate 5,672,871, forward strand.
TCCTTCACAAGTGGCCACTATAACCATTAGAGCCAATAATCCTGATTGTGCCATTACTACTTGCCATAGTCGGATTACCAATCAAAGAGCACCATATTCATCCATGCCATATTCATCCATATCATCTTCTAAATATAATATGCTTGACCACTTAGGGAAAACACATACACAAATCTCCATCCTAGATCTACATCGTACATCCCCTATTCATAAGGAGATTCTAGACATGGCCTTGATAGAGTCTCGTATCCCTAATGACATTAATGTTGAATAATTCTAAGACATGGTGGGACATTGTACCTCCAATCACCACTTAGTTTTTACTGAGAAATACATGACTATCATTGATTCATTCCATAACAAACCTCTCCATCTAGAAGTTGTTATCCATAAACACAAAGTCAAAGGGGTCCTTGTGATCATGGATAGGGCTTAAAGCTATGCACTTTGAGATTAATAAAACAATTGGGATACTCTGTTGGGGTTATTGATACAAAACATTTGATTACAATAAAATCCTATGATGAAGTTGAGAGAAAATCGAAAGGGATCATTACATTACCAATTCAAGTAGGTCTTGCACTTGTGGAAACTACTTGTCAAGTCTTAGACCTTGATATCCCATACAAAATCCTCCTAGGATTCCCATGGATTCATGCCATGAAGGCCATCCCTTACACCTATCATCAATGCATAAAGTTCCCATACAATGACCAATAAATTATAGTATTTTTTGACCCACAACCCTTCCAATATTGTTGCCTATTGGAAGGTCCATACCGTAAGTCTAATTATTTCCCTACCAATGATATTGCTAAACCATCTCCATCCTACATTGATCCATCCACACTTGCGTTCTCATCCAATTCATCCACCACACATCCCAAGATCAAGGCTAAGATTACTAACAAAGGATTGGGAGAATATACTTTACAAGGAGCCTTTTGTGTGGGTCAAATCCCACTCTCTCCCAAAAGCTTTGGAAGACCTTGCCCCACTGAATCTATTTCAACTATTACCATAAATTGTAAGCCAACTAAAATTTCCCACTGGAGTGTATTAGATACAGAAATCATTGATGGGGACATTTCAGAATGGCTCTATAAAGACAAGGAAGAACAAGACAACTTACCTCTTGATCAATATCCTAAGGGTTTTCATATGGTGAAAAACATGGACTATAAAGGACAAGGTGGTCTTAGTCTACATGAACAAGGAACTATTGAGCCTATTAAATCTACACCTCAATGTAGACACTTGGGACTAGGGTTTGGATCACAAGAGCCAGCATTCCAAAGCCTAAATTTATCTTAAGTGAGGTAGCTAAAGCATTTCCTGCTGTTAAGAGCACTAATGAGGATACCAATGATGATTCCCTAGAATGTATCACCAAGATGTTCCATGACTCTTCCATTTTCACCCTTACCATGTCATTTCCATCATCATCATCATCATCTCATGACTTTCCACTCATCTATCCCCAACTCATTGATTGGGACCAACAAGGACCTCTCATTTTAGACGTCTTTCAAAATGATGAGGCTATCACTAAGTTCTTGGGACTTAGAACATGAATACCATTTGGAGATCATAAGATTGGCTACACTATAGATCTTCACACTAATTCCTACTTTGGAGAGATGTTCAAATTCCTTAGTCATAAAAATGAAAATATAAAAATCATGTCCCCTAGTAAAAACCACTTTGTGGCACTTTTAGATGATAAAAAAAGTAAAAATAAGGACATATCTGAAGGTGAAAACTCCTCGAGGTGCTTAAGGATGAAGAATATGGCCTCCCTAAAGTTGAGGTATATCAAGAGAGATCACCTATCCTTGTTGAAGAGACACAAGAAATGAATTTGGGAACACTCGAGGAACCTAAGATTACATTTGCAGCAACATCACTTTCAGAATTTGAAATACGAGAATTTCTCACCTTCTTCATGGAAAGATCAAATAACTTTGCTTGGTCCTATATAGATATGCCTGGTTTAGATCCTTCATTGGTGGTACATCATTTGACAATATATCTTGGTACAGAGCTGGTCAAACAAAAGCTAAGAAAAATGCATCCAAAAATTGCTCTCCTAGTCAAAGCAGAATTAGAAAAGTTACTAGCAATTGGCTTCATCATACCTATAGATTATCTAGAATGGGTGTCAAACATAGTTCCAGTTTCCAAAGTTACTGGGGGCATCCAAGTTTACATAGACTTCAGAGATTTGAATAAAGCATGTCCTAAAGATAATTTTCCATTGCAAAACATTGATATCATAGTCGACCTAACAACTGGTCAAGAAATGTTATCCTTAATGGATGGATTTTTTGAATTAATCAAATCAAAATTATTGAAGAAGACCAACACATGATTGTATTTATATGTACTTGGGGAATTTATTGCTGGAAAGTCATTCCTTTTGGTCTTTTAAGAATGCAAAAGAGCAACCTATCAACGAGCGATGACTTAATTTTTTCATAATATGCTGCATCAAACCATGGAGGATTATGTTGATGACATCCTTGGTAAATCCAAAACAAAAGGTCATTTATATGTACTTGAAAATATCTTTGACAAATTAGAGGAATACAAAGTACGCCTTAATCCGAAGAAGTGTGTCTTTGGTGTCACATCTGGAAAACTTTTAGGCTACATTGTCTTTTGACGAGGCATTGAAATGGATCTTGCTAAAGTGAAAGATATAGTTGACATGTCACGACCACAAAATTTGAAGCAATTAGGCCATCTTCAAGGGAAATTGCAATCCATCAGAAGATTCATAGCACAACTTGTCAATAAGTGTCATCCTTTTGCACATCTATTAAATAAAATATAGCATTTCATTAGGATGAACAGTGCTGACAAGCATTTGACAAATTGAAAGAGTATCTTGCGTCTCCACTAGTTTTGGTACCACCTATTCAAGGAAAACTGCTTCTCTTATACATATCAGCAACATCAACAAAATTAGGAGCATTGTTAGTGCAACATGATGACACTGGTAAAGAATGAGCCATTTACTACATCAGTCGTACTCTAGTAGGCTATGAGTTGAATTACACTCCAATAGAGAAGGCATGTCTTGCCATTGTCTTTGCTTTGCAAAAGCTTCAACATTATATGCTTAATCATCAAACTAAGCTCATTTAAAAAATTGATCCACTAAAGTATCTCTTATCTAAGGCTACTCTAACAATGAATGGCTAAATGGATCATGGTCTTGAGTGAATTTCAAATCAAATATGTGGATAGAAGATCTATAAAAGGACAAGTAATTTCTGATCAATTGGTGGAAGCACCACTTGAAGTAGACCATCCACTAATTTCAGAATTTCTAGATGAATCGGTCTTTATCATAGACCCTCCTACAAATTGGTAGTTGTATTTTGATGGATCTTTCACACATCATGGTTTTGGAGCTGGGATCCTTTTTATCACACCACAAGGAGACTTCATACCAAAAGCCTATAGCATTGCATTCCCTTGTACACACAACATCACAAAATATGAAGCACTCATCAAAGGTTTAAGAATGGTTATCCAATGGAACATAAAAGAACTTCAAGTTTATTGTGATTCTCAACTTGTCATACACCAAGTCAATGATAAATATCAAACAAAGATGACAAGCTTCTCCCCTACAAGAAATTGGTCAACACCTTCAAATAATCATTTTTATGGATTCGATATGAGAAAATTCCAAGGATAAATAATAAAGCCAATGATGCCATGGCAACTATTGGTTCATTAATTGATATTCCATCAAATAGTCTGCAATCTAAATTCTTGGTCGAGTAACTTTTTATTCCTGCTTTTGACATCCCAGAATCTGAGCTTGTTTGTGAACTTGTTTGTCTTGATACACCTTGGTACAATGAGGTCTATACCTATCTCCATGATAACATTTTACCACCTAACCTTTCACATGCCCAATAGTACCTCATCCCGTTATACCCTTCTTGGCAATATAGTTTATTGAAGGACACTCAATGGAATCCTCCTTAGATGTCTTAACATGGAAGATGCTCAAACTGCTTTACATGAGGTACATGAGGGTAGTTGTGGTGCACACTCTAGTGGTCCAACCTTAGTTAAAAATTTGTTGAGAATAGGATATTATTAGGCAACTATGGAACAAGATGCATAACAATTTGTCAAGAAGTGTCTTCTTTGCCAACAACACAGTGATTTGATTCATGCACCTGCTTAAGAATTGCAACCAATCACTACTCCATGGCCTTTTTACGAAGTGGATTGAAGCCATCCCTCTTAACTACATTATTGGTAAACAGATTTCTAAGTTTATCCTTCATTACATTATTTGTCGGTATGGTATACCTTAAGCTATTGTTATTGACAATGGTAATCCCTTTAAAAACCAAGATGTTCACCACCTTTTCCATTAATTCAATATTCAACATTGCTTATCCACTCCATAGCATCCCCAAATTAATGGTCAAGGTGAGGCTTCAAACAAAACTATCCTCAAAATTCTGAAGAAAATAGTCAATGAGGCTAGTTGTGATTGACACTTACAAATCAACCTTGCTTTGTGGGCATATCACACTAGAATCCATACCACTATAGGAGCCACACCATATTCCCTTATCTTTGGATAAAAATCTATTTTACCTATCAAGGTTGACCTCCCATGTTTAAGGGTATCATTGCAACATCTCATTGATGAAGAAGACTACATAGTATCACAATTACAAGAATTTGAATTTCTAGATGAAAGATGTCTCACTGCTCTTAATCATCTCAAGGCATATTAAAATCATATTTGTCATAGCTACAACAAGAAATTCAAAGCTCACAAATTTGAAGTTGGTGATCTTGTGCTTAAATAAAATCAAAAGAATCTTCAAGACCAAGATAGAAAAGGGAAATTGGAGCCGAATTGGTTAGGACCCTTTGTCATTACCATCCGTTCTGTTTCTGGGGCCTATCATCTTTCTACACCTGAAGGATAACCCCTTGAGGAGCCTATCATCATCATTCACCTCAACAGGTTCTATGCCTAATCCACAGAGTATCTTGATTATACATAAAAAAAGAAGAAAAAAATAATAAAGAGAAATAATCCATCCTCTGGTGAAAACCACTTCAATGGCTCCTTGGATAAGTACTACGGTGAAAACCTATTTATAGGTGCCATGTGTAGTAGCCTTGCATTTACCATCTACTAGATAACCACTTTGTCTTCTACTTCCCACTCATTCATTCATTTTTCATCCATCTACCATATCATCATCCTATCATGGCTTAAAATTTTCACTTAGTGTCATTTCTTGTCATACCATAATAAGTTATCCATATTCAATACCTATCCATGCATACCATAATAAATCCCATCACTTGGGGGAAAATTACCTACACCTAGTTTTGGTTTGGATTGTCCTCCTAGTTTCCATAAGACATTGGAGAATAAGTCTTCAGCTTAAGTCTCATGCATCCCATAATAAAACAATCACCCATTACCATCCACAAAGCATTTCAAAAATCCAAAAAGAATTCAAAACATTTCAAAATTCCAAAAAAAAAACATTTAAAAATCCAAGCAATAAATTCAAAATACACACCATCCTTAATCCATAATAAATAATTTCCACACCATATCCATAATAAATGCCACATGGTCATTTTTCATCCATTTCATAACAAAACACTTGACATTCATACAAAACAACAATCATGCAATACTTCGTGCCTTAATAAAAATCATAAGCATTAGTCCACATTTTGAAACAATCCCTAATCACTTTATCCATTTTCACATCATTTGATATTAAACATGATCATCCAACCTCATCTAGGGATATATCATTCCCGTCATCAGGTGCCTATCGAAACATCATCCAAATCTTTGGCAAGAGATATAACGGCTATGTGAATTGTATTGTCATTTGGTCTTTTGTTTTGATTTTTATCTTTTCTATCTCCTTCGTATGCTTTCTCAGGACCACCATGATCCATTCATATCTTGGTGTGTTACAATTAGTAGAGGATGGAGCATAACATTTTATGTGTTTGTTGGATGTTCTTATTACTCTAGCTAATATTCATATCTTTTGTGTAGTGGAATATTTTAGCATACCACTGGTCCTTCACATCTAAGGTCATTTCATACCTTTTGTGTACTTGGACTTTAATGCTCTAAGCTTCCTCCCTCACACGTTTAGACAAGGTTGTATTACATTGGGCATGTATAAGGACACCCTTTTTGTTTGCAGTGTCAAGTCCATGCAAAGGATACAAAGTCACCTTGGTTCTTTATACTTTGTTGCATAATATCCTCTTGCTATATTAAATAAGGACTACTCTCCACATTATACTAGCATAACCATACCCTTTTATTCATTACCTACATCCACAAACCATCCATTTTTCTATCCTATTTTAGAGCATTCTTTTAATCTCACCTATCACCTATCATATCAACTCATGTTCATCTATTCATCACATATCTAACGTTCATCCTAACATCCATCATAACATTTAATTCTCCTTAGTATCATGACCAAACCAAAAACAAAGAAATAAAAATAGTCCATCTTCATGTCACTCCATCATCTTGTCAATCACAAATAAATGTTATCCATAATCCATATTTATTCCATAACCATATCCATATAATCATTATTACTATCCATAATCATGCCATTTGCATGTACATCTACATCATCATACTCATACATACACTTCATTACATACATAACCATATACATCAATAAAAAAACACATCATCCATATCATGAGGTCATCATAAGTCCATTTTCATATACACAAACCATTACATGTCTAATCATTTATCCATACATATATCATAGTCATTACAATACATTCATCACAAAATCACATCACATACAATCATATCCATGATCATCATAATCCATATAATCCATGTACACATAATCATAATCCATAAGAATATACCATAACATCATCAAAAATAAAATAAATAATACAATCACATCATCATGAATATAATAAACCATAATCTCATCATATACGCCACCAAAAACATGTGTCATCTCATATATATAACAAAATTGGTCATGATACAATGTCTGTGCAAAAAGGCTCCGCAGAGCAATCATAATACATAGAGCCCATAGGCATTAATACATATATATACATCTATACATGGTCTAGGTAGAGTTGCCGCCCTTTGACTGTGTTGATGGTGAAGGCTATGGTCCTACTGTCGAAGGTGGATGAGGAGGTGGTCCTTGAGCCCTTGCTACCCATCTTGTCAGTGGTGGAGGTGGCCCCATAAAAGATGGATGAGACCTCATTGCTGATCTCGATGCCCCTAACATGCTCCGTGTGTTGAAGCTAGGTGCTCTCTGTGTTGTAGGTATCACATTATGGTATAGGGTGTGATAGTACTATGCCTTCTATGTAGCTAGAGTCAAGTCTCCCTATACTCTCATCATATCCGACCACATTTGACTCGTACCCTACCCTACTAGCATCTACTATGCTGAGTCACACTCCTGCTAGAGTCATGTCACTCTGGCCTCTACACTAGATCTCATTGCTTCCACTGTATCCCTATCTATCCTTAGAGAATCCCTCTAAGCTATCACCTATTATAGCACTCCATCCCCATCCCCCCACCTATCCCTGAGCCTGTCCCTATATTTGTGCCTGTAGTGTCTAGATTTGTTGTAAGGCACTATCTCTCTCCACCACCACCTGAGCATGGAGTCCCTGCACCCACTCTACCTTTAGCTATAGGCTATCTCACTCTACCATCATCCCTGCCAAGTGTCCTTGTACATGCTCAACCTCTATTTGTAGGCTGTCTCATGATGCCCTCATAGCCTCTATGTCCTCCTCATCTCTTGTAACCTTTGGTACATCCACTTTTGGTGCCTCTACATGTCCATCATCTCCACCATCATGACCTCCATCGTGCCCTCCATCATATCCTCTCTCCACCCATTGTCTCACTTATCTTTGGAATAGAAGCACTACAACCTATCTAGCTTGATCACCTGGTACTGTGAGATGTACTAGATGATGTGTCACCCACCAAGCATCATAGTCAGGAGTTATCCCTGCATCCTCCATGTCTACCCCTGGTGGTATGCACTACACAAGTACTAGCCCCTAAAACTCTGCCAAAGGAATGTGTTGATCCAGTGCAATCCCCCATGGCCCTACATCCCTAGTCACCCTCGATAATATCACCTCAGGGATAGATGATGTTTGTCTCTCTCTGAACTTTCGTAACACCATCCTTGTAATATATCTCTCCACAATTAATGTTGTCCACCCAAGTATGTACCTTGTCTATCATACATATGATAGATGGTAGTCATCTCCCTCCCAAGGGTCACACTCCCACCACAACCTCCATGTCACATAGTCTAGATCATCTATGACTCGCCTCTAGTAATCCATATCACCCATCCTCTGATAATGTAACACACCTACATAATTACTATAATATGGCCACCCATCACCCCTCAATCTATCATACAACAACCTCATGACAATGATGTGCTCCCATGTCCATACATGCAACAATGTCCTTCCACATCCAATATACTAACTCCTATTGTGTACATAGTTGTGTAGCTCCCGATATAGGTGTGCAAGAATGTAGAGACCCCATGCAAACACCTCTCCCTCCATAATTCACTCTAATACATCTCCCCATCTTGTAGAGAAGTATCTATCCTGTCTCCCAGGAACTAGTACATATAAGATAAGACTGGCTAAGAATAGTGGCATCGGGGCATTGTATCAATCTGTGCTAAATCTAACTATGTACTGTCTAGTGATAGATCCTCCTCTAGGAACACTCTCTCCAAAGATGCCTCCCCTGTGTCCAAGTTATACAACACCAAGGATATGTGAATCAGAATCCGCAATATCCTCCATATGTCCTCTAGCATCATTGTCATCCTAGTAGGGAGGAGGAATGCACTCATTTCACTATTCCATCTCTTAATCAGTGCTGTCATCATTGCTATATGTGATTGGATCTGTGGCATGTGTGTGACATGGTACATCCCAATCATCGCCAGGAACTTCCTTTCCTTAGAGAATCTAGTTAGAAACCTCATTGTCCTAGGTCATCTAACTCATGACTGTAACACCAACGGTCACTCATTTATCTATCCAATCCATTTGTAGACACTTTAAATTGTCCATCACCTAGTGAGACACTTTGTAATGTTTTGCCCTAGGTCATTGCCTAATCCCACTCCTAATTCCATCCTCATCACCTAATCCAATTAATTAAATAAATCCATTTATTTAATTAATTCCCCCTTGTCACATGTCTCACATAATTCAAATTAAATATTTGAATTATTCCCTCACCTCATGCAAACAAGTGTCACATGACTACAACTCTTCACATGTCAAACTAATTCAAATAAAATATTTGAATTAGGTCCCCTTTATTCCCCATCACACACTTGTCACATGACTACAATCCCTCTTGAAGTGGGAAAACCTAATCAATATGGACCGTCCACATAGCATAAAACAACTTTTGATCTCAACCGTTCGTTCAAATTAGCCTTTTCTGTAAATCAAGCCCTTCGCAAGCCATTTTCAATGATCTAGCTTTTGAGTACTGTTATGCTATAGGAATGAGCACCCAACATTCCTCCATAATCAACCTTCGAAATCTTGCATGCCTATGTAAGGTTGAGAAGAACAATGGAGATTAGTTGAGTTGTAGCTTAGATTATTTATTTTCATGTTTGTTTGATTGATTTCTAGGCTTTCTTGCACTTCATTGCAGTTAGGGTTTAATTAGTTTGCTATTTTTTACATTAAACCTAATTTTCCCTAACGAGGCAACCAATTGATATTTTGTGTTTTTTTACATTATCATGGAGATTATTAGCTATTGATTTTTGTTTTGTAGCTTGTGACGCTCGTTGGGAGAAGACTCTTGACTGAAACTACTAACACATTTTGATGCAGGGTTCCTTTCATTCATATGTGTGTGTTTTGATATCATAGGAACATTTGGATTTTGGTGCACTAAAATGAACGAAATCTTGCTCTTTTCACACATTCTTGGGGCTTAAAATGAATCAGTGTTTGCTTTGTTTGGTGATTGTGTTGGTGTTTTTAGGTGTGTATGCTCTTCCCTTGCACGTTATGTGATCTTGGGAATCAAAAGCATCGCTCAACACTTTCATTATCACACCACACATTTGATTTATAAAGGTGAATGAACATGTGCTAGTGTGACCAAGTAAATGTGTATGCTCTCTCCTCGTATCCTAGTATGAACTTGGAGACCAAAAACATTTACTTGTGTTGCTTTTGTAAATCTTTAGAGGGCCTTCCTCCTAATTTGTGAGAGGGAACAATCCAAGTGGTGCTTTCATTTCAGCCTACTATACAAATAATCATGATTATGACAAAAGTCATCAATCACCTGGTGCCGCTATTCTATATGGATGTCTCCCTTAGTATCCTTGTGATGCATGAAACCCCTCTCTGAGGGTTCAGAGGCCTCTTAATTGAGCGAACCTCCACATGTATAGACACTAGTATATCCTGAAACACTGATTAAGAACCTTTGTGCTAGTGGCCAAAATCCTTCTATTTGCTGACCCAGGAGGTCAAACCTCTGAAGCTGTCCCATGTTCTCATAGTTCAAAGTAGAGATAGCAAATTCCTTAAGATCTTTAGATCTTTGGGAATTCAAAGTTTGGTGTGCCTGAGAAGTGAGTGCCATGTAAGGGGGAGCCAATGCCACCAAACTTCTAAGCTATCCGCTCTGAATAAGTGCGGCTTGGATTTATTCATAGTGGGAATCTAACAAATATTGTCCTTGACAAGCCTAGGATCGTGCATGTTTACAAGTATTTTCAAACTTGTCAAGAGTCACTAAAAATAGCCAATCTAACTACCAAGTGTCTTCTATGATTGATGTGTGTGCTTGCTTAATCATCATCCCAAACACCCTAGTCAACACATTCATTCCAAGTCATCCTCCTCCTTATCACTCTTCCTAACCACATCCTCCTTGTCATTCCACATCATCCTTGCCCTATCCTAATCACATCCTAATTATATCATCATCCTTCCACATCATCCTCTTTCTAATCCAACCAACACTATTCCAAGTCAAACCAACACCTAACCATTACCCTTGTCATTCCACATATCTTAATCCATTTTCATCCTAATCATTCCTAATCATTCTACATATTCATCCTCATTCTAATCCAATTAGCATCATTTGTATCATTGTCCTACTCATTATCCTAATACATCCAAGTCATCATATCCTAATCACATTCTTAGCATATCTTCATCATCCAACCTTTGTATCCTAATCACCCTCCTAAGCCAACCCATTTCATCCTAAACATTTTGATCATATCCTAATCACACCACATCCTAATCACACCCTAGTCATCATTCCAAATTCATCCTTATCACCTCATCATAATCATATCCTAATCATATCCTCTTTGTCATTTCTAATCATTACACATAATCCTAATTCATCCAAATCATCATTCCTAATCATTCAAGCTCATCCAAATCATATCCTATTTATCATTCCTGATCATTACACCTCATCCTAATCATCATTCCTAATCATTACACATCATCATCCTCATCCAATAAACCTCATCCTAATCATATCCAAGTCATCCTTATCAAACCCTAATCACCTCTTTCATCTAATAACCACCATCTTAATCATCCTAGTCAAAACCCTAATCATCTTCATTCATAATCCAATCAGCTCCTTCCTAATCCATCCAACGTCATCGAATCTCATCATTACACATCATCATCTTCATTGTACATATCCTAATCCATTTCATCCTAATCATTCCCAATCACAATACACCAGAACTGTAGGGAAACATTTGAGCGTCTACTCTCCCTATCAAATCCAACTACAACTATGTCAAAACATTATAGACCTACTAGTTCTGTTCACCCACTACATATTCAACTTCATTCCTCGACATATTCAATTTCATCCAGCCCTTGACATCTATAGAGGACCCTAAACATTAGTCTTCCTAAGGTTGAAACATAGGGAGAAATTGTTGAAGCTTGACTGTATCACAAGTACAAATCTAGACCAAGAGACCTTGACATCTTTTTCAAATCAATCACAACTTGGGCTTAATACTCCAAGGCTAGTTTAAGTCCATCCATCCAAGTGAATTCTAAAACTCATGGGTTCACTTTAATCAATCATTTCTTCCACTTGGGCTTAATACTCTAAGGCTAGTTTAAGTCCATCCTTCCAAGTGAATTCTAAAACTCACGGGTTCACTTTAATCAATCATTTCTTCCACACCTCAAGGTCTTGATAAATCCAATTTATACTTTGACAAGGTCATTAGTAGATGAGAGTACCCTCTTGGAGCTAGACTTTTTGAAGACTAATATCAATTAGCCTCTATCATAGTCTGGGCCTCATCACCTTGCATTGACATCCACATAGCATCCCACAATTCACAAGTCTAATTAGGTAGAGACACAGTTGCAAAAAGAAGAGAAAGGGAGTAGATCCTCCTAGTTATCCCTATAGTGAACACTTAAACACAACATTCTCAAACATTCTTTCCAACACTTTCATATCCAACCAATTTCATCCTAATCATATCCAAGTCATCCAATTTTGTCATTCCTCAACATCCTAGTCATCTCTTTCATCCAATCAAAATATCCTAAGCACATCCTAATCATACCTTCATCATTTCATCCTATCACTCCTAGTCATTCCACCTTATCATTACCCTAATCCTAGTCAAGAACTTGTCAACATGGTCCTAATTCCACAAGATGACATACAACGATATGAAGACATGTGTCATTCCATGACAATCCTAGAAAACAAGGTTCCAACACCCTAAGCCTCTTCACAAGTCTATCCAAGTCTACCTTGGAAACAAGAAAGTGTCTTCAAATTCCAATGCTACCTTTGACAAGGGGAACATAGGTCTACCTCATCCATCCTATAAGTACATTCTACCACCGTACTCTAATCCTACATCAACTCCACGTCATAAGTCTAAACATTACAAAAGCAAACCTAAATCCACCAATTCATCCAATTTCTTAGACTTTTCATCCAATCAAAATCCAAACCCTAAGCCAACACCATCCATCCCTCTTATCCCACCACCATGGGAACTTTCCGCTCCACCTAATGCTAATCACAAGTCCACATCATCTACCCTCATTGTCCATCCACTATATTGTCCATTCACCCATACCCTTGCAAAGGATGTGATCCAATGGCTACTCACATAGAATAGACCATCCCCATGTCAAACACCCATTTATGATCCTATCAAAGAACCTTCGAACACCATGCTTGAAAGGAAGCTAGGTGTGCGGAAATCGCTTCCTGCACTAATCTAAAGAGAAGAGATGAGTGCAAATTATTTTTAACCTTTACAATTACAGTATTATTAACATAACAATGGAGGTATTGCAGCAATACACAACACAAGAATGTAAGACATAAGAGAGAGAGAGACAAGATATAACATGGGGAAAACCCTTACGGGTGAAAAACCCCACAGTCCAAAACTTGCACAATGTATTATCTAAACAATAAGGTTTACAACACACTTGCAATGCAAGTCTTTACAGGAGTCTTCGACACTTGTATCTGGAGACAAACCAACAACATAATAGTACCTGTCAATCACACAATACATCTCCTCTCAAAGCACCTACTTAAATAGAAGTTTTCAAGGCAAAAATGAACTTTCCTTGAGATGTGTGTCCAACTTGGCCTCATGGCCCAAAAATTATGCCTAGGGACACTTGTCCAACATCGTAGCATGGTCATGAAACTTGTCATATCACCCCATCCCAATATGGTTGTCTATTCCAAAGTTGGGCAATGACAGATGCTCTTCCACATCTTACGACTGTCATAGAATCCGTCATACTAACAGTACTTACAGCTGTAAGAGAATCTGTCATACACTGACTAAAAATAGCATATTCTCTTACAACATGTCATAACTCTCCTTGGGGTGCCCAACGATGCCTTCTTCCAAGATGCCTTGTGACACATGTCTTCACCTGTCATAGAACATTCATTTTACGACTCTTACGCGTCATAGATTCTGTCATAGAAATCTGTCATAACCGTTTCGGTCAAGATTCACTTACACACTAGTCAAAGTGCCGACACATGGAAAAATATATCTATCACTAAGTGGGACACCTATCTCCTCATGTAAAGACAAAATTACATGTGGTCACCATCCATGTAGGATGACACATCACCGTACTAACTCCCACAAGATGACAAAACAGGATTTGCATGCTAATTACACAATAGGCAATAAATAAATATATTACAATAAATAAATGCAAGGAATTACCAAGGTTGAGACACCTTAATTCTCAACATTCTCCCACTTATCGAACACCTTGTAAGAGCCAATGGAAATAACAGGGTTTAACTGCTATAGGCCGAGAGGCCCATAGACTCTGAACGCCATCTGAACTTGTCTGTACCCACTGGTTTCATCAATGCATCCGTAACATTCTTCAAAGTGTCTCCCTTCTCTAAATTCACCTTCCCATCCTCTACCATGTCTCACATGAAATGAAACTGTACATCAATAAGCTTTGTTCTGGCATGGAAAGTTGGATTCTTTGCTAGACAAATCACACTCTGACTGTCACAACAGATAGTAATCTATCCTGCATCAACACCAATACTTGAACACAATCTCTTAAGCCAAATGGCTTCCTTCCAAGCATGAGTTGCTTCCATATACTCATCTTTTGTCATGGACAAAGTGACCACAGGTTGTCGCTTACTCATCCAACTAATTGCACCACCAAACATAGTAAACACATAAGCACTAGTGGATCTCCTACTGTCAATGTCACCTGCCCAATCAGAAGCCATGAATCCATGAATACAAACTAAATGTGAAGGTCATGTAAGATTATCATGATAGCATATGGAATACTTAGAAGTACCCCTCAACTATCTGAACACTCTCTTTACTGCATCCCAATGTACCCGTCTAGGATGAGCCATAAATCAACTAAGGACTCCCACTGCTTGGGCAATGTCTGGTCTTGTGCAAACCATAGCATACATCAAACTACTAACAACACTAGCATAAGGTACTCTGCTCATGTCCTCCACCTCACTAGGAGATTTTAGACAATCATTAACAGACAACTTTGTCCCCAAAGAATTAGGAACACACAAAGGTCTACAATCTGCCATGTTGAACCTATCCAGCATGGTCTTCACATACTCTGGCTTAACCAAAGTTTTCTGTTAGCTCTATCTCTTCTGATTTCCATTCCTAGAATGTACCTATTTGCCCCTAGATTTTTCATCTCAAACTGTGCTAACAATTGAGACTTCAAATTAGAAATCATATTCTTACCATTCCCAATTAACAACATATCATCAACATACAATGCAATAATGAGAATGCGATCATTCTCAAATTTATAATACACACAATGATCTAATTTCGATCTCATAAATCTAACCGACAATAGAAAGGCATCAAACTTCAAGTACCACATCCTAGGAGACTACTTCAAACCATACAAAGACTTTTTCAACTTGCAAACCAAATTTTCTTTACCTTTCTCTATTTACTGCTCTGGCTGTGACATGTAAATCTCTTCCTCCAAATCACCATGAAGGAATGTTGTCTTCACATCCATTTGTTCCACCTCTAAGTCATAAGCTACTACAAGAGATAACATGAACCGAATAGATGTCAGCTTTGCAATAGGAGAGAAACTTTCACCATAATCAATTCCCTCCACTTGTGAGTACCCCTTCGCAACCAGTCTGGCCTTGTACTTTTCAACACTGCCATCTGCACCAAATTTCTTCTTGAACACCCATTTGCATCCAACAATTTTCTGTCCTTCAGGAAAAGGCACCAAGTCCCATGTTTTATTCTTCTTTGGAAAGAATCCATCTCATCTTCCATGGCCTCCTTCTAGGAACCTGCATCTTTCATGCCCATAGCGTCTATCATAGTTCTAGGCTCATCAATGTTAGTAAGCAAGGAAAAAGCACAACTAGAATCAAGAAATGAATAACCAAACCTATCAAGTTGCTTCTTTGTTTGTGTAGACCTCCTCAATGGATGAGGTTGAGGTTCTGCTTCTTCTTCTAAACTTTCAGAGCTGCTAGAGCTCTCCTCATTATTAGGTCTCACAGGATCTATCGGTTCAGTCTTCTCAGGGGTAGAAGGAAACTGAACCACATCCTCTTTATTTTCTATTTCTTTTGGTTGTAGAACAACAAGAGAAGGTGTTAGCTCTCTAAAAATAACACTTCTACTATACAACACTTTTTAGCCACGGGATCCCAAAGATTGTATCCTTTCACACCGACACCATAGCCAATGAAAATACATTTAACAACCTTGTTCTCCAATTTAGACCATTTCTCCCTAGGCATATGTGCATATGCCTCACAACCAAAAACATGAAGATGTCTAACTGAAGGCTTCTTACTAGACCACACCTCCATAGGTGTCTTACCAACAAGAGCTGATGTAGGAGACCTGTTTACCAGGTAGTAAGCAGTGGCTACATCTTCAGCCCAAAACTTTTGTTCGAGGCTTGCTCCACTAAGCATACTCATAGCCTTCTCCATTAGTGTCCTGTTCATCCTCTCTGCAACTCCATTTTGTTGTGGGCTATATGGAATTGTCTTATGTCTTTCAATCACTTGCTCTTTACAGAACTTATCGAACTCTACCGAACAAAACTCACAACCATTGTCAGTTCTCAAACACTTAATCTTTTTACTAGTCTGATTCTCAACAAAAGATTTAAACTCTTTGAACTGACTAAAGACTTCAGACTTGCTTCTAAGAAAATAAATCCATGTCCTTCTACTGTAATCATCTATGAAAGATACAAAATATACAGATTTGGAAATCGAAGGAACACTAACAGGACCAAACACATTAGAATGAATAAGGTCTACCACACCAGAAGACTTATGAGAACTAGAGTAAAACTGAACATGGTTTTGCTTTCCATATATACAATGTTCGTAAAAGTCAAATTCGAGATTACAATCATTTAACCCCTCAATGAGGTTTTCATTTTTTAGGGTTCTAAGGCCCTTCTCACCAATGTGGCCAAATCTCTGATGCCATAACATTGTCTTTTCAGTAGGAAGCTTAACTTCCAAAGCATGAGCACCCTTGGGTACCTAAGATGCACTACCATCATAATTTGTTACAACATATTTCTTCACTGTTGGTTCAGATGGTGGGGATGAAGTGATTGCAGGTCTTTTCTTCAAGTTAGAAAAACTATCGTACTGTGAAGTGCATGCCTCAAGTTGAAATAGAGTACCTCTTCGAGTATCCTTCGCAAGAACCATAGATCCTCTAGTCATCTTGCATCCGTCCTTCGAAAAGACAACCTGTACACCTGTATCATTCAACTTACTTATAGAAAGTAGGTTTCGTGCCAAGCCTGGGATGTGCATGACCCTAGTGATCCCCTTCACTCGTCCATAAGGGAATTGGATTGAGACTCTTCCATGACCAACAATCTTCAGATGAGAATCATCACCCAGGTACACTCTTCCACCATCAAACTCTTCATACTTCATGAACTAGCTTCGATGTGAGGTCATGTGGAATGATGCACCAAAATCAATCAACCACACATGATCCGATGCATGGGTTTCCAGGGCTACAATGAAGGCATCACCATCATCTTGTGACTTGTCAGAATCTAAATCTAGGACATTCTTTTCTTTTTCTTTTCCTCTTTGCATTCCTTTTGGAAATGTCTAGTTTTTCCACAGTTCTAACATAAAGCCTTGGACTTTCTAGGAGATTTGGATCTCCCACGGGATTTGGATCTACCCTTCTCATATTTCTTGTCCTTCTTTTTCCCTTTCTCCTTAGGTCTTCCACAAACTGCAAGAGCCTCTTTGGCTGCTTCAGAAGACTTTCTCTACATTTCTTCAAATAACAACGAAGATACCGCTTCATCCATTTTGAAAGTGGATGTGGTGCTCCCAATAGCCATAACAAGATGATCCCACAAGTCTGGCAAAGAACAAAGCAATGTCATACAACGATCCTCCTCCTCCATCTTCACACCAATGGATGTGAACCGTGCAACTAACATGTTGAAAGCATTTAGGTGATCTACAACAAATCCTCCATCCTCAAAGAATACAACTTCTTTCTCAGAAAAAGCTTGTTCACCAGGGATTTGGGCTGATAAACATCTCCCAGCTTCTTCCAAAGATCTTTCATGGTCTTCCCCTCATGGATATTTAACAAGACAGAGTCAACTAAACTGAGTCTTATGAGACCCTTAGCCTTCTAATCTTTGAGATCCCAATCATCTTGTGCCATTGCGGTTGGTTTTACACTAGAAGTAGTTTCCCATAGGTCTCGATCAACAAGCATGTCTTCCATCTCAAGTTTCCATAACTCAAAATTTGTGCCATTGAACTTCTCCACCTCTAATCTTCTGAATGTGCCTGCCATCTCCTTCTTGCAACAAGATTAGAAAATACTCTACACAGACTCCCACTCAACCTAAGATTAGCTCAAAAAAACCCTACCCAGTAGTTAGAACCAAAACTGGCTAGGCTCTGATATCGACTGAAAGGAAGCTAGGTGTGCGAAAATCACTTCCTACACTAATCTAAAGAGGAGAGATGAGTGCAAGTTCTTTTTAACTTTTACAATTACAGTGTTATTAACATAACAATAGAGGTATTGTAGCAATACACAACACAAGAATGTAAGACAGAAGAGAGAGAGAGACAAGATATAACGTGGGGAAAACCCTTATGAGTGAAAAACCCCACACTCTAAAACCTGCACAATGTATTATATAAACAACAAGGTTTACAAAACACTTGCAATGCAAGTCTTTATAGGAGTCTTTGACACTCATATCTGGAGACAAATTGGCAGCATAACAATACCTGTCAATCACATAATACATCTCCTCTCAAAGCACCTGCTTAAATAGAAGTTTTCAAGGCAAAAATAAACTTTCCTTGAGATGTGCGTCCAACTTGGCCTTATGGCCCAAAACCCACACCTAGGGACATTTGTCCAACACTGCAACATGGTCATGACACTTGTCATATCACCCCATCCCAATATGGTCGCCTATTCCCAAGTTGGGCAATGACAGATGCTCTTATGCATCTTGCGACCGTCATAGAATCTGTCATACTGACAGTACTTACAACTGTAAGAGAATCTATCATACATTGACTAAAAATAGCATATTCTCTTACAACATGTCATAACTCTCCTTGGGGCACCTAAAGATGCCTTCTTCCAAGATACCTTGTGACACATGTCTTCACCTGTCATAGAACATTCCATTTACAACTCTTATGCGTCATAGATTCTGTCATAGGAATTTATCATAACCATTTCGGTCAAGATTCACTTACACACTAGTCAAAGTGCTGACACATGGAAAAATATCTCTACCACTAAGTGGGATGCCTATCTCCTCATGTGAGGACAAAATTACATGTGGTCACCTTCCACGTAGGATGACACATCACCATGCCAACTCCCACAAGATGACAAAACAAGATTTGCATCCTAATTACACAATAGGTAATAAATAAATATATTACAATAAATAAATGCAAGGAATTACCAAGGTTGAGACACCTTAATTCCCAACAATGCTCATTCCTCCAACTCCATCATGTGATCCACAATCTATTGATCCTATATGTCCAAGTCACCCTCCATCATGCCCTTATGTCATTGATCATCAAGAACATATTGAACCTATCCAAGAGTCATCCTCTTCCACTTCCACTCAAAGTCAAGAGATATGTCAAGGGTATAATCCTAAGCATGAGGAAACATTAACCCCTTGTCCAAATCAAGATCAAAGAACCCTATTCACGATCAAGCTCCCATCTATGATCACAATGCCCTCTATGATCAAAGAGACCATGATGACCCTCTTAGCCAACTCTATGCATTCCATGGTCAAGAGCTTGCCGCATCACCCATCCATGATCCAACCACTGGGTAAAAGCAAGAAACTTGGTCCACATGTAGGGGAAGTCGCGTAGGGAAAAAAAATTGCCGACAGGAACAGGCGCCCGAACGTAAACGGGTACTTGTTTAGTAACATGCACCTAAGCCTAAACGGGTACCTGTTTAGCTTCGGGTGCGCGTTACTAAACGGGTACCCGTTTTCAAAAAATTATATATTTTTAAAAAATAGCCCTGCAGGCTCATTTTCTTCCACTCCATCCGACATCAACAGTGACAGCATAAGGCATAGAACGGGTACGTGTTGTTGAAGGCTAAACAAGCACAACACTAGAGTTTTTTTTGCTCTGTCACCTCCTCCCGCCACCTCGTCACTACTGAGTTCCTCTAGGTTGGTTCTTTGCTAGTTTTTAGCTTGTTTTAGATTTTTTTTTGTGATTGTAGGATTAAAATGAAAATTTGGGTTTCACTTGTTATTAGAGTTTTATGATTTTTTGTGGTTGTATGTTACTGCAAACCCTAAAACTATGTTACTGCAAACCCTAAAACCATGTTACTGAAAACCCTAAAAAACCTAAACTATAAACCCTAAAAAACCAAATTATAAACCCTAAAACCATGTTGTACTGCAAACCCTAAAAACCTAAACTATAAACCTTAAAAAACCAAATTATAAACCCTAAAACCATGTTGTACTGCAAACTCTAAAAACCTAAACTATAAACCCTAAAAAACCAAATTATAAACCCTAAAACCATGTTGTACTGTAAACCCTAAAAACCTAAACTATAAATCCTAAAAAACCAAATTATAAAGATTTAATTTTGTGTGAGTATGATTCAAATGCATTCAAATTTTCAATGACTTCTAATGGGAATGTAATAGCATTCAAAAGAAGCTTTATGAATTGAATTGTTGTGGTCAAACAAAATTTTATATTGAATTGACTTGAAATTCCAAACAAGCCACTCTTCCATCCTCCTAAAAATGCAAACTACTAATAAAAATATCTTATAATTGCTTTACTATATATATCTTCATCATCATTTACTAGTATTCCATTTATAACCTCTACAACTGTTATTGCTTTTGAGGATCCTGTTGGTGCCTGAATTGACTGTTAATTAATTTAGCAATTTTTCATGCAGGCACCTTCCCAAAAGATCCAAAAAAGTTCTAAGTTTTGGCACCTCCTCAGTGTTTTTCAACGTCTACATCTTAGTTCTTGAGGAGGTGGTCTTCATGTTTTCTCCATCGGCATGAGTTTGTTTTTTGTCTTAGCGATCATGATGGTAGCAGTCATATCTTCTTCCATCACTGAGACTTTGCTTATTGGCGGAGTAACTTGTCATCGGTGAAAGTATTTGTTTGAAGTGCTCTGATTGTTTTTGAGGTTTGAACCTCACCATTGCACCATCGGGTTGAACCGGTTCATCGGTTCAATGGGTTCGCGGGGTCATGTTTGTGTTGCCGACAGAGTAGGTGTCGGCGTTGAACTATCAGGTTGAACTTCTCGTTTGAACCTAGCCATTGAACTAATGGTTCAACCCGACGGATGGAGAGTCTCGCCAAAAGAGAAGTGGGTGCTAGGTACTCATCGGTATGACAATTGAGGTCGGCCAGAGGTTTTGTGGGTTCACTGATATGCAATGTTTGGCCAATGGGGTGTTATCGGCAAAGGGGTTTCTTGTTGCTCCGATGGTTGGAGGTCTGGCCGACAGTGAAGTTGATGTTCGGCATGTCGGGGTGATGATGTTCTATGTCTTGGCGACAGGTGAGTATGGAGTGGTCATCGGTGAGAGTTTGGTCTATCGGCTGGGGAGCTTTTGGTTTGGCCGATAGTGTTGGTCTCACCAATAGAGGAATGCGGAGGTAAGCATTGGCATGATGATAGGTATCGGCATAGGTTTGAGATGTTGCTCCGACGGTGTAAGTCACGCCGACGGAGGTGGGAAGCGAAGGTGTTGTTGGTGTGACTTTGTGCATCAGTTGGACTGTGGAATGCTTGGCCGATGGTATATCTCTAGCCGATGAAGGGGAGTGTAGTGTTTGTCGGTGAGACTCTTGAGATCGGTGAGAGGTTTTTTGAGTAGGCTGATGGTAGAAGTTTGGCTGATGGGCTTTTGGAGAAGGAGCGTGCGTCAAGTGCGGCAAAAGGCACTCGACACTTGGTATGCAAGTGACTATGTTTTTAAAATGCTAAAGTGGTCTCCGCATCGTGCATGTGGGATTAATCTCCCTGCATAATTTGAACCTTCAGTAAACGCATTTTGGTGGGAAGCTCCATTTTGATTGTTGCGATGGTTTTCTCGGTGGTTGCGGGTTGTTGGGCCATCAATGGTGATAGTGCAGGGGTATGGGCGATGGGACAGTGATCAGGCTGCTCGATTATGGATGAGGATTTCCAGATGGCAGCACAGGGCTCGAGGTCTTCCCTGTCTGTTACAGTAATAACTTTTGAGCGCCATTTCTGATGGATGTATCTAGCAGATTTTTGACTTCTGGCCATGTAATTAATTGCAGAATGTACACGGTTCTATATATATTGGTCTAGCTGTGTTACTTTTTAGAGGTTGGATGTTTTTTGGACCTTCTGCTCTGACTCTGAACATAAGGTGTTCACATTTTGAAAGGCATTTTTTGCTACAGACTCAGTCCTTAGTCTGGTGTACCAGTCTATCTTGTCTTGTAAATGATAATTTTCTCTATGATGACTTTCTATGCAGATTGATTTTAAATGAAAAACACCTGGTGTGTGTATTATTTCTGATTGTCTCCTGTATGTCATTTATTTTCCTTTCAAATAAGGTTGTCAAGGGCTTCCAAGTTTTTCAGTATATGCATACTGTGTGTCTGATTTATTGCATCTACTCAAGGAGTGGTTAAATAGGCTTTTGATCAGATACAAAGGAAAGTAGATTGCATCATAGGTTCTGTTAAGTATGATCATAAGTAATACTCTTTCTTGGACATGTTGCTGTTAGGCAGTAGCATTCTTCTTAGGTCCTCTGGATATGAATTAGTGTTGTCATGGGGAGACATTTACATTCTTAGATATGACTCTGCTACCCAGATAAGGCACTGGTTTGGGAATCTGTCTGTTCAATGGGTCTAGGAAAGTCCCATAACTCCAAACACCAATTCAAACCATTTCATCCTTCCACCTGTTAGTTGTAGGATTAGGAGTAGGAAACCCTTGCATGCTCTCATCCCTAACCAGATATTATGTCCAAGAATGTTGCCAACCTTGTGATTTGTTACACAAATCTTGGTCCTTACATGAGAGTATTTTGCCTGTTGCTGTCAAGTTATATCCTTCTGTCATTGAGCTAGTCAAGGTCATACTTTTATCAAATAGGGACACCCCCCTTGCTGCGACAGAACCAGAAGTGAAGGGGAGGAGCTCACGCAACCTCCTATATTTAGTTGGCTGAATCTGCCTGTGCATTAGAACTGGCAAACCCTAATGCTGATTCAGAAGAAAAACCAACAAGATGGTGACTCCGCTGGGGATCAAATGTGAAAGTGTTATCCTGTAATCTCTGGTGAAATTTGGCCCATCTGAGTCACCAACAAGATGGCAACTCTACTGGGGAGTCTTTCATGTGAATGATGATGCTCTGCTGGTGGAATGAACTCAAAAAACATATTTGATGAGCTTTCAGCTGCTGCAAATTTTGTCCTCTCTGGAGAGGTGGTGACTCTGCAAAAGATTCAAGTGCACATGAAAAGTTGATGTGTGTGTTGTGACAGAAAATGTACTGTTCAGACTTCAGCATCTGTATGAGAAAAGGTACCTTGCTCCTTCCTACTTGTAATTGTTGTTTTATTGCATAGGTTAGATGCCAGGGGAGGCTATAGGTCTTAGGAATGCAAAGGATGTCTGAAAATAGAAATTTCGTGAATCCAAATATGTATACACCCATACTCAGTCAAAAGGGGGATGATTTGTTGGATAAAAGAATAGAAGAGATGAAAAATAGGTTGATATTCTTAGAGGCTAGGCAGGCCCAATTAAATCATGATAACTTTGTTGTGTCTGCCAGTCAGAAAGATAAACCTCCTATCAGCCCTTTTGATCCTTTGTATGATCAGTTAGATTTGTCATGGGTTGATTATAAAGCAGAAAGTATGCCTGCTAGGATATATTGTCAGATGCCTAGATTTAGTGGTCACAATGTATGTGATGGGAATGCACATATCCAAAATTTTCACATTTCATGGGAAAATATTCATTTAGAGATGAGGATATGTGGATGAGGTTTTTTGTTAGGTCCCTTGATGCAAAAGCAAAAGACTAGTATTTGAGCTTTCCAAAGAGATTTTTTCCCTGTTGGGATGAGCTTACTGACTGTTTCAAAAAGGAATTTGCAAAAGAACCTGCTGATCTTGTTGCAGAATTGATGAAAATTAGAAAACAAGATAAAGAGCTATGTATTGATTTCAGTCATAGGTTTGTAGTAGCCCTTTCACAGATCCCAGAAGTCTTCAGACCTGACACTTCAGCTTGTGTTGGCGTATTCTTTGAGGCTTTTGAGGAGGGTTCTAGTGCAGTACTGAGGGATTTCAAGGTGACAAGCATGCAAAAGGCATACATTTTTTTAGAAAATATAGAAAAAATTAGAAATGAGCCCCTGTTGAAATCCCTGTCCCCAGGCTTTGGTGTGAATAATGGTTGTGAAGCTGCAAATGACCAATTGATTAAGGCATCATGTGAAGATGAAAAGATAAATATTGAGGATGCCAAGGAAAGGACTAGTGAGGACTCCCATTGCAATGATGAGGCAGCTGGCCATGAAAACAATAATGAGGTTGTGGATAGCAATGAGCAACTTTTGGAATGGACCTGTGGAGACAATTGTGAGTATTGTACTCAAGACAGAGAAGATATAAGCAAACAGAGAAACAGTCCCATGTGTGACCCATTGCCTTCCTTTCAAACACATGGAGATCATGAAGAGTAGTCAGAGATTGAAATAAGTGCTAGTGCAGAGCATGGTTGTTTTTTATTTGGTGACTGTTTTGCTCATGACGCATAGGCTGATACTCCTCCACAAGGGGAATCCATTGGTGATGAAAATGCGTGTTCTGCTGCCCATGAACAAATGGCATATTATGATCAAGCTGATGTACCTAGATCACCCATCTTTGACACATATGGTGATGAGGATCTATTTGAGTATGGTGAAGGTTTGAGCACTATTTTTGACTTGGATTCTATTTCTCATCATGATGAAAGAGAAAACAACATACATCAGGTAAGTGACTGTAAAAATGTGCCTGATTGGAAAGAGATGCTAGAGCCTGATCTTTTCCAGCTTGGTGTACCAGTTGGTTGTGTGCAAGATGTGCACAACTATGATTTTGAAAGCTTTTCTTTTGATGTGCTAGCATATGAAGAGAGCCCTATTTTTCCTAGTTGCATGGTGGACTTTGAGTGTTTTCAGTTTTCAGTCCAGCTAGGAAATTATTTTGTAATGCATAGTGATGATAACCTGTGTTACATACCATTTGAGTATGCATTGTTTGAAAAAATTAGCACCCACATGTCACAGGATGCTGAGTGTTGTTTGCATAGGGTTGACAGTGACAAACTAAGTCAGAAGGTTGAATATGCAAATGACCAGGTTTCTTTGTGGTCAGATCATGGCAGTACTCTCAGGCTTGATCCAGTGCATGCAGATGAAAATAAGGTGTTTGACAAGGGGAAGTATTGGTTTTCCTTTTCTTGGTGGCCTTAGGCCATCAAGTTTGATTGGTGATGCAGATCATTGTAACTTCATGACTCTGTGCCCAATGGATGGGGACTGGTCTGCATCCCAGAGTTCTGTGGTTCATGCCATGCCTGCAAGAGGCATGCATCCTCAGACAGAGCCACTGTTGGTGCCTGAATTGACTGTTAATTAATTTAGCAATTTTTCATGCAGGCATCTTCCCAAAAGATCCAAAAAAGTTCTAAGTTTTGGCACCTCCTCAGTGTTTTTCAGCGTCTACATCTTAGTTCTTGAGGAGGTGGTCTTCATGTTTTCTCCATCGGCATGAGTTTGTTTTTTGTCTTAGCAATCATGATGGTAGCAGTCATATCTTCTTCCATCGCTGAGACTTTGCCTATCGGCGGAGTAACTTGTCATCGGCAAAAGTTTTTGTTTGAAGTGCTCCGATTGTTTTTGAGGTTTGAACCTTGCCATTGCACCATCGGGTTGAACCGGTTCATCGGTTCAATGGGTTCGCGGGGTTATGTTTGTGTTGCCAACAGAGTAGGTGTCGGCGTTGAACTATCAGGTTGAACTTCTCGTTTGAACCTAGCCGTTGAACCAATGGTTCAACCCAACAGATGGAGAGTCTCGCCAAAGGAGAAGTGGGTGCTAGGTACTCATCGGTATGACAATTGAGGTCGGCCAGAGGTTTTGTGGGTTCACCGATATGCAATGTTTGGCCGATGGGGTGTTATCGACAGAGGGGTTTCTTGTTGCTCCAATGGTTGGAGGTCTGGCCGACAGTGAAGTTGATGTTCGGCATGTCGGGGTGACGATGTTCTATGTCTTGGCGACATGCGAGTATGGAGTGGTCATCGGTGAGAGTTTGGTCTATCGGCTGGGGAGCTTTTGGTTTGGCCGATAGTGTTGGTCTCACCGATAGAGGAATGCGGAGGTAAGCATCGACATGATGACAGGTATCAGCATAGGTTTGAGATGTTGCTCCGATGGTGTAAGTCACGCCGACTGAGGTGGGAAGCGAAGGTGTTGTCGGTGTGACTTTGTGCATCAGTTGGATTGTGGAATGCTTGGCCGATGGTATATCTCTGGCCGATGAAGGGGAGTGTAGTGTTTGTCAGTGAGACTCTTAAGATCGGTGAGAGGTTTTTTGAGTAGGCCGATGGTAGAAGTTTGGCCGATGGGCTTTTGGAGAAGGAGCGTGCGTCGAGCGCGGCAAAAGGCGCTCGACACTTGGTATGCAAGTGACTATATTTTTAAAATGCTAAAGTGGTCTCTGCACCGTGCATGTGGGATTAATCTCCCTGCATAATTTGAACCTTCAGTAAACGCATTTTGGTGGGAAGCTCCATTTTGATTGCTGCAACAGTTTTCTCGGTGGTTGCGGGTTGTTGGGCCATCAATGGCGACAGTGCAGGGGTATGGGCGATGGGACAGTGATCAGGTTGCTTGATTATGGATGAGGACTTCCAGATGGCGCCGCAGGGCTCGAGGTCTCCCCTGTTTGTTGCAGTAATAACTTTTGAGCGCCATTTCTGATGGATGTATCTGGCAGATTTTTAACTTTTGGCCATGTAATTAATTGCAGAATGTACACGGTTCTGTATATATTGGTCTAGCTGTGTTACTTTTTAGAGGTTGGATGTTTTTTGGACCTTCTGCTCTGACTCTGAACATAAGGTGTTCACATTTTGAAAGGCATTTTTTGCTATAGACTCAGTCCTTAGTCTAGTGTACCAGTCTATCTTGTCTTGTAAATGATAATTTTCTCTATGATGACTTTCTATGCAGATTGATTTTAAATGAAAAACACCTGGTGTGTGTATTATTTCTAATTGTCTCCTGTATGTCATTTGTTTTCCTTTCAAACAAGGTTGTCAAGGGCTTCCAAGTTTTTCAGTATATGCATACTGTGTGTCTGATTTATTGCATCTACTCAAGGAGTGGTTAAATAGGCTTTTGATTAGATACAAAGGAAAGTAGATTGCATCATAGGTTCTGTTAAGTATGATCATAAGTAATACTCTTTCTTGGACATGTTGCTATTAGGCAGTAGCATTCTTCTCAGGTCCTATGGATATGAATTAGTGCTGTCATGGGGAGACATTTACATTCTTAGATATGACTCTGCTGCCCAGATAAAGCACTGGTTTGGGAATCTGTCTGTTCAATGGGTCTAGGAAAGTCCCATAACTCCAAACACCAATTCAAACCATTTCATCCTTCCACCTATTAGTTGTAGGATTAGGAGTAGGAAACCCTTGCATGCTCTCATCCCTAACTAGACATTATGTCCAAGAATGTTGCCAACCTTGTGATTTGTTACACAAATCTTGGTCCTTACATGAGAGTATTCTGCCTGTTGCTGTCAAGTTATATCCTTCTGTCATTGAGCTAGTCAAGGTCATACTTTTATCAAATAGGGACACCCCCCTTGGTGCGGCAGAACCAGAAGTGAAGGGGAGGAGCTCACGCAACCTCTTATATTTAGTTGGCTGAATCTATCTATGCATTAGAACTGGCAAACCCTAATGCTGATTCAGAAGAAAAACCAACAGATCCCATAGTTTCATTTGAATCCCATGCCATGCCCATTGACTACATAGTTCTCCATCTCTTAGATTCTCTCCACTTTAAGGATTCTTTTCCTCCTATTAATTCCATTACAACCACTTTCATTATCCACATTTCTATTATCATTATTCTTACTAGCATTATTTGTATTTATTACCTTATGCTATGTAGAATTCCATGATTTGTCCATGCTTGTATTTCTCATCTCACTTTCCTAATATCAAATCCCACTTTTGATTCCTATAGGCTTGTAGGTGGATCTTTCATGTTTTCATTCATCAAGTGTTGAGTTCCAAAGAGTTAGCTTACCATGAGCCACATTGAAAAGAAATACATTCTTCAAAAGTTATTAACTCATTTGCATGCATACCCATCTATCATGTCATTACTAGCCTAGTCTAATCTTTAGTGATGAGCTCTTGCATATTACTCTAGTTGCATGGGGTTAGACCTAGGAGGTTGTTGGCCCATGCCCCAAAGTGCAAATTTTTATGTTTCTTATGTGCCTTATTGCTTTGGTAAACCCTACATTGACAAGTGATTGGAAATATTATAGATTGGGGTTTCATGTTTGTTTGATTAGGCTTTTAGTCCAGGCATTTGTCTTAATGAGATTCAAGTTGTCTTGTGTATGTATTTCTCCCACAAAAGCATCTAAATTTGATGTATATTTAGATTTTGTTTGCTACTAAAAATATAAACCCTCTCTTCTAGAAATATTAT
Organism: Cunninghamia lanceolata; assembly: GCA_027924645.1. Classification (NCBI taxonomy): domain Eukaryota; kingdom Viridiplantae; phylum Streptophyta; class Pinopsida; order Cupressales; family Cupressaceae; genus Cunninghamia; species Cunninghamia lanceolata. The sequence goes on from BSBN01000317.1 coordinate 5,701,882, forward strand.
TCAAACTAAGGAAAGGGGAATAAAATAGATCTTAGGTAAAGAATATGAAACATCGACAAGGAGAGAACAACTTTGAGCCAAGTCATAGGTTATGGTATCACCTCTTCTTTTTCAAGATTTGAAGAACTTTGGAGGGTGATCCTTGAGGTCTCTCTAACAGGATAATTAAAAAGAAATGAAGAAATATGAATACGTTCTTAGAAACCATGAATAAACCTACAAGACCTCACAATAAGATGTACACAAGCATGCATACCCCATCTTATGTGAAAAAGCCACCTTTGTCCTTCCTAAATCTTTCCTTCACAAGATTATCATGGTTGTTCAAATTGTGAAGGTAAAGCAATCACTTAGGAAAATGGTGGTGTGATTGAATGGAAGAGATAGAGGGTTAAACCAAGCATTAGAACTCTTATATCTCATGAAATATCAATCTCATTATTTTAATAGTAGAGTAGTTTTATTCAAGCAGTAGGTGCATGACCTTTTAATAAGTTGTTGGCTTCTTTTTGAAGTCCTTTGATTTTCAATGACAATGATAAACTGTGCATGGGAGACATGTGTTTGAGAAGATAGATTAAATAAGGGTATATACAAGATATATTTAGGGTTTAGGCATCATCATTTGATCATATTATATGATAAACTTGTGCATGTTTAATTTGATTTAATGTTCAATAAATGATCAAAGGGTTAGACTTAATGTGATAAATGATCAAAGGAAATAATCAATGATAGTTAAACAAACTTGAGACAATGGAAATAGAAATTCACACCGGATTAGGAAATAGTAAACTATAAATACAAGGGTTTAGATGCACTTGTAGGAGATGGTTACCACTACTTGTTCATGGACTCAAAATAAACATTAACTAATAAATTTTTGGGTGTGTTTAGAATAGTTTACTAATAACTTCTCTATCTAGAAACCAATCAAGACAAAAAGTAGAAGATGGTGCAAAATAGTAAAATATGTCACAATTGAGCTTAACTAAGCTAGAAGTAGGATAATAGAGAAATGGGAAGAATACACTTGGCATGGGCTATCATGCACTTTTAAATTGTGATAAATAATGTGATAAATGATCAAAGGAAATAATCAATGATAGTTAAACAAACAAGACAATGGAAATAGAAATTCACACCGGATTAGGAAAAAGTAAACTATAAATACAAGGGTTTAGATGCACTTGTAGGAGATGGTTACCACTACTTGTTCATGGACTCAAAATAAACATTAACTAATAAATTTTTGGGTGTGTTTAGAATAGTTTACTAATAACTTCTCTATCTAGAAACCAATCAAGACAAAAAGTAGAAGATGGTGCAAAATAGTAAAATATGTCACAATTGAGCTTAACTAAGCTAGAAGTAGGATAATAGAGAAATGGGAAGAATACACTTGGCATGGGCTATCATGCACTTTTAAATTTGGACTATATAAGGTGTCAAAATGTTTCCATTATAATTTTGAGAAAAATGATGATAGGACAAGGTTGTTAGGTAGAGTGACACCTTGGGCGTTACATGATCCTCTCTTAGTACCTTGGTGTATGAATAACATCCTCTTGGTAATTTGTGAGATTTTTTCTAATTATTCCATATTTTATCTATAAATACCAATTCTATAGAAGAAACCCTCTAAAAAATGGTTAAAGAGGAATGAAGTAGGAAGGAGAATATAATATTTTAGGGAAATGTTGGATTAATTTAAGGAGACATTGGTATTAAAAAATAAAGCTAGGTAAACCAAGGTTTGAAGGAGAAAGAGGGAATAGGAGATGGAAAAAGAAGACTCAATGAAAAAAAGTAAAGGGGAATAATATGGATATAGAGAGGACTAATATGGGAGAAGAAAATAAATAATATGGAAGATACTTGATGAAAAATAAAGTAGAAATGAGAATCTAAAATGAAATTGAGGAAAGAATATGGTTTAGAAAGAGGTAAGGAGAAGGAATGCGGGTTTGAAAAGGGAAGATAAAATGTATAATAGAGGAAGAATGGAGTTAAAACCAACAAATATAGTAAACACTAACATTCCTACACTTATTCAAGAAAGATGGCTCGAAAATAGCAATCAAGTGGAAACTTCACAATTTTTCTATGTTCAAATGGGGAGAGGGAGGCCTATTTTATACATTTTCATACAAAAATAGTTCAGGAAATAATGTGATAAATGATCAAAGGGTTAGATTTAATGTGATAAATGATCAAAGGAAATAATCAATGATAGTTAAACAAACAAGACAATGGAAATAGAAATTCATGCACTGGATTAGGAAATAGTAAACTATAAATACAAGGGTTTAGATGGACTTGTAGGAGATGGTTACCACTACAAATGGACTCAAATGGTTTAAATAAGGGTATAAAAGATATATTTAGGGTTGAGGCATCATCATTTGATCATATTATATGATAAAATTTGCATGTTTAATTTTCAAGTATTACTTGCTCTCTAAATTCATGGATATTTTAAACTTTCATTTATAGATCTATTAGATTAAGTTTAAATTTATAGATATTTGTTTGTAAGTTTTCAATATGTATATATTTGTGAAATTATACATTTGTAAGTTTTTTATATGGATACATATTTGGAAATTTGCAGGAGACATCTAATGGATGACTAGAGTCTAAATGAATTTTTAATAGATGACGTTCTTTATGAAAACCCCCCACCCCCTCCACTTGATGAGGCCCAATTATAGAAAAACATTAATGCAATTGAGGAGAACATTAATTTGATTAATAATCAACCTCACTTGATGCCTCCTCATGTGGTTTGGTTTGCATCTTCGATGCAAACCATTATTGATTCTATTAGGTCTATCGATGCAGACCTAAATAGATTTCACCTTTGGCGGGAGGAGAGGAGGTAATTCTATGCCGATAGTCTTTCATATAAAGACATCCATGACCTCCACATAACAAAACAAACATTAGCCCCATTTTTTCGTCACCCAAAAACTAATCAACCTATAGTTGCAACAAAAAAAATCAATTAAGTGGTGTACGCATGAGGCGATTTTGAGACATTTTTGGGATCGGTGGTGGATGGTGTTTGTTCACCCACCACATGCTAATTGTGAGGTACCGCTATATTTTTTGAGAAAATTATGGGTGGAGTTTCAATTTGGTCAAAAACCCAATTATTTTGATATGAGAGAATTTCAGGGTGTTGGTCGTGGCATGCCACAACACAGACCGGGGGCATGAGTTGACCCCAATTGACCCGTTCCTCCTGCTCCTATTGTTGCTCTTGTTTTGCCCACGATTCCTGCACCTATTTAGCACCAGGCAGTGTTGTCAACATTAGGAGCATTGAGTAGAATCTCAGGCAATCTCACTGAACAAGCTGCCCACATGGCAGATGAATTCAGTGGTGGAGAGCATCATGGAGGAGTTGATGCATCTCATCATAGAGATTTAGGCATGTCAGGGGCACATTTGTGTACAAATTCCAATCAATCGTGTTATGGTCCTGCTCCTACATCCACATCAGATGCAACTACAGCAGAAGTGGAGTCATACTTGGATCTACTATATTCGGATGATAATCCTACACAGGTACATTGACCACATTTTATTAAATATTTCAAGTGCATAATTTGAACGTATCAAAATTATATAAATAATTTAATGAATTAATATATAATTGTGAACTATTTGTTGTACAGATCTCAAGTCGCTCTAGGGCCACATCACAATTTGATACATTGAGTTTTGCATCAACAGCTATAGAGATTGGCACACCTTACAGGGTAAACCAATATATCTTAACCCTAAAACCATATGTATCTAATTCTAGTTTAAATTTTCTTCTTGAAACTTATCAATATTATATTTTAAATTAACAAGTGTATAAATAAATAAATAACTATATGTACATGTATGTGAAACACTACTATTGCAGCGAGGCTCAGGTCATGTGGCAGTTCCCATGTCTGACTGACCACGTGGCTCAGGTGTTTCTTCCACTGATCCTCCATCGTCAACTGTTATTCCTAAGTATTCCTTGGTGTGTGTTTTAAAAAATTGTACTAAATTTGTACTAAGTTTCTTTTTTGAGTTTATATAAATTTATATATGCATATATATGTAAGTGCAGGATGATAGAAGTGTGACTATTGGTCAGGTTGCTAGTCAGGGGCAATTTCATGAGCCATCCACACATTTTGAGGTCTTAAACTTTACTAAATTTTCTATGTGCAATTTCTAGGTCTTTATATGCTAAATAAATTCTAACTTATTTTAAACTTGCCTTATTTGAAATTCTAGCAATTAGCAGGTCAAACTTTTGGTCAAGAAGATGAAACAACTATACCACCTGTACAACAAAATGTGGGAGTAGATGAGCATGATTGCACAGTAATTTAAATGCACACTTTAAAGCCTACATTTAAATATTTAATTTCATATTTTTTTATAAATTAAATTAAATTTGGATGGTAACCTAATTCTTGAGTGTTTTAAATTTAAATATCCAGGAATTAGCACCTGATGCTTTATGATCACTTGGGCAACAGAATGTGGGAGGAGATGACCAACATCATATGGTAATTTAATCATACATTAAAGTCTAGATTTAAATATTTAATATGAGTATTTTATAAATTAAATTAAATCTTCAATCAAATGAAATTCAAAATAAAATTTACATTTCAGAAGCACATGTATGTGTCATTTTTAAAATTTTTAAATCTGATTGCAAGTTTCTTTCTCTTGTGTACAGCATGAGGTAGATCCATCTATTTCACGAGGAAGAAAGAGGCCTCTTTCAGATTTGAACTTGAGTGATGATCATACCTGACATAGATTTTTATTTCATAGACTGAAATGTATGATGTGCACATATTATTTTTTATATATGTCGTGCTAGGACTTTGACTATATATGTCAAACTTGCTATTACATGTACTTCTAGATATATTTCAGTATTTCATGAACTATGATTTGTATTTATTTATATGCTGATGATGAGTAGATGTTTTAGTACACATTTCATGGGTCCTACCTATATTTTATAGTATTTCATGGACTTATCTAGATAGATCTACATGTATATATTATTGAGTATATGCTTGAATGTATTTTAGTATGCTAGATAATATGTTAAAGATAATATGTTAAATATGCTTCATTGTTCACTTCTAGATTATAAATTATTTAATTGAGACATGTTAGAAGATTTCTCTCTACTACATTTTTTTATTTAAGAAGTGACTATGCATTATGGTTCAATAGTTCTTCTTGAAATAGTGAACAATCTATTAACTGCCTCACAAACCTAAATTAAGTTAATTTACATAGTGGAATAGATAGGTTTGGTGTTACAATTATCTAATAGATAAGTTTGGTGTTACAATTATCTAATAGATAAATTTAGGGTACTTTATAACAAGGTAATTTACCTAGGATAAACCTACAAAATCATGATAAAATGATAAGGATGTTAGACTCACTTTGATAGTGTCCACACAAAATCTTCCTTAAAAAATCATTCAAAACACGATTCAAATGAAGCATTCAATTCTTGTAGAGAAACTAACTCTTTAGAAGAAACTAGAAGGAAATTCAAATCTTATCCACACAATATAAGCTACAAAAAAAATTATCACAATTTGAAATTATTCAAGAAGTAGCATAATTTCTTGTGAGGGTTGTGGTGATCAGAAGTAGCACTTGCAATTAATACATCTTACAAAAATCCACTTTCAATTATGCTTTGATGGATTCTCATATGTACATGTGAATTTATCTAATGTGTAGATAATTTTTTCCAATTTTTGAATAGATAGTATATACCTTATCAAGGCCCCTTCATTTTTCCTATTTTTGACAATCTATTTTCTGCTCTTTCCAGAACTTCCAGTTTCATGTGTTTACCTTTAGTAGCCTTCTCCAAGTGATCTCTTCCTCTATTTATACATTCTCTTGAGATCTTCTCTTTTATACCTTATTGGTTCACAATGTTGGTGCATTAATCAGGCTTATAATGATTACTCAGAATGTCTCTAGTGCTAGGGAATTATTTCATTTTTGAGATTCCTTTTGCTATGTAGATTCTTGTCTTGGTTTGATTGGCCATTCTCTTAGTAGTTCTATTGAGTGGGTATTAGGGATTATCTTCAAGTTCTTAATAACATCTTTGATTGGTCATGAAGGCAAGTGGCTATTAGGGATTGTTATGACAATCATATAGGTGTTTGGATGACCACTTATGCATATGACCATTTAGAATGATATAAGATCATCAATCATTGTGAAAACCTCTTGACTAACATGATTACTTTATTGTTTCATGACCATCCTATTTGTTTTATTATTGTCGTATGGATTTTTGCAATGGACTTTAGATAATATAACCTCATTATGACTGATTTTTAGATTTGAATTGCTCTTATGAGAACATCTCAATGATTTATGATAGTCTAGATTGGATATGGCAATAATCTCCATGCATGACAATAATCTTCTATTTGCTATGACAATGAGTAACCTTTATGGTAGTCATTTAGTTTAAAAATAATGACTATTTACTACCTTACCTATGCATGATAACCCTCATTATTACCTTAGCAGTCGTAAATAACTCTACAACACCCATGACTACACCTAGGTAATATGATAGCATAGTCCCATATTTATTAGTGATAGCATTAGACTATTCAAGACAATGATTGAAGGATATAGAGGAGGACCATGGCATTCATAGAGGTGATATTAAACCATGTTTCAAATATGCAAACTATCCTAGGACTATTTCCCTTTAACTATCATGACACTACTTTTCAACTTTTGTGCATTTAAATAATATAAAATAAATGCTAAATCAACACATCTCAAAACATAGCTAAAGTGGGTACAAAAATGATAGGAAAAATACAAACTATATACTTATTGAACCTCTACACTAATATCATTTGTGGCAATCATAAAATAATATTCAATCCATGAAAATTAAATACATAGATCATAAAAAGAGTCTCAAAACAAAAAATAGGTCCATTATTAAACATATGAGTATATCTATACAATTAGCTTATAGGTCCATGTTATTAGTTTGACATGATTACAAAATTGATCTACCATTTACATTATGATAAAATCTTGTAGTGGCAATCATGGAAAATCTACTTGTAGGATACACCTGCAAGAAATAATGAATGTAAATGAGAATGAAAGAATATGTACCAAAAACACAAAATATTAATGCAATATGTAACTAAATAACACAAAAGAGGATGTAAGATGATGGCTTAAGGGGAGCTAAGAGGATGTCTTAAGGGGATACATAAGAGGATGGCTTTAGGGGATGTATAAGAGGATTAATTAAAAGGGGAGCTAGAAGAGGATGTCTTAAGGTGATACAAAAGAGGATAGCTTACTTGGAGAGATGTACACGAGTCAATTTACAAAGTATAAGATAAAACTTGATGGCTTAAGGGGATGTAAGAGGATGGCTTAAGGGGAGCTAAGAGGATGAATTAAGGGGATGTACAAGTGGGTGTCTTTAGAGGATGGATGAGAAATATATGAGTATATATATGTAATTACCTAATTTGCGTTCACTTTTAGTTGAAGACTACAAAATTGACCTCACATACTTGTATGGTGAAAACTTCTATTGACAATCATGCAAATTTGACTACTTGTCTAGGGTACACCTACAAAAAGTAATGTTCAAATGTACAAGTAAATTAACTATATATTTACATGAGTCGATACAAAATTTAAGACAAGGGGAATAATATAGAAGGTGAAATGAGAATGAAAGAATTTATATACCAAAAACACAACACATTGATGCATTATGTAGTTCTAGATAACGTATATACAATTACCTAATTTGCGTTCACTTTTAGTTGAAGACTACAAAAATGACCTCACATACTTGTATGGTGAAAACTTCTATTGACAATCATGCAAATTTGACTACTTGTCTAGGGTACACCTGCAAAAAGTAATGTTCAAATGTACAAGTAAATTAACTATATATTTACATGAGTCGATACAAAATTTAAGACAAGGGGAATAATATAGAAGATGAAATGAGAATGAAAGAATTTATATACCAAAAACACAACACATTGATGCATTATGTAGTTCTAGATAACATGTTGAATGTGAAAGCCATAATGTAAGTATATACAATTACCTAATTTGCGTTCACTTTTAGTTGAAGACTACAAAAATGACCTCACATACTTATATGGTGAAAACTTCTATTGACAATCATGTAAATTTGACTACTTGTCTAGGGTACACCTGCAAAAAGTAATGTTCAAATGTACAAGTAAATTAACTATATATTTACATGAGTTGATACAAAATTTAAGACAAGGGGAATAATATAGAAGATGAAATGAGAATGAAAGAATTTATATACCAAAAGACAAAACATTGATGCATTACATGTAACTAGATAACATTAAAGGATACATTTAAGAGGATGGATTTAGGGGATGTAAGAGTATGGTTTACATACCTGAAAATTTATTTCATTGTACCATCTGCATCCTTATTTTTTTGTAATGCATCTATAATTGACTCATGTTCTTCCATCGAAAGTGTCCATAACTGTTTATTAGAAGGTTTGCCTTGATATCTGACTAGTTTTATATTTGTTGCCACAATCAAATGTGAGTAGTGTATGATCTTCTTATGTGTTTCATAATTTTCAAATGCAGGCAAACCATTCCTTCTTATTAGATCTTTTCGTAGCCAAGTGCCAACAACAACCACAGAACCTGTTGGATATTCCATGTTATCATCATCTACTCTAGGATGTAACAACTTTTGTTTTGTCTCAACACATCGAGCCAACCAATACTCGGTTTCCTCTTCATTGCCCGTAGGTGCAACAACAACATACACATGTCCTATAAAAAAATTATGTAATTCAATAAGGTGTAACATGTATCTAAATCACATAAATTTGTGCATGCATACATATATAATTAATTATATATAGATGTACAAAAAAATGACAATAAAAAAATATTGAAAATAAAAGTACCTTCTTGTACAAGGTCTCAAACATGATCATAGTCATCTGATGCAAACATTTGATTATCATCTTCAATTGTTGTTTCAAGTTGATCTTGTGTTTCTGTAGGTGTCAAGGATCTTTGTTTCCATTCTTCAACCCATTCTATATTTTCACATGCTCCACAATCACCTGTAATACAATATTGACAAAAACATGCAAGCTCCCTAGTCCATATAGTCCATGTGCTTGCATTTGAACTCTTAAATAAATGCCATTTTGTTGATCCAGTTATTGTCTCACAATCAAGTCGAGTAGGAATATTTTCTTCTTCAACTTACCAAATGAATCGTCAAATTGTAGAGGTCTGACTTGATCCCGTAGATAATTTTTCATTACACCAATCCACAATTGCACATGCATCTCTAAATTTGGCTGCATCCTCAAATTTTAGTTTCTCTCTAACAAGAGCTCTTTTCACACATGCTCTAGCTCCATCATGTTCTCCTTTACCATGTCCAGCTTCAAAAAACTCCACATATGTTGGATATTGATTTCTTTGTGAGCCCTACATAGCCAATAAAACATTCTTGCATTTTTGAATTACCCTGTACAATTATCTAACCATATGAAATGTTGTGCCATCTGGATTCCTCTTTCTTTTAAACTTTCATAAAATTTTGTGAAACAATATTGCACAAACTTTGAAGAGTGTAATCGGTTATCACTCAAATAGAAATGATACTCCCTTAAAAATTTTCTATTATCTTTTGTACTATCATCTGCATGTCTGTATACAATATGAACAAATATGGCCACTTGCATTGAATTATAATAATGAGATTGAATTTCCTCTTGTGGAGCAAGAGTATAGTTTTCTGCAAAGTCAACCACTGATAGGATAGTTCCAATTGGAAATGTGTTTTTACATGAAAAAAATTGTCCATCAAGCCACAGAGCATATTGGGAGTGTTTGACATATTTGGATACAATATTATCCTTAAACTCTTTGATGAACATATGCACACAAATTTTTTCAGTGACTAACTCACAATGCTTTCCAATTTTTCCATCCTTTAAAGAATATTTAACATTCTTGAATCTTTTCACATCCACTAATTGTTGTCCAAATTCATATGAAATATTTTCATGCATACATTCTCCTAACAATGAAAAGTTGCCACATCTATTGCATTGTCTAGAAATACATGCTTTTGAATAAAATAAGTATCCAGTAGTTGTTTCACAAAACAAACCTGCTATAAACTCCTTAATTGTTTGAGGTGGCATATTAATACCACATTCCTGCATAATTTCATCAGTATGCAAAGTAGAACATATATATCAAAAAATATCATAATAATAACAAAATTGCACGAGTTTTACAACAACAAGAGATTCGTTGTTTATTAATTTTCACATACCAAGGTTTACATTTCTCAAAAGATCTTTGGCTTATGGTAATATTAAATGGTTCTAACACTAAATCATCTAAGAATTTTTTATATAATTCAGTTTGAGTCATGTCTAATAGATGTTTTGGATGAGGATCACAAATTTTAGACCCCACTCGTAATTTTAAAACATCTCTAACATTAGATGATACCCTTGTATTATCATGCCAATATTTTTCAATTAAATATTTGATTTCACTATTTAATTTCATGTCATACCTTGGGAGTCTACCACTAAAACTCCAACATTGGTTAATTAAATCTTTTTCAATAGATTCTCTTCTCTTTGCTGCTCTTCTCAAAGTTTAAGGATTTATCTTTAGAATTTCACTTGTCTTACTTATCATTCTTTTATTAGAAGATGATTTATTGACTAAAGCAGTTGTTATAGCTCTTCATGCTACATTGCTATCTTTAGATCGACTCTTTTTACCAATAGAATCAATAGCATTAGCAACACTAGATAAAACTTGTTTGATTGATTCATCTTTTTTTTTTAGGTTTTACAAAGATGCCTAACTTTTTCATTATTTTTTGCAATTTCCACATCTTCATCAATTGCATCCTAAGTTGACATTGAAATCTAAGACTTTTTCTATAATTTTTTTTTTATATAATCTATTTGCATGAGTTCTCATTTGCCTCCAAGAAATCTTACCAGGAAGATTATCTAAGACATTTCTTTCAATCTCAAATAAAATATTTTCATTTTCACTCCTAAAAGGGATATCATTCTCATTCATATCATCAACAGGTGGGTTTGAAGACATACCTGGATTTGTTTCTATAGTCATGTTTTCCATATCATTGAAAGTTGGCTCCGAAGACACCTGGATTTGTTTCTATAGTCGTGTTTTCTATATCAATGAAAGTTGGCTCCAAAGACACACTTGGATTTGTTTCTATAGTCATGTTTTCCATATCATTGAAAGCTAGCTCTGAAGACATACCTAGATTTGTTTGTATAGTCACATTTTCCATATCTTTGAAAGTTGGGTTTGAAGACATACATGCATTTGTTTCTATAGACACATTTTCTTCCATATTCACTATTTCCACATTTGCATCATCTACATTCATCCCATCATTTATAGTCTCTTGAATGTCTTTCTCTTCAATACTCATGGAACTAGATGATTCAATATTCTTCATCTCTTGAATCCTTGCTCTTCTATCTCTTTGCCTTTTTGCTTCCTTCTCTCTATTTGCTTCAATTTCTTAAGGTGTCATTACCCTCCTTTATTTTTTTCTTTGATGTTGATTTGATCCCATGATTACCAAACCCTCTTGATAAAATAACAATTGATACTTAATCCAATTTCATAATTGATGTACTTATTTAAAATTTTGAAGTAGAATTAGATGTAGATCCTTTGTTCCATAGATTTTGAAGTAAAAGGTAGATGTAAAAACAAAAACCTTCTTTCTTTATTCCTCTTGAAAATAGCTCATGCACTTGATTTCACTTCAAAATTGTTCATATGATTGACTCCTTTCAAAATTTGAATAGAATATGACTTGTCAAGAGATTCCACAAAACACTTGTAAGTTAAAAAATGTAGAAATTATCGCTGTCGCGCCATACTGATCAAACTTGCAAGTTGCAGGGATACAGTAATAGTATGTTTTTCCCTAATATGGGAAATAACAGGTATAATAGAAACAGATACCTGTTATAAAATGGGTACTCGTTATTAAAAACATAACGGGTACTCATTATGTAACGCGTACCTATTTTATAACAGGTACCCATTATTTGAAATTAGAAATCTCCGACCGCCTTTTCCCTTCCCTTTTCTTGGGTTTTAGGCTCGGGATAGGCATGGTTGGCCGACCTTGAGCCTTGGACCTGCAAGTTTTTTTCTAAGTACAGAACAAGAAGAAACATTGAGTTTACTTATATGGCTGAGGACTTTTTCTTCTGAATTTTTTTACAAAATGAAAACCCATTACAGATGACATTGTCTAGTTTTCAAATATGTAATTTTTTTTGTTATTGGACATGTTTTTCTATTTATTATTTAATTTATGAGCAAACTAGTCCAAAAACTTGAAATGACAGGTGTTTGTATTTTTTTAATAACTTTTAATTTTTAATTTAAAAAAAAATTATATGTCATCAATCTACACATCATTCTTTACACAATGAAAAAAAGAATTTTAATTTTATGATTTTTTTTGCTCAAATTATGTTGGCCGTACACGAGGGGTTTTCAAAAGTAGCAATTAGGCTTAATAAAAAATTAATAAAAAAAAATTATTTGGAAAAAAATTATAAAAAAATATCCTCATCAAACTTCACTATACTACACATCTTTTCCCAAAAGTATTTTGAAAAATAATTTTATTTAGATCAAATTATGTTGGCCATACAAGTGCATGGTATGGTTAAAAAAAAAGTGACTTTTAAATAGTGGTTTTGAGAAATGCCTATTGAAAATCAATTTGTATCATCTAGGTAAAGATAAAAATTATATATTTGGAAACTAGACTCCGAGTACTACATTTTATATCTAATGAATTTTTTAAAGATTCCATATCTAAGTGCTTCAAATTTTAAGGTCAAATGTGACAAATTCTGAAAATCAGGGAAAACACTTCCACTTTTTAGCCAAAAAGTGGACCCAACTTCTTGCACTGACCCCACTTCCACTCTTCATAATGAGACATGTGCCTCCCAAGAACATATAAAATATCAAACAAATAACTTAGATCTTAATGAACATAATCAAGATCCTAGTCCTTCCACATCCACCATCAACTCCATTTCAAATCCACCATCATATCCTATTGGTCTTACCACCTTCATTCATGAATGTTTGTTCTTGGGAAAACAACAACCTTTGTCCATCACTTCACCTTCTCCATCCAATAAGGAACTTGTGTCTAGTTCCAAAAACACACATAATCCCATAGTCCATTGCATACTCCAAAACATGAATTACAAATGTAAAGGCTTAGGCCTTCATGAACAAGGAATTTTGGAGCCTATCCATGTCAATGTCCCCTCTCGCTCATATGGCCTTGGATACACACATCAAGGTCAACAATCTAAAGATGTTGGTATTTCCTCCATTCCTCCTAAATCAACCACTTTTCATCGCACATCTTATCATATACCCACAACATATGTTGCTATCCCCCCTCTATCATCCTACAAATGTCAAAAGTATGTGACCATACACCCTCCACCCTCCACTCTACCTCCACTTCTTCCAACTCCTAATATACCTCCATCCACTTTACCACCATTGCTTCCAACACCTAACATTCCTCTCATCCATAAATTCCCTCAAGTTCCTAATCATGACCAACAAATGCACACATTGTCTAAACATAAAGCTTCCACTCATTCCACCAAACCCACAGGATTCAAAATAAACATTTGGATGCCTCTACATATAAAGCCAAAAATCCTAAGGATTCTAATGCCTTAGGACATTAATTCAAAACAACACACATTCACAAAGCTACCCAAGCCCATACCTTCAAAAGCAAAGTCAAAAAATAAAATGGTTTGGGTCCCTAAACAAAAAAAGCAAGTCAAAAGAGGCATCCACCTCTCAAAAATCCCAACCATCTCCTTCCATCCACTCGATTCAAACATTCCAAAAATCCCACAAGTCAAGCAAAAATCATAAAAATACTAAGTCTATGTGGGTACCTAAACTCCTACATCACCCATCCACTAAGCAAACCTCTCCATTGCTCCCTACATCACCTTCCAATCAAAAGCTTCAACATTTATCACAGTGTGTGTAGCTGTTGGTCATGATTCCTTTGCATACCTCCATCTCCCCATATTTCATCCATTATCCTACATATCTTCCCAATCACCTTCCTATGGTCCATGCTTTTGCATAAGCTTGTCATCCATACATTCATAAGTCCTACATAATCCACTATCGATTAGCACCATAATTCACTATCTACCTAATCCATCTCACTTTCATACAACCCCTTACCAACATCCATGAGCATAATGACATTTGACATGGTCCATGTGACGACATCCATCTCTAATGGGACTATCACCTTTCATGGCACTAGACACTTGAGTCCCTCTCGTCCATGTCCACCCATCCTATTCAAACAGTCAAAAAAAAAAATTAAAGAGAAATCCCTTCATCCAATGGTGAAAACCACCTGTGGTGGCGCCTTGGATAAGTACCATGGTGAAAACCTAGCAAATAGGCATCATGTGTAGGTTGATCTTCTATGTCACTTACACTTGGGGGCACATTGTCTCATCCTCCTATCATTTTCCAAACTATCATATAATTTTCATATTTACTATCTTATCTTACCATCCTTATCCCACACACACATACCTATCGTATTGAGTCCATTCATCCTCTTTTCCTCCTTTTGATCTTGATAAAGATTGGGGGCACAATGTTGACAAAATGCTTTGGTTATCTCTAGATATACCTCATCCTTTCCAAACCATCCTATCATCATCCAAGTGTCATAAGCTTTGTTATGAAAAAATCCTAAGTATTCCACCTAGAATGGAGCAAGTTATTCCTATGCGACATAGTCTTTGGAAATCACATCCTTGACCTCTTATGCACACATTCATCCATCCCCTTGCCTATCACCCATCATTTTATCCATTCATCCAATCCCACCTACCCCCTTGCACCTAGACTTGGTTTTTCCCTTGTCATTGGTATCTAGCACAAAGGTTACCCAAACTGTCATCCAATGTCATCCCAAAACATGCCCAAAATACAAAAAATAGAAATATTCCAAAAATCCAAAAAAATCAAAACATGTAAAAATCCAAAAAAATCACAACATTCCAAAAACCCAAAAAAATCAAAATATGTCAATCCAAAAATCAAAATATTCCCCAAAACACATAAAAATCAAATATCCAACAAAAATCCTAGTAATAAAATCAACTCATCATATCAATCCATTCATTCAAACTAATTCAATTCATAACATCATTCCAACCAAATTAATTCTTCAAATCATTCAATTCTTTAACCAAATCACTCAATCAACTTTCTCAATCAATCCATTCAAACATTCTAATCAATTCAAATCAATCAATCATCAAATCAAATCAATTCATCATCATTATCCATTCAATCATCCAATTCTTCCAAATCCAATCATTCTTCTAATCGTCCCAAGCAATAAAATCATTCCATAAAATCAATCCAATTGTCAATTCAATTCCTGCAATCCAATAATCAATTCATTTCATCAACACCATTCCATCAAATCAAGCCAATCTATCAATCAGTCAAAATCACATCAATCCAATCCATATCATCCCATCAATAACACATTATCAGAACTACATCTCACCTCTATCGTTAAGTGCCTTGATCCCGTGGATACAGGGTATGTAGGCAATCTGGGATATGAAGTAAGTACCTAGATTCAGGCACAGGCGATACACCTCTTCCATATTTCATCCTTCATCCAATCTTAATCAATCTTCATCTTCATCCATCTCTCATCTCTTCTACTATTCATCTCGCACATCATCTCACATCATCATCATCAATCCTTCAAATCACTTCTTCTAATCAACTCCATCACTTCATCATTTAAATCAATCAATCAATTCAAACATTGATCCAAATGTAAATCAATCATTAATCCATACTAATCAATTCAATTAATCTTGTCAAATTATCCAATCACATTCAATGGTCTTGATCCTAATCTTGACATATACCAAATCAATCAATCAAATCAAAATCAATCATCAATCAAATCCTGGTGTTTCTCGCATGGCCAACAACACTAGTGTCAATCAATCAAATCAATTGTCTTAGATAGGATGTTGCATTGTTGAAACTAGACCAGGCGTCTTAGACAACATGTTTCATTTCCTAAAACCAGACATCATTATCATAATCAATAAATCACTTAATCATTGGTTTATATCTTGACAAGGGCAATTCCTTGTTTGTTTTTGTATCATTTGTGCATGCTTGCTTGCTTGCTTACTTGTGTGTGTTATCATTTTCAACTTGCATTTTTTTCAAATCCAAATCATTCTGAGCTAATATTCGTATCTTGTATCTAGACAAGGTTGTATTACACTAGGGCATGAGACATATCGTCACCTTGGTCCTTATACCTTAGTGCATAATGTCTAGTGCTATATCAAACACCATGGCTGCTCACCTTCATTGTAGCATAACACATCATTCCTTTCTTCTATTCATTCCCTTATCTTTTCTTCCTTTACCAATTCATTCCATTTTGAGAGCCTACCCGTGTTTATCCAACCCGCCTATCCTCTCGAGGGGGCATCATCATCCTATTCTTTCATCATCATCCCGTTTCCTTTGATGTTACTTGACATAAATCACATCATCTCGAACATCATCTCAAAGAGGGGCAAAATGTAGACACTTAAAATTGTCCATCACCTAGTGAGACACTTTGTAATGTTTTACCCTAGGTCATTGCCTAATCCCACTCCTAATTCTATTCTCATCACCTAATCCAATTAATTTCCCCTTGTCACATGTCTCACATAATTCAATTTAAATATTTGAATTATTCCCTCACCTCTCACCTCATGCAAACAAGTGTCACATGACTACAACACTTCACATGTCAAACTAATTGAAATAAAATATTTGAATTAGGTCCCCTTCATTCCCCATCGCACACTTTTCACATGACTACAATCCCTCTTGAAGTGGGAAAACCTAATCAATCTGGACCATCCACATAGCATAAAACAACTTTCAATCTCAACCGTTCGTTCAAATTAGCCTTTTCTATAAATCAAGCCCTTCACAAGCCATTTTCAATGATCTAGCTTTTGAGTACTGTTATGCTGTAGGAATGAGCACCCAACATTCCCCCATAATCAACCTTTGAAATCTTGGATGCCTATGCGAGGTTGAGAAGAACAATGGACATTAGTCGAGTTGTAGCTTAGATTATAGTTTATTTTCATGTTTGTTTGATTGATTTCTAGGCTTGCTTGCACTTCATTGCTATTAGGGTTTAGTTAGTTTGTTGTTTTTTACATTAAACCTGATTTTCCCTAACACACCATTAAGTCAGACCTTTTCTAAGTCCAAATCCCAACCTATTTTACCTAATTGCAAAAGTGCTTCCCTTTTCTGCATAGGCACCCTTTTACACAAAGGTGTGTCGCTTCCTTACATAGGTGCTCTTTCATACAAAGGCACACCATTTTCTCACCTAGGTGCTCTTTCACACACAGGTGTGCTTTTTTCCCTCGAAAGCATGCTGCTCCATGCAGGAATGCATCATTTTACCATAGATACTAAATGTGACCATGCAGACACGTTTTCTTCCCATGAGCACGTGTTTGCATAGACATGCTACCTTGCCACATAGGCATGCCACTCGATGACATAGAAATCCCTTCATAAGGCTGTGTCTGCACTTTTTCACCCTTTTCCTAGCATTTTTGACACCTAACTCACCCCCTAATCTACTCTAAAGGCCCTAGGTTTAGTCACATACCAGTATGCCAACTCCTGCAAGTCTCTAGAAGCTCCTGATCCTCTCATCATGATGCTTATGTCAAGGGAAAGCCACAATGTTTGCCATAGTTTTCTCTCTTCTTCTCTCTTTTTCTTCTAAGCTTGTGAGTGCAAATGAGGAGAAATGGGCCCCTTGCCACTATTTGTAGGCCCCCTAAACCCTAGCCTTCATTTCTAGCCTAGATTTTTATCCCTGGCCTCCCCTTTTCACCCCCAAACTTCTGTTCTCGCTTCTTTTTCATCTTATCCATCTTTTGCCATCCCCGTATCCCGTTTTCACTCCACCCTTTGAGATTTTACCCAAATTTTTTAATTTTCCATTAAACTCTCGAGGGGGAAACCATTATCCACTATTCCCTTTTCCATCACTAACTAAGGCATATTTTCATTTTTTGACACGACACCACCTTGCTGGGATGTCATATCAAAGAGGGGAAAAATGTAGACACCTAAAATGACCATGTATTCACCATCATTTTATGACATAGTACTAACACCACCTTTCAAGCTTAAAAATTCTTCTAAATTAATTAAATAATTTTATTATTTAATTAATTTAACCCTCTTTCATTAATCTATTTTGCCATATTAAATAAATAAATTTTATTTATTTATTTAATTTACCATTTCCTCTTAAATGAATTAATAAATTTCATTATTTAATTAATTTATCATTTCTAAGAACTTCCTCTCCATAAATTAATTAAATAATTTTATTATTTAATTAATTTACTCCCTCACATGTCTCATCCTTAGCACTTGCCAAAAATATTAATGATTGATACAAAATTAAATTCACTTTTGATCTCAACCATCCATTATCATACTACATCTTTTAATCTCAACCATTCACATAAAAGAATGCTCTATAAAATCCTTATCCATGTCCTATAATCCTCTCATTTAATCTTAGCCATACATTTTATCTCTTAATCCTAGCCATCCATCCTATCACTCAACCTCCTATAAATTGAGCCTCTCATATCATTATTACAATACATGAGCCAAATACAAGTATATGTTGTCGAAATCATTATCATCATCATTTTCGCTCATTATTTCCATTGCCATACCTAGGTTATGCTAGTTTTGTGAGCAATCTAGATGCATTATATATTAAAAGAACAAAGCTAGTAGAGCTAGGGTGCACTCTACTTTGTTCTATCAAGGGTGAAGGAGTGATTGAAGGTGAAGGTATTGAGTTATATTGCATTATCTTCCATTATTTACCTTGAGTCATTTTCTTTTCCACACTCCTTAATCATGAAATTTCTTGAGGTGCACAATATTCATAGGCTCATCTATTTCGTGTCCATCTAAAGTAGCTATATTGTATGCTTCTGATCCATTCTTAACAATGATGATGTATGGGCCCAACCAATTTGGCTCAAACTTGCCCTTTTTTTCTCTATTCTAATTGGTATTCTTTTGCTTCTCCTTGAGGATGAGATCACCTATTTCAAATTATTTGGTGTGGATGCACTTGTTTTAGTTATGGTGCAATTGATTCTAATAATCTTTGAGGTGACTCAATGCGTTAAGTCAGTGTTCATCCAGAAGTTCAAGATGATGTAGGCGTGTCACTCAGTATTCTTAATTTCTAATGAGATCATGCAAAGAAATGTGTAGGGATGGTAGCTTGACCTTGATTGGAAAGATGGCTTTGATGCCAAAGACAAGGTAATATGGAGTGGCACTTGTAGGGGTGTAGATATTAGTGCAGTATACCCAGAGGGCATGATTGAGATGGAGGTGCCAGTCATGACCAACGTCATTGACGATTTTCTTAAGGATTTTGATAAGGGTTTTATTTGATGCCTCAGCTTGGCCGTTACATTTTGGGTAATAGGGAGTGGACCACTTATTCTTAGGGTAAGCACATGGAAATGGGGGACAAAAAGGGGGTCAAAAGTGGCCACTTTTTTTTTCCTCTGAAATCAACTAAACCTGAACTTAGTCAAGTAATTAAAGATGCATACACTCAAAATTTGAAGATATGATAAGAAAAAGAATTGTAGTACTCTAAATCTAGTTTCTAAACTACTAAATATTTTTTAAAATATTTAAGGTTAAGGGGGTTAAATGTTGAACGCACACAAAAGTAAGTATTGTGGAATTGGTTGCAAAGAGCATGCACTTCATGGTTTTTGAAGGACTTACCATTGTGTATGATGATGGTGGAGGGAATACCATAACGAAAAATAATGTGATGGAGGATGAATTTGGAAATTGGTGTCCAATGGTGTATGTAAGTGGAATGGCTTTAATACATTTGGTAAAATATTCAGTTGTTGTAATGATGAACTTGTGTCCACTAAAGGAGGGGTTTATCTTGCCAATGAGGTTGAGGCCCCATGTAGAGAATGGCCATGGTGTAATAATTAGTTGGAGAGCTTGTGATGGTGCATGAGTTAAGTCCCTATGCTTCTAGAAAGCAATAGAGTTATTTATGTACTTGCATGCATCTTATTCCATCGTTGGCCAATAGTATCCTATTTGAAGCAATTTTTTGGCTAAGGTCATACCACTAGTGTGAGTGCCACAAATGCCATTGTACACCTCTTGCAACATGAGTGAAAATTCATTTGAGTTAAGATATCTAAGTAAGGTACCATCATATCCCCTATAATAGAGCATGCCACCAAGGAGGGTAAAGGGGGAAGCTTGGTGAATGAGGGCTTTGCACGTTGGGTGGATGAGAAATGAGGTGGGATGGTTTGGTTGTTGAGGAAGGTGTATATTGTTAGATCTAGGGCACACAACTGAGAGGGGGGGTGAATCAGTTGTACAAAAACTTGCTTCTACTCAAACCCTCTTTGTTATATAATAGCATATCAATTAATCACTCATGAAAGCATAAAGCATAAACACCAGAGCAGATACACATCAACACATGAGACACCAAGATTTTGACGTGGAAAACCCGATCAAGGGAAAAACCACGGGGTGATTAACCCAAGGATTATTCTCTGTTAGAAGAATAAGAAAAATAGATGGCACATGCCAATTAGGGCTCACTGCCCGAGCACACTACTTACAAGAGGCACACTACCTACAAGAGACACACTGTCTACAAAGTAACAAGTATTACAAACTTGAACTAGAGATTGACATCTTTACCATGCCTGGATCAGTTCCATTTAAGCCCGAAAACTCTTGCTCTACCTTTCGCTCTTCTTCATCGCTATGCCACACTCATCCACACCAAGACACACTTCAAAATGAATTCACAATCCCTTATTTATACAAGGCATCGACTTAGGAACAATCATCTAAGTCAGCAAAAACCTATAAGATCATTCGCAAGACATGTAATACATCCGGTCTGCCTATCTTAGGAAGAACACCAATATCCGTAGTTATTCTTCAAATGAAAACTCAAACTTCAATGCGGACCGCCAATAAGAATTGTACATGATCCAAAGATCACCAAAACCTTTCCTGAGTCATTAGGAACAACCGCACTTTATCAGCTTACTGGAATTCTTCTCTTCTTCAGCTGGAACTTCAAGAACACAGTCTGTCATCACTGTCATAATGAAAAAGATACTTCCGGACCTCCAAACCATAAACAAATCTGGTTGTCACCCCACATGGACTTCTTCAACACTCTCTCCAATCTGCAGAATGAGATAATGCAATTCTGGATCTCACCGGACCAATCTGTGACACTCAGTCACCACTGAACATCTGTCAGAACCGGTTCTACTTGAGCGACCATAACTTCTTTAGATCTTCATGGAGACCTCTGAAATCTTGACTGGATCATCTCCAGACTCATATCTACAAACCCTTTAAACTGCATCCTCTGATCTTTACCTTATCTTGGACTTTTACCTTAATGTCATCATTGTTCTTCACTGTTCCTGATTGAGACTAATTTTCTCAATAACCTCAGCACACAGCTCATCCAATCCTTCTCATTAATGCAATATGAGTATGTTGACATCAATGACAACACTGGTTATCCTCATACTTGCAACAATCTCCCCCTTTGTCATTGATGGCAACATATGATGTGAAAAACCATCAAGACAAGAACTTCTCTTTCTGTCACAGCTCCCCCTATCAGCAACAACCCTTCACATGTCCTCTCTTCCTTTACTACTCCCCCTTTGATCATCAACCACTTGTTTTTCACATGTCTTATCTCCCCCTTTGACATCAATGGCAAAGGGCTCATACTTGCAACTTGAACACATCAGAATCATACCAGCTACTCCCCCTGAGTAGCAGCTCCCTATCACCAATCCGGATCACAAGATATGACTGTGATATCCACCAGACTGACACACATCAGTGCATCCTAGTTCATCACCGGAGGGGCCATGACCCCTAACTTCTCCCTGAGGTACTCAAAAGATTCCTTGGGAAGAGGTTTAGCAAAAATATCTACAAGCTGATCTTTGGAGGGTACATACTCCAATCTGACTTCACCCTTGTTCACTTGCTCTCTCAGAAAGTGAAATTTGATAGATATATGTTTGGTCTTAGAATGCAACACCAGATTCTTAGAAATATTTATTGCACTTGAATTATCACAGAAAATTGTGATAGGCTCCTCATATTCTACTTGAATATCTCTTAGCATTTGCTTCATCCACAAAAGTTGAGTGCAACTTCCTGCTGCTGCAATGTATTCTGCTTCAGTTGTAGACAGGGATATTACCTCTTGTTTCTTGCTTAGCCAAGAAACCAACCTTTTTCCCAAAAAGAATGTTCCTCCACTTGTACTCTTCCTATCATCCACATCTCCTGCCCAATCTGCATCTGTATATGCATAAAGAGAAAAATTATGATCTCTAGGATACCGTAGACCATACAGTGCCTTTTTTAATTTGCAAACCATATCACCATGCTCAGATAACTGAAATCCATTTGGTTGTTCAATGTACACTTCTTCCTCTAAGTCACCATTCAGGAAAGCAGATTTGACATCCATCTGATACACTTTGAAATCCTTGAAGGCAGTAAATGCAAGAAATAGTCTGATTGCTTCAATTCTTACCACCGGAGCAAAGGTTTCTTCAAAATCAATCCCTTCTATTTGAGAGTAGCCTTTGTAGACTAATATGGCCTTATTTCTAATTACTTCACCAACTTTATTTAGTTTGTTCCGGAAGACCCATTTGGTTCCAATCACATTCTTGTTTCTAGGTCTAGAAACAAGATCCAAAGTGTGATTTTTCTCAATTTGCATTAACTCTTCTTCCATTGCTTTGGTCCAATTTTTATCATTGCAGCCTTCATTTATTGTCTTAGGTTCAATCTTTGAAATCAGACAACATTCATCTAAATTTTGAGCAACATTCCTTCTAGTTTGCACACCTTTGCTTTTGTCACCTATGATCTGATCTTCAGAGTGGTTCAGTCCTACATACCTTGGAACTTTGGGAGTTTCTTGCACTTCTGCTTCTTGATCATGCTCATTCAGACCTGTCTCTTCTTCTAGATTTACTGGATCAGTCTAAATCTGACTTTCAGGAGAGGATTGAGCTCCTTGAACTAGAACATCATTTTGATCATCTTCATCATACTCATAAAACCTTGAGGGTTTCTCTATTCCCTCATCAACCTTCACATTTGTACTTTCTATCATCTTTCTTAGTCTCTTGATATAACATCGGTATGCTTTGTTTTGAGTAGAGTAACCTAAGAATATTCCTTCATCACTTCTAGCATCAAACTTTCCTAGATCTTCATCTCTTTTAATGTAACATTTGCTACCAAATACTCTAAAATATCTCACAGTAGGTATGATGCCAAATCAAAGTTCATAAGGAGTCTTACCGGTATTGCTTCTGATTTGAACTCGATTGAGAGTGTAGTTTGCAGTGCCGACAGCTTCTCTCCAAAACATCTGGGGAACATTTACTTCCATCATCATTGTCCTGGATGCTTCCTGGATGGTCCAGTTCTTTCTCTCAACTACTCCATTCTACTATGGAGTTCTAGGAGTAGATAACTGTCTCTTTATACCATGCTTGTCACAAAAATCTATGAATTCACTGGATGTGAATTCACCACCTCTATCAGACCTCAGACATTTCAGTTTTAATTTGGTTTGATTCTATACCATAGCCTTGAAGATTTTGAACTTCTCAAAAGCTTCTGATTTCTCTTTCAGAAAGGTAACCCACATCATCTGGGAATGGTCATCAATCAGTAACATGAAATATCTATCACCTTGCATACTCTTGATTCTTGTCAGACCACATAGATCAGTATGAACTAATTCCAATAATCCAGTAGAGGACTGATCCTTGCTTTTGAATGAGACTCTGCTCTATTTACCCAGCTGACATTCTTTGCACAAACTATTTGCAGGTTTTACCAATTTTGGAAGATCTCTTACAGCCTGAGTATTACTTATCTTGATGATGTTATCAAAATTTGCATGACACATCCTTCTATGCCATAACCAACTCTGATCTACTTGAACAAACAAACAACTTTTACCAGCACCAACCAAGTGGAAGATATTACCTTTTGTTTGAGTACCAGATGCAATCTCTGTTCTGGATCTTTCAAAGATTTTGCATTTTCCATCCTTGAATCAGAGATCATAGCCTTTGTCCACCAACTATCCAACACTGAGAAGATTGTGCTTCAAACCTTCAACATACAGCACATTACCAGTTTTGTTTCTTCCATTAAAAGAAATAGTTCCTCTTCCTCTGATTCTACCAGCAGAATTATCACCAAACTTTACCATTCCTCTTTCATACCTTTCAAAATCTAAGAACTTGTTCTTGTCACCTGTCATATGGTGAGAGCATCCACTGTCAATAACCCAATCATCCTTCTCTTCAACTTGGGCAGCCAAAGCTCTTTCTACAACCTTATGATTGATAGATTCAGAGGATATTAGATCTTCTTCCTTGATGGCAATAAACACCCATTCATTTATGGATTTGTTTCCTATCTCTGATTCATCATCTGTTACTCCTTCATTATCATCTTCTTCATGAACATAATAACAATTCTTTTGGAACCTTTGTCTATTAGAATTTGACCTTGTAGATCTTTTCGGACATCTTGAGGCAAAATGATCAATCTTATTGCAGTTGAAGCACTTAAAGGGTAATTTTCCTTCGTACTTACTGGATCCTCTTGGCAGTCTCTTTGCAATGAGGGCTTCAAGTTGAGCTATTTCTGCTTCTTCCACTTCCATGTCTCTTCTTTCTTGATCATACCATGACAACTTCCTTGAAGAGTTTTCTCCTGGATCAAAACTTCGTTTACCTTTCACATAGGCACTAGCTTTGAATGCAAATTCAACCTTGGGGGGATCATCTCCAAACTCGGTCATTTCAAATGCATCCAGTTTGCCAGCCAATTGGTCTCTTGTGACAGTTGTATGGGCTCTGAATTCATCAATGGCAGCCACCTTGATTTTGTAGGTAGCAGGAAGGGATCTAAGAATTTTGCCAACAATCTCATTTTCATCCAAAACTCCACCAGTATTCCTAATTCCACACACCAGTTCATTTACTCTTGGCATAAAGGTAGTAATATTTTCATCATCTCTCATTTTCAGTCTTTCAAATTTCCCTTTGAGACTCTGTAACCTTGCACTCTTAACATACTCATCTCCTTCATGCAGAAATTCCAGTTTAATCCAGATCTCATAGGCAGTTGGTAGCTCAATAACATTTGAGAGCTCTGAGTCAGTTAATGCGCTTAGAAGAGCCTCTTTGGTCCGTAGATTGTTTTCAGCATCTGTGATTTCATTTAGAGTTGTCGGACCACCCTGTGGAGGTGTATATGCTTTTGTGACCATGGACAAATACGCCTTTCCCATACACTCCAAGTGACATTTCATGCGACCTTTCCAAAGAGAGAAGTTGGTTCCATCAAACTTCGGACTATCCTTCTTGTATGACGACATCCTAGATCTCCTCAAGCGGTTAAGCTCCTTTTAGAGGAACTTGGCTCTGATACCAATTGTTAGATCTAGGGCACACAACTGAGAGGGGGGTGAATCAGTTGTACAAAAACTTGCTTCTACTTAAATCCTCTTTGTTATATAATAGCATATCAATTAATCACTCATGAAAGCATAAAGCATAAACACTAGAGCAGATACACATCAACACATGAGACACCAAGATTTTGATGTGGAAAACTCGGTCAAGGGAAAAACCACGAGGTGATTAACCCAAGGATTATTCTCTGTTAGAAGAATAAGAAAAATAGATGGCACATGCCAATTAGGGCTCACTACCCGAGCACACTGCTCACAAGAGGCACACTACCTACAAGAGACACACTGTCTACAAAGTAACAAGTATTACAAACTTGAACTGGAGATTGACATCTTTACCATGCCTAGATCAGTTCCATTTAAGCCCAAAAACTCCTGCTCTGCCTTTCGCTCTTCTTCTTCGCTATGCCACACTCATCCACACCAAGACACACTTTAAAATGAATTCACAATCCCTTATTTATACAAGGCATCGACTTAGGAACAATCATCTAAGTCAGAAAACACCTATAAGATCATTCGCAAGACGTGTAATACATCCGGTCGACCTGTCTTAGGAAGAACACCAATATCCGTGGTTATTCTTCAAATGCAAACTCAAACTTCAATGTGGACCGCCAATAAGAATTATACACGATCCAAAGATCACCAAAACCTTTCCTGAGTCATTAGGAACAACTGCACTTTATCAGCTTACTTGAATTCTTCTCTTCTTCATCTGAAACTTCAAGAACACAGTCTGTCATCATTGTCATAATGAAAAAGATACTTCCGGACCTCCAAACCATGAACAAATCTACTTGTCACCCCACACGGACTTCTTCAACACTCTCTCCAATCCGCGGAATGAGATAATGCAATTCCGGATGTCACCAGACCAATCTGTGACACTCAGTCACCACTGAACATTTGTCAGAACCGGTTCTACTTGAGTGACCATAACTTCTTCAAATCTTCATGCGGACCTCTAAAATCTTGACTGGATCATCTCAAGACTCATAACTACAAACCCTTTAAACCGCATCCTCTGATCTTCACCTTATCTTGGTTTTGGTGAATGAGGGCTCTGCACATTGAGTGGATGAGAAATGAGGTGGGATGGTTTGGTTGTTGAGGAAGGTGTATATGTCTTGATACCGAGGCCCAAATTGGTACAATGATTTTGCACACCATTTTAGTGTTAGGGACATAATATGCTAGGGCTAAAAGATGTTCAACTAGGAACTGATATTCTTGGGCCTTAGGTTTAATTTCCAAAAGAGAGCCGATTGTAGCCATAACATCAGTACCCTTGTCATTAATGCATGGGATTTATGCAAAAGGACATAGCTATGAACTATTGTTTAAGCATGTCCATCATATGCTTGTAATGTAGGAGCTTGTCATACTTAGAAATTTATCATTCACCTATTTGATAACTAGTTGAGAGTCACAATAGACCTATAGATACTATATATTCCTTGAGACTAGAAATGAATGCTTCATATTTGGTAATGTTGTTTGTTCAAGGGAACCCAATATGAAATGTCTTAGGAATGAGGTTATCTTGTGGTGTGATAAACAAGATGCCTGCTCCAGAGTCACGAGTGGTGAAGGAGCTATAAAAGTATAGGGTCCATGGTTTATATTCATAGACATCGAGGATCGACTTATACGAGAAATCAAATTCCAATGGTTGTTTGTCCTGCTGTGGATTTTCTACTAACTAATCAGTGATGGTTTTCCCTTTGATTACTTTTTGATTCACATATGTGATGTTAAATTCACTAAGTAACATGACTCATTTTTCCATTCTACTGGTAAGTGCTGCCTTGGATATGAGGTACTTGAGGGGGTCAACTTTAGCAATGAGATGGGTACATGCATTGAGCATATAGTGGAGAAGCTTTTAGCAGGTAAAGATGATGACTAAGCATGCTTTTCCATGAGGGTGTAATTGATATCACTACCTACTAGGGTTTGAATCAAATAGTAAATTGCTCTTTCTCATTTTTGTTCATCATGCTGTGTGAGGAGGGCACCTAGGGCATGTTGGATAATAGAGATGTAGAGTAGCAAGGGCTTGTTAGGACTTAGGGATATGATGACTAGTGGATTAGCAAGATATTGAGCTTAATATGGTCAAATGCATACTGACATGACTCATCCCATTGGAAGGTGGTATTTTTCTTGAGAAGGTGTGAATAGGATTGGTATTTATTTGCTAGTTGGGTGATAAAGTGGTAAATAGCTTGGAGTTTTCCTTGAAGATTGTGCAACTACTTGAGATTGCATGGGGCAGGCATTTCGGTAATGGCTTTAAATTTGTTAGGATCTACTTTGATGCCATGGTGGGAAACAATGAAACCCAAGAGATTTTTTGAAGTGACCCCAAAGACACACTTTTTTGGATTCAGCCAAACTTTATACTCTCTAAGGCATTGAAAGATGTGGTTCAAGATAGTGGGGTGGTCCTGCTTGAGTTTGTATTTTCTAAAGATGTCATCCACATAATCTTCAACGATGTCATACATCATGTCATGAAATATCACTGTCATCGCTTGCTGATAAGTGGTTCCAGGATTTTTGAGTCCAAATGGCATGACCATGTAACAAAAGGTTCCCCATGGAGTGATGAAGGTGGTCTTTTGTTAGTCTTCGAGAGCTATTTGGATTTGATTATATCTAAAAAATCCATCCATTAATGATAGCATTTCATATCCCATTCTAAGATCCACAATCATGTCAATATTTGGCAGAGGGAAGTCATATTTAGGGCATGCTTTGTTGATGTCCCATATAAATCAGTACAAACATGGATGTCATTAGTTTTCTTGCTTACAGAAACCACATTGGAGACCCATTTTAGATAGTCAATGGGCCAAATGAACCCCACATCTAAGATATTTTACAATTCCTCTTTGACCAATAGGGCTACTTGGGGGTGCAATTCCTCTTTGACCAATAGCTTCTGATGGATAGGTTTGGCATCAGGGTGGACCATAAGGTAATGCATGACTAAGAATGGGTCAAGTCCCAGCATATCAGCATAAGACCATGTGAAGATATCAACATATTTTCATTAAATGACCCATGTTGGCTTCTCTACCCTTCTCCCATTCTCTATATGGTCATCCCCTTCTTTCTTGGATGGCCTCTCTGGATCTTCCTCTAAGGTTGAGTTAGCCATAGTGATTTGTGGACTGACTCAACATGTAGGAGCAGAGGTGCCAAGTGAATTCATCTTTATGGGGGAGAGGTGACACCTAGCTACCATTAATCAAGGAAATGAATGAGATAGATGTGGTAAAGGATCCCATCAACAAAGGGAATTGACATGTGCTCTTATTTTCTAATTTACTAAAGGAAATAAAATAAATGATCTCAGTAAACTTAATATAAGTTGTAATGATATAATTACACCAATAGATAGCACAACGAACAAGTAAATTCGATGAATCAAAGAGTAGGAGCATAGAACTAATAGGATTAAATTTACGTGGTAGAGTACAGATGGACATAGACACAAAAGTGATCTAGAGTGTGGAATTGACCCAAGACAAAGGTGCATATTATACATAGAATTTAAGACAAAATATAGATAAGTACTATTTTTAAGGCTAAAGATAAAACAATTTTCATTAAAGTCATTCATCTTCAATTATTAAATTAAGTACACATATCTTTCACATCTTGTTTTCTAAAGTAAAATTTAATACAAATTTATCTATACCCACAAAAATAATCAAATAATTAATCTATATATAAAATTAAACTAACCTATATTAAATTTTTCTTTAGGAAAATTCCTTTACAAATACATAAATTATATAACATTTAGAAATTAAAATTTTACATAAAACCATAGTCTCGGTCAATTTCACATATAATTATATGGGGATTGATGTCTTTGATTTTTTTCTATATTTTCCCCCTTCCTTTAACGTCTCTCTTAATTCACCCGTCCCCGACTCAAAATAATTGAACTCTTTTAACCTTTTCAACCGTTCCATTCCCTCTCCACCCTTCTTCACGCCTGGATAGCTTAGCAGATGGAAGAACTCAACACACAGCATCGCTCCCTCCTTGAATTCCAGGAACTCCTCTAATTTATAGAATTTCCAAATTGTGAAAAAACGGAGGTGTGGAAACCCTCCTGACTTTCCAAACGCCTTTGGCAATTCTGTGCACCTCTTATTCCCTTCCAAGTACAAATTCACTAGATTGGGCATTCTTTTCAACTCCGGATAAACATAACAATGACAGTAAGATAAGATGAGTTCCCTGAGATTTGCCAAACAACATATCCAACTTGGCACTGCAAATCTGTATAACCTAAGACTCTCCAGATGTTCCATTGCTCTCATTTTCTGTGGGAAGTGCGCATACTCTATCGCATCATTATAGATATACAGACGACGCATCTTCACTAGCTGCACAAGGATCCCTTATTCCATTCTCTTCAACTCCATGTCATGTCTAAGAGCTAATCATAGTTCCCGAAGCTGTGTCATATTGCCAAAATCCTCTAACCTCGTGAATTCATCCTCTTCAATGGAGAGATGCAACCAACATGAGCGTACTGTTCTCAAATTGACCAGCTTTGATATTCCTTTTGGCATGGGATAACTTGGAGGACATTCTAAATGCTGAAGAAATCTAAGTTTACTTATCCATACTAGTAAGTCAGCAGAGATAACAAGAAACAAGAGACTTTTCAGATGTCTCACACACTCCGGTACCTTTGAAATCCTTGTAATCCTTAAATTCAAGACTTTAAGAAGTTTCATATTTCCCACGCTTTTAGGCAAGGTAGAGATGCTTGTCCCGCTCAAATCAAGAACACGCAGTCCTCTCATGGCGGTGAAGAAGTTTGCCGGAATTCTCCAAATCTTGCTATTCTGAGACAATGAGAGTGTGCGGAGACAAACAGGATGGATCTCTGAGATAGCATTGTCATGTATATCTTTCTTGGCCAGTAAAATTCGACAGGAGCCAGTGCCAACACTTGAATGTGTAGAGGCTTCCTCAACAGAAAAAGCACATTTATTTTCTCTTGATATGTGTATTGCCAAATCATGCAACAGATCATGAATTTTACAACATTTGGTTAGATGTTCAACAACCGACAAAAATGGTCCAGCAAAGATCAAATTGCTGGAAAGTTCAAGCAGACACAGATTGGCAAGTTGATATAAACAATCCCATGCCACTTTCTGCTGGGCCTCTACTTCCTGCTCAGACTCTCCTGGTGGAATAAATCCTTCTCCTATCCACAGATTTATGAGATATTCACATTTTATCTTCTCATCCTCTGAGAAAAAAGAAAGATAGGAAAAAAATGTTTTAAGATGTGTAGGCAAAGAGTCATAACTCAATCTTAGAACAGGGATGATTGGATCACGACCAACATTGGCACCAACTACCCCTTTAAGTTGAAGGAGTTTCAACTCCCAGTCCTCTGTGATTGTGCTTTTGGTCACAGATACTACTATCTTTTTGATAGCTATTGGCAAATTTCCACATTGCTTTACAATCTGACAACCCACCTCTTCCAGATGTTGTTGTGGTTCTCTTAGGACAATGAGGGGATAATTGATCAAGATTAGGGGATTTAGGATGGTTTAAGGATAATTTGGATGATTTAGGGAAGTAGGACGTGGTTGTGAGTGAATTAGGTCCTGCTACATTTTTAGGTGTCTATAAAACTAACCAATAACTCTACTACATACATGTCATTTTGCATTATATGTATATTCTCCAATCCTATACATTTACAATGCAAAGTCTTCCACACCTACTAAATGTGCATTTGCATTCCAATCTAGGTTTTGATTTTCATATTCCATAATCTTGTAAATTACTAGCTAATTTATAGGTTTACCTATTGTGCTTCAAGCATATTGTAATTACTAGCTAATTTATAGCTTTAGCTAATTTGTAGGTCTAGCATATTTCAATGAACAATCATTGTTGATCTTCAAGCAATCTCACGATGAACCTATTGTACTCTCTGCACAATTTAGTGCTATGCTCCCTTTTTCTATGGAAAGAATATAATTGATTATATCCATAGGGAGGCCATTCATATCTATTATCATTCTAATTTTTGTTCCATGTTTATTGATTCTCCCTTTCATAATAGCCATTGTTATGTGGTAAATCTATTGCGTTAACATTCAGAGGGAAATAGTTTCTTCCATTGTAGTCATCCCTCACCTTGTTCCTCATTGGGGGTTGATCTCTCACTTCATCCGTAGTTGTGTTCCTATTGTTTTTTAATAGCTTTATCTTGGAACTGTTGTTTCCACCATTGTCATTTGTTTGAGTTATTAGCCACCCATTCATGCCATAACTTTTTCATCCACTATTGATGGAAGCTTGATTGATTCATAGCGTACTCTCTAGAGCTTCCTCATAGGATTTGTGTGGTAATTATGTACTTTCTCTCGAGTATCCATATTAAGGGAATGCAAGAAAAGGTTGCACAATTCTCTGTGATCCATGTTCAAGGCACTTGTTGATGAGTAGAGAACTTGTCTCCATCACATAACAAAATGTGCCACTGATTCATTTGTGTCTTGTTTCATAGTTAAGAATTCATGAATCCCTATTTTGATGAGTTTATTCATGTAAAATTCCCTGACAAAACTCTCCAATGAGTTAGCGAAAGGAAGGAATTGAAGCCTCAGGTAGTCAATAATACCAATATAAGGTAATCCCTTTGAGCATCTTTGGAAAAAATCTCGTGATGACTCCATCCCAAGGAAGGAGTTCTCTTACTGGAGTTGTGTAGGATTTGATTTGTGAGTTTGGGTCTCCTTCACCTTTGAATTTTGGAAATTCAAGGAGAGATCATGGTAGTAACACATTTCATATGACACGGTCAAGAGGTTCTTTTAGGTACTCAAGATAAGTCCCTGAGAATGCACTTTGAGATTGCAGAGTTGAGAGCATCAACCCCATTAGTGGATTTTAATATATGTTCGTAGCAATATGATTCAGATGATAATTTTGAATGATTCAAAAGTTTTGTATTGTATGATTCCATTTGGGAAGGTCTCATTACTTCCATTTCTTGAGTAAAAGTTTAAGTACGTGGGGTTTTGAGATTCCTCCTGGTCTTGTTCCAGTCTATTGTTGTCATGCATCTTCATTCTTTTATCTTAGATAGGTTGTCCTACCTCTAATGTCCTAATTCACTGGACTAGTGTAGCTATGAGATCGGTAGGTGTAGCACCTCTTATTCTTTGCATTTCTTCATTTCATGGGTTTTCATGATTCAATCTTCCTGGTTGCTCTCTCAAGGCATTTTATCGATGCTCTTCTTGGCAGGTAATGCATAAGGCTTCCTGAGCTTCTTTAACCTTTTCCAAATATTGTTCAAGGTGTCTTACTTCTTCATCTAGATGTGTTGATGCACTACATTTGAAGGTTGATCCACTTAGTGGATTTATGATCTCATTAATACCTTGTGTGATTTAGAGTGTGTGGGTTGAATTATTGTGCCTTGCTCCCATGCAGGATTGTTAAATGTGAGACAACTCTTCTGTCATTTTCATAATCAGAGTCTTAGTAGTCAAATCAATTGGTGATTGGTGCCATTGGGTTGGGTGGAACATACCTATCAAAAGATGGTGTTTTGGGCCCTCTAGAAGGAAGGTTTCCTGAGTTTGCTTCAGATTCTATCATGTTTAGGGATGCCTTAGACACCACGGAATAAATGGAACAAATGATAAAGGTGAGAGTGATAATGAATGTGATGATAAGGAATGAAAATGGATATTAAAGTGATATGAAAGCAATGATGATGTGTGGTTAGAAGTTTTTATTTTTCATGTTAAGTTCATCAAAATATGTACTCCTCAAAATGTGATTCAAGCACAAGCATAAATGAGTCAGCCTCTATACAACACATGAACCCTCTCCTTGCTATGGGAAACCTCCAAGTCACTCTCACTCTTATGGAAAAATCTAATCAATTAGAGGCATAACCTGGGGGTGGCTTTGTTCTCGTGGAAGCAGAACATCGTAAAGAGCAATTGGCCAATCCTTGGGGCTAATATATGTCGACGTTTGTTCTTCTAAGACTGTGGTGGTGGAGATAACCCTATGACCTAAAGGGTCACTAGTTGTCGATCTCCTATTTTGATTCCTTAAATTCCAATGCCTAGAAGGGTGTCAATTTTGTTTGTTGATGATTCTTAGGTGTTCTATGTTGTTGTTGAGCTCTAGTATGACTTGGTGTATGATTTATGCATTTTGGATGATCTTGAGAGAATGTTCATGCTCTTCTACTATTTGAGGTGTTTTTTGTTGAGGATGTATCGACTCTATTTCTTCAAGGATTACCCTAACCTACTCACCTCTAACTCTTGGGCACATTCGTATGCTTGGATGAGAGAGAGTTGACTAAAGTTGACCAAGAGTTAAGTTTTTATTTAATATTGACTTTGTGATGTGACCAAAGGATTTCTATGCCTTCCCTAGATTTTTGACCTTGTGATGGTATCAAGGAGTTTTCAATTGTATTTTCAAGTTGACCTTGTGATGAAATTGAGGGATTTGTGTGCTCACTTTTTTTTGATTTTCTCTTTTCTAATGTTTTTGGGTTTTAATGTATGCAAGCTAAATGTATGCAAAGTAATGTTTTTGTTCTTTTTTGATTTTCTAAGATGATTTAACTACTATGAAATGAAATATGAATGCAAGCTTAAAATGGATTTTCTAGTGCAAATCTAACTATATTTTTGTTGTTTTCAAAATCAATTTTGGGTTCCTATTCTAATAAAAGAAAATAATAATTAATCTAATGCAATAAAGGAATTTAATCTATGAAAGCAAATAATGAACTAATCTAATGCAATAAAAGGAAACTATAGTAACAATGCATAATCTATCAAGAGTAAAGCAACAAATTATTACTTTCCTCAAGAGCAATTTGATTAGCTAATTACTATGACAGCTTTAAATAACTTATCATGAATCTAGCGCATGAGCCTGGCGTATCCTTAGAATTCTTTGTGTGGAAACCTATTTCTCCTTTATAGAAGAAGGGTACTCCTCTTGGCAACAGGGATGGAGAGAGAAATTGATTTGAAATGGATTAAGCTTTGAAAGATAAGAATGAAATTCAGAGAACTTGGAGAGCTATGAATGCTATGAAAGTACTGTGTGAGCACAATGGCTATGTCTTGAGAGAAAATTGAGAGCATAACAATGCTATATGAAGCTTTTAAAATCTTGGCAAACTACCCTAAACATGAGACAAAAGGCACATGATTCTTGCAATAAGCATCAAGATGCTAATGGAGAGCAAAATTAAAGCCTTTCAAATGGCTGAAACAATGATATTGTCTCCTCTATTACATATAGGAGGGGGGAATTTCTAGGTTAAGAGAGATCACAAGAGGTGGGATTGATTGGAAAGTTAACTCAATTGATTGGAGAGTTAAAAAAATAGATTGAAGAGTGAACTCAATTGATTGGGCAATGAACTAAGCTTGATAGCTTATCATTCATGGAGGAAGGAGAGTTAGCATGAGAAGAAGGTGAGATAAGAGTATCTTTGTGGGAGCTAAGAATAGTTTGATTGGGAATGGAGAGGTAGTTAAGAATGGACTAGGCTCAATCAAGGTCAAATAGGCATGCAAACTGGAGCAAAAATGGAGCTAAATTGGGCCTGAATTGAAGAGAAACTTGCATTTTAAAATGTGATAGTGTCACCCCTTGTGATAGGGCAGGTCAGTCTTGGGGGATCCAGGGTCACCCAGGGGGATTTAGAAATGACAGAGGGTGACCTAGAAGGACAAGGTTTGGTAGAAGGTTTCAGGGGATAGAAATGGTCAAAAAGAGCTAAAGAGGATCTTAGGACCTAAAGACTAACCGAAAGTATCAAGGAAAGTGGGTCACCCCTTGTCACAGGGTAGGTCACCCTTGGGGGATCCAAGGTTGCCCAGAGGAGATCCAGGGTTACCGAGGGGGATTTGGAAATAACAGGGGGTGACCCAGGAAATAAGAAAAGGGAGATAGAATTGATGAAGGGGAATAATTTGGGAGGTCAATTAGAGGCCCCTAATAGGTTGAAATGGATGAAAGGGGTGTAGGGAAAGTGTAATTTCCATCTTACGACATCGAAGGGTCAAATCGACAAGGTTAGAA
The DNA here is from genome assembly GCA_027924645.1 of Cunninghamia lanceolata. Classification (NCBI taxonomy): domain Eukaryota; kingdom Viridiplantae; phylum Streptophyta; class Pinopsida; order Cupressales; family Cupressaceae; genus Cunninghamia; species Cunninghamia lanceolata. Next base: position 5,737,957 of record BSBN01000317.1, read on the forward strand.
ATAGACAAAAGTGAATTGTCGATAAAGGGGAAAGATGAAGAAATAGGGCCTAGATGGGTTAGCTATGGGACAGGGGAAACACAAACAAGATGAATAACCTTGATCGATGTGTCACCAAGAAGAGCGTTGGTGAGAGGTCATAATTGCATGCTTACGTGTACATGATTAGGACTACAACTCATCATCGAATTACCATGTAGGCCCATGCACTTTTTTAGTGCTTACAATACCTTTCCATAAGTGTTTATTAATCTCAATGGATTTTTTCATAGAACTACTGAAGACTAGGAGTTAACATGATTCTATCTTAGTGGTAGTGGATAAGTTGATTGAGGTTGTGCATTTCATTCTAGGAAATGTTAAGGATGATGCATGACCTTGGCAAGGAAATTCATCAAAGAGGTGGTGTAACTACATGGGATTCTAGAGGTGATTATTTCTAATAGAGAAGATTTTCACTTCTAGGTTTTGGGGCACACTTATGTTAGCTTTTGGTTGAAATTTATACTTTAGTTCTCCCGATCATCTAGAGACAGATGACAAGACTGAGAGGGTCAATTAGGTAATAAAAGACATGCGAAAGATGTAAATTACATGGATCAAAAGAAGAATTGGGAAGAGTTTTTACCTTTTGTGGAGTCGAATTATAATAATTCTTATCATGCATCACTAAAAATGGCTCCATTTGAAGCTTTGTATGGGAGCAAGCACAAAACTTTTGTTGGTTGGGATGGTTTGGAGAATCATGTTATTTTTGAGTTTGATATGCTTTAAGAGTATGATAGGTAGATTTAGGTCATTAGAGAGAGGTTGAAGGAAGCATTTAACTAGAATAAGATTTATGTGGATCTCAAGAGAGTTCCTAGGGAGTTTGAGGTGGGGTACAAGGTGTTTCTTAGAGTTAGGTCATAGAAAAGTTTGATAGAATTTGGGAAGGCTTCCAAATTAGCTATGTGGTTCATGGGTCCTTTTAATATCTTAGAGAAGATTGGTCTCATGGATTATTATCTTGCTTTACCATCGACTCTTTCTAGGATTCATGATGTGTTTCATATTTATTTATTGAAGAAATATATTTATGATCCTCTACATATGATTGATTGGCAGGTGGATTTTGTAGGGGAGTTTTGTGTGGCTCCCATTAGGGTTTTGGATTGCAAGTAGGTCAAAATTTGTAATAGCATAATCACACAAGTGAAGGTGCTTTGGGAGGAGTTTAGTGAGAGGACATCTTTCAAAAGGAGTACCCTTATCTCTTATCTCAAGTTTACATTATGCTACATTTTTATTAGAAATCTTATAGTGATACTTTATGTTTATTGTTTATTCATTTGATTGTTATGTTGTGGCCAACATTCCATTAAGTGTGGGAGGATGTAACATCCCTCACTTGACCTCTTTTTGGATGTTTTCTATGAGTGCTAATATTTTCATTCGATGGCATTTTTGAATGAGGATTGTTGACATTGTTGGTAAATTTTATGCAGAAAATTGTGATGTTTTCACTTTTTATAGTGCTTGTTTGTAGTATACATGTTGATGGCATAATTAATTATTAAATGTCAATTTGGTTTATATATATATATATATATATATATATATATATATATATATATATATATATATATATATATATGTTGTAACTTACAAATTCTACTAAAGTTTTGTGTGGCAAGATGTGTTGTGCAATAGGTACAAGTAATGGGGAAGGTGAACTAGGTCTTGGGGATGATGTGTTTCATTCTATGGTCCAAGTACGTGTGGGAAAAGATAAATTAATTAATTAAAATAAGGTGAAGTAATTTAATTTAAAATAAATAAATTATTAGTATTGTTTAATTGTGAGTGCATAATATCATTTCTTTTTTATTTATTTTGATAATTAATTTCTAGTTGGGAAAATCAACGAGTTTAATTATTTTAATTTTTTAATTAATTCATTTATTGAATGTGCAAGTTTATTATAAGAAATTAGGAAATAATTTATCATACTTATCTGATTTGTGAAATAGAAAATATAATTTCCTAATATTAGTTTTAAAGTTAATTCTTTTATTAAATTGAATTGGAAAGATAATATTTTAATATTATATGTTTTTCAAAAAGAACGTGCATGAGGAAGAAAAATATATTTTAATATTATTTTATTTTATGAGGATTAAAATATTATATTACTCTTTTAGGTTTTAAATTTAGGATATTAGGAAATATGAGAGAATTATTAAAAGAAAATAATTTAATCTATTTCATTATTGTATTATAGAGAAAGAAATATACAAGTTTTGAAGCTTAAGGATTTTGGAAGCATTTTTTGTGAAATTTGAAGGATTTTTGCTCATCTCCATTTGTTTTTTGAATTCCTACAAGGATTGAGGTAGGAATCTTCTCATGAAAGGCTTTAGAAAAAGATTTACTTTGGATTAATAATGAATGTAGGTTGTTTGTTAAAGAGGTTATAATGTTTGATGTCTTGTGCAAGAAGAAAACTGGGTAAGTGCAAAAAGATGGGGGGCCAAAAAGTGGCCAAATGGTTTTAAAAAAAAAAATACATAACGCACTCGCGTTATAACGCGAGCGCGTTATGAACTACTATAAATAAAAAAAAAGCTTGTCATTTCATTTCATTTTTGTTTTTCTCCTCTATCCCCGTGGCTTGCAAACCCTAGGAAGCGTGCTCGCATTTTGGAAAAGATAATTCAACACCAAAATCTTGTTGATTCGTTGCCAAAATGCCGCCATGATGTCGAGCATGCCAAAGGAGTGAGTTTTATTTGTTTTTTGTTTGAATTTGCTTCTAAATAGGTAGGTTTGAGTTGTTTTTTGATGTATATTTCATTAATTGTCAGGAAATGTTAATGCACCTCCTCCTCCTCCTCAAAATCCATGAAATCCTGCAGAACAACAACCTCTTCCATCCATTCCTTGACATGCCCCTGGAACACAAGAAAATATAAGGGGCAAATTAAAAACAACAAAAAAGAAATTGAAGATATAATTGCAAGGTTGAAAGATCCTTCCACTTCAACCTTGCATAGGTCCACGCTTGCTGAATCTCTTGAATCTATGTTATCAAATGTAGATTCAATTAGCAAGCAAATAACTAGTTGGACGGATAAGAGGAGAGAGTTTAGAGATTATTATGCAGACAAGCTGTCATACCAAGATGTGAAAAAATTATAAATCACAAAATTAGACTTGTGTTTGATTTTCACAAACCCACAAACAAATCAACCTCCACCCATTACATGCAAGAGGTTCCCTATCCATTGGTGCAACAACCAAGCGATATGGGACAATTTTGGGAAGAGGTGGTGGATGGTTTTTGACCATCCTCCATGCAATAATAATGAGGTCCCGCAATACTTTTTGAGGAAACTCTACTGTGAGTTTGTCCTCAATAAAGTGCCAAACTATTTTGATATGTGGGACTTCCAGGGTAGAGGTGGGGGGTCAGCACAAGATAGACCAGGGGCACGTCTTGACCCACAATAGGTAGTGAGACAAGTAATCAGCAGACCAGCCCATGAGCATGTTTCTATCCCTTCCATTGTGAAGGAGAGTGTTGAGGTCGATACACTTCAGTCCATTAGTGCCTTGACCTAGAGCATCATAGAGCATGCCGGTCCTACAGCACAGAGTGGGTTGGGAGATAGTACGAGGAGTAGGGTCCCACCCCATGCTTGTCAGGCTTGCGGGTCAGCCTGTGGTTATGACCCCATGGATAGTCAGGACGCAGGTGCATAGGCTACATCTGCAGCTGAGAAGATGGTGATGACAGATACCCTCTTGAGTGAGACTTTCGGCCTTGATACTCAGGTAAATATTAGCAAGTTTATTGAATTTAATTTATTAAATTTTATTTTTAAAATGTAAGATAAACTAATTTAAATTGACGATTTTAATGAAATTTTAGGGTCATAGCGTCGATGCAGTTTTCAGTGGTTCTCCACCTGCATTTTACACTAGATCATCTACTGTCGGGGTATGTAACTAGTAAACAATTATAAATATTACATGTGAATAGCATCGTTATATGAATGGTATTCTAATATCTAATTTTGGATGTTAATAGGTTAATATTGCAGATTTCACGGCAACACCTGCCAGCGGTGGTGGACTTCAAAGCTTTACGGAGGTAATAAAATAAATAGTTTAATGAATGAATTGTACTTACTAGATTTTTGTATGTGACTTATGTGCTTTATTGTGTGTACTTCCATCTTTAGATGAACGTGTGTGTATGTTAGGAGCCATGATCTGCATCACTATTAGAGTTTTTGTAATTGAATAATGTTGTTTTATTTCCAGATGATGCAGGCTGTAGAGACACCTCCCCATGTTCATAGGGCAATGGAGCATGGTGTGGCCTCTGCGATTCATAGCTCCATGGCATTGACAAGGGTATGAGGCAAATTAGTAAATTTCAATGTACATTCATTGTTATAGTTGTCTATTTTTGAAAAATTAAAAGATTATTAATTTGAAGTTTAATTTCTATCTGGATGGTTTCTATAGGACATGACATCACCACGGCCTATTCCTGCTACTGAGGCAAGTCAGGAGACATATTATATGTTAGCGATAAGTGATTATTTTGTTAAATGTTTCATTTTTTATAATATGTAATTTCTATATATTAATGTCTATACTTTTTATTGTAACAACTAAAGATGCAGGAAGAACTAAATAGAAGGAGCAGCCCTTGGGTTCGTAGTAGACCACCCACATGCATGTCTCCATCCCCTAGAAGATCAAAGGCTGCTTGTGATCTGTTCTCTTCACCAGCCAGAGGGGAATGACTTTTTATTGTGTTCCTTTGTTGTATGTCTATATGGCATTTGTGGACATATATTTTGTATTGTATATAGTTGACATTGTATGCCTATATGGCATTCTTGTAAGCATATATGGCTATTTTGTATATATGTTATACTTATATCGACAGATATTGATATATGCCTATATGGATATTTGGTTAATACAAATCTTTTTTATTGATGGCGTCCATACTTGCATTATAAATCCACATTTGAATGGATATTTGTAGATGGCTACTTCAAATATTTAAAGTCCAATTGTATTACATAGGATGTTTGTTGATCCAATTAGCTAGCTATTATTATTCAAGTATCACCTAAACCTCATTTTAGAACTAAAAGATAAAAGTTGTATTTAAAAAAAAATGAATCATCATGTTGAACAAAAAATATTAATATTCTTTATGAGTAGCATACAATGTCAACTATATGCTATACAAAAAAATGAATCATCATGTTATTCTTTATGTTTGAGATCCTAAAAATGACTAAGTCTGGTAGCCTGATAGCCTGAAACACTAGGATGAATATCCAAGTCATTAGGATGATTGCACCTTGAGAAAAAGTCATTAAGATGAGTGCCTAAAGGAGACTTTCTTAAACATTCAAACATTGAGCAACAAGCATGAAGGGTTAAGGCACAATTTGCAACTCATAAAGCCTCAAAAGGGCGCCCAACTTGGAGAGAGCATTCATTTAAGACAAGGCACCCATTAACACCTGTTCCACCATAAAAGTGCACCTAAGGTGGAAGGAGAACAAGCCTCTAGTAATTGAAGCACACCTATTATCTAAACCACTTCATTATGGCGCCCTAGCATGAGGAGGAGTATATAAGTCAATAGGAAATGGTGCCTATAATGCAAATGAAGGACTAAGTGGCATTTTCAATAAGCATCAATTCACCTTGAGCTTTCAATAAATACATCAAATTGAGCCCCATAAGCCTAGTCACCCTTTGCCTTCAAAAGAACCTTGTATTGGCGCCTTGGAGGAAATCAACTTATAATGACAAGTCTTGGAGGTTTCTCATTTTGGATGATGTCTTTTGAGATTAACTACAATGATTGAAAGTTAATATGAGTGGAAAGAACCTATCTTGAACCTTAGGCGCCCTTCATGTAATTTCCCACCATCATGAGCACCTAGATCTAAGGAGTGAATGAAGGATCTTAACATCAAGAAGCATGTTATCAATCAACTTGGAGAAGTCTTTGACAATAATTATGATGAATTGAGTACATAGAAGTAAAGGAAGTACATATCAACTCCAGATTGTGCCTAATGATCAATAAGAAATTCTTCCAAAGCAAAGGTGCTCATTGTGAATTTTCCTACTAGTTTTGGCGCCTTGAAGTCTAAGTGCATAAAAATCATGAGGATGGGCACTTAGGGATGAGATAGTCTTCATAAAAGTTTAAATAAGAACATCATCAAAATGTGCCTTGGTAGAGAGACTTGAGACCATCATCAAATAAGCCAAAATATCTATCTCCAATCTAGGTGCAAATTCTAGCTCCTCCCAACTCAAATGAGCGCCCAAGTTGAAGTCAACTTTCATCTATACAACCCTCAGATTGTGCCTTAATTGAGGAAGGGATTTGAACCTCAAAATTTAATCATCTCAAGACAAAAGCTTCCTTAGACACTTGGCATTTGATTGAAATCATTAAGAATTAGAAAGAACCACAGGTAAGGATGTAAGGCGCATTTTTCACCCATATAATCCTAAAATTGCGCCTAAGGGAAATAACTTGATTTCATATCAATAGGTGAGTGCCTTGAGAGAAAGGATCACTCTAGGTCATTTTCAATTGTTGAAAGTACAAAAATAACAGTTAGTTTGGTCGCATTAGGAGCAGGACAAAAGTTACACCCCTTTGCAACTTTACACTGCCTCCTTCTGACGATTTTTGGGGCAGCAGAAAATATTTCACCACGGGCAAATGTCTCAGAGATATAAAAAATCGAGAGAGGTTATTGTAGAGGCACTCTACATGATCGCGTTTCCTCAGACAAAATGTTTCTAAGTGACACAGTTTTTGAGTAACATCTCGTCAAAGATTGCTGCCTTTTTGCACTTTGGACACTTCAGGGATATCATCGGTACAATGTAGCTTAGACTGTTTCGACATGTTTGGGTGAAAAATAGGACCATGCCTAGCGTAAATGTACCCATCCAGACACGTTGGAATAGTCATTTTGGTCACATTAGGAGCAGGACGAAAGTTACACCCCTTTGCAACTTTACACTGCCTCCTTCTGACGATTTTTGGGGCAGTAAGAAAACCTTTGACCATGGGCAAATGCTTCAGAGATATAAAAACCTGAGAAATGTTATTGTAGAGGAACTCTACATGATCGCGTTGCCTCTACGTGATCACGTTGCCTCAGACAGAATATTTCTAAGTGACACGATTTTTTAGTAATATCCTGTCAAAGATTGCTGCCTTTTTACACTTTGGACTCTTCAGGGATATTGTCGGTACAATGTAGCTCAGACTATTTCGACATGTTTGGGTGAAAAATAGGACCATGCCTAGCGTAAATGTACCCATCCGAACGCGTTGGAACAATCATTTTGGTCGCATCAAGAGCAGAACGAAAGTTACACCCCTTTGCAACTTTACACTGCCTCCTTCTAACGATTTTTTAGGCAGCAGAAAACCTTTGACCGCGGGCAAATGCCTCAAAGATATAAAAAACTAAGAGATGTTATTGTAGAGGCACTCTACATGATCATGTTGCCTTAAACAGAATATTTCTAAGTGACACGGTTTTTGAGTAACATCTCATCAAAGATTGCTGCCTTTTTGCACTTTGGACTCTTTAGGGATATCGTCGGTACAATGTAGCTCAAACTGTTTCAACATGTTTGGGTGAAAAACAAGACCATGCCTAGTGTAAATATACCCATCTGGATGCGTTGGAATAGTCATTTTGGCTGCATCAGGAGCATGATGAAAGTTACACCCCTTTGCAACTTTACACTGCCTCCTTCTGACGATTTTTTGGGCAGCAGAAAACCTTTGACCACGAGCAAATGCCTCAAAGATATAAAAAACTAAGAGAGGTTATTGTAGAGGCACTCTACATGATCATGTTGCCTCAGACAGAATATTTCTAAGTGACATGATTTTTGAGTAACATCTTGTCAAAAATTGTTACCTTTTTGCACTTTGGACTCTTCAGGGATATCGTCGATACAATGTAGTTCGGACTGTTTCGACATGTTTGGGTGAAAAAAAGGACCATGCCTAGCGTAAATGTACCCATCCGGATGCGTTGGAATAGTCAGTTTGGTTGCATCAGGAGTAGGACGAAAGTTACACCCCTTTGCAACTTTACACTGCCTCCTTCTGACGATTTTTGGGGTAGCAGAAAACCTTTCACCACGGGCAAATGCCTCAGAGATATAAAAAAATGAGAGAGGTTATTGTAGAGGCACTCTATATGATAGTGTTGCCTTAGATGGAATATTTCTAAGTGACACATTTTTTGAGTAACATCTCGTCAAAGATTGCTACCTTTTTGCACTTTGGACTCTTTAGGGATATCGTCGGCACAATGTAGCTCAGATTGTTTCGACATGTTTGGGTGAAAAATAGAACCATGCCTAGCCTAAACATACCCATCCAGATGTGTTGAAACTATCAGTTTGGTCGCATCAGGAGCAAGACACAAAAAATGCAAAAGTTGCTTTGTGCAACTTGACAACATTGACACTTTTTTGCAACATGACTCAAAGACTCAAACTGACCCCAAATGACTCAAAGTGACTTAAAATCACCTTGATTTTGGCACCCAATGTACATTATAGAGGTCTAGGCGCTCCTTATCATTCAAACATCTTAGATGAGCGCCTAGGAAAGGAAAAAACTCTAAGTTTCATCATCATGAGCGCCTAATATCAAGAGACTTTAATGGCTCAAACCTTAGCATGGAGTCCTAAGGCACATTTCATGTCTCCTTTTCATCCATTTTGGTGCCCTTATGTAGATTTTTTAACTTGATTTGGTGCCCTATATGTGAAGGAAGATCTAAAGGCATGAAAGTGGATGTCGTTTTGCAAGAGTTTGGATCATCAAAATTGAAAGAAATAAGTATATTAAGCTTGGGCGCCCTTGGTCTTCTTTTCATTCATTATGAGCACCTTGGGAGAATGGTATATAGGTCATCATCATGATTGGGCACCTTGGATCCAGAGTGTTGGAGAGATCATCAAATGGTGTCTAGAGGAAGTAGGGTGAGTTATGAGTTTGGTCACATCAGGAGCAAAACACTAAAAATGCATAACATGATGATGTAAAAATGTGTATATGTGTAGAAATGCAGGAGGAAATAAAAAAAAGACAAACCTTGCAAATTAATGTGCATACTTACAACTCAATGTAACATGACTTTACAAAATCAATGTGAATACTTACAAATTAATCCAATGAACCATCTAGGTCTGCTCTACTCTTTATTGTGTCAAGTATTGCTTCATGGTCAAACTCATGCACCTTCCATAAGATTTTGTTCAAAGGTCTACCCCGATACTTTATCAAATGAACATTGGATGCCACGACAAGGTTTGAGTAATGAAGAATCTTCCGATGCATGTCAAAGTCTTGAAACATCCAAATATTAACACTCTTATGTGGGTACCTTCTCAGCCATGTTCCAGTAATAACCATTGAGCCTATAGGGTATTCGATGTTTTCTCCATCTGTAATAGGGGCCTCCAATTTCTTTTTGGCCTCAACACAATGACATAAGTAATAATCTGTTCCCTCTTCATTATCTTCATCTGTAATAGCTGCATATACGTGCCCTACATTGATATGTGTAGCAAATTAGATGAAATTAGTCAACATTACAAAAACACTACAAAGTAAGATGACATTACTTGGTTGAACTAGATGAAATTAGATGCATATACGTGCCCTATATTACCTGGTTGAACTAAATCTGATATGTGGTCAAAGTCAATTGATGATTCCATCTGTGTTAGTTCCAGTGCCGTCGGAGGTTGATACGTGTCAAGTGGGCTAAGATAACTTAACTACCATTTGTCAACCCACTCCTTTGACTCGCACTCATCCCAGACTTGAATTGTACCGGAAGAACAAAAGCATGACATCTTTCGTGTATGGATACTCCATGAACCTGCAATTGAGCTTTTGAAAGAGTGCATCTCATTTGATCCTGTCAATGTACAATAGTCCTCATATGATGCAATGTTAGTATCATCTATCAACCAAAAAAATCTACGAACTAAAGACTTACCTTCATTACTTGGACCCATGGAAGCATTACACCATTCGACAATTGATTTTGCATATGTCAACTTTGCATTGTCTTAATACTTTAACTCTTCTCATGCTATGGCTCTTTTAATACATACTCCTACACCATCATGCTCCCCCTTTCCATGCCCGGCCTCACAAAAGTTCCACATATGTTGAATACCTGTAAAATTATGCCTCCTACTCAGCCAATAGAAATTCTGTGAGTTCTTGAATTGTGACACATAGTTATCTGGCCATATGATATGCTGACTGAATGATATGCCCCTTCTAGCCAAATCATTGTAGAACAGCTGAAAGTAACCTTGCATGAACTCCGTAGAATGTGTGCGATTATCACTAATATAGAAATTATACTCCCTTATGATCTTTTTGTCATCCTTTGTACTATCATTCGCATGAATGAATGCAATGTGCACAAATATAGAAACTTGTGTGGAGTTGTAATATTGTGATTGCACCTCACGTTGTGGCTGTAGACTCTAGTTCTCTACAAAGTCGATGACTAAAACAATGCTACCAATCAGAAATGTGTCCTTGCATAACTTGAATTGCAAGTCCAACCATCGAGCTCTATGGGCATGTCTTGCATACTCATACACTATGCTATCACGAAATATAGGCATAAACTGATACACTGGAATCTTTTGAATAACCGATTCACATCTCTTTGCTTCTTTACCATCTTTTGTATTGTATGCCACTGTTTTATACTTGCCAAACTCTACTAGTTCGTTTCCAACTGCATGTGTTCTTTCCATATGTTCACATATTGGCAAATGTTGCAAGCCATCGCAACGATGACATGTGCCATCCAAGCATAATTTCTTGTAGAATATTTGACCTTCCTCTTTTTCACATAAAATTCTTTATACGAAGTCTCTTGAAGATGTTGGTGGGGCACATATGGCACAACCCTACAAATCATTGTTAGTATGCATATCTAAACATATAGACCTATAAGCATCAAAATGGTTAGAAAATTTAATATGTAATCTACAACAACAAGTAGTGCGTGTGTGATTTATCTTGACATAGAAAGGTTTTAGCATTTCAAAATATCTTTGACAAATTTTAATTTGAGGATACTTCTCTAGAAATTTACCATAAAACTATGTTTGAGTCTCATCCAAAAAATGCTTTAGATGTGGCTCATGGTTCTGACTACCGATTCTCCTTCTTACCACATCCCTTTGATTCGGAGATACCCTTGTGTAATTCTTCCAAAAGTCTTCAATTAGTGATCTCAATGCTTCAACAATTGGTTTATCTTTTCATGGTAGTCTCCCCAAGAACGCCCATAATTCATTGGCATTAGTGTCCTTAATTCTTTGGTGTCTTCCAATAGCTCTTGATAAAGTTTTCCTATTAATTCTCAATTCTTGACTTGTCTTTCTAATGAAATGAGCTTTCCTTGTTTGATTACTTACTATAGTCGATGTAATCACACGCCGTGTTGCATTACTATCTTTTGTACATGAGGTGTTACCCACACTCTCATAAGCACTCATTAGATTCTTGACAATAGGTTTTTCACTTGAAGCCTTTGATGTTTTCAACTCAAGAATCTTCATGATGGACCTATACTTTATACTTCGCATCATTTCAATGAATAGTTGACATCTTGCAGTCTCATTTAACTTTTCAAAGAACAATCTCCAAATCTTATGAGCATATCTTCTGCAAGTGCGTTTTGGAATCTTACCTTCCATTGGCTGCAAAATATTCTCATCAATATCAACCAAATACTTTGGCTTTCTATGCAAAATTCTAGGTGGTGTTAAGTTAGGTAAATTCATCTCAACATTAGGAATTTCATCAATATTTAAATGAGATGGGCTAGATGGCATACCTTCAATCAAAGATGGAATAGATGACATACCTTGAGGTTGAGGTGGGAACAATGGCATACCTCCTTCATCACATGTGAGTGATGATGTACTCTCAACTTGAGATGTGGTAGATGGTGTCCCTACATGTTGACTTGCGGTAGAGGACGTGTCTCCAACTATGGTATTCAAATCTCTCGTACCATAAAGTTTTTGCATTCGTTCTCTTTGTGCCGCCAATACCATATCTCTTTGTGATGGTTGTGGTTCCTCTTCAATTGGTATGTCTTCATTTATCGTGTCCAATTTCCTCTTCTCACGAAGTTCCTTCATAGCCACTGCTTTCTTTGCATTCTTAGCTTCTATCTCTTCTTGTGTTGGTTTAATTCTTGATCATTTCCTCAGCATGACGAAGAATTTGTCTATAGCATGATAAAGAGACCAATAGTACTTCCTAAGAAATGAATACAAGATAATAGTGGGATTGTATTTTTATTATGTTGTAAGGATTTATTCTTGTATAGTTTGACATCATGGTATGTTAAGGTTTGTTTATTACACATAATTATTAAAGAGCCCAAGTGTAGAAAATATACATGGCATCATGTGAGATTGTAGGCTGCTTTCTTGATTGGGAATGCATCTATTTTAAACATGTGTGATAAAGCATGATAAAGTAATTCAATCTGAATTAAGGAAAATGTAAGGAACATGCATGTAAAGACTTGACATACCTAAAAAATGAAGATTCGAATGGAGAGAGTACCCAATTATGTAGTGTTTTTTTCTTCTTGCATCAAACTCCTCAACAATTTGAGTTTTTCACCACTTGGTTCCTTTTCAATGTTAAATTGAATAACACTCAAATATAATTACTAACAACAATATTATTAACCAATCTATAATGTTAAATTCCTAAAATTGAATCACAATGAACATTGCAACACTACAAAAATTGAAACTTGAATAGATATATATCAAACTTGGTTTGAAAAGTATGTTATTTCCTCCTTCTCAAGTTGGCAAAGCAGAAAAGGTGGTGGAAAGATCATGCAAATGTGGTACAATGTGTCAAATGTGCATGTGAGCTTCCCAACAGCATGAAAGTACTTCTTTTTTGTCGGAGCACGTGCAGAATCAGTATGAAAACAGAGCATGTGGGCCTGGATCACAAGGGTCAACACTTTTTTAGATTGATCACATCCTATGCATTATCTTCCTTAACACAAGCAGGGATGACCACATCCTGTGCTTCATCAAATGACACTTCCAAGCCTTACAATTCCTCTTAAATACGGGAGGATCCATGACTGGAAGAGCCAAGCCACTTCATCCTGCCTTGCTGAAGGATGACATTCTGGGAGAATTAGGAGATTTTCCTTTGGAGATCATATAATCTTTAAATGATTTCCATCTTGGTAGGTCCTCTGCATCAGAGAAAAACCACTGATGGTGTCTGAGAAATAAGAAATTCTTCATCTCTTTGGTGATCCATTTATCTTTCCAAACCTTCCCCTTCAAACTTGAATGACCACAAGGTTTTTGAGGGAGAACTTTTCCTGTTTCCTGCAAGAGCTTGCCAGATGCTCCGCCATATGATAGGCATAACAATGAAGGGGCAAGCCCTCATAATCAAGTTCTTGATAGAAAATGCCCATCGAGGAAGAAAGACAGATCTTCTTTGGAAGCAGAAGTTCTAGTTTGTGACAAATCCTTATCCAAGCATAAATAGCAGGGGTTATGTCAAGCGATTGCCAATCCACTTCCATAAAGTCTCCTAAAGACTTCCTGATTGATTCCAAAACATCCACACCCCAAAAATGGAGAGGCAATCAATATAATCGAACCCATAAATCTACATTTAACGACAGAAACCCTCAACACTATACCTTAAACCCTAATCCCTCAACCCTCAACCCTAAACCTTATCCCTAAACCCTAATCCCTCAACCCTCAACCCTAATCCGTCATCCCTCAACTCTAATCCCTCATCCCTAAACCCTAAATGCTATCCCTATTCCTAAACCCTCAACAGACTCGATACTATACCTTAAACCCTAATCCCTTATCCCTAAACCCTCCAACCCTATCCCTAATCCTTATACCCTCCACACTCTACTTTAACCCTAATCCCTCGACCCTCAACCCTATCCCTAAACCCTTGACCCTCGAACCTCAACCCTCAACCCTCAACATCAAACCCTAATCCCTCAACCCTCAACGTCAAATCCTAATCCCTCGACCCTTCATTCTAATCCCTCAACCCTAAACCCTATCCCTAAACCCTCAACACTATACCTTAAACCCTAATCCCTCAACCCTAATCTTATCCCTAAACCCTAATCCCTCAACCCTCAACCCTAATCTGTCATCTCTCAACTATAATCCCTCATCCCTAAACCCTAAATGCTATCCCTATTCCTAAACCCTCAACAGACTCGATACTATACCTTAAACTCTAATCCCTTATACCTAAATCCTCCAACCCTATCCCTAATCCTTATACCCTCCACACTCTACTTTAACCCTAATCCCTCGACCCTTAACCCTATCCCTAAACCCTTGACCCTCAACCCTCAACGTTAAACCCTAATCCCTCAACCCTTAACTATGATCCCTCGACCCTCAATCCTATCCCTAAACCCTAAACCCTAAAGCCTCAACCCTCAACCCTCAACGTCAAATCCTAATCCCTCAACCCTTCACTCTAATCCCTCAACCCTAAACCCTATCCCTAAACCCTCAACACTATACCTTAAACCCTAATCCCTCAACCCTAAACCTTATCCCTCAACCCTCAACCCTAATCCATCATCCATCAAATCTAACCCCTCATCCCTAAATCCTAAATGCTATCCCTATTCCTAAACCCTCAACAGACTCGATACTATACCTTAAACCCTAATCCCTTATCCCTAAACCCTCCAACCCTATCCCTAATCCTTATACCCTCCACACTCTACTTTAACCCTAACCCTCGACCCTCAACCCTATCCCTAAAGCCTTGACCCTCGAACCTCAACCCTCAACCCTCAACGTCAAACCCTAATCCCTCAACCCTTAACTATGATCCCTCGACCCTCAACCCTATCCCTAAACCCTAAACCCTAAAGCCTCAACCCTCAACCCTCAACATCAAATCCTAATCCCTCAACCCTTCACTCTAATCCCTCAACCCTAAACCCTATCCCTAAACCCTCAACACTATAACTTAAACCCTAATCCCTCAACCCTCAACCCTAAACCTTATCCTTAAACCCTAATCCCTCAACCCTCAACCCTAAACCTTATCCCTAAACCATAATCCCTCAACCCTCAACCCTAATCTGTCATCCCTCAACTCTAATCCCTCATCCCTAAACCCTAAATGCTATCCCTATTCCTAAACCCTCAACAGACTCGATACTATACCTTAAACCCTAATCCCTTATCCCTAAACCCTCCAACCCTATCCCTAATCCTTATACCCTCCACACTCTACTTTAACCCTAATCCCTCGACCCTCAACCCTATCCCTTGACCCTCGAACCTCAACCCTCAACTCTCAACGTCAAACCCTAATCCCTCAACCCTTAACTCTAATCCCTCGACCCTCAACCCTATCCCTAAACCCTAAACCCTCAACCCTCAACGTCAAATACTAATCCATCAACCCTTCACTCTAATCCTTCAACCCTAAACCCTATCCCTAAACCCTCAACACTATACCTTAAACCCTAATCCCTCAACCCTCAACCCTAAACCTTATCCCTAAACCTGAATCCCTCAACCCTCAACCCTAATCCGTCATCCCTCAACTCTAATCCCTCATCCCTAAACCCTAAATGCTATCCCTATTCCTAAACCCTCAACAGACTCAATACTATACCTTAAACCCTAATCCCTTATCCCTAAACCCTCCAACCCTATCCCTAATCCTTATACCCTCCACACTCTACTTTAAACCTAATCCCTCGACCCTCAACCCTATCCCTAAACCCTTGACCCTCGAACCTCAACCCTCAACCCTCAACGTCAAACCCTAATCCCTCAACCCTTAACTCTGATCCCTCAACCCTCAACCCTATCCCTAAACCCTAAACCCTAAAGCCTCAACCCTCAACATCAAATCCTAATCCCTCAACCCTTCACTCTAATCCCTCAACCCTAAACCCTATCCCTAAACCCTCAACACTATGCCTTAAACCCTAATCCCTCAACCCTCAACCCTAAACCTTATCCCTAAACCTAATCCCTCAACCCTAATCCGTCATCCCTCAACTCTAATCCCTCATCCCTAAACCCTAAATGCTATCCCTATTCCTAGACCTTCAACGGGCTCGATACTATACCTTAAACCCTATCCCTTAACCCTAATCCCTCGACCCTCAACCCTATCCCAAAACCCTTAACCCTAGAACCTCAATGTACTCAACCCTCAACGTCAAACCCTAATCCCTCAACCCTTAACTCTGATCCCTCGACCCTTAACCCTTAAAACTTGAACTCTAAAACCTATCCCTACATGCTCAACACTCAACACTATATCTTAAACCCTAATCCCTAAACCCTCAACCCTAAATCATTAAACCTTCAACCCTAAACCCTATCCCTAATCCCTCTACCCTCGACACTCTTATTTAACCCTAATCCCTTGACCATTAACCCTATCCCTCAACCTTAGCCCTCAACCCTCAACCCTCAACCCTCAACTCTCAACATTAAACCCTAATTCATCAACCCTAAACCCAAATCCCTCAAACCTAAACCCTATCCCTAAACCATCAACCCTCAACACTATACCTTAAACCCTAATCCCTATCCCTCAACCCTTAACCCTTAAAACTTAAACCCTATCCCTACACCCTCAACACTTGACACTATATCTTAAGCCTTAAACCCTCATCCCTAAAGCCTCAACCCTTAATCCTTAAACCTTCAACCCTAAACCCTATCCCTAATCCCTCTACCCTCGACACTCTAACCCTAACCTTGACATTAAATGCTAATCTGTCAACCCTAAACCATATCCCTAAACCCTCAACCCTCAACACTATACCTTAAACCCTAATCCATCAACCCTAAGACCTAATCCCTCAACCCTCAACCCTAAACACTATCAATAAACCCTCAACCCTCGACACTATACCTTAAACCCTATGAGAAAAGCTTTGCGTATGGTACATCCACAGTGAGTAATTAACAGTTGAAATCAGAATGATGATCATTATGAGAAAAGATTTGCATTGGGGTACATCTATGTTTCTTGTTGTCCACCCCGCACTTAGGGAAGGTATATTGTTATGCAACAGGCAAATAATCTCCCATTGTTTATTGGCTCTATCCACAAGAACTACTAAACTATACCTTAAACTCTAATCCCTCAACCCTAAACTTTCAACCCTAAACCCTATCCCTAATCCCTCTACCCTCAACACTCTACCTTAAACCTAATCCCTTGACCCTTAACCCTAAACGCTATCCCTAAAGCCTCAACCCTAAACCCTAATCCCTCAAGGTCCTAAACTCTAATCCCTTATCCCTAAACTCTAAATTCTATCCCTAAATGCTCAACCCTCAACCTTAAACCTTAATCACTCAATCCTTATCCACCCCTCTCCTCCCCTATCTGGCTAACTCCCATCTCTACCCTCCTCTGCCCTCAACACTTTACATACATACATATAGGCATACATAGATACATACATACATATAGGCATACATAGATACATAGATACATACATACATACATGATTAATAGCCTTGAACATAAAATTTTTTAAGGGGAACATAACGCAAGCGCGTTATGACGCACTCGTGTTATGTTAAACATGAGAAACAACACAAACTTTTGTGGAAAAGAAAAAATGCAAAGCAAAACATAACGTGAGCGCATTATAACGCGGTCGCATTATGTCTTGCTTTGGGAATCCCAAGCCTTGGGCTTGGGATTTGCTTTGGATTTCCAACCCAAAGGCTTGGAGTGCCTTTTGAATAGTCACAGACGTGTTTTTCCATATTCTTCAAGATTTCACATAATTTTGTTCGTGCTAACCCTTAGATTTGCACATGTTTCAAGGTCAAACAAATTGAACACCTAGGTAATGTTAGGCTTTCTCTTAGCTATTTGACGATGTGATTTTTTTCACATTTTAACAGTGTTAAGCCTTTCATCTTTAATTTCTTTTGTTTGTGTGTCTGTTTTTGGGCAAAACCCACTGTTTGGTCTTTTTTTCATTATAAATTAACTATTCATTGAAATTTCAAAAAAATTACATATTTAGAAACTAGACTCCATTCTACAAATATTAAAAAAAGAAAAAAATGATTTTCAATTAGTTTTCAAAATTTATAGGGGTAGCACGGCCAAAATTCTATTTTTTAGGATATGTCCACTTTGAAAATTAGTAAAAAATCAAATATTCATCAAAAAATTATCAAAAAAATCAGGCATAAACTACATGCTATTAGCTAATTTCTCATCGAAGCGATTTTAAAAATATCAAAAAGAAGTTGAGGGAGCCACAAAACATGCTATGTTATGTTTTTTTGACAGAAACAACACCAATTTCTGTGGCTCCCTCTTTTGAACCTCTTAATCTATGCCATTGTAAAAAAAAAAATAGTAGTTTAGAAAGTAGACTTGAAGCACTATGAACATTGTTTTGGTTGCATCTCCAAATTTTGAGTGTAACTATGCTCAATTTCTCATCCAAGGCCAGTATTTCCTGATTTCAGAAAAAAAAGTGGCCAATTAAGACCCCTTTTTGGCCCCCCATCTTCTTGCACTTACCCAACTTTGGGTCCAAATTGTAGATCTACTGAATTAGGTGTCCTGCTCAAACTAGAGAAGATTTTGGTGAATTGAGATTGTATTGGGTTTAATGGAAAAACCATTAGGCTAGTTGGACAAGTCGTTAAATATGAATTTGGTTTTGTAGGATGGAAAACATAGTTTCTTATGTTGGAAGATATGTATTGAGAAACTTAGTAAGGGGGATTTCTTGTGAATCAAGTGTTTGATAATTTCAATTTGGGAATTCTAATTTTAATGATCTAGCGTGATGTTAGAATTGAATAGAATTCTTGGTTGAAATATGAAATGTAAGTGTTTTGGGTTTTTTGTATTCAAGTTGTATGGGACTTTCTTTTGTTTATTCTATTTTCTAGAAGTGTCATCTTTCTAAAACATTATATAAGTTGGACTAGAATAAAATTGATTAAAGATCTAGGTAATTTTTTTTTTCAAAAGTACAAGTAGTCCATGGTAATGCGGAAACTAGATGATAGTGCATGTGCATTGTAGTCCTAAAGGCATGCTATGGTTTGGAAATGATTTTTTGTGTCTGAAGTGCTCTAGTGTCCAAAAGTAGCACTACAATCTTGAAAGTGTGCTATTATTTGAGTTAACTATGAAATATGAGTCTAACATTTTGGTCTAAAGTACCTATATTACTATATTTTGACTATATGAATGGTTAGAAGTTAATATAATATGTTTTACAATTTTCTTTTTTTAACTGTATATGGCCCAAATAAGTTTATCTTGATTAAATTTATGCAGATCTAGCTTGGGTTGGTAATATATTGTCTCCTTGGGCAGTTGAACCTATTTGGTTGTAAGGTGACCATATGAGTTTAAGTGGTTTATGGGAGTTATCCCAAATGTTCCCAAAACCTAATTTATCCTATGGACTAGGATGATTGGCTTCCATTTGAAGTGACAAGATTAAAGGAGTACAAGAGAGGTTGGATGTCCTCATCTTAGATGGGTACATCTTGGCATCATCTTCTCTACTTTGGTCCCAACACATTGAGACATCTCCCCTTTAAGTAATTTGGTTGAGATTCATGTTTACTCATCTCGCTATAGGCACCACATCATAGTTTAAGTTCTAATGCTCTCATTGGCAGAAGGTCCATTGGCTATTCATGATTTTTGGCTTCCATCTATCACTATAGCTAGGAGATCTCTAAGTATTAAGTCTCGTGGCATATTATATTAGTATGGATATTGTTCTACCTTGGGTAGGGTCTTATGTAGTTGGTATAGTTAACCTTCTAATCTTATGTGACATAGTAGTACTTGGGTACTCTACATATTTGGGAGATGCATATTGATGGGTTCTCAAGGAATTGATTCTATGTCATGGTTGTGTATTCATTTTGTTATTATTTGAGTGTCATTGTTTATTGCACGATCTTGTCTTGTATGATGTACTTGATTTCTATGTGTATTCTATATGCTTGAGTGGTGCATTATAAGTGACTGAATTGTTTGAATTTTTGGTATGTATGATGTTGTGATCTTGTGTGTGTTTGAAATGGGTTTTAATGGATGTCTATGAGAAATTAAATAATTGAAATAATATATAATCACTAGTGTGTTTGCAATTTCCACACTTTTGGGTTATGGTTTCCATACTTCATTATCAAATTGATGGTTGGTGAAGAAAGGGACTTCCTTTATGGTGGGTTCAAAATTTCCTTAGTAACAACAAAAGATTGGAGTGATTAGCTTATAGTGTTAAGATTGAATTCATTTAGATATCTATTTATAATGTACATTATACATGGCCACTTTGCATATGTCATGTTGGCCTTGTGGCTAATTGTATTCATTATCATTGGTGAGGGTTCTAGTATTAGATCCCTTGTATAGCTTGAATTTTTAATGATGTTATTTTCATCATTAGTACTTGATATATACTTGTGATACTTTCATAGTAATGAGATGTATTTATTTATTCTCATGGTTAATGACATGATTAATATGTGATATGTATTCCTTTATTGTTAATTTAAGCAAAAACTTTATAGTTTCTTTTTGGGGTGTTACAAATGTGCGGTGATACTTGACACCTTAGGGGATCACCCTTATCATCATGGGATAGGTGCATGCTATAATCAACCAAGGACTATATCAGTGAACTAATAGACTAGAGTGTTTAAACTTCCATAGTCTTATTCATAGCTGGCAAACTAAGGGGTATCATCAATTTTTTCTGTGCACATGTCCCTCTTTATCCTATGTAGAACCTTTGCCTCTACCCTAAAAAATATCAAATATTAAAATAGTTGGGGATCTCATTGAAGACAAACTAATAATAGAGTTTACTCAAGAAATAATGAAGCACGGTCTCATGGTTACTACAAGTGGGCTAGTCAAACACCATCCACCATCTATCCCAAAAAACTATTATTTATCTACTCATAGTTGCACCAATGGAGTTGGAATGTTTTGTAACTCATGTTCAAAGGTGTATGGGTTTCTCTATTGTTAAACGATGCACATAATTTGTCTTTGGTTATTTTTTGTCTTTTGCCATATTATAAGATAATTTTGTCACATAAAATTGGCAACAATTTTTTTTAAAATGTCTATGTGTTTATTTGTCCAATTATGAGACCAATGTAGGATATTAATGATTCTAATGTGACTACAAGTGCTTGGTAGTGGACATTTGTAGCACTAGATTTTTTAGAGTTTCTATCGAAAGTTGAAGCCTAGTTTATTAATGTGGGATATTAATGATTCCAATGTGACTGTAAGTGCTTGGTGGTGGGAATTTGTAGCATTAGAGTTTTTAGAGTTTCTATCAAAATTTGAAGTTTAATTTTAATATTTTGGATTTTCCCGAAAAAAAATTCTTATGTTTTGAGAAGGATGGACAAGAATTGTAGGAGGATTTTTAGGGGCCCATTTTATTCACTATTTTCTTATAGCCCATCTTCTTCTTGCATAGGATCAAGTGAAGAGGGGTTTTGATGGAACAAAATAAAAAATTGAATAAATCAAAAGTAATTTAAAAAATCAATTATTTAATCCTTAATTAAAATTAGCAAAAAAATTAACATAAACTAACCTCTTGAACATCATGACATCATTGATGTGGTGGAGATAGCTTCAATCTAGCTTAGTAATGCAGTCACACTCTTTCTCATTTACATTTTGTTGCTAAATTTCCAAATGAAAATAAAAAAGGCAAATTGCAAGTCTATTTTTTATTTTTTGATTGAAATACTACATTATGTGCCTAAGCGATAATGTGAGCATGTCATGTATTTTAGAATGCACGTGTATTATGTTTTAATTCAACTTCAAAATGTTTTTGGCTAGCTTTTGGTCCTCCATCTTTATGCACTTACCCAAGCTCCCAAAGAAATATTCAAGAAGAAGGATAATGGAAGATGTACTCATTACCCTAACATCATTACTGTCATCAAAAGTAATAGATGTCTATGCCACTCTAGGAAATCCTTGAGTTACAGAGAATAAGGACCATGGATACATCACCAATAAGGCCATTCTCAATCACACACAAGGGTATCATACAAGACGTGCAAAAATCCACACAAGGATATATCTCAAGACTCGCCATGGATGAACTTACATATTCAAAATCAATAATAGAACACTTGGGTTTGAATCCAAATGTTCACACAAAGCTTAAATAAGGCTAGATAATATAGACCAACAAGGGGCAAACTACTCTAATGAATACTGTATTTTTTATACACAAGGATATATGGATCACAAAGGATCAAAATCCATAGTTCAAGAAAAGTAAACAATATACCACTCATGGCGTCAAGATCTCAATTTAATAAATACATGTATGAAGAAAGAGAGTAAATAAAATCAATAAATGAAGCTTGGGACTACCTTCCCTTGTTTTCAAAGACTAGTAACCAAGTGAAGAAGAGGCAACCTTCAATTCTCTTAAGCCTTTGAGAAACGTCTACATAGCACAAGGTGAGATTCATCATTAGTGGTAACTACACTACAACACAGATCATTAGTGAATTCATTCTCCTCTGCATACCTTCTATTGTCCACACACATGTATAATACCCAAAGACTCAATGTGCATATCAAATCTAATAACGAAGATCATAGCTGAAGCACAATTAGACAAATATATTAACATATTATGATACACGAAAACCAAGGTAAATATAACATCTCAAAGCATGATAATCACACACCATCTCTCTATATAATCACAATTATAAAATAACACAAAACATTAGTCACAATTAATTTCTCATAATACAACATACAAGTAATATCCTAATCAAACTTATATAACTCACAAAATAACATCACACTAATTAAAGGTTCTAAATCATATATATCAATCCATAAATGCAAACATAAACAGACAATCAACGCCATATTCACGTATGCAATTATAAAAATATCATGCCAAAAATCTAATACATAGATCTACAAAAATAATCCTATTAAATAATCCTCAAAACATGTTAAAACACAAGCATCAAGAAAAAAATAGAACATAGTAGGAATCACACACTCTACTAAGTATTTAAATATCACTCTCTCAATGGTCAATAATCAATAGAAATTTTACACCCTATCCCTACCAAAAAGTGGCAAATAGTTGATCAACACCATATCCACATATGCCATTATAAAAATATCATGCCAAAAATCCAATACATAGATCTAGAAAATAATCCTCAAAACATGTTAAAACACAAGCATCAAGAAAAAATTAGAACATGGTAGGAGTCACACACTCTACTAAGTATTTAAATATCACTCTCTCAATGGTCAATAATCAATAGCAATTTTACACCCTATCCCTACCAAAAAGTGGTAAATAGTTGATCAACACCATATCCACATATGCAATTATAAAAATATCATGCCAAAAATCCAATAGATAGATCTAGAAAATAATCCTACTAAATAATCCTCAAAACATGTTAAAACACAAGCATCAAGAAAAAATTATTAAATAGTTGCCATACTTTTACTAATTAAAATTTATCTTTAACCATTGAATTAGGTGATATTCAAAAATATAACCTTATAGTGTAGTTTTCTTTTCTGTCTTCATTTCCTTATTCATTAATTGTAGATGAGCCTTACATTTTTTTTATTTTTACCTTTTAACTAAAAATTTAATTCCTACTTGGTGCTGATTATGTTCAACGCCCTGTAATTTTTTTTTTAATTATTGAATAGGAAATTTTAAGAGAGACTCAAACAACTGTTGTATGGGACACTAGGTCAATTTTGGCCAATAAAAATAGGACAAATATTTACCACTTTTTATTGTGTATAAGATGTAAAATTGTAATTTTTTTTTTAAATTATTGAATAGGAAATTTCAAGAGGCGCTCAAACAACTATTGTAGGGGACAGCTATTCTTAAACATCATCCACTTCAATAGTCAAAGGTCAATTTTGGCCAATAAAAATAGGACAAATATTTACCACTTTTTATTGTGTATGAGATGTAAAATTGTTATTGACTATTTGACGATTGACTTAGATGATGTTTAAGTAGAATTGTATGGAACAGTGTGGAAGCTCTCAAATTAATCTACACCATGGTTATTTAAACTCCTTTAAAATGAGCGCCATTAAATTTTGGGGGTGTTAATTATTAAACAACCTCCATGGGGGCCACGGTGTCGAATACCAAAAAAATATACTTTTAGATACAAATTTGTTCGTAAACTTGACATATATGAGCATTTGTAGACACCTACAGCAATGCTTGCGTATAGAAGAACACGTTGCTGCAACGCTAATAAATGATATGAACAGGATAAAGATTTCAGAAAGCAAATTCTGGTTTCTCCAAAAGGATTTTTACAAAGTGACATATTCTTGCACTACTTCCAACAAGCAAAACGGACAAGAACCTTCTGTCTGCCAAGTTCACAGGACATGAAGTTGTTTCTACATGGCCCGACACAGTAAACAAATTGATAGCCATTATTGAATCTATCGCTATGTTGCTTTATGCTCTCTTTAACTAGTGCTGCTCTGTGAATGAGCCACAAGAGAGTTTGTTATTACATTCGTATGAAGATTGTCTGATCATGAATGTGTATTGCCTTCAACATGGCCAGATTTGTTGTGAACATTGGCCTTCATTACATTGGCATTGCCATTGCCATATCCCATTTCCATGGAATCCTCAACTTGATCACAAGATTTTTTACTTCCCCAATCTCTGTACAAGGCATATATTATCAGTTGCAGTGCTCCAAGACCGCATCCAAACCCATTTGGAACCTGTTCAAATTAACTAAGGCATCAGTAAAGATTTCACAGGTGCAAATTTGATAATCTAGAAGTAAAATTTCATAAATTCAAGACTTACAGCAACAAATGGATCATGGCCAAGGAGGCCATAGATGAACCATGATGTTCCACACAGAAAAACAAAGAGAGAAAGAAAGAATGGCATGTACTCCACGCTCTTTGTCTTAACTACCAGTCTCTGCAATTCAGTTTTTCTGGCTCATGTCAGAATCAATAATAACTAGATATTGCAACAGTTGTTTAATGTATCAAAAAAAAGGAATTCAAGATAACATATTAAGAGTTTTTAAGCCATATATATATATATATATATATATATATATATATATATATATATATATTTCAGGATAGTCTAAGACAGTAATGATAAAAATGTGATCAATTTGAATATCTTACCATTACAGATAAGGGGGAAGCATACATGCAAATGGAAAATATGGCGGCAGCAAACCCACAAAAAATCTTTCTAGCATGCCCATGAAGTGCTAATACAGAAACCAATGCTATTATTGTGAAGGCCACAATCACCAGCATGAAGAGACCAAAAATTTTGGCCTGCACATTAATTCATATAAATTTTAGGTCATAAAAATCAAATCCAGCATACATGAAGTAAGAAATATTTATGATATATATTAGTATTACCTTGGTTTTCTTTTCAGCATAAATAAGAAACATTAGGACGTAAACTATCTCGATGGCTGCACCTGTGCCATTGATGGTGCTCACCAGAAGGTTGTGAGGAGATATAAAGGGAAGCCCATACCATGCAGAAAGCAGACAGTTCATCAAAGTAGAAACATATGGAACACCAGAGAACTGCTCTGTTGATTTGCTCTTGATAATTCTCCGGAATGTGATTCTGCTCACAGCAAAACATGGAAGGATTATTATGCATTTGGTATTTTAGCAGTGCATAAATATACAATAGCATTATATCTCACACTTTTCATTGTAAAATTTGTTTCATGATGCACATTATGAAAAATATATTATAACAAGCTACACAAACATCATGGGTGTATTAATAAAAAACATCATGGGTATAATCTGAAATATGCCTGAGACCATGTAAAATTTGTACCACCTTGCAATAACTTTGTGGATTACATTATTAAATTTTGTTATGATTCAGATTGCTTCTATATTGACACACTGCTGTTCATATTGACACACTGCTGTTCATATGGACCAGTTATGACTCAAACCTAAGACTTTCCATTAGTTACTAGAGTGTTCTAGCAACTAAGTTAGGCCAGCCCATTGTCAGTCCAGGTGTGGCTTATTTCCAACACCCCTTAAGCCACACTGTGGCTTATTTCCAACACCCCTTAAGCCACACTGTAGGTGCTTAAGGCTCCTAGCTCTGATACCGATTCTCCTAACCTGGCTCTGCTACCGATTGTTGAGCTGCTGCTCATATGGACCAGTTAGAATCGAGCCTAGGACCTTCCATTTACTATTGGAGTGCTCTACCAACTGAGCTACTGTGGCCAGTCCTTTGTCCGTCCCGATGTGACTTATTTCCAAACGACAACCCATTCTCCAAAAATGTTATTACAAAATTCTACTTTGCATAAAATCTAATAGGAAATAGCATCATTTTAAAATAAAAATAAAAAATAAACCAAGTGTAGGAAAGGAGATTTACTCACATGGGTGACAGAAACAGAAACAAAGCAGTCACATTCCCTGTTCATTCAATCAAAATGACCACATATGTTCAACTTCCTATATGCAAAATCTGTACATTTCAAGTTACTCAACCAAAAATCACAACACAAACACTCTAATGCCTTATCAAAAAAACTATTTCTCTACAACCCACAAAAAGTACTCACACATCTAACAATAATATCACTTACCAAAGATACCAAACACAAAATGCAGAACCTCCATACTTATCCCTGTAAACTGTGGCTTCACTGAAAGCAGACAATTTAGCAGAAAATACAAAAGAAAATTCAAGTTTAATCTGTTAACTAATCATGATTCATGACAATGCAAAACTTAAGCTAGTTGTAGGCATCCATCTATCATGATAATACATTTGTGGGAGCAAAAAAGGCCGTAATATAGGGAGCAGCACTGGTGGTGTGTGACAAATCATTGCGGACACGAAATAAGCTTGAAACTCAAATTACTTTTGACCTTATCCATTACCTTCTTGGAAATATGGCAAATTAAACCTCCTCGGAGTAACCAACAATAAATAAATGCTTGTGGCCCTCAAAATCTACACTGCAAGAAGGAACCGTCTATTTATAACATTATATACTGTAACCCACGTTCCCAATACACTGCAAGTGCATGTGTCACACTGTTGATAACTCCTACGTCTCGTGTTCGACTCTCCGCTGTTGCTACATTCAATATCCCTCTGTATTCCGCTTCCCAACAAAAGGTCGTCTTTTAATGTATCTTTGCCACTCTCAAAAGATTTAAATCTATACCACAATTGCTGACGATGGGCATTTAACAATAATTTGTCTTCTCATCAGACAGATGGTTTTAAACTTGCAGACAAGTTACTACAGACAATTTGATTGATCACACAGAGATGGGAGTTATCATTAAAAGAAACAATGGTTGTTGCATGAAAAGGATCTGAATTTTTTGGGAGGCTAAATGCCCAAATGTCACAGACAATTGCTATGTGGATTTTATTGGAGCAGAGACAGAAATAAAAATAAAACAATAAAAAACAGAGAGACGCACAGCGACAGTTTGCTACAGCAGAACTTGAAACTTTTATTAATTTCTCTCATCTTCAAAGCGGTTACAATATGCCTCTATTAATAGAGGAGTTTTACCATTAGATAACTAAACTTAATTTGCTAAAATCATGCAGTCTAACTGAGTAATATTATTCATGCAAAACCTATAAAACTAGAGTTTTATTACGCATTCTCCTCATGGGATATGGGAGAAATTACAGCAGTTCTAACAGATTTGTCTTAGATATTCGACGCAAATCCAAACATTCTTATCTACAACTAAATGAAATGGATTTGATGAGGAAAATCTGTTTTGAGGATTTGGCAAATTGTAGTGTCCTGTTTGGCATATGTTTGAAGATTAATACTTCCAAACCACTTTCTTTAATGGTAATGTTGCAGATAAAATATCAAAAAAGAAAACAAATGTTCTGACTTAGTGCTTCCAACTGTCTTAAATGAAAGTGATGCTCATTAATGCAGATGCATTTAAGAGACTTGTCCAGTTGTTAGCCTTGATGGGTCCAAGTTCAATGAAACTTGGCACTTTTATGCCTTCCTCGCCCAAACACGCTGCAAAATCCATTATTTGTTGTCAACCCTGCACACCTTCACTGGTAATATACTGGGACCGTTGGCTGCTCACTCATCTCTAAATTTTATATATCTACATCTTTTTAAATTTCCAAATTTTAGTTGTTATTGGTCTAATGGTCAGAATGTTTAAATTTGTAAACAGCATTAAAGATCAAATTCCTGTTGAATATAAATTATTATAAAAAATAAGAGTGTAAAGATAGAAAGTAGTATATCCATGTAATTTCTCATTTAATTTTGTGTTTGTTTTGGTGGAATAGTTTAATGAAATAAACAAGTGGGTGCTTGTTAACCCCTCTTTTAAATTAATTTGAAGAATTTCAGTTATTTATTTCATCTATATACTGATCCAAGCATTGTTTTAGTTGTGATATTCATAAGTAGTATATTTTGACCTAAAAGCAAATCTCCATGCAAAACATACCTATGCCCATCAAATATATATGTATGGTCATCATATATGCATCCATAGTATGTATGATCAATAAAAATAAAGTCAAAAATTATTTACTTTCGAATAAATTATAAATGTGAGTCACTATAGTTAGAAGCACCATTGCTCATGCAACACAATTGGTTGATGCATGCAATAATAAAATGCAGGTCATGAGTTTGAATCATGACTTTTTTACATTATCGTGTGTTGAACAACATAGTAGTTTGTTGAGTGTGTTTTGTATGGAGAATAACCTTCACCATATACTTTTGTGTTCGGTTTGATTCATGGTTTGGTTCTAATCTACCTTTATTAACATTCATTTACACTTTTTCTCAATGACTTGAGATTGACCTCGTTCAATCTCAAGGCACACGAGAATGAACCTAAAATGCAAAATTTGAAAACTCAAATCTTAAGTTTCTTGACCTTTATACTAACCATTATGAGCCAACTTAACACACATTTGTGCAACATGTCACTATGTCACATGGTATTTAAAGACATTCAATGTGTAATCAATTCATAATGTGATATTCAAAGACAATGTGGTATACTTAATGTGGTATTTAAAGACAAAGGTGAATAGGTTTTTACTTTAACTATGGCATGTTATAGTGATGAGCATATTACTAATACACCTAATGTGATGGGCATTGATAAGCTTACACCTTCTTTACCTATTCATGACATTGTTACACCTTTTTATGATACTTCGCTTACATATCATGATATCCCTATATCTATAAATTTGTACATGCTTTCAACGAATTACCTTTCTTTATGCATGATGATGTGATTCATGGTGATGATTTTCTACATCTCATGTTAGCCCTATGGATGTGCCTGATAGTCTTTCACATAGTAACACCTTACATGCTGATAACATGCACACCTTGATATTAGTTCATTAGCTTCTCATGTAGCTCATATCAATACTTCATTGCCTTCTCATACATTATATGATGCTATTATTGTTCTCAGTGAGGAATTACTATATGATGATTATGATGGTATTACAAATGCTTCTTTACATGCTAAATCTTTTTGCTCACTAATTATGACTATTTAGATGATGCTTTCTTATTGATTAGTGAACTTAAGCTTTATTTAAGTTATAGAGCAAGATTCAACTTGTTTGTTTTACACTTCTTTTATGGATTTGGCACATGCTTTTATTGCCTATTTTTCTAGATCTCATGTCCATGGGGATAATATGGGCCTAGTAATACCTTCTTGTGATTATATTTTGATGCTTACTCATCTACTATTCATATGACATATGCACACTCTTACCCTATGTTTCATGCTGATACTCTTATAGTGGATGTAAGCCTACTTTTCATGTTGCACCTTATTCTCAAGATTATCACATAGTTGGATATACATATCAAAGATTAGCTAGAGGCCAAAATGTTCTAGTACAACAACCTACTTTACCCCATAATATACCTAATCTTCCTCCTAAGGGCCTCCTAAGCCTGCACCTCTGAATAAAACTCCAAAGGGATATGATATCGTTGATCAACTCAAAAATACACAAGCTACAATATCTTTGGGATTTAGTGTGTACTTCAACATTGGATAAGGAGGTCATGCAAAAACCTTTAGAAAAGATACCATTGAATTTTGACACTCCTACACAACATGTGACTTCATTGATTGAATCTATTAGAAATAAGGACCATCATGCTATTTCATTTGATGATGTAGAGCTTCCACATGAGTCAATTATCAGTTAAACATTGTACCTTTACACATAGTGGTTAAATATGACAATTTAAACATTAAACAATCTTAATTTGACATTGGATCTAGCTTGAACACATGCACTAATGATTTCTTGAAACAAGTGAAGGTAGATCCATCAAAATTACAACCATCCAACCTTACCATTAGAGGATTTGACAATGTGGCTAGAAGTTGTTCAAGCACAATTACTCTTCCCATCACAACTAGTCCATGCACCTTAGATACATTACTACATGCGATGCTTGGAAAACCATTGTATGATATTTTATAGGGCATCCATGGCTGCATTCTATGAGGGTTGTATCGTATTCCTTACATCAATGTGCTAAATTTTGGTATAAGCATAAGACACATCACATATTTGTCTATCATCAAACATTTAACCTTTACCAAATGGTGGATAGCTCTACAAAATTTATTACACAAAACCATCCATTTGATAAGAATGCCATCAATGTGACCTCTTAATTAATGGTAGTGTATGATATTTTATAGGGCATCCATGGTTGCATTCTATGAGGGTTGTATCATATTCCTTACATCAATGTGCTAAATTTTGTTATAAGCATAAGACACGTCACATATTTGTCTATCATCAAACATTTAACCTTTACCAACTGGTGGATAGCTCTACAAAATTTATTACACAAAACCATCCATTTGATAAGAATGCCATCTATGTGACCTCTTAATTAATGGTAGTACATTATCTAATGACGATTAGATCTAAAAGCCTATAAAATCTCATTTCTTTACATGGATTCAACTTTCTATCCAAAAATACCTAAGACATGCATAATTATGAGAAAGAAGAATATTTATGCGATCTAGTGAATCTACCTAAGTGGGCTAAATTTCAATACTATGTTACCCTTTTATAAAGAAAATGGGCAACACAAGTGAGCGTGTGCACAAAGATGGGGGACCAAAATGTGGCCAAAAACCTTTTTGGTCCAAATAGTTATAGAATGATCATGTTATGGCTTGGTAGTGATGATCCTAAGGCTTGGTCACTACTGAGCTAAAATGCAAGCACATTTTAAGAAAATAAAAGAAAAAAAGGGCTACAGGCTCATTTTGCCCCATTGCTTTCAAAACATGGTAGGGTTATATTGCAAGCACATTTTGTTCCAATTGAAGTAAATTCAACACCAACACCATGTTGTCATGACATCTGCAAACTCCACGAAGTAAGATTTCAATGTTTTTAGTGATTTGAATATGAAAGATTTATTTTTCAATTGTTTTGATTCAATTTTTTAATTTTTAGCAAATGAAAACCCTAGTGCCTCCAAACCTTGATTCATCGAACCAAGTGTGTGAGAAAAATCTTGCTGAAGAGTAGGCACAATCTAACCTTCCCCAAACTCCATTCATTTTATGGCACCCTCATGAGACATAGGTTAATATATTAGGGCAAATTGAAGAAAACAAAAAAGAACTTCAAATATTGGTTGAAACATTAAAAAACCCAAATTCAACAAGCACACATCAGAGAGCCCTTATGATATCCTTAGAATCTATAATTTCTCATATAGATTTTGTTATTGGCCAAATAAACACATGGTCAAATCATTGAGATAATGCACAACAATATTATTCTACAAAATTGTCATGTATAAACAAGTCAAAGATAAGAAAATATTGAAATCTAATTTATGTACATTATTTATTGATCCAAGAACCAATGAGCCCATGCATGGAAGTTGTAAAAGATTCCCTATTCATTGGTGTCAGCACTAAGGATTACGGGATAATTTTTAGGATAGGTGGTGGATGGTTTTTACCATCCCCCATACAATAATAATGAGGTGTTCTAATATTTCTTGAGGAACCCTATTATGAGTTCACCCTCAATGATATTCTAAATTATTTTGATATGCATGATTTTCAGAGCAGAGGCAAAGGATCTACACAAGATAGGGAGGGGCATGTCATGCCCGAGACCACTTAGTGAGACCCCTAGTCAGGACATTTGTTTAACATGTCACAATCCCTTTCACTTTAAAGGAGAGTGTTGAGGTGGAGACCCTACAATCTATCAGTCCCCTCACATAGACCTTATTATAGCATAGCTAGGCCTCTTGTATAGGATGATGAGGGTGAGCGTCTTAGGCATCAATAGTCACCACACATTTTGCCATGCCTATGGACCTACTTGTAATTATGTATTTGAGGATGTTGATAATACACACGTTGGAGAAGATGCTCCATAGTTTCAAGAGTATACTACATAGGACCAACAACATGATGTACATCCATATTAGATAATATGGTAATGACATATGAGTTGCTAGATATGGCATTTGGCATTGACTGATAGGTAATTTTCAATAAAGTTCTACAATTTATTATATTTCCTTTTGAAATCTATAATTAACTATATTAATCTGTTATGAATGAAAATTAATGTAAATAATTATATATATTATGAAATTCCAGGGTCAAAGTTCTCATCCTACATCTGTTGGCCCTCCAACACATGGCCACATGGCCATGTCAAGTCCATAGGTATATAATTTGTAACAAAATAGTAAATATATACTACATATAATTTTTGTCATATATCAATGGTAATTTTAAAATGACAATTTGATGATGAATAGGTGGATGTTGGACAACCAACATCATAAGGAATTGGTGGGAGTAGTCATATATCAAGTTTCACTGAGGTAAATTTTCCTATTTTTAATCATTATGTATGTAAATAATCATGTTATGTAGATTTTGGTCAAATAATGTTCTATTTTTAGTTAATGACATCAATTTAGTCTCCTAATATTCATGGCACAATGGAGGTGGGCATTGTTGTAGCTATTTTATCTTCAATTCCTTTGACCAAGGTATGAGCGAGTAGTGTAAATGTCATTATGTATTTCTTATTTTATCTCACATAATTTAATGTAAATAAATGATATTCATCTTTAGTCTAATTTATTTCTTCATACTTGTCATAGGAGGTCACAACTCCAGTTCATGCACCTACCCTTTAAGCAGATGAAGAGAGGTAGTGGAGGGTGCTGCCATAATAATGGGTTACACTTTCTGGGACATCCTGATTTTTGCTGAAATCACATATTTTTAGAAAATATAATGATTTAAGCCTTGAAAGGTTCCATTTAAAGGATTTTAATTGAAGAGGATTTGATCAAACCCCCTTGGATAGAACCCCGCTAGTTTTAAACCATACATATAATGGAGTCTCCTCTACACCTGTCAAAATGCTAATAAAAAACCACTTTTGATTTACCTTTTGGGGGATCAAATGAATTAATTTAAAATTTATGTTTTGTAAGTATGTAGTCCTTATTATAAGCTTCCCAAAAAGTATAATTTTAAATATATTTAATTTCATTATTATATTTATTTTTTATTTCTTGTGAATGTAAGTTTTTCACCGAACATCAAGTCCTCTATTCTACACACATGGAAAATTAGTAAATTAGTGAAAAAAAATTCTGAATAATATTTATGCCCTAGGTATTGATGTCCTTGTTTCAACAAAAAAAAAAGAATTTCGATACATACAGAAAAAAGTTATGTTTTACGGAATACGCCTATGTCTAAATTATAATTGGTTTGACTTCAAAACTTAATTAAAAAAAATATTCAACAAAACATTATGAAACCAAATGCATGCCCTATATATCGATGTTACCAATCTAAATTCAAAAGGATCAGAATTTTATCATTTGTAGAAAAAAAGTTATGTGCTACAGAATACACATCACTTTAAAAAAATGTTGTTTACTATTAAAAACTAGTTATCAAAGGAGACAAAAAAATTTACAATTTAACTCCAAATTTAAAAAATATATATATTTAGAATCTACAAACAAAATCTCACAAATCATTGGTCCATATCATCTTCAAATTCCTAACGGCTTAGCGGCTATAGGTGTCAGAAAGTGAATATTTAGTTCAAAATGTTGATTTCAATGTCAAGTTTGGCCAAAAAGTGTAACCCATTACTGTGGGATGACCTTGGATGATTGAGAAGGATTTTTCAGCGTGTGATAAGTGATTATTTACTTATGTCATTGTATATTTCATGATTTCTATATTAATAAGTATATTGTTTATTGTATTAATAGGTGGAGCTCCAAAAAAATTATGAGAGGAGGTCTAGTTTCTAAATTAGAGAGAAAGAGCCATTGGTTGCTTCTTCATCTTCCTGATAGAGAAAGGGTCATCGATTGTTCCACAACACTCCATAGGACTTTCTATTTTATGATATTTTGTTGTATGCCTATATGTCTTTGTTTATACATTCATCATATTCATGACATATCATTAGGGGAAATTTACATAAAAATTGGGCCTCCTAAGAAACTCTAAAAAAGTAAAAATTATCTCATATAATACAAATTATTTAAATATAAATAAATTTAAATTACTTAACTACATGAGTTAAGTGGGGACACATGTTTCTATTATAATTCCTTAGAAAACTCAAGTTTATTGTTTTTTAAAGTGGTAACATATATTTCTATTATAATTTATTAAAAACTCAAGTTCACTTTTCATTTTAGATTATTTCTTTTTTCTTGATTATTTATTTTTTATTTAAAAAGTATTAAACTCAAATTCATTGTTTTTTTAAAGTGGTAACATATATTTCTATTATAATTTATTAGAAAAATATTCACTTTTCATTTTAGATTATTTATTTTTTATTTAAAAAGTCTTTTATCTAAAAGTTATATTTAAAAAGCCACACTTCCTAATTTTAAAACAAACTCTTATAGTAGTTTATTTTTAATTTTTTTAAACTTGTATATATATGAAATAATATTTTACAATAGTTTTTTTGTTTTCTTTCTCTAAAATATAAATAAAAATTGATAGCTTTTTTTTATCCAATAATTTTTTATTATGAATATTTTTTAGTTTTCTTATTTTTGTGTTTTTATTTTTCTCTCTTCAATAATATTTTTTTTTTTGATTGGTCTCTTCAATAATATTTTTATTGTGAATATTTGTTAGTTTTTTATTTTTCTTTTTCCAATAAATTTTTATTTTTCATTTTGCATTGAGTTATTTTGAAGATAATTTTTTTAAAATTTGTGAGAGAAGAATTTTTATTTCTAAAGAATTTTTTTAGTATATAAAATTTAAATTAGCTTTAAAAAAATACTAAATAAAAAAATTGAATGTAGCTTTAAAATATTCATCTATTATTTTTTTATGTATGTTTATTTAAATAGACATGTTTATATTGTTTATAAATAGTAGCAAAGTACAATAGCTTAGATATTTTATTTTATATTTAATATTTTATTTTTATAAATTTTATATATTAAATCAAGTTTCATATTATCATTTTATATATATAGATTAATGATTTTATATATTTATAATTATATATATATTTAAATTTATGATTTTATAGATTTAGAATTAATATATTAAATATGTTTATAGTAGGTTTTATGATTTTTAATGCTATTAAGGAATAAAAGAAAAATTTTAAGAAAAGATTTGTTGAAAAAAAAAATAGATTTTCTTTTTCCTAAAGAATGAAAATATTTTTAGAAAACATAATAATTTCTATAATAGAACTTAAGAATATAAATAAAAGAAAAATGTTTATTATTTAGAAAGATGATTGAGATAGAATAGGATATGTAGAGTTAAATTAACCATCATGAGTTAATTCATAAGATTTTAGAAAGTTTTATTTTATAAAATAAATAATTTTATTTTTATTTTAGGTGATGTCACTATACCAGTTGATGTCATCTTTTAGTTGATTTTTGATAAATAAAAAAGTTGATGATGTCATCCTTAGGAGGCCCATTTTTTATATAAAACATTTTACATTATATATATGATGATCAATTATGATTATAGATTTTGTTATATTTATCATTTTTATATGATGCTATCAGATTTAAGACATAGATATACAATGATATACCTTGAATCATGACTTGAGTTATGCCAAATAATATTTCATATTATTATAAGCTTATTTGGGTGAGTGTGCATCGAATCTATTATTTATTGTATATATTTAGGAATCTATGTATATGATGTGATTTATGAGATGAGGTCTATTGAAATAGATTTCATGCATATTAGGAGACTGTAGATGTGTTGTGTATGGCATTATTTGATGTGGTTTGATCTTCTTGATGTGAATGGAAAGAAGCTTTATGGTTATTTTCTTCCTTTATGCATGTTTATTTAAAGGAATGAAATAATATTGTTGTATGCTATAAATGGTGTTATGCCTTATTAAGGGTCTTTAAAATTGGTCTTAGAATTGTCTTAACATTAGTAGGTTTGTCCTTTTTATCAAAAGTAAGAGTGTATTGACTCATACCTATGAAGGGTATGGACATGCCTAAGAAGGGTTTAGTTCTACATAGGATAGATAATGTGTCATGTTTAAAATTTTTGATATTGCCTACATTTTTTTTAATGTTTTTGTAGACACTGAAAATCATCCAGGTCTTGTTAACACATGACCTTGTAATGTTTTGCCCTAGGTCCTAGGTCATCCCATTCCTAATTCCATCATAATCCTATCCTAATCCATTATCTAATTAATTAAATAAATTTTATTTATTTAATTAATTTCACTTATCCCATGCTAATCCACTTTCTCATTAATTAAATAATGATTTTACATTATTTAATTAATTTCCATATCATATCCTAACCACTTCTCAATCAATTAAATAAAATCTATTTGTTTAATTAATTTCCCAACTAATTATTCTCACCTCTCATCACAATCCAACACTTGTCCACCTCCCGATTTGTCTCATGTGGGGTAGTACATCTTGCATTTAATACAACTCACATGTGCAAGCTAATTCAAATAAAATATTTGAATTAGATTCCTTTCATTCTCCTTTGCACACTTGTCACATGACTATGATTTCTTGATGTGCAAGGAAACCTAATTAATCCCAACCGTCTACATCATTCATTTAGCCTTTTAATCTCAACCACCCATTTGAACCAAGCCTTTCCTATAAATCAACCCACTCCCAAGCCATTTTTCATGCATTGAGTCTCAAGTATCCTTACTCTACCAAATTTTCTTCTCAATCTTTCATCCATCATCTTCATCTATCTATCTTGCATCATTCATCCATCATCTTTTCATCTATCCATCTCTATCTTCATGTTATGCTGTTGAATCATAAGTAATCAACATATCAATCTTGTGGGTATAGCTAGAATGTTTATGGGTGCGGTATTCTCAACCCAATCAATGGATTTTGGGTCAGCGTGAAGGTATGATTTGCATTGATTTGTTTGCATTTTCTTATGTTTTTCTTCATGTTTGATTTCCATGATCTCATTTGGCATTCCTAGTGGGACTCCCAAGTCCTAATTTGCTAACTCTTCATTGTGTTTTTGAAGTTTTTTTTTGTCAAAAAGTCATATTGCAGGTTTTGTTACAGGTTTTGGTGTCATCTTCTTCTGTTTCAATGCCATCTTCTTTCATCACAGCACCATTTTTGATTGTTCCACCATTTTTAGCTGTTTTGGCACCATTTTCTGACTATAGCACCATTTTGCCGACTGTTAGCACCATTTTCGATGACTGTGATGCCATTTTCTATGCAGAATTTTGACAGATTTTATGGTTGTAGAGTTTATCAATTCGGCTTTTGTTCACTTTTTAGCCTGCTTGTGGATCTAATAATCATTCTTTTGTAGGGTTTGGATCAAAATTTTGACATTGGTTATTAAACTCATGCTGGGGTTTGTCATTTGATTGCATGGTCATTAGATTTGCAATTTTCAACTAGGGTTTTGCAGATTTCTAATCAAGTAGGATTTGAAATCATCTAGGAATCCATTTTCAATCAAGTAGAGGGTTTTTAGATCCCTAACCATCTTGTTTTAGGGATTAGATCATTTATCTAACAATTTGGCGCTATCTACACATAGACTGATGCCATTTTTAGACCTCTGCGAATAGGTAAAACCAGGTAAATCTCTAATTAGCACTATTTTCTGCTCCTGTAGCGCCATTTTTGCTTTTTGTAGCACCATTTTAGTCAACTATAGCATGATTTTCATAATTTGTAGCACGATTTTCAGAAGTTGTAACACCTTTTTAATTTCAATGCCATTTCTCTGTTCTATAGCGCTATTTTCTGATATTAGGTAAGATTTTTTGTGTAGCACCATTTCCTATTTTTGTAGCACAATTTTCTGCTCTTCTAGCGCTATTTCTCTATGTATTGGCGCTATTTTCACATAAACTTCAAATGAGCATATAGAATCTGTTCATGCAACTCATTTTGTTGTATCAGTCCATTTTCATCAGATTTCTTATTTTTTCGCATGACAGTCCTCTTGGCTAGTTTAATTATTTTTCTCTTGCTTTGATGGATTGAAGGTACATCTAAGGAGTAGAAGCAGTGTTGGCATCATCATCTATAGCAATTTGGGAAGCAAAAATAATCAGGTGCACATATTCCACCTTTCATCTCTTAATCAATCTTGCTTGTTTGATCACACATTTGGACTTTGGGCTTAAAATGAACAACTTTCTTGCAAGCACACATCAAAAATTGGGCATAAAATCAACAAGTGTCTTCCATCACACATTTGGACTTGGGATCTAAAAAGAACCAGTGCTTGAACTGTTTGATCACACATTTTCATTTTCTAAGGGTTAATTCACAAGTGTGAGTGTGAATCAAGTGTGTGTGTGTGTGTGTGCTCTCTCCTCGCACCGCAAGGTGATCTTGGAGATCAAAAACACCTCACTTGGTTCACTTTTGTTTACCCTTCTTAGGAGGCCTGCTTGGAGACACACCACTCCAAGGGATGACCTCAATTGAGGCTGAATCGAAAGACACCCTCATTGGGAGTAGGAATCTTGTCACTCTTGGCTAAGCCTCAAAGAACTTTATACCTTTGGGAAGTGAAGGTGAAGAGTGGGTTGCCCCTTTCTCCCGTATGTGTGGTAGAATTTCACTTTTAAATTCCTAGTCAACCTTGTGTAAACATAGCCCAAAACCTAATTGGCCATACCCTACTTCAAACTATACATTAGGCTTGTTGTTGTGTCTTCAAGTGTGTGCTTAATCATAACATTTAAACCTTGAAAGGCAAATTCATCATCTTTCTTGGTGTGTGTGTTCATCCATTTGCTTGTGAAATCTTATGTTTGATATTGCCCTAAAGCAAGCTTCCAATAAATAATTGCCACATCATCATCTTCAAACAACTTGTCATAACACATATCTTAGACTATCTCATCCATCTAATCCTAATCACCCAATTCATCAATTCATTTTAACTCACCCCCATCCTAAACAAAACCCTAATCTTATCCAAGTCATCATTACACATCATCATCAACCTCATTCTAATCAACCCCCCTTCATTCTAATCGTCATCCTAATCACAACTAATTCATTCTAACCCAATCCTAATCATAACCTCCTCATTCTACATCAGCAAATCAACATCATCCTAATCATCCTAGCCATTACACATCATTCAATCATTCTAAGCTAAATCACATCCCAACTACTTTCATCCCAATCCAAATCCAAATCAACCCAATCAAAAATCAAGACCTTAGTTGATCATCATCAACCGTTATCCAAACTTGCTTGAGATCATTAGTCTATCTTAAGTAAGTCATCTAATTAAATCAATTC
The DNA here is from genome assembly GCA_027924645.1 of Cunninghamia lanceolata. Lineage (NCBI taxonomy): Eukaryota > Viridiplantae > Streptophyta > Pinopsida > Cupressales > Cupressaceae > Cunninghamia > Cunninghamia lanceolata. Next base: position 5,778,106 of record BSBN01000317.1, read on the forward strand.
AATCAACCCTCTATTACTTAAGTGTCATTAGTCTACCTTAAGTATAGAGAATCAATCCAATCAACCCTCTTACTTAAGTGTCATTAGTCTACCTTAAGTATAGAGAGCCATCCATTAAAAAAAACAAATCAAATCATCCTAAGGTCTTGAAATTTGATCCCAATCACTCCACATCATCACCTGCATTTCTCATTTAAACCACTTTCATCCCCATCCATTCATCCTAATCACCTCAATCCAAGTCACCCCACCTTGTTATCCCACATCGCCCTTACCATTATCCTAAATCATCCTAGTCACCTAACCTAATAATTCCACCATCATTCGTCCTAGTTCATTCAAGTCATCCAATCTCATCATCCTAGTCATCTTCAACATCCTAATCCTCATCACCATAGTCCTCATCATATAAGTAGAACCCTAATCTTTTCTGGTCATTACACATCCCCATTCTACATAGCCAATCAATTCTCCACATTTACCACTTGTAAACATGGACATGGCATTTCTAAACAAAACCTATGAGAATGATCCTTATGGCACCAAAAGAATGCTTAATCAACTTAGTCAACTTAGGTGGTTGTATAGAAAGGAAGAAGACCCTGTGTCACCACAACATCAACAATTCCCACAACATCAAGTCCTAGGCCAATATCATCCACCCACATATCAAATCCATGCCACATCAAACTCACTTCAAAATCCACCATCACCTAATGCAATACCCACACTTGACCAAGAGGTTATCGATTTCACGCAAGATACCGACTGTATGGATCTAGCATATAGATTCCTTGAATTAGATCCTACTAGATTTATGGATCATCTCATTCAACTTGGGTCCACTCCCACAAACACTAACGCCGCCACATCCATACCACAAATCACGCTCACTATTCCTAACAAAACCACAAACAAAAGTGCTTCCATATGCATATCATCCAATGATCCTAACTCCATTGCCTTCATATCACAATTACTTTCTCAACAAACTTCCAACATCAACCAAACTCCACAACAATCCACCTCACAAAACCTTTCACCTACAAACCCTATCATGCCACCTCATCATCAAACCCATCTACAAGCAAACCAAGTGTCCTCACAAGAAGCACCCTTGATAGACCTAAATCACCTCGGTAAGACCTAATGACCTTTGACAAGGGAAACACCAATCTAGAGCAAGCATCTTATGAGAATCCTCCATCATCAGCCACTCAAGTACCACTTCATGAGCCTATGTGTCCTATATTAACCCCACCATGTGATTCAACATCCACTCATGACCCTATCAATGAACCTCCCAACACCTTGTCCAGTCATCCAAATCCATCATGTGAATTACAAGCCATCAAGCTTATTGAAGAATCTTCAACTCCAAGTCCAAGTCAAGAACCATCATGCCCTCGTGTCAATGACTCTCAATAACATGTCAAGCCTATCCATGAGCCTATCAAGCGTATTGAAGAGTCTCCTTTCATAAGTCCACATCAAGAGCCATCATGCCCTAACATTGTTGACCAAGAGCCCGTCCAAGAGTCATTCCTTTTCTCACAAGAAAATCAAGAGGTATGTCAAGAGTATAATCAAACATATGTGGAAACATCAAGCCCTCAACTAAATCAAGATCAAAACATATCTAAGTTCCACCCATTCATGACCTACATCTTGTATATGATCAAGGTATTATTTATGATCATAACCCTATTTGTGAGCAAGTTTATCCCATCCATAGCCCAATTAATCCTATTTATGCTCACATTTGTGATCAAGGTTCTATCTATGATCATGAAAAAAATAATGATCCTCTTAGCCAACATTTATGGAATCCATGATCAAGAGATTATCATTCCACCTATCCTTCCTTCCATAAACACCCATGAGCAAGATATCTCTCTTTCTCCTACCAATCCTCCACCTACTCCTATCCATGAGACACCAACTTCCACTTGTCATGATGATATGTATGCCTTCCAAGTAAGCATAGAAGATAAAACCAATGAGCATAAAGATAATCAAGATCCTAATGATCCTTCCACATCCACCATTGATTCCATTTCAAATCCACCACCATACCTACTTGGCCTATCCGCTTTCATTCATGAGTGTTCTTCCCTAGGACAACAACAACCTTTGTCCTCCACCTCACCTTCTCCATCCAATAATAATCTCAAGTCTAGTTCCCAAACTACACCTAGTCCTATAGTCAATTGCATGCTCCAAAACATGAATTACCAAGACAAAGGTTTAGGCCTACATGGACAAGGCATTTTGGAGCCAATCCATGTCAAGGTCCCTCCTCACTCATTTGACCTTGGATACACACCCCAAGGTCAACAATCTAACGATGTTGGTACTTCCTCCACACTTCCTAAATTCACTTCCTTCATCATAAACCCCATCATATTCCTAAAACATATGTAGCCATTCCACCTCCACCATCCTACAAATGTCAAAAGCATGTGACCACCTTCCACCATCCACTTTATCTCCACTCCTTCCAACTCCTAATATCCCTCCATCTGCTTTGCCACCATTGCTACCAACACCCCCTTACCCAATCATTCATAAATACCCTAAATATCCTAATCATGAGCAACAAATGCACACATTGTATAAACAAGGAGCTCCCACTCATTTCATCCACCACATGGGATTCAAAAATAAACATTTGGATGCCTCCTTACATAAAGCCAAAAATCCTAAGGGTCCTAATGCCTTAGGAAATCAATCCAAAAATTCAAAGCAAGGTACATTAAAAAATCCATCCAAGCCCATACCTTCACAACAAAAGTCCAAAAATAAAATGATATTGGTCCCTAAACAAAAATCAATCAAGTCAAATGAAGCATCCACCTCTCAAAAATTCCAACCATCCCCCTCCATTCAAAAATGCCATTCCATTCAAACATTTCAAACATCCCACATGAAAAGCAAAAATCAGAAAAATACTAAGTCCATGTGGGTTCCAAAAGTCCTAAATCACCCATCTCCTAAGCAAACATCACCATTGCTTCCTACACCACCATCCAATCAAAAGCTTCCATGTTTAACATGGTGTGTGCAACTGTTGGTCATGATTCCTTTCCATACCTCCATCATTCACTCATTATCCTACATATCTTCCCCATCACCTTCCTATGGTCCATACTTTTGCATAAGTCCATTATAATCCACATCATAATCCACTTTCACACCTACATAATCCACATCATAATCCACTTTCAATCCCTCCATAATCCACATCATAATCCACTATCTACTTTATCCATCTCACTTTCATGCAATCACCCTACCAACATCTTGAGCATAATGACTTGACATGGTCCATTTGTGATGACATCCTTCTCTAATGGGACTATAACATTACATGGAACTAGACACTTGAGTCCCCCTTGTCCATATCCACTTATCCCATTCAAAAAGTCAAAAAGTAAAAAAAAAATGAAAAAAGTAAAGAGAAATCCCTTCGTCCAATGGTGAAAACCTGGTAAACAGCGCCTTGGATAAGTACCATGATGAAAACTTGGCAAACAGGCATCATGTGTAGGTTGATCTTCTATGTCACTTACACTTGGGGGCACCTTGTCTCATCCAAACTATCTATCCCATTATATCATTTTCCATTTTATCATGTCCTATACTATCTTATCTTACCATCCTTATCCATTACACCCACCTACATATACCTATCATATTGCATTCATTCATCCTCTCTTCCTCTTTTGATCTTGACAAATATTGGGGGCAACTATTGACAAATGTTTTGGGTATCCCTTGACATACCTCATCCTTTCCAAACAAACCCTATCATCCAAGTCATAAGCTTTGTCATGTCGAATCCTATCATCCTATTGCCTTAAGCATTGTCCTGAAAAATCCTAAGTCTACTACCTAGATTGGGGCATGTTATTCCTATGCAACATAGTCCTTGGAGATCACATCCTTGCTCTCTTACACATACATCCATTCCATTCCATAGCCTATCCTTTTATCCTATCCATTTATCATGATCCTTTCATCCATCCACTATTGTCCATCCTTTTGTCCAATCCCATTCATTCCCTTGCACCTAGACTTGGTTCCCCTTGTCATTGGTATCTAGCATACATGCTACTCAAATTGTAAATCCATTAAAGTTCAAAAATACAAAACACCAAAAAAATAAAAACATGCCAAAAATCTAAAAAAATAAAATATCCAACAAAAAATCAAAGCAATAAGATCAATCATCTATCAAACAATCCATCACATCAAATCCATCAAAACAAGTCCAATCACATCATCAAATCAAGCCAATCTATCAATCATCCAATCTATCAAACAATCAAAAGAAAATCAAATAACATCATTCAATCAATCCCAATCAATCCATAACTTGATCAATCCAATCCATATCACCCCATCAATAAAACAAAAATTAGAACTGCATCTCATCTTTATCTTTAAGTGCCTTGATCTCGTGGATACAAGGTATGTAGGCAATTTGGGATACAAAGGAAGTACCTAGATTCAGGCATAGGCGATAGACCATTTCTATCTTCCATCCTTCTTCTAATCTTCACTAATCATCATCTTCATCCATCTCACATCAAATTCATCTATCTCCCACATCAATTCAGTCAAATCAATCATCACAACAAATCCAATCAATCCTCACTTCATCAATCCACTTCTTCAAATCAAATCATCATCATCTATCCTTCAAATCACTTCTTCCATTTCATCCTTATCAAATCAATTCTAAGCAATGATCCAAATGCAAGCCATCCTTAATCCATACCAAACAAGTCAATCAAACAAGTCAAATTATCCAATTGCAACCCTTGGTTTTGATCCTAATCTTGTTGTAAAACCAAATGAATCAATCAATCATCAATGGGATATATCATTCCCACATCCTTGTGTTGATCTAGGGAATATCGTTCCTTGCAATGACAACACTATCATCAATCAATCACTTAATCATTGGTTTACAGCTTGACAGGGGCAATACCTTGTTATTTTTTGGTATCATTTGTGCATGATTGCTTGTGTGTGTTATCTTTTTATCTTGCATTTGTATCACATCTGTATCCAACCCAGCTAATATTCATATCTTGTATCTAGACAAGGTTGTATTATATTGGGGCACGAGACACATCATCACCTTGGTCCTTATACCTTGGTGCATAATGTCTTGTGCTATATCAATCATCATGGTTGCTCACCTTCATTGTAGCATAATGCATCCATCCCTTCTTCTATCCACTCCCTTATCTTTCTTCCTTAGCCAATCCTTTTCATTTCAAGAGTATACCTGTGTTTGTCCAACCTTCCTATCCTCTCGAGGGGGCATCATCATCCTATCATTTTCCTCTATCCATTTCCTTAGCTTCTTTGAAATGATGTTACTCGACATAAATCTTATCATCTCACAACATCATCTCAAAGAGGGGCAAATATAGACACTAAAAATCATCTAGGTCTTGTTAACACATGACCTTGTAATGTTTTGCCCTAGGTCCTAGGTCATCCCATTCCTAATTCCATCATAATCCTATCCTAATCCATTATCTAATTAATTAAATAAATTTTATTTATTTAATTAATTTCACTTATCCCATGCTAATCCACTTTCCCATTAATTAAATAATGTTTTTTTATTATTTAATTAATTTCCATATCATATCCTAACCACTTATCAATCAATTAAATAAAATCTATTTGTTTAATTAATTTCCCAACTAATTATTCTCACCTCTCATCACAATCCAACACTTCTCCACCTCCCCATTTGTCTCATGTGGGGTAGTACATCTTGCATTTAATACAACTCACATGTGCAAGCTAATTCAAATAAAATATTTGAATTAGATTCCTTTCATTCTCCTTCGCACACTTGTCACATGACTACAATTTCTTGATGTACAAGGAAACCTAATTAATCCTAGCCATCCACATCGTTCATTTAGCCTTTTAATCTCAACCACCCATTTGAACCAAGCCTTTCCTATAAATCAACCCACTCCCAAGCCATTTTTCATGCATCGAGTCTCAAGTATCCTTACTCTGCCAAATTTTCCTTTCAATCTTCTATTCATCATCCTCATCTATCTATCTTGCATCATTCATCCATCATCTTTTCATCTATCCATCTCTATCTTCATGCTATGTTGTTGAATCACGAGTAATCAACATATCAATCTTGTGGGTATAGCTAGAATGTTCATGGGTGAGGCATTCTCAACTCAATCAATGGATTGTGGGTCGGCTTGAAGGTATGATTTGCATTGATTTGTTTACATTTTCTTATGTTTTCCTTCATATTTGATTTCCATGATCTCAATTTCCATGAACCTCTCTTGAAAATATATACAAGTGTATGGATCCATGTTTAATATCTCTTATCAAGGAGGGATGATACTTGAAAGCATCACAATGGTAGGAAGGTAACTATACCCCCATTGGCTTAGAGCTTGCACTTTCATGGAGATTGAAATTTTAGAAGAGATTGTCAATCATCAATTTCCTTATTTTAATTTATGTTGAAAGTTGATCTACAAGTTGTAGAAGGAGATTGTTACTTTAAAACTACATTTAAATGCTGGAAAAAAGTATTGAAGGATGTATTCTATGGAATCATATATTTATAATTTATGAACTACTTCATGCTATTTATTTTTGGAAGAAATGACTAATAATGATTTTAGCTCATGAATGAGTGGTTGGGTAGACTCGTTGTTTGAACCTGTGAATAAGCTCCTAATGTTTTGGAATAAAGAGTTATTAAATAAATAGTTTTTAATTTGCTATGAAAACCTTAAATTTATCATTAAACATTAAACATAAAGTTCCATTACATTTATAATAATGGGAATGTGTAGGAATGAACTATATGATATGTTGTTTCAATAGGAAAAATCATCCCTTATCATCTTGGTTAAAAATTATAGAAATTGCCAATTTTTGCATGATTGTTGTCTATCTCAAAAATCATCCCTAGATATCTCTTGGATGATTTGAAATAAATTAGAGATTATCCATAAATATAAAACCCTAGGACATAAGTTAACATATTTTTGTGCTTTAGTTGATTCATAGTGGCTAGGTGGAGGAAGTTAATGAGTCCCCTTGGGAGTTATATGCCTAAAAAAGGTAGAGACCATTGTTATATGTGTTGGAAACCCTAGATACTAACTATTAGGACTTAGGATGATAAGGCAAAGGATTTAGACACAAATCGAATCCATTAAATTTACCATGAAAAGTAATGAAAAAAAAACCTTTTCCTCTTACGGGTCTTAAGAGACTCTCTTGGTCCAATATAGCCTAGAAGGATCGAGAGACCTAGGGAATGAAACAAGTCCTCCACTGGCATTCACCCAACCACCCTGATGTGGTGCTATCAGTTCAATTCCATGATGTGTAGAAGAAAAAATAAGGCTATTGGCACCTTTACACTACTCTCAAATTGTGAGGCCCACCCTTGTGTGACTAGATTAGTTGCACTTTTAGACCATGTCATTTTGCTTCACCAAGCTAAGGGTTCTATTTATGGGAGTGTGACCCTATCTTCAAGTCTATGTAGTGTTGTGTGGATCTTTTGTATAAGGTGGATTGTGTTAGTTTGGGTATGTGTAGGTGATGTAGGCCCTAGCTAGGGTTGTTGGAATGTCACCTGTTGTGCTTGAACTGGAACCTTTAGTGTCGTAGTGCTAGGCTACCATGTGTTGTACTTCTTGCTTTGTTTATGAGACTTATTGTTTAGTTTATCTTTTTCATGTACACATTTTTGGGTTTGTTGGCCCCGTGGATTCAAACATTCATGGACTTACTTTGTACCTTGATTTGATTTATGGATTATGTTGTGATGAGCTTATAGCTTGCATGTTAAATTCTATTTGATGCTATGATGTTAAGGCGATATTATTTTGATGCAATTAAAATGTTAATTGATGAGTACATTAATGAGATATGATGCAGTATATAATCCTGATTTGATTATGTGAAATGTGAGTGATTTGAGAATTATGCAAATGTTAGCATGTGTTATAATTGAGGATATATATGATTATGTGACTTTGTGTGTGTGTGTGCAATTCATTTCTCTTCGGCTATGATAAACATGTGCTATTGATTCATTTGTGGAAGTGTGCAGGTATATTTCCATGTCCCATGATAAATCGGAGGTCATTCCAGTAACCCTATGTGATATCCATGTTTAAGCCAACCTAGTCCCAAGAGGGACCAAGGTCATTTGTGTTGGAGCATGATGATTTGTAATGTCTGATTTGATGCTTATTTTGATTAGGGTTCACCCTTTTTAATTGATTTATTGATGTGTTGTAAGTTGTAATATTTGAGTTGCACTATTTTGGTGCTATTTATTTATTGCGCATTTTTATGTGAATTTATGGACCCCTTGGTGTTTATTTTGGTCAAATAATGACCCTAGGTCATACCCCTATGGTCTAGGACCAATTTGAACATGTGAAACCTTCATTTAACATTATTTTTGTCACCTTAACTTGATCTTGAACTTAAGTGACGAAATTTGAAGTTGGATAAAGTGGTGGACAAGTCAAGATTCCACCATGACCAACTCCACTACCCTAGGATAAGGTCTTCCTTATCTTGAAGGCTTGGGAAGCTTCCAAGGCCTTCAAGTGTGAGAGACCTCATTCCTATGCTCTCACACATGTGTGAGAGCATCTATGGGGGAATGGGTTTGCCTTGTTGGATAGGAGGATGACATGTGTCTTCTCCTTATCCTTATGGAGTCTTCCATGTGGGATTCCCCTCTTCACTATGCTCTCACACATGTGTGAGAGCATTTGTGGGAGTGAGTGAGGCTTTGTGGGATCGGAGTGTGACATGTGTCACCTCATCCCTTATAGTTTTTGTGAGTGGGTTGTGAGGAGGAAGGAGAAGGTAACATGTATCACCATTTCATTCCTCAAGGCTCTTTAGTTTAGCCCATTAACTCCATCTTTGAGAGATGGAGGGGGTTCTTCATTTTTGCTTTTGATTTTTGAATATTGATTTGGGGGAGATAGCTATATTTGGAGGATTTTGATGCAAGGAGATTGGAAGGAGATTTGGGAGCTCTTCACCAACCTCTTGCCAAATTTAGGCTTATGAGGTAAACACCCAAGGCTATATGCCTTCCTTATGTTTTTTTTTTAACTTTCATTGTATGTGAAGATTGCTTTGTGTATTTTTGAGTTTTGGTGTATGTGTTGTGTGGGTTTTCATTTTGGGTGTTTGATGATGCTTTCCATTAAGAAGAGCTCATATTTTTTTGGGGTGGGAGAGGAGTGAACCTCCTTGGGAGTAACCTCACTATATTTGGAGGTACAGATGGCCATGGGAGTGCATTGTGAAGTATTTGAGATTTTGGTGAAGGCAAGAGTGCCTTGGGATTTTTGTGACATTTGAGATATTTGGTGAAGGCAAGAATGCCTTGAGATTTTTGACATTTCAAGATATTAAGGCAAGAGGCCTTGTGATTTTGAGTATTATTGTGTTTTGGTGATTTGGGTTCCCCCCTTGAGTTGAGAGTAGTCCACTATCCTACCCCCCAAAATCCAAGTAAATAGAAATTAGTTATGTGAAATCCTTGGGAGGGTGTGTTTATGTTTTGTGTGATTGTTTTTGGTGTTGAATCCTTGTTGTGGTGTGAACCTGGTTATGTGGGTGACCTCCAAGCTTGGGGTGACTTGTTTCAAGTCTATGGATAAGAGGTGAGCTCTCATGGGAATTTGGAAATCTTCTTGTGAGTTTTGTAGGTTTTTGGTGGTCTTGGAGTGTTGGAAACTTTGGAGGAGTTGATGGTTTTGAGTTGTTTAATGTATGACCTTTGTGGCCTTGTAAAAGCTTTGTGAATTTTGAGATCCCTCTCTTGTGTATCTCTTGTGAACAAAAGAAAAATATGTATTTCATTTTAATGAAATATTGGTTGTTATGTATTCTTATAATGGTTTTGGAAAGTACATTTGTGTATGATTAAAAGAACTATCTCCTTATCTCTCTCCCTATCTCTAAATCTGTCATTCATATGAACATATTTACTGGATAGAAAGGAAAAAAAAAAGAATACATTATGACTATTATTTGGGTGCTTTGTAAAAAAAAAGAATAAGAAATTTATGGTATTATGTAGTGATAAAGAAAAGAAAGTATATGTTTATTTCAGCTTACTTTATAGGAAAAATAAATATGCAGTTAAGTCATTCGATGTTTATATATATATATATATATATATATATATCTTCCTTATAATAAATATTGTGTTACTGTTTTGTCTTCTTTTTATTAAAAAAAATATACTGTGATAGAAAGGAATATTCTGGGAGATTTATATATATATATTATATATAATGTATGCGTCATCATTTAAATAAATAAAAAGAAATTAAAGAAAGTGCATTGGAACCCGTTTAGGTTTTTAAGTTGGTAAGAAAAAAAATTGAAGACAAATTTCTGTGTGGCTGAACCATGGCCGCTGCTGGTGAGGGGAGTTTGGAGGGGGGTAGCCACCCCTTCCTCTGTTGCCAGTTAGGAGTGGCGCTACCGTTGCCAAGAGTCCCTCCTCCCTATTTTGGCAGCGCTGGTGGCCATGTTCAACGCCGCTCCTCCACTTTTTGTGTTGCCTGTGTAAACAACAAAAGAAACTCTCCTCTGTGTTTTATCTGACCCTACACAATTATTTATATATATATTCTGCTGATATTTTTATTCTGTGCTTTTTTGTTTTCTTTTAAAAAAAAGAAAGAGAAATATATACATGCATTTTTTAAGCATATTCTCTGTATTTTAAAACCACAATAGCATATATATATAGAGTTGTGAAATAAAATCTAAACCTGTACAAATTTTAAAAAAAAATAGCTGAGAGCCCAACAAGACCAGAAAACCTTCATGGAGAAAAAACTTGAAACCCTACATAATGAGAGAGAGTTGAAAACAAAAGAAAAGAAATAGGGTTTGGAACAAAGAAAAAAATAGTGTTAGAGAAATAAATAAAATAATCTATAGGAGACAAATACAAAATAGAGAAAAAAATAAAATAAAGCAAAAATAAACTATTCTCATTGATGCACGTACCTTCCTTTTCTCTTCTCCCCCTTCTTCCTCATTGAAATCTAGAAAAAGCAAATGAGATGAGCTAGAATGCTTTGTGAGCTTTTTAAGCCTTTTATTGCTGTAAAAAAAAGAGTTAATTAGGGTGGGTGTAGCCCTAAGTAGAATTAGTGCATTTTGTTTTATATATTTTTTCTAAACCTAGCTTATTTATTTAGCCCACTTAGTGGGTGGGAGGTATTATTAATTTTTAATGGGGTTTGGGGGCGAGGATTTAATGTTTATTGAATTTAATTTTATTTAAACCCTTCCAACCCAATTATCTAGAGCATGACTTAAATGTATTTTCTTTTAATTAATTGTTTTCTTTAATTAATGTGATTATATTATTACCTTGGTAAATGAGGAAATGTTGGAGTATTTTTAATTTAATAAGTGTGTTTAATTTTTGAGTAAAATTTTAAAAGGCTTTTAGTGAGGAATATTAATTTAATTTTTGGGTAAGTTTAAAAGGGCTTTTAAGGAAGATTTTTATTTTATTTTAATTTAATTTTCCCCTACTTAGTGAGGGACGTTATGCTGCCGAAATACCTAGAGATTTAATCCCCTATCTCCATTATGCTGCTGAAATTTTCCTAGTCCTTAGGGGAATATCCTTACCTCTTTTTAATTCGACTATTTACCTCTTTTTCGCAATGAATGTGATTTCTTGTTTTAATGGAACATTGAATTATGGTTTAATTTTAGTGGTTCAATTTTAGTTGATAGTTGATCTAGGGTTAGATTTTGATTCATGTCGAAATCATTCTTCTTCGCTTAGTAAACCCTAGGGTTGCATTCCAAAATAGGAACCAACCCTCCTGGCATCACTCCTGCAATGCATACCCCCTTAGTGGCTTTCATCACATAGGGATTGCGAAATGAGTTTGCATTATCCCAATTGAGATTTACTTCCTTGCCTTTGGGTGACATGCCTCTCGTAGGTTGTTGACATAACCTATGTTACGTGCGTGTGTCATTAAGCACGCTTGATGCGTGCATGTGTCATCGAGCATGCTTGATGCGTGTGAGGGGGTTTTTAGAGTCAGGTGGAAATTTTTTTGGTAATTCGTGTCATGACCACATGACAAATGTGGATATGACACATGTGTTGTGTGTCATAACCACATGGCAAGTGTGGGCATGACACAAATGAGGCATTTTGCAAGAATGCATTCATTGTCGATAAAATCAAATAGTCTGGAGTTGACAAAAACTAAGATAGGCTATTGTAGATAGACCTAAAATCCTCATATACATGCAACTAAAACATTCCTATGTGCCATGGATTCCAAGAATCATTGTGTTAAAGTTTGACATATTTTTACTCTCAAGGCTCTTAAGAAATTCTCTATCCAATGTAGCCACAAGGATCAGGAGACTTGGGGAACAAAATGAGGACTCCACTAGCATTAACCCACCCACCCTAATGTTTTGGCACTATTGGTTCAATCCCACGAGGTGAAGAATAAAAAATATGGCTATTGGAAACTTAACACTACTCTCAAATGAGACATTTTGTAAGAATGCATTCATTGTTGGCACAATCAAATGGTCTAGAGTTGATAGAAATTGAGATAAACTATAATATAAGGACTCAACATCCACTTGTAGGTGCAAACAAAACATTTCTAGGTGCCATGAATTTCAAGAATCACTATGTCAAAGTTTGACAACTTTTTGCTCTTGTAGCTCTTACGGGACTCTCTCGATCTAATGTAGCCCAGAAGGATTGAGAGACCTAGGGAATGAAATGAGGCCTCCAATAGAAATCACTTACTAAACCTGATGTGTTTGTGTTGTCAGTTAGGTCCCATGAGGTGTGAAAGAAAAAATATGGCTATTGGTACTTTACATTGCTCTCAAATGAGGTATTTCACAAGAATGCATTCATTTTCGACATGGTCAAATGGTCTGGAGTTGATAGAAACTAAGATAGTCTATTGTAGACAAACTTGACATCCACTTGTATGTGTAAATAAAACATTCCTAGGTACCATATATTATGAGAATCATTGTGTCGAAGTTTGACAATATTTTACTCTTAGGGCTCTTAAGAGACTCTCTCGGTCCAATATAGACCGAAAGGATCAGGAGACCTAGGGAATGAAATGAGGCCTCCAATATCATTTACCCACTTAACTTGATGTGTTAGTTTTTTTGGTTCATCCCCTTGAGGTGCAGAAGAAAAATATGGATATTGACAACTTTACACTACTCTCAAATGAGGTATTTTGTAAGAATGCATTCATTGTCAGCACGGTCAAATGGTCTAGAGATGATAGAAACTAAGATAGGCTATTTTAGATGGACCTAACATCCTCTTATAGGTGTAAATAAATCATTCCTAAGTGCTATGGATTCTAAGAATAGTTGTGTCAAAGTTCAACAACTTTTTGCCCTTATGGCTCTTAAGAGACTCTCTAAATCCAATGTAGCCCAAAAAGATCAGGAGATCTAGGGAATTAAATAAGGCCTCCACTATAATTCACCCACCCACTCTAATGTGTTGGCACTATTGGTTCAATCCCACAAGGTGCGGAAGAAAAAATATGGCTATTGACAACTTTACACTACTCTCAAATGAGGCATTTTGCAAGAGTTCATTCATTGTCAACATGATCAAATAGTTTGGAGTTGATAGAAACTAAGATAGGATAGTGTAGATGGCCTACCATCCTTCTTTAGGTGTAAACAAAACATTCCTAGGTGCCACAAATTCTAAGAATCAATGCGTCAAAGTTTCACAACTTTTGGCTCTTAGGGCTCTTAAGAGACTCTGTTAGTCTAATGTAGCTTGGAAGGATTAGGGGACGTAGGAAATGAAATGAGGCCTCCACTAGAATTAACCCACCTACCCCAACATATTAGAACTATTGGTTCAGTCCCATAAGGTGTGGAAGAAAAAATATGGCTATTAGCAACTTTACACTACTCTCAAATGAGGCATTTTGCAAGAATGCATTCATTGTTAGCACGGTCAGATGGTCTAGAGTTGACATAAATTGAGATAGGCTATTATATATGGACCCAACACCCTCTTGTAGGTGCAAATGAAACATTCTTAGGTGCCACAAATTTTGAAAATTGTTGCGTCAAAGTTTGACAGATTTTTCCCTTAGGGCTCTTAAGAGACTCCCTGGTCCACTGTAGCCTGGAAGGATCAAGAGACTTGGAGAATGAAATAAGGCCTTTACTAGAATTCACCTACCCATCCCAACGTGTTGGTGCTATTAGTTTAGTCCCACGAGGTGTAGAAGAAAAAATATGGCTATTGGCACCTTTATGCTACTCTTAAATGAGGCATTTTGTAAGAATGCATTCATTGTTAGAACAGTCAAATGGTTTGGAGTTGACAAAAAATAAGATAGGATATTATAGATAGATCTAACATCCTCCTATACATGCAAACACAACATTCCTAGGTGCCACGAATTCTGAGAACCGTTGTGTCAAATTTTGACAACTTTTTGCTCTTAGTGATTTTAAAGACTCTCTCAATCCAATGTAGCTCGAAAGGATTATGAGGCTTCGGGGACAAAACAAGGACTCCACTAGCATTCACTTTCCCCTCATTCTTCTAATTAAATAAATTTTATTTATTTAATTACCTAGCAATTTTCTTCTAATTTCTTCTATGATTAAATAATTAATTAATTATTTAATTATTCACTATTTCAATGCCCACTTCACCCTTTTAATTTAAATAAATACACATTTATTTAAATTATAGGTCTTGCCCTAATTAAATAGGTTCTACCTATTTAAATAAATCACACTACATTATCCCTCTTCTCAAATAAATTAAATAAATGTACATAATTTATTTAATTTAAAAATCATAATACACCTCACCATTTCCTCAAATAAAAAATTATCCTTTGTACTCATGTGGCTGGAAACCTTAATCAATCTCCACTCTTCATCATATCAAAAGTCAAACTCTCAATCTCAGCCCTCCATTCAAATCCTTTCTTCTATAAAAGCACTCTCCCAGCCTCATTTCTTCATTACATGCTTGCATTATTTGAGCATCCTCTCTCTGATTTTTCCATAGCCATACTCTTGAGCCTCTCATTGTGTTTGTAGGTCTGTAAATCTAAGAGCAAAGTGTTGTAAAATTTGGGAGAAACAATGGAGAATCTACACTAGTAGTCTAGGGTTTCATATTTTATGCTTGCATTTACTTAATCTTAGGTTATTTAGTACTCCATTGGGTTGTTAGGGTTTGTATGGTACTATTTGCAAGTCTTAGAATGTTTTTCCCTGACATCAGAACCAATTGTTGTACCTACACATGCATGGATAAACATGGTCAATGATGATAGAACAAGGTGTTGAAATTGAAACTAGATGAGTACATGGATATTTTATCTAATTTATGAGCCTCATATGTTGCTGCTACACCATTTTGGAGGTCCTAGTTAGTTGGATTAGCAAGAGGGAACCATGGAAAGGCCTTAAAAATGTTTGAGTGATGGAAGAAATGGAAGATATGACGTAGACTAATGTCTATACTAGTGACTCCTAACTCAAGATCAACCTTGTTACAACATCATATTGTTGTTAACTCTTATAGCTCTTAAGAGATTGTCTTGATCCAATATAGCTCAAAAGGATTGAGTTTCTTGGCTACTGAAAAGACACCTTCACTAGAATTCACCTATCCACCTAGGGGCGGGTGCAAAAAGTTGGGGGGCCAAAAAGTGGCCAACTTTTTTATTAAAAAAAATTAAGCCATAATGTGCACGCGTTATAGCACGAGCACATTATGCTCTACTATTAAAAAAACTGTTGTTAAAGCTTATCATTCACACAAATGCAGATGTTTATATTATAGAAGACTGAATTATATTAGAATATTAGAGATCCCTTAGAAAAATGTAAAAACAAAACTACTTTTCCTTATGCTAGGTTGTTAAATCCATCATTTTTGACACTCTTCTCTTAACAAAATAAGAGGAATAATCATAGAAGGTAGAGAATTTGATCTTGCTAGTTTGCATATTGGTCGATTTACATTTCGTGACTTCATTTTCATTGAATAAAAAGGTTTATCTGATTTGAAATAAGGGACATAATTCATTTTCATATGCTTTTCTAGATGAGAGGGTCCATAATGTCCAGGGTTCTAAGAATGGCCTACAACAGAAATAAGTTTTTGTTATACTAATCCTCCTGGTAAAGCTACAATTCAAATGCCTTCTTTGAAAGTTGAAATAAATTAAATTAGACTTACAATTTTGATTTTCTTCCATTGCTTCAACATCATTGTTGTTTTCCCCATTAGAAACCAATTCATTCAGCAAATTGGTGCCCATTGGTTGACTTGAACTGCATACTATGTTAGAAAAAGGGCATCTTTTATTTGTATAAATGTTGGTATTCATAAGCTAAAGAGCATTGATATTTTTCACACACCTTGTTCTTTGAAATATCTAAACCTTAAAGTATGACTTGGATATGTACTTGAACACAGCAAAATCTCCAATCTCCAACCATGATGATTCACAAAATTTTCCCAACCCTGCCTAAATTTCAATTTATTTATGGTACCCCCTAATTGTACATCCCACTCCTGTCCAGCTGGGTCTTTCAACACCATATATTTGTATGTGTCATTTATAAATTGTGAAACAAATGCAGGAGGAATGTGCTATGGTAAACATGTTATACAATGAGATTTTACAAGTTCTTAGCAGTGTACATGAAATAAAAGAATGAAAAATATTGTATAGAGTTACCAGTTTTTGTGTAAAGTCTCCAAGCATAACTTTAATGGAGGCACACCCATTAAAGCGCTCTTTATCATGGTATTTGCCATGTTTTTTAAAATATTTGTGACTGCATGCTCTGCATGGTATAAAAATCTCCCTCGTCTCTTCATCCTCCATGGCAAACACAAATGCAAAAGCCCATGTCAAAATAACCCAAACAAAAAGAACTATATAATCCTGAATTATCTACAAGCACAAATATACCTACAAATACAATAAACAAAATTGGTAAAGAGCTAATTTTACACAATATTAGTACACAGGAAAAAAATGAGCCATGGTGTGAGTGATTGATGGTACTTGGTATTTTCTTAGTTGGTAGCACTTAAATTGAGGAGATACAAAATTAAGTATGATTACATGGATCTGAAGAAAAGATGGCAGCCTGCAATCATTTTTTTTTAAATAATCATGGTGATTTTCCTCTATGGTACATTCCTTTATATATTTGATCATATGCCCTTTAAATGACACTATACCTTAAACCCTAATCCCTTATCCCTAAACCCTAAAGCCTCAACCCTCAACCCTTAACCCTTAAATCCTAAAACCTATCCCTAAACCCTCAACCCTAGACACTATACCTTCAACCCTAATCCCTCAACCCTAAGCCCTAATCCCTCAACCCATAAATCCTTAATGCCTCAACCCTTAAACCCTCAACTCTTACACCCTAAACCCTTGACCCTTAAACCCTTAACCCTTATCCACCCCTCTCCTCCCCTATCTACCTCACCCCCATCTCTACCCTATCTCTCTCACCCCTCTCTCCCTAGGTTATGGGTCTCTCACATGTATATCTCTCACAGTTCTCTAGATATTTCCCTTCCTCTCCACCTCTCTCCCTCCTCCCTACCCATCTTTCCCTCAAGTTGTCAACTTCACTCTCTCATTTTATTATATCTCTTCCCTCACCTCTCTATCTCTCACTTGTGTCTCCCCCTCACCTCTCTACCTCTCCCATCTCTACGTCTCTCAGGCACTCCTTGTCTAGCTCTCCATCTGTCCTTATCCATCTAGGTCTATCACTTAACCCTAAACCCTAAACCTTATCCTAAAGCCTCAACCCTCAACCCTCAACCCTTAAATCCTAAACCCTATCCCTAAACCCTCAACCCTCAACACTATAATCCCTTAAACCTAAACCCTAATCCCCCAACCCTCAACCCTAATTCCTTATCCCTAAACCCTAAATGCTATCCCTAAAGCCTCAACCCTTAACTCTTAAACCTTAAATCCTAAACCCTATCCCTAAACCCTCAACACTATACCTTAAACCCTAACCCTCAACCCTAAACCATAATCCCTCAACCCTAAACCCTAAATGATATCCCTAAATCCTTAACCCTTAAACCTTAAATCTTAAACCTTATCCCTAAACCCTCAACCCTCAACACTATACCTTAAACCCTAATCCCTCAACCCTAAACTCTAATCCCTCAACCCTCAAGCCTAATCCCTTATCCCTAAAGCCTAAATGCTATCCCTAAAGCCTCAACCCTCAACAATTAAACCTTAAATTCTAAACCCTGTCCATAAACACTTAACCCTAAAAACTATACCTTAAACCCTAATCCCTCAACCCTAAAAACTATACCTTAAACCCTAATCCCTCAACCCTAAACCCTAATCCCTCAACCCTAAACCATAATCCCTTATCCCTAAACCCTAAACCCTTTCCCTAAAGCCTCAACCCTTAAACCTTAAATCCTAAACCCTATCCCTAAACCCTCAACCCTACACACTATACCTTAAACCCTAATCCCTCAACCCTAAACGTTAATCCATCAACCCTAAACCCTAATCCCTTATCCCTAAACCCTAAATGCTATCCTTAAAGCCTCAACCCTCAACCCTTAATCTTTAAATCATAAACCTTATCCCTAAACCTTCAACCCTCAATACTATACCTTAAACCCTAATCCCTAAACCCTAAACCCTAATCCCTCAACTCTAATCCTTGATCCCTTATCCCTCAACCCTAAACGCTATCCTTAAAGCCTCAACCCTCAACCCTTAAACCTTAAACCCTAAACCCTATCCCTAGACCCTCAACCCTCAACAGTATACCTTAAACCCTAATCCCTCAACCCTAAACCCTAATCCCTTATCCCTAAACCCTAAATTCTATCCCTAAAGCCTTAACCCTCAATCCTTAAAGCTTAAATCCTAAACCCTGTCCCTAAACCCTAAACCCTAAACACTATACCTTAAACCCTAATCCCTCTACCATAAACCCTAATCCCTCAACCCTAAACCCTAATCCCTTATCCCTAAACCCTAAACCCTATCCCTAAAGCCTCAACCCTTAAACCTTAAATCCTAAACCCTATCCCTAAACCCTCAACCCTACACACTATACCTTAAACCCTCAACCCTACACACTATACCTTAAACCCTAATCCCTCAACCCTAAACGCTAATCCCTCAACCCTAAACCCTAATCCCTTATCTCTAAACCTAAATGATATCCCTAAAGCCTCAACCCTTTAACCTTAAATCCTAAAACCTCAACCCTAAACACTATACCTTAAACCCTAATCCCTCAACCCTAAACCCTAATCCCTATCCCTAAAGCCTCAACCCTTAAACCTTAAATCCTAAAATGTATCCCTAAACCCTCAACCCTAAACACTATACCTTGTTTGGAATTAAGGTGTCTCAACCTTGGTATTTCCTTGCATTAAATATGATTGTATTTATTAATTCATTGCCTATGTTGTAAATAATTGTAAATTCCATATTGTCATGTTGTGGGATGTGGCACGGTGATGTGTCATCCTACACAGAAGATGACAACTTGTAATTTTCTCCTCACATGAGAAGATAGGAATCCCACTTAATGGTAGGAGAATTTTTCCATGTGTCGGCATCTTGGATGTTGTGTAAGGGAATGTTGACCGAAATGGTTATGACAGATTCCTATGACGAAGTTATGACATGTAAGAGTCAAAAATAGAAGGTTGTAAGACAAGTGAAGACGTGTGTCATTAAGCATCTTTGAAAAAGGTATATTTGGGTGCCCCAAGGTGGACTATGACATATTTTAAGAGAATATACTATTTATAGCCTATGTATGACATATTCTCTTACAGCTATAAGTTGTAACTGCTATGACAGATTCTATGACGGTCGTAAGAGTCGTAAGAGCATCTGTCATACCCCATTTTGGAAATAGGTGACCCCTTTGGGGTGGGAGTTGTGGACAAGTGTTAGGCACATTCTACAATGTTGACCAAGTGTCCTTAGGCATGGGTTTTGGTCCATGAGGCCAAGTTGGACGCCCATCTCAAGAAAGGTCCAATATTGCCTTGTATTTTCTATATAAATAGGTGCATGGAGGAGGAAATGTATTACAGGTTTTACAAGTACTTTTATGCTACCGGATTGACTCCAGACACGAGTGTTGAAGACCATTGAAGCTTGCATTGCAAGTGTATTGTAAACAAGATTTCAGATTTGTTAATACATTGTGCAAGTTTCTGAGTGTGGGGTTTTTCACCCAATAAGGGTTTTCCCCATCGTAAATCTTTGTCTCTCTTCTTTTGTCTTCTTTCTAGTTCATGTGTATTTCTGCAATATCTCATTTATGTGTTTCATATTTCTGTAGTTGTAAGGATAAACTTGAATTTGCATAGCCCTCTCCTCATTAGATTAGTGTAGGAAGCGATTTCCGCACACCTAGCTTCCTTTCAGTTGGTATCAGAGCTTGATCGCCTTTGGTCCTAGTTGTTGGGTAGGGGTTTTTTTTAGCTGATCTTAAGTTGAGTGGGAGTCTATGTAGAGTATTCTAAATCCTATTGCAGTAGAGAGATGGCAAGCACATCCAGAAGGATAGAGGTGGAGAAGTTCAATGGCACTAATTTGGAGCTGTGGAAGCTCAAGATGGAAGACATGCTTGTAGATTGAGACCTCTGGGAAACTATCAGTGGTACTAAACCAACTGCAATGTTACAAGCTAATTGGGATCTAAAGGATCAGAAGGCTAAGGGTTTAATAAGACTTAGTCATGCTTATTTTATTCTATTAAATATCCATGAGGAGACTATTGCAAACCTGCTTTGGAAGAAGTTGGGAGATGTGTATCAAGCCAAATCCCTAGTCAATAAACTTTTTCTGAGAAAGAAGTTGTATTCTCTTCAAATGGAGGATGGAGGATCCGTTGCCAAGCATATGAATGCTTTCAACATGTTGGTTTCTCAATTAACATCCATTGGTGTGAAGATGAAGAAGGAGGATCGATGTATGACCCTTCTTTGTTCTTTGTCAGACTCGTGGGATCACCTTGTTATGGCTATTGGAAACACCACATCCACATTCAAAATGGATGAAGTGGTTTCTTCGCTATTGTCTGAAGAGATGTGGAGAAAGTCTTCTAAGGCAGCCAAAGAGGCTCTTTCCATCCGTGGAAGACCCAAGGAGAAAGGGAAAAAGAAGGACAAGAAAGATGAGAAGGGTAGATCCAAATCCTATGGGAGATCCAAATCTCCTAGAAAGTCCAAGGCTCTTTGTTGGAACTGTGGGAAAACTGAGCATTTTTGAAAGGAATGCAAAGAGGAGAAGAAGAAGAAGAAAGCTCCTGATTTAGATTCTGACAAGTCACAAGAAGATGGTGATGCTTTCATTGTAGCCCTGACAACCCATGTATCTGATGATCTGTGGCTGATTGACTCTGGTGCATCATTCCACATGACCTCGTATCGAGACTCATTTACCAAGTATGAGGAGTTCGATGGTGGAAAGGTGTATCTGGGTGATGACTCTCATCTGAAGATTGTTGGTCATGGAAGATTCTCTATCTGATTCCCTAATGGATGAGTGAAGGGGATCTTTGGGATTATGCACATCCCAGGATTAGTACGGAACTTACTTTCTGTAAGTATGTTGAATGATGCTGGTGTGTAGGTTGTCTTTTCGAAAGAAGGATGCAAGATGACTAGAGGAGCTATGGTGCTTGCTAAGGGTACTAGAAGAGGTACTCTGTTTCAGCTAGAGTCATGCATTCCACAATGCAATAGTTCTTCTGACTCAAGGAAGAGGGCATCAGTCACTTCATCCCCACCATAATTCTGATGGTTGTAATCATGCATTGGAAGTTAAACTTCTTGTTGAAAAGACAATGTTATGGCATAAGAGATTTGGCCACATTGGTGAGAAGGGTCTGTGTACCCTAAAAAATAAGAACCTCATTGAGGGGTTAGATGATTGTAATCTTGAGTTCAACTTTTGCGAATATTGCATATATGTAAAATAAAACAATGTTTAGTTTTACTTGAGTTCTCATAAGTCTTTTGGTGTGTTGGACTTTATTCATTCTGATGTGTTTGATCATGTTAATGTTCCTTCATTATCAAAATCTATATATTTTGTATCTTTTATAGATGATTACAGTAGAAGGACATGGATTTATTTTCTCAGAAGCAAATCTAAAGTCTAGCAAGTTTAAGGAGTTTAAAGCCTTTACTAAAAATTAGACTAGTAAAAAGATTAAATGTTTGAGAACTGACATTGGTGGTGAGTTCTGTTCTACAGAATTTGATAAATATTGCAAGGAACTTGGGATTGAAAGACAAAAGACAACTCCATACACCCCGCAGCGAAATGGAGTTGCAGAGAGGATGAACAGGACACTGATGGAGAAGGCTAGAAGTAGGCTTAGTGAAGCAGGCCTAGAACAAAAGTTTTGGGCTAAAGCTATTGCAACTGCTTGCTATCTGGTAAACAGATCTCCTACATCAGCTCTTGTTGGAAAGACACCCATGGAGGTGTGGTTTGGTAGAAATCCTTCAATAAGGTATCTTCGTGTTTTTGGTTGTGAGGCATATGCACATGTGCCTAGGGAGAAGTGGTCAAAGTTGGAGAATAAGGCTGTTAAGTGTATCTTTATTGGCTATGGTGTCGGTGTGAAAGGATACAAGCTTTGGGATCTTGTGGCTAAAAAATTGTTGTATAGCAAAAGTGTCATCTTCAGAGAGCTTACACCTTGGACACTATTTTATAACCAGAAGAAAAAGAAAAGAAAGAGGATGTTGTTTAGTTTCCTGCTACCCCTGAGAAGATTGAACAGAAAGACAATGTTGGACCTTATGATGAGGAGAGCTTTGGCAGCTTTGAAAGCTCATATGAAGAAGCTAAACCTCAACCTTAGCCATTGAGGAGGTCTACACGGATAAGAAAGCAACCTGAAAGGTTTGGTTTTACATTGCTTGATTCTAGTTGTGCTTATGCTTTGCTCACTAATAGTGATGAACCTAGAATTGTGTCAGAGGCTTTGGCTATGAAAGATGCAGGTTCCTGGAAGGAGGCCATGGAGGATGAAATGGCTTCTTTGGAAAATAATCAAACATGGGACTTGGTGCCTTTGCCTTCTGGATGGAAACCTGTTGGATGCAAATGGGTGCTCAAGAAGAAAATTGGTGCAGATGGCAGTGTTGAGAAGTATAAGGCCAGATTGGTTGTGAAGGGGTATTGACAAGTGGAGGGTATAGATTATGGTGAGATCTTCTCTTCCATTGCAAAGCTGACATCCATTTGATTCTTGTTGTCCCTCGCAGTAGCTTATGGCTTAGAGGTAGAACAGATGGATGTGAAGACATCTTTCCTTCATGGTGATTTGGAGGAAGAAATCTACATGTCACAACTAGAGCATTACATGGTGAAAGGTAAAAAAAAATTGTTTTACAAATTAAAGAAGTCTTTGTATGGTTTGAAGTAGTCTCCTAGGAGGTGGTACTTGAAGTTTGATGGTGATCATATTCTCATTGTTGCATTGTATGTTGATGATATGTTGCTCATTGGGAAGGGTAAGAATATGAGTTTTGATTTCAAATCTTAGTTGCCAGCACAGTTTGAAATGAAAGATTTAGGGACAGCCAGCTACATTCTAGGAATGGAAATCAGAAGAGACATAGTGTTACATCCCTAATTTCTGACTTGCTATACTTTTACTTTTTACTTGGGCATAAGTAAATTTGTTGTGATGTTATAGACTTATGACAGGATATGATGTGGAATTATATTGAATATCATTTATGAAATCATGGAAATGATTATGTTATGGTCGATTTAATAATTGCATTATGAGATTTGATTTACTAGTTGAATTTATTGAATAATGATGCACTGATTACTTATTGTTTGATGACAAGTGAAATAGGATTACAAGTTATCGACTCTCAGAGAAGAGAGAGAGTATCTTTCGAGAAGAGAGATATAGACCTTGGAATACGAGTGGTCTATTTGCCAAACGAGTTTAGTGTTAAACGATAATGTGAACCAATGAGTCGTATGAGGTAAGTCTTGTCTTGCTAAGTTACTTTCGAATCTAATCGACAGGTAGTCGATATCTTGATTATCATCTAGTCAAGTCGATGGTGAGTCGACATAGTCATTTGTAAAGTAAACAACGTCATAGACGTAAAATGGTTGTGTTATTCTTCTTGTGTCACTTGAGGTTTTACTGCCACTTCTTAAACGTCAAGACGTTCTCATCAAGTTAGGTGATGCAAATATTGTCGACGGATTGTGATGGGGAGGTAAACTCGACCCATTCACATCATCCGAAATTCTTAGTGATCAAAATGGGACAAATAGAGGAGTTTTTAACAACTTCGGGTAGAGGTTTTTCACAGCTATGTGATAACTAAACGAAATCTAAAATCTTGTTTTGCGTTACGCCTAATCCGTCGTGATTGTCGTAAAAATGCCTTGGACATATGTTGTGAACTCTTTCCTTTTTGGAAATCGACGGATGTCAAATTTGAAGCCAAGGTGAGCTATAACCTGCTTTAGTCATTATTTGGAGGAATATGCCAAAATCACATTAGTTATATTTTGGTAAACGTGAGGTATTTCCTTATTCCTGAAAGATGTCGATATTCTTGTCAAAGCTTGAGTAGGGACACGTTCAAGTTCTGTTTGTTTTTTATGTCTTCCATTTCGAATGAGTCTTCTTCCTTCTAGCTTAAGACTTTGAGTTATCATTAATCTAACCTATATTTTCTTCATTAAGTCGACCTTTATGCATTCTCTTTTCCGACCTTGGAGACACTCTATGCATTTATTATTCACCACCTTGTATGAGCATTCAGTTATTAGTGCAAACTTAGATGTTTAAAAGCCATGATGCTCGAGCAAGTGGACGAGGTTGTTGTGTCATAGCTGCCACGTCGCCATAAAGGAGCCTCCATCATGTTTAGTGGTCACTGTTGGATAGGGAATCGAGAGCATGCAGATAAACTGATTCCTTTTGTTTAGGCATGAGGGCAGAGGTAAAGACCATTATGCTCCTTCGTCATGGGCAGTCTTGGGGGATTACTTTTCTGTTGATAAGAAATTGAAACTGGGGAGGAGAAAGGGGAAAATGGGGTTAAACTTTGAGGAGAAACAAGGAAGGACGCTGCTAATAGAACAGTGAGGTCGTGCTTACTGGAGCAAAGTTCTTAGAACAATGACAGGTTCCCATCTTTCCTCTTTATGCAGATTTTATTCACTATTTGTGACTTATCTTCTGGCAGTGTATGTGTTGTTTCTTATAGCGTAGAGGATAATGATAACAATGTTATTTTACTGTATAGCTGAGTGAAGTTTGTCTTCTATTGAAACGTTAGTTTCTTACTAAAGAGCCTCTCTGTCCTACGCCTCTATGTAGGAGTCTAAACCTTAGTATTAATTCATGGTTTTGACGTAGTTTTTGATTGTTAAGACAACCTGTGGAGTTATATTAACTGGCTGTGGTGTCAGAGGATAAAACCAGTGTAGGAGAAGGTTGCAAAATGTCTCTCTGTCCAAGCATATTAGAATTCTGAAAACATGAGATTGAATGCCGACAACTGTATTTAACTAGTTTCTTATATGGTATTAGATCTTTAGTTAGAGGTCGATAAATGAGAATGTTCTTCTCTAGATTCTTAATATAGTTTGAATGGTTATAAATTCTTTATGGGGTTACCTTCTATTAGATCCAATGGATGAATTGTTCCCCCTCATCACTCATTTATTTTTGTTTTGATTTAATTTAGCATTGGAAGAGAAAGAGGAACTTAACTTTGAGTTCAAAAGGATAGCAACTTAGAAAAGTCTTTTTATCTTATCTTTTCATATCAAATCAATTCAAACTTAGACAAGATTAAGCTTGTCAAGAACCTTTAGATTATCTATAACTGAGCTTTACTTGTATATGAACTAGAATAAACTTGTCTTGGTTCGATATTTGATACCACAACAAACTTGGACATTATTCTTGACTCTTGTGAACCATAGGATTTGTTATATTAAGATTTTAAGGTTAATCTAGACATAACCTTGTGGTAAGGATTGAATGATCCCTTAATATTTAACAACAATGGAAAACAATCT
This sequence comes from Cunninghamia lanceolata, assembly GCA_027924645.1. Lineage (NCBI taxonomy): Eukaryota > Viridiplantae > Streptophyta > Pinopsida > Cupressales > Cupressaceae > Cunninghamia > Cunninghamia lanceolata. The sequence continues at coordinate 5,804,343 of BSBN01000317.1, forward strand.
TCTTTCTAGTCAAGAGTGGTGAAACCTAGAAATGACCTTGTAGTCAGAATAAGAGCTAGGGGTTAATCCATTCGGCTTATCAAATGATTACTCTTTGGGAATACATGATGTAATTCCATTATGATGGTATAGGAGGGTAAAACCTAAAAATTTGGTTTGATTGGGATATTTTGTATACTAAACTTTTTTGATCACCAAATGATCAACAAGGAAAAGGGCTAGAACTCTTATATGGATGTTTATTCTTACTTGGCAGAGAAGAATTTGCAAGTCTTGAGAAGTCTTGAAAATAGTAATTCTCTTATACTTTTAATGTCATTGGGAGAACACTTTGGTCTAGGGATGATCAAAGAGAATGGATTTTCCCTACATCAACTTAGAATAAAAACACTCGTTTATATTTGGACTCTTTATAGTTCAATATGAAAAAGGAGGAACTTTAAACATGATTTCAAAGGATAACAAATGGGATTAGACTGCCAACCAGTTACAGTCCAACTAAACTTGGGAGACTCTTAGACTTGGAGTTGAATTTGTTTGACGTTATTGTTATTGAGTTTTCCTCTTATAATTTAAAGTAGATTTGTTAGAAGTTTGAAACAACCTTTAAGTCGAAAGAAGACTGAAGGAAAGTTGTTTATTTAACAAAAACTATTTCTTTCTAGAATTGATTGTTTGATATTCCATTTTCATGGAAAAGGAAAGATAAACCCTAGGTTGACCTAGTAGGGTAATATTATTTAATATACCTTTATGACTACTTTATGAATCGATGATAAAGGGGTAAGAACCCTAAATTTGTTCATTTATTTATGGTGTACAAACCTATTTGATTACAATTTGACTTAAGTTTTAAGTGTCGATAAGTTATGGATCTCAGATGATGCAAGGATGCAAGGAGATACCCAAGTATAGAAAGTCATTTCTTAAGATCTTTGGAACAATGATGGTGACTTGAGAATCTATCTAAGTCAAGAAGACTAGTTTTGAGTTAAATGAAACTCTTTAGTTAAACCTTAACTAACCTGGATATGGTAATTATTATATTAAGACATTGAGATCATTATTTAGATCGTGATTGAAGGGTCAAGTGCCCTGACTATGCATAATTAATCTTACTTGCAAGAAGTGATTTAGATTCCTAGACTATAATGCTTAATCTGGGTAAGATTATCATCTTAGTCGTAATTAATCTATCTATATTTATTATGAGACAACAAGTTATGGACCTCAGGTATTGCAATGATGTAATGAGAGTCCTTGTAAAGGAAGAAAGACGAAAGAAAAAGTCTATGGATTTTAGACTGTGAAAGAAAACATGTATTGAGTCGGGAAGACTAGATTGATGAAATCATCATGACTTCATAAGTTAAACATAGTTGACCAAGTCAAACTGTAGGAATATGATAGTATCCAAGTCGAGTTGGGGTGGGTGAACATTACGACAACGTTCATTGCGAACGTCAATTTATATTGAAAACTATGGCCATAGTAATGCATATGTCTCTGCATGCATTGTCAGTTCACTGTATCTAGATTGCACATCCTATTGGGAATCATACTTAGCTAGAGGGTATCTAGGGTTGTATGATAGATAGAGTTGTGTAAGATACAACACTATGTACTCGGAAAGGCAAATTACCACTGGTCACCTTGGTCTATACTTCTCATGAAGGGTAGGGCCACTTCCTATGTGGAAGATGTGTGGGAGACTGCCGGTCTGTGGTTGGAGGTAAATCACTGGAAAGATACTCTCTCTCTCTCGCAGAAGACATGCCGAGGCTTGCGATAAAGATGTCAGATTTTCGGATGTAGTATAACTTCGAGACTTGTGTTTATTGAGACTAAGTAAAACATTATCTGATTCAGGTATTTATAATTGATTTATTTTTGTAAACATTGTACTTGAGAAAGATAATATGGTTTATTGTATCTTGTAATTGTTATTACTTGATTATATATTAAATAAAAGAAAAATTTTCTCTATCTCATTTTACCTTGTTTAAATTACTTAATGGTAAATTTCTAATTTTTACTTTGTTTATAGAATGTGTATGTTACACATAGCCAACAAAAAACTTTGGTTAGGCCAGAGTAAGTATGTGAAGACCGTGTTGGATAGGTTAAGCATGGCAGATTGTAGACCATTGTGTGTTCCTATTTCTTTGGGGACAAAGTTGTCTATTAAGGATTGTCCAAAATCTCCTAGTGAGGTGGAGGACATGAGAAGAGTACCTTATGCTAGTGTTGTTGGTAGTTTGATGTATGCTATGGTCTCCACAAGACCAAACATTGCCCAAGCAATGGGAGTCCTTAGTCAATTTATGGCTAATCCTTGATGGGTTCATTGGAATGCAGTTAAGCGAGTGTTCAGATATTTGAGGGGTACTTTCGAGTATTCCTTATACTATCATGGTAATGTTACAAGACCTCCACATTCTATTGATATTCATGGATTTGTGGATTCTGATTGGGCAGGTGACATTGACAGCAGGAGATCCACCAGTGCTTATGTGTTTACACTGTTTGGTGGTGCTATAAGTTGGATGAGTAAGTGACAACCTGTGGTTGCTTTGTCCATGACAGAAGCTGAGTATATGGAAGTAACTCATGCTTGTAAGGAAGCCATTTGGCTTAAGAGATTGTGTTCAGATATTGGTGTTGATGCATGCCAGATTTTGATCAGTTGTGACAGTCAAAGTGCGATTCGCCTTGTGAAGAATCTAACTTTCCATGCCAAAACAAAGCATATTGATGTTCATTTTCACTTCGTGCGACACATGGTAGAGGATGGGAAGGTAAATTTGGAGAAGGTAGATACTTTGAAGAATGTTGCAGATGCATTGACAAAACTAGTGAGCACAGAGAAGTTCAGATGGTGTTCAGAGTCTATGGGCCTCTTGGCCTATAGCAGTTAAATCATGTTAATCTATTGGCTCTTACAAGGTGTTCAACAAGTGGAAGAATGTTGGTAATTAAGATGTCTCAACCATGGTAATTCCTTGCGTTAAATATGATTATATTTATTAATTCATTGCCTATGTTGTAAATAATTGTAAATTCCATATTGTCATGTTGTGGGATGTGGCACGGTGATGTGTCATCCTACATGGAAGATGACAACTTGTAATTTTGTCCTCACATGAGGAGATAGGCATCCCACTTAATGGTAGGAGAATTTTTCCATGTATCGGCATCTTAGATGTTGTGTAAGGGAATGTTGACCAAAATGGTTATGACAGATTCCTATGACGAAGTTATGACATGTAAGAGTTAGAAATAGAAGGTTGTAAGACAGGTGAAGACATGTGTCATGAAGCATCTTTGAAAAAGGCATATTTGGGTACCCCAAGGTGGACTATGACATGCTGTAAGAGAATATGCTATTTATAGCCTGTGTATGACAGATTCTCTTACAGCTGTAAGTTGTAACTGCTATGACAGATTCTATGATGGTCGTAAGAGTCATAAGAGCATCTATCATACCCCATTTTGGAAATAGGCGACCCTTTTGGGATGGAACTATGGAAAAGAGTTAGGCACATTCTACAATGTTGACCAAGTGTCCTTAGGCATGGGTTTTGGGCCATGAGGCCAAGTTGGACACCCATCTCAAGAAAAGTCCAATATTGCCTTGTATTTTCTATATAAACAAGTGCTTGGAGGAGGAAATGTATTACAGGTTTTACATGTACTATTATGCTACAGGATTGACTCTAGACACAAGTGTTGAAGACCATTGAAGCTTGCATTGCAAGTGTATTGTAAACAAGATTTCAGATTTGTTAATACATTGTGCAAGTTTCTGAGTGGGGTTTTTCACCCAATAAAGGTTTTCCCCACCGTAAATCTTTGTCTCTCTTCTTCTGTCTTCTTTCTGGTTCATGTGTATTGTTGCAATATCTCATTTATGTGTTTCATATTTCTGTAGTTGTAAGGATAAACTTGAATTTGCATAGCCCTCTCCTCATTAGATCAGTGTAGGAAGCGATTTCTGCACACCTAGCTTCCTTTCATACCTTAAACCCTAATCCCTCAACCCTAAAGCCTAATCCCTCAACCCTAAACTCTAAACCCTTATCCCTAAACCCTAAACCCTATCCCTAAAGCCTCAAGCCTTAAACCTTAAATCCTAAACCCTATCCCTAAACCCTCAAACCTTGACAATATACCTAAAACCCTAATCCCTTATCCCTAAATCTTAAACCCTTATCCCTAAAACCTCAACCCTCAACCCTTAAACCTTAAATCCTAAACCCTATCCCTAAACCCTCAACATTATACCTTAAACTCTAATCCCTTATCTCTAAACCCTAAACCCTATCCCTAAAGCCTCAACCCTTAACCCTTAAACCTTAAATCCTAAACCCTATCCCTAAACCCTCAACCCTCAACACTATACCTTCAACCCTAATCCCTCAACCCTTAAACCCTTAATACCTCAACCCTTAAACCCTCAACCCTTGACCCTTAAACCCTCAACCCTTATCCACCTCTCTCCTCCCCTATCTTCCTCACCCCCATCTCTTCCCTATCTCTCTCAACCCTCTCTCCCTATTTGCCTCACCCTATCTACCTTAGCTCTCTCCTCCCCTATTTTCCTCACCCCTATCTTTCTCACCCATCTCTCCCCTATCCACCCTAAACCCTATCCCTAAACCCTCTACCCTCAACACTATACCTTAAACCCTAATCCCTTAACCCTCAACCTTAAAGCCTCAACCCTCAATCCTTAAACCTTCAACCCTAAACCATATCCCTAATCCCTCTAGCCTCAACACTATGCCTTAAACCTTAATCCCTCAACCCTTAAACCCTCAATCCCTCAAACCTTAAACCCTTAAACCCTAAACTCTCAACACCTAGATACCCTTAAACCCTTAAACCCTATACCCTATACACTTAACCTTGGACACTCGACCTTGAACATTATCCCTCAACCTTCAAACCTCTACCCTACACCCTATACCCTCAACCCTCATCCATATGCCTTATACCCTCAACCTTAAACCCTAAACCCTATATCTTAGACACTCAACATTGAACATTATCCCTCAACTATAAAATCTCAACCCTCTACCCTATACCCTAAACCATATACTTAATCCCTAATCCCTCATTCCTCAATCGTATACCTTAAACCCTGAAGCCTACAACCACAAACCCTCATCCCTATACCCTATAACCTCACCCTTATACACTAAACCCTGAATATTGTGCCTCAACCCTATACTTAAAACCTAAACCATACACTCTCAACCCAAGTCACCCTATGCCTTATATACCCTCAATTCATATCGTAAACCCTAAACCCAATATCCTAAACCCTAATCGTCATGCCTTACACACTTAATCTTATACACTTAGAAAGCTGAATATTATCCCTCAACTGTAACCCTCAACCCTCTACCTATTACTTAAGCCCTAATCCCTCAACCCTCAACGAGCTATACCTTAAACCCTAAACCCAAAAAACTCAAGCCTCAACCCTAAAAACTATATGGTCTTAGGTCCTTATATACCCTAAACCCAAAACCCTTACATACATACATACATACAGGCATACATACATGCATACATATATACATACATACAAGCATGCATACATGTACATACATACATACAACCATACATACATACATACAAGCATACATATATACATATATACATACATCAAACATACTTAAGAAATTTGATTTAAGGGAGACATAATGCGAGTGCGTTATAATGCACTCACGTTATGTCAAACTGGGCAAACATTGGGCAAACCTGCAAAAAAGAAAAAAATCAAAACATAATGCGAGCGCATTATAACATGCTCGCATTATATTTTGCTTAGGGAATCCCGAGCCTTAGGCTTGGGATTTTTTTTGGATTTCCAACCCAAAGGCTTCGAGTGCCTTCCCAACATCCAAGGGCGTGTTTTTGCATATATTCTATAGGATTTCACATAATTTTGTTCGTGCTAACCCTTAGATTTGCACATGTTTCAAGGTCAAACAAATTGAACACCTAGGTAATGTTAGGCTTTCTCTTAGCTATTTAATGATGTAATTTTTTTCACAGTTTGACAATGTTAAGCCTTTCATCTTTAATTTCTTTTGTTTGTATGTTCGTTTTTGGTCAAAAACTAGTGTTTGGTCTTTTTTTTCATTATAAATTAACCATTCATTGAAATTTTAAATAAATTACATTTTTATAAACTAGACTCCATTCTACACATATTAAAAAAAAATTTAATTAGTTTTCAAAATTTGCAAGGGTAGCACGACCAAAATTATGTTTTTTAGGATGTGTCCACTTTGAAAATTAGTAAAAAATTAAATATTCATTAAAAAATTATCAGAAAAATCATGCATAAACTACATGTTGTTAGCTAATTTCTCACCAAAGAGATTTTAAAAATACCAAAAAAAGTTAACCTTTTGAGGGAGCCACAAAACACACTATGTTATGTTTTTTTAACAGAAACAACACCAATTTCTCTGGCTCCCTCTTTTCAAGCCCTTAATCTATACCATTTTAAAAAAAATTGTAGTTTAGAAAGTAGACTCAGAGCACTATGAACATTGTTTTTGTTGCATCTTAAAATTTTGAGTGTAACTATGCTCAATTTCTCATCTAAGGTCAGTATTTCCTGATTTCAGAAAAAATAAATAAATAAATAAATAAAAAGTGGCCACTTAAGACCCCTTTTTGGCCCCCCATCTTCTTGCACTTACCCCTATATGTGTTGGCATCATTGGTTCAGTCCCAAAAGGTGTGGAATGCAAAATTTCACTCCTAGCTTTTTTTCACTAGATGAAACTGAAGCATTTTGGAACATTGTGTTCCTTGCCACCGCAAAAAAATGAATTCAAGTTAGAAAAAACTAAGGTAGGTATTTGTAAGTGGACTTAACATCCACTTGTATGTGCAAATGAGACATTCCTAAGTGCTACAATTTGAGAGAATAGTCAGTCCAAATTTTGGCACCTTTTGACCTCCACTAATATTAACCCACCCACCCTGACATGTTGGCACTATTGATTTAGTCCCAAGAGGTGTAGAATGCAAAATTTCACTCCTAATACCCTTTCACTTAATGAAACTAAAGCATTTTGCAACATTCCATTTGTTTCTACCACAAGTAAACAAATTTGAGTTAGAAAAAATTGAGGTAGGTATTTATAGGTGGACCCAACATCCATGTGTATATGCAAATGAGACATTCCTAGGTGCCACAATTTGAGAGAATAGATGATCCAAATTTTGACACCTTTTTAATCTTACGGCTCTTAAGAGACTCTCAGTCCAATGCAACCTAGAAGGATCAAGATGTTTGGCCACCAAAAAATACCTCCACTAGCATTCACCTACCCACCCTAACATGTTGGATCCATTAGTTCAATCCCAAGATGTGAGAAATGCAAAATTTCACTCCTAGAAAACATATAGAAGGTGAAACAAGAATAAAAAAATCAGGGTAAATGTATGTAACATGCTATCTCATATTACTCCGAATTACACTCACAATTACTAAGAAAGTAAAAGAACATGATAAACATGAGTGAAATTTTTTTATCATTTGCATGATTACAAGTAATTAATAAGCATATATTTTCTGAATATTATTTTCAACCTTAAAATACAATATATTCAAAGATAAATCATAGTGAAAAACATTTCACTTTACATTTAGAAAATGTTGCACTTGCAAATAAGAATATTTTTACATCATAACATAAAGAATACTACATCTAGAATCTTGATATCTTTCGCTCAAGTCTCGACAAGTCTTTTGCTACAGAGGGAGAGCATCATCCGAGTGCTTTACCTCCAACCACTGACTGGCAATCCCCCGCACACCTTCCTTCTTAGAAGTGCCCCTACCCTTCACGAAGAGTATAGAAATAAGGAACCAACAGGTTTTCCATCTGAGTCCTAGTGTTGTGTCCTACGTAACACAATTGACCATACAACTCTAGACAATCTTCTAGCTAAGTATGATCCTACTGATAGGTTACGCCATCTAGACACTATGAACTGACTAATGTATGCAGAGACAAATGCATCACTTTGGCCAAAGTTTCTATATAGATAAATGTTTGCAATAAACGTAGTCATGTGTTCACACACCTCTAACTCAACTTGGAAACTATCTCATCCTATAGTTTGATTTGCTTGACTAATAACACTAGACATGAAATGTCTTGACTAAGCTTAATTCCTAGTCAGTCTGACTTAGAATTTAATCCTGAATTCTAGTATATATATATATATATAATGTAAAGGTTTAGAAGACTTAACCTTTTGGAGAGTCCTTCGTTGCATTCTTCCAAACATTAGAGTCTATGACTTTATGTCATTCTACTCATTGACTCAAAAATTAAGCATTCTTGTGAGCTTTATGTCGTGTTTTGACTCTATCAAGAAATCATTAAAACTTTATTAAAAAACTTCTTAGACTCTTCATAAGTTATACTTGTCTTGATCTATAGATTCTTGACTATTCACTGTCAACCATAAATACACTAGATTTATTCAATGTCATAAACATCTTGAGAGATTTAAGCTTACTAGACCCACTGGGTTGATCCTAGGGTTTTATCTTCTCTAACCCAATATATAAAATGACATCAATACTCTTGTTATCCAAAGTTAAGAATGTATAATAATATTACATGATTATAATATCCTCTAGTCTTTTCTAGACCACTTAGGATCTATTCAACTTCATGTTTCTCATAAAAAATATAGAACATGAGTTTCTATCTTCGCGTAAATAAGATCTAATAAATATTTTCAATAGAATAAATACTCTTAACTAAGTTTGTTCTTCAAAATAGGTTTTGAGTCTAAAGAGAATAATAAATAAAGTTTTGACCTAATGGTCTCCTTTCATCCAATGACTCTAGATATAGAAAGGTTATGTACTTGTGCACATCATCCTTGCACACAATGAAAAAACTTACTATAATTGAAGTGTGCATATATAATCATATAAATCACATCTTGGTGTTTCCAATGATATCCAATATCATTCCTTTTTACATAGAATAAAATGAGACCTATCACTAAGTCTTTGATTGAAAACAATAAAACTTGAATGTATTATACAGATAAATAGGATACAACTCTATCTTTACTTAATAATCTAGACTCCTATGTCCAATTAGAGTTCTCTAGAGGCTCGGTTTTGATTACAAAAAGATATAATCTTCAAATTTTAATAATAAGGAGACTGTAATTGTACCCCATGTTGACTTGAATGCAAAGGTAGGTAATAGATAACTAAAAACAAACTTGAACTCTCAAAATTTAAACAAACCTTTTTGCTACATCTCGGGGTCTAACAAAGTTACTCAAAAGAGGTTTACTAACTATAATAGTAGCTCTATCTCAGCCTACTATAGTTTAAGACTAAACAACCCTTCGACCTGCATAGATAAATATACTATGCACTAAAGCAAAGCCATTGAGTTTCCATTTGTGGAATAAAATAAAAGAATACAATCCTTGATAGTAAATAGAGATACACATATCTCTATATACTAAAAGAATACAAAACTTAGCTAATGTTTATCATAACACACAGAAAACAAAAGTTATTCAGCCTTAAGTTTACATAGTCTTATACAAGCTTATCATTTGTGTACTCGCACAATAGTGTGGTAAGTGTGATAGGTAAAATCTGAGACACAAACATAAATGAAATAAATCAAAATCAAATACAATTCACCTTCCTTTGCATTCACAAATCCAACTTCACTGATTGAGCGTACTGAAGTGCACCCAACTCCAATCAATTGCTCTTTGCTACGTTGATATGTGGATTGCTTAATTTGTCAGCATAACCTTGTGATGTGAGGATGATAATATCTAGAATGATTTTAGTAGCATGATGTTGTATGAAGATGAGAGATGCCAGATGTTGAGTAGGATGTTTCGTTTATAGACCCTTAGGAATGAAGATCAATGGTTGTGAATGATTAGAGAGATCAATGGCTAGAATTGGTTGAGAGGACGTGAGAAAATGAGAGAGTGACAAGTTTTCTTGTCCTCTCATGCATCAAGGGAGTTAACAGATTTGATTAGAGAATTGACTGAGTTGATTACTTAGTTAACTAAATTGATTGACTTGTTAACTAAATTGACTGACTTGTTAAATGATTTGATTGATTTAGTTAACTAATTTGATTGATTAGTTATCTAAATTGATTGAGAGTGAATTATGGAGGAGAGAGAATAATAGGAAATTAAATTAATTAATTAATTAATTTCATGCACCTAGATAAATAAATAAAATATTGAATTTTATTTATTTTGAAGGAAATGGAATATTAGCTTTAATTAAATAACTAATTTAAATTTATTTAATTAATGTGTGAAGGAAAATTGATTTAATTAAATAATTAGAATTTCTTAATTAATATGGAGGATAAATTTGATGGTGACCAATAGATGAACTTAATCAAATAATTAAGAATTATTTAACTAATGTGAAGTATGGCAAGTGAATGTCTGATCTAGGAATGGGACAATTTTAGGTGTTTACATTTTTCCCCTCTTTGAGATGGTGTTGTGAAGTAACATTATATCAAAGAAGTTTAAAACATAATGCTATGTTGGATAGAAGAAGAATTTGGTATAGAAGAACAATATGATTGGATTAGAAATGATGATGCCCCAGTCAGGTAGAAGAAGTACTTAGTAGATTAATTAATAGGTTGAATGATGCCCCCATGAGAGGACAAATGAATTGGAAGAATATGGATACACTCTTGAAATTAATGGATATGAAAAAAGGGAGATAGAAGATAGAGATAGTCTTTTTGACCAACCTGAATATGAGCCCTTTAAACATGAAGATGATGATAGTCTTGTCGACAAATCAGAATATGAGCCCTTTAAACATGATGATGATGATGATAGTCTTGTCGACCAACCAGAATATGAGCCCTTTGAAAATGATGATGATAATGTCAACTAGCCTAAATATGACCTCTATGATGATAATGATAGTATTGACCCAAACATTATTAACAAGATAGTCTTGGGCAAGCCTCCCATAGATCCTCCATGTTTGACCATAAATAGGCATATCCTTCAAAATCTAGGACACCCTAGTTCCAACTACTTCATAACCCAAAAGCAAAGGTTCTAGAGTCATCCTTATCCCATCCTTGGCAAGGGAAACACTCTCCTAGAATCATGTCCCTCATCTCCTACACCCAACTCATCTGAATCCTTCCAATCATTGTCACTAAAGTTCTTCAACTCCTACACCTCTACTAAATCTCCCAAATCATTTGCATCTGCCTCCTCCCAATCATTGTCACCCAAATATTTTGAATCCTTCAGATCCTTTCCAAGTCATCCACATCTTCCATGTCATCTGCATCCTCTTCCAAATCTTGTAGCCCATCCTATCCAAATTAATCCACCCATCCTTGGAAATTTGGTTGGTCTCATCCATCTACTAAAGACTTTGTCCAAGCACTAATAGAATGGGATAAATGACAAACCAACAAATTCAAGAACTTCATTTCCACAACACTATCATGCACTGCAACACCTATCAAGCCCATTTAAGAAATTGCTATTTCCATGCCAAAACCTTGATCTCATCTGAGAATTCCCCCATCCCTATCCAAACTCACATCCCATTATCCAAACCATTGGATCTATGTCAAGAGCCAATCCTAAAGCATGACAAAACAAGCTCCATTCTAAATCTAGATCAAGTTACCCAAACATTTCCCATAGATGGTCATGCACTGTAAACTAATCCAATATTTGATCAAAATCCTATCCAAACTAGTCCAACCCAATCTAAATCAAAGATTCAAAAAAACTTTAAAAACTTTTAAAAATTAAAAAATCAAAATAGTAAAGAGAAATAAATTCATCCAATGGTGAAAACCACTTCTTGTTTCACCTTGGACAAGTACCATTATGAAAACCCATTTGTGGGCATCATGATAAAATACATCTATGTGTACCATCACACTTTGGGGCAAGCTATCTCATCCATTCCACCATACCTATCCCTCCCATCACATCCATCTGTCATATCTACATGATCCATTTACCCTACCCAATCCATCCTCCCTTTGACCTTGATAAGGAATGGGTGAAAAAAACCTAAAACATGCTTTGGTACACTCTTGATATGGCCATCCTTTGGCTACACACCTTCTACTATCATGCAATTTCCTACATAACATTATCCAATCCCGTATCTTGGATTAAAAAATAGTATCCCATTGCAATGTAGTTCTTGGTGATCTCCTCGTACATCCTTCCATCGATCTATCTCTTCTCCATCTCACCTTGGCTCGTATCCCTCAACCATTTCATCTGATCCACTTCCATCCTTTTCTTTAGGCTTGGCTTTCCCCTTGTCATTGATTCCACCATTAGGACAGTAACCACAAGCAAATGCTTACCCAAGAATAATCCAAATCTGAAGCATGATCCCTAAAACACCTCATCCATGTGCAAGCCCATCCAAGAAAGTCTCACCCAACACCCTACACCCATCCAAAAACATCCATAATATTTTTTCCCTATCTTTCTACAAGTCATCTTTAGTCCTAAAAAAATTATCTAATCACCATCATTAGGATATATCATTGTCAATCCTTGTGTTTTTCTCATCGTTAACAACACTACCCTTGCATTATTCTTATCATCAGCAATGCCATCATCATCGTCAGATTAATTTACGGCTCATAGCTTGACTGGGGGAAAAATCTAATCCTGTACCATCCTTTTATCCTTGATCCTAAACTAAACATCTACTCCACTTCCATCCCTCCATCCCATCCCCCCATCCACTACCTTGGCTTCAATGTTGCATAGGTGACTAGACCATATGTTTTTCAAGGTGTTTGCTTTCTTGTGTGTGTGTGTTTGATTTTTTCTAATAGTACTAATGCTCCACACAACACATCATCATAGTCACCATCATCCTCTATATGTTGGTGTACCTTGACAACATGCCCATTGGATCACTAGGCTATTTGCAACATGTGTTTTCACTGTAGTCCATATGCACATGGTGCACTATCATCATGATGCATTATATCATGGTACATAACACTAGTGCTACAAAAAAATTTAGGTTTCTCTCTTGCATGGATATTGTCTTCACAACATGTACCTATCATCATATCATATCATTTATCACATCATTTTTTTATCATCTCACCTATCATATTTCTATTCATTCCATCCTAACCTCCATTTCTATGTAACCACATTCATTTCCATCCATTCTATCATGTGTCATTACCAAAACAAGAACACATACATGCAACCTTCATCAAAATCATCATAATGGGACATACTATGTACCCATAAAATCCCAATCTAGTCTATCGATGCATCATCACAACATCATAACATAAACCAATATGTCACATCCATCATCTATATCAAAACAATGGTGTATACATCATCTCAGGTTGTCTAATTGGCCATATGGAACATGGCCTCATTGGCCATCCATATCCACACTACATGATTGCCACTATTCCCCTCCCCCATCCCTAAATCTCCCTTAGGCACAGGTGTCACACATCATGTAATTTGTGCATTCCTAGGAGTAGGTGTCATGTACCATGTCATTTGTGCATTTCCCCAAAACTCCCCCTCAGGCGCAGGTGTCACACACCATGTCATATGTGCATGCCTAGACGTAGGTATCACACATCATGTCATCTTTTCATTTCCAGAAAAAACTCCCTCAGGCATAAGTGTCATGCACTATGTCATCTATGCATGCGCAGGTGCAGGTGTCATGCACCATGTTGTCTGTGAATTTCCCCAAAAGTCTCCCTCAAGTGCAGGTGTCATGCACCGTGTCATTTGTGCATGCCCAGGCATAGGTGTCACTCGCCATGTCATCTTTGCATTTCCCCAAAAATTTCCCTTAGGTGTAGATGTCATGCACCGTGTCATCTATGCATGCTTAAGCACAGGTGTCATGTCTCATGTTGTCTATGCATTTCCCCAAAAATATCCCTCAAGCACAGATGTCACACACCATGTCATATGTGCATGCCCAGCTATAGGTTCCACACACTATGTCATTTGTGCATTTCCCCAAAAATCTCCCTCATGCATAGGTGTCATGTACCATGTCATATGTGCATGCCTAGGTGCAGGTGTCATGCATTGTGTCATCTATGCATTTCCTCAAAAATATCCCTTAGGTGTAGGTGTTACACACTGTTTCATCTATGCATTCCTAGGCACAAATTCCACACCCCTATGGCATTTGTGCATTTCCATTGATGTTTCTACATTTGCAGTGGTGTTTGTGAAATTATCTTGTCAGTAGTCTCCTTCCAAAGAGCATAACTTTTGCATACTACCTCTTTCTTTTGCACTCTTATAGGTAGAAAGATAATTCAATGAGCTTTCTAAAAATGACCATAAAACCAAATCACTCATCAAAAATATAATCCTTTAGGGACTTCAATCCATTACCCTAAAGTGAAGTCCAAATCTAACCATCATCATGCTCCCTCATGATCCTAAACCTTTCCATTCTTCCAACTCTCATCCAAACCCTAACCAATATCATCCTTATACTCCAAAATCCACTCCCTAATCACTCCAATCCTTCTAACCCTAATCCAATCCATCCTACCAAACCTAATTTATCTCATTCCTCTAACCCTAATCGCTCCCATCCTTCTAGCCTTAATCCACTCCATCTTCCCAACCCTAATCCACTCCATCCTCTCAACCCTCATCCATCCCAATCCCATCCTTATGAAACCCTAATCCACTCCATCTTCCCAACCTAATCCATCTCATCCCTCTAACCCTAATTTCTCCCATCCTTATAACCCTAATCCACTCCATTTTCCCAACCCTAATCCATCGCATCAATAAAAACCTAATCCACTCCATCCTCTCAACCCTCATCTATCCCACTCCCATCCTTCTAAAATCCTAATCCACTCTATCTTCCCAACCCTAATATGTCTCATCCCTCTAACCCTAATCACTCCCATTCTTCTAACCTTAATCCACCCCATCTTCCCAACCATAATATGTCTCATCTATCTAACCCTAATCACTCCCATCCTTCTAACCATAATCCACTCCATCCTCCCAACCCCCATCCATCCCACTCCCATCCTTCTAAAACCCTAAACCACTCCCCCTTCCCCACCCTACTTTGTCTCATCCATCTAAACCTAATCCACTCCATCTTCCCAACACTAATCCATCTCATTCATCTAACCTAATCACTCCCATCCTTTTGACCCTAATCCACTCCATCTTCCTAACCCTAATTTGTCTCCTCCATCTAACCTTAATCTACTCCATCCTCCCAATAGTTATTTGTCCCACTCCCATCCTTCCAAAACCCTAATCCACCCCATCATCCTAGCCCTAATCCTCTCCATTATCCTCTCCATCCTAGTACCTTTCCCATTTCCATATCCCCCTTCGCCATTCATTGGGATTGCTCAGTTGATGACCTTCCACCACCATCCACTCATACCATTTTGACACCCCCATCCACACCCATGTCTTGATCTTTCTCTTGACCGGGGGCATCTCCTTACTAATTCACACTTGGGAAAGAGAGCTTGAGAATATACCCCTCTCATGGCATGACCCTAAACCTACCCCCACATAATTACATGTCCCACCCCTTTCATCCCCCTATGAGACTTACCCTTTCTCTAAAATCACGATCATGGATCTATTGGGGTAACACGTACTATGACTACTCTTTTTTGGGAACTCTCCTACCCTATCCTACCCAAACCCCCAACCTACCAATCCCCAAACCCCTAATCCACTCCATCCTCCCAATCTAAATTTGTTCCACTCCATCCTCTCCACCCTAATCTATCTCATCCATCTAACCCTAATATCTCCCATCCTCTAACCCTAATCCAACCCATCCTCCCAACCCTACTCCTATTCATCCTCACCAACCTCTATGTCCTCTTATCATTCATCACTAACATTCACCCTTTAATCCCTTTCTTTTGTTGCCTTCAATCCTCATCCTAGATCCAAATCCCCATCTTTCCTAACATTACTTTCATCCATTTCGAGAGCACACCCATGCTCTTAAAACTCACCCATTCTCTCGAGGGTGCATCCTCCTATCATCCCATCATCCAATCAAATCCCAAATCTAAACCTATCCCAAGCATCAAAGCATCTTTGGAATCAAATCTATCAATCCTATTTAATCGTACCCAATCAAATCAATTGATCAATCCTCATGTTGTTCTCATTATTAACAACACAATCCTTGCATTGTTTTTATCAATCAATCCATTAAATCTATTGATCCTTAATCTTTGATTCTTGGGGAAACATCTATCTTACACCTCCAATCCATCACCAATTCCCATTCTTCCTAGCAACAGGGATAACCTATCACTGAAGCTTCTTCCTCTCTACTTTTTATTCTTTTTTGACATGATGCCATTTCTTCTAGTCACGATGTCATATCAAAGAGGGGAAAATGTAGACACCCCAAATTCACCACTAATGTTCATCTTACTAATTTCCTATAAATTAATTAAATAAGTAATTATTTAATTAATTATCCTTACATCTAACCTTCCTTCTCATAATTAATTAGTCATTAATTAATTAATTATTTACCCTTCACAATTAATTAAACCAACTTAATTAAATAAACTTAGTTCCTAATTTCTCCAACTTAATCAATTAATTAGTCCTTGATTAGTTAATTAATTAAAACTAATTAATCCCCTAAAATTTCTTCTAATTTAATAATCCACATCACCCTCAATCCTTCTCCTTTTAATCCTAACCATCTAATCCATCCACATGGATCAAGATCTAAATAGTCCATCACCTAACATGTGTCCAACCCCCCTTAATGCTCACACATGTGTGAGCATGCTAACTCAGTACACTCCTTTCTCACACGTGTGAGATTTCCAACTTGGAGGCATGTTAGCCCTCCACCTCAACCCACTTCATGCTTCCACATGTGTGAGTATGTTTGACTCATTCAACTCTTTTCTCACACATGTGTGAGCATGCTCTCCACACATGTGTGAGCATGCTCTCCACACATGTGTGAGAATACTTGGTCTTCCACCTCATCAATCCAATGAGAAAATAAATTTCAACCATTTATTCCATCCTTCAATCACAACCATCCATTTTTCGATGGGAAAGTCTATTTTAGAAGTCTCACCCAAAGGATTTGATGATCCATTTTCATAGTTCTTACATGTCAAATTAGGAAATATCATAGCACTTGGGCACCCACATTGCATCATAGCACATCCACTTTGACCACTTGGAGCACATCCACATGAACAATGGAGGTATAATGTTTTTTCTTGTGTTTTGCATTGTTGTTTTTACTTCCATTATTTTTCAAACTAAAAGCATGAATTAAGATTTAGATTTGTGAGTTTGTTTATAATCTACTTGCATTTGTGTTGATCCAATTTTAGCCTCTATAGAAACCACTCACTTTCTAATGATATTCGCCACTTTATCAAGACTTATATATAGTCAAGAAGAAAGGAAATATCATGGGGATCCAATTGCACTTAGATTGTCATTTACTAAGGAGACTAAGATACTATTCACAAAACTAAATTTTATTTTGAATATATCATAGTATGGTTTACTATTACCATGTAGTTGTCTAAACCTTTACACAACTTTAATTATATCTTTCTAAAAGTGAATAAAGTATATCACATTAAATTGCCTAAAATTATTACATAGCATTACCTAAACACAAGGCACATATACCAAGAGGCTTCTCTAAGGTGGCACACAATGTGTTGTGAGGTTCAAAAGGTGGAAGATGGGTTATCCATCCACCATAATCATTTCACTCAACCTATAAGGATACACAAAGCAATATCAATTAATAGGTCCTTACACTCTAAACACTTATAACATCTACTAAACCATTCTCAAGACAAAGGTAGCCAAATGACCTTACATAAGGAGATAGATAGTTATTCTCTTTGCACATCATGGTGATAGTAATCAATTAGGGTAACTTAACACTATAACACAAAACAAGCATAACCTATAGTCCTTAAACATCTTAGCATTTCAACAAGGAGCTTACTAAACTAGATAGAAACTTACTCCCACATTACATAGGTTAACTAATCTATAACATGGCAAGGGATAAACAAAATAGGTTACACAAGTCATTGTTCAAAGTTGGTATAACCTTTTAATAAAAATATTCATCTTGCATGGTAGAATATACACGACTCAACATGCATGTTCATGTGAGTATTATAAGAAGTGTAATTTCTCACATCATGCAGCGTGCAAACAAAAATTTTCACAAAGGCAAGCTTTCAAGATAACTGTTAGTCAAACATTGTGTTGTTCCCAAAATTAGCCGTGCTCAATTTTGTAGACAACCCCTACAAAACTTGTCTTTTTTGTAGCCTACACTCTAAGTTCGCAAATTGAGACAAGCCTTCTTAGCCTCGTACGAAGTCATATGACATCCTAGAATAGTTTGCGACATTTCCTTAAGTCGATTCCTCAAAATTTGTGAAAATTGATTAGGTTGCAAATCAATCAAAATATCAATTTTGATCATTTTAAGGTGTTAGTAATTTTTTTTAGTCATAATGTGCATAAGTGGTCAAAATTACCGCTCTTACATATCCTTAATGTTTTAATGTGCGATGTCAGCCAAAATTGTCGCTTATACATATTTGACTTGTTTCTTTATTAACATGTAGGAGCGGTTGAATCTGCCACCCATGCATGCCCCTTGTCAATTTCGCATATGCTTAAGTGGTCATATCCGCCGCTCATTCATGTTGAACTTCCATGTGTAGAAGTGGTCGTTTTGACCGACTAAGCATATCTCACCGAGATCTTTGAACTACGATGGCATTAATGCCACTTGTGTTGGCATTAATATGTGATTTTAAACCTTTTTAAATTGTTGAAATCCATTTTGTTTGTTCATTTCTTATTTTCAAAACTACAATCAAACTATGATACCTCCTAGAGATCTTTCCTCTCAAGGAAACTCGTGGATTTTGGATTTTCTCATGGATTTAGCTTTTCTAGCCCGCGTTTAGAGTTTTCATTTTTTAAGGTAAGCCCGTTTCTTTCTTTTTCTTTTTGTTTTCATTCTTTCATTTAGGGTTTTGTTGTATATAATAAGATGTATGTTTTAGCCTTGTCGCATTTGAATTCTTGTGTAAGTCGTTCTAGCAAAAGCTTAGGTTTTTCTTTGTCTTTATTTTCTCAGGTGATTTCTGTCATTTTGAAATAAACCTTAGGTTTATTGATGAAAGATTTCATAGGTTTGTTGTTTTTATCTTGGTCTATCACCTTGAATGTAAGGGAGGTGAAATCTGTCGCTGTCACATTCTTTGCTCTTCGAATCATATGTATTGTTTCGATGGTGCATATACCTTGTCCATTTTTACCTTATATGTAGAGACAATTTAAATTGCTACTTCTACACAGGAATAAGACCTCAACTCATATGCTTGAGGGGTCAAAACTGCCGCTTTTGCATGTATATTGATTTTTGACTAAAGAGATGCTTGAGCGGTCATTCTGACCGACTTCGCATTAGAACACTTGAAGCTTTTCTCCCAATATGCACTGGCGGGCATATTTTCCGCTTGTGCATACACCAGATCAAACTTGCTTATTCCCTCATGTAAGGGCGGTCAAATTAACCGCCCCTACATCAAACATACAAATCTTCCCAAACACAAGCAATGGCGGTCCTTTTCGCCAACCTTGCACATGCATCAAAATCAAACTTTTCCCTACATGCAATAGCAACCAAATTGACCAAATTTACATGATAAATAAATGGTCCCTTGTGCAAGAGTGGTCATTTTGACTGCCCATGCACATTTTCCTAAATTTTTTCTAACACTGGGGAAAATTCACCTTTAAAAACCTGTTAACCTGCTTTCACCTTTTACCTCGATTTGTGCAGACTCAAGCCCTTCAACGCATGTTTCCCTATTCATGATCATTGAATCACAGTAATCCCAATTTACCCATTTTTCCCCTAACTGCGAGATCATGGCTTTTTGCAGTTTTTGACAAACATCTGTGATAGACGTCATTTCCAGTTTTCTCTTCGAAGCTGATGTCAAAGCCGTTTCTATCCAAAGCTAAAATCATGAAGTACAAATACCAAGGGATCTTCCCTGTTACTTCAATACAGTCTAATGTTGATGAAATCAGAGATACAGAAATAGGGCATGTAGATATGGTAGACTTCGTGGACAGAACTAGACAACCAAATCCTTCTAGGCATCTGCAGAAGATCGTTGACATCAATATTCACTTGGTTGCCTCTTTTCCAATTGCTTCCCATAATCCTGAGTTTGTTCTTCAGGTGGCCAGCCATTACAACAGGGATACTAGGTTGATAGCAACATTCACTTGGTTGCCTCTTTTCTAATTGTTGCCCATAATCCTGAGTTTGTTCTTCAGGTGGCCAACCATTACAACAGGGATACTAGGGCTGTGTCAGATTCCAAGGGAATGTGATTATGAGACTGGATGCAGAATTTCTTGATAAAATCTTCATGTGTCCTCCTATTGAAAATATTGGACAAATTGATTTTACTCAAGGGAAAAGAGATTATGATGAAGATGTGGAAGCCACAAGAAGATACATAAATAGTAAATGGTTGAAGATTCCTCGGAGCAATCTGAACAGATGGATGAAGGATCTCCCAAGGAGTGACTTTGTTGAGGAGGTCTGTGACTTGATTACACTTTTGAGTTGAATCAAAGGACTTCCTTCTTCCTCTAAGTTTTAGAAATGGATGTACATGTATATCAAAGTGATTCTCCAGGGCACACAAAAAATCTTTTGGGGAGAACAGATTAGCAATGCTTTGCATGAGCAGTTGGTGAAAGTCAATACCACTTTCAAATTTTATAGGACTTCATAGCTTGTGTATGTTGCTGCAAGCATGAGGAGTTTTCCTGGTCTTACTCAGGTTGGTAACAGGAGGTTAGTTTCCATGTATGAGTATTACCCTTAAATCACTCTAAAAGGATCAATCCATCATTTTTGTAGGGTTAATAATACTTTCTTTTTAGTGTTTATGTGCTTATGGGACAATGAGCTTGTTCAGAAGAAGGTTTTAGATGAAGCTCGGGAAGTTGTAAATTCTTTTGGCTGCTTGTTCTTACAGTTTCCTACTTTCACATATCTCAGAGTAGAGTATTGTCCTGGTTACCCCTGTATACTTCCACAATATCCCAGTGACAAGATTGTTCTCATGGAATTATGTAGGCAGCTGATTGTGGTACATAATAAACAAATGGAGCTGAAAAAGTCAGGGATTAAGTTTCCTATAGAAATTAGAAGGTACTCAGTTCAGTTAGCTACTAAGGCCAAAATAGTTGAATCTGAAATGCAACTGGTCACCATGAAAACTTTCAAGAAAAGGGATTGTTTTGACTTCAAGAGGGTACAAGATAAAATCAAGAGAAAGTTAACTTTCCACATGCCAATGGTGGAAGATATTTGGGCTAACCTCAGGACACAAAATGAGATTAGGAAGTTCGACATTTGCAGACTTCATTTGAGTTAGATAGAAGAGTTGGGTCTTGCAGACATTCTGGAGGGAATGGAAGATGATGGGGATGTTCTAGATCCCAAATATAATACTGAAAATGTTGAAGCCTCACCTCTTCCAAAGGTCAAATGGTCAGTCAAAGAGGAGACCTCTATAAGGAAAAGATTTCAGCCAATCTTGGCTAACACAAATATATGGTTAGAAAGCAAAGGGATCAGCTTGAAAGAATTTCTTACAAGGTCAGAGACTGAAGTTCAGGAGCAAACAGGTAAGAAAATGGAAAACAGGACAAAGAACAAGAGTGACACTCCTTCCTCTTCCAAAACACATAAAACAAAAATCAAATTTGTGTCAAAGGGAGGGAAGAAGAAGGAGGTTGCAGGGACCTCTAATGTTACTAAAACTGGTATTGAAGACATTAATGTTGAGCAAATGGAGGTTAAAAATGTTGAAGCTAAATAGCTACATGTTGAGAAATTAGATAATCTTCAACCAACAAATGTGCCTGAATAACCTAATGAAGAAGGTGAAAAAGAACAAGGAGATACTGTGAATATAGGAGAGGAACCACTTGGTGATTTTTAGTTGTCCTCACAACAAGATCTACATCCAGAGTCTCAAGTTACTAAGCCTCAGCTTCATGTTCCTGTTTCTAGTGTTTTTTCTACAGTTTCAAATACTCTTATTTCTCCTATTTTGGTTGTTTCCTCTGATAATACTCCTTCATTAAGGACAAGTTTTGGAATAGTGTTTGATTCATCTGGGTCCATTCTTAGTTTGTCTTCCCCATCTTTTGATATTGGTGAACAAACTGTGTTAGAACATTTTCTAGATAGTTCTAAAAAGGTTGTTGATACTACTATTGTTTTTACTCCTACCGGTCCCATTGTTACAATAACAGGAATAAGCATGGATCTGACAAAGCAAGTGATTGATTCTTCTCCTAATGTGGGTGCTTCTATATTTCCTCCTTGGTTTTCTGCATATACCCTGAAGAGGAAAAATCAAGCAATTTCACCAGATGAAATTGATATAGAGAAGTTGTTGCCCTTGAAATCAAAGATTGTAAAGAAAAAGCCTATGACTGTTTCTAGGCTTATCAATGAAAAAGGGATCAGATATGCAGAAATTGCCAAGCCACAAGAGGATGCTACTATTGACAATTTTTATATGAATGATTATGTTGTCTCCAAAGTTGAGCTAGGTAAGCTAACTCATGAAGGTATTAAGGCAAATTTTCAAACTACTGCCAACACCTTGCTTGAGAAATATGATGAGGTTAAGAAGGAGAAAGAGCAGTATAAAGCTAAAGTAGAACAACTTGCCAATGTTCTTCAAAAAATAGTAAAGTCATCTAAAATTGTGGAACCCATGGCAGTAACTGTAGAAGATCCTCTGATTCAGAAAGTGGCAAAAGCTCAGGCTAGAGGAAGAGTGGTAGGAGATATTGTGGAACATTTGCTGGCACAGGGAAGAGTTCTGTTGAAGACCACTGTAGAAAGAAAAGAAAATATGGATAAAACAAAAGCTGAGATTGATAACATGGTTGACTTACTTTCTCAAGAACTGCAGGATCAGGAAGAGAGCTTGGAGGAGTGGATAGAGATGAAGAAGATTAAGATAAAGAATCTGATTGCCATTGGGGTCATCTCAAATTGGGAATCATATCTTAAGACTAAGGAATCTCTTGTTCATTGTATCAATATAATAAAAGGCTTACTTGATGACTTATGCCAAGCTCGTGAAAATAGTGAAGATAGCAATGTCATGCTTCTACATAGGTTGGAAGAGCTCCCATGCACTCTCATAGGTGAAGGTCATAAGTTCCTCTCAACAGATGAAATGATAAGCTCTTTTGAAAAGATGGTCCAATAGAAATTCAAAGATGAAATGCCCTCAGTACTTTCTATGGACAACCTTTATGATCAACATTCAACTTTTGAAACCCTGAAGGACAACCTTGACAAGCATGAAAAGGCGATAAAGGCAGTGAAAGATGCAGTTCTCTGCGCCCGCACTATCTCAGAGAATACAGCAAAGTCAGATCCATGTGAAATGGAAGCTATACAAGCCATGTATCATAACTTGCTAAAGAAGAATGATGGAGGAAGCTGAAGTTCCTTTTTGATACCTTAGTTATTTTCATTCTTGTATATGTAATTTGAATTTTGTTATGGACATGTTCATGTTTAATTTTCTAAAATGTAATTACATGTGAAACAAAGGAAATCCCAAGTCAAATAGGACTCTTTTTTTTTAATAAGTCAAAGTAGTTGTAAATTTCCTATTTTTGCTCTAGGCTCCTCCCTATAAATAAAGAGGTCCTCTATTGTATTTTTCATCTTTTAGTTATTGAAGCAAAACTCTACCAAATTGAAGAGCATTTTGAGACTTTATGTTCAAATTGTAAATCATATTTTATCAAGTGAATAGAAAAGCAAGTGATCGTTCAATCTTTGCATTGGAATAACTTGTGGTGTATTGGAAATTGTTCTTATGTCCTTTTCCTTATGCTATCTTATCTATTTGATTGAATTGTAGTGTGAGTTTGGATAATCTGGGAGATGTTCTAAAGTTAATTTTGGAGACTTTGTGCTGCAATAATTATCTTTGGGTTTGTAATTTGATGTGTTTGAGTAAAAGATATTGAGAAGACTTTGAGCTACTGTTATCTTTTGTGATCGTAAGTTTTGTCATAGTATTCAGTGAAGACTTTAAGCTGCACCTTATCCTACTTGGTTCTAAATTGTAAATCAGTAAAAGGAGCAACGATAGACTTTGTGCTCTCGTGGGTTTCTTGGTTATTTTGATTTGTATTGTGAAAGTGTTCTTTGATATTATAAACATCATTTATGAAAAAAGAGAAATGGATGACATGGTTTCACCCCGAAATTAATTTTTAGTGTAAATAAGTTTGTAATAGTTAATAGGGAACCTCTCCTTGCTGAGAGGAGAGATTTATCTCATTACATTGTGGTTGATATAACCATTTTTCCTTCAGTTAGTTGAAGACAAAATATTCACCCAACACATTGCAATACCTAACTCACTCCAAGGAATACTAAGCATAAGGTTGCTAATGAATTCTATCTCAAGGTCCAATATGCGCCATTTAGTAGGAACGAAGGCAAGGCTTTACTACAATCTAAAATTGAACATCTTTCATCCTAATAAGACTTTTTCTAGAATAACATTAAAAATGTTATCTAAACTCAGCTAACTAGGACTTGCAATGTCCTTTTATCACTTACACATCGTGTTTTTACTCTTTAAGTTCTTGTGACATCAATTCATACATGGGGTTAGCAAGAAGCAAATTCAAGGAAAACTAGTCGTTCCCACGCAAGGTGTCTTACGACCTCATCGAGAACTTAGTTCAAGGTATAAGTCACATGTTTCTCAAGTACACACCAACAACAAGTGGCCGAAAAAATACACTCATACATACCAAGAGTTCCCAAAGTTGAAATTTAGATCTGATACCAAATGTCATGCCCACCTTTCACGTGGACATGAAAACTGAACCAACAATTTTTTTTGATAAATAAGCCCTGGCTCACTTCAATCATGCTTTGTGTGATTATTTAATGTGCACATTCAATGGCATTGCATGTGCAACGTAATGTATAACACGCCACACATAACGGGGAAGGGGATTCAAACAGGCAGGTGTAGTGAAACTCCTTTTGCACACCATATGAAAATGACTTAATTAGGGTTTGGTGTCACTTAGCACGGCACTGCAAAGAAGGGTCCTCCATGAGGTATAATTTCCCCTAAGCTCCTAGGTGAATGCAAAATTTTGGTCTCACCCTCTAATGCGAGGCCTAAACACCTAACTTAAATTAAAACCTTAACATACTAATTAAATGAAAATTTAAAAGATACCAATTAAATAATTAACTTTGCCAAGGTGAAACTATAAATAAAATAATGTGATAAGAAGAGAATATAATTCAAATTTAAAAACATTTCCTAAAAATTAAATTACTATTGCGAAAGAGTAAAAATTAAACTAGTATTAAAATATTCTAAAGATTAAATTAAATTATGACATTTAAATATCATACTTGAAATGCCTCAAATAATTATTTAAATTAAAAATAATATCTAATTTAAATAATGCGATCTAATAGTCAAAAACTATAAGGTTGTCTTCCTATATTCTCTTGTGCTTTGGGTTTCTGAGAATCAATTTGCTCATCTATGCGAGGATGAACCTCCTCCTGATTGCTTAAACCTCAAAACAGATCAAGGCCAGGGATTACATGATGGGAGAATGTTGCACTCGACTCCAAAGGACAAAAATTTGTACCTTTCTTGAGATTTAGGGCCTCCTACCCTGGACTTATGCGTAGGCTAAGATAGTATCTAATAGAGTTTCACCTCTAGGGTGTGCCACTTCCATGTGTTGATCTACACAAAATTTGTGGTTCCTAGGCATCAAATAGGCCACCTCAGATGTTATTGAGTCATGGTGGGAGGGGAAATCCACCAGTTACACAATTAAATCTTCTGTCTTAGTCTTCAATGAGGATATCAAAAAGGAAGTCTTAGAAATCGAAGAATTCTTCATAGCTCATGGGTTAATTGGTAGATTCACTAACTTACGGTCTGCTCTGCCATACCTACACCAATGGATCACTGATGTCTAGTAGCCATTTTTGAAATCTAACCTCAAATTATATCCTTGCGCTCGTGAATTCTTTAAATTGTTGTTTTTGATTTCATTAGGGATAGAGATGTTATTCTATGTGGAAATCATTTGATTTGGTGCCAGAATGTACTCATGCTCAAACCATGGCATCTAAGTTTTAATCCTTCTGTTGAGTCTTTTAAGGTTAAACCAGTGTGGATTCACCTTCCAAACCTCCCACTCCAATTCTAGTTTGATGCATGCTTTGAGGCTATATGTAACTCTCTTGGTAGTTTCCTCAATTGACCACGATACTTTAGACTTTACTCATACTACATTCACACACATTCTTGTTGATCTAGATACTTTGAAGGTGCTTCCTATAGACATTACTTTTAAAATTGTTGAGCGCAGCTGGTCCCAGACATTAGACTATGAAGGATTGTCATTTCAGTGTTATGCTACAAGACACATTGCTATTAAATGTTCCAAGCATAATTCAGGAGATCATACAACTTGGTGGAAAGATTACCTCCCACAACATTATTCTATGGAAGGACCCTCGAAGAACTCGTTGTCCCCCTCTCTCAAACAAGCAGACAATAGAAGATCTGACCAACCTACAGATCCAATGATGACACCAAATAATTCTTATTCAATTAAGGAAGAGATATTACCCCCTACACAAAGTGGGCAATCACAAATGGAACTCCTATTAGACTCAATCAATGGCACTACTCCTAGTAGGGAGGGACATGCAATGAATGATCAGTATCTTGAGCCTTCTTCATAGTGGAAAGTGGTGCAAAAGAAAAGGAAAGAAATATCTAAAAAAGAGGTAGTGAGCCACAAGATAAATTTATGATCACATTCCAAATTAGTATAAATTATAATGCACCCCTTTAAGGGTTTGATGCACTATTTATGATAGATAAAACTATGTTAACTCTATTTGTTTAGTTTTCCTTTTTAATAAAATGGGAGCTACCCCCTCTGGTAGAGCTTACTAATCAAAAAATAATGTGATCTAATAACTTACAAAAATTCAATTTTAAACTAAATACAATAATACAATAGTTAAAGTGAGATACTCCTCTTTGAAAGCAAATTTAATCACCCTTACAACTATACTAAAATCCATCTCTAAAATCAATGATTTTGAATCAAAATAAAATAATAATTTTAATTTCTGAACTATAGGATCAATTAGGGAGTCTAAATTACTTATATAAATAAAATCTCTAATCCAAAATAATTTAAATACCATAACTAAAGTTAGATTCTCCAAATTCAATTAATCTCCAACACACATTAAATTTAATCCACAACTATACAACTTGTTTAAAAAGATTTGTCTTTCTTAAACAAACTTAATTAACTCAAATCCCACTTAAGTGTCCTAATCTATTAGGGCAACACTACGAACCCTAAAATCAAGTTATAAAAAGTACCTCTTACTCTACCATTTCTCACACATCTATTTACAAATTTGAAGGGAGATAGGAGTGTTGAACACACAAGGATACTGAGAGGGGGGGTGAATTATTGTCTAATCAAACTTTAACTTCTCCAGAGCAGATTAAAACTTAAGCATTATAGCATCAACATAAACATGAAAGATTAACACAATACAGATCAACACATAACACCAGATATACGTGGAAAACCCAAGAAGGGAAAAACCATGGTGAGATTAACTCACAATATATGAAGCTCAAATAAAAACTTTGTTTTAGGGCTACAACCCAAGGAAGCTACTACTCCCTGCAGACTTTGTTTTAGGGTTACAACCCAAGGAAGCAACTACTCCCTAAAAAAAATTGCTTTAGGGTCACTCCCAATGAAGCTACAACTCCCTGAAGACTTTGTTTTAGGTTCACTCCCAAGGAAGCTACTACTCCCTGAATTGAGAACACTTTTAGAACATACTATAGTATGATCACAGACTTTCTATTGCCTGAAAATTGACATTAAAATCCACACCTTTGATGATTGCAATACTATCTCTTCACACTTCCTTCTAATGTTCAGATCAGATAGGCACACTCTACACTGGATCACTGTCACATATAAGTCTTCAAGATGAATCATGACAACGTCTACAACTTCTGCTCTTTCTCCTTTAGTCGCACATCATAATGTAGTCATTATGTTCTTTTTCTTGCTTGTGAACTTTATCAATCACTTTGCAATCACACTTTTCCTAACTCACTTTGACTTACAATTTATACATGATATTACATTTATTATATTTCTTGTCAGCCAGAGACAACATGAAAAATACATTTACAAGTCGGCCAGACAACACACAACATTAAACACGTAGAGGACAAGTCCTAAACAAGACTACACGCTACACCAGTAGAAGACCCATGCCTTGCAGACATCAAAACTTTCTTAATTAGGTCCAAAACATCCTTCACAACATCAAACAACAAATAATTACATCCGCACAC
Source organism: Cunninghamia lanceolata (assembly GCA_027924645.1). Classification (NCBI taxonomy): domain Eukaryota; kingdom Viridiplantae; phylum Streptophyta; class Pinopsida; order Cupressales; family Cupressaceae; genus Cunninghamia; species Cunninghamia lanceolata. The sequence goes on from BSBN01000317.1 coordinate 5,833,007, forward strand.
TCTGCTCATTTGAAAATAGGACAGCCTTAAGCAAAGACATATGAAACTTGAAGCATAACGACCACAGCAACTTGAGAACCTTGTGCGGTACTGGAAACAAGAAAGATCTTCATGAAACTTTTCTAGATGAGTCTATAGGACTCATACAACATTTCCAAACACTCCTTTAGTTTTGCACATCAAAGATTTTGTGTCGCACATCTTCAATCATGAACTCTGAGAACTTGTCATCCAGAACACACTGCGATGTACTGTCATTGAGAAACTAAGCTTGCAGACCACCAAGAACCTTGAAACTGCAAGGAAGGATGTAAAGCACATCCATAAACCTATCCACAAAACCACAAAGCCAAGCATTCATATCCAGAGGAATGTAGAGCATTCCGACAAGTCTTCAACACTAGCTTACTCTACCAAAACACATGTCAGTACTCTATCATGCATAACTTTCATAGCAGAAGAATAAATGATCTAAAACATTGGAATTATTACCTTCACTACACCATGAACACAGTCCCAGAACTACATAGCCATATCTGCAAATGCAGAGAAATGTGGAGCATTCTATCCTTATAGTAGTTGTCTTCATCATTGTCTTCAAACTGTAAAACATTATTCCGGTAGTCCAATCATCATGAAACTTGGACCAGGCCACCAGTAACATCTACTTAACATTAGCAACACATCTGATTATCTTAGTGCTTCTAATTCCCATATTAATGCTTCTTCATACTCAACTCTGCATTGATCAAGGCATGACATCCAACCATGAACTGTATCTTCTCTACTAGATGGGACACAACATCCAACCATGAACTATACCTTCTCTACACATGACATCCAACCATGAACACCATTACACCTCCATGATAGTGTTGACATCAATGACAACCTTGTGATAGTGTTGACAGCAATGACAACCCTAGGGACCATATGTGACGTAACAATCTCCCCCTTTGGCATTGATGGCAACACATACCTGCACATTTCTCCCCCTTTGACATCAAGGACAAAGTTAAACCACTACCTTCTCATCAGCAACCACATACCTACACATGGCTTCTTCTTGCAAAAAATAGACTCCCCCTATCATCAGCAACCACTACCTGCTCCCCCTGAGAGGTAGCCACCATCAGTCCAGGAACAAGATAAAGCATGAACTCCCCCTAGATAGATGCGCCACTATGCATCTAGTAAGAAGGAGGGGCAATTACCCCTAACCTTTGTCAGAGATCCTCAAAAGTGTCCTTTGCAAGAGCCTTTGTGAAAATATCTTCAATATGATCCTTTGTTGGAACATATTGCAAATTCACTTCCTTATCTGCAACCTTCTCTCTCAAAAAGTGATTTTGGATTGCTATATGCTTGATTGTAGAATGCATCACTGGATTCTTGGAAATATTGATATCACTTGTATTGTCACATAAAACATGAATGGGCTCATCATACAATACATTGATATCCTCTAGGGTTTGCTTCATCCATAAAACTCATGTACAATAGGATGCTATTGCAATGTACTCTACCTCTACAATAGAAAAGGACACTAAATATTGTTTCTTACTCTACCACAAAACCAATCCGCTTCCCAAAAAGAAAGCACCGCCACTTGTACTCCTTCTATCATCAACACAACCATCCCAATCAGCATCAGTGTAGGAAATCAAATCAAAGTCATTACCTCTTGGATACCATAATCCATAATCTGCAGTTCCTTTCAAATATCTAGATATCTTTTTCACTACCTTCTCATGTGTTTGCTTGATATTTGGCAACCACTCATATTGCATACATAATATTAGGTCTGGAAGTAGTCAAGTACAATAATCCTCCAATCATAGATCTATAGGAAGTCTGATCCACTTCTGAAGACTTGTCATCCTTGCTCAAGTGACATCCAATGACCATGGGAGTACTCGCTAGTTTTGAATCCTCCATACCAAACTTTGTCAACAACTCTTTGACATACTTAGCTTGAGAAATAAAGATACCACCATCAAGATGAGTAATTTGAAGTCCAAAGAAGAAAGACATCTCACCAATCATAGACATCTCAAACTCTTTTTGCATCTCCTATGTAAACCTCTTACACATATCATCATCTCCACTAAAGATTATGTCATCCACATATACTGCAACTATCAATAGCATGTCTCCTTCTTCCTTGATGTAAAGATCATTATTTGTGGTACCTTTCTTGAAGCCCTGTTGAAGTAAGTACTTGTCCAACCTAGCATACCAAGCTCTAGGTGCTTGCTTAAGACCATACAACTCCTTCTTGAGTCTACACACCATGTCCAGATCTTCTGATATCTAGAAACCATCTGGTTGTTCAATATAAACCTCTTCCTCTAGATCATCATTCAAGAAAGAAGACTTAACATCCATCTGATATACCTTGAAGTTCTTATGAGAAACAAGAGCAAGGAACATTCTAATTGCCTCCATCCTGTCTACCAGAGAAAAAGTCTCCTCAAAATGAATACCTTCAACTTGTGTGTATCCTTTGCATACCAATCTTGCTTTGTTCCTTACAACTTCACCTTCTTTATTCAGCTTGTTCTAGAACACCCACTTTGTTCCTATGACATTCTTATTTGCTAGTCTATAAACCAATTCCCATGTCTGATTCTTCTCAATCTAATCCAATTCTTCTTCCATGGCCTTTATCCATCCATCATCTTTGCTAGCATTAGCAAAGTTTTTGGGTTGTACTCTTGATAACAAACACAAGTTTACTTGCTCATGTGTCTTAGGAAGCCTTCTCCTTTTCTGCGCACCTTTATCCTTATCTCTAATGATCTGATCTGCTAAGTGTTTTTTCTTAACATACTTTGCAGGAGTCTTAGGCATCTTCTCTGGTTCTTATTCCTTTTCTTCTTTCACTTCTTCTTCTTCATCTTTAATGCATGGAAAGATATTAGATTTGAAGTCCTCTCATTCTTGTGAGATTTGATACAAGTATTCGTCTACCTTGACATTTGTGCTTTAAATCATCTTTCCCAACCTCTTGTTGTAGCATCTATAAGCCTTGCTTCTGGTTGAGTAACCAAGAAATATTCCTTCATCATTTCTTGAATCAAACTTTCCTAGGTCTTCTTCATCTCTTCTGATATAGTATTTGCTACCAAAGATCCTCAAGTATCTGACAGTGGGAGGTCTTCCATAAGATAGCTCATAAGGGATCTTAGTGTTGTTGACCCTTAGTTCCACTCTATTAATTATATAGACAGTAGTGAACTACTTCCTTCCAATATATATCAGGAATATCTGCATCCTTCAACATTGCCCTAGCCATCTCTTGCATAGTTCTATTCTTCCTTTCTACTACCCCATTTTGCTAAGGGGTCCTAGGAGATGACATATGTCTCCTAATACCATGATCTTAAAAAAACTTTTCAAATCCATTTGAAGTGAACTCACCTCCTCTATCAGACCTTAAGCACTTGATCTTAGCATCCACTTCATTTTCAACCATAGATTTGAACACCTTAAATTTATCAAGGGCATCTGATTTTTCTCTTAAGAAAGTAACACAAGTCATTCTAGAATAATCATCAATAACCAACATAAAATTCCTCACCTTATTGACTCTTTACTCTTGTAGGGCCACATAGATAAGTGTGAATCAGCTCCAATGACTTTGAAGAGGAGTACTCCTTGCTTTTGAAACTTGTATTTGTTTGCTTTCCCATTTGATATTCCTTGCATATTGTGTTTCTAGGCTTGATTATCTTGGGCATGTCTCTCACTGCATGAGTAGAGTTTATCCTTACCATATTATCAAAATTGTTGTGTCCCATTCTTTTGTGCCACATCCAACACTTACTAGATTGAGCCAACAGACATGTTCTTCAATTTACCTCCTTCAGATGATAGATATTACCATATGTCTTGATACCTTCTACAACTAGTTTTCTAGAGCCTGCCTTCCTAATTTCACAACCCTTGGCATGAAATGTGAGATTATAACCTTTGCTACACATCTAACTAACACTGAGAAGATTGTGCTTTATCCCTTTGACATAGAGGACATCCTCAGTCCTATTCTTCATATCAATAGTTATAGCACCCTTTCCACATATTTGTGCTGACTCATCACCACCAAACCTGACAGCACCACCATCTCACTTCTCAAGGCTGATAAACTTCTCATTGTCACCAATCATCTGATTTGAGAAACCATTATCAATTACTCAAGCCTTGGCTTCTTCTCTTGCATGAAAGGCAATCCATATAACCATTGATCTATCATTGTTTTGGTTTGTTTGCAAGGTATCAGTTTTCTCACATTTTTCAACATCATCCTTTTTGTTACCAACAATCAAGGCCATGGAAAGTGTTTCATCATTTGAATCATCATGATCCTTATCTTTTGAAGAGTAACTTCTCTCTATGGAATACAAACTTCTTTTGAACTTGTCTCTTCTGTTACTACCCCTTGATTCTTTAAAAGGACATTTAGAAGCAAAGTGACCAACCTTTCCACAATTGAAACATTTGAAGGGTAACTTACCTTTGTATTTGTCAGTGCCTTTCTTCAGTCTTCTCACAAAATTAGATTCAACTTCATCAGAGCTCTCATCTTCATTAGCAACTTATTCCTTTGTCTTCATACTGACTTTGAAAGCAGCTTCTTTCTTTGGAGCATCACTACCAAAGTCTCTCATTTCAAAGGTAGTAAGAGAACCAAATAGTTTGTCTACAGTGAATGTATCCAAGTCTACATTCTCCTAGATAGTAGATACCTTATGGCTGTAAGATTTGGGAAGAGATCTCAGAACCTTCTTCACAATTTCATTTTCTTTCACTTCTCCACCAAGACTTGCAATGCCATTGACCACTTCATTCACCCGGAGCATATATCCAGCAATGTCTTCATCCTTTGACATTTTTAGGGTCTCAAATTTTCTCTTGAAGATTTGCATCTTTTCTTGCTTTACTTTCTTATCTCCTTCATAAATGGTTTCAAGTTTAACCCAAACATCTTTAGCAGAACTGTAACTCATTACCTTTGAAAGTTCTGAATCAATAAACCCACTCATGATAGAAAAATTTTCCTTAGTATTGTTATCATATTCCTTAACTTCATCTAGATCTATAGGAATAGTAGCAGGAACTTTGTAACCAGTCTTGATAGATTACCAAACACTGCACCCTAGAGAATTGATATAGCCTTCCATCCTTAGCTTCCAAAAAGCATAATTTGTTCCATTATGTATCTTGTTGGATCCATTATGTACCATCCCGAACCTTCCTTAAGAGGTTAAGCTTCCTTTAGAGGAACTTGGCTCTGATACCAATTATTGAACACACTAGGATACTGAGAGGCAGGGGTGAATCAGTATCTAATCAAACTTTAACTTCTCCGGAGTAGATTAAAACTTAAGCATTATAGGATCAACATAAACATAAAAGATTAACACAATGCACATCAACACATAACACCAGATATACATGGAAAACCCTAGAAGGGAAAAACCACAGTGAGGATTAACTCACAATATATGAATCTCAAATAACAACTTTGTTTTAGGGCTACAACCCAAGGAAGCAACTACTCCCCGAAAAAAATTGCTTTCAGGTCACTCCCAAGGAAACTATAACTCCCTGAAGACTTTGTTTTAGGGTCACTACCAAGGAAGCTACTACTCCCTAAATTGAGAACACTTTTAGATTAGATCACAGTATGACAATCTTTCTATTGTCTGAAAACTGACATTGAAATCCACACCTTTGATGATTGCAATACTATCTCTTCACACTTCCTTCTGATGATCAGATTAGATAGACACACTCTACACTAGATCACTGTCACATATAAGTCTTTAATTTGAATCAAGAAAGAATCTACAACTTCTACTCTTTCTCCTTCAATCACACATCATAATGCAGTCATTCTACTCTTTTTCTTGATTGCAAACTTTATCAATCACACTTTTCAAAATTCACTTTGATTTACAATTTATACATGATATTACATTGATAACATTGATTTTTGGCCAGGGGTAAGTGCAAGAAGATGGGGCACCAAAAAGGGGTCTTAAGTGGCCACTTGTTTTTCTGAAATCAGGAAATGCTGGCCTTGGATGAGAAATTGAGCATAGTTACACTCAAAATTTTAAGATGTAACAAAAATAATGTTCATAGTGCTCCGAGTCTACTTTCTAAAATACTAATTTTTTTTTAAAATGGTATAGATTAAGGGGTTCAAAAGAGGGAGCCACAGAAATTGGTGTTGTTTCTGTCAGAAAAACATAACATAGCATGTTTTGTGGCTCCCTCAAAAGCTTAACTTTTTTTTGGTATTTTTAAAATTGCTTCAGTGAGAAATTAGCTAACAGCATGTAGTTTATGCCTAATTTTTCTAATAATTTTTTAAAGAATACTTAATTTTTTACTAATTTTCAAAGTCGACACATCCTGAAAAACATAATTTTGGCTATGCTACCCCTATAAATTTTGAAAACTAATTGAAAATCAAAATTTTTTAATGTGTAGAATGGAGTCTAGTTTCTAAAAATGTAATTTTTTTGAAATTTCAATGAACGGTTAATTTACAATGAAAAAAAGACCAAACACTAGTTTTTGCCCAAAAACAGACACAATCAAAAGAAATTAAAGATGAAAGGCTTAACATTGTCAAAATGTGAAAAAAAATTACATCGTTAAATAGCTAAGAGAAAGCCTAACATTACCTAGGTGTTTGATTTGTTTGACCTTGAAACAAGTGCAAATCTGAGGGTTAGCATGAACGAAATTATGTGAAATCCTATAGAATATGCAAAAACACATCTTTGGACGTTTGGAAGGCACTCCAAGCCTTTGGGTTGGAAATCCAAAGTAAATACCAAGCCTAAGGATTGGGATTCCCAAAGCAAAATATAACATGAGCGCGTTATAACACGCTCGCGTTATGTTTTGTTTTGCATTTTTTTCCTTTTCGCAAAAGTTCGCCCTATGTTTGTCATGTTTGACATAATGCGAGCGTGTTATGTCTCCCTTGGAATGTTTTATGTTCAAGGTTATTAAGCATGTATGTATGCATACTTGTATGTATGTATGTATGTATGCCTACATGTATGTATGTATGTATTGATGTATGTATGTATACCTATATGTATGTATACTTATATATATGTATGCATGTATATATGTATGCTTGTATGTATGTATGTATATATGTATGCTTGTATGTATGTATGTATATATGTATGCTTGTATGTATATATCTATACATGCTTGTATGTATGTATATATATGTATGTGTGTTTGTATGTATGTATGTATGTATGTATATAAGGGTTTTGGGTCTAGGGTATATAAGGACCTAAGCCCATAGAGTTTTTAGGGTTAAGGGTTGAGGTTTTTGGGTTTAGGTTTTAAGGTATAGGGTTGAGGGTTGAGGGATTAGGGATTAAGTAATAGTTTGAGGGTGGAGGGTTGAGGGTGGAGGGTTGAGGTTTAAGGGTTGAGGGTTGAGGCTTTAGGGATGAGGGTTAAGGGATTAGGGTTTAAGGTATAGTGTCGAGGGTAGAGGAGGGTAGAGATGGGGGTGAGGCAGATAAGGGAGGAGAGGGGTGGATAAGGGTTGAGAGTTTAAGGGTTTAGGGTTTAAGGGTCAAGGGTTTAGGGTTTAAGGGTTGAGGGTTTAAGGTTGAGGGATTAGGGTTTAGGGTTGAGGGATTAAGGTTTAAGGTTGATGGTTGAGGGTTGAGGGTTTAGGGATAGAGTTTAGATTTTAGGGATAAGGGATTAGTGTTTAGGACCTTGAGGGATTAGGGTTTAGGGTTGAGGCTTTGGGGATAGCGTTTAGGGTTGAGGGATAAGGGTTGAGGGTCAAGGGATTAGGGTTAAGGTAGAGTGTTGAGGGTAGAGGGATTAGGGATAGGGTTTAGGGTTGAAGGTTTAGGGTTGAGGGTTTAGGGATAAGGGCTTAGGCTTTAAGGTATAGTGTCAAGGGTTGAGGGTTTAGGAATAGGGATAGAGTTTAGGGTTTAGGGTTGAGGGATTAGGGTTTAGGGATAAGGAATTAGGGTTGATGGTTGAGGGATTAAGGTTTAGGGTTGAGGAATTAAGGTTTAAGGTTAAGGGTTGAGGGTTTAGGGTTTAGGGATAGGGTTTAGAGTTTAGGGATAAGGGATTAGGTTTTAGTGTTAGTTTTAGGACAGACAACTGAGAGGGGGGGTGAATCAGTTGTCTCAAAACTTTCTTTTCTTTAAACACTTAAATCCTTCTTATATTTCAACAGCATAATAATAATTCAATCATGGAAGCACAATGCAATAATTCAAGAGCAGAAACACATTAACACATATGACACCAAGATTTTAATGTGGAAAACCTGGTTAAGGGAAAAACCATGGGGTGACTAACCCAAGATTGTATTCTCTATTAAAAGAATATGAGGAACAAACTGGCACTTGCTAATTAGGGCTCACTGCCTGAGCACACTACTCACAAGAGGCCCACTGCCTACAGGAGACACACTGTCTACAGAATAATAAATATTACATACTTGAACTGGAGATTAGTATCTTCACCATGCTTGAGTTAGTTCCATTTAAGCTCAATACTTCTGCTCTGCCTTTCGCTCTTCTCCTCGCTACCACACACTCATCTCCACAATGATGTTTTGAAATGACTTCACAACTCTTATTTATACAAGACATCGACTTTGGGATAATCATCAAAGTTGACACAATATATACTTTATTTTATTACAGAGCAAACACACAAATACAACTTGATTTGTTACAAGATCTTCATGCGTAACACCACACTATCGGTCACACATATCTAGGACTTTAATCTTCTTAGAGGAACATGGCATGCTTCGCAGAACATCTTCAAGATCATCTGCAAGATGTGTAAAACATCCGGTCAGCCAAGATTAGGAAGAACATCATCATCTAGAAGTAAATCTTCAATTCTGAGCTCAATCTTCAATGTGGACTACCAACATGAACTAGAAACAATCTAGAGACCCCCACAAGCTTGCTTGAATCACCAAGAACATCCACACCACTTTTGCTCACTAAAATCATTCTCTTCTTCATCCAGAACCTCAAGAACACAGTCTGTCATCACTGTCACATTGGAATAAATGCTTGCAGACCTCCAGACCATGAACCAATTGAGTTTTCAATTCACATTGGCTTCCTAAACACTCCACCAAATCCGTAGAACAAGATATTGCATTTATGAATCTCACCAGACCTATTTGTGTCACTCTGTCACCTCTGAACATCTTCTAAAATTGGTTTTACTCATATGGCCATAACTTCTTCAAATCTTCATGCATACCTCTCAAATCTTTACTGGATCATCTTTAGACACATATACACAAACCCTTTGATGCACATCCTCTGCTCTTCATCTTAGCTAGGATCTTCACTTCATAGAGCTTCACTGTCTTCACTGTTCTTCTTTATTTCTGATAGGACCAATTTTCTCAATATCCTCAGCACACAGCTCATCCAATCCTTGACATCAATGCAACAGGAGTATGTTGACATCAATGACAACACCGGTTAGGCCGATACTTGCAACAATTTCCCCCTTTGTCAGTGATGGCAACATATGATGTGAAAAATTGTTTTAACCATCAAAACAAGAACTTCTCCTCACTAACTGACATAGCTCCCCCTATCAACAACAACCATTCACATGTCTTCTCTTCCTTTACTGCTCCCCCTTTGATCAGCAACCACTTTTTGTTTTTCACATGTCTTTTCTCCCCCTTTGACATCAATGGCAAAGGGCACATACTTGCATCAATCTTCTAAATCATACAAACTGCTCCCCCTGAGTAGCAGCTTCCTATCATCAATCCGGACCACAAGATATGATTGTGAGATCCACTGGACTTATGCACATCAGCGCACCTTAATTTAGAACTGGAGGGGTAATAACCCCTAACTTCTCCCTGAGATACTCAAAAGAGTCCTTAGGTAGAGGTTTAGTAAAAATCTCTACAATCTGATCCTTGGATGGCACAAACTCCAATTTGACTCCATTCTTGTTCACCTGCTCTCTCAAAAAGTGAAACTTGGTGGATATATGTTTTTTCTTTGAATGCAACACTGGATTTTTTGATATATTTATTGCACTTGAATTATCACAGAAGATTGTGATAGGTTCCTCATACTCCACTCTGATGTATCTTAGCATTTGCTTCATCCACAATACTTGAGTGCAACTACCTACTGCTGCAATATATTCTACTTCTATAGTGGACAGAGATATTGCCTCTTATTTCTTGCTCAGCCAAGAAACCAATCTTTTCCCCAAAAAGAATGCACCACCACTGGTACTCTTCCAGTCATCCACATCTCCTACCCAATCCTCATCTATATATGCATGAAGAGAGAAATCATGATCCCTAGGATACCATAAACGATACTGAACTGTTCCTTTTAGATATCTGAGAATCCTCTTGATTGCCATGACATGAGATTCTCTAGGATCAGCTTGGAATCTGGCAACAAGACCAACAACATTCATAATGTCAGGTCTAGTTTAAGTAAGATATAGTAGACCTCCAATCATTGACCTGTACTTTTTCTGATCAGCCTTAGGAGAGTCACCATCTTTGCTCAATTTACATCTGGTTGCCATGGGAGTATTCATTGGTTTTGAGTCTTCCATCCCAAATTTCTTCAACAATTCTTTCACATATTTGGTCTGAGAAATGAAGATTCCTTTCTTTGTTTGAGTGATTTGCAGACCCAAGAAGAAACTCATTTCCTCAAACATAGACATCTCAAATTCACTTTTCATTTGATTTGCAAAAGTCTTGCACATACTATCTCTTCCTCCAAAAATGATATCATCAACAAATACTTCAACAATCAAAATATTTTCATTATCAATCTTGAAGTCAAGTTACTATCAGCAATACCTTTGTTGAAACCATTCTTCAAAAGATGTTTATCCAATCTTTCATACCATGCCCTTGGGCCTTGTTTGAGTCCATACAGTGCTTTCTTCAACTTATAGACCATATCACCATGATCAGACAATTGAAATCCATCCGGTTGCTCTATCTATACTTCTTCTTCCAAGTCACCATTCAGGAAGGCATACTTGACATCCATCTAATATACTTTGAAATCCTTGAAGGCAGCAAAGGCTAGAAATAATTTGACTTCTTCAATTCTTGCCACCGAAGCAAAAGTTTCTTCAAAATCAACTTCGTCTACTTGAGAATAACCCTTGCAGACCAATCTGGCTTTGTTTCTGACTACTTCACCATCTTCATTTAGTTTATTCTAGAAGACCCATTTGGTTCCAATCACATTTTTGTTTCTAGGTCTGGGAACAAGATCCCAAGTGTGATTTTTCTCAATCTACATCAACTCTTCCTTCATTGCTTTAGTCCAGCTTTCATCATTGCATGCTTCACTTACTGTCTTTGGTTCAATTTTTGAAATCAGACAATACTTTTCTAAGTCTTGAGCAATCTTTCTTCTTGTTTGAACACCTTTGCTTTTATCACCTATGATCTGGTCTTCAGAATGATTCAGTCTTACATATCTGGGAGTTTTGGGAATTTCTTGCACTTCTATTTCTTGGATAAGTTCATTCAAACTTATCTCTTCTTCTTGTATTTCAAGATTCTCCGGATCAATCTGGATCTGAATTTCAAAAGGGGCTTGAACCAAAACATCATTCTAATCATCTTCTTCATATTCATAAAACCTTGAGGGTTTTTCAATGCCTTCATCAACCTTCACATTTGTACTTTCTATAATCTTTCTCAATCTCTTGTTATAACACCGGTATGCTTTGCTTCGAGTAGAATAACCCAAGAATATTCCTTCATCACTTCTAGCATCAAATTTGCCAAGGTCTTCATCTCTTTTAATGTAGCATTTACTACCAAAGACTATGAAATACTTTATAGTGGGAGTGATGCCAAACCAGAGTTCATAAGGGGTCTTACCAGTATTGCTTCTGATTTGTACTCGATTAAGAGTATAGACAGCAGTGCTTACAGCTTCTCTCCAATAGATCTGAGGAACATTTGCTTCTATCATCATGGTTCTAGATGCTTCCTAGATGGTCCGATTCTTTCTCTCCACTATTCCATTCTGCTGTGGAGTCCTTGGAGCAGATAACTGTCTTTTTATCCCATGTTTCTCATAGAATTTTATGAACTCTCCGGATGTGAATTCTCTACCTCTATCAGACCTAAGACACTTTATGTTTATCCCAGTTTCATTTTCTACCATAGCCTTGAATATTTTGAATTTCTCAAGAGCTTCAGATTTCTCTTTTAGAAAAGTCACCCACATCATCCGGGAATGATCATCAATTAGTAACATGAAATATCTATCACCTTGCAAACTCTTGATTCTTGCCGGTCCACATAGATCAGTATGTACTAAGTCCAACAATCTGGTAGAAGATTATTCCTTACTTTTGAATGAGACTCTGCTCTGCTTACTCAACTGACATTCTTTGCACAAACTATTAGTAGGTTTCACCAATCTTGGAAGATCTCTTACAGCCTGAGTGTTTCTTATCTTGATGATATTATCAAAATTCACATGACACTGTTGTGTGGTTACACAACACGCCCCATTTTGACTTGACAAAACAGGGATCCAACTTTTTGCTGCTTTGGCTTGCGTTGTTTTTTTGCTCTTCGGCGGTCTGGTAAAAGTAAGTCATGCAGGTGATCCTGCATAAGGGAAGTGGGTAAGTCATCATGATGAGGTCAGTTCGTCAAAGTTAATATTTCATATCAATAACCTATGGTTGAAAAGAGTATAAAATTTCATGCAGGTTTGCCTTTTGGATCACCCTGATATTCCTTAGGGAAAAAAAGTTATGACAAGTCAAAGTCCTGGTCAAACCTAATATTCCTGGGGGGGTCATATTCCTTAACATCAGTCACCTTACATTAGATCACCCTGATGCCAGTTTATCACCCGATAATCATTTGGTTCGCGAACTCTGGATGTCAATTTTAGGTAATAACTATATTTGCCCATCAAACAGCTTCATATATTTTGCAGGGGTCATATTTCAAATATCACTCGATCTTGCGAATATCACCGGATATTTCAAATATCACCCTGCCACAGAATATCACCCCAGTGCCAATATGTCGATGACATCATCCAATCCCGATGAAAAAAGAAATCAAGAAATCACCCTGACGGTGACGTCATCATCCTTTTTACCTTGCGGAGGTACATATCCAACGATCACTCTTTTAAATAACATGACCATGACATCATCCTGATCTTTTGAAAGGGGGTCACATTCGTTAATATGACTCATCTTCGATTGATGATGATGACGTCAGCTTATCCCATTCCACAAAGGACATGATATGACGATGACATCATCAATCAGCTTGAACTCCGAAGGTCATCTAATTTCTAACATCTGTCATCTTTTCTAATATGACTGATCTTTCCTAACATGACGGTGACGTCATTCTGACCTGATATAAAAAGCTCGACATATCCATGACGTCAGCATTTCACATTTTAACGAAGCCCATCCATGATGATGACATCATCATCATATCCCGATCTATAAAGAGAGTCATATTAGTTAATATCCCTCATATTAACTAATGTGCATACCGGGACCCGATAGTGTTATTCAATCGAATTTAGTGAACAAAAGTGCATGTATTGCATATGCATGATCTTATGCATGTGATATACACAGAGAGATAAAAAATTGAAAATGTAAGATATTGATCTAGACAATACCTAGTGCTAAGCCTGTGGTATTGTAATGCAATCTAATAAACAAAGAAGAATTGAGTTTCTGCAAATAGGCAAACTCGCTAAGAGTTATGAATTGCCTCCGAAAAACTAATTTTTATTCACTTCCATTTGAAATATATAGGCTTGCATATCATATGAAGGGCCACATCACCCTTGGAATACAAAAGGAGCTACTACAAGGTGAAACTATTTGCAAAAATTCAAAGAAACTCAAAAAATTAAGAAATTTTTGATCTTCTCCTTGGCAGGGTCATAACTTCTAGCTATTTTGTCAGAATTTAAACTTTTTGGACTCATTGGAAAGATAAACTAATTATCTAGTTTGGGTTGCTTGGTTACTTAGGCTGAATGCCAAGTTACCGATGAAGTCTTGAGCCCTAATTCCGCTCCTAAGGCCTCCAAAAATGCAATTTACTAAGATGTAGAAAACACAAAAAATTACATTTTTGATATTTTTATCAAAAAATCACTTAAATGACCCTAGACCTGATCAGATATTGAAGCCATTTTAGGGCCTGATAGCATGTTTCCCAGTCAATGATAGTTGATCGGACCCTCTTAATTACCTATGGACATTTAGATACGCAAATTTTCATAGATGCTCAATATTCATAACCCGATATATATAGGTTTGCACATTCACAACCTGATAAAATATAAATGTTTATTTTCCTGCTAGTTTATAGAATGATGGTGCTTAATTCTTGTCTATTTGTTGCAAGAGGTTGAAGCTATTTGGAGTTTGGCTAAAAATTGCAGAGTTGCGGATGCAGAGGCAACATGAACCTGAGCTGAAGAGGATATTGTCAAATGCGTTGTTTGCCAGCTGGAGGATGGACCAGGCTGAAGATGCTAGAATATTCTATGCTAGCTGTGTAATTGCCAACTAGCAGGCACATGCTGTTCATCTGGACCATTGAATGTTATGAGAGGATCCAGATCATTGGATCAATGTAACTATTTTCTAGCCTTTGTTCTATAAAAGGCCCAAAACTTGTCCAAACTAAAGAGAGAGGATATCTGGCAAAATAAGGCCAATTACTATAGAATTAAGAAGAGATCGGATTACCGAGACTAATGAGGGCTGAATTGTTGAAATGTCAAGGTTCTTTCTTCAGTTCATTGTAAATGTACTTGTTCTAAAGTAGACTGAATGGAGATGAAGCTTCAGATTACATCCTGATTGTAAACTTTACATAATCTTCAAGTTGATTTCTGGATATGTAATGGTGAATGTTGTGTTCAAATAGAAGCGCTTTCATTTTATTGCATGTTGTTGTCAACTTTCCCTTTGAAGATTTACACTGGATCATGCAGATTTGTGGAATGTCCTGGTGAAGTATGATTCTAGTTTTCTTTTCTTCATTTCTGTATAGGAGCATGTATGTGGATCAATGATCTCAGTCAAGTAATTTTGGGAATCTCACTTTCTAGCCCCCTTTTTCTCATTTTAATTTCATTGAAATCACTTCCATAACTGTAAATCATGATAATTAATAAGCAGAATAGAGAAATATGTTGATATCTTGTAGGTAACTGAAAATCGTTAGCATATTTTGAGCCAAATGCATGTAATGTTGAAAATATCATGCAAAGAATCATAAATAATGATAGAAATCATGCAAATACCAACCTGTAGGCACATTATTTGAGTACATTAATAGTGCAGAGGTAGAATTGTTGGAGATTTATGCAGGACAGATATAAAGGACAGGATATCTGGAGAAATATTGATGAACTTTGCAAAAATTACTGAAGAACGTAAGGCCCCTGAATGATTAACAGTAACACACATCAACCACTGTGTAACGTCAGTAGATTATGAACTAATTAACGGAGACTTGGGATCATGAATTCTTTAAGTTCATCGTATCTTTCAAGATGAGTAAAGGTTGTTGTGTAACTTTTATTCTATGTTTGTTTATGACTAACATCATCATCAATAGACACATTATCCTATGCCACAACCAACTCTGATTAATTTGAACAAATAAACAACTTTTTCCAATACCAACCAAGTGGAAGATGTTACCTTTTGTTTGAGTACCAGATGCAATCTCTATTCCAGAACTTTCAAAGATCTTGCATTTTCCATTTTTGAATCAGAGATCATAGCCTTTGTCCACCAATTGTCCAACACTGAGAAGATTATGCTTCAGACCTTCAACCTATAGTACATCACTGGTTTTGTTTTTTCCATCAAAAGAAATAATTCCTCTGCCTCTAATTCTGCCAGTAGAATTATCACCAAATTTTACAACTGCTCCTTCATATCTTTCCAGATCTATGAACTTATTTTTGTAACTAGTCATATGGTGGGAGCATCCACTGTCAATGACCAAATCATCATTTTCTTCAACTTGGGCATACAGAGCTCTTTCTATCATTTTATGATTGACAGATTTAGAGGGCATTGGATCTTCTGCCTTGATGGCAATAAACACCCAGTCACTTCCAGATTTGTTTCATGTCTCTAATTCATCATCTGTTACTTCTTCATCATCATCATCTTCATGAACATAGTGACATTTATTTTGGAATCTTGATCTGTTTGGATTTGTCCTTGAAAATCTTTCCAGACACCTTGAGGCAAAATGACCAATCTTGTTGCAGTTGAAACATTTGAAGAGCAATTTTCCTTCATACTTACCAGATCCTCTTGGCAGTCTTTTTGCAATAAGGGCTTCAAGTTAAGCAGATTTTGCTTCATCTTCTTCCAAATCTTTTCTTGCTTTTTCATACCATGATTTTTTCTTTGAGGAGTTCTCTCCTGAATCATACCTTTGTTTGCCTTTTACAGAGGCACTAGCTTTGAATGCAGATTCAGTCTTGGGGGGGCATCTCCAAACTCAACCAATTCAAATGTAGCTAATTTTCCAACCAATTGATCTCTTGTGATATTTGATAAAGATTTGAACTCTTCAATAGCAGAAACCTTGTGTTTGTAAGTAGGAGGTAGGGATCTAAGAACTTTGGCAACAATCTCATCTTCATCCAAGGTTCCACCAGCACACCTAATGCCACAAACAAGCTCATTAACTTTTGGCATATATGTAGTGATATTCTCATCTTCATTCATCTCTAGGTTTTCAAATTTTCCTTTTAGACTTTGTAGCTTGGCACACTTAACATATTTGTCTCTTTCATGCACAAGTTCCAGTTTTTCCCAAATCTCATATGCAATTTTTAAATCTATAACATTTGTCAGCTCTGAATCAGATAAGGCACTTAGTAAAGCTTCTTAAGCCTGAAGATTGTCTTTAGCATCTTTGATTTCATCTACAGTTGTTGGACCATTCTTTGGAGGAACATACTTCTTTGAAGTTATGGTCCAATATTGTATTCCCATACATTGCAAGTGACATTCCATGCAGCTTTTCCAAAGAGTCTAATTAGTTCCATCAAACCTCGGACTATCCTTCTTGTAGGAAGACATCCTAGATCTCCTCAAGCAGTTAATCTCTTTTAGAGGAACTTAGCTCTGATACCAATTCTTAGTTTTAGGACAGACAACTGAGAGGGGGGTGAATTAGTTGTCTCAAAACTTTCTTTTCTTTAAACACTTAAATCCTTCTTATATTTCAACAGCATAATAATAATTCAATCATGGAAGCACAATGTAGTAATTCAAGAGCAAAAACACATTAACACATATGACACCAAGATTTTAATGTGGAAAACTCAGTTAAGGGAAAAACCACGTGGTGACTAACCCAAGATTGTATCCTCTGTTAAAAGAATATGAGGAACAAAATGGCACTTGCCAATTAGGGTTCACTGCCCGAGCACACTGTTCACAAGAGGCCACTGCCTACAAGAGACACACTATCTATAGAATAATAAATATTACATACTTGAACTAGAGATTAGCATCTTCACCATGCTTGAGTCAATTCCATTTAAGATCAATACTTCTTATCTGGCTTTCGCTCTTCTCCTCTCTACCACACACTCATCTCCACAAGGATGTTTTGAAATGACTTCACAATGCTTATTTATACAAGACATCAACTTTGGGATAATCATCAAAGTAGGAACAATACATACTTTATTTTATTACAGAGCAAATACACAAATACAAATTGATTTGTTACAAGATCTTCATGCGTAACACCACACTGTCGACCACACATATTTGAAACTTCAATCTTCTTAGAGGAACACGCCACGCTTTGTAGAACATCTTCAAGATCATCCACAAGATGTGTAAAACATCCAGTCGGCCAAGATTAGGAAGAACATCATCATCCAGAAGTAAATCTTCAATTACGAGCTCAATCTTCAATGCGGACTGCCAACATGAATTGGAAACAATCTAGAGACCCCCACGAGCTTGCCTGAATCACCAAGAACATCCACACCACTTTTGCTCACTGAAATCATTATCTTCTTCATCTGGAACCTCAAGAACACAGTCTATCATCACTGTCACATTGGAATAAGTGCTTGCGGACCTCCAGACCATGAACCAATTAAGTTGTCAATTCACATTGGCTTCCTAAACACTCCACCAAATCCGCAGAACAAGATATTGCATTTTTGGATCTCACTGGACCTATTTGTGTCACTCTGTTACCTCTGAACATCTGCTAGAACCAGTTTTACTCATATGGCCATAACTTCTTCAAATATTCATGCGAACCTCTCAAATCTTTACTGGATCATCTTTAGACACATATACAGAAACCCTTTGATGTGCATCCTCTGCTCTTCATCTTAGCTAGAATCTTCACTTCATAGAGCTTCATTGTCTTCATTGTTCTTCTCTGTTTCTGATAGGACTAATTTTCTCAATATCCTCAGCACACAGCTCATCCAATCCTTGACATCAATGCAATAGGAGTATGTTGACATCAATGAAAACACTGGTTAGGCCCATACTTGCAACATTTAGGACCTTGACAAATTAGGGTTTAGGGTTGTGGCTTTAGGGATAGCGTTTAGGGTTGAGGGATTAGGGTTGAGGGTATACGGATTAGGGTTAAGCTAGAGTGTTGAGGGTAGAGGGATTAGGGATACGGTTTAGGATTGAAGGTTTAGGGTTGAGGGATTAGGGTTTAGGGTTGACGGTTTAGGGATAAGGGATTAGGGTTTAAGGTATAGTGTCGAGGGTTGAGGGTTTAGGAATAGGGACAGTGTTTAGGTTTTAGGGTTGAGGGATTAGGGTTTAGGGTTTAGGGATAAGGAATTAGAGTTGATGGTTGAGGGATTAAGGTTTAGGGTTGAGGGATTAAGATTTAAGGTTGAGGGTTGAGGGTTTAGGGTTTAGGGTTTAGGGATAGGGTTCAGAGTTTAGGGATAAGGGATTAGGGGTTAGGACATTTAGGGATAAGGGTTTAGGGTTGAGGCTTTAGGGATAGCATTTAGGATTGAGGGATTAGGGTTGACGGTTTAGTGATAGGGTGTAGGGTTTAGTTGAGGGTTAAGGGTTGAGGGATTAGGGTTTACGGTTGAGGGATTAGGATTTAAGGTATAGTGTTGAGGGTTGAGGGTTTATGGATAGGGTTTAGGGTTGACGGATTAGGGTTTAGGGTTGACAGATTAGGGTTTAAGGTTGAGGGTTGAGGGTTGAGTGTTGAGCGATAGGGTTGAGGGTCGATGGATTAGGGTTAAGGTAGAGTGTCGAGGGTAGAGGGATTAGGGATAGGGTTTAGGGTTGAAGGTTTAAGGATTGAGGGTTGAGGGTTAAGGGATTAGGGTTTAAGATATAGTGTCAATGGTCGAGGGTTTAGGGATAGGTTTTAGGGTTTAAGGTTTAAGGGTTGAGGTATAGGGTATAGGGTTTAGGGATAAGGGATTAGGGTTTAAGATATAGTGTCGAGGGTTGAGGGTTTATAAATAGGGATAGCCTTTAAGGTTTAGGGATGAGAGATTAGGGTTAAGGGATTAGTGTTGAGGGTTGAAGGATTAGGGTTTAAGGTATAGTGTTGAGGGTTGAGGGTTTAGGGATAGGGTTTAGGGTTGATGGGTTAGGGTTTAGGGTTAATGAATTAGGGTATAAGGTTGAGGGTTGAGGCTTGAGGCTTGAGGCTTGAGGCTTGAGGCTTGAGGGATTAAGAGTTGACAAAAAATAATCTAAGGAGAAGTGTCTTAAGGTAACAACTAGTTAGTATGGACTATGAGAAATGGTGAAGACATTACCATCATGGAGAATTTTAGAGTCAACAAAGGAGGGACCTAGATGATGTTGGAGTTAATCATATGCTATATAAGATGTCATAGGCTCATACCCCTCTCTGGTGTCATGTCCTGGGGTCTAATTGGTGGTAATTGGATGAGTTTATTAGAGAGAATTTGTCGAAGAATAGTGTGGAGGGATCAACAAGCTTTAGTAGACATGTATGGAAAATGTGGTAGCATAGAGAAGGTAGTGAGCTATTTGAAAAGATGCCTCAAAGAAATGTGGTCTCATGGTGATGTCCTTGTCTATGCATCTTCTTGTCATGGTATTCCATGAGACCACATTTCTTTGAGGCATTTTTTCAAATAACTATATTGTAACTAAAATTTTGTCATCTATCATCATCTAGTTATTAGTTATGCAATGTCTAGTAATGCTTTGAGTTTGAAAGATGTGAAATGAAATGTAACCAATTATATGAATATAAAATACAAAAATCTAGTAAGTACAATTCATTACCTAAACTGTTTATTTTATTACCTCTGTGAAGCTTTGAAGTTCCGTGAAATATTCAATATTAACCTATTCAACATCCAAAATTAGATATTAGAATACCATTAATATATAACAATGCTATTCACATGTAATATTTATAATTGTTTACTAGTTAAATACTCCGACAGTAGATGTCCTAGTGTAATATGCAGGTGGAGAACCACTGAAAACTGCATCAATGCTATAACCCTGAAACTTCATTAAAATCATCAAACTAAATTAGTTAATCTTGCATTTCAAAAATGAAATTTAATAAATTAAATTCAATGAACTTGCAAAGATTTACCTGAGTATCAAGGCTAAAAGTCTCACTCAAGAGGGTATCTGTCATCACCATCTACTCAGCTGCAAATATAGCCTACGCACCTGTGCCCTATCTATCCATGGGGTCATAACCACAGGCTGATCCGCAAGCCTAACAAGTATGTGGTGGAACCCTACTCCTTGAACTCTCCATTAGCCCACATTGTGCTGTAGGACTGGCCTGCTCTATGATGCTCTAGGGCAAGGCACTAATGGACTGAAGTGTCTCAACCTCAGCACTCTCCTTCATAATAGAAGGGATAGACACATGCTCATGGGAGCAAGTGCTCATCTCGTTGGCCATTGTGGGTCAACACGTGCCCTTGGTCTATCTTGTGTTGACCCCCACCTCTACCCTAGAAGTCCCGCATATCAAAATAGTTTATCACTTTGTTTTTTACAAACTCCCAGTAGAGTTTCCTCAAAACATATTGTGGGACCTCATTATTATTGCATGGAGGATGGTCAAAACCCATCCACTACCTCTGCCCAAAATTGTCCATTATTGCTTGGTTGTTGCACCAATGGATAGGGAACCTCTTTCATGTAAGGGGTAGTGGTTGATTTGTTCATGGGTTTGTAAAAATGGAACACAAGTCCAATTTTGTAATTTATTTATTTTTTACTTGCTCATACGACAACTTGTCTGCATAGTACTCTCTAAATCCTCTCCTCTTTTCTTTCCAAGGGTAAGTGCAAGAAGATGGGGGGCCAAAAAGGGGTCTTAAGTGGCCACTTTTTTCTGAAATCAGGAAATACTGGCCTTGGATAAGAAATTGAGCATAGTTACACTCAAAATTTGGAGATGCAACCAAAACAATGTTCGTAGTGCTCCGAGTCTACTTTCTAAACTACTATTTTGTTTTGAAAATGGCATAGATTAAGGGGTTCAAAAGAGGGAGCCACAGAAATTGGTGTTGTTTCTGTCAAAAAAACATAACATAACATGTTTTGTGGCTCCCTCAAAAGGTCAACTTTTTTTTGGTATTTTTAAAATCGCTTCAGTGAGAAATTAGCTAATAGCATGTAGTTTATGCCCAATTTTTCTGATAATTTTTTGATGAATATTTGATTTTTTACTAATTTTTAAAGTGGACACATCCTAAAAAATAGAATTTTGGCTGTGCTACCCCTATAAATTTTGAAAACTAATTGAAAATCATTTTTTTATTTTTTTAATATTTGTAGAATGGAGTCTAGTTTCTAAATATGTAATTTTTTTGAAATTTGAATGAATAGTTATTTTACAATGAAAAAAAGACCAAACAGTGGTTTTTGCATAAAAACGGACACACAAACAAAAGAAATTAAAGATGAAAGGCTTAATATTGTTAAAATGTGAAAAAAATCACATCGTCAAATAGCTAAGAGAAAGCCTAACATTACCCATGTGTTCGATTTGTTCAACCTTGAAACATGTGCAAATCTGAGGGTTAGCACGAACGAAATTATGTGAAATTTTGAAGAATATAGAAAAACACGTCTGTGACTGTTCATAAGGCACTCCAAGCCTTTGGGTTGGAAATCCAAAGCAAATCCCAAGCCCAAGGCTTGGGATTCCCAAAGCAAGAAATAACGCGAGCGCGTTATAACGCGAGCGCGTTATAACGCGCTTGCGTTATGTTTTGCCTTACATTTTTCCGCAAGTCTGTCTTTTGCCATGTTTGACATAACGCGAGCGCGTTATAACGCGCTCGCGTTATGTCCCACTTAAATTTTTTTACATTCAAGGCTATTAATCATGAGGGTTAAGGCATAAGGGATAGAGTTGGAAGGTTTACGGATAAGGGATTAGCGTTTAAGGTATAGTATCGAGCCTGTTGAGGGTCTAGGAATAGGGATAGCGTTTAAGGTTTAGGGATGAGGGATGATAGATTACGGTTGAGGGTCGAGGGATCAAAGTTAAGGGTTGAGGGATTAGGGTTTGACATTAAGGGTTGAGGGTTGAGGTTCAAGGGTCAAGGGTTTAGGGATAGGGTTTAGGGTCGAGGGATTAGGGTTAAAGTAGAGTGTGGAGGGTGTAAGGATTAGGGATAGGGTTGGAGGGTTTAGGGATAAGGGATTAGGGTTTAAGGTATAGTATCAAGTCTGTTGAGAGTTTAGGAATAGGGATAGCATTTAGGGATTAGGGATGAGGGATTATAGTTGAGGGATGATAGATTAGGGTTGAGGGTTGAGGGATTAGGGTTTAGGGATAAGGTTTAGGGTTGAGGGTTGAGGGATTAGGGTTTAAGGTATAGTGTTGAGGGTTGAGGGTTTAGGATTAGGGTTTAGGGTTGACGGATTAGCATTTAATGTTGAGGTTAGGGTTAGAGTGTTGAGGGTAGAGGGATTAGGGATAGGGTTTAGGGTTGAAGGTTTAAGGATTGAGGGTTGAGGCTTTAGGGATGAGGGTTTAAGGCTTAAGATATAGTGTCAAGTGTTGAGGGTGTAGGGATAGGGTTTAAGTTTTAAGGGTTAAGGGTTGAGGGATATGGATTAGGGTTTAAGGTATAGTGTTGAGGGTCGAGGGATCAAAGTTAAGGGTTGAGGGATTAGGGTTTGACGTTGAGGGTTGAGGGTTGAGGTTCGAGGGTCAAGGGTTTAGGGATAGGGTTGAGGGTCGAGGAATTAGGGTTAAAGTAGAGTGTGGAGGGTATAAGGATTAGGGATAGGGTTGGAGGGTTTAGGGATAAGGGATTAGGGTTTAAGGTATAGTATCGATTCTGTTGAGGGTGTAGGAATAGGGATACCATTTAGGGTTTAGGGATGAAGGATTAGAGTTGGGGGATGATAGATTAGGGTTGAGGGTTGAGGGATTAGGGTTTAGGGATAAGGTTTAGGGTTGAGGGCTAAGGGATTAGGGTTTAAGGTATAGTGTTGAGGGTTTAGGGGTAGGGTTTAGGGTTGAGGGATTAGGATTTGACGTTGAGGGTTGAGGGTTTAGGGTTTAGGGTTAGGGTTGAGAGATGAGGGATCAGAGTTAAGGGTTGAGGGAATAGGGTTTGACGTCGAGGGTTGAGGGTTGAGGTTCGAGGGTCAAGGGTTTAGGGATAGGGTTGAGGTTGAAGGGAATAGGGTTAAAGTAGAGTGTGGAGGGTGTAAGGATTAGGGATAGGGTTGGAGGGTTTAGGGATAAGGGATTAGAGTTTAAGGTATAGTATCGAGTCTGTTGAGGGTTTAGGAATAGGGATAGCATTTAGGGTTTAGGGATGAGGGATTAGAGTTCAGGGATGAGGGATTAGAGTTGAGGGATGAGGGATTAGGGTTGAGGGTTGAGGGATTAGGTTTTAGGGATAAGGTTTAGGGTTGAGGGTTGAGGGATTAGGGTTTAAGGTATAGTGTTGAGGGTTGATGGTTTAGGGATAGGGTTTAGGTTTGAGGGATTAGGGTTTAGGGTTGATGAATTAGGGTTTAATGTTAAGAGTTGAGGGTTGAGGGTTGAGGGTTGAGGGTTGAGGTTGAGGGATAGGGTTAATGGTCAAGGGATTACGGTTAAATAAGAGTGTCGATGGTAGAGGGATTAGGGTTTAAGGTATAGTATCGAGCCTGTTGAGCGTCTAGGAATAGGGATAGCGTTTAGGGTTTAGGAATGAGGGATTAGAGTTGAGGGATGACGGATGACAGATTAGGGTTGAGGGTTGAGGGATTAGGGTTTAGGGACAAGGTTTAGGGTTAGGGTTTAGGGATAGGGTTTAGGGTTGAGGGATTAGAGTGAAGGGTTGAGGGATTAGAATTTGGCGTTAAGGGTTTAGGGTTTAGGATCAGGGTTGAAGGTCGAGGGATCAGAGTTAAGGGTTGAGGGATTAGGGTTTGATGTTGAGGGTTGAGGGTTGAGGTTCGAGGGTCAAGGGTTTAGGGATAGGGTTGAGGGTCGAGGAATTAGGGTTATAGTAGAGTGTGGAGGGTATAAGGATTAGGGATAGGGTTGGAGGGTTTAGGGATAAGGGATTAGAGTTTAAGGTATAGTATCGAGTCTGTTGAGGGTTTAGGAATAGGGATAGCATTTAGGGTTTATGGATGAGGGATTAGAGTTGAGGGATGAGGGATTAGGGTTGAGGGTTGAGGGATTAGGGTTTAGGGATAAGGTTTAGGGTTGAGGGTTGAGGGATTAGGGTTTAAGGTATAGTGTTGAGGGTTGATGGTTTAGGGATAGGGTTTAGGTTTGAAGGATTAGGCTTTAGGGTTGATGAATTAGGGTTTAATGTTGAGAGTTGAGGGTTGAGGGTTGAGGGTTGAGGTTGAGGGATAGGGTTAATGGTCAAGGGATTAGGGTTAAATAAGAGTGTTGATGGTAGAGGGATTAGGGTTTAAGGTATAGTATCGAGCCTGTTGAGCGTCTAGGAATAGGGATAGCGTTTAGGGTTTAGGAATGAGGGATTAGAGTTGAGGGATGACGGATGACATATTAGGGTTGAGGGTTGAGGGATTAGGGTTTAG
Organism: Cunninghamia lanceolata; assembly: GCA_027924645.1. Taxonomy (NCBI): domain Eukaryota; kingdom Viridiplantae; phylum Streptophyta; class Pinopsida; order Cupressales; family Cupressaceae; genus Cunninghamia; species Cunninghamia lanceolata. The sequence goes on from BSBN01000317.1 coordinate 5,858,159, forward strand.
GGACAAGGTTTAGGGTTAGGGTTTAGGGATAGGGTTTAGGGTTGAGGGATTAGAGTGAAGGGTTGAGGGATTAGAATTTGGCGTTAAGGGTTTAGGATCAGGGTTGAAGGTCGAGGGATCAGAGTTAAGGGTTGAGGGATTAGGGTTTGATGTTGAGGGTTGAGGGTTGAGGTTCGAGGGTCAAGGGTTTAGGGATAGGGTTGAGGGTCGAGGAATTAGGGTTACAGTAGAGTGTGGAGGGTATAAGGATTAGGGATAGGGTTGGAGGGTTTAGGGATAAGAGATTAGAGTTTAAGGTATAGTATCGAGTCTGTTGAGGGTTTAGGAATAGGAATACCATTTAGGGTTTAGGGATGAGGGATTAGAGTTGAGGGATGAGGGATTAGGGTTGAGGGTTGAGGGATTAGGGTTTAGGGATAAGGTTTAGGGTTGAGGGTTGAGGGATTAGGGTTTAAGGTATAGTGTTGAGGGTTGATGGTTTAGGGATAGGGTTTAGGTTTGAGGGATTAGGGTTTAGGGTTGATGAATTAGGGTTTAATGTTGAGAGTTGAGGGATGAGGTTGAGGGATAGGGTTAATGGTCAAGGGATTAGGGTTAAATAAGAGTGTCGATGGTAGAGGGATTAGGGTTTAAGGTATAGTATCGAGCCTATTGAGGGTCTAGGAATAGGGATAGCGTTTAGGGTTTAGGAATGAGGGATTAGAGTTGAGGGATGACGGATGACAGATTAGGGTTGAGGGTTGAGGGATTAGGGTTTAGGGACAAGGTTTAGGGTTAGGGTTTAGGGTTGAGGGATTAGAGTGAAGGGTTGAGGGATTAGAATTTGGCGTTAAGGGTTTAGGGTTTAGGATCAGGGTTGAAGGTCGAGGGATCAGAGTTAAGGGTTGAGGGATTAGGGTTTGATGTTAAGGGTTGAGGGTTGAGGTTTGAGGGTCAAGGGTTTAGGGATAGGGTTGAGGGTCGAGGAATTAGGGTTACAATAGAGTGTGGAGGGTATAAGGATTAGGGATAGGGTTGGAGGATTTAGGGATAAGGGATTAGAGTTTAAGGTATAGTATTGAGTCTGTTGAGGGTTTAGGAATAGGGATAGCATTTAGGGTTTAGGGATGAGGGATTAGAGTTGAGGGATGAGGGATTAGGGTTGAGGGTTGAGGGATTAGGGTTTAGGGATAAGGTTTAGGGTTGAGGGTTGAGGGATTAGGGTTTAAGGTATGGTGTTGAGGGTTGATGGTTTAGGGATAGGGTTTAGGTTTGAGGGATTAGGGTTTAGGGTTGATGAATTAGGGTTTAATGTTGAGAGTTGAGGGTTGAGGGTTGAGGGTTGAGGTTGAGGGATAGGGTTAATGGTCAAGGGATTAGGGTTAAATAAGAGTGTCGATGGTAGAGGGATTAGGGTTTAAGGTATAGTATCGAGCCTGTTGAGGGTCTAGGAATAGGGATAGCGTTTAGGGTTTAGGAATGAGGGATTAGAGTTGAGGGATGACGGATGACACATTAGGGTTGAGGGTTGAGGTATTAGGGTTTAGGGACAAGGTTTAGGGTTAGGGTTTAGGGATAGGGTTTAGGGTTGAGGGATTAGAGTGAAGGGTTGAGGGATTAGAATTTGGCGTTAAGGGTTTAGGGTTTAGGATCAGGGTTGAAGGTCGAGGGATCAGAGTTAAGGGTTGAGGGATTAGGGTTTGATGTTGAGGGTTGAGGGTTGAGGTTCGAGGGTCAAGGGTTTAGGGATAGGGTTGAAGGTCGAGGAATTACGGTTACAGTAGAGTGTGGAGGGTATAAGGATTAGGGATAGGGTTGGAGGGTTTAGGGATAAGGGATTAGAGTTTAAGGTATAGTATCGAGTCTGTTGAGGGTTTAGGAATAGGGATAGCATTTAGGGTTTATGGATGAGGGATTAGAGTTGAGGGATGAGGGATTAGGGTTGAGGGTTGAGGGATTAGGGTTTAGGGATAAGGTTAAGGGTTGAGGGTTGAGGGATTAGGGTTTAAGGTATAGTGTTGAGGGTTGATGGTTTAGGGATAGGGTTTAGGTTTGAAGGATTAGGCTTTAGGGTTGATGAATTAGGGTTTAATGTTGAGAGTTGAGGGTTGAGGGTTGAGGGATAGGGTTAATGGTCAAGGGATTAGGGTTAAATAAGAGTGTTGATGGTAGAGGGATTAGGGTTTAAGGTATAGTATCGAGCCTGTTGAGGGTCTAGGAATAGGGATAGCGTTTAGGGTTTAGGAATGAGGGATTAGAGTTGAGGGATGACAGATGACAGATTAGGGTTGAGGGTTGAGGGATTAGGGTTTAGGGACAAGGTTTAGGGTTAGGGTTTAGGGTTGAGGGATTAGAGTGAAGGGTTGAGGGATTAGAATTTGGCATTAAGGGTTTAGGGTTTAGGATCAGGGTTGAAGGTCGAGGGATCAGAGTTAAGGGTTAAGGGATTAGGGTTTGATGTTGAGGGTTGAGGGTTGAGGTTCGAGGGTCAAGGGTTTAGGGATAGGGTTGAGGGTCGAGGAATTAGGGTTACAGTAGAGTGTGGAGGGTATAAGGATTAGGGATAGGGTTGGAGGGTTTAGGGATAAGAGATTAGAGTTTAAGGTATAGTATCGAGTCTGTTGAGGGTTTAGGAATAGGAATAGCATTTAGGGTTTAGGGATGATGGATTAGAGTTGAGGGATGAGGGATTAGGGTTGAGGGTTGAGGGATTAGGGTTTAGGGATAAGGTTTAGGGTTGAGGGTTGAGGGATTAGGGTTTAAGGTATAGTGTTGAGGGTTGATGGTTTAGGGATAGGGTTTAGGTTTGAGGGATTAGGGTTTAGGGTTGATGAATTAGGGTTTAATGTTGAGAGTTGAGGGTTGAGGTTGAGGGATAGGGTTAATGGTCAAGGGATTAGGGTTAAATAAGAGTGTCGATGGTAGAGGGATTAGGGTTTAAGGTATAGTATCGAGCCTGTTGAGGGTCTAGGAATAGGGATAGCGTTTAGGGTTTAGGAATGAGGGATTAGAGTTGAGGGATGACGGATGATAGATTAGGGTTGAGGGTTGAGGGATTAGGGTTTAGGGACAAGGTTTAGGGTTAGGGTTTAGGGATAGGGTTTAGGGTTGAGGGATTAGAGTGAAGGGTTGAGGGATTAGAATTTGGCGTTAAGGGTTTAGGGTTTAGGATCAGGGTTGAAGGTCGAGCGATCAGAGTTAAGGGTTGAGGGATTAGGGTTTGATGTTGAGGGTTGAGGGTTGAGGTTTAAGGGTCAAGGGTTTAGGGATAGGGTTGAGGGTCGAGGAATTAGGGTTACAATAGAGTGTGGAGGGTATAAGGATTAGGGATAGGGTTGGAGGGTTTAGGGATAAGGGATTAGAGTTTAAGGTATAGTATTGAGTCTGTTGAGGGTTTAGGAATAGGGATAGCATTTAGGGTTTAGGGATGAGGGATTAGAGTTGAGGGATGAGGGATTAGGGTTGAGGGTTGAGGGATTAGGGTTTAGGGATAAGGTTTAGGGTTGAGGGTTGAGGGATTAGGGTTTAAGGTATAGTGTTGAGGGTTGATGGTTTAGGGATAGGGTTTAGGTTTGAGGGATTAGGGTTTAGGGTTGATGAATTAGGGTTTAATGTTGAGAGTTGAGGGTTGAGGGTTGAGGGTTGAGGTTGAGGGATAGGGTTAATGGTCAAGGGATTAGGGTTAAATAAGAGTGTCGATGGTAGAGGGATTAGGGTTTAAGGTATAGTATCGAGCCTGTTGAGGGTCTAGGAATAGGGATAGCGTTTAGGGTTTAGGAATGAGGGATTAGAGTTGAGGGATGACGGATGACAGATTAGGGTTGAGGGTTGAGGGATTAGGGTTTAGGGACAAGGTTTAGGGTTAGGGTTTAGGGATAGGGTTTAGGGTTGAGGGATTAGAGTGAAGGGTTGAGGGATTAGAATTTGGCGTTAAGGGTTTAGGGTTTAGGATCAGGGTTGAAGGTCGAGGGATCAGAGTTAAGGGTTGAGGGATTAGGGTTTGATGTTGAGGGTTGAGGGTTGAGGTTCGAGGGTCAAGGGTTTAGGGATAGGGTTGAGGGTCGAGGAATTAGGGTTAGAGTAGAGTGTGGAGGGTATAATGATTAGGGATAGGGTTGGAGGGTTTAGGGATAAGGGATTAGAGTTTAAGGTATAGTATCGAGTCTGTTGAGGGTTTAGGAATGGGGATAGCATTTAGGGTTTATGGATGAGGGATTAGAGTTGAGGGATGAGGGATTAGGGTTGAGGGTTGAGGGATTAGGGTTTAGGGATAAGGTTTAGGGTTGAGGGTTGAGGGATTAGGGTTTAAGGTATAGTGTTGAGGGTTGATGGTTTAGGGATAGGGTTTAGGTTTGAGGGATTAGGGTTTAGGGTTGATGAATTAGGGTTTAATGTTGAGAGTTGAGGGTTGAGGGTTGAGGGTTGAGGTTGAGGGATAGGGTTAATGGTCAAGGGATTAGGGTTAAATAAGAGTGTCGATGGTAGAGGGATTAGGGTTTAAGGTATAGTATCGAGCCTGTTGAGGGTCTAGGAATAGGGATCGCGTTTAGGGTTTAAGAATGAGGGATTAGAGTTGAGGGATGACGGATGACAGATTAGGGTTGAGGGTTGAGGGATTAGGGTTTAGGGACAAGGTTTAGGGTTAGGGTTTAAGGTATAGTGTTGAGGGTTTAGGGATAGGGTTTAGGGTTGAGGGATTAGAGTGAAGGGTTGAGGGATTAGAATTTGGCGTTGAGGGTTTAGGGTTTAGGATCAGGGTTGAAGGTCGAGGGATTAGAGTTAAGGGTTGAGGGATTAGGGTTTGATGTTGAGGGTTGAGGGTTGAGGTTCAAGGGTCAAGGGTTTAGGGATAGGGTTGAGGGTCGAGGAATTAGGGTTAAAGTAGAGTGTGGAGGGATGACGGATGATAGATTAGGGTTGAGGGTTGAGGGATTAGGGTTTGATGTTGAGGGTTGAGGGTTTAGGGTTAGGGTTGAGAGATGAGGGATCAGAGTTAAGGTTTGAGGGATTAGGGTTTGACGTCGAGGGCTGAGGTTCGAGGGTCAAGGGTTTAGGGATAGGGTTGAGGTTGAAGGGATTAGGGTTTAGGGACAAGGTTTACGGTTAGGGTTGAGGGATTAGGGTTTAAGGTATAGTGTTGAGGGTTTAGGGATAGGGTTTAGGGTTGAGGGATTAGAGTGAAGGGTTGGGGGATTAGAGTTTGGCGTTGAGGGTTTAGGGTTTAGGATCAGGGTTAAAGGTCGAGGGATTAGAGTTAAGGGTTGAGGGATTAGGGTTTGATGTTGAGGGTTGAGGGTTGAGGTTCAAGGGTCAAGGGTTGAGGAATTAGGGTTAAAGTAGAGTGTGGAGGGATGACGGATGACAGATTAGGGTTGAGGGTTGAGGGATTAGGGTTTGATGTTGAGGGTTGAGGGTTTAGGGTTAGGGTTGAGAGATGAGGGATTAGAGTTAAGGGTTGAGGGATTAGGGTTTGACGTCGAGGGCTGAGGTTCGAGGGTCAAGGGTTTAGGGATAGGGTTGAGGTTGAAGGGATTAGGGTTTAAGGTATAGTGTTGAGGGTTGATGGATAAGAGTTAAGGGTTGAGGGATTAGGGTTGAGGGTTGTAAGGATTAGGGATAGGGTTGGAGGGTTGACGGATTAGGATTTGACATTGAGGGATTAGGATTTGACGTTGAGGGTTGAGGGATTAGGATTTGACATTGAGGGTTGAGGGTTTAGGGATAGGGTTGAGGGATTAGGATTTGACATTGAGGGTTGAGGGTCAAGGGATCAGAGTTGAGGGTTTAGGGATTAGGGATCTATAGCAGGACAAAACGCGAGCACGTTATAGTGCGAGCGCGTTATAACACGCTCGCGTTTTGTATTTCTATTGAAACGGTAAAAAAGTAGTTACCCCCATTGTCCAGGCCCACATGCTCTATTTTCTTACTGATTCTGCGCATGCTCCGACAAAAAAGAAGTGCTTTCATGCTATTGGGAAGTTCACATGCACATTTAACACATTGTACCACCTTTGCATGATCTTTCCACCACCTTTTCTGCTTTGCCAACTTGAGAAGGAGGAAATAACATAGTTTTCAAACTAAGTTGATATATATCTATACAAGTTTCAATTTTTGTAGTATTGCAATGTTAATTTTGATTCAATTTTAAGAATTTAACATTGAAAAGGAAGCAAGTGGTGAAAAACTCAAATTGTTGAGGAGTTTGATGCAAGAAGATAAAAACACTACATAATTGGGTACTCTCTCCATTCAAATCTTCATTTTTTAGGTATGTCAAGTCTTTACATGCATGTTCTTTACATTTTCCTTATTTCGGATTGAATTACTTTATCATGCTTTATCATACATGTTTAAAATAGACACATTCCCAATCAAGAAAGCAACCTACAATCTCACATGATGCCATGTATATTTTCTACACTTGGGCTCTTTAATAATTATGTGTAATAAACAAACCTTAGTTCATACCATGATGTCAAACTATACAAGAATAAATCCTTACAACATAAAAAAAATACAATCCCACTATTATCATGTATTCATTTCTTAGGAACTAATATTGGTCTCTTTATCATGCTACAGACAAATTCTCCGTCATGCCGAGGAAACGATCAAGAATTAAACCAACACAGGAAGAGATAGAAGCTAAGAATGCAAAGAAAGCAATGGCTATGAGGGAACTTCGTGAGAAGAGGAAATTGGACATGATAAATGAAGACATACCAATTGAAGAGGAACCACAACCATCACAAAGAGATATGGTATTGGCGGCACAAAGAGAACGAATGCAAAAACTTCATGGTACGAGAGATTTAAATACCATAGTTGGAGACACATCCTTTACCGCAAGTCAACATGTAGGGACACCATCTACCACATCTCAAGTTGAGAGTACATCATCACTCACATGTGATGAAGGAGGTACGCCATCGTTCCCACCTCAACCTCAAGGTATGTCATCTATTCCATCTTCGATCGAAGGTATGCCATCTAACCCATCTCATTTAAATATTGATGAAATTCCTAATATTGAGATGAATTTACCTAACTTGACACCACCTAGAATTTTGCATAGAAAGCCGAAGTATTTGATTGATATTGATGAGAATATTTTGCAACCAATGGAAGGTAAGATTCCAAAACGCACTTGTAGAAGATATGCTAATAAGATTTGGAGATTGTTCTTTGAAAAGTTAAATGAGACTGCAAGATCTCAACTATTCGTTGAAATGATGTGAAGTATAAAGTATAGGTCTATCATGAAGATTCTTGGGTTGAGAACATCAGAGGCTTCAAGTGAAAAATCTATTGTCAAGAATCTAATGAGTGCGTATGAGAGTGTGGGTAACACCTCACGCACAAAAGATAGTAATGCAACACGGCGTGTGATTACATCGACTATAGTAAGTAGTCAAACGAGGAAAGCTCGTCTCATTAGAAAGACAAGTCAAGAATTGAGAATTAATAGGAAAACTTTATCAAGAGCCGTTGGAAGACGCCAAAGAATTGAGGACACTAATGCCAATGAATTATGGGCGTTCTCGGGGAGACTACCACGAAAAGATAAACCAATTGTTGAAGCATTGAGATCACTAATTGAAGACTTTTGGAAGAATTACACAAGGGTATCTCTGAATCAAAGGGATGTGGTAAGAAGGAGAATTGGTAGTTAGAACCGCAAGCCACATCCAAAGCATTTTTTGGATGAGACTCAAACACAGTTTTATGGTAAATTTCTAGAGAAGTATCCTCAAATTAAAATTTGTCAAAGATATTTTGAAATGCTAAAACCTTTCTATGTTAAGATAAATCACACACGCACTACTTGTTGTTGTAGATTACATATTAAATTTTCTAACCATTTTGATGCTTATAGGTCTATATGTTTAGATATGCATACTAACAATGATTTGCAGGGTTGTGCCATATGTGCCCCACCAACATCTTCAAGAGACTTCATATCAAGAATTTTATGTGAAAGAGAGGAAGGTCAAATATTCTACAAGAAATTATGCTTGGATGGCACATGTCATCGTTGCGGTGGCTTGCAACATTTGCCAATATGTGAACATATGGAAATAACACATGCGGTTGGAAATGAACTAGTAGAGTTTGGCAAGTATAAAACAGTGGCATACAATACAAAAGATGGTAAAGAAGCAAAGAGGTGTGAATTAGTTATTGAAAAGATTCCAGTGTATCAGTTTATGCCTATATTTCGTGACAGCATAGTGTATGAGTATGCAAGACATGCCCATAGAGCTCGATGGTTGGACTTGCAATTCAAGTTATGCAAGGACACATTTCCGGTTGGTAGCATTGTTTTAGTCGTCGACTTTGCAAAGAACTATAGTCTACAGCCACAGCGTGAGGTGCAATCACAATATTACAACTCCACACAGGTTTCTATATTTGTGCACATCGCATTTATTCATGCGAATGATAGTACAGAGGATGACAGAAAGATCATAAGGGAGTATAATTTCTATATTAGTGATGATCGCACGCATTCTACAGAGTTCGTGCAAGGTTGCTTTCAGGTGTTCTACAATGATTTGGCTAGAAGGGACATATCGTTCAGTCAGCATATCATATGGTCAGATAATTGTGCATCACAATTCAAGAACTCACAGAATTTCTATTGGCTGAGTAGGAGGCATAATTTTACAGGTATTCAACATATGTGGAACTTTTGTGAGGCCGGGCATGGAAAGGGGGAGCATGATGGTGCAGGAGCATGTATCAAAAGAGCCATAGCATGAGAAGAGTTAAAGTATAAAGACAATGCAAAGTTGACAAATGCAAAATTGATTGTCGAGTGGTGTAATGCTTCCATGGGTCCAGGTAATGAAGGTAAGTCTTTAGTTCGTAGATTTTTTTGGTTGATAGATGATACTAACATTGCACCATATGAGGATTGCTGTACACTGATAGGATCAAATGAGATGCACTTTTTCAGAAGCTCAATTGTAGGTTCATGGAGTATCCATACACGAAAGATGTCATGCTTTTGTTCTTCCTGTACAATTCAAGTTTGGGATGAGCGCGAGTCAAAGGAGTGGGTTGATGAATGGTAGTTAAGTTATCTTAGCCCACTTGACACGTATCGACCCCCGACGGCACTGGAACTAACATAGATGGAATCGTCAGTTGACTTTGACCACATATCAGATTTAGTTCAACCAGGTAATATAGGGCATGTATATGCATCTAATTTCATCTAGTTCAACTAGGTAATGTCATCTTACTTTGTAGTGTTTTTGTAATGTTGACTAATTTCATCTAATTTGCTACACATATCAATGTAGGACACGTATATGCAGTTATTGCAGATGAAGATAATGAAGAGGGAACAGATTATTACTTATGTCATTGTGTTGAGGCCAAAAAGAAATTGGAGGCCCCTGTTACAGATGGAGAAAACATCGAATACCCTACAGGATCAGTGGTTATTACTGGAACATGGCTTAGAAGGTACCCACATAAGAGTGTTAATATTTGGCTATTTCAGGACTTTGACATGCATCGGAAGATTCTTCATTACTCAAACCTTGTCGTGGCATCCAATGTTCATTTGATAAAGTATCGGGGTAGACCTTTGAACAAAATATTATGGAAGGTGCGTGAGTCTGACCATGAAGCAATACTTGACACAATAAAGAGTAGAGCAGACCCAGATGGTTCATTGGATTAATTTGTAAGTATTCACATTGATTTTGTAAAGTTATGTTACATTGAGTTGTAAGTATGCACATTAATTTGTAAGGTTTGTCTTTTTGTATTTCCTCCTGCATTTTTACACATATGTACACATTTTTACATCATCATGTTATGCATTTTTGGTGTCCTACTCCTGATGCGACCAAACTCATAACTCACCCTACTAGACACCATTTGATGATCTCTCCAACACTCTGGATCCAGGGTGCCCAATCATGATGATGACCTATATACCATTCTCCCAAGGTGCTCATAATGAATGAAAAGAAGACCAAGGGCGCCCAAGCTTAATAGACTTATTTCTTTCAATTTTGATGATCCAAACTCTTGCAATATGACATCCACTTTCATGCCTTTAGATCTTCCTTCACATATAGGGCGCCAAATCAATGCATTAAAGTCTCTTGATATTAGGCGCTCATGATGATGAAACTTAGAGCTTTTTCCTTTCCTATGCACTCATCTAAGATGTTTGAATGATAAGAAGCACCTCGACCTCTATAATGTACATTGGGCACCAAATCAAGGTGATTTTAAGTCACTTTGAGTCATTTGGGGTCAGTTTGAGTCTTTGAGTCATGTTGCAAAAAAGTGTCAATGTTGTCAAGTTGCACAAAGCAACTTTTGCATTTTTGGTGTCCTGCTTGTGATGTGACCAGACTGACTGTTCCAACACATCTGGATGGGTACATTTACGCTAGGCATGGTCCTGTTTTTCACCCAAACATGTCGAAACAGTCTGAGCTACATTGTACCAACGATATCCCTGAAGAGTCCAAAGTGCAAAAAGGCTGCAATATTTGACGAGCTGTTACTTGAAAACCGTGTCACTTAGAAACATTCCGTCTAAGGCAACGCTATCACGTAGAGTGCCTCTACAATAACCTCTCTCGGTTTTTTATAGCTCTGAGGCATTTACCCGTGGTGAAAGGTTTTCTGCTGCCCCAAAAATCGTCAGAAGGAGGCAGTGTAAAGTTGCAAAGGGGTGTAACTTTTGTCTTGCTCCTGATGCAACCAAACTGATTGTTCCAACACGTCTAAATGGGTACAATTACGCTAGGCATGGTCCTATTTTTCACCCAAACATGTCGAAACAGTCTGAGCTACATTGTACCGACGATATCCCTGAAGAGTCCAAAGTGCAAAAAGGTAGCAATCTTTGACGGGATGTTACATGAAAACTATGTCACTTAGAAACATTCCGTCTGAGGCAACGCTATCACATAGAGTGCCTCTACAATAACCTCTCTCAGTTTTTTATAGCTTTGAGGAATTTGCCCGTGGTGAAAGGTTTTCTGCTGCCCCAAAAATCATCAAAAGGAGGCAGTGTAAAGTTGCAAAGGGGTGTAACTTTCGTCCTGCTCCTGATGCGACCAAACTGACTATTCCAACGCGTCTGAATGGGTACATTTACGCTAGGCATGGTCCTATTTTTGACCCAAATATGTCGAAACAGTCGGAGCTACATTGTACCGACGATATCCCTAAAGAGTCCAAAGTGCAAAAAGGTAGCAATCTTTGACGAGATGTTACTCAAAAACTGTGTCACTTAGAAACATTCCGTTTGAGGCAACGCTATCACGTAGAGTGCCTCTATAATAACCTCTCTTAGTTTTTTATAGCTCTGAGGAATTTGCCCGTGGTGAAAGGTTTTCTGCTGCCCCAAAAATCGTCAGAAGGAGGCAGTGTAAAGTTGCAAAGGGGTGTAACTTTCGTCCTGCTCCTGATGCGACCAAACTAACTATTCCAACGCGTCCGAATGGGTACATTTACACTAGGCATGGTCCTATTTCTCACCCAAATATGTCGAAACAGTCGGAGCTACATTGTACCGACGATATCCCTGAAGAGTCCAAAGTGCAAAAAGGCAGCAATCTTTGACGAGATGTTACTCAAAAATCATGTCACTTAGAAACATTCCATCTGAGGCAACGCGATCACGTAGAGTGCCTCTACAATAACCTCTCTCAATTTTTTATAGCTCTGAGGCATTTGCCCGTGGTGAAAGGTTTTCTGCTGCCCCAAAAATCGTCAGAAGGAGGCAGTGTAAAGTTGCAAAGGGGTGTAACTTTCGTCCTGCTCCTGATGCGACCAAACTGACTGTTCCAACGCGTCTGAATGGGTACATTTACGCTAGGCATGGTCCTATTTCTCACCCAAATATGTCAAAATAGTCGGAGCTACATTGTACCGACGATATCCCTGAAGAGTCCAAAGTGCAAAAAGGCAGCAATCTTTGACGAGATGTTACTCAAAAATCATGTCACTTAGAAACATTCCGTCTAAGGCAACGCGGTCATGTAGAGTGCCTCTACAATAACCTCTCTCAGTTTTTTATAGCTCTGAGGCATTTGCCTGTGGTGAAAGGTTTTCTGCTGCCCCAAAAATCGTCAGAAGGAGGCAGTGTAAAGTTGCAAAGGGGTGTAACTTTCATCCTGCTCCTGATGCGACCAAATTGACTGTTCCAACGCTTCTGAATGGGTACATTTACGCTAGGCATGGTCCTATTTCTCACCCAAATATGTCGAAACAGTCGGAGCTACATTGTACCGACGATATCCCTAAAGAGTCCAAAGTGCAAAAAGGCAGCAATCTTTGACGAGATGTTACTCAAAAATTGTGTCACTTAGAAACATTTCGTCTAAGGCAACGCTATCATGTAGAGTGCCTCTACAATAACCTCTCTCAGTTTTTTATAGCTCTGAGGCATTTGCCCGTGGTGAAAGGTTTTCTGCTGCCCCAAAAATCGTCAGAGGGAGGCAGTGTAAAGTTGCAAAGCGGTGTAACTTTCGTCCTGCTCCTAATGTGACCAAACTGACTGTTCCAACGCGTCCGAATGGGTACATTTACGCTAGGCATGGTCCTATTTCTCACCCAAATATGTCGAAACAGTCAGAGCTACATTGTACCGACGATATCCCTGAAGAGTCTAAAGTGTAAAAAGGCAGCAATCTTTGACGAGATGTTACTCGAAAACTGTGTCACTTAGAAACATTCTGTCTGAGGCAACGCGATCACGTAGAGTGCCTCTACAATTACCTCTCTCAGTTTTTTATAGCTCTGAGGCATTTGCCCGTGGTGAAAGGTTTTTTGCTGCCCCAAAAATCGTCAGAAGGAGGCAGTGTATTAAGTCAGGATGAAAGCCTATTCACTCTAGGCGCCTGTTTTTGACCAAATCACACATGCGCCTTGAACAAGTGATGCTACAAGTGGTGAACAAAATGGGCGCCTTGTCTTATGATAGCTCGAGCATTATCAATCGAATCCTGAAGCTCTTCTTCAACTTTGATGAGCTACCTCTTTTAAGGCGCTCAACTCTGTCTTCAAGGTGCTTTTCTCTAATCTCTGTAACTCTCCAAATCCACTAAGGTGCAAATTTTACCTCTTGGGCTCAAGATATAGGTTCTTCATCCAAGGCACCAGAATGGTCCAAAGGCGCATTTCACCTCTAACCTCACCTCTGACCTTACTTTGAGGCGCTAAACCTTTTGACATTTCAAGTAACTTCAAGAGAACTATTTTTCCTTAAGGTGGTTCACTCCTTGCAATTGGATGTATGGTACTTGTAACTCATTTGATTGACTTTGTAATGTTTCTTCTTCTCGCAGAGTAGATAAGGATGATATAAGCTTACTTCATGAATCAGAGTAGAAATCTCTCTTGGACTTGCTAGGTGAAAGGACTTGAACTTGAAGGACTTGAAGTTGGTGAAGTGATCCTTCATGATGGCCTTTGACATTACCTTCTCGGAGTGTAGATGATAACACCTTCCTTGTAGATGGCCTTTGAAGCTTGATGAATCTTGAAGATTGGGTTTCCTCCTACTCCCCTTCTGGGCTCCACTCCATCAAAGGCGTATTTAGTTGTCTAAGGCGCCAACATTCACTCAGGGGCGCCCAAAGAGAAAGTTTACAACTCTAAGGCACTAAACTCTTATGCAAAAATGGTCATCATCAAAGGCACAAAAATGGGTCTCTAGGCGCCAATCTCTACAAGACATTCCATCTCATTGCTCTCCTCCATTACAAGCGCTCACTTACCTCAATCTTGGGCGCATACCAACATCCCAACATCCAAATCACCTAGGCGCTCAAAACCTTCAAGACTCAAGGCACATTTTATGATCAAACAAGGTATCTCCTGAACAAGGCACTCATAGTCTCATCAGGGCGTTAATCATCATCATGAGTGCTCATATTGTTCTAGGCGCACAGTTATCTCTGGAATGCTCAAGGCGCACATACCCTTCTCTAGGCTAGTTTACACTTATTCAAGGCGCTCATTCCAAACTTACATGAACTCCTCATTACAAGACACACAAACTAGATGATCCTAGGGCATAAGGGCGCTCAAACTAGATCTTTGCAAAAACTCCCCAAGCATTCAAAATTTTAAGGCGCCAAAAGTGGTCTTTTCTACAACTTCTCTAGCCATATGCCTTGGGTGTTCAAACCTTCCTTGAACTCCAATTATTCAATCCAGGGCGCTCAACTACCTCCTCAAGGTGCTCTATCTCAAGTATCATTACTCTTCTTAAAGACTTAGGCGCACACTGTGGGGTATTCTACTCAACAAGACCTAGGCGCTCATTATGAAGACTCCAATTATCAAGGTTCACTTCAACTTTCAAAGGCACATTTTGGACTCCAAAGGCGTTAGGTTAAAGCCACTAGGGTGCTAGATACCAAAGGGGGCAAGGTGTCAGAACCTCCTTTAAGATGTAAGAAAATCTCCTCAAGGCACGGCTAAAGGCGCTCCAAACCATACCAAGGCGCTAATATCCTCATCCAAGGCGCTAGAACACTTAATGCAAGTTCTTCAAGTTCTTCAAGTACTTATCCAACTTGATTCCTCCAACACAGGGCGCATATCTTTCTTCATGTCTTCTCTGGGCGCATTTCAAGGTTTGATCTAGATGGTGCAATGTCTACTTGAGTTGGCCCCAGGGTGCTAAGTGAGTACTCTGAGCAAATCTTCTCCGGATGCCCAATCTTGTCCAAGGTGCCAAAACAATACCTCCCACTATAGGCGCTAAATGACTTATCCAATTCCTTGAAAACATTTGAAGTGTTTTACCTTCCAAGGTGATCAATTTCTATCATCTGTGGCGAATATTACCCTTAGATATTCAACCTTACTCTCTTCATCAAGACCTCTCCCCATCAAGGCGCCCAAGTCACTTCAACATGCCAAGAATACTCCTTAAATGCCATCCTCTTGAAGGCGCTAGATTGGTTAAGGCATTCATCTCTGGAGACTTTAATCATCAGGGTGCTCTCATTCCATTAGTAAGGCGCTTCTACTCTTAGGCGCAAATTCAACTCAACCAAACCTTTCCTGATGATGGCCTATGCTTCTAGGTGCTCATTTACTCTGAAATGGACCAACCTTATCTCCAAGGTACATTTCCACTTGATCTTCATCCTGGCGCTAGATGGAAGTTTGAAGTTTGATTTTGATTGACACAAGGTATTCAAGGGGCATGATTCACTTACCTTTGCTTAGGCGCTACTTCATGCTCTCTGCCACTTCAAAGAGCCCTTTTATCATCCTTCAAGGCGCCAATTCCTCCTAAGGCGCATCATCTTTCTTTATCAACCCATCTAAGGTGCTTCGTCTAGACTCATTACCTTCCTTAGGCGCCAACACCAACTTCAAGGCAACTGAAGGTGCTCAAGTCACTTCAAGGCACCAACTCATGGACAATCTAATCCTCCGCATCATTAATATTCAAGACCCTGACAACTTGGAATGAGATTGCATAAATCAATGCAAAGCATCTGAGCTCAAAAAAGAGGGGGTCCCCAGTCCGATGGGGTGATGTGTGTTTTGGTCACAATAGGAAGTACCTTGAAGACTTAGATTAAGATGGAATTCACCTCCAGAATGTTAGGCGCTTGATAGAAGATAAAGGCGCTAGGGTAAAAGAGCTTCAAAAGTTTGATGTCAAGTGTGAATTGAGATAATAGGCGCTGATACCAGTTGACATTACTCCAAACATGCGTCTAAGAGAGATGCAAGTCCCCAAGACCAATTTTGGAACAAGACGCTCCATCAGAGGGTAAGATGATAATCCTTGGAAGTCAAGTGTTTCAAAGATTCTTTGAGAAATTGACAAGTTGTAACCTAGGCGCCAAAACCCCTGAGAATCCTCCTATCTAGCGCCTAGTTAGAAGAACACTAATATTGCGCCTAAGTGAATTTGATTGTCAATATAGAGTCATCAAACCCCACCAGACGTTCATCCATGTCTCTACCAACTCAAGGAAGTGCCCAGCTTAGGATGGCGCCTAGTCTGGTCTCTACTACCTTCAGTTGGCGCCTAACCCTAAGAGTCTTGCAACTATGACGTTCATCCATGCAACAAGCAAGGTGATGCTCCCTTGTGATATTGTGAGGTGTTGACATTCAGTTGACATCATTGAGTTTGATTGAGTTGATCAAGTGTAGATGCCATTGTAAACATCAAGGCTTCAAGGCCTTTCTTTTGTATCTCCATTGAATAAGTTGTAACTTCATGCTATTGAAAGCATTATCCATGTAATAAGACATTGCAAGTTGATTGAGTCAAATAACTAGACAAGTACCCAACTCTAAGGTTGATTCATTCAAGTAGTTATCTTTGATGTATATCTTTGTGTTGTTGAAGTAGTTAATGAATTGATAGCAAGTAAAATTGTTTAAGTAAGGAAAAATTTTCGTAGAACTAGTTGGGTATCTTACACCATGCCTATCCATCAAACATCACAATGAAATCAAAATCCTAACAACATGCCCATGATCCAAGATCAAGTGCAATCATGCAAAGATATTATCAATCACAAGCCTATTAAGAATGAACTAGAGTCTTCTAGTACCATACTTTTCCATCAAACACCATCATGTAATCCATGGCCTATCAAGCCTATCAAAGAAAATGCAAACATCCTATGTAATACAATCGGACTTTAAATATTTGAAGTAGCCATCTACAAATATCCATTCAAAAGTGGATTTATAATGCAAGTATGGACGCCATCAATAAAAAAGATTTGTATTAACCAAATATCCATATAGGCATACATCAATATCTGTCGATATAAGTATAACATATATACAAAATAGCCATATAGGCTTACAAGAATGCCATATAGGCATATAATGTCAACTATGTACAATACAAAATATATGTCCACAAATGCCATATAGGCATACAACAAAGGAACACAATAAAAGTCATTCCCCTCTGGCTGGTGAAGAGAATAAATCATGAGCAGCCTTTGATCTTCTAGGGGATGGAGACATGCATGTGGGTGGTCTACTACGAACCCGAGGGCTACTCCTCCTATTTAGTTCTTCCTGCACCTTTACCTGTTACAAAAAAAAGTATAGACATTAATATATAGAAATTACATGTTATAAAAAAATGAAACATTTAACAAAATAATCACTTACCGCTAACATATAATCTGTCTCCTCGCTTGTCTCAGTAGCAGGAATAGGCCCTGGTGATGTCATGTCCTATAGAAACCATCCAGATAGAAATTAAACTTCAAATCAATAATCTTTTGATTTTTCAAAAATAGACAACTATAACAATGAATGTAAATTGAAATTTACTAATCTGCCTCATACCCCTGTCAATGCCATAGAGCTATGAATTGCAGAGGCCACACCCTGCTCCATTGCCCTATGAACATGGGGAGGTGTCTCCGCAGCCTGCATCATCTGGAAATAAAACAATATTATTCAATTACGAAAACTATAATAGTGATGCAAATCATGGCTTCTAACATACACACACGTTCATCTAAACATGGAAGTACACACAATAAAACACACAAATCACATACAAAAATTTAGTAAGTACAATTCATTCATTAAACTATTTATTTTATTACCTCCGTAAAGCTTTGAAGTCCACCACCGCTGGCAGGTGTTGCCATGAAATCTACAGTATTAACCTATTCAACATCTAAAATCAAAAATTAGAATACCATTCATATAACGATGCTATTCACATGTAATATTTATAATTGTTTACTAGTTACATACCTCGACAGTAGATGATCTAGTGAAAAATGTAGGTGGAGAACCACTGAAAACTGCATCGACGCTATGACCCTGAAATTTCATTAAAATCATCAATTTAAATTAGTTAATCTTGTATTTCAAAAATAAAATTTAATAAATTAAATTCAATGAACTTGCTAATATTTACCTGAGTATCAAGGCCGAAAGTCTCACTCAGGAGGGTATCTGTCATCACCATCTGCTCAGCTGCAGATGTAGCCTGTGCACCTGCGTCCTGACTGTCCATGGGGTCATAACCACACGCTGACCCGCAAGCCTGGCAAGTATGTGGTGGGACCCTACTCCTCGCACTATCTTCCAACCCACTCTGTGTTGCAGGATCGGCATGCTTTATGATGCTCTGGGTCAAGGCACTAATCGACCTCAGTGTATCGACCTCAACACTCTCCTTCACAATGGAAGGGATAGAAACATGCTCGTGGGCTGGTCTGCTAATTACTCATCTCACTACCCACTGTGGGTCAAGACGTGCCCCTGGTCTATCCTGTGTTGAGCCCCCACCTCTACCCTGGAAGTCCCGCATATCAAAATAGTTTGGCACTTTATTGAGGACAAACTCGCAGTAGAGTTTCCTCAAAAAGTATTGCGGGACCTCATTATTATTGCATGGAGGATGGTCAAAAACCATCCACCACCTCTGCCCGAAATTGTCCCTTATCGCTTGGTTGTTGCACCAATGGATAGGGAACCTCTTGCATGTAATGGGTGGAGGTTGATTTGTTTGTGGGTTTGTAAAAATTGAACACAAGTCTAATTTTGTAATTTGTAATTTTTTGACATCTTGGTATGATAATTTATCTGCATAGTAATCTCTAAACTCTCTCTTTTTATCGGTCCAACTAGTTATTTGCTTGCTAATTGAATTTACATTTGTTAACATAGACTCAAGAGATTCGGCAAGCGTGGACCTATGCAAGGTTGAAGTGGAAGGATCTTTCAACCTTGCAATTATATCTTCAATTTGTTTTTTGTTGTTTTCAATTTGCCCTATTATATTATCTTGTGTTCCAGGGGCATGTCGAGGAATGAATGGAGGAGGTTGTTGTTCTGTAGGTATTTCCTCCTCAGGATTTTGTGGATTTTGAGGAGGAGGAGGAGGAGGAGGAGGTGCATTAACATTTCCTGACAATTAACGAAATATACATCAAAAATCAACAAAAACCTACCTATATAGAAAGAAATTCAAACAAAAAAACAAAGATAACTCACCTCTTTGGCGTGCTCGACGTCGCGGCGGCATTTTGGTGATGAATTGACAAGATTTTTGTGTTGATTGGCGTTTTGCAGAACGCGAGCGTTTTTGAGGGTTTGGAGGCCGCGAGCAGAGGAGAAAATGGGAGTGAAATGAAATTGACTTGCTTTTTTTTTTATTTATGGTTTGCCATAATGCGAGCGCGTTATGACTTAAATCTTTTTGAAATTATTTTGGCCACTTTTTGGCCCCCCATCTTTTTGCACTTACCCCCAACTACATATTTTCTTGCTAATTGAATCTACATTTGATAACATAGATTCAAGAGATTGAGCAAGCGTGGATCTATGTGAGGTTGAAGTTGCAGGATCTTTCAACCTTACAATTATGTCCTCAATTTGTTTTTTATTGTTTTTAATTTGCCCCATTAGATTTTCTTGTGTTCCACGGGCATGTTGAGGAATAAATGGAAGTGTTTATTGTTGGGGTTGTTTTTCAGCAGGTATTTCATGTTCAAGTGATGGAGGATTTTGTGGATTTTCAAGAGGAGGAGGAGGTGCATTATTAATTCCTGTCAATTAAGGAAATTTACATCAAAAATCAACTTAAACCTACCTATTTAGAAACAAATACACACAAAAAAACAAATACAACTCACTCCTTTGGTCTCTCCAACGTTGTGGCAGCATTTTGGCGATGAATTGGCAAGAATTTGGTGTTGAAACTAGTCTCCAATAATGTGAGCACGCTCCTTAGGGTTTGCAGACCACGGGTGCAAGAAAATGAAATGAAGAAATGAGCCTCAACACGGGATTTTTTTTAATACTAAAACAAAATGAGCCGAGCGTGTTATGGTTTGGTGTTAGGCTTGGCATCACCAAACCATAACGCGAGCGAGTTATGTCTTACAAGTTTTTAAAAAATGGCCACTTTTTGGCCCCCCAACTTTTTGCACCTGCCCCCAAAGATAACATGAAAAACACATTTACAAGTCAGACAGACAACACACAACATGAAATGTGTAGAGGACAAGTCCTAAATAAGACTACACGCTACACCAATAGAAGACCCATGACTTTCGGACATCAACACTTGCTTAATTAGGTCCAAAACATCCTTCACAGTATCAAATAATGAGGAATTACATCCGCACACTTCACTCATTTGAAAATAGGACAACCTTAAGCAAAGACATATGAAACTTGAAGCATAACGACCATAGCAACTTGAGAACCTTATGCAGTACTGGAAACAAGAAAGATCTTCATCAAACTTTTCAAGATGAGTCTACAAAACTCATACAACATCTCCAAACACTCCTTTACTTTTGCACATCAAATATTTTGTGCCGCACATCTTCAATCATGAACTCTAAGAACAACCTATCATCCAAAACACACTGCAATGTACTGTCATTGAGAAACTAAGCTTGCGGACCACTGAGAATCTTGAAACCGCAAAGAAGCATGTAAAGCACATCCATAAACATGTCCACAAAATCGCAAATCCAGGCATTCATATCCGGAGGAATGCAAAGCATTCCAACAGGTCTTCAACACCAGCTCACTATGCCAGAACACATGCCAGTACTCTATCATGCATAACTTTCATAGAAGAAGAATAAATGATCTAAAACATTGGAATTATTACCTTCACTACACCTTGAACATAGTTCTAGAACCCCATAGCCATATCTACAAATGCGGAGAAATGTGGAGCATTCTATTCCCTTATAGTAGTTGTCTTCAACACTGTCTTCAAACTGCAAAACACTCTTCCGATAGTCTAATCATCATGAAACTTGGACTAGGCTACCAGTAACATCTACTTAACATTAGCAACACAGCTAATCAGCTTAGTACTTCTAAGTCCCATATTAATGTATCTTCATACTCAACTCTGCATTGATC
This sequence comes from Cunninghamia lanceolata, assembly GCA_027924645.1. Classification (NCBI taxonomy): domain Eukaryota; kingdom Viridiplantae; phylum Streptophyta; class Pinopsida; order Cupressales; family Cupressaceae; genus Cunninghamia; species Cunninghamia lanceolata. The sequence goes on from BSBN01000317.1 coordinate 5,879,039, forward strand.
AAGGCATGACATCCAACATGAAGTATATCTTCTCTGTTGGATGGGACATGACATCCAACCATGAACTATATCTTCTCTGCACATGACATCCAATCATGAACACCATCACACCTCCATGATAGTGTTGACATCAATAACAACCTTGACATCAATGACAACCCTAAGAACCATATGTGTAACAAGGAGGAAGGAAGATATTCAAGTTGGGCTAAGGTGAAATATTGATTCACTAAGTTTGTTTGAATTTACTAGCTTATTTGTTTGTTTTCTATTTCAAAAAAAAATGAATAAGTTTATCTATCTTCTAGTATTTTCTATTTGTACTCTATCTTCTCACAACTCTCTATGCATCTTCTCTCCAATTTTTTATTTATTTTAAATAGCATTTTGATTTGAAACACACACACATATTCTTCATTGTATTATTATTTTTATTTATATATGTAGATTAAAATAAATATAAATGTATATATCATACATATATATATATATATATTAAAGAAATATTCTCTAAACACAAAAGGACATATATATACAGATAAGTGTATATATATTTATATTTAAATAGATGAAAGGTATATACATATAAAACTTGGTCGAATCAGCATACATTTGTGGGTTGGGAAGTAGGGAAGGGTTTCAAATAGTGGGTGGGTTGATGATATGTGCAAGTTGTGGCCCCTTTTAATGTGTCCGTAGCTTGCACGAGCCGTAGCCCAAGGGAGGGAGCAGAGCCCCTATTTCCACAATTCCTAAAAGCACTGTGGGGATGGGTCTTCGGACCCCTTTTGCTCCCACCACCACCTTAATGGAGGCACATGGGGAATACATGGGCAACGCCCTTAAACCTAACTTTGCTTCTATTTATATTTTTTATTTCATTTACTTTTATAACTTTAGCATTATTTTATAACATATGTATATATATATATATATATATAATTAAATCAGTAAATCTTTTCTCTATTTAACATAGAGATAAAATCATACTTTTATATAAATCATTTCTTTGTTTTAATGGAAGGACAACATTGCTTATAAGCACATTTCCAATGATATATATATAATGTTTAACATAAGAGGGAGATACATTTTTATTTTCACTTAGGAACAAGTAAATTTATTATATTTATTTTCATTAAAACCAAGGTTTATTTAAACATTTATGTAGATTTACTAAAGGAGATAGAGAGAGACTTTCATTTATCTTTTTGTAAAACTAAAATACATTTAACTATTTATTCAATTTCTTGCAAATTTTAGGCAACATTAGTTGAATGATAAGAAGGTTTTAAATATATATTTATTTGTCCAAGCAATACATGGTCATAAGAAAATAGTATTCATTCAACTTAACAAGAACATTAATTTTAAATACAAGGCAATACATTTATTTCCAACGCACATGGAACATTCAAAGAAGGATACATACTATAACTTGTAGGATATATATATATGAAATATTAATGAACAAATGCAAGTAACATTGATAAACTTCCCTTCATTTATAACCCAAGAAGGACATTATTACAACTTCAAACTCTCTCTGAAAGTTCAATGAGACTTCCTTCAAGACTCTTTTAAACTCATTACAAGGCTATTTTACATATAATCCCTCTTACAAATAAATAAGGATTCACCAACTCTAAGGGTAGGAGACTCTTCTCCCTTTTGTCCTCCACTATGAAAACTTGCAATAAGAAGAACTCCAACACGGCCAATGAATGATCACCTCCCAACCATTGGGCTTACTCACAAGCCCAACCTTGAGCTAGAAGGTCATCCAAGAAACCCAAGATGCACAATACAAAGGAGAGCACATACCTATCGCATTTGCAACAATGACAAAACACTAAACTCCCATACTTCCCAAGGATTTTCACATTCACAATGGATTCGTGAAGGAAACCATAATAGTAGGGGTAAAAGAGTGGACATCTCTCCATTGGTGAATATGATAACAACTTATTACTCAATCATAACATAATCTCCATCCTCCTCACACATCACCAAAATATTCTCTTAACACCATGTTCAACACATCACAAAATTCCTTTCAAAATAACAATCATCAATAGCACTCTTGCCAACATGAAATATAAGGCACTCATGCCAAAACTCCCTCTCAAGGGATGAAATTTCCCCAATGAGGTTCACACCTCCCTCAACCTCTCACATGGGTTGTTCTCATCTATGTGGGAGAGCCTAACCCAAACACAAACACTCTTATCCCAACACAACACCAAACCGAATACAACAAGGAAGAAAACACATCAAGAACAATAGAATTTTACCAAATATACATTCAACATTGTTAAATAGATTTGTCACTGTAGATTTGAATGTGACTTGCCCAATGGGTAGCAACAAACATCCCAACAGTTGGAGAAGTTGTTATTGGATTAGCATCTTTCATCTACGTTGAGAGGGGCATCTCCCTTGTATGATGGGGGTTTTGTAGTTTTTGTGTACTTTTAACAGGTGAAAGTACAAAAAGGAGAAAAAGGAAAACTAACAATAAAGATGATTAACAGAAACCCTAACAGTAGACACATGAATACAAGTTTGGGTTTCACAAACTCATGACAAGTTATAAGGGGATTTCACCACAATTTAGAAACTACGTTCATGAACCTATATGATGAATTGCACAACAATAAGTTTTAATATGCAATGATGATGAAAAGAAGATGACGAATCTCAACATACGAAGAGATAGGTTTCTCCAGTAGATTCAAATCGAGATACGAAGATATGATTGTGTTTCATTACATCAATTGCATGGTTTATATCAATGCTTCAACAGATGACCAATGATTTCCACAAAGACAAAAGAGATCACCAACTCAACATATAAATAATTAGTAATAATAACTCATAAGAACATTTGAAACATACAATCCAAATAATTTCTTCATTATCATTTTGAAATTATACAACTTCAAACACTCCTTTATACAAAGCATGAGCTCAAAAGTCTCTAAAAAATCTCTGTGAAAAGTCCCCCCCCCCATAAGAATCTCTTCCCTATCCCATTACATTTGAAATAGCCTTGTATTTATAGGCTTCTTTGGATAACTACCTTGTAACCACTTTATAACCACCTAGTAACTACCTTTGTGAAAAATAATAAAATAATAAACCTTATTTTTAGTTATGTTTTTCATAACTGTTTGGAAATAAGGTTCACTTTCTAACTATACATTACAAAGAATGACTTAAGTCACTTTTGCAAAAAGGTAACTAGAACTCGCAACTTTCAAGTTGTGGATTTCGCTAAGTTACTTTCCATCACATCTGCTCCATTTTGACGATCAAACTCTGTCAAATATTGACAACTCCTCTGTATACCTGAATCTTAGACTCTTGTGTTCACACATACAAAACACGGATTGTGGAAATAGTGTGTCTTTCACCGACCACATCATCATGATAGTTGTAAACTGAATCATACTGCATATTTTCTCGGTTCAATACAATCATAAAATGTCATTACCATTCACTACTCATATCAACCTCGCATCATTAGGTACAGAAGGCCAGTTGAAGGAGATAATGCACGTTCTGCTTACTTCCCCTACTCTATTTGTGTTCAATTAGATGGGCTTCGATGATCAAGTTTATTGCATGGGTCAATTGTGAAACCATGTACTCCATGCCTTTAAAACCACCACATTCACAAATTTGATAACTTGTTGAATTGGGTACTTTTACCAATTAAAATGTAGGGCACTCTTTGTTTTGGGATGTTCTTGATTCTTACCATCACCTCTCCTAGTTGTACATATCAACATTTGAGACTACATTTCGTATTCGGATCACAAGTTGTCAAATGGGGATTTTCATCATTCCAAGGTTTCTCATACTCATGCTTCATATTATTTGGTGTGACTTTGAATCCTGCATCAAATCTCAATCTACCAACCGCCACAAAGAGATTGTCCCAACTCATATTCACACATTAGTCATCATCAATGATCTCCTTGAAATTTTTCACATTAGTCATTTACTTTTACTTGTGGCATATTCACCTTTCTTGGAATCTTGAATAGCTACTCTGGGAGAATAGAAATACTTTGGTATCAACACGAACCATAACCACCATAGAAATCCATATCACCAACTTCATTGTGCGAACCATTTTCATCTAGCACAACTCCGGCCCTGACATCTTCCTTGTCAATGTTGTTTGATAATAACCCTATTGTTTTGCTTTTACTCCAACTCTCCAACCATTTCTCGACTGCAACATAAATTGGTCGTACAATGTACATGTCCTAAGGTTGTGATTGTTGTAAGACTTTCACATCAAAGATCTCGGAGTAAAAGAATAGAAGTCATTATCTCCCCATTTTCAAATGGGACGTCCTCACACAATCTACCAGAGCATTAGCATCTATAATATCACGTAGAAACCCTTGTTTAGAGTTTGGCATGAGCTGGGAGGATAGTGGCAATGCATTTAGCTTTACATTTGCAAGTGCGTTTATTTGAAAAACCCAAAAAGTCTTTTCAACAAACCTATTTTGTGCATATGCAGCATCCATTGCAGTTCACTCTACTATTTCTTTCAAGCATGTTGTGAAACAGTTCATGTGTATTGTCTAATGCTTCCACATTTTGTATATATGTCCGTCGAGGCACTGCAACTACAATATCTGACAAGAAAATCTGTATTTATTGTGCTTTAATGAGTGCGCGAGAGGGGAAGAATGCTGGGAGAGATCGTGGAGTCTGGTTTTACATCTGCAAATTGCATTTGCTTGAAAGTTTCTAAAGCCTTTTCAATGAATCCACGTACTGTAGTTCGCCTTTGTCTACGCTTCAACACTTTGCATTTAACAACCGTTTTATTCTCATTATGCTTTGATGAACGTCCATATCTTGTCAATCTCCCATTTGGACGCAGTTGGTGGAGTTTGCTTCGAGATAACGAAGTGTATCTGCTAAGAATCTTCAAAAAAACTCTTATTTCTGGAACATAAACTGAGATAACAGCGAAAGAGCAAGTTTAGTGTTAATTGAAAACAGTTCAGGCCACTTATGCATGTTTCTATATCATTTCTATTTGTCTATAACTGTTCTAGAATCCACGTCTTCGCTCATTTCCTACGTGGCGCGATCGAAGGAGAAGAAAACTGCTTCTTTGAACAATATGAATAACTTTTTAAGTGACAGTTATTTACTTCTTTGCTTTCAGTGCGGGACAAAGAGAGTAATTTGAAATCATTTCCTTGATTCTGGGAGACTTTGGTGGGCGTGGAATAGTGGAGTTGTTTACTTGGCCAAAAGTGAAAGTAGAGTTCCCTTTAAGCTTTTCAAGAAGTAATTGAAAGTCATGACTTGAATTCTTTGCTTTACATGGGGACAAAGAGAGTAATTTGAAATCACTTCCTTGATTATGGGAGGCTTGGGTGGGCGTGGAATAGTGGAGTTGTTTACTTCATCAAAGTAGAGTTCCATTTAAGCTTTTTAAGAAGTAATTGAAAGTCATGAATTGAACTAGTTCACCAAAAGTGAAAGTAGACACCTTTCACTTTTCTAATCAAGTTTGCCAAAACTGAAAGTAGCTGCCTATTTTCACTTTTTCTTAAGTAGATGACAACTTAGTTTTAAAGCAAAGCCTTTACTTAGGCAAATTCAAAAGTGATTTTCTTCTTCATAATTAGTCGATTTAGCCAATTTCCAAAGTGATCACTTTCTCCTATTTAGTTAGCTGACTTCACAAGTTATATAATTAACTTGTATTTGACTTGTGAAAACTTCTAAGTACTTCGACTTAGTTAGGCGCATTTGCAACTCGAAATCATTCCTTTTCCTTCGTGACTTTCGTGAATTTATGTAATTTGCGAACTCGGATTCATGCTATGACGAAGATGTTCTTCATTCTGACTTGAAAATATCAAAATAACTCCATGTAGGCAAATGAAATATTAACTCTTTTCAATGAACTCCACCGCAAATATGTCGACTCAATCAACCGTGTAGGTGCGAGAAATGGCGAAAAATGCATTTGACTAGAGTGCCAGATTGTTATGAAACTTTGACAAATTGTCCGTGATGATGATACGAGGCCGTATGTAAGAGGATTCCTCTCGAACTTCAAGAAAATTGCCTTTTTACCACATTTGACGAAATAAACTTAATAACACCCTTGTAAGAGGGTTTCTTCCTAGCTACTTTAAATTTTCAAATTTGATTGTTTTTTGCAAAATGTCACGAACTGGATAGGTGCATATTAAAACTTGAGCGAAACAATGGTTAATCTTCCTTTAGAATGACACCACTATACAAAGTTCAATGTAAGAAGGCAATATGAACAAGGTAGTATATGACATCTCATTAATGAGTCATCACCATGACTAATGCAGGAAGTGTGATATTGACGACTTGCAACCGAAAAGGTGACTTGACAAGAGGCATTTGACATATGATCAAACTGTATATTTTCGATGCAAAAAGTTAAAAATTTGACAAGTTAGAAACAAGGCTAACAAACACATATAAACACAAATCTATCTAACAAGAAGAGTGGGATGTGTACCTTAATAAGATACCCAAATTGTGTAGTTGAGCTTGATAAAGTCTTCCCAAGAGCTCCTCAAGCCTCCTTATCCAACTTCAATCTGACAAGCCAAACTCTCTCTATCACAACACAAGAAACAAAATGAAGCAAAAAGTGCCTTCTCAACTTGCAAGAGGGCTATATGTAATGAGTGCCATGTCACTCCTCCTCTCCAAATGAGGAGGTGCCACATGGCCTCCAAATCATCCCCTCTCATTCAATCCCCAAATTTCAAGGAGTGATTTGACTCCTCATGTTCTCACAAATATTGTAAGACCTAGGGGAGGGGAGTGTGTACTTGTACATTCTCCTCTAAAAATATTACTAGGTTGTGCTCCCACATGTGTGAATCATTGGGATGGGGGTGTACTTGGTCCACCACTCATCCATGAACCTAGGAAGGTGACATGAGATGGTGACAAGTCCACCATCCCTCTTCCCAAAGTCTATCCTAGTCAAATCTACCCCAAAACCAAAATTTCAAAGCCCAAAAGGTCCCCAACCCTTAGGTGCTTGACCTAAGGACCTAAAAACATCAAAATACTCCTGAAAATAATATTTTAAGATCCCCAAAAGGACCCCTAATTACAAATCCGAAATTTAACACAGAAGATGACAACTCACCACCCATGGCATTCTTAGCAACCTAACAAAACAATTTAAATTTAAATTAACATTACAATTAAATCACATTACAAGATTTGTAGAACGATAAAGACTTTAGTCTCCATTATAGACTAAGATCAAGCATTACAAGAGAATTCACATGGGGTTTCCAGAAGATCTTTGAAATTCTATTGTTCATGGAAGGTACCTGCACAACTCAATTGCACACATCAATACATCCAATTTATAGCCAAAGCAAATTGAAGTGTGATTTCCAAACATAATTACATCCAATACAAACATCTATAATTCAATTGATAACTACAATTTATTTAATCATCTAAGTCTATATCAATTCAATTCAATTTCTATTTCACAATATCCTATAGTGGCATCACATATGCATTACACTAATCTACTAAGCATAGATACTCAGTTTTGATAAAATGAACTAGTTAATTGTATAACCCTTAAAGAAAAATTAAAAGACATATCTATGATCAAATTGAAGCATACATTCATCACATAAAATTGAATTATAAAATAGTCATCTTCTAATTATATCCTCATAATCATAAGCCATGTAAATCAACTACCTCTAATCCAAACATCATTGTCTAATATAGTCTATCAAAGAGGATCATAAGTCCATACAAAAATGTCTAAAATTCAAGAGTATCAAAGCCAGAATAGTACCCATAGTAATATTAAATCTATCACACAAAGGTGGGCCTCACACATATTCAAGGTGCCTCAGGGAAATTTCTCAGACATGTCATCTCCAAGGATGGCATTGCTAATTATCCTAAAAGGGTCCAAGCCATCATTGATCTTTCACTCTGTCAACACAAAAAGAGTACAATATTTCTTAGGAAAGATAATTTTTGTCAAGAAATTCATATCGAACCTTGCAAGTATTTTCCGCCCAATCACCTTAACGCTCAGAAAAATCAAATCTTCAAGACGACTGAGGAAGGAAAATATGCATTTGAATAGATCATACAAGCTATATTGCAAAGGCACCAATTCTCAACAATCCAAACTTCCCCAAGGACATCATTTTATATGTAAATGGAGGAGAGGCAAGTGTATTTGTAGTGCTAACACAAAAGGATAGAAGACGAGAGGTAGGTGAACACCCTATTGCATTCTTCAACTAGAAATTCAAAGATGTTGAGGAAAGATACAATTTTATAGAAAAATAAGCCTATACTCTACTAAAAGGATTGAATAAATTTAGACATCTACTATGTTTAAACAAAATCAATGTTATGGTCATCCACTCAAGCATTAGGGAATACATTTTAGGTGGAGAAATCAATGAAAAAAGAACCAATTAGATCACTAAGATACTAGAATATGAGATTGATATAAAACGTACTAAGCTAGTTAGTGGAAGAGCCTTGTGTCAACATTTAGTACAAGACATCCTGATACCCATGGGACAAGAAGTAGAAAAGAGCCAAGAGAAGGAGCAAGATAATTGCTTAGTGAATAATGACCAGCAACAACTAGACTAGGTTGGAGAAAGGATGAAGTAGGTCTCTAAATAGAGAAATATCCACAAGACTTAAATTCTAGCAAGAAAAGAGCATGGAGGTTTCAGACAATGCCTTACAAGTTGATTGAGGGTATTATATTCAAAAAAATCTTTTACAGAGTGCTATTGATATGTGTCTAGAGAAAGAAAAAGTTTCTAGCTCTCCTCGAAGAATTTCACCAAGGCCTTTTTGTTGGACATTACTCTACTCAAAAACACAACAACTAAGATTATGAGGGTAGGATATTACTAGCCACAAATTTTCACTAATGCCCATAACTTGGTGAGTGGATTAAAATGACCTTATGACAAGTCTAAGGAATATTCTATTTTAGTTTTTGGACTCATCTTGGGACTTGGGCATTAGATTTTGACTAGGGATTTAGGCACCACATTTTGGGTGGTTTTAGCTCATGGTTTCCTAATTACCATTTGATGGTTTCATGTATTGTTTCTCCTATTTATTGGGTGCTTGAGATGGAGGTTTTGTAGTGAATTTTGTAGATACTTTTATGCTACTAGAATTGCTCCATATCTCTTTTTGGCAATATTCCTATAAAGGCTTAGAATTGTAAGTGTATTGTAACCATTTGATTGTTGAATAATACATTGAATTGCTTTTGAGTGTGGGGTTTTTCTCATGAAAGGGTTTTCCCCATGTAAATCATTGTGTTATGCTAAATTGTTTCTATGTTTATTTCCTTGTAACTATATGATCAATTTAAATTTTGCACATATCTCCTCTCATAGATTAGTGTAGAAAGTGTATTATGCACCTTTGTTTGCTTTCATTTGATATCAAAGCTTAATCACCTTAGGTCCTAGGTCTTAGGGACAAGGTTTTATGTTCTAATCATGGTTTGAGTGAGAGCTTCTATAAAAGGAGATGTAGGAAAATTGTAAGCATGTCAAGGATATAGATGGAGACATTCACCAACACTATGAAATCTCAAGATGGAGGATATACTTGTAGACAAATATTTATGGAGTAGCATATTTGAATCCAAAGCCACTACAATGTCACAAGTTGACTAAGATCTATTAGATAGAAAGGTGAAGGACCTTGTTAGGCTTTACTTGGTGGATTCCGTTTTGTTGAATTTACAAGAAGAAGCTACCACACAAGCTCTTTGAAAGAAGTTGGAAAACTTGTACATGAAGCTAAATCCCTAGTTAACAAACTTTTCCTAAGAAATAAGTTTTACACCCTGAGAATGGATGGAGATGTTCTCTAGACATGAATTTGAATGTGTTCAATAAAATTGTGACCTAATTGCACTCTGTTGGAGTGAAAATTGAGGAGGATTGTTGCATGACACTACTATGTTCTTTTCTAGACTTGTGGGATCACTTAGTGATAGAAATCAAGTTCATTAGCTCAAAACTTAAGATGGATGAGGTAGTGATCATTTTACCTTTAGAGGAGATGTGACAGAAAGCTTCAAAATCTACTAAGGAGGCCCTAGTTGTTTGTGGAAGGCCAAAGGAGAAAGGAAAGAAGGACAAGCATATAGAAAATTCTATACCCAAATCTCATGGGAGATCCAAATATTTTGCAAAGTTTAAGGCTAAGTGTTGAAGTTGTAGCAATACCTATGATACTCTAATTTTACTCACCATAAAGGTGTATGAGATAGACTCAGGATAGCACATGTGTTGCACCTTGCTACTAGAGTGAATCAAATTACTCTTTATCTCATGGAAAGGTCTATTTAAACAATGGAGAATCTAATGAACTACCCTCTTTGTGAGGAAGTAGAGTCATGTGAGTGACAATAGTATTATCACATCACATCAAACTACTCGCTTACTTCATGAGGAAGGAGAGATTGATGGAAAACAATGGTATTTATACGAGGTTTTGGATTTGGAGAATTGGAATGTTTCTTGGATAATATTTGGAGAGGTGTGGTTGTAGTAAATCTAATCTAGATAGGTGGGTCACTAGTTTGAATTCTATTTAGCTTGTTCAGGGCATAGAGACGAAAGGTGTTAAGCCTATGTTTTTCTAATTCAATCAACTCTTCCAAGAGGTTTAATCTCTTGTACAAAACTCTTCACTTGTGTGTATCATTTCATTTGCCTCTTGGATTTGTCTTATGATGGTTGCTTATTCTTTGACTTGTTCTTCTTTTTGTGTTTCTTGTATTTCTTGAGTTGCTCTTATCTCACTTAAAATTATCTCCATCCATTTTTTCTCAACTCTAGGACAAATTGGGCATAAAATGCTAAGTGATATGGAGGAGAAAATATTTAGTAGAGTAGCTTTAATGAGTTTGACTTTTCTTGGTTGAGCAATGGTTGATGTTTGCTTTGTTTAATTTATTGATATTTGATTTGCTTGATTTGATCTTGATTGAATGTTGATTTTTTTGAGAGTGTTGTTATGATTCTTTTGTGTTTGAGAGGTTTTCAAAACATGTTTATGAATGAGCCTATTGTTGTTTTATTGTTTTCATTTTTTGAATGAATACGATGCTAAAATTTATGCAAGAAACTAATTAACTTTCTTTTTATTCTTTTTCCAAAAATAAATATTTCAAGTGAACTAATTGGCTAATGAATGAAATAAATTTATTTTTCTATTTTTCAATGAATGAAAATAAATGAATTGAGTTTACCTAGATGCAATCTTGATAGTTTGTTTTGTGGTTTTCCCATTTTTGTTTTGATTGTTGGGGATGAATAGATCTTGTTTTTGAAATGGGGAAAATCATGTTTTCCAAATGTTTTGACTTGAAAGAATACTTTGAGGAAAATGAATAAAAGCAAATAAAAAGAAGCAACTAAATTTAATCTAATCTAAAGAAGCAATTAAATATAATCCAAATTTAATTTAAGAAGCAAAAATAAAATCTAAATCTAACCAAGAAACAACAATGAAATATTTTAGTCCATGGGAAAATTGGTGATCTAATTACTACTTTATAATACCTTATGAAAAGAAAGCTTCTATGATAGTGAATAAAATAAAGGAACTTGTGTGAAGTTTTTGTAGAGCTTATTTGAAGTTGTAGTGACTTGTTTCCTCAGAGGAGCCAACTTTTCCATTGTCTTCTCCTCTCCAACTATGAGAAATTCCTCTTGATCAAAGTAGGGAAGAGAAGACTAAATGATACAAGAAGGTTGAAGATTGTTTTGGAAGTTGGTAAGGAAGCTTCAAAAGCTTCAAATGTTGTAAATGAAAGCTCAAAACTTTGTTGTGGTGAATATTGGGACTTGGTGTAAAGTGGATTATAGATCTATGAAGGTGAGGCTTCTATTCCTACTCAAAGAGGAATAAAAGGTAGAGCTTCTTTGACAAATCAAGCAAAGACGACCAAACGCAAACAAGAGCCCTTAGATACATGAGACGTGATGGTGTTAAAATAAGAAAAGGAACTCTCAATCAAAAGGAGATGAAAATCACTCAAGGGGAAAAGAGTAGTAGTCAGAGGGAGTAATTCATGTCATTAGGAATCAACAATACTCTCAATTAGAGGCCAAACTAGAAGAGAATTTTTTAGAATTCAAAGATTCATGTGCCAACCAAAGATGACAAAGTAGCTCCTTTTGGCAAAGTGGGTTTCCCCTTTTGTTAGAATAGGTCACCTGAGAAACCCTGTAGGTTATCCTAAGTCACCCATGAGATCCTAAGGTCTCTAGGAACCCCTATAGCTAAAGGTATAGAAGCTCAATTTCAAATGATGGAGGGGACGTGCAAGCAAGGCATGTGGCTAGCAGAGCTAGTGAACACATGAGGGAGGGTCCTAAAGGTGCAAAAGGAACATCCATCAAGGTGAAGAATCCATGAGAAGAAATTATTCACACCATGTGGGTCATGAGTTGGACCACCAACTCATCATTGAACTATCATATAGGCTCATACAATTTTAGGCACTTACAAGACATGGCACTTCTGAATAGATTATAAACAAGAGAAAAAGGAAAAAAAATATGATTCAAATGAAGATTCCAAAAGTCTTCTCAAGATGAGAAGAGGCTTTTCTCATAGCCTTGGTAACTCATGCATCAAAAATTGTGTGGTTGATAGAATCCAGGGCTTCCTTCCATATGACCTCACATTGGGGGTGGTTTTCAAAGTATGAAGAATATTATCAATGGTGAGAAGGTGTACCTCATTGAGGATTCTCATTTGAGCATAGTTATACATTGTCGAGTCTAGATTTGATTCCTTGATGGACAAGTGAAGGGTATTAATAGTGTGCTACACATCCTTAGTTTGTCATGGAACTTGTTGTCAGTTAGAAAACTCAATGATGTGGGTGCATAGGTTTTTTCTCTAATGGAGGATTTAAGATGGTACGAGGAGATATGGTACTCACTAATATTGTTCGTGTGGGAACTTAATTTTATCTTGATGCATGCATTATCTAGTGAAATAGTTCTTCTATTCCTATAGCAAAGAGATATATAGAACCTACACCTTCATCGTTGAAACCAGTAGAGAAGAGAGATGTTATGTCTACTTCCAATTACCATACTTTTTGGGTTCCTAAGTGAGCTCTTGCTTTAGAGAGCAAGTTAGTTGTAGAGAAAATAATGCTATGGCACTGGGCCATATATGTGAGATGGGTTTAGCATCCTAAAAAATAACTATCTTATTGAGGGGATGAATTATTATACTCCTAAATTTGACCTCTATGAACATTGTGTATATGGAAAACAAATTTGCATTCATTTTTATTCTATTTGTTATAAATCTTCTAGGGTGTTGGACTTGATTCATTCAGATGTATTTGGTCATGTTTTTTATTATGGTAAGCTACAAACCAAGGTGTAGATCCCTTTAACAAAAAGCCACAATGGGCAGAAAAATAGGCCCAACAAGCCACCAACAGTAGGCCAAAAGCACACTAACAGTAGCTAAGTACAATAAATATTATACAATAAAACTAGTATCATAACCAAAAACTAACAGCAAAACAAAGGAACAAACTACTAGAGGGGCTTATTCCAATCCTCCATGAGGAAACCAAGCAACTCATCATTGCTAGTAGAGGTCTTCGAAACAGAGCCATGCTTATTCCCTTCAATGTCTTGGAGGACTACCAAGGAAGTTGTAGCACGATGAGTAACCTTCGAACACACAATAGCCATGATTCTCATCTTGTCCTTGAGAGTGCCCATTCTCAGTTTCAGCTTAGCCAATTATCCTTTAACCTTACTACAACTCCCACACATACCTTGATTGGGAAATTCCTTTTTCAGCATATCCACATCATTCTATTCAGAATCAGTTTCCTCATCTTTAGTATCATAAAAGGAATTATTAAGCTCCTCAAATAAACTAGCCCCTTCCTAGAAATCTAACTACTCTGGAGTGAGTTTAACCTCCTTGATTTTGATCTCATCTTCTGGATAAGAGGCACTCAAGTAATCAACAATTTTCACCATGGGGGTATTTACACCTGCCAACTTGCTAGAGCAGCGTATACTGGGTCTCCTAGAGGCAGTACCACTACTATTCTTCACCTTAAGTGTTTTTCCTTTCTCTTGAGCAGTAGTTCCTTTCCCCTTCTCCTGATCATCACCCTTATGACTATCCTCAGGGGATTGGTATGTTAGCATTCCTTCAATTTCTAAGTTTGTATACTATGTATCTTTTATAGATTGATTTTTCTAGGACATGGGTGTATTTTCTTAAAAGTAAATATGAATTCTTTAGTAATTTAAAGGAGTTTAAAGATCTTGTGGAAAATTAGATTGGTAGGAAGATTAATGTTTTAAGGACTAACAATGGTGGTGAGTTTTGTTCCATAAATTTAAAAATTAACATAAATAGCACGGGATTGAGAGACATAAGAAAACTCCATATACACCTAAGTAAATGGAGTTGCAGAGAGAATGAATAAGACATTTGTGGAGAGGACTAGGAGTCTAGGAGTATTCTTAGTGGAGCTAGCTTGGAATAGAATTTCTAGGCAAAAGCAGTTGTTATATCTTGTTACCTAATTAATATATCTCTTACATCAACTCTTGTTGATAAGACTCCTATGGAGGCATGGACAAGCAAAAATCCTTTATTATAACATCTAAGAGTTTTAGGTTGTGAGGCATACGCACATGTGCCTAGGGATAAGTAATCAAAGTTGGAGAGTAAGGTGGTGAGATATATCTTCATTGACTATGGTATTAGTGTGAAAATGTTCTATACAATAGAAGTGGTATTTTCAAAGAGATTAAGTCTTCTTCCATAGAGTTGTAGTTAGAAGACGATGGGAAGAAAGATGCGGTTCAACTACCCCCAAAGGCTAAGAAGGTTGAACCAAAACATTGTCAAGAACTTGAAGATGAGATCTTGAATAGTTTAGATAGTTTTGAAGAGGAGGTAGAACCCCCACCTCAACTATTGAGGAGGTGCACTCGGTAGAGACAACAAACAAATAGATATACTCCTCTTGATTAGAGATGCATTTTTATTTGATTACTAATACTAACGAGCCTAGAACTATGAAGGAGGTGACAAATATGGGTGATTCTAAGTCCTAGAGTGTAGCTATTGATGAGGAGATGGTTACATTGAAGAAAACTAACACATGTGACTTGGTACCATTGCTCTAGATGAAAGAAATCATGTTGAATATAAATGGTTATTCAAAAAAAGACCAATTTAGATGACGGCATTAAAAAGTACAAGGAAATATTGGTTGCAAAAGGATATTCCCAGGTTGAGGGGATCGAATTTAGTGAGATTTTTCTCCATTTTCTAAGCTAGCATCTATCATATTCCTATTATCTATAGCAACAACTATTGATTTAGAGAGAACAAATGGATACGAAGATAGCATTCCTATATGGTGACTTGGAGGAAAATATCTACATGACACAACTTGAGCACTATGTGGAGAGAGGTGAATAAATGTTGGCTAGTAGATTAAAAAATCTTTGTGTAGTTTCAAATAGTCTCCTAGGATGTAATACCAAAATTTTATTCATTCATATTGAGCCTGGGATTTCTGACATCTAAATCAAATCATTGTGTTTATTATAAAATATATGGTCTTTGATTCCATGTTATCACATTGTACGTAGACAATATGTTATTTTTTGGTAATAATAAGGATGTGATTCATGATTTAAAGTCTTAGTTTTTAGCACAATTTGACATAAAGGACTTGGGACTACTAAGTATATCTTGGGTATGGAGATTAGAATAGAGAGAAAACAGAAAGCTTTGGTTGGGCCAAAGTAATTATGTGAACTCTATGGGATAAATTCAACATGCCAATTTGTAAACCATTAGGTGTTCCTATTTTGGTGGGGACTAAATTATATATAGAGTAGTGTCCATCTACACCTAGTGAGATGGAGGACATGGCTCGAGTGCTTGATGTTAGTGTTATTGGGAGTTTGATGTATGTTGTGGTTTTCACAGTACCAAATATTACCCAAGCAGTGGGATTCTTTACCCTATTCATGGCTAATCCTTAACAAGATCATTGGGATGTAGTTAAGAGGGTCTTCAAATATTTGTGGGGTGCCTCTTAGTACTCTATATGTTATCATGGTAATTCTACAAGGGACCATCACTCAATAGATATTACTAGATTCATGGATTCAGATTGGGTAGGAGATGTCGATAATAAAAGATCTAGCAGTGGATATGTGTTCAATTTATTCGGTGGTGTTATTTGTTGGATGAGTAGGCAACAAGTTGTGGTCGCTTTGTCCACTATAGAATCTAGGTACATGATAGCTAAATCATACCTATAAGTAGGTCATCTAACTTAAGAGATTATGTCCGGATGTGGGGCTAAGTTAGGGAGCCATCAACTTCCTTTGTGATAGTTAGAGTGCCATATGTCTATAAAATAACCCAACCTTTCATGCAAGGATGAAGCACATAGATGTCCAATACCATCTTGTCCATGACATGATAGAGGATGGGAGGGTGATGTCGGAGAAATTTGACACTTTGCAAAATGTTGCATATGCATTGATGAAGCCAATCAACACAAAGAAGTTTAGGTGGTATAGAAATTATATGGGCCTCTTAGCCCCTAGAAAATAGTTGACAGTGTTGGTAGCCTCTTTCCTCTTTCAAGGTGTTCAACAAATGCAAGAATGTTAGGAAAGGTGTCTTAATATTGCATCCTAGTCTTAAGAATTAAAAAAATATAGTTTTTGGGCTACATAATACAAAAATATATTTCAAGGCTCTAGAAGTTGATTTTGGCCCCAAAAATATTGAAATGGGCATTAACTAAAGAAAGTGTATTATAATTACATGGACATCTTCAAGATATTCAATTTTTAAAAAAATGAGCTCAATTGTCTTCCCAAATCAAAAGTTATGGCCTCCAAAAATGGGCCTCCCACATCAAAAATGTAAGAGCATCTATGATGCATATGAGAGTCTTAAGAGGGAGATACACTTGTTAATCAACTTATGATGCATTTTATGGCATGCCATAATGCATCTTTGAAAGGAGATAATGGAGCCAAAATGGAGCATCCAAGTTGACAAGTGGATTATGATGAGCTTATGATAGATGTAAGGGATATGTAATTTTATTATGTGGACTCATCTTCAGATTTGGGCGTCAAATTTTGACTAGAGATTTGAGTCCCACATTTTGGATGGTTTTAGCTCATGGTTTCATAATTACCATTTAATATTTTCATATATTATTTCTCTTATGTATTAGGTGCTTGAGATGGACGATTCATAGTGAGTTTTTTAGGTACTATTATACTATCAAAATTGCTCCAAATCTCTTATCGGTGATACTCATGTAAAGGTTTAGACTTTTTAAGTGGCCTATAACCATTTGATTACTAACTAATACATTGAGTTTATTTGAAGGGTTTTCTCCATAATAAAAAAAACTACATTATGATATATTACTTTTATATTTATTTTCTTGTAACTATATGATCAATTTAATTTTTGCAATACCTCCTCACATAGATTAGTGTAGGAAGTATTTTCAGCACCTCTTCTTCTTTTTGTTTGGTATCAGAGCTTAGTCACTTTATGGCCTAGGTTTTAAGGACAAGGTTTTTTGTTATAATCATGGTTTGAGTAAGATCTTGCACAAAAGAAGATCTTGTCACAAAAAAATGGCAAGCACATCAAGGATAGAGATGGAGAGGTTCATTGACAATAATTTTGAGTTGTGAAAGTTCAAGATGGAGGATATGCTTGTAGACAAAGATTATGGATTATCATATCTAAATCCAAATCCACCACAATATAATAAGTTGATTGGGATCTATCAGACAAAAAGGTGAAGGGCCTTATTAGGCTCTCCATGGTAGATTCCATTTTATTGAATATACATGAAGAAGCCACCATACAATCTCTTTGAAAAAAGTAGGAAGACTTGAACTAATCCAAATCCCTAGTTAACAAACTTTTCCTGAAAAAAATTGTACACCTTGAGAATGGATGGTGATAGTTTTGTGTTCAAGCATTTCAACATGTTCAATATGAATGTGACTCAATTTCAATCTATTGGAGTGAAAATGGAGGATTGTTGCATGACACTATAAGGTTATTTGCTAGACTTGTGGGATCACTTGGTGATAGCAATCGAGAGCACTACCTTGAAACTCAAAATGGCTGAGGTAGTGGTTGCTTTGCTCTTAGTAGAGATGCAATGGAAAACTTTTGAATATATTAAGGAGGCCCTAGTTGTTTGTGGAAGATTGAAGGAGAATGGAAAGAAGAAGGACAAAAAGAAAGAAAAGCCTAGATCTAAATCCCTTGTGAGATCCATATCTCCTAGAAAGTCCAAGGCTAAGTGTTGGAACTATGAAAAAATTAGGCACTTTCGTAGATATTGTAAAGACAAGAAAAGAAAAAGAAAAATGATTCAGATGACAAGTATAAAAAAATTCTCAAGATGATGTAGATGCCTTTATTGTAGCCTTGGCAACTCATGAATCAAGTGTGTGGTTGATCCAGACTCTGAGGCTTCCTTTTATATGACCTCCCATCGAGGGTGGTCTTCAAAGTATGAAGAACGTGATGGTGGGAAGGTGTACCTTAGTGATGATTCTCATTGGATCATAGTTAGCCATGGTAGAGTCAAAATTTGATTCACTTATGGATGAGAAGGGAATTAAAGGTGTGTTGCACATCCCTAGTTTGTCACTGAACCTGTTATCAATTAGAAAAATCAATGATGCACGTGTAGGCTATTTTCTCTAATGGGGGGTGTAAGATGGTGTGAGGAGGTACGATGCTCACTAAGGATTTCATACGGGCACTTTATTTTAGTTGGATGCATGTACTATCCAGTGCAATAGTTCTTATATTCTTGTAGCGAAAAGATCTATAGAATTTACACCTTCACCATTGGAATCAACAAGAAAGAGGAGTGTTGTGTCTACTTTTGATGGTTGTGCTTTTTGGGTATCTAAGTAAGATTTTTCTTCAAAGAGCAAGTTATTTGTAGAGGAACAACTGATATGGCACTAGAGAATGGGCCATATAGGTGAGAAGTGTCTAAGGACCCTAAAAAATAAAAAAAAATTGTTGAGGGGATGAATGATTGTACTCTTGAATTTGACTTATGTTAACATTGTGTATATGGAAATTAGAATTGCATTTAGTTTTATTCTAATTCTCATAAATTTTCTAAGGTGTTGGACTTAATTCATTCAAATGAATTTGGTCTTGTTAATGTCCATTCAATTTTTGTCTTTGTATTATGTATCTTTTATATAAGAGTTTTTTAGGACATGGGTGTATTTCCTTAGAAATAAATATGAAGTTTTCATTCAGTTTAAGGAGTTCAAGGCTCTTGTGGGAAACTAGACTGGAAAAAGATTAAGGTTTTGAAGACTAATAATGGCAATGGGTTTTGTTCTACAGATTTTGATAGATTCTCTAAAGAGCATGGGATCGAGAGACATAAGACAACTCCATATACCCCTCAACAAAATGGAGTTACAAAGAGAATGAATGACATTGATGGAGAGGGCTAGGATTATGCTTAGTGAAGCGATTTGGAATAGAATTTTTCGCTAGAAGCGATTGATATGGCTTGTTACCTAATTAACAAATATCCTATGTCAACTCTTATTGATAAGACTCCTATGAAGGCATGGATGGGTAAAAATCCTCATTATAACATCTTAGAGTTTTTTTGTGAGACACATGCACATGTGCAGGTAGGGAGAAGCTATCAAAGTTGGAGAACAAGGTAGAGAAATGTATCTTTATTAGCTATGGTGTGGGTATGAAAGGGTACAAGCTTTGGGACCTTGTGGCTAAAAAGGTTATATACAAAAAAAAGTGTTATTTTTAAAGAGATTGAGCCTTCTTCCACAGTGTTGTAGCTAGAAGAGGATGGGAAGAAAGATGTGGTTTAACTACCCCCAAAACCAAGAAGGTTGAATCAAAAGCTTGTGAAGGTCCTAAAGATGAGCTAGAACCTCCATCTCAACTCTTGAGAAGGTCCACTTGATAGAGATAGCAACCAAACAAGCATACTCCCCCTGATTGGAGATGTATTTTTGCTTTGATTACTAATGCTGATGAGCATAGAACTGTGTAGGAGGTGATAAATATGGGCAAGTCTAAGTCCTAGGGAGTAGCTATGGATGAGGAGATGATTGTGTTGAAGAAGAATAACACATTGGACTTGGTACCATTGCTAGAAGGAAGAAAATATGTTGGATGTAAATGGGTATTCAAAAAGATCAATTCAGATAGCGGCATTGAAAAGTACAAGGTGAGATTGGTTGCAAAAGGATATTCCTAGTTTTAAGAGATAGACTTTGGTGAGATTTTTTCTCCAGTTGCTAAGTTGACATCTATCAGGTTCCTATTATTTATAGCAGCAACTTTTGATTTAGATAAAGAATAGATAGATGTAAAGTCAACATCCTACATGGTGACTTGGAAGAAAATATATACATGACATAACTAGAGCACTACGTGGAGAGATTAAAAAACATTAGTTTGTAGATTAAAAAATCTTTATATGCTCTCAAATAGTCTCCTAAGATGTGGTAATAAAATTTTGATTAATTTGTGTTAAGATTGAGGGATGAATCCACAACAGTGTGTCCCACTTTTTGGCCTAAGTGGGATGCTCAAAATCAATATTTAAGCTTTTTTTGATTTGTGTAATTAAATAGAACAAGCAATCAAGAATTTAAGGATGATGTAAACTAATGAGTTGTGGCATTTTCTATGTAGCTTAAACTTTTAATTTAAAAATAAAAAATAAAAAATTGTTTCTATCATTTTTATTTTTATTGTTTTATTATTTTTATTGACTGACATTATTCTATAATGCATAATTTTCACTACAAATAAAAATTTGAACAATTTATTGGAATTAGATCATTAACTCCAATGTCTAGTGCATAGATATCTTTTGGTAATTTTATTAATTTTTTTTATTTATTATTAATTTTTGAATTAGAACTAACAAAAATTTCAGACTTATATTATTTTGTAACACATTTCTCTTAGCATACATATCAAAATTAAATTTATCTTTTTTTATTGAAACAAAGACATCTATGTGGAGTGTCATGCATTTTTTTGAGATTTTTCTAACAATGTTTGTTATTTCTTGAATAGAGGTCATTGTTTTTTCATAATAGATCTACTTTCATTATAAAATTTTAAAAAATTATATAATATTGAAGAAAACATAATACATATTATAATTTTTAGAAAGATAATACTAAGGGCTACATACTTACAAAATGGCATTTCCAAATAACTTCATTTGATTCCCCAAAAGGTGAAGCAAAATTATTTTTTTGTTAGGATTTTAATAGGTGCAAAGGAGACTCCATTAAAGGTTTGATTTAAGCTTAGGTGAGTTCTATCCTAGAGGGTTTGGTCTAACCTTCAATCAAGCCCCCTTAGATGGAGCCTCTCTAGTCTTAAATCATTAATTGTTCTAAGAAAATGTGATTTCAAGCAAAAATCAAAATGTTCCACAAGACACACTATTGTGGGATCATCCTAGGATTTCTAAGATCTAAATTAGATCATTGTGTTTATTATAAAATGAATGGTAATCAATTCATTGTTATCACATTGTACATAGATGATATGTCATTTTTTTCTAATAATAAGGATGTAATTTGTGATTTTAAGTTTTAGCTTTTACTGTAGTTTGACATGAAAGACTTGGGCATTGCTAAGTATATCTTGGGTATGAAGATCAAAGAGATAGAACAAACAATAAATTTTGGTCAAACCAGAGCAAGTATGTGAACTCTATTGAAGAGATTCAACATGTCAGTTTGTAGGCTACTAAGTGTTCCTGTTTCGGTGGAGAATAAGTTATCTATAGAGTAATGTCCATCTACACCTAGTGAGATGGAGGACATGGCGCGAGAACTTTATGCTAGTGCTATTGGGAGTTTGATGTATGTTATGGTTTGTACAAGACCAAACATTGCCCAAGCAATGAGATTTTTTAGCTAACTCATGGTTAATCCTAGACGAGATCATTAGGATGCAATTAAGAGGGTCTTATAGTATTTGTGAGATACCTCTAAGTACTCTATTTGTTTATCACAGTGATTCTATAAGGGACCAACACTCGGTGGATATTCATGGATTCATGGATTTAGATTGGGCAAGAGATGTCAACAACAAAAAATCCACCAATGAACATGTGTTTAGTTTATTCGGTGGTGCTATTAGTTAGATGAGTTAGCAACAAGTTGTGATCACTTTGTCCACTATAGAGGCTAAGTACATGACATCTATGCATGCCTATAAGGAGGCCATCTAGCTTAAGAAATTCTGTTTAATTATAGAGTTGAGTCAAGTAGCCATCAGAGTCCTTTGTGACAGTCAAAGTGCCATATGTCTAGCAAAGAACCTAACCTTTCATACAAGAAAAAACCACATAAATGTCCAATACTATTTTGTTTGTCACATGGTAGAGGATGGGAGGGTGTTGCCAGAGGAAGTTGACATTTTACAAAATGTTGCAAATACATTGAGAAAGCCAATCAACATATAGAAGTTCAAGTGGTGCAGTAAGTTCTAGGCCCCTACTAGATAGTTGACAGTGTTGGTATAGATAGTTGACAGTATTGGTATTCCATTTACTCTTACAAGATGTTCAACAAATGAGAGAATGTTAGAAAATGTGTCTAAACCTTGCATCCTAGTCTTCAGAATCAAAAAAATATAATTTTTAGGTTCTAGAACACAAAAATACAATTTTCAAGGCTCTAAAGGTTGATTTTGGCCTTGAGAAAATGTTAAAACAAGTCTTAACTAGAGCAAGCAGGTTACATCAACATGGACCTTTTTGAAATCTTCAATTTAAAAAAAGGGGGCTCAATCAACTTCCTGAATAAAAAGTTAGGCCTCCCACATTGAAAATGTAAGAGCATTTATGACACATAGAGAGCTACAAGAGGGAGTTACACTTGTTGACCAACTTCTAATGCATGTTATGACATGCCATAAGACATGTTTGAATAGAGATAATGGAGTCAAAATGGAGCACCCAAATTGGTGAGTGGATTATGACGAACTTATGGTGGCTATAAGAAATATGTTATTTTTAGCCTATGGATTCATCTTGGGATTTGTGTGTTATATTTTGACTAAAGATTTGGGTGCCACATTTTGAGTGGTTTTAGCTCATGGTTTCTTAATTATTATTTGATGGTTGCATGTATTCTTTCTCCTATTTATTAGGTGCTTCAGATGGAGATTTCGCTGTGAATTTTGTAGATAATGTTATGCTACTAGAATTTCTCTAGATCTCTTGTTGGTGATACTCCTGTAAAGGCTTAGACTCTACAAGTGTATTGTAACTATTTGATTACTAAATAATGCACTGAATTTCTTTGGAGTGTGGGTTTTCTCCTAAAAGGATTTTCTCCACATAAATCACTATGTTTGTATATTGCTTTTGTATTATTTCCTTGTAACTATATGATCAATTGAATTTGTGTACATACTTTCTCTCATAAATTATTGTAGGAACTATATTCCACACCTCTTCTTTCTTTTAGATCGTACTCTTGAATTTGGTTTTTGTGAACATTGTGTATATGGGAAATAGAACCATTCAATTTTATTCCAATCCTCACAAATCTTCTTGGGTGTTGGACTTGATTCATTCAAATGTATTTAGTCTTGTTAGTGTTCCTTCAATTTGTAAGTCTTTGTATTATGTATATTTGATAAATGATCATTTTAGGACATGGGTATATTTCTTCAATCTATTAAATCTAAAGTCTTTAGTCAGTTTAAGGAGTTTAAGACTCTTTTGAAAAATTAGACTAGTAAGAAAATTAAGGTTTTGAAGACTGCAATAGCAATGAGTTTTGTTCTGTAAATTTTGACAAATTCTATAAGGAGCATGGAAATGAGAGATATAAAACAACTCAATATACCCCTAAACAAAATGGAGTTGTATAAAGAATGAAAAAAATGTTAATAGAGTGAACTGGAGTGTGCTTAGTGACGGCTTAGAGTAGAAGTTCTAGACAGAAATGATTGCTATGGCTTGTTACCTAATTAATAGGTCACCTACATCAACTCTTGTTGATAATACCCCTATCGAGACATGAATGGGCAAAAGGCCCTTATTACAGCATCTTCATGTTTTTGGTTGTGAGGCATATGCACATGTGCCTAGGGAAAAGCGATCAAAGCTAGAGAACAAGGCAATGAAATGTATTTTCATTGGTATGGTATTAGTCTGAAAAGGTACAAAGTTTGAGGCCCTATGACTAAGAGAGTTTTATACAAAAAAATTGTTATTTTCAGAGAGATTAAGTATTCTTCCACAATGGTGCAGCTAAAGAGGATGGGAAGAAAGATATGGTTCAAGTACCCCCAAGACCAAGAAGATTAAATAAATAGTTCATAAAGGACCTAAAGAGGAGGAGATATCAAATAGTTCTAATAGTTCCAAAGAAGAGATAGAACCTCCACCTCATCTCTTAAGGAGGTCCAATTGGCAGAGATAGAAACCAAAGAGGTATACCCCTCCTAATTGGAGATGTATTTTTGTTTTGATCACCAATACCAATTAGCCTAGAACTATGAAGGAGGTGATAGATATGAATGATTTGGAGTCCCAAAGAGTGGCTATGGTTGAGATGGTTGCATTAAAAGAGAATGGCAGGTGGGACTTGGTATCATTTCCTGATGGACAGAACCTGTTGGTTGTAAATGGTTGTTCAAGAAGATAGGTTCAAATGGCAATGTTGAAAGTACAAGGCAAGAATGATTGCCAAAGAATATTCCTAGGTTAAGGGGATAGACTATAGTGAGATTTTTTCCCCCATTTTCTAAGCTAACATGTATCAGATTCCTATATCTATAGCAACAACTTTTGATTTAGAGTAGAATAGATGGATGTGAAGACAACATTTGTTCATGATGACTTGGGGGAAGAGATCTACATGACATAGTTGAAGCACTATGTTGTTAAAGGTAAGGAGTCTTTGATTTGCATATTGAAAAAAATATTTGTATTGCCTCAAATAATCTCCTAGAACGTGGTACCAAAAGTTTGATTCTTTTGTGTTGAGATTGAGTTTTCTAAAATCCAAATTGGATCATTGTGTTTACTGCAAACTAGACAGGTATCGGTTCCTTGTTATCTTGTATGTAGATGATATGTTATCTTTTAGTTACAATAAGGATGTGATTTGTGATTTGAAGTCTCATCTTTCAACATAGTTTGAGATAGACTTGGGGTCTACCAAGTATATCTTGGGTATGGAGATCAAAAGAGAGAGTGAACAAAAATCTTTAGTTGGCCAGAGTAGGTATGTGAACACTATACTGTAACATTTTAGCATGGTAGATAGCAAACCATTGAGTGTTCCTATTTTGTGGAAACTAAGCTTTTTCAGTTGAACAGTGTCTTACGACACCTAGACAGAGGATATGTTGTGTTCATTATGCTAATTCAGGTGGGAGTTTGATGTATACTATGGTCTGTACGAGACTTGACATTGCCCAAGCAATAGGAGTCTTGAGCCACTTTATGGATAATCTTATACAAGATCATTGGGATGTAGTTAAGAGGGTTATCAAATATTTTCCGATGCCTCTGAGTACTTTATTTGTTATCATGGTGATTCTACAAGGGACCAACACTTAGTGGATATTTGTGGATTCATGGATTCAGATTGGGTAGGAGACGTCGATAGGAAAAGATCTAGCAATGGATGTGTTCAATTTATTTGGTCATGCTATTAGTTGGATAAGTGATAAGTTGTGATCACTTTGTCCACTACAATGGTTGAGTACATGGAAACTACTCATGCTTGTAAAAAGGCCATTTGGCTTAAGAGATTGTGTTAATAAATGAGGTCAACTCAAGGAGCTATCAGAGTAATTTGTGACAGTCAGAGTACCATATGTCTAGCAAAGAACTCGATCTCTTATGGAGGATGAAGCACATAGATGTCCAATACTATTTTGTTTATGACATGGTAGAGAGTGGGGACTTATACTGGAGAAAGTTGACACTTTGTAGAATATTGCAGATGTATTGACAAAGTTAGTATAGAGAAGTTTAGATGGTGTAGTAAGTCTATGGGTGTAATGCCCCAACTATTACACTTGAGCATTGCACACAAAAGTACTTCAAATCTTAACGAACAACCAACTAACAGGAATGAGGGAAATTTTTTCAAATTTGACTACATCTAATTAAGAATCTCTCAGCTAATTTACACAAATCTTTTAATATGTCAACATGTATCAACCTCATGTAACATATCAATCATAGTTGAAGATACCAACATACACTTCAAGATTAGGAATAAAACATTCAACTTTCTTTTTAGAATTTACAAGGTGTGTGTGTGTGTGTGTATTTATCCATCAATAATCCATCATGCAATAAGTAAATATGATAAAATGTTCCTCTCCTACCATAGGGTATAAATTTCTAGCTAATCATAAACTTGATTAAACACATCAGAACTCGAAATTAGATAAATAAATTTAGGATTGTAAATTTAACCATGTGGAAAGAGTGTTTGTCTATTACCATAGCCCTTTCGCTCCACTTTGTACCATCAGAACAACTTTTCTTGTCTTCAGTTACCTGTACCTTTATAACATCCTAGTCCTACACTACTTGATAAAAGAATTAGATAAATAAGTCATATAACATTTTTTCATAGCACAAATTGAAAGAGATGGGACCTAAGGGGCCGGACCTATGCCTTGGGGGCTCATCCTAAATGGCCTTGCCTATGTACACAGAGGCTTCGTAGTTTGATTGGTAAACTTACAACTTGAATGGGTTGCCTTAAAAAATATATATAATTATACAAATGGAATAATAATTAATTCAAAAGAATATACATAGACATATTTTGATTAAAAGTTACATTTCACAATCTTCCTCCATATTGCAAGGATACAAGCATCTAAAGTTAAACTAACTCAAGCTCCCATGTATGGGATCTCTCAAGTTTCATGAATCTTAAACGGGCGATCTAGCTCAAAGATTTTCAATTAAAACTCTTGGGAAAATTAGACTAAAACGATGTGTAAACATTAAATATAGATAGAATTTAGAAGGTATTAAAGAGAAGGCTATTCTCCATGAAAACTTCACAAGAAAACATACTCGTAAAAGCCATAAAATCACCATCAAGGTCATTGAGATAAGGGAGTTGTTTAATATGCTCAACAATCCTTAGACCTCCACATCAGTGAAATGAGATGATTTAAAAAGGTATTCATGATATTCTTTTACCCATATCTTCTATTGAACAAACACCTATAACTTACACACTCAAGGTGAACATTAAATCTACTAATTGTAGCTAGGGCAAAAAATATAGGGTAAATGCACAAACAACAATAATGAAACCCTAACAAGCACAATAGAGCACAAACTAGCATGAAAATCAAAACAACAAATGCAAATGCAAACCAATCTCCATGCTAAATTTGATTCATCTCCATTGCTCTTCTCAACCTCGCATAGGCATGCAAGATTTTGAAGGATTGTTAATGGGAGGAATGTTGGTTGCTCACTATTTCAGCAGCATAACAATGGCATGAGGATGAATGACGAGAGGCTCTAATGGCATTTCCACAGCATAAGGATACTCAAAAACTAGATCATCAAATGACTTATGAAAGGGTTGATTTATAGGAAAGGTTGATTTGAATTGATGGTTGAGATTGAAAGTTGTTTTCAACGATGTGGATGGCAAGGATCGATTAGGTTTTCCCACTCCATGAGGAGTTGTAGTCATGTGACAAGTGTGCGAAAGAGAATAAAAGGAGACTTATTAGTTGGACATGTGAAGGATATTAAATGAAAGTTGTACTACCACACATGACTCAATTGAGAGGTGGACAAGTGTTGCAATGAGGTGAAAGGTGAGGACCTTTCCCACTCCATGAGGAGTTGTAGTCATGTGACAAGTGTGCAAAGGAGAATAAAAGGAGATTTATTAGTTGGACATGTGAAGGATATTAAATGAAATTTGTACTACCACACATGACTCAATTGAGAGGTGGACAAGTGTTGCAATGAGGTGAAAGGTGAGGACCTAATTCAAATATTTTATTTGAATTAATTGGAACATGTGAAAGGGATAATTTAAATAAATATTTTATTTATTTAAATTAGAGGAAAGGTGGGAAATTAATTAAATAAATAAGATTTATTTAATTAATTGGCTAGTGGAATAAATGGGAAATTAATTAAATAAATAAAGATTTATTTAATTAATTGGCTAATGGGATAAATAGGATTAGGATGGGAAATTAATTAAATAAATAGAATTATTTAATTAATTGGTTAATGGGATAAGTGGGATTAAGAATGGGATTAGGCCAAAATGCTACATGATGTCTCTAATAATGTATTTGACTAGGTGTTGCAAGACATGAACAAATTTGGGTGTCTACAATAATAAAGACCATAATAAGGCATAATTAGATCAATTTATCAACATGTTCATCCATATGGTACTTACAACCAAAATCACACATACCATCTTATTACTATGTAGCCCTAGATAGAGAATGTATTAGAATGTCAAAAAGTATATCCTAAGCAACACCCTAATACTATAACTAAACTCATTCTACTAACCATAAGGCATTATATTAACCAAGTATGGCTTAACTAACTCTTATACAAAAAGATGCATATGTACTTCAAGATTGTGGAAAAGTATTTAGAACTATGGATAATTATATTTTCAAGTATTTGTTATTAGAGCTCTTTTAAAAAATGTCGAAGGTTTGAAAGTATCTTGAAAGGGACTATGTATGCACTCAAAGCTTTTTAATGATACAATCCAAAATCAGACGAGTTAATGTTACTGTAGTTTAAGACAATTAAAATTAATTGATAATACAACCATATGAACCTTGGCCAACATACATATCAAAATTTTGGGACAAAGACCAAGTACTTCGAGTATATGATTGAATGAAACAGTGGTAGTATAGACAAGGCATGTCAATCATTTAATTATACATGCAAACGGTGGTAACATGGTCTAACACAATGACTAGGCTATTCTTAAATATCATCCACTTCAACAGTCAAATGTCAATTTTGGCTAATAAAAATAGGACAAATATTTACCATTTTTTATTGTGAATGAGGTGTAAAATTGGTATTGATAGTTAGACCATTAAAGTGGATGATATCTAGATAGAGTGCAATGACTAATACCGTATGCAATGATGACAACTAGATAAGGTACATTAAAAACTACAACAACCGAATAGTTAAGGCACACTAACTGCTTGCAAGGGCTGCATAAACAAGGCACATTAACTATTACAATGACCGCCCATAGACAAGATTCGGTCTTGACTGTTCACAAAATACCACCTGAGATGTCACCCCATGGAATGCAATGATCACAGGATATGCATTATATGAAATCTTTTAAAAAAGAAACGTTAGACATTTTCAAGTATCGGCATGTGAAAAAATCAAACTCCATAGCCATCACCAGCATTCTCCTCAGCACCCCCACCTTTAATCTGAACTAGTTTATAAGAAGATGAGAAATTTAGCTGTTGCACTTCTCCCATCTCCAGCCTATTCCGCTGCATCAGGCTGAGCACTTTTTCTGTGAATTGAATGTCTCCCTCGGAATACACAAAGATGGAGGACCGTAGCTCTTGGGATGTAGAGTGTCTGGTGATATTGCAACGAATAATGATAAAAAAATGATTTCTTTCCTTCTTTTGATTAATATTTCTGAGGGAACCATCATGTACAAGCTCCGAAACAAATTAATTCAACTCTTGTAAAATGCTCCTCTAAGACGCTTAAGACGCTCATACCACTCTACTTAAATATCATTCACTTCAATGGTCAAACAAACAATAACAATTTTACACCTCATTCACAATAAATAGTGTTAAATATTTGTCCTATTTTTATTGGCCAAAATTGACCTTTGACTGTTGAAGTGGGTGATAAAGAACGTACCAATTCCCTATCAAACAAATTTCATCCATTGTTTCGACTTGATCTCTGATATCTATTTTATAAGTTCATTGCTAATATAATATTCCTCACAGAAAGGATGGCACGTTGTGGTGAAGTCATCCATCTAATTGTATTTGATCCCCCCCAATCCCTTTTTGGTAGCAACCCCCTTTTCCTTTGATTTCCCCAACAATTTCATATCATAAACCCCTTCATGTCAATCGTGTAAAGCAAAGTTAAAGCAAGATAAAACACAAAAACTAAATAAATTGTTTATTTATTTGTTTATTTATTTATTTTTATCTATTTTAAATAAAGAAAAATAAAGCTTAAAAGCTCTTTTATCTTTATCAGCTTTAATTTATAATAAAAAGAACTCAAATCATAAAATAAAGCTATCCTATAATTTTTTTTTATTTTTCTTTTTATTTCTAAATCTTATTCAATTGATTTATAATTATAACTTAAATTTTGTGCATGAATAACTAAATAAAACTTAGTATCTAAAGAATGTTTCTTATGTTCCGAAATTCAAACATTTATATAAATATTTAGCTCTAATCAACAAACCCAAGATGGATCAAACCATGTTCACAATACATTACATGATTATTCACAAACATATAAACACTTTGAAATATGTCATTAGATAAATCATCAAGTAATAAGGAATAATCATCACCAACATTATCATTAAGCACAACATCATTTCGTGAATCCAAATCCCTAGATGAGTTGTAAGGAGTGAGTTAGGTGACGTTACATTCTCCCCTCCTAAGAATGGACTTCCTCCTAAAAGTCTTCAAGAGGAGAAGTTATTTACCTTATTCAACACATCAAATGTTGGTGTGAACACATAACTCACACATATTAAGTTGACTTAGTGAGTCTTATAGATGTCTCTAGTTGAGTCTAGTTGTGTGTTGAGTTGTTGATAGTTGGAGTGAGTTGTCTTATCCTCCACATGTGCAATTAGTTATCATCCTCTAATTGACACATGTTGTAGGAATATCTCCACTTTCCACTCCACCTTTCTAGCTCTCACCTTGCCTTTATGAGCAAGGCTCTCTCATTGTATTTTATATGGCAGTTGTATAGAATCTTGCTCCATTGTTTTAGCATCTTCTCTGTTATCTTTGTGTGGAAGGTTGTCTTGATTGCAGGTGATCCTAGCTTGCTGAGTCACATTGACTCTTACATGGTATCAGACCCTATTCTACAATTTCCTTCCCTCATTGGAGAGGTTTTGTTGGGAGCTATAATTTAGGAGCATCTCGGAGCAAATCTGACATCATGGTTGCGATCAGGGGGCCCAAATCTGTATAGATCGACTATCCAAACGCCCAAATTGGAGAAGTTGAAAAAAAAGGCAAAATTTTTTGCCTTTGCCCCTCCACGACAAGGAATATATCCTACAGAAGGAATCTTCACCTCTCTACGTCAGATCTGTGTCATCCTATACCATCGATTGCATCGATGGATCCGCGGATATCGTCGAGTAATAAATTTATTCCCTGGTTTATTATTGTCTGCAGAATTTTTTTTGTTTAAAAGGGTACCCAACCTGTGTCAGGTCCCCCGTACTAGTCGGTACGCTGCAGCAGGCACCTTTTAAGGTGTGAGGCCGAGCAACCACTACTGAGGGTTTGATCCTGCCCCGATACCATCATATAGGCTTCGACTTTTTGTGGTTTTTTCTTTACAATTTTGCAAAACTTATAAAATTCAGCTCGTCAGTTGTCTTCGGCGACTTGTTTAACTTTCCATGGGCAGTCTTTGATCCGCCATTGGCGGTCCACATACTTTCCTCGGTGATCAAGACAAACATCTTGCAATCCACAACCGGGATTTAGATCTTGCAGTCAGCTTTTTTGTCTCCCTACGACCACAGGCAGAAGTTGGTGGGCAGTCGACTTTCACTATTTTCACATGGCGTAGCTGATCCAAGTGGATCCAGTAATCATTCATGGCGTTTTGATTTGATCCGGCGGTCAAGTATTGGATCAGTGGTCCATTTTTTTGGTTTAAATCGATCAAAACTGTCGACCTCAGCGACCATTCCAACAGTGGTCTGTGATCTGAAGTCAACATCTGTTGTATAACCTCTAGAAGTTTTTTTTAGCAGTGGCGGCTTGTTTTCCAAGCGGGCTTCACAATATCCGATCTGTCTCTGTGGCGGACTTTTCAATTTTCAGGTTGGTGTTTTATCAATTGGCGGTGGCAATATTTTCCAGCAGCGATCTGCAGCATTATTTCAACGGCGCCCCCTCGACCATAACCTTGGTCGACCACTAGCGGTCGGTTTTTTACTCCACTTCACAGTGGTTTCTTGACCGATAGTTAATACTCAAGTGGCATTCTTTATCGTGTCAGTGGCGACCTTTGAACACACAAAACGGAAATTAAATTTTTGAGGTAGTCGGCACTGTTTTTCCATTGGTCAATAGTGTTAAATCTTAAACTAGCGGTTGTTTTGATCAAACACTATTATCCACAAATACCAGAGGATTTATAGGTATGGGCCATTGGACATGATCTGATGATCAATAAAATCTGCAGGTGTTAAAAGTATTCGACAGTCATTAATCTCTATTGGTGGTTTGTTGTTGTCTCCAATGACACATTTCCGGGAGTATCTTTATATCCGGCAGTGTCCTTTAAAACATTTCTGACATCTTTCAAATCTTGGGCCGCAGTCAAACCCGTGGTTTTGCCCTTTATGGGCAGTTTTGAAACTTGAACTAGTGGTATTGCCCAAACCACCATTTTTTCCTTCCGGAGTTTTTTGCCTCATTGGTGGTTTTCATACAGATCAGTAGTTTTTCGTCAACTGGAGCATATTCCGGTCAGACAGGGAGAATATTCCATCAGGGGGGCCTGTTTTGCCCCTCAAAGTCCTAAAATAGGGTTTTTTTCTTTTTTGCACAACTTTTGCCCACAGTGTCGAAATCGGGCAAACAAGATATCGACGAAAAGCTAACAGAGAGAACTTTGCAGTGGTATCAGTCATTTTCACAAATTTTGTTGTTTGACAGCATTTATTGCAGGTAGAAGGCAAATCTTATTTTTTGGCTCTTGAGCTCATAACTTTTTGCCACGATCTCTGATTTTAGCGATTCTTGTGGCATCGGAAAGGTATTCAGGTGCTCTACACAGCCATCCATGCACTTTTTTTCATTTTTTGCTTCAAGATTATTTTATTTCATTTGTCAATTTTTTGGCATTTAAGTGATAACTTGGACATTTTGAAACTTGAGAGGGTGAAATTTGTTTTGAAAGGATTTGTTTGATGTAATACATCATTGTGAGTGATTGTAATCTCACTCGTATCTTTTTTAAAGAGATTTTGATGTTTTTCCAATTTTGGTCCTTTAAGGACAATTGTAAATCGCACTAAGTATAAAGTGCCACAACAAATTGGGGGGGGTGGGCTCTCTTGCATAGTAAAGGGGTGTTGTTGTGTTGTCTTTTTTTTTCATCATGGATGTGCCTCAATTTCCACTTTATACTCCATATAATTATTTTGAATGGAAGAAAAACATGGAGTTTGTGTTGTATAAACAAAAGTTACATAGAATAACTTTAGGCATAGATCCTGAACCCACAGGTGCTACTGAGAGAAGAAAATGGTTAGATAGAAGAGATGAGGCTTATGGCACACTTTGTCTTTCTATTTCTCCAGATCTGAGATTTCATGTTGAGTCGTGTACTACACCAAATGAGATATGGACAACATTAGACAATCTCTTTGGCAAGCAAGATAAGATAAGAAGGTTCAAATTGGAGAACGAGCTAATTGCCGTTAATCCTCAAGACTTTGATCAAATTGAAGACTTCTTCACCAAGTTTAAGTCTCTCAAGTTGCAACTCAAATAGTGTGGTCTTGAGAAAGAAGAACAGTTGATTCTATCTATTCTTGCAAAATTGGGTTCTGCATATTTAGTTTATGTTTCCACCTTTTATGCTATAATGGATGTCTTTGGTAGTAAGTTTACTATGCCTTCACTTGAGGAGTTTCCTGCACAACTCGCTAGGGAACAAGCCAAGCTACTACACATGGGCACATTGAAGTCTCCTAGAAAACAGGCTCTAGTTGCAACACAAAGCACAAAAGATCCTAAGGCTTCACATAATAAGGGAAAGAAACAAAAGGATTCAAAGTCTAAGGAGCAAGAGAAAGAATCAAAGAAAACCCCAAACTCTTTTTCCAAAAGGAGTCCAATAAGAAGAAGCCAAAGTGTTCTTATTGTAAGAAATTGGGTCATGATGAGACTAAATGTTATGAGAAAAAATTTGAGATGTCAGAACTTCTTCAAAAACATAACATTGAGTATTCTCCATCAACAACAATTTTACCCAAGTCTTCTTCTTCACCATCATCATCATCATCTACATCTACAGGGACAGTAGGTATTGCTAATGGGTCATACAAAGGAAAAGGATAGGCACTCTTTTCTCAACAAGTCTACAGTCAGAGAGATGGCTTCTTGATTCTGGGGCTTCTCATCATATGGCATCTTCACATGGGATGTTCTCTTCATTTCAGTCATGTACTTCGCCACCTATTTTGATGGGTAACAATACATACATGCATGCAATTGGTAGAGGAAATATTGATGTTGGTGAGAATACATTCAACAATGTGTTGTGTGTACCTTCCTTAACAACGAATCTCCTTTCCATCTACCAGATTACTCATTGTGGTGCAGGCAAGACAGTTGAGTTCACTCCTGATTCTATGATCATACGGGACTTGGAAAGCAGAGATATCATTGTTGTTGGGATGGCCAATCATGCATCTCGCTCGTACACTTTCTCCCATTTTGTTTTTGATGATGATGTAGATCCATTGTTTGCTATTCACACTCATGCATCAAGTGTGAATCATGTTTCTAAGGAGAAGTTTGGTCACTTGAACCTTGGTGTTCTGGCATCTACTTCGGTTCCTAAGACTAGTTTTGAGCTTCCTCCTTCTCCTGCTTCTACAAAGATTGGCATTGACATAGTTTCATCCACTTCAGTTGAGCAGGACATTCTTTGTCTTCCAGATACAGGTTTGTGGGATGAGTACTTGACAAGTATTTCAAACTTGTTTCGTCAGTCCTATCTTGATGACTTAGAGGACATCATTGATGACATTCATCTCCTCTTTGAAGGAGTTGTCTTCTACTTTGGATGAGCAGGCACCTTCTTCTCCTCTTCACTTGTCGCAGTTTGGCACTGAGTTGGAGTATGTTGAGCATCATTCGGAGGATTCTTTGTCTTTGGAGATTGATGATCTTAAGTTTTCATCTTGTCTTGGATTGTCACATTCTTTGATTAGGCATGCAGCACCTAATCATGTGGCATCTTTTGGTTGTGACATGTGGACACTTGAGCAGTTTTCAGAGACAGCATACATCATGAGGCTTTTTCCCTCATACCTTGAGATGGAGTTTCTTCGACATCAACCTTTGGACTTGTTTCTTCCTAAGGGGAAGAATGTTGTTTGCAAACTTTGGATTCTCTTCAACATTCTTCTTCAGGCATTCACCATCGGCACTGGAGCTACTTCATTGTGGGGGGGACCTATAGTCTCACACTTGCTCTCATATGGGGGGGTAATCGATTGTACATATGTGTTGGATGTAGTTCTTGGGGGGTCTTAAGTCCTCCTTCCATCACATATTTCATTTGTTTTTTGCATTCTCACGTTTGAAGAGGAGTTTTGTCCCATGAGGTTTTCTCCTTTTCTCCACTTGAGATTTGTTGTACATGGGTACCTAACATGGCCTAGTAGCCGGGACCCATCTCCATCATTGCATCTTGCTTTAGTCAACTACTCCCTAAGTTGCACTTAAGGGGGGGTGTTGGTGTGAACACATAATTCACACATGTTAAGTTGACTTAGTGAGTCTTCTAGATGTCTCTAGTTGTCACTAGTTGAGTCTAGTTGTGTGTTGAGTTGTTGATAGTTGGAGTGAGTCGTCTTATCCTCCACATGTGCAATTAGTTATCATCCTCTAATTGACACATATTGTAAGAATATCTCCACTTTCCACTCCACCTTTCTAACTCTCACCTTGTCTGTATAAGCAAGGCTCTCTCATTTATTTCATATGACAATTGTATAGAATCTTGCTCCATTGTTTTAGCATCTTCTTTGTTATCTTTGTGTGGAAGGTTGTCTTGATTACAGGTGATCCTAGCTTGCTGAGTCAGATTGACTCTTACATCAAACACATGAATAGTAACAACGATGTCACTTTTATTCAATAGTAAAACCAAGGTAATAAGATAACATCATTTAATTGAAGGAAAGGTTTGTCAAATCACTTTATCAATTCAAACATCAACATAGCATAATGCACAATAAAAATCTTCTTCAACCCCTTCATACTCCTTCCACATACCCAACTACAATTTGCATATCCCAACTACAATTTTCACAACCCAACTACAATTTGTGTATCCCAACTACAATATGCATTAACCCAAGTACAATTTTCTTCTCCCAACTTCACATATACCCAACTACAAGTTCTTTTCATATAACTCAAAGGGAAAGATGGTGTCAGGGCCATTCCAGGACAAAACAGTTTAATACAAGCCACTTTAATTCACGTAAGCCAACAATAGCAAAAACAGATAATGCCTCAAAAACAAGGATATTTTTAAGGATGAAATTTCAAATTCCAAATAAGAATCAAAATATAATCAATGGCAACCAACACAATGAATCAAATTAGAAAACAAAAAGTTTAAATAGACTAGTCCTTGAGGCAAAAGGACAATTCCAATCCTTCATTTAATCAAGAAACATAAGTAAATTTCAAATTGTTGACTTAATACATCAAAGAGAAATCAAAATAATCAAATTCAAAGTGGTTTCTAATAATCTTGGACATTCTCACATTTCAAACAACACGTGACTTCAATCAAGTCACCTAACGGCATGGAGGAGAATTTTGCCATTACAACCCTTCCATGGCACCAACCGCACACCAACACCATCAACCATCACAACCCTTCCATGGCACAAACAACACTTGCCAATACATCCCTTCAATGGTAGTCAAAGTACCATATGTCTAGCAAAGAACTCAATTTTTGATGGAGGATGAAGCACATAGATGTCCAATACTATTTTGTTTATGACATGGTAGAGAGTGGGGGCTTATGCTAGAGAAAGTTGACACTTTGTAGAACATTGCAAATGCATTGACAAAGTTAGTTAGTATAGAGAAGTTCAGATGGTGTAGTAAGTCTATGGGCCTCTTGGCCCCTAATAGATAATTGATATTGTCATTTTTCTCTTTGCTCTTACAAGGTGTTCAACAAGTGGGAGAATGTTAGAAAGGTCTCTCAACCTTGCATCCTAATGTTACAAACAAATATAATTTCTAGGCTATAGAACACAAATATACAATTTATGAGCTATAGAGATCAATTTTGACCCCAAAAAAATTGAAATAGGCCTTAACCAGGTCAATTTTAGCTCATTGTATCACAGGTTTGCTTGGGAGAATGATCAGGTTCAATACCAAATCCAAGTGCTACTCGATTGAGGAAAGATCGGACCTAGTTCTTTGCCATGCAACACCCTGATAGTACTTACACCTAAGGACAACACCTAGCACCTATGCATTGACTAATCATGCACTCAACAAGATCATGATGAAAAACAAATATCCTTTGTCGTGCATCAACTTGTTAGACCAACTTCAAGGTGCATAATATTTCACCAAGATCAACCTTAAATCAAGATATCATGTACCAATGCTCCAATCACATTCATGCTCTTGATGAACATGTCAATGCTCCAATCACATTCATGCTCCTAATGAACAACATCCTCTAACCCTTCACTAACTCCTTTGTCATCATCTATTTGGATGACATCCTCATTTACAACATGACTTGGGAAGAGCACATGAAGTAGGTCTTGCACGATCTAGATACACTACACCAACACAAGTTGCAGGCTAACCTTAACAAATGCACTTTTGGCAACACATAGATCTAGTACTTGGGCTACATAATTAGCCAATGTAGTTTACATGTAAACCCTAACAAAATCAAGGCAATCCAAGATTGGCCAACACCATATAGTCTCATAGAATTGCATATCTTCCTTGGACTTTCTAAATTCTACTACAAGTTCATACTTGGCTTCTCTGACATTGCATTGTCACTCAATTAGATCATGCATGCCAAGACACCATTTTCATTGACACCTGCACAACAATGCACTTTCAAGGAGCTCAAGTGGTGCCTCTATGCAACACCTACTCTCACAATGCTAGATATTGTGTACCCCTTCAAAATTCAAACAAATACATCTGACTATGCGCTCAATGTTGTACTCATGCAACATGGAGATCCAATGGTGTATCACTTTGAGACTTTCACCAACACGACTACTAAACAATGTTGCAAGAACATTGGCCACACACAAAAGTTTGTGCTTCTCATGGCCTACATTGGCAAGCTCACGAAAGCTAGCTGCTCGCACTAATGTGTCAACCTTATCATAGTGACAAATGATCAACAAGGTACTACAACAATATGGAGATGTTTTCAAAGAATGTGAGGATCTTCCAACACACTTACTACGCAGTCCAACAATTTGGTTCTCAGATGCCCTCCCTCAAATAGCTCATTGTATCATGGGTTTGCTTGAGAGAATGATGAGGTTCAATGCCAAATCCAAGAGCTACTTGATCAAGGCAAGATCAAACTTATAATAATTGTGAATCCTCCCCCTCTCTCTCTAACCACTAGATATAAGTAGGTTACATAATACCAAAGCAAGATGTTGCAATGAGAAGAATGTTTGGCTTTTGAGAATAGCCTTTGTAAATAATATATTAAAATAGTTGTATTGTTGTAGTAGACATATTGCATATATTACAAAAATTTACATTCAAATTAGACATGTTAATTCTTTGCTATTCAAACGCTTCCCTAACCCCAGCTTTTCACTGTTATACAAAATCATTTAAAAACTATTTCCATGCCAAGGTTTTAACAGTAATGCTTGACACACGTGGCAGTTCATTTTCTTCACCAAATTCATCTTCATGAAGAATAAGAAACACCTGTCGACCTAATTAAGTACTAAACTTAACGATTTAATATAAATGTGGGTACTAAACTTAGTGATTTATAATAGATGACGGTGTTAATTTATTCTGCAGTACTTTATTATTATATTATTTAGCTATCAAGAGATTTCTGCATGGTTGCACACCTAAATGAAATCTCTTCTTTTGTTTTGAAACTCAATACCTTGATATCCACACATATTAAAGGCTAATGTCATTGTCTAAAGCTAGGTATATCGTTGCCTTTAGAGGCCTTTAATTGTTTTTTTGGCAGGATGTGCCCACCGGCTGGGCCCAAATCGCTTTTGCTAAAATTCCCCACAACTGCAATTTGATGGGGTAGCTTGCGGAACACATTTTTAAATGACTAAAAATGGAAGCTGCCACACCAAGTTTATTCTGAGTTTTATCTAAATCATATAGCATTAGTTATTTGAGGGGACAGTCTACAAACTTCTACAAAATTCAAGTTGAATCACAAACTGTTATCCAAGTTTTGGAGGAGTAAGGATGGCAGTCTGCAGCCATATACCATGGTTGATGGAATGCATTTGAAAAACATACAATAACTAATATGAAACATGACATTAGTTTCCACTGTGAAATTGGCAGAAAAGTTAAAAATTTGACTTAGAAATAAGAGGATTCTTGATGTAAAACACATCTATAGTCAATAAATGTAGCCTATCAATGGATGGGTAATCATTTTGATCAGTTACAATTGAAAAGATGTACTTTGCAGCTCTATGAAACCAATAACTTCAATTGTTATCTATTTAAACTAAAGCCGTGAGCATAATTAAACTTGAATATCACAAAGATAAGAATATAAAACAAAATATATGTTCGAGACAGGAACTCATTGGATCAACCACATTCATAGCCAGAATTTAAGTGCCTTCTCTTTTTTATGTCAATTTTCCTGAACTTGCCACGCAGCTTTCACATCCCCAGTTTTCTCCACTTCCATTACTCTTCCAGCAATCATGTAAACATAGGTTTCATTTTGCCTCAAGAAAATCTCCCAATTTAAGACATAAAAATTCCTATGTTATCCGTCAGATCATGATTAGTATCCTAGATGTTACTTTTCTTGGTTAACTAAGGTGTGTCAT
Organism: Cunninghamia lanceolata; assembly: GCA_027924645.1. Classification (NCBI taxonomy): domain Eukaryota; kingdom Viridiplantae; phylum Streptophyta; class Pinopsida; order Cupressales; family Cupressaceae; genus Cunninghamia; species Cunninghamia lanceolata. The sequence continues at coordinate 5,919,355 of BSBN01000317.1, forward strand.
CCAATGCAAAAGAAAAAATCCCCAATGATTCTAGCTCTCAAAGGTCCTAACTTTTTGAAACCACTTGAAGATGCATTATAGAACGACAAGACTGACATATCAAGAGGGATTCTCAAATCAAATAAAAGAATGAATTAAGCTCTGAAGAAACTGCAAATTCTAACTTGAAGGATGCCTTCTACAAATGCATTCAGGAAATGGATTTTCATAAAAAATCTCTTCTGTCCGAAAGCGACCCCGACCTTTAACTCCTGGTAGAGGACCTTGTCTTTTCCGTGGAGCTCCTTGCCTATAATTTCCAGCACTCACTTGGTTTTAGAAAAAATTCTGAGCAATATTAGGATACTTCACCACATATTCAAGGAAAGAAATAATAAACATAACAAAACATGGTGGCTACACGACGAGGTACATGTTACCTCAGCTTGTGCATCTCAATTACTAATCGTGAAAAGTCTAGACCTTCCAGCAGCTCTCCCTTATCAAGTTTCTGAAACAAGGCAACTAGCCCTTTCCTGTCATGTGCAAGGTTTTTTGATGTCACATGAAATGTTATGCAATCTCTCTGGAAAGGTAACAATGCCCCTAACAATACCTGTCTGGGCTGATTGTCTTGCGATGACCAAGAAACCTGCGGTGTCCTTCCACAGCTCTTGCCATGTTTCCAGAATAGGAAGGAATAAAAACATTACTTTCTACTGATATGATATAATCTAAGGCTGCAGTTTGAGAGGCATGATTCAGAAATGGTTTAAGTTCATTTGGCCTTGCAATTGTCTCCTGTTAAAAAAATTAAGAAATTAATCAGCAGGAGCATATTACATTAAAAGGTCTACCAGGATGAAGCAAAGGTTAAAAAAAGAAATGAAAAGGGTCATGAGACAAACAATGTAAGTTCCAACAACTTTTGACCATTATCCAATAACCTTGAAAATTAAATTTGGATAACGATATTGAAGTTCTCCAAGATGTTTGCTACCACCATATATCTCTCCAGCTGCTATGTAAATCCAGGTATTTCGAGGATATCCAAGAGCTTGGAGAAAGATGCCAACTTCTTTCGGTGTAAGTGGACAGTAACCCCCAGCTCTTTGCTCAGTGGAATTAATCTTTTTAGTTTTCCAGTGGTTAGTATTTTCCCTGCCAAGTGCAAATACATTATATTTTGACCTTTATGTCATACAACTTTTGAAGAAAGCAGTCATCTAATATTATCCATTAAACCACAAAAGGTAAATAAGTGCTCTTGCCTTATTGTTGTCAGTTCCTCAGCCTCAGAAGTTGTCAGACCATATGTACAGCCAGTAAAAGCTAACATATCTTTCTCATAACGTAAATGAAGAGCAATATAAGGTCCATGTCTTCTCATCCTCTCCACCAGCTTCTGTTGTGTCACTATTACCTATGCTCAGAACCTAACTTGGCAAGGATGTGCCGTACGGATTTATTCAAGATACAAACTCAAATTATGCTGATTTCATAATAATAAATATTTTTTTAACTGGTGATAACTGCTCACATGAAAAAGAACATTATAAATTTAGAACATACTCCTCTTTAGGTGAGAAAGCATACCTTTCCTAACAACTCAATAGGGGGAGCAAAGCGCAAGGCATAATAAAATGCACGACATCGCAGTCTCTGAAGATCTAATGGCAGGTTGTTATTTGAGAGCCGTGAATCTGATTTGGCAACATTAATAACCTGTAAATCTTTCAGCCGATTAAATTTTGTGTGGCATGGCTTAACAATTCATGAAGCAATTTAATCAGAAAGTAATTTTTCTGGACAGACCCTGCAATATAGTTAATAACTTCTTGGACAAGAACTCTATAGTTATCCTTAAACTACTTGCTACATCATAATCACCAAAGCATTCTTGCCAAAGGAATATTTAAATATATTACTCACCCTATACTCCTGATATAAATGGGCCATCTCTTGATAATAAGTCAGGCCTGACCAGGTTGTGAAGTGTTTGCGAGCTTTTGGAGTAGACTCCAGCTCTTTGGGGAGCTCTTTTATGATTTTCACATCTCCTTCAAGAGTCTTGATAAAATGCTCTTGATCAAAAATATCCGAGAAAATGCTGGATGCAAGCATTAAACATAAATCAAGTCGAATAAACAAACATATAAGTAAAATTTTGAAGACACCAATTAGAATAGAAACTGCAAAAAATTGTCTTTAAAAAATGCAAAAGAAGCTTCAGTGGCATCACACCTGGAATCGTGCCAGTAAGATCGTTTATCCAGCTTAGGGATAACAAGTGTGGCATTCATGATCCGTGCCACTGCCACCATGTCGCAGATCTAACCAGGATGTTGGAAGTGAAAACTCAAAATTAAAGGTCTGTCCAGAAACTAAATTAAGACAATGGGTGCAGCTCATTTTGCATTTCATCCTACAATATAATGTCAAAATATTCTATTTTTGGAATTGGATATTTGTTTGGCTGCCAATACATAACCAATGCAGATAAATGCAATCATAGTTCAAATTAATTTTACCTATACATAACTGTAACAACAATATAGATGCATGTTCGGAGATGGATATCACATGACTATTTAAAAGGTTTTGAGTTTTAAAGACCTGTTATTGAAGAGCAGCACTCATCCAACATGCACTAGGAGACATTATAACTAATTGTTCTATAGAAAAATTGCTATAGAAGATTAGATCAGTCCATGACAAAGTTATCCAAAGCATATTGCATGAAGCTCGTTATCTACCGAGGGCTTTGAAGAATTATGGAATTGTGCATGTGAAAAAGAGGAATGATCTTTATAAATCGCTCCAACACTTCTCTGGAAATGTAGAAAGGATTGGTAATACATCTCACCAAGAGGAAGAAGTTGAAAGAGTAATCTCTAAGCTTGAGATATCTAATGGTAAACATGTAAATCTCAGCACTGAAGTGGGAAAGAGAAAGAGATGAAGGCAACCTCTTGGAACTTTTAAAAGTATAAATAAGTCTCTCAACTCAACATTGACATTAATAAAGGATCTAAGGACATGGAGTCAAACTGCTAGGTGCTTCTAAAAACAAGAAACATTCAACACTTTGTAAAGACTTCAAGGATACAAGAAAACATAGTGAAGGATATGAGATCTTCAAAGGAGGTTCCAATTATCATAGCATTTATGATTAATTGATATTTCATACAACAATTGTTGAGATCTATAAATTATTAAATGCAGAGTTATTGTTTTTTGAATAAAATAATGCTCCCTCCTGGTTTTCGAACATTGTAGGAGAGCCTTTTTGATACTCAACATTACAGATGTTTCTACTTTCTTATGTTTGCTACAAATATTGTCAAATTTGTCAATGTTGACTGACAATTGCTGGGAAGAGCATTTGCATTGAACAAAACCTAGAAGATGGCCTCCCTAATAGAATGTGAAGTTGCAGAGGATAGAAGGAAATATTGAATTTCGGTTAAAGGCTAAGTTAGGGGTTCAGGTATGCTGGACAGAAAAACAAATACAGTTGGGCTCATTTTGGGTATGTCCATATAAAAAAATATAAAAATCATAAATATATACATATTTTAGCCTAAAAACACGGATAACCACATATCATACATTTAATAAACAAAACAACAATAAAAATTTTATAGCATCATATCTACCTAATATTAAAAGCTTAAACCCCCTTGTGTGGACCACATGTAGAGCAATAAAAATAAAAAATAAAACCCATGATACTAATGCGTTGGACACTTGAAAAGGTGGTAAAAGGTAAAGCATGCGTTGTTTTTAATAACAAGAAGCCAGTAAATATTGCTTTTTACTATTTTAAGAGAAATGCAGCAGGTAATACTCCAAGACTTACCCTAACAGGACAATTCTCCAAATCTTAAAAAAATGAAAGAGCAGCGTACAAATTTAGTGAAGCTGTCTCCTCCTCCTCCTATATGCATAGGCTCACCGGGTCTCTCATCACTTCTAAAGAGATTGAGCATCTAAAAAACTGTGGAACGAATGTGGAGATCCTCAGCTCATCAGCCTTCATCTTTGTGTTTCCCCCTGCTGCTTCCCGTTGCCCCATTCTTCAATATTCAGTTTATAATTTGATATGGTGGAGATGTAGATGGAGATGGAGAGGATATATATATATATATATAAAGAAAAGTGAAGAAGTGGGGTTGGCATTCAAGATTACACACATTTGAATTGCATGAGCATTGTAGAGCAACCAGTCTAATACGTATAGCTGACTTGTACTGCTGGTTGTGTTGACAGGTTCTGTCCAGGTCCTGCAAAATGGACCTGGGTTCGCCCAGGTTCGCCCTGCAGCAGACTCGGCGAAGTCCAGGTCCGTTTGGCAGGACCCTGGACGGCCCCACCAGGAATCCAAACCAGGAGCCGTACTGGGTTCAAATTAGACCCAGATCCGGGGGTTTTCAACAAAAAACCAGCAACGAAGTTTAAACATTGTTGCTTTTTTCCCAGAAGCACTACATTCTTTTAATTATGGACTGTGGAAATATCATGTCTACAATTGTTGCTTTGATAACTTGTTAGAGATTTGTACTTGAACAAAATTTGCAGATATGAGATCAAACTGTCAAAATACTGTGGAATTTAGATTGAACTGCATGCAAAAGAGCATCTATTTGGAAGGAGAATAGATTTTTTTGTGACATAATGAAGATGAACAATAGAGAAGAATACTGCTAGTGAGAAAATCCATAAAGTTGCAAACTTTACAGGAATAATATTTGAATAATGTCAAACATTAGATAGCTAAATTTAGTTGGAGAGGTTATAACTTATAAGGAACCTTGGGAGGTGTTGTGACCAAATCACACATCGCCCCATTGCAAATGGGGACCCCCTTTTTTTGAGCTCCTGTGCTTTGCATTGAGTTTTGGATGATGTCTTAGATTTATTCTACGTTACCAGTTCTGGTACTGGTTCGGGTTCGGGTTCGCGGGTTCGGTCAAAAAAAATTTTGGGTGTGGGTTTGTTTTGGGTTCGTCCATACAAAAACATATAAAAATCAGAAATATATTCATATTTGTAGCAGTAATTAAGTTTAGAATACCATAGCATCATGAATATGATCATATAATAAACAAAACCACACTAGTGTTAGAAATTAAAAACACTACAATGTCAATTAGTCAAACACGAATGTCGAATGTCATAATATATATAGTTATTACAATTCAAAAATCAAAATTATAATGCCAAATGTCAACAATCAGCCGATGCCATCACTAATTAGGCATCACTATCATATGGGTCTTCAAAAATATCATCACCACAAGCCATATGAGCATCAGCAGGTACTGGTATATTAGTAGAACCACAAAAAGTGGCACTCGCACTGGCACTCACATGCCCACTAGGGCCACTACCAATCTCAACATCAACATCAACTTCAAGTGCGGCAAGGTGGGAAATGGTAGCATCCAGGTTAGTATGCTCTGGCTCGATATCCCACTTCCTTGAGTCCCCTTCCATGTAGGCCTTGTTTTTGTGTGTAAGGAGGCACAAGTTGGAATGCACATACACTAAGTCCTCCGCCTTTTTTAAGTGTAGCCTGTTACGCTTTACTGAGTGGATGAAGGAGTATGTGCTCCAATTCTTCTCAGAAGCTAATGAACTAGCAACCTATTAATACAAGACAACATTAGACAGTTAGAGTTATAAATTAGAAATTTTGAATTTAGAAATTAAACTTAAAAATCTAAAAGATAATAAAACTTACTAGCGCTAAAATTTTTATTGCAAGAGGTTGTAGGTGTATGAATGATTGGCCATGGAAGTACCACCACATATGAGCATCAACCTTATATTTGTCAACATGAGCATCAACACCCATGTCCGTGGAGCTCACAAAATGCATGAACTCGGCTCTAACTGCTTCTCGTATGTCAGGATCAACAAAGAGTCTACGAAATGCTGCCTTGTACCCTTGGCTGACTTCAGCATCTCTATATGGGGCAACCCTTGTCCCCACAGAAAGGAGTTGCACACTATAATATTTGGGACTCAGTGCAAAGGCAAGAAGATGCAATGGGGTGGTCATTTTGTCCCATCTCTCTTCAATAATTTGGTGTATTTGATTGAAGAAAGTTTCTCTAGGATCTCGCTCATGTTCATTTATGATGGCTTTCATCTTCTCAATCATTGAGTCGATGCCATCATATACCTCTCCCAAACAAGGCCTATCCATGTTGGTATAACGGATCATACTCAATATGGGCTCGGTAAAACTGAGGAGATACTCAACACGATCCCACCAATGGTCATCTAGGATCAGTTGCTTAATTTTTGTTGCCCTTTCAGTGCTAGATTGCCTCCATATGGACCAATTTTGGCTGGTGACCATGCTAGAGAGTGCCTCTTTAACCTTCACAAGCCGTCTTAAGACAATTGTGTTGGAGGAAAAACAGGTCTCAGCAACCTATAAAAATCAAAATTAAAAAAATTAAAAAATAAGGCTTCTTAAAAAATAATTTAAATAAATTTACAAAACTCAAAACATAAACTTAAGAAAAATAAAAATTGCTTGAAGCTTCACTTACCTTTAGCAGCTCCAATCTTGAGAATGATCTGAAAATGCCTTGTGACATATGGTGGTTGGTGATGAACATCTAGATGTCTTCTGCCTCACTATACACCTGTTTGATCCAATCAATTTTTTGCCAATTTTTTGTAGCATAAGGTTGAGGGAGTGGACCGCACAAGGTGTCCAAAAAATGTGTGAGTAACGCTCCTCAACCAATAAACCAGCTGCTCTACAATTTTTTGCATTGTCTGTTACCACTTGAACCACGTTTTCGAGGCCCCACTTCCTCAATGGATTGACAAAGAATATTAGCAATAAATGGACCATCCTTCACCTCCCCTTCACAATCGACTGCCTTCAAAAACATAGCCCCTTTAGGGCACACTGCAATAACATTGATCAATGGCCAATTTTTTGAATCTTTCCATCCGTCAGAAACAATGGATAAACCTATCTCAGCCCAAGATTCCCTTATGGGCTTCAATTTATCCTCTACAAACTTCACTTCCTTTTCCAATAAGGTGGTGCGCACTATTGTGACCAAATCACGCATCGCCCCATTGCAAATGGGGACCCCCTTTTTTTGAGCTTTGATGCTTTGCATTAGGTTTTGAATGATGTCTTAGGTTCGTTTCCTCTGCCAATCTAACAATAAATCCCTCTCCTAGAAGGTTTTGCTTTATAACTGGAGGTCTCATCTAGAACATGAACTTGCAGAAATGAAGAGTCTTGATCAAAATCCATCCAAATAATGAACAATGAGACCGATTCTTATGTATGTTTGAGATCCTGAAAAGTCTGGTAGCCTGAAATCCTGAAATCTTGAAAAATTGACTAAGTCTGAAATCTGGTGGATCCCCCAAATTCTATATTTTGCATGTTAAATCCGGTGGATTCGAGACCTATCTCAAACATCCTGAAAGGTATATTGAAAAATATTTAAAGTATCTCAACTTATACTTAAATATATTTTTTAATATACCTTTACCCTGAGAGACCCTGAGAAACGACTAAGTACCCGAGGATCCAAAAACTTGATCCAGTGCGCCTAGATACAAGAGTGGCGCAAAATCTTGATGAAATGCGCTTTCAATCAAAGCTTAAAATGATGATCTCTTGCGCCAGAACCAATGCACCCATCTCATGCGCTAATTTTGAAGGAAAATTTGAATGTCGGTTGAAGAGAGATCAAAATAGGCATCCAATGCGCCACTTTGTAAAGGAGGTCAGACTTTTAAGAAGGATCCAAATCTTCTATCTGCTGCGCTGCCTTGATGAGTATTACAAGGAGATCCCAATTTGCTAACCAATGCGCTCAAGGTGGAGGATGTTCTTTGATTGTTTAAGTATAGATCTTGTGTGATTTCAAGGGGAGAATGAAACTGTTATCTGTTGCGCTGATCCTTAGAAGAGCATAGAAGTGTCATCCAATGCGCTGACTTTAGAGGATTCAAGATCAGTATCTAAAGCGCCCCTCCAAGGATGAGATGAACCTTGAGATGAAGACTTCAAACACTTGATCCATTGCGCCACCTTGAGTTGAGAGATAACTTGAGCTAGGTTGATGATTCTTGAAGAGAGAATTGGTTTCTTGATCTAATGCACCGCCTTATTCAAGAAGGGAAGAAGATCCAAATTCTTGCGCCCAAGTCATAGATAGCATAAAGGTCTAATCTAGTGCTCCATCATTTGATAAGTTTTGGTTTATTCTCAAGGAGAATCCAAACTCTCTAATCACAGCACCCTTAAAGAAGAATATCAAGAAGAACTAAAGTATAATCCATTGGCATCATTTGAAGAGGAACCTAACATCATGATCCAATGCGCTTCAAGTCTTGCAAAAAAGATAAGGATTTCAAATACATCATCTGCTGCACCAATACTGTGAAGAGCTTGAACTTCCAATCTAATGCGTTAGCCTTTGATATTTTCAAGGCAAACTTTCAATGGGAGAATAAACCCCTGTCTGCTGCGCCATTTCCATGTAGGATGTATAGAGAGGAAGACCCTCATCTGCTGGTCCAATATGATGAAGAACTCAGAAAATTGATCAGATGCGCTGTAAAGAAAGGTTCAATTTTATGAAGAGTAAGTTGTCATGATGCTAGAACTAAGAAGAACCCAACATCTTGATCTAATGCACTCATTGAAAGGAGAATCAAAAGTTTCATCTGCTGCGACAAGGGTAATGTGGAGTCTTCCAATTTTAAGAAGAATCCAAATTTTCAAACTAAAGCGCCAACTTTAAGATCTTTGAAGCAAGTTTTAAGGAGACACCAAGATCTCTATCTAGTGCGCCACTTCACTAAAGGAGGTCAAAACATTTAAAGAGTCTTATGAGGATTCAAAATGTCTCAAGTGCTGCACTCTTCAAGATTGGGATAGATGTTGTATGAAGTTAAGTTGTAGAATCATTTGAAAAGGCCCCTCAAGCCTTATCTAATGTGCTGCCCTGATCACTTTTCAAGATGAGATCTGTTCCTTGATCTAATGTGCCAAGTCTTGTCATTTTCAAGACAGACTTCAATGCAGATCCAAAATGTTCAAGTGATGCTCCAAGACTTGTCATTTTCAAGACAAGATTAAAGAGGATCTTAAAAAAACACATCTGCTGCGCCATATTAAGATGGAGTTTTAAAGGTTTTTGAAGAAGCAACCAAAATGTGGAACCATTGCGCCACCTCAAGGTAGGAAACAAGTGTAGCATAAGATCAGGTTTTAAAGATTTTTTTTAAGAAATTCCTAAAATCTTAGTCCAATGCGCCCATCTAGAGTGAAAATTTTGTGAGACATGAAGAATCAAGACTCCCATCCATTGCGCCAAAATGGATAAGTTGGATGCAAGTATCAAGGAGTTTGATTGGAGTTTCAAGGGGAGACCCATTCCTTTAACTGATGCGCTAGTACTTAGAGATAAGTTTTGAAGGATGACTTTGTTGATTTTAGGAGATCCTAAAAGTTTGATCTAATGCGCCTAAGGCTATAACACACTCTTCAAGTAGGTATTAAGAGTTTTAATTGGAGTAAGAGGTAAGGAATTGTATCTCATGTGGAGGCGAGCCTAAAAGTTTGATCTAGTGCGCCAAAGGGATGAAATAAGGTATGTTAAGAAGAATCAAAACTTTGTAATCAAACCGCCTCAATGAGAATGCGCTTGAAGAAGGTAAGTTGACTACAAGTTGACTACAAGTTTTGTGAGGCATTCAAGAAAAGTTCAACATCCTTATCTGTTGTGCCTTCTACAAAACCTTGAATGTCATATCAAAAAGATCTGAAATCTCCAACTAATGCGCCACTTCAATGATGGGAAAGGTTAAGAGTGTTTCAAGAGTTTAAAGGAAGATTCAAAGACTTCATTCAATGCTCTATTTTCTATATTGCTTTCATGTTTTGATCTTCTTTAGAGCTTAAGCAAATACTTCTTTTGTGTTATGAAATGATGTTATAAAGTCAAAGGATTGATGTTGTTTCTTTCTTTATGTTGCAGCAATAGGGATGAAGCTAAGGAGTCATCAAAGAAGAAGAAGCTTGAACCACCTTCATGCTAGGAGTGAAGTCAGCAAGTTGCCATGTGGAGAAAACATCATAAGCTGCTCTAAGAAGTCACTTCAAGGATATCATATTGGATCACTTCAAATATCAACTAGCTTCTTCATCAATCATAGCTTCAAGGCATCGTGTAGCTGCTTCCAAGGAACCTTTCATCATCATTGTGTTGGAACTCTTCATCAAGTGGCATCATGTTAAGATCATCATGTTGAAACACATCATCATCAAACATTCCAAGGCTTTCATCTACTTTACTTCAAGTTCTTTCAAGATTCCAGATCATCAACGAGGAAGCATTTCATCATCTACATCAAGTTCAAGTATACATCATCTAGAAGGCATTTATCCATTCAACTTCAAGACTCTCAAATCTTCAAGTCCAAGAGAGATCATCTATTCTATATCACGAATTATGGAAGCATCATCATCATCTACTACATTACTCTACATCTAGATGCATCCAGAGAAGATCATCATGTATCCTGCAAGAAGAAGAAGCATCACAAAGTTAAACCAAATGAGCTACAAGTATCATACATCCAGTTTACAAGAAGATGAACAAGGCAAGATCAACAAGTTACATCCCAAATTCAAGTTCATTCAAAGCAATCACATCTATCACAAGATGATGCAGTTTGGGAATAAGCTAAGGTGGCACCTACGTGGCATGTACCCATCATCAAGCCAATCACAAGTCGCCACATCATTCGACAAGCAAGAAGACAAAGAGGACGCCTATGTGGAAGATGCTCTAAAAGATTCCATCTTATCCTATCTTCTTAGAAAACGTGCCTTCATTGCCTCTCATATGTGCTAAAAGTAGCAAGTTGTTGTAACTACCTGCTGAGGTGGCATGATCTAAACCCTTGGCTACATGAAATGATCTAAGTCATTCATTGTATTTCTGGACCACTATATAAGGGCCTTGTTGCCTCATTTGTAATTATTAGATTTTAGAGGTAGAGTAGGAGAGACTCTCGAAATTCTCAGAGAGTGCTTGAAGTTGTTATAAATATTTCTCAAGATTAATGCAAAGACATTGGAGCATTGTTTGGTGTTAAGTGTTGTCTTGTGGAGTAACATGATTTCTTGTATCTTAATGAAGTGGAGAGATGTTTCAAATAGATTAGAAGTAGATTAGAGTTCATTGATGTAATGCATGTATGTGTTGGCTATTTGATCAACTCCTAGCTCATGCTTTTAACATTCATCGCTGGTGAAGTGTTGTGTAAAGCTAGTCTGAGCCTCATTTGCATAAGTTCGATTGTGGATGCTTGTTTGAGCTGCACCGTTCAATGGGTGCTTGTATAAGCTTTCATGGTTTGAAAACCATTCGCGTACGTTAGGAGATTGCACCAACTCCATGTAGTTGTAGGCATCCTTGGCAAAGTGGAGTCAGGTTAATTCAGGAGTTTGTCTATTCTTGCATCGTCATTGCTTCATTGACCTTAGATTAGCCTTTCTAAACCTTTATCTTTTTACTTTCTTTATCATTGAAGTCTTGTATATATGTCATCCACACTGAAGGAGAGATAAGCTAAATGAAAGAAAAAGAATCTAATGTAAGTCCCTTTGTGTTTACCAGCAAAATCATACTAAGTCACTGAGTTATCCCTCACAAAATATAATAAAAGGAACCTTGGAGTCATCTTGTTTGATCACTTTGTTCAGCATTCAAGGGGCTTTGCTCAAGAGAGTTAGATACTCTGTATTTTACTCTATTATTGACTTGTCGAAAAACAAACATCAACACGCACCTTCTCAAAACCTGGGGCCTTGAAAACCTTTGGAGCATCATTAATTGCTTTCACCATTTCTTTCCAATACGGTGAGCGAACAACATTGAAAGCTAAGCCATTCGCATAGAGACATCTTGCAATTTGTTGATCAGCAAACTCACGAGACTCATTGTGAAATGTCGTTTCCAATGGTCCCTTTGATCTCTTGCGTGCTACAGGTTCTTCAACTTTGGGCAAAAATGGGTGGCTCTCTACATGTTCCCGTTCAAATTCTGATGGTCATGCTGATTGAGGGGGCTTTCCTCAAGAACCTTTCTTTAGCAAAGGGTGACTTAGTTTACGACCTGATGCTTCCTCTGCTTTTTCTTGCTCTTGGATATATGCAAGGACTTGAGCTTGTGGGATGGGTGCACCATTTTTTCCAAGGCAAGTTTTGATGCCCAACCCAGGTATGTTACACAAATGGGCTTTCACCCGACTGTAAGAGCTTCTATATTGAACCCCACAACCATTGCACATCCATATATAACCTCCACCGCCTAGAAGTGGTTCTAACATTTTAACATATTTCCAAAGAGGTGAATTTGGATCTGTTTTGAATTTGGATTTCTCAGAGGAGGTTGAACCACTTGCCATTGTAATCCCTATGCCCAAAAAATTAAAAAATCAATAAACAACACATTCCATGAATTCAAAGTTCCAAACAAATGAAATTGAAAACAAAAAAAATAAATTAAAAGTAAAACCTAGTTGAGTTTAAAAGCTTTACACGTGCCATTGATTTATAGTAGATAGAAGAATTTAGAAAAAAGAACAAAAAAGATTCAAAACAAAACAAAAATGTAGAAAAAAAACACCAAAAAAAACCAACCTCTTTTGCAAAATCTGCCTCTAAATCCCCTTTGTAGCAAACGAGCTATTGCACACCTGTAGGAATAGCAAAACAATCGCTTTAGATCTTTCACCAATCGATCTTCAACTCTATAGATTTGATGGCAAGAAAAAAAAATAGCTCAACTCAATATGGAAGAGTTTTTTTTTCATTTGGAATGAGGAAAATTGATTGTTTTTGGTCTTTAAATTGTTTCCACATTATGCTTTTAGGGTTGGAGGAGTGTCAAATCATAAAAAAACAATTAAAAAATGTCAAATTTTATTAAAAAATCTAAAAAAAACTTGAGTTTTCCGCTTCCTGCCGCGGGTTCAACCCGGGTTCTGAATTGGTTCGCTGTGGGTTCGATGTGGATTCGTCCCAGATGAACCCACAGGCAAATGACGGTACCCTGGGCGTATCCCCGACCCAGACCCGGGCCTAACCGAACCGGGACCCAAGGATTTCTGAGGAAGAACCGGTATCTCAGGATTTATTTCATGATGAAGTCAGTAGTGTTTGAGTCTATAGCTTTGTGGTGGATACCATAGTCCCCTGATGTCCTGATATCCTGATGTTCTAAGATCCTGAAAATGACTAAGTCTGATATCCTGAAAATCCTGAAAATTGGCTAAGTCTGAAATTTGGTGGATCCCCCAAAATCTAGAATCTGCATGTTAAATCTTATGGATCCGAGACCTATCTCAAACATCCTGAAAGGTATATTGAAAAATATTTGAAGTATATACTTAAATATATTTTTCAATATACCTAACCCTATGGACTTCCATTTTTCTAGGCGCAAATTTGCTCCAGGAAGTTAGGCGCACTTTCTCACCTCTGCAAACCCAAATCAGTGCCTAAAGGCAAGGAAATCACCCAATGAGAGTTTAGGCGCACTTTAGCTTTCCTGCACACCAAGATCTGCGCCTTGACTTGGAGGAGTTAGTATATGTTTTAAAATGATTTCTATGTGTTTATGAGATTCAATATTTGACAATAGTTTAATATGTGGTTTTCTCTTGTGTTGTAGGAACATCAACAAAGCTTAAGAATCATTTAAAGAGCCAGAGCTTGGAGTTACCCTCATACAAGAAGTAAAGTGAAGTTGGAAGGCAATCACTGCGAAGGTGGCATCTTATTGCTGCTCCGAAGGATCACATCAAGTTCATCATTCAAGAATAGTTCATCATCTAATCAAAGAGAAGGCATTCATCAAGTTCTTTCAACAACTTCAAGTCTCCAAGAGAAGTCTCCTACTTCGAGTCATGAAAGAAGCATTATCATTATCTACTCTACTCTCTATGAAGAAAGCATCATCATCTTTGCTACTTTCTGCAAAGAAGACATACATCCTGCAAGAAGAAAGTACACAGAGTTAGTCAAATGAGCAACATACATTATACACATCCAACTTGTGGGAGAACAAGGCAAGATCAACAATGATACATCCCAAACATGCAAGTTCATTCAAAGCAATCATGTTTGAAGACATCACACAGATGATACAATTTGGGAATATGTTGAGGTGGCACTTACATGGCAAAATATTATTCACCAATCACAATTCACCACATCATTCAACAAGCAAGAAGCCAAAGAGGACGTCCATGTGGAAGATGCTCAAAAGATTCTATTTCGTCCTTATCTTCTTGGAAAAAGTGCCTTCATTGCCTCTCTTATGTACTAAAAATAGCAATTTGTTGTAACTACTTGCTGAGATGGCATGATCTGGGCCCTTGGCTACTTGAATTGATCCAGGCCATTCATTGTAATTCTGGACTTCTATATAAAGGCCTTGTTGCCTCATTTTTAATTTATTAGTTAGTGCAGTAGAGTAGGATGAGACTCTCGAAATTCTCTGAGAGTACTTGAAGTTGTTGTAAATATTTCTCAAGATTAATGCAAAGACATAGGAGCTCGTTTGGTGTTAAGTGTTGTCTTGTGGAATGACATAGTTTCTTGTATCTTGATGAAATGAAGAGATGTTTCTAAGTAGATTAGAAGTAGAATAATAGTTCATTGATATAATGTATGTTGTATTGAATATTTGATCAACTCCTAGCTCATGCTTTTGACATTCATCGTTGGTGAAGTGTTGTGTAAAGCTAGTCTAAGCTTCATTTGCTTAAGTTCGATTGTGGATGCTTGTTTGAGCTGCGCCGTCTAATGGGTGTGTTGTGACCTAATCACACATCGCCCCATTGCAAATGGGGACCCCCTTTTTTTTGAGCTCCGATGCTTTGCTTTAGTCTTGGATGATGTCTTAGCACTTTTTCATGATGAAGTCAGTAGTGTTGAGTCTATAGCTTTGTGGTAAATACCATAGTCCCTTGATGCCCTGATATCCTAATGTATGTTCTGAGATCCTGAAAATGACTAAGTCTGATATCCTGAAAACCTTGAAAATTGGCTAAGTCTAAAATTTGGTGGATCCTCAAAAATCTAGAATCTGCATGTTAAATCCCATGGATCCGATACCTATCTCAAACATCCTGAGAGGTATATTGAAAAATATTTAAATTCTTCTACTTAAATATATTTTTCAATATACCTAACCCTAGGGACTTCCATTTTTAGGCGCAAATTTGCTCTAATTAGTTAGGCGCATTTCTCCACTTGCAATGACTCAAAATTGCGCCTAGAACTCAAGGCGCATTTCATCATCCAGGAAACCTCAAATTTGCGCCTTGAGCATGAGGAGGTTAAAGTTGTGAAGAAATGGGCTTGGTAAAGGGTTGGAATCATCCTAGATCATCAATTTGCGCCTAAGGGTCAATACAACGTAATATAACTTAGGAAAACTTTGAAAATCATCAAAAGAAGGCTAGGCGCACTTTCTTACCTTTACAAACCATTTTAGCGCAATAGAGTGAATGAATAACCACCTCTAAGCGCCTAGAAGTGCAACGTGTTTAAAGTCACCCAATCCAACCTAGTGGTAGGTACTTGAAGTCATGAAATGCCAATCAAAAGTCCTTATGTCTAGGCGCATCTTGTCACCTGAACAACCCCAAATGAGCGCCTCAGGTGAGAAGTTGAGGAATCATCGTTGTCATTGACAAATTTGCACTTGGAAACATCTACTTTACACTTGAGACATCTTGGAGGTTTAGACTTAGCCAAAATTGGCTCAGGACAGTTGGGCGCAATTTCATACTTGGAGAACTATCATATTGCACCTTAAGGGTTTGTGAGCATCAATAGGGTAGGGCACAAATTCTTGTTGTTATAACCACTTTTAGCGCCTAAGAGGTGAATTGTTTTGAGAGATGTGAATGTGCACCTTAATGAGGAGTGTGAAGTTGAAGCTAAAAACTATCAAGCCTTAGGCGCAATTTTCAACCTGTTTTACCTTGGATATGCACTTAGCTATGAAGAAGACCACATCCAATCTAAGACGCTGATTTACACTTGTATAATTACCAAAGTGCGCCCACCAATCATTGAGTTCCAGAGACATCAAAATGGTGCCCAATAATGAAGAAATGGCCTAGAAGACCTAGGCGCACTTTCATGCAACCACAAAATGTTTCTATCTATCATAGAAGTTTGGAACCCTTAAAAATCAAGAATTAGCCCCAAAAAAGAAAGTTAGGCACATTTTTTGTCTTTACATACCAGTTTAGGCACCTAGAGAGAATGAGGTTTGAAAGCAGAGTGTTGGGAACTTTGAGACTAAGCGCCCTGATGAAGAAGTCCATGGGAAGCCTAAACATGAGTTTTAAAATGTTAAAAGGTCAATAAACAAGCTAATGGGAGTTAGGCGCACTTTTACTCCTCTGCACACCCAAATGAGTGCCCAAGAGGAAATTGCATAAAATGACACCATTAAGTGAGCACCTTGCAAGAAAGAATCATCATAAGTCATCCTCAATTGTTTAAAATCATAAAATGATAAATATAAGGTCATCTAAGCCTAGGCGCACTTTGCTCCTCCAGACACTAAATATGCGCCTAGACTTAAGAAGGGTTATTTTGACGTCTAAAGATGATTCCTTGGTGTTATCAAGTTTTTATCAAGTGATTGGTATTGTTTCTTTCCTTATGTTGCAAGAGCATCGATGAAGTTGAGAAGTCATTCAAGGAACGAAGCACCTGGAACCACCAATAAGCGAGGAATGAGGTTAGAAGGCCATTTCTAAGGAGAAGACATCATGCTACTATGCCAAGAGAGCACTTCAAGATCATTCTGCTAGAGCACTTCATCATTGGCATCACATTCGAAGACATTCATCTATCAGGCTTCAAGTTCTCTCAATCTTCAAGTCTCTAAGAGAGATCTCCTACTCCGTGAAGCATCATCATCATCTACACTACTCTTCATGAAGAAGCATCAAAGTTGATCAACATGTACCCTACAAGAAGACACAGAGTTAGACAAATGAGCTACATACATCATACATATCCTACTTACAAAGAACAAGGCAAGATCAACAAAGATACATTCCCAAGCATTCAAGTTCAAAGCAATCATGTTCGAAGACATCACATAGATGACACAATTTGGGAATATGCTGAGGTGGCACCTACGTGGCATATGCATATCATTCACCAATCATAGTTTGCCACATAATTCAACAAGCAAGAAGCCAAAGAGGACGTCCATGTGGAAGATGCTTTGAAGATTCCATTTCATCCTTATCTTCTTAGAAAACGTGCCTTCATTGCCTCTCTTATGTACTAAAAATAGCAAGTTGTAACTAATTGTTAAGATGGCATGATCCTGACCCTTGGCTGCTTGAATTGATCCAGGCCATTCATTGTAATTCTGGGACTCTATATAAAGGCCTTGTTGCCTCATTTGTAAGAGATAGTTAGTGAGCAGTAGTAGTAAAGTAGAGTAGGAAGAGACTTTCGAAATTCTCTGAGAGTACTTGAAGTTGTAAATATTTCTCAAGATTAATGCAAAGACATTGGAGCTTGTTTGGTGTTAAGTGTTGTCTTGTGGAATAACATGGTTTCTTGTATCTTGATTGAATGGAGAGATGTTTCTAAGTAGATTAAAAGTAGAGTAGTAGTTCATTGATGTAATGCAAGTTTGTATTGAGTATTTGATTAACTCCTAGCTCATGCTTTTGACATGCATCATTGGTGAAGTGTTGTGTAAAGCTAGTTTCAACCTCATCGTAATTTGCTTAAGTTCGATTGAGGATGCTTGTTTGAGCTGCGCCGTCTAATGGGTGCTTATATGAGCCTTCATGATTTGAAAACCTTTTGCTATCCTTAGGAGATTGCACCAACTCCATGTAGTTGTAGGCATCCTTGGCGAAGTGGAGTTGGGTTGATTAAGGAGTTTGTCTATTCATGCATCATCATTGCTTCATTGACCTTAGATTAGTTCCTCTAAACCTTTATCCTTTTCCTTTTTTTTTCTTTATCATTGAAGCATTGTACATATATCATCCATACTGAAAGGAGAAACAAGTTGAATGACGTAAGAAGAAGTCTGCGTAAGTCCCTTTGTGATAATCAGCAAGATCACATTAAGTCACTGAGTTTATCCATCGCAGATCATAAATACGGAACCTTGAAGTTACTTCATTGGATCACATAGCTTAGCCTTTGAGAGACTTTACTCAAGAGAGAATAGGATACTTGGTGTTTTATTCTATTGTTGTGTTGTCTAAAAACAATCATCAACACTACCTTCTAGGGTTACAAACACAAAGTTTTATCATCATTAAACATGAACATGATCATCAAAGAGCTGCAATTTACTTTATTCTGGTCTGAAATCTAAAACATTGTTGTAGCTTGAGCAAAACAAGCTGAAATACAAGGAATCTGAAAACAAACTATACTACAAATCAACCCAAACTAAAAAGTAACATGAGATATACCAAAGTAGAAGCCATGAGACATGAATTGAGGGTCTGAAATCAAGTCTGTAATGTTGTTTTGTCTGTTGCAGGTCTAATTTCCTAAGTTTGCAGCATTGAAGACATAGTCCCAACACCACCCAAATCATTCACAATGCCCTAAACTGCAGCTTCTCCACCTTTCAATCACTGCAGACCCCTTCTAGACACCAAGGCGCCACCATTCCATGAGATTGGACTAACAAAGAGAGGACGATTCACCCTAGGGAGAAGACGCCAAGGGATCTGTTGTACGGCCAGGTACTTCCTATACGGCCTGCAACAACCTTACTAATATTCCTCACACACACTCAACAAATCACTCTAAAATCTTTGTATTCTACTTGCAAAACTCAATCACATAGTAACGATGAAATTCAGGTGTTCAAACAAGAGCATTTTGTGAAAACCCTATGCCTAGCCATGGTGTACGGTGTACGGCCTACAAAAGTACAGCCTGCCCTTTGCACTAAAACCCAACAACAAAAAGGCATCAAACTACATAAAAATCTTAGTCAACCCACTCCAAAATATTCAAAAATCAGAAAACATCAAACTCTTCCTTCAGTAGACTGTTGTAGACAAACTCCATTGAAGCTCTATGTGATTTCAGAGGCAAAATCACTCAATAGTCTAGCTAGGGTTGATCTTTCACAATCGAAACTAGAGAAGAAATGAGAGTTTCAAACACAAGACAAAGCACAGAGGCTCACAATAGAAATTTGATATCAAAATGCATAAACCTCCAAATGAGCACCAAACGCCCTTTTATAATTTCCCAAAAAGAGCGCTCAAGAGGGAAATATTATAAAATTGCTTTATGACTTTTCAAAAATATTAAATATTCCTCCAAAAAGGGGACGCCACTTAAGTCCCAAGTCTTTTCCATGTGTAGCACCAACCTGGAGCCTAAAAAGACACTTTTTAAATAATTTTAAGTTGTCAACGTAAAAATATAAAGTTAGAACTTTAGGCAACTTAAAATAATTATTTAAAAAGACTATTTCCCTTTAAAACATCCAATTAGCCTACGGGAAACCAAGAATAGGCTAATGGTCACCAAACTGATCACTAACGGAAAGGCGACATTACACAAATGTTATAGTTCAAGTCTAAAGCATTGTGTATTTTATTTTTTGTAAGTCTGGAGAAAGTTCTGTAAGCAATTATCCTCTCCATGCATGAATGTCTCCATATTTTATCAAGGAATTTCAGGGGGTGATAGAATCATCTTTGAGGCCACATTTGTTGATCTACTACTGGTTATGATTAGTAGTTTGTCACAGTAGATGTAGGATCTTTTCATAAAAGTCTATAAGACTCTTGGTTCATTTATCGATGGTTAAAGAATGTTTCATCATGTGATGTTTCCCGATTCTTGGAATTGCATCTAAGTGAAATTGCAACTAGACTGATGGGATTATCTTTTAGGCTTAGAATTATAAATGTGTTTACCCTTTCTTTAGGTCTTGACTCTGTCACTAAAAGATTAAGACACCGGTCCTCACTTGACAAATTGATCATGCTTTATATTGACAATCATCCTCAATTCCTTATAGATTAGTGTAAGTTTTGCTCTAACAATTTGCATAAACTCATTAATATCTACCTTTGCTATATATCTTGAGAGCCTGCAATTGTTTACTATCTTCAAAGAGTTATGCATTTCTGGAGCTTCACAGGTTATACATGAAGTATGAAACTATAGATGAAGTTTTATATGCATATATAAAATTGGTTTTGAATCTTTAGTTGCATTGTAACCTGATTAATAATCTACTATTTAGAGATCTTTGGTCTACAAGACCAATAAGCTAGTCTAAGGGGTGCTTAGTGACAAATATTTGAGGTGTCCTTATGCATAAAGTGTGGCTAAGTTGTGTGACCATTTTGTTTTCATTTCTCTTTAATTGTCCTATAAAATCTCTAGGAATAGCCTCCTTGGCCTAACAGAGTTGAAGTGTAGAAAAGTCACCCACTCTTGTGAAGTGGCCTAAGTTACATGTAGTTTGATCATGAGTCCCACCTAGTCTATTTGAACCGATCTTGCTCCCCGAGTTTAGATTCTGAGGTGTCTTCTAGAGCTGCACAGTACAATTTGGAGTAGGAACAACTTGCATCAAAAATAAATAAAAATAAAAACAAATTTAATTGTTGCAACCTGCAAATGCGTTGAAAAAAATTAATAAATATGCAAGCCTAGCATTGAATGTTTTTTTTGTCTTTTTAAACAAATTTAATTGTTGTAGAACCCTAGCTAGCATGGATTAATTTGAATGCATGTAAAACATGAATACATGTAAAAAACAACATTTCTAAATGCTTAGAAGAATTTATAAATGTAAACAAAATTGAAAAAATGTGAAAACTTTAAAAAAAAAGACACTTGAAAGTTGAATGAACTTCAAAAATCTATGAAATCTCAAACCACAATTGCCTAAAATTGGCACAAGAAGAGATCAAACGCAAAGGATTGTTGTGTCAATGAAAAGGGAGGGTGTGAGGGCTTTAAAAACAAACTATGTTTTTCCACATTTCCAAATGCAGACCACATCAGACGAATTTTGAGTGCAGACTCACTGAGTAACCACGTACTTGTGGTCAATTCTTCTGTAAACCCCATCAAAACTTGCCCACAAGTGGGCAAGTTACTCAGCCCTACAATTAACTCACGAGTTGCATTAAGTACTCTACTATTATTGAATACTAAAAATTGGACTAGGACATGTGAATAGGTTGACTACTTGCGCTATATTTCATAGTATGTTAGTTAGTCAGAAATCAAGTGTAAATGTCGGGTCCTGAGGCAGTTTTCTTAGAGCTATTATTATTCCAGTCATAAAAAGTCAAAAAATGTTAGTCTTGTTTCAGTTTTGAGTCATTTTTTGGTTACATGAAAAAAAAATTTAAAAAGGTGCCTGAAGAAATTTCAAGTGGCATTTTAAGTCAGAGTTTTGAGCTTGGGTCATTTGTTGAAATCAGAGCTTTCTGCTTCTATCATTACCTTCGCATGATTTCTATAACTAGACATATAAAGAAATTTGAGACACAACTTAAATTTACATTACATATCTAGAGATTACTTAGGGGCATGGATTTCATCACAGATGCACTATCTTTTCTTTCAATTAGGGAATTGTCATTATAAAAAGACCAAATTCTCTATTTAAATCTTTGCCGATGATCCATCATTTGCTGAACTGTAAATATCTATTTCCTTAACAAAAGTCAATATGATGATAAAATGGTATACTGTGAATTTTCCATTAGATGATTCCAAACTCTTATCAAAAAGGATTTGTCTGTAACTGCAAAATGCATCACAATAACAAATGTATAACCACTTACTCAAATTGTATGATCTCTACAAAGATAATCCTAACTAAGAAAAAACTGCCATTCTTCTTGATCTTGTATAAACTATGTACAACCACATTATTTATCTTGTAGATTCCCTGAAGAGGGCTCTCAAAGAAAACTTAAAACACCGGAACTAAAAACATTAAACAGTGGCATCCAGAAGTCAAACATTAAGTTTGACTTAAAATTTAAAATCTCTATCTCCCAACTACTTGAATAGAATGATAGCTTTGTCTTGAATATGACACAAAATATTGTCTAAAAATTTTATGCCAAAAGACATAAATTTCAATTTACCCCAGCTCGCATTTGATTCAGTCCTCCATTACTTTGGACCAGCAAGTACCTACCCCAATCTTGAGAAACTGCAAAAACAGGTGTTTCAGAATTTGTATAAAAATAAAATTCAAGCAGCTTTTGTGTTATAGAAATACATGTATGGTAGATCAAAAAGGAAATACTGCAATTTTGATTATATAAATGGCTTCAATTACAAGCAAAAACTGACATGAAGGATCCATAATGTCATGAAAAGGAAAATGAACTTTTCTAGAAATGACTTTCTTCAAGTCAAATCTTCTAACATGTGGTCTTGCCTGTTTATAAGGCACATGCTAAACATTCCTACAGCACTCAATACTTAATTGGATAACAATATTTTTTATATTATAGAACCAGACAAACAAAAATAAGATACTTAATTCCATACAATGTGAAGCAAGTTGTAAGTAATACATATAATGACGTAAAAATGAGCAACCTGTGTATGAATTTGTTGGATGAACACAAGGGCCAAGCCCACGATTAGATGGAGCCTTCCACAAATGTTTTTCTTGTACCTGAGTAAAAAATAAACCCCAACACAAAAAAGTGGCAGTTAATTAAATCTATGAATCTGGATTTTTTCAATTCACAATTGGAACTCTTAATAATATGGATGCATATGAACGAGATGCATGTTTTTTGAGCACAAATACACAAAGGTAATCACAATCCTACAACCAATCGAATGGTCAAACATCCATTTAATATTAGAAAGTTTCCCAACAATCACAAAAAATCAAAGTATGCTTACTTCATCAGGGAAACAATACAAAATCAATCATAATAATGTTTTGTACCCACACAGGTCTAGCAAAGAAGCCCTCACAGCTTAGTGTAGCTCAAATTAGAATAGAAGTACTAAACAGTGAGAGAGAAATATCCACTTATTTATCTGTTTGGATTAAAAGTTATATGTTCACATTTCATGTCATTGCTTTGGAGCTTGACAATAAGAATACATGGCACTAGTTCATGTAATTTATCAATGTTCCTGTATGCTCAAAATCGTGACTCCGGTTGCCTGGGGCTGTTGGGTCGGATTTCGGCACACACACGGACCCTTTCTCTCCTTGCCACGGGGCGATCCTATAATGTTCCATTTTTGGTGCATTGATTATTGTGTGCATTTTGGCTTGTTCTTAGTCTCTTACTGGCTATCCGGCTTTGTTGGGATAACTCCAATGTTCTTGGAGTGGCCACAGATCAGTTTTACAGAGCAATTGGTTCTGGGTTTGAGCTCGGATGGTGTTCAAGATCGCAGTGATGCTTTCTGATGTTTGATTGGGTTCCCGGTCTTCTCTCCAAGATTCTTGGAGAGGCCGTCTATTTTTAGAAAATCACCCGGAAGGCATCATTCATCTTCCCAAACATCATGGAGAATGTTGGTATGCTTAATTTTGCAGTTTGGTGATATTTGGGATTTCTCGTAAAATCAGTTGATTTAATGAGCTAAACAATTAATTATTGCACTTAAGTTAAAAAGGTTGGGAAATTTTCATTTAACACTTAAGTGTTATAGCTCGTTGGAAAGGGGATGAAAAGCTCTAAATCATGGATGCATCATATTGGGGCCTTGTGAATCAAATATTTCCTTTATTTTGATAAAGGAGTCTTTTGAGTTAAAGGGAGCTTTTAATTAAAAAGGTGACTTTAAGTTGTGCACACATAATGAATTATTTTTTATACTTTTGAGGAGAAATATGAAGGGATAGAGGAAATAATATATTATTTCCCTCAAAAAGTTATAAAAGGAAGAGATGGGTTCATTGTTGGAGCATGCTTATGATTTGTATTGTTTTGCTGTTGGAATGAACCTGTGAGTTCTTCCTTTCTCTCGAGGACAAAAACCCTATTGCAGAAATTCTTCTTGAGGACGAAAACCGTCTTAGAGTAGATCGGTTTCGGTGGTGAGAGATCCACCCTAGCTGAAGTTGGTGTGGTTTCATACAGAAATCACCATTTGTGCTGAAAGTGGATGCTGGAGCAAGCTCATTCAGGGTTTGCCATGGAGCTCAACAGAGTTGAGAGTTTTGATGAGTGTTGGAGAGGAGATCTTTAGTCTTTCATTTGTAATCCTTTGTAGATGTTTTTGTTAGTATTTTGATCATTCTTCTTGTGTTTTATGTGCTCTTATCTGCTGGCCGTACATGTCATGTGAAGAAATCTGAAAATAAAATTAATGGTGATGAGTTTGTGTTACAAACCTTTTGCATTGTTCTTGTACGCCCTAGGCGTCACACTTCATGACATTTTTATGTCTTTAAATGCAATATATGAATAATGGTAAGCTACCGTACCTTTTCTAGGCCGTACGGCTCAAGAAAAACCAAACTTTGTGAAATGTTATCTTGGCTGTTTTCAGTGGCACTTCTATGGTAAATATCATTTGTTTGAGGGCAGATTTCATTTGTCATTCATAGATTCTGAGTAGGCAGTTTTGTATATTGATAGCATACTGTACCATTCTTCTGGGTGCCGTACCAGTCCTCACTAGAGTCTTGTTGCTGTTTAGTAATCTTTACCACTGTCTTGTTCATTGATCTTCAAGGGACTTTGCTGAGTATGCTCAGTTATTGATAGAAAATCAGATGGAGTATATTAAAAATCATTGTGTCTTGTTATCACAAGCCTCCGTATTATACAGGAGCAATCTGATATGGCATTTCAGAGTTACAGCAGAGCCATGGATTGAATATCAATCTTGGAATTGATGATCAGCATAACACATTTTGTGATTGCAGGGTTCTTGTGTGAGCATAATCATTGGGAAAGTGATACCAGGCTTCAATAGTCATCTTGATTATCATTTTCAGCTAATACATTGTAATCTTTCTTTATCTGTAACTCACATAATAACCCCTGGATGGTATTACCGCCAGTGTGGAAAAAAAAATCTTTCATATTTGTTCCTACCCACTAAATAAGTGGAGTATTACCACTGAATAAGTGGATGACTCTGTAATCTCTTTATGCTTGCTACTCTACCCACTGAAAGTGGTGAATTCCCACAATATGTGGATGCCCGCCGCAGCAGATGAATTGAATGTTATTGTTACATTGACTGTTCATTGTAAGCCAACATCACTGTATGCTCACCTTGCCCATCCTGGGATCTGGGTGATCAGAAAGTGTGAGGCATTTTAGTTGGTTTATGCATTTGATGCTAACACTGCCATAACATTGTATGTAATTAAAAAAAATTGGGGTAGCATCTTACAGATCCGCCATGTCACTCTCGCTCACGTGGAATTAGCCAGTCAAGAGGAGGCAAGACACGACGGGGGTCTAACTCGTTGGAGAGCTGGACTTCGCGCAGAGGGGTCGGCAAGTACTGTGGCCTTTGTTGTTGTGTGTTTTGTTGTATGTTTCGTTCGATTGTTGTTGTAGTTGAGATAACCCTATGACTGAAGGGTCACTAGTTTCTCTCCTTCTGTTCGGATTCCTTTGATTCCACCTCTATGTGGGTAAGCGATTGTTCTCGTTGATGTCCTCTTGTCTTTGTATGCGTTGAGAGTTCTTGTTGTATTTGGCGTTGTCTAGTTTCTTCTAACAACAAGAGGACAAATGGGTCTCCTTGTGGTAAGACGAGTGTTTCTTGTTGAGGTCTTGGATGAATCTCTTGGATCTCGTCACGGATAGCTCTCACCCACTCTCCTCACTCCCAAGCACATTTGTGAATCAGGATAGAGGAATTTGTGTGATTGCTAACCTTAACTAGACCTAGGGTTTTGTTGACCTAGGGTTTGACTTGTGTTTTTACCTTGTGATGAAATCAAGGGTTTGTTTGGAATCGTTTGAACCGTGATTACCTCGTGATGGAATAGAGAGTTTGCAATTTTGTCTATTCTAGGGTTTCTATATGCATGCAAACTAAATGATATGCAAAACGTTCTTTTTGGTATTTTTTAGAGTATTTTGGAAATAAAAGTGCTTCTAATCTATGAAAAGGAAATATGTGTGCAATCCTATATGACTTTTCCAATGCAAAGTTAACCTATGTTTTTTGTGTTTTCAATGTTTTTAATGCACTCTAATCTAAGAAAAGGGGAAAATGCTTCTTCTAACAATCTAGATCTAGAAATATGAAAGCGATTAATCTAACATGCAAGATCTAACTATCAAGGAAAAAGCAATGTTTTATTGTTCCCAAGAGCAAATTTGATTCTCTAATTACTATGAATTGAAAGAAAACAATGAACGAACCTGGAAGAAATGAAGATTTGTTGACTCCACTACCCTCAGTAATCCTTGTGATAGGCAACCTCGAATCCTTTTGTGGCCGCAGGTGATCCTCTTGACAACAAAATGACCCAAAGAAGCAGAAAGAAGCTTTGATGAAGCTTGTATGAGCTCAAGGAGAGCTTAGATTGAGCACAATGGCATAGAATGAAGCAGCGTAGCGTTGCTTGGTTGAACAAATAAAACAAAAGGCACCTTCGTCCTGTAAGAGCATTTGAATGCTAAGTTGGAGAGCAAAATTGGCAAGAGCTATGTGCACAATGAATTTGCCTGCCTTTGTGCTTGAGGGAGGGGGGTATTTAGAGGTTCAGAGGAAGGGATTGACTGGAGAGTTAACTCGTTTGATTGATGAGTTAACAAGAATAGATTGGGGAGTTAACAAGGTTAATTACCCAGTGAACTCAGCTGATTAGAGAGTGATGAAGCAAAGATAGCTTATCACTGAAGAGGAAATGGAGGTGAGGGAATGCATAAGATTGATTGAAGAGTTAATTTGAGATCAAATAGAGCTAATTATGCATGTGTGGGTGCATGAAATAGTTAACTCTATATCAAGGATCAAAAACCATGCAAACAGAAAGAAAAACGAACGAAAACGAAGAAAAAATGAAAGAGAAACTTGAGTTTTTTGGCGGCTTCAAAAACGGCAGGGTCGCCCCTTTTGTCAGTAGGGTCGCCCGAGGGAGCTCCGGGCTGGACAGGGTCAAATGCAGAAAAACAGGCTGGAAGATGGTAGTAGAGAGGAAAAGGAAAGGTTTTGCATCAAGAAACAGGTCAGTCATGTGGAAGAATCCAAACCTCCACTTGCGTCAGCAGGATCTTCCGGGGGAGATCTGGAAATAATAGGGGGAGATTTGGATTGGTTTGACGAAACTAAAAACCGAAAGCGGGAGATGGATTGGGAGACCTCTAGAAGGCTTCTAGGAGGTGCACTAGAGGAAAAAGAAAGGGGAGAGGTGAAAACTCACCTACAAGACACTCACAAGGCTTAGGAACAAGGTTGAAAGCCAGAAAACGCAAGTCGACAAGTGTTGCAACAAGTGTCAAAAAGCGTCGCAAACGGGGAGAGAGGGAAATCGACAAGGCAAGAACAACACAAGACAAGAAAGGATACATCATCAAGAGGCCTGCTGCTTAAAGGACATTATTTCACGCTTACATGTACGTGAAAAGGATTTGAATCATCATAGGGGTCCTCGTGGAGGCAGTGCGTGATTTTTGTGCTTACAGTTCCTAGAGTGTAACGCTCCTTGGAGAGATATATTGAATTCATAAGCATAAACTATGGTTTCACCTTCAAGCAAGATAATTATTTTGCCAATAATAGGGAAAAGATCCAAAATTTGGCCAAGGACCAAGGATGGAACAGACCCCAACCAAGGGTTGTAGTTTTTCATTTACTTTCTTTTTTGTTTCCAACTATAATTAATTAAACAAAAAGTTGAGTCAACTACAAAAATAAAACTTTTTTTAAGCTCTTCACAATCTCTGAATTTAATCAGGGTGTTGGTTGATTGTATATATTAACAATTACCTATAGGATCAACATCAATCATCTAAGAAATTCCTTTAAAAAATGCAATTAAATATCCATTCCTGAAATATATATGCCACACAATTCTTCTATTCTAGAAATGTTATACAGAAGGTTGTCCAATTATGTGTATCTGACCTAAGTTGCCAGTTCAGGTACAAGGTTGGGTATGGATTTGAGGTTCAGGTTTGCTAGTATGGCAACAAAAAAAATTCCCCAAGTTCAGTATGGTTGGGTACGGCTGTGCAATATATACAATATCAAAATATATAAAAATACCCATAATTTGCCAAAAACATTACACATTTGATAGCGATAAAGATATTGATAATTTAATGTCAAATATCAAATCAATACAAAATACAATCAATAATCTCCATCCAAAGCACCAAAGTTATCACTTGTTTCATTTGAACCACAAGCAACCATAGTGCCACTCCCACTAGCTACATCTTATGTAGAAGCCTCCTCATCTAAAAAGACTATGGAAAGTTGTGCAACAAATACATCCAAGTCGGCACACTCGAAGGTTACATTGCAATTTTTCATCACCTCTTGCTCATAGTTAACTTGTTTATGTGATAGGAGGCACAAGTTAGAATGCACATAGACCAACTCTCTCTTTTTTATTGCAGCTAACCAATTTCACTTAACTGAGTGGATAAAAGAGTATGTATTCCAATTCCACTCGACAACTCACAACCTGTTGAAATTGGAAACAAAATCAATACAATATTTGTAATTATACAACATAATACAAAGCTATAAAAGAATGGTAAGAATGTTAAAAAATTAAAAATGCTTACCTATGATAGAACTTTGATTACATGAGGTTGCAAGTACATAGAACCTTACCCATGGAGATACCACCATGTATAAGCGTCCTTGTACTTGTCTAAAAGAGCACTAAGACTGCGATTCTCTGATGAGATGTTGTCAAACTCGCCCACAATAGTATCCTCCACATCTGGATTTGGGAAGATTTTTCAAAATGCAATCTTGTAACCATCAGCAACTTTTGTGTCTCTATGTGGTGCCACTCGCCTAGGTAAATAAATTTTCTTTGCGTTGTAATATTTAGGAGACAATCCAAATGCAAGGAGATGCATGGTGTGGTCATCTTGTTCCAACGATCAACAATGATTCTTTGCACCCTATTAAAAAATGCTTATGTGGGATCATTCTCCTTGGTTGTCATTATGTGCTTTATTTTTTCAATCATGGAGTCCTTGCCATCATATATTTTTTGCCATACACGACCAATCTATATAAGCAAATCTGATCATTCTCATTATGGGCTTGGTGAAACTCAAGATGTAATCCACATTAACCCACCAATCATCATTCAAGATCAATGATTTGACCTTTTGGGACCTCTATGAATTTACCTACCTCCACACACTCAAAAGGTTGCTAATGACCATGGTGCTCAATGTCTCTCACACCATCACAAGTCATCTCAAGACAATTGTGTGCAATGCAAATTGAGTCTTCGCAACTTAATATAGTATAAAACTAACAAATTAAAATTTTAAAAAGTAAATGTCATAAATTTTAATTAAAGTTTTATTGCAAACTTAAAGTTAATTTAAAAAATATTTAAAATTCATAAACTTACCTTCAACAGCTCCAACTTGGAGGACCTAAAGATAGCTTGTGACATATAATGGTTTGTCACAAACATCTAAATCTCCTCACCCTCTATGTACATTTCTCACCCATTCTGTCTCTTTGTCAATTTTTTGCATCACCAAGTTGAGGGAGCGGACAATACATGGTGTCTAAAAATGTCCCTGTATATTGCCTCAACCAATAAACCTGCTGCCCTGCAATTTTTAGTGTTATCCATCATGACTTGGACAACATTTTCAACATCCACCATCTCTATCACCTCTATGAGGGTTTTGGCAATGAAGTTTGCATTCTTCACTTGCCCCTCGCAATCAACCACCTTCAAAAACATTGCCCCTTTAGGGCATGCTGCAATGACATTAATTAAATGCTAGTTTTTACAATCTTTCCATCCATCAAAACAATAGACACTCTTGTTTTAGCCCAAGAATCTTTGATTGGTTGTAGTGATGTCTCTATAAAGTGTTTTTGTTTTACCAATAAAGTGGTGCACACCTTCTTATGGAAGAGCTTATCCATCCGATGAGTTTGCATTTCTATGTGACATGTCCCCATTTCCGACATGATCACCTAACTGGAGTTTGAGTTAGCCTATCCTCATTCCCGTAGGCTAATTCATGAATTGAGGGAATGCAGTGGTTGAGCTATGGAAATTTGGAAAGTTGTTTTATAAGGCTCAGCTAATTTTTCCTTGTACTGGCAAAGTTGGAAAATGAATTAATGTATTTTTACATTAATTATCAAAGAGCCAAAAATAATAAAATAATTGTTTTTGTATTTGGGCGACCCAATTGAAGAATAAAATAATATTATTCTAGCGGCAACATTGGAGGTATAAGGTCAGCATAAAGAAATTAAATAATTATATTTTATTATTATTTAATTTGAGTGCTCAAGTGGAAGAAAAGAAATAAAATAATATTATTAAATTGGAGTGGCCAAAAAGGAGAAATAATATTTTATTATTGTTACTTGGAGCACTCAACTTGGGAGAAAGGGAAAAATAAAATAATATTATATTTTTTGAACTTGGGCGGCCACTTGGGAGAAAAGAAATTAAATAAAATAATGTTCTTTGGCCGACGTGAAGGAAATGTAATTCAAATCTTCAATTTGAATTTGTCAGCCTAGCTCGGAGGAAAAAGAAAACTCAAGTATAAAAGGTCATTGGAGCTTCATTTGATCATCACAAACTTTTGGCAACTTTGGCATTTTGCTTGGCAATTATATTGCAGGACTTTCCAAGGATGAAAACCCTTGTGGAAGGAGGTGTATTGGACGAAAACCCTATCACATCTTGGAGGTGGACTCATACGGAGTTCACACTTGTGCTTCATTGGGGAATTTGGAGATTGTTTGAGCATTCAAGATATATCTTTCATTGCAGATTTGAATTTCATTGTTGGAGATCTTTGGCATCATCTAGGAGCGCCACATATTGATAATATTGAAGATCCATTGTATTGCATGTTGAGTGCCGATTTGAGGGAAGACATCATTGCATCCTTGAGCGCCACCATTGAAGAGATATTGCAGATTTCATATCAGACTTGGCAACTCATATCCCTTGCTTCATTTGAGTGCCGATTTATAGAAAAATCTTTTCATACTTTGAGCGCCGATCTTGGAAGGAGGATTTCCATTCCTTGTGCGTGGATCTTGGAGGGTTACTTGCAGGTTGCAGGTCTGATCAGAACCCTAGCTGCCAGCTTGTGTGCATTTGGAGCTTCAATTCACAACATACATCCTTGCCAAGGAAGGGTGATCAACATAGAAGAAGAGCGGCAGCCTTTGTGGGTCATTGACATCATCTATTTGCATCATTTGAAGACCTTCTTGATATCATTCATCATTTGAATTGAAGAGATTCGCTCTCCTTGTTTGGCAATTTGACATCACAATTGGTATGTTGATATTCATCATTCATCTCTGCATTTGTAACAGCAGTCTATGGTTGTAATTTGGCTATGAAAGAGCCTTGCAAATTGATGTAATTGTGCCATTGATCAATCTGATTTCATAGCAGCAGTATTCTGATTTCATTTGCCCATCAATTTGGCTGTCTTCCTAGTGTGGATTGTGTAATTCAACTATGGTTTGATTGTACATTTGGCATGTTGTTTATGATGCAATCAGTATGATAATTGGATGATATAAGTAGATGCTCAGATCTGAAATAAAAAAATCAGAATTTAGTCCTAGGGTTTTCAAGTGGGAGATTTGAAAATTCAGAAATTTTGGTCAAAACCCTACTTGGGACATTTCAATATGCACATAAACAGAACAGTCAGTAAAGTCATTTCGCTTGAAACGAATTCACTGGGTCGAAACTTCTTAAAGAGTCGACAAAACAACGTGTTGGTTGTTTACGTGAGGCACCGTCTTATACCTAGGACTTGTGTAACCTAAGAGTTTTTGACTGATTGCCATCACCATTTCCCACCAAATGCTCCTTGTCTCATTTTGAAATGCCTTATTCAATGGGCCTCTTTTGCAGGAAAGAGAGTGATTATCTTCTTGGGAAGATGGTGTCACAAAGAAAGGATGTGGGGCAGCCACTATTGGGGATGTTGCGCAATCTTTTCTTTGATAAAAGATGAGATCTGAATTTTGCTCACTTACCATATCAATTTCTTGTTCTTTGATATATGAGAGCATTTGCTCCTTTGGCAACCCCTTTTTGTTCAGCCCTAAACAAACTCTGATTCCCTGGCCAGTCATAGCACATAAATGAGCTTTCACTCGACTATACAAGCTCTTGCACTCAATATGGCACTGACTACAATGTCAAAGAAAACCTCCACCTCCAAAAAGTTGCTCATGTTGCCAAAGACATGATGCTTCGTCAAATTTGAACAGCCTATCTGTCCCTAGGCCTGCTGAACTAGAAATAGCAACAGCCATTATGTAAGGATTCTTGTTACAAGGAAGAAAAATAAAACAAACAATAATACAACCCTACAATACGTTTAAAGTAACAAAACTAATTAACATTTTAAAAAACATTCAAAATGTTTTTAAAAAAACTAGAAAGCATAGAAAAAATCTAAAAAAACTTGAAAAACACTCAAAATAAACTTACCTTCGATTGATAAATCTCCTTAGTGAAAGCTAGCTAGTTGTTTCCCATACCTCTTACCAAATTATGCCTCTGCAATCCTTCACCATTGAAAAAAAAAGCTAGCAAGTTTGAACAATGAAAAATCTATGTTCCTTGGGGATGTGTTCCTTGCCCTTTTGGACGTGTTCCCATACCAAGGACGTTCCAAGGATGGGGGGACACCTCAAAAACATCCCCCCATTGTCCCCTAACTATCAATTTGCAAAGAAAACAGCTCAAAATGGCACCACTGATCAAATGTCGGAAAATTTTTAAAAACATCCAAGTTTAATAAAAAATTAATTTATTGTCTTGTGTTGTGGGTCTCAACACCACACTCAGCTCTAAATGAACAAAAAACAGCTCAGTCTTCCATTTCAAACCATTTTTACATACCAAAAAAAAAATCAGTAGAGTTAAAAAGGAAAAAAAGCATTGTGAAGAGCAAAGTGCAACTTGAGGTAACAAAACTAGGGCGGCAAGGTGCAACGTTAGTGAGCAGTGAACAATAAGGAGAAGTAGGACAATAGCAGAGGTAAGTGTATGTTTTTTCTTTTTTCAATGTTTTAAGAAATAATTTATTTTTTTCTATTTTCAGTTTGCACTTGCATTCTTTTTTTTCACAAAACATGGGCAGCAAGAGTGACAGTAGTGAACATGAAATGGAAGAAAGAAATATAAGAGTTTCAGACTCAATTGGGGGTTCATTACGGTGTGGGAGTGGTGTGGGTGAAGGAGGACAGCCACATAACCCATTTGTTTGCCTTTCAACCGTCTTGAAACCTTATGCAAAGGGCCCTTTCAATCCCTCTAAACCTCTTCTCCAATTTGTGACAGCTCTAGACAAAGACAAGAGAAAAAATCAGGGGGAAGTAGAGTATGGTTGTGTCATATTTGCCACAAAGATTTTAGAGGGAGCCACACCAGAGTATATAGTCACCTTTTGGGCATTACAAGACCGGGGGTTAAGGTTTGTCAAAATATAAAGGCAGATGAGAAGACAGAGGTTAATAGATTTTTATGGAGGGTGAAGCAAGGTCTAAGGGTGTGCCAATGCTAGTATAGTCTACACAATGAGTTATGCCATCCATGGTTGCTAGTGGTACTAGTGATGTTTCTACAAGAGGAAAGAGTGACCGGTGGTAGTGAGAGGGCGGGGACAGTTGCAAGTATGTTCAATATGCAATCACAAGAAGTGGCAAAGTCTTCCATTGTCAAATTTTTCTTTGCCCAAGCCATCCCATTTCATGTGGCACGTTCTCATTATTTCAAACAAATGTTTAAAGATACAATTTCTATTGGTCCCTCATTTACCCCCCAAAAGAACATAAACTATGCACTACCCTCCTTGATAAAGAATATTCTAAGGCAAATTTGGTGATGGAGGACATGAGACAAACTTGGATGAGAACAAGTTGCTCTATTGTCATGGATGGGTGGACTAATATTTAACATCGGCCACTCATCAACATCGCGATCACATGTGTAGTTGGCTCTTATTTTCTTAGAGCTATTGATTGTTCAGAAAAGCGCAAGGATGAGGACTTCCAATTTCAGATTTTGAGAGAAGCCATAGAGGAGATTGGGGCCTCAAATGTTGTACAAGTGGTCACTGATTTGGCACGTGTGTGTGCAAATTAACTAGCATAATGGTGGAGGGTGCTTACAAGCACATTTTTTAGACCCCATGTTGTGTTCATGCGTTGAACAACGCATTGAAAGACATAGGCAAGATGGATTGGATGAAGCAAGTGGTGGTAGAGGCTAGAGACATTTAGATGTTCATTTGCAACCACCACACCTCACTTGCTCTATTCAAAACTTTTTCGAGGAAGGAATTTCTCAAACCTATGGAGACTAAAAACGCCAATTATTTCATTTTGTTAGAGAGGATGCTTGAGGTGCAGGAGGCTCTACAGTTGATGATGGTTATCCAAAGTGGGGTAATCGCCTAATGCAAACACTACTAAAGGAAAAGGTGTGAAACCAAATATCCTTGATGACGATTGGTGGTCCACCGTGAGGTAAGAGAATTCTGATTTTTTTATTAAATTATTAAATTATTAATCTATTAATGTTTGTAACTTGATAATCTTATTCATTTTTGTATTAGCATTCGCTCTATCATTTGAGTCATGATCTTCTTTTTTGAAATTTTTGTTTGGAGATATGTTTGCTCCTTCATCTCACCTATTGTAGATGTCATTAGATATGCTAATATGGACTCTCCTAGTCTTGGAGAGATTTATGAGACAATTGAAAACATGCTTAAGTGGATGAATGTAATGCCCCTAATCCTAAGTATGAGGGCACCTGAGTCACTTTCCAGCCTTGGGTAGGATTTCGAACTTTATCATACTGGCATCTCTTTCCTCAATTCCACGTACCCCTGCTTCCTGCTTCCTTCTCTCCCATAGGCCTTTCAATTTTTGTCTCCCTGTTCACTTGGCACCCTGATTTCCCAACCCTTGCTTCCCTGCATTCCACCTGTCATCACGCGAATCCCCGAACCCTCGTCATATTGCATCCTAGCACACCAAAATCCCATTTCCTGAACACCCAACATTGGGCCTTCGGAGTATTATCTACTTGTTCTGTTGGTAAGCGTTTTCTCAAACCTCCGCCTTCTAGCATGCACTTTCATGGAACCCCGCCATTCAAACAAAGGAATTCACCGATCATTAGGGCCAACCAGGGATGCCATTAATGGGCCCAAATTTGAATGTACAATAGCAGGAAACCCTCAAACGACTCTTAGCATGTATGGGCCCACGCTGGGCTTCCAACTCCTATATAAGGCCAACAATTTCATCAATTTGGATCATCTTCTATCATCACACCAACACACCCAAACCTGTAATGTCCCCAAATTGGGAGTGCCCTAAATTTGCCCTAATTTTCCCCAATGACAACGGAATTAGGTAATACCCTTCCTCTGATTGAAGCCCTGATTGAAACTTTGCACACAAGTTAGAACCATTTACCATAATCAAACTGATTAGCAGATTAGAATCATTTATCACAATAATAATAATTAGCAAATTTCCATAATTAGACATTAATAAATTCATGGCCAAACATTAGTTCAATCACAAAGTACTCTAACATCTTTGGAGGGTTCAATTATAAGAGAGAATGGGAGAATGCGGCTTGATGGGGTGCCTTGGACCCTTTTTCCCTAGACCCAAGCGGATATACCATCTCCCTTGGCCTCATGTGGCGCATGCCGCATGTCATTCATATGGGGTGATCTATCTAGGAGGTGTCTTTTCCGTTATCCCCTCATCTTGCCAATCATTTCCTCCCCCCTATGATTTGACCTCCTGTGTTGATTATCCATGACAAAGGAGTGAGATTCCAATGGGTGCCCTGAAAATGCCATCTCTCCTAAGCCCAAAGGCAGTACCCGATGTACCCCCTTGGCCTCATGTGGCACATGCCCTCCATATGAGGTGGCGTACCTAGGAGAGTGCCCCATCACCGTTCCCCACTTGTAGTCTTAGTTCCTTTCATCATGGCTGAACATTCAAAACATATGACAACAAAAGATTAATCGTATTTACTAATATGACTTCCTTCCAATGAAGATAGCTTCCTTGATTGCTAATTGATATCTCAGATATTTGCTGATTTGATTGATTCAATAATAGAATTATAGAATGATGAAGTGATAGAATAATAGAAGAATAGAATTACAGGGTGATATAATAAGAGAATGATGGATTGATGATATAATGATAGAAGAATAGATTGAAGGATGAATAATAGAATGATAGATTGATAGAATAGAATAGAATGAGAGAATGATATAATAAGTGATTAATAGAAAGATGGAATAATAGATTAAATAGAATTGAGAGTTATAGCATATGATAGGATGGCTGCAATGAATAATTCTCTGCCTTCCAACATGCTCTAAACTCCCTTCACAATCTGCTCCTCAATCTGCACTCATCCCTCTCTATTATTCTGCCATAAACTCTTCCTTATATCTGCATAATTTTCTATATTTCTACCTTCAATTCTCTCATACAAATCTGCCTCTAACTCTCTCTATCATTTTCTCTCTAACTCCTGCTGTATGAATCTGCTTGAATACTTGAATGATTCCTCTTATTTTCTTCTCACTTTATAGCCTCTCAAGATCTGAAACACTCTTCATATTATCTGCCCTTTTGTCTTCTCAAAATCAGATTATATTCCTTTTCAATAAAACTGTTGATATACTCAGAAATGTTCCTGATTGCTTGCCCTTTTTCTCATTCCATTCATTATTCAATTTATTGATGACCTTTTCTTACCTCTAAAATAGGTGTCTTTTTATTCATTACCTTTTAGTGGGTCTCTACACAAATCGCACCTTTTGCTTAAGACTTTTCTGTCTTATGTTATGGAGTGCTGATTTCTTCTTTTAAGCGCTGCCAGCAATAATCGCTGTTATTTACTAATCTCTAACTGCTGCCTTCTGATCGTTAGGTATTATGTTTATAATTTATATTAATATATTATATGTTTCTTATTTTAGTATTATATATATATATATATATATATATATATATATATATATATATATATATTGATTTTATTGATTTTATTGTTTATATATATATATATATATATATCATAATAATCAAATTGTTAATATTTATTTTGTTACATTTGATAATTATAATTATAATATTATCTTACGATAATTATAATTAAAAATATTAAATTTCTAATATTCGTATTTATATTTTTGATATTTATATTGTTATTCATTTTATTTATTCACTCATATTTCAATGTTAGGGTTTTTAGTGTCGTAATTTTGGGGTCATGACAAAACCCTAGTTCAAGCACTTGTATTCAGCTATTGGATCTAAGGGCAAAAACCCTTGGATTTAGAGATCAGAGGACAAAAACCTTTCGTTTCTGTAGGGCAACTTCATATGGAGGTTGCATCAACACTTCAACTAGAGGACTAATGTAGCATTTAGATATTTCAAAAGTTTGGTCATTTTTAGAATATCTTTGTAATCATTGTAAAGTTGATTATTAGCAAATCTTTGTAGCAGCAAATCCATGTAATCTTTTGAATGAAATGTGTGAATGAAACACTCTATTCTAGCCAATTTATATGTGCAAATCTGTTTATTTTATGTGGGCATTTCAGATCTAAGTATTTTATATGAATGTTTTAGTTGATTTCATTGCATCATTTCAAATTTGAGTAATTTATATGAATATTTTAGCTATGGGTCTTTACAGTGGTATCAGAGCTTTGATCTTCCTAGCCTCAAGAGTAAACCAAATGGTGAATGTGTCCCAATGAAAGAGAGATCAGATATCAATGAAGGAAGCACAAAAAGTTGCAAACCCAAGATTTAGATAAAGAGGAAGATATGGCAGAAGAGGGAAGAAGAAAGTTTAAGTTAACAGGTGAAGAAAAAGATGACTTCCTCCACGAGAACATGATTGGGTTGCATCAAAGACAAGATGCATTTATAGACCTAATGGGACAACTATTACATGTTATAGAAACCCTGAAAAATCTAAAACCCACTAAAGCATCTCAAGGAGAAGGGAGTACATCTGCAAATAACAGATCTGCAGGAACTGTCATGCCAAAGCCATCAAAATTTATGTTTCTACAAAAAGAGGCAAAGGAAGAACAAGTGTTGGAAGACTACACCGTAGAAGGGTTTGACAAGGATTTTGAGGAGTATTGAGGTCAATCTAAAGCCTTCAAAAATGAAGTATTTTTTGCTAGTTACCTAGACATCATGGCTAAGAGAACCTCTAAGAGAAGAACCCTAGATGGCAATAAAAATGGAAAGAAAATGTTGCAAAACAAAATATGTAAGTTGAATGCTCCCACCTTTGATGGAAGCAACAAGATTTTTGCAAGGGCTTGGTTGCAAAAATTGGAAACTTATTTTACTCTCAGTCCTATGGAAGAGGAAGATGCCATTCAAGTTGCTACATTGCATTTAAAAGGTGTTGCTTATGATTGGTGACACCATGGTTTGGTCACACAAGGACATAGCCTTGTGCAAACATTTGATGAGTTCAACCAAAGGATTCTGGACCACTTTGAGCAAAAGGCTGAGGATGAGTATTTCAGAGAACTTGCAGGTATCAGACAACAACACTCAGTGGAATTTTATGTTGCTGAGTTTCAGCAGTTTGCAGTGATGGTACTTGACATTTCTGAAAAAGAGTCACTTTTTTATTCCTTGAAGGGTCATTGGAACCCCTCAAAGGTATTTTTAAGGTTTTTGCACCCATTTCTCTACAAGAAGCAATTAAAAGATCTTTAACACTTGAGCCATCTGTGCTTAAGGGAAATTTTCTATCTCAATCCAAGGCACTCACCTTTGTGCTGCATAAAGGAAATTTTCAGAAAGGGGGATCTTATTCACACCCAAAGAAGGTCACACCTCCACCACCTACAACAAACAAACTAGATGACTATAGCAGAAATGAACTCAGAAGGAAGCTAAGCTTTTCCTCCACGAAGCCATGGGATCCCAGTCATAGATGCCTTGGCAAAGGCTAAGTCCATTGCATTGAGGTAATATCTTATGATGATTTAGATCTCGAAGAACCCGAAAAGATGGAGGATGAAGACACCGATGGAGGTACACTTGCAACTCTTTCAAGAGCACCCAAATATCATCCTTTCAGAGTTTGAGTAATGTTGTCCGAGCTGCGGATCATGATTCTTATTGATAGCGGGGCCACCCACAATTTCACCAATGAGGGCTTGGTGGTTAAGAGAGGACTGAAAGATAGAGATTTTGAAGGATCCAATTCATTGTTGCTGATGAATTCACCATTCCATACACCAAATTTATTAGACAACTCAACATAACCATGGGAGCTCACAAGGTATGTGATGATTTCTATGTTGTGGGTTTAGGAGAGACTGACATAGTTTTGGGTGTGCAATGGTTGCACGACCTTGGTGAGTTTTCACATAACTATCAATCCATGGAGCTCAAGTTTAAATCTGAAGGGAAAGATGTGCTTAGAGGAGGTTTTGGTGAAGCACCACAAGTGGTTACAGCTAAAAGAATGGAGAAGACTTTCTGCAAGGGACAAGTTGCTTGGGCAACAAGTTGTTTGGTGATGCCTACAAATTCATCCATGGATAAGCAAGGCACGTATCATATTTATATTTAGAATATTGTGGATAAGCATAGTGTGGTGTTTAGTGATTTGCCTCCAGCATTACCACCTAATAGAGGATTCCAAAATATCACAGAGTTGGAACCAGGCTCTAAGCATGTCATGACCACTATTTACTACCACCCAAGAATGTACAAAGAAGAGACAGAAAAGGCCACAAAAAAACTCTTGGAAATGGGCCACATCAGGCACAATTCTTGTTAGAATCTGAAAAGATTAATAACCCAGAAAACTAGTGCAAATGAATAAATATTAAACTATGAATGCAAATGATACAAAATCAAAATAGCAACACAGAGTTAGTCTCCAAGAGAGTAATGCAAATGCTAGAAGCAAAATAGCATTAAGAGGATGCAAAAGTAAGAGATACAAAATACAAGCCAGGTAACATGCTTATATAGACCAGGGAGAGGGAGGAGGTGGCAACACCGACCAATGAGGAGCAACCATCTATTGGACTACAGATAGCAAAGTATCTTCCCAAGATAGCTAATGGATGCTCACATGTAGGAAGGTGACACCTCGCAACCACTCACCTAATAAGACATGCTTTATTAACCTAAACGAGATTAATAGAAGTGTAGAAAAAACCTAGGAATATAGAGAAAAATAAATAACCCAACTAGGAAATGAAAACCTACACTAACACCCCCCCTTAAGCGAAGCTTAGGTGGATGTAGAAATGGGTCCCGACAAATCAAGCCTGATGAGGTACCCGTGTACATAAAATTTCCCCCCAAATAGAGAGAAAAGCCCCCCCCCCCCAAAATAGAGAAAGAAGAGACCCCCCCAAAAGTAGAGAGAGTCAGGACTCCGAGTGAGAAGAAGAAGCCCCCCAGAAGACGAAGCATCCCGCACCCCTAGCAAAGCTCGCAAATGAAGGAACTTGCTCTTAGTGAAGGGTTTGGTGAAGATATTAGCAACCTGCTCGGAAGTCAGACAGTAGCGAAGGTTGATGACATGGCCATGGATGAGCTCCCGGATGTAGTGCATGTGGACCTCTATGTGTTTGGTCCGCTGATGATGGACCGGATTCCGTGAGATCTGAATGGCACTCTGGTTGTCACAAAATATGACTAATGGCCTTCTGATCTGAATACCAAACTCAGTGAGAAGATTTTGAAGCCAAATGGCCTCAGTGACGGCATTCACAGCCCCCTGATACTCGGCCTCAATAGAAGCTAGAGCAATAGCAGACTGCTTCTTGCTCGACCAACAAACAAGACCTGAACCAAGTGAGAAGCTGTAACCTGAAGTAGACTTGTGATCCTGAGAATCACCCGCCCAATCTGAATCTGTGTAGCCCACCAAGTCAAGCTCAATGCCCGCTGCGTAGTGAATCCCAAAACTATGAGTAACCTGAATGTAGTGAAGGATCCGCTTGGCTGCTTTCCAGTGCAACTCATGAGGCTCCAGCATGAATCGAGAGACCATGCCTACAGCATATGAAATGTCGGGTCTTGTATGAGTCAAATAAATGAGACTCCCAACAAGTTGTCGGTACAAAGTGCCATCAACAAGTTGAGAACACTAAGCCTCAAGTTTGACTCCAGAAAGAAAGGGAATCAGAGCAGGCTTGCAGTCAACCATATGAAACCTTGAGAGCAAATCTAGAGCATACTTGGACTAGTTGATGGTGATCCCGGAAGTAGACTAGTAGATCTCAATCCTGAGAAAGTAATGCAACAAGCCCAAGTCAGTCATCAAAAACCTGTCATGAAGGGCAGTTTTGACAGCCCCAATGGTGGATGAAGAACTCCCTGTGACCAGCAAGACATCAACATACAGAACCAGAAATAGGAGTGAATCATCCTGCTGCAGAATGTAGACATTGGGATCAGAATGGCACCGAGTGAACCCAACTGATAGAAGGAAGGAGTCCATCTTGGCATACCAGGCCCGAGGAGCCTGTTTGAGGCCATAGAGAGACTTCCGAAGACAGCACACAAGTGAAGAATCCTGAATCAACCCTTGTGGCTACTCCATGTAGATCTCCTCCTGAAGGTCACCATGAAGAAAAGCACTCTTCACATCCATCTGGTGTACTTCCCAACGATTGGCTGCAGCAATGGCAAGAACAAGTCGGATGGAATTCATTCGGGCAACTGGCACAAAAGTCTCAGAGTAGTCAATCCCAGGAACCTGGGAGAATCCATTGGCGACCAAGCGAGCCTTATCCTTGTCAACCGACCCATCTACTGCAAATTTTGTCCGATAGATCCACTTACATCGAACAAGTTTTCTTCCCTTAGGAAGAGGGACAAGATCCTAAGTGCGGTTCCTCATCAAACAACTATACTCCTGCATAGTTGTATCCCACTCAGGAATACCAAAAGCCTCATGAAAAGACTGTGGATCTGAGGCAGTAGCAATGAAGACATGTGAAGCATCCTGGAACTGTGAACGAGTCCGTCTGGTGTCTGATGGATCCCCAACCCAATCACCTGCAAACTGCAAGGTCTATCTAGCCCAAAGTGGACCAGAAGATGGAGAATCTGGAGGAGAATCATCAACCTCTGAATGATGACTAGAAGAGGAAGGAGGTGAGTCCTCTGAATCGCTCTCTACATCGGAAGTGGAGGTAGAAGACTGCTCAGGTGAATCTGACTCATCAGAAGATCTATCATGTATCCCAAGTGACTCCAATGTCAAGGTAGAAAGAGTTGGAGAAGTGATAGAAAGTGAGCTCGAAGAGCCCTCCTCAAACTGAACACTCCTCTCAATGAACAACTCATGTGTAGTAGGGTGGAGCAACTGATAACCCTTCACACCATCAAGATAACCTACAAATATGCAAGGTTTGCTCTGCAGATCCAAGGCCTTGTGTTTCTTTGCAGGAATGTGGGCCCATGCAGGAGAACCAAAAACTCGAAAGTGCTTAACTGATGGTTTCCAACCGCTCCAAGCTTCAAAAGGAGTGACTCCCTTCAAGGCTCGGTGAGGAACACAGTTCTGGATATAACAAGCACAGTTAATGGCCTCTGCCCAATATTGTGGTGCAAGAGATCTAGAGTGAATCATGCAATTCGCCATTTTCTTCAAGGACCTATTCTTTCGTTCTGCAACACCGTTCTGCTGAGGATTGTATGGAACTAAATGCTGCAAATCAATCCCCTCTGAAGTGCAAAACCTCTCAAACCGATGGTTGACATACTCACACCATTGTCAGTGCGCAAAACTTTGATGGCTTTCCCGGATTGCTTCTCTACAAAAGTTTTGAAGTCCTGAAAATGATCAAATACCTCTGTCTTCTGTTTGAGAAAGTACACCCAAGTATATCGAGAAAAGTCATCAATGAATGTGAGGACATATCTGTTGTGACCTTTTTACAACATCAACCCCAATTGCAAACTGGGTCCCCCTCTTTTTGACTTAGCCCGGATTCTTGCTCTAATCCCATACTCTCCGGCATGATTTCAGAACTCGGATGATGTTAATGGTTTAGGCTGGCTCACCGATGATCGAAGAAGTGAACACATAGGATTCCTCCTGCATGAGTTTGGAACCCTAACTGCCTGTCCTGGACAATCCTCAGGAAGGAGTTTATCTTTCCATCTTAAGAAGTGAACCCACTCCACTCCCAACATGGAACTCAA
This sequence comes from Cunninghamia lanceolata, assembly GCA_027924645.1. Classification (NCBI taxonomy): domain Eukaryota; kingdom Viridiplantae; phylum Streptophyta; class Pinopsida; order Cupressales; family Cupressaceae; genus Cunninghamia; species Cunninghamia lanceolata. Next base: position 5,962,862 of record BSBN01000317.1, read on the forward strand.
GTCTAATCTTGTTCCAGACTCCAGTCCCAATCCGGAAGTCCAATCCGGACTCCAGTCCAAGAATCCAGTCCAGAAGTTCAATCCAAGGGATGTCCTTCTGATTCCAATCCAGGACTCACTCAATCTCATATCATAAAATTGAAGGATTCTCAAATCAATAGAGTTTTCAAGGACTTAGAGCAAATTTCAAAACAATCAATGTTCAAGCACCCCTCCTGATGACTGTTGAACTGTGCCACAGGAATGTTCCTGGGCGCATAATCCAGTACCTACTGGAATATGCGCCCAAGGAAAGATTTTATCCCTAGTCGCATAATCCAGTAGGTACTAGATTATGCGCCCAGGGATGGTTTTTCATCCTGGTCACATAATCCAGTGCCAGCAGGATTATGCGCCCTAGGATCAGGATTGTCCTGTTCAGTTCCTGTCCTAACTGGATTTTGCAACTTGTCAGGAAATCATTCCAACTCCAGTCCATGGGTACCAGAATGAAGAATTCACTGTTTGGTCTGGAAGATTTCACCATGAAAATTGAAATTTCTTGAGGGGATAGAGGAAAACTCCTTGTTCTGGATCCCGTGTCGATGATTGAACCTCCATAAAGCAACTAAAAGTCCACCTTTTACAAAACTAAAACCTCACTCAAACAATAAAACTGAAAGGAAAGATAAGTCCTTAGCCAAAATCCTGAAAACTGAACATACAAGGACAAAAGCGCAAAATCCATGACCTGTTGAAATGTGCGCTTAGGGAAAGTGTCCTGTCCAGGTTGCCAATTCCTAGACCTTAGGGAATTAGCGCTCTTGGAGAGTTTTTTGACCAGGGCGCAAAATCCACTTCCTCAAAGAATTTGCGCTCCTAGACAGAAGGAGTCCAGTTTCCTCTGCAAATGATTCCTGTCCAAAATGAAATGATAACCTTCATGAGATCCTGCAGGAGAAGATTTCCAAAACTTGCAAAATTCTGACAAAAGAACTTGAAAGTAAGTCTGAGAGAGAGGAAATCCTGGAAGGAATTTGTCCCTGGTCGCACTATCCATGACCAGGTGGATTATGCGCTCCAAGAGGATTATTTGTCCTGAACGCAAAATCCCCTTCCCCCTGGAATTTGCGCTCCTGGACAACATGACTGCAGTGCACTCCTGACCAAGCCTGGGGGTATGACCTAGCTTGAAGGATTCCAATCCCGCCAGAATGAGCAACCCAAGAAGATTCCTATTCAAACATAAGATCATGAACTTCCTTCTGAAGATTCTTCACAAGGGCAATATTCCAAGGCTTAGCCAAATTTCAACAAATGAGTTTCAGAATCACTCCAAGGGAAGAAATTCCTGACTCGGAAAGAAGTTTATCCATGGTCGCATAATCCAATCACTCGTGGAATCCCCAACCAGCAAGAATCCCAGACCAGCAAGAATCCCCGACCAGTAGGAATCCCCGACACATGGAAATCCACGCTACCACCTTGGAGGATAAGGACAAAAGTCTAGGTCGGCCATGTAATAAAGTATGGCGGCTAAGTCTTCTTAGACCAATCTGGGTCAGCCAAGTGGCACAAGGGAGTCTAAATGCCTATATAAAGGAGCGCCCAAGTCATTTTCAAATCATTCAAACACAAATTCAAAACCAAAAAGCAGATTTCAGTCCTAGCCAAAAGGAGAAGGCATTCCAAGGAAGATTTCAGTATCAAAAGGCAGATTTCATCATTTGGAAAATAAAGTTCATCGAGGAGTGCAGATTTCATCATTTCCTAAGCTAAATTCGTCATTAGGGCAGATTTTGCTGTAGGTTTAAAGCAGATTTCTGCATTCCAAGGGCAGAAAATCACATTCCAAAAGGCAAATTTCATCCTCCACGTCCAAGACTCCTTCATCCCAAGGCGAATCCTTCTCCAAGACTCAAATTTCTGAACATTCCAAGGGCAGATTTCTTGGCAAAAAATCCATTAAAACTCAGAAATTCCTGCATAAAAATCAGAAAATCCATTAAAAGGTCAGAAATCCATCAAAAAATCAAAAATTCCTTTAAAGGTCAAAAGTTCCTTGTGCAAGGAGAGGTATGTGAATACATAGGATAATGCTTCTTACTTAGAATGTTATTGTTTTCTCCTTCCTATGTACTTGTTGTGACGTTTTCACACATCACCCCATTGCAAATGGGGACCCCTTTTTTCTCGCTTTCGCCGTCATTTTTGCTTTGATCTTGCAGTTTCTTGCCTTGATCCATGAAGCTAGGAAAGAGTGTCCGAGCAGTTATCTCACTGGGAATATTAGGAATGCTTGAAGTAGTGAATTTTCCTGAGGATAAGTGAAACCCTGACTATCATTCCTCGATCAAAACTGACCAATCCATGGCATAAGTCCATCATTCCATAAGGAAGGTCCTGATCCTTCACTCTGTCCACAATTCCAATCCAGGAGTTTCTGTCCATATTTTCAGTCCAAGACTCTGTCCCAAGTTTCAATCCAGAATCATGTTCCAGGAGTCCGATCTGGAAGTCCAACCCAAAAGTCCTGTCCGGAAACCCATTCCAAAGTCTATCCAGATTCTTATCCCAACAAGGTCCAGAATTTGACAAAGCCTGTCACTCCTTGGCAACTCAGTTCCCGGGCCGGCAGCCCCACTCCGGAGGACTAATCCAAGGGATATCCTTCTGATCCAAATCCAGGACTCATTTCATAACTCGGAGGATTCTCAATCAACGGGGTTTTCAAGGACTTAGAATGATTTCGAAACAAATGATGTTCCAACACCCCTCCGAAAGAATGTGGAAATGCTGAACAAGAACATTCCTGGTCGTGTATTCCAGTACCAACTGGAATATGCGCCCAGGGAAGAAATTTCTCCCTGGTCGCATAATCTAGAAGTTACTGGATTATGCGCCTAGGAAAGATTTTTGTCCTGGTCGCATAATCTAGGACCTACTGGATTATGCGCCCCAGGATCAGGGTGTCCAGTTCCAGAATCCTGTCCAGTCTGGACTATGCAGTTGGTCAGGAAATCATTCCTGGACTTCTTTATAAGTGCCTAAATGAAAGAATTCATTGTCTGTTAGGAGAATTTGGCCATGGAGATTGAAATTCCCTGAGGGGATGGTAGAAAAAAATTCGTGCTCCGAATCTTGTGTCAATGATCAAACCCCCGTGAAACAATTGAAATAACTCAAATTCCACCTAAAAAAGTAAGGAAAAGGACTTCAAGACAAAACCCAACTTGCAGGATCCAGGTCGCATTTTTCACCTACAGGTGAATTTTGCACTCAGGAAGAAAATCTGTCCTGGGTGCAAAATCCAGGTGCAGGTGGATTATGCGCCCTGGATAAAATTTCATCCAGGTCGCATAATCCACCTCCAGGTGGATTTTGCAACCAGGATTCCTGGACTGCATGAACTTGCCCCTTCAAAAATCCAGTCCAGTCTGGCATCAAAACATGAAAAAATTCTTGATCAGACATGAGAATTTCAACCTTGGTCTGAAGAATCCTTCACAGGGGCCAAATTGTCCAAGACTTAACCAAGGTTAGGCCAAAATTCAGAAGAATCATTCCCAGGAAGGAATTCATCCTTGCCGCCTTTTCCAGTCAGAAGCAGATTTTGCGCCCCTGGAGGAATTCTGTCCCTGTCGCAAAATCCAAAGCCTCCTGAACATGTGCTCCTGGACAACTGGATTCCATGTCCCTCCGGAAGATGTAACATGAGTGGATTCCTGTTCACAAGTGCAAAATTGTAGCCTTCCATCTGAGTGAAATTCATCAAGGAGAAAATGTCCAAACTTGGCAAAATTTTGACAAAAAGACTTGAAAGAAAGTCTAAGAGAGAAGAAGTCCAAACTCAGGAAGAAGTTATCCATGGTCGCATAATCGAGTTGCTCATGGAATCCCCGACCAGCAAGAATCCCCGACCAACTGGAATCCACACTCCAGGACAGGTGAAAATCCCCGACTCCATGAAATCCCCAACCAACTGGAATCCACACACCAGGACAGGTGAAAATCCCCGACTCCATGAAATCCCCGACCAACTGGAATCCACACTCCAGGACAGGTGAAAATCCCCGACTCCATGAAATCCCCAACCAACTGGAATCCACACTCCAGGACAGGTGAAAATCACCGACCTCATGGAATCCCCGACCACATGGAAATCCACACCACCGCCTTGAAAGGATAAGACAAAGGGTAAGTCGGCCAGAGTTATGGCAATTAGGGGTTTTTAATGAAACAAAAAAGCATGTCGGCCAATCTTGGTCAACCAAGTGGTAGGGGGGAGTCCAAACGCCTATATAAGGAGGCTGCCCAAGTCATTTCATTCATTCAAACTCAAATCCAAGATAGAAAAAGCAGATTTCATGTTCAAACCAAGGACAGAAGTAAGCATTCCAAGGAAGATTTTAGCATTCAAAGAACAGATTTCACCATGAGGAGGACAAATTTCATCAAGCCCTGGAATTCCTAGCTGAGGAATTCCTGTCCAAGGAATCTTGCTCCCTCCTAGTTGTGCCCTGCCCTGGAAACTCCTCAATTCTTGCCCGGTAACCCTGGAATGAAGGAAAAGTCAGTTGAGTATGAAGAATGCCAAAGAATGAGGAAAACCCTTTGTTTGTTCAGGAATTTATAAGTGAAATTGATCAAAACTTGCAAAATCATTCATGTTTCATTTCATATTGCATTGCATTGATGGATTTTGTGCATCATGACTATTCGAGGTTTCCTTTGTTTTGCAGGAATCCAAGACGAGGATCACTGTCCATGAGGAGGATGCTCGATGCTGATCCATACCCTTCAAGGAGGATATAAAGGGTTCCAACGCCAGACGAGGAGACTACATGTGAATTCCACAAGAAGAAAAGAAAGATTCAGACATCTCAATGATACAAGGCAACATCAAAGATTCCAGTTCAGCAACAGGGAGACTTTGCATAAAAGATCGAAACTCCTTTCAACACTTCAAGTTCCACATCAAGGACTTCAGTTCCGGACAAGAGGATCAATCCTTGGAGAGCCAAGAACAAAAGAACAGTTCACCATCCATCGAGAAGAACCAAAATCCATGCCGGGATAAGGAATTCCAACTCAAGAATCCATGACCTCTGAAGGACTGCAGCCCTAGTCGGAAGGAATTCCAAACGAAGGATATTGAACCAACTGAAAAGTGTGCCCCTGCTCAAGGAAGGATTCCTCCACCTGAAAATCCGGTTCACCCTGGAATCTGCGCTCAGGATAAAGGATTCCTGTTCATCATCAAATTTGCGCCCAAGGAACAGACAGTTGACTGGTCACCTACCTACCAAGCAGCTTAGTTAGTCAGGACAAGGTGGCACCCAGGACAAGTGGCAGCATCCCATAGGGCCTATGACATGTTCATCCCTATCTCTTTAGGGTTTTAGCACAGATTTTGAGGAGATCTAATCTCCTCACCTCCTCTTTGTATTCTACTTGCCTATATAAAAGCTGAGGGGCCTTATTTGAAGGGGTCTTCTTTCTTCTCTCATTTTTTATGCTCTTAGAGCAAGTAGTTAGTTAGCTGTTCCTTTCTGTTGCACTCCATTTTTGGAGCAAAGGAACTTTGAAGAATCAGCAAGATTGTTGTAAGACATTCCCAAATCAATTTACGGACATTGAAGATTGGTGTTCTTGATATTCTTTGGATTGTGGCATGGTTTTTTGACTTCTTTGAAGCAAATCATAAGCTCCAAGATTTAAGTTGTTTCATTTCTATTTTCTTTCAGTATTTCATTAGTTAGAATGATGGAGATTATTACTGTTGAATGATTGAATCTGTTTGTTCATACCATTGGTGATCTGTGGCCTGCAAATCACCGTGCATGGTTAGCCTGAACTAAATCCAAGTCTAACTTCGACTGTTCTGCATGATCAGTTCCATGTCCCTTGCAGGAGCAGTCTGAAAATCCTTATTCCCCCTCAAAAGATAGCACCATCCCTGCCTAGTTGTTGTCTCATGACAAAGCAGACGACTAGTTCCAGTTTCCATCCTCAACAACAGTCATTTCCATTGATTAGATTCCTGAACCCTTACCCCATCTTTTGCATTTTCTTTTAAGATCTTCGCTAGGAATAGTCTGCAAGGAGCCTCACTAAGAAATCATTCCCTATCCGGAAGTGAAACTAAGAGCCTACGCCTTGTTTTCCTTGGAAGAGAGTGAAATCCAGGCCTTTCAATAGAAGAAACAGTGAAATCCCAGTCTCCCTGTTGGAGGAAGCAGTAGGTTCCAAGTTATCCACTTGTGAAGGAATTTCGTTCACCCACAAGTCCGAGTCCCAGGAGTGAATTCTATGTCCATAAAGGAGTAATCCCACGTAAGTCCCCCTCGTGATTACCAACAAATCACATCATTCCACTAAGTTTATCCCTGTGCACATCAAGACCTGACATTCAAGGAACCTTGGAGCAGTCTCATTCGATCACGAAGTTCAGCGTTTGAGAAGCTTTGTTCAAGAGAGGATAGGATACTCGGTATTTTATTCTAATGTTGTTGCAGTCACAAAAACACTCATCAACAGTAATTAACATTGGTAAAATTTTAGTCCCGCATGCATAAATACATTATACTAACTTCTCATGTGTGGGAATAAGAACCCCCATCCTGCCTCCATCCTTACCCCTTTAAAAACTTATACTTTGTTATTTCTTTCCTTAATTCCACAGGTGAATGGCAAGTACCAAGGCGAGCTCTTCAAGACAAACTCAAATGAAGGCTGCCCTCAAAGGGACACTCCCGGAGTCCAGAATCATCTCAAAATGGGCAAACGTGGGAGACACCAACATCCATCCCTCAAGCATGGAGGAAATTAGGAAGCGAATGTACGGAGTAGATGGACATCCTCCATCCCATCTTGCAACCAAGATTGTCCGGAACGGAATTGCCTCCGCCGCGTGTTTTCCGCCCGCCATTCCTTGTCCCGCGCTGATCGTGGAATGTTTCATGCACTATGATCCGGAACGAAGGATGGTTGTCGATCGCAACAACACAGTGGTAGCCTACTTCTCCAAGGAAAAGATTGCAGAGGCATTCAACATTCATGTCTATAGTCCCATCGAGTACACAAGCAAGGAGGAGTCACCCGACATGTTCCAGGTCGATCCTGCAACCTGTTTCAGGATCATCAACAAGTCATGGATGCAGAAGAAAAAGCCTCACCGTTCCAAGTTGCCAAGGACACTCCTCAAATCCGACTTCAAGCAAGAGCATGGAGACCTTGTCGTCATGTTGAACAAGATCATGGGAAGTCCTCAGTCCTCTACCTTCGAGCCATGGATGTTCTACTACATTGAGGAGGTCACCGTCGAGACGAAGATGATTGATTGGGCTCGACTCCTCAGTGACAGTATTGATGCACATTTCCGAAACCTGGAGGAATCAAAGGTCTTTTACATGAGTTCCTATGTGATCTATATGCTGGCAAGGAATAACAAATATCGAGGACTGTCATGGAAGGGACGTATCGGGAATCAAGAAGGGCAAGTCAGAGTCTATGATTGTTACACCCAGCTTCATCTCCAAAACATAAACCATTTCAGGAGGTTTAATGATGCATTCACCATGCACATCACCAGGACCCTCCAAGGAGGCACTCACTAAAGGTTATCACCCGAGTCCAAACAGTTGATCAGGACTTATGGCTCCTGGTTCATCCAATTCCCGAAGTTCACATACATCAAAGTGCAAAGATTCTCCGCCTACTCGTATAGACTACCAAGATATCCGTCGGACAAGATGGTCCTATTGGAATTGACAAGGCAACTCTCGGCATATGACAAAGTTTAGAAGAAGAAGGTCGGGGTAGCCTACCCAGTCCAGACAAAAGATGTGGTTGAAGCATGCCCATCTCTCCAAGCCACAGAAAGATCCGAAGAGGAGCTGCAATTCTATAACCTGGTGACTCATTCCTTACGGAAGAACTTTGACCCGTTCAATACCACTCGGGTAGCATGTGGAAGGAGGCATAGACATAAGGTACACCTGGAGGACCACTGGGCAAATGCCAAGGATGACTTCGAAGTGTGGAGGAGAACATGTTCCCGGCTTTCAGTCGACATGATCAGGGCCACCAACATCTTTTCAATCCCGGATCAAGTTAAGGAGGACGGAAGGCAAGTCTAGCCATTCTTCGAACAGGAGAAGGATAAGCCTTTTCCACCCTTGGTTTGGTCCAATCCGGAGGTCACCCACTTGTTGATGGTTGTTTTTACACAGTCATAACAAAAGTTAAAATTCACAAAATAAACCTAACTGTCTTGAAAGATAGGAAGAAATCAATTAAGATTACTTAATCCCAAGTTTCTGTATGGTCAGGTCTTGACCTTGTGGATAATCCAGTAGGTTAATGTGAAGTTGTAATATGCAAGGGGCCCTACTTGATTTAAGGTGTTTTATGATTCACTGAACTCTAATTATGCAAAATATCACAAAAGTTAGAGAGATCTAAATTAAACTTCATTATGCTACAGGATCTAAATGCTCTGTTATTCACGTTGTAAGCAATACAGCAAACTTGATTAAATCCACAGATTAAATCATTAAATGCGAATGCCCTCAGTATTTTCACGAACATGCATTCAAGATTGCAAGCTTTAAGAGATTATTTCAAATACAAAGAAGAGTCAGAAGACACTCTGAATATAGACACAGAATTCCAGATTCATTTGTATTCAAAACATAGTCATATATGATTTACAATGTATGAATGACTCTTAGCTTCATTAATCAATTTACAGAAAACTTACAACGCTTTACAGATACAGTAAGGAAGCTAGATGTTCCACACATTCCTTATTGCAGACACAGGCGACCTCCTCTAAACTAAACTACTCCTATTCAAAAATGCTTGAAGCAATTACAACTGCTAGCTATCTTCTAAAAAATCCCTATGTAACTCGTTACAGAGTAAAGGGGCTCAATATATAGCTCTGATTATCCCCAATACGGTTCCAAAACCCTAGTCAATCAACAGTCTATATCTCAAGTGCAGCATCAATCGGTGGAAAACAAATCCCGCCAAAATATCTCTGAGCAGCATACTCATACTGAGCGTAAAAGATGCCCTTTGGAAACCCTAACACCTCAAAATATCTTCTGTTGCTCCTTTAATAATGTTCCCTTCCATCTGCATTTCTCTTCTCACTGAAATCTTTCGCTTCTTTTGCGATCTTTTGTGATCCGATCCGCCTCCTGTGATGTCATCGCCATTAAAGCTCCGCCTTTATATCTACCTGCATACCTGCAAACAGACATAAAAAATGGATTTAAAATTCATGTTTGCTATCGTCAATTTATACCTCTTCTAAATGTTAGATGGGCATTAATTACAGTAGTCAATGCGCCACAAGTTCGGTCTTCAGTTGCAGTGTTGGCGCTTTTAAACCTTTCTTTTTTACCGCCAGTCTAATTCTGCATACATACAGCTTTCTTTGTATGCTCCCTTGTATGTTCTCTCTGTATGTCTTTTGCTTTGTATACTGCGTCCTGTATATTTCTTTATCATCGATGTAACTCTCGCAGTCGGGACGATCCAAAAATTTCATTCCGATCCCATATTTTTGTCCGATGCAATCCTTCATCAACGTAACTCTCGCCGATGAGCGGTGGAGCCCACATTACTTTCCCTTGTATCTTTGTGATGCATATAACACTTGCATCAAACCCTTAGATACAAAGCCCAAGATACATACAAATATTTTTTTGTGTTTAATTCTCTTTTCGCATCCGCGTTGTATCTACCGAAATGCATCTTTTCGATATACATTAAGTTATGATGCATCCATTATATCGGATTTAAATCTCTCCCGAATTCCGCCTTGTATGTATACCGCAATGTATAACTCGAAACATACATACAAGGTGGAAACATACAACAATTACTCTTTACTTTATAAACATTTCGGTTCCACGACATGTATAACCCTTTGTATATCCCGTTGTATGTTTCGCCTTCACTAAACATACAAACATAACATACATGCAACGGACTTGACCGAAATATTCAATTAAACTCTGAGCTCAGTCGGATCCACCTTGTATGTAAAAATAAAACGTTAGCCAAATGCATACAAGTAAACAATGCATATAAACCCGATGACTTCCTTATGCGACCATACAACGACCCGATATACAAAGGACTTTGTATATGAGCGACCTTGTATGTAAGTGACCTTGTATATGCAACCCGATATACAAGTAGATTTGTATACGCAACATACAAACCCTCCCATTGTACATTTTACCAAAACACTCATAACTTGCAAAATAATGTGAATTTTAACATGGTTCAAAAAGCAACCCCCACTCATTTTTGACAAGGAATTCACCCATATTCAGCTTTGGCACTTAATGTTATTTTTTCTTTATTTTCAACAAGGTTTGTAACTTTCACTCTCTTTTCCCTTTTACCACCAAACAGACCCACACACAAAAAGCAAAAGCAAAGCCAAAGTAGGGGTCCTCATTTTGCTAAGGAGTAAAATGGGGCATGTTGTGAGCATCACAACACCACTTAGACGATCTAATGGCACCTATGCTAATGATAACACAAAAATGGATAAACCAGCAAACGGAGAAATTGCACAAGAGGGGCATCCACCCGACTTATGACCTGATGGGAGACTTGGATTCTCAGTCTTCCAAAGAGGACATGACCGAAGAAAATCCTGTGAAGGAACAAGGAACAGGAAGACAGGAAGTAAGGAACAGGACTGTGGAAGATCCACCAGTGAAGAGAGTAAAGGCTCGAAAGGAGCCTATCAGCAGGCCTGACCAGGAGGAGCAGAATGCATCCAGGCCTCACTCTGCCAGCACTTCTTCCGTTCGGGAGGTTGATCTTTTTTCCAATGAGAATGTGCAAACAGTTAAAGGTAAAGGACCCATGGAGGAGGAAATGGTCCCGAATGAGCAAGCTGATCAGGAAGATAATGAGTCCATGGATTCCACCTGAGAACGAACTCTTAACCCGATGGTGGGAAATCAGCCTAACCTTTCATCACAGAATCCAGGGGAGGTCCGACTTGAGGACATGCTCCATCACCCTGATTTGGAGTTCCTTGATGAAGAGTTCAATTCCGGCGAAGTACCGATATCCACACCACAAGTTGATCAAGAGCCGCAGGAATCACAGAAGGAAGTCAATCCATCCGCAAAACCCAAATGGCTACAGGACAAGTTGCAGAAGAAGACAATCAGGAAGAATGATCCTTCCACCGAACTCGGTAATTTCCTAGCCAGGATAGGGAAATCCACAGATCCAAAAAAGGCGAAGAAGTTTTCCCGGATCACAAGGGATGAATCAGGGTCTTGCCGAGTAGAGGGAGCAATTCCCAGGGTGAGCGAGGCGAAGGAGGACATCAGTCCTGAGGATATTGACATCTTGAAGGTCCACCTTGGACCAACCATGAAGGATCAAGAAATGGAGGAGCTAGAGGATTTCGTTGCCGCCATCCGAGAAAGGTTGAGGAAGGAAGAAGAAAAGAAGAACCAGTTGAAGCAAGAGAATGAGGAATTACGGCAGCACATCCAGCAGCTTATGGGCCCATTGCAGTCCGCCCAAGGAGCAACGGCCCAACCTCTAAGCATAACTAAGGATTCATTAGCTGAGGTTGAAGTTTTGAGGACAGCCGGCCATATAGCAAAAGGTTGGATAGAGAGGGTCTCGGATAGAGCCCATAAGTTCATAGAAGACCTCGTCCAGGTGAACAGGAGAGTTACAACACTCGTGGATAGAATTCAAGCAATTCTGGATGCATGTCAGCAATTCATAGTTGTCCGGGAGGAAACCATCCCTAGACTGAAGGCACTGATGAACACTCCGAAGCCGAACTTGGTGAGGAACAAAGTAATACATGCAAATTCAGTATATGATTTCCTCAGCTGGTATTCCGCCTTGGTCATGAAGAGAGAGAACCTTGAGAAGATTGAAGGCGACACTTTCCAGACCCACGCCATGTTCAAGGAAATCCAGGACAAAATCCTTGTATCCTTGGAGGCCTCGTTTGATCTGGAGGTAGCACCGGATGGAGTCATTGACTTAGGAGGAGTTGAAAGACAAGATGCGGAGCATATACTTCAAAGCTGCTTATCCTACCCAGGAATCCCATCTTGAGGATGCGTCCTCATTCTTGATCTTCATTAACAATATCCAGGAGCTGAGGGCGGATTGGGAAAATATCCTTGTCACTTGTGCCACCACTACGTCCGTCATGGAGTTCTGGATTGAAAACATGCCCAGTATTCCTATCAAGGAGTTGGAAGTCGTCCTGACCAGGTTCCTGGAGGCAGAAACCAAGGAGCAGGAGGAAGTTCCAGGCAGGCAAGACAGTCCTGTCCAGGAGTCCTAGTCAGCTGGGACACCTAGGACAGATGGCAGTCATCCTTTCACCTTCTGACGTCCAGGACAGGTGGCAGTCACCTACATGAGGAATCTGACGACCCCACCTACTTTTCCTAGGGTTTCTTACTCATGGCACACATTTCAAGGAAATCTAATTTCCTTTTGCCCTAATGTATTTTTGGTTGCCTATATAAAGGCTGGAGGGCACCTCATTTTACTCTCTTTTCCATCATTTTGATGCTCCTAGAGCACCCTAGTAGCTAGTTTTCATTTCTACACTATATTTTTGAGCTGAAACTCCAAGGATCAGTTGAATTGTTGTAATACAGACTTCTGAAGCAAGATTATAAGCATTGAATATTGGTGTTCATATGATTCTTTAGATGTTTGACATGGTCTTATTGATTCCTTGAAGCAAATCTGAAAGTTATTCAAGTTATTTCTTTTACTTCAAGCTTTCGTTAGTTAATATGCTGGAAAATGTTATTGTTGAATGATTGAATGCTGATTTGTTCATACCATTTGTGATTTGTGGCTTGCAAATCATTTTGTATGGTTAGTCTGAACTAATTCCAAGCTTAACTTCGGCTGTTCCTGAGTGATCAAGTCCCACGTTCCATGTCAGGACAGTGTGAAAATCCCTGCCGCTATCCCAGAAGATTGCACCATCTCTGCCTAGTTGTTGTCGCATGACGAAGTAGAAGCGTGGTTCCAGCATCAATTTTCAGCAGTAGTCCTTCCCGTCATATTTAGATCCCTGAACTCTCTTCCACTATCCCTATCTTTTTCATTTTCTGTGAATTTTCCTTAAGAGTAGATTATAGAAGAGTCTACTGCAAAATCATTCGTTACCCGCATAGGTTAGTCTGGTTGAACTTAGATCTTTTCCGCCATAAGTTGAGAATCCAGTCCAGGAAAAGAGGAATCCACATCCAAAACTCCAGAATCCACCGAAACCCCTGACTTTCTTCCTTGAGCACTGAACACTAAGTCTGATACGTAAGTCCCCCTTGTGATTACCAGCAAATCACATCATTCCACTGAATCTATCCCTATGCACGTCAAGACCTAACATAAAAGGAACCTTGGAGCAGTCTCATTCAATCACATAGTTCAACGTCTGAGAAATTTTATTCAAGAGAGGATAGAATACTCTGTGTTTTATTCTAATGTTTGTTGCAGTCACAAAACACTCATCAACAATATCTAGCCCTGCTGAAAGAAGGATGTTGAAATGGACCAGCCAAATCACTATGAACTAACTCTAGTATTTGTGAAGCTCTCCATGCCTTACCTTTGTCAAACTTTTCCTTAGGATGTTTACCAAGAATGCAACCTTGGCAAACACCACCTGAAAATTGAACTGAAGGCAACCATGTGACCATGCTCTGCTGGTTGAGCTGCTGCAAGTAGCGGAAGTTAAGATGGCCAAACCGCTCATGCCATAATCTACTCACATCATTAGAATGAGTGAGCAAAACAATCGAAGGAGGATCAGGAACAAAGTGAGAAAACAGATAGAGCCGTGACTGATGATCTGCTCTCCCAACTGCAACTGTAGAACCACTGTGCAACTCACGAATCTCCACTGAATCAGGAGTGAACTCAACCCGCTTGCCTGAACCTGTGTGAGTGATCTGGTATACCGATAGGAGATTAGTTGATAATGAGGGCACACAAAGAACATCATGGAATGTGCCATCCCTCACATCAACAGACCCTCTCCCACACACCTCAACAGGAGTGTCATCACCCATCAAAATAGAAGGCATAGTACACGGCTCCAAAGATGTAAGTTCTTCCTTAGATGAAGCCATGTGGTGCGAAGCACCCGAATCAAGAACCCAAGTGAATGGTGAAGAAGCAACTGCAACAAGGGCCTCACCCTTTCCTTTCCCCTTGTTTTCTTTTGCCTTGTCAGACCCCTCATTTGAACTTTGTTTGATAGATTCAAGAACACTGATATTATTCTTCTCAAGAATGTGTGTCAAGTGATCAATTTGTTTCTTCAAGCACTTATGTTCATCAACAATAGGCACACTGGACCTTCTCTTTCTTAGGCTTGTCGCCCTTGAAAGATTGGGTCTCATTAGTTGCTTTTGAAGCAACTAGTATTTGATCCTTCTTGCTATTCTTTTGTTTCTTATCCTTATTCTTGTTGTTGCTACTTTGTCCTTTCTGTTCTTTTGTGCCTTGGTTGGCTGCCAGGGCATGTGACTTAGAGGACTTAAGAGTGCCCATCTGAATTAGGTTATCATGTTCTCGAGTGAGAGAGATAGCAAAATCATCTAAAGATGGCATGGTGAATTGAGTACCAAGTGCACCCTTAGTAGCATAGAAGGTAGAAACAAACACAAAATATTCTGAACTTAGCTTAGAGAGAATACTGAGAATGAATTGTTCATCTTTCTTTTCAATTCCACATTGTTTTAACTGCAGCCTTAGTGATTTCAATTTTGTGAAGAAATCCTGGATTGTGTTGAAATTGCCTGGACTTAAACTAATTAGTTCATTTTCCAACATATGACCCCTCATTGAATCTTGTGTGCCAAATAGTGTTTCTAGCTTTGTCTAGATTTCATTTGGTGAATTTAAAAACTCAATGTGAAAGAGCAAATCAGGAGAAACAAACAAAAACAATGTTCCATATGCCTCATCACATTTGTTAAACCACTTAGGCTTATCTTCGTCTTTCGCAGGTTCAGGTTCAAGTCCCATAATTATCCTATGTAATCCATCTTTCCTTACGTGAATTGTCATGTGTGATTTCCACTCAAAGTAGTTGTATAGAGTTAGGATGGGCACAGTTGTTTGATCCATGATGAAGAAATGCAGAAAGTAAATGCCGAAAAAAAGAGAACACCACCAAGACAACCCCCCCTTTTCACTCAATCAAAGAACCCCCCCAAGAAAATATGATTTAGCACTTTATATTAGTGCATTTACAACTGTCACTAGCAAGAAATACTAAGTGGTCTTGATTTCATACATTACAAAACCCTCACGAAGAGCATATGCTGAAAATACAACTTTGGCACAATACCCAGAGAAATAAACAGCACCACTACGATTTACTCGAAAAATCATGCACTTTCAAAAAAAGAATCGCCTCGATACGAGGTCATATGTGAAAGTTATAATCCTCCGAAGTTTCCAAAACGAGAACTATGCAGTGTCACAACTGAGAATCTGCAATTTCTGAAAAATTTCTGCATCAAAATCAAAAAACGTCTACACTAGTGCATAGAGCATGAAAAAATAGCTAAAATCAAAAAAAAATTCGTGGGAAACGGAGTCCGTATGAGCAAGAACAGAGCATTTGCAAACTGTCTTTCAAAATTGCAACTGCCAACAGAGAGAGGTCCTACTGTAGCTTTCTAGTGCGTTTCTGCAAAATATGTGTTGCATGCAAAAACTAAAACATACCCAGATGGTTTTTCGATGTTGCAAATAAAACCCAGAAGGCGTTTTTCTTGCTAATGTATAGAAGATGTGCATCCAGTGTAAACAAAACACCTTTAGCTACAAAAAAACGACCCCAGCAATCAAAACACGGCATGCAAAGGATGAATCAACTACCTGAGACAAGAAATAGCATGCTGGAACCTGCAATATTGATTGAAAACACCAAATATGCAAGCTGGTTATCAGATTTGAGCTTGAAACCCCGGTTCCGCAATTGTGTCTGACGATCTCTGATTTCGGTGAAACGAAAGCCAAATCTAACTTTCTCAAACCTCCTGAACGCGTTGGAACAGCCGGAAATGCTGCCAGTATAACCAGAAATGTTGCAATCACCCAAATTTCATAAAACACATGTGCAAACCCCAGAGATTAAAATGTTCCCGTCAAACTTTTCTGATTCTCCAGATCATCCGAAGATGCAAGAGAAGAGCATACTGGGTTTTTGAAAACTGCAATAAGCTTAATTACCCCCCCCCCCAAATCTCTCAAAGATGGAAACTAAAATCTACTCTTGCACATAGAAAAGCTCTTATACTATGTTAGAATCTGAAAAGATTAATAACCCAGAAAACTAGTGCAAATGAATAGATATTAAACTATGAATGCAAATGATACGAAATCAAAATAGCAACACGGAGTTAGTCTCCAAAAGAGTAATACAAATGCTAGAAACAAAATAGCATTAAGAGGATGCAAAAGTAAGAGATACAAAATACAAGCCAGGTAGCATGCTTATATAGACCAGGGAGAGAGAGGAGGTGGCAACACAGACCAATGAGGAGCAACCATCTATCGGACTAAAGATAGCAAAGTATCTTCCCAAGATAGCTAATGGATGCTCACATGTAAGAAGGTGACACCTCGCAACCACTCACCTAATAAGACATGCTTTATTAACCTAAGCGAGATTAATAGAAATGTAGGAAAAACCTAGGAATATAGGGAAAAATAAATAACCCAACTAGGAAATAAAAACCTACACTAACAATTCTAACCCATTTGGCTCATCCGTGGTTCTTGTGAAGAAAAAAGGATGGCACCATGCGAATGTGTATTGATTATAGAGCGCTAAACAAAAAACCATCAAAAAGAAGTATCCCATTCCCCAAATCGATGAGCTAATTGGTGAGTTGAATGACGCTATGTATTTTTCAAACATTGATTTGAGATCAAGTTACCATCAGATCTGGGTGAGAGATGATGATGTGCTCAAAACAACCTTCAAATGTCATTTTGGACATTTGAAATTCTTGGTCATGCCATTTGGTTTGACAAATGCTCCAGCTACTTTCTAGTTGTGCTGTGTGCATGAATCATGTATTTAATTATCAATTAAAAACGTTTACTTTGGTATTCTTCGATGACATCTTGATTTACAACAAGACATGGGAAGATCATTTGATGCATCTAGACACAATCTTTGATATATTGGAGCAATAGGATCTCTTTGCAAAGAATCAAAATGTTAGTTTGTGGCGACATAGATCTTGTACTTGGGCCATGTCATTAGTGCTCAAGGTGTTCAAGTGGATCAACAAAAGATTCAAGCCATCTTGGGTTGGCCGCCTCCTACCACACTAACATAGATAGAGGATTATTTGGCCTTTGTAGCTATTATAGGAGATTTATTAAGCAGTTTTCACAGCTAGCAGTACCCTTAACTGATATGACAAAGAAAGAAGTTTTAGCATGGACAGAAACAGCTCAAGAAGCTTTTGATAAACTTAAGGAGGCAATGAGTTCATACCCTATTCTTGCTATCCTAGATTTCTCACAACCATTTGTAGAATGTGATACTTCAAGAGATGGAATTGAAGTTGTCTTCGTACAAAAGGGACATCTCATAGCATTTGAAAGCAGGAAATTGAAAGAGTCAAAAAAAGGACTCTCTATCTATGACAAAGAGATGTTGGCTATCATGCATGCTTTGGCCAAGTTTCAATAATATTTGGTTTGTGGAAGATTTGTGGTGAAAACAGATCATAATATCTTGAAGTTTTGGCCAACGTGACTTGAATGACAGGGAACAAAAATGGGTGAGTGAGCTCCAAGCTTATGATTTTGACATAGAGTATATGAAAGGAAAAAAGAATGTAATTGTTGATGCTCTGTCTAATAAGCCTACTCTATGCTCTACTTCTACTATTTCTGCCAATTGGAAGGTCACTATTATGCCAAAATATGTTAAAAAAACATTTGCTACTTATCTCCTTGATAGGAATGTGAGGGAAGATGGATTTGTAGTAGCAGATGGTCTCATTCTTTATTAAAAAAAAATCTTCGCAGTTCCTAAATCCTTAATGAAGGAGAAAATTTTAAGGGCTTTTCATGATGCACCGCCAGCAGGTCACCCAAAATTTTACAAGACCTACAAACAAATAAGAGAGATTCTCGTGGAAGGGCCTCAAGAAGGATGTCCTCAAACACATCAAAGATTGCATGACCTATCAACAAAACAAAGAAGAACATGTTTTTCCAGCAGGCTTGCTTCAACCATTGCCTATCCCAAATCAGAAGTGGGAAAGCATACCCATGGATTTCATCACAGGCCTCCCCAAGGTACAAGGAAAAGATTGCATTTAGGTTGTGGTGAACAAACTAAGCATGCACACTTCTTTGCTATTTCTTCAGAAATCAAAGCACACCAAGTGGCTGATTTATTTTATTTTAAATGTTTAGGCTACATGGGTTGCCTAAAAATATTGTCAATGACCGAGATAATAGATTTCTCAGCTCTTTTTTACAAGAGCTATTTCATCCAATTCGTACAGAACTCACTTCCACCACAAGCTATCATCCTCAAACAAATGGACAAACTATTATATACACACCTAGGTTCTTGGTTGATTCAATAACGAGTGTGTGTGTGTGTGTGTATGTATGTATAACCCGATTCAAATTCTAAAACAAATCATACCCAAGTATGCCTAGGTTTTTGGCCGATTCGATAACAAAGTGTGTGTGTGTATTGACGGCCCTCATTAAGGATAGGACCACCTTCAGGTATACCCAAGCTCTATAGGTGGCAAAAAAGTGCCTCCATGATGTTCTCCTCTTTCCCTCTTCTCATTCAGATTTCTCGCTGTTCTCTCACAGACAGGAAGTATCTTGGGAGTCCTTCACTCTTAGAAAGCTACTATTTATAGAATCTTGTGAGATCAGACAGTGGCCCTAGTACATATCTCTGATGGAATAATTTATGATCCTTCTTCTTGTACTTATGTGAAACTGTTTAAATTATGGACAATGCCCAAGTGGCAGAATTTCTTAGTATTGTTACCTGTTAATTAGAACAGAAACCTGGCATGTTTCACAGTAGAGGGGTCTTTGCTACGGATCCTGTTCTAAGTCCTTACAACAGAGCATGATGACTCTGCCAGTTACTCCGTTCTTCTTATTGATGCTGACTGATATGACTTCTCAAAATGGTTAATGTTCCTTTGTGTTATGTATAATGAATGGAAAACAGATATGTTACCGGATCATTGGTGTTTGGAAAGATATTGAGTTGTACCTTGACTTTTCCTAAGTGTTCTTTAGGGCAGAGATGCCTTCTGTGATGTAATGTAGCTGAGTTGTAATCCTTTTTGGCACAGCCATTATACGACAGTGGGCCTGGATTGAATCTAGCTATGACATTTCTTCTTGTTGCTTTTCAAATCTGGATGAACTTAACCTGCAGAAAGGTCTTTTAGCTGAGGTATAATGGAATAAAGTAAGGCAATACATCTTTCATTACAATGGTATAATCAGTTGCCTCTCATATTGCTGGTTGTTCTGGGATGGTTCTGCACTTCTGGCAATATCTCGGCCATTGAATGTCAAATGGGATTTCCACTACTCACTTGGTCTTTGACAGTTCTTCTGTAATTCTGTAGTAGTGTGTGTGTGTGTATTGCTGAAACTAAAGCAATTCTGAGCCTTGCCTTTGGGGATTGTTATGGCACTGTGGTATGTATTTTGAACTTATGCAGGGATTAGAGCTAGTGTAACTCTATTGACTGGGTTGTACTGAACCTTGATAGTACATTGCTGTTCCTTGTCCTTGACTTGATTTACCATGATTGGATAATGCTGAACTCTTTTGTAGCCCTCTGAAACTTTCCTTAAGCACTGTCATAGCAAACTACATGTTCTACAATACTTGGTCAATTCATGAAGCTCATTAATGATCTGATCTAACTTACAAGTTATAATTCTACTGAAGCATGCTAACTATGGTAGCATGATGGTTATGATGTGAACTTGCAGTCATCTTTCTAGTACACCAATTAATGTGAATGTGTAGGTCCAATTGGTAATGAATGGAGGGATGTGGGGTTCCCTGGTTCATGTTCCTATGACTCATATTCTGTGCTTTTGTTATATCATGAACAGGTTCTTGGCTATCCTGACTGATTGTTGTAGGCTTGGAATCAGGTCTCTTGACGCTACTTTGATTGCTACTAAGAACTAGGAAGGCTCGGCATAAAAAGAGATTCTGAACCATGTTTATAGATTGATAGTAAAGCTATGAAAACTTTAATAATTTCTACCTTAGGATGTACTTGCAAAGGATTTATGAATGTTTTAGTTATTATGGTGCATATGCTCCTGATTCTTGTACATTGCTAGATTGGTAAATAGATTGATAGTAAATCGATGAAAGCATCTACCTTATGATTACTTGCAAAGGACATACGAATGTTTTAGTTATTATGGTGTATATGCTCCTTATTCTTGTACACTGCTTGTGGGTGATAGTGAGTGATGAACGGGCAATGAATCTTGAAATGGAATTGTCGAATCTTTTACCAGTTAAAGTCTCCTTGAATCTTAAGTTGTTCTGTTATAACATCTAGGGTGTTGAAATCACCACCAAGACCAGCAATAATCTGCAACACCAAATAACCTTCCACGCACAAGAGAGAAGCAACAAAGAATGCTATTCTGCCAAAAAAATGATACAAGCATACAAGAGGATGCAAGATCCAATATACAAGATACATAATGTACAATAGAAGCCTTGCTTATAGAGGCAAGGTGAGACCTAGGAGTGCATAAGATTATGACAAGTGTCATAATCATATGATATAAGACACAAAGAGATAACTATCTTAAGTGTGCCATAAAAGTGCCTTGAGTAAGCTTAACAACCTAGGTGTGAATAGGTCCTAGAAAAGAACCGGTTAAGGAATAAATCTGTTCACAACAACATAGGCGACTAATTGGGTCATCAGTCCCCATTGGTTCAAGTAAACGGGAAGAAGTTAAAACAAATGAGAATCTCTCTACAGATCCGATCTGACGTTGTTATAACTGCCAAGGCCAATCAGAAAAAATTCTATGCTACACCCGAAAAAAACAGGACTATTCCATTGCAAGAATAGCAAAAACCCGTAAGATCAAAGTGCTGAATTCTCTTAGCGGTGCTAAAAATTTCCTGAGGAAAAAATTAAAAATAAGTAGCATCAAACACGATGTTTCCCTCCCATAAATGAATTTATATGTATCTTAAATCTCAAGACAGTCACAGGTATAGTTAATAGAATTCCTTTAAAGACAACCTTTTGGATATATAGAAGGCAAACATTTAAAAATAACCAACCAACTGAAATTGACAAATAATAGTAAATCTCTAGCAGTCTGTTGGAATGTGGTCTAGCAGTAAGGTGGAACACTTGTCAATAAAATGACCCGAGTTCAAAACTGTTTGGGCGTACCCCTAACTGCTGTGCAGCTTGGTGTAAAATATCAGTCATTGACTTTCCATAATGGGTATTGAGTACTAGTTCAAACCCCATCAAATATCGTTTTTGATTGAACACAAATAGAGTGGAAAAGACATTTATAAATGATTATTTAATGCTTGACTTGCGATTATAAAAAAAAATTGTGTTCTAAGCCCCAAAATTCTGTAACTTACCACATCCTGTTCCATGGCACTGATGTGCTTATTCTGAAGATCTGTTGGCGAGCGTCCAAAAGACAATGTGAAGAGCAAAATAGCAAGTGCCACCGAAACATAACTACTCACAGCCAGGCAAAAGATGCAACATCCTGTCCTGGGAAATCTGTTTGCATTGCCATTGCCCCCCATACCCAAGTTACATGCAGAAAGTCCTCTGTAAACCATTCCAGTTGAAGAAGAAATTTATGTTTACTATTTTACTGCTGGGTATAGATTTTATATACAGGTGGTAGGTAGTTCTTCTATTTTATATGTTGTTCTTTTATAATTCATCTGTTTAAAGCTGAGTCAGGGCTTCATGTGCCTCTTTCGACAGCAATTTTAGAAGCGCCTTGGACCATTTCATGTCATTTTTTAAGCTCTTTATACCAACCATAATTCTTGGGCTGCTGCATTTAATTTGCAAAGCAAAGGGCAAAGCCACGATTTTCAAAAGGCACGAGCTTTTAATTTTTTTTAAGAATTTGAAGAGAGAAATAAATTTAGGACCCACAAAGCAACACCCTACTACAGTCTTGAAACAGAAACATACCTATATATATGTGACAGGGTTGCACTTCAAAGTCGTGCTTTACTTCTTGTTCAGTTCAAAATAAATCAAGATGTAAAGGAAAAATAACTTTCCTAAGTCTCATCTAGGCTAATTAAATGAATGCCAAACATAAGGATGAATCAACCTAGATTAGTTTAGATAATTGTGTAATAAATGTTAATTTAAAAAAATTGAATAGAAAGGAATGGAATACTTATTTGTTGGACCTATGATGAAGAATTAGGTTTGATGCTACACAAAATTCAATTGTTGGGTTTAGAAAAATAGGTGCCCTCAATAGGTTAATTGTTTAAATTCTTGTGCTAACCTAAAACTCTATGCAAGTCAATCTCATGCCTTTGGATCAATTATGCATGGCATGGTTCTATTTTGTGACTCGCTGACCTAATCTGGAAAATGTGTATTCCTACTATCTAGTTCACTCCAATCTCTACTCTCTATTATTGTTTAAGGATTGACAGTATTTAGAAATGCCTTAGGAAAATTATTGAATTGTGAGGATCAAGTTCTCCTTAGTCAACCCCCTATTTTATTGGTTTTATAGCTTGTGGTGAATGTTGGCATATAGTAATCAAGCATGTATGTATTCTAAATGATTTGATGCATATTAGATTCCTTTCAGTGCTCCAAACGAAGTATTCCTAAAATGATTCCTCTCTTCAATGCATAGGATTTTTCTTTTGATTCTTTCTTTTGAATTAATGCACATTAAATACCTTTAAATACCAAGACATAGCAATTAATCGCACAAGCATGTACCAAGTCAGCTTGTAATAGCAAATGAAATATGCAAGAATCAATAAGATTTGAGTTCGAAGTTTTGAATTATGGGGGTTAATTTTACATAGTGTGGGATTGACCCAAGACCAAAAAAAAAAAGTTTGAATATTAAGGCAAGGAATGAATGTATAGGGATGGATTCAAACATGGATGTAATAAATGGGTCATAATGGATATTGTATAAAAGTACATGCATATGGGATAGGATAGGGTGGAATGTATAGGAGTATATGTAAATGAGGAAGGGTGAAGGATTAGGGAATGAGCCCAACTTTGCATAAGAGTGCACCATTTGTCAATATGTAATTGTATAACGTATTCCATCAAAATGAGCCCGAAATTTAATGGGAATTGGCACAAGCATGCAAATTTCACTATTACATAGGTTTACACAATAAAAGTAATATTGTTTTAAATAAAGTTTTGTCTATAAGTCCAACATGCCTAAAAATATGCTTTTACTACTAAAAGGGTTTGAAAATAGTAGCCTTTTTTGATTTGTTGCTTTACGACTAAAAATCCCAGTAACAATAACCATATTCAATGCAATAACATTTTATAAGCATAAGTAAATAAATCACACTTACAAAAAATATCTAAGGTAATTAAATAAATGAAGCATTTAAATAAATAATCAGCCTAGATAAATAACTTCGGACTCAAATAATAAATGTTATAATTAAATTGATGGAAGTTAAATAAATTGAATGTGATACTTAGCTTAGTTTTTTATGAAAAAATATGCTACAAATGATATCAAAAAATGATTTGTTGTTTTGCTAAAATTTTAAGGTTGGATCATATGAATGCTTTAGAATCTATAATCAAACTATGCACTACCCTAGTTTAGATTTGTGTCTATAGAAGTGAACATGTGTGCAAACCTAAACATGTGCCCACTATGGTGCAGGAGCACCTACCTGACAGCTGGCCTCCATGAGGCAGTTAGTTTGTTTTAGGTCTGGTTAATGTTTCCAAGAAGGTCTGATAAGACCAATGCATGTAATAAGGTCATGTTGACCATACTTTACTATTTTTAGGTAGTTTGTTAGGACAGCTGTTATGCTGTGTGTTCGGTTGGATCCTCCCAGCCGCTTGGAAGCTCCCAGCCGCTTGGAGTCGGGTCGGTAGTACTCACAAGAGATCCTATTTATGCAGTAGGATCGGTTGGTTTGAGATATATAGATATAGATGTTGAGAAGCTAGATTTCAGGGAGTGAGACAGAGTGAGACAGAATACTGTATTTGCATCTTTTGAAATCAAATAAAGAGATCCTGTTTGTGTCTATTCTCTGTTTTGGATTCCATTGTGTGATCGATTTGTTGTTTTGGTGGTTGCATGGATTCGCTGATCCATTCCACCGGTTGATTCATCGAATCGGTGGAATGGCTATGTACAGTAGTTTAGGATTTAGTCTGCATTTGGTGTTTGTTTGCATGTATGTTTGCAGGATCGCGATCAAGAGGTGTTGAGAACCCTAGCATGGGTATGTGCTAGGTCGTGCTGGTAGTTCGAGTCTGGAAAGTTGTCCAGGAAGCAGATCGGGTCACCTTAGGAGGTTCGACGGATCGAAATTCGCTAAGGTTGAAAAATCCATCGCAACGGCATCATCAGGATATTTCTGTGTATATCCTGCAGTTACTTCGGGCATCATCCGAGTAGATGGAGGTGAACATGATGCAGTAGTTTGCATAAGGTGAATGTGCATTGGGGTGATCATCATCAGGTGTTACCGAGGAGGAGCGTATCGGCATATGGCAGAAGATCGGGTTGATAAAACCATCGCGGGCCGATAATGTTAAGTTTGGCCGACAGCAGGATATTGGAGGAACTGCATGTGACGTCATCATCATCAGGATAATCGTCATCAGGATATCGGGGTGACGTAAGCATCGAAGGAAAGGTGCATGAAGTTGTCGTCATCAGGATATATGGGAGGAACCGGATGTTCTATATCCTGCTGATGAACATGATGTTGAACATCATGATGATGAAGATAGAGGTTGGCGGTAAGGTGAACAGTGAACATCAGGAGGATGTTTGCGCTTGCCGAATGTGATGATGCTGCCGATAGCCGGATATGATGATGCTGCTGACAGGCGAAAAGGGCGAAGGTTTGTCTGCAGGAGGATATCGGTCGGCAGAGAAAATATGATGATGCTGACAATGTTAACAGAAAATATGATGATGATGATGGGTTGTAGACATACATGCTGTATGTCAAGGTTTTAGTGTGGATGCCTTTGCATCACACTAAATTCAACTTGGTAGAAATTTGCCAACAAAAAATAGTTCAACTCAATCTTATGATGTCTGAATCACAATAAGGAGCTAGTGGTGTTTACTGACACCTTTGATGAATCTATTAAATTGTGAGGGTCATGTTCTCAACCCCTAGGAGGACCAATTCCACAATGATGAACCAAGATCAAAGATAGTAAGCAAGCATGTAGTATGTCTAGGATGATGATGTGATGTTGATGTAACAATTTCTCCCTTTACAATTGAATTTTATATGTACTTAATAGATTCATATTTCTATCCTATATTAGGGTTAGTCCTTAAATATACCATGTCGTAGTGTGCAATTTGAAAATAAGTTGTGCTTTAGCCCTACTTTAGTTGACTCGTAATGACTAATAAGGGAGGGAAATACGGACCCAAATTAAGAAATTCAAATTTAAAGGTTCAGGATTCAAATCCATGGCCAAGGAAATGACTTGGGTCAATTATGCACCTGTGAGTCTAAACCAAGGTAATGAATGGTCAAACATGGAGATTAGATCCATATCACATGTATGAGTGATGATGGGATATGCTAGCATAAACTTATTTGCCAACTTTTTCTCAAACTATGCCATTTTGCACCCTAGTAAATGCATAAGGGACTGAAAGGAAATTAAGGTGCAAAAACACTTCATGCACTAATCTAAGAGGAGAGATGAATAGGAAATATGATCTAAAATAATTTGCAGGAAAGAAACAACACAATAAAATCATTCATTGTAACACAATGATGTATTCGTTGAGGATTCTAAGACTCTAATGACTAGGAGAGGTCTATTAATTACTATGTATAAAAAAAAAGATTAAAGGCTAGGCCTTTAAGTAATGATGGAACTTGGGTCTAGCCATGGTTGTAGTCCCAAACTGTTTCTCAACATTTGAGATCTTTGGATGGCATTCAAATGCTATGACAAGAAAGCTCGAGTTGTGAGGGATTTAGAGGGTATGCCTGTATTCATAGTAAATAGGCATTTAGTTCAAAAGGTGTTCAGTTTGACACTAGAAGCAAACATACCATTAATTTTAGTTTTATAGATTTTGAATATAAAAAAGACTGGAATAGTTATAAAATAATTTCGTTGTTACACTAGAGGATAAGGGATTGTTCTTCTGACTTGGAACCAATTCTTATAGATGAGATTGAGCCCCTGGATATGGATAAGTTTGAGAACTATTTCCAAGATGCATACCAAGGACTATGTTAGATCATTGGGTTGGATGTTGAGCCTAGGATATCACAAGGTGCTCTAGTATCATTGGCTAACAACCAGAACCCTCATGATAATAATTTTTATTATGGAATAGATTTAGCAAAGGTTATCCATAAATATTGAATTTTAAGAAACCTAATATTGAGAAGAGATTCAATAGATATTCAATGTTGTGTTACATTTTCTTGTATGTCTTAGCAAAATAATGGAATAACACGTTAGGAATCAAGTGCACATCTCCTAAGTTAATAGGGATGAGGTCAAGCTTGTACAATTATGGTCAATCCATATGGACTAAAAACTACCGCGTCTCCCAATATAACATCTTCAAAACCTATTTGTAAATCATTTATTGAGGAAGCTTGGGTGTTGTAGACCTAAATTGTCACAAGATGTTTAGGAATTCATTGTACCTTTAGAACTCAATCTAGAAGGTAAAATTGAAAACAACTAGGTGGATCAGTTCTTATATGAAGATTATAAATACTAAAAATTCATGGAGAAAAGGTTGTCCCTTATAGAGTGCCATACATAATCCTAGATAAAATTGCATACCTAGAAGTAATTTGCCAAATGCACTCAACAAGTAAATATTATTTCAAAGACACTCAAAGGGAGGTTCAAATAAAATAAAGGAGTTGCTATTATTTTGTAAGCTTCCTATAATCTTTTATTCTTGTGGAGTCAATTTTGGGACTTTACAAAAAGTTTTGATTTGATAATATATAGTAGGTGTATACAGTAGGAAAAGACATATCTAGGCAAGTGTCTTGATATGATGTCAGGTAGTCATGCATTTAGATATTTAAAAGAAGTGTAGAGCTTGCATAATCTAAATAAGTACTTTAATTTGTAAATTTCTCAAGCTTTGAGATATTGGGGGAAGTCTTGAGTAGTGTTGAGTAAAAATATGGAACAAAGTTCTTCTAGTTTTTATAGCAATGAAGAGCATGATCTTGCAAAAACCAAGAGAGATATTAAGATAATTGAGGAGAACTTATATAGTTTTTAAGTAGACACTTCTTCTCTAAGAAGTGGATTGGATAGAGTGAAAAGAGACCTTGATAAGGTTTCCTATCATTTTAAGATCTTCAAAAGGAACATAGCAGAAATCAAATGCTACACTAAAGTTGGTGCAATTGAAATCACTACATAGTAGAGGCTACAATAATACATAGAGGAAATTGACAAAATGCTAGAAAGGTTCGCAAAGCAATGGGAAACGTGATCCCCAAAAAGAGGTAGGGAATCTTCTAGTGCTTAGCAGGCTTTAAGTGCTTGTCTTCCAATGCTCACTATCAAAGGAAGCAGCGAGAATTTTGTTACAACCAATTTTGCTATGTTCCAAGTTGTATTTTGATTGATAATTATAATTTCATAATAGTAAGGCAAGTTGGACAAGAGTCAATCATCTGAGTGAGATGAGCGTTGTCCTTCTATTATATATATTAATCATCTCTTATATATCAATGATCAATACCTATCTATTTTGTAAGTACTTAGTGCAATATACATTAACAAGCTCCTAGGGAGTCCAAAATAATGTTTTGTATTAGATTTTTTTGTATTTAAAGCATAGTTGTAGATTTAGTCTTTCAAAAAATCAATATAAAACAAATCTTTTGTTTCTTTACAATCTATCTCCATTGTT
The DNA here is from genome assembly GCA_027924645.1 of Cunninghamia lanceolata. NCBI lineage: Eukaryota > Viridiplantae > Streptophyta > Pinopsida > Cupressales > Cupressaceae > Cunninghamia > Cunninghamia lanceolata. Next base: position 5,991,095 of record BSBN01000317.1, read on the forward strand.
TGCTTAGCATTTTAGGGGATTGACAAATCTCTAGGATCACACTTGTTGGATTTGTGTTAAGAATAATTAGTATTCCATCAAGGTGATTGCAAAAACCATTTGTCTTAATATGTGGAATGTTATGATAAATAATTAATTACTAAGAATGGTTTACAAGGATTACTTAAGGACTTGTTTGAGGGTTTAAGTTTTATAAGATGAATTTATTGTTAAGCCCACCTAAAGACTAAAGCAGCATGTGCTCTATTTGCAAGTAAGATTCATTTTATTAACTTTGTTTCTAACAAATTAGGCATTGTTCTTAGATAGTTGTTAATCAAGCTTCTAATCAAATGAAATATCTTACATTTATATTTTATATGATCCATGGGTCTTCTTAGAGCTTAAAGGTATAAAAAATCATTAGATAAACTTGATATTTCTTAAACTCTTTACATATACATTTGTCAATTTTAATTTTAATTTTCTTTAAGGAAATCTCTACCTACAAGGTCATGAAAGTTAACACATAAAGAGTTAGTGACAAAGTATTTATAGGATTCAAATCTACGTCTTAAGGTTTAGATTTTTATGTAGTGAGTACTAAAACATTTATCTTTAATTATCACATAAGATTTCAAAGGATTACCCTCCTAAGCTTTACAAAGATTAAAGTGTAAAAAAGTTGTACCTACTCTTGTTGATTGATCCAACCTATTTGTATTTTGATTATAAAGCATCACTTGAACTACTTTGGCTCAACTATATACCCCAAAGCTAAGAAGTTATATAAGTGCATTCTTCATAAATATAGGAAAGTGACTGGAGCACCAATAGAATGGTATTGTTGTTAGGGATCTGAGATCCATTATTGGATGTTGAAATCTTATTGGTATTTTAAATGCAAGTTAGATTAAAGTTTAATTATTTTACTACATTTGTGTTTATAAGACCCTACAAATGGACAGACATACATGACAAGTCTGATGATGACTCGATGGCCTAGAACATGACCTATGTGACATGAATAAACTCTCTCTTAACTAATCTAAACCTAATGGAAGTGTTAAGTCAACCCATATAACATTTTTTACCTCTTATTTTATGTTTATTAGCCATTTACTATGTGTTTGTACCTTACTTTGTGAGATATTTGCTTTACGACTATTAATTGATGGGATCACTAGGCTTTTAAATTGGATTACCTTTTTGTCAAATGTGTAAATGCCTCAATGATTCACAACCACCCTGTTGATTCTACTACTAGAAAAACTGGTGATCCTACTTTTTATTTTTGCCCATCTAATTTTTCTCACAAGCCATTCTTGCACTAATTTTGGCTTGAGAACTCTTGATCTATTTGTATTTAAATGCACCCAACATAGAAAAATTTTGGTTCCCTTCACTAATTATGGATCTAGTATTATTAATAGATTGGAAAAATATTTGCAATGGTCTTTTGGGTCTTTCTCTTTCAAAATATTTATTCTTTCCTATCTTCACATACATAGAGTAGTAGGTCTAAGCTCTCATTTGGGAGAATTGCATCAAAAGTCCAAGTCTTCACATAGATTTTCTTATAACACAAATCTCATACAACCTTTAAGCATTTCAAATAATTATTGTTATTAGCTTCAAAGCTTCAAAATCCACCACAAACAATTGTACCCCTCTTTTTTTCTTTAAGCTCCGTCGATCCTTGTGCTTGGGTCTTCTACCTTCCTTTCATCAAAAGGAGTGTCCAAAGTTAAGAAGAGAGTGGATACCTTACAACTAGGTCTTTAAGGACAATTTTGTCATCAACAACAGTCAATTCCACATTGTTTAAGGTGAAATTTGATGAAGAGGATTTCTTTGTGTTTGGGGTTGATTTTGCTAGTTTGTATAAATTCTCCTTTCACCTCTAAACATTCAAGGACTTCAGCCGAGTAGGAAATCTACTACAGGCCTTCGGTCACTCAAAATATAGGGGAAATTAGAATTGTGTGATTTAGTTGTCAATTAAACCCAATTATGCTCAAAACCCTAATTATGCAAATTCGGAAGCAAACGGACAAATCACAGAAAATGCTCACACACAGAGATATCAAATGACAATCAAATGTGTACCAGATTTCAAAGTTCAGAAAATGGAAAAGTCAGGGACTAATGAGCAGGCACCCTAGTCCAGTGCCACCATTTCTGTCAGGATCTAGGAATCTTGTCTGCAACATATTCCTATTATTTAGGAGATTTTCCTATTACGGGATCTAAAGGACTAATGAGTGGGCGCCCGAGTCCAGGTCCCTATTTTCTTCTCTAATCTACAATTTCAACAGTCTGCATTGCTCTCCTGCAAATCCACTTTTTTTGCTCCTGCAACCTGTAATCTGCAATCACAGAAAAATGGGTTGGGGGTTGTGGTGTTTAGAGGCTTGCCTCAGTCAAGCCCCAGAGAGACATTCAAGTCTTTTGAACACCGTTGTCAGATAAAGAGTGCATATCCCTGCGGGATAGAGGCAAAATCCAAATGATAAATGATTGAAAACACAATTGGTATCACCTTGTAATGAAGATCTCATTGAAGGAAGATGCTCTTCATGCCATGAGGAGATGGATGCCAAATCTACAAATACAAACACGAGAACAACACAAATTCTGCTCTGCAACACAATGAATGCCTTGAATCACCTTAACACAAGCTCTTGAATCAAAATTGCCATCTAGTTTACAAATAAATGCCTAAACATGCTTATATATGCAACTACAAACATTCCCGCTGAGAATTTCATAATTGAAACTTACCATGTCGGCATAGGACCTAAATAACGGTCATAAACTGACACTCCAAAATTGGTCCTAACCTAAAATAGGGCAAGACTAGGGCGCGGGCGGCCAAGTCCTCCCCCCTATTTTAGGCAAGATTTATGTCAAGTGTACCCCCCTAAGTCCCATTTGCCATGAAACTTCACGGTTTTCTCATCGGGATGTCAAATTAACATGAAAAATACTCTAAATGCATAAACAGGACCCAGGAGCTAAACCTTAAGAGGGAAAAGCCCCCAAGGGGACATTTTCTGACATTACATTTAGCCCCCACTTTAATGTATGTTCAAACGTAAGGCCAATACATGAATTAAAGTACGGTCAACAAACACAGCAAACAAGCCAAGCACGAAGAAGACATGCCAATCACAATGAAAACAGTAATAGGCACGTAAAACACAAAGAAGACAGTTACAGTCACGCAAAACATAGAGAAGACAACATTGAAGACATGTAAAAGATAGTGAATACAGTAAATGCAGTGAAGACAGTGAATGATTTTATTTTTCTTTTTCTTTTTCATATATATGAAATGCATATGCAAGTGCAAGGAAAGTAAACACACCACCCATAATGCAAGAGGGACTCATCGCCACATATCTTTAAGACTGCATATGGGGCAACAAACACGCCAAACAAATCAAGCACGCCATACAAATCAAACATGCCATACAAATCCCAAAGCATAGGAGGGACTTATCGCCACCAGTCTTTAAGACTATGCTTGGGAACAAACACGCAATACACACACACTTGGAAGACATGGAGAAAACACAGTAGACAAGCGATGGAGTGTTCTTATTTCTAGGTTCAACACCATCTCAGGCACATTACAGGCACACACCGATGATTGGGCTTTACCACAACAATCACCAAAGACACACTTAAGGGTTGAGTTAGTCACATAACCGCTCCCCGCCTCGCGATGAGGACTTTTGAAAATGATAGGATGTGCATTCTCCACGAGAAATACACCATCCCTGCCTCGCGATGAGGGCTTAAGATAGAAAAGGGATGCAATATCCCCACCTCACGATGAGGACTTAAATGATTGGAAACAAATCTCATAGTGTAGGAGGGACTCATCGCCACCAGTCTTTAAGACTACACTTGAGAACAAGCACATTGCTAACACCTACAACAGACACCTTACCTTATATATGCCCCCACCTTAAGGTGGTTGATATTAGGTATCGATATCAAGCACGTTAAGGTAGGAAGAAAACACAAAAGGGAAAACGAGCTCTCGCAAAGCCATGCCCCCTGGAGGTGACATGTACTTTTACAATCGCCAAATGTTCCCACAAACACATTCCTATAAGAAAAGTGTTATTGTCCAAATAATCATGATAAACAACAATTCATAATGCAAGATTCAAGATAGAAAAAGTGCATGGAGTGATTCTACTAGCCAAGCGTCAGATAATATATATATCAACCCCATCGTCATATATGAACTAAGTCCAATTTTTTATTTCTCACTAAAGGGACGCTAGGTCCGCATCAATATAAAATGTTTTTCATCATCCGCCCGCTAGATAGAAACACTAGAGGAAGGGAAAAAATAAATCAAGAGAGGAGAAACAAGTGCCTTAGGGACAGTCACGTAGGATGTTACATCCCTAATTTTTGTCTTGCTATACTTTTACTTTTTTACATGGACATAAGTAAATTTGTTGTGATGTTTAGATTAATGACAAGGAAAAACATGGATTTTATTGAATGTCATTTATTGAAACCATAGGAATGATTATGTTATTATCAATTTAATATATGTATTACGAGATTTGATTTATTAGTTGAATTAATTGAATAATGATGCACTGATCACATTTTGTTTGGTGACAAGTGAAACAGGATTTCAGGTTATCAGATGACTCTCGAAGAAAAGAGAGAGAGAGTATCTTTCCAATAGAGAAATATAGACCTCAGGTTATGAGTGGTTTATTTGCCAAACCGAGTTATAAGTGATAACGAAAATGTGAACCAATGTGTCATAAGAGGTAAGCCTTGTCTTGTCAGTTACTTCTGAACTTAATCGACAGGTGGTCGATATTATTTTCAAATCTTTCTAAGTCGTATTAAGTTGTCTTACTCATTAATAACATTAACGACGTCATTCGAGTTTGATTTATGACTATTTACATTTAACATAAATATTACGACGTTATTATCGTAAAATGACCTTGTCATATTATTATTAAGTTACTTGACGTATTATAAATGATTCTTAACATTAAGATGATATAGTCAAGTTAAGAATACATGAATTATGTCAACGAAGTGTGACGGGGAGACAAGCTCAACCCAATCACATTATCCGTATTTCCTTGTTTAAATATTATTATTGTATTGTTTAAACTATAACCATATGTATATTTGATGTAATCAAATATATACAAATGTCTTAACATAGTAAGAGGATAATACCTCTTAAATGCATCAAAGGTAGTGATGAAAACATAGGCTATTTATTAGTAAGCCTTCATTAGTGAAAGAAGTGGGTCGAACCACTCATAACATGATCATTAAAGATCAGTTTTGTTTTTAAAAGAGCATCGACTTCATCCTAATGAGGATGATTGTATAAGTTTAACCGCCCAACCGAATGAGCCTATAGACGGCTATCTCTATCGACATGTGTTCATTTTGCTAAGAAATCAATTTGTAGTTTGGACTAAGTCTCTTAAGACTATTATTATGCAATCAATGTTACAACTGATTTACAGCTTTGGGACGAATGGAGGGTGACTCTATACGAGTCATGCCCAGTCCGCTTTAATAAGGGGAAAATGACTCAACTTTGAGGGATAGCAGAGAAATAGATAGAAATAGAGTACAAGATGATAATGTTAAGGATATAGAGTAAAAAACAAAACACATTGTGGAATAGTGATCTGACTAGAGGCATGAGGAAGTATGCTCAAATAAGGCATCAGCCCATGTAATATTTACATACCTCTGTCAATACAAGAAACCATTACTTTCAGGTATTCCTCAATCAATTATTTGATAACAATGAAGGAAATTGAATAGGATATTTTAGGAATTATATTATAGTCTTATGGCGATTGCAAGTGTTCACCTGATTTATATTATGTGTGTGACAGTTGATAAATAGTAGACTCAACAAGGGAAGAGACACAGTTATCTATTGAGAAAATTAAGTCGTTCTATCTCTATTTCAACAAGTAATAGAATGCAACTATAGAGTCGACTATGGTAATACTAGTGAGTAGATGATATAATTAATGAATTCAACCACTTAGATATATGAGAAACCGTTATTATATCCAATGCTTGAAATGAAGAATAGAATGTTCTTCATGGTATAAAATGGGTTAAGTTGTCATTTACATTGATAATAGATCATACTTTGATTGAGTTGGTAAACGGTCAATAGAATGATGGCGAGTTAACAAAACAATAGGACTTTCGAGTATTATAGAAAAGAATGAACTTTGTTATTATACTATCAACTTGAGCCGTATAGTATTGAGCTAATAGAGATTTAATATATTGTCTTGTTTAGACTATATATATATAATGGAAATTGTTATCCAATCTTGGAAACTAGATTCATAGGAATCTTTAGTAAAACTATTGTAACACATCAAACGAGAATAACTTAGAGTTACTATGGGAAATAAAATAAGGTTCTTATGAGAATCTGTTGATGTATATATTGTATTCATTATTAAAGTTATTCTAGAGAAGATACAATACAATGGAATAGACTTATTCTACTAAGGGATGACCTTGTAGGAAAGGCATATTGGGTATGTTTTACTTTATTATATTAGTAAAGGTATTGGACAAGGGTTAATATTATTTAAAAGAACTATAGTGTTCTTACTCTTTGGTTGAATTAGTCATAAGTCATTTATGAATCTAGGTTGACTAGCAAAGAGATAAGGTTATATAGCATTATTAAATTAGCCATGGGACAATTGGATAATCTAGAGCTAATTATGAACCAATTGTATAGTTTAGTCATAAGGGACTTATTAAGGTCTAAAGATATTATTATTATGACTCATGGATTAAACCATTACATGATTAGGAATTGGTATAAGAATAAAACTATGAGAATATGGCAATATCCAAGTCGAGTAGGGGTGGGTGAACACAACGACTATGTTCATTATGAACGATATTGATATTAAAAACTTTGGCCAAAGTAATGCATTTGTTTTCTACATGCATTGTTGGTTCACTGTATTCAGATTGCTCATCCTATCAGAAATCATACTTAGCTAGAGGGTACCTAGGGTTGTATGGTTGATAGAGTTGAGTAGGATACAACACTATGTACTCGAAAAAGGCAAATTACCACTGGTCACCTAAAGTCTATATTCCTCGTGAAGGGTAGGGCCACTTCCTATGTGGAAGAAGTGTGGGAGACAGTCGGTCTGTGGATGGCGGTAAATCACTGGAAAGATGCTCTCTCTCCAAGCAGGAAACATGCCAGGACTTGTGATAAAGATGTTAGATATTTAGATGCAGTCTTTATTCCAAATTTGTATATGTAATGGTTTTATATTTGTAAACATTGTAAATGAAAAGGCAATATGGGTTTATTGTATTTTGTAAAAAAAGAAATCTTGAAATTGTAGTACTTGATTATATGATGAATAAAAGAAAAAAAAAATCTCTATCTCATTTTTTAACTTGTTAAATTACTTTATGGTAAATTTTCTGGTTTTACTAGGTTTATAGAACATGGATGTTACATATGGTATCAGAGCTATCAGGTTCAACACTAGGGCTTATGAGACCACTATGCTTGCCTCTAGTCAACATTATGTGGTTAGCTAATGTTTGAAAATTTCTGTGCCAGGATGGTACATTTTAAGAAGATAGCAAGAAAGTCTGTTAATTTGAGTTAACATTTCCTTAAAGCAAAAAGAGAACGTGAGGCTATTATCAAAACCTTTGAGGGAACCAATGATGAGAGTGACATTTGGTTAAGTGATACTGAAACTCTGGTGACTACCTTAAATCAAATTAAGTGAGTAAGAAGGGAAGACAAAGAAAGAGTTAAGATCACTGCTAAAATCATAGAGTATATGTCAGATGAGGAAACAACTATGGTTAGGTGAGATCACCGCATACCCTCAACTGTTGAGATCATATAAGTTAGGTCTGATAGTGAGTCAGAGGGTTATATACCTTGAGATTATGTATCTGGAAATGGGTATGAGGGACATACTCCTCTTGAGCATGACTTTTGAAGTCATTTCTTGTATAAACAATAATACTCTTTGCTTTTGAAAAGAAATAAATAAATAAAAAGAGTTGTTTTTGTACCAAACTATTGTTTAAATTGAGTATTATTTTATAGATTTAATGGGTTACATTATAATCTTGAACTAATGGACAACTCAATATTCTCAGGTGTGAGAAATCGATAAACATGGTGCGGACAAGAACTAATCAAGGAGAAAGTGAAGAAGAAAACCACCTACCAAATAATAAGCTGGACCAAATCATAAACATGCTAGAGGAAACCAAGAAAAGATTGGGTGATTTGGAAAAGAAGGTGGATGATAAAGGGAATATTGAGGGAGGAGGTGAAAACTCTCATGGTGAAAGCAAAGAAAATCATGAAGATCAAAGTAAGAGTACTGAACCTCATAAAGAGGCTAGGGATAGATTGACCTTGGAGCTCTCAAAGAATATGAAGAAGGTTGTTCCACCAAAATTTGATGGGACAGAAACTAGAGATGCTGCAGAAGCTTGGTTAACAGAAATGGAAAAGTACTTTGAGATAAGAAATTACTCGGAGGTGACTAAGGCAGCATGGGGAGCATTCCAACTAGCAAGAGAAGCATATGCTTGGTGGATGAATAAAAAGATGGAATTGAATTTGAGCTCTCTAAGGGTAACTTGGGATGATTTTGTGGAACTCTTTCGTAAAAGATGGTTACCACAACTCTATTTGGATAAAAAACTGACTGATTTTCAGAATCTTCGACAAGGAGATATGACAGTGGTAGAATATGGAGAAAAATTCACTCGACTTCTGAAATATGTTCCACAGTATCAAAAGGATGAGAAATTTAGGATCATAAAATTCATCATGGGCTTAAATGCTCAAATTGGTGGTGAAGTGGATGTACATGGTCCCACAACAATGGATTAAGTGTACGAGAAGGCGATCAAGCAAGAGAAAAAGCTGAAATCCATCTCGGCTCATTGTGATAGAAGCCGCAAGAGGTTTAATGGAACTCCTAACAATCAACCCTACAAGAAAAGATATGAAAAGAGCTACGATAACAAGAGAAAAGATAAAGGATCTCAGAAGAGCAAAGGCGGATTTGGAAATGAGAAGAAGAATGACAACTACAAAAGAAATGAGGATAACAATGGGAAGACTTTAGATAAGAAAGGACCCATTGGAGGATGCTTTACTTGTGGGGGTGACCACTATGCAAATCGTTGCCCAAACAAGAATCAAAATGGACAACAAAGAGGTACTGCACTACTTACTCAACAAGAAGTATTCCAACAAAGGATTCATGCATCTCTCGACAATCATCAAGCAGAGTATCAAATCACACCCATTGAGATGATAGGTACTTTGTTTAGAGTCCCTATATCTATTTTGATTGATACAAGAGCCACATAAAACTTTGTTTCTCCTAGAATTTTGAATAAATTTTCTAGAAAAGCTGGTTACATGTCCAAACCCTGGTCAGTAGAATATGCTAACCAATCTAAGGCTCAGGTAGAGCAATGTTTGTTTAAATCTAAAGTTGACATTCTTAGTTTCTCAACTGAAGTAAATATTTATGTAGCTCCCTTAGGTTCCTATGATGTGATCCTAGGAATGAATTGGTTATGGAAACATAGAGCTAAGGTTGACTGTTTCTCAAAAACAGTTGAATGCTTAGATGATTTAGGAAATTTGACCTAATTCCAAGGGATTCAAAGAGAAGTTAAAATTAGAACTATCTCTGCCAAACAATTAAAAAGGGCCAAAAGGAAAGGTTGTCAGTTGTTTGCAGTTAAAATGGAACAAGGGGAGGAAGGGGTAGAAAACCCTAGTTTATCCTTTGGGGAAAAGTATCCTTTTCTTCAAGAATTTCAGGATGTGTTTCCAGAAGAACTACCAGGATTGCCTCCCAAAAGGGTTTTTGATTTTGCTATTGACATTAAACTAGGATCTGAGCCAATATCAAAAGCACCCTACCGTATGACAACAATGGAGTTAATGGAATTGAAAGCACAATTACAAGAATTGTTGGCAAAAGGGTTAATCAGACCCAGTGTTTCACCTTGGGGTGCTCCAGTTATTTTTGTTAAGAAGAAGGATGGAACCCTTCGTTTGTGTATAGATTATCGTATGCTTAATAAAGCAACGATAAAGAAAAAATATCCTTTGCCACGTATTGATGATCTTTTTGATCAGATGCGTGAAGTTGCTGTGTTTCCAAAGATTGATTTGCGATTAGGATATCATCAGTTAAGAATGAAAGATGAAGCTATTCATAAGACAACTTTTAGAACCAGTTATGGACATTATGAGTTTACTGTGTTGCTATTTGGTTTGACAAATGCACATGCCACATTCATGAATCTCATGTATAGTATAATCATAGATTGTTTGGATAAATTTGTTTTAATCTTTTTGAATGATATACTCATTTATTCTAAGAATGAGGAAGAACATTATCGGCACCTCAAAATAGTTCTACAAAGGTTAAGAGAACATAAGTTGTATGGGAAGCTATCTAAGTGCACATTCTTTGAGAAGGAGGTTCAATACCTAGGTCATATTATATCAGCTAATGGAATATCTCTTGATCTTGTAAAAATCACAGCTATTCTGGATTGGCCTGTACCAACAAATGTGCATGAGGTGCGTAGTTTCATGGGCCTAGCAGGCTATTATAGAAAGTTTGTTCTAAATTTTTCCAGCATTGCTAGTCCAATTACTTCCCTGCAAAGGAAAGGAAAGAGATTTGAATGGACAGACAAATGTCTTGAAGCATTTGATCTCTTAAAGGAAAAGTTAACTTCAGCTCCAATCTTGAAAGTTCCTAACCCCGAAGGACAATTTGAGGTAATTACAGATGCCTCGGGAGAAGTATTAGGAGGAGTGCTTATGCAAGAAGGAAGAGTCATAGCATATGAGTCAAGGAAATTGAAATCCTATGAGAAAAATTATGTACCTCATGATCTAGAATGGCAGCAATAACTCATGCCTTACAAATGTGGAGACATTATCTACTGGGAAAGACTTTTGTACTTAAATCAGACCATCAAAGTCTTATGTATATTTTCTCACAACTGCATTTGAATGCTCGACAAAGGAGATGGTTAGAATTGATATCTAACTACGACTTTGAGATAAACTAAATCAAAGGAAAAGAGAATAGAGTAGCTGATTCTTTGAGTCGTATAAGACATATAGCTTCTATTATTTCTATTCGTGGAAATTTCAAGGATTTGGTATTGCAAAATTTGTCAGGCGATGAGTTTTATGAGCAGGTTAGGTAGGCTCTGAAAGATAATCCTAAAGATCCAAGATATGATGATTTTCTATTTGAGTTAGATGGACTATTGAGGTATAAAGATAGAATTTATGCACCTAATTCAGCTAGATTAAGGGATTTAGTATGGAAAGAAGTTCATACAACGTCATAATCAGGACATCCAGGAGTGACCAAACTTCTAGTGGATGTTAAACCTCTTTATTTCTGGAAAGGAATGAAGAATGATGCTGCAAGATTTGTAGCAAGTCGTTTAGAATGCCAAAGGTCAAAAGAAGAGCATCATCATCCCACAGGATTGTTGTATCCACATGACGTGCTAGAGTGGAAATGGCAAGTTATTAGAATGGACTTTGTTCAAGGACTTCCTATGTCAAGGAATAGACATGATGCCATTTTAGTGGTGGTTGATAAACTCACAAAAGTAGCACATTTCATACTAGGAAATTTAACTAATGGAGCACCTATGTTAGCTCGTAAATTTGTGCAAGAAGTGTTTATATTGCATGGCTTCTTTGAAAAGATTATCACGGATAAAGATGCGTGTGTAACGTCAAGGTTTTGGCAAACTTTATTTTCTATGCTAGGGACTAAACTTAATGTGAGTACAACTTACCATCCTGAAACCGATGGGCAAATTGAGAGAGTTAACCAAGTCTTGGAAGATTTGTTGCGTATGTATTGCATGGATCAGCAATATAAGTGGGAAGAATACTTACTACTTGTGGAATTTGCTTACAATAATTCCTATCATTCCACTATTAAGATGGCACCTTTTGAAGCATTGTATGGAAGAAGATGTCGAACTCCTATAAGCTGGGATAAGTTAGAGGATAGGATTAGCATCAGACCAGAAATGCTAGCTGAAATGGAAGAGAAAGTTTAACTAATCAAAAAAAGATTGGCAGAAGTCAATGATAGGTAAAAGAGCTATGCGGATGCAAAACGTGTTCCAAGGCAATTTTCTGTTGGAGAAAAAGTTCTTTTGAGGGTTAAACCTCAGAAGAGTTCTATTAAGTTTGGCAAGAGTTCTAAGTTGGGCCCTTGATATGTGGGACCCTTTAAAGTGCTTGAAACAGTCAATCTGGTTGCCTATAGAGTTGCTCTACCACCAACCTTATCTAGAATGCACAATGTTTTTCATGTGTCTTATTTGATGAAATATATTGTAGGTAATAATCATATTTTGACTTGGAATTCTTTACAGATGCAAGACCCAGGGGTGGTCACGATCAAGCCACTCAAGGTGTTAGAAACACGCAAGCTCCGCTTGTGTAATAGAGAGGTCTTGCAATACAAGATCCAATGGGACCAGTATGCTGAGGAAAATGCAACATGGGAGGATTACCATAAAATTTATCAAAATTTTTCTCATTTATTTAAAAATGTTACCAGTTAAAACAATGAACTTGTTTTAGTTACTTTTTAATACCTTATATCATCGAGGACGATGAATCTTTAGGGGAAGGATATGTTACATCCCCAAATTTTGTCTTGCTATACTTTTACTTTTTTACATGGACATAAGTTTTGTTGTGATGTTTAGATTAATGACAAGGAAAAACATGGATTTTATTGAATGTCTATTATTGAAATCATAGAAATGATTATGTTATTATCGATTTAATATATGTATTACGAGATTTGATTTATTAGTTGAATTAATTAAATAATGATGCACTGATCACATATTGTTTGGTGACAAGTGAAACAGGATTTCAGGTTATCAGATGACTCTCGGAGAAAAGAGAGAGAGTATCTTTCTAGGAGAGAAATATAGACCTTGGGTTACAAGTGGTTTATTTGCCAAACCGAGTTATAAGTGTATAACGAAAATGTGAACCAATGTGTCGTAAGAGGTAATCCTTGTCTTGTCAGTTACTTCTGAACTTAATCGACAGGGAGTCGATATTATTTTCAAATCTTTCTAAGTTGTATTAAGTCGTCTTAGTTGTTAATAACGTTAACGATGTCATTTTAGTTTGATTTATGACTATTTACGTTTAAAGTAAATATTATGATGTTATTGTCATAAAATAATTGTCATATTATTATTAAGTTACTTGACGTATTATAAACGATTCTTAACATTAAGATGATATAATTATTTTCAAATCTTTCTAAGTTGTATTAAGTCGTCTTAGTTGTTAATAACGTTAATGATGTCATTTCAGTTTGATTTATGACTATTTACGTTTAAAGTAAATATTACGACGTTATTGTCGTAAAATAGTTGTCATATTATTATTAAGTTACTTGACGTATTGTAAATGATTCTTAACATTAAGACGATATAGTCAAGTTAAGAATACGTGAATTATGTTGACGGATTGTGATGGGGAGACAAGCTCAACCCAATCACATTATCCGTATTTCCTTGTTTAAATATTATTATTGTATTGATTAAACTATAAACATATGTATATTTAATGTAATCAAATATATACAAATGTCTTAACATAGTAAGAGGATAATACCTCTTAAATGCATCAAAGGTAGTGATGAAAATGTAGGCTATTTATTAGTAAGCCTTCATTAGTGAAAGAAGTGGGTCGAACCACTCATAACATGATCATTAAATATCAGTTTTGTTTTTAAAAGAGCATCGGCTTCATCCTAATGAGGATAATTGTATAAGTTTAACCGGCCAACCGAATGAGCCTATAGGCGACTATCTCTATCAACATGTGTTTAATTTGCTAAGAAATCAATTTGCAGTTTGGACTAAGTCTCTTAATACTGTTATTATGCAATCAATGTTGCAACTGATTTACAATTATGGGACGAATGGAGGGCGAATCTATAGGAGTCATGCCCAATCCGCTTTAATAAGGGGGAAATGACTCAACTTTGAGGGCAACAGAGAAACAAATAGAAATAGAGTACAAGATGAGAATGTTAAGGATATAGAGTAAAAAACAAAACGCATTGTGGAATAGTGATCTGACTGGAGGCGTGAGGAAGTACACTCAGATAAGGTGTCAGCCTGTGTAATATTTACATACCTCTGTCAATACAAGAAACCATTACTTTCAGGTATTCCTCAATCGATTATTTGATAACAATGAATGAAATCGAATAGGATATTTTAGGAATTATATTATAGTCTTATGGCGACTGCATGTGTTCACCTAATTTATATTATGCGTGTGATAGTTGATAAATAGTAGACTCAACGAGGGAAGAGACAGTTATCTATTGAGAAAATTAAGTCATTCTATCTCTGTTTTAATGAGAAATAGAATACAACTATAGAGTCGACTATGGTAGTACTAGTGAGTACATGATATAATTAATGAATTCAACCACCTAGATATATGAGAAACTGTTATTATATCCAATGCTTGAAATGAAGAATCTTCATGGTATAAAATGGGTTAAGTTGTCATTTACATTGATAATAGATCATACTTTGATTGAGTTGGTAAACAGTCAATAGAATGATGGTGAGTTAACAAAACAATAGGACTTTCGAGTATTATAGAGAAGAATGAACTTTGTTATTATACTATCAACTTGAGCCGCATAGTATTGAGATAATAGGGATTTAATATATTGTCTTGTTTAGACTATATATATAATGAAAATTGTTATCCATTCTTGGAAACTAGATTCATAGGAATCTTTAGTAAAACTATTGTAACACATCAAACAAGAATAACTTAGAGTTACTATGAAAAATAAAATAAGGTTCTTATGAGAATCTGTTGATGTATATATTGTATTCATTATTCACGTTATTCTAGAGAAGATCCAATACAATGGAATAGACTTATTCTACTAAGGGATGACCTTGTAGGAAAGGCATATTGGGTATGTTTTACTTTATTACATTAGTAAAGGTATTGGAGAAGAGTTAATATTATTTAAAAGAACTATAGTGTTCTTACTCTTTGGTTGAATTAGTCATAAGTCATTTATGAATCTAGGCTGCCGAGAAAAGAGATAAGGTTATATAGCGTTATTAAATTAGCCATGGGACAATTGGATAATCTAGAGCTCATTATGAACCAACTGTATAGTTTAGTCATAAGGGACTTATTAAGGTCTAAATATATTATTACTATGACTCATGAATTAAACCATTACATGATTAGGAATTGGTATAAGAATAAAACTATGAGAATATGGCAATATCCAAGTCGAGTAGGGGTGGGTGAACACAACGACTACATTCATTATAAATGATATTGATATTGAAAACTTTGGCCAAAGTAATGCATTTGTTTTCTGCATGCATTGTCAGTTCACTGTATTCAGATTGCTCATCCTATCGGAAATCATACTTAGCTAGAGGGTACCTAGGGTTGTATGGTTGATAGAATTGAGTAGAATACAACACTATGTACTCAGAAAAGGCAAATTACCATTGGTCACCTAAGGTCTATATTCCTCATGAAGGGTAGGGTCACTTCCTATGTGGAAGAAGTGTGGGAGATCACCGGTCTGTGGATGGAGGTAAATCACTATAAAGATGCTCTCTCTCCAAGCAGGAAACATGCTAGGACTTGTGATAAAGATGTCAGATATTCAGATGCAGTATTTATTCCAAATTTGTATATGTAATGTTTTTACATAATTTGTAAACATTGTAAATGAAAAGGCAATATGGGTTTATTGTATTTTGTAAAAAAAGAAGTCTTGAAATTGTAGTACTTAATTATATGATGAATACAAGAAAAAAAAATCTTTATCTCATTTTTTACCTTGTTAAATTACTTTATGGTAAATTTTCTGGTTTTACTAGGTTTATAGAACATGGATGTTACATATGGTATCAGAGCTACCAGGCTCAACACTAGGGCTTATGAGACCACTATGCTTGCCTCTAATCAACATTATGTGGTTAGCTAATGTTTGAAAATTTCTATGCTAGGATGGTACGTTTTAACAAGACAACAAGAAAGTCTGTTAATTCTAGTCAACGTTTCCTTAAAGCAAACATAGAACGTGAGGCTATTATCAAAACCTTTGAGGGAACCAATGATGAGAGTGACATTTTGTTAAGTGATACTGAAACTTTCGCGACTGCCTTAACTCAAATTAAACGAGTAAGAAGGGAAGACAAAGAAAGAGTTAAGATCACTGCCAAAATCATAGAGTATATGTCAGATGAGGAAACAACTATGGTTAGGTGAGATCACCGCATACCCTCAACTGTTGAGATCATAGAAGTTAGGTCCGATAGTGAGTCAGAGGGTTATATACCTCAAGATTATGTATCTGGAAATGAGTATGAGGAATATACTCCTCTTGAGCATGACTTTTGAAGTCATTTCTTGTATAAAAAATAATACTCTTTGCTTTTGAAAAGAAATAAATAAATAAAAAGAGTTGTTTTTGTACCAAACTATTGTTTAAATTGAGTATTATGTTTAGATTTAATGGGTTACGTTATAATCTTGAACTAATGGACAACTCAATATTCTCAAGTGTGAGAAATCGATAAACATGGTGCGAACAAGAACTAATCAAGGAGAAAGTGAAGAGGAAAACCACCCACCAAATAATAAGCTGGACCAAATCATAAACATGCTAGAGGAAACCAAGAAAAGATTGGGTGATTTGGAAAAGAAGGTGGATGATAAAGGGAATATTGAGGGAGGAGGTGAAAACTCTCATGGTGAAAGCGGAGAAAATCATGAAGATCAAAGTAAGAGTACTGAACCTCATAAAGAGGCTAGGGATAGATTGACCGTGGAGCTCTCAAAGGATATGAAGAAGGTTGTTCCACCAAAATTTGATGGGACAGAAACTAGAGATGCTGCAGAAGCTTGTTTAACATAAACGGAAAAGTACTTTGAGATAAGAACTTACTCGAAGGTGACTAAGGCAGATTTGGAAATGAGAAGAAGAATGACAACTACAAAAGAAATGAGGATAACAATGGGAAGACTTTAGATAAGAAAGGACACATTGGAGGATGCTTTACTTGTGGGGGTGACCACTATGCAAATCATTGCCCAAACAAGAATCAAAATGGACAACAAAGAGGTACTGCACTACCTACTCAACAAGAAGCATTCCAGCAAAGGATTCATGCATCTCTTGACAATCGTCAAGCGGAGTATCAAATCACACCCATTGAGATGATAGGTACTTTGTTTAGAGTCCCTATATCTATTTTGATTGATACAGGAGCCACATAAAACTTTGTTTCTCCTAGAATTTTGAATAAATTTTCTAGAAGAGCTAGTTACATGTCCAAACCCTGGTCAGTAGAATATGCTAACCAATCTAAGGCTCAGGTAGAGCAATGTTTGTTTGAATCCAAACTTGACCTTCCTAGTTTCTCAACTGAAGTAAATATGTATGTAGCTCCCTTAGGTTCCTATGATGTGATCCTAGGAATGAATTGGTTATGGAAACATAGAGCTAAGGTTGACTATTTCTCAAAAATAGTTGAATGCTTAGATGATTTAGGAAATTTGACCTAATTCCAAGGGATTCAAAGAGAAGTTAGAATTAGAACTTTCTCTGCCAAACAATTAAAAAGGGCCAAAAGGAAAGGTTGTCAGTTGTTTGCAGTTAAAATGGAACAAGGGGAGGAAGGGGTAGAAAACCCTAGTTTATCTTTTGGGGAGAAGTATCCTTTTCTTTAGGAATTTTAGGATGTGTTTCCAGAAGAACTACCAGGATTGCCTCCCAAAAGGGTTTTTGATTTTGCTATTGACATTAAACTAGGATCTGAGCCAATATCAAAAGCACCCTACCGTATGACAACAACAGAGTTAATGGAATTGAAAGCACAATTACAAGAATTGTTGGCAAAAGTTTTAATCAGACCCAGTGTTTCACCTTGGGGTGCTCCGTTTATTTTTATTAAGAAGGATGGAACCCTTCGTTTGTGTATAGATTATTGTATGCTTAATAAAGTAATGGTATTTAGAACAAATATCCTTTGCCACGTATTGATGATCTTTTTGATCAGATACGTGAAGTTGCTGTGTTTTCAAAGATTGATTTGTGATTAGGATATCATTAGTTAAGACTGAAAGATGAAGATATTCATAAGACAACTTTTAGAACCAGATATGGACATTATGAGTTTGTTGTGTTGCTATTTGGTTTGACAAATGCACCTGCCGCATTCATGAATCTCATGAATAGTATATTCAGAAATTGTTTGGATAAATTTGTTTTAGTCTTTCTGGATGATATACTCATTTATTCTAAGAATGAGGAAGAACATCTTCGGCACCTGCAAATAGTTCTGCAAAGGTTAAGAGAACATAAGTTATATGGGAAGCTATCTAAGTGCACATTCTTTGAGAAGGAGGTTCAATACCTAGGTCATATTATATCAACTAATGAAACATCTATTGATATTGCAAAAATCACAGCTATTCTGGATTGGTCTGTACCAACAAATGTGCATGAGGTGTATAGTTTCATCGGCCTGACAAGCTATTATAGAAAGTTTGTTCTGTACCAACAAAGGAAAGAGATTTGAATGGACAGACAAATCTTAGGAAGCATTTGATCTCTTAAAGGAAAAGTTAACTTCAGCTCCAATCTTGAAAGTTCCTGACCCCGAAGGACAATTTGAGGTAATTACAGATGCCTCGGGAGAAGGATTAGGAGGAGTGCTTATGCAAGAAGGAAGATTCATAGCATATGAGTCAAGGAAATTGAAATCCTATGAGAAAAATTATGCACCTCATGATCTGGAATTGGTAGCAGTAAGTCATGCCTTACAAATGTGGAGACATTATCTATTGGGAAAGACTTTTGTACTTAAATCAGACCATCAAAGTCTTAAGTATATTTTCTCACAATCGCATTTGAATGCTCGACAAAGGAAATGATTAGAATTGATATCTGACTACGACTTTGAGATAAACTACATCAAAGGAAAAGAGAATAGAGTAGTTAATGCTTTGACTCGTAGAAGACATATAGCTTCTATTATTTCTATTCGTGGAAATTTCAAGGATTTGGTATTGCAAAATTTGTCAGGCGATGAGTTTTATGAGCATGTTAAGTAGGCTCTGAAAGATAATCCTAAATATCCAAGATATGATGGTTTTCTGTTTGAGTCAGATGGACTATTGAGGTATAAAGATAGAATTTATGTACTTGATTTAGCTGGATAAAAGGATTTAGTATGGAAAGAAGTTCATACAACGTCGTATTCAGGACATCCAGGAGTGACCAAACTTCTTGTGGATGTTAAACCTCTTTATTTCTGGAAAGGAATGAAGAATGATGCTGCAAGATTTGTAGCAATTTGTTTAGAATACCAAAGGGTAAAAGTAGAGCATCATCATCCTGTAGGATTGTTGTATCCACATGACATGCTAGAGTGGAAATTGCAAGTTATTAGCATGGACTTTGTTCAAGGACTTCCTATGTCATGGAATAGACATGATGACATTTTAGTGGTGGTTGATAAACTCACAAAAGTAGCACATTTCATACTAGGAAATTTAACTAATAGAGCACCTGTGTTAGCTTGTAAATTTGTGCAAGAAGTGTTTAGATTGCATGGCTTCCTTGAAAAGATTATCTCGGATAGAGATGCGCGTGTAACATTAAGGTTTTGGCAAACTTTGTTTTCTATGCTAGGGACTAAACTTAATGTGAGTACAGCTCACCATTCCGAAACTGATTTTCAAACTCAAAGAGTTAACCAAGTCTTGGAAGATTTGTTGTGTATGTATTGCATGGATCAACAATATAAGTGGGAAGAATACTTACCACTTGTGAAATTTTCTTACAATAATTCCTATCATTCTGTTATTAAGATGGTACCATTTGAAGCATTGTATGGAAGAAGATGTCAAACTCCTATAAGTTGGGATAAGCTAGAGGATAGGATTAGCATCAGACCAGAAATGCTAGCTCAAATGGAAGAGAAAGTTAAGCTAATCAGAAAAAGATTGGTAGAACTCAATGATAGGCAAAAGAGCTATGCGGATGCAAAACGTGTTCCAAGGCAATTTTCTATTGGAGAAAAAGTTCTTTTGAGGGTTAAACCTCGGAAGAGTTCTATCAAGTTTGGGAAGTCTTCTAAGTTGGCCCCTCGATATGTGGGACCCTTTGAAGTGTTTGAAGTAGTCAATCCGATTACCTACAGAGTTGCTCTACTACTAGTCTTATCTAGAATGCACAATGTTTTTCATGTGTCTTATTTGAAGAAATATATTGCAGGTAATAATCATATTTTGACTTGGAATTCTGGTGCAGGAGCACCCCTTCAATAGGATAAATATGCACAAGAGGGAGAAGAATAAGGCTTTTAATATATTTTTAGACATTTCATGTTACCATGTAGCATTTGCATGTCATTGGCAAATGTAACATTTTATGTTAACATTGTATGTTTTAACATCTCTCTTCCCGAGGCCAGTATTTGGCATCATGGACAACAGCAGGCAGTTGGGTTATGTGTAGGATTAAATCAAATGTGTCGTATTATCTGATGTTTTGTTGTCTTAAGTAAAACAAGTGCCGTATGATTAATTAGGGTTTTCTGTTGTTAACCTTGAAACAAACAAAATCCTGAAAATAGAGGAGGAGTGAACAAAACAGAAAGAGGTGGTCAAAAAGAGGAGTTCTTCCATTTTTTTCTATGAAAATGATCAATGGCATGTAGCTGAGAGAAAGGAATAGAAATTCTGTCAATTAAGTTTCAAAATTTCAGAGTTTGGTGTGAATTCTCTGTATATCGAATTTGTTTGTATATTATCAGTTGCATTTAATTTAATTCTCTTGTTGCCGAGATGCATAGTTAAATCCATTCCACTGGTGGATTTCTTGAAATCAGTGGAATGGACTTGTAAAATAGTTTTCCATTTTTTTTATCTCGTTCTTTTGTTCAATAAGTTTGGCAGAATAGAAATTGTGGAATTCGTCGTAGAGGAAGTTATCGGCGGGAAGTTCAAATGTACATTTGATGTATATACATCAATTGTATGTGGAGACAGTCTATGAATATATCGCATTTGTATGCGAGCAACTTCCTGTGTACATACTATGGAAAATGATAGGTATAAAAGTCTGTTTGAGTCAAATTTTTGTTGGTCACTGAATATACATTTCCTATGTATATCGCTAATGCATTTGAGTACATTCTGTGTGTATCCTGCAATCGTATGTGAGAATCCATTTCCTGTGTCCGTCGAAATTGTTTGAAAAGATACATTTCCTGTGTATACATCCATTGTATGTTATAGATAGTTTGTGAGTATATCACTATTGTATGTGAGTGTCCATTTATGTGTATACGACAATTGCATACCGCTGTTGTATGTTGAGAAGATACAACGAAAACATACATTTTATATGGTACAAATGGTGACCGACCAAAGTGGTAGCTAGTTTGTATGTTGGAAGGGTATTTGTTGAAAGATACAATGGGTGACTGGTTGTGATGGTCAAAGTAAATGAAGATGCAATGGGAGACCGGTGGTAGAAGGTCAAGAATTGCATATATAAGCTGAAATCATCGGTGTGAGGAGAACCCATTGGGAAAAGTATTGGGAGTCACAGCGAAGGCAGAATGTCACTGATAGAAAATTTATCGATATGAGTCTTATCATTAGAAGATGAGAAGAAAGCTATGCCAATGGTAGGAAGTCTGAGCAATAGTGATAAGTCATTGGTGTGAGTGGTGCATCGGTGGGAGAATTCTTGAGTGATCCGATGGTATAAGGTATGGCTGATGTATAGAAGATTTCAGTGAGACATTTGTATGTTCTTGCCGATATTGACAAAAGGAACTATTTTGATTGTGCTTCCGCTGTGCTCTGCTCACTCTGCGTCAAATTCTTTACATATCCAAGACCTAGGGGTGGTCACGATCGAGCCACTCAAGGTGTTAGAAATGCGCAAGCTCCGCTTGCGTAATAGAGAGATCTTGCAATGCAAGGTCCAATGGGACCAATATGCTGAGGAAAATGCTACATGGGAGGATTACCATAAAATTTATCAAAAATTTCCTCATTTATTTAAAAATGTTAACAGTTAAAACAATGAACTTGTTTTAGTTACTTTTTAATACCTTATATCATCGAGGACGATGAATCTTTAGGGGAAGGATATGTTACATCCCCAAATTTTGGCTTGCTATACTTTTACTTTTTTACATGGACATAAGTAAATTTGTTGTGATGTTTAGATTAATGACAAGGAAAAATATGGATTTTATTGAATGTCATTTATTGAAATCATAGGAATGATTATGTTATTATCGATTTAATATATGTATTACAAGATTTGATTTATTAGTTGAATTAATTGAATAATGATGCACTGATCACATATTGTTTGGTGACAAGTGAAACAGGATTTTAGGTTATCAAATGACACTCGGAGAAAAGAGAGAGAGAGAGTATCTTTCCAGGAGAGAAATATAGACCTCAGGTTACGAGTGGTTTATTTGCTAAACCGAGTTATAAGTGTATAACAAAAATGTGAACCAATGTGTCGTAAGAGGTAAGCCTTGTCTTGTTAGTTACTTCTAAACTTAATTGACAGGTAGTCGATATTGTTTTCAAATCTTTCTAAGTCGTATTAGGTCATCTTAGTCATTAATAACGTTAACGACGTCGTTTGAGTTTGATTTATGACTATTTACGTTTAACATAAATATTACGACGTTATTGTCGTAAAATGGTTGTCATATTATTATTAAGTTACTTGACGTATTATAAACGATTCTTAACATTAAGATGATATAGTCAAGTTAAGAATACGTGAATTATGTCGACGGATTGTGATGGGGAGACAAGCTCAACCCAATCACATTAGCCATATTTCCTTTTTTAAATATCATTAGTATATTGATTAAACTATAACCATATGTATATTTGTGTAATCAAATATATACAAATGTATTAACATAGTAAGAAGATAATACCTCTTAAATGCATCAAAGGTAGTGATGAAAACATAGGTTATTTATTAGTAAGCCTTCATTAGTGAAAGAAGCGGGTCAAACCACTCATAACATGATCATTAAAGATCAGTTTTGTTTTTAAAAGAGCATCGGCTTCATCCTAATGAGGATGATTGTATAAGTTTAACCGCCCAACCGAATGAGCCTATAGGTGGCTATCTCTATCAACATGTGTTCATTTTGCTAAGAAATCGATTTGTAGTTTGGACTAAGTCTCTTAAGACTGTTATTATGCAATCAATGTTGTAACTAATTTATAGTTTTGGGATGAATGGAGGGTGACTCTATAGGAGTCATGCCCAGTCCTCTTTAATAAGGGGGAAATGACTCAACTTTGAGGGGCAATAGAGAAACAGATCGAAATAGAATACAAGATGAGAATGTTAAGGATATAGAGTAAAAAACAAAATGCATTGTGGAATAGTGATCTGATTGGAGGCATGAGGAAGTATGCTTAGATAAGTCGTCAACCTATGTAATATTTACATACCTCTGTCAATACAAGAAACCATTACTTTCAGGTATTCCTCAATCAATTATTTGATAACAATGAAGGAAATTGCATAGGATATTTTAGGAATTATATTATAGTCTTCTGGCGACTACATGTGTTCACCTGATTTATATTATCTGTGTGACAGTTGATAAATAGTAGACTCAACAAGGGAAGAGACATAGTTATCTATTGAGAAAATTAAGTCGTTCTATCTCTGTTTGAACGAGAAATAGAATGCAACTATAGAGTCGACTATGGTAGTACAAGTGAGTAAATGATATAATTAATGAATTCGACCACTTAGATATATGAGAAACCATTATTATATCCAATGCTTGAAATGAAGAATAGAACGTTCTTCATGGTATAAAATGGGTTAAGTTGTCATTTACATTGATAATAGATCATACTTTGATTGAGTTGGTAAACGGTCAATAGAATGATGGTGAGTTAACAAAATAATAGAACTTTCAAGTATTATAGAGAAGAATGAACTTTGTTAGTATACTATCAACTTGAGCCATATAGTATTGAGATAATAGCGATTTAATATATTGTCTTGTTTAGACTATATATATAATGGAAATTGTTATCCATTCTTGGAAACTAGATTCATAGGAATCTTTAGTAAAACTATTGTAACACATCAAACGAGAATAACTTAGAGTTACTATGGGAAATAAAATAAGGTTCTTATGAGAATCTGTTGATGTATATATTGTATTCATTATTCACGTTATTCTAGAGAAGATCCAATACAATGGAATAGACTTAGTCTACTAAGGGATGACCTTGTAGGAAAGGCATATTGGGTATGTTTTACTTTATTACATTAGTAAAGGTATTGGACAAGGGTTAATATTATTTAAAAGAACTATAGTGTTCTTACTCTTTGGTTGAATTAGTCATAAGTCATTTATGAATCTACGTTGCCTAGCAAAGAGATAAGGTTATATAGCATTATTAAATTAGCCATGGGACAATTGGATAATCTAGAGCTGATTATGAACCAACTGTATAGTTTAGTCATAAGGGACTTAGTAAGGTCTAAAGATATTATTATTATGACTCATGGATTAAACCATTACATGATTAGGAATTGGTATAAGAATAAAACTATGAGAATATGGTAATATCCAAGTCAAGTAGGGGTGGGTGAACACAATGACTATGTTCATTATGAACAATATTGATATTAAAAACTTTGGCCAAAGTAATGCATTTGTTTTCTGCATGCATTGTCAGTTCATTGTATTCGGATTGCTCATCCTATCAGAAATCATACTTAGCTAGAGGGTACCTAGGGTTGTATGGTTGATAGAGTTGAGTAGAATACATCACTATGTACTTGGAAAAGGCAAATTACCATTAGTCACCTAAGGTCTATAGTCCTCGTGAAGGGTAGGGCCACTTCCTATGTGGAAGAAGTGTGGGAGACTGTCGGTCTGTGGATGGAAGTAAATTACTGGAAAGATGCTCTCTCTCCAAGTAGGAAACATGCCAGGACTTGTGATAAAGATGTCAGATATTCAGATGCAATATTTATTCTAAATTTGTATATGTAATGTTTTTACATTTGTAAACATTGTAAATGAAAAGGCAATATGGGTTTATTGTATTTTGTAAAAAAAGAAATCTTGAAATTGTAGTACTTGATTATATGATGAATAAAAGAAAAAAAAATTCTCTATCTCATTTTTTACCTTGTTAAATTACTTTATGGTAAATTTTCCGGTTGTTACTAGGTTTATAGAACATGGATGTTACATAGGAGAGTGCCCCCAAGTCACCAACCGCAATGCTATGTCTGTAAGACACAACACACAACAGTAAAAAATAGAAGACAAGAAATATAGAAGAATGATGATACAAATAGAAGAAGGGTCACAACAAAGACGGTCTCTTGGTATCCTAGACCTTACAAGAGAATCAAGGGTCATCCCAGGAAACACATAACACATCACAGGGGAAACACAACACAAGAGATAAAGGGTTAGAAATACTTACCTGTTTCATCCCAATGTTATGAGTATACATATCTAGGATATCTCTCATGTTGTTTTGGTCTTGTTGATATTGTATTAACATTAAGTTTAGGATGACAAGAGGCTTTAGTGGGCTTCAAAGAGCAGTATCCTACACCAGCTATGTAATTAATTCCAACAACTTGTAAAGGTACTCTAATTCCTTGTTGATTTACACCACATCCATTACCTGCATAGTCATGATTTTTGTACAATATTTGAAATCCACAACCATAGAGAGTCCATTTATTTAGAAGATGGTGAAGCCTCATAGGTCTCGTAATTTGTAGTATAAGTGAGATTATTGTCTTTGTTTTCTACCAGGGAGACTTTACATTTCCTAGATGCTTCAAAAGATTGCTTAGAGGAGATCAATGCTACTTTGGATGTGTCGGGGTTATTGAGTTTATATTCTCCATTAAAGGAACGAGTAAAATCTAATGAACCCCAATCATTACCAAAAAGTGCATTCAATGGTGTAGAATCTTTCACAACATCATTCGTGGGTAGAGGCATTAATGAATCAACTCACAAATTGTGTAAGCTCATATGATTGTAAACTAGTTTTTTCCTTTCAATATGTAAACAATTATCTGGTTCAGGATCAGCATGAATAGTATGAAGTTTATCTTTGAATATAAATTTGATTGAATGATGTAGGGTGGAAGGAACCACCCCCAATGCATGAATCCAAGGTTTACTAAGAATCATGTTGTAAGATAAAGAACCAGGCATGACATGAATCAGGGTAGGCACAATCACAAGACCCACTTTGATAGGTAAGGTTATAATACCAACTAATTGACTATCATGATTATCAAAGCCACGAATCCTAAGTTTATCCGGTTTGATTTGTGATGTGTCAACTTGATTTTGTGTAATAGGTCAATGCTACAAACATTAAGAGTCGATCCATTGTCGATCATAACTCATTTTACCAATGTTTTATTTATTGTGACAAAGATCATAAGTGGATCATATTCATTTTTTATCGATGGTATTTCATGCAGTTGAAAGAGAATATCTGTTTTTGTCGCATGCATACAATCTAATAGAGTTGCTACATCATTCATCTTAACATCAGGTGGTACAATCACCTTTTGTAAAGCTTCTTGGAGCATTCCATGGTATGTAGGCGATATTTGTATTAAATCCCAAAGAGAGATCTTAGCTGGAGTAGCGTGAAGCTACTCAACAAGATCATATTCTTGACCACTTTTATGAGTAAGATGAGGTGGTTGGGGGAGCATAGGTTGAGAACATGGAAGGGAGACAGACACATGAGGTGCTTGCTTGCTTTGTTGGTTATTATGGGTGTTGTATGTGTGAGCAATCACATTGTGGTGTGGTTGTTAAGCACCTTGAACCGTAATCACTAGGTGCCCCCCGCACAATTATCTTAGGAATATTACTACAAAGTATATTAATTTAATTAACATTATTTTCCTCTTGATTATTCCCAACATCTATCCCTAAATGATTTAATGTGAGAGACCTTTTCTCATCCACTAATGCTACATCTTGGCCAGGGAGAGCATTGGGATGAGAGGAAGGTATTGTGTTGCTAGGAAGAATAGAGCTATCCATAGTCTTCTCATTGAAGGTTCTTGAGTTTTCAATCAAAGGTGGAAGGTCTAATGGATTATCCGTAGAGGTCTCATGCACCAAATGATCGTTAGGTGAATAGTCTTTTTCTACCCATGAAGAGTCCTTCTTGAGAGGGAGCCCTTTAGCCACTGGTGTTTCATTTTCTAAAGAGAGTAGGGTAATGTTTAAGATTGTGTCAATGATTTCATCCTCTTGTGTTAATATATCCTCATAGGAGGAATCATTTTCTATGTCATCATGTTTTAGCTATGAATTCCAATGTGTTAAGAGGAGTTTCACACTCATTATTCTCAATGTGCCTTGTTAAATCTTCTACTACCCAAGGGTATGTACTAATGAGAGATGTGAAGTTTTTAAAATCAGATACATAGTCAAGGATTTCAAATGAAGAGAATTTAAATATATCCTTGTGATACATAGCTTGTATGTAAGTGAGAACATGAGGATTCATATTAAGAAATTTGTAGAAACTCTCAAAGTTTTTGATATATGCATGTAAAGATACCAAAGAGAAATGAGATGAAGATGCCATCATGAAATTTCTTGTAACATTAATGTAAAATCATATTTTAAAATCTTTTCAAAAGTTATGCAAAAGACAAGTGCAAATTATGTGTAAAAATGACCTAAACTGCTTATTTTTTCAACTTTTTCAATGCAAATAAGTGAAAGAAAGGGTTTTGTAAGGAAATTGATCAGGGGTAGTAAGTAATATGTCTAATATAAGTCCAATAAAGTAATAATATCCTTTAGAACATGATTTTTATGCAAAACTAGGATGATGACAAGTCAAAACCTAGCGAAAATACACTAAAATGTGCAGGTTTTCACAACTTTTCAATGCAAAGACCCAATAAAAGGAGTGTTGTAAAGAATTTTAAGAGGTAAAGCAAATTATATTAGTAATATCAACCACCTAAATCCATAAAATCTTTCACGACATGCTTGGAGTGCAAATCTAGGTCAAGCCCTAGGGCAAATATAGCCAAAATATGCAATTTTTCACCTAATTTTAATGCAAAAGAGTATGACAAAGGGTGTTGTGAGGAAAATGATGATGGAAATAAAATTATAACAGTAATAACATCCACCTAATACCAAAAAATCTATCACAACATGCTTATAGTGCAACTCAAGGTCAAACCCTAGGGAAAATATAGCCAAAATATGCAAATTTTCACCAAATTTCCACTATAAGGGCCCAATAAAAAGGTTTTGTAAAGAATTTTAGGAGGGGAAGAAGACAATAACCTTGATAATAGCCAATTAGTGCAGAAAAATCCTTTACAACATGCCTATGGTGCAAATCTAGAGAGATGATAAGGCCAAATCTAGTGAAAAATCAAGGTTTTCAAACCCTAGGCATGAATTTTTTGCAAGCAAACCACTATGATGCAACACTACAATTAGAAATAAATCCTAATGAGTGTTTTAAAAGGGTAGTAAAATTTGAAATAAGATTTTGATTAGAAACCCTAGCTAATGCAAAACTAGGTTATATGAAAAAATGTACAATTTCAAGCAATTTTTTTATCAATTTAAGAATGAAAATGCAATCTAAATAAATGATGAATGAAAAATTTCTATATTTTAAATCATATCTGATGATAATGACAGAAATTTATTGAAATTAAATGCAAACTAATTCAAATTATATGAAAATGCAAGCTAAAAATGCCAATTTTTTTCAATTTTTTTGTAATTTTTCAAATGCAATAAGATGAACAATGATATGAATGAATGAATGTAAATATGAAGAACAACACTCAACAAGGTGCAAAATTTATTAAAAACATGGGTTCACCAAAATGTTTAAGGTGAAATTTGATGAAGAGGATTTCTTTGTGTTTAGGGTTGATTTTACTAGTTTGTATAAATCATCCTTTCACCTCTAAACATTCAAGGACTTCAGTCGAGTTGGAAGTCTACTACAGGCCTTCGGTCACTTAGAATATAGGGGAAAATTTTAATTGTGTGATTTAGTTGTCAATTAAGCCCAATTATGCTCAAAACCCTAATTATGCAAATTCAGAAGCAAACAGACAAATCACAGAAAATGCTTGCACACAGAGATATCAAATGACAATCAAATGCATACCAAATTTCAAAGTTCAGAAAATGGAAAATTCAGGGACTAATGAGTGGGTGCCCTAGTCCAGTGCCACCATTTCTGTCAAGATTTGGGAATCTTGTCTGCAACATGTTCTTGTTGTTCTAGAGATTTTTTTGTTGCAGGATCCGGAGGACTAATGAGCGGGCACCCGAGTCCAGGCCCCTATTTTCTTCTCTGATCTGCAATTCTGACAGTCTGCACTACTCTCCTGCAACTCCAATTTTTCTTCTCCTACAACTTGTAACCTGCAATCACGAAAAAATGGGTTGGGGGTTGTGGTGTTTAGAGGCTTGCCTCAGTCAAGCCCCAGAGAGACATTCAAGTCTTCTGAACACCATTGTTAGATAAAGAGTGCATATCCCTGTGGAATAGAGGCAAAATCCAAATGATAAATGATTGAAAACACAATTGATATCACCTTGTAGTGAAGATCTCATGGAAGGAAGATGCTCTTCATGCCATGAGGAGATGGATGCCAAATCTGCAAATACAAACACAAGAACAATACAAATTCTGCTCTGCAACACAATGAATGCCTTGAATCACCTTAACATAAGCTCTTGAATCAAAATTGCCATCTAGTTTACAAATGAATGCCTAAACATGCTTATATATGCAACTACAAACATTCTCGCTAAGAATTTTGTAATTGAAACTTACCGTGTCGGCATATGACCTAAATAACAGTCATAAACCAACACTCCAAAATTGGTCCTAACCTAAAATAGGGCAGGACTAGGGCGCGGGTGCCCAAGTCCTCCCCCTATTTCAGGCAGGATTTATGTCAAGTGTACCCCTAGGTCCCATTTGCCATGAAACTTCAGGGTTTTCTCATCGGGATGTCAAATTAACATGAAAAATGCTCTAAATGCATAAAAAGGACCCAGGAGCTAAACCCTAAAAGGGAAAAGCCCCCAAGGGGACATTTTCTAACGTAACACACATCTCATATTATTCAATATCCCAAGTGTGGAAATTCTTTTGTTGCTTATTTTAGATTAGTTTAATTGTTAAAATGGATTAGAGTAGTTGTTATTAGATTAACCTAGTTATTCTATTGCTATGAGTTTTATTACACTCTACATCAAAACTTAGATTTAGGATAAACTAGTTTATTTTCTTAGATTAGATGACATTATTTTTGCAAGTATCACTTCTAGAACAACTTTGTAAACCTCTTTTACACAATTCAAAACACCAAACAAGATAAAAAATCAACCAAACATTTTTTCAACAAAATAATCAACAAACAACGAGCAAAACAAACACCTACCTTTGCCAACATTTGCAACATATAATTAGAATTTTCACATCTTATCTCAATTTGTAAAAGTACCAATTTGATTACAAAGAAATAGAAAAGAAACATTGTATTTAATATTGACTAATCATTTTCAATCTATGTATGCCAACGTGTACTTAAAACAATAAGAGTAAAGAAGTGTGTGGTGTTTGTATTTACGTTAGATTCATCATTTTAGCTCAAAGTAGCTTTCTTTTCATATGCATGAAAGCATATAAAATTATAAAATATTTAAAAACACTTTCATTTTAGTGGTTATTAGCATTTAGATTAAATTCATTTTGAGAATTATAAACACAGAAAACACACACAAAAATTAGTTTAATCTCATTGTTTACTTTAATTTTGTTCATTTCATCATCTAGTATAGTTTAAAGCATTTAGATTCAATATTGGATTAATTTTAAATTACTCATTTGCATTTTTATTTAACACTTAGAATAATCATAAAGAATCATTGTAAACATGAAGATAAAACAAAAAACTCATAGGACCTTTTTCATTTGAGCAAATCAAGCTCCCGAACTTAGTCACACATTTGACAATCAAACACTAACGAACATGCTCACAACTTAAAAATCATCCACAAATCAAAGTCAACTAAAAACACATAAACCAAGGTGTTGAAGGGATTTTTGTCCACATTTCTCTCTCTTGACCATGCTTGGCATATCATGGTGCACCTATGTGTAGAAAATTTAGAGAGGATTGGGTGGAGATTAAGTTTGAGGGAGTTAAGGGTGAATTTGCCAATTCTCATAGTCGTGAAAGAAGAAAAAGATCAAGCATTCGAGTAAATCCAACATGAGAATTACATAATATGAGAAATTGAAATAGCCCAATTAAACAAGATTTTTGACCAAGAGATTGCCTGTCTCGATCCTCTCCTTGAATCCCTTAGATAAAATCTAAAGGAACTCCATTAGGAAGTCAATGCTTCAAGAATGATGACAAACACCCATGCCACCATCACCACACCTCAACCAAACATTCTTTGCATCCATAGGGTACTCCTTCCTTGTGAAGAGGGTGGTCCACCCAAATTCCCACCATTACACCTATTGTTTCCTTGAATAAAAATAGTCTATCACCTATCTAATCAATGTAAATTGCAAGTGTACCCATATTTAATGATTCTCACACAATAATGGTGAGTCAAATTTGGTGAGCACAAGTTCATTTTGCTCTATCTATCTTGCCTAGGGGATTCACTCAATAAACCAATGATATAACACGTGTGTACATAGGGTACTAATAAACACCCCTAGTTTCATTTCTACCCCTCAAATTTATGTTGTCAATACCCATTGCATACACTAGTATAATAAAAATACCTCCCTATTTTCAGTAAGTATCTTATGTACCTTTTTTTGGTTATATTTTATATTCCCTCATTATTTCTATTCTATCAACGAAGGGCACTAACCATGCCTACAATTAACTCAAAACTAGTTTTGATTATCATCCCACACATTAAAGCCTCAACATAGAAAACCTAAATGATCTATGAAAAATGTCACCAAGTAGAAAGGTTTGATTTAAAAGCACTTATACATCTCAACCTCCAAATACTTGCGACACCAACTCTAATAGTGAATCCTCTTAATAGTAGATATCTCAATTATAGTATACATGCTAATCTAAATTATAATGGAAGGGTCTTAGAGAAACATGGTGACTCTTCTAGGTAGGGCCATGACATTACCAAAAGGTGTGTAATAACTGGTTTTAGAAAACTTGGGTAGGATTGTACTGAACCTACATGACCTTGGTGTGATCATTGTTTTCTTTGTTAACTGCATTAAAGTTAGGATTAAGTAGGTTCCCCTAGGATTATGAGGCTCTAAGACAATACAAGACAATGTGATGTAGAAAAAGGCAACATCATGATCATGTCAAGACTATCATAGTGAATGGTATTTCCTCTGGTTGACCTATGCAAAGTGATCTATAGAGAATTTGGAATGTCACTTGTAAACACCTTGCCTTGTTATGTACATGTTTCCCAACCCTCAATACCTACCCATATCATATTAATCAAATCATCCCATTTCCCCTAATATTGAAGTTATATATTAGGTCACATGTTGGTTATTAAAAAGCCCCAATTTGCATGGATGTGATAAGGTATTGCTCTAGGGGTGAATCACCCAAGGTGTCTTGTTGGAAGCTCGTCAACTAGCACTAACAAAACAACATCATTATTGGGGAATTGAAGAACTTTTATTCTAAATCTAAAATTCATTGTGATTACATTGGATTCTATTTGACTACAATTGAAAATCATGTTGTACCAATTTTCAATATTGTTCTTCACTAAATCTTCTACTCTATGCACATTGTACTTCAAATAACTCATATCTAGTAAAGGAAATACAAACCTTGTGAAGAATATACTTATTTTAAGATTGGATCTGAGCTTTATTAAATACTAAAGAGCTAAATTTGAGCTTTTCAATTTTCCTGCAAAATATTTGTTAAAACTCTCTTCAAAAGAAGAGTGATGACTATGCCAATTGATCTCGAAAGAAAAACCTTTACATTAAGCATTTGAGGATGGATGATAGGAGACTAGTCTACAAGACAAATCCAAACATGAAGCTCATAATTGAATTTTACAAAAAGTAATTGACTACTTGGAAAGAGAAGGCAACAAGTAGGCTTGTTATTGCTTATCATAATGACAATGAAGTTAACAAGTCTAGGCATAATGAACATACATTAGACATTTAAGATGGCTATTCTACAAATAGATCTATAATTTAGAAAAAAGTTAGAAATAAATAAATTTTCAAAGTTAATTTAAAAAAAAAAGAAAAGCAAAGAACAAAACATCTTAGATAGGATAGTACACATGAGA
Source organism: Cunninghamia lanceolata (assembly GCA_027924645.1). Lineage (NCBI taxonomy): Eukaryota > Viridiplantae > Streptophyta > Pinopsida > Cupressales > Cupressaceae > Cunninghamia > Cunninghamia lanceolata. Next base: position 6,024,683 of record BSBN01000317.1, read on the forward strand.
TTTCCATAGTCCATATAGTTCATAGAGAAGTGATTTTGGCTTTAATTGTGTGTATTTATTTACTTAAAATCAATTATTAGGGCCAGTCCTGAACAAGTAATCTAAAGAATGTTAGGCCAAAAACTCTTGTGTCACTATACTAAGACATTGGACAACTTGGATTAATTGATCAAAATTATGTAAATTCTAAAAACCTTCATGAAAATGAGTACAATTATGAGGCTGCACAACTTGATGTTGAAAATCTCGAATATATTGCTAGGCATATAGAACAATAGTTAGATATATTGGAACAACTTAGAGCCCAAATTACCCATCAGTAAGCTTGGCTTGTTAATCAATGGACTGATAATTAGAATCCCCACCAAGATGACTAATATACAAAGAGCCCTCTCATCAAAACAATAGACAACCTTCTCCCCCTCCTTGAAATAATATTTATTGAGAGTGATATCAACCTAGAAGGTGACCCTTAGGAGTGGAAAGATATAGACAACAAAATTTTATTGGGATACCTAACTATCCCAATCTTCTACTAAATGAAATTAGAAATAGATTGCCTAAGTTCCAAGGAAATAATTTCTTATCAAGTGAAGATCATCTAAGGATCTTCACAAATGTAATTGATGACATTGAGATTAGAAATGAGGATATTATGATGAAACTTTTTATGCAATCTCTTGATGAGAATGCAAGGGAATGGTATATGAGCTTCCTAGATCAAAGAACATCTTCTTGGAGTGAGTTTAAAAGAACTTTCAAATAATAGTATGGAGATAGAGTAAATCTTAGTTTCACTACCAATGAATTTGACACTATAACCAAGGCTTACAATGAATCAATTTCAGAATTCAACAACAAATTCAAAACAATTATGATGAGGGTTCCACAATATCTAAGACCAAATGAATCAATGTTCATAATTTTGTAGTATAATACTTTTGATTCCAAATTTAGTTTCCTTTTAAGATACAAGAACCCTAGAACTTCAAGAGAGGCATATCTAAGGGCCATAAATATTGAGGGAAATAACATAGCTTTAGGCAAGGTTCCTAGGAGGAATGATGTAGATTTGTATCCACCTAAGAGATGTAAATCAAGCAAGCTCCCATCCATGTATGAAAAGATTGATAAGATGATGGGTTCTTTAAAGGAACTAACTTATAAAGTGGATCATAATGTGAAGCACCTTCCATAATAAAGATCAAGGCCTCATAAGCCAAAAAGATAATTGTGGCTAGCTGATATGCCATATAACCCAAGTAGACGTACAAAGCCTATCCCAAATGGAAATAATGCTACCTAAAGGCACCCTAGCATAGAGCACATGGTAAGGATACTCATCATCCATTAAAAGGAAATGATGTTAATACTTTAGAAGATGTCCCTTGGTGTGAAAATTGCTACATGCCTCATACCCCTAACCAATGTACAATTGCTATTGTGCTACTTGAAAAATAAGAAGAATATAATGAAGAGTACGAGGATGAATATGAAGAGGACCAAACTAATGAAGAGGTGCATGCATGTGATTATGTTTACAACACTAAGTTCTACCAATCTAATATAAGTTATTCTAATGAGGATCTAGTTTCACATTTTTATATAACACATGGTTGAGCAATATGAGCTTCATGCTCATGATTACACTCATATGAAAGAAAAGATGAAGAAAAACTATCAAAAGGCTAGTCCATATCATAAGGATATAAAAGCCTTGATAGTAGTTGTAGTCACTTAGGTTAAAAGTGACTATAACTTAAGAGGAAAATAGGTGATGACTCTAAATAATTTAGATCTAATTGTAAAGAACCCCATGGACAACAAAAGGAACAATGATCCTTATTTTGATAAAGGAAAGCCCAAGGTAGGACCTATGGTAGTGACAAAAGAACTTACTATAGAGTCATAAAAAAAAGGAAGGCTCCCATGCAAAATACTACCACTACAAAGAAGTATATCCCTAGAGACAGAGTGGGTGATCCACATGTGATTAATACCCATGTGTCAAAACTAAAAAATGAAGTCTCTAGAGAGAATAAAAATCAATATGAGAAGGGACATCTTAATCCAAAAACATATGAAATCCCTATCCGAAATAAAAGTGATTGAGACTTATCTAAGAGGATAATCGAGTTTATTCATGACACTAATGTCATTAGAGTACCTACATCTACTCCACTTCAAAACTACATGTTGTGTGATATTGTACACATGTTTAGTCAAATAAAAATTTAGGAATTATTGGTAGAGCTACTCAAAACACATGATCATAGAGATAGACTATTAAGCTATTTGAATAGTAACCCAATATAGAGTGAGTAGGCCAATGAAAACTCCACTATTCCTCAAAGTACAATAGAAGTGGAATAGAGTCTATAAATTTACATGGGTAAACCTTAGTTAAGAGTTAGATAAATAATGGACCCTTTTATGCATATTTGCTTATAAATGGGTGGTCAATGCATAATTATATGCTCAATTCAAGAACTTCTACAAACATTATGCCTCTAGAAATAATGAAAAAGCTAGGATTGAAAATTTCAAAGTCCTTTGGAAAGTGCTTTGAAATTGATTCAAGATAAGTACGTGTTATTGAAGTAGTCAATGATGTAGAATTTCAATTAGTCACTTTTCATAGAAAATATCTACTCATGAACATTACTATAGTGGATTGCCCTCCTAAATGAGGAATTCTCCTCTTTAGGAACTAGTCAACATTGATTGATGGAAGTGTCCAAATAGACTCATCATATGCCACCATCTCACTCCATAAAAAAAATTTAGGATATGGGAAGAAAGAAAAATGCTCCATATAGTTGAAGATCTTGAAGAGCACTAAATGAAGTGTTATATGTTGAAAACATACCTAACAAATTTATAGACTAATGTGATACTCAAGAAAATATTATAGACCCATCAACATTTCCTAAGAATATAAACCTAGCAAGAAATGTTTTATGGACCATGTTCTTTGATGGAGCATGCTCTAAAGAAGGATTAAGTAGGAGTAGGTGTTGTTCTAATATCCCCTTGAAGGAAATTTTCCCATTTTCATACAAACTTAGATTTTAGTGCACTAATAATGTTGTTGAATATGAGGCCCTACTATTAGGAGCATGAACTTGACATTAAATGTATTGGAATCCTTGGTGATTTTCAATTAGTAGTGTCTCAAATCAGAGGTATTTATATTGCAAAAAATGACAAATTAAAGCAATATAGGAATGTTGTGTGGGATAGCATGAAATTGCTTAATTCATTTGGAATAGATTGGGTAGAAAGGTTAGTAAATATTCTTGTTGATGCTCTTATAGTTCAAGATTCATTTTTTAATGAAGGATTGGTCTCACCATTATGTACTAATGGGATAGAAGTGTTAATCAAACATATCATTCCCAATAATGTTCATAATTAGTAGGTATTTAAAAATGATGACCAAGTATACCAATTCTTAAATTGTGTAGAAGAGTTTGATGATTGGTCCATTGGTTGGGAACTTCTAGTAGAGAATATTGATGAAAAGAAACTCTATATGGAAATAACATCATACATCTAAATACCAACATTGTCCCTAAAGGGATAATGGCTCTTGAAAAAGCATTTAACAAAGCATGTTGCTTTAAAGACAAAACCAAACTAGTTACTAAAGGGGATGTTAAAGAAGTTAATTTAGGTAGTGAGTTAGCACCAAGGATGGTTTACATTGGCAAGAAACTTAACCCCACTATAAGAGCACTTCTCATTACTTTATTGAGAAAATACAAAAAATGTTTGGATTGATCCTATTATGAGCTAAGAGCTTATAGAGAGGATACCATAATAAAGACTAATAAATCATACTCTAGTTCCCCAAATACAAAAAGAGCTAGCTAAATTGAGTGATGGCTGCAAATTAATTCAATAAGACATAATCTTAGGTATCTAATTTAGTCCTAATTAGAAAGAAAAATGGAGATATTAGGTTGTGTCTGGACTTTAGAAATATCAACATCTCTTCATTGAATAATAGTTATCCTCTTCCTAACATAGAAAACCTACTACAAAAATTTACAGGTTGTGAACTAATGTCCATGATGGATGAGTTTTCTGGTTACAACCAAGTAATAGTGAAGGATTTAGAATAATATAAAATAGCATTTACCACTCCTTAAGGAATTTATGTATACATTAGGATAGTTTTTAGGATAGATAATGTTAGAGCTACAGTTTAGAGGGTTATGGATTTACATTTGCTACTCTAATTCATAAAATTATGTCCATTTATCAAGATGATTTGATTGCTTACTCCAAGGATAGAAACAAGCCTTGTGAACATTTAGAACTAATCTTAAAAGATGTTTAGAATATATTTTTTTATCTCTCAACCCTAAGCAATGTCTTCTAGGTGAAGGAACAAAAGTTGTTGGGTCATATTATGTCCAAAGATGGAGTTAGAATTGATCCAAATGGGTAGAATCAATTGATAGAATCCCCCAATCCTTTTAAATGGCTAGATTAAATTTTTTAGTAGGTTTTTTCCCAACTCTATAGAGATGACAAAGGTCATCGCAAGAATGTTGAAAAAGGGTTAGATTTTAAGATGGGAGGGTGAGCTTGTAAAGCCTTTTTGAGGCATAAAAGAAGCATTGAAACAAATTCCTATTCTGGTTAACACAAACTACTCTAAACCTTACTATTTTTTTTAGTTACTTCATTCCATATAATTGCAACAATTTTATTATAGAAAAATGATGAGGGTTTTGAGCAACCTATTGCTTTCTTTAGCAAGTTCCTTTAAAATTTTGGATTAAAATATGTGATAATGGAAAAATAGACCTACACCCTTGTCAAAATTGTTTAAAATTTTTAGGCCTTACTTAGTTGACACTATAACCATTACCAGTAACTCTTTTAGCGGTGAATTTTTACCAATTGGAAAATAGTTCATATCGGCCAATTTGATTTTGGAAAATATAATGAAATAGTTAGGGGCCCAAATCACCTAGATTTTATGATTTATCAGTCCATTACATGTTAAATCACCACCAATTTATTTATGAGGCATTTATAAGTAATATTTTTTCCATAGTAAACTATGCATTTGTAATGGGCAATCGCTTGGAATTTTGGAGGCATGTTTTAATTAACTGACATATTCACCAATACCATTAAAATTTCACTGTGTATGGTGACTGATTTTGCCAATACCTTTAAAATTTCACCATGTATGAGGACCAATTTTGCTAATACCATTATAATACCATGTTATGGTTGAGGCCATAATCAACTTGAAATGATCACATATATTTTGGAACGTGGTACCAATCACCCAAAATTTATATTGACCATTTTACAATCACATGGGATTTAACATATTTTTACTCCTTCATTTTACAATTTGTTGTGTTTTACCAAATTTCAATTCATATATATACAATTAAAACTTTGAATTATTATTACACATTTTGTCTTGCTCTCAATTTGGATTGACTCGATTCTTGAATCTTTACATCATTTGAAGAATTCTATTTTGGACTCCCTTCTTTGGAATTTTGTTTGTAGTGAGTCATAGACAACTATTAGTGAGTCAGAAAAAGGCAAGTGATAGTTTCTTTATTATTTTATAATATAAGATTCCTCCTATTTATTTATGTATTTGGTTTCAATATTTTTTATTAGATAAGTTGGGAAAAGGGTCCCAGTCCCTTACATAAGTAGAGAGATTAGAAACATAGCATAAAATAAAACACAATACATTATAATACAACTAAGAAGAAGCATTGGCTAGAAAAACAAATCCATACCAAGCATTAAATAAAAAAATAGACAGTAGACAACCCAAAAACAACAAAGAAACAACACAACGAACAACACCAGAACAACTCCAAATAGTAGAGAAATCACACCCTATAATGGGCAACCAAATTTTACTAGTCTTTCACATAGTCTTTAATTTGTCCTCCCACATACAAGCACCCATTTCCATATGAAATTTAGTCTTTTTCATCTTCTTCTTGAAAGCCTCTCTTTCTTCATCCTACATTTATTTATGTTTCTTAAGCTCAGCCTAAAGAATGACAATCCCCGAGGCAGCATGTCTCATCATGTCATCACTAACTTTGACCAGATCATTCACCATCTCCTCAATTTTAGTCAACCTTTTTTGAAAAGTATTCATACTCTCATACATTTTTACCCACTTCTAATTGAAACTATCACAAATATGATCTTTCTCAATGGAGTCTTTAGTTTTTCTCATTCTAATGAGGAGACCATCTAACTTGTCACTCATCTCAACCAGTTTTTCATTACCATTCATATCCATGTGGAGATTATCCATCATGTCATCCTCAAAAACTTCATACTCCCTTTTAGGTTCCTAATTCTCCTCCCCAATATCCTCTTTATCTTTATTGGGAGAAAGAAACACCATGTCATTAGAATCCACAAGGGGGATTCAAAACCCCCTTCATCCTCCAAGAGATCTTTCTCAGTGTTTTTTGAATTGTAAGAAGGTATCAAATCAGAGGTTATCTCCTACACATTAACCTCACCTTCCTAATTGTCATCTTTACCAACATAACACTTCCCACCACTAGAAGCAATAAAAGTCTTAGCCAACTAGGTAGACCTTCTCCCCACACTGACAGTCCTAGCATAAACCTCCACAAGGTTATCATCCTTCCCTTTGGGAACATCAATAGCGAGGTTAGTAGTAGCATATTTAATTATTACATTTTTTTGAGGCACCTTAGAAGGAGATCCCATATTAGTATCATTTTATTTTAGAGGCAACATAATTTGTTCAGGGGTAGCCACATTTTTCTTTTTTCCTTTGTTAACCTTATTAGTCATTTGAGTAGGGGTGCTTAGCATAGGACCAACATTATCAGTATCTATATCACCAATATTGGGGATACTAAGGGACTAGAAACAACACCAGTAGAGGAAAGTTTATTATTACCCTTATCATTAGGATTATGAACTTGTGACTTATCAAGAGAGACATCAAAAGAATTCACAAGATTCAAATTTCTCTTCTTTTTACCTTTACCACTAGGGTTAGGGTAAGAACTCTTAGCAGGGGTTTTCAACAAGAAAGATGGATAAACTTTAATATCAGCAATGGGAAGTATGGCAGGAGTTAAACTAAGGTTAAACTGATAAAGACAATAGATTAAACCTTGATGAAGTGGAGGGGAAGCCCCATTGTTAATACAACATTCCAAGGATGACAACAAAAAAAGGAAAACTTATTAAATTATTATGTCTAAGATGATGGTAGAAAATCTACCTTTCAATGTAAAGTACTTAATAAGACACCAAATTACAGTAGGTCAAGGTGAAGGAAGCGTCGCCCTCTTGTACCCATTCTAATGACAAACTGGGGATTCACCTTCCTCAAGGAAGGAGTCTATAATTCCTTCTCCTTACTTTTCCCTAGATGTGACACCTTTCTACCTTTGCAACTTAGAACTGTAGCTTGGCTAATCATACTCTCAGTAATTGTGAACTAAATACCTCCAATGGCAACATGTCATTGATCCCAAGGGTTGATAAACTAAATAGTAAGGACCTCATCATAACCCTACATAGCATGGAAATAGGGAGAAATGCCTCGCTAAAAAAATTCTAAATTTTATCATTTTTCTTCAAGTTGGTGAACGAAGAGGGCTCAACTCTTACTCACTTTCCTCCCATTTTACTCTTACCACAATTCACACTATAAGCTTAAATGCAAATAATGAGAAATAGCATAGGGGTTACATCTCTATCAATAATAATAGGCCCGCCATATGAATATTGGTACTTCTAGCTATAATTAATGATGGAATTAACCCTTCATCTATTAGCAGTAAATCCATCATTATTCCCCACACATTTGGATAGAGTCTGTTGGGTCCCAAAACTACAGCTCCACTTCCTATGATGAAATCATACTCACAAGGCTAGGGCTATCATCATGAAATCATAATTGATCAATCAACAAAATGTGGAGGGTTGAAGGTTGATTCTACGAGAGTGGGTTTCATCCACTGCACTTCGAGCTCAGCTAGGCTCTAAAGGGATATTCCAAGGGGTATACCTTAATAGGTATTGAGTTCAAACCAGATGACCAACTAAAAACTAATGAACAACCAAACCCAACTCATTATCTTGATCCCAAAACTGTCATTGAACCAGGAACAACTGGCTGCCACAAAAATATAACTGATACAAATTGTGCAAGTATGTATGCACAGGAATGATGGTTCTTCCCCTAAACCACTAGTAAATGTTTGTTTGTTCTAAATGATATGAGATTGGTCTGATGGATCTAAGACTAGTGCTAATCTAATTGGGAATATAGAGTCATAGGTGATAGAAAAGAAAATACTAGAGAGGAAACAAAGAAAAATTGATCTAAGCATATGCTATATCAGATTGCAGGTTTTGTGATTCAAACATACTTAGTAATCTAGAATGAACTGCATGCATTCAAATGTAAAGAATAGATGACAATTACTAAGCTTGTAATACATTTAAAATGTTGTCACATTTTCAAATGCCCAATAAAAACTTATTAGCAAATGTGATAAGAGGAAAACCCTAAATACATACAAACAATCATAGAGACATTCTCTGCACAACCCCTACTATACTGGATCAAACTCAATTTTGACAGAGCTTCAAAAGGGAACCCAGGTTAGACAGGTGGGGTTGGCATCATAAGAGACAGTGAAGGAAGGACATTGGGAGCTTATGTAGAGAACCTAGGAATCCAGATCAACAATTTCATAGAGGCTGATGTAGCGTACCAATGTATCTATATGTCTATAGATCATGGTATAAAGAAGTTGATTGTGGAAGGGGACTCAAACAATATCATTAACATGCTACACTCCAAATCTATACCCAATTGGTCCCTCAAGGACCTAATTGAGTTAAGCAAACATAAGTTGAATACGTTGGAGAAAGTTGAATTCTAACACATCTATAGACAAGGAAATGACAAAGTTGACACATTAGCTAACATTGGAACTATGGTTAATGTAATGTCCCCTTCTAGCAAGCTGAAATTCTTCACTATTTAACACAACTTCAACTTAGTAAAAGAGAACATTAGTAATCTTTTAATCATTTCTTTCAACATATAATCATTAAGACTATAACAGATTATATTATATTCGCATTAAGTTTCATATAATTCATTTCAACATTACACATTCACATATATGGTATTCATTTTCATCATTGGTTCATGATCTATTTTATATCATTAATCACACATGAGTCATGGACATACCTCAGGGAGGACGTTCATAATCCTACCCATTAATCAGACCACTCACCTAATATGAGAGGGTGGGTTAAGTATTCCAAGACCCACGGCCGTAGGCCCAAGGCTTCACCTCACACCCGGAGGTACTTCACTCTTGGATTGGAGGGGCTTATAGCCAGCTCGAGGTTCACCTTCCGTTAGGCCATTAATATTATCTAGGTCCTACGCAACCATAGTGTCAAGAACTTCATGCTACACCCCGCAATACTTTGTTCTTACCCTAGGTCTAAGAGCTTCATGCTACACCCGACAATACTTCACTCTTAGCTCTAAAAGGAAATGACTTGCCAGCTTGAGTGCTAGACACTAGGTTCCTTCTAACCACCAGTCTCATGCTTATAAGGTGTTTAGGTGGATTAAGAGGAAGGCTACTAATCCTAGCCCAGTATTCCATGGTCATGTTGATTGCTTCTTAAGGATAATTTCATAATCAATCTCTTTATAGAACATACTTATTATTCTAGGCATCATGCCTTCTATTTAAAAATTCACTTTCTTGGATATTCAATAATTACTAGTATATTGATATTTCCCTTTGAATGCATATTTCATTAGATGTTTACTCTACTATTATTAACTTTTCCTAATATGAGATTATTAGAGCTTCCTAGCATTCAATGGATTATTCACAACATTCATAACCTTATTATTTATATCTTACAAATTGAAATACAATAAAAATTATATTACGGCGGCATAGGTAAGAAATCCCAGGTAAAGCTACAACAGGTAAGTAAGCAATTATATTTACTTATTCAACTTATGATTTGTAAGAATTTATATTTACTTGTTCAATTTATAAGATATAAATGATAAGGTTATAAATGTTGTGAATAATCCATTGAATGCTAGGAAGCTCTAATAATGTCATATTAGGAAAAGCTAATAATAGTAGAGTAAACGTCTAATGAAATATGCATTCAAAGGGAAATATCAATATCCTAGTAATTATTGAATATACAAGAAAGTGAATTTTTAAATAGAAGGCATGATGCCTAGAATAATAAGTATGTTCTATAAAGAGATTGATAATGACCATGGAGTACCGGGCTAGGATTAGTAGCCTTCCCCTTAATCCACCTACACATCTTATTAGTATGAGACTGGTGGTCAGAAGGAAACTAGTGTCTAGCGAAGTATTGCCGAGTGTAGCATGAAGCTCTTAGACCTAGGGTAAGAACGAAGTATTGCCAGGTGTAGCATGAAGTTCTTGACCTTATGGTTGCGTAGGACCTAGATAATATTAATGGCCTAACGGTAGGTGAACCTCGAGCTGGCTATAAACCCCTCCGAGTTAAGAGTGAAGTACCTCTGGGTGTGAGGTGAAGCCTTGGGCCTACGACCGTGGGTCTTGGAATCCTTAATCCACCCTCTCATAGTAGGTGAGTGGTCTGATTAATGGGTAGGATTACGAACGTCCTCCCCGAGGTATGTCCATGACTCATGTGTGATTAATGATATAAGATAGATCATGAACATGGATATATGACTAGAAAAGATATGAAAGAGATAAAGTTTATTATTTTTAAGCACTTTATGTGCACATGATGAAATGATTTGTATACTAATGTGCTCTTTTACAAGTTGAAATTGTTTGCAAGGTTGTGAAAGTTTTGGCTTGTACAGTGGTATCAGAGTGGTCATCCTGCCATCCTGTGAATAATAGTTAAATAAAAAAAAATCAATGAAAATTGCATGATTTGGTGGAATAACGGTGTTTAATACATTGCTAAAATATTAAAAAAATAAAATAAAATTAAAATTAAAATTTATTACAAATATGTAATAAATAATGAGTAAATAAGGTAAAAATAAATAAAAATAAAACAACTCTTAATAACAATAAAATTACAATAAGTAAATATACTAAATGAAATAGTAAAATAAAATAATTAAAATATAATTCTATTTAGTTCTAATATATTTGACAAAGTTATTTTCATCTATGGGTAAACAAATTAAAATATATGTAAACAATTAACCAAATATTTTTTTGGTGTACATAAACCTTAATAAAATATAGTTATAAAATAAATTATTTTTAAAATTTAGTGCTGAAAATTTAAAAGAGTAAACCTAAATTTATAAATTATTATTTTATGGCACTATAGTTTATTAGCTATATTAATTTGTTACATTTTATAGCGGTTATTTTATTGGTGAATGTAATGTTATTTTATATAAAGGAAACCTAATAAATTATAATGTTATCAAATATTAGTTTAGGATACCTAATTATAGTTTCTCGAGGACAAACAATTTTGAGTGGGGAGGGTTGTCATGTCCCTATAATGATTTATAATTGAATTGTTTATTTAAATAATAAGCTAGCTTTATATAAACTAATATAATTAAAATATAATATATAATATATTATTAATATGTATTATTTAATAAATAATATTATTAATTTAATATCTTATAAATATAAATATTTAAATATTATAAAATATATGAAATATATAAATTAACTAGATATACTATAAATATAAATATTTTAATATAATATTTATGTGAATAATTAATAAGATATATTATTATATATAAAAATAAATATTATGAAGAGTCTTACCCATTAAAGCTAGAAAGTAAAGTAATTTGGAATAAGGCAAAGTAATATGGTTAAACAAAAGGTCAAATTCAAAATAAAATCATATAAAAATAAAAGTCTAATAAGACAAAAACATTTTCCCACCATATTATATGCTTGTGAATAAAATAAGATAAAGAGCTCCCCTACTTAATAACAAATGTATTTATTTATACTATATATATTATATAAATAATGTACTTTAAAAAGATTAAGGGGAGGTTGAAGGAGGATATTTATAAGTGCAGGGATTAAGTTGGTTGACACCAGCGATCACATTAATAAATAATATATTATAAATATATCTAATAATATAAATATAAATATTATTATTATTATCTTATATTGAAATCTAAATATAAATAATATAATATAAATCTATATTATAAATATATCTAATAATATAAATATAAATAATATAATATAAATCATATATCATTTATTATGATATAAATGATATAATATAAATAATATAAAATAAATAATATATCATTTATTATAATGATATAATATAAATACAAATAATATAAATAATAATATAAATAAACATCTTTTAACCTATCCTCTTATGATAAGGGAGTTATGTATGGTTAGAACTAGTTTTACCACAAAAGGGAATTAATATAAAGTAATAAAAATTATAAGAGGTTAAGTGTGTCTTTTACCACCAAGCATAATAGGAGACGTACCTCTTCGAGAAATAAATAAAGGTTGTGAGATAGAAGGAAAACATCATCGAAAGAAAATATAAAGAGTATCAGATAAATACATATATTTAGATCTGCATTATATATATTTTTGAGTCATAAGTAGGAAAGATATCATAAATTAATATATAGAGATATGTATATCAGCAGTAAAAGTGTGTGAAATATGTATTATAAAATATATAAATGGCAACAACAATACAATAAAAATTATATTACGGTGGCATAGGTAAGAAATCCCAGGTAAAGCTACAACAGGTAAGTAAGCAATTATATTTACTTATTCAATTTATGATTTGTAAGAATTTATATTTACTTGTTCAATTTATAAGATATAAATGATAAGGTTATAAATGTTGTGAATAATCCATTGAATGCTAGGAAGCTCTAATAATCTCATATTAGGAAAAGCTAATAATAGTAGAGTAAACATCTGATGAAATATGCATTCAAAGGGAAATATCAATATACTAGTAATTATTGAATATCCAAGAAAGTGAATTTTTAAATAGAAGGCATGATGCCTAGAATAATAAGTATGTTCTATAAAGAGACTGATTATGACCATGAGTACCGGGATAGGATTAGTAGCCTTCCTCTTAATCCACCTACACACCTTATAAGTATGAGAGTGGTGGTTAGAAGGAATCTAGTGTCTAGCACTCAAGCTGCCAAGTCATTGCCCCTCAGAGCTAAGAGCGAAGTATTGCCGGGTGTAGCATGAAGCTCTTAGACCTAGGGTAAGAACGAAGTATTACCGGGTGTAGCATGAAGTTCTTGACCCTATGGTTGCGTAGGACCTAGATAATATTAATGGCCTAACGGTAGGTGAACCTCGAGCTGGCTATAAGCCCCTCCGAGCCAAGAGTGAAGTACCTCTGGGTGTGAGGTGAAGCCTTGGGCCTACGGCCGTGGGTCTTAGAATCCTTAATCCACCCTCTCATATTAGGTGAGTGGTATGATTAATGGGTAGGATTATGAATGTCCTCCCCGAGGTATGTCCATGAATCATGTGTGATTAATGATATAAGATAGATCATGAACATGGATATATGACTAGAAAGGATATGAAATAGATAGAATTTATTATTGTTAAGCACTTTATGTAAACATAATGAAATGATTTGTATACTAGTGTGCTCTTTTACAAGTTGAAATTGTTTGCAAGGTTGCTAAAATTTTGGCTTGCTAGAAGGGGACATTACAGTATTGAGTTCAAACTAGATGACCAACTAAAAACCAATGAACAACCAAACCCAACTCATTATCTTAATCCCAAAACTGTCATTGAACCAGAAACAACTGGCTGCCACAAAAATATAACTGATACAAATTGTGCAAGTATGCATGCACAGGAATGATGGTTCTTCCCCTAAACCACTAGTAAATGTTTGTTTGTTCTAAATGATATGAGATGGTCTGATGGATCTAAGACTAGTGCTAATCTAATTGGGGATATAGAGTCATAGGTGATAGAAAAGAAAACACTAGAGAGGAAACAAAGAAAAATTGATCTAAGCATATGCTATATCAGATTGCAGGTTTTGTGATTCAAACATACTTAGTAATCTAGAATGAATTGCATGCATTCAAATGTAAAGAATAGATGACAATTACTAAGCTTGTAATATATTTAAAATGTTGTCACATTTTCAAATGCCCAATAAAAACTTATTAGAAAATGTGATAAGAGGAAAACCCTAAATACATACAAACAATCATAGATACATTCTATGCACAACCCCTACTATACACTATATTTCATCTATTTCACCACACCATTACTTCTCTGCAACTGGACATGGCATGATTTGGATCCCTAGAAGTATTTCTAAGCCTGCATAACCTCTAGACACCACCAAAGAACCAACCCCTTGAAAAATGAGCATCAAACTTGCCTTTATAGCCTTCACAACTTGGATTTGAGGATGAAATCGGAAGGAAAACCCCCAACAACTCCACCAACTGTAATAAAAACATTAATTTCAACTACCCATTTCACATTAATGGCGATCCTAGAGGTTGTTGGAGCATTTTCTTGCACATTTTAGGCATTTCTGAACAGTGGAAGGAGCAGGGAAGATGAAACTGTTAGGTCCCGACCAATCAAGTTTCCACCAGGAAATCAACCTCTAAAAGGGTGAAGAAGGAAACCTTAATCTCCAAAGTCTAAAAGGAACAAGTGGAAACCATTTGGTTTCAGAGATCGAGCCTTCACCATACATCATGCATTTTGAAGAGAAGAAAAGGAACTGCTTGATTCCACAATCCTGAAACACTTAGAAAAAACTTTAAGCTCACTGAACTTTGGCGATCAGACTTTCACCCTTCCATCTTCAAAAAGGAAAGAGGAAGAGAAAACTCCTAGTCGTCGATGCCTAAAACACTTAGCAACTTTGAAGTTCACTAGACTTCTGTGATTGGAGCTTCACCCTTCCATCTTCAAAAAGGAAAGAGGAAGAGAAAACTCCTGAATCCTGACCGATCTCTGATGCTTGAAAGACTTAGAAAATTTTTGAGCTTCATCGGACTTCAGTGATCAGAACCTCACCCTTTTGCCTGCTAGGAAGAAGAAGGAAGACCGCCACCCCAAGGTCCAAGATCCATAACACTTAGAAACTTTTTGGAGCCTTGTCGGACTTCGGCGATCGGGCCTTCACCCTTCTGTCTTCAAAAAGGAAAGAGGAATAGAAACCTTCCTGTCACCGACACCTAAAACACTTAGGCAATTTTTACGAATTAAAGGCAGAGTTTCAGAGCCAATAGAAATAGCATGATAGAAGAGAGACCCCTAAAACTCTAAAGATCTGAAAAAAGAAGAGAATACAGGGAAAAGCCAAGAAACTTTGGACTTAGCTTTTTTGGGCTTCTTCCTTACACTTCAAAAGGAAAACACTTAGAATTTTTTGGAGGGATCCCATTTCAAAACAGTCTCAGATTAGATATAAATGATGGGTTCAACAATAAAGGCACAAAGCAAGAATTTTGATGGATTTGGGGCAAAATAATGCAAGTTTGGGGCATGGAAAATAGCAGTCCCAATAGTGGCTCTAATTGGGGACATGCATCAAGTAATGGTATAATGAGAATCCAGAATATCTCCAGGCAGACCAAAAGACAAAAATGAATAGGGGAACAACACAAGACATATTTTCAAGGTATATAGTCATAGACACAGGGGCACAAAAGTTTAAGAATGACTGAAATCAAAATTTATAGGCACTTGCAGGTCAAACCTACACAAGACTGATGAAGCTACTTGCCCTTGTCAAAGACAAGCCTATTGAAAGAGCTAATCTCCCTTAACCCTTGGCTGCACTGATCACCCAACATTAGCACTAAAAACACCTTGCATGCATGCACATGCAAGCTACAACTATTCATACCATCATGTTGAAAATGGAAACAACTATCACCAAGGCATGGAAGCCATAGATAATAGGGCCCATCATAATGCTAACCCACATAGTAATACTCACCTTCAAGATCCTTGTTAGCATGATGCATATCTAGACCTGCATAAATATCAACATGAAGAAAAATATCCTCCTAAAAATCAAGTTGAAATGCATCATGCTCGAATGTGGCCTCAAGCTTGGCTATGTCACATAATTGCTCAAATTCTTGTGACCTAGCTACATCACAAATGCTAATGTACTCCTCCATGATTGAACCAAAGACTTGATTCAAATTTAATTCTACACTATCAGCATATAGATTAGAAATTTGAGGCATTTCAAGTGAAGACTCACAATCTTCAAGTTGTCTCTCTATTTTGTATTCCTTAACACACTCTGCTGTGTAAAAACTATTGTTGAGGAAGTCACTCATGATTTGCTCCTCCTCACTCTGTAGATCAACAACTTGACCCACTTGAGAATACCCAACTTCAATGTTATGAATCCTGACCAATGAGCTCAAAAAGATGCTCTCAACACAATCCACATCAATAAGAGATAGTTTCCCCAAGCAAAGATCTAAAAATGTATATGTGACATGGTCTTCACAGTTGGAACCCGTTACCTCAACATCTCAGGTAATTGTAGTAGTGCTTCCATGAAGTCTAGCTAAAGCATAATCTATATGAGAATGAAAGCGACTCTTGCATGGTTGAGACAGGGTCTCACATACACCCACATGCTCCTCATCCTCACAACTCTCATAGGCAAGGTCTTCAATTTGAACCTCATTGGACACACCATCATTTATCTCTATAACCCTATCATCCAGTGCAACCACATCTACATCCTCCTCATACAAACAAATGTTAATAGCTTCAATGTCTTTATTAGGGATAAAATAAGGCAATACACCAAACAAGAGATCAACCTTTTTCTCATTCTCAATATCATTTACATGCATACACTTTGCATAACCAGTCTTAAGAATTGATTGAGTGAGCACTTCATCATTGTGTACATACCCCTCTTTGTCCACTTGGTTGCCACAAACAACACGATCATATTGGTAATAAGGTATTTGATTCTCCCTTTTCAAAGCTAATAGCTCTTCAAATCCATTAAACTCTAAGTCACTTTCAAAAAGAGGATTATCCATGCACCAACAATAATAAAGAATTATGCCACCTGATGGACTTGCATACTCTTCGTAAAGGACATTGTGCCTTATACTCATCCCTTCATCATTATTTGTATCGTCAATGTATGTATGATATATATAATCAACTACATGAGCTAAGTTATTCAATTTTTCATTTGCATACATACCTTCATGGCGGTCCACAATACTACAACAAACATCAAGGTCATACCTCTCTTCACTAGATTGGGAATCATCATTGATTTTCTCATTTTCATCATCCACTGATGATCGATCCAATTGAATGCAGGTGTAGATACTACTATCTTCATATGTATCACTGTCATACACTACACCGACACCTTCCTCCAGTCTCCTACGCATGCAATCATCACTTGACATTGTGCATGAATCACATGAAGCATCCACGCCCTTGCTACCTAAAACAGCTTGTTCATTACCAACCACTTCTGCATTTGAGGATAAGGATTTTCCAATCATATCCCCCTTATTTTTCTCAACATAATCAATGAACAAGTACACCTATTGCATGCTCAATAGATTAAACTCCTCCGATATAGAACCTAAGCCTAGGGTAACATCGTAGGCTCCAAGATACATGCCAATATAAGTAGGTAGATCAAGTCTAAAATCTTCTAGGATGTGGGATAGGGAAACTGTAAATATGTGGCTCAGCTCCATATTGGACTCTCCCTCTTGCCATTTGATGGATTCTAATTCTTGGATGAGGTCAGCAGGGTCCCAATGCAATACAAACACATCTTCAAATGTAGCAACAAGTGCATTCCATGAAGCAAATAAATGTTTAGGAAAATTTTGGTACCAGTCTCTTGCCTTTCCATAAAGTGACCTAACAAATAACCTCATCCACATGTCTTCATCATTGAATTGATGTTCTTCCATGAAACCAAAAAACATTATGACATGTGCATCACCTTCTTGAAGGCTATATACCCATCATACCTTGGCATCAACCTAAAAATCTCAAGTTTCATTGTTTGCCTATCATAGTGGACCCAAGAAAGGTCAAGCTGCTTGTAAATGGGATCAAGTCGAACTACTGGGGGTGGAGATATCTTTTCTTTGGTAATAGTACGATGTTTACTTGATTGTAGGGCCTTGACCCTTTCTTCACATTGTCTTTCAATCTTGTTGAGGGCATCTATCCTTAAAACATGTTTTTATGCATTGATGCTTGCATGCATGAATGTGCATTTTCCTTTAGTGCTGGATTGTATGAACAACATGGACCTTCATCCCCATCATACTCATGGAAACTCACTCTATCATAGTATCTAGGGCTTTCATCATATGATACATTTGAAATTTTTTCCCTAGGGTAAATCTATCCATTCAATTTAGCCATAACTGACTATAGATCACTTGTGCAGGGATAAAGGAGAGCAAATAACATGTTTCTTTACTGAGAAAGAAACCATGGTTCAAAGATAGAAGAAAATAACATGTACCTTAACCATTTGTAGTCTCTTTGAAATGTGCACATGAACATACATGCACAACAACAAAACTTCATTCTCTTTAACAATAGAGTCTCCACATCACTGAATGAGGAAATCCCTGAAGCGTGACTGATCTTCAGGGCCACAAAAACTGATTCTGGGTTTCTCACACTAGCAGAGTCCTCACATTTTCTAACCCAACACTTTACTCTCCTCCCTCACAATGACGCCAAAATGTTGGTGTAAGTTGATGGGATGCCAAACTTATCCAAACAATGCACAATTTCATAACTCTATTACTAGGGCATTAAAATATTTCTACCTGCCTAGACCTGGCAACAACTAATGCAATCCTCCCCAATAATGGTGCCATTCTATTAGGTCCCAAAACCACAGCTCCACTTCTTAGGACGAAATCACACTCACAAGGCCAGGGCTATCGTCATTCAAGCATAATCGGTCCATTAACAAAATGTGGAGGATTGAATGTCAACTCTACGGGGGTGGGTTTTATCCCCTACACTTTGAGCTCAACTAGGCTTTGGAGGGATATTCCAAGGGGTATACCTTAACAAGAATTGAGTTCAAACTAGATGAACAACTAAAAACCAATGAACAACCAAACCCAACTCGTTATCTTGATCCCAAAACTGTCACTAAACCAGGAACAACTGGCTGTCACAAAACCCCTATATAGCTGATACAAACTGTGCAAGTATGCATGCACAGGAATGATGGTACTTCCCCTAAACAACTAGTAAATGTTTGTTTATTTTAAATGATATGAGATTGGTCTGATGGAGCCAAGACTAGTGCCAATCCAATTGGGGCTATATAGTCATAGGTGATAAAAAAGAAAACAATGGAGAGGAAACAAAGAGAAATTGATCTAAGCATATGCTATATCAGATTGTAGGTTTTGTGCTTCAAACATGCTTAGTAATCTAGAACAAACTGCATGAATTCAAATGTAAAGAACAAATGACAATTACTAATCTTGTAATATATTTAAAATGATGTCACATTTTCAAATACCCAATACAAACTTATTAACAAATTGTTGCAAGTATGTGCAATCGGTGTTGTCATTGATGTCAACAAGCTTGTGAAGCGTGTGTTTCATTGGTGTCAATTGTATGAGCAAGAGGATATTGCAAGAGTGTGAGAAAGATGGTGTTGATTGGATGCTATCTCTGATGATGAGGAAGTGTTGAAGATGGTGATAATATGTTTCTGGTGCTTGGTTTCCAAGTGCTTTTGAGAAAATTTGAATAAAATAAGAAAATAATGTGTGGCAATGGTATTCTGTGTTGTAGAGTAGTGTTCTGGTTTTTCTCTACATTTTTTTATATTGAAGATTTGTTTATGTGGTTTGGATATGTTGTTTAGAGGTGTTTAGAGATGCTACATTCAGAATTTGGCATGCTGGATCAATGTGTAGAGGAAGATGTGTTCACCAGTGTATGAACTGTGTATTGCAAAGGTGTTTGGGAGAAATGTTCTTGCTTTGTATTTCTCTGCAAAGTGGTTTAAGTTCTTACAGTTCTGGAAGTATGTTTATAAGATTCATATCTATCTTCAGTTGAAATTATTTTGTGATTTGGTGCTCTGAAAGTTGATTTCTTGAGTTACGGTGCATAACAAAGATATTTGAGCATACTGGGTAAACAGAATAAAGTTTGTTCGGTAGGTGAAAGTTGTTGCAGAGGAATTTGTTCGATTTTAGGATGTTTTTGGAATACTCTAGATCATGTTCAAGCATGGTGTGGGGTCCGTGAGTCATCTTTGGTTTTGAGGAAGCATGTACATAATTGTTTATGGTGTTAACATAGGTTCGACCGACCTTAGGTGTTTACACTAATTATGAAGTTGCTTCGATGATTGTGGAAGTGTGGTGTAATGTGTATGAGTGGATTTAGGTCCAAGGTAAGGTGTGTTGGGGTCCACCTTCATTTCTTTCCACCGCGGGAATGTTTTGGTGCCTACCTAATTTGAATTTGCATGATTAAGGTGCTTTGCTGACATTGGAGAATGTTCTTAAGATTGAAGATGGTATAAATAAGTGTTAAACTGTTGAAGGATGGTAAGATAGAAGAGTATTGTGTATGGTATGTGAATTACAAAGTTATAGAGTGCAAATTTGTGCAGTGCAATGTGAGCTTTCATGTGTTAGATTACTAGAGGCAGTGAGGAGAAGGTGTCTACAACTCCTTAGTGAGACTGCAAAGGTGATGGTGGCGTTATGGTGGACTTCTCTATTGCATTGATATAGTCTTCTCCTTATAACAATCTTCTCTATATTCTTTTCTATTTTGGCAGTGAGCCTTTATTTCTTTTGGGCAGTGAGCCCTTTGGCAGTGAACCTTTTGGTAGTGAGCCCTATTGTATTCAGTGTTGATATTAGTTTATAATGTGAGCTAATCCTCACCATGGTTTTTCACTTCTTGGGTTTTCCATGTAAATCTGGTGTTCTCTTGTGTGTGTTGTTGATTTGGTTCAATTTCTATTATTTGCTTAATCATCATAATAGTTTAAGGGTTAATTGAATTTATGTGGATCTAAATGTGTATGAGGGTTTTAGAATTATAAGTTACAATTGATTCACCCCCCCTCTCAGTTGTCTTGTGCATTTAACAATTGGTATAAGAGCCAAGTTCCGTGGAAGAAAGATTAACCACTTGAGCTAGATCTAGGATGGCGCACAAGAAGGATGTTCCCCTGTTTGATGGATCAGACTATGCATTCTGGAAAATAAGGATGGAAGGTTATCTATTTTCTCTTGGATATGATATCTGGAAGTCTGTGGTGACTGCATATACTATACCTAAAAATGGTTTGAGTACTGCAAATGAGATTAAGGCCTACGAAACCAATGGTAAAGCAAGGTATGCTCTTTTAAGTGGTCTTACTAATTCTGAATTGGTAAAGGTTATGAATCTGAAAACCGCTAATGAAATTTGGGAAAAGTAAAAAAGTATTTATGAAGGAGATGATAAGGTAAAGCAAGCTAAGATGCAGAATCTGAAGATCATGTTTGAGACCATGCGAATGTCTGAAGATGAAAACATCACAAGTTACTTGCAGAAGGTGGATGAAGTTGTCAACATCATTAGAGGTCTTGGTGGAGAACTGGAAGAAAAAGAAGTGGTGATGAAGGTATTTAGAACTCTTCCCAAAGCTTATGGTCATAAAGTTTCTGCTATTGAAGAATTGCAAAATCTGGATCAATTTACCAGTGATCAGTTATATTGGACTTTAATTGCTTTTTAAATGAGAGAATTTGGTACAAGTAGTGCAAAAGTTGAGACTGCCTTTAAAGCTAGAAAATCAAAGAAGACTATGGAGTCAGATCAGGAGGATTCTGATGATATGGAAGATAACTTTTTGAAAAGAATGAAAAAGAGTATTGATAAGTACAGTGGTAAGTTGCCTTTCAAGTGTTTCAGTTGTGGCAAGATAGGTCATTATGCTTCAAGATGTCCAGAAAGAATTTTGAGAAGAAAAAATAGGGAAAACAAAAGTAAGGTGTTTAAGAAAAGCTATTATGTTAGAGAAGATGCAAGTATATTTGATGATGAATCTGATTATGAAAATGATGAGGATAGTGAATGTCTGTTCATAGATTTAAAAGATGATACTGTTTCTTCTAGCTCTAAGGAATGTGTGAAAGAAAAGGGCTTTGGAAGTAAGTATTAATGCTGAAGGTACTTTGATGTCTGCTTTTCATATCAGACAGGAAAAGAACTACTGGGTCATTGACAATTGATGCTCAAATCATATGACCGGTGATAAGAGTAAGTTTGTTAAACTTGAAAAATATGATGGAGGACTAGTTAGATTTGGTGATGATACATCTGCTAAGATATGTGGAAGAGGTTCAATCAGTTTTGATGGAAAGCATAATACTGATGATGTTATTTATGTCAATGGCTTAAAACATAACCTCTTGAGTGTTGGACAAATGTGTAGCAAAGGATATAATCTTGTGTTTCAAGATGGTGGATGTGAGATCAAAAAGGATTCTAGAACTGTAATTACTGTTGGAAGGAGGATAGATGGAAATGTCTATCAGCTCAAAGGTGGTGATAGTTATTGTTTCATGAATCAGATTAGTGAGAGTTGGCTATGACATAGAAGATTGTGTCACATTAATTTTGATAGTCTGGTAAGAATAAGTTCAATTCAAGCTATGAGAGATCTGCCAAAGATTACAAAGCCTATCAATGCTATCTGTAAGGAATGTCAAGTTGGAAAGAAAGCAAGAAGAAGTTTCAAATTCAAGGATCAATCTTCTACTAGATTGTTGGAATTGGTGCATACAGATCTTTGTGGTCCTACTAAAGTAAGTAGTTTTCAAAGTGACATGTATTTCATTCAACTTATTGATGATTATTCTAGAATGACATGGGTTACTTTTCTCAAAGAAAAATTAGAAGCCCTAGATAAGTTTAAAGCATTCAAAGTCATGGTTGAGAATGAAATAGATATGAAAATCAAATGTTTGAGGTCTGACAGAGGTGGAGAGTTCACCTCCAATGAATTTAACATGTTTTGTGAGAATCATGGAATAAAGAGGCATTTATCTACCCCTAAGACTCCTCAACAGAATGGAGTAGTTGAAAGAAAGAATAGGATTGTTCAAGAAGCTACAAGGACACTGAAAAAGAAGCAAATCTACTAGAGGTCTACTGGAGAGAAGCAATTCATACTACTATTTATATACTGAACAAAGTGCAAGCAAAGGCAAATAGTACAAAGACTTCTTATGAGCTATGGTATGGAAGGATTCCTACTATCAAATACTTCAGAGTGTTTCGAAGCAAATTCTATATCAGAAGGGAAGAAGAAAACCTAGGAAAGTTTGATGCAAGGTCTAATGAAGGTATCTTCCTAGGGTATTCTACTAAAAACAAAGCTTATCGGTGCTACAACAAGAGGCTAAAAAAGATTGTTGAGAGTGCAAATGTCAAAGTTGATGAAGATCTATAGAAGAATTCAGAAGTAAATGGATATGAATCAAATGAGTCTTCTTACAGAGAAGAAGAAAATGCTAAGGAAAAGGAAGTGCATATTGAAGAGGAAGATACTTCAAAAAAGTCTCCTAAAACTTCCAAGTATGTGTAGAAGCATCATTGTGAAGATCAACTCATTGGTGATAAGAGTAAATGTGTGCTAACAAGAAGGAAAGTTGTTGAAGAATAAGTAAATCTATGCTTACTTTATGAAGTTGAACCTAAAATAGTGATTGAAGCATGCAAGAATGAGTATTGGATCAAGGCTATGGAAGATGAACTAATGCAAATTGAAAAGAATCAAACTTGGGAACTTGTCCAAAGACCAACAAACAAAAATGTGATTGGAACTAAGTGGGTATTCCAGAACAAACTGAATGAGAATGGAGAAGTAGTAAGAAACAAGGTAAGGATTGTGTGTAAAGGCTACTCACAAGTAGAAGGAATAGACTATGAGGAATCATATGCTCCAGTAGAAAGAATAGAGGCCATCATGATGCTTTTGGCTTTGCAGCACACAAGGATTTCAAAGTATATCAAATAGATGTGAAGTTTGTTTTCTTGAATGGTGAATTGGAAAAAGAAGTATACATAGAACAACCAGATGGATTTCAGTTGTCAGATAAACTGGATGTGGTTTGCAGATTGAAGAAGGCACTATATGGATTGAAGCAAGCCCCTAGAGCTTGGTATGTAAGTTAGACAGGTACTTATTACAACAAGGATTCAATAAAGGTATCATAGATAGAAATATGTACATCAAAGTAGAAGAAGATCAAATTCTGATTGTGGAAGTGTTTGGATGAGGCAAACCTTGAAGGATATCAGAGTTGTATATGATGAACCTATTCCTATCTTTTGTGATAATACAAGTGCTATTAACATTTCAAAGAATCTAGTGATGCACTCAAGGACAAAACATATCTCAATCCGGTATCACTTTCTGAGAGAGAAGGTTGCATAGAATGAAGTGAAGCTTAAGTATGTGCCTACAAAGGATCAGATTGTTGATATATTTACTAAGGCTCTTCCTAAGGATACTTTTGAGTATATCCAAGAGAAGTTAGCCTGGGTTATTGCCCCTCCTTCTTTGAACTAGATGAATAAAGAGATGCATCAACCCAGTGGGTTTCAAGATTTGTTCTATGTTCTGGACTGATGTTGGAGGTTACCTCTCAGGGGGAGTAGGTAGTAGCTTTGTTGCTTGTTGCAGTCAGCCCAAGAGTAAGTGTTAATGCAAGTTGTTCCTAAAAGGGAGTATGAACAGCTGTAAAAGAAAAGATGTTGCAAAGTAGTAGTGAGCAAGAACAAGTTTGAGAAGTTGTCTAAAGGTGAGAATGAAAGAGAGATGTGTCACCCTTTGCCATTGATGTCAAAGGGGGAGAGAGAACAATGTGAAAAAGGAAAGAGTCAGTTTGTCAAGAAGAGAGTAATAAGATGAGGGGAGAAAGAGAGAGAAAGGAAAAGAGTTAGTGTGAAGCATAGTATTGAGGACTATTGTGTTGATGGTTTTTCACATCATGTGTTTCCATTAATGAAAAAGGGGGATATTGTTGCAAGTATGTGTAGTCAGTGTTGTCATTGATGTCAACAAGCTTGTGAAGCGTGTGTTGTTATTGGTGTCAACTGTATGAGCAAGAGTATATTGCAAGAGTCTAAGCAAGATGGTGTTGAGTGAATGCTGTCTCTGATGATGAGGAAGTATTGAAGATGGTGATAATATGTTTCTGGTGCTTGGTTTCCAAGTGCTTTTGATAAAATTTTAATAAAATAAGAAAACAGTGTGTGGTAGTGGTATTCTGTGTTGCAGAGTAGTGTTCTGGTTTTTCTCTGCATTTATTTTATATTGAAGATTTGTTAATGTAGTTTGGATATGTTGTTTAGAGGTGTTTAGAGATGGTACATTCAGAATTTGGTGTGCTGGATCCATGTGTAGAGGAAGATGTGTTCACCAGTGTATGAACTATGTATTATAGAGGTGTCTGGGAGAAACGTTCTTGCTCCACATTTCTCCACAAAGTGGTTTCAAGTCTTGCAATTCTGGAAGCATGTTTATAAGGTTCATATCTATCTTTAGTTGAAATTATTTTGTGATTTGGTGCTTCGAAAGTTGATTTCTTGAGTTACAGTGCATAAAAGAGATATTTGAGCATACTGGGTAAACAAAATAAATTTATTCGGTAGGTGAAAGTTGTTACAGAGGAATTTGTTGGATTTTAGGATGTTTTTAGAATACTCTAGATCATGTTCAAGCATGGTGTGTGGACTGCGAGTCATATTTGGTTTTGAGGAAGCATGTACATAATTGTTTATGGTGTTAACACTGAAAGGAAGCTAGGTGTGCGGAAATCACTTCCTACACTAATCTAATGAGGGGAGAGCTATACAAATTCAATTTATTCCTTATCACTACATCTAACAGAGTTACTACAGCAATACACAAGAACCAGAAAGAAGACAGAAGAAGAGAGACAAAGATTTACAGTGGGGAAAACCCTTATCGGGTGAAAAACCCCACACTCAGAAACCTGCACAATGTATTAACAAAACTGAAAGTTGTTTACAATACACTTGCAATGCAAGCTTCAATGGTCTTTGACACTCATGTCAGGAGTCAATCTGGTAGCATAACATTACCTGTAAACCTGTAATACAAATTCCATCTTCAAGCATCTGTTTATATAGGAAATACAAGGCAATATTGGACCTTTCTTGGAATGGGCATCCAACATGGCTTCATGGACCAAAACCCATGCCTAAGGACACTTGGTCAACATTGCATAATGTGCTTGACACTTGTCCATAGCTCCCATCCCAAAGAGGTCACCTATTTCCAAAATGGGCTATGACAGATGCTCTTACGACACTTACGACCGTCATAGAATCTGTCACAGCGGTTACAACTTATAGTTGTAAGAGAATTTGTCATACACATGCTATAAATAGCATATTCTCTTACAACATGTCATATTCCACCTTGGGGTGCCCAAATATACCTTCTTCAAAGATGCTTCATGACACATGTCATCACCCATCTTACAACCTTCTATTTCTAACTCTTACATGTCATAGATTCGTCATAGGAATCTGTCATAACCGTTTCGGTCAAACATTCCCTTACACAACATGGAAGATGCCGACACATGGAAAAATGCTCCTACCACAAAGTGGGACACCTATCTCCTCATGTGAGGACAAAATTACAAGTTGTCATATTCCATGTAAGATTGACACATCAACATGCCACATCCCACAATATGACAATATGGAATTTACAAATACTTACAACATAGGCAATTAGATAATAAATGCAAACATTACAAATGTAAGGAATTACCAAGGTTGAGACACCTTAATTCCCAACATTCTCCCACTTGTCAAACACCTTGTAAGAGCCAATAGAAAAACAAGATTTAACTGCTATAGGCGGAGAGGCCCATAGACTCCGAACACCATCTGAACTTCTCTGTGCCCACTGGTTTCATCAATGCATCTGCAATATTCTTCAAAGTATCTACCTTCTCCAAATTACCTTTCCATCCTCAACCATGTCTCGCATGAAGTGAAACTGAACATCAATGTGCTTTGTTCTAGCATGGAAAGTTGGATTCTTCACAAAGCAAATTGCACTATGATTGTCACAACTGATCGTGATCTGACCTGCATCAACACCAATATCTGAACACAATCTCTCAAGCCAAATGACTTCCTTACAAGCACGAGTTTCTGCCATATACTTAGCTTATGTCATGGACAAAGCAACATGTTGTCGCTTACTCATCCAACTAATAGCACCACCAAATAGTGTAAACACATAAGCACTGGTGGATCTCCTGCTGTCAATGTCACCTGCCCAATCTGAATCCACAAATGCATGAATATCAACAGAATGTGGAGGTCCTGAAACATTACCATGATAGAAAATGGAATACTCAGAAGTACCCCTCAAATATCTGAACACTCGCTTAACTGCATCCCAATGAACCCGTCTAGGATTAGCCATAAATCGACTAAGGACTACCACTACTTGGGCAATATCTGGTCTTGTACAGACCATAGCATACATCAAACTACCAATAGCACTAGCATAAGGTACTCTGCTCATGTCCTCCACCTCACTAGGAGATTTTGGACAATCCTCAACAAACAACTTTGTCCCCAAAGAAATAGGAACACACAATGGTCTACAATCTGCCATGCTAAACCTGGCCAACACGGTCTTCACATACTTACTCTGGCTTAACCAAAGTTTTCTGTTGGTTCTGTCTCTTCTGATTTCCATTCCTAGAATGTACCTGGCTGCCCCTAAATCTTTCATTTCAAACTATGCTGACAACTGAGATTTAAAATTAGAAATCATATTCTTACCCTTCCCAATGAGCAACATACCATCAACATACAGTGCAACAATGAGAATACGATCACCATCAAACGTATAATACACACAATGATTCGATTTCGATCTCACAAATCAAATTGACAACACAAAGGCATTAAACTTCAAGTACCATCTCCTAGGGGATTGCTTCAAACCATACAAAGACTTTTTAAGTTTGCAAACCAAATTCTCTTTAGCTTTCACCAAGTAATGCTCTAGCTGTGACATGTAGATTTCTTCCTCCAAGTCACCATGAAGGAAAGCTATCTTCACATCCTTCTGTTCTACCTCTAAGTCATAAGCTACTGCAAGAGACAACAGGATTCGAATGGATGTCAGCTTTGCAATGGGAGAGAAGATCTCACCATAATCTATACCCTCCACTTGCGAATACCCCTTTGCAACCAATCTGGCCTTATACTTCTCAACACTGCCATCTGCACCAAATTTCTTTTTGAACACCCATTTGCATTCAACAGGTTTCCATCCAGGAGGAAAAGGCACCAAGTCCCAAGTTTGATTCTTTTCCAAAGAAGCCATTTCATCCTCCATGGCCTCCTTCTAGGAACCTGCATCTTTCATGTCCATAGCCTCTGATACAGTTCTAGGTTCATCACTGTTAGTAACCAAAGCATAAGCACAACTAGAATTAAGCAATGTAAAACCAAACCTTTCATGTTGCTTTCTTATCCGTGTAGACCTCCTCAAGAGCTGAGGTTGAGGTTTAGCTTCTTCATCTGAGCTTTCAGAGCTGCTAGAGGTCTCCTCATCATTAGGTCCAACATTGTCTTTCTGTTCAGTCTTCTTAGGGGTAGCAGGAAACTGAACAACATCCTCTTTCTTTACTATTTCTTTTGGCTACAAAACAATGGAAGAAGGTGTAAGCTCTCTGAAGATGACACTTCTGCTACACAACACTTTTTCAGCCACAGGGTCCCAAAGCTTGTATCCTTTCACACCGACACCATAGCCAATGAAGATACACTTAACAGCCTTGTTCTCTAATTTTGATCACTTCTCCCTAGGTACATGTGCATATGCCTCACAACCAAAAACATGAAGATGCCTTATTGAAGACTTTCTACCAGACCACACCTCCATGGCTGTCTTTCCAACAAGAGCTAATGTAGGAGATTTGTTTACCAAAAAGAAAGTAGTGGCAATAGCTTTAGTCCAAAACTTTTGTTCTAGGCTAGCTCCACTAAGCATACTCCTAGCCTTCTCCATCAGTGTTCTGTTCATCCTCTCTGCAACTCCATTTTTCTGTGGGGTGTATGGAGTTGTCTTATGTTTTTCAATCCCAAGTTCCTTGCAATACTTATCAAATTCTATAGAACAAAATTCACCACCATTGTCAGTTCTCAAACATTTAATCTTTTTACCAGTCCGATTTTCAGCAAAGGCCTTAAACTCCTTAAACTTGCTATAGACTTTAGATTTGCTTCTGAGAAAATAAATCCATGTCCTTCTACTGTAATCATCTATAAAAGATACAAAGTATATAGATTTTGATAATGAAGGAACATTAACAAGACCAAACACATCAGAATGAATAAGGTCCAACACACCAGAAGACTTATGAGAACTCGAGTAAAACTAAACACGGTTTTGTTTTCCATAAATGCAATGTTTGCAAAAGTCAAACTCAAGATTACAATCATCTAACCCCTCAACGAGGTTCTTATTTTTCAGGGTACGCAGCCCCTTCTCACCAATGTGGCCAAATCTCTTATGCCATAACATTATCTTTTTAGCAGGAAGTTTAACTTCTAATGCACGATTACAACCATCAAGACTAGAAACAACAGATTTCTCCATTGCTCGTTTAGATGGTGGGGATGAAGTGACTGTTGCCCTCTTCCTTGAGTCAGAAGAACTATTGCATTGTGAAATGCATGCCTCCAGCTGAAACATAGTACCTCTCCTAGTACCCTTAGCAAGCACCATAGCTCCTCTAGTCATCTTGCATCCTTCTTTCGAAAAAACAACCTGCACACTTGCATCATTCAAACTACTTATAGAGAGCAGGTTCCGTGCTAAGCCTAGGATGTGCATAACCCTAGAGATCCCCTTCACTCAACCATCAAGGAATTGGATAGAAACTCTTCCATGACCAACAATCTTCAGATGAGAATCGTCACCCAGATACACTTTTCCACCATCGAACTCCTCATACTTAGTGAACTGGTCTTGATGCGAGGTCATGTGGAATGATGTACCAGAGTTGATTAGCCACACATCATCAGATGCATGGGTTGCCAGGGCTATGATGAAAGCATCACCGTCATCTTGTGACTTATCAGAATCTGAATCAGGAGCTTTCTTCTTCTTCTTCTTCTTCTCCTCTTTGCATTCCTTTCAGAAATGCCTAGTTTTTCCATAGTTCCAACAAAGCGCCTTGGACTTTCTAGGAGATTTGGATCTCCCACGGGATTTAGATCTACCCTTCTCAGCTTTCTTGTCCTTCTTCTTCCCTTTCTCTTTGGGTCTTCCATGAATTGCAAGGGCCTCTTTAGCTACCTCAGAATACTTTCTCTGCATCTCTTCAGACAACAGTGAAGAAACCACTTCTTCCTTTTTGAATGTGGATGTGGTGCTTCCAATTTCCATGACAAGATGATCCAATGAGTCCGGCAGAGAACAAAGCAGGGTCATACACCGATCCTCCTCCTCCATCTTTACACCAATAGATGTCAATTTTGCAACCAACATGTTAAAAGCATTCATATGTTCAGTAACGAATCCTCCATCCTCCATTTGAAGAGAATACAACTTCTTTCTCCAGAAAAATTTATTAACTAGGGATTTGGCTTGATACACATCCCCCAACTTCTTCCAAAGTAGTTTTGCAGTAGTCTCCTCATGGACATTTAACAGAACAGAATCAACAAGACTAATTCTTATGAGACCCTTAGCCTTCTGATCCTTGAGATCCCACTCATCTTGTGACATTGCAGCTGGTTTAGTTCCATTAACACTTTCCCAAAGGTCTCGATCAACAAGCATGTCTTCCATCTTGAGCTTCCACAGCTCAAAATTACTGCCATTGAACTTCTCCACTTCAAACCTTCCTGATGTGCTTGCCATCTCCTTTCTGCAATAGAAATTAAAATACTCTACACAGGCTCCCACTCAACTTAAGATCAGCTCAAAAAACCCCTACCCAACAACTAAGACCAAAACTGGCCAGGCTCTGATACCAACTGAAAGGAAGCTAGGTGTGCAGAAATTGCTTCCTACACTAATCTAATGAGGGGAGAGCTATACAAATTCAATTTATTCCTTATCACTACATAAACATACAACATCTAACAAAGTTACTACAACAATACACAAGAACTAGAAAGAAGATAGAAGAAGAGAGACAAAGATTTACGGTAGGATAAACCCTTATCAGGTGAAAACCCCACACTCAGAAACCTGCACAATGTATTAACAAAACTGAAAGTTGTTTACAATACACTTTTAATGCAAGATTCAATGGTCTTCAACACTCATGTCTGGAGTCAATCTGGTAGCATAACAATACCTGTAAACCTATAATACAAACTCCATCTCCAAGCATCTGTTTATATAGGAAATACAAGGCAATATTGGACCTTTCTTGGAATGGGCATCCAACATGGCTTCATGGACCAAAACCCATGCCTAAGGACACTTGGTAAACATTGTAGAATGTGCCTGACACTTGTCCACAACTGCCACCCAAAGAGGTCACCTATTTCCAAAATGGGCTATGATAGATGCTCTTATGACACTTACGACCGTCATAGAATTTGTCATAGCGGTTACAACTTACAACTATAAGAGAATCTATCATACACATGCTATAAATAGCATATTCTCTTACAACATGTCATATTCCACCTTGGGGCACCCAAATATGCCTTCTTCAAAGATGCTTCATGACACATGTCATCACCTGTCTTACAACCTTCTATTTCTGACTCTTACATATCATAGATTCGTCATAGGAATCCGTCATAACTGTTTCGGTCAAACATTCCCTTACACAACATGGAAGATGTTGACACATGGAAAAATGCTCCTACCACAAAGTGGGATGCCTATCTCCTTATGTGAGGACAAAATTACAAGTTGTCATATTCCATGTAGGATTGACACATCACCGTGCCACATCCCACAATATGACAATATGGAATTTACAAATATTTATAACATAGGCAATTAGATAATAAATGCAAACATTACAAATGTAAGGAATTACCAAGGTTGAGACACCTTAATTCCCAACAAACACAAGTTTGACCGACCTTGGGTGTTCACACTAATTGCAGAGTTGCTTCGATGATTGTGGAAGCATGGTGTAACATGTATGAGTGGATTTAGGTCCAAGCTTTAACGTGTGTTGTGGTCTGCCTTCATTCCTTTCAACTGCAGGAATGTTTTGGTGGTGACCTAATTTGAATTTGCATGATTAAGGTGCTTTTCTGACATTGGAGAATGTTTTTAAGATTGAAGATGGTATAAATAAGTGTTAAGCTGTTGAAGGATGGTAAGATAGAAGAGTATGGTGTATGGTATGTGAATTATAGAGTGTGAATTTGTGCAATGTTTTGTGAGCTTTCATGTGTTAGATTACTAGATGTAGTGAGTAGAAGGTCTCTACAACCCCTCATTGAGATTGCAAAGGTGATGGTGGCGTTGTGGTGGACTTTTCTATTGCATTGAGATAGTCTTCTCCTTGTAATAATCTTCTCTATCTTCTTCTCTATTCTGGCAGTGAGCCTTTCTTTCTTTTGGGCAATGAGCCCTATTGTATTCAGTGTTGATATTACTTTATATTGTGAGCTAATCCTCATC
Source organism: Cunninghamia lanceolata (assembly GCA_027924645.1). Classification (NCBI taxonomy): domain Eukaryota; kingdom Viridiplantae; phylum Streptophyta; class Pinopsida; order Cupressales; family Cupressaceae; genus Cunninghamia; species Cunninghamia lanceolata. The sequence continues at coordinate 6,057,518 of BSBN01000317.1, forward strand.
ATAGTTTTTCCCTTCTTAGGTTTTCCACGTAAATCTGGTGCTCTTATGTGTGTTGTTGATTTGGTTCAATTTTTGTTATTTGCTTTATCATCATAACAATTTAAGGGTTAATTTAATTTATGTGGATCTAAATGTGTATGAGGGTTTTGGAATTATAAGTTATAGCTGATTCATTCCCCCTCTCAGTTGTCTTATGAATTCAACACAAATGTGATAAGAGGAAAACCCTAAATACATACAAACAATCATAGACACATTCTCTGCACAACCCCGACTATACATTATCTTTTATTTGTTTCACCACCCCATTACTTCTTTGTAACTATACATGGCATGATTTGGAGCCCTAGAAGTATTTTTGAACATGCACAACCTCTAGCCACCACCAAAGAACCAACCCCTTGAAAAATGAGTATCAAACTTGCCTTTATAGCCTTCACAACTCGGATTTGAAGATGAAATGGGTGGGAAAACCCCCAAAAACCCCACCAACTATAATAAAAAAATTAATTTCAACTACCCATTTCACATTAATGGTGATCCTAAAGGTTGTTGGAGCATTTTCCTGTGCATTCTGGGCATTTCCAGATAGTGGAAGGAGTAGGGAAGGCAAAACTGTCAGGCCCCGACCAATCGTGTTTCCACCAAGCAATCCCCCTCTAAAAGGGTGAAGAAGGAAACCCCAATCTCCAAAGTCTGAAAGGAACAAGCAGAAACCATAAGGTTTCAGAGATGAGGCCTTCACCATATGTCATGCATTTTGAAGAGAAGAAAAGGAACCGCCTGATTCCCCGATCTCAAAACACTTAGAAATTTTTTTGAAGCTCGCTAAACTTTAGTGATTGTACCTTCACTATTTCATCTTCAAAAAGGAAAGAGGAAGAGAAAACTCTTGGTCATTGACACCTGAAACACTTAACAACTTTGAAGCTCGCCAAACTTTGGCAATCAAACTTTCACCCTTTCGTCTTTAAAAAGGAAAGAGGAAGAGAAAATTCTTGATCTCCGATGCCTGAAAGACTTATAATTTTTTTGAGCTTCATCAAACTTTGGCGATTAGACCCTCACCCTTCCACTTGCTTAGAAGAAGGCAGTCCTCCACCCTGACCTCTGAGATCCATGACACTTAGAAACTTTTTGGAGCCTTGTCAGACTTCAGTGATCGGGCCTTCACCCTTCCATCTTCAAAAATGAAAGAGGCAGATAAAATTCCCAGTCACCGATGCCCAAAACACTTAGGCAATTTTTACAAATTAAAGGTGGATTTTTGGAGCTGACAATAATGGCATGACAAAAGAGAGAACCTAAAACTCCAAATCTTCAAAAAAGATAGAAAATACAAGAAAAATCTAGGAAACTTTGGACTTAGCTTTTTTGGGCTTCTTCCTTGTACTTCAAAAGGAAAACACTTAGAATTTTTTGAAGGGATCCCATTTCAAAATAGTCTCAGATCGGATATAAATGATGGGTTCAACAACAAAGGCACAAAGTGGGAATTTTGATAGATTTGGAGCAAAATAATGCAAGTTTGGGCCATGGAAAATAGGAGTCTCAACAGAGTCCTTACATGAATGGCTTGAGGGGGGCATTCATACTGATGATTATCTCACACATGTCTTTTTATAAACATTAACTTCTTATAATATATGAAACCACACTGAACATCCAAATTAAACATTAAGATACCAGGGTAATGGTTGGTCATGGCCAAAAAATTATTACACCTATTAATTGATCTCATCATTAAGGATAGACACCACATGAGTCAAGAGATCTTTGACATCTGTCCAATAGGTCTAACTGTCAACCTCTAGCTCAGTGTTAGCCAAATTATCATTAGCTTTATTTCCTAGCTTCCTTAATGTACTCCCTTATTTTTGAAGATGGAGGTTCATCACTCTTAATTAAATCTATAATAATTTTAGAGTCCCCCTTTATTTCAACTTGTTGAATACCAAAATGTAAAACTCTTTTGATCCCCCACCATATAGCTATCACCTCTGCTTCATTATTGGTTTTGAAACTAATACACTTAGCATATCCTTCAGTCATGATAATTTTATCATCCTTGATGATACCACCAAAGGTTGCCCTACTAGAATTACCTTTTGAGCATCCATCAAAGTTTAGCTTCATCCAACCATCTTGGGGACATTTCCACTTTGTGTGTTTTTGAATCAATGCTTTTTGAATTTCAACATTAAACAAGTCTTTATTAATACCCCAGTTCTTACTTATTCTAACCTCATGAGTTGTGGGTTGTTTTTTAGGTTATCAATATTTGAAATATTCACTTTCTCTTTTATGGCATTGAAAACAAGATGACAAAATTTCATGGAGTCCCTACTCATATCACGAAAAATCCTATTATTACTTTATTTCCAAAGACCCCTGGTAACATGAGGGGGGTTTGGTTCCACAACTCTTTTATGACTAGATGCTTAAAGGGAGAATTACCATTCCAATAGTTCATAAAAATCCAAAGATCTTTAGGCATTATCCACTAGATCTTGAACTTAGTAAAAATCACCTCTGAAACTTCCCTAGCAAAACTGTAATGAAACAATAAATGGTTAACTGTCTATTCATGAGCATAACACATTGGGCATCTATTTGGGAAATTCAAACCACATTTGAGAAGATTATTGTTGAACTCCATTATTAACCAATACATTGATGCAGAAAGGGCATGCACACAACTCAACGGACCGACAAATCCTATATTAAACAACCTACTGGCTATAATGTGTTACATTTAAATTGTCAAACCAGGGAATCGTATTCTTCTTGGATGGTGCCTGTACTATGTGTAAGTCAAGGATTCCTGAATTTTAATCTAGAAGTTGTGTATAGAAACAAATTATGATAAGGGAAACAAACTTGACTTTGCAAGAAATATCAAGTACTATCAGTAAGTAATGCTAATAAGAAATAACCAATGCTTATACAGTTAGCTATAAATCAAAGCAATTTATGTAAATCAAAATAGAGGAACAATTAATAACTAAGTTGGTGATCACCTTAACCCAACAATTTATAGATTATCAATATTTAACTAATCCACATAACATGAACTCATCACAACATGAACTAATCACATAAACATAAACTAGTAACATGAACTAATCACATGAACATTTAAGAGAGATACAATTACCTCAAGTGTCCCTTGCTTGAGTGACTATAATCTCCATAGAATCTAAGTAGATCACTACTATATCACTGAATCATTGACTGAATTCAAACTTGTGTTCTTTATTTAATGCTAAGAAAAATACAATAATAACTTTGACAACACAATCTCTTTCTAACCTCCTTGTCATATACAAAATCTAACACACACAAATATATATATACAAGATCTGAGTTTTCTAATTAAACAAAACTTCTAAGCAACTAATCCCATACTCGTCCATTCTCCCACAAACATAGGGAGAAGACATTATTATTAATCAGACTAGAAATAGGAAACTAACTACCACAAAGATAACTAGACATCACAATCCCACTATGACTCTTCTTAGTCATTATGAAAATAGTCATAATTGAAAATAGAACATAGACCAGGATCTAAGCTTTATTCATTATTCATGACTATGACAACTATTGAAGGAAAATGATCGAGGAGTGGGGAGTTATGGTTAACTCATGTCACTCCATTTAAAGTCCTTTTCCTTTGGCTACGGGTAACTGCATTGTCTGTTGTAGATGAAAACACCTCCTTTGCTATGGGTTGACAGGTGGTCTGCATGAAATATAACCACGTGCTTGTTGCATAAGGGTTAGTTCATCACATAATATTTATACATCACAAATTACTAAAATTACTATCATATTTTATGAGCAATCATTAATTCACACATAGTCATTCACCAACATATCATGTACTATTCATAGTGCTTTCAATGTCTTAAAGATGATTATGGGCATAGATAATGTATGGAAAAGTCTCTGAATGTCTTTCAGAAGCATGAACTAAAGCAAGAGAAATAGAACAAAGCACAACCTCATCACACCCCCCAACTAAACACGTTGATGGTCCTCTAGTAACCAAGGCCTCTAATTATATTGGAGAGCAATTTCTCTGTAATATGTAGGTTTTACGACTCCTTTATCTTGTTTGAGATAGAAACCCTTTTGCTCTGCCAACTTGTTCCACCTAGCCCGTTCTATTACCTGGGATGTCATTTGTTTCTGCCAGTGTGGAATTGGATAAAGGAGCAGGGGAGGATGAAACACCAAAGGTAGCCAAGTAATCCCATGTTCATTGGCTAATATGATATACTTTTGTACCCTAGTAATTGCTGCTGAGAAATTGAATATTGAGTGGGGCTCTTTCTTTTGCAATGCTGGTGTCAACTCATCCTAGACCTACCTTTTGAAAAACCCAAAGCCTCCTTACCAATCCCCTTAGCTAATTCCTTAAATTTCTTATAATCCACTACCCTATATTCTAGGAGTTTTATTTCCACCTCATGATGTCTAATCAGATTAATCCATTATCTTGTTGGAATCTGGGGCCTCTGCCCTGATTTTGAGAGGAATTGATTTCTCTCTCTCATTATACTATTGTTGAAGGATCCCCCTCATATGCTCATTTTAGATAAATGATTCCAGAGCCTTTAATTGCTCATCCCCAATAATAATTAGGGGATTTCAATTGGTATCATAGGGAATAGCTAACTCATGCAGATAGAATTCACACAATTGGTTATGCATCTCATGGGTAGCTTGTTGGTAGGTTGTTAAAATAAATCAGGTGTAAAAAGAGAAACATGAGCATCACTATAAAGATGACTAAACTAAAAACTTAAATATTGTTCCTGTATATAAAGGACATAAACCCTTGTAGGTGGCCAACATCTCGTCAGTTGGACAGTCATATCTACCATCCTGTCCATTTTGAATTTTAGTCTCCTTATTTCTTTATTCTTATCCTCAATCTCTTTGTTGTACTTTTTTTTCATATCATCCTGTTCCTTTATTATTTCATCTATCTTACCCCACAGTTGCAAAGTAATAGTTAACAAGGTTGATGGTGCAGGTTCCTCCAGTTGTTCTTCCTATTGCACAGGCTCTAGACTCCTTCGATTAATTTCTATAATGGCCAATTGGGCCAGATGGTCTAGTCCTATTCCCTGTTGCTGGTAAACATGCAGTTGATCCTCTAACCACTTAACTCTTTCATTTAGCCTAGTTTCCTTTTGTTGCTATTCCTTCAATTGCTTCTCTAATGCTATATTTTTTTGCAGAGCTACCTACATCTCATCCTTCTTTTCCTCTGTTGTATGCTTAGAATTCAACAACAATTCTTCTACTTGAATTTCATCTAGAGAAGATGACAAGTCTGGGTTTTTTGTATCAGGGGGAGATCGATGTCATTTCCTAGTTGTGTATAAGTCCTCTTCCTCCGACTCCATGTCAGTCTCCAAGATAAGTGTTTGGACTACATTCTTCTGTTCCCTATCAACAAACAAATGATCCCTTTTGGAGTTTGTGTTAGTTTGCACATCAACCATGCTCTTTTGTTTGGGAGGGGTTTTCCCTCCTGTAACTCCTTTCTTCTTTAGGAGGCCTGAGCACCTGTCGAGAAGTTTTAGGTGTTGCGGGTGGTGAGTTGGTCGTTCTAGGCCACAATTCTTGTTGTTCACTTTGCTTTGTGCGGCTAAAGGTTTGTGAGGGTGAATGCTCTAGCAAGGGGGTTGACATCAATGAATCTGCAGGTGTGGGAGTCTTTGCAGGTTCACTCATAGGGTTATCAACACTTGAAGCTGAGTGCTTTGCAATAGTTGTATGGTAGCGGGTAGGTGAAGCCGTTGGTTGGGAAGAGGTGGCAGGTGCCTCCTCTCCTTCCCCTGACTGTACATTTTCTGCTAGTGCCTCTTCTTCCCTCTCTGGTTCAACCGTTAGGGGCCCCTCATCAATATGGTTAATCTTAAGAAAACATTCCCAAGAAATGTCAAGAAATTGAATAGACATACTTTTTTTTAATCAATAGCACAACCAGACCATCATGAGACAATGATGACTGGTTACCTTTCCTTTTATACTTAGTAGACATTCTTTTCAACAAATTAAACAAGAAACTTGGAACATTCACAACCCTCCCATGATGGAGATGACTTAAAAGCTTAAAATGCATAGTATACAACAATGATTGTCTCCCTCACAAGTAAGATACTTAATAATATAGGTGGCAACAAAAGCCCATAACTAGGGTAAAGAAACACATTTGGTACCTTGTGATGTAGATTATATTCTTTCTCCTGGTTGAATGAATTCATCCCTTGCTATAACAACATCGACTCTCATAGAGAACTCTTCTCCAACTATTGGTAACCTTGTTACCTCTACAATGGTAGATTCAGATGCATCAACCCATAATCCCTTGATTGTAGATTCATTACTTTGAAATGTCCTTGCAAATTACTGAGTCATGGCTTCATTATATACTGTCAGTTTAAGAAAATAGTCCAACCATCTAGCTTGTTGGAAAATAGGTCTGCAATCTGGGTCAGTCAATAATGTTGTGTGATCTATAGGCTCTCTCTTGATTGGTTCTCCACCCATCATGATATTCTTTGGTTTCCTTCTAGCTATGGTTCACCTGTGTGCCTAATTTCTATAAAACTCTATTACTGAACCCAATTCCACTTTGCAAATTTAATTCCTCGCTCTTTGGCCAATGCATTTACCAGTCACTATTACTAGTTGCTATCTTGCTTGATTGTGCATGGTATGTGACAGATAGTCATTGTATACACTTAAAAATGACATGACTCGGTCTAAATAAATATTCTTAATATTTATTTCATTCTAATTCTTCTATCAATAAATAAATAAACAAATTTATTTATTTGATTCATATTCCTCTAAGTTAATTAAATATCAAAATATTTAATTACCTCTTCTAAAGTCAAAATTAAATAAAATCCTTTATTTAATTAAATCAAATCATTCTTCCAAATTTAAATAAATCAATCAAATTTATTTAAATCCTCTCAATCTCTAAAAATAAAATATAATCAAATATTTTATTTATTCTTCTAAATCATGCACAAACAATTAAATAAATTTATTTATTTAATTTGCTTTCTTATCTTCTAGTTCTTCCAAAATCACTCTAAATTAAATAATTCCAATTATTTAATTGTTTCTTCCAATAATATCTTCTCTAAATTTAAATAAATCAAATATTTATTTAAGTTGTCTATTTCTTCTAAATTGAGTTATCTCTAAATATAATTCAATCCTTGTGCACATGCAATTGAATATTCCAAATATTTAATTGAGCTAAAATATCTTCTCATCCTCATGCAATTTCCATCCTCTAGTTCTATTCTCTTAACTGATTAATCTATTCTTTTAATTGATTAATCTCTTCAGTTAACTCATTCTTCTATTTTATTAATTCCTCTCATGCAAAATAGAGTAGGACACATGTCCTCTTCCTATTCGTGCACATTCCTCAACCGTTCTCAACCGTTGATCTTCTCATTCTTTCTATACTGTTGATATCTCTCTCAAGTCTATAAAAGCAACCCTATTTCTCCATTTCATTGATCCAGGCTTTAAGTAAACTTACTCTGTAGGAATCACAGTGCGCCTTTGGCACCAATTCCTTCATTGCTTGCGATCAACTCATTACTACAACACTATCATTGTTGTGAAGCTCATCTTCATGGCAAAACTATCATAGCCATTCCCATTTGAACATCTCGGAATCATAGCAAGGAAGTGCACCTTCTGAGGGCCATATTCATAGATAAGATCATTTGTGATATGCGATTAATGGAAGCTAAGAATTAAAGGAGGTTTGCTTTTGTATTGTTCATTGTTTGATTGACCTTCTTTGTTCATTATTTCATTGAGTTTTAGGTATCATTGATATTGATATATTGATTATTCATTTAGATCTAATTTTCCCTTAACATTTTTGGTGCCCACCGTGGGGCCTAGCCCCAAATTTAACCCAAAAACTGAGTTTTTGTGTTTGAGAAAGCCGTACACAAGAAGAAATTGTGCATCTGACACATCATAACATGCATTTACTATCTATTCCGACACAGACATTCCTTCAGCACATACAGTCTTTGATCCAGCGCACCTATTGTCTGTTACAGTGCATACATCCTTTCGACGAACACAGACTCTGTTCCGGTGCATCTATCCTTTGATACAACACATCTATCTGTTCAGCACATATATACTATCTTCCTGCATTTTTGACCTCTATCTTAGTGCATATGTACTACGGTGCTTCTGAGCTCTATTTTTACACATTCAAGCTCTGAAGCTGCGCATCTAATTTAGGTAGTGATTTTTAGGGTTTCCTTGAAGTTTTTGCTAACACTAACATCTTTTTGCATGAACACTCTTGATCTATTTTGCAGGCTAGGTACTAGTTTAGAATCATATAGTTGCACTTGTTAACTCACACTTCAATTTCTAAACAAGAAAGTAAATGGATGCTCATGCAAATCTCACATAGTCTTAACTAGGAAGGCAGTAATTGAATCATTGCTATCTTGCATATCATTGAATCATTGCTATATTGCTACCCTTCAAAGTTAACAACTCATTGCTATCTTGGTAAAACTGAACCATTGCTATCTTGTTATCACTTCAAAGTTAACAAATCACTTCTATCTGGGTAACATTGAACACATCATTGCTATCTTGGTAAAACTGGACCATTACTATCTTGTTATCACTTCAAAGTTAACAAATTTCTGTGCTTGCCCAAGTAGATAGCTCATCTAGTTTTTCTCATTTTAACTAGGGGAAAAGAACCACTATCTTATATGTTTTGGGAATGATACTAGGCCTATGCTCTCCCCTATCTTGGGTGATCAAAATGCCAGACATATCATTTTTGCATGTGTTTTTCCTTTAGAGGGGCCTGCTCTTGGATACCGTTCATCCAAGTAGGAACGACCCTAAGTGCTAATAGGCTAGACGCCAAGCCCTACCAATCCACTATAAATAAATTATGTTTAGAGTGAAAGCTTCAAATAACGAGTGTAGTTGTGTTATACTAACAAACAACCTCCCCCAAAACCCTCCAAGGTGCAACCCTTACAGGCTGGGAGACTCCATAATGGAGAGTGGTGCTACCGCATGTATAACCACTCAAGCGGTTGCCTTTATTAATCATCCTTTGTCTTAGTAGCCAAAAGCCCCTATAATTTGGTGCAGGGAAGGGCAATTATCACCTCCCGAAGATGCTTCACTAGAGATAGTGAGAATTCAATTTTATACTGTCCTTTGAAACCTAGGTTTGTACTTGCTTTGTTTTAGTCCAAAAAGAGTCAAAAAATCACAAAAAAATAAAAAACCATAAAAAGATTCTTTGTGTTTGCTGTGTCTTCTTACCATAATTTTAGAAAATCAGATCAAAAGACCTTTTTGCATCCAAAGATACCAAAAACATCAGAAAATTACCAAAAACTTGCAAAAATCATTGAAAAACCAGAGCGGCGCATTCGTCCTCTTTTGCTGTGCATTTGTACTGACTTATTGCGCTTCTGAAACATGTTATGACGCATCTATACTGACTTACTGCACTTCTAAAACCTATTACAGCACATTTGAAATTTACCAGTGTTGCGCTTCTGTACTGGCTTGTTGCATATTTATCAGTTTATGCGGCACATCTGTTCCGGCGCATGCGTGACAATGAGCACTTCCACAGTCTTTGAGAGCAAAATTTTATTATTTTTGGGTACCCATTTTAGTCTAGTTCCAAGTTTTGAGATCAGATCTTACCTTGCAGTCACTTTTCCATCCATTTCGTGTCAAAGTCTCTCTTTCATTGGTCATCTCATTCACCTTCTATCAGGTCTCCCTAGTCCAAAGTCAAAAGTGTCCCATATCGGATTAGCATAGGCTCTTTTTTTGATCATTTTGGATTCAAGTAACCCTAGTAAGTCACAGAACTTTGCTAGTGGTCTTGGTGCACGACTAGTCCCTACACAGTAAGACAGGTATTGAGTACCCTTACTAGTGGCTATTGTCTTGTATCAACCGTCTTACTTGGAATCATTGATCGAGAGAGTCCCTTGTCTAAATCTTGTCATAAGTATCATATTCTTAGCAGTCGCCACCGACATCTTGCCAAAATCTCTAGTTTCATCCCACCGCATCCCATGTCACCTTGCATGGTTCTTACTAGATCTCAATACCAAAAGCAACTTGAAATGGTTGAATCATCTGACCATATTGTCACCCCTCATGATAGTGATGAGGAAATCTCTCACGAAGATTATCAAGGACACCTCCAAGATCAGAAATTCCAATGCTTACTAGAGAAAGTGCTCCATGAGGACCCTCACAAGTATTTTTATCATCTTGTAAATCTTGGAATTAAGCTCCCCACTAATTTTAATCTAAGCAAACTCAAAGAAACCATAGAGGATAATCATGAACACCACATTGGTGAGGATAAAGGAAAGAAAGTCATAGACCCAAACACACCTATGGAAGAAATGAGGAAACAAATCAAGGGTCTAACGCAACAAATGATGGATCTCAAGATGGGTACAAACACTAAAACATACTCCTTGGAAGATATTGCACCATACCCCTTTGATAAGAGTCTGAACATGGTACCGTTCTGCTTTCGATTCGAAGTCCCTAAGTTTGACAAGTACAAAGGGAAAGGGGACCCTAGAGATCACATTAGGGAATTCAACGCCGCATGCATGGAAGTAGCTCACAATGAGACTTTCTTAATGAGACTATTCCCTAGATCTCTAGGTAGTCAAGCCATGGAATGGTTCTCACGGCTTCCACTGGGCATCAAAACTTTTGATGAGTTAGTCAACAAATTCATCACACACTTCTCGTACAATATTGAACATGAAGTCTCCATGCTTGATCTATGCAATACCAAGCAAAAGAGTGGCGAATCATTCACCTTCTTCTTACAAAGGTGGAGACACCTAGCAAGCAAGTACTCATATGATGTACCCAAGAAGCAATTAATGGAGATGTTTGTCCACAACCTCAACTCCGATCTAAGCTATCAAATACAAATTCAAAGCCCTACCTCATTTTCGAAGGTCATTGAAATGGGATTGTTCATCGAGAAAGCTATGTTCACCAAGGGACAAATCAAGTTATACAAGGACACACCTACCTCCAACTACATGACCGACAAATCAAAGTTTTGGACTAAGAATAAGAATGTCATCAATGATGAAGTAGTTGATGCCATGGTGGCAGCTCCCAAACAACAACCAATATTCACTCTCAAAGGAGAGGCAAGCAATGTTATGCCAAACAAAACATCCTCTCAGGAGCCAAGACCATGGTTCCACTCAAATCCAAGGTGAATGTTTACACCGTTGGGTGAGTCCCAAGAATCTGCATTAAGGAAGCTATTGGCCAACAATGAAATCTCTCTACCACCAACAAGTGATTATAAACCTCAAATAAAACCTCACTATTGGAAAGACATCAACTTTTGTGAGTATCATAGAGGAAGAGGACATATAACCAACAATTGTATCCATCTCAAACATGTTATTCAAGACATACTTGATCAAAATCAAGGAGGTGCTCAACAACATACTTCTAATGAGACACATGTGACTTACAAAGATCCACTTCTCAATCACGATAGGTCGTACAACAACAACGACAACAACAACAGTGGCAACAACAATGGCAACAACAACAATGGCAACAACAACAACAACCGTAACAGGCAAAACCAGAATAATGGGAATAGTAATGCTAGTTAGGCAAGTGTGCCATTCGATTATACCATCAACTACATATCAGAGCATGTCCCATAAATCAATGTGGTCACACCCAACCAACAATCAGAGCCCAATAGAACTGATTGCAGTATCATCACTCGCAGTGGTAAGGTCGCGTTGAATACCATTCCCCCAAGGTCATCACCTTCATAGTCCAACTTCCATCAGTATAGTGTCATAGACCAACTATGGAAGACCCCTACCCACATTTCTATCCTAGAGTGGTTGTGTCTATCTCCTTCCCACAAGGAGATTCTTTATAAAGCCTTAGTGGAAACCACAGTACCCACGAACTTGGCCCAAGAGAAGTTTTAGGCCATGGTAGGTAATCTGACCTCCTCAAGTACCATATCATTTACTGAATAGGATGACCTCTCAGTGTCTCAACCTCATAACACCCCTTTACATATTATCTCCTTTATCCACAAGCACCACATCAAGAGGGTTCTCATTGATGGGGGAGCTAGTTTAAATATTTGCATGCTCAAGCTACTCCTTACATTGGGGTTCTTTGAAAATGCAGTTGATCCAAGGAAGAAGATTACTATCAAAGCCTATGATGAAGAGGAGAGAACTACCAAAGGAACAGTGGTATTAGCCATACAAGTGGGACCGGTGATAAAAGACGTTGTGTGCCAAGTCCTAGATAGGGAGCTAGCCTATAATATTCTTCTAGGTAGACCATGGATTCATGCCATGAAAGTTGTGCCTTCTACCTATCACCAATGCATAAAATTCCCTCATAACGGCAAGCAAGTCACCATCCAAGGTGACCCTGACCCCTTTCATCATTGCAACTCTGTCCTTTCAAAACCCAATTACATCATACCCAATAATAGAGCATCTACATCCCCTACCCCATAGCATGATCCTACCTCTGAAGCTTCCTCATCCAAGCCCAAAGAGCAAAAAATTACTATCAAAGAAACAGGAGTAGGGGAATACTCTATCGAGCACATCCTCAATCTAGCCAAATTGCCTCTATTTCCTAGATCTTTTGGGCGACCCAAGCATTTTCCAAAGCCATCTATTCCTCCTACACCTCCCACAACTCCCTTTGTAAAATGGGGGACCTTATCAGATGAAACAAAAGAAAGAGATGTCCTACAATGGCTTTACATTGAAGAAGAAGAGAACACACAACAAGAACCACCTAGGCTCCCAACAGAAATCTACGGGCGAGGTGAGTCTATCCTATAGAGAATGGGTTATGAAGGACAAGGCCCCATCAGCCTAAGAAAAGAAGAAATTATAGAATCCATTCAACCTTCTTCATCCTCATTGGCTAGAACTACAAAAGGTCTAGGATATAAGGATAAGGGCAAAGCTAAAGCAAATGCTTGTCTTGTGGAAATGATCCATACCCTTCAAGAGGACAGTGACACAGATTCCAACGAATATGAGTGGGATGAGCTGATAGAGCATTCCTACGATGAAAAAGAGATTGATACCATTCAAACATATAGCCCCTACCTTGAGGGACAAACACTACTGCATAGGCCATTAGAGTGTGATTTGCCTATCCCTGAGAATATGACTTTCAAGGAAGGTTTGAGTTCTATCGCAATAAACAATTTAGAGGAAAGTACGATCCTAAACACTCTCCCTACCAATACTCCTAGCATATCCATTCAAACTATCAACTAATTAGATCTATCCTCCGACTCCCTCCCCCTTGTACATCATGAGCTTATTGACTGGGATCTACAAGGAACCCCGCAACTAGATATGTTCCAAAACAATGATGCCTATATTGACTATATGGAACTTAGAGACCACCTACCTAAAGGAGATCATAAAGCTAGCTTCGCCATTGAACTTAATACTATGGCTTATTTCAGAGAGGGTACCAAGCCTTCCAGTTGCAAAAATATCAAAATAAAAACTGGATCTGACGGTGAAAACTACTCTGCGGCAGTGTCAAATCCCAAAATAGTAAAAAGAAAGGACGCATCTGATGCTGAAAACCCAACTGTGGCACCTAACGATGGAAGGCTTGACACTCTTCTTGATGACATGCACCAGGAGAAGTCTCATATTGTTGTGGAACTCATAGAACCTATTAACATTGGAACAGAGGAACAACCTAAGATCATTCACTTTGCTAAGTCTCTAACCCCGCCAGAAAAGACTAAGTTTGTACCATTCTTCAAGAGAAAGCAAGTCAATTTTTCTTGGGCATATGCAGATATGCTGGGGTTAGATCCAGATTTGATTCTACATCATCTTCCACTAGATCCAGGAGTGAAACCAGTAAAATAGAAGCTTAGAAAGATGCATCCACACATTGCACTGCTTGTAAAAGAAGAACTCAAGAAACTACTGGATGTGGGATTCATCAGAGCTATAGACTATCCGGAATGGGTCTCCAACATAGTACCAGTATCAAAACCTGATGGCCAAGTCAGACTATGCAATTATTTCAGAGATCTAAACAAAGCTTGCCGCAAGGATGATTTTCCATTGCCAAATATAGATATCATAGTCAACTTAACAATAGGGCATACCATGTTATCTCTCATGGATGGCTTCTCGGGATACAATCAAATTAGGATAGCATTGGAAGAACAACATAAGACAACTTTTACTTGTCCATGGGGCACTTTTTGCTGGAATGTTATGCCATTTGGGCTGAAGAACGCAGGAGCCACATATCAACGTGCTATGACCACTATATTCCATGATATGATGCACGTCACCATGGAAGACTATGTAGATGATATCCTTGCAAAGTCATTCACAAGAGAATCACACCTAGATGTGTTAGAGAAAGTCTTTTAGAGACTAGAACAATTCAAAGTTAGGTTGAACCCAAAGAAATGTGTGTTTGGAGTCACCTCGGGCAAGCTCTTAGGTTTTATTGTATCGGCAAATGGAATAGAGGTGGACCCCACCAAAGTCAAGGTTATTATGGACATGCCACCACCAAAGAATCTTACTCAACTAAGTTCTCTACAGGGCAAACTACAAGCAATCTGTAGGTTCATATCACAACTGGCAGACAAGTGTCAACCCTTTAGTCATCTCCTACACAAGAACATTCCATTTAGGTGGGATGAGAAATGTGAAGAGGCATTCGACAAACTAAAAGAGTACCTTATGAATCCACCTATTCTCATGCTTCCTATCCAAGGGAAACCATTGTTACTAAACATATCTGCTACACCAACAGCCTTGGGGCCCTTCTAGCACAACAAGATTATGAAAGTAAAGAAAGAGCCATCTACTACATTAGTCGCACATTGGTGGGCTATGAGTTGCAATACTCTCAGATAGAAATATCATGTCTTGTGGTAGTTTTTGTTTCCCAAAAACTCTGACATTACATGATAGAACATCTAGTCAAACTTATTGCAAAAATAGATCCACTGAAGTATTTACTAAGCAAAGCAACTCTAATAGGTCGCTTAGCCAAATGGGTAATGCTCCTAAGTGAATATGACATTGAGTATGTAGACAGAAAAACTATCAAGGGGCAAGTCATTGCTGATCAGTTAGCAGATGCACCACTACAGGACACCACACCAATGCAATTTCAATTTCTAGATGAATCCTTATTCAATATATCAACACATTCTTGGAAACTCTACTTTGATGGGTCCTACACAAACCATGGATCAGGGGCAGGAATCTTGTTTGTGACTCCTCGTGGCGACACCATACCGAAGTCTTACCGTCTGTTATTCCCATGCACCAACAACATAGCAGAATATGAAGCCTTGGTCATTGGCCTCAAAATAGCGATAGAGTGGAAAATCAAAGAGCTACATGTCTATGGTGATTCTCAACTAGTGATCAATCAGGTCAATGACGATTACCAAACCAAAGATGAGAAGCTTCTCCCATACAAATGGATGGTCGAGGACTTTAAGGAATACTTTGTGATCATCTCTTTTGAGCAGATACCTCACATTAAAAATAAAGTAGCAGATGCCATGGCAACCATTGCGTCTCTTCTCAAAATCCCAGAGAATGAGTCACGGTACGAGTTCTTAGTGGAATCAATTCAGGAACTAGCTTATGATCTTCCTAAAACCCATTCCATATGCCTATTAGTTGGATCTAATTCACCTTGGTACTGTAAGGTTTACACTTACCTCAAGGACAACACTCTCCCACCTGACTTATTTTCAAACCAACGATGAACCTTTATATGCCAAACCTCTCGTTATACCATTATTTCTGACACCCTATACTAACATGGTCTAGATGGTACTTTACTCCATTGTTTAGAACGAGAAGAATCCCAAACTTCCTTACAAGACATGCATGAGGGGATCTGCGGAACACACTCTAGCGGTCCTTCCTTAGCTAAGAAACTCATGCGTTTGGGTTATTATTCGCTGAACATGGAAATAGATTCATATCAATTTGTGAAGAAGTGCAAGCAGTGCCAGATACACAGGAACTTGATACATGCACCAGCTCAAGAGCTGAGGCCTTTAACAACACCTTGGCCCTTTTGTCAATGGGGACTTGACCTTGTGGGAAAAATCCATCCACCCTCATCTAATGGCCACAAATTCATAATAACCGCCACTGAGTACTTTACCAAGTGGATTGAAGTTGTCCCCCTCACCACCATCACAAGTAAACAAATCTCCTTATTCATCCTTAATTACCTCATCTGCAGATACGGAATTCCCTCATCCATTATCACGGATAACGGAAGACCCTTTAAAAACTAGGATGTCCAAGAACTTTGTGACTGATTCAAAATCCAACACCATTTCTCCACTCCATATTACCTCCAAGGCAACGGCCAAGTAGAAGCATCCAACAAGACCATCTTGAAACTCCTCAAGAAGACAGTCAATGATGCTGGCTGTGATTGGCACATCCAACTCAATCTCGCTCTGTGGGCCTACAGAACTAGTATATGCACTCCCATAGGTGCTACCCCCTACGCCCTTGTCTATGGCTCAGAAGCTATCCTCCCCATTGAGGTTGAGTTACCATCGCTCAGGGTGTCGTTAAAAGGTCTCATAACAGATGAAGAGTACAAAGTTTCCAGATTGCAAGAACTAGAGTTGCTAGAGGAAAGGAGACAGAAAGCCTTGGATCATCTCAAAGCATATCAACAAATGATTTCACAAAGTTACAACCATAGAGTCCACCCAAGAGTCTTTAAAGTTGGAGACCTAGTACTTAAGGAGAACCCCTGCAATCAACAGGATTAGGAAAAGAAAGGCAAGTTCGAACCCAACTGGCTTGGGCCTCATGTGATCGTAGCTGCTTATGGTTCGGGGACATATCAGTTAGCAACATCAGAGGGTGAGCTGTTTGATGACCCAATCAATAGCATGCATCTTTACCGGTTCTATACCTAAAAGGACCCTAATGTAAGGGGGGCATAAAATACCCAAAAAAAAAAATCAAAAAAATACCCAAAAAAAAAATTGTCCTTTGGTGAAACCCTGGCAAACATGCACCATGGATAGGTATCATGATGAAAACCTGGCAAACAGGCGTCATGCATACTTTCTAGCTTTTGTGCAAATAAAAGCAAGTGGTGGAAACTTGGTAAATAGGCATTACTTGTGATAAACCGCTTCCTCCATCTTTGGGAAACCAATCACATTGTGTCCATTCTTCCTTCACTCGTGTCCCGTTTGATCCATGTCTGTTCCATAATAAAATCCTAACGATAACCTATCATGGCTTGATACTCTATCTCTTTGTTGCCTTGTCAACCAAGGTTTTATTCCATATCCTATCCACAGTGTCAGCCTAGTTTAGCATTTATCGTTAGTATCTGCATGGTCCATGTCCATGAACTACGTTGCCTCTGCGTCGTCACATAGGCAAGGCCATTTATCAATGTACCCCCAAGGCTCTGCTTGTCCGTCTGTCCCATATCTTGTCATCTTTCCTCTGGTCCATCCGTGTCCATGGTCCAAGTCCTTGAACTACATTGCCTCTTCATCATCACGTAGGCGAGGCCATTATCAATGCGCCCCCAAGGCTCCACTCCCCGTCCATACCATATCTTATCGTCTATTCTGTAGTCCATCCGCATCCATGGTCCAAGTCCCGAACTACGCTGTCTCTGTGCCGTCACGTAGGCAAGGCCATTTTTTCAATGCACCGTTGAGGCTCCCCTTCCCCGTCCATCCCGTATCTTGTCATCTTTCCTCTAGTCCATCCACATCCATGGTCCAAGTCCCGAACTACGTTGCCTCTGCGTCGTCACGTAGGCAAGGCCATTGTCAATGCGCCCCCGAGGCACTAAGTCAGTCCCTTAGGGTCCGTTTTCCCCAATAAGGATTGTGGAATGTTTCACCAGATGCAAGTGCATGCAAGCAAAGCCCATTTTCAAGTAGAAGTTTTGACGCAAGACATCAACCTATCCAACGCAAAGCAAAAAGCAAACTGATCCAAACTAATTCTATCTAAATTATGGCAAGAAAGATACATTTAAATACAAGAGTGTTTTTTTTCAAATTACAGTTGTGTCTTAAAGTCTTCACTTTTTGTTATCATGTCTCATATGCTACTCAAGGATGCCAAAAGCTAGAGATGCTATGATGGGGGCGCGATTCTTTTCTTTGTCTGCTGCTTATGGATCAATCTTTAGTAATGTGAAGCCTTGTCTAATGACATGATCAACAAATGATCATCGAGGCATCAATGGTCTAACATGAAACAAGTATAATCCTTGTCTGTTGATACGCAAGGAATACTCAGGTCATCTCAGTTCAATTATACCTAGATGCTTGTATTAACTTGCTAAATCAAAATCCATGTAAGCGATGCTCAGGTGATCTTGGTTTAATTATACCTCGATGCTTGTATTTTCTTACAACATTTAAAAAAATGCAAAAAAAAACAAAAAGCCCAATGATGAAATAAGCACTTCAAAATACTTGTACTATCAAGATGGAAAAACCATTTGCATCCACTCGCATCAATTCACATCCACAAAGAATCCATACCATGTCCCATGCAATAAAAATTCTATGCAGAGTATCAATGTTTACAAATAAAAGCTTGTGATTCCTTCTGTGGAGTCATTCTTCTGTCAAATCAACTTTTCGTCTATCATTGTATCTCTCGTCAACAGTTCTAGTTGTCAATCTGAACAATGGTCCAAATGCAAGTCCGTCCTTAATCCATATCAATCAAGTCAAGTCAATCTTGTCAAATGATCCAATCATAATCAGTGGTCTTGATCCTTGTCTAGTCGTAAACCAACTCAATCAGTTAATCAATCAATTGTCTTATACAGGATGTAACATTGTCAAAACCAGACCAACACACGTGTCTTACATGACATGCTTGATTTCCTGAAACTAGACATTATCCTTCATGTTTGCTCTAGGGATCTATCGTTCCCCGCCACGACAACATGCCTTCCATGTTGGTCTAGGGATATATCATTCCCCACCATGACAACATTGTCGTATATCGTTATCAGTATATCGTTGGTTTACCACTCGACAGGGGCAATACCTTGATTGTTCTTGTATCATTTGTGCATGCTTGCTTGCTTGCTTGTGTGTGTTACCATTCTATCTTGTGTAGCGTATCATTCAGTGCTTTCTTCAAACCTAACCTATTTTTCCCTTCGTCTATCGTGAGATTTTTCGTCTCATGCCTTCTACCTTCTTCCCATCCAATCTCCTGAGGGGGCATCCTATCATCGTTAAACCTATACCAAGGGCAAACTGGGGCATGTATCATTATTAGAAATCTATTCTTTGAAACAACATGATAAAACACATTGCTTCAAAGAGGGGCAAAATGTATACACCTAAAAATGACACGACTCGGTCTAAATAAATATTCTTAATATTTATTTCACTCCAATTCTTCTATAAATAAATAAATAAACAAATTTATTTATTTGATTCATAATCCTCTAAGTTAATTAAATATCAAAATATTTAATTACCTCTTCTAAAGTCAAAATTAAATAAAATCCTTTATTTAATAAAATCCTTTATTTAATTAAATTCTTCCAAATAATTAAATAATTCTTAATTATTTAATTAAATCAAATCATTCTTCCAAATTTAAATAAATCAATCAAATTTATTTAAATCCTCTCAATCTCTAAAAATAAAATATAATCAAATATTTTATTTATTCTTCCAAATCATGCACAAACAATTAAATAAATTTATTTATTTAATTTGCTTTCTTATCTTCTAGTTCTTCCAAAATCATTCTAAATTAAATAATTTCAATTATTTAATTGTTTCTTCCAATAATATCTTCTCTAAATTTAAGTAAATCAAATATTTATTTAAGTTGTCTATTTCTTCTAAATTGAGTTATCTCTAAATATAATTCAATCCTTGTGCACATGCAATTAAATATTCCAAATATTTAATTGAGCTAAAACATCTTCTCATCCTCATGCAATTTCCATCCTTTAGTTCTATTCTCTTAACTAATTAATCTATTATTTTAATTGATTAATCTCTCTAGTTAACTCATTCTTCTATTTTATTAATTCCTCTCATGTAAAATAAAGTAGGACACATGTCCTCTTCCTATTCACGCACATTCCTCAACCGTTGATCTTCTCATTCTTTCTATACCATTGATATTCTCTCTCTCAAGTCTATAAAAGCAACCCTATTCCTCCATTTCATTGATCCAGGATTTAAGTAAACTTACTCTGCAGGAATCACAGCGCGCCTTTGGCACCAATTCCTTCATTGCTTGTGATCAACTCGTTACTACACCACTATCATTTTTGTGAAGCTCATCTTCATGGCGAAACTATCATAGCCGTTCCCGTTTGAACATCTTGGAATCATAGCAAGGAAGTGCACCTTCTGAGGGTCATATTCATAGACAAGATCATTTGTGATAGGCAATCAATGGAAGCTAAGAATTAAAGGAGGTTTGCTTTTGTATTGTTCATTGTTTGATTGACCTTCTTTGTTCATTATTTCATTGAGTTTTGGGTATCATTGATATTGATATATTGATTATTCATTTAGATCCAATTTTACCTTAACAATCATTAATTATGAAAGGAGAGGTTTCGGCTTGGGTGATGTACATGAAATCATGTCTTCGTATGGAATTCCCCCCCAACAAGGTGGAATTTGTCCTAAAATGTGATGACAGGGTAAACGTATGAAAGACAGGGTTGAAATCGATTTGAATTGTGCACAATAGTTGAATAAATGATTGGTAAAGTAAGACTCCTATAAACAAATAGTATTAAATGTTAATAAATAACAGCTGTGAGATAAATACCTTTTGGAGTGCTGATGAACATGCAAATGTTACATGCAAAGATGATGACATGGCGATTGGAGTGGACGTGTTTGAGGAATGTGCCGAAGTGAATCAAATGGATGTGACATTGAAGAAGTGTGCATAAAGGATGATTGTTAACTTGGTGACACATAGCTGCAAGGTACAATGTGGAATGGAAAATGGTGGCATGTGGATGCTGGAAGTAAAAGTGCTGCATGCTAGAGTGGTTGCATGCATGCAATAAAAAATATGATTTGAACAAGGCCCATCTTATTTGGCTACAAGTGCAGTGGCTACAAGTCCCTTGGAAATGATGACCATTGTAGTTGCTGCAGGTGAAATTTTATAGGTCTCGTGAGACAGTAGAAAACCTTTGGCTACAGGTCCCTTGAGTAAACTAGCTGTAGACCCAAGTGATCTTCAATTGGATATAAGGAGTTGATTCAATGGAGCCAGATGTTGATGATGCTTTTTTTGAATATAAGTTTTATTTATTTACAAGGATTATATAAAATCATACATGAGGAGGGAATGCAAACAAGATGGTGGCTTGGTCTTCTGTTGTATTGCTAGGATCAACTACGATAGGTATGTATGCTACATTTGGTGTAGACTGTCATAAAACTTGGGTATCCATATGTCCTCTTAATTGTTGGAGAATTTGGCTTTATCCAATGGCTTTTTATACAATTTCAAATGGTGTCCATTAACCATGAGTGAAAATTTGACTAGATCAATTATTGTCAGTTGGACTGCACCATTGGGAAAAACTTCCTTGATTTCATATGGACCCAGCCATCTAGTTTGCAATTTTCCTTTATGGTCTTTATATCTGGAGTCATAGAGAAAGGCCTAGTCACTTGCTTGAAATTCTTTGGTTTTCATGTACTGGTCATGCCATTTAACTCTTTGCTTTTAAATTATTTCAGTGTGGTGGACTGCTTCCATCCTTAATTCCTCTAAGGCATTAAGCTGGTGCAACCTTTCTTGTTGAGTATTTGATAGATCCATCTCAAGTTGAATGATAGTTCTTAATGTTTTGTATTCAAACTCAATAGGAAGGATGACCTATTTTCCCATGTAGTTATATATGCCCAAACTACTTTTGAGAGTCTAGTTTCCAAATCTTTTCTATGTAATTCAACTATCTTTGTTAATCTTGCCTCAATTTCCCTATTTGTGACCTCAAACTAGCCATTTGATTGTGGATGATAGGGAGTGGACTTCTTATGTCTGATTTTATATTCCTGAATGAGACTAGCAATCAATGCTGATGTAAACTGTGGTCCTTGGTTTGTAACTATTTCCTTTGGCACTCCATACCTTGTAAATATTTCCTCATACAGGAATGTGGCAACCTTACTGTCTTGGGAAACCTTTAGAGCTTTCACCTCCACCCACTTTGTTAGGTAATCAGTGCATACCAATATATACTCTTTATTATCAAAGGGAGGATCAATGGGCCCAATAAAATCAATGCCCCATTTGTTAAATGGTGTTACCACTAATTGTGGCTATAGAGGCATCTCATCACTTCTTGTAGGTCTACCCATCCTTTAATAGTGGTCACATATCCTTGTATAGAGATCTGTATCTTTGTGCAGAGTTGGCTAGTAGTATCCAATATTTAAGAACTTGACTACTGTTCTCTTAGCTGCAAAGTGTCCCCCACACGGTTCATCATGACATGCCTTGAGAATGTCATATACTTCATATTCTCTGATACATCTTCTCATGACATGATTAGGTCCTGTGTAGAAGAGGTAGCTAGCTACCTAGGAATAGGGAAAGTTGCATTCAACTAGGTGGCACCTCTCCCTTGGTGAAAGATGTGGAGGTGTTTTCCCTACAACTAGATAATTTGCTATATCTGCATACCAAGGATTTTGTACAATTAGTGAAAATAAGTGCTCATTTGGAAATGAATCATCAATAACTGGATCTTCATTACAAGTAGGTAGCTTGGAGAGGAAATTAGCAACAACATTGGCCTTCCCCGGCTTGTCTATAATAGTGATATCAAATTCCTGAAGTAGCAACAAACATCTAACCAATCATCCATTGACCATTGGTTTGTTCATTAGATACCTTATTGTTGCATGGTCAGTATGAAAAAAAATAGAATACCCAGTGATATAGTGTCTAAACTTATTGATTGCATAAATAACAACTAACATTTCCTTCTCTGTAATGGTATAGTTGAGTTCAACACCTTGTAGATTCTTACTAATGTAGTAAATGGCATATTCCAAATTTCCTTCCATCTATCCTAACATAACCCCTACAACAAAGTTAGAGGCATCTGTATTAATATGGAAAGGGACTTCCCAATTAGGTCCTCTGAGTACAGGTGTCTTTATCAATGACTCTTTAAGATTTTCAAATGCTACCTGATAGTCAGCTGTCCAATTAAATTCTACATCTTTAGAGAGTAAGATAAATAGGGGAGCAACTATCTTACTAAAATCTATTATGAATCTTCTATAGTATCCTACATGGTGAAGAAAGCTTCTAACATCCTTCTACTTTTGAGGAATAGACAATGTTGAAATGACTTCAATTTTATTTGGAACCACTTGAATGCCTTTCTTGGACTCAAAATGGCCAAGCACTACTCCTTATTCCATCATCATGAAACACTTTTCATGACTAAGAGATAGGTTATGATCTTGACATCTTTGGAGGACATTTTCAAGGTTTGTCAGTGCTTCTTTGTAAGAATCCCCATAAGTGGTAAAATCATTCATATATACTTCCATAGAGTCATGGGCAAAATTAGAAAAGATGCTTAAAACAACCCTTTGAAATGTTGTAGGTGCATTGATGAGTCCAAATGGAAGGATTGAATAGGCATAGGTCTCCCATGGGCATGCAAATGTAGTCTTATCCTGATCCTTAGGGGCTATTTTGATCTGATTATAGCCACTGAATCCATCTAGGAAAGAAAAATACTTCTTCCCAGCCAAGGAGTCTAATACCTGGTCAATGAAAGGAAGAGAAAAGTGATCTTTCCTGGTGGAAGTATTCAATTCTTTGTAGTCTACACAAACCCACCACTTACCTCCTTTTTTGGTACTATGACTAGTGGGGATACCCATTGGCTATCTGATATGGGATATATGAATCTTGCAGCCAGTAGTTTTTGCATTTCATTCTTCACTATGTCTCTCACAACAGGGTTCATTCTCCTATGAGGCTGCCTAACTAGCCTGCATCCCTCATTGATGCATATCTTATGCATGCAGAGGTTAATGCCTATGCCCTTCATATCATGATAGTCCTATGCAAATGCTATCTTGTGAGTTTGCAACATTTTTATCAGTTCAGACTGTTGCACAACTATCAATTGACAATTTATATTAAGTGTCCTACTTGGTGTAATGTCAACTAGTGTTGCAGATGTCATAATAGAGGCAATGTCTAGTCCTGATAAATTGAGGCTACAACTATGGGACAATAAATGACGAAACATGTGGGTAGTAGAAGCATAGGCTTGCATGTTGATTGAAGGTAGAATATTATGCAATGGGCAAGTCAGGCATACTAGACATGGGTCTTGCTGTGGGTTCCTTCCACAAGTGTTTTGTATCACATTAGAAAGAACTTCATCTTCATCCTAGATATTCAATAACGGGCTTAGTTCAGTTGCCATTAATGTTAGAAGAAAATATTGGTTAGTATCCTCTAGGTCTAGCCAAATAGGTTGCTCCATATCAACAAAAGGTTGCGCTAGGGGATAAAGGACTAATTTCTTTGTTATATTCTCATTAGAAATTATCATATTTCCATACCTGCATCCTATGAAGGCATCTTCTATTTCCAACCAACGTCTCCCTAGGATGAGTGGATATTCCCCTAAGCTAGCTTTGGACTATAGGACCATAAAGTCTATAGGGTATTCCCATGAATCTAATGTAATCACTAGATCCTCAATGACCCCTTCGGGTTTGATAATTGATCTGTCTGCTAACTGTAAGACTGTTGGAGTAGGTCTTAAGTTAAACTACTGAAGATTATTCATTGTTTCATTTGTCATCACATTTATGGCCATACCCAATTCAATCAAGGTGTTTTTGATAAGGATACCATTGATGTTCACATCAACTACAAGGCTTCTAAGATCTGCATATTTTGGGACAACCAAGTTACCTAACATGATATCAACAAGTTGCCCTATAACATGTACTGTCTGAAGATCTTTTCTCTTTCTTCCTAGTTTCTTAAGGCATAGTTCCCTTATATCTTTGGTATATATGGGTACATCATTGATATCTTGGATTAGGGGAATTTTTACATAGACATTTTTCAATTTGCCCAATGAAATCAAAGTCAAGTTCAGATGGAGGTGGTGCTTGCATGTTTAATCTCTTTAGAAATGGAGGGCTCCTGGTAATGGTTTATTCCTGTGGTGAGGGTTTCTTAGGAGGGATATGATGGTTATTTGAATGGTTGTTAGTGTTGGAGGTTGTTTTCTCATCAACAAGTTCCATGATAAGTGGAGATGAAGGTCTATCAAGCATTTTTCCTGAGCGTAGTGAACATCACTAACCTCAACTGTATAGGTTGGGTATTGGATGGTTTCATTAGTATAAGCTTGTTGAATAAGATTGTTGTTAGGATTAGGTGCAGGTTGGGCTGGCAACTGAGTGGCTCTAGGTGGAACAAGAGTGGCTGAAGCTACATTTGGCATAATGGTAGGTTGGTAAGGCAGGGCTTGCTGTGGCTACGGGTATTTCATATTTGAGTTTTGGCAAGGTTGATTTTCACCCCACTGTTGTGACCATGGGTTTTGATTGCCCTGCCACCATGGATTATAATTTGACGTTTGGAATGGCTACTATGGCCATACCCCCTGCTGTTGGTTCTAGCTAGGTGGCATAGTTACCCAAGGTTGTTGTGCCATGTTATACTAAGGTGCATTGTGCCAATTAGGGATGTTTGAGGTAGATGAAGAAAATGGAATATTATTGGTCAAGGGGTCTTGAGGCATACCTTGTCTTTGCTACCAAGGCTACGTTGTGTAATGTAAAATGCTTGACCTTCTTCATTCTTGATGGTTCAGAAATCTCATTTCTCACTCCTTTCCTCATAAATGATAGCAATATGTTTGCACTTACAATTAGTCTTCTTTTGTTGACAATGTGGACAATATTCAACCAAAGCTGCCTCTACTACCTCTTGCTTCTTCGTTATGTGTAGGGTGTCTAGTTGTGTTTCTAGATGGCTTATGATGTTCTCTTTATCTTTGATAGGAGATTGTTGAGTTCTACCCTGGAGACTCTAGTAGATGTTTTAGTGGAAGGCAGAGCTCTCAAGCCTCTATTTTTCTTCAAGGTGGAACATGAATAGTTTCTGTAGATTTGACAAATTTCATCAAACTTGAGTTGAGAGATGTTCCCTACTTCAATTAAAAAAAGTGCATCCTTACATTCTTCACTCACACCTCTTAAGAAGACCAGCTTGAGTGACTCTGGAGAGAGCCGATTCTGTCTTGACTTCTTGAGGCAAAACTGAAATCTTTCAATGTAGTCTTCAAGAGGTTCATCTTCCTTTTGTGACATCATAAAGATATCATCTCCTTTCATATCCATGCCACAACAATAGTCCTGGTACTTTTGCAAGAACTTCTCCTTCATGACCTACCCCAATTTGTTACTAAATTCTGACCCAACCCCATGAACCATCGTAAGGCAACATCCTTGAGGGTGGCTAGAAAAAGTTTGAGTCTGTATGCATCGGTAGTATAGTGATAGCTTCTATAGAGTACATCAAATTCAAAAAGAAAGGTATCTGGGTCCTCAGTGATTAACCCATGAAAGTTTGGTAGAGCCGAAGGAGAAATGTTCTTTAGGGTATCAGCTCTTGCCTGGTCTATAATAGGAAATGCAAAGGTAAGTGGCTTAGCTAGATTTTCTACTGCTTCTTCCACCATTGTGTCTTGATGCCAAGTGGCAATATCTTCTATGTCTGCAATGTCCTCTAGTCTAAGGGGTGGTTCAAAATGGTCCTCTCCTTCTTATGTTGAACTGGATGGAAGAAATCTCCCTGATTGGTCTCTTGGCCGCTGCATGTAATGATGCTTGAGCTAATAGCTCTATTCCTGCACCATGTTAGTAGATAGTTTGGAAATAGATTGAATATCTAAGTAATCCTAATTGTTGAAAAAGAAATCCTATGTCCTATGAAAGGAAATACAAACATGAATCAAAAGAACTCAGAAACTCTAAACCTTAGCACCATCCTCAGTAATGGCGCTAAAAATGTCGAACTCCATTATTAACCAATACATTGATGTAGAAAGGGCATGCACACAACTCAACGGACCAACATATCCTATATCAAGCAACCTATTGGCTATAATGTGTTACATTTAAATTGTCAAACTAGGGAATCATATTCTTCTTGGATGGTGCCTGTACTATGTGTATAGTCAAGGGTTCCTAAATTGTAATGTATAAGTTGTGCTTAGAAACAAACTATGGGAAGGGAAACAAACTCTACTTTGCAAGAAATATCAAGCACTATCAGTAAGTAATGCTAATAAGAAATAACCAATGCTTACTCAGTTGGATGTAAATCAAAGCAATCTATGTAAATCAAAATAGAGGAACAATTAATAACTAAGTCGGTGATCAGCTTAACCCAGCAATACATATTATAAATATTTAATGAATCCACATAACATGAACTCATCACAACATGAACTAATCACACAAACATAAACTAGTAACATGAACTAATCACATGAACATGTAAGAGAGATACAATTACCTCAAGTGGTCCTTGCTTGAGTGACTGTAATCTCCACAGAATCTAACTAGATCACTATTGTATCACTGACTCATTGATTGAATTCAAACCTGTGTTGTTTAATGAACGCTGAGAAAAATACAATAATACTTTTGACAACACAATCTCTTTCTAACCTCCTTGTCGTATACAAAATCTAACACACACACACACACATATATATAAAATTAATAATAACGTCTTCTCCCTTTGTTTGTGGGATAATGGACGAGTATGGGATTAGTTGCTTAGAAGTTCTGCTCAATTAGGAAACTAACTACCACAAAGATAACTAGACATCATAGTCACACTATGACTCTTCTTAGTCATTATAAAAATAGTCATAATTGAAAATAGAACATAGACCACGATCTTAGATTTCTTCATTATTCATGACTGTGTCAACTGCTGAAGGAAAATTGTCAAGGAGTGGGGAGTTATGGTTAACTCATGTCCACTCAATATGGAGTCCTTTTCCTTTGGCTACGGGTAACTGCATTATCTATTGTAGATGAAAACACCTCCTTTGCTACGAGCTAACAGGTGGTCTCCATGAAATATAACCATGTGCTTGCTGCATAGGGGTTAGTTTATCACATAATATTTATACATCACAAACTACTAAAATTAACAGAAAATACTATCATATTTTATGAGAAATCATTAATTCACAAATAGTCATTCACCAACATATCATGTACTATTCTTAGTGCTTTCAATGTCTTAAAGATGATTATAGGCATAGACAATATATGGAAAAGTCTAGGAATGTCTTTCAGAAGCATGAACTAAAGCAAAAGAAATAGAACAAAGCACAACCTCATCAATTATCTTGAGTGAGGATTTTATTATGATTAGTAGCTCACCAGACAAAATTAATTTTTGGAATAAGTCCATGATTCCAGATAATCCTCCAATAAGAATGTGAATCAGGAAGATTAGTAACCATAGTATAACCATAAGCCACCGTATATATCCAGAAGGAGTGGGAATCCCATATGACTTCATCTTCTTTCCTAGGATGGAAGAAGTTGAAAATATACTAAGATAAGATTGGAAACTAGTAATAGAATCTTCCAAATCATTCCTTTGAGAAAAAAATTCTAAAAAGTCTTTCACTTCCTAACATGACCTTCATAGTCAACATAACCTTCTAGAACGTTCCCAGACAGTCTGGAAAAAGGTTGCATTAGCCTAGAGAACTGATGGTGTGAGGAAAGGGGGGCAACATCCAGCCAAGTATCCTCCCAGAATTTTGTTTTTTACCATTATCCACTCTCCATCTTTTACCTTTCTTGAGAATACATCTAATTTTCATTAACCTATTCCAGACAATAGAGCCTTGGGGAAGATTAGAGTTGTTTAGAAAGAAAATAAGGTCTCTATTTTGGAGGTACTTGGCCTTTATCATTAAAGGCCAATCCTTATCATCATTCATTAAGTTCCATCCAATCTTTGCCAGAAGGGATTTATTAAAATTTTGGATGCTTCTGATACCCAGCCCCCCATTTCTTTTATTTTTGCATATAGTTTCCCAACTAACCAAGGCCAATCTCTTCTTTTCCTCCATCCCAGTCTAAAGAAACTTCTTCTGGATTTGCTCAATTCTGTCAACCATATTTTTGGGGATTGTAGACACTAAAAAATTGCCCTAAATAATTCCCTCCATAGTTAAACAAATAGCTATATTTATTTAATTAACCTTGTCTTATTTTTCCTCCAAATTAAATAAATAGTTATATTTAATTAATTATCCATGTCTTAATTTTCCTCCAAATTAAATAATTTTTTATATTTATTTAAACCCGCTTATAATTAAATAAATACACATATTTATTTATTTAATTATCTAACCTTTTCTTCTATGATTAAATAAATATTATTTATTTATTTAATTATTCATGCCATAAAGTGAAAGGGGTTGTGCTTAAATGGCAAGGCCATAAGGTTCTGAAGATGGAGATCCAAGTTCAAATCCCCCAAGTAACATCGGTGGCTTCTAAGTTGAATACATGGTTTCTAAGTTGGATATGTTGATCGGGAGGAGGTCTCCCTTGTGACCTTTGATGCAAGGCTAGAAATAGCTCCTCTTACGAATCTAAAAAAAAAATTCATGCCACAAATTAATTAAATTTTGTTTTAGTTAATTAAATATACTTACCATATCCATCTCTCGCTTTTCTCTCACTTCTTTTAGAAACTCTATCTTCCATCTCCTTTTCATTTAAGAAACTTTATCTAATCTTCATTAGTTAACTTCAATTTATCTTTTATTGCATAATGGAAACTTTCCTTCTGGAAAAAAATCTATATAAACCTATTATTTTGCTTTTCTTCCTCTAACACCTCAGACGATGTGACAAAACTATACTGAAATTTTCATATGAATTGTGCTATCGAACTTCTGAGAGCAAGCTTCATTTGTGCCATTTCTCCCAAGGTGAAAAAGAGGAGAGCAATGGAGTGCAATTAGGATGAAATTTGTTTTAGTTTTATTGATATATGCAATAATGATGTAGAGCAATCTAAAATCCCCAAACTAACTCAACAATTCACCTTTGAAGTTTTGAAACAAACAAACAATTGGTGTTCCTTCACAACTGTCCCCTTTTCCTACTAGCCCTCAAAACCTAGTTTTTTTTTCATATCTTTTGGAGAAGGCCTCAAACCCACATATCATTTACCATTTCAAATACCCATTTGGCTTTTTGATAACATATATCCATTTGGAATAGGGTTGTTTTGGAATGACACCCTCAATAATTCGCTAGTAATGTTGCAACTAGGCCTAATTAGCCCTGTTTTGCAAAGCAAGTCTATGAGATTAAAATCCACAACACAAAACTTGTGCAGGAGCACCTATAAAATCTTGTTTTCTTTTGTAATAAGGTCTATTTGACCAATGCATTTTCATTTCTATTTGTCTCTAGGTCTTTCAGGACCTAGAACCCATTTTGTAAGTCCAAAGTGACCTAAAACACACTTTTGTCATATTGTAATCACATAGTGCCAAAATAGGGCTGTAGGATAGTTTGAGGCAGTTTGGATCGGTTGGTCTTCCAACTATTTGCATCGGTTGGTTTTGCAACTGCCGGTAGGTTGAGTTGATAACAACCAGTGGAAGGAACCATCGAAAAGAGGAAGGGAGAAGTGTGTGAAAGTGATTGTGTATTGTTCTAAGGAGAAATAAAACTATTATGTTCCGTCAATTTGATTTCCGTTCCCTGTAACTACAATTTGTATAACTGTAGATTTCTATTCTTTCTGTGCTTTCCATCGTTGCAGTATGTCGATGTGAAGCATTCCATTGGTACGATTTCTATCAAAATCAGTGGAATGGCTTTGTTGTACAAGTATTTGTTTTTGTTTCTTGTTTTGTTTTTGTGTTCGACGGCATAGAGGATCCAGACATAATGTTTTGCACAGTAGGTTGACCTAGCATCTCCATGTGCTAGGGTTCAGTTGAAGAGGAAGAAAGTAAGATGTGCATCAGTGAGTCGTTGGGACTCTCAACAAGTTTGCTGAAGTCGAGTAGTCTTGCCAAGGGAGTTGGTCCATCGGCGCATCGACCAGAATTTGTAAGTGCTCGCCAACGAGAAGAGTCTCACCAAAGGCAAATGCCATCGGCATATCGAAAGCACATCAAAGGAGTTTACTGATAAAGTCACGCCCAACTGGCGTTGAAGCCGTCACGGTTAGGACGAGGGGAACTTAACCGTCATCGGGGCATCAGTTGAAGGATAGAAGACTTCACCGATAGAAGTAAGTCTCACCGACGATGAAGAATTGATCAACTCGGTGTGAGTCATGTTGTATCTCACTGAAGATAAATTTAGTTGAGCTATCAGTGTAAGGTAGAACAATGGTAAGACTTGAGAAAGTCATACCGATCCTTGTTGTCTGATGACCAGGATGTATCAGCAGCTCATTTGCTAAGTCTTGCCATTTGTGAGAAAAGAGGGACCCGTTCTGCGTTTTCACTGTGCACTCCCCATCATATTGGTATCAGAGCAAGTTTTGAAGATCACTCGGGTGGTGTGGTCTTGGTGTATGTCAGACAACAAAAGTGAAATAGAGGCTGACACAATGCCTCCTAAAAGCATGTCACAAGATGCAGTGAAGAAACTGATTGAAGCGATGTTTTAGTCTAAGCTCGAGGAGTTGAAAAGAACCCAGGGTAAGGATAGGGAAGATGAAAGTGACAGTGATGAAGGAGATATAGAAATTGATGAAACCAATAAGATGACAGAGGAGATACCAGCAGACCAAAGGGCATTTGTAAATGCTTTGAAGTCAGTCAATAGGGACACCATAGATGGGTTACTTATGTATAGTGGAAGTATGGAAGCTAAAGAGGTGATTGACTGGATTGAGGCATTGAACAATCATTTCGAATACAAAGAAGTCCCTGATGATAAGAGGGTTAAGTTGGCAAAGGCAAGATTGAAGGGGTCTGCTCTTGCATGGTGGAATTATGAGCAAGGAGAGAGAGTCAAGGAGGGGAAGAATATGATAACCTCCTGGGAAAGGATGAAGACCAAAATCAAGGCACAATTCTTACCCCTGGACTATAACGTGAAGATGTATAAGAAATTGCAGAACCTCAGACAAAGAGACCTTGATGTGAATGCATACACACAAGAGTTTCATAAACTCAATCTTAGATCAAAGAGACAAGAAGAAGAGTCAGAGAAGGTGGCAAGGTATCTGAATGGCCTAAGGATGAACATCCAAGATGAGATCAGAATCTTAGCACCAGAAATAGTGAACAAGTGTTTCCAAATGGCCTTAAGGGCTGAAGAGAAGATAAAGAGAAAGAGTGAGCAGAATAATAGAGATAGAGGAGGAAGAAGTTTCAGAGGCAGAGGTAGTTTTGGAGGAAGAAGTCCTAACCAGAGGCCTAGTGGTGAGTCTAACCAAGAAGAGCAAGTTGGAGACTCAAGTAGCAGAGGAGGCTACTGAGGAAGAAGGCCTAATGGAAGGGGTGGGACAAATGGATCAGGTAGAGGATCCAAGTTCTCCAATATGAGATGTTATAATTGTAATTAGATAGGGCACCCAACATACAAGTGTCTAGAGAAGGCCTCAACTTCTCATGGTAGTGAGAAGAGAACCACTTTGATTCGAGAAGATGCAAGGAGTGTGACATCTCTTTAAGTGAATCTAACATCATAAATGGGAGAAAATTTGATGATCAAGATGACGCTGCTCAAGGAACCAGTGCAGACTGAACCATCTCAAAGAAGGGCTTTGTTTAGAATCAACTGCAAGATCCAAGGTAAGGTTTGTAAGGTTATTATTGACTCTGGTTCTACTGATAATATCATATCTTTGGAAGCAGTGAATAAGTTGAAGTTAGAAAGGATACCCCATAGCAGTCCATATAAAGTCAGTTGGTTGAATAAGGGGCAGCACATACTCATCAATGAACAAGCATGGGTAGAATTCAGTATTGGGGGGTATAGGGATAAAATCTTGTGTGACATCCTTCCAATGGATGCTTGCCATCTTTTGTTAGGCAGACCATGGCAGTTTGACATAAAGGCTCATCATGATGGAGAAAAGAATGCTTACTCATTCCAAAAGGATGGTGTGACTTATAGGATACAGTCATTAGTAGAAGAGGATCCACAACATGTAGGGTCTAGTGTAATGATGGTAGGAGAAAAAGAATTCATGGACACATTAAAGGAAAGTGGTGGAGTAGGTTTTGCTTTGATTGTGAAGCCTAAGGGGGAAAGAGAGAAAAGTGTGAGTGAAGTAGGACCTAAGGAGGTCAGAGATCTGCTTGAAAGTTACAATGGAGTGATTGCAATAGACATACCTAATTCCCTGCCACCTGTCAGAAATTTTAGCCACCAGATAGACCTTATACCAGAAGCAGTACTTCCTAATAAGGCAACATATAAAATGACCCCTTAGCAGAATGAAGAGATAGCAAATCAGATTCAAGAACTCCTAAACAAAGGGCTGATAAGGAAGAGCCTTAGCCCATGTGTAGTACCTACTGTTTTAGCCCCAAAGAAGGATGGGAAGTGGAGGCTTTGTACCAATTCTAGGGCCATAAATAGGATAACCATCAGGTATAGGTTTCCTATTCCTAGAATAGAAGATCTAATGGATTGTTTGGGAGGGGCTACTTATTTCTCCAAGATAGACTTAAAGAGTGGGTATCACCAAATACGAATAAGAGAGGGGGATGCATGGAAGACAACATTCAAAACGAATGAAGGGTTGTATGAGTGGCTTGTGATGCCTTTTGGTCTTTCCAACGCCCCTAGAACCTTTATGAGACTAATAAATGAGGTGTTGTAGGAATTCATAGGGAAATTTGTAGTAGTCTACCTTGATGATAAGAACAAGGAAGAACACTTGAAACATTTGGAGATAGTCTTGAAGAGGCTACAAGATTAGAAGTTAATGATAAACTTGGAAAAGTGTGACTTCATGAAACAAGAATTGATTTACCTGGGCTTTGTCATCTCTAAGGGTGATTTGAAAATGGATTCTTCCAAGATAGAAGCTATCTTGAATTGGCCTACACCTAGGATAGCAGCAGAGGTCAGAAGTTTTCATGGTTTGGTCACATTTTATAGAAAATTCATTAGGAACTACAATGATATTTGTGCACCTATGTTAGAGACCATCAAGGGTGGAGGTAAGGTGAAGTTTGTGTGGACAAAAGAGGCAGATCAGAGTTTTGAAAGTCTGAAGCAGAAAGTTGCCGAGTATCCTATCTTAGTACTTCCTGATTTCAATAAGGTCTTCACCATTGAATGTGATGCAAGTGGGCTGGCCATAGGGGCAGTGTTGAGCCAAGAAGGCAGACTAGTAGCCTTTTTCATTGAAAAATTGAATGAAGCTAAGAGGAAGTACTCCTCTTATGATTTAGAGTTGTATGCCATGGTACAAGCTCTAAAAAAATGGAGGCACTACTTGCTTCCTAAAGAATTTATTGTATACATTGACAATCATGCTCTCAGTATTTTGAATGGACAGGAAAAACTCAGTCATAGACACATGAAGTGGGTGGAAAGTCTTCAAGCATACACCTTCGTCATCAAACATAAGAAGGGGATAACCAATAAGGTTGCTGATGCTTTGAGCAGAAGGGTGTTGACAATGCAAGAAGTGCAGCTACAAAGCATGGGTGTTGAGGCACTCAAAGGATTGTATGAAGAGGACCAAGATTTCAAGGAGATTTACAAGGTATGCAGGGAGTTTGCCAATGCTTTCCACAATGAATTTTCAGATTATACATTGCAGGATGGACTTTTGTTTAAAGGGAGTCAACTATGTATCCCTAAGTGTTTAATGAGGGATAATATAGTGAAGGAGAAACATAGTGGTGGTTTAGGAGGACATTTTGGGCTCAATAAGACCTTAGATCTAGTAAGAAGATTTTACTTTTGGCCAAGGATGCAATCTGATATCAGAAGGTTTGTTGAGAGTTGTATGATTTGTTAGAGAGCAAATGGGGTCTCAACCAATGCAAGACTATACCAACCTCTGCCCATACCAAACAGACCTTGGGAAAGTTTAAGTATAGATTTTGTGATGGGGTTACCAAAGACAAGGACAAGTTATGACAGTGTGTTTGTTGTGGTAGACAGGTTCAAAAAGATGGCTCACTTTATTCCTTGTAAAACCACCAATGATGCTAGTTACATTGCAGGCTTGTTCTTTAAAGAAATTGTCAAGATTCATGGATTGCCTTTGAGTATTGTATCTGACAGAGACAACAAATTTGTGGGACATTTTTGGAGAACCTTGTGGAAAAGATTGGGTACAAATTTGTCCTTTAGTTCAGCCGATCATCCTTAGACTGATGGCCAAACTGAGGTTGTGAACAGGTCATTAGGCAATCTGCTGAGATATTTGACAAGAGAACATGGAGGTAGTTGGGATGTGGTACCCCACAAGCAGAATATGCCTATAATGATTCTACAAATAGAAGTGAAGGTCTAAGTCCTTTTGAAGTTGTCTATGGTAGTCATCCTAGAGGAATTTTTGAATTGAGAGATGTTCAAGGGTTGGACAAAAGGAGTGAACATGCTGATACATTTGCAGAGGCTATGAAAGAGATCCACCAACAAGTCAGAGATACTCTACACAAGAATAGTCAAAAGATCAAGGCTAGAGTGGATCAAAGGAGAAGGCATGTGCCGTACCAAATAGGAGATATGGTCATGGTTCATCTCAACAAGAATAGACTACCCAAGGGAAACCACAACAAGTTGATGATGAGAAAAATTGGACCTTGTAATATTTTAGAGAAATATGGTCCTAATGCTTACAAAATTGAAATCCCTAATGATATTGCTATTTCCCCTATATTCAATGTTGCTGATCTAACATTATATAGGAGTCCTGATATAGGCGAAGGTACAATAGATTATGTCCAAGACAATGCAGAGAGGGTGCAACATTTACCACCTAAAGAACCACCTAAGATGGAGTGCATCTTGGATAGCAGGACAGCCAAGAAGACAAGAACTCAAACTTATTCTGAGCACTTAGTCAAATGGCAAGGACTTCCAGACTCAGAAGCCACATGGATGCTAGAAGAAGACATCAAAAAGTAGGGTGATGATTTGCAACAGTTAGTCTCTAAGAGGACTTGAGACAACTTTCACCTGGGGAGTATGGTGTAGGAGCACCTAGAAAATCCTGTTTTCTTTTGTAATAAGGTCTATTTGACCAATGCATTTTCATTTGTATTTGTCTCTAGGTCTTTTAGGACCTAGAACCCATTTTGTAAGTCCAAAGTGACTTAAAACACACTTTTGTCATATTGTAATCACATAGTGCCAAAACAGGGCCGTAGGACAGTTTGAGGTAGTTTGGATTGGTTGGTCTTCCGACTGTTTGCATCGGTTGGTTTTCCAACTATTGGTAGGTTAAGTTGATAACAACCAGAGGAAGGAACCATCATAAAGAGGAAGGGAGAAGTGTGTGAAAGTGATTGTGTATTGTTCTAAGGAGAAATAAAACTATTATGTTCCATCAATTTGATTTCTGTTCCTTATAACTGCAATTCGTATAACTATAGATTTCTATTCTTTCTATGCTTTCCATTATTGTAGTATGTCGATGTGAAGCATTCCACTAGCATAATTTCTATCAAAATCAGTGGAATGGCTTCATTGTACAAGTATTTGTTTTTGTTTCTTGTTTTGTTTTTGTGTTCGACGACGCAGAGGATCCAGACAAAATGTTTTGCATAGTAGGTTGACCTAGCATCTCCATGTGCTAGGGTTTGGTTGAAGAGGAAGAAAGTAAGATGTGCATCGACGAGTTGTTGGGACTCACAACAAGTCTGCTGAAGTCAAGCAGTCTTGCCGAGGGAGTTGGTCTATCGGCGCATCGGCCAGAATTTGTAAGTGCTCACTGATGAGAAGAGTCTCACCGAAGGCAAATGCCATCGGCATATCGGAAG
This sequence comes from Cunninghamia lanceolata, assembly GCA_027924645.1. Classification (NCBI taxonomy): domain Eukaryota; kingdom Viridiplantae; phylum Streptophyta; class Pinopsida; order Cupressales; family Cupressaceae; genus Cunninghamia; species Cunninghamia lanceolata. The sequence goes on from BSBN01000317.1 coordinate 6,094,730, forward strand.
CACATCAAAGGAGTTTACTGATAAAGTCACGCACAACTGACATTGAAGCTATCACGGTTAGGACAAGGGGAACTTAATCGTCATCGGGGCATCGGTTGAAGGATAGAAGACTTCACTGATAGAAGTAAGTCTCGCCGATGATGAAGAATTGATCGACTCGGTGTGAGTCCTATTGTATCTCACTGAAGATAAATTTAGTTAAGCTATTGGTGTAAGGTAGAACAATGGTAAGACTTGAGAAAGTCATACCGATTCTTGTTGTCTGATGACCAGGATTTATCGGCGGCTCATTTGTTAAGTCTTGCCGTCTGTGAGAAAAGAGGGACCCATTCTATGTTTTAACTGTGTGCTCCCCATCAAAAACTTAACTCTAGGGTGCTCCACACATTTCATGGGGTCTAAATCCATCAATTTTGTTAATTGGGAGAATACCCATATCACCTTTTTTCAAAACCCTACCTCTAGCTACACAAACAAGCCTAAAACATAAGAATATTAGGCTAGGGCTGCTTGAAATTAACACAAAACTCCATTTTCTGCAATACCCAATTTTAAATTCTTAAAGAACATACTAAAACCCTCCATTCCACTGATTTTCATAATTTTCCACTGGTGGAATGGCTCAAAATTCCATTTTTTTCTCTCAAAACCCTAGCTAATGAGGTTTAACAAATAGTTTTCACAAAAAGGCTATAACTCACTCACACTCCAATAAAAAATGACCAAACTAGGCTCAAATGAAAGGTATTTCATAACCCTACAACATGCAACTGGTTTCAAGCCTTGACCATACTGTACCAGGCCGTACATGCCACGGGAACAACAAAAAACAATAAAAAAATGTAGAAAACAACAGTATAACTTTATTAATCTTCCTCCAAAATGTTTTCTCCACCTTGTTTCAACCTTCTTCAAGTGTATTTACACATTTTTCATCCAACACCAATAGTTTCCATCGACTCTTCATGTACTTGACTCTTCAACTTCCCATTTTTTGCATTTTGCAATATGACAATATTTACAAAATTGACACAAAACTTGAAAACTTACTCTAACCAACCCATGATGAATTTAATCAAATAAAAACATTAGGAATGGTCTCACTAGACCTTATTACATCCAAATACCTAACTGTAAACACAAAATCCAAAACTAGACCCTATTTACATGTTGTTAACTAGGCACCCCTGTACCATACACTCGAACAAAAGAAGAACTCAAGTCCCCTTGAGGACTGTGCTACAACAAACCATGCTTGATTACATCATTCCTTTGATCTCTAAATGCCTTTCCATCTGGTAATCCTTTCCATTGAACCAGGTATTGAAAATTTGCATTGTTCTTTGCATTAGCAGACTCTTTTCCACCTAGAAATTGTTTCAACTTCATAAACTGACTTGATGGATGTTCTCTGACTTTTCCCTCATCTGGAACTGATGTTAAACCTGCCTTTATACTTGCAAGCATACCTTTGCCATCCTTGTCTTGAACTATCTTCTTCTTTACTTTTGATGCATACTTAAACTCACCTATATATCCTTGCCATTCACCTTGAATCACTCCACCTTTTCCCTTCATCTCTTCCCTCTATGGTAGTGACCTTATGTCTGCTGCTTGAGCAGGAATACTAACCTCTAAGATGAGATGACCAACCTCAGGGTTATCAACCTCAAGTATACCCACCTTTGAATGATCACTATCCTCTTGTGCAAACAATGAATGGAACACTTCACTTACCATCATAGAAAGATGCTTTTTAAGCCAACCTTGAACTTCCAAAATCAATTCATCCTTGATCTTCTCAATATCATTTTCCTCCAAGATTGAATCATTCTTCAATGCTGCTATCTCAGTACTTTCAAGGTTAGGAGTGCCTGCAAACTCCTCATGCTTTTCTTCCTCTAGCTTTATAAGCTCTTTTTCCTTGATCATTACACTAGACCCAACTTGTTCATCTACCCCTTCATCTTGCAATGGAATAAGAGTGAATGATACCCAATCCTTGTCAATCACCTAAATATTTTTCTGCCCATCGTATTTAACTTTTCTGTCATACTGCCAGGGTCTTCCTAGGAGCAAATGATATACATCCACAGGGATGATGCCACACAATAGTTTGTCTTTATACCCCCCTATATTAAACTCAACCCATGTTTGTTCATTAACCAAGACTTGTTGACCCTTATTTAGCCAAGAAACCTTGTAAGGTGTGGGATGTGGAATCCTTTTCATCTTTAACTTTTCAACCATCTCCAAAGAAACTAAATTATCAATAGAACCAAAATCAACAATAACCTTACATACCTTGCCTTGAGATTTGCAAGTGGTTTTGAACAATGAATTTCTTTGTGGAGGCTCCTTCACTACAGGGACCTTGAGTAATGTTCTTCTCATCATTAATGTCTCTCCAACTTCTGGAACAATAGGCTAAGATGGAGGTTTGACAATATTACTATCTTCCTCTTGCACCAATTGATTCCTTCTTTCTCCTCCATGTGAACTAGAGGCTTGATCTTCATTGCATTGCCATGATTGATGTCCAAACTTATTGCATTGATAGCACCTTCCTGAGAATCCTTGTGAACCTCTTCCTTGACCTCCAAATTTGCCTCTAAAGCCTGATCTACCACCTCTAAATCCACCTCTCTGATCAACAACTTTTTCTTGGACTTTGCTTGTATCTTCTTGGCTCTCATATGGCTGCCTTGTGTTGGAAAATGATCCTCTACATATGATATTGCTGCCTTTGTCCCTATTTGACTTGTCTTTCCTTCTCTTGATCTTTTCTTCAACCTTCATTGCCATTTGATAGCATTCCTCAACCGTTCTTGGATTTGCCATAGTTAACTCATCTTGAATATTAAATCTCAATCCACTAAGGTATCTAGCCACCTTCTCTACATCATCCTCCATATGACCTGATCTTATACTCAACTTATAAAACTCATTAGTATAAGTTTTGATATCCATATCTTTTTGTTTCAAACCTTGAAGTTTCTTGAGCAATTGAACTACATAATCATTTGGAAGAAACTTACCCTTAAGCTTATCCATCATTTTGTCCCAAGAAATAATCTTTGACTTACCTTTCTTCCTTCTTTCAGATTCCTCATAATCCCACCATAATAGTGCATGACCCTTCAATTTTGTCTTTGCTATCTTCACTCTTTGCTCCTTTGAAACATCTTCACACTCAAAGTAGTTATCAAGTGCTGCAATCCAATCTAATAGCTCTTCATCATCCAATTTACCTCCATACATTGGAAAATAAATCTTCACCTTGTGTTTATCTCCCTTGACTGCTCTTAGTAGCTTGGTAAACTTCTGCTCATCAAGATCCAATTCCTCTTCTTCTTCTTTAGGGGGATTCTCCCTTTCCCCTTCTTCTTCATTGTCATTCCCATCACTTATGACTACACCTCTTCTCTGACTAGTTTCTATAGCCTCTAGCCTTACTACCAACCTATCTTGTAGTTCCTTCAACCTTCTAATCTCCATTTCAGTCTTCTCTTTCATCTCTTGCATTTCTCTAGCCACACGGCTACCTTTTGGAGGCATCTTGATTAGTTTTTCTTCAGACCTTCCCAAAATCTTCTAGCTTTGATACTAATTGATGCAGATCAATCTAAAATCCACAAACTAACTCAATAATTCACCTTTGAAGTTTTGAAACAAACAAACAATTGGTGTTCCTTCACAATTGTCCCCTTTTCCTAGTAGCCCTCAAAACCTATTTTTTTCATATCTTTTGGAGAAGGCCTCAAACCCACAAAATATTTACCATTTCAGATACCCATTTGGCTGTTTGATAACATATCTCCATTTGGAGTAGGGTTGTTTTGGAACGACACCCTTAATAATTCGCTGGTAATGCTGCAACTAGGCCTAATTAGCCCTGTTTTGCAAAGCAAGTATATGAGATTCAAAATCCACAACACAAAACTCAACTCCAGGGTACTCCACACATTTCATGGGGTCTAAATCCATTAATTTTGTCAATTGGGACAATACCCAGATCACCTTTTTTCAAAACCCTACCTCTAGCTACATAAACATGATGGTGATAAGTTGTCATTGATGTCAAAAGTATGTTCAGTTGCCATTGTTGTTGACAGGAGAAAGAGATATCATCTTGTGTGTTCTTTCTATTGTTATATCACACAGTTTGTTTAGTATGGTAAAGTGTTTGTGTTTATCTTGTTATCATGCTCAAGTCAAGGTTGTCAGGTTGTGCTCAAGACAAGATATGAGATGTGATCTTGATTCATGGTTTACTTGGTTTACAAAGATTATCTTCACAATCATTTTTGACAGTGGGATCTTGCTTGTATACAGTAACATCATGTTGATTACAAGTGACAGTGGTTGATACAAATAGCACGGAATGGTCTTCTGGATGTTGGTATGGTCTTCATGTCAGATGTTCTTTTCAGGAGTTCAAAATATCATTCTTGTTCAAGAGTTTCATATTTGAGTTGAAGAGTGTGACATGTTGAAGTTGATGCAAGTTTTTGGAATCAATTGATGTGGTTGTATATTCATAAGCATATTTTGTTCAAGATCTTCATAATATTCTTACTCAAACAAGGATAATGGTCATCATTTATAGTTGAGGAGATTTCAGATAAGTTTACATGCTTCATGATAAAAGGATATTCAAGTTCAATTTATATCTCATAAGTTTGTCAAGTTTATGGTGATCACATTATTGAGACACATGCAATTGATTTAAATGTGCTAAGTGATATGGCTTTATGTTTTGGTGATGACTTGCTATCGCAAGTCATAAGAACTTAAGTTATTTTTTAAGGGGTCTGCACCGTGTAATAACCGGCCCCTCCTTTCTTTTCCATCGGTGAAACAGGTATGTGTGGGCATCAATTTCAAACAAAGAAAAGTTTATTCGAATGAACATTCTATATTAAAAGGTTGCTATTTGTGGGGAGCATGAGTTTTTATAAATTAGAAAAGGCCGATGAATGATATTAAAAGGAGGGCATTGACATAAGAAATCGACCTTAATGCTTTTGTGCTTTAAGAAGGGAGCCCGATTTTCATAAATATGTTTTATGCTTTAAAAGAAAAAGCATCGGTATTTTTGGCATTAATATGCTTTATGAATAGTTCAAGTTACACCGAATGGGGAGCATGTTTATAGACAAAGGCATCGAATAGCCATTTTTAAAGGAGCATAGCTGATCACCAAGCCTTTTTATGGCTTTAATTTATCTCTTAGAAACTTTGCTTAAGACCACTATGTGGTCAGCCCATATCATTTTTTTAAATGGTGATTTTTATTTTTGTGGTGATAAAATTAGAAATCATTTTTTTAAGAGATTGACATCATGATTTTTTAGGAAAGATTTTTTTTGATGAATGGTTTTGGAAACAAATAAGGTAATTTTCCTTTAAAAGGCAGATTGGATATAGAATTTTTTTGAAGACTATTTTTATGGATATTATTATTGAAAATTGATTTTTCAGGGAAGATCAAAAGTTTGGAAATGTGATTTTCAAAAGAAGATCAAGAGTTTATTTTTACAGAGAAGATCAAGAGTTTTGAAAAGATCTTTTATGAAGACTTTATACAAGGCAAAATGATTTTTGAAGATGTAGAATGTGAAGGAGAAGATTGAAGGGTTTTGTAAATTTGAGATATATGAATTTTTTTTTTTGAAGGAATTTGTACAAAGAAGAAAATTAAATTGATTTTGTTTGCATTCAGATATTGTGTTTTTGCAGGAATATGAAGCATCATTGAAGAGATGAAGGATCTTGTTGAAAAGATTAAAAAGTCTTTAATTATGCACAAATAAATATGAAGATCTATATTCTTGCAGGAAAATGGTTTTTGCAGATAGAGGAATATGATTAGTCATTCAAGAAGGAGGGATATGTTTTTAGAATTGAAACAGATGGATGTTGTTTTGCAGAGAAGAGGAACATCAAGAGTCTTGGTATTAATACAACTTCATAATTTGACAGAGAAGCTGAAAGGTGAAATGACATTCAACTTGCATAAAATTGTTTTTCAGGTGCATTGATGGCATGTCTTGAAAGACAGAGATGAAACATACAAAATGATGCAGGGTTGTTGAGATCAGTATAATATATGAGTTTGTATATGATTTGGGAATGGCCATTTGACAGACACATGAGAGAGAAGAAATGTTTTGTATTGAAACAGAGAAACCCTTTGAATTCATGTTTTCAGTTTGTTCTGTAATAGGGGTTGGTGCTCCTTGAAGCTGGTGCTTCTAAACATTGTTGCCAGTGAGGCACAGTATGCTAGTGAGGCTTGAAGGTCAGTAAGACCTCTCAATTGTCAGTGAGACATAATATTCAGCCAGTGAGGCTTTGTAAGAAGTTTTTAAAGTTAAGCCTATGAGGCACTTCATGAGTGGTTTTTCTACCCTGAGGGTTTTCCACTCGGTAAAAAGCTTGTGTCATACTTCTCATTGATTTCTTCTGTGTGTGCATATTAATGGTTTGATCATGTTTTGTTTATATCTATTATCATAAGTCTTGTGCATATAACCTCAACAAATCATTAACATCCTCCTTTTTATTTGTCTTGTAAGATAAAGTTTGCAAAAAGTTAAAATTCATACAACACTGATTCACCCCCCCTCTCAGTGTTGTCCTTGACTCCTACAAAACAAGCCTAAAACATAGGAATATTAGGCTAGGGCTGCTTGAAATTTGCCTAAAACTCCATTTCTTGCAATACCCAATTTCAAAGTCTTAAATAACATGCTAAAACCACCATTCCACCAATTTTCATAATTTTCCACCAGTGGAATGGCTAGAAATTGTATTTTTTCTCTCAAAACCCTTGCTAATAAGGTTTAACACACAATTTTCACAAAAAAGGCTATAACTCACTCACTCCAATGAAAATTGACCAAACTAGGCTCAAATGAAAGGTATTTCATAACCCTACAACATGCAACCGATTTCATGACTTGACCGTACTGTACCAGGCCGTATAAGTCGAGGGAATAACAGAAAATAATAAAAAAATGCAGAAAACAACAATATAACTTTATTAATCTTCCTCCAAAATGTCTTCTCCACATTGTTTAGACCTTCAGGTGTATTTACACATTTTTCATCCAACACCAACAGTTTCCATTGACTCTTCATGTACTTTACTCTTCAACTTCCCATTTTTTGCATTTTGCAATATGACAATATTTACAAAATTGACACAAAAATTGACAACTTACTCTAACCGACCCATGATGGCTTTAATCAACTAAAAACATTAGGAATGGTCTCACTAGACCTTATTACATCCAAATACTTGACTACAAACACAAAATCTAAAACTAGACCCTATTTACATGTTGTTAACTAGGTGCCCTTGCACCAAATAGTTGTTTTGATTTCATCTTTTCTTTACTCAATTGTGTGACTATTTGATCTAGGTTTTGATTTATTTTTACAGTTACATTTTGGCACACCTAGTTAAATTAATCCAAAAAAACACTTGGTTTTTTCCATAGTTTTTTTATAATCTTTAATAAATTTTTCATAGATGGTTTAAAAAAAAAACTCAATTTTGTTAATGGCTGTTTAAAAACAAAAGCAAGAAGCAAAAAAAAAATAATATCATGCTTGAAGTTACTCATGGTACAATGTATAGTATCATTCTTGAAGTTGCTTACCATGTACCATTGTGAATTATAGAGGAATCCTTGGAAGACAAAAGTCTCCAAAATGAGAGAGTGAAGGTGTGCCTGTGCCATCGAGCCTGTGTCACTAGAGCTCTATCTCTTGGTTCTTGAGAGTGGAAAGCCCCCAATGTAAAAGGACCTTTTGTGCATTAGAGAGGTCAATCCAACGGTATTTTTTCATGGGCCCAAGTTATGCAGATACTCCTTACTTGAATAAATTAGGGTTGTACAATGTGTTTTCAACGTGTTTCCAATGTCAAATACTAGTAAATGAGCCACTTAACATTTTGACGTTAAGGACAAGCCTATGACCTTGAAAAGTTGAGTCAAAAACTACTTTGTATTCTTTGTTTTGCATCTATGGATCTCTTGCCACTAGGGGATTGAATAGTTATCACCAAGAAAGTCTTACAAATCAACAAAATCCCCTAAAACATTGCAAACAAGTAAATCAATCTCATATCATGTATCTGCAGTCCATCTTAGCAACAAATCTGACTTCATCCAAATCAATACCTTTAGATTATCAGTCATCCAATCAATTTCATCCATCTTCATATCAAACTTTGGACTTTTCAAGCCTTTATCCTCTTGAGACACTAGGATTTATCAACAACATCATCATCAATCAAAACAAGCCCTAATTTTACCCAATCATCATCCAATCATCTAGTGACATTAGTTAGCTTAGGAGTACATCTTCTCTTGGTTGGTCTAAATACTATCCTATCTATCTTTCCTTGAGTTCATGAGTCTATCTCTTGGAAGATAATCAAACCCCAATCAAATTAGCTATTGATCTAGATTTTATCCTCAATCCAAAATCAATCCAAATCAATTAATCAAACACCAACATCCTAGAGTCTCAAATTTGTCACAAGAGTCCAAACAACATCCCATTCATCCTCAAAATCATTGTCATCTCAAATCTGAAGTACTATGCCTCAAACTAGAAGTCAATATTGTCAAGCCATGGATAATAGCCAAAACAATCCCCAAAACAATCCCCCATATCTCATAGATGCTACACAATTTACCACTAGAATGAACCCTCATGCATTTTTTCCTAAGGGTTACACAATAGGTGCATCTAGTCAAATAACACAACATGAATTTGGTCAAACATCCAATCAAGTTTCACAAGACCAAATAGAAGAACAACAAGATCCCGATACCTTGGCTTCCATAGAAAGACTCTTAAACTTGGATCCCAATAGATTCTTCCTCAAGCTTGCTCAACAAGGAGATAAATTACCTAGTAATTTTGACACCTCAACAATCAAAGAACAAGATTCATTTGACACAACTTTTTCAGCTATGGGAAACCCACATCCTCTTTCCATCCCAACCATATCAACCAAAGCACCTACTATACCCACAATACCCACATAATTCTAATCTAGCACCATCCATACACCCATTTGTAAACCCATTATATGCACCCCCAATATCAAAAGATCCCACTCTTTCTAATGTCACCACATCACCAGAACCCCTTCTCACATCATCATATATGATCAAACAAACCCCTCCTCATGTGACACCATCACAAGTACCTCAAATTCCAAATCAAAATATGACATATGTTAATCCTCCTCAAGTGACACCATCACAAGCACAACAATCTTCCAATCAAAACATGACATATGTCAATTAACCACTTGTGTCACAAGCACCCCAACCTTCCAATCAAAACATGACATATGTCAATCAACCACTTGTGTCATAAGCACCTAAAATTTCAAATCAAAATATGTCATATGTTAACCCTCCTCAAGTGACACCATCACAAGTACCTCAAAATCCAAATCAAAACATGACATATGGGTCACAAGCACCCCAATCTTCCAATCAAAATATGACATATGTTAACCAACCTCATGAACCACAAGCACCAAAATATTCCAATCAAAACATGTCATATATCAATCAACTTCTGGGATTACAAGTACCTTGAAATCCAAATCAAAACATGTCATATGGTAATCCACTTCTTGGATCACAAGTACCTCAACATCCAAATCAAAACATGTCATATATCAATCAACTCCTTGGATTACAAGTACCCCAATTCCCAACTCATAATATGTCATATGGTAATCCATCCCTTGGGTCACATACACTTCAAATTCCAAATTAAAACATGTCATATGGTAATCCATCCCTTGGGTCACATACACTTCAAAATCCAAATCAAAACATGTCATATGGTAATCCATCCCTTGGGTCACATACACTTCAAAATCCAAATCAAAACATGTCATATGGTAATCCATTCCTTGGGTCACATACACTTCAAAATCCAAATTAAAACATGTCACATGGTAATCCATCCCTTGGGTCACATACACTTCAAAATCCAAATCAAAACATGTCATATGGTAATCCGCCCCTTGGGTCACATGAACCTCAACCTCAAAATCAAAACATGACATATGGTAATCCACCTTATGGTTCACAAGTCCAAGCTCCCCAAGTTCAAAACACTTATACCCCACCTTTCAACCCATCACATAACTACCTCATCAATATCAATCCTCCACAAGTTTCCCAAGCACAACATTATCAAAATCTTGTTCCAAATCAACCACCCATGTCAGACATTGAGCTTAGATTTTCAAGTCTTCAAAAATAAATCTCGGATGTGAACTTTAGACAAACCAAGAAACCCTTCTCACTGGATGAAGTTTGTCCTTATCCATTTGATAGGTCACTACCTATGATACCTTTTCCCCCACATTTGGAAATACCAAAATTTGACAAGTACAAAGGAAAAGATGATCCTAACGAACATCTTAGGGAGTTCCATATAGCTTTTTTAGAGGTTGCTTATAATGACACATGTCTTTTATGCCTCTTCCCTCACAGCCTAGGAGGGCAAGCTATAGATTGGTTTTCTCATTTGCCTCCAGGTATCAAAACTTTTAGTGAGTTGGCAGAGAAATTTGTCTCTCACTTTTCCTTCAATATTAAACATGAGATTTTTGTGAATGAATTAGTAAACAATAAACAATGAAATGGGGAAACTTTTATCTCTTTCCTTCAAAGATGGTGAAATATGGCCAGCAAAGTCCCATGGCCTATACTTGAAAAGCAATTGGTAAACATCTTTGTTCAAAACCTAAATTCAAAGCTAGGGTTTCATTTACAAATCCAATGTGCCACTTCCTTTGATGGCATTATATCCAAAGGGACTAATATTGAGAAATCCCTCATAGAAAAAGGCATAGTCAAAATCTCTAAGGAAACTAAAGATAACCCTCAGTCATCCAATGACAAATCCCACTTTTGGTCCAAGAACAAAAATATTGTCAATGATGGTGTTGTGGACACTAAACATATCTAAACGCTCTAAACACCAGTCAATCTTTAATCACCAACAAAAACTGTTCCCTCTGCTCCTAGGGAACAACCAAAACAAGATTTTCCACCTAGATGAAAGTTCACTCCTTTGGGAGAGCCTATTGAAACGGTCCTCAAGACACTTGTTCAAAATGACCTAATCACGTTACTAGAACTACGTCAATATGATGAACCCCAATTCAAACCCACTTGGTACAAAGACAATGAATATTGTGAGTACCATAGAGTCAAAGGGCACAAAACTGCTAGATGCATGAAACTGAAAAATCTCATCCAGAATCTCATAGATAGAGGAGAAGTCGCTGTTGATGATCCTCCAAAACAAACCACAAATAAGGACCTAGACATGTACAAGGATCCATTTCCTCCACATGGTAAAGGTAATAACCCTGATAAAGGTAAAAATGTCAATAAGGATTCCTCTTCCTATGATTCCATTATAGGTCATCTTGAAGAAAATCGTGTGTCTACTCTTACCATCAAGGGAAAAACCCCTGATTGTACTACTACTACTCGCTGTGGTCGTGTCACCCTTTGTGGGCCAACACAAGAAACTCCCATCAACTCTAAATACAATATCATAGAGCATATAGGGAAGACTCCTGCACAAATTTCCATTTTAGACCTTTTAAAGTCATCACCTACCCACAAAGCAGTGCTTGAAAAATCCCTCCAAGAGTCATTGGTTCCAAAAAATATAGCTATCACAAACTTCCAATCCATGATAGGTCACATTGCATCACCTTACCATGCGGTCTTTTTTGAAAAGGACCTCCCATCTCATGATCCTTGTCATAATGATGCACTCCACATTGAAGTTCTCATCCATCAACATAAAATCAAACATATACTTATAGATGGTGGTGCTGGTCTAAACATTTGTTCACTCAAATTGCTAACACAACTAGGATACTCTGAGGATAGCATAAATATTAAGCAGTCTATCACTATCAAAGATTATGATGATGCGGAGCACCAATAAGAAGGTGTGATCCATTTGCCTATTCAAGTAGGCCCTGTCATGTTAGAAACAAGATTCCAAGTATTGGACATTGAGCTTCCATATAATATCATCCTAGGATGCTTGTGGATTCATGCCTTGTGTGCTGTACCCTCTACGTACCATCAATCTCTCAAGTTCCCATTCAATGGTACTGAAATCACAATCTTAGGAGATCCTAATCCATTTGAGTTTTGCTGCGCCATGCAAGGGCATTACCAAAATAGCGACCAAATCCCAAATAATGTTGAAGCTCAATCATCTCCATTATACATTGACCGAGATACTTTACAAAAAGCCTCTATAGATAAACCCATTCTAGAGATCAAAGTCCACTTTAGGCATAGGATTTGAAGAGTATGACATTTCAAAATCTTGTTGTGTGGGGATGATGCCTCTTTCACCAAAGTCTTATGGCAAACCACCCATAGAAAAGGTCACCAAAAAGGTAAAGATACCAACTTCGCTAACAACATTCTCTCATTGGGGCTTGCTCAAAGAAGAATCTATTGAAGATATTTCCTCTTGGCTATACCAAGAAAAAGATCTAGCATGCTACTTATTGCACAATATGTTACAGGTCTTAGAATTGTGAAAACATGGGATATAAAGGCAAAGGTGGCATAGGAAAACATGGTCAAGGAAAGATAGAACCTATTATCGTGACTAAGAGATACAACATAAAGGGTTTAGGATATGGTAAGGAGGTACCATGTGCCTTGGACATCGAGTTTATTCTCGATGAGGTAGTGAAATCTTTTCCCATAGTTTTGATCTCTGAAGAGGATACTATCAATGACTCTTACCTACACCTTGCAGATCTATTCCAAGAAACCTTGATATTCATGATATCATCCATCTCCCTCACCTCCAACACAAAAACCTAGAATCTTCCACTCATCTACCCTGACTTATTGATTGGGACCAACAAGAGGCCCCCGTTCTCGACATCTTTTAGAATGATGAGGCTATAGTGGAATTTATTGGACTCCAGGATGGTATCTCGCTTGGTGATCACAAAGTTGGATTTGTCATGGATCTAGATCAGGCTGCCTACTTTGGTGATAATCCCAAATCCTCCAGTCGTAAAAGTGAAAATAAAAATAGATCCCTAGGTGAAAACCACAATGTGGCACCTCTTGATCACAAAAAAGTAAAAATAAAGGATGTATCCAATGGTGAAAACCTCTCCGAGGCACCCAAGGATGGAGGATTTGTCCTTCCCTTACCTACAAAGTATCAAGAAAAATCAGCTCTCTTGGTGGAAGACTCACGAGTAATGAATCTAGGCACAATTTAGAATCCTAAATCACATTCCTAGCAGCTTCACTCTTAGAACAATAAAGGAAGGACTTCACAGAATTCTTCTTGCAAAGGACAATAAATTTTGCTTGGACATACATTGACATGCCTGGGTTGGACCCTTCACTAGTGGTTCATCACTTAGCGATATCTCCAAATGCCAAGCTAGTAAAACAAAAGCTTCGCAAGATGCACCCACACATAGCACTCTTGGTAAAAGTAGAGCTTCAGAAATTGCTAGATGTGAATTTCATAAGACCTATTGACTATCCAAAGTGGGTCTCCAACCTTATACCTATTACCAAACCAAATGGGGGCACCCGCATTTGCACAGACTTTAGGGATCTAAATAAAGCGTGTCCTAAAGATGACTTTCCACTACCAAACATTGATATTATTGTCGACTTGACAACAGGTCATGAAATGCTTTCCCTACTGGATGGTTTCTCCAGATACAATCAGATTATGACAGCACCATAAGACCAACATAAAATAACTTTTACATGTCCTTGGGGCACCTATTGTTGGCAAGCCATGCCTTTTGGTCTAAAGAATGCAGGAGCTACCTATCAGAGAGCAATGACAATGATCTTTCATGGCCTTTTTCATACTATCATGGAGGACTATGTCGATGATATATTGGGCAAATCTACTAGGGAAGATCATCTATAGGTTCTAGGGCAAATATTTGATAGACTAGAGAAATATCAAGTGAGGTTAAATCTCAAGAAATGTGTCTTTGGTATCACTTCAAGGAAATTGTTGGGATACATTGTATCTTGTAGAGGAATTGAAGTGGACCCTGCCAAGGTCAAAGCTATAGTTGAAATACCTCCACCCAAGAATCTAAAGCAGTTAAGGAGCCTTCAAGGGAGATTATAGTCCATTAGATGGTTCATATCATAGCTAGTAGATAAATGTCAACCATTTCTACACTTGCTTTGAAAGGATGTCTCATTCCAATGGGATAGTAAGTGTCAATAGACATTTGATCAACTCAAGGACTATTTAGCTGCACCTCTAGTTTTGGTACCACTAGTTCCTGATAGACCTTTGCTCCTATATATATCTACTACATCTGCAACACTAGGTTCTCTCCTAGCACAACATGATGAGTCAGGTAAAGAACACGCCATCTACTATATCATTCACATCTTTGTTGGTTATGAAATCAACTACACTCCTATGGAAAGAGCATGTTTAGCAGTAGTGTTTGCTTCCCAAAAGTTGTGACATTACATGTTAAAGCAACATACTAACCTCATCTCTAAGTTTGAACCTCTTTTTGAACAGTATGAATATGAAGATGAGGATGAAGATGCTCTTTATGAGCTTGCTGATACATTGCAAGAAGCTGAACAACAGCTAGATTACTATGACCCTGTTGCTCCTCCTGCTTTCATGAACCAAACATGGCGTTCTGGTAGACGTGGTCGCAATTCTTATGGTGGCCGTGGCTTTTCTAACCGCCCATATCAGTATTATGAACCAGATGAAGAAGCGCCTCCAAGGAGTCAGCAGTTTCCATCGCAATATCCTCCTGTCAATGTACAACAACCATCCCAGGTCTATTCACGACCTCAGCAGATGCCTCCACAGGTAACAGTTTTCTCTGGCGATTTCCCTATCATTACTTCAGTACCAAATAGAAGAAAATATAGTCGCCGCTCTAATATTGATACTGTTACTCAAGCTGTAAATGATTTCCATCTGAGCACTGCTAGATGCTCTAGTCCTAGTTGCCAGCCTCCTCCTCTTCCCCAGAGAGGAATTCATATAGAAGATTTACCATCTAGTTCCGGAGTCACATATCCTTTTGCAGATCATTCTACATTTGAAGAAGAAATATCAGAGTTATATGCTGATGAACAAAATGAAGAAGGATCCCCGATCGAAGTAAAACCTCCCATAGATCCTAATAAGGTTAAACTCGTTATGTCTGTCTTGCCTGAACCAGCAGAACAGTTAAATCCCACATATCTAGTCCATTTGTTAACAGGCAAATTCTCCCAATATATTACTGTCTATATCAATGGCAAACCATATGATGCCCAGGTAGATACAGGTGCCTCTCTCTCTTTTTGCAAGCCCCAGATTGTTGCTAACTGGGAACAATTAACAAGTAAGACAGTATACACTGCTCGAGACATTCAAGGCAATGAGTTTGTTTGTGATAAATATTGTCACCAGCAACCCCTCATTATAGAATCCAAGCCTTTTAAGTGTGACTTCTTTGCCATGAGTCATATGCCTGTAGATGTTTTACTTGGTGGGAATTTTATCGACAGATATACACCCTATGGATGTACT
This sequence comes from Cunninghamia lanceolata, assembly GCA_027924645.1. Lineage (NCBI taxonomy): Eukaryota > Viridiplantae > Streptophyta > Pinopsida > Cupressales > Cupressaceae > Cunninghamia > Cunninghamia lanceolata. Next base: position 6,110,384 of record BSBN01000317.1, read on the forward strand.
AGGAAAAGCATTCTGTTTACACTCAATGGTGAGAAAATTAGTACTCCTAGGTTGATCTATGCTTCAGAAAAATATCCTTCTATCCATCATATTCAGACTGTAGAACCTCTGCCTGAATTAAAACTTGCTCTGATGAAAGAAGTGTGTTCTGATGATCCGCAAAAATTCTGGGAAAAAGAGATGCCCGAAATGGAGATAAGATTAAAGGAGAATGCTAGGCCAAAATGTGGGAAAAAGATTCCCATACCTGCTTATGACTATGAAGATATGGCTGCTGCAATTGAAGAACTAAAACAAGGGAAGTATATTGTCCATTCACAATCTGATTTTAATTGTTATGCTTTCATGGTAAATAAGGAATCAGAAAGACGCAGGAAAAAGAAAAGGATGGTTATTAATTATCAACCTTTAAATGCTATTACACTTCCTTTTCCTTATCCAATTCCTGATAAATCTTATCTGCTTGAAAAAGTTGCTAAATCCATGATATTCTCTCAGTTTGATTGTAAGTCAGGATTCTATCAGATACGAGTGAAGAAAGAAGACCAGTATAAAACAGCATTCAGTTGTCCCTTTGGACACTATGAATGGACTGTCATGCCCTTTGGATTAATGAATGCACCTGCCTACTTCCAGGAAAGGATGGACAAGATTTTTACTGGCTGCCTTTTAAGTGTGACTTCTTTGCCATGAGTCATATGCCTGTAGATGTTTTACTTGGTGGGAATTTTATCGACAGATATACACCCTATGGATGTACTAGGAAAAGCATTCTGTTTACACTCAATGGTGAGAAAATTAGTACTCCTAGGTTGATCTATGCTTCAGAAAAATATCCTTCTATCCATCATATTCAGACTGTAGAACCTCTGCCTGAATTAAAACTTGCTCTGATGAAAGAAGTGTGTTCTGATGATCCGCAAAAATTCTGGGAAAAAGAGATGCCCGAAATGGAGATAAGATTAAAGGAGAATGCTAGGCCAAAATGTGGGAAAAAGATTCCCATACCTGCTTATGACTATGAAGATATGGCTGCTGCAATTGAAGAACTAAAACAAGGGAAGTATATTGTCCATTCACAATCTGATTTTAATTGTTATGCTTTCATGGTAAATAAGAAATCAGAAAGACGCAGGAAAAAGAAAAGGATGGTTATTAATTATCAACCTTTAAATGCTATTACACTTCCTTTTCCTTATCCAATTCCTGATAAATCTTATCTGCTTGAAAAAGTTGCTAAATCCATGATATTCTCTCAGTTTGATTGTAAGTCAGGATTCTATCAGATACGAGTGAAGAAAGAAGACCAGTATAAAACAGCATTCAGTTGTCCCTTTGGACACTATGAATGGACTGTCATGCCCTTTGGATTAATGAATGCACCTGCCTACTTCCAGGAAAGGATGGACAAGATTTTTACTGGCTGCCAGGAATGGCTCTGTGTATATATAGATGATATTTTAATCTTTAGTAAAACTTTAGATGAGCATAAATCTCATCTTACTAGGTTTTATGATCTTGTTGTAAAATCAGGGATTGTTCTGTCCCTTACCAAAATTCAATGGTGTACTGATTCATGCAAGTTTCTTGGCATGATTGTAAAGGGTGGACAGTTGGAAGTCCAGCCTCATATAAAGTCCAAGATCCTTGATTTTTCTCCTCCATTAGCCACTAAGGAATTACAAGCATTCTTAGGAATTTTGAATTATGTAAACAATTTCTACCCTCATGCAGGATTTGATCGTGCTCCTTTACAAGAGTTATTAAAGAAACGGAAGCCGCAGTGGACCCAAAAGCATACCGATGCTGTTAAGTTAATTCAACAAAAGGTACAAAATCTGCCTATTTTATATGTGCCAACTACTGAAGATTTTGTTCTGTATACAGATGCTTCTGACTACGCATGGGGAGGACATTTGTGTTTCCTGAAGAATGGAGTCAAATACCTCGCAGAATATGCTAGTGGAATTTTCCCTTCTGATGTCAGAAAATGGATCTCTTCTGATAAAGAGATTTATAGTGTCATTAAAAATCTGAAAAAGTTTGCATTGATCCAATTAAATATCTTTTATCCAAGGCAACCCTCACAGGAAGAGTAGCTAAATGGGTCATGATCCTAAGCAAATTTGACATAGAGTATATTGATCAGAAAGCCATCAAAGGACAAGTCCTTGCAGATCAACTAGTAGAAGCTCCAATGACAATTGTACACCCTATGATCTTTGACTTTCCAGATGAAGGGCTTTTCACTCTTACCACCTCAGTGGAATGGAAGTTATACTTTGATGGTTCCTACACACAACATGGTTCAGGGGCCAGAATCCTATTTATCACACCTTAGAATGATTATATTCCAAAATCATATCAGCTAACATTCCCTTGCACCAAAAATATTACCAAGTATGAATCACTACTTACAGGTCTCTGTATAGTAGTTGAATGGAATATCAAGCAACTTCAAGTATATGGAGACTCTTAACTAGTCATTCGACAAGTTACTGATGAGTACTAAACTAAGGATGACAAGTTGATACCCTACAAAAGATTAGTTGATACATATAAGAAACATTTCTCTAGCCTCTCTTTTGAACAAATTGATCATGTACATAATAAAGCTATAGATTCTATGGCTACTATTGGATCACCTGTGGATATGCCTACAAACACTCATTGATATGAATTCTTAATCGAGCAACTGTTGATACCAGCCATTGATGTTCCTTCAACTAAAATCATCTGCGAACTTGTTGGTCCCAATTCCCCTTGGTACCATGATATCTATGACTATCTCCATACCAACACTATCCCCTTCAACCTTACATCTACCCAATGCAAAACCTTCATCCACCAAGCCTCTCATTTCACTATTCTGGGTGATACCCTTTATCGTAGGAGTCTCGATGGTATCCTTCTTAGATGTCTTAACTCGGATGAAGCTAATGATGCTTTAAGAGACATACATGAAGGTGTCTATGGATCACATTCTACTAGTCCTATTCTAGCTAAGAAGCTACTCTGTATAGGTTACTATTGGCCTACTATGGAACAAGATGCACATCATTTTGCCAAGAAATGTTTACAGTGCCAGCATCATGAAGATTTGATTCATGCACTAGCACAAGAGCTACAACTTGTTACGACTCCATGGCTTTTTTCTCAATGGGTACTCGACCTCGTGGGTAAAATCCATCCATCCTTTTCTAATGGCCATACGTTTATCATTACCGCCACTGAGTATTTTACAAAGTGGGTAGAAGCTATTCCTATGAACTAAATCATTGGCAAACAAATATCTAAGTTTATCTTGAACTATATCATTTGCTAGTATGGTATTCCCCAAGCTATAGTCACTGATAATGGCAGATCTTTTAAGAACCAAGATGTCTGTGCTTTATGCACCCAATACCACATCTAGCATCACTTTTCCACTCCATACTATCCATAGAGTAATGACCAAGCCAAGGCTTCCAACAAAGGCATATTGAAAATCTTAAGAAAACAATCAATGAAGCTGGTCATGATTGGCATTTGTAGCTCAATCCTGCCTTATGGACCTATCGCACTAGTACCAGAACACCAATTGGTGCTACCCCATTTGCCTTAGTCTATCGCACTGAATCCATTTTACCCATCAAGGTCAAGATCCCATCTCTCAAAGTATCTATGCAATATCTCATAGATGAAGAGGCATATAGAATTTCTAGGTTGCATGTGCTAGAGTTATTGGACGAAAGGCATCTCACAACACTTAATCATCTTCAAGTATATCAAAGCTACCTTCATCGTAACTATAACAAGAAGATCAAGGAAATAAGGTTTTAGATAGGTGATCTTGTCCTTAAAGAAAATCAACACAACCAGCAAGATAGAGACATGAAAGGAAAGTTTGAGCCCAATTGGTTGGGTCCTTTTGTTATCATAGTAGTTTATGGATCATGAGCTTATACTTTGTCAACACTTGAAGGCATTCCCTTAGATGAACCCATCAACAGTGTTCATCTCAAGAATTTCTATGCTTGATCCTCAGAGTATTCCAAAAAAAAATAAAAAAATACAAAAAATACAAAAAAATAAAAAAATAGCAAAATACAAAAAAAAAATAGTAAAGAAAAATCATTCATCCTCTGGTGAAAACTTGGTAAATAGGTGCCTTGGATAAGTACCATAGTGAAAACATGGCAAACATGCACTATGTGTAGAGTCAGCATCCACCATCTTATAAGTCTTACATCCATCTTATTCCATCTCATTATATAAAAAAATCCTCATCCACCCATAATAAAATTAACCTGTGCATTTCCACTTTCCCATCTATCATGGCTTGGAAATTGTCGGTATCGGTGATCATTCTCTAGTATCATCCATGGTTAGTTCATCCATCGTTCTCCATAATAAAACTTTTACCTGAATGGGGGCATGTTTCCTCAACCTATGTTTAGGAAGGGATCCTTGTACAACAAAAAAACAAAAAATTCAAAAACATTTAAAAAACTCAAAATCCAAAAAAATTTAGAAAATCCAAAAAAAATTCAAAAAAATTAAAACATCTTCAAAATCCAAAAACATCTAGAAAATTAAAAAAAATTCAAAAAAATCAAAACATCCTCAAAATCCAAAAACATTTAAAAAATATAGAAAATTTTAAAAAATCAAAACATCATCAAAATCCAAAAAAACATTTAAAAAATGTAAAAAACCCAAAAACATTCAGAAAGCCACAAAATCACAAAAATCATCAATGTCCTAAACATCCCATATCATCAACACATACAAGAACTACATATCATCATCATCGTCGTCGTAATGTGCCTTGATCCTATGGATACAAGGTATGTAGGCAGTCTGGAATACGAAGGAAGTAACCAGTACTTAGGCACATACGATACACCCAGCTTCCATCCCAATCCATAATAAATTTTCCAACTATCACTTCATCCATCTATCACAATCCATCCCATTCTCCTACCACCTAACTTGACTAACTCAAGTAGAAAAATGAATTATGCATCCTTTGAAAGTCCAATGTCATCCCAAAATATCCCCAAAAATCCAAAAAAATTAAAATATCCCCAAAAATCCAAAAAATCATATCCCCAAAAATCCAAAAAAATCATAACATCCAAAAAAATCCAAAAAATCATAACATCCAAAAATCCAAAAAAATTTAACATCCAATAATCCCAAAAAATCATAACAATCCAAAAATTCAAGCAATAAATCTAAAGACACATCATCTTTTATCCATACCAATCCAATCAAGTAATCTAGCCAATCATCCAAACACATACTTTAGTTTTGTTCCAAACTTGTTGTCAAACCAATCAATCGATCATTTATCCAATCATTATCAAAGGGATATATCATTCCCACATCCTTGTGTTGTTCTAGGGATATATCATTCCCCACAATGACAACATTATTCTCAATCAATCCACTCAATCCTTGACCAATCAATCACTGGTTTATAGCTTGATAGGGGCAATATCTTGTTTGTTTTTGAATCATTTGTGCATGCATGCTTGCTTGCTTATGTGTGTTATCATATATGTGTCTTTTATCTTGATTTATCTTAAGGTCTCATTTCTACAAGGACTCAAAATCTCTAGGATCAACGTCCTAGTAGGTGGCAAATAGTGGAATGGGGCATTGTCAATTCATTTCATTTGATATGTTTGTGGAGTGTTTCTATGGCATCACCGGGGCAACAAATGTTCCTTGTATGTGTGGAATTTAATTCTAACATTATCTAATAGTTTATGTACCTACAAGATCAAACTGCATCTAAGGGCGTTAGAACTATCATGGTTAGAATGACAATTCTTCGCATGTTACAACAAGGTTCACTACGTCTTAGTATACATGAGAATATTTCTTCTTTGTTTACAGAGTCATCAATTCATACAATGGATACCAAAGCTACTATGGTCCGTCATACCTAGTATGCATATATCCATCTTCCAAAATAAATGCTCTATGATGATAAAAATTAGCACAAAATAGCAAGCACTATCCATGCACATCCATCTCTATCCATCTATCTCTCCATTTTGTGACATCAATATGCATTCATTATCCTCTCACCATCTCTCACCATACTAACTTTCTTCTTCCTTCACCTCTATTCCATCTTTCTTCTTCCTTTTGTGAGTTTCTCCTTCACAATTTCATTCTTCTATCTAAACTCTTGAGGGGGCATCCTTCATTCATCTATTCATTTCACTAGGGCATCATCATCCCTAATCATATCATCTTCTTCTATACATACCAAGCACTATATTTTATCTTTCTTTGAAACAATGTTGATTCGCAACACCATCTCAAAGAGGGGCAAAATGTAGACACTAAAAAATTGCCCTAAATAATTCCCTCCATAGTTAAATAAATAGTTATATTTAGTTAATTAACCTTGTCTTATTTTTCCTCCAAATTAAATAAATAGTTATATTTATTTAATTATCCATATTTTAATTTTCCTCCAAATTAAATAAATAGTTATATTTATTTAATTATCCATGTCTTAATTTTCCTCCAAATTAAATAAATTTTTATATTTATTTAAACCCACTTATAATTAAATAAATACACATATTTATTTATTTATTTATCTAACCTTTTCTTCTATGATTAAATAAATATTTTTTATTTATTTAATTATTCATGCCACAAATGAATTAAATTCTATTTTAATTAATTAAATATACTTACCATATCCATCTCTCGCTTTTCTCTCACTTCTTTTAGCAACTCTATCGTTCATCTCCTCTTCATTTTAGAAACTTTCTCTAATCTTCATCAGTTAACTTCAATTTATCTTCTATTGCATAATGGAAACTTTCCCAACTTTCCTTCTGGCAAAAATCAATATAAACCTATTATTTTTCTTTTCTTCCTCTAACACCTCGGACGATGCAACAAAACTATACTAAAATTTTCATATGAATTGTGCTATCAAACTTCTGAGAGCAAGCTTCATTTGTGCCATTTCTCCCAAGGTGAAAAAGAGGAGAGCAATGGAGTGCAATTAGGATGAAATTTGTTTTAGGTTTTATTGATATTTGCAATAGTTGTTTTGATTTCATCTTTTCTATACTTGATTGTTTGACTGTTTGATCTAGGTTTTGATTTATTTTAATGGTTACATGGATAAATAATAAACATAAATGATTTGAAGAGAATCCTTCAAGAATTGATATTTCGTAGCTTGACTAAGTAACTTACCTTTCCATCCAGCCAGTTTTTTTGAATTCTTTCTATAATTCCATACTAGAAATTATTTATAATTTTTTTAGTAGTTAATGAGAGACCAAAGTAAATAGCTGGAAGATCCACTTTTTCACACCCAAGGACGTTAACAATCTTCTAGTGGAGATATTTCCTAGTATTAAAAAAGTAAAGAACACTCTTGTCATAGTTAATATGTTGACTTGACACTTCAACATATTGATTAATAAGATCCTTCCATAACGTTGCTTCAATAGTAGAGGAGGCTCCAAAAAATATGGTATCATCAACAAACTATCGATTAGAGGAGGGGATAAGGATGAAGCAGGTATAATACCAATTAGAGTTTTAGATTCAATCAAATTAGAAATATTCTTTCCAAGGACTTCAGTAACTAGAATAAATAAATAAGGAGAAATAAGGTCTTCTTGTCTTAAACCTCTTCCCCTGCTAAAAAAACATCTCGGGATGCCATTCACAATAATATAAAATTTAGGTGTAGATACACATTCCTGGATAAGCTAAAGAATTCTTCCTCTTAATCCAAATTTATGTTGGAAAAAAAAAGAAATGACTAGGAAACTCTATCATAGGCTTTTGAAATATCAAGTTTGAGAACCATTCCTACTTTCTTATTTTTCATTGAGTGGAGAATTTTGTGAGTAGAAAGGACAAAATTTAGAATTGCCAACTAGGAACAAATCCTTTTTTTATTTTGAGAAATAAGTTGATGGAGGGTAGGCTTAATTATGAAGATAATAAGTTTATAAAATATTTTATAAATAGTATTGCATAAGCTAATAGGCCTGAAATCATTCATAGAAAGAACATCACCTTTTTTAGGCACAAGGACAACAAATATATTATTGAATTGTCTAAGCAACTTAGTTGATATGAAAAAATCTCTGGTTGCAGCAATAATGTCTCCACCAACAATATCCTAAAACTCCTAAAAAAAGGAAGGAGGAAAATGATCAAGTCCAAGGGCCTTCAAGGCTCCAAAAGAGAAAACAACTACTTTGACTTCTTCCTCAGTAATATTTTTGGCTATATTTTCATTCTCTTCTTCAGTCAAAGTTGAAGGAATTACTTCCAACATATTATTAAGAAGGCTAGAGTGGTGCTAATGTAGCTAAAGGATATCTCTAAAAAATTAGTAGCAAAATCACCAATTCGATCCTTCAACATAAAAATATTAGCATTTCCATCAGCTATTTTTAAGATAGTGTTCCTTTGTCTATGTTTGAGCATAGACTAATGGAAGAATTTCATGTTCTTGTCTCCCTTAGTAAGCCATTGAATACAAGATTTTTGTTTCCAAAAATTTTCTTCGCTCAACATAAGCTTGTGTCATTCCTCCCTCAGATTTTTCTCCTGCTGGCAAGTTTCCAAATCATACTGGCCAAAGGCCATTCTATCCTAAATATATTTAAGATTTAGTAAAATCTGTTCCTTTTATTTGAAAACATTACCAAAGTAATCTTGTTCCAACCCTTAACTCTGTCTTTCACATAATTAATTTTTTGAGCTAGACGAAATATAGATGAACCCTTAAAAGGGGTATTCCACCAATTCTTCACAAGCTCTAAAGTTGGGATGAGACGCCCACATGATTTCATAACCAAAAGGATAGGGACCTTTTCTTTTCTGAATAACCCAATCAAGAAGAAGGGGATTATGATCCGATCCCACTCTCAAAAGTGCAGAAAGATAAAGGTTGGAAATAATATTCCAAGAGTTGGAAATAAGGACTCTATCAAGATTAACTTGGATAAGATTATTACCCATCCTTATGTTAGACCAAGTGAAAGTGCTACCAGTCAATTCCACATCAAGAAGCCCAATGTTAGTCAAAAAATCCACCAAATCAATCATGCTAAGAGAAAAATCTTCTAAACCCTTAAGCTTTTTAGAAGGAAAAAGATGAGTATTGAGTCTCTGGCAAGCATCCAATTATGGTTTGAAAGATCACCTAAGGTCTTTGAAAACTTCTCCCAAATCTATTTTTTGGCCACTTCTGAATGGGGAGCATACACACTTTCAAGCATTCAATCCTCATTAGACAAGATATGAGAAAAGGAAATCACAAGATAGTTTTTGGAAGAATCAACGATCCTACTAGTAAGATGGGAAGGATTACACATAGTGACAATCCCCCTTGAAGCACCTTCTACTCGACTAATTCAATACTCTACAATTGGCTAGACCTTATTAGCAACTTGGGAAAAGTGGAATCGGTCATCTTCACCTCTTGAATCAAAATAATATCAACTTTGTTGTCAATAATACAACTCTTAAGTAAGAACTGCTTATGGGGACTATTGAGTCACCTAACATTCCAAGAAGCAATTCTCATTATCAAAATACAAGTAGGCCATCAACTTCATGTCCAGTTAACTGTCCATCCCAACATCCCATAAGGGTGCTATCTTTAAGCTTTGTTTCTATTGCATCAACCAACCTTCCAACCAACTTATTAGTGTTCCATCTAGCAACAATCTCCCCAACAATGTTTTGGGATTAATGTAGATCTTAGTACCAGGCCAAAATTTGCTACTCATTGAGAAAAAGTGAAGTAATTCATGTTAGCTTCTTGAATTAAGATAACAACCATATTATCTACTAAACATATTCTAAACAGAAACTACTTATGGGGGCTATTAAGCCCCTTATTATTCCAAAATAAAAATCTCATTTGTGGGATCTCCTGGAGGCAGTCAACTCCAGAGTTATTTATTTTCTACTTACAATTTCCTTATCTATCTCTCTTGATCTAGTTTCCCTTTGTGATGGTCGACCTACCTTATTATTTGATTCAACATCTGTTGATTTCCTATTTTATTTTTTGTGATGATTCTTCCCTTTATTGATAGGGGTCCAATAATTCAAAATAGATTGTAAAATCTGGGCCATCCCCTTAAGAAGGGATTCATTATTAGGAATAGTGGTAGTTCCTATTTCTTGTCTTTGAACATGCTCCATTTTCGTTGTTTTTTGACTACTCTACCCACTAATCTGTTCCAAGTGAGTACCATCTATGTACTTTTCCTTAGCTAAGCCAGGGCCTTCATTTTCTTCACATCCTCTTTACTAATGCTCTTAACTTTTGAGTCTTCATTCTAGTTAAGTGATCATCATTAATTTCCCCTTCCTTCCTAAGAGTGACTCCTTTAAAAGCATCATCATTAGTCTCTAGGATATAGCTATCATGGTTCTATGGCATAGTTCTTCTGTTACATGAGAATCATCAAGAATCCTAATTATTTCCTCTTCAAATGGATACCCTTTATCCTCCTCAAGCACTCCCTTGTTTTTGGAATCATCTTTATTTTTAGGGTTTTTGGGCACTTATTGATCAAATGACCAAACCTTTCGCAGTTCTGACAAAAAGGTCCTAAGTTTTCATAGACAATCGACTGAGTTCACTTCCCAAACTTAGACTAAAGGATCATTTATGAAAGCAAGCCTTTATTCATTTCTACATTAACATAAAATCTAGAAAATACTAATCTAGTCTTTTCCTTCATAACTTTATCAATAGTTATAAGTTTTCCAAAAGAGATGGTGATACTTTAAATAATCTTCAAGTTCTAGTATTCAAGCAACAATCCAAGAGTCTCACCCAAGTTGGAGCAATGGCACAAAGATTAGCTGTCGGGTCAAACCAAGTAGGTTTCCATTTGCATAGGGAGAGATTGTTATAATTGTTTCTAGCAAAGAACCAGGGTCCTTCAGCCAAAACCCTAACCATACCTTCCTCAGTAGAAAAGCAAAATAAAAATAATCCACCCACCATAGCACTCATAGAAACAATCCCTTTCAATTTCTAGACCTCAGTAGCTCATTTATAAACTAGATCTATATTGGGTCAAAAAGAAATAACTTACCCACTAAAGTGTTCTCCATAGTTGAAACAACTTCATCCATTAGTGAATCTGAAAGGTTGACATCAATGCTTTCCTTTATCTACAAAATATTTGGTAAATCTGCACATCTTTCCCTTGAAGGTCCAAATATTTTAACAAAGTCAACCCAACTATTTTGACCTATCACACCATTGGATCCTTTTGGTAAGATGTCAGTACTACTGCATGAGGAAAGGGGATCCCCTCAAGCCCCCCCCCCCACCAAATTGTCACCAATCAACAAGAATCTCACCTATTCTTCATAATTCAAAAAATCCTAGCACATAACATTTTTGTTCTAACAAGTCATACATCTAGGCCCTAGGGATCTATTATTCCTTCTATTAATTTTGTCTTATTAGTTTAATTGTTACATAATATAGACAATACCGAAAACTGCTAGTGTTGAGTTTGTGATAGTGAGTTGTGACTTTGAACACAACATTTTTTTGTAGTTTCTAATTCATAAGAGATATTGAGCAAGAACGAGTTTCTTAAAAGTGGTAGAAGGAACTCATCAAAATGTAGAAACATAATGTCATACTTTGGCAATGTGTGGAGTCCATCATATCAACCTACAACATCAAGATTTGTACCATCTATTAATGAACAAGGGAATACCTCAAGGGAAGATTGTAACGAGTTGCATGACAATACCTAAGATGATGTTCTAGAGAAGTCTTAGGGTAGTAGGAACAAAAATATTAATAAATCCACATCAACAAGTGATGATGAAAATGTAGATCATGCACGAAAGGTGAAAATAAAGGCCAAATAAAAAATAGGGTGTGAGTGGGATTTGTCAAGGAATTTTTAGATTGATTGGGTGTAAACGCACCCATTCATTGAACTAGTGTAGAATCAAAATGAAAATGAACCTTCCATAGAATGTAGGTGTAATATTTTCAATTGCAAATATGATAGGGACAAGAAGTTGTAGCTAAAAGTTGACAACATAGTAAACCTATTGATAAAGTTTATAAAAAATATATCATAGATGTGTTGTAAGTATGTGCTAATCGATGTTGTCATTGATGTCAACATGCTTGTGTTGTCATTGGTGTCAACTGTATCTTCTAATGTTGTTTATTATTAGTTGATTGAGTTATTGTGTTAAGATGATTTGAATGGCTTGTAGAAGTGCTAATGATGCTAACATATTATTCTTGTTGTTGGATTTCAAAGTGCTTTTGAGAAAATTTGATAAAAATTGAAGATAGTGTTGTGAAGGAGTATTCTAACTTACATGATACTGTCCCAGCTTTTGCTCTACATTTCCTCTGTGTTGAAGACCAGAATGTGAGATTTTGATATGTGTTAGAGAAATGGTTGAAAATATTAAATCCAAAATTTGGTGCTCTGAAATGCTGTGGCTTGAGAGTTATGTTCACCAGTTTGAAGACTGTGCCTGACAACATTTGCAGTGTGACTAGGAGAAAGTATTTTGCTCCGCATTTCTCCGCAGCTTGGTTTTTGGTCTTGTGATTCTGGATGAGTATTTATAAGGTTAATATCTATGTTAGATCCAAAGGAATTGTGATTTGGTGCTCTAGAATGTAGTTTTCATGAGTAGCCGAGCTTGGCAGTGTTGGTTGTGAGCAGTTTGTGATTTATCTTCAAGTGAGATTTGTTGTAAATGAATTTGTTGACTCCTAGGTGATTTCATGTTGTTCATGGATGTTTCCAGATTGTGTTAAAGGCTTGTACCTGATCTGTAAGCCATGATTGTGTTCTTGGAAGCTTGTACCTAAGTGTTCTTGGTGTTTGCACAAGTTTTGATGACTTGGGTGCTAACACTAATTGCGGATGTGCTTCGTGGATTGAGGAAGTGTGTTGAAGCATGTGAAGATGTTTTTAGGTCCAAGCTAAGCTATGAGATGATCTAATTTCATTCCTTTATCTGTATGAAAGTTTAGGTCCAGACCTAATTTGAATTATGTATGTTTTCCAACCTTGGAGACTATTTTAAAGGTTGTAGAATGTGTTGCCGACCTTGGAGAATGTTTCAAGGTTGATTTTGATATAAATAAGTGTAAATGATTCATGTGTGATTGTGAATGTGTGAGGATGAGGTAATGGTGATGTGAATTTGAATAAAAAGGGTAGTAAGGACTTTCATGTGGTAGATAACCTAATGCAGTGAGCATAAGTTGTCTACAATCTTTTAGAGAGGCTGTGAAGGTGATGTTTGTTGTGCTTCATTAGAACTGAAATTAGGCATGTGGTAGATGCTATTATACTAGTTCATGGTAGCGAGCCACCTCTTTTATTCTTTCTTCTTCTTCTGGCAGTGAGCCCTTTTGGACAATGAGTCCTTGGAAGTAAGCCTTTTCTTTTGGGCAGTGAGCCTCTTGTAATTCGGTATTGTTACTACTTTTTATTGTGAGCTAATCATCACTGTGGTTTTTCCATTTTAGGATTTTCCACGTAAAAATCTGGTGTTCTCTTGTGCATGGTGTTGTTGTGCTTAAGTTTTTGTTATATGCATTTCATGTTTAATCTTCATAACAGATTAAGGGTTTAAGTAAACTGATGTGGATATGATTATGTTTATGAGGGTTTGAAGTTTTTGATACAACCAATTCACCCCCCCTCTCAGTTGTCTTGTGCATTCAACAAGATGAAAAGAAAAAAATAGTGATAGGATGGAAAACAAAGAAATAATGTCTTCATGTTAAGCATGCAATGGAATATATGAATATATTCAAAAATAGGCAAAACTTGTTGCATGTGGAAGTACAATTAAAGGTCAATTTAGAAAGATGATGGGAGCAACACAAATGACAAAAACTATTCAGTTGAGTGTTGCTTTTCATATTTTGACTAGAGGGCATCCTATAATAGACTACCAACAATATAATATTTTTTTAATCTTTTATAGGTGTTCCTAACTTTCCTAACACACATTGGTCATTAAACGGATGGGAATGAGCAAGTTGTCTTGCTAAGATGGAAAAACAAGATGTACAGGAAAAAATAAAATAATCAAATTTTGTTGCATTAACTTTAGATGAAGGTACAACAGTGGATAATACTTCTTGGGTATGTATGCATGTGTATACTATAGAAAGTCATGTCCACCAACCTCATCTACTCTCTATTCATAAAATGAGGGACTATGCAACATTGCATAATCTATGTGAACTAGTTAATAAATCATTAAATGAAATTGGAGGTATGAATGAATACACAATTGCTAAAAAGTTGGTGTGTAGGGGCTAATGGAGCTCTAGTAATGCAAGGTTATATGAATGGTATTTATGTAAAGATATAAGCTTCTTTTTCATCATACATGATTGTCATTCAATGCATGATCCATAGAATGAATTTAGCATTTAAAATTGTGAGCAAGTTTTTTTTAGTATTGAAATTTAAAGATCTAATTTGTGAGCTCCACTCATACTTTTGTAGAAGTACCGATTTTTTGACTTATAATTTCAACATTTTTTGAGGGAATAACTATAGGAAACAAGATTCTTAAGAATGTTGATACTAGATGGATCTCCTTGCATGGGCTAGGATAAAAAGTTCTTACAAAATATCAATACTTGATTAGAGTAATGTACAAACATAACTTCATAGTAGACAAATCTCTTGACCTCTTATTTAGGTTAAGTGACATAAAGACACTTCTAACTTTATCTAGTATTCTTCCCATGCTAGAGGAAATGAACATTCTTGTGAAAAAATCTCAAGAAAGAACTATGTATATTTTAGAATATACAAAGCTACGTAAAATGATATGCATGACCCTTGATAATCTATGTCTATATGAGCATGTATTCATAAGTCCAAAATTTAATAGTTGGCTCTTCATGAAAAATATGGACAATACTGATAATTTTTTACAATTTAATGCAAATGAGGAGTTATATGTCTTTGTGTGGGGATATGAGATACCAATGCACTATTTTTCTAGGGTCAAGCACCCTACCAAAGAACCTATTACAAGGGAAACTTTTGACAAGATTGTTAAATATGTAAGTACTACTTTAAAGGATAATGCAAGATCTCTTTCCTCATACATTAGAGAGTGATTCCCTTGAGATGAACTATTTGAAGCCATGTCTATTGTGTATCCTTGAAACTTGATCAATTGTCAACCATTTGATTTTCATAACAATATAAAGATCTTGGCCAAATAGTTTTAATATACTATGTACATATCAAGAATCATACTTTTATTTTTTAAAATATAAATAAGTGAAAATGAATTTATCTTAATTATATATAGAATTTTTTATACATAATTTTTTAAAACTTTGTAATATAGACTGTGAAGTCTTAAAGTTAATTTTTTATTTCAAATAAGTTTTAATTATTTAAGTAAATATAGTTTGTGCTTTGTTAAATTTAATATAATTTTTTATTTATATAAAAAATATTATATAAGTAAATAAATAAAGATTAATTATTTATTTTTGAATATTTTTTAATTATAGTAAAGTTGATATTGTAACAAACTTTTCTATATCAAACATTAATATAGAATGTACAATTGCTTATCATGAGTTATCTAAATTTTATATTTTATAGTTAAATTTGTTAGGGGAGAGGGACTAGTAGTCGTGTAAGCTAACTTTGTGACCATGTAGTAGTTACATGGACTTGCATATTGTTGTGCCTTGCACACATGCCCCATTTTATCAAATGTAGACCCCTTTTTTGCTTTGGCTTGGAGTCTCAACCTTTCCTCCTTATTCCAATGAGAAAGTGAAATTATGCTTAGAATGCAAGAGTTGTTCCAAATTTTAGTATTTGGCATGTTTGAAGTCATTTAATGCCTTTCATGATTGATTTGTGGTGCAGGAGCACCTACCTGACAGCTGGCCTCCATGAGGCAGTTAGCTAGTTTAAGTCTTGTTAATGTTTCCAAGAAGGTCTGATAAGACCAATGCATGTAATAAGGTCATGTTGACCATACTTTACTATTTTTAGCTAGTTTGTTAAGACAGCTATTATGCTATAGGTCTGGTTGGATCTCCCAGCCGCCTGGAGAGATTTCCCAGCCGCTTGGAGTCGGGTCAGTAGTACTCGCAAGAGATCCTATTTATGCATGAGGATCGGTTGGTTTTAGATATAGATGTTGAGAAGCTAGATTGCATGGAGTGACAGAGAGTGAGACAGAGTACTGTATTTGCATCTTTTGAAATCAATAAAGATCCTGTTTGCGTTCATTTTCTGTTTGATCTCCACTGTGTGATCGATTTGTTGTTCTCGTGGTTTCATGGATTCGCTGATCCATTCCACCGGTTGATTCGTCGAATCGGTGGAATGGTTATGTACAGTAGTTTAGGATCTAGTTTGCATTTTTTGTTTGTTCATGTGCATGAGTGCAGGATCGTCGTCGAAAGGTGTTGAGAACCCTAGCATGGGTATGTGCTAGGTCATGCTAGTTGTTAGAGTCTGGAAAGTTGTCCAGGAAGCGGATCGGGTCATCCCAGGAGGTTCGGCGGATCGAAATTCGCTAAGGTTGGAAAATCCTTCGCAACGGCATCATCAGGATATTTCTGCGTATATCCTGCAGTTACTTCGGGCGTCATTCGAGTAGATGGAGATGAGCATGATGCAGTCGTTTGCATAAAGTGAATGTGCATTGGGGTGATCATCATCAGGTGTTGCCGAGGAGGAGCGTATTGGCATAAGGTAGAAGATCGGGTTGATAAAACCATCGCGGGCCGATAATGTTAAGTTTGGCCGATAGCAGGATATTGAAGGAACTGCATGTGACGTCATCGTCATCAGGATAATCGTCATCAGGATATCGGGGCAGCAGGATATTGAAGGAGCTGCATGTGACGTCATCGTCATCAGGATAATCGTCATCAGGATATCAGGGTGACGTAAGCATCGAAGGAAGGGTGCATGAGGTTGTCGTCATCAGGATATATGGGAGGAACCAGATGTTCTATATCCTGCTGATGAACATGATGTTGAACATCATGATGATGAAGAAAGAGGTTGGCGGTAAGATGAACAGTGAACATCAGGAGGATGTTTGCGCTTGCCGAATATGATGATGCTGCCGATAGTCGGATATGATGATGCTGCTGACAGGCGAAGGGTCGAAGGCTTGTCATCAGGAGGATATCGGTCGGTAGACTAAATATGATGATGCTGACAGTGTTAAGGGGAATATGATGATGATGATGAAGGGTTGCGGACATCCATGCTGTATGTCAAGGTTTTAGTGTGGATGCCTTTGCATCAATTTGGAGGAGTCTTGATTGGGTTTGTGCTTGAGAAATAGCCTTTTGTGCTGAAATTGGGTGTTACTGCATTTTTCTCTAAAATCATGTCACTAGATATTGTCCTTAAAACTGCTTTTGCAAGATGTGTCATGTTGAAATTCCTAGTTTCCAGACCTTAGAGTTGCAAAATCACGTCAAATTCCACAAGGTTTCACTAGGGGGTCCATATGCCTTCACCCTAATGCATGTTCTTGGCACCCTGATTTGGCTAAGTCTAAAACCCTAAAAACCCTAAAAAAATGGCTGTCTAAAATTTGGTGGATCCTCAAAAATCTAGAATCTGCATATTAAATCCTATGGATCTGGAACCTATCTTAAACATCCTAATAGTATATTTCAAAATATTTAAAGTAAACATATACTTAAATATATTTTGAAATATACTGTCACCTAGGACACTTTCAAATCTGGCTGAAAAAACACCCCCTACTGCACTTTGCGCTAATATCTAGTGTCACTGGATATCAGCGCTGGACCCCATTCACAAAACTTAGTGCTAAAAATCACTTCAACAAGATAACGCTAAAAATTGCACCTACTGCATATATCCGGTACCCTCAATTCTCCCACTGAAGTCTTTATAAGTAGTTAATGCTAAAATATTCTCCTACTGCACTCAACACTAAAATCCACTTGCACTGGATATCAGTGCTGGCATCTAATAAACAAGTTTGAGCTAAAAATCCAAGACACTGCATTTTGCGCTAAAATCCCTGCCTACTGCCTTGCAAAGAATTTGACCTCTACTGCACATATCCGGTAGGAGACCAAATCCCCGCCGATCTGGTGACCTAGGAAATCCCTGCTAAATGCATTTTGAAGGCCAACACTAAAATTGACCTTTACTGCATATGTTCAGTACCCCCCAAAAACCCTGCTTTTTACAAAAAAGGCTATAAAACATGAAAAAAATGTCTCCATTTGGATCCTAATAGCCACAAAAACCTCCCAGATCATTATATTGGCCAAATGGGTACAATCATGTGAAAATCACTAGATTTGTGAAGTTGTTGATAAGGAAACAACATTGACAATGAGCTGTTCCAGATGAATCCAAGGCTGCAAATGCATATGTTTTGACTAATATTGATGGAAAATGATTGTTTATGATGAAATTTATGCTTTGTGTTGTGAATTTCAGGTCTGAGAGGACAAATGAGCTAACTAGAGCTGTTTTGGAGGAATGCAACCTCAAAGGTGCAGTGCTGACCCAGAAGTGTAGAATCTTCATTTTGTCAACCAAATTACAGTTGCACATGCAAGAGGAAGTCAATATGATGTCCAAGATGATGGAAATAAGTCCCAGGAGCTAGAAGACACATGATATCAGGCCTATATCACTGTTGCTCCTGCAGATCTAGTTTAATGTCTAAGACACATTCATAATTGTCTACACTTGTCCTAGTCATCTAGTCATGCAATATTGATCCAGCTAGCATCCAATTGGATATATCTTCATAAAAAACATGCCACATACTCTTCTTGACTTTTCAAAATATTGGAAAAGTAATTTGTCTAATTAGACAACTCAAAAAGTTACTATTTATCTTGTTCTCATGAGCTAAAAAGTTGCAATTTTGTCTTTTTCCTACAAGACAAAAGTAAATCCGAGATTGTAACTACCCATCGACCAAATTAAATGCTATGTAATCTGGACCATTGGTGTTGAGTTAATCTCCACTGTCCATTGAAAAATTCAGTATGGTTGCTTCTCTATATAAAGGCAACCTCTCTCATTGTAAAATATATGAGAAAGCATTGAAGAAAGGATTGTTGAAACTCTGCCATTTTTCTGAATCAATACAAATAGAATTTCATTTGGCTCTACCATATGAGTTCATTTTATTGGTTGGATATGGTTATCATGGTTCCTCTTCATCTTTCCAATTAGTTATTTAGTTGTAGTTGTGGTTAATTCTTAAGATATTTGATGGATTTCATGTCCATACCATTAATGGCTTGCTGATTGCATGTCATTGTGTATGGTTAGTCTAGGCATATTATGAGATAAGTTTGATTGTGTGATTTCATTGAGCTGTGCCAGGAATTGGGCGTTGGATGAATCTTTCACAGTTTGAAAACCTTTATGTTTCCTTAGAAGATTGCACAGTCTCTATGACATTGTGGGTTGCCTGGTTAAAAATGTATTTGTTTATTGTTGGGAATCTGTCTATCTAGTTATTGATCATTTTTGCAATTGTGTATAGGATCTCTTATCCCTTCTCTCTCTTCCTTTTCCTTTTGCATTTTATTTACATAACTTTTGGTAGATTTAGGGTTTGAGCAACATTACATTGACTATCCTGCTGATAAATTTTAGACTTCATAGTCTGCATCACCTAGGGTTTCTGCATTCACATTGTTGTCATAATTTCATCAAACCCCATTCATTGCATGCAAGTCCCCTTGGTACAACTAATACATTCCACTGAAGTTATTCCTACAAGCTAAGACATAGCTGCATAAACCTTAGAGTAGTCTTATCTAGGATAGGATACTTTTCAAGAGAGGTGAGGTACTTTGTATTTCATCTACATTGCTGTGTGCTAAAACTGCCATAAACACGTATGTCCTTCATTTTTTATACTAAGATTTGGAGGTGTGACTCATCATGCAACTCACTACATCTAGTGAGAGGTGTCCTAAAATGAATTTTTAAAGATTTGATCAAAACTTTATCATGAAAGCCCTAGTAGTTGAACAAAAAATATCATTTGTTGTTAACACAACATCATATTCTTATTTAAGATACAAGTTATATGCAACCTAAATGATCTCAATACCTTTTGGTAACCATAAATCATTTTATATTTGACCTTTATATCCAACATAAATGACCCAATAGTTGAACACAAAATACTATTTATTGTTATAAAAACACCATGTTCTTATTTAAAATATAACTTATATTCAACATAAATGATCATAAAATCTTTTGATAATCTTTCACATTTCATCATAAAATGTAAGGTATTTATTGTGCTCACCTTTTATATTTGTCATAGGACAAACATATAAGATGAAGTACTCCAATACATGTATATTTCCAATTTTCCACACTAATAGTTTTACACATAAGAACAATATTCATCCACATGAGAACCTTATTTTATAAATAACACAATTATATTGGATAGGAATGATATTTTATATAAAGCAAAAAAGTATTTATTACATTTGTAAAGAATGTATATATGATTTTTTTACACGACATTTACAAGTTCTCATGTGTTTATGTAAGGGTCCAACTTGACAAAACATTTGGTCATTTGTTGATTTACATGTGGAATAATTATTAACAATATATAGTATAAATATGTTGCAAGACTAAATCATATAACCACAAATACTATACCAACAATAGGAATCCCCAACTATTGACCCCTATCCCCTATAGATTACCATATATATTTAATGTAAATTATATAATTGTTTGTTAAATATTCTTATAAATTAATATCTACAATGTATATCAATGTGAATTATACAACGTTCCTTTTTAAGCATTTGTGGATTAATATATTGAAAATAATATATACCAAAATAAAAAGGTATATTAAATACATCTATCTAAAAAATATTGAGATACCACTTAGACACACAATTAACAATCGTCACATGTACCTATATGCTCTAAAACATGACTCAAGCACGTGAATGAGTCAACCTTAATATCACACATGAACCCCTCTCCTTGCTATAGGTGACCTCCAAGTCAATCTTTCTCTCATGTAGAAGCCAATTAGGGGGAGGTGAGACTTGGGGGTGGTTCTATTCATGTGGAAGAAGAACCTCCCAGAGGGCAGTTGGCTGGTCTACGAGCCTAGTATGGATTGATATTTGATGAGCTCATTCTAGAACTATTATGGTGGAGATAATTAAATGACCCAAAGGGTCACTAATCCTATGTCTCCTATTAGGATTTCTCAAGTTCCAATGTCTAGTGGGTAGACTATTTTTCTCGTTGATGAGTCTAGAGAGTTGTAACCTATCCTCGTATGTTTGAATGCATTGTTGTATGATGTCTCTTTGTTGGAAGACCCTAAGAGAATGTTCTTGCTCTTCTATGGTTTGTTGTGCCTATTATGGTCTTGGATGGATTTTGCCTATCTCTTTAAGAATAGCCTTGATCCAATCTCCTCTAACCCCTTGGCACATTGAATGCTTGGGAGAGAGTTTGTTGACTAAGTGTCGACCTAGTTTGACTTTTGTTGACTTGTATTGACTTGACTTGAATTCAAAGATCTTTTTTGCTTTTGTGAAATATGAAATGTACCTTGTGATAGAATCAAGGGTTTGACCTTGTTTGACTTCATGTGAATTGTACCTCGTTATGTGATTGAGGGTTTTGCTCTATGTTTCTTAATATTTAAATTATGTTTTTGTATGAATGCAAAACACTTTTGGTTCCTTTTCAAATTTGAATATAAAAGTGATCTAATTAGCTAGAAATTGAAACATGAAATAAAATTAAAATGATTTTTCCAAATGTCATTAATCCTATGTTTTTGGTATTTTGTGGAATGATTTTTGAATAATCTAGAAATTGAAATTGCTTAAATGAAAGGTAATCTATGAATTGCAATGAATCTAATCTAAAAAATACTAATCTAATTAGATCTAAATAAGTCCTATCAAGGAAATAGTGATGCAAAGATTACTTCTCCAAGAGAAAAAGTGTGATTTAATTAACTATGAAATCATGAAAAACTTGGATTCTCTTTGGAGCATGAGCCTCACGTATCCTCAGAAGTACTTATATGGCAACTTCCTTTCCTCTATAGTAGCAGGGATCTCCTCTTGGAAACATGGACAAAGAAGCAATTGATTGAAAATGGGATTGAGCTTTGAAAGCTATGATGAACGAATTGAGATATTGAAGCTATTTTCAAAGCACTATGGCTTGGTTTTTTTCAAAAAGCAATTTTATGTGTGTAACGATACTATTGAAGATTTTGAAAGCTTAGCAACTAAACTATGAAAGAAAAGGCTCATAAGTCATGTGAAGAGAATAGGCATGCTATGGAGAGCAAAAAGAAAAGTTGGGAATGAGTGTGAAACAATGAATTTTCCTACCATATTGCATATAGGAGGGGGTATTTATAGGTTGGGAGAGCTCGCAAATTTTGTATTTGATTAAAGAGATAACTTAATTGATTGATGAGTTAACAAGATTGATTGAGGAGTGAATAGGCCTAATTAGGGAGTGAACTAGGCATGAAAGCTTATCACTCAATTAGGAGAAGAGTTAGAGTGAGAAGAAAGGGAGATAAGAATATCTTTGTGGGAACTAAGAATAGAGTTACTGGGAGTGGAAAAGGAGTTAGAAATAGACTAGGCTTAGTTAGGGTTGAAGATCCATGCAAACTAGAGGAAAAATTGAGCTATTTTAGGCCTAAATTGAAGAGAAACTCATGTGTTTAAACACAACTGGGTCACCCAATTTGATAGTGTAGGTTGCCTAGGGGATATCTTGGGTTGGCCCCCCAGGAGATTTGGGGTCACCCAGATTAGTTTTAGAAGGCAATATGGGTGACCCAAAAAAACTAGGTTCTGTAGGTGGTTTTAGGGGATAAGAATGATCGAAGGGGGCTAAAGATGGCCTTAGGACTTGAACACTAATTGAAGGGCCTTAAGAGAGTGGGTCACCCAAGAGAGTTTTAGGGTTACCCCCTAGGATATTTAGGGTCACCCAAGGGAGATATGGAAATAATAGGGTACGACCCAAAAAGGAAGAATAGAGGGATGAAATTGAAGACAGGGAATGGTCTAGGAGGTCAATTAGAGGCCTCTACAAGGTTAAATGGATGAAAGGTGCTTAGGGAAAGTGAATTTCCCATCTTGTGATGTTAGTGGGTCAAGTCGACTGGGTTATAAAGTGAAAAAAATTCATTGTCGACAAAGGGTGAATGGTGAAGACATAAGACCTTAGAAGGTTAGCTAGGGGATAGGGGAAGGAAAACAATATGAAGAGCTTCAATTCAAATGTTTCCAAGAAGAATGTTTTTGAGAGTTCATTATTACATGCTTACATGCTTACATGTATGTGTTTAGGACTACAACTCATCATCGAATTACCATGTAGGCCCGTGCACTTTTTTAGTGCTTACATATTTTCCCTACATGAAAGGTAGGTCCATTTCTAAACTAGGCCTTAACTATTATTGTTATCCCATAATTGTACTTGAAATAATGAGTATTAGTTTGATTTAATGATATTCAATAATAATTATTGAAGTAGAAATGAGAGAATGTACTGTTGATATGTGAGTCGTGAGTAGACTTGAATCACCTCGCTTCACCATGGTGACCTACAAGAATGAAATAACATAAAATGAGGGTGAAAGATCACTACAAAAGAAAGACTACATCTAAATGCAAATAAATGAAACTAAGCTAAGAGAAGGGGAAAGAGGAGAAATCAAAAGAAACAAGGTCAAATAATGATGGAATCACGCAAGGAAGCAGTTGATGGAGAGCTACTGATGAGTGGATCAAGAATATGGAAGATAACCTTCCTCCCATTGACAATCAAGTATGAAAAATGAGAAAACTCCTCTTGTAACCCTAGTTTTTGTTATCAATTTCACTCAAAAAAATGTATTATTTTCGAGTTTTGTCATTACATTGTCTTAGTTTTCCTATTTCAATCAATTTGCTACCTTTCATTCATTGAGTTCAAGTTTTTTCTATGGTTTTCTGTGCTATTTTCACCATCCCAAGTTGTGGGGTAGGGTCATCCATATTGCCAGGATAAGTCACCCAGGGGAGATCCTGGGTCATCCCCAGGGGAGTTTTGCTCTAGTAAACTGGGTGACCCACCCATAATACTTCCAGATGGAATATTTAGAAATTTGATGCATTTGACACTTAGTTTTATCTATTTCTTGATACTAACCTCTTCTATTTATTGCAATTTCTCTAATGATATACACTTTTTTTAATTAAACTTTGTCATGTTTTATGGTTTTCTTTCGATTTTCTAAGTTTTCAGAGACCTAGCTTAACATTTCTTGTATGTGATAGGATACACACATTTGATGGAATGTGACACATGATCAAAATTGGTTCGCTAATACTTATGATGCCTTGCCTTCTAGAGATCATGCTATTTTAAAAAGGACAGGTTTAGACCTGGTGGCTCGAGATCCAGTTATTCATCCTTCTTCATAGATCTGTTGTGATATTTTGATGTATTGGGATACAAATAGGAGCACTTTCAGGTTTCCTTAGGTATCAAGAGAGTGAACCATTACTTTATATGATGTTTATGATATACTAGGTTTTCCTATGAGAGGAGAGCACCTTCAACTCCTTGAGAGTGAATTTGAGAGAGTGACTATCTTGGATCGCTATCATGTGGGGGTCACTCACCTTGGAGACCAGACAGGTGTCCAACTAATTTCAATTCCTAGTTTTGCTATTTTTCCTTTAAAAAAGATTCTCATTGGATTGATCACTTCTAGATTTCAGGGGACAAGGGATCCTAGAGGCTCAAATGGTGTTGGGCACCAATTATTCAAAGACTAGAGCATGGTATAGTTTTTGTATAGGGGATTGATATCCTTGCCATTGTCTATCAGAACCTGTACCATATTTCAAGGTGAGGGGCACTTGCCTTCAGTCATCCTTCTCTTATCATGATGTGGATATATGAGTACATTATACCATATTAGAGAGCCATGCCACTCCCAGATCCCAAATTGCTGAGATCTATGTGGTGGGGCTACCTAGGTTACTTTAATGTTACTCTATGTTCCATGGCTACTTTCATTGATGCAAACTTTATTTATGATCCTTACACTGATATGGAGGGTTGATGGCTAGGTGACAGTTAGATTTGAGACTACTGTAGAGATATATTTCACTTGAGAGATATAAATGGCTTGGTTGAGTCCCATCACATCAACATAGTACTTTAGCAATTTTGTGAGGACTATCCAAAGGGCTTTCTCCATGTGGAGCCTTGCTATAGATCTACATAGGATATGGTGGATGCTTAGCATAGGGAATCCTTCTGGACCCTTTTGACTCTTGGTGTTCCAATCACAAGGCTTGTTTGTTGAGTGAGACAGAGATGTACGACACCATCCTTTTATTAGGGATTAGTGGTCATTGAGGAGGATCTTGAGGACTCCAAAGATGGGGATTATGACCCTGAGGGAGATGAGCACGATGGAGCCAACACAAGATGAGACAAAGAGATTCCCTCTGATGAGAAGGTAGTGCTAGTGGCAACTCTGCCTAGACATGGTCCTTTGTTGAATGAGGACCTAAGCCTCCATGATCCTATGTGGCAAGTTGGCAATCCTTGTAAGGATCTCTTCCCCTAATCCTCTTTTTGTTTTTTTCCTTTGTTTTTGTGATCTTAATCTTTGACTAACACTACTTATCACTTTCTCTTAGGTACTTATGAGGGATAGAGGGAGCTCTTTCGTGATGCTTTATTAGATATCCTAGTCCCTACCATTGGTTGTTAGAGGGAAAAACTACTTGTTGATGCTCATGTACCTTCTCTAGTTGGTTGTCATACTAATATCCTAGCTCCTACTTACTATGTGGGTCAACAACTCCATTCCTAGTGAGCTAGGATTTCTACACTTGAGGTTGAGAACATCATTCTTTGAGAGATGGCTAACCTTGGGGTTCACAAGTTGGCTTCACAGACCGATACAGTTGGTCCTTCACATGCTCCTAGTAGGGTTCCTTCTCATTCTCATAAGATTCATAGGGGTTTTGATATGGCAGATAGTCATATGTGACCTAGGAGTAGAAGCCTTGAAGGCTCTATTGGTTAGAATCATACTTGAAATTCTAAGGAGTCTTAGTCTTCTATTTTGCCCCCTTGCATGGGGAGACTTGCATGTTTGAGTGTATTTTTTCTTACGAACTCAAACTTTTTTCCATGTACTCTAATTTGAATGAAGTTTAATATCACATGCCCTCATCTTCTATCTTTTGTGCACTTGGATTCTTGAAGTTTTTTTATTGACAACATAATGATGATGCAATGTTTTCAACCTTTTTTGGAATATATGACGTATGAAATGAATGGATGCAAGGACACATGAAAGTATGAATGTAACACTTTTTTGTTTCTATGCAATGTCATGAACTATGACATGAATTATTGCTTTTAATTTTCTCTTTGTGCTATGATGTATGCAAATGAAACAAACACTGTGATTGCTCTTAAATAGGATTTTGAGTTAGGGAATTGTGAGTTAACTTGGCATTAGGAGACGTACTAAACTTTGGGATAGGACTAGGGGCTCAAGTGGTAGTGGGGAGGAGATGGAATGTTTCCAAAATTTGGGCTTTGCAAAAGGCTAGACATTGATCCTTATCTAGACAAAACATTTTGACAAGCTTTCAACTTAGACAAGCAACAAATTTTATTAGTACTTTCTAGACTTAGATCAAATATGGCCAACAAGATAAACTTGGGGTAAAGGAAAGGCTTTAGAGCAAAAGATGGTCCTAAAGACAATTAGACTCTTGGTTTTTCTCAGCTAGTGTGTGTGCTTTGTACCTTTCTTTTCTACTAGCAATCTTCTCTTTCTCACTCTTTTTTGTGTTTCTCTCCCTTTTAAAAAATATATATTTCTCTCTTTTTTGTATTTTGCAAAGTCTTTCCTAATTATCTCATTCTTTTGATATTTTGATGCTTTTTGCTTTTTGGTTGCTCTAGTATTCTCTCTCTTTTGATCTCTCTTTTTCTTTCTCACACTCTTATTTTTTATCTCTCTTTTTTTTGATTCACTCATATTTTTGATTGTTTCTTGCAGAGTTATGACCCCCCTAGTGTTTTTGTCCAAGAAAGATAAGGGGTTGAGCACCACCAAGGGTTTTCACCATCTAATCAGACTTCCCTTCTACTAAGGAGGAATGAGGAAGGTCTACTTGCAAGCTTCTATTGAGTATTGTAGGTTTGAAGACTGACTTTGCTTAGACTTAACATCATTGTTATATTGAAAATTGTCCTCCTGCATGGAATGGTACAATTTCTCATAGTTTAGCTCCTCTCCTTTGGTGTCCTTTCAACCTATTTGTTTTGATTAAAGTAATCAGGAAAGGGCCCGAAACCATATACAGAGGCCCAACAGGCAACATAAGAGTTTCACAAGACGTAAAACTAGAGAAGAGAAGAAACAACAAAAAAAGAGGGATGGCTCGGCCACAAGGCTAGCCAAAATAGACAGGACCAGCAGACGACCAGCTACTTTATAGCCATAGTCTTAAGGTAGCTTATAACATGCCACTCTTTGTTTAGGAACTCTAGTTTCTCTAAGAAGGAGGTCTCTTCAGCTTCCTGCTCTAGCCACTCTTGAATCTTCTACTTGCCTTTCCCATCCAACTTATTCCCCTATTTCTGAGTGACCTCCCACTTCTCCTTGTTGTTTCTTTCCTTCAGCTGCACCACAGTCCCCTGTTTCTTGATCATTTGTTTCTCTTTTCCCTCCGCCTGCTTAGTCCCAAGTTTTCTTCTCTCTAACTCCTCTTTCAACACATACAGAGTGGTGGCCGAATTCTTCACCATTTGCCTACTATAGGCCACAAGGTTAGACACTTTCCTGTCCAAGTTTTCCTGAGTAATCTTGATTTGACCTATCTCTTCCTCCATGCGCTCCCATTTTTCAAATCTAGTGGCCATCTTTTCCACTTGGCCCCAAAGATCATCATTAGCCTCAATCGGCCAAACCTCCACTTCTAGCTGGGTGATAGACTCAAGCTGATGAATTTTCTTTCTAGCATGGTGAAGTTGGGTAAGCTGCCATTTTAGAACCTGGTTCTGAAGATCCATAGCTTGATAAAGAATGGTAACTCTATTAGTAAGTTTGGTGCATAGTTTACACTTAGAATCCTGCTTCTCCTCAGTGTGATATTCATTAGTCTTAGTCTTCTTTCTGGGGGAGTCCTTTGGAGTAGTCTGGTTGGGCCTTTTGGTGCCATTAAGAATTTTGCCCTTATCTTTATGATCCAGGTTTTCCCCTCTATCTTTGCCTAGTCCTCTTCCTCCTCCATATCCATATCATTTCCAGTGTCCTCCTCAGCATCATTTTCAGTGTCAGAATCAAGAATTAACACTTCCTCATTAGAACTGTCATCCTCGTATGATCTCATCTTCCT
The DNA here is from genome assembly GCA_027924645.1 of Cunninghamia lanceolata. Classification (NCBI taxonomy): domain Eukaryota; kingdom Viridiplantae; phylum Streptophyta; class Pinopsida; order Cupressales; family Cupressaceae; genus Cunninghamia; species Cunninghamia lanceolata. The sequence continues at coordinate 6,138,891 of BSBN01000317.1, forward strand.
TCTAGACCTAGACATCTAAGCTTTGTTCACTCCCTTATTCCCAGAAGTCCTAACATAACCCTTAGGATTAGGGTTCCTAGCTTGTTCTTTCTTCTGGAAGGCTTGGGCATTTTGAGGAATACTCATATTGCGGAGAACCATCTGTCCCATTTTCACAGTCACTATTTGAGAGGGAGCCTTGTTGCTATGTCTTTCACTTTACTCTTCCCCTGCCCAACCTAATTTCTAGCCTGCAAGCCCTTGTCAGAAGTAACCTTGCCTTTTGAACTCTCCCCCTGAGAATTCTCAGCCCTCTGGGAACCCTCACCAATGTCAGTGGAACCCTCCTCTTTATTCTCACTCTATAGGAAGTTCTTGATGAGTTGAGGATTATAGATCCTAGGGTGAAACCCTAAAGCAGAGGTTTGAGCCAATTCAAACTTAAAGAGGGTGTAAATAAGACTCTGATGTAATGGGAAGAGTTTTTCACCAAGCAAAACTTTCTGAACAGAGTCCTCAAGAGAGGAATACAACTAGTAGGGAAGATTGATTCTATTGTTGTGACGAAAATGATTTAGAAGGGGAAAAAGATAACCATAGAATCTTTTGAACCTACCTTCTAGCGTGATGTACCTCATGATGACCTCTACCACATCACTCCAGATGCCTGGTAAATCTTCCCGGTTAAAACCATTCTATAATCTGGTAACCTCCTCTCCGTCTTGGAAGAACTTCAGCATATCATTCTTGTAGTTCCCTTTAACTTTCCTAGGAGTACGGGTACTATCTAGCTTTAAGCCTGTGGCTTTAGCAATTAAATCTTCAGAGACCCTAAAAGTTAACCCCCTAACATAAACTGTCCCAGCTTTCCAAGAACGAGAAAACTCACTCGACAGAATGGTATCATAACCATTCATAGCTTCAATATAAGGGGTGAAGTCCCCTCTCTATAGAATCTCCCAGAGCTCCCTATTATCCTTCAGCTTATCAAACTGAGTCGGTTCTGTATGATTTAAATCACCTCCCATTCTGAGACTGGTGTTAGCTTCAGCTTTGGCTCTGTAATTTAGACTAAGAAAGATGTTGTGAATAGTCAGGACAATGACAATTCCCAAAGCGATAGTAATTTCATTGCAATCCTGGTAATGATTAGGGTCCTTGCCGTGATTACTCTGGAACGTGTGATTAGTCTACCGCTCCATCCAAGCATACCGAGCATTAAAGTTGTAACTTTTAATCATTATTAATGAAGTTAGTGATATCATTAGGGACGTCCTCTCCCCTCTTCCATTTTAAGCAATCATTGATGGTGCAACCTTTGTTCGCTAAGACATCAGCTCTAGTGTTCCCTTCCCTAAAGATGTGTTGCACCTTCACCTTGTCCATATATCTTAATTCAATGATGCTTAGATTTATAATATCTTTAATGTTCTAGCTAGGGGTCGCTTTAGCATTAATCATGTCCAAAATATTTTAGGAGTCCCCTTCAATGATAAAGCTTTTTGATACCTAGTTCCTTAGCCAGACAAATACCTTGGTAAGCCGCATAGGCTTCAGCAAAATTGTTAGATTGGAAACCAAGGTTCCCAGCATAGATTCCTTTGACATTTCCCTTGTCATCACAGATCACAACTCCCCCTCCCACCTGACCTGGGTTACCCTTAGAAGCTCCATCGAAATTCAGTTTCGAACAGCCCAGATCAGGGAGGGCCCATTTGGTTTTCTTCCTTTGGATCTCCTTACTAAAATCTGGGAGGGATAGTTTACCTGTAAGACCCCAATTGTGGGCAATCTTAATTTCTAATTCAGAGGGATTCTAGTTGGGGCCTTTAATGCTAGAAGCCCTAATGTTTTCCGTAATCCTCTACTTGATAATTTTAGAAGTGATTCTCCAATCTCTTCTTTCTTCCCTAAAGATCCTGTTGTTCCTTTCTCCCAAAACCTCCCAACTGATGTAGAGTAGGGATTGCCACCAGAGTTGACTAATTAGAGGATGCTTAAAAGGAGTGCTCCAGCCTTCAAGGTTTTTGTTCAAATCCTTGTTCCAAGACCACTGAATATGAAATAGGCTCAAAAAATTCTGTCTTATATTCCAGGCGAAGTCACAGTGAAAGAGAAGGTGGTCTGTAGTCTCTTTAGCCTTCTCACAGAGAATGCATCTATTAGGCATTTGAAACCCCCACTTTTTGAGGTTGTCAATCATGAGAATCCTCTGGTGGTTGGCTATCCAATTGAAGAATTTGACTTTGGGAATAGCATCATTTCTCCAAATGAGATTCCAGTTGAATCCTTCCCAATTTATCTTATTTATATTAGTATACCCAGACTTCACCGAGTACTTACCCATTTTGTCTTCCTTCCAAACCAACTAATCCGGAAGGAACTTCTTGTGAAAATTGTGGTTCTTTAAGATATCCAGAAGAGTTAACATGGGAGTGATCATGGGTTGCAATAGCCCTTCAGTGCTGAGGTTCCACTTTTCTTTACCCTCTAGGGTTTCCCAGTAGTTACAGAATTTAGGCCTAGCTTAGTCTTGAGGTAATTCATAATAGCAGTACATATGGGATGGTACATCAAGGGAGGAGTGGTTATCCACGGGTCTTCCCAAAATCTGAAAGTGGTGCCTCTTCCCACTTTCCACTAAAGCCCAGTGTATAGAAGGTTTTTGGATTTCACAATGTTGTTCCAAATGGAGGAGCCCTGGGGAAGACTATCTCTAGTGATTAGCCTGGTTCCCAAGCCACTGTTTAGATATTTAGATTTCATTATGCATGTCCAATCATTGCTATCAGTCATGAGTCTCCAGCCAACTTTACCAAGCAAAGCTTTGTTGATACCCAAGATTCTCCTGATCCCAAGGCCTCCTCTGTGTTTAGGAGAGCAAACAACTTCCCAGGACACTAAAGAGATCCTATCCTTTTCCTCAAAGTGACTCCATAGAAATCTCCTCTGAATCTGCTCTATCCTATCAGAAATAACTTTGGGAAGTTTGAAGAGGGAGAGGATGTAGACCGGGGTGCTTTGGACCGAAGCATGCAGAAGGAACAATTTACCAGCATTGCTTAGGAGAGAGCCCTTCTAGGCTGCAAGTTTTCTCTACATTTTTTCAATCATTAGATTCCAATAGGATTTAGGAAGCTTACCTGTCGTGAGAGGCATCCTAAGGTAGATGTCTGACATCTCCTTGATTTGGCACCCTAGAATAGCTGCTAACTTGCTTTGAAGTCTTAAGTTGGTATTGAAGAAGTAAATACCACTCTTTTCAAAATTTATCCTCTGGCTAGATCCAACAGCAAAGGAGTTAAGAATACGTTTCCATTCCATAGCTTAGTTAACAGAGGCTTCCTCAATAAGGATAGTATCATCAACAAATTGTTGATGAGAAGAGGGAGATAAACCAGAAGTAGGGATGAAACCATTGAGCCTTCCAGTGTTGATGCTCCTGTTGATCACTCTTCCAAGAACATCCACCATTGTTATAAACAAGTAGGGAGAGAGGGGGTCACCCTGCCTTAGCCCTCTATTAGCTCTGAAGTGACCTTTGGGGGATCCATTGATGAGAATGGAGTAAGTGGGGTTGGAGTAGCAGTGCATCATCATGTTCCTGACTTTTTCATTGAAACCAAATCTCTGCAGGACTTTCTCCAGGAACTGCCAAGAAACCATGTCATAAGCTTTAGATATATCAAGTTTTAAAATCATGCTTTCCTTTTTGCTTTTAACCATAGAGTGTAGATTCTTGTGGACAATGATTATGTCATCTGTGATTTGTCTACCCAGGACAAATCCCTTTTGATTAGGGTGGATAATTGTTTCAAGCAAGGGTTGGATACACATCACTAGTAGTTTGGTAAAGATCTTGTAGAGAGTATTACACAGGCTTATAGGTCTGAATTAAGTCATTTTGTTGGCTCCTTCCCTTTTATGAATAAGAACTATGAAGGTGTTGTTGATTTCTTTCAATATTCTTCCTCTTTTGATGAATTCTTTAGCAGCAGTTGTGATGTCCTTCCCTATTATTTCCCAAAAAGTCTGGTAAAAAACCAGTGGGAAGCTGTCAGGACCCAGGGCTTTGAAGGGATTAAGAGAGAAAACAATCACTTTAACCTCCTCAGCTGTTACCTCCTTAATCAGATCATTGTTGTCCTCCTCATTTAGGGTACTTGGTATAACTTCTAATAGATCATTGAACTCTTTATTGTCCTCCTCCAGCTGAGTTCCTGTCCTATTCAAGATGCTTTCAAAATACCTAACCCCCTCCATTCTTATCTGGTTTTCATTGTGGACCACTTCTCCTTTATCTAGGATGATTTCAGTGATTCTGTTCCTTTTGCTATGTTTCATAGCCGATTGGTGGAAGAATTTGGTGTTCCTGTCTCCTTTGAGCCACTGAACTCTGGATCTCTGTTTCCAATAAATTTCTTCACTCTCCACTAAATTGTGAAGTTCAGCCATCATAATTTTCTCTTTCTCCTTGTTCCCGTTAGTAATTAAGCCTTTATCCATGTCTCCCTGGAGCTTAAGCAGACTATTCCTTATTTCACCCTTCTTCTTTGAATATGTTCCCAAAAGAGTTCCTATTCCACCCCTTTAGTTGAAGCTTGATTTCCTTGAGTTTTTGGAACGCAATGAACATGCTTGATCCATCAAGCTTTTTGCTCCACCAACCCAAGACCAAATCAAAGAGGTTCGGATGCTTAGTCCACATGGCTTCAAATCTAAACGGGGGGTTAGCTCTCCAGGATTCTGGGTTCCAGGAGAGGATTAGGGGGGTGTGGTCTGAACTGAATCTCAGAAGGTTCTCAAGCTTGCATCTTTCAATTATGTCCCAACCCGTAGAGACCAGGACCCTATCCAGTCTAACCTGGATTAGACTACTACCTTCCCTCCTATTGGACCAAGTGAAATTGAAGCCTTCCAAGTCAAGATCCAACAATCTAGCCAAGTGAAGGAAATTGTCCAGGTCCATCATACTTTTAGTGAAGTCCATAATACCACCTAGTTTTTCAGATGGGTATAAGGGAGAGTTGAAGTCCTCAGCCACCATCTAGTTACTACTCCCCCAAGCATCTTTGGCTGTTCTCATATCCTTCCATAGTTGCCTTCTTTGGGCCGTATTGTTAGGGGCATAAACATTGGTTAAGTTCCAGCTCAGCGAGCTATTGTGGAGATTGAGATTTAGGGTTATGTAGTTTTTTCTAGTACCTATTATGGTACTTTCCAGGGAATGAGGCTTCCACATGATAGCCAAACCACCTAAAGCCCCTTCAGCACTGACAGTCTCCGCACTGGAAAAAGGGCCAAATATAGTTGCTAATTCTCTTGAAGTCTACCTCTTTCATTTTAATTTCTTGAATAAGTAGAATATCAGGTCTCATTTCTTTTATGAAGTTCTTCAGCAAAAGCTATTTGTAAGGGCTGTTTAGCCCTCTGATGTTCCATGATATGACTATCATTTCTTCACTCTCCTGGAGCCCATTAGCTCCAAAATTTTTTGTTTACCTTCAGCCAATTCCTCAACTGTCTCCTTCCTTCTAGTCTCCTTCAAAGGTTTCCTTCCCCTCTTGGAGTTCCCCACATCAGCCATTTTCTTGATCTTCTCTGAAGAAAGAGGGGTTAGTGCCAATGGGCTTAAAGGGAAACTAAGGGGAAGGGGACTTGCCAGACAACCTTCCCCTTCAATGTTTACTACATCAATCCTAGCCACAACTTGCTCTTTTAGCTGCAAAACTTCAGTAGTTTTCTCCAATGACCCACTCTCCTCCTCCTGAGGCAAGGCTAGCTGGTTAGAATCCATAGTCTCTAGAACCAAGCCCACAACCTTGGACTCAATAAAGATCATGTCCATGCGGCTAAAGACCACAGAGTTGGGAACTTCACGATCCAATAGGGGTTCCTTGGTCCTACCCTCCTCAGAACCTTGGTTAAGAGGAGCTTGTTGAGCAATGGGAGCCAAGTTAAGTTTCTCCCTCTCAGCCTGCGAGTCTAAACCCTCCCACCTGATCCCCTTTCCTTTGGAAGCTGGCACCGTAGCTGAGATAGGTTTCTTGTAGGCATTAATGAGATTCCCAGTGTTCCCACACTTTTGGCAGAATAGAGCAGAGTTTTCATATTGAATCTCTTGAGTCCAAACCCCAAACTTAGAGTCCAAGACAATAGAGGTGGGGAGCACCTTGTGGGTCTGAACATTGACACAGATTCTGGTAAAAACATATCTATTCCTATTCTTAGTGACACTATCAAGGGACAGGAAGTGGCCAAAAGAGTTAGCAATGACAACAAAGATTTCATCATCCCAGAACTCTAGAGGAAGACCTAGGAGCCTAATCTAGGTCAGAGTTGACTCTTCTAGAGCAGCCTTTGGGTTGAGACCTATACACCATTTACAGAGCGACAGGCTCTGCTGGCCCACAAACCAAGGTCCACTAGTGAAGATTCTCAAACAATCCTTAGAGTTGTAAAAAGAGAAGGAGAAAATACCTTTTAGAAGGGCAGAGATGGCCAGACTACCCTTGACGAGCCATTTACTAGCAGTCCATTTCCTTAGCATCTCAATATTAGGCCTCCTCCCAAACACCTTACCCACCAAAACATTCTCCATTTTGGCCACAACCCTGTCCAAAGAGGGATTTTTGATCTTGAGGCGGATCCCTTCCTCAGAATGAATGATGTCCACCCCATCTTTAGGAAGCTTACCTGGGCTTGAGAAAAGTGCTTTACAGCCACTTGGGTCAGCCAGTTTCTCTTTAGCAGTTTTGGAACACGAGGTAGAGGCCCCATGAGAAACTAATACATTATTGCAGGGATTAGATAGGTGAATAGTGGAAGAAGAAGGCATACTTACCTTGGACATCACCTTGCCTGGGGAATCTGTCTTTCTCTGCCCAAAACCTGCACCAGGTTTTTCCCGCCCATCCATTGCTACTCCCATTTCAAATTTTTCTGCTCCTCACTCCTTTCAACCTATTTGTTTCTGACCTTTCTAAACCCTGATTGACCTATGTCTAACTGAAGAAATGTTGTATTTTGGGATAACTGATGACTGAATGTGGAAAGAAAGTTTAGATTTGGGATTCCTTGGACCCCCTTAATGTAGACTGGGTTAGAAAACTAGGGCTTGGTCTTGGGGGCTTGCACCCTAGCCATGCCTTGTTTTTCAAGGATTTAAATTTTGGCGGGGGTGTCAGCTCCCACTGTACATCTCAGGATTCTGTTTCCAAAATTTCATTTTTGTGTGATGTTGGCATGTTATTTCGGATATTTGAAATTCCTAAGGTTAGATATTTAAAGACATTTGAAAATCATTTTATCATACACAATCTACATGCAAGCTTTATGCCAAAACTCTGCCAAAATTTCCATTGAAGAACAACACTTTGTTAAAGCTCTTGAATTTAGTTGAAGATTTCTGTATACGCCTAAAAATGACACGATTCAGTCTAAATAAATATTCTTAATATTTATTCCCTTCTAATTCCTCTATCAATAAGTAAATAAACAAATTTATTTATTTGATTCATATTCCTCTAAGTTAATTAAATATCAAAATATTTAATTATCTCTTCTAAAGTCAAAATTAAATAAAATCCTTTATTTAATTAAATTCTTCCAAATAACTCTTAATTATTTAATTAAATCAAATCATTCTTTCAAATTTGAATAAATCAAATCAAATTTATTTAAATCTCCAAAAATAAAATATAATCAAATATTTTACTTATTCTTCCAAATCATGCACCAACAATTAAATAAATTAATTTATTTAATTAGCTTTCTTATCTTCTAATTCTTCAAATATCTTTCAAATCTTCTAAAAATAAGTCTTCCTCTCCATGCACACAAAATTGAACAATTTATTATTTAATTTCTCTCAAATCATGCAAAAGCAAATCACAAGTTGAGTTATCTATTCAATCAACCTTGTTTTTATCAATATCTCTTAAATTAGAAAAAAACTTTCTAATTTATGAAAAGCATGTCTTATCTTTAGAAAAGAAAGTAGTTAACTCAAATAAAACAACTTTTTTGTGACACTTGTCTTCTTCTTATTCGTTGCACGTTCCTCAACCGTTCTATACCGTTGTTCTTCTCATTCTTTCTATACCGTTGATCTTCATTCTCTCAAGTCTATAAATTGAACCTTGTTCTTCCATTTCATTCATCCAAGCTTTTAGTATTGTTACTCTACAGGAATTACAGCGCGCCTTTGGCACCAATTCCTTCATTGCTTGTGATCACATTCGTTACTACGCTCTACTACCATCATTGTGAAGCTCCTCTTCATGGCGGTATTACCATAGCCATTCACAATTGACATTCTTGAAGCATAGCAAGGAAGTGCACTCTCTGAGGGCCCTATTTCATACATGCAAGATCGATTGTGATAGGCGATCAATGGAAGCTATGAATTAAGGAGGTTTGCTTTGTTGTTTGTTCATTTTTTACTTGAATCTTCTTTGTTCACCATTTCATTGAGTTTTGGGTATCTTGATATTTGATATTATTGATTATTCATTAGAATCCAATTTTACCTTAACAATTTCTATCATGGAGATATTTGATGGAGATTAGGAATCAAGATATTGAGACTATCTTGGTCTTCCTAGGGTTTGAACAACCTTTTGTATGATCAGGAGAAGGGTTGAAGCCTCCAACATTGGGCTTGGAAATCCTCTGCGGATATGGCTGCCTTGCCTTCTTGTTCTACAAGTCTTCATTGCTATCATCTCCTTGAGGTGATGTTGTTGCTGTTTCATTGAGTGAAACAAGGTGTTGATCTTTCCTTGATGCTTGAGTCATCTAGGGTTTTACATTTTTGCATACACATTTGTCAGATGGGCACACACATCTGCATGTCTTTATCATTGGCTATTGTTGAGGTAGGAATATTGAAAACAAGGCTTGACTGAGGTAAGCTCCTATATAGCTACAACCATCTTTCTCCTCCTTTTTGCATGTGCAAGTCGTATATAAAAATATCCAGCGGAAAGGAGTGACAGGAAGATTGATATTGCAGATATAGTCATCACATAGTTTTGGATTTCATGATTGTGAGACTTTTAGGGCAAGAGGACTCACACCCTAGCCCACCTGGGTGTTTTCTTCAGGGTCTGGATATCTTCAGAGATTGCCTGACATCTGGTGTAGGAGATTCTGACAGCTAGAGAGTTTTAGGGCAAAGGGACTAGCATCCTAGCCCAACAGGACCTCATCTTCTAGGTGCACACTCTCTGTACCTTTCACTCTGAGTTTTTGTGATTTGTTTGTTTCATTTGTGTCTGAAATTAGGTTATTACAGTCTGATTAGTAATTTAGGGTTTCATGCTAAGTGAATGATACAAGCTTGTGAAAACTTGATCAAAATATTTATTTAGTCATAATTAGCAAAAAAAGGGATCCTAAGAATCTATAGCTTGCTCCAAGATGTATTCTTTCTTCCCTAATGTTTAGGGTATGAAAGTGTGGGACTTGATTTGATAACTATCTAGATTCCTCATTTTTCCACTAAACATTTTGGTGAACCTATGCTTTAAAAGAATTTGCATCCTTTTTAATATTAGATCTGAATTAGTTTGCTGTCCTAAATCATATTTAGATTGTAAACCCTCTTTTATGAAAGTACATGCATTAAATCTTGAGTGATTTTTTTATATCCTTTTATTAAAAGAGTTTGAAATTACAACTTTGTGTTTTGCATAAGTGCTACTATATTTCATTTTCACAAAGTTTATGCTATATCATTTTACATTTAAGTCTTGGGTTAATTAGAACATGCTATAATATTAGATTACTTTTAACAAGACTTTCATGTGTATGATGAGCCGTTTAGTTGTGATGACTTAAATATGTTAGATGAAGCCCTTGAGGACTTTAGCTTGATTGAACATTCCACTATGACTCCTAAACTGTCATTGTTTTAAAGATTAGTAAATGCAATCTATGTTCCTAAACCTCAACAAGAACCTGTGAAACCGAAGATAGTGGTCAACTTATGTTCATATGTGGTTCAACAACATTCTAAACTAGTGCTCACTGTTAGAGGTCTTTTTCCTTCTTCTTGATCTCCTAATTACATTTATAACTATGCTAAACAAATAACACATCGAAATTCACAACAACCTAGTTATACTATGGTTGCTCATACATATAATACTTGAAATAACAAACAAAGAAAACAACAATCAAGCATTCCAATATCTTTACTAGATCCTCAACCTATGCTTCCTCAAGCACCTTGTTTAAAACAAAAAGTTGGTCAAGATTATGATCTCGTTGAGTAGCTTCATGCTACTCCTGCTAAGATTTATCTTTGGGAACTTATACAAACTTTACCTACATACCATGGAATGCTCCAAGAAGCTTTACAAAAGGTGATTGTGCCACTTGCTGTCAAGCCAAATGATGTAGCAACTCTTTTAGATTGTATGCACGTGACAAAAACAAATATTTTGTTTCAACAACATGAGTTGCCATCTCTCAAAGTTCAAAATCAGTATGATCCTTTGATTATTTTCATTACAATAAATAAGAAATTGATTAAGTGAGTTATGATTGATAATGGATCAGCTCTTAATGTTTGTGGCATTAATTTATTACATAAGATCAAATTTGATACATCTTTGATTAAACCAGATAGAATAAGTACAATTCGTAGGCACTATAACTTTACTTGTACAAGTTGTGCCTGTGACTTTATCTACCTTGATTCATGTCATGTCTGGTTCTTTATCATACAACATTATTCTTGGTAGACCTTGGATTCATGCATTGGGGGCAGTTCCTTCTACCCTTCATCGTTTGATCAAGTTTAATTATAAAGATAAACTTCATATTATTGAGGCTGATCCTGAACTAGATAATTGTTTACAAATTGAATTACAAAAACAAGTCATTCATCACAAAATCTTAAATGATTTGAAAGTTGACCTGTCAACTCTTCTTGCCACAGATAATGTTGTGCAAGAGTCCAAACAATCAAATGCATTTCTTGGTGACAATTGGGGTTCGTTAGATTTTACATCCCCCTCCATAGGTGAATATAAAATTAACAACCTTGATCCTAAAACATCAAATGTTGCATCAATCTCATCTAAAATTTTAGATCCAAAACTCAATGTCTCTTTGGTAACAAACACAAATAATACTCTTACTTATACTACAAACCATGAGACCTATGAGGAACCACCTTCTTCCAAGGAGATGGCCTCTCTTTATGGTAAAGGATTTCAGATCCTTTATAAGAATTGTGACTATGTAGGTAATGGTTGCAGTATTAATCAACAAGGAATTTGAGTACCTATAGAATCCGCTTCACGAAATTACTCAAGTGGCATTAGATATAATCGTTTCAAGGAATCTAAAGCCTATAGACATCTCAATCTTAATGTGAATACAATATCAACACTTAATTTGATATTTCTTAAGATGATTGACACTAATTGTTCTCCAGGAGAGAATACTTTAGATACATTTTCAACAGATGAAGTGATAATTAACTCTTGGGAGCTTATGACAATATTCCCCATTACCATCATAAACATGGATTACCTTATTGATTGAACAATTCTGCATATTTTGGAAAGTCCACTAGTATGATAAACACTACTCTAAAATTTGAGGAAGAATCTAAAGAATTACCACAATTACCCAACCTCCTAGACCATAGTACTTTGCTTAATGGAAAGACTGTTGATGTCTTCATGGAGAAAGATAATGCCGACAAAGTTATCCCTATAGGTGACTATTTAAGCACACAAGAAAAAGAAGATATGACCACGCTTTTACATGAATTCTCAGAACTATTTGCTTGGAACTATTTGGATATGCCTGGTATTGATCCTCAGATTGTAACACATAATATCGTATTAAAACTAGATGCTAAGCTATTTAAGCAAAAGATCCGTAAGATGAATCCAAAGGTTGCATTACTCATTAAGGCTGAGATAGAAAATATTTTACAAGCTAGCTTCATCTGCCCTATTGATTACTCACCTTGATTTCAAATAGTGACTCTTGCTAAAACTAATGGTCATATTCGGATGTGTACTGACTTTCAAGATTTAAATCTTGCTTCTTTGAAAGATAATTTCCCCCTACCTAATACTGATATGATTGTCGATTCAATAGCAGGCCTTGAAGTACTTTCCTTCATGAATAGTTTTTCGGGATATAATCAAATTTTCATAAACCCTCAAGATCAATATAAAACAACCTTTATAACACCTTGGGGTACATTCTATTAGGTAGTCATGTCATTTGGACTTAAGAATGCCAGAGCAACTTACCAATGTGCTATGACTCTTATTTTTCATGATTACATGCACAATATCTTAGAGGATTATGTTGATGACATCTTGGTGAAGTCTATTCGTCACCAAGATCACATCATAACTCTTCGATAGATCTTTGAGTGAATAAAGAAGTATATCATGCGATTAAATCCCCATAAGTGCATTTTTGGCATAGACAACAAAAAACTGTTGGGATTCATAGTTTCAAATCATGGTATTGAAGTAGATACAAAAAATATTAATGTGATTGCTAATATGCCAACACCTAAAAATGTATCTCAACTTCGTAGTTTGCAAGGGAAGATATAGGGCATTCACTGATTTGTCTCACAACTCGTAGATAAGACTCACCCTTTTACTCAAATACTAAAGAAGGATTTGAAATTTCAATGGAATTCTGAATGTCAGAAGGCTTTTGAGGATTTAAAAAGTTATCTAGCTAAACCTTTGATTTTACAACCTGCTACTATTGATAAACCTTTCATTCTTTACATCTCAACATCTATTAATGCTCTCGCTGCATTATTAGCACAACATGATACTGAAGGCAAAGAACATACTATGTATTATATCAGTCAGACATTACTTGATTATGAAGTGCGATATACTATCATTGAGAAACAATGCTTAGCTCTTGTCTTTGCAACATAGAAGATTAGGCATTATCTTTTAAATGCTAATATACACGTCATGGTAAAATTTGATCCTTTAAAACATTTATTTGCTAAATAGATCTTTTAGGTCATCTTGCTAAACGAGTTATGTTGTTAACTGAATTTGATCTTAAATTTATCTCTCAAAAAGCAGTTAAAGGACAAGCGTTAACCGACCATTTAGCTGAAGCACCTTCTCCCTTTGCTATACAAAACTAGGAGACATTTCTTGATGATCAAATCTTAAACATGGATTAAGATAACAAATGGGAGTTGTAATTTGATGGATCAAGATATCAGATTGGCTCCGATGCTGGTGTTATATTAGTACCTCCTTCTGATAAGCTGATTCCTATGTCTTATCATCTAAATTTCTCATGTATAAATAACATTGCTGAGTACGAAGCTCTTATCGTAGGACTTCCTATCGCTTCGGCCTTACATATCAAAAACATCACTATATATGGTGATTCACAATTAATTGTGCGATAGATAACAAGATCATATCAAGCTAAACAAGACAAATTATATCAATATCATGATCTTGCCTTATCTTTGTTACAAAATTTTACATCTTTTTCAATTGATACTATACCTCAAAAAGATAATTGACATGCGGATATAATGGCAAGCACAGATTCTCTTATATCCTTTGCCAATTCACCTAATGAATACACATTTATCATTCATAATCTTAATACACTTGCATTAGATGAGATGGTATCTTCAAACATTAACCTCTGTTGTAACATGAACTCTGATGAATGGTTCTCCCATATATTCAATTATTTGTGTGATGGAACCATCCCTAATTCAAAATCTAAAAATGCTTGAGTTCGTAGGCATGGTATATCATCCTATCTAATGTCTTGTATAAACAACATTATAATGGTGTCCTTCTCTAATGTCTTAGTAATTTAGAGATCCCGATAGCTTTAGAAGAAGCTCACTCTAGTGCTTGTGGATGACATTTTGGAGGAAAATCATTGGTACAAAAATTAATACAAATGGGGTATTACTGGTAATACATGGAACAAGATTCCTTCACTTATGTCAAGAAGTTCCCACAATGTCAAAAACATCAACATTTAATTTGAGCACCTACCTAGGAACTTCGTGCCCAAGTTTCACCTTGGCCATTTTCTATTTGGGGCTTGGATCTAATTGGTAAAATTTCTCCACCTTCCTCTCAAGGACATACCTTTATACTCATTGCTACTGATTACGTCACGAAGTGGGTTGAAGTTGTTCCTTTACGATCCACGACTGTTGAAGTAATTTGTCATTTTATACAAGATAACATAATCTCTTGATTTGGTATTCCTTCCTTCTTGGTTTATGACAATGGCATGCCATTCAAGAACAAAGTGGTGAATAAACTTCTTGAAAAATATCATATTCAACACCGCTTCTCTACACCTTATTATCCTCAATCGAATGGCCAAGCAGAAGCTTCAAACAAGGTTATTGGACAAATTTTACGAAAAACTATTAACAAACATCATAAAGATTTACACACTCAATTATCTTACGTGTTATGGGCTTATAGAACAAGCATTCATATAGCTACTAGAACTACACCATACAATCTTGTTTATAGTGCTGATGCGGTAATGCCCTTGGAGTTAGAAATTCCTTCATTGAGAGTTTCCTTGAGGGACATTATTGATGATGATATGGAACAAGAAAAGAGATTACAAGAACTTGTGATGCTTGATGAACAACATGTCAATGCTCTTGATCACCTGAAAGCCCATCAAAAGAGCATCCAATGATCATATAACGAGCATGCCATACATCGTTCATTCGATGTTGGAGATTTGGTACTATATGAGAATCAATGCAATGTAAATGCACCTCTTGGAGAAAAAGGCAAGTTCATCCCTAATTGGCTTGGACCGTATGTTGTTACTGAAGCCTTTGGATCAGAAGCATATAAATTAGCTGATGAACAAGTTACGCTGCTTAAGGAACCTATTAATGCTATGCACCTTAATAAATCCTATGCTTAAGATTATATGTTAGATGTTACTTTAAAAAGCAAACTTATTCACTAGTTAGCTTCAATTTCGACAAGGTATAATTATTTTCTCTTAATTCATTTTAACATAGCATCTTTTTCAGTTAATCATTGTTCTGTTTTGCTTAAACGTATGTTATTAAGATCACACTTGTATTAACTAAGTATAGCATAGAATGTTGGTTATGTGTGAAATTAATTAATCATTGTGCTTTTTCTACTATATGTTCTGCAAAGAATTATTAGTATGTATCACATTAGCATTAATCACATTTCCACATAAGCATTAACATTTATCACTAGTTGCATTTTATATAAATGACATGTGATAGATCAAACAACATTAGAAGAAATAATAGGAAAACATCATATATATAATCATTAGTTTGAATATACATCAGAGTCAACAATCCCATACATCAAAATGGGATGTCGTAATACATTAGATACATCACATAAATGAACCTCGGTCATGAGTCCCTTTGGGACCTGGTAGTGTGCATGTGACAGAAGGCTGACCATGTGTGGCTATGGACCGTGAATGACTCCTAGAGACACTCCGTGACTGTAACCCCCTGATCTCACCCCTCAGTCCTAGCACCTTGTCACGTGACTCTTGATACATCTGCTAGTACCAGTCTCTCTCAGATAGTGCTCTATCTCACTTTGCCTGGGGCCTATCTCTATTAGCTCTTACTTGGCATAACTCAAGAAGTAAGATCTCACTCATGACAAGATCTCTCTCAGGAGAGAGTACTGCAACAACCTGATCTCATAGCATTTGGAGCTCAACCTCTGCATGCTCAACTCTCTAGATAACCTGATCTAGAGTAGACTCCATAGCTAATCGGTATCTCACAAATGGCATGAATATCTCTGCATGTCACCCTGCAGATGGCTGTGGTGAATACCTCATCTACACTCATCACTCGGATGCATTGGAAGGAACTATCTTTGCTATGGCATGACTCACAAAATTGTGCCATGCGTCTGTCCCAACTGTAAAAAGAAAATAGAATAGATATCAATATCTCATATAGGACTCATAAATAATCATCAAAATAAATACATCCATATAATAAAATCTTACTTGGATCTCCATCCTACCAAGATGGATCTCGAATAGCCGATGGTGTGTCTAACTTTGTAGCTGACTCTGCAACTGGGGGCATGTGACTACTAGTCTCCCCTCACCCGTGTCAGTTCGATCTCCTAACACCTGTAGGGGCTGAATCGTGAGCCCTTGACTCAGCCTCCTCATCACTATCTACCTCTTATTGATCTTGCCATTATCTCTCTTTGAAGATATATTGTGATGGGGTCTCCTCCTCCTCCTCATCATCCCTCCATCCTCGTCTAGATCATAGTATCTAGTGAAGTCACTAATGACATCCTCTATCCCTATGTCACTCACATGATTAGCCCAAGGTTGAGGATCGCTTGTGGGGTGACTAGGAGGATAGATAGGAGAGGACCGTGCTGTCTGCCACTAGATCTGATATGCTCAAGTAACATTGACGTCATCTACATTAGATACAGGCTCTGCATCCTTTGTACCATCATCATCACTCACTACTATATCTGCTAGTGTTGGCCGTCAGGTGCTGTTCGCCCTGACTGTGCTGCGTAGTGAGTGAGAATAGCTCAAACGCATCATAAGAACATCCTGTCTACATCTGAACTACCATGCCACTCTATCAAAATAGAACCACACGACTATGTGATCAAGGCGACCGACCATCAACTAATCCCTCTACATCCTAGCTAACTTCATGCGCTAACTTGACCATGGTATGTAGCCACAATAAGGTCTCCAGATGATATCGTTGGGCTACAATCTGTCAAATATAACTCTCCAATATAGAAGATCACCATGTCTCTAGCATCGAACAAGAGGATAAGCATGGACACGTGGATGAGTAAACACTAGCTCTATAGGGAAGCCTATAGGTCGTGTACATCTAATATGCTCAAAAGCCCAAACCTGTAGTAAAGTACAAACCATCAAGATCTGTGCCTCATAATAGACATATCATTCCAAACTGCGGTAGAGGTGTGCAAGTATACTGTGCCCCCACGCATATACTGTCCTTTGCTCCTCTATCACCCTGATAGTATGAACAAGGCCCCTGTGAAGGTGAGTGCCTTGTCCATCCAGTGCAACTGCTAATGTGACAGTAACCATTAAGATCCTCTAAACTAAGGGGATGTCAATGGATCCCTGCTCTAGTAATCAGAGCTGAATGTGCCCTTACTCTGCCCAAGCAATGGTGCTGCCAAAGAAGTACATCTGACTCTCTCACGTATACTTTGATGAGTGATGATCTATTATCCTCATTGTCTCTCCATGTACAAGGAGTCACAAGATTTGATAGATATAATCTAGTGTAAGCATTATCTCACCTGTGGGTAGATGGAATGTAGATGTGTTTGCATTCCACCTCTCCATCAAGGCCATGAGCATACTGTAGTGGAATCTAATCATGGGCATGTCAAATACCTACCATAGTCCTACTGCATGTAGGTGGCTGTTATGTCATAAAATGTCCCCCTAGGACTTCTACCTCCTAAGTTTAGCTCCAGGGTCCCTTGTTTTTCATCTTGCATGTTAAATTTAACTCCTGGAACAAAATGTCTTGAAACCCATGTCAAATGGGGGTTGAGGGACATTATTGAGCTTAGGCCTAACCTAAAATAGGTACCAGGGGCTTGGGTGCTCGTGCCCTAGTCCTTCCCTGTTAAGGTGGAAATTTGGATTTGTCAATGTTTTGATGTTTAGATGTTTAAAGCCGCCTCTCCACCATACATTGAAGGATCTAGGGTCGAGTGGCGAGCACTATCATACCTTAGGTCACTTGTAGATGTAGGGAATTAATTATCAATTTTTCCTTCTATATGACAACAAATTAATGATTTATGAGAAAAACTCTTGCAAACAGGAGTAAAATACTGAAATACAGAGTACCTATTTTAGAGGTTCCAAAGCGGAATAGTCGGGGACACTGGAGCAGGTGCCCAAGTCCAAGGTACCTACTTTTTTAGGGAATCTGGACCTCTTTTTGACACTGATCAGCCCTGTAACTTTGATTTCCTGAGATCTATTTGTGGAGGACACTAGAGTGTGCACCCAAGTCCTAGAAGTGCTCCTTTGTCTAAATTTTCTTCAAATCTTGAATTCCTGATGCCTGCCAAGCCTTCTTGCAACTCCATGTTTTCTAGATGTGACACCTGTAACCTGCAATCACAAGACTTGGTTTGGGGATAGTGGTGTTTAGAGGCTTGCCTTAGTCAAACCCTGGAGGACACTTAAGTCTCTAAACACCGTTGTCAGATAAAGAGTGCGTACCCTTGTGAGGCAGAGGCAAAAACCAAAGGAATCAATGATAAAAACACAATATTATGTCACCTTGTAGTGAAGCTCTCATGGAGGAAGATGTTCTTCATGCCATGAGGAGATTTATGCTCAAATATGCAAATATCAACACACAAAACATACAAGTCTACTCTTGTAACACAATAGAAACCTTGAATCACCTTGAGAACATAATAGCTTGCTAGTAATCATCTAGTTTACAAATGAATGCCTAAGCATGCTTATATATGCAACTACAAGCACTCCCGCCAAGATTTTAAAAATCAAACTTTACCATGTCGGCAAAAGGACCTAATAATGGTCACAAATTGACACCTAGAAATTGGGGCTACCCCAAAATAGGGTAGGACTAGGGCATGGGTGCCCAAGTCCTCACCCTTATTTTGGGTAGGGTATAGCTCAAGGGGTCCTCCTAGGTCCAATTTGCCATGGAACCCAGGTCTCATTCCATTGGGATGCCAAAATATGAACTAAAATGTCCTAAATGCATACTAAAGACCCAGGAGCTAAACCTTATGGGGGAAAAGCCCCCAAGGGGACATTTTCTGATGTTACATTCCCTATTTTAGTTAGATCCCAAATTTGAATGTCAGTTATGTGACCGTTAAAGGTGTCCCATGTCGACATCTTAAGTTTGAATTATGAAATTAAAGCGGGAATGCATATATAATCATGTTTAGGACTTCATTTGTAAACTAGATGGATAATGTAAACTTGTGATCTTATGTTAAGGTGATTCAAGGTGTTCATTGTGCTACAGAGCAGTCTTGTGTTGTTATTGTGTTTGTATGCAGATTTGGCTTCATCAATCCATCTCCTCATGGTGTGAAAGAGATTCATTCCTTCATGAGAGCTACACCTCTAAGGTGATATCTATTTGTATTTGAATCAATCATTTATCATTTGTTTTGCCTCTATCTTGCAAGGATATGCACTCTTTATCAAACAATGATGTTGGAAGGCTTGAATGCCATTTCAGGGTTTGACTAAGGCAAGATTCTAAACACCACAACCCCCAACTACACTCCTTGTGATTGCAAGTTATAGGTATTAGATTTTGCAGAGTGGAGTTGTAGAGGAAGGTTGCAAAAGATAAGGATTCTGGATCAGGTGGAAAGAAGCAGTTTGGTGCACTGTTGGGGCTAGGGCGCTAGTCATAAAGCCCTCCAAGGTTATAGGAGAAAAAATATATAGAATAGTGATAATCAACATTAGAAAAGGTCTTGACACCCTGAAGAAGGTTTTGCCTTGGGCTTGGGCGCTAGTCATAAAGCCCTCTGCATCTTCAGTGATAGAAACTGATAGAACATAGATCATCAGTGTTGAATGGAGTCAGGAAGCCCTTGAAGAAAACACTACATTGGGCTTGGGCACTAGTCATAAAGCCCCTGACTATTCAGATTCCTGAACTTCAAAAAATGGTCAGTAACTAATCTCTATTAACTATCTTTGTGTGCGAGCATTTGCTGTAGTTCGTCTATTTATTTATGATTTTGCATAATTAGGGTTTTGAGCATAATTGGGCATTTAATTAATACATTAATCAACAAATTCTAAATTTCCCTATCATTACAAGTGACAACCAACCTGTAGGTGAATCCTCTTGCAAAAGTTGTGATTTAAGTCAGTTAAATGTCCTTGAATGTGTGTAGTGAAAGGAGGATCTAATTATCAACCTTATTCGCACTCTTTTTCTACAAAAAAATTTGGTAAACTTGACTTTTAATTAAAATTTGCACCTTGCTGAGTGTTGTACTTGAGATTTGCATTCATTATTTTCATATTGCATTTAAAAATTTACAAAAAATTTGAAAAATTTGAAAAAATGGCATCTTAGGCTTGCATTTTGACATAGTTTGCATTAATTTCTTTGCATTTCATTTAATTTCTAATTTTTACATCATATCTAATATAAATTATAGTAGTACATCATTAAATATAATCATTTATATTACATTTTCATGCTTAAATTGTTAGATTTTGCTTGAAATTGTACATTTTTCATAAAACCTAGTCTTTACAAAAACTAGGGTTTGTAGTCAAAATCTTGTTTCAAATTTTACTACTCTTTTAAAACACTCTATTAGATTGTATGCATGTGACAAAAACAAATATAATTTTTCAACCACATGAATTACCATCAACTGAAGTTCAAAACCAATATGATCCTCTTATAATATTTGTCCAAATAGATAAAAAGTTGATAAAATGAGTTATGATTGACAATGGATTAGATCTTAATATTTGTGGCATTGAATTGCTATGCAGAAGTAAGATCAACACTGCCTTAATAAAACTAGATAAGATTAGCATTCGGGGCTTTGACAATCATGGTAGACAATCTATAGGTACTATAACCTTACCTGTAAAGGTTGGTCCTATGACTTTATCTACCCTTTTTCATGTCATGCCTGGTTCACTTTCATATAATATGATTCTTAGTAGACCATGGATCCATGCCATGGGGGCAGCCCCGTCTACCCTTCATCTATCAATAAAGTTTATTTATCAAACAATCTTTACACTATGGAAGCCGATCCCAAACTGGATAGCTGTCTACATATTGAAAAGCAAAAACAAGTTAACAATCATACGAGTCTAAACAACTTATGAGTTGATTCATCAATGCCTCTTGCCACAGATAATGTTGTGTAAGACTCTAAACCATCGAATTCACTTTTTGGTGATGATTTGGGTTCATTGGATTTTACTCCTTATAGTGTAGGGGAATATAAACTTAATAACTCTGACGCATCAAAAGTCACGTCAATCTCATCCAAGCAATCTTTTGAAACACCTAAGAAACCTAAAGTCTCCTTGGTAGAAACCAAAGACAATACTCTTACTTATACTACAAACTATGAGACCTATGAGGCTTCACCATCTTCTAAAGAAATGACATCCCTCTATGGTCAAGGATTTAAAATCTTTTATAACAACTGCGACTATGTAGGTAATGGTTGTGGTGTAAATCAACAAGGAATCAGAGTACCTTTACAAGTTGCTAGAATTAACTACACAACCAGTATTGGATACCATTCTTTGAAACCCACTAAAGCCTCTCGTCATCCTAAACTTAATGTTAATGCAATATCAATGAGACAGAAATGACATGCAAGATATTTTGAGTTGATAGACAAGAATTGGACACATTCCCCAGGAAAGATCCCATTAAATTAGGTAAGTATTTCTCCCTCTTTAAGCCACACTCGTTGTAGGACCTATTCAAGTTGCTCTCAAGGGTGGCCTCCTCCTAGATACTATGTTGTTAGCATTGTGTTATATCAGGAAAGTATTTCTACCCCTTTCCCTCTATGTTGTGATTCCCCTGTGATGTGTTATGTGTTGTTTAGGCCTTCTTGGATGACCCTTGATACTATTGTAAGGTCAAGGATACTGGGAGACCACCTCTATCGTAACCATTCTTCTATTTGTATCATCATTCTTCTATCTTGCTTCTCCTCTATTTTATTGTTGTGTGTCGTGCCTTAGGGGCATATCATTGCAGTAGATGACCTGGGGGCATCCTCCTACATGATTGTTCCCAAGGCACTTGCTCTTCTCTCATTTTATTGTTTACCTTCTTCTAGTGATTCTAATTAGTCAACGGATGACGAAAACAAATAAATGTTGATATGGACCAAGTGTCCCTTTAGCAAGCAAAGAAAAAATAGACCTAGTCCATATATGATGACATGGTTGATTTATATATCCAGTACTTGGCTAGTAGAATCACTCCGTGTGATATTTTGATGTTGTCTTATCTTTGCTAACAAACCATAACAATACATCTGCTCCATGCACTTTGTTTATCTTGAGTCTTTCCTTGGTTACACTTGGTTCTGAGACTTCGACAGTATATCCCCACGATTATACTCAGTTTCTAAATTCGTAGTATAGCCTTGGCTCTTGATTCATTGCATTACTTTTATCATGTGATGTGGTTATTATCTTAGGAAAAGATTTCTAACCTCTCTTATTGCAGGAAAACATGTGTTTATGGGAACATTTGGTGATTGTGAAGCACATGTCACCTTTGGGGGCATGGGCTTTGTGAGAGCTCTTGTTCCCCTGTATGTTTTCTCTCTACCTTAATGTGCTTGATATCGGTACACGACATCAACCACCTTAAGGTGGGGGCATATAAAAGGTAAGCTTTCTGATGATTTTGATACCAATGAAGCATGTTTGTAAGCCCTCTACAGAGGCGAGATGTTGTATCTCTAGTGCGAGTACACATATTTATCTATATTGCAATCAAAAAGCCCTCTGCGGAGGTAGGATATCGTATCTCTTGAGATAGTGCATATCCTTTTATTCAAAAGCCCTTTGCAGAGGTGGGGATGGTGTATCTCTTGAGCTAGTGCACATCCTTTTTATTTCAAAAGTCCTTCGAGTAGGTGGGGTTGGATACGAGATTATCCTCTCTTAAGTGTGTCTTTAGCGGTTGTTGTGGCATAAGCCCAACCATCAAATGTGTTTGCAACATGTTTGAGATGGTGGGAACTTAGCAATAAGCTCCTTCCATCACCTTGTTTGTTGTGTTTAAGATGTATAGTATGTCTCTGGCATGCTATACAAACTCATGTATTCTTTGTGTCTTCCATGTGTTTCCCCCCTCGTGTGGTTAACCCCCACTTAGGTTTTGTATGGTGTGTTTTCCCCTCTTGTGTATGTGTAGCGATGTGCTCCACCTACACTTGAGGTTTTGTATGGCATGTTTTCCCCCATATGTAGTGTGGTGAAAGCCCCTCCTACATTTTGGGGCTGTGTGTTGCAATTTTATTTCCATGAATTCATATATATATAAATGGAAAAGAAATGATATCATTTTATTCATTGTGTTTTACGTAACTGCTCTTGTATCTTCATCGTGTATTGCATGCCTTCAATACTATATTCTCCATGTATTGCATGCCTATTACTATGTTCATTATGTTTTGCATGTCTACAATGTGTCTTCTGATTCTTACCTAAGGTTGGGGGCTAGAAATAGTCTCTCAATCTTGGTGTATGCATCCCCTTTGTGTGCTTGGTGTGTTTGCTATGTTTTGATAGTACTTTAATGCACATATGGGTTGTAAGATCATACATACATTAATTTGGGGGCTAAATGTTATGTCATAAAATGTCCCCCTAGGATTTTTACCTCCTAAGTTTAGCTCTTGGGTCCCTTATTTTTCATCTTGCATGTTAAATTTAACTCCTGGAACAAAATGGCCTAAAACCCATGTCAAATGGGGCTTGAGGGACATTATTGAGCTTAGGCCTGACCTAAAATAGGTACCAAGGGCTTGGGTACTTGTGCCCTAGTCTTGCCCTATTTTAGGTAGGTCCCAAATTTGAATGTCGGTTATGTGACCGTTAAAGGTGTCCCATGCCGACACCTTAAGTTTGAATTATGAAATTAAAGAAAGAATGCATATATAATCATGTTTAGGACTTCATTTGTAAACTAGATGGATAATGTGAACTTGTGATCTTATACTAAGGTGATTCAAGGTGTTCATTGTGCTATAGAGCAGTCTTGTGTTGTTATTGTGTTTGTATGCAGATTTGGCTTCATCAATCCATCTCCTCATGGCGTGAAATAGATTCATTCCTCCATGAGAGATACACCTCTGAGGTGATATCTATTTGTGTTTGAATCAATCATTTATCATTTGTTTTGCCTCTATCCTGCAAGGATATGCAATCTTTATCAAAAAATGATGTTGGAAGGCTTGAATGCCATTCCGAGGCTTGACTGAGGCAAGATCTTAAACACCACAACCCCCAACCACACTCCTTGTGATTGCAGGTTATAAGTATCAGATTTCATGGAGTGGAGTTGTAGAGGAAGGTTGCGGAAGATAAGGATTCCATATCCGGCAGAAAGAAGCAGTTTGGTGCACTATTGGGGCTAGGGCGCTAGTCATAAAGCCCTCTAAGGTTGCAGGAGCAAAAATATCCAAAACAGTGATAATCAACATCAGAAGAGGTCTTGACACCCCGAAGAAGGTCCTGCCTTGGGCTTGGGCACTAGTCATAAAGCCCTCTGCATCTTCAGTGACAAAAACTGATAGAACATATATCATTAGTGTTGAAAGGAGTCTAGAAGCCCTTGGAGAAAACACTCTATTGGGCTTAGGCCCTAGTCATAAAGCTCTTGACTATTCATATTCCTGAACTTCAAAAAATGGTCAGTAACTAATCTCTGTTAACTATCTTTATGTGTGAGTATTTACCGTAGTTCATCTGTTTATTTACAATTTTGCATAATTAGGGTTTTGAGCATAATTGGGCATTAAATTAATACACTAATCAACAAATTCTAAATTTCCCTATCATTATAAGTGACAACCAACCTGTAGGTGAATCCTCTTGCAAAAGTTATGATTCAACTCGGTTAAATGTCCTTGAATGTGTATAGTGAAAGGAGGATCTAATTATCAACCTTATTCCTACTCTTTTTCTACATAATAGTGGCCTCTCTCCCTATTAGTCATAGTACTGATGTGATATCGAAGCAGCATCATCAAGCGACCGCCTATATGCTCTCACATCTCAGGGACGACCTGTAGGACAAACAATGAGAAGTGAATCAGTTTACATCATCAAGTCATCATAAATCATCTACAACATCAATCTATGCCCTTTCCCTGGGCCCTTGTGCTTTCTGGACTTGGGCACCCCAGGAGGTCTTGGGCACCCAAGGTGGACTTGGGCACCCCAGGAAGACTAGGGCACCCAGATGAGACACTGGTACTTTGAGTGGACTTGGGTGCCCACAGAAAGGCCTATGTGGCACAAAAAATGATAAAACAAGAAAAAATAGAAAATAATGATGAAAAAAGCGAGGATTAGGACTCTAGCTTAGCCTCAAATCATCTCTCTAGCACTCGGGCTCAGAGCATCTCCAGTCTCGGAAGCTGGTATGGATTGTAGGTTGGCATGGCTAGTCTTTATCTCCTTCTCCTTCTCTCCTCTACATAATGACGGGTGAGAATGAATGGTGAAAAAAGTGAAAACTCCCTTTACATATAGTAAATGGATGAGAATCCCTATCATTATCTAGGTGCAAAATTGAATAGTTTTACTCTTGAGCCTATATCTTGGGCTGCCGAACTTAGAATTTCACGCTGTTTGTTGTGTTGGAAACCTAGTTCTTCTCTCTTTCTTATCCAATGTGTTGTGCTTGGGTGTTGTTTATAAAAGCAACCCTTGCAATGCATTTCTCGTCAAGTTTCCTTGAAATAAGTGTGTGTAGATATTCTCCTTATTTCTCCTTTTCAGACTAAGAAAGCAGAAACAAGGGGAGCATATCTCCCTCAATTTCCTCCCTCATCATGTCTCATCATTCAACCCCTTAGCATTTATGACTGAATCATTTGTGTGATGGTTTCAAGTTAATTTGATTTTGATTTTCTGACAAGTGTTCCTTTGTAGGTTGCGGTTCCTAACTTTGTAGTCTTGCAGAATTATAGACTTGGGGGTTTCTTCCTCTTCTGTGACAACACTTCAGCTTCCTCTATAGTATCCTTTTGGGTATCCTTTTCATGATTGATGTATTTACTTTCCTTTAGTCGCATATACAAGTAGTGTCATATGGCCACTAAAGTGGGGGCTAAATGTTATTGTTGCAAGTATGGGCCTAACCGGTGTTGTCATTGATGTCAACATACTCCTGTTGCATTGATGACAAGGATTGGATGAGTTGTGAGCTGAGGATATTGAGAAAATTAGTCCTATCATAAATAGAGAAGAACAGTGAAGACAATGAAGCTCTATGAAGTAAAGATCCCAGCTAGATGAAGATCAGAGAGTGTGCATCAAAGGGTTTGTAGATATGTGTTTGAAGATGATCTAGTCAAGATTTGGGAGGTCTACATGAAAATGTGGAGGAGTTATGGCCATGAGAGTAAAACTGGTTCTGGCAACTGTTCATAGATGACAGAGTGACACAAATAGGTCCAGTATGATCTGTAAATACAAAATCATGTTTTGCAGATTTGGTGGCATGTTTGGGAGGCTAATGTGAATTGACAACTCAATTGGTTCATGGTTTGGAGGTCCACAAGCAATCCTTCTAATTTGATAGTGATGACCGACTGTGTTCTTGAGGTTCTAGATGAAGATGCGAATGATTACAATAAGCAGAAGTGGTGTGGATATTCTTGGTGATTCAAGCAAGCTTGTGGGGGTCTCTAGATTATGTCCAGTTCATGTTGGTGGTCCGTATTGAAGATTGAGCTTGTAATTGAAGATTTACCTTTAGGTGATGATGTTCTTCCTAATCTTGGCTGACCGGATGATTTGTGCATGTTGCAGATGATCTTGAAGATGTTTTGCGAAGCTTGGCATGTTCCTCGAAGAAGATTGAAGTCCCAGCTATGTATGGCTGACAGTGTAGTGATGCGCATAAGTCAAGTTGTATTTTTGTAATTGCTCTATAATAAAATAAAGTGTGTGTTATGCTAACTTTGATGATCATTCCAAAGTTGATGTCATGTATAAATAAGAGTTGCAAAGTCATTCAAGTAAATTCATGTGGTCATGATGAGAAGATGGTAGCATAGAGGAGAGAAAAGCAGAGCAGAGGTGTTGAGTTTAAATGGAACTGACTCAAGCATAGTGAAGATGCTAATATCCAGTTTAAGTATGAAATACTCATATTCTTTTGTAGGCAGTGTGTCTTCTGTAGGCAATGGGCCTCTTGTGAGTAGTGTGCTCAGGTAGTGAGCCCTAATTGGCAAGTGCCATTTTATTCTTCTTATTCTTTTAACAGAGAATACAAATCTTAGGTTAGTCACCTCGTGGTTTTTCCCTTAACCGGATTTTCCACGTTAAAATCTTGGTGTCATATGTGTTGAATTTGTTTTTAGTCTTGAATTATTACATTATGCTTCCATGATTGAATCTTTGATATGCTGTTGGAATATAAGAAGGTTTTAAAGTGAATAAAGAGCAGGATTTTGGTAACAACTGATTCACCCCCCTCTCAGTTGTTTGTCCTAAATCCAACAATTGGTATCAGAGAAAAGTTTCTCTAGAAGAAGCTTAACCTCTTGAGGAGATCTAGGATGTTGACCTATAAGGATAGTCCAAGGTTTGATGGAACAAACTTCACTGCCTAGAAGAGCCACATGGAATGTCACTTACAATGCATGGGAGATCAGTATTGGAACATAACCACAACTAAATATGTTCTCCCAAGGAATGGTCCAACATCTATAGATGAAGTTAGAGATGCAAACAATAATCTTCAAGCTAAAGAAGCCCTACCGAGTGCCTTGTCCGATTCAGAGCTGACAAATGTTATGGGCTTGAAGACTACTTATGAAATTTGGACAAAGCTAGAAAATCTTTATGAAGGAGACAAATATGTTAAGTGTGCCAAGATGCAAAGTTTGAAAGGTAAGTTTGAAAACTTGAAGATGAGAATATCACTTTATATATGTCAAAAGTAAATGAGCTTGTATGTGGCATTAGATGTGCTGGTGGAATTTTGGATGAAGATGAGATTGTTGCCAAAGTTCTCAGATCTTTACCTCATGCTTACAAACACAAAGTTGCTTCTATTAAGGAAATTAGATCTTTAACAACTATTACAAGGGATCAATTGGTTGGTAAGATATCTACATTTGAGTTGGCTAAGCTTGGTGATGCACTTCCCAAGACTGAATCTGCATTCAAACCTAGTGCCTCTGCAAGACTGTTCATAGATGACAGAGTGACACAAATAGGTCTGGTATGATCTGTAAATACAAAATCATGTTCTGCAGATTTGGTGGCATGTTTGGGAGGCTAATGTGAATTGACAACTCAATTGGTTCATGGTTTGGAGGTCCACAAGCAATCCTTCTAATTTGACAGTGATGACCGACTGTGTTCTTGAGGTTCTAGATGAAGATGCGAATGATTACAGTAAGCAGAAGTGGTGTGGATATTCTTGGTGATTCAAGCAAGCTTGTGGGGGTCTCTAGATTATGTCCAGTTCATGTTGGCGGTCCGTATTGAAGATTGAGCTCATAATTGAAAATTTACCTTCAGGTGATGATGTTCTTCCTAATCTTGGCTGGCCAGATGATTTGTGCATGTTGCAGATGATCTTGAAGATGTTTTGCAAAGCTTGGCATGTTCCTCAAAGAAGATTGAAGTCCTAGCTATATATGGCCGACAGTGTAGTGATGCGCATAAGTCAAGTTGTATTTTTGTAATTGCTCTGTAATAAAATAAAGTGTGTGTTATGCTAACTTTGATGATCATTCCAAAGTCGATGTCATGTCTGAATAAGAGTTGCGAAGTCATTCAAGTAAATTCATGTGGTCATGATGAGAAGATGGTAGCATAGAGGAGAGAAAAGCAGGGCAGAGGTGTTGAGTTTAAATGGAACTGACTCAAGCATAGTGAAGATGCTAATCTCCAGTTCAAGTATGAAATACTCATATTCTTTTGTAGGTAGTGTGTCTCCTGTAGGCAATGGGCCTCTTGTGAGTAGTGTGCTCAGGTAGTGAGCCCTAATTGGCAAGTGCCATTTTATTCTTCTTATTCTTTTAATAGAGAATACAAATCTTAGGTTAGTCACCTCGTGGTTTTTCCCTTAACCGGGTTTTCCAAGTTAAAATCTTGGTGTCATATGTGTTGAATTTGTTTATGGTCTTGAATTATTACATTATGCTTCCATGATTGAATCTTTGATATGCTGTTGAAATATAAGAAGGTTTTAAAGTGAATAAAGAGCAGGATTTTGGTAACAACTAATTCACCCCCCTCTCAGTTGTTTGTTCTAAATCCAACAATTGGTATTAGAGAAAAGTTTCTCTAGAAGAAGCTTAACCTCTTGAGGAGATCTAGAATGTTGACCTACAAGGATAGTCCAAGGTTTGATGGAACAAACTTCACTGCCTAGAAGAGCCGCATGGAATGACACTTACAATGCATGGGAGATCAGTATTGGAACATAACCACAACTAAATATGTTCTCCCAAGGAATGGTCCAACATCTATAGATGAAGTCAGAGATGCAAACAATATTCTTCAAGCTAAAGAAGCCCTACCGAGTGCCTTGTCCGATTCAGAGCTGACAAATGTTATGGGCTTGAAGACTACTTATGAAATTTGGACAAAGCTAGAAAATCTTTATGAAGGAGACAAATATGTTAAGTGTGCCAAGATGCAAAGTCTGAAAGGAAAGTTTGAAAACTTGAAGATGAGAATATTACTTTATATATGTCAAAAGTAAATGAGCTTGTATGTGGCATTAGATGTGCTGGTGGAATTTTGGATGAAGATGAGATTGTTGCCAAAGTTCTCAGATCTTTACCTCCTGCTTACAAAACACAAAGTTGCTACTATTAAGGAAATTAGATCTTTAACAACTATTATAAGGGATCAATTGGTTGGTAAGATATCTGCATTTGGGTTGGCTGAGTTTGATGATGCACTTCCCAAGACTGAATCTGCATTCAAACCTAGTGCCTCTGCAATAGTCAAACAAAGATATGATCCAGGAGAAAGTTCCTCAAGGAAATCAACTTGGTATGATAAAGTAAGGAAAGATCTGGAAGAAGATGAGTTAGAAGATGAACAACTTGAAGCCCTTATTGCAAAGAGACTGTGAAGAGGATCTGGTAAGTATGAAGGAAATTACCTTTCAAATGCTTTGCCTGCAATACGATTGGTCATTTTGCCTCAAGATGTCTGGAAAGGTTTTCAAGGCCAAACCCTAATAGATCAAGGTTTTAGAAGAAGTGTTACTATGTTCAAGAAAATGATGATGAAGGAGTAACAAATGATGAATTTGAGATAGGAAACAAACCCAGAAGTGACTGGGTGTTTATTGCCATCAAAGAAGAACTCAATGCCTATTGAATCTGCCAATCATAAGATGGTAGAAAGTGCTTTGGCTGCTCAGGTTGAAGAAACAGATGAATGGGTTATTGACAGTGGATGCTCTCACCATATGATTGGAGACAAGAGTAAGTTCTTAATTTTGCTGGCAGAATTAGAGGTAGAGGAACCATTTCTTTTGATGGAAAGAACAAAACCAGTGATGTTCTATATGTTGAAGGTCTGAAGCATAATCTTCTTAATGTTGGTCAGTTGGTGGACAAAGGCTATGATATCTGATTCAAAAAGGGAAAATGCAAGATCTTTGAAAGCTCTGGAACTCAGATTGCATCCGGTACACAAACAAAAGGTAACATCTTCCAATTGGTTGGTACTGATAAAAGTTTCTTATTTGTTCAAATTGATTAGAGTTGGTTGTGGCATAGGAGAATGTGTCATCTAAATTTTGATAATATCATCAAGATAAGAAACACTCGGGTTGTAAGAGATCTTCCAAGATTGGTGAAACTTGCTAATAGTTTATGTAAAGAATGTCAGTTGGGTAAGCAAAATAGAGTCTCATTCAAAAGTAAGGAACAATCTTCAATCAAACTGTTAGACTTGGTGCACACTGATCTCTGTGGTCTGGCAAGAATCAGAAGTCTGCAAGGAGATAGGTATTTCATGTTGCTAATTGATGACCACTCCCAGATGATGTGGGTGACTTTCTTGAAAGAGAAATCTGAAGCACTTGAGAAGTTCAAAATATTCAAGGCTATGGTAGAAAATGAAACTAGCATTAACATAAAATGGCTCAGGTCTGATAGAGGTGGAGAATTCTACTGGGAATTAAGGTGTCTCAACCTTTGCAAATTCCTAATGTTGTATTTATTTATCCCATGTTGAGTTGGCATAGTCAGCACCTTGTGTATATGTAGCAGGATAAATTTTGGTGACTTTGGTAGCCGCGGTTTCCCCCTTGAATAATTAATGGGGGTTTGGGGGCAGCACATCTTTGCAAGTGTCCGAAACCTCAACTGATTTTTAATTAATGACAAGTGTCGGTGAGCATCTTTGCATGAGAAAAAGGCATCTTTGGACGGTCCAGGGAGGTTATGACATGTAAGAGGAATATGATATTTTTAGTCAGTGTATGACAGATTCTCTGATAGATGTAAGGTGCGTAAGAGCATCTGTCGTAACCTATCTTGGGACCAGGTGCCCACTTCGGTATGGGATGTTGGACAAGTGTTCTTAGGCGTGGGTTTTGGGGCATGAGTCCAAGATGGATGCCCATCTCTAGAAGGTTCCATATTTGCCTTGTAAACTCTATATAAATAGGTGCTTGGATGGGAGATAGATAACTTTGGTACAAGTATTGTTATGCTGCCGGAATATCTCCAGATTCGACATTCAAAGACTCCTAAAAGAGCATTGGCTCTGAAACTGTATTGTAATCTGTTATTGTTTACTATAATACATTTGAACTGTGTTTTGGAGTGTGGGGTTTTTCACCCGTAAGGGTTTTCCCCACGTATATCTTGTCTCTCTCTCTTCTGTCTACTTTTTGTGTGTATGTGTTTTGCTGCTATATCTCTATTAGATGTTCTATGTTGCTGTAGTTGTAAGAATTAAATTGAATTTGCATACATATCTCCTCATTAGATTAGTGTAGGAAGCGATTTCTGCACACTGAGCTTCCTTTCAAATTCACATTCAGTGAGTTCATATCATTCTATGAGAAACATGGGATAAAGAGACAATTATCTGCTCTAAGGACTCCACAACAGAATGGAGTAGTGAAGAGAAAGAACTGGACCATCCAGGAAGCATCTAGGACCATGATGATGGAAGCAAATGTTCCCCATATCTATTGGAGAGAAGCTATAAGCATTGCTGTCTATACTCTTAATCAGGTACAAATCAAAGGCAATATTGGTAAGACTCCTTATGAACTTTGGTTTGGCATCACTCCTACTGTGAAGTATTTCAAAGTCTTTGGTAGTAAATGCTATATCAAAAGAGATGAAGACCTTGGCAAGTTTGATGCTAGAAGTGATGAAGGAATATTCTTGGGATATTCTACTCAAAGCAAAGCATACTGGTGTTATAACAAGAGATTGAGAAAGATTGTAGAAAGTACAAATGTGAAGGTTGATGAAGGCATGAAAAATTGCTCAAAGTATTATGAGTATGAAGTAGATGTTCATAATGATGTCCCAGACCAAGGAGAACAAGCCCCAACTCAGTTTAGATTCAGACTGATCCAGAGAATCTTGAAATACAAGAAGAGACAAGTTTGGATGAACCTGTCTAAGAATTAGAAGTGCAAGAGAATCCCAAAACTCCTAGGTATATAAGACTGAATCATTTTGAAGATCAGATCATAGGAGATAGAAGCAAAGGTGTTCAAACAAGAAGAAAAATTGCTCAAGATTCTGTAAAGTATTGTTTGATTTCAAAGTTTGAACCAAAAATAATAAGTGAAGCATGCAATGATTAAAGCTGGGTTAAAGCAATGGAGGAAGAATTGATGCAGATTGAAAAGAATCACACTTGAGATCTTGTTCCCAGACCTAAGGACAAAAATGTGATTGGGACTAAGTGGGTCTTCTGGAATAAACTAAATGAAGATGGTGAAGTAGTAAGAAACAAAGCTAGATTGGTCTATAAGGGTTATTCTCAAGTAGAAGGAGTTGACTTTGAAGAAACCTTTGCTCCGGTAGCAAGAATTGAAGCAGTTAGATTATTTCTTTCTTTTTCTGCCTTTAGAGATTTGAAGGTGTATCAGATGGATGTCAAGTTTGCTTTCCCTCATGGTGATTTGGAAGAAGAAGTTTACATTGAGCAACCAGATGGATTTCAATTGTCTGATCATGGAGATATGGTCTGCAAATTGAAGAAAGTGTTGTATGGACTCAAGCAAGCCCTAAGAGCCTGGTATGAAAGATTGGACAAACATCTTTTGAAGATTGGTTTCAACAAAGGTACTGCTGACAGTAATCTATATTTTAAGATTGATCATGAAAATATCTTGATAGTTGAAGTATTTATTGATGATATCATTTTTGGAGGGAAAGATAGTATGTGCAAGACTTTTAAAAATCAAATGCAAAGTGAATTTGAGATGTCTATGTTTCGAGAAATGAATTTCTTCTTGGGTCTACAAATCACTCAAACAAAGAAAGGAATCTTCATACCACAGAGCAAATATGTGAAAGAATTGTTGAAGAAATTTGGAATGGAAGATTCAAAGGCAATGAATACTCCCATGGCAACCAGATGTAAGCTAAGTAAAGATGATGAATCACCTAAGGCTGATCAGAAAAAGTACAGGTCAATGATTGGAGGGCTGCTCTACCTTACTCAAACTAGACCTAATATTATGAATGTTGTTGGTCTTGTTGCTAGATTCCAAGCTAATCCTAGAGAGTCTCATGTCATGGCAATCAAGAGAATTCTCAGATATTTGAAGGGAACAGTTGAGTATGGATTATGGTATCCTAAGGATCATGATTTCTCTCTTCATGCCTATACAAATGCTAATTAGGCAGGAGATGCGGATGACCAGAAGAGTACCAGTGGTGGTGCATTCTTTTTGGGAAAAAGATTGGTTTCTTGGCTAAGCAAGAAACAAGAGGCAATATCTTTGTCCACTATAGAAGTAGAGTATATTGCAATAGCAGGTAGTTGCATTCAAGTATTGTGGATGAAGCAAATGCTAAGAGATATCAGAGTAGAGTATGATGAACCTATCACAATCTTCTGTGATAACTCAAGTGCCATAAACATATCAAAAAATCCAGTGTTGCATTCAAAGACAAAACATATATCCATCAAGTTTCACTTTTTAAGAGAGCAGGTGAATAAGAATGAAGTAAGATTGGAGTTTGTGCCCTCAAAGGATCAGATTGGAGATATTTTTACTAAACCTCTACCTAAGGACTCTTTTGAGTATCTTAGGGAGAAGTTAGGGGTTATTACCCCTCCGGTTCTGAATTAAGGTGCACTCATGTGCATCAGTCCGGTGGATCCCACCATCATATCTTGTGATCCATATTGATGTTAGGAGGATGCTACTTAGAAGGAGTAGTCTGTATGATTCCAAAGTGTGAGAAGTAGTTGCAAGTATATTCCCTTTGCCATGGTTGTCAAAGGGGGAGAGAAGACATGTGAAAAAAATATATGAAAAACAAAAAGTTGTTTCTGATCAAAGGGGGAGTAGTAAAGGGAGAGAAGACATGTGAATGGTTGCTGTTGATAGAGGGAGCTATGTTAGTCAGTGAGGAGAAGTTCTTGTCTTGATGGTTAAAATAGTTTTTCACATTATATGTTGCCATCAATGACAAAGGGGGAGATTGTTGCAAGTATGGGCCTAACCAGTGTTGTCATTGATGTCAACATACTCCTATTGCATTGATGACAAGGATTGGACGAGTTGTGAGCTGAGGATATTGGGAAAATTAGTCCTATCAAAAATAGAGAACAGTGAAGATAGTGAAGCTCTATGAAGTATAGATCCCAACTAGATGAAGATCAAAGAGTGCAGATCAAAGGGTTTGTAGATGTGTCTGAAGATGATCGAGTCAAGATTTGGGAGGTCCGCATGAAAATGTGGAGTTATGGCCATGAGAGTAAAACTAGTTTTGGCAACTATTCAGAGATGACAGAGTGACACAAATAGGTCCGGTATGATCTAGAAATACAAAATCATGTTCTGTGGATCTGGTGGCATGTTTGGGAGGCTAATGTGAATTGACAACTCAATTAGTTCGTGGTTTGGAGGTCCACAAGCAATCCTTCTAATTTGATAGTGATGACAGATTGTGTTCTTGAGGTTCTGGATGAAGATGCGAATGATTATAGTAAGCAGAAGTGGTGTGGATGTTCTTGGTGATTCAAGCAACCTTGTGGGGGTCTCTAGATTATGTCTAATTTGTGTTGGCAATCCGCATTGAAGATTGAGCTCGTAATTGAAGATTTACCTTCAGGTGATGATGTTCTTCCTAATCTTGGCTGACCAGATGATTTGTGCATGTTGTGGATGATCTTTAAGATGTTTTACGGCTTGGTATGTTCCTCAAAGAAGATTGAAGTCCTAGCTATGTATGGTTGACAGTGTAGTGATGCACATAAGTCAAGTTGTATTTTTGTAATTGCTCTGTAATAAAATCAAGTGTGTGTTGTGCCAACTTTGATGATCATTCCAAAGTCAATGTCATGTATAAATAAGAGTTGCGAAGTCATTCAAGCAAATTCGTGTGGTCATGATGAGAAGATGGTAGCATAGAGGAGTGAAAAGTAGAGCAGAGGTGTTGAGATTAAATGGAACTGACTCAAGCATAGTGAAGATGCTAATCTCCAGTTCAAGTATGTAATACTCATATTCTTTTGTAGACAGTGTGTCTCCTGTAGGCAGTGGACCTCTTGTGAGCAGTGTGCTCGGGCAGTGAGCCCTAATTGGTAAGTGCCATTTTATTCTTCTTATTCTTTTAATAGAGAATACAAATCTTAGGTTAGTCACCCCGTGGTTTTTCCCTTAACTGGGTTTCCCACATTAAAATCTTGGTGTCATATGAGTTGAATTTATTTTTGCTCTTGAATTGTTACATTATGCTTCCATGATTGAATCTTTGATATGATGTTGAAATATAAGAAGGTTTTAAAGTGAATAAAGAGCAGGATTTGGTAACAACTAATTCAGCCCCCTCTTAGTTGTCTATCCTAAATCCAACAGTTATGTCAGAAATTGTCCTCCTGCATGGAATGGTACAATTTCTCATAGTTTAGCTCCTCTCTTTTGGTGTCCTTTCAACCTATTTGTTTCTAACCTTCCTAAACCCTGATTGACCTATGTCTAACTGAAGAAATGTCATATTTTAGGATAACTGATGACTGAAGGTGGAAAGAAAGTTTGGATTTGGGATTCCCTAGACCCCCTTAATGTAGACCTAGTCAAAAAACTAGGGCTTGGGCTTGGGTGCTTACGCCCTAGCCCTGCCCTATTTTTTAGGATTTTAAATTTTGACAGGGTGTCGGCTACCGCCGTACACCTCAGGATTCCATTTTCAAAATTTTATTTTTGCACGATGTCAGCATGTTATTTTGGATATTTGAAATTCTTAAGGTTAGATATTTAGAGACATTTGAAAATCATTTTATCATACACAATCTACATGCAAGATTTATGCCAAAACTCTGCCAAAATTGCCATTGAAGAACAACACTTTGTTAAAGCTCTTGAAGTTAGTTGAAGATTGCTATCATGGAGATATTTGGTGGAGATTAGGAATCAAGATCTTGAGACTATCTTTCTCTTCCTAGGGTTTGAACAACCTTTTGTATGATCGGGAGAAGGGTTGAAGCCTCCAACATCGAGCTTGGAAATCCTCCACGGATACGGCTACATCAGCTTCTTATTCTACAAGTCTTCATTGCTATTATCTCCTTGTGGTGATGTTGTTGTTGTTTCATTTGAGTGAAGCAAGGTGTTGATCTTTCGTTGATGCTTGATTCATCTAGGGTTTTACATTTCTGCATACACATTTGTTAGACGACCACACACATCTACATATCTTTATCATTGGCTATTGTTGAGGTAGGAATACTGAAGATGGGGTATGACTGAGGCAAGCTCCTATATAGCCACAACCATCTTTCTCCTCCTTTTATATGTGCAAGTTGTATACAAAAAGATTTGGTGGAAAGGAGTGACAAGAAGACGGATATTGCCAATATAGTCGTCACATAGTTTTGGATTTCATGATTGCGAGACTTTTGGGGCAAGAGGACTCGTTCCCTAGTCCACCTAGGTGTTTTCTTCAGGATCTGAAGACCTCTAGAGATTACCCGACATCTGGTGCAGGATATTTTGATAGCCGAAGAATTTTGGGGCAAAGGGACCAGTGCCCTAGCCCAATAGGACCTCATCTTCTGCGTGCACACTCTCTATACCTTTCACTCTGAGTTTCTGTGATCTGTTTGTTTGCATCTAAGTCTAAAATTAGGTTATTATAGTCTGATTGGTAATTTAGGGTTTCATGCTACGTGAATGATACAAACTTGTGAAAACTTGATCAAAACATTTACTCAATCATAATTAGTAGAAAAAGGGATCCTAAGAATCTATAGCTTGCTCCAAGTTTGATTCTTTCTTCCCTAATGTTTAGGATGTGAAAGTTTGGGCCTTTATTTGATAACTATCTAGATTCATCATTTTTCTACTAAAAATCATGATTCGTTAAGATTGGGATCAATGCGAAACTAAGAGCTAGGATTTAATTAGAACTTGATGGGAAATGAAATGGGGGAAAAATGATAAGTGGTAAGCATGATCATAAAGGATCTCAAAGGCTCAAAGGGTCAACCTATACCTAGTAACCTTAAACTTCTTACTAGGAAAAAATCAAACAAGAGCAATGTCACTCACAAATGGATGGCAGAACAAAATGAAGAATGCAATTTTTTCATTCTTTTATAAATTTTGTGGATTTTTGAGATTATTTGATTCTTTTGGATTTTTTATGTTTTTATGATTTTTTTGGACTTTTCATATACTAAAATATTCACTTTCCATAGCACACAAGAGGAAAGCGTCATTTTTGACATATTCCTTAACTATGTGTGGACCCATCCAACTTGGTTTGAACTTTTCTTGAAAGTCTTTGAAAGGACACTCGAAGACTTGGTGTAAAAATGTCTTTGAATTCATTGAGGAGTTTGTTAGTCACATGTTTCATTGTTTGATGATTTGCCCCCTAGCTTTATCATTTTCTGTTCTTGAGTTTCAATGTTTGTTTTGAACTTTTGAGGGGTGATTGGAGTTGGTGTCGACTCTCCTAGTTTTTGTGTGGGTTCTAGTTCTCCTTTTTGCTTAGTGGTGGTCTTGATTGTATGGATTATCATATTTGGCTTGATAGGAATGGCTACTAAGTTGAATGGGGAATAAGACTTTGTTGAGTTGGAATTGAAGGGGAATTCTCTTGTTCCCCCCTTCCCTATACATTTTGAGCTCTTAGCTACATTTGCAATTTGTTTTGATGTTTGTCCTTTTTCAAAAGTGTTAATTTTTGGGTCATTGGTAGTTTCCATGGCCTTTCCCTTCTTTTTGACTTGTTTAACTCTATAAAGACTGAAAGGATCAAGGTCTCCTTTGATGATATGTGTGCGAGAATTGGATTTATTGAAATAACATGGAGGGAATGGCCCTCATCCTATGGATCCAAGGCCTTCCTAGGATCATGTTGTAAGTGGTTTCTTAATTGATGACATAAAATTTAGTTGGGAGGGTTTTGGGACCTAATGTGATTTGAAGATTGACCTTACCCATGGTTCAAATGTTTGGGTTATCGTGGATTCTAAGAATGCAAGTTTGTTGTGTGATTTAAGTTTCATCATAACCCATTCTTTGAAGAAGAGAAAAGGAGACTACATTGATTGCAGGCCCATCATTGATCATTACACATTTAATGGAATAATCCTGAACTTGGACTATTAGATAGAGGGGAAGATCACCATGTTTATCTATGTTATCATTTGAGGGTAACTTTTCAAAATCAAATGTTTAATAAGAACCGTTTTCACTTTGAGTATTGTGAATCAGATGGCTTGGATCTATGGCATTGAGGAGATCATTCTTGTGTGCATGAGAAATTTTGAGAAGTTCTAACATGTGAGAAAAATTGAATCACTAGGGGTATCATTTCATTGTTTTGGTCCTTGAATAACATAAATTTCTTTATCTTTATCAAATTCCACACTTGCTTAAGGTTTTTTGATCAAAGGCATATTAATGGCTTTTAATACTATTTATTTCATCTTGTGAGGATGTATCCATGAATGATTGTCATTGATATTTTGGGAGGTTTGATATGAAGCAATGGTACTTGATGACTTGATATCATGCCTCATCTTGTGAAATGAGTAATATTTATCATGATTGTAATCTCGATGCTTATGATGATTGTTGTATGATCACTTGTTGATTCTTGGGGATAGTTGTTGACATTTTGGTTTCCCAAATTTGTATGACTATTGTAGTCACAATTGTTGTTCCTTAATGGTGAAGTGTCTATTGACCCATCTATGTTTTGTTTGTTTGTCAAATATTTTCTATTTCTATCATGGTTTACCAACCTTCCATTGATATCATACTCCCTTTGTATGTTATCGATAACAACTTGGTCAATTTTAAGGGCACTTTCGAGTGCTTCCTCGTATGATTTATAAGGGAGTTTTGAATTCCTTGTATGCCATTGTTGAGAGTGTGTAAGAAGAAATAACAAAGTTCCTTATGATCCATGTTTGGTGCACTAGTTGAAGAATAGAGAACTCTCCTCCATCATGTGATAAAGTGTGCAACTGATTGGTCAGCTTCTTGTTTGATTGTTAGAAATTCTCATATTCCTATTTTGACTGGTTTCTTTATGTCAAAGGTAGCCACAAGTTGATCAATGAGTTACCTAAAATAATGGATCGATGCTTTTGGAAGTCGATAGTACTAATCTAGAGTGATACCCTCCAAAGTTTTGGAAAAATACTTTCTACCACTCCATCCCAAGGAAGGAGCTCTCACACTACCATGATGTAAGCCTTGATATGAGAGTTGGGATCATCCTCTCCTTTAAACTTTGGAAGCTCAGGGAGAGGATTCAATAGTATGACCTGGTGAATGTTATAGTCAAGAGGCTCCTTTAAATACTAGAGGTATGTTCCTAAGAGGGGTTATGTGTAGAGGGCATTGTTCCTCCAAACATTAGCCCTTTAGGGGTTGCTTGTTGTGCTTGTTGAAAGGGTATACTATATTGTTGATATCCTAAAAAAGTTGGATAACTAGATGGTGTTGTGTTTATGTCTTAAAAATTAGGTGAGATTATTTGTAGTTGATTTTGCATCATGGGCATCCCACCTATGTGATTGAAACTTGATATGTTGAATAATGAGGGAAATAGAGGTATGAATACTTGACTACCTGTGTCATGGGAATGAAATCTTAGATGGGGGGAGTTTTGGGATGCCCCTTAGTGTTATTTTATTTTTTCAATGAAAGGATTTCCCTGTGCCCTAGGTCTTTCCTAAATTTTTCTTTGAAAATATTTTTCAAAATTTCTAGCCTCAAGAGTCCTGATTCATTGGACCAAGGTTTCTATAAGGTCTGTAAGTGTAGCTTCCTTTGTCCTTTGAATTTTTCCACCTTGTGATGGATTACTTTGAATTGGGATTTGAGTGACCCCACTTGTTCTTTTTGATGACACTTGACATGTCATGGATCTTTTATCTTGATGTTCGACATGGAGGGATTTTTGTGCCTCCTAAGCTTCTTAAGGGCTCTTATTTTGATGTCTGACCTCATTGTCCATTTGGGTGGCCATTTGTGTATGGCTTGTTATGGGTTGATCTTGTTGATGGATTTCAAATTGAAAATTCACTTGGCATGTTTTTATATGGTCAAAATTGTGGGGCTCTTGTTGGATGCCCTTTGATTTGAAGTCTGATTGATTTGAGATTAGAGTTATTGAATTTGAATGTGTGCTAGTTTCATTGGAGGGGACATTCCCTTGGACACTATGTGATGTTGTCCTAGTTTTGGGGTGTAGGAAACACCATGAAATGAAAATGGAAATGAAAGAAGCACGTGGAAATGTAAAAGAGCCCATCAGAAGTTTTTATTCTTCACAATGGGTTCACAAAAATATGTATACTCCAAAATGT
Source organism: Cunninghamia lanceolata (assembly GCA_027924645.1). Classification (NCBI taxonomy): domain Eukaryota; kingdom Viridiplantae; phylum Streptophyta; class Pinopsida; order Cupressales; family Cupressaceae; genus Cunninghamia; species Cunninghamia lanceolata. Next base: position 6,179,727 of record BSBN01000317.1, read on the forward strand.
GACTCAAGCATAATGTGAATGAGTCAGCCTTGATATGACACATGAACCCTATTGTGTGGTTACAAAACACACGCCATTTTGCCTTGGTAAAATAGGGACCCAACCTTTTTTGGGCTTGTTTTTGCTCCCTTGCCTTGGGCGGTATGGTAAAAGTTATGTATTAGATGAAGTGACAGGATATCACCCTGTGCATGTAAGGACCTCATAAAAAGGGTTAAGTGCCAACATAAGATTTTGTTATCACAAACCTCGTTAGATGAAGGAATGCAATATTTCAAGTAGGTTTTCCTTTTAGATCACCCTAAAATTCCTTAAGGATAAGAAGTTAAGTTTGGTCAAACCAGTCGCTCATGAGAGGGTCATCACATTCACTAAGGATCCTAATATTCACCAATATCCTGAACATAAGTTTTAACAAGGAAAATCCCAATATCTGCATATTTGCTAATATGCAGATGTCAAATTTCAACTCGGGAAATGTCTACCCATTGATACCCGCGTACATTTCATAGGGATGCACTTTTACTTGAATATCCCTAATATTTGCTAATGTGCGGGCTTACTTCAAATATAATGAAAATACCAAACATCGCCATATTTCTTAATATCTGGCACATTAACTAAGATCCCTAATTTTTGTTAATGTGATGATGACATCATTTTGTTCTATTCCAAAGAAGACCCAATATGATGATGACATCATCATATTCCTCGATACTAAAAGAGTCATATCGTTCTCAATATCCCAAAAATTTTCTAATATGTTGACCCAATGCAATATGAAGTTAAGAATTAATATCCCACACATAAAATAAGATCCCTGATTTTCATTAATGTGATAATGACTTCACCTCCTCAATCAATTTAGAATATTAGTAAAAATGATAACATCATCCTCATCTTCAGAAAGGGGGGGGATATTCTGCATCATTGAACATCCAGATATTCCTTAATATCCCCTTATCCACTCTTGGGACATATAACACGTAGACTTCTGTGAACCAATAAGGTACTACCATGTGGCACACTGACTAATCCATGTTAGCACACCATAATATCATGATAGTAAACAAAAGTAAGGTGACTCGATCTTTCGATTGTTGGTCAATGGTTGACCATTGTCATGCTTACGTCATGGGCATATTCAAAAGAGCATGCATATTTCTTAATATCCCTAACATTTGTGAATGTGATGATCCCATATTAAATGCTATTCTAACAGTAGGTGAACATTCAAAATTTCAAATAACATCGCACCACCTGTTAAGATCTCAAAAGCATAGGGTGTAGAGCCATGGATGTGAACAATTTAACATTAAGTACACCCTAATTCATGAGTGTTACTGGTTAAAATGCAAATTTGAGTTTATTTTAAACTTATCACATATTCAAGAAGAAATTATAGAGCTCTTGTGTGATTAAGGTGCCATCACAACAACCTGTGAATGCAACATAATGGGGTGCACATTCAAATGGCAAATGGAGAAGGGTAATTGCAAAGTGAACACGCATATCTAGATATAGATCAAATAGTTTAAAAGGTAGCGAATATCAGGTATGTAACGATAAAACACTCTTTTGTCGTTTATGGATAAATGAATAGGTAAATGCCAATTTTTACCAAAATAAATTAATATGATGATGTATGAATTATGCTTTCTAAAGCTCAAAATGCCATGATATTCATGTAATTGTTAAATTTGAATGCGCATAAGGCATGTTAGGGTAAAACATATGTACATTCTTTATCTTAGGATACAATGGAGGTCTTTAAGAATTGATCAGACACAAAATTCTTGAATCCCATGGGTCTGCAACCCGAGGGGACATCATTCAAATATGGCCAGATAAATGATACACATTTAGGGAACACAGACCTCGATGAATGGACAATGAAATCAGAAAAGGGCAGTGGGAAACCCTTGCTTATCAACATATACAATTTAGGCATGTGGCATGCCGGAGGATTTCCTTATGCTACAAAGGCCATCGAGTTGGTAGTTGAGTGTGCTCATAATTACAATGTTCACAACAAGAAGGTAGAAAAACATGGTCGGGTGTATGCAAACTTCTCAATCGAGGGCATCACCTCATCTTTCAATCTGCCAAAAGGACCTCATGCATATAAAATAGATTTGGGGGAGTTAGAAAAGAAATACAATAATACCCAGAAGGATTGTAGAAAGATCATGTTCTCATGAAGGGCTAGTGATAGCACGTATAAAGCTTCAGCAAAATTGCCAGTGCATTTATATAAATTCAACTTTGCCCCTAAATATCAATACATGATGGTTATGCTCAGCTAAATGAGGGGAAGGCCAAATGTAGGTTATTTTGAGGATTGGATGTATGGTCTTATGAGAATGGTGGAAACTATGGATGAGAAACCCCAAAGGGCAAAGATCAGTGACAGCCTAGGTGAAGGCATGAGGAATCTAGGAGGAAAAACAAACATGTTTCACATGACCTCAAATGTGGTCTATGCATGTGCATTCAGAGGAACATTCAATGGCCTGCAGACAGTTGGAAGGGTTGGTCGCAACCTTGGGGATGTGAACATATGGGATCATTACCCATAGTTGAAATAGAGAGAATCTCTCCAACACTACTGGAGAGTGAATGATTCTTTTATGATGCATTTGGTAAGGACCATGGAGGAAGATAGAGGTTGAGCATGGAAGCTCAAGCCATGATATACAAGCATGGGGCTTGGTTTATCCAATTCCCACATTCACATACATAAGGATAGAAGGTTTCACTAGGCAACCCCTCATGTTGCCACAATACCCAACATACAAGGTCATATTGATGGAGATGGCTAGGAAAATACTGCTTTCATTTGAACCTTTTGTTCAGAAAAATAAGATACCCAATGTCTTGTTTCCACTCATCATTGGGTGGTATATGTGTCCTAATAAAGAGATTGCCAAAGAAGATACATAGAGATTGCAGTTGATGTCCTTACAACCTTTCCCTGTATCTAGGCAATATGACCCCTACGATAGGATGCATGCATTATTTAAGAACCCTATGCACCAGGTGCATCTTGAAGACTACTAGACTGATTGTGATGATGAGGTAGAAGTAAGGAAGAGAGGCTACCAAAGACTTACTTTGAGGCAAATTCACACATTGGATTACATATCAGTTCCAGTACAACTGCATGAGGATCATGGAATGGTTATGTCACAAGAGTATGAGGACAAGAAAATATATAATGAAACAATCTCATCCACCGACTAGAGTCAGCTAGATGAGACTTCACTGGAAATAATAACACAAAAGGTCATGTAATTGACCAAAGAGTGGGTGGATAGAGAGGTTACTACACTCAAGAACAAAGGAGTGGCCCTCACCATTGATAAAAAGAGAAAAAGGCAAGACCTGACCGATGAGGAATATGATGATTTTCTCAAAGAGAACAGGGCATCCAAAGGAGAAAGTAAGTAGGGAGATACACCCTAGGGATCCAAGAAAGGGAACCAAAATGTAGGTGTGAGAATCATTTGTCAATCTCCACCTAAAAAGGATCCAGCATCAACGTCTGCTGCTACGACATCTCAAGCACCTGTAAAGCAGCAAGAGCCCATCACAAAACCTACTATCACTTGTGAGGACTTAGACGAAAGCACTGATGAAGAAGATCTCCTCTTAAGGAGGAAGAGAAAGAAAACTCAAGAGGTGCCACAAAAGAAGAATCCAACACCTACAATGAGAGGGTCATTAGATGTGAACCCTAATATTGTATTAAAAGGAAAATGAGGTGAGGGAATCAAGAGAAATCTACAACATGATATAGCCATCCCCACCATAGCACATTTTAAGACCAAATTGGCTGAAGAGAAGAGATGAAGAAAAGAGGGGGTGATCATTATCTCCCCCTAGATGAAATAATAGAACTCTTTGATGATGAGGTAGTAAGAGAAATGTCCAACAACCCTGTGGAGACACTAATGAAAAACACATCAATGACTCCCTAAATTACTCCCACCGTGCAAAAGGAGAGGGAAGAAGAAGATAGTCCTAAGAATGTAGCACAGAAAATTGACTTAACAGGACTAGTTGATAAGGTTACCAGCCTGACAGTCATTCATCTAGCATATTAGGCCAATGAAGATGAAAACAAGATGAAGACACAACTCTAGAATAGGATGAAGTGGAAAACAATACAGCTATGGAAGAAGATTCGGGGATACCTAACCAGCATGATGTTGAAGATAGTGAGAAAGTACATGATAAAGAGACAGAGGAAGTCAAGACAGTCGAATCCCAAGGTCTTACAGATGCTAAGATACCAATAAGTGAGCAACAAGGTCCAAAAGTACATGGGGATAATAAGGAAGGAGAAAATGTTGACAAGGGTAGCGAGGAGGATCATCAGGATGCCCAAGATCCAGGCTATAAAAACCCTAATGTGAACCCATCACCCCAAGATGAACATGACAAGAGCACAAAGTCAACACAAGAAGTTCCCACATATGAGGAGGTTCACAATGAAGAAGAAAAGGAACAGTCACCACAAAGGGTGGGAAAGAGCATAGGATCACCAAATGTTCACATTGAACATAGAGACCAAGAAGGGTCTAGAGCTAATGTGCCGCATTGGCTACAACACGAGGTAAATCCTCCTCCACTAGGTGTTTCTTCAAATTTTGACATATCCACATTATTTTCAGCTAATATAGCCAAACGAAAGAGGAGGGCTAGAGCCACCTCTGCAATAAAGAGAGATCAGGTTATAGGCCAAAAAACAACTCAAGTGGCTATACCTATTGTGGACAAAGCTAAGGGAGAAATAAGTGCCAGTGAGTTTCAGATAACCACTATGGATTTGGGCTTTGCCACTGAGCACCAAGAAGGCTAGGAGGCCAAGGACATAATAGATTCATTATTGGTCAGAATAGAGAAAGAGAAGAATAAAAATAAAGTGCATAAAGAGCACTTTACTCAAATGCAAACATTTATAAAAGGGTTCTTGGCCCCTACCAATATTCCTATCAACACATCCACCCCATTGACCATAATATCTCAAGATGAGATGATGGGATTGGATATCATGAAACATAAATCACATGTGATGGATAAATGGTTTATCCAGTTCATTACTGAGGTGGAGAAGGTGATAAAGACCTCCCTTGCTAATTGGGGTTTGCTCAGCACATTGAGGAGCAAAGTATATAAATTGTAGAAGGAGAATGCACAAAGGTCAATAAAAATTGAGAAACATTTGACTGCCCTCTCTGAAATGAAGCATATAGATTTGAATGTTTTAATATTCAATAATATCTTGACCAACCAGACATCACAATTGTTGGACATATGGTATGAAGATACCAAGTTTGAAGTGGAGATCCTGAGGAAGTGTAATCCTAAGCTCAGGAATATTAGTACCAAATTACATGAGCTTTTATCTAAGGAGGTGGAAATTCTAGATGCCCTTCAGGAAACGGTTGAAGGAAAAATAGAGAATCAAGATGCTGATTTCACCATCAAAGCTTTTCAGGATAATTTCAAGTTTGCAGTAGATGACCCATTTAGCCACTTATCTAAAGATATGATAGATAAAGCCATGAGGATGAGGGCTAAAGTGGAAAAGTACAATGAAGTATTAAATAGCAGGAAGAACAAGTGGACTACTCTACAAGCCCAGTTCCAATCATAAGGGCATGTAGTTACAAAGGCTAAGTTACAAGATGGAGGAGCAGTAAAAAGAATTGTGCAAGAATATGAACCCATCAGGGGGATTATCAAGGTAAATGTGGAAGATGACTTATCTACTGATGAGGAAGAAAATGAATAAGTAAAGACATAGTACGATAGGGTCATATGCATGATATGTCGAAGAGGACAACTGTACATTACCAGATGGTTGCCAACTAGCAACCTATGCCATGAATTTTGGTCTTTTAACTTGGTCAATGCAACATGGACCATTGATCTTAATAGACAAATCTAATCACATGATCTTTTGTAACTGCCTCCTCTCCTTGTCCTATAAAAGGAGATGGAGTGCACATTATAATGCATTTGAAACTTAATTGAGATTAGATTGCTGAAACATTAGGACTAATTCTCAAGGCTAATTGTAAATTTACACTCTTTTGCATACTTAATAAAGATGAAGTACCCTGATTACATACAATCGTAAACTTTGAGTAATATGTGAATGGATTCTGGATATGTGCTTTGATTTGCTACATCCCTTGGAGTGCATTTCATGTTGTGCATGTTGTCTTCATTCCTTTCCATTGAAGTTAGCATCAATCATATCTAGCTGTGGAACATCCTGGTGAACATATGGTTTGATTTCCTTCTCTTCATGATAGTGTCAAGAATGTATATGGATCAATGACTAAAGATTCACTCATTTTAGTAAAATTAAAAAGCATTCATTCAAATTTCTTTAATTTCATTTGATCATCATCACAATTGCAAATACACAGAAAATCCTAAGTAAACACAGAAAATATGCTCATATCTCATAAATAACTGAACATCATTAGCATATTTAATCACATAGCATGTTGAAATGATAAATATCATGCAAATGAACAAGAATAATGACAATAATCATGGAAATACATACTTGTAGGCACATCATTTGAATAGATTTATAGTGTAGAGGTAAAATCCAGTCAGTATAAGTTGATATGCAGAAGAATTAATCAAACTTACATAATATCTGCATCATCTAGTTAAATATAGTAGGAATTAACCTTGCTTGTTAATAAATTTATATAAAGTAGGTGAAATAAGGATTTCTAGACACAAATTTCTTTGAACTAGAAATGTAAAGCCCCTGAATGGAAACAACAAGGCACATGAAACTACTGAGTAACATCAGATGATTATGAACTAATCCATAGAGACTTGGGATCATGAATTCTATGAATTCATTGTATCTTTCAAGATGATAAAGGTTTGATTTGTATTTCTTTATCTATGTTTGTTTATGACTAACATCATGATCAACATAAAATGGCGCTAGAAGGAGGGCCGACATAAGCATTTTTGTTCCTAAACCTATTGTCTGGATGTCATTCCCACTCCTACATGAGGTGATATTCTTCAAATTATTAGTATTTGTGTAAAGTTTCTACTTGTCACTAGTTATTTGAAGAATCTGATCATAAATATTGTAATTTGGCACATCAATATCACAATCTTTATAGCCAGTTGTTTAGAAACTGCATATCTAAGTCAATAGTTACAGTTCTTGCAAATATTCTGTAAATATCCTATCCTTATAGTCAGTTGACTTGATATTTATAGTCAGTGATCAAAATCTATGTTCATATTTGCATTTCTTGCAAATATTGTGCAAATATCCAGTTATTTCAAATTTTTGATCATAAATATCCACCTTAGAAGAGTAGATACCATGATCTTTGTGAAGTTCCAATTAAAATATCATATCTTGCCACAAATTGTGAAGCTTTGGCTCACAGACCTAATACTAGGTCCAGATCCATTGGACTTTTTGAAGAATTACCAATTCATGGACTTAGACCTCATACAACTGATATTCATCACAGTCCTGGTCTTAATTCACCATCATCTTCGTCCATACCTACTATAACACCTCCCGTATCTCCAATTATACCTCAGATACTTCAGGTACCTCTTGCAATGTCTTTCTTTGCAACTTAGTCACTGTTGTCATTCACAACATATCATCCTTTACCTAAGAATCCTGATAAAATCTGTCCAAAGTATCATCCTTACCTAGATGCAGAGGATCACATTAGAACCTATAAGGAAGCTTGTTTTAGAGAAAGAATAGAACATGAGGATGTTGTGTGTAGGTTATTTCCTTACTCCTTAGGAGACGATGCTTATAACTGGTACATCAGTCTTACTCAGTCAACCATCCCTACCTAGGATGCCTTAGAGAAGGCCTTACTAGGAAGATTTAAAATACCAATAGATCTAGCTATCACTTATCACATGTTTGCTACAATCAAAAGAGTTAAGGGAGAAATGATTTCTAATTTCAATGCTAGGTTTAAGAAAATGTACTCCAAGCTAGTTGATCCATATAAAGTAGGTGATAATGCAACTAGGTCCATATACTATTTGGCTTTATACCCCTTAACATCCATGTTCATCAGAAGAACACATCCAACCATAACTTCATTAGCAGGTGCTTTTGAAGAAGCCATTAAAGTCAATTAACAGTTAACACCTAGCTTTACGCCTAACTCTAGATATCCTGCATATCCTATACAACCACGAGCTAGTGGAGTCATGATACCTCCAGCCATCATGCCTAGCTCCCTATAGGTACCTCCACTTAGTATCATGCCTCCTCCAAATGGGAATGGCTAGATGATACCTCATCCCGGACAATTATCTCAGGATGTAGGGAAAAATAATAATAGTGGTAGTTCCTTCTTCAAACCTTAGCAAGAGAATGTAGTAGCCAAGGCTCAGGAAGAAAATAATGACATTAAGTAAATATCAGCACAATTGAGGAAGTTGACTACTAAGATTACACATATGAGGAGCCAAAACTTTTATTCTCATTCAAATTAGAATAAAGGATATCCTGATAGAGGATAAGGTAATAACAATGACAGATCCAGATATCTAGCCAAGGGGTATAATAATGATAGGAATTTCAACAATAACAATAACAATGCTGCCCCTAGGCCACCTAGAACATGGAATACTAGACCAAACAACGGCTCGTTGCCATCACCATTAGACAATCAACCTCCTAGTGAACCCAAACAGACTACTAGGGTGAATTTAGCAGAAGTTGCACTCACAAATTGGTGCAGAATGCACAATACCAATGCACATGTTGAACTAGACTGCCCTCAGTTCAAGATAGTAGCTAGTATTTTCCAGGCTGAGGTGTCTAATACTACAGGAGATCTTCCCTGTCCTGAAGGAAATGAAATTGTTCCCTTAGGGTATGAGTCCACCCTTGTGTTGGAAAGTTCTATCGGTCATCAACATCATCAAATGACCTCAACTCATGAGAATTACACATTAGCATGCCAAGAGTCTGCATTAGCATTTGAGTCAAATTATGTGTTCCCCTTTGAGGATGAAAATGAACCAGAACTAGAACTAGAGGAGGTTCATGCTTATCAACATCAATATTAGGGTAGGCATAGTTATAATCTGAGAAGTAACCCTAATAGGCCAGCTAGTCCCTTGACCACATATGTCCCTCCCAACAATTTCAACACTCCACTAGATCCTAAAGCTAATAACAATCTTGGTCCTCCTAAGGTGAATACTTAGTATTTCACACCCCAAAATATAATGTCAAAAGCCATCAACCAATTGTCTGAGTCTGATAAATTAGTCTCATATCTGGCAGAAGAGATGAAAAAGATCAAAATTAGCTGATCCTTGTTAGAATTGTTGAAAACCCCAGTCATCAAGGAAGCCTTTTTGAAATCCTTAGATGAGTTCACACCGAGGGATGAAAACCATGGTCATAATCCTAGTCACATCCTGATTAGAGATCCTACACCAAAGAAAATAATGTTAAACACAAAGTGCAGGCTGCTGTCCAAGCTGCTAAAACATCACACTTGACCTTATATAGAGATAAGTCTGAGTCCCCCCATTCTTACGTACATTAAGGATATTTGGTAAGAATTTACATAACTGCCTAGTAGATTTAGGTGCATCAACAAATGTGATGCCACTATCCATTTGCAATGCTTTAGGCTTACATCTAGCCAAGTCCCTCAAAAAGGTGACATAACTTGATAAAACAGAAGTGAGTGTGGTTGGAGAGTTAACTCATATCCACATGCAACTTGATTGGACCCAAGGGTCCAATATTACATTGACATCTAGGTGGTAGATATGCCTAAGACCTATGGGATGCTGCTTAGTAGGGATTGGTCCAAAACACTTAATGGATACATGGCCACTGACTTTAGTCATATGTGGTTACCATGGAAAGGAATCCGTAACTAAATAATGATAGAAGTTGAACCTAGGATGAAGCATATGATCACTGAGTACAACAATACCAATGAGATACTTTATGTAGATGTTGAACCAGGGGTTTATGCCATAAGACCTCAAACAGTCAGGATTGAGGAAGTTTTGATGTATAACATGCATACACATAAAAATAGTGATCAAGAAGATAGGGTGATCATAGAATCAGATCATAGTTCAATTGATAATAAAGAAGTAGATCACTTTAGGGAGTTTGAACAATACTTATCCGGAGAAATGTAGAGATGCCAGTTATTAGGCACATATAGTGAGGATATCTTGATATCTGGTTGGTGTAGGTTGCATGATGAAGCACATTTAGAAAAGGATTGTGAAGCATGTTTGGACATGATCGAGTTAGAAATAACTTATAGTGAAATAAGGTCATCTTCAACCAAGGTAAGTGAAATATCTGATAATGATGATACTAATTCTTATTTGCTGTCTTCAGATGTAGGGGAATGTGAGGAAGATATACACCAGGATAATGTCTGCATACATCATTCAGAAGAAATCCTCATATGTGATGAGGATCCTCATGACAAATAAAACACTATCACCCTAGGGACTAACTGCTTAATTGAGTCAGACTATGAATTATCAGATGAGGATAGGGGGAGAAACCTGACAAAGTTTGAAGAATTTTTGTCCAAACAAGTTTAGAGGCATATCTTACAAGGAGGCCCTTCACACCTTGCATTGATTGAAGGATGGTGCATACTCCATGAGGCACCACATTCAGAGACAACATGTGCATTATGGTTACATGTGTCGAACAAAGAAGAGTAGTTGTGTTCCAAAGATAAATCACATGATACCAAGGATATCCCTAAGGATGAAAGAAAATAAACTACAACATATCTAGAGGATGAAGGTTATAACATTAAGGTGATGAAAAATAAAGATATATCACTCCCACAGACATCACCAGAGGTGATAAAGACTGAACCTCAAAAGTTGAAATGGATATCTAGTGGTGCAGCTGCAAGAGCCAAAAGGAAAAGAAAGGGTCCTGATAAGCCATTAACAGAAGATAAGCCATGGATTTTAAGGTTTGATGGTTCCAAGTCCAAACAAGGAGCTAGAGTAGACATTGACCTCATTGATCCATCAAGAAAGTCATTTTTAGTAGCATATAGATTGTAGTTTCCATCCACTAATAATGTGGCTGAATATGAAGCCTTAATTCATGGATTGCTATTTGCACTCAAAAAGAAAGTCAAGTTTCTGCATGTCTATGGGGACTTAGAAATAGTGGTAAAACAAGTTAGAAGTATCTATGCATGTAATCATAAGAAGCTGTCAAACTACATGCATAGAGTTTGGGACCTAATAGAAGAATTTGATGCATTTAACATTATGCATGTCCCTAGGGAACAAAATCATAGAGTTGATGCACTGGCACAAGATACCAGCACCTTGGAACCCTTATCCATCTCTGGAATGAAGAGATTTTCAGTAGAATTGATATCAGTACATTTCATACTTGATAATGTTACTAATTTCCAAGTATTCGATGATGATCAACATATCCTAGATTTCATAGCAAATAGGGATATATTCAAAGCACAGATCTTAGATGAGAAGAATAAGGAAGATCATGTATGGGAAGAAGAAGAAATCATGGACTTGGCAAGCAACAAAATTCCCAAAGGCATGAGAGAACTTGAAAGAGCATTTGATTTAAACAACATGATAAAGCAAAAGGATCTCCCCAAGACAAAAGGAGGAGAATATTCACCAGTCAATATAGGACAGGGTAAGGACATCAAGAATGTCCTGATTGGAAAAGTCTGCACTGAAGAGGAAAAGGTAGGGATATCCCAAGCATTGAAAGATTATATCCATGTCATTGCCTGAACTTATGATGAGCTGAAAACATATGATACATCAATCATTACTCATACTATTCCCTTGAAGCTTGATGCCAAGCCATTTAAGCAAAAGCAAAGGCCAATTAATGCACTACTGGAGCTTATAATGTTTGAAGAAGTTAAAAAATTACTGACTGCCAACATCATATTCCCTGTTAGGCACTCAACCTGGGTAGCAAATTTAGTCCCAGTTAGGAAAAAGAATGGAGACATATGCCTCTGTGTAGATTTTAGAAATTTGAATAGAGCATTAGAAAAGGACAACTATCCTTTGCCCTCATTAGATGAAGTTTTACATATAGTGAATGGAGCTCAAATGATGTCTTTCTTGGATGGTTTCTCAGGATACAACCAGGTGATTGTAGACAAAATAGATAGATTGAAAACAACATTTACCACCAAGTGGGGAATATTTGCTTATAGACGCATACTTTTTGGCCTGATCAATGCTGGAGCCACATTTCAATATGCAATGGATATAGCATTTAGAGGTTTAGTTGGTAAATGCATAGTCATATACATGGATGATCTGACCATCTTCTCAAAGAAGAGAGGTGACCATATAGAAGACCTCATGAATGTACTTGAGAAGTGTGAGCAATATGGTATCTCACTTAACCCAAGGAAATGCATATTTGGGGTGACCATAGGTAAGCTCCTTGGTCATGTAATATCTGAAAATGGGATCACCATTGACCCTGCTAGGGTGGAATCTATAATGAAGTTACAACTCCCAGGGAGTAAGAAAGAACTTAAATCTTACTTTGGTAAGATAAATATTGTGAGGAAGTTCATCACAGGGTTTGTAGAAATTGTTAAGCAACTCAATGCAATGCTCAAGAAAGATATCAAAATTGAATGGACACCTGAGGTAAAGGCTACATTTGAGGACATCAAGAAAGCCATAGCAGATGCACCTATCCTGATCAACCTAGATTATACAAGAGAGTTTTACATCTACTCATTTGCTTCAGAGCATACCTGTGCAACAATCCTGACATAGAGAAATGAAGAAAAGGAAGAGAAGCCCATCACCTTCATGAGTTCTTCATTTAGAGATGTAGATCTTAGGTACATGGATGTTGAAAGACAAGCCCTTGCTTTGGTTAGAGTAGTAAAGAAATTCAGACACTATATATTGAGAAGCAAGATAACTGCTATTGTACCTAATGCAAAAATCAAAATGCTCCTGATGCAGAGTGAGCCTGGAGAAAAGAAAGTAAAATGGACAATAGTGCTCCAAGAATATGACATGGACATCACCCCCATGAAGCTGGTTAGAGGGCAAGCCTTGAGTCAGATGATTTCTAAAATTGACCCCAACTTGGCGAGTCAGCAATATAACGTGAACACAAAGGAAAATAAAGATTGGTACTTAGATATCAAACATATCCTGATCACCAGGAGGTGCCCATGAAAGATGCAAGCCTCTCAAAGGAGGGATTTAAAGATCAGATCATAGAAGTACATGATAAAGGGGGGCTCCTCTTCAAGAAGAATTATGAAGGAATATACCTTATATGTCTGGATAAGCTAGAAGCTGATAAGGTTCTCATAGAATTGCATGATAAATTTAGAAAAACACATGGATCTCACCTTGCTACCACTCATGCTATCCTGAGAGTAGGATACTACTGGCCAACAATCTTTAAGGATACTGCTGAACATGTCAAATGCTACCATACCTACTAGAGTGCTGCCAATAGAGAGAGATATGCTGCTCAACCCTTGTAGCTAGTTATGGAGATGCGCCCATTTTCTCAATGGAGCATGGATTTTATTGGTCCAATCAATCCTCCATCATATTCAGGCCACAGGTATGTGTCAACCATCACTGATTATTGCACTAGGTGGATTGAAGCAGTCAGTAGCAAGATTTGTACTACAGAAGATGTAGTAATTTTTTTAGAAAACAACATCATCACCAGGTATGGAGTTCCTTATGCCCTAGTGTGTGATAATGGACCAACTTTTGCATCATTAATATTATTTAGCTAGGCTTTTGATTACGGGATCATTTTAAAATTCTCTTCAAACTATTACCCTTAGGGAAATAGCTTAGCAGAGTCAACCAATAAGAATTTATTGAACATCATAAAGAAATTGATAGAAAAGAACCCCAGGGAGTGGAATACCTTACTTAAGTATGCCTTGTGGGTGGGTCAAACTAGAATGAAAATTGCATTAGGGAATAACCCTTACCAGTTAGTTTATGGGGTGGATCCCATCCTCCTTGTGAACCTCAAAATTCCCACCCTGTATTTTGCATAGGAATACTTAGGCATAGATAACAAACAAGAGGTTAGGTTGCTTCAACTCATGCACCTAGAAGAAAAGAGAGATAGGGTGATTGACCAATTCGTCAAACATCAGGCTACGTAAAACATTGGTTTGATAAGAGAGCTAAAGTAAAAGCCTTTAGGATATTAGACTTGGTCTTATCATGGGACAAGCACATGAAAGGAAAGGTGACCATGGGAAGTTTGACAAGTTATGAATAGGTCCCTTTCAGATATCAAAAATCCTAGGTGACAGTACCTACAAGTGCAATACCCTAACAGGTGAGGATGTCCCATTACCAGTCAATGGACAATTCCTTAAACATTATTTTCAGGCCTAGATAGGTCATATCATGGTGATGCACCATATGTATGTAATGTACATTCTATATAAATGTTTGTATAGTTTTCTTTATGTGTGTTTTTGCTTTCTGTCATTGAGTCCTTGTTTTGGTTAGGCAAAATTATGCACCTTTTCACTTTAGAAAACCACTAAAATTGTTAGAATTTAAGAGTTGAGTACAAGTTCCTACATAGGTTGTTACTCATGTTAGAGGAAGTATTCTTGATCATGTTTGTGATATCCAATTCATCAGTGGTACCTTTTCTTGTTCAAGAAGATCCTCACATGACTCACCTAATAGCCTTGGGTTTGTTGAACATGCTAGTGTGGTGTTAAGTAAAAAATCAAAAGGTTGCCCTTGCTACCATTGCAATTCTCAGCCTAAATAGCAAGTGATCACACCTTGCAAAATATGCTTACATGATGATATCTTATAAAAAAAGAAAAGAGAAAGAAATATATTGAATATCCAAAATAGATAATTAGGTCATCTAAGTAACTCTACCGGGGCTATAGATGCTTGACTGGCAGTGGGGCTCTACTTAAGAGGATTGCAATGATAACCTTGCTGGGGCTATGGATTCCTGCTGGCTACAAGGCTCTATCTAGGTTGGCTATGAGGGATGAACCAAACTATGTCTCTTAACACTAGTCACTGGTTTGTTCAACTCATCTTCAAGATGAGGGATATTAATCACATGCACACACTTGATCCCTTCTCAATACATTGTTATACTGATGAAAATGATATCATTCAAGAAGATTAAGATGCTTATGATTAATAAGAGTTGGAACATTATGTTTTTATTTGTCCCCACCTCTTGAATTATTTGAATTTTGTTATTTTCTTTGGTGGCAAGTTGTTGTGTGGTTACACAACATGCCCCATTTTGCCTTGGCAAAACAGGGACCCAACCTTTTTTGGGCTTGTTTTTGCTCCCTCGCCTTGGGTGATATGGTAAAAGTTATGTATCAGATGTAGTGATAGGATATCACCCTGTGCATGTAAGGACCTCATAAAAAAGGGTTAAGTTCCAACATTGGATTGTGTTATCACAAACCTCATTAGATAAAAGAATGCAAAATTTCAAGCACGTTTGCCTTTTAGATCACCCTAAAATTCCTTTAGGATAAGAAGTTAAGTTTGGTCAAACCAGTCGCTCATGAGAGGGTCATTACATTCACTAAGGACCATAATATTCACCAATATCCTAGACATAGGTTTTAACAAGGAAAATCCCAATATTCACATATTTGCTAATATGCAGACGCCAAATTTCAACTCGGGAAACATCTACCCATCGATACCCACGTACATTTCATAGGGGTGCACTTTTACTTGAATATCCCTAATATTTGCTAATGTGCAGGATTACTTCAAGTATAACAAAAATACCAAACATTGGCATATTTCTTAATATCTAACACATTAACTAAGATCCCTAATTTTCGTTAATGTGACGATGACATCATTTTGTTCCATTCCAAAGAAGATTCGATATGATGATGACGTCATCATATTCCTTGACACTAAAAGAGTCATATCATTCTCAATATCTGGGACATTTGCTAATATCATGACCCAATGCAATATGAAGGTAAGTCTTAATATCCTACACATAACTAAGATCCCTAATTTTCATTAATGTGACGATGAAATCACCTCCTCAATCAATTCAGAATATTAGTAAAAATGTTGACATCATCCTCATCTTCAAAAAGGGGGGGATATTCTGTATCATTGGACATCTGAGTATTCCTTAATATCCCCTTATCCACTCTTGGTACATATAACACATAGACTTCTGCGAACCAATAAGGTGCTTCCATATGGCACCACTGACTGATCCATGTCAGCACACCATAATATCATGATAGTAAATAGAAGTAAGGTGACCCGATCTTTCAATTGTTGGTCAATGGTTGACCATCGTCATGCTTACGTCATGGGCATATTCAAAAGAGCATGCATATTTCTTAATATCCCTAACATGTGCGAATGTGATGATCTTGTATTAAATGCTATTCTAACAGTAGGTGAACATTCAAAATTTCAAAGAACATTGCACCACCTGTTAAGATCTCAAAAGCGTAGGGTGTAGATGCATGGATGTGAACAATTTAACATTAATTACACCCTAATTCACTAGTGTTATTGGTTAAAATGCAAATTTGAGTTCATTTTAAACTTATCACGTATTCAAGAAGAAATTACAGAGCTCTTGTGCGATTAAGGCACCATTACAACAACCTATGAATGCAACGGAATGTGGTGCACATTCAAATGACAAATGGAGAAGGGTAATTGCAAAGTGAACACACATATCTAGATATAGATCAAATAGTTTAAAAGGTATCAAATATTAGGTATATAACAATGAAACTCTCTTTTGTTGTTTATAGATAAATGAACAGGTAAATGCCAATTTTTACCAGAGTAAATTAATATGATGATTTATGAATTATGCTTTCTAAAAGTCAAAACGCCATGATATTCATGCAATTGTTAAATTTGAATGTGCATAAGGCATGTTAGGGTAAAACATACATACATTCTTTATCACAAGATACAATGGAGGTCCATAAGAACCGATTAGACACAGAATTCTTGAAGCCCATGGGTCTACAACCCGAGGGGACATCATTCACATATGGCCAGTTAAATGATACACATTCAGGGAACACTGACCTAGATGAATGGACAATGAAATCAGTAAAGGGTAGTGGGAAACCCTTGCTTATCAACATATACAATTCAGGCATGTGGCATGCCAAAGGATTTCCTTATGCTACAAGGCAACCGAGTTGGTAGTTGAGTGTGCTCGTAATTACAATGTTCGCAATAGGAAGGTAGAAAAACATGTCCAGGTGTATACAAACTTCTCAATTGAGGGCATCACCTTAGCTTTTAATCTGCCAAAAGGACCTCATGTATGAAAAATAGATTTGGAGGAGTTAGAAAAGAAATACAATAATACCCAGAAGGATTGTAGAAAGATAATGTTCTCATTGAGGGCTAGTGATAGAACGTATAAAGCTTTAGCAAAATTGCTAATGCATTTATATAAATTTGACTTTGCCCTTGAATATCAATACATGATGGTTATGCTCAGCTAAATGAGAGGAAGACCAAATGCAGGATATTTTGAGGATTGGATATATGGTCTTATGAGAATGGTGGAAACTACAGATCAGAAACTCCAATGGGAAAATATTATCAGTGATAGCCTAGACGAAGGCATGAGGAATCTAGGAAGAAAAACAAACATGTTTCACATGTGGTCTATGCATGTGCATTCAGAGGAACATTCAAAGGTCTGTAGACAGTTGGTAGGGTTGGTTGTAACCCTGGGGATGTGAAAATATGGGATCATTACCCACAGTTGAAACATAGAGAATCTCTCCAACACTACCAGAGAGTGAATGATTCTTTTATTATGCATTTGGTAAGGACCATGGAGTAAGATATAGAAAAGAGGTTGAGCATGGAAGCTCAAGACGTGATGGAGATGGCTAGGTAAATATTGCCTTCATTTGAAGCTTTTGTTTAGAAAAATAAGATATGCAATGTCTTGTTTCCACTCATCATTGGGTGGTATATGTGTCTTGATAAAGATAGTGCCAAAGAAGCAATAGGGGGATTGCATTTGATGTCCTTTCAACCTTTTCCTATATGCAGGCAATATGACCCCTACGATAGGATGCATGCATTATTTAAGAAGCCTATGCACCAGGTGCATCTTGAAGACTATTGGACTGATTGTGATGATGAGGTAGAAGTACAGAAGAGAGGCTACCAAAGACTTACTCTGAGGCAAATTCACACATTGGATTGCACACTAGTTAAAGTACAACTACATGAGGATCATGGAATGGTTATGTCACAAGAGTATGAGGACAAGGAAATATATAATGAAACAATCTCATCCCCTGACTAGAGTCATCCAGAGGAGACTTCACTAGAAATAATAACACAAAAGGTCATGCAATTGACCAAAGAGTGGGTGGATAGAGAGGTTACTACACTCAAGAACAAAGGAGTGGCCCTCACCATTGACAAAAAGAGAAAAAGGCAAGACATGACTGATGAGGAATATGATGATTTCCTTAAAGAGAAGAGGGTGTCCAAAGGAGAAAGGAAGGAGGGAGATACACCCAAGGGATTCAAGAAAGGGAACCAAAAAGTAGGTGTGAGAATCATCTGTCAACCTCCACCTAAAAAGGATCTAGCATCAACCTCTACTGCTACAACATCTCAAGCACCTGTAAAGTAGCAAGAGCCCATCACAACCTACTGTCACTTGTGAGGACTTGGAGGAAAACACTGATGAAGAAGATCTCCTCATAAGGAGGAAGAGAAAGAAAACTTAAGAGGTACCACAAAAGAAGAATCCAACACCTGCAATGAGAGGGTCATTAGATGTGAACCCTAATATTGTATTAAAAGGAAAAGGAGGTGAGGGAATTAGGAGAAATCTATAGCATGATGTACCCATCCCCTTCATAGTGCATTTTAAGACTAAATTGGTTGAAGAGAAGAGAGAAGAGATGGAGAAAAGAGGGGGTGATCAGTCTCTCCCCCTAGATGAAACAGTAGAACTCTCTGATAATGAAGTAGTAAGGGAAGTGTCCACTAGCCCTATGGAGACACTAATGAAAAATATAGCAATGACTCCCCAAAATACACCCACCATGTAAAAGGACAGGGAAGAAGAAGATATAGAAGAAGATGGTCCTGAGAATGTAGCACAGAAAATTAGCTTAACAATACTAGTTGATAAGGTTACCAGCCTAACAGTTATTGATTTGGTATATTAGGCCAATGAAGATGAAAAGAAAGATGAAGACATGGCTCCAAAAAAGGATGAAGTGGAAGACAATATAGCTATGGAAGAAGATGTGGGGATACCTGACCAGCATGATGCTGAAGATAGTGAGCAAGTACATGATAAAGAGACAGAGGAAGTCAGGATAGTCAAATCCCAAGGTCTTACAGATGCTAAGATACCAATAAGTGAGAAACAAGGTCCACAAGTAAGTGGGGATAATAAGGAAGGAGAAAATGTTGACAAGGGTAGCCAGGATGATCATCAGGATGCCCAAGATCTAGGCCATCAAAACCCTAATGTGAACCCATCACCCCAAGATGAACATGACAAGAGCATAAAGTCAACACATGAAGTTCCCACATATGAGGAGGTTCACAATGAAGAAGAAAAGGAACAGTCACCACAAAGGATGGGATAGAGCATAGGAACACCAAATGTTTACATTGAACATATAGACCAAGAAGGCTCCAGAGCTGATGTGCCGCATTGGCTACAGCACGAGGTAAATCCTCCTCCACCGAGTATTTCTTCAAATTTTGACATATCCACATTATTTTTGGCTGATATAGCCAAACGAAAGAGGAGGGCTAGAGCCACCTCTGCAATAAAGAGAGATCAAGTTATAGGCCAAAGAACATCTCAAGTGGTTGTACCTATTGTGGACAAAGCAAAGGGAGAAATAAGTGCCAGTGAGTTTCAGATAACCATTATGGATTTGGGCTTTGCCCCCACCGAGTAGCTAGAAGGCTAGGAGGCCAAGGACATAATAGATTCATTATTGGTCAGAATAGAGAAAGAGAAGAATAAAAATAAAGTGCATAAAGAGCACATTGCTCAAATGCAAACATATATAAAAGGGTTGTTGGCCCCTACCAATATTCCTATTAGCACATCCACCCCATTGACCATAATATCTCAAGATGAGATGATAAGATTGGATATCATGAAACATAAATCACATATGATGGTTAAATGGTTTATCCAGTTCATTACTAAGGCAGAGAAGGTGATAAAGACCTCCCTTGCTAATTGGGGTTTGCTCAACATATTGAGGAGAAAAGTAGATAAATTGAAGAAGGAGAATACATAGATGTCAATAAAAATTGAGAAACATTTGACTGCCCTCTCTGAAATGAAGCATAGAGATGTGAATGTCTTAATATTCAATAATATCCTGACCAAACAGACATCATAATTGTTGATATATGCTATGAAGATACCAAGTTTGAAGTGGAGATCCTAAAGAAGTGTAATGCTAAGCTCAAGAATATCAATACCAAATTACATGAGCTTTTTTTTGAGGAGGTGGAAATTCTAGAGGCCCTTGAGGAAAAGGTTGAAGGAAAGAGTATTAGGATGTTGATTTCACCATGAAAGCTTTTCATGATAATTTCAAGCTTGCAGCAGATGACCCACTTAGCCACTTATCTAAAGATATAATAGATAAAGCTATGAGGATGAAGGCTAAAGTGGAGAAATACAATGAAGTATTAAATAGCTGGAAGAACAAGTGGACTACTCTACAAGCCCATTTCCAATCACAAGGGCATGCAGTTACAAAGGCTAAGTTAAAGATGGAGGAGTAGTGGAAAGAATTGTGCAAGCATATGAACCCATTAGGGGGATTATCAAGGTACATGTGGAGGATGACTTATCTACTGATGAGGAAGAAAATAAATAAGTAAATACATAGTGCGACAGGGTCATATGCATGATATGTCGAATAGGACAACTGTACATTACCAGATGGTAGATAGCTGGCAACCTATGCCATGCATTTTGGTCTTTTGACCTAGTCAATGCAACATGGACCATTGATCTTAATAGACAAATCTTGATCACATGATCTTTTGTAACCACCTCCTCTTCTTGTCCTATAAAAGGAGATGGAGTACACATTGTAATGCATTCGAAACTTAATTGAGATTAGTTTGTTGAAACATCGGGACTAATTCTCAAGGCTAATTGTAAATTTACACTCTTTTGCATACTTAATGAAGATGAAGTACCCTGATTACATACAATCATAAACATTGAGTAATTTGTGAATGGATTCTAGATACATGCTTTGATTTGCTATGTCTGTTGGAGTGCGTTTCATGTTGTGCATGGTGTCTTCATTCCTTTTCATCAAAGTTAGCATCAATCATATCTAGCTGTGGAACATCCTAGTGAACATATGGTTTGATTTCCTTCTCTTCATGACAGTGTCAAGAATGTATATGGATCAATGGCTAAACATTCACTCATTTTAGTAAAATTAGAAAGCATTCATTCAAATTTCTTTAATTTCATTTGATCATCATCACAATTGCAAATACACAGAAAATCCTAAGTAAATACAAAAAATATGCTGATATCTTGTAAATAACTGAACATCATTAGCATATTTGAGCACATAGCATGTTGAAATGATAAATATCATGCAAATGAACAAGAATAATGACAATAATGATGGAAATACATACCTATAGGCACATCACTTGAATAGATTTATAGTGTAGAGGTAAAATCTAGTTAGTATAAGTTGATATGCAGAAGAATTGATCAAACTTACATAATATCTGCATCATCTGGCTAAATATAGTAGGAATTAACCCTGCTTGTTAAGACATTTATAGAAAGTAGGTGAAATAAGGATTATCCAGACATGAATTTCTCCAAACTAGAAATGTAAGGCCCCTGAATGGAAACAACAAGGCACATCAAACCACTGAGTAACGTCAGATGATTATGAACTAATCCACGGAGACTTGGGATCATGAATTCTATGAATTCATCGTATCTTTCTAGATGATAAAGGTTTGATTTGCATTTATTTGTCTATGTTTGTTTATGACTAACATCATGATCAACAAACCCCTCTCCTTTCTATGGGGTGACCTCCAAGTCACTCTCACTTTCATGGCATAATCGAGTCAAGTGGAGGTGAGACTTAGGGGTGGTTCTATTTACGTGGAAGTAGAACCTCATGGAGTGTGGTCAGCTAGTTTGTGGGCCTAGTATGGATTGATATTTGATGAGCTCATTCTAGGACTATTTTGGTGGAGATAATTATATGACCCAAAGGGTCACTAATCCCGTCTCTTATCAGGATTTCTCAAGTTCCAATGTCTAGTGGGTAGATTGTTTTGCTCATTAATGAGTCTAGAGCATTGTAACCTATCCTTGTTCATTTGAATATATTCTCATATGTTGTCTCTTTATTGGAAGACCCTAAGAGGATGTTCTTGCTATTCTATGGTTTTTTGTGCGTGTTGTGGTCTTGGATGGATTTTTTCAATTTCTTCGAGAGTAGGCTTAATCTAATTTCCTCTAATTGTTGGGCACATCAAATGCTTGGGAGAGAGTTTGTTTACTAAGTGTTGACCTAGTTTGACTTTGTTGACTTGTGTTGACTTTGACTTGAAGTCAAAGGTCTATTTTTCTTTTGTGAAATGTGGAATGTATCTTGTGATGGAATCAAGGATTTTACCTTGTTTGACTTGACATGAGTTGTACCTCGTGATGTGATTGAGGGTTTTGGTCTAAGTTTCCTAATATTTTTGTGTTTTTGTATTAATGCAACTAATATGAATGCAAAACACTTTTGGTTCCTTTTCCAATTTGAATATAAAAGTGATATAATTAGCTAGAAATTTAAATATGAAATGCAATTAATACGAGTTTTCCAAATTCAATTAATCCTATATTTTTGGTATTTTGTGGAATGATTTTCAAATCTATTCTAGAAATTAAAATTGCTTGAATGAAATGTAATCTATGAACTATAATGAATCTAATCTAAATAATGCTAATCTAATTAAATATAAACAATTCCCATCAAGGAAATAACAATGCAAATATTACTTCTTCAAGAGCAAAAGTGTGATTTAATTAACTATGAAAGTATGAAAAACCTAGATTGGTGCATGAGCCTGGCATATCCTCAGAAGTCCTTGTGTGGCAACCTCCTTTCCTCTACAGTAATGGGGATCTCCTCTTGGAAATAGGGATAAAGAAGCAATTGATTAAAAATGTGATTGAGCTTTGAAAGCTATGATGAATGAATTGAGCTATTGAATCTATTGAAGCACTAAGGCATGGATTTTTTTGAAAGCAAATTTATGAGCATAAGAATGCTATTGAAGCTTTTGAAAGCTTGGCAACTAAACTATGAAATAAAAAGGCTCATAAGTCCTACGAAGAGCATAAGCATGCTATAGAGAGCAAAAATAAATGCTGGGAATGGGTGTACAACAATGAATTTACCTCCCATATTAAATATAGGAGGGGGTATTTATAGGTTGGGAGAGCTCACAAATGGTGGAGCTGATTGAAGAGATAACTCAATTGATTGATGAGTTAACAAGATTTATTGAGTGAACATGCCTGATTAGGGAGTGGACTAGGCATGAAAGCTTATCACTCAATGATTAAGAAGAGTTAGCATGAGAAGAAAGGGAGATAAGAATAGCTTTGTGGGAGACAATAATAGAGTTATTAGGAGTGGAGGAGTTAGAAATAGATTAGGCTCAATTAGGGTTGAAGATCCATGCAAACTTGAAGAAAAATGGAGCTAATTTGGGTCCAAATTAAAGAGAAACTTGTGTGTTTAAACATGACTAGATCATCTAGTTTGATAGGGCAGGTCACCCAGGGGAGAACTTGGGTTTCCCCCTAGGAGATCTAAGGTAGCCTAGAGGAGTTTTAGAAGGCAATATGGGTGACCCAAAAAAATTAGGTTTTGTAGATGGTTTTAGGGGCTAAGAATGATTAGAGGGGGCTAAAGATGACTTTAGGACTCAGAGACTAATTGAAGGACCTTAGGAGGGTGGGTCACTTAAGGGAGTTCCAAGGTCACCCCCTGGGAGATTCAAGGTCACCCAGGGGAGATTTGGAAATAATAGGGGTGACTTAGAAAGGAAGAACAAAGGGATGAAATTAAAGATGGGGAATGGTCTTAGAGGTCAAATGGAGGCCTCTGTAAGGTTGAAACAGATGAAAGGAGCTTAGGGAAAGTGAATTTCCTATCTCGTGATGTTAGTGGGTTAAGTCGATAGGGTTAGAAAGTGATAAAAATGCATTGTCAATAAAGGATGAATAATGAAGACACAAGACCTTAGAAGGTTATCTAGGAGACAAGGGAAGCACAAAAAAGATGAAGAACATTGATCCACATGTTTCCAAGAAGAATGCTACTAAGAGGTCATTATTGCATGCTTACATGCACATTTTTAGGACATCTTATCATCAAATTACCATTTAGGCCGATGCACTTTTTTAGTGCTTACAGTACCATAGCAATATGAAAATACAATGTACATTGTATAGTTACATCACATAAGTTCATAGATAGGATAGTGATATACTCCTTTGTATGAACTTATGTGTTTTCTTAAATAACTGTGAACTATCATATATATCAAAATTTTAAACATATAAAACTTTTTACTTTGAAGTTGAAGTCATAGAAGTCTTTATCCATGACTTTCTCCTAAAAAATCTTTTTGGTTTATTTATTCAAAGATACTGAATGAACATTTCACTATAACCCATAATTAGCCTATTAATAGGCAATGTGTGCATGACAAATTTGATTATGTGGTCTTCTGCAATGTCAATACATGATTTTACATAGAATTTTGAATATGTAAAGAAACCACTAGGTGTGGGTAACAATGAGGCCAATAAAGTAGAATTAAATTAATTCTCTACATGTTGCTATCAATTGCATTAGTGCCAATTCTAATTTTAAGTTTCTCATATGTACAATTGTCTTTATTAAATTCAACCCACCATCCATAGTAGTATGCCTCATTTCCAAAAGTCAAAAGTGTTAATTCTTGACATAATACATTTGATTTGACAAAGGATTGTAGTTTTTCATTATGTGAAGTCAAAACAAATAACATCTTGGATAGCAATACAAAAATATTTTTTAATGAATAAAGTCTTTATTAGTTTTTAAAATCTAAAAAGATAAAATATAATATTTACAAAAAGTTAGGTGGTAAAAAGGCACACCCTCTGAGTCTATGTGAAACTGAATTAAAAACAAAGACAAGAACAATCTAAATAGGGCCATGCCCAAACATCAAAAGACAAACAAGCCACTAGACAATGAGAAGAACACTGATAGGAGGGGGCTTGGTCATTAGGTTTTCTCCTAACATCACCAAGGTTTGAACTATCATTAATAGGCTACTAGACAGTAAGAGCATTATCCTCCTCTAGAGTATCATTTATATGTTATTAAGCATGAACATGAGAGATAACTAGCTCCAGGTGTAGAAACTTGCCATGATCTAGCCAACCAGGAGCATCATGCCTATGAGAAGAGGTGGATGGAAACTAATAAGGCTAAGACAAACCGTAGTCTACATGATCCCTAGAACCCAGATGCTAAGAGCCATGGGACTAAGACCTCGATCACATTTGGTAGAATGGCCATGACCATGCCAACGACCTTGACGAGGAGAATATGTAGGATTTGGAACTCTAGAAACCATGTAGGGTGCATTACATCAATGGTCAAGAAGGTCATGTAGATGCACAACTTAAGGTACAACCTTACTGGCTTGCACTTGAATATAAATAAGCACAATAGAGAAAATTAGAGCTTTAGTGTATAGAGAAAAATGAACATCAACTAAACAACCTAAAAGGAGAGCTAAATTTCTATCTTTCCAAATACTAAAGTGAATTTATACCTTGAAAGCATGCCAAATCTAGGTATACTTGGATGGGAGATAGGACTGGTCACCCAACAAAACCATATGTCATGAGAAGGGGTCAGGCTAAAAAGGCCCAAAGAATTCATGTATCTAATTCCAAGCTTCTTGATCTCTAGTGTAGAACCAAAAAAGATGCTTAAGAGTCTCAAGCTATTTGTAGAATGGACAACGAGGGTTGAGAACTACCATATGAGTCTAGTGGGAACCAAACAAAAGAGCTTGGTAGAGAAAGCACCATGCGTAATGAGCCAACTTAGGCTCAAGAATGGCCAACCAAATAGATTGTAATAATTAGTGCCAAGTTCCAATAGAAGACTACAGCTACCAATGGTGGTTTAACTTTTCCATAATTGGGAGGTGAGGAAAAAGCCACAAGTATCCTTTGTAAAGTTTGTAGTTGTGAAATGGTGTGTTAGGATACCATTTCCAATCTTTTGACTAGGGATTTAAGGACCTAACCCCAATTTTGTGAGCCATGTGGGGAGGAATGGCATCAATACCATTCTTAAAAGTATCCTAATTTTAATTAGAAACCTAGAATTTCAACTTGGCCTTAGGCTAAGTGAGATTTTTTGCAAGTTTGTTAATAAGATCAGGAAGAAATGTAATCCATCTTTTGAAGAATTTCAAAGATCGAACCCAAGGAGCTTTAGAAAGAGGACGGTCTTGATTGGAAAGAATTGGAGATCACCAAATAGGTAATTTATTGATTGAGAGGCCATTATGGAACCCATTACCTACCTAGAGAAGTGAAGGATTGATAGTTTCCCAAGCTTTCCAAATTCTCTTAATAACAAATGTGCCTTGTATTTAGATAAGTTCTCTCATGGTGAGGAGAGTATTCGATCGAGGCCTTTCCAAGTAATCGTAAACCATTACTTACCATGAGAATTTTCCATGCATCATACCCTTCTAGGGCCCTGATAATCCATTTAGCACAAAGTACGATGCCTTGGCAATGAATTGAAAGTAATCATAAACCACCAAAATCATGAGGGAGACAACATAATTCCTAAGAAACACTATGAAATCCTTGATGCCCATCACTAGAGGCCTATAGAAAGTGTGAGTGGCTTCTCAATTTTTAAAAAAGATCCTTCAAAGGAACCTAGCAAGAGAAGTAGTAAACTTGAGTGGTAGCCAAAATTTTAGAGCAAACCTAGAATTTTCTAGCTAGACAAAGAGGCTTGGTAATCTAATAGGTTAGTTTCTTTTAAATTAGAGAAATGAAAGTTTGATAGAGGATAGTAGAAGCTTGAAAATCAAAGGGAATGCCTAGAAAGAAAAAAACTTCCCCAGGATCAATCCATTTCTAGCCACAAAAGTCTAACCATCCAGGTTTAGGAAGAAATGACTGCCTCTAGTGCTAAGTCTTTTTCCATTGAATACTTGAATGAGAGGCTTGGCAGAATATATCAAGGCAAAAAAGAACCTATTTGATATTATTGTTGTCCTCAAGAAGAGTGAGAAAAGAATCATCAACAAACCGACCATTAACCAATTGGTTAGACAAATTAATCAAAGCAATACCCTTAACAAGATTTTGGGAGACTGCATGAGCCAACAAATAGCCAAAGCCTTTATCCACAAGCACATAGAGTGTCAAAGATAAAGGGAAACCCTAACAAATGGATTTAAAAATCCCAAAAGTCTTGGATTGTGACCATTAACATGGTGATGCAAGTTGAGGTATCAACAAATAACATTTGAAAAAGGGCAAAAAACCAAGCACCTATAGCATGGAATGAATGAAAGGCCATTCGATGTAGTCATAAGCCTTGGAAAAGTTAATTTTGATAAACATCTCTAGCCACTGAGAATGATAGGCCCATCCCATCCCTTCTTAGACAACAATAATATTGTCAAGGATGTATCGTGACTTGATAAAACTAGTTTGTTTAGGGTAGATCAATTGGGGAAGGAGTGGCCTAAGCTTGAGATCAAGAGCTTTGGCATTGATCTTGTAGGAGACGTTCAACAAGGTGATAGGATGCTAAATGTAAATTTCCTTTGGGTCACCAGATTTAGGTATGAATTTGATATTCCCTTTATTGATTATGCTTCCTAATGAATTCTGATGGAAAGCTTCTAGGTGAAATTTGTGGAAGTCTCCACCTATAGTGTCCCAAATTTTTTATAGAACTCACATGGGAATCCATCCAAGCCAGGGGCTTTGTCATTAGACATAGGAAAGATGGCCTTTCACAAATCTTCTTTAGTGAGAATCTAATCACAAAGAATGCACTATGATGTGGAAACTTGACAAGGAACCACACTAAGGCATTGATACAAACCACCATTCTATGTCAAAGTGTACGCCTGAGAAATAAAAAACTTGCTCATAGTGCTAGACGAAGGCCTAGAGAATGTAAAGGAGTTCATTAAAGAGCTATTGTCCTTCCTTGATTTGTTTTATGGTTTGAGATGTATGAAAAGCACACAGAGCCTAGAAAATTCCTTAGAGACTTTGTCTCCAATCTTAAGACAGTGAATTTAAGGTTCAATTTGGGTTCCATGTGTAGAATGGGCATTTACAACCTACTTCTGGTGGTGAAGCTGAGCCACATGAACTTGAGCATATAAGTTGAAAGGTTGTACCTCTAAAGTGGTGGTGGCTTGGTAGAGCTTGAAATTGGTGGCCTTGTATGAATGGTGGTGGAAATAGGCTAGTTGGCACCCATATATATATATATATATAGAGGAAATGGGAACTATAGGTGATGGATTCATTCCACTAGGCTCCATCTTGTCTCATGCATGGGATGAGGATCCAAATTCCAAACATGTTGAATATGGGATAACATGGCCTTGTGAGTGAGCAATGATGTGTTTACAAAAACTAAGTCTTCATGGCCTTGGGTTTGGCAAGTTTCCACTTAATACATAGCCATATAGAAAGTGGTCTAAAAGGACAACATTTGATAAAGGCTCCATTAATAAAAATAACAATTGGTAAAAAAGAAAGAAAGATTGAGTTGAAAACATGGATCGATCCAAATTATTGAGAACGTTTTCAGATTTGCTCTGAGATTGCTCTACGTTAACCACATCGTATGATCTTGGTGGTGACCAAGATTGGGATAAAAATCCCTAATTTATTTTGCATAAAGAACCAAGCCTCTCTTTCACTAGCTATCTAACACATAGCCATTGCCCCACATTTAGCATAGGCCATTTCAAACATATTGAAATCCCTACACAAAACCCAAGTGGTGGTGGGCTTTGAATTTGTAATCCATTTCCAAAGTGTAGATCTCTCAACAACATTGTTCAAGGCATAACTATTAATAAGTCCAAAGGAGTGATTATTAATGTTGAAAAGAGCCCACAACACATAGTTAGTGGGATCATATCCTTGGTCAACTAGGTGTTGATGCCATGTAGGAGAGGGAAATGTGACAACAACAATATGAGCTACTTCATGGTTGCTACATAAAAATGACTAGAAGTCCAAATAACACGACAAGCTACACAAAGTAAAAAATAAAAAAATTTAACCTCTTGAAAATATAGAATGTCTAGACTTGGAAAATGATGTGAAGAATCTTTAACAAAATATTTTTGTGAGAGGTCCATCAGACCTTGAATGTTCCAAGAGACACAATTCATAAACGAGTGTCGAGAGTCATCTCCTTGTTATCTAGCTCATCTAGAACCGAGTAACTATTTTGTAAAAAAGCTTTATAAAGAATCAAAGCTACCTATCCAAATGAGAAGCTAGATATACCACAATATATTTAGTACATATTCTTTGTATTCCAACTACCTTTGTGGGTTTTTGGACCTCCACTACATAGCTAGGGTGGAGAAGTACGTCAAACAATGGTATCAAGCTGAGAGGATCATCCAACAAGGACGCTGCTAATGGTGCTTGAAATTTTTTTGTCTCACTAGATGTCTCCCCATGATGAGAGACGATGAATTTCCTTATATATGGAGGTTTTAAAACTATTTTCAAGCCCCCCTAGAGCTTAAGGGGGGTTTAGGGGAGGACCATTGTTACTAGTATACTTGGCTTCAACTAACCATAGTAGACCAACACTCTTCTTTTTTTGTAGGAGGTGATGACCTAGAAGTGGGTTGTGTATTACGATTAGTATAGGGGAAGCCAAAGGACAATTCTGGACCTTATGCTTAGAGGATTGACACTGATAACAAGTGTAAGGCAAGTTAAGATAGAGAATGTGTTGAGCGTATGTCATCTATCCAAACTAGATATCCACGGTCTTCTTTAAATCCTTGGAGAGATCCATCTCTACACAAACCCTCTTCTAGGGTTGATCTGAGTAGAACATTTTTGGTTCGACATAGACCATAGTGCCTAAAGAGAAGTCTATTTGGCTCAACAAATTTTAGCATGGCAAGGGTAACCTAGTAAATTCAACCCAAATAGAGACCCATAGAGCTTTCTTATCAGATATGACAAAATCTCAAGTTTAGGGTTTGAAAACAAGCAAGGAAGAGTAGACAAGATAGGGAATATAACCAAGGATAGCCTCTGCATGGTTGGATTGAACAAAGAAAAAAGGAAAAAACTTTGGTAAGGTTTTGCATGGCTTCAAGGTGAATCCCAGGTGGGACCCAAGCCTTCTTGACCCAATCTTTGAGCATGCTTTTAGGGGGGACCCTTACCACAAAATATCCCATTAAATAAAGTCCTCTATCCAATGACATGGAATGTCAAATTATGGAATGGGAAGAACAAAATCTAGGAGTCTTTTAGGGGTGATACCTCATGGAACATGTTTGAATCCTACAAATCCTCTTGGTTTGTAGGGTCTTTCATGCATTTTTCCTTTTTATTTGAAGTTGTTCTATTATTTTTCTAGGTCCAAGTGTGCATGTTTTAATGGTTTTAGCCTTTATCCCTTGGCCCTCTACTTGTTCAATCCTTTGGTCTTGAGAAATACTTTGAAATTTCTATAAGGTTTCCTTCTACACTATCACACACTAAGGTTGTGTTTAATATGGTCTTTCCTTGTGCAAGCCTGTGAAGCCCCTAGCTTGTAGCCCCTCTAAACTAGGCACATAGGATTTTCTCATATATTTTTATACCCACCCACTTTAGTCCTAATTCATTGAGTAATTGGGTCTCTTGGTTGTCTCAGTTTGATCTTTAACAAGGTGATTATCCCACACACTTGTTGCTTTAATGCACAATAATTACTGACTTTCTATCTAGCATATAGCCTCATAGCCCTCCAACCTTGGTTTCTCCATCATAAAGAAAAATATTTGGTGGATCCCACCTAGATAAATTCCTTAAAATAAATAAATCAAAACATGGCACGTGTCTTTTTATCTAGTCATAGTATGAGTCACTAATTCAATGGAGTGCCAACTAGATATGTTTGGCACATGAAAACTTCTCATTTTGCACTCAAGTTCCTTTTTTGCACCCTAAAGGGAGGGACCACTTCCTCCCAAGGTGTACTGATGCTGAATGCACTTATTTAATGACATGTAGTCTTCCACCAAGATGATAAGTACTATTAAAAACTACTGAAAGGGTGACAACTATATGAAGTGACTACTGGGCCCAAACTAGCATCAGTGGTAGATGAAGTACATTAGGTGGCATCTGATGTGTCTTTGAGAGCCAATGGAAATGCCATGATAATTTTTGTGACCATGCCATAATAATCAAGAGGTTTAAGATCACATATGTATGATTGCATGACTACATTGATCTAGAAAGAGAAAAAGGAAGCAATGGCCAAGATAAAAAAGATTTAAATAGGTTAATCCGTCCAACAAGCCTGAACAAAGTTCACAAATTTTCTAGTATTAACTATTCAAATGAAGAGATGATGATGTCTGTAACATACCACATTAGTTGAATAAAATTTCCTATTCTCATATGTAATTAATTGTGATGCTCTAAATTTGGTATTGATTTTGCACATTTGAAGCCAAAGAGAGGGAGTGTCTTTAATTGCTCGAGCTTTAAATTGTGCATTTCCTACCAAGACTTGTTGACTGGCTGGCTTTTGGTGATTACAATGGTGTGCAAGAGTAATTAGTAAGTTTGAATTCTTATGTCACCCTTTTCTATTTTTGGAGAAAGAATTATAATTTATCTACAAGATTGTTAAAGTTTTGGTATTTTATTTCTCTTGCTATTTCTCTAAATTGCCAAGTGCATTCTAGAATTAAAACCCCTAGCCAACCATATTACTTGAGCAGTCATCTATGTCGACCAAGAGGAAACCAACCCAAGACTTAACCAAAATATTTCCCTGGGGAATGAAATATTTTAAGAGGGCCATCAACCAAGGAGTCCTTATGAGTCCGCTAGAAGATAGTAGAGCTGAGACTAGAGACCCCTTTACTTATACAAGTGGGGACCATTATTCAAAGCCTTCTTCAAAAAAAACTTATGACTATATCCCTCTCTACAATGGATGGAAATTTGACTTAGGCAAGGTTATTGTCCCTAATTTCTTTGTTGAACCAAACCTGGATGAATGGATGGCAAGAAATTATAACCCTAAAGATTTTAGTGTGTATGGTGTCGATGACAACAAGCTTTTCATTATTGATAATGGAATGTTGCATAGGTTTTTCTTCTAAACCCTAGTGCCCACATTCCCTTAGAATTAAAGTCCATGGCCACCAAACACAATAAACATAGATTCAATTATAGGGAAAAGTAGTCACCAAACTTTAGGTTTAGGAACTTTGGAG
Organism: Cunninghamia lanceolata; assembly: GCA_027924645.1. Taxonomy (NCBI): domain Eukaryota; kingdom Viridiplantae; phylum Streptophyta; class Pinopsida; order Cupressales; family Cupressaceae; genus Cunninghamia; species Cunninghamia lanceolata. Next base: position 6,212,427 of record BSBN01000317.1, read on the forward strand.
AAAGGCTAGAGCTTATCCCAAATTTAGAAATTGAACCTTTGGATATAATATCATTTGCTCATTACTTGTAGGAGACTTATGAGGGAATGTGCTAGGTAATGGGGATAGATGCTACCCCTATGATGTCAAAAGGTGCATTGATATTTACTTCGCATATACAAAGCATGCACCAAAATACACTATATGACTATACCAACTATCTGAAAAAACATTTAAGGAAAGGATTGGAAAGTGTCAAGAAACAAGGGGTAAAAAAATCCTTCAAGTGGCACTCTGTGTTATGCCACATTTATTTGTATGCCTTTGTTGGATGTTGGGATCCTACGTTGGATATTCAGTTGTATTTAGATGAATGAGAAACAAGAGCTTGTGGACCCCACACTTGAACAAATATGATTCTCATGTCCACTTTTGCATCTTTGAAGACTATTTTTTAACCCTTATAATGAAAAATTTGGGTTTTGATAGACCAAGACTTCCTTTGGATTTCTTTGAATTTCTAAGGCCCTTGGATGGAAAGATATCTTTTAAAGGGCTACATAATTAGAAAAATATAGTTCTGGGCACCACACTTGAACAAATATGATTCTTATGCCCACTTCTTCATCTTCGAAGACTATTTTGTAACCCTTCTAATGAAAAAGTTGGGTTTTGATAGACCAAGAGTTCCCTTGGATTTCCTTGAATTTCTAAGGCCCTTGGATGGAAAGATAGGTTTTAAAGGGATACATAATTAGAATGACTAGTTCTTGCATGCGGAATACATTGTTAGAAGGGTGTTTGGATCCACCTATATGCCTCATAAACTACTATTAGTAAGGTGAAGAGCCAAAGGAATAGAAACACTTATAGACCATCACATCTGACCACAAAATGAATGTGGAGCTCTAAGTTGACCCTCACATAAGCTAAAAGGCATAATGATCACAAGAGACACATCCCTAATGTAATAACATACTTGTATAATATATAGCATAAGAAGTGAGTAGAATAGGTGAATGATGATGAAACATATGGAAATAGACTGTATGTAAGGGAAGTTATGTCTGCATAGAAGAATATGAAAGATATAATAGTGTAATCCATTTTGCTAATGAATGAAATATATCACAAGCATTTGGCTTACTGTTATGTGATGTTAAAGGATATAAAGTGATGTGTTAATTATTTATCAACACTCTTTTCTTACCACGTTGTAGCAAATCTCACCACATATCATCTAATCATTCTTATATTATAAATAACAGGGTATAAATGTAATATATAGGAAACCTAAAATTAGAACTCCAGTTTCTGCATCCATAATTTCCTCACCAAAATTTGGTTTCATTGTTGGGACCCTAGTTACACAAGAAAGAATAGATCAGATCACATAGCTATTATCTGCATTGATAAGAGAGATTTTAAGAAAATAATTACAAATAAATCAATGATTTTTTATGACTTGCGATAGATTCCCCTAGATCCTAACCTCTTGAGAGGGGGTTAGGTACTGAGGGGATGATGAATGGAAAGGGGGGGATCTTGAAGGGACCATTGAAAAGATGCGACCAATGGAAGTAGGATGACAATGAGAAACATGGGATGCATAAAAGGATCAATGAAATTTCAAATCATTAACACCCAAGGAAAAAGAAGATAATAAGCAATTAAGAGAAGTTAAAGATAACATTCAATTAGAAATGTCATTGAACATGGAAGTAAAGCAACAAAAATAAAATTAGGAAAGACAAAAAAGGTGTTGCAAAATGTTGGAGAAGGCCAGGGAGGTTGAAATAGAGAACATTAGAGGGGCTATGGCTATAGAGGAGATAGAATGCACTAGAGAGGTTGTAACAATGAAAATAAAGGAAGATAGGAACCCACATTGGTTAGTGGAATATAATGCAAATGAGCATGCCATAGTGGTTACAACTAAATAGAATATAGAGGAAAATATAATGGTTCTACAAATAGAGGGACAACTAAGTGAGCCTCTTAATAACAATGATACATTTGAGCATGTAACTACCCATCTTGACAAAGCAATAGAGATTCTCTGTAGACTGGCAAGAAGGATTGAGGCGTATGTGATTTCTTGTGCATCATGGGAAGGTCATACCAGCATAGAGTTTCTGCCATCTCCTAGGTTAACATAGACACCCCACCTTGAACTGGACTTGTCCAATCTTAGAATCATAGTTGATGAAAGATTTGAAGGATTTTAAACCCCTCAACAAAATTACAACCTCTACACTTTGATGGAGGAATACTTGGATTAGATAGTAGGGATAAGATTGGGTCTCCAAAAATAGAAGATGATAAAGGATTATGAATTAAAAGGGATAGAATATCATGCAATAGGAAAGGAAACTAATGGTATGTTCAACAACTTAGCTAATGATATGGTTGAGATGATTAAGGAAGGATAGGAAACACCATTATTTAATGATGTGCCATTAACTAATAAGAAAGTATCTCCTAAAATGAAACATCCCTATGAAGAGGTGCAAACCCTAGACCAAGAGTCATCCCCAGTGCCATTTAAATCAAGAAGAGTTTCACCATTAGATATATCTAACCATTCAAGTGAAATGAGGGAATCACAATAACAATTTGTGAAAGATTGTGATACAATACTAGGAAAAGATTTCTTTGATATACAATTACCTAAAGATAAAGGTTAGGTTAGAAAACTAGTAAACCAAAATACCTATAAGAATAAGGTGTAGTCATTAAACAATGTACCAACCCATCACCACAAGGATGCCAAAGAAACTTTTTTGCCACATGGATCCACCAATGAAGATTCTAGTTTTTGGTAAGGATACCACAAAAGTAGCCAAACACATATTTGTTCTAGAATCACTATGGAAAATAAATGGTACAAAGAAAGACCAAACAAAATTATTTGAATTTTTAGGAATATTATGGAATGATGCCCTTAACCGCTACATGAAGACATATCCCGAACATGATAAGAAATGGTTAGAAGTTAATGGAGAATTTTTGTCCAATTTTTAGTCTCCAGAAATCCCCATTAAGAGTGTAAGTAAGATGTGAGATACTCCAAAAAGATGGAGAATCTATTAAGGATTATGATCACCAATTTAAAGAAGTCACCAAGAAGTTGGAAGACCCATTAATGGAGAAACAACACAAAGAATGGTTTGTATTTAGGTTACAACCAACAATCAAAAATTCATTAGATGGTAGAATGTTTGAGACATATTTTGATGCGGTAACATTAGCTTGCTGAGTTGAATGTCAAACATAGTTTCAAAAAGATAAGAACACTGTGAATAAAGAAATAGAAAAGTTAAAATTGGAACTAGAATAGTTAAAGATCAAGCAAGAGATCCTAGCCAAAGAGAAACCCAATCAAAGACCACCGCAAAACCAAAGATTAAATATATGTACTTATTACTCTAGAGAAGGCCACCTTAGAAATGAATGTCCAATACTAAAAAGTGGAAAATGAGCTAAGGCACTTAGAGTGAATCTCAAGACAACTTACCATAAATACAAATAGTTTATTGTGGAATATGTAGAGAATGGGATGATCATGAGATGAATGACTACCCATCTTTACTGTTTAGAGTTTGTGGAGAAAAAGAAGAAGAACATGAACCATGGTGCAACTATTGCAACAACACTAAAAGATCCATAGATTGCAAAATGGTTTATGCTAAAGGACTTGCAGAAATACCCTTTTACAATCAGGGCCATAGATAGAGACAACCAAATTGGAAGTCACCAAGAAGTTGGAAGAACTATTAATTTAAAGAAGTCACCAAGAATTTGGAAGAACCATTAACAAAGAAACAACACAAAGAATGGTTTGTAATCAGCTAACAACCAACAATAAAAAAGTCATTATATGGTAGAATGCTTGAGACATATTTTGATGTGGTAACATTAGCTTGTCGAGTTGAAGGTCAAACATGGTGACAAAAAGATAAGAACAATGTGAAGAAAGAAATAGAAAAGTTAAAATTGGAACTAGAACAGTTAAAGATCAAGCAAGAGATCCTAGCCAAAGAAAAACCCAGTCAAAGACCACCACAAAACCAAAGATCAAATATATGTACTTATTACTCTAGAGAAGGCCACCTTAGAAATGAATGTCTAGTACTAAAAAGTTGAAAAATGAGATGAGGCACTTAGAGTGAATCTCAAGACAACTCCCCTTAAAATATAAATAGTTTATTGTGGAATATGTAGAGAATGGGATGATCATGAGATGAATGACTACCCATCTTTACTATTTAGAGTTTGTGGAGAGAAAGAAGAAGAACATGAACCCTAGTGCAACTACTGTAAAAACATTAAAAGATCCATAGATTGCAAAATGGCTTATGTTAAAGGACTTGCGAAAAGACCCTTTTACAGTTAGGTCCATGGATATAGACAACTAAATTGGTGAAATCAAAGAAATATCAATGCACTCCAAAATACACCAAAATATGGTTTTGCACCACCAAATACTATGTGCCCACATATAGAGGATAAAGGCTATCACAAAAACTACTGAGGTGGATGCAGTAGAGGTAGAAGAAGGAATCAAAAGAGAAGAGAAGACACCACATGTTATAAGTGCAGATAACTAGGACATTATGCTAATGAATGCAAAGAGGATAAGAAGAAAACTTGTGGGTTTTGTGGTAATCCAAACCATGATTTATTCACATGTAAAAGAGCACAACAATATTATAAAAATGCACCACCACAATAAAAAAGTGATGAATTGTCTAGAGACAATGCACCAAAGGGACAAAAATCATGTTAAAGGTACCCAAAAACCACCGCAAGGAGAAAGACAATGCCACAAAGAGGATATATACCTTGAAAAGACCAAAAAAGTAATCACCTTAACAAAAGAAGAATCTTTAAAGAAAGAATACCTGGAGGAGAGGGATAAATTAAGATAAAAAGTTTTGTAAGAATATAAAAAGAATAATAACATTGTAGTAGTCACTAGAGGAGGTAAAGATACTGGAAAAGGAAGACAGTGGATAGAAGAGTCAGATAATGAAGATGAAGATGATTTTTACCCTACAAAGAAGAAACATGACCAAATCATAGAAGAAACTAGATAAATAATAATCTAGGAATAGGAGAAAGAGGATTACTATAAAGCCCACTTTTCTAAAAAAGATCAATACTAAAAGAGCTAGTCACTTTTGTGGAGCAAAAAAATCTAGGAGAAAAGCTTAAGTAGTTTTGTAAGTATTGGAATAAATAGACAACACCAAGACCATACATTAGAAACTTGAAAAAGACTTCAAAATAGTGGAAAACCAAACCAATCATGATAGATTCACACATCAATCATAGACAAGTAAAACATATCATGATTGATTTAGGAGCTAAAGTCAATATGATCCCTAAAAGAGTGTGGGAAGGTTTTGGAAAACCACCGTACAACACTCCATATAATATCAGTTTAGTAGATGGGTAATCTATAAGTACAATGGGAACATGGAAGAATGTATAAGTTAACCTTCTAGGTATTAAATAAATAATAGATTTTGAAGTAATAGAAATGAAGGAAACTTTTGACACCTTCAATGCCCTATTAGGTCTACAGTGGTTTATAAACTATAATGGCATTATTGACTCTTGAAGAGAGGAATTGTCTTTCACAGACAATGATAGGGTAGTACACATACCCTTAGACAATAACATGACCCATACATATGTGGAAGAAGTAGCACAAGATGAATATGAATAAGAACCTAAAACACTCTACTCGATGGAAAAACTCCCAAAACTAGAATCATGTGATGAACCAAATTCAGAAGGAGAAATTCATATTAACAGTAGTAATGCTTGTAAAGACAGTGAGGATCTAGTAGATCCCTAGTTAAGAGGTGAACCCGAACTACAATCTAGAAAGATATCAAGAGTAAGAAGAGTCTTCAACCTACATGAGATAGGGAAAAACATACCGCAAGTAAAGAGATCCCTTCACAAATAATATTAGACCTATCCACTACTAGTTTAATCCATATTGTTAAAAATTCATGATGATTAAACCACATTTTACATGGTTTATCTCATATTAAGTTGCCAAGGTATTCAAGAGTGGGCGACTTGATATCCTACTTAGAAAACATGGAAAGAACATTTGATAAGAATACTTAAGATTAGATTCATTATAACATACATTAATATCTTGTGTTGGATGATGGTGGAATACACATAAATATAATGTTCCCACATGGAAAGAGCTTACCATATTAATAAAAACAAGGCATCTACCCACAAAGAGGGAATGTAGATTCATTCCCAAATATGATGGGACCAGAACACTAGAAGAACAATTAAACATTTGTCTAAGGACATGGGAGAAACATAGGGAATATGATCAATGATTATACATACAAATGTTTTATTGGACACTTATACCAATTGCCCAAACTTGGTATATTAAACAAGAAAAGAGAGCAGAGACAAGGGATTGGGAAATTCTCTAGAATGATTTTTTCCATACATTTTCTTTCTTTAATTCCAACAAAATCATCAATAGCACACTTTAGAAAATAAGGGAAATTATGCTCTTATCTACATAAGAAGACTATCAGATAATCAATACAAAAAAAAGAAGGAATATGGAAACTCATAGAATGGATGGACAAGAATGCACACTATTCAAAAAAATGGTGTTATAAAACATAACATGATAAAATAGACAATTATGAAGAACCACATCTACAACACTTGGATATTGAAGTCAAGGAGGTCAAAAGGGTGATAACATTAGAATCAAGTACAAAAACCCAATATTACAATCAACCATTGAATCTCAGAGAGAAAAACATAGAAACTAATGACAATCCCAAATTGGCAAAGATAAGAGACTATTGGAAAAAAAAAGATGTGATGCAAGTTGTAGAATTTCTAATAGAATATGAAGACCTATTTTCATAGACATTTACAGACCTTAGAGGAATCAAAGAGGAGGCTAGAATCATGAAAATCTAGCTTAAAGAAGGTGTTAAACCACAAAAGAAAAAAAAAAACACATCGATTAAACCCAAACATGAAGAAAAAGGTCAAAACATAGATATACAGGATGCTAGTAGTAGGAATAATTAAACTAGTAGATGATGTTGATTGGGTTAGCCCTATGGTAGTTCAAAATAAGAAGACTAGTGATATCAAAATATGTGTGGATTTTAGGAAACTCAAAAATCTTGTGTTAATGATAACTTCCCTACACCATTTATAGAAGAAGTTTTGGAATCTATTGTTAGAAGAGAAGTATATTCATTAACTGATGAGTTTTCTAGATACTATCAAGTCAAGATCTAGGAAGAAGATCAACCCAAAACAAAATTTGTGACAGAATGGTGTTCCTTTATGTGTATTGTGATACCATTTGGTTTAAAAAATGCACAAGCAATATTTAATCGAATCATGATTAATGCATTTAAAGACTTTATCCATGATTATTAGAGGTCTATCTAGATGACTGGACAATCTATGCATTACTTAAGGACCATATTCAAGCACTATGTCTAATGTTAGAAAGATGTAGAAGCTTGTAAATTTCCTTAAATTTGAAGAAATGTGTGTTTGTAGTACCATTTGGTACATTACTTGGGCACATCATATGCAAGGAAGGACTTATTATTGATCCTCTAAAGGCAACACTCATAATGAATGTACCACCCCCAAGACAACTTCAGAGGTCAAATTTTTTTAGGATATAATAGTTATCACCAAAAGTTTATTCGAGGCTATGCCACAATTATAGCACCAATAGAAGAACCGTTGAAAAAGAAAATAGAAAAAACAATCAATTGGACTAAATAGTGTTAACAAGATTTTGACACATTAAAATAAAAAATAGCAGATGCACCTATATTAATATTTCTGGATTGGAATATTCCATTTCGTGTACATGTTTATGCCTCAAGAACTATAGTTGGAGTAGTTCTAGTGTAACCAAGAGGAAATAAAGACCACCCAACTGCATTTTCTAGCCACAATTTATCACAATCAAAAAAGAATTATACTACCACAGAAAGGGAGGCCTTGGTGATGGGATATGCCTTGAAAAAATTATGACACTATCTACTATCCATACATTCACATTCTTTATAGATCATGAGCCCCTAAAGTACTTACTTAACAAACCAGTGATACAAGGGAGAATATACAAATGGTTATTATTATTTCAAGAATTTTCCTTCAACATCATAGTCAAACCAAGAAAAAGCAATCAAGGCCCTGATTACCTGTCAAGAAATGATACAAGAGAGGAACCTAAGGTTATGGAAGAGGATTTGCCTAGCACAAACTTGTTTAGAGTAAATTTAGTACTAGAAGAACTAAATGAAATAGTGCAACTACTCTCAACAGGCCAATTTCCTAACAATATCTCCACAAATGACAAATAGAAGCTAGTGCAGAAGTTACTCCCATACACTCTGATTTAAGGTGAATTACATAGGATTGGATGAGATGATATCATTTGGAGAGTAGTATTTGAGCATGAAAGACAAGATATCCTCTTAGAAGCACATGAGGGAATCTCTAGAGGTCACAACTCAAGGGAAGCCATTGCAAAGAAAGTTATGTTCTTAGGCCTACAATGGCCTACATTGTTCAAGGACACCAATCAATATGCAAGTCAATGTGATGTATGTCAAAGGGTAGGGAAACTACTGCAAAAGATGAAATGCCTTTATGGTTGATCTTAGCTCAAGTACCCTTTGAGAAATGGGTGTTGGAAACACGGTTGCCGTTGCATCAAAAGGTCAACCTATTAATGCCCGATACAACCGCTAGAGTTAATGAATCCATGGGAGGCGGTTAAGTCATGCCACGAATCCCACGAGAGATGCTGGCTCACTACCAACAATCCCCCCTAGCATCACTCACGGGAGCCTACATCACTCGCGTGGAAGATTCAAACTTGGAACCTTTGGATCTGATACCAATTGTTGGAAACATGGTTGTCGTTGCACCAAAAGGTTGACCTATTAATGCCTGATATAATTGCTAGAGTTAATGAATCCACGGGAGGTGGTTAAGTCATGTCACGAATCCCATGAGAGATGCTGGCTCACTGCCAACAATGGGCCATATATTTTATTGGACTAATTGAGCCACTAGCAAAGAAATCAAAAGCCAGATTTATTATTACTAGAGTAGAATACCTCACAAAATGGGTAGAGGCTAAACCAACCAAAGACTCCACTGCTAGGATTACCATAAAATTCATTTATGAAAATATTATTACTATATTTGGTTGTCCACTAAGCATAACTAGTGATCAAAGGAAGCATTTCATCAATAAGGTGATTACAAAACTTTTGGATAGTTTTATGATCGCTCACAATAGAAGCAATCCATACCACCCTCAAGTAAATGGACCTATTGAAGTCTTCAATAAAATCATAGGTACCACACTTACAAATGTATATGATGAAATTTAGAATGCAAAGGAGGCAATAACAATCAAATACTCAAATCCAAAATTAATCATAACTTAAAGAATAATCAAGAGCATAACCTAAATCCATAATAAATAAACAATAAAAGATGTTACCACTTGATATTTATTCCTTGATATTATAGATGTGGATTTCTCAAATACATAGTGTAACCATAGATTGCAATAATTGATGAATGTGAATGCTCAAAGTGCTCAATGGATGCAAAGTACGAAGTTGCTAAATGAATGATCAATGCTCAATATGGATACTCAAAGCTCAAAGATCACAGAGGATTTGTGAATGTGAGGATGGGAGTATTTATAGCTTTCACAAGACTTTGATCAATGATGGAGAAAAATAGAATGAATCAAGGGATGAGATAAATTGAGAAGACATGAAGAATGTGCAAGTGCCATGTGTCCATGCAAAAAGCTTGTTTTGAAGAGTTAATTGCTTTCTTGGATAATTGGATTGATTTAATTTTCATAAATAGAATGATTTTTCTATTTAATGAATTGATTGATAATAACAAAGATTTAAAAGCTAAGTTAACTAAAATTGATTTGCTTTTTGACATGCAATTGAATTTGAAAGAAAAGAATTAAATAAATAAATTATTTAATTCATGTACATGAATGATTTATGGAGAGAAGAGATATAATTAGAAGACATGAAGATTTTATTAGAGTATTAGAAGATTTTATTAGAATTAAATAAATAAATTTATTTAATTCATGTGCACGATAGAAGAAAGCAAATAAATGAAAGATTTGATTTTATTTATGAGTGAGATAAGAAAAGTCAACTAAATAAATTATTTCAGTTTATTTAATTGTGGGAGAAGAATTAGTTAATTAAATAATTAAAAAATAATTAATTATTGTGGATAAGAAGAATAAAATTGCTAAAGTAATTAAATAATATAAATTATTTAATTAATCTGAAACGATGGTTGAAATAGATAATTTAATTAAAAACTAAAATTATTTAACTAATGTGAAATAGAAGAATAAAGTTGATGACATTTTAAATTTAATTAATTAATTAAAATTATTTAATTAATGTTGGATAGAAGAATAATGAAGAAAATGATGTAAATGGCTAGATGATAATGCGTTAGTCATTTTTAGGTGCCTACATTTTGCCCCTCTTTGAGACAATGTGTTTTATGGCGTTGTTTTAAAGAATTGATATTAATGTGAAAATATTGCTGATAACTATGCCCTAGTGTAATGAGGGATAGGTAGGGTGCCCCCTTGAGAGGTCAACTAGGAAAAAGAAATAATTTCTAGGTGGACTCTCAATAGGAAGAATAGGCTAGGTGAAAAAGAATAGGGATGAAAAATAGGGTGGACTGACAAAAGAATGGATACGAAGGCTAATAAGATGGAGAAATATACATGATGAAGAATTAGGTCTTGGGGGAAAGAAATAGGGTTGGTATGGCTACAAATAAGATAAGGGGGGTCACTCTCAAGTCATTTGCACTCTCATAGTCATTGTTATTCACTCAGAGCTTAGGAGATCCTTAGAGTCAAGAGCACAAAGTAGTTTGTAGAGATGTTAGAGATTCTTAGGGCAGATCATCGAGTAGAGCAAGTTCAGACACATGGACGGTTAGCTGGAGCACCTATGGTGGTATGTACCTATCCTTTATTTCCCTAGTGCATTTATTAGATGTATTTATGTCACTTAAAAATAGGTAGATTAGGACATAATCAGAAGCACATCTAGGTAGAATAGTGCATATGATAGGTATTGTGGTGCTTATGATGCAAAATGGTGCATATGATGAGTGTAACTATGCTTTTGAAAAATTAGATTGTAAATGATGCACTTAGGTCTAGGTTAGAAAAATCCACAAATGATTGATAATTTGGTGCAAATGAGTGACATAATGACGTAAATGACTAGGTTAGCCAGAGTACGCTAATGAGTGCAGATATGGGATTTTGAAGGATAGATATGCACATGTGATTAAAAAAATGGTGCATTTGAAAAAATAAACCATAATTGACTGACATATGTGCACTTTTGAGGGCCAACATGGTGCATGTGAGTGCAGTTAGGTGCTAATGATAAGTTAGGTCAGTAGTGAAAAATAGGGCTGCTTTTGATGCAAATGAGTTTCCAAGGCTTTTGAAAAGTAGCTGACAAATGGTTTGATGTAGGAGCATCCAGTGTTGTAAGGACAATCTTGTATCACCCAAAAATAAATGATAATTTTATTTTTTGTTCTTTCCAATTTTTGTATTTTCGGATACTCATTTTATTGAATAGTGATTTAGAACCTTCAAAGTTTTGAAAAAGGCTAAGAATACCAAGAATTACTATTTTTAGTAACCCTATATCGGAGAAGCGGTTAGGCCTGAAATTTTCTCCAAAGCTTCAGAATAGAAACATAAACATTCTTGGTAAATTTCAGCCCAAGATCATGTTTGGATTTCAAGATATTAAAGTTTTACTTTTTGAGGTTCATGAAAAAAGTTTCAGAATCAATTTTGAGGCACTTAGACATTCTGTAACGTCCCAGAAATTGACTAAAAATCAAAATATCCCTTAACAACACATTTTCCAGACCTTCAGTTTTTTACGAGCTTTCCAACACATCAAATGGTTTGTCAATCAAACACCCAGTTCAAAAGTTATGGCTCCTGGAAGTTGCGGTACCTAGTTTCTCAAAATTTTTTTAAAAAAATGAAAATTATTTCTTGGGCGGGAAAAAGGAAAACTTTGATTTATTTTGGTGTCCAAATGGGAGTTACACATTTCAAAGCAAGCCGACATTGGGGAAATTACACTAAGTGTTGTTGATGCGTATTTATAGCCCATTTTTAATAGTTCTGGAGGTAGTGGTAGGAAGGGGAGTTATTGGAAAGTCCTTTTCATGCTAATAAGGAGGTTAGTAGATATCAGAAGATAGATCTAGAAGGCTCTATAAGTCAGATATTTCTATTGTAAGACAACCCATATTCTGTAATAAGAGGGCATATGACCTTGGAAATTGTATTTCAGATTTGTAGCCTTTTACATGCAAGCTTAATGAAGAAATTATGAAATACTTTGTAGTTTTCTTAACTAATCTTTCTTAAGATCCTGTTCATGTCTATTTTAAATCTATTAATTTTTGAACTATATTTGTTTTGGGTGGAATCCACCCTCATCAAGTGGTATAAGAGCAAGGGTTCTAGAGTGTGTAGATAGATCACCGACCGTGAGGCAGTTTGCATCAGGCCCTGAGGTTGTGGGTTTGCTGTAGAGATCAAAACACCTCCATGAAGAAACCATGGTGGGAGAAATGCTTTGATAGAAGAGGGTTTTAGAGCCCTACAGAGGAAAATCAATGCATTGCAAGAGGAGAAATGAAGAGCATTTGAGCCAAGAATAAGAGAAGAAAGAAAAGATGAAGCTAAAGAAGAAGAGTTATCTAAGGAAGAACAAGATGATGTAGGAGATCCTACACAAGTTAGGTTGTTGAGGGCCATTTCAAAGATTGGAAAGAGGCCTAGGATTGAAGTTTCTACCTATTCTGAGGATCTAAATCTAGAAGAGCTTATTGATTGGATAAACAATATGGAGGAATATTTCAAGTATGAAGATGTGGAGGATCTAGAATGGGTCAAGTTTGCAAAAATGAAGTTGAAGGGCCATGCTAGTATTTGGTGGAAGGAGGTCTAGTTAGAGAGAAATAGAAGAGGAAAAGGAAAGTTTACTAGATGGGGTTAGATGGTGGACAAACTAAAGAATTAGTTCATTCATATGGACTATGAGTTGGAGTTGTTGAAGAAGCTACAAGGATTGAAGCAAGGTAACAAGTTTGTTAAGGAGTATATAGAGGAGTTTTATAAGATTATAATCAGAATAGGCCATGCAGAGGCCAATATTGAGAAGGTAGCCCATTATATTAATGGGTTGAGGCCAAGTATTTAAGAGGAGCAGAGATTGGTCAAAATGATCACCATAGAAGATGTGTACCAATTTTCTTTGAAGGTGGAAAATAATGTTGAAAATATGTGCCTAAATGGTGTTGTCATTGATGTCAACATATCTTTGTTGCCATTGATGTCAACTATATCCTTTTGTTGTCTGTGTAGAAGACTGGATTGTTGAGGATATTGAGAAAATTAATAACAATCAATGCATAAGGATCATGTGGACATGTAGAGGATTGTTAGAGGTTGCTCCAGTCAAGATGTGAGAAGTCCACATGAAGATTTGAAGGAGTTATGGCCATCTGAGTAGAACCAGTTAATGTAATAATCAGGAAAGATAGAGTGATAGGAAAGAGGTCCAGATTGATGTGGTAATATAAGATTATGATCTACAGATCTGAAGGCATGTTTGGGAAGTCAGTGTGTATCATTAACTCCAGTGGTTTGTGGTTTGGAGGTTTGCAAGCTATCCTTCCAGTCTAACAGTCATGACAAAGTGTGTTCTTGAGGTTCTGAAGGAAGATTCAAATGTTTCTAATAATATGGTTTAGAGTGAATGTTATTGGTGATTCCAATGTGCTTATGGAGGTCTTTGGATCATGTAGCTACTATGTTGAAGGTCCATATTAAAGTTTGAGCTTGTTAATTGAAGATTTCCTCTTGAGGTTAATGTTCTTCTCAGTCTTGGCCGACCGGATGTTCCTAGCCTGTTGCGGATGACTTAAACACATTTCTATGAAGTGTGGAGTGGTTGTAGAAGCAGATTCAAATCTTAGTTGTATTTGGCCAATAGTGTGATGATCCGCATCAAGTTTAGCCGACCTTATTGATCATTCTAAGGTTGATAAAGTATATAAATACTTGTTGAATAAGTATCAAAATCATCCTTGTGCAAAAAAGATAAAATCTGAAGTAAGGATCAGGAGCAGAGTAGAGAAGAAAGGGAGTGAAAGCAGTGTAGAGTATGAAGAAGAGTTTGAGGAAAAGTGAAAGTTCTTGAACATTCATTGAAGCTGAATTAGGCATGAAGTAGATGCTAATTCTCAGTTAATTCTTTCTAAATAAAATGAAGTAGATGCTAATTCTCAGTTAATTCTTTCTAAATAAATTCTGTAGGCAGTGAGCTCTAGACAGTGCACCCGAAGGCATGTGCCTTCTATTTTTCTAAGTAATTTTAATAGGGTACGCATTTTGTGGGTTAGCCCCCACTATTGTTTTTCCCTTAACCAGGTTTCCATGTTAAAATCTTGGTATCAAATGTGTTGATTATGTTTCTACTCTTATGTTATTGATTCATGCTTAAATGTTTACATCACTAATCTGATAGTAAGATAATAAAGAAGGGTAAAGGCACAAAAGTTTTAAGAGACAACTGATTTACCCCCTCTTAGTTGTTTAGTTCCAACAATTGGTATCAGAGCTAGATCCTCACATAAAAGCCTAACCGCTTGAGGAGATCCAAGATGTCAACCTACAAGAAGGATAGTCCAATATTTGATGGAACAAATTATTTTGTCTGGAAAGATTGCATGGAATGCCATTTGCAATGCATGGGCGATGCCTATTGGGCAATAACTAGTGTTGAGTATAAACCTTTGGAGAAAGGTCCTTCAACTCCTGATCAAGTCAAAGATGCTAAAAATAATCTTTGAGCTAAAGAAGCCTTGTTGAGTGCCCTAACTGATTCAGAAATGACAAATGTCTTTGGTCTAAAAACTATTTATCAAATTTGGAAAAAGTTGGAGTATCTACATATGAAGGTGACAAATATGTCAAATGTGCAAAACTGCAAAGTTTGAGAGGAAAATTTGAAACTATAAGGATGAGCGAAGATGAAAACATCACAATCTATATGCAAAAGATAAATGAACTTGTGTGTGGTGTTGGTTTTTCTTCTGAATCAGCATTAGGGTTTGCCAGTTCCTATGCACATGCAGATTCAGCCAACTAATACAGGAGGTTGCGTGAGCTCCTCCCCTTCACTTCTGGTTTTGCTGCACCAAGGGGGGTGTCCCTATAACTTAAGATGTAACCTTGACTAGCTCAAAGATAGAAAGATCTAACTTGACAACAACAGGCAGAATACTCTCATGTATGGACCAAGATCTGCATGATAGATCACAAGGTTGGCAACATTCTTGGACATAATGTCTGGTTAGGTATGAGAGCATGCAGGGGTTTTCCTACTCCTAATCCTACAACTAACAGGTGGAAGTGATGAAATGGGCAGACATAATGTCCGGGATGCAAGACAAGGGGTTTTGGCTCATAACTACTGATCCAAGAGCAAATTGGTGCCTATCCATTGGGCAAGGAGTCAACTAGACATATACAACAGATGGTTTGCAACTTTCACTCAAGTTTCAGGGGGTTGGACTGATGCTTGCCTTACAAACATCACCCAAGAATGGGTACCTAACTGCTTCTACTTACAGATATCCCTGCTGACATGCAACCAGATTCAAAAGAAAGAGAATAACATGCAGCAAATGGAGACAAGAAGATAGACACATGCAATAAGCATTTTTCATATAACATTAACACTGAAATTGAAAATATGTGCAAAATACATTCATGTTGCAAATCATAAACTCCAAAATGGGATAAAACAACCAAGATCATGCCCTGTTCTTCATTATTTACACAAAAATGCCTCAGGCCTTCAACAACCTTCAAATGAGCAACACAACCTGCTATATATAGCAAGGAAGGTTCCCAACATTAATTACATAGTTGACCAAAAATCCCACCAGATACACAGTATCAGAAAAATGGCGCAACACATTGAATGCGGCAGGTGGAAGAGGGGACAGAAGAGGTTCTCGAGCCATGAGCTGCCAGTTGTGGATGTACAACTCTGATCGAGTACTAGATCCGTCCACACCATCACCCATACCTCTGCAACAACCGCCATTGATGGCTCAACCACCCGCGGCCTACTTGGAAACTGTCGCAGCACTCAAAAAGGAATTTCCTGCCAAAATGCATTTTACTGAAGGTTCAAGTTATGCAGGAACATTAATCCCACATGCACGGTGCGAAGACTCCTTCAGTAGTTCAAAAACATGGCCACAAGCTCAATAGGTGTTGAGCGCTTTTGCCACGCTCGACACATGCCTTTCTCTCCAAAATCCCATCGGCCAAACTTCTACCATCGGCTCACCCCAAAAAACTCTCACCGACCTCAGTTGTTTGGCCGATACAACACTACACTCCTCTTCATCGGCTAGAGATAGACCATCGGGCCAACCATCCAAACCTTCGCTGATCTCATCAGTTACACTGATGAAGCTGCCGCAATCCCCTATCGGCTAGACCAATACCATCGGCCAAATAGAAAAAACCCCTGTATATGCATATACAACTGGTGGGCCCCATCACATGCATCTCCTCTGCGGCACTGTAGCAAATGTATATTTGCACCTTTGTATGCTTCGCTTGTACATCCGCAAATATACAAACCTCCAATATACAACTGCGGCATCTTCAACAGAATATTCGATGAATGTGTCTTCCGCTCGCCACTGTAGCAATTGTATATGCACACCTCCAAATATCCGGATGACGTCATCGTCATATTCGCAACATCAGGGGATCTCCATAAAATGACTTAGTGTTAGCAATATGACCCTCCAAACCTTGATGACGTCACCACCATATCGGCATCAGGATGATATTCGGAAGATGACCAGATATTTGGAAATATCATCCTGATGCATAAATATCATGCTGCACTGTAGCTTCACTGAAACATCGGGGCGATATATGAGTATGACGGATATTTGAAATGATCACCCCGCACTGGATAATACATGAAGCCAACAGGCGGATATCTCCCTAATATCAGCTTCATCATGATGCTGGAACAAACATACATTTGGGTGATTCGGATATGAAAATATCACCCCCTCCTTCAGAAATATCATGATGATGACCTCCTCCTCAAAGAAAATATGATGCTGCAGTTGAAAGAAAAGGTGAGGAGGCCCAGAGACTTAGAATATTTTTTGGATTTTTAGGGAAGGTGCCTGCATGTTTATATGCTTGAAAACTGACTGCTCATGCAGGCACCAACATGTGGCATCAAGTGTGCTGGAGTTTTTGGAAGAATCAGAAACCATATCAAAAGTACTCAGATCTTTACCAGATTCTTACAAACATAAGGTTGTAGCTATAGAATAAATCAGGATAATCTCAGAGGTTACAAGAGATCATTTGGTTGGCAAAATTTCAGCTTTCGAATTAAGTGAGTTTGGTGATTCTCTTCCCAAGTTAGAATCTGCATTTAAAGCCAGTGTGTATGGAAAACAAAGATATGATCTAGGTGAAAGCTCTTTTGCAAGATCAAATAGACTTGCAAAGACAAGAAAGGATCTTGAAGATGTTGAGATAGAAAATACAGACCTTGAAGCTCTTACTGCCAGAAGAATACCAAGAGGATCTGGTAAGTATGAAGGAAAATTACCACTCAAATACTTTGCTTGTAACAAGATTGGTCATTTTGCCTCAAGATGTCTGGAAAGGTTTTCAAAACCTAACCCTAATAGGTTTAAAGGTCAAAAGAAATGTTACTATGTCCAAGAAAATGGAGAAGGGGTAACAGATGAAGAATCTGATCATGGAGGCTCCTCTAAAAATGATTGGGTGTTTATTGCTATCAAAGAAGAATATCTGGTGTCTACTGAATCTACTAGTTGTGAAAATATGGAAAGTGCCTTGGCTACTTAGGTTATTGAAAGGGATGAATGGGTGATTGATAGTGGATGTTCTAGTGGATGTTCTCATCACATGACTGGTGACAAGAGTAAGTTTGTGAACTTTGAAAACTATGAAGGAGGACTTGTAAAATTTGGAGACAACTCAGTTGGTAGAATCTGTGGTAGAGGATCCATCTCTTTTGATGGCAAGAACAACACCAATGATGTTTTGTATGTGGAAGGACTGAAACATAATCTTCTCAGTGTTGGACAACTGGTTGACAAGGGTTATGATCTTCGGTTCAAGGATGGAAAATGCAGAATCTTGGAAAGCTCTGAAACTAAAATTGCATTAGGTACTCACACCAAAGGTAACATCTTTCACTTAAGTAGTTCTAGTAAAAGTTGTTTGATTGTTTAGATAGATCAAAGTTGGCTATGGCATAGGAGGATGTGTCATGTGAATTTTGACAACATTGTCAAAATAAGTCCCACTCATGCTGTAAGAGATCTTCCAAGACTTGTGAAACCTAATAACATATGTAGAGAATGTCAATTGGGCAAGAAGAACAAAATTTATTTTAAGAGTAAGGAACAAGGTTCAAGTGAAAGATTGGAACTGGTACATACTGATCTCTATGGTCTTGCTAGAGTTAGGAGTGTGCAAGGAGACCAATATTTCATGTTTCTAATTGATGACTACTCCCGGATGATGTGGGTAACTTTTCTAAGAGAAAAATCAGAAGCCCTTGACAAGTTTAAGGTGTTCAAGATGATGGCTGAAAATGAAATTGGTAGGAAATTAAAGTGTCTAAGATCTGAAAGAGGTGGAGAATTTACCTCCGGTGAGTTTGATACCTTCTGTGAAAAGCGTGGAATAAAAAGACAGTTATCTGCTCCTAGGACTCCTCAGCAAAATAGAGTTATGGAAATAAAGAACTAGACCATTCAAGAAGCTGCCAGAACCATGATGATGGAAACAAATGTTCCTCAAGTTTATTGTAGAGAAGCCATAAGTACTGCTGTCTACACTCTTAACCAGGTGCAGATCAAAGGAAATTCTAGTAAGACTCCTTATGAACTTTGGTTTGGTCATCCTCCTACTATGAGATACTTTAGAGTCTTTGGTAGTCAATGTTATATCAAAAGAGATGAAGATTTAGGTAAGTTTGAGGCAAGAAGTGATGAAGGAATATTTTTGGGTCACTCAACTCAAAGTAAAGCCTATTAGTGCTTCAATAAAAGATAGAAGAAGATTGTTGAAAGTGTGAATGTTAAAGTTGATGAAAGCAAAGAAGGACATTCCAGATACTCTGGATATGATTCAAATGATCAAGATGAAAGTCAAAATCAAGGAAGGCAAGTTCAAGCTCAGACCTAGATTCAGTTTGAATCGGTAACTCTAGAAGTTAATACATATGATGAGGAACAAGTTCAAGAAACATAAGCTCCATTAATCTCCAAAACTCCTAGGTATGTAAGGTTAAATCATCCTAAAGATCAGATCATAGGAGATAAGAGTAAATGTGTTCAAACTAGGAGAAAAATGTCTAAATATCAAGAAGAGATCTATTTGATTTCAAGGATTGAGCCTAAATTAGTAAATGAAGCTTGCAATGATGAAACTTGGGTTAAAGCAATGGAAGAGGAATTGATGCAAATTGAAAAGAATCACACATGGGATCTAGTTCCTAGACCTGAGGACAAAAATGTGATTGGAACCAAATGGGTCTTGTAGAATAAACTAAATGAAGATGGTGAAGTTGTAAGGAATAAGGCAAGGTTGGTATGTAAAGGCTACTCTCAAGTGCAAGGAATTGATTTTGAAGAAACTTTTGCTCCGGTAGCAAGGATAGAGGCAGTTAGATTGTTTATTGCATTTGCTGCCTTTAAAGATTTTAAAGTCTATCAAATGGATGTGAAATAACATTTCTAAATGGAGATTTGGAGGAAGAAGTCTACATTGAACAACCAGAAGGATTTCGGTTCTCTGATCAGTGAGATATGGTTTGTAGATTGAGAAAAGCCTTGTATGGACTTAAGCAAGCTCCATGAGCTTGGTATGCTAGATTGGATAAGCATCTGCTTAAGCTAGGTTTTAGAAAAGGTACTGTTGATAGTAATCTCTACTTCAAGATTGATCATGAGGACATTCTAATTGTTGAGGTCTTTGTCAATGATATCATTTTTTGTGGAAATGAATGCATGTGTAAAGCATTTGCTGATCAGATTGAAAGTGAGTTTGAGATGTCAATATTTGGTGAAATGAATTTCTTCCTAGGTCTGCAAATTGTTCAATCAGATAAAGGTATCTTCATATCTCAGTCCAAGTATGTAAAAGAATTGTTAAAGAAGTTTGGAATGGAAGACTCAAAGCTAGTAGGTACACCTATGGTAACCAGATGCAAGCTAAGCAAAGATGATGACTCTCCCAAGGCAAATCAGAAAAGATATAGATCAATGATTGGAGGATTGCTTTACTTAACTCAGACCAGACCTAACATCATGAATGCAGTTAGATTTGTTGCTAGACTTCAAGCTGATCCAAAAGAATCCCATGTTATGGTAGTCAAAAGAATTTTTAGATATCTCAAGGGGACAATTGATTATGGACTGTGGTATCCAAAGAACAATAACTTCACTCTTCATGCATATACAGATGCTGATTGGGTAGGAGATGTGGATGACAGAAAAAGTACTAGTGGTGGTGCATTCTTCTTGGGGAAAAGATTGGTCTCTTGGATAAGCAAAAAGAAAGAGGCAATATCTTTGTCTACTGCAAAAGTAGAGTACATAGCAGCAACAAATAATTGCACTTAGGTTTTATGGATGAAGCAAATGTTGAAGGACATCAGAATTGTGTTTGAGGAGCTAGTCACAATTTTCTGTGACAATTCTAGTGCAATGAGCATCTCAAAGAATCTGGTATTGCATTCAAAGACAACATATATCTATTAAGTTTCATTTCTCAAGAGAGAAAGTAAATGAAAATGAAGTCAAGCGAGAGTTTGTGCCTTCCAAAGATTAGATTACAGACATCTTCACTAAGCCTCTTCCCAAGGATACTTTTGAGTATCTTAGGGAGACATTAGGGGTTATTACTCCTCCTGAGTAGAACTAAGATGCATAAGGTGCATCAGTATGGTGGAATTCATGTTGTAAACAAGGTAGATAATTGAGAGGGGGGGTGAATCAGTTATCTCAAAACTTTTCTTACTTTTACTTTCTCTTCTTATCTTAATATTCAGTGATATATCAAAACATGAAAGCATAAGAAACCATGAGAACTGAAATGAAATTAACAAACATAACACAAGGATTTTTACATGGAAACCTCGTTAAGGGAAAAACTATGGGGTGACTAACCCAAGATTGTATTCTCTATTAAAAGAATAAAGGAGTACAAAATGGCACTTGCCAATTAGGGCTCACTGCCTGAGAACACTGCTCACAAGAGGCACACTACCTACAAGAGACTCACTGTCTACAAAACTTATAGAAGATAATTGAGTGTTTGAACTGATGAACAACATCTGCACATGCAAGAATTTAGTTCTAGTTAGGCACAGTATACCGATCTAACACATTTATCCTTCCTTTGCTTAGTATTGCTATTTTTTCACATTCTAGACTTGGATTGAAGCTTTCACACTTATCTCTGCTATTCTTCACACTTCATTTCATACACCACACACCACAAGCTTGAATCCATCGAGTATATATATATATCTGTATCAAGGATTTCCAACAACTTTCTAGTCGACAACAAGAACACTTAGGATATTTGTAAGTTACTATTCTGTTGGCTGAATCCATGCTTGATTTATGATGCGTACCAAAAAATTAGGCATAGAGGTCAGTACCTATGTTAGCCAAATCATATAACACTTCAAGCTATTTGATCAATACCTTCTGTACATCCAGATTGAGGTCTGATAGCCTGTTGGTCAGTTCTTCCTCTATCTACACTGTCTGACTGGAGTTTGATACTCAGATGCTCATATCTTTCACATGCTTTGTCACCAGAGCCTAAATCTTTGAAGTATAGTAGTTCAGATACTCCTTATTACTCATCCAAATCCGCAACATGCTAGGTTTCACCATCAGAGAGTTCCAGACCCAACTGTCAGACCCTATCATATGCTCTATTTTTTGACAACCAGACCAACTTATCTTTAATCTGACTTTTGGTATGAGTAATTTATGTACTATGGATATGAGGGATATACTTTGTTGCCATCAATGACAACACTTATGAGTCATAGTAGTGTCTCTTGCCAACAATCTCCCCCTTTGGCATTGATGGCAACACTTAGTGAAAAATGACTAAGTGTCGCAGTAACCCCCCCTTTGCTTGTGCTCCATCTCTCCATACTACTTACCAGTGCTCCTTTAATGCTGGATTCCTCATTTTTCACTGTTTTTCACTCCCCCTTTGAAATCAATGGCAAAGGGTGGATCCACAAACCAAAATTGTGCAAACATTACTATATAAAGCCGCATATGTACATACAATCCTTAAGCTAAACTTACCTATACGTTAGTATATCTACAAATGTGGTTTTCAACTGTACAAGCTCTGTGGCCCAACTTCTCTTCATCCTATCCAAAATGGAGATGTGTCCACTCAACAAAAATGCATATGCTTCTGCCCTTTTCAAATCTGTTGGATCACTGGTCTGGGTTGTACATAGAGCATCTGCCAAGGCATCATGCATTGCCTCTAACTTAGGGATGATTATCCCTCGGAGTTCAGCCATTCTATCCATTATATTCTTCTTCTCCTTAACCAGTTTCTTTATTTCATTTATTATAACAACAACTTGGCATTCTTGATTCACCAGAGAGGTAGTAAGGGGATCAAAATTCTGAGATAGACTTGACAATTTTCCTTCTTGTTCTTTCATTTTCTTCTCAATGCCTTCTGCCACTTTAGGCCAGGATAAACAAAATTTGTATATGTCCCCACCATCCTTAAGAGCATTTTCAATGCTCTTTATGCCAATGTCTAGGGTTTTTCTATCATTAGAAATTAGTCCTTGTACCTCACTGAATCTTTTTCCCAAGAATTCCTTTCAGACCTTAGTTTCTGATGGTTTTTCTAAAGACTCAAAATGTGTATTAACAAAATTAACCAGGTTCTTCAGATTACCAGATGGAGAGGCAGATGGATCCTTCTAATAAGTGGGCATGATCTTCTCCAGCACTCCAGAAGTAATACTTAGCAGCTCACTGTCCTCCATATGAGATTTTAAGAGTTTTTCTTTGGCTTTTACCTGAGAAAAAGATGCTATCTTCATTATCTAAACTGGAGAGAGAGAATCTAGATTCAGTGGCCCTTGAATCAACTCAGGTTCATCTAAGTCCACAACTTCCTTGTCCAAGAAACTTTGTACTACTTCTGCAGTGTCTCTTGTAGTCTCAACTTTCTTTTCTTTGGGGACATCTAGACTGATTTGCTTATTGTCATCAATAGTATTTGTCTCTTCTTTCTGCACTTCCTCTTCCAGAACAGAGCAGTCTAAGGCCTCAGATGGCTCTTCATCAATTTTCTTTAATCCTTCGACATCCATGTCAGAAGATTCTTCATTTATTTTATTTGATCCTTCAACATCCATGTTAGAAGGCTCTTCATTTGTTTCCTCTACAATTGGAAGATTAAATCTTTTCAAGGCTCTCCAGAGAATTTATTTTGTCTCATTAGCTATTTGGTTAGTTTCTCCAAGCATGAGCTTATTCATTCTGTACTTTCTCTGGAAATCTTCTTTGCTATCCTTGAAAATCATGTCCATTTGTTTTGGAGTGAAAGATGGACATAACTATATAACTATATGTTCCTAGATCTCCAAGTCTTTTTGCATTTTCTTTTCTTAACTCCAACACTTCTTCTAGGCTTTTAGGAATCAAGGAAATTATTTCAATGAAAGCTTTGTTATAGATTTTCAAGTACCTAACAGTTGCTTCCTCAAGAATTCTCTTGTCTCCATCATTGTACTAATCATAGAATTCTATTACCGACTGCATGTTTCCATCCATAGTGACTGCTTTAATGATGTCTTCAATTGAGAGAGTGGGTCTCTCAAGAAATTCTTCTATCTTCTACTCCTCATCATTCTTTTCATCTTTGGAGGGTTTATTCTTGGCTTTCTTTAATTCTCTGACCTCCACATTTGATTCTGTCTCTTCATCATCCTTGAGGCTCACATATGTTCTTGTGGCCTTAGTCTTCTTTCTCTTTTCACCTTTGACAGAATGTATGGCTTTTGACTTGGTAGTTTTTGAGCTTTCAGAAGTGATAGGGGCAGAACTTCTAGTAGATCTCATCTCAGTAGAGGCTTTCACTAGAATGCTTTCTTTCTTTGCTCCTTCCCTTTCCTTTTTAGTTTTCTCTATTCTTTCTCTATTTGCATCAACTGCCTTCTTTGTTATGCCAAACTTCTCAGCAAGTTCTTCAACCTCCCTTCTCACTTTCCTTTTTGTCTCAGGCTTCCTTAATTCAATATGTAATTTTATGTTTAGCTCATCAAAGGTGCCAAACCTCTCCGCTTCAGTGTCCTTGGGTTGACTTAACAAGTGTTGAACATGTGCCTCTAATAATTTTTCATCAACTTCATAACCCATGGGCATTACCCATACAGTTCTTGGCTCAACTGCCTCCATTAGGCATTGATCTATATCAACCATGAAGCAAACTATGTCCTTGTATTTCTCAACTATTGATTTACGTATTCTTTCTCTTACATGCATCATGCTCTGGAAATTTTTGAAGTAACCCCAAAGAGCTATCTTCCAAACTTGTTCATCACCAAGTCCACACAAACAATCTCTGATTTGAATAGCAACTGGTCTATCATTTGCCCAGATTAGCCCTTTTGACCCTAGTAACTCATTCATAAAGTAAAAGAATAGGCACAATATCAGATTGCCATATTTGAAAGAATTTTTCTTATCTTTCTTGATCTTCTCCAAATTCTCCATCAGTTGACTCAATAGAAGCTCACACAAATCATAGTCTGCATTTCTTTCAACATCTGATATGCAGTATATATTGCTGTACCAGATACCAAATTTTCCCTACTTGAGTGGTAAATCTTGTAGCCAATTACAATTGATGCAAACTTGACATCCGGATCAGTAATATCATCTATAGTCATTGTCCTCTTGTCATATTTTGATCCAGTGGCTTCTGTTACCATTGGATTATTCATAGCTTTGATTGCAGACAACCCACCAGTTGAGTGCAATCTGGTTAAAACCTTGATGGCATCTTTGGTTATCTTAAATGGACTCATTAACCACATAAAGTTATAATGTATCCTGCTCAAGACATACCAGACCCATTCGTCTTCTCCAAAAGATGAGAAATGTATGCATTGTGCAAAATGCTTGTCTTTTAGGGCCTTGAATTCTATTTTGATGTCAAAGTTCTCATTACTTAACTGTTTGTGATATAATTCCATCAATTCTAGGTCTCCCAATTCCTTAAGGTTTGTATGAATGTAAACCCTAACATCTTCTACATGCAGAACACCATATGGGATATGGAAAAATGCACCCAAGGGATCAACTTCTAAAGATTTGAAGGGATGTTTCTTGAATTTTGGTCTCGGCCTCTTAGTGACATTCACAACCATGGGAGTAGTCATTCTAGTAACAAAATTCAGAGAGATTTTGTAGAGAAGAAATACCTTTTTACACCTTAGGGTTTGTAGCAACTACCGGAGTGAATTTCTGCTTGATTTCGATCTTCAGCTTGAAATTGAATTATTTGTAGGATCTCTTCTCAGAGCTCTTCTTTCTTCTTCATGAGTGCAAGGTGTTGTAAATGACAAATGAAAAGCCTTTTATCCTTGCACAAAACCTAATTCCCTATTGTAATAAATGCATACTTTAAGTCATCTAGTTACCCTATTTTGAGTGAATTTATCATGAATCACTGTGCGGATCTTCAAATCATCATCCAAGTGAGTTGGAAACATACATTTAGCCTTCCAAAACATGTTTCCAAATCTGCAGACCATAAACTTACATTTTTAGATCATACCGGATTTGTTTGTGTAGTTCTGCTTTTACCGGATGGCTATCGAAATAGGATCTATTTATAACTTCAAATTTTTGTGCAGATTTCTCAACCTTCGACTAAATGATTTTTAGATGAACTTCCAAGACCCCTTTAATCTGTAACCTCTAACTCTTACCTATTGTGCTGAATTCAGGCACTTACTAACTGGGTGGGGGAATTTGATCTCCTTTGT
Source organism: Cunninghamia lanceolata (assembly GCA_027924645.1). Lineage (NCBI taxonomy): Eukaryota > Viridiplantae > Streptophyta > Pinopsida > Cupressales > Cupressaceae > Cunninghamia > Cunninghamia lanceolata. The sequence goes on from BSBN01000317.1 coordinate 6,238,739, forward strand.
AGCTCACCTTTTAATTTTTGGAAGGATTATTAGCACCAGATTTCAGTGTGGATCCATCACCAATGTTCATCATGCTCTTCTTTACCCAAATCTTGCTCATTTCCTTTTGAATTTCATCCGCATTCACTTTACCTTTACCTTTGTCTTGTTTCTAATCATGTTTCACTAGACCTTTTCCATCATGATTTTTTCTCCTGCAGAATCTAGCTATATGATCAGATTTATTGTTGTTGTAACACACAACATTTCCTTGCTTATTTGGTTGATATCCTCTTGATCTGCACTGATTAGCCATGTGCCCCATTCTATTGCATGCAAAGAATCTACTATTGAAAGAATTGTTCATTTGTATGTTTCTACATTCATGAGATTTGTGACCATACCTTTTGTAATTGAAGCATTGACTAGAGAAGGATGGATTATTCTGATTTATTCTGCTCTTACACTGAGTTGCTTTATGACCAAATCTGTTGCAGTTGAAGCAGATCCCATTAAAAGATGGATATCTTTGAGCATTAGGTTACCTTACCGGAGGTCTTCTAGGCCTTGTTCTTTATCTTTTTGACCCAAAGTTCTTTTAACCAGATCCAAAGCTTTTACCTTTCTCATATCCCAAGCCATGCTTACCATCTATCTTCTTTTGATTCTCAAGTAGCACTTCAAGTTTTACTGAGCTTATCTTGAATTTTTCTTTGTATTCATTTGCAGTTTCAAGATCTTGTTTAAGAGTGTCAATCTGTCTCTCAAGTTGTTCTTCATTGTATCTAGCTTCTTCAAGATCAGAGTCAAGATGTCTAATTATTCTATCCATTTTACAGTAGTCTTCTGTTTTCTCCTTGAGAGATTTTTTTAATTTATCTTCAGTCTTTCTCTTTTCTTCAATTTCTTGGGTAAATTTCATAACCCCTGATTCCATTTCATGCCTTAGCATAACAACTTCTTTTGACAACTTTTCACATAGCTTTGTTTTCTCATTCAGGTCCTCATTAGTATTATTGGTTTCATTTTGATCTGCTAACTTCTGAAGTAGTTCCTTTCTTTTTTTTACAGAATTATTTAGTTTTTCTTTTAGCTCATTGATGAAATCATCAACCTCCTTAAGTCTCTCTCTCAAATTATTGACTTCAGACTGGGATTGATCAAGATCACTTAAGGTAGATTGTAGTTTCTCTTTCATACCATATGAATCCATTGAGATTCCTAGATCCTCCTCAAGCTATTAGGCTTTTTCTAAGGAACTTGGCTCTGATACCAATTGTTGTATACAAGGTAGATAACTGAGAGGGGGGTGAATCAGTTATCTCAAAACCTTTCTTAGTTTTACTTTCTTTTCTTATCTCAATATTCAGTGATATATCAAAACATGAAAGCATAAGCAACCATAAGATCTAAAATAAAATTAACACACATAACACAAGGATTTTTATGTGGAAACCATGTTAAGGGAAAAACCACGGGGTGACTAACCCAAGATTGTATTCTCTGTGAAAAGAATAAAGGAGTACAAAATGGCACTTGCCAGTTATGGCTCACTGCTCAAGCACATTGCTCACAAGAGGCTCACTACCTACAAGAGACTCATTGTCTACAGAACTTACAGAAGATAACCAAGTGCTTGAACTGATGAACAACATCTGCATATGCAAGAATTTAGTTTTGGTTAGGCACAGTATATTGATCTAACACATTTCATCCTTCCTTTGCTCAGTATTGCTATTTTGTCACATTCTAGACTTGGATTGAAGCTTTCACACTTATCTTTGCTATTCTTTGCACTTCATTCCATACACCACACACCACAAGCTTGAATCCATTGAGTATATATATATATCCGCATCAAGGATTTCCAACAACTTTCTAGTTGGCAACAAGAACACTTAGGATATTTGCAAGTTACTATTCTATCAGCTGAATCGATGCTTGATTTATGATGCGTACCAAAAACTTAGGCATAGAGGTCATTACCTATGTCAGCCAAATCATATAACACTTCAAGCTATTTGATCAATACCTTTTGTACATCTGGATTGAGGTATGATACCCTGTTGGTCAGTTCTTCCTCTGTCTACACTATTTGACTGGAGTCTGATACTCAGATGCTCATATCTTTCACATGCTTTGTCACCTGAGGCTAAATCTCTAGAGTACAGTAGTTCAGACCATCAGAGAGTTCTGGACCCAACTATTGGACCCTATCATATGCTCTATTCTTTAACAATCAGACCAACTTATCTTCAATCTGACTTCCAGTATGAGTAATTTATGTATTGCGGATATGAGGGATATACTTTGTTGCCATCAATGACAACACTTATGAGTCCTAGCAGTGTCTCTTGCCAACAATTCATACTCATATCTTGTGATCCAGAATGATGTTAAGGAGATACTACTCAAAGGGGGAGTAGTCAATATGCAAATTTTGGGATCAGTTTGAAGCAAAAAGGGAGTGAAGATAGAAAATATGTGCCCTTTTCCATTGATGTCAAAGGGGGAGAGAAGTCATGTGAAAAACTAATTGCTAATGAAAGGGGGAGCAATAAAGAAAGTAGTTGCAGGTGTGACAAGAGAAAGGGGGAGAAGTTTGTGTCTTGATGGTTGAATTCATTTTTTCACATCATATGTTGCCATCAATGACAAAGGGGTAGATTGTTGCAAATATGTGCCTAAATGGTGTTGTCATTGATGTCAACATATCTTTGTTGCCATTGACATCAACTGTATCCTTTTGTTGTCTGTGTAGAAGACTATATTGTTGAGGATATTGAGAAAATTAATAACAATCAATGCATGCAGATCATGTGGACATGTAGAGGATTATCAGAGGTTGCTCCAGTCAAGATTTGAGAAGTCCGCATGAAGATTTGAAGGAGTTATGGCCATCTGAGTAGAACCGGTTCTTGCAATAATCAGGAAAGACAAAGTGATAGGAAAGAGGTTGAGATTGATCTGGTAATATAAGATTATGATCTATGGATCTAAAGGCATGTTTGTGAAGTCAGTGTGTATCATCAACTCCAGTGGTTTGTGGTTTGGTGGTTTGCAAGCTATCCTTCCAGTCTGATAGCCATGGTAGAGTGTGTTCTTGAGGTTCTGAAGGAAGATTTAAATGTTTCTGATAATATGGTTTAGAGTGAATGTTATCGGTGATTCCAATGTGCTTGTGGAGGTCTTTGGATCATGTAGCTACTATGTTGAAGGTCCGCATTAAAATTTGAGCTTGTTGATTGAAGATTTCTTCTTGAGGTTAATGTTCTTCTCAGTCTTGGCAGACCGGATGTTCCTAGCCTATTGTGGATGCCTTAAACACATTTCTATGAAGCGTGGAGTGGTTGTAGAAGTAGATTCAAATCTTAGTTGTATTTGGCTGATAGTGTGATGATCTGTATCAAGTTTACCTGACCTTGTTGATCATCCAAGGTTGATGAAGTATATAAATACTTGTTGAAGAAGTATCAAAATCATCCTTGAGCAAAAAAGATAAAATCTAAAGTAAGGATGAGGAGTAGAGCAGAGAAGAAAGGGAATGAAAGCAGTGTAGAGTATGAAAAAGAGTTTGAGGCAAAGGAAAGTTCTTGAGCATTCATTGAAACTGAATCAGGCATGAAGTAGATGCTAATTCTCAGTTAATTCTTTCTAAATAAATTCTGTAGGCAGTGAGCTCTAGGTAGTGTGCCCAAAGGCATGTGCCTTCTATTTTTCTAAGTACTTTTAACAAGGTATGCATTTTGTGGGTTAACCCCCACCGTGGTTTTTCCCTTAACTGGGTTTCCACGTCAAAATCTTGGTGTCAAATGTGTTGATTATGTTTTTTCTCTTATGTTATTGATTCATGCTTAAATGTTTACATCACTAATCTGATAGTAAGATATTAAAGAAGGTTAAAGGCACAAGTTTTAAGAGACAACTGATTCACCCCCCCTCTCAGTTGTCTAGTTCCAATAGAGAAGCTAAATAAAAGATTTGAAAGCAAGAAAAGTGGAAGAGGTCATGGTAGAAGGACTGGTGGAAGATCCTATGGAGGTTGAAATGAAGATCAAAAGAAAAGTGAAGAAGTAGGCACCAATCTAAATTAGAAAGGAGATAATGCCTACTGCTCTCGTGACTAAAATAATGGTGAGAAAAGAGGAAGAGGAAGACTTGGGAAAGGACCTAGAAGAGGAGGTTTTAGAGGAACCTGTTTCCATTGTGGAGAAGAAGGTCATCGAGCCTACGAGTGTCCCCAACATCAAGGAAGGACAAATAGAAGACCTGAAGGTGATGCATGAGTTGGACATGTAGATGAAGATGTACAGTTTAAGCATTCTAAAGATGCTGAAAGGGGAGAAACCCTAGTTGTCAGAAGAACCTTGTTAAATGAGGAGAAAGAACTAGATTAGAGGAGGAGTTTATTCCACACAAGGTGCAAGTGCTAAGGTAAGTGTTGTGATATTATTATTGATAGTGGAAGCACTGATAATCTTGTCTTAGAGGAGATAGTTAACAAGTTGAAGTTGACCAGAAGAAGGCATCCACATCCATATCGGATTGCATGGTTGCAAAAGGACCATAGAGCTTTGGTCAATGAATAGTGTTTAGTCAAGTTTAATATCAAAGACTACCATGATGAGGTGCTATGTGACATCATATCGACAGATGCATGTCATATGCTATTGGGAAGGTCGTGGCTGTATAATAGGTGTGTTGTCCATGATGGCCATGAAAACACCTATTCCATGACAAAGAATGGATTTTGTCATAAGTTGAAGCCCTTGAAGGAGGTGGAAGAAAAGATATGTAGTACTGCCAAAATTTTCTTGATAGATGGTAGGAAATTTTTAGATGGTATGAAGCATGAGCATCATTGTTTTTCATTGATTCCTAAGATCAGTAAGGAGATATGTGAAGATGTACCAACAAAAGTCTCAGATCTGTTGGAAGAATTTCAAGACATTGTCTTTGATAATGTACTAGAAGGTTTACCATCAATGAGGAAAATAAGTCACCAAATGGGTTTGATACCAAGAGCTAATTTGCCAAATAAGGCAACCCATAGAATGACTCCTATAGAGAATTACGAGCTAAACAGACAAGTTCATGAGCTGTTAAGGAAATGATTGATAAGGGAGAGCCCAAGTCAATGTCCAGTACCTGTAGTACTAGCACCAAAGAAAGATGAAGGGCAGAGAATGTGTATAGATTCCCAAGACATCAACAAAATTACAATCAAGTATAGATTCCCATTTCAAAGGATGGATTGCATTATTGATTGCTTGAGTGCAGCTAGGTACTTTACAAAGATTGATATGAAAAGTGGATATCACTAGATCCAAATCAGAGAAGGAGATGAATGGAAGACAACCTTCAAGACTAAGGAGGGCCTATATGAATGGTTAGTCATGCCATTTAGGCTAACTAATGCACTGAGCACATTTATGTAGCTCATGAACAAGGTACTAAAAGAGTTTTTGGGTAAACTTGTCATTATTTATTTAGATGATATTTTGATTTTTAGTAAGACCTTGGAGGAGCACTTTATGCATGTTCAAAAAGTTTTTGAGAAGCTAAGGGAAGAAAAGTTGCCGATTAATTTGAAGAAATGTAGTTTTGTGAAGAAGGAATTAGTCTACCTAGGATTTGTTATCTCAGTTGAGGGTCTTAAAATGGATCCAAAGAAGGTGAGAGCTATCATTGAATGGCCTATCCCAAGGAGTGCTACAGAGGTAGATTGTGATGCTAGTGGCAATGCTATAGGGGATATTTTGAATCAAGAAGGTAAGCCCATTGCCTATTTTAGTGAGAAGCTTAATGATGTCAAGAAAAAAGTATTTTATTTATGATCAAGAGTTTTATGCTATAGTTCAGGCTTTGAAGAATGGAGACATTATTTATTTATGAAAGAGTTTGTTTTATATATTGATAATCAAGCTTTGCAATATCTTAATAGTTAAGAAAAGTTAAATCTGAGGCACTTAAAAAATGGGTTGAGTCTTCATAGAGTTATACTTTTGTTTTGAAGCACAAGAGTGGGAAGTCCAACAAAGTTGTAGATGCCTTAAGCATAAGACAAATTTTGTTGACAAAGATGAAGATAGAGGTTGTTGGGTTCAATGAACTCAAGAATTTGTACCTTGAAGATCCAAACTTTACAGAGGTCTGGAAGGCTTGTTTGGAATATATTACCCTAGATACGATGAGATGGTTGGATTATATAATCCAAGATGGTATGTTGTTTAGATGAAGCTAGGTGTGCATTTCAAGGAGTTCCATGAGAGAGAACTTGATTAAGGAGAAGCAGAGTGGAGGGTTGGCATGAAACTTTGTTCAAGATAAGACCATTTCTCTTGTTAGCGAGAATTATTATTGGCCACAGTTGCATTAGGATATGAAGAAATTTGTGCAAAGTTGTAGAGTATGCCAAATGGCCAGAGGAGTGAGCTAGAATATTGGGCTGTATCAGCCATTACCTGTACCGGAGGGACCATGGGAGGAGATCAACATGGACTTTGTTCTTGGTTTATTGAGGACACAGAGAGGGCATGATTCAATATTTGTGGTGGTTGACAAATTTTCAAAGATGGCACATTTCATTCCATGTCAAAAAACCAGTGATGCTGTTCACATTGCAGGGTTGTTTTTCAGAGAGGTGGTTAGACTACGGGGTCTACCAAGGAGTATAGTTTCAGATAGAGATACCAAGTTTGTTGGGTATTTTTGGAGAAACTTATGGAAGAAGTTGAAGACTAAGTTGAAGTTCAATTTTGCACATCATCCATAGAATGATGGATAGACACAGGTAGTGAATCAAAGTTTGAGCAACCTACTGAGATGCTTAGTAGGAGATAATCCCAATGGATGGGATTTGATATTACCACAAATAGAGTTTTCTTATAACATTTCTATCAATAGGTGTATTGGTAAATCCCCATTCCAAATTGTAGATGGGAGTAGTCTGAGAAATGCTTCTAAGTTGAGAAAGATAGATAGATGAGAGAAGAGTAGTGCTGAGGTTGTAGAGTTTGCAGAACACCTGAAGAGCTTGCATGAAGATGTATGCCAACATATTAATAAAATGAATTCTCAGTATAAGGCTAAGGTAGATCAGAAGAAAAAGTTTAAGGAATTAAAGGTTGGTGATGAAGTCATGGTTTACCTAAGGAAATAAAGATTCCCAATGGAGACATATAATAAGTTGAAAATGAAGAAATTTGGACCATGCAGGATCTTGAAGAAGCATGATTTAGGAAATGCATGTGAGGTAGAGATATTGAGTGGAATCAATATTTATCTTGTGTTCAACATTACTAATTTAACAGAGTATCATGAAGGTGGCATAGAGGATGGACCAATAGAAGAATAGGGGAGTATCCCAGCATATACTTCAGAGGAGATAGAAGAAATCTTAGATAGCAGTATGGGAAGAAGTACTCAGAACATGTAATATGAAGATTATTTGGTGAAGTAGAAAGGAAGGCCTGTCAAAGATTCTTCCTGGTTGTCTAAGGCAGAGGTTGACCATTTGGGTTTTCCTCAAACAGCTAAGATGTGACAAGGTCACTTCTCAAATTACCCTGGGTGTCTGATGTAGGAGTATCTAGTGGCGTAAGGGCAATCTTGTATCACCCAAAAAATGATGATTTTATTTTCCGTTCTTTTCAAATTTTGTATTTTTAGATACCCATTTGCTTGACTAATGATTCAGAACCTTCAAAGTTTCCAAAAGGGCTAAGAATACAAGGACTTACTATTTTTAGTAACCCTATATTAGAGAAGTGGTTGGGCCCAAAAATTTTCCCAAAGATTTAGAATAGCAACATAAACATTCTTGGTAAATTTCAGCCCAAGATCATGTCTGGATTTCAAGATATTAAAGTTTTAGTTTTTTAGGTTCATGAAAAAAGTTTCAAAATCAATTTTGAGGCACTTAGAGGTTCCGTAATGCCTCAGAAATTGACTAAAAATCAAAATTTCTATTAACGATACATTTTATGGACCTTTAGTTTTTTGTGAGATTTCCAACGCATCAAACAATTTATCAATCAGACACCTGATTCAAAAGTTATGGCTGCTAGAAGTTGTGCTACGTAGTTTTTCAATTCTTAAAAAAATTAAAATTCTTTATTGGGCGGTAAAAAGGGACACTTGGGCTCATTTTGGCACCCAAATGGGAATTACACATTTCAAATCAAGATGACATTGGGGAAATTACACTAAGTGGTGATGATGCATATTTATAGCCCATTTTTAATAGTTTTGGAGGCAGTGGTAGGAAGGGGAGTTATTGGCAAGTCTTGTTCATGCGAATAAGGAGGTCAAAAGATATTAGAAGATAGCTCCAGAAGGATTTGTTAGTCAGATATTTCTATTGTAAGACAGCCCATATTTCTATAATAAGAGGGCATATGACCCTAGAAATTGTATTTTAGATTTGTAGCCTTTTACAAACAAGCTTAATGAAGAAATTATGAAATAGTTTGCAGTTTGCTTAACTAATCTTTTCTTGAGATCTTGTTTGTGTCTATTTGAAATCTATAAATCGTTGTTATATGTTTTTTGGGTGGAATCCACCCTCATTAGGTTTGTGATGATTATAGGTTGTACTTTCACCATTGATGTCATGAGAGCGTCAACCTATGATGCTAGACCTTGTAGCTGACTTGACAAAGGAGGAGCTTCTATTTCTCGACGTGATGGGATTGTAGTATGTCACGCACATGCCCCATATTAGAGCACACTAGGGCATGATGACAACATTGGTTGAGCAATGGTAAAGCTAGCACAACTCATTATTGTTGCTTATTGGAGAGGTTACCATCATGCTCGAGGACATGTGGAGGATTCTGCGCATCCCCATATACAGAGAGTGAGTGGTTTATGAAATAGATACTGGTGAGAGTGCATTGGCCAGACTCTTGATGATGCAGGACTTAGGGATCAAGGACAGGGAGATCTAGCCTAGCCAAATGCATTCTAGATTTGATAGATTGTAGTTGGTTCTATTTGGATTGATCGGAGGAGTGCTAATGCCTGATCGATGGTCCTGAGGATTTTCTATTGGATGGGGCCAAGTACTTGAGGGGATGCTAAGTGAGGGCATAATATATGCTTGGGGCCCTTGCGTGCTAGGATAGCTTTATCATGATATGCATTAGGTGGTCTACAGATATGGTTCTAGCTTGGTATTAGGAGTGACATTACTTCATGTGTGGGCTTGGGAGTACATAGTTGTTAATTGACCTATAGCAACACCGAGGAGAGGACCAGGACAACCTTTTGTGTACTTATATCAGGGATCTGTGACACAATGGTGGTTAGGAGAGCTCACATACTAGAGGCAATTTCTTGATGAGATGTATACTATCATTTGGAGACCTTGGTGAGATCATGAGATTTGGATCAATGACGCTGAGCATCTTCTATACTATCGATAGGTGAGGTATCTTTTAGAAGAACTTGTTACATGATTGAGAGATATATGCTCGACAGGGTATTGTGATAGTTTGGCCTACAACAACTTGTACTAGTTTAGGAGGCATTTTTGTGAGGAGATAGTGGGAGGTACCAGAGTGGGGCCCAGAGATAGTAGTTGAGATAGCTTTGGCTAATTTTGATGCTTTGGCTCCTATCCAATGGGATCTAGTGGGAGGTGTATACTCAAAATCATGAATTAGTGGCCTAGGGTGGTTGAGTTAGCTTTGGCACGCACACATACCCTCTCTCCTTACCATGGGACGAACCTCCATGTCAATCTTGCTCTCATGGAAGTAGCCAGTCGAGAGGAGGTGAGACACAGGGGTGGTCTGGCTCATTGGAGAGTTGGACTTCATGGAGAGTGGTTAGCCAGTTCTAGGGCCTGTGTTCTTGTGCATTTGTTTTAATGTGGTGTTCTATGACTGTAGTTGTAAAGATAACTATATGACCTAAAGGGTCACTAGTCACCATTCTCCTATTGGGGTTTCTAATGTTCCAACACTGTGTAGGTTGACTGTTATTCTCGTTGATGCTTTGTTCAAGTTGACGTTGTTGTTTGTGTTGTTTAATGATTGCCTATATGTAAAATTCTCTAAGTCTTTCTTGTTGTTGTTGAATTACTAGTTGGTCTTGTTGTTGTCTAGGGTGGATCTCCTCTATCTCATTAAGGATTGCCTTCACCCACTCACCTCTAAGTCCAGGGCACATTTATGAACCTAAAAAAGAGAGAGATGGTTTAAGCTAACCTTGACTTGACCTAGGGTTTTGACTTAAGGTTTGTGTGACCTAAGGTTTGACTTTGTTGACTTTGTTTGACCTTGTGATGAAACCAAGGGTTTTTACTAACGTTGACTAAATGTGACCTTGTGTTGGGACCAAGGGTTTGTAAACCTTCTACGCTACTAATGTTTTTTTTAGTCTTTTCTATTTTTTTGTATGCATGTAAGCTTATATGAGTGCAAAACATATTTTTGTGCTTTTTAATGTTTTTGGAAATCATTGTGCTTTTTCTTAATCTAGGAATTAGAAAATGAATGTAAATTAATATGAGATTACCTAATGCAATATAATATATATTTTTGGTGTTTTCTGAATAGGTGGATCAATTTAATCTAAGAAAAGAAAATTACTTTTAATCTACAAACTTTGGAAAGGGAAACTAATTTAACAATGCAAATCTACTTAGCGTATCAAGGAAAAAGCAACATGTATTTACTTGTCCCAAGAGCAAAGTTTTGATTATCTAATTATTATGAAATGAAAAAAACATGAAGGAACCTGGAGATACATGAGCCTCCACTACCCTTAGAAATCTTTGTATTGGAAACCTCTAATCATATTGTAGCAATGGAGTGATCCTCTTGGAAATAATAAGAAGAGAAACAAAAGAAGATTTGAAGCTTTGAAATGAGCTCAATGAGAGCTTGATGAGTACTATGGCTTGTGATGTGAGCAACATATGGACACAAAAAGAGCTTTTAGAAAAGCTAAATGAGATAAAAAATAAAAGAAAAATGATCTAATGTCTTGTATGAGCATATGGATGCTTGATTTGGAGAGAACTGTGTGCACGGATGAAATTGTCTCCCTTTGTGCTTGAGGGAGGGGGTATTTATAGGTTAGACGAAGGGATGAGAGGTGAAGAAGAAGAAGAGTTAACTCAATTTGATTGGAGAGTTAACTTAGAAGACACGAGAGTGAACTGGGTTAAAATTGGAGTGATCTACCCAGTAATAGCTTATCACTCATGAAGAAGTGAAGAAAGAGGAATGCATGAGAATGAATGGATTGATAACTAAAGATGAAAAAGAACTAATTATGCATGTGTGGGGTACATGAAATAGTTAACTCTATCTTTGGCACAAAATTCCATGCAAACAAGAAGAAAAATAGATGAAAATATAGCTATTTTGAACTTGTAGCTAGAAAACATGACAAGATCATCAATGGGTCACCACTTTCACCAGTCAAGGTCACCCATGGATTGCACCTTTCACCAGTCAAGGTCACCCATGGGTTTTCCCTTTCACCAGTCAGGGTCACCCATGGGTTGCCCCTTTGACCAGTCATGGTCACCCATGGGTTGCCTATTTGACCAGTCAGGTTCACTTGGGGGTGACCCATGGGAGACCATTAGAGGATGGTGTTAGGGATTGCATGTAGAAGATATCAATTAAATGCAAATAAAGATTAAATAGAGGAATGAAAAATAGATAGAAATAATAATAGCGAGAGACAATTTTTAACGTGGTTCACCCAAACTCGAGCTACATCCACCAACAGAGAGTCCAATATTATTATCCAGTAAATCGAACCAACCAACAATCCTTGCAACTCAATACCACTGCAAATGCTACAATATAATGATTAATGTAAACCCTAACCCTTAGCCATTTTATCGAGACTTATGTCAGTTACAAAATAGGTTTTTTTTATGTCAGCTAATAGAAAAATAACTCCTGATGCCTTTATAAAGTAATAGGCATTTTTTTCTTTTGGGGCACTGGCCCCAGAAGTCCCCGCTAGAGGCATTGCCCCAAGACCCCCACCATGGGATTTGCCCCTAGGCCCCTTTCGGGGGGATAAGCCCCCTAGGCCCCGCAGGAGGGGCTTTGCCCCATGCACTCCCCCGTTAAATAATTTGGGGGAAACTGTGCCGATAAAAGTGGGGTAAATTTAACCTTTGAGTCTGATTAGGCTCCATATAACAACAATCTCCCACTTGGAGACTGATCAGACTCCACACCATATCACCTCCCACTTGGAGACTAATCATAAGACCGCTGACCCTATAGCTCCCACTGGAAATAATCACCATGGACCCTGTTGTTCTAATTTTATTGTTTTCAGTCTTGAAGACCACCCGAAGCAGAAGAGGAGCTCAACTTCTCCCTTGTTACCACCTTTGTAAACATATCCACTAGATTTTCATTTGTATGTATCTTTTCCATCCTTAACTATCCATCATCCAACACTGACTGGATGAAGTGATACCTTAGTTGTATGTGTTTGGTCTTTAAATGTAAGGCAAAATTATTTGCGAGATGTATGGCACTCTAGCTGTCCATAAACAAATAACTGTTATCCTGTTGTTTGCCCAATTCTTCCATGAAAGATTACAACCATATCATCTCCTTGCTTTCTTTTGTTGCAGCTACATATTCTACCTTTGTGGTAGATAAAGCAACCACCTTTTGCAACCTAGAGATCCAACTCACTATTGTCCCACCTACAGTAAAGACATAACCTATAGTACTTCACCTGGTATCAATATCCCCTACCAAATATGAGTCCACATACCCTACTAAATAAGTATTAGAGCCCCCAAAATATAAGTGTTTATTGGATGTACCTCTCAAATATTTGAGAATTCATTTTACCGAATTCCAATGCTCCAATCCGGGATTATTCATATACCTGCTTACGACTCCTACAACATGTGCAATATCCAATCTCATGCATACCATAGCATACATTAAGCTTCCTACAGTTGAAGCATATGGTACCTTGGACATTTTGTCTTCCTCCTCTTGTGTCTTTGGACACATCTCCTTAGTCAATTTCAAATGACTAGGCAAAGGTGTGCTGATAGCTTTTGCATTCTGCATATGAAATCTCTGCAACACCTTTTCAACATAATCAACTTGAGATAGAGTCAATTTTCTTTTCTTCCTATCTCTACAAATTTTCATACCAAGGATTTGTTTTGCTGCCCCCAAATCCTTCATAGAAAATAATTATGCTAACTATTGTTTTAACTCTCTTATGTGATCCATGTTAGACCCTGCTACAAGCATGTCATCAACATATAAACATAAAATAATGTAGCTATTATTATCTAACCTCTTAAAATAAACACAATGGTCAAAATTACACTGGTTGTAGCCTTGGTCAACCATAAAACTATCAAATTTCAAGTACCATTGCCGAGGTGCTTGTTTCAAGCCATACAAACTCTTTTTCAATCTGCACACCAATTTCTCCTTACCTTTGACCTCAAATCCTTGTGGTTGTTCCATATATATCTCCTCCTCCAAATCACTATGGAGAAAGGCAGTTTTCACATCTAACTATTCCAAATGCAAATTTTTAGCAGCCACAATACTTAAAACAATATGAGTAGAAGTCATCTTAACAACCGGAGAAAAAATCTCATCAAAAATCAATGCCCTTTTTCTATGCAAATCCTTTTACAACTAACCTGGCTTTAAATATTTTCTTACCTCCATCTTCCTCTTTTAGCCTATAAACACATTTGTTTGGTAAAACCTTTTTACCTGCAGACAACTTACATAATTTCCAAGTCTGATTTTTTAGTAAGGAGTCAATTTCTTCTTTCATTGCAAGCTCCCACTGAACCTTTGTATCCACCTACATAGCTTCATCATACCCTTCCGGATCACCATTATATGTTAAAAAATAGAATACAAAGAGGGAGAAAACCTTTTAGGAGGTCTACTTAGCCTTGTTGACCATCTAACATTCACTGGAGTTTGTGGTATTTCTTGTTACTATTGTGGAGCATGAGGAATCATTAGAACATCACTATCTGGAGTATCATCCAACACCACATAATCCTTTTCTTTTTTCTCATGCTGCTGCAACTGATCTTTGTACAACACCTTCTCATTGAATAAAACATCCTTGCTTCTCACAATTTTTAGATTTTCAACATCCCAAAGCCTATAACCAAATTCATCAATGCCATATCCAATGAAGATACACTTTTTTAATTTTGCATCTAGCTTGGTTCTATTTTGAGAATCTACATGTGCAAATGCTTCACATCCAAAGGTTTTGAGAAAATAATAACTCACCTTCTTACCTGTCCATGCTTCCTCTGAAATACCAGAGCCTAAAGGAACTGAAGGACCTCTATTAATTAAATATAAAATGGTATTGATAGCCTCTTCCCACATGTTTACAGGCAGCCCAACATGTAATCTCATGCAACTTGCATGCTCCATTATTGTCCTATTCATGTGTTTAGCCACTCTATTTTCCTGTGGAGTCCCTGGAACCATTTTTTACCTACGAATTCCATTAAAGGAACAATAATCCTCAAATTCTTTGCTGCAATACTCACCACCATTATCAGATCTGAGACATTTTAATCTTTTACCCATCTCATTCTCAACCAAGCTTCTCCATTTCTTAAATGTTTTACATCAGATTTCTACCTAAGGAAATAAATCCAAACCTTCCTAGTTGCATCATCTATGAATGTAACATAATACCAAGAGCCACTGAGAGAAGATACTTGAGCCGGTCCCCATACATCTGTATGCACAAGCTCCAACTTTTCATCTTTCTTTTTCTTCCCATCCTTGAGAAAACTAACTCTCTTTTGTTTTCCATACACACAATTTTCATAGAAATCCATATTAATACATTTTAGACCTGTTAAAACTTTCTTAGAATGAAGTACCTTCATCCCTTTTTCACTCATATGTTCAAGTCTGTTATGCCACAGTATTGTCTTAGAACCTGCAACAACTGTTTTAGTCTCTTCCTACGAACCTGCAACAACTATTCCTGAACCTCTTTGGTTTTTCTTTGCAATGACTAAAGTAGAAGGAATAGTATGACCTGTACAAAGATATAAGGTGCCTACTTTCACACCTTTTGCTACTATTAAGGCACCTCTTAAAACCTTCCAATTTTTATCAATAAATGTAACAATGCAACCTTCATCACCTAGCTGCCTTACTGAAATTAAATTCCTACTCAGCCTTGGAACATGCCCTACCTCTTGTAGTAGCCAATGATTCCCATTCTGCAACTTAATCTTAATTCTTCCCTTTCCAACAATCTGACAGGGTTTGTTATCTCCCAAATAAACTAGCCCAAAATCCCCTATGACATAATCAAGAAAATAACTTCTATGGGGTGTAGCATGAAATGAGGCCCCTGAATCTAAAACCCATGCATCATTAACATTATCTAGGGAAAGAATTAAGGCACCATCTTCAGATTTATTACTTACCACATTTGCCTCCTTATTGCCTTCTTGTTTGTCTCCTTTATTCTTCTGAGACCGGCAATCTTTCTTCAGATGCTTGGTTTCCCACAGTACCAACAATCCTTCTGTCCTCTGGATTGGGACCTCTTGTCCTTTGATTTTCCTCGTGACTTCCCATGACCTCTAGAACCTTTTCCTCTTTCCTTTGATCTGCCCCTGCTTTCTGCATTCAAAACACTACCTGATGTGGATCCACTTGAGCTTTTCCATTGCATTTCCTCGCTAAGGATATCACCAACAACATCATCAAATTTCAAAATATTTGAACCAAAGATAGAGTTATAACCATTACCAAGCTATTCTAGCTTTTTGGAAAAGAACATAAAACCAAGAGAGTCCTCACCTCTTCATCAAATTTCACTTTTATAGAAGTTAATTGATTGGTAATCATATTAAACTCATTTAAATGATATGTCATAGATCCACCTTCAATCATTTTTAGATTAAAAAATGCTTCATGAGAAATACCTTATTTGAGGCTGAGGGTTTTTCATACAATTTAGCCAAAGCTTTCATCAGTTCATCTGTTGTCTTCACTTCTGTTATATTGAATGCCACAGATGGTGTCTGTAAGCACAAAAATCACGCATAGCCTCCATGAGGACCCCTATGATGATTCAAATCCTTGTCACGTACATGTAAGCATGAAATAATGTTCTTTAAGTAGAAAATATCTTGATGACATGTCCTCTTTCTTGTCTTGGGTTGTTTTCTTCTTTGTTGATTTCTCTCTCCCCATTTGTAACACTTTTCAACACTTCTTGTGACACTTGTTGACTTGCATTTTTTGAGATTTCAACCTTGCTCCTAAGCCTTATGAGTGTCTTATAGGTGAGTTTTCACCTCTCCCCTATGTTTTTCATCTTGTGCACCTCCTAGAAGCCTTCTAGAGGTCTCCCTATCCATCTCCCGCTTTTGGTTTTCAGTTTTGCCTAACCAATCCAAATCTCCCCCTATTATTTCCAGATCTCCCTCAGGAGATCCTATAGGTGCAAGTGGAGATTTGGATTCTTCCACATGACTGACCTGTTTCCGAAGGTAGAACCCCTCCTTTTCTTCTCTTCTTTCATCTCCCAACCTATTTTCTACATCAGACCCTATCTAATCCGGATCTCCTCCAAGAGACCCATAGTCTCTCAGGGGTGACCCTACTGGCAAAAGCGATGACCTTGCCATTTTTTCAGCCATGAAAAAATTTGAGTTTCTCACTCGTTTTTGTTCTGTTTTCACCCGTTTTTCTTCTAGTTTGCATGGTTTTTGATGCCTAATATAGAGTTAACTATTTCATGCACCCACACATGCATAATTAGCTCTATTTGATCTCAAATTAACTCTTAAATCAATTTCATGCATTCCCTCACCTCAATTTCCTCTTCGGTGATAAACTATCTTTGCTTCATCACTCTCTAATCAATTGAGTTCATTGGGTACTCAATCTAGTGAACTACCCAATCAATCCTTATTAACTCATCAGTCAAATGAATTAACTTCTCAATCAATCCCATTCCTCAAACCTATAAATACACCCCTCCCTCAAGCATAAAGGGAGGCAAATTTATTACACACATAGCTCTTGCCAGTTTTTCTCTCCAACTTATAATTCAAATGTTTTTATAGGACAAAGGTGCCTTTCGCTTTATTTGTTTAATCAAGCAACATTATGCTGCTTCATTCTATGCCACTGTACTCAACCAAATCTCTCATTGAGCTCATCCAAGCTTCATCAAGGCTTCTTTTTGCTTCTTTGTGTCATTTTGTTGTCAAGACGATCTCCTATTGCTTCAAAAGGACTTAAGGTTGCCATTATCAAGGATTTTTGAGGGTAGTGGAGTCACACAAATCTTCATTTCTCTCAGGTTCCTTCATTGTTTTGTTTGATTAATAGTAATTAGAGAACCAAATTTGCTCTTAGGAATAGAAAAACATTGCTTTTTCCTTGATAATTAGATCTTGCATGATAGATTAGTTGCTTTCATATTTCTAGATCTAGATTGTTAGAAGAAGTATTTTTCCTTTTCCTTAGATTAGATTACTTCTAAATCATCAAAAACACAAAAACATAGGTTAACTTTGCATTAGAAAAGTCATAATAGATTGCATACATATTTCCTTTTCATAGATTAAAAGCACTTTTCATTTCCAAAATACTAAAAAAGCACAAAAAAAATATTTTGCATATCATTTAGTTTGCATGCATATAGAAGCCCTAGAATAGACAAGATTGAAAACCTTGGATACCATCACGAGGTAACCATAGTTAAACAATCCAATCAAACCCTCGATACCATCATGAGATAAAAACAAGTCAACACAAAGTCAAACCCTAGGTCAACTACAACTTCAATTGAGTGAAACATTCAACTAAGCACACAACAACAAAGGCCACAGTACTTACCGACCCCTCTCCACAAAGTCTAGCTCTCCAATGAGCCAGACCCCCACCATTTCTTGTCTCCTCTCGACTGGCTACTTCCACGTGAGCGAGATTGACATGGCAGATCACCCTGTGGCAAGGAGGGAAGGGTTCGTGTGCATGCCAAAATTTGACCCAACAGTCCTAGGCAACTGGAGTCACAATTTTGAGTGTACATATTTTGGTGAACATGATGTGAATTACAAAATCTTTTGGTTTTGTAGTTTGTACTTTAAACATCTCAAAATAGTTAACAAAAACTTGGAAACATTTTCACACCATTCTACATAGTCACTTTCACTGCTTCAACTTCTATCGCTTACGCCATAATTCGTTCCATTTATTTTGTGGTGTCTATGGCACCCTTGAATATGATAGAACTTGACTTAAACCAAGGGAACATTCCCTCAAGAGAACCAGAAACTCCCTCATTTGATAGGTATGTGTCGCCACATCCTAATGTGCCAATTACCAACTATTATGACTATGAAGATTCTAATTATGAACAAGATCAAAGAGAATCCAGGCATTCTCTATCTTTCAACAACCCCACTTGGGAAAACAACCCAGCCATACCAAATGCACCACATAAAGAAAGAAGGATAAGGTCAGAGATACACCAACCCAAACAACCTTCCCCAAGTACATCCATTACTCATCTTGATGAGGAAGGTAAACAGTTAGAAAAACATCTGCAAGAAGCCAAATATGCTCAAGAGGCATTGGGGATTGCTTTGTGAGAAGAACAAAGGGAAAATGCTATGCACAAAGAAGCATATCACCATGAAAATGCTTGATGAGAACATCCTAGAAATGAAGAAACACCTAGAGTTGCTACTCCTATAGATTTAATCATAATGCTAGTGCAAATAATTAGAATCTTGGAAGCAGAGCAAGCTGTTCCAGAAAGAAGATAAAAGTCCCATGAACAGGACCAGGGGGCATCACAAAATCCCCCCTACCTTAATTACTATTTACAAAACACTAGCAATGACACATGTCTAAATGGGAATCCTCTTGTTTAGAATAATCAAACGAGTCCAACAGTGGGTTATCAAAAACCACCTACAGGGTTATTACTATCAACCCTGCAATCACAAAGTGCCTTTCTAGGAACATATCTTGAGTATTTGAAGGAACCTTTGGACCAAAATATAAGAAGTGTGCAACTACCATGACCATTACCAGATCTCCCCAAGTTCAAAGGAGAAGGAGATCTAAACTCACACATTAAAGCCTACACCATAGCCATAAGAGAACTCCTCCCTTGGGATGGGGTTGTAGAAAAAATCTTTCCAAAAACTCTTGAAGGCATCACTTTAGATTGGTATTATCATCTCCCAGAAGTTTCAATCCATTCTTTCAAACAATTAATCAGAGAGTTTGTCATGGTGTTCGACATGAACAAGCTCGTTAAAACATGGATTAGAGAGTTCCTCATGATGAAACAAGAGCCAAACGAATCTGTAGCCCACTTTGTCACCCAATGGAGGTAAGTCCTTTTCTCTTCAACTAGTGCTTTGAACATGGACCACCGAGAATTATACAACCTCTTTTTGCATGCCCTTAACAAGGACATGAGGGAAGATGTTCAAAAATTGCCAAATAAATCCAATGAAGAGGCGTTGGAAAGTGCTTTGAGGATTGACCAAGCCGCCATCAGAAGTGGTAGAAATGTCTATGGGTCAAATGGAAAGCTGATAAAGGAAGACACGAGAAACAATGCCTCTATCATTAAAATCCTTAAAAACAATAGGAGTGCAACCACATACGGGGTGACAAATCAACCCCCAATCAAGAAGATAAAAGATGATTGCAATGGGAGAGAGGACAAGGGTCGTTGTACCTCATCATTTAATCATATTTCTTTTGTCAAATCCAAGGTTGTGTCCTTAGCTATCTACAATTAGGAATTCTATAGTTTCCAGTTTTATCTAACTAACTCTAATGACCTCTATTGATTTAAAGGAATTGATCTATTTGCTATGAAATGAATTCCAAGAATATTGAAAATAGAACTAAACAGTAAATTACTTAAAGCAAATCTATAAACTGAAACATGCATCTATTTATGAAAATAGTATCTTTTAAAGAAAAATCTGAAACAACAAAACAACAGTACTAGCCTTTTGCCTTGGTGGTGAGAGTGGGCCCTTGCTCCACACCCTTTGGGATGAAGACTAAAGTAAAGAATCAGCACAAAAGAATAATATCACAACTCAATTCAGTCCAATTCCATCAGCTTTGTATTTAGCAAAATATTGATTTCAAAATGAGATTACAGAAATCAGAAGAATAATCACTATCCTTTTCTGCTACTTCTGCAAGTTTATATCTAAACCTATGATGAGAGATCATGCATCCTATTCTACTAGTTCATCTAAGAGATAACATCAATTTCTTTATTCTACTAATAGTCTAACTACAGAATAAATATCCATGCAAATACAAATAGATTAAGTGGAACAGAAGTTCAAACTGAATCTGAGTCTTAGTCTTAAATACAAATTGGTAGCGAGGCCTTGAAATATAGGGATTAAATCAGTTCATAAGTAACTCATGCAAAAACCAAAAAGAGGTAAAACTTCCAGCAATTAAATATAGACTACCCTTAATTACTTAGGTGATGATTTGAGTAACATCAGGAGCATCCTGTTCATCACTAGAAGTGTCTGACCGACAACTATGCTAGAAATATGCACTATTCTAAAAAGGTGCTAGAGATGTATGTCCCTGTATGTAGCTCTAGAGATATGTTTGTGACCTTCTTGTTCAGCTTTGGAGATGCTCAAGACTTCAATCTAGCTCTAGAGATGCTTCACCTTCTTATCCCAAAAACTTCTCTAATTAAATTTGAAACTTTGGAGACCAGACATGGTAGGTTGATGTTAGCTCTGGAGATCATTAGGACTACCTCCGGAGATGCACAAACTGTCTACTCGAACACCTACACCTGCTGATTCAAAAAGAGCATTTTTTTGCATATTTCCATCAATTCAATGTACATTAGTCCTTCAATCAAAAATCATGATCTTAAGTAATTCAACTCTTATTAATCATCATTAGAACAATCTTTCCAGCCTATTTTGGTGCAGTCATTTGGACAATGGGATAAAAAGGGAGAAAAAGAGAGGTAAAAATATGTATTTCATGGGTGCTACCTGGCACTCATCAAGAGATTACTATCCTCCTAACATAAATGCCATAGACCGACCTAGAAACAATAGGTACTACCCTTGAGACAATTACCAAAGTTGGAACCATAACAGAAACGAGAATGGAAATGATGGAAGATACTAGAGACCCCCATACGAGTTCAATAAATTTTGTTCTTTTCATAGAACAAGGGGGAACAACATGGAATCTTGTAGAGAATATAACAGATTCATAGCAAGATTGCCAGAGGACCAACAACATTTATTCATATAAATGTTCTTAAACCCACAGGAGGTCACGCCAGATAACAAAGATACAAGATAAAATTAGGCTCCAATAGCACCACAAAATGCAAACATGAGAATTTATCAAGACCCATTCCCCATGCATAAAGACACAGAAACGACAAACCAAAACAAGATGACTTAGAGTAGTAACCCTAAAATCCCACCACAATTGGGACAAAAAGGAGAAGCTAGGATGATGGGATTAGTCGAGATTATGCACAATGAAGAAGAAGAGGAAGGCCATGAGGATGAAAATGAGAAAATAGCAGCATATGAGGGTATCATCTTGGTGGTAGAACCAATACCACCTCCAATTGGACCTTATGAGCTCATAAAAGACTTAAAGAAAACATATGCTCACATTTCATCCATTGATTTATTCAAAAACTCCCATTCACATCGCTCAACATTGCTAAAGGCAATAGGTTTAAAATACCTCAACCAAATTATGCCGCCACCTAGTGAGCAAATCAACCATGTGGATTATGACCTCAATCCACCAAACTCAAAGCTCAAAGATCTAGTGTTCTTCAATTTACAACAGATGCCTTCCAAGGCAGAGATAACAAAAAAAGGAAACCCCGCACTATATCTTCAAGTGTGGATCTATGATACGTGCATCAAGCGAACATTAATTGATGATGGGGCTACAGTTAATATAGTTCCCTTCTCCCTATTAGAGAGGATGGGCTATGGACACACAAATATCACCAGCTCATGAGATACTTTAAGCGGATATGATGATCTAAAGGTGGCCACCATAGGTAAGATTACTCTCCCAGTAACATTAGGGCCCAAAACCATTCCAACCACTTTCTATGTTATAGATAAGGATACGGGATATAACTTGATTCTTGGAAGGCCATGGATACACAAAATGAAAGTTGTGCCATCCACACTGTTTCAAGATGCTTGATTTTTACACTTAGGGAAAGTATATGTCACAAAGGGAGATCTAGAACCTTTTAGTATGTTAAAATCAAACACACCAAACAAGTGTATAGGTATCCCCATAGACTACAAACTCCCTACCAACAAGTTAACCATTCCTAATCGTACACCTCAATCCATATGCATTAAATGAATGGAGGTCCCAAAAAAGACCATAAATGTTGTAGAGATCAAAACTTTAGAGAATGAGCCATTACCAAAACAGAAGGAAACGGTCCCTAAAGAAAAGACAATTGAGATCATGGAATTCATTGAACAGGATGGACCACTCCAATTCCCTCTGGAGGTACTCATGATTGACTTCCAAGAGTCCTACAAACTCTTCCCTTACATAGGGGAGAAGCCTCATAGAACTGAACGACTAGTCTTTCAAACCACTACATTAGATCTGAGAAATGTAGACCCTCATGCTTTCTCAGACGCTGAGGAAGACATGACAAAAGGTTATACTCCACTGTCACCACTAAGCGAATCACATGTCTCTAAGACACTAGAAGAGACAAAATTATATGAGCCTCTCACACCAATAGAGGGTTCACATCAACCAGAAGCACCCATGGAAGAAGCACATTCTATTGATAATGAATCAACCAATGTTATAGGAATGCTACCTAGGATGTTTGTGGTATCACAATCGCAAGAAAAGCCATCCACCTCTACCTTGATTTAATCAAATGAACTTGGTGAATGGGAAGAACCTCTAGTACAAATCAAAATGGTTGAAAGACTTCCCGACAAAGATGAAGAAAGTGAAGGTATCTTTCACAAAGAATGGAAGATGAGAGTGACAGTTGGGGTGGATAATCCTGTCATTTTCAAATTACCAAGAAGTTATATCAGATATGCCATGGACTTAAGACCAACCAAATGGGAGGACAGGTATAAGATTTGTCCCTCTTGATGAGCAAAGAGAGCCACAAACTCCCCTAGAGTTGTTCCAATTTTCACAAATAATCCAAGAAAGATCAGATGTGAAGATCTATATGCAAGAATAGTTTGACCTATTAGCAGAGCTATTAAATTGTGATGGTGTCCTGTATTGGACTCCTTCTCATCAACAAGCCTTTCGAGAATTACTTCATCTCACAATGCCAAGAGAAACCATCAAGTTGGTAGTAGTAGACTCAAATGACAAACCTTACAGATTAGGAGAACTTGTCCTAAGAAGAGGTAGCATGAAGAATAAGAAAAGAAGATGAAAAAGACCTTTTTTGGAGGACTGGAAAGGTCCTTATATGGTCAAAGAAGATGCCAAAAATGGTGCCTATCTCTTGTGTACAATGGAGGGAGAGGAATTTGGAAAAATAGTCAATGCCTTTCACCTCAAGAAATACTGTCTAAAACACCAAAAAAATAAAAAAAACATTAAAATACAAAAAAATTATAAAATCATCAAAATGTCAAAAATAATTTGTTTCTTTTATTTCTGTATTATTCTGTTCATCTTGCATTACTGTTAGTGACTTGCTCTTGTACTATTTTCTTTGTAGTAAGGAGTCTAATGTTGTCTAGATATACATCATCCTTTTAGGACCTGGAGATTCCCCACTTTTAACAATCACCATTATCCCCCTTCATTCCCAGTGATTCTAATCAAAGCCTAGCTCTTAGCTTTACACTGATCCCAATCTTATGAGTCAAGATGTTAGGTCTAAACAAAGTTAGTATTCAAACCTACAGTGTTCAAAGGAAGCTTACAAGTAGACCTTCCCAATTCTTCCTTAGTATTAGAGAAGTCCAAACAGATTACAAAAACTTTAGGTGGTGCTTAGCCCCTTATCTTTCATGGCCCAAAATGTCAGGAAGATCAAAACTCTAAAGGAAGCAATCGAAGATTTGATTGAATAAAAAATGAGTGATCAAAATAAGAGTGCCAAAAGTGAGAATTAAGAGATCAAAGCATTACATATCAAAAGTTCCAAAAAGTATTCATTTCTTGAAAAGTTAAAAAAATCCAAAAAAATGAGAAAAATTAAGTGAGGAAAATACAAAAAAAGAGAGATAGAAAAAAAAGAGTGAAAGAGAGAAGATTACTGAATGTCTGTACTCTTGGGTGGAGAGCAGTCTAAGCTCGAAGCCTCAAGGGTGACATTCTAATAGAGAAAGAAAGGTACAAAGCACACACACACTAGATGAGTAAAATAGAAGAGTGTAGTAGTCTCTAGGATCATCTTCTACCAAGGGATCCTTGTTCTTTCCTATTTATCCTTTACATCAGGTCTACTTTGCTTGCCATCTATGATCTAAGTCTAGTGAATGCCAATAAAATTTGTTACTCATCTAAGTTGAAAGCCTGTCGACTTGTCTTATCTAGATAAGGATCAATGTTTAGCCTTTAGCGAAGCCAAAGTTAGAAACACTCCATTTTCATTCCCACTCCCCACTTGAGTTTCCCTAAACTCCTATCTCATAGCCTTGAATAGGTCTCTTATATCAGGACAACTCACAATCCCCTGAATCAAAAATCATATTTAAGAGTAGTCACATTGTTTATCCCACATTGCATTCATGCCAAAACTAGAAAAAAGAGTCTCAAAGTAATAAAGTGAAATGTCATATCTCATGACATTTAGTAGAAGTAAATGTTTCATCTCAACATTTCTTGTGTTCCTGCATTATCATATCATGAACTGCATCTCATATATATGCCAAAAAAATTACAAAAATATGTCATTGTTATCATACTTACATTGTTAAAAGAGTTGAAAAGGTCAAACATAATAAAAAAGTTCCCAAACCTCTAGACATGCACAAGAGATGAGTACAAGATTGATAAACGAAAACCATAAAAGGATAAACTTTCATAGATACATCCGAAGTTTACATATACAAAGGTATCAAATAGCTAGGACAAAACACTCTCAAGAGAAGTAAAGGCTCCCCTTGCAAGGGGGTACGATTTCAAGAAAGGAAGTCAAGGGCGATTCCCTCCAATAGAACCCTCAGGACTTTGGGTCCTCCATCTATGAATACCACTCGTCACTCCATGAGACCTATGAGAGAGGTGCTTTGCTGTGAGCATATGACTGTGAAGGTCCTGCCATGCTAGCATCATGATGTCCAACATTAAGGCAAGCCATCTCTTGGAGTACCTGATTCTCACCCTTAAGGGTGTTAACCTAGGTCTTCAACTTTGTATTCGTCTAACATCCATGATAGACAAGAGCAAAAATGTCAGTGTGTCGCCCTGCAGCAGGGGGCACACCAGGATCATCTAAAAGGTGATCACGAGTCATCCTAGTGAAGGGAGAAGCTAATCCAACATTAATCTCATGAACAAAATCTCTCCACTCTTTGACGTTGCCTGAAATAGCAATATCAAGAGAAGAACAAGTCAGTTCCCCATGAAAAGAGAAAGGAAAAGAGTACAAAAAGCAAATAGATTAAACTTACGTGGATCACCAAGCTGCCAATCAAGGTCAAATTGTTGCATCACCTCATCCTAATGAGGAGGGCGAGGAACAATAGGAGGACTCTCGGGGATATCAAGAGCATCATCTAAATCATCAACGTCATCAAAATCCTCATCCTTGGGAAGGACCTCATCTGAGGAATCATCATCATCTAGAACATAGTCCTTGTTAGTAGATTCTGAGTCCACAATCACAATGAGAGATCAGGAAGGAGTTCCCCCGCCTCCCTCCTCTTTGTCGTCGTCTCAAAGCTCTAGTAATGAAGACTCCAGGAGTCAAGGGAGTCCAAATGACTATCCTAAATCCAATCTCACCCATCTCCTAAACTGTCCTATAGCATGTGGACAATGGGGGCAAGTCCTTAGGGATGTCCTTGCCAAACTACTGTGAAACACGATCAACCCGATGGGCCTAGACCATTACGGTTTGAAAGCTCGGATACTCCGCAACAGTGCTCTCTGACCTCACCATCATTGGCCCAGGATCCCTCCATGTCACGATAAGGATCAAAGATCACGTCCTCATCTGTAAGAGTAGCAATAGTGGGTAAAGAAGCATCAAAGTGACCAACATGCATCCACCTTGCTGCTCTTAGTAGGTGCTTATTTGGAAGTGGAATGAGCTTTTGGTAGGGCCTCATGTGCTCAAATATCCATGTCATGATCCAGGAAGAGTGGCTAAAAGCTAGAGCCCCTCACCATGAAATACGATAGAAGTCTCTATAAACCATAGCCAAGATATCCAGTCCCCAAGCCTAAACTGTGCCCTACTCGATATCACAAATGATGGGTGCCCAACACCATCTTAGATGAGCTGAGGCCTTGTCTCCCAACAGCCTCGATGTAATTAAACCAATTAGGAATCTCCTCAAAAGTGGGATCTGGAGGTGTGTCACATATGTGAGATGGACTCCTGTCTAATCCCCAGGGTGATTAACCCCCATGAACGCAGCCCATGAAGCCTTGTCCTCAAAGGACTTACTAAGTGGAAGAACCAAAGGTTGTCCTCTCATAGGAACCCTGAGTATGTGATACACATCATAAAGAGTGATGGTCCACTCTCCTGAGATTTACAGGAACCTAAATGTGTTTCTGTGTGCATCCCAGTAAGTCAAAATGTCACAGCATATACGAGACACAGGATGAATCATAGGGACATGGAAAACTCTAGCTAGACATGTCCTCTTTAGAATAGCACAATTCTCAATACTCAATGAAGAAAACATCCCTGAGAGCCATCTCTGCTCTCGGCAGGCATTCCATCGGATACGCATGTCCTGCAAAGTCAGAAGAGAACTTTAGATTAGATCTCGTAAACTCGTAAAAATCCCTAAAAATCATAAAATTGTAGAAAATCTTACACAAAAAAGCATATAAACCTTCAAAATTGCAATAAATAGGTGAATACAGTAACCAAAACATGTCAGATCAGAGTGAAACAAGCATTAAACAACTTGAAAATTTAGTCAAAATCAGCCCAACAGGGTCGCCCTCAGGTGACCCAAGTGTTTTTTCAGATTTCCCCCAGGCGACCCTACTATCTTACAGGATCTCCCTCGGGCAACCCTATTGTCAAATAAGATCTCCCCCGGGTGACCCTGCCTGACAAAAGGGGTGACCCTAGAGGAAGATCCCTCAAATAAAAATTGCTCTAAAAACTTCAATTTTTGACCAATTTCAGAAAATGAAAAACCAATCTTGCTCTAAACAACAAGACAAATACAATGCAACAGAGAAAATCATAAAAAATAGACAATTTCAAGAGATTTTTCACAAAATTCAAACTAGGTTTTAGAGAAGGGTTTTTCACTGATTGCATACCCAATTCTTCGTGGTTGAAAAAGAGGCGGCCATCTTTGTGATCTCCTCGACAATTTCTTTGTAAGGACTGCTCACATGAACAATTCCATCGTTGTTTCATTCTGATCTCACAATCTGACTTGCTTTGTTTGCCCTTAGCTTAGTTTCATTTATGCATTTTTAGATTAGTTCTTTGCTTTTATGCATCTCTTTCATGCGTCATTTTGCATGCTTTCATCCCTACAACTTCAAATTGACAAAGGCAAACAACTAGTCAAACTCAAACGATCCATGGTAAGTTCGTCATTTTAGTTTTCATTATTCATTTTGATATATTTAAATGCTGGACTAATACTAGTTATTGTAGGTACAATTGTGGGAAAATAAGAATAGGTAAGGCCTAGTTCAGGAACGGTATCTACCTTTCATGTAGACTACTGTCCCTGAGGGGACAAATACGTAAACAAAAAAATCACGCACAGCCTCCACGAGGACCCCTATGATGATTCAAATCCTTGTCACGTACATGTAAGCATGAAATAATGTTTTTTAAGCAGCAAATCTCTTGATGACGTGTCCTCTTTCTTGTCTTGTGTTGTTTTCTTCTTTGTCGATTTCTCTCTCTCCCCATTTGTGACACTTTTCAACACTTGTTGCGACACTTGTCGACTTGCATTTTCTAAGCATTCAACCTTGCTCCTAAGCCTTATGAGTGTCTTGTAGGTGAGTTTTCACCTCTCCCCTATGTTTTTCATCTTGTGCACCTCCTAGAAGCCTTTTAGAGGTCTCCCTATCCATCTCTTGCTTTTAGTTTTCAGTTTTGCCTAACCAATCCAAATCTCCCCCTATTATTTCCAGATCTCCCTTGGGAGATCCTACAGGTGCAAGTGGAGATTTGGATTCTTCCACATGACTGACCTATTTCCGGAGGCACAATCCCTCCTTTTCTTCTCTTCTTTCATCTCCCAACCCATTTTTCTACATCAGACCCTGTCCAGTCTAGATCTCCCTCGGGCGACCCATGGTCGCCCAGGGGTGACCCTACTAGCGGCAACCTTGTTATTTTCCCAGCTATACAAAACTTGAGTTTCTCACTCATTTTTGCTTTGTTTTCAACTATTTTTCTTCTAGTTTGCATGGTTTTTGATGTCTAATATAGAGTTAACTATTTCATACACCCACACACGCATAATTAGCTCTATTTGATCTCAAATTAACTCTTAAATCAATCTCATGCATTCCCTCACCTCAATTTCCTCTTCGGTGATAAACTATCTTTGCTTCATCACTCTCTAATCAATTGAGTTCACTGGGTAATCAATCTAGTGAACTACCCAATCAATCCTTGTTAACTCATCAGTTAAATGAATTAACTTCTCAATCAATCACATTCCTCAAACGTATAAATACACCCCTCCCTCAAGCACAAAGGGAGGCAAATTCATTACACACACAACTCTTGCCAGTTTTCCTCTCCAACTTAGCATTCAAATGCTCTTATAGGATGAAGGTGCCTTTTGCTTTATTTGTTCAATCAAGCAATGTTATGCTGCTTCATTCTATTCCACTGTGCTCAACCAAAGCTCTCATTGAGCTCATACAAGCTTCATCAAAGCTTCTTTTGCTTCTTTGTGTCATTTTGTGATCAAGAGGATCTCCCGCTACTCCAAAAGGACTCGAGGTTGCCATTATCAAGGATTTCTTAGGGTAGTGGAGTCACACAAATCTTCATTTCTCTCAGGTTCCTTCATTGTTTTATTCGATTAATAGTAATTAGAGAACCAAATTTGCTCTTGGGAACAGTAAAACATTGCTTTTTCCTTGATAATTAGATCTTGCATGATAGTTTAGTTTCTTTCATATTTCTAGATCTAGATTGTTAGAAGAAGTATTTTTCGTTCTCCTTAGATTAGATTACTTCTAAATCATCAAAAACACAAAAACATAGGTTAACTTTGCATTAGAAAAGTCATAATAGATTGCATACATATTTCCTTTTCATAGATTAAAAGCACTTTTCATTTCCAAAATACTAGAAAAGCACAAAAAAATGTTTTGCATATCATTTAGTTTTCATGCATATAAGAGCCCTAGAATAGACAAGATTGCAAACCCTCGATACCATTACGAGGTAACCATAGTTAAACGATCCAATCAAACCCTCGATAGCATCATGAGGTAAAAACAAGTCAACACAAAGTCAAACCCTAGGTCAACCAAACCCTAGGTCAAAACCCTAGATCTAGTTAAAGTTAGCAATCACACGACTACCTCCATCCTGATTCATGAATGTGCTTAGGAGTGAGAGGAGAGTGGGTGAGGACTACCCATGACGAGATCCAAGGGATCCATCCAAGACAACAACAAGAAACATTTGTTCTACCACAAGGAGACCCATTTGTCCTCTTATTGTTAGAAGAAACTAGACAATGCCAGATATAAAAATAACTCATTCAATGCATACAAAGACAAGAGGACATAAATGAAAAAAATGTTTACCCACATAGAGGGGGAATCTAAGAAACACAAATAGGAGAAGAGAAACTAGTGACCCTTTGGGTCATAGGGTTATCTCAACTACAACTTCAATTGAGCGAAACATTCAACTAAGCACACAACAACAAAGGTCGCAGTACTTGCCAACCCCTCTCCGCAAAGTCTAGCTCTCCAACGAGCCAGACCCTCGCCATGTCTCGCCTCCTCTTGACTGGCTACTTCCACATGAGCGAGAGTAACATGGCAAATCGCCCTGTGGCAAGGAGGGAAGGGTCCGTGTGTGTGCTGAAATCTGACCCGATACCCCCAGGCAATCGAAGTCATGATTTTGAGAGTAAAGTGTCAGGCACAACCGAATGGTTCCTAGTGCCTTTCTCTCCAGAAGTTCCCAATCCTCATCAATCATCACTGCCAATTTTTTGGATTTTCCTTCCAACAGCCTCCATAAATCCTTCTGATAGAGATAATCCTCCATCTACATCTTCCATAACGGATAGTTCTACCCATTGAATTTATCTACCTTCAATTTACCCTCGTCCACCATTGCTCCCACTTAACCGTGAGACTCCCACTCAATGGTGAGACCTTCTTGCAAATGATAATCAAACACAACCTGCTCTGATACCACTTATTAGAGATTGCATGTAGAAGATATAAATTAAATGCAAATAAAGATTAAATAGAGGAATGAAAAATACATAGAAATAATAACAGCGAGAGACAATTTTTAATGTGGTTCACCCAAACTCAAGCTATATCCACCAACAGAGAGTCCAATATTATTATCTAGTAAATCAAACCGATTACAACCAACAATCCTTGCAACTCAATACCATTGCAAATGCTACAATACAATGATCAACATAAACCCTAACACGTAGCCATTTTATCAAGACTTATGTCAGTTACAAAATAGGTTTTTTTTTTTGTTTTTATGTCGGCCAATAGAAAAATAACTCCCGACGCCTTTATAAAATAATAGGCAATTTTTGCTTGGGGGGTGTTGGCCCTAGCAGCTCCCACTGGGGGCCACCGTGGACTCTGCCCCAGGCCCTTGCCAGGGGGATAAGCCCCTCGGGGCCCACAGGAGGGGCTTTGCCCCCTGCACTCCCCCATTAAATAATTTGGGGGAAACTGTGCTGATAAAAGTGGAGAAAATTTAACCTTCGACTCTGATTAGGCTCCATATAACAACAAATGGCACCTAGGTGAAAGTCCATGGTAGGAGATGGAAGAGGAGGTGAAAAGAAAGGGATCTGCCTCTGGAAACATGTCAATCATGTGTCAAAAACCAAATCTTCACATGTAAAAATGGGATCTCCCAAGGGAGATCTAGAAATAATAGGGGGAGATTTGGATTGGTTGAGTGAAACTAAAAACTGAAAGTTGGAGATGACTTGGGAGGACCTCTATTAGGCCTCTAGGGATGGGAATGGATGAAGAACACTACAGAAAGGTGAAAACACACCTACAAGATGCATACAAAGCTTAGGAATGAAGTCGCAAGCATAGGGAACACAAATCAACAAGTGTTGAAAAGTGTTGAAAGTGAAGAGAGAGAAAATGAAAAAAGGGGAAACAACACAAGAAGGAAGAAAACACATGTCACCAAGAGAATTGCTGTTGAGAGGATGTTATTTCATACTTACATGTACGTGATGAGGATTGTGAGTCTTCATAGGGGTCCTCGTGGAGGCTGTGCGTGATTTTGGTGCTTACGTATTTGCCCCCTCAGGGATGGTAGTCTACATGAAAGGTAGGTACTATTCCTGAACTAGGCCTTACCTATTATTGATTTTCTTGCAATTGTACCTGCAATACCTAGTATTATTCTGGCATCTGAATATATCAAAACAAATAATGAAAACTAAAATGATGAACATACCATGGATTGTGTGAGTTCAACTAGTTGTTTGCCTTCGTCGGTGAGACCTGTAGGAATGAATGAATGCAAAAAAAATGCTTGAGAGATGCATAAAAACAACTAATCTAAAAATGCATAATGTAAACTAAGCTAAGAGAAAGAAAGAGTGAGCAAGTTAGTGAAATTTGAGTGAATCGGCGATGGAATCAATCATGTGAGCATTCGTTGGGTAGATATCACTTAGGAGATCGTGAAGATGACCACCTCTTCTTCTACCACTAAGAATTAGGTACGCAAACATTGAAAAATCCCTCTCTAAACCCTAGATTACATTTTGTAAAAAAATCTCTTAAAATTGTCTATTTTTGTTGATTCTTTCTATTGCATTGTGTTTGTCTCATTGTTTAGAGTAAGATTGGTTTTTTGTTTGTTGAAATTGTAAGAAATAAAAAATAAATTTTTATTAAAAGGAATTTAAGCTATTAAAAACCTTAATAATTTACATTTAATGCCACATCAAAGATTGCAACAAAAAGATAATAATGGACTATTGAAAACCAAATGAGATAAATGTTACTGAACTAGGTAATATTGTGGTTGCTTAGAGTATTCACATAACTCCACTATGAAATTTTTCAGAAGGGTGAAATCAAGAATAAAGGTAGGTTTAAATAATGTTTTGAGAAAATGGTTTGGGTGGTTAAATGACTTGGTAGGTAAACTAACGAGTTTTGATTTCTACAGATAGGTTTTAGGTTTAGGTTAAATAATAAATTAAGTTTATTAAGATTAATTTATTAGTTACGGGAGGTTTTTAGATTTATAGGTTGTTTAGAGTAAAATTGGGATTGTTCAATGTTTAAGTGTTTAGATGTTTGAATCCTCTTTTCACCCTATACATTTAAGGATCTAGGGTCGAGTGGCAATTCACTATCATACCCTAGGTCACTGTGAGATGTAGGGAAACTTGGATTAGGATGTTTAATTATCACTTTTCTTTCTCTTATACTCAATTGACCATTAAAACCCTAATTTCTCAAATATGACTGTAAACAGAAGAATAATAAAAAATGCTCTTGCAGAAGGAAGTAAAATATCAAATCATAGAGTACCTATTTTTTGGGTTTTGAGGTGAAAAAGTCAGGGACACAAGAGTGGGTGCCCAAGTCCAAGGTACTAGTTTCTTTGCGAGATCCTGACCTCCTTCCAACACTGATCTGCACTGTAACTTCTATTTCTAGAAATTCAATTGCAGAGGACACAGGAGTGAGTGGCCAAGTCTTGAAAAGGCTCTGGTGTCCTACTTCTCTTCAAATCCTTAATCCTTGATGCCTGCTGATCCCTCCTGTAACTCTACTTTTTCTAGATACGACACTTATAACCTACAATCACAAAACTTTGGTAGGGGGTTGTGGTGTTTAGAGGCTTGCCTCAGTCAAGCCCCAGAGGACATTTAAGTCTCCGAACACAGTTGTCAGATAGAGAGTGTGTACCCTTGTGAGGCAGAGGCAAAAACCAAAGGAAATGATGATGAAAACACAATATGATGTCACCTTGTAGTGAAGATATCATGGGAGGAAGATGCTCTTCATTCCATGATGAAATGGATGCTTAAATCTACAAAGACAAACACATAAACCACACAAATTTGCTCTTGCAACACAATGAAAGCCTTGAATCACCTTGAGAATGCCTAAAGTTCACAATGATAATCTAGTTTACAAATGAATGCCTAAGCATGATTTTATATGCAACTACAAACACTCCCACCAAGATTTCATAAATTCAAACTTATCGTGTCGGCCTAGGGACTAAATAATGGTCATAAATTGACACTTCAAATTTAGGGCAGGACTAGGGCGCGGGTGCCCAAGTCCTCCCCCCCTATTTTGGGTAGGGTTAAGCTCAAGGGGTCCTCCTAGGTCCAATTTACCATGATACCTAGGGCTCATTCCATTGGGATGCCAAATTATGAAGTAAGATGTCCTAAATGCATGCAAAAGACCCGAGAGCTAAACCTTATGAGGGAAAAGCCCCCAAGGGGATATTTTCTGATGTTACATTTAGACCCCACTTTAATGTATGTATAAACATAAGGTAAAATACATGCATTAAAGTACGGTCACAAACACAACAAACACGCCAAGCATAGAGACATGCCAATCACATAGAAGATAGTAACAGGCACGCAAAACACAGAGAAGACAATTATAGTCATGTAAAACATGGAGAGGATAGTCAATGCATAGAAAACACATTAATGCATAGAAGACAGAAATGATATATTTTATTTTCTTTTTCTCATATATATGAAATGCAGATGCAAGTACTGGAAAGTAAACAAACCTCCCATAATACATGATGCACTCATCGTGCATGTCTTTGTATATATGGGGCAACACACACACAAAACCTCCCAAAATGTAGACTGCATATGGGGCAATAGACACACCAAACAAAGAAAGCACGACAAACACACACACACTTGAAGACACAGAGAAAATAGGAGAGATAAGTGATGGAGTGTACCTATTTCTAGGTCCAACGTCATCTCAAGCACATTATAGGCACACACTGACGATTGCACTTCACCACAATAATCACCAAAGACACACTTAAGGGTTGAGTTAGTCATAGAAATGTTCCCACCTTTGCAGAGGACTTTTGAAAATGCAACCCCACCCGCATCACGGAGACGCCTTATAGTGCAAAGGAAGCATACACACAACCCCACCCACATCACAGAGATGCCTTATGGTGAAAAGGAGGTATGAGCTCAAATGTATACAATCCCCACCCGCATCACAGAGATGCCTTACGGTGAAAAGGAGGTATACACAATAGATTTCAAGATAAATTGATTGATTGCAAACAAACTTAGGATGTAGGAAGTACTTATCACACTATTCTACACTTGAGGACAAGCACATTGCTAACATCTACAACAGACAGCTTACCTTATATATGCCCCCACCTTAAGGTGGTTGATATCACGCATCGATATCAAGCACGTTAAGGTAGGAAGAAAACACACAAGGGAACATAGACTCTCGCAAAGCCCATGCCCCCTGAAGGTGACATGTACTTCAGGATTGCCAAATGTTCCCACAAACACATCCCTACAAGAAACATGTTAGTGTCTACAAAATCATGATAAACAACAACATCAATGCATATGATTAACCACACAAAGAGCCAAGGTTATACTACGAATTCAGAGTTCGAGGATAACTGTGGGGTTATATCATGAAGCTCTCTGAATCAAGTACCACCAAGGCTAGATTCAAAGACAAACAAAGGTGTACAGAGCAATAGTATTGTTAAGGTTTGTAAATGCGATAAAAACATTATCAAATTAACTACGTGAAAAGAATGAGTGCTTCCACTAGCCAAGCATCGGATAAGATATACAACCCCATAGTCATATTATGAACTACATCTATTTTTTGATTGCTCTCGAAAGGGACACTAGATTTGCATCAATATAAATGTTTGTCGTCATCCGCCCGCTAGATAGAAACACTAGAGGAAGGGAAACAATAAATAAGAGGAGAAACAAGTGTCTTAGGGATAGTCACGTAGGAGGGTGCCCCCAGTGTCACCAACTGCAATGCTATGTCCATAAGACACAACACACAACAATGAAATCAAAGAGAGAGGTAATATAGAAGAATGATGATACAAATAGAAGAAGGTCACAATAGAGGCGGTCTCTTGGTATCTTGAACCTTACAAGAGAATCAAGGGTCCTCCCAGGAGGCCTAAACAGCACATAACACATCACGGGGGAAGCACATCATGAGAGAGGTGAAGGGTTAGAGATACGTACCTGTTAGGGTACCATTTTTAAGAAGATACATATCTATCATGTTCTTTTGATCTTGTTGAATTAACATTAAGTTTAGGACGATGAGAAGCTTTCTTTTCTTTAAAAGGATTATATCCAATACCACTTGAGTAATGTGTTGAAGTGGATTCTATAGGTATTCGAATCCCTTGTTGATTTACACCACATCCCTTACCTACATATTCACAATTGTTGTAAAGGATTTTAAATCATCGACCATAAAGGGATGTCATTTCCTTAGAAGATGGTGAAGCCTCATAGGTCTCATAGTTTGTGGTATAAGTGAGAGTGTTGTTTTTATTTTCTACCAAGGGGACTTTAGGTTTCTTAGGTGCTTCAAAAGATTGCTTAGGTGAGATCGACGCCACTTTTGATGTGTCAAGGCTATTAATTTTATATTCCCCTATACTACAAGGATTAAAATCTAATGAGCCCCAATTATCACCAAAGAGTGCATTTGATGGTATAGAATCTTTCACAACATCATTTGTGGCTAGAGGCTTTGATGAATTAGCTTGTAAATTGTTTAAGTTCATATGATTGTAAACTGGTTTTTGCATTTCAATATGTAAACAATTATCTGGTTCAGGATCAGCATGAATAGCATGAAGTTTACCTTTGAATATAAATTTGATTGAACGATGTAGAGTGGAAGGGATGACCCCCAATGCATGAATCCAAGGTCTACCAAGAATCATGTTGTAAGATAAAGAACAAGGCATGACATGAACTAGGGTAGGCATAAGCACAGATCCTACTTGTATAGGTAGAGTTATAGTGCCCATGGATTATCGTCCAACATTATCAAAGCCATGAATGCTAATGCCATTTGGTGTGATTTGTGATGTGTCAACATTGATTTTGTGTAGTAGGTCAATGCTACAAACATTAAGAGCCAATCCATTGTTAATCATAACTCATTTTACCAACATTTTGTTTATTGTGACAAAGATTATAAGAGGATCATATTGGTTTTGAACTTCAATTGACAGTAATTCCTATGGTTGAAAGAGAATATTTGTTTTTATCACATGCATACTATCTAATATAGCTACTACATCATTTAGCTTAACAGCAGGTGGCACCATCACCTTTTGTAAAGCTTCTTGGAGCATTCCATGGTATGTAGGTGATGTTTGTATCAAATCCCAAAGTGAGATCTTAGCCGGAGTAGCGTGAAGTTGTTCGACATGATCATAATATTGACCACTTTTATGAGTAAGATGAGGTGGTGGAGGGAGCATAGGTTGAGAACATGGAAGAGAGATAGGCACATGTGGTTCTTGGTTACTTTACTTGTTATTATGGGTGTTGTATGTGTGAGCAATCACAATGTGGTGTGGTTGTTGTAAGACATTGTGAACACCTTGAGCCGTAATCACTAGTTTTAAGCAAGAGGGTGCACTAAGTGCCCCTCAGACAATCATTTTAGGAATATTTCTATGAAGTCTATTAACTATTATTGAATTAATATTGTTTCCCTCTTGATTGCACCCACCATCCATCCCCAAAGTTTTTAATGTGAGAGACCTTTTCTCATCCACTAATGCTACATCTTGGCTAGGGAGAGAAATGGGATGAGAGGAAGGTACTTCATCATCATCATACTCTATGGTAGAAAAAGGATTTTCAATCTCATCTTTATAATGAGTGTTCCTAGAGATGAATTTGGTTAAATCTTCTAATATCAGAGGATGTTCACTCATGAGGATTAGGAATTTGTCAAAATCAAGATCTTTGTGAAATGCATGTAGAGATACCATAGAAAAATGACATGAAGGTTCCATTGCATTGTTTTCAATGTAAAATCATATTTTAAAATCTTTTCAAATTTGATGCAAAAGACAAGTGCAAAAGAATGTTTGAAAATGACTTAAAATGCTTGTTTTTTTATACTTTTTCAATGCAAATATATGAAAGCAAAGGGTGTTGTTAGGATTTTGATCAGGGGAAGAAAATTATATGTCTGATATCAGTCCAAAACATCAATAATATCCTTCACAACACACTCTTGATGTGAATCTAAGATAAATCCAAGTCAAACTATAGTGAAAATATGTCAAAATAGGCACTTTTTTCACCAAAACTCAATGCAAAAGACCATAACAAAGGGTGTTGTGAGGAAAGTGATGATGGAAAACAAGTTATATCAGTTATAACAGCAACTTAATGTCAAAATACCCAACACAACATGCTTTTAGTGCCACTTAAGGTAAAACCCTAGTGAAAATATAGCAAAAATAGGCTATTTTTCACAGTTCTCCAATTCCAAGACCTAGCAAAAGGGGTGTTGTAATGAATTTAAGGAGGTGAAGAAAATAAAATTAGTGATATCAGTCACCTCAATCCATAAAATTTGTCACAACACACTTGGAGTGCAAACTAGGTCAAACCCTAAGGCAAAACTAATCAAAATGTGTAGTTTTTCACCAAATTTTCAATACAAGAGCCTGTTAAAAGGGTGTTGTGAAGATTTTTATGAGGGGAAGAAAATTATTACCTTGATATAAATCAATTAATGCAAAAATACCCTTCACAACACATCTATGGTGCAAGTTTAGAGAGTCGATAAGGCCAAATTTAGTGAAAATCGGTGTTTTTAAAGCCCTAGATTTTAGATCTTGACACAAAATGCTATGTGAATGTTTTGAAGTATGATTTATGATGAAAATTAATTACTCTCAGATCTGAAAATGGATTCCAAGCTTGAACATGCAAAATGCCAATGCAAATCTAATGAAAATGCATGAAAATTGCTATTTTTTTGTTGAAATTTTCTTTTTTAAAATGCAAATATTTAAAATCTAATTGCAAATTTACACTAAAATGAAATACTACAGACAAATGAAAATTTTAATGAGCCTCTGAAATAAGTAGAAAAATATGAAAGAAGATTTTGCCTACAAACCCTAGATTTTGGAATTACTAGGTTATATGAAAATTGTCAAAATTTCTACAAAAGCCTAGCAAATTAATGATGAAAATGCAATCCAAATTATTGAATTTTTGTGTTTTTTTGTAGTTTATATCAGATCTGATGTAAAAATCATGAATTAGGGAAATTTAGAAAAAATTGATCTAATTTAGTAATCTATATGAAAATGCAAGCTAGGGTTTTCAAAATTTTGCAAATTTTCTATTTTTTTTGTAATTTTCTCAATGCAATAAGATGAAAGACTATATGAATGAATGAAATCAATCCAAATATGAAGACACACACTCATAAATTTGCAATTTAAGTCCAAAAACATGGGTTCACCAAAATGTTTAGAGTAAAATTGGGATTGTCCAATGTTTAAGTGTTTAGATGTTTGAATCCTCCTTTCACCCTATACATTCAAGGATCTAGGGTCAAGTGGCAATTCACTATCATACCCTAGGTTGCTGTGAGATGTAGGGAAACTTGGATTAGGATGTTTAATTATGAATTTTCCTTCTCTTATGCTCAATTGACCATTAAAACCCTAATTTCTCAAATATGATTGTAAACGGAAGAATAACAGAAAACGCTCTTGCAGAAGGAAGTAAAATATCAAATCACAGAGTACCTATTTTTAGGGTTCTAAGGCAAAAAAGTCAGGGACACAGGAGTAGGTGCCCAAGTCCAAGGTACTAGTTTCTTTGCGGGATCCTAACCTCCTTCGGACACTGATCTGCACTGTAACTTCTGTTTCCAGAAATTCAACTGTGGAGGACACATGAGCGAGCACCCAAGTCCTGAAAAGGCTCTGGTGTCCTACTTCTCTTCAGATCATGAATCCTTGATGCCTTTTGATCCCTCCTACAACTCTACTTTTTCCAGATATGACACCTATAACTTGCAATCACAAAACTTTGGGAGGGGGTTGTGGTGTTTAGAGGCTTGCTTTAGTCAATCCCCGAAGGGGATTTAGGTCTCCAAACACCATTGTCAGATAGAGAGTGCATGCCCTTGTGAGACAGAGGCAAAAACCAAAGGAAATGATGATGAAAACACAATATGATGTCACCTTGTAGTGAAGATATCATGGGAGGAAGATTATCTTCATTCCATGATGAAATGGAAGCTCAAATATGCAAACACAAACACATAAACCACACAAATCTACTCTTACAACACAATGAAAGCTTTGAATCACCTTGAGAATGCCTAAAGTTCACAATGATTATCTAGTTTACAAATGAATGCCTAAACATGCTTTTATATGCAACTACAAACACTCCCACCAAGATTTCATAAATTCAAACTTACCGTGTCAGCCTCGGGACCAAATAGTGGTCATAAACTGACACTTCAAATTTGGGCTTGACTCAAAATAGGGCAGGACTAGGGCGCGGGCGTCCAAGTCCTCCCCCCTATTTTGGGTAGGGTTAAGCTCAAGGGGTCCTCCTAGGTCCAATTTGTCATGATACCTAGGGCTCATCCCATTGGGATGCCAAATTATGAAGTAAGATGTCCTAAATGCATGCAAAAGACCTGAGAGCTAAACCTTATAGGGAAAAGCCCCCAAGGGGATATTTTCTAATTTTACATAGGTAAATAATAAATTAATTTTAATTTATTATTTATGAGATATGGTAAAAGTGAAAGATTAATTAATTAATTAAAATTAATTAAATCTTAGGATTAAGGGTAACTTAAAGAAATAATTAGGGGTTTGATCGGTTGGTTAATTTTTTGATGTCTACATTTTGCCCCTCTTTGAGATGATGTTGCAAAGTAATGTCATTTCAAAGAAGATTAAAACATAGGTTTTGGATTTGGATTTTGGATAGGCTGAGGCTCACATAGGGCTCATAAAAATGAAGGATTGGTAGATAATGCCCCCTCAAGAGGATATGTAGGAATGAAGGAGATGGATAGGCTCTTGAAAATGGAAATGAAGGGAAGGAGGTAAATAGATTTTAAGTTGGTTTGGCAAATAATAAATTGTTAATTTATTATTTACGGGATAGGAAATGGTTTGTAGGTTTGGGCTTAGGGTAAATAATAAAATAAATTTGTTAAAATTATTTTATTATTTACGAGAGATTAGGGAAGATTTAATTAATTAAATCTTTGACCTTAGGGAAATTATTAAATTTAGGAATTATTAGGGATATTAGGAATGATCATGGATAATCAAGATATGGTCAAAATTTTGTCTACAGAAATTGACTAAGAAATGAGATTTTAGAGCATTTTTAGTTTGAGGGATAGCCACATAGGGTCGCCCATTTTGCTAGGGGGAGATTTGGCTGAGCAACAGGGTCGCCCGAGGGAGATCCAGTCTGATGAAAGGGGAAACCCTAATAGATCAATCTTGACTAAAATTTGATGTTTTCTAACATTTACTTCACTTTGTTTCAATCTAATTTGAACACTGAATTCACCTGTTTATTGCAATTTTGAAGGTTTATATATATTTTTTGAATTTTTTGCAAGTTTTACAATTTTTAGGGGTTTTTTGAGTTGACAAGATCTAATCTAAAGTTCTTTTCTGATTTGTAGGATATGCACATTCATTGGAATTTCAATCATGAATAGTTGTGGCTCTTAGAGATGAACGCTTCATTATCTACTGTTGATTTTGCTATCATGAGGAGAGTAGGCTTGGCTAGGATCTGCCATGTGCAAGTCATACATCCTATGGCATGCATTTGTTGTGACATTTAGACTTACTGGGATGCAAACAGGAACACATTCAGGTTTCCATGGGTTTAGGAAGAGTGGACCATCACTCTTTACAATGTGTATCGCATTCTAGGGGTTCATGTGAGAGGACACCCACTTGTTCTACAAGCTAGCAAGTCCTTGGAGGACAAGACATCTTGGGCATAGATCATGGGGGTGATCCACCCTAAGGATCAAACTGGTGTTCATCTTACTTCAGTACCATGACTCCACATTACTTGCTTGAGGAAGTTCTTGATTGGATTAATCGCATTGAGATTATCTGGAGACAAGGCCTCGATTCACTTGAGATGGTGTTGGGCACCAATTATCCATGGTATTGAGTAGGGTAGAGTTTATGCTTGGGGACCAGACATCCTAACTATGTTCTACCAAGACTTATATTGCATTACACGACATGGGCCTCTTGCTTTCAGCCACTCTTCTTTGATTATGACTTGGATATTTAATCATGTCAGGCCATATTAGAAGGAGATTCCTCTTCTTGACTGACGATTATCAAGAGATGCTAGGTGGGCTCATGTGGGCCACTTTGATACTTTGTTACGTGTTGTGGCTACTCTTACAGATGCAAATATGATCTTTGACCCTTACATAGATATGGAGGGTGCATGGTCTCATGATAGACAGATCAGGGAGAATAGTCTTAGCATATCAGAGCTTTTGGATCATAATGATCTTATCGAGGCTCATCATGTTGAGCGTGTCTTACAATAGTTCAACAAGGACTTCCCAGAGGAGTTGCCCCTAGTTCCTACTTGCTATAGATTTGTCTAGGAGATGGGTGAGATTAGACAGAGGATTGTCATTTGGACCCCTCTGACTCCTGGGGTTTTGATTACTAGATCTTATAAGACCATGAGAGGGGGATAGAAGGGAGGGAAAGGAGCTCCTTCCCATGGACTTGTTGTAATGGATGACTCTGATTCTACCAATGAGGACTATGCTCCTGATGGGGATGACTTATCTGACAAGGGACTAGTAGGGGTGCACAAGAGATAGATTTTGATAAGGATGATATACCTGAGGGTTCCTCCATAGTGCCTAGACCTCCTCAGTCTTATGAGGTGATGTGGTAACTTGATCCTACTTGGTAGCCTAGCAACCCTCATAAGTCTACTTTTGTTTTTCTAATTTTGCACTATCCTTTCTTTACTTTATGTTATGAATCATCACATCTTTTGTCTTTTCTTTGCAAGTAGGGCTAAGGAGTGGACAAACTTCATTCGTGAGGTCAACATTGGTTTGGCTAGTCCTTTCACTAGGCTAACTCAAGAGATGCTTCTAGTTGATCCTGATGTACCTCCTAGAGTTGGGCGACACACTGATGTCTTTGCTCTTGCCTATCATGAGTGTCAAGAGATCACTACTTTGAATGCCGAGAATCTCATCCCTAGGGGTGGGAATCAGGTTCTTCGTGAGATGGCTCACCTTGGGATTCGACAACGACAGTCTAGTACTACAGGACCTTCACATTCTTGCACTCATAGTAAGACACCTTGCTCACACAGGTCTCATAGAGAGACAAGTGCTACACATAGACAGAGGAGGAGTCTTAAGGGTTCCATTAGAGGGAATCACCCTTAAGGTTGTTTTCTTTTTGCATTTTTTGAAATCGTGCCCCTTGTTTGTGGAGCCTTACTTTCCTTTGAGATCATTTTGTCTTAGCTATTGTACTCTTATAAATGTAATCTTCTGATATATCAATGAAAAGTTGTCTTTTATGGTTGGTTTGATATCGTACAAGTACTCATCTCTATGCACTTTGGAAGTTTAAGAAATTTTTGATTATGTTTAGACCTTCAACTCTAAGAATTCAAGTATGATAATGATGAAATGTTTTTTTAGCTTTTTTGGAATATATATGAAATGCAAGGGATGATATGCAGATGCAAGAACACAAGCAATGCTGAAATGAAACCTTTACTACTATGGAATGCCATGAGTTATGCCATTGACTTTATTGATTTGGAACTCCTTTTCTGATTTTGGTATGAATGCATTGTGGAACAAACAACATGACTACTCTTTACTATGATTTTCAATCAAGGGGATTGTAGGTTATTTTCATATAAGAGACCTATTCAAGTCTATGAGATTAGGAGTTTGGGACTCAAGTGGGGAGAAAGAAGGAGATGGAGTGCTTTTGAATTTGGGCTTTACTGAAGGCTAAACATTGATCCTTATCTAGATAAGACAATTTGACAAGCTTTCAACTTAGTCAAGTAACAAATTTTATTGATGTTTTCTAGACTTAGATCATAGATAGAAAGCAAGATAGACCCATGGTAAAGGATAAATGGGAAAGAACAAGGGTCCCTAGATAGAAATGATCCTAAGGACTACTAGACTCTTGGATTTTCTCATCTAGTGCGTGTGTGTGCTTTGTTCCTTTCTCTTTTATTTCCTTTGGTAGAATGTCACTCTTGAGGCTTTAAGCTTAGACTGATCTCCACCCAAGAGTACAAACATTCAACAATCTTCTCTCGTTCAATCCTTTTTTTTTACTTTTTCTCTTTTTTAAAAATTTTCTAGAATGCCTCACTTGATTTTCTCATTTTTTTGGATTTTTGACTTTTATGAAATGAATGCTTTCAGAACTTTGGATATGCAATGGTTTGATCTCTCAATTCTCACCTTTCTCAACACTCTTATTTTGATCACTCTTTTTTATACACTTGTATTTTAGATTGCTTCCTTCAGAGTTTTGATCCTGCCGACATTTTTGGCCAGGAAAGATAAGGGGTTGAGCACCACCAAAAGTTTTCATAGTCTAGTTGGACTTCTCTTCTACTAAGGAAGAATGGGGAAGGTCTATGTAACATCACATTCAATAATGCTAAAAGAAATTAACATAATTATTCATCTTAATCAAGAATTAGATTAAATCATGATTATCCAAATCAGAGTAAACAAAAATGAATCATTATCATTTTGATAATTAAGCATGTTATTCTAAATCAGAATATAACAAAACTTACAATTTTCAATATCCAATTACGTATCTTTAGTGAATAACTTTCACTATACATGTACAAAGCTATGCTCAAGGCATCAAACATCAAATTATACATAATAACTGACTATCAAGTCATAAAATGAATATCACTATATCTAGAACATATGACATCCATCTTCATAAGCCTTAGGCTCTTATCTGATGCTTTGGAAGGAGAGCATCATCCAGGTGCTTTTCCTCCAATCACAGACCATCGGTCCCCCACACAACTTCCTACCTGGAAGTAGCCCTACCCTTCATGGAAGGGATAGATATAAGGAACTGTTAGGTTAGCCATCTAAGTATTTGATGTTGTGTCCTTCATAATGCCTCACAGTCACACAACTATA
This sequence comes from Cunninghamia lanceolata, assembly GCA_027924645.1. NCBI lineage: Eukaryota > Viridiplantae > Streptophyta > Pinopsida > Cupressales > Cupressaceae > Cunninghamia > Cunninghamia lanceolata. Next base: position 6,283,435 of record BSBN01000317.1, read on the forward strand.
GATCCACTCTAACTATGTATGACACTACTAGAGACATTGTGCCATCTGGAGCACTGTGGACTGACAATGCATGCAGAGATAGATGCATTACTTTGGCCAAATATTTACATACATAAACATTACACAATGAACATTGTCATATGTCCACCACCTTAACTCAACTTATAAGTTGTCATGTCCTACAGTAAACATATTTTTGACCCTTCTTGGTCTAGAATAATTAATTTTCAATACATCTTAGTCCATTCCTTGGAAATTTGATTCTTGTCTCGAAAACCCATTCTTAAAGTCCTTGATTTCTTAGACATTTGGGAACTAGTGACTCCACATCACACTATCCCGCATTTCTTAAAGAAACAAGTTTGTTCTTGGTTTCAACACTTAACCCTACTCGGTTGGTGTTTACTTTGTTTACCTATTTTCAAGGTTTAGGCTCAAATCATAACATCTATGAAATGCTCATAAAGACTCATAGATTTGATCTCTTTTATAAGTTCTTCCTCAAGAGACTTTCCCAATGCCATATATAAAAATAATTGGCATTCACAAAGTTGGCATTTACCTTCTTTAATACCACTAGTTTATAGAATAACTAGGGTAAGTTCTTGTAATCAAAGAACCTCTCAAGTAATTACTTCACATAGGAAATATGACATAAAGTCGTGGCTTCCAAGAAAGCCACAATATATATATATATATATATATATATATATATATATATATATATATACATATATATATATATGTATATATATATATATATATATGTATATATATATATATAATAACCTGCTCATCTCCATGAAGAGTCATAATAACCATGATATACACAATATGCACAAATAGTCAAGGCTCGACATCATTTACTATCAGGTTGGCAAGATAAAGAATCAAGTGCACATAGCACCAACTCAGTTGTACCACTAAGTTTAAAGTGTTTGTATCTATCATGGCTGCAACCATTATTATTATAGTATGCAACAATTCTATGGTATCAATTCCATAGGTTGATACCCTCGACCTGCCTTTAACAAATGCTTATCACCCTATCGGGCTTAGTAATAAAGACCAAATTTTCAAGTCTTATCGACTGATAAGTAATTAAAAGAAAACATTATTAAAAGATACATGGCTCAATAGGGATAACTGGTATTTCACAGGTGTACATGCATGCATAACCACCAAAGGTATTACATCCTCAAGCTCACCGAGTGCCACTAAGACATAGTAGCTTAAAAAAATCATCACAAAAAGAATACAGTGAGGCTTCAAGAGCCTTCAACAATCAGAGATAATCATCAAGATATACAGATAATTGTATTCATGAATCACCATGTCATATGCATACATAATTAGTTCCCTCAAGTTGACACAGTCGACGTCCTCCAAAAATAAAGGTTTAAAATTGTATTGGAAACTATTATATGTATGAGCCATGAGCTCTAAAGTCACCATACATGTGATATGACACAACAATAAGTGTCTTGCACGCTGGGCTCGAGCCTCCTCACCCTTTCTCCCAGCTGTGATAGCCTTGTATCCCACTACTAAATGATATCTCTCCATTCTTCACCACCCCACTCTTTCTTTCTTCCATACATAGAATAATGAAAGATAAGAATGAAGTCCCTCTTTTGATAGCCTTTGATAACTATCAAAACATGGTTCTTTGCATGCATTTACTACACGCCACCTCGCGAGATCTTTTGATCCACACAATCCACTCTTGGCCGGTCCGTGAGGAGGGCTATAACAAGCCACCACTCAACCTAAGATCTCTCTCCCCACTCCTCATGGGTGATGGATATCAGGGTGGCAAGAACATGGATAAGATAATATAGCTATATGCATAGTCAAGATACTATTGGCATCGACCTCTAAAGAGGTCCACACACACACACATATATATATAATCACCCTTAACTAAATAATAAGGGTTAAATAACTTCTATAATATCAAAGATCATCATCATAATGAAAATAAAAGATTACACACTAATAGCTTAGGGTTTCCGGGGTTGAGTAATACTCCCCTTCAATCGACTATTGACCTTTGTCAAATAAAAAAGAATAAAGAAATAATATCCCAAATTGGAAATAAGGAAAACAAGAGAATTCTTTATCTCTTCACAAGACTAGCTTTTGACTTTAGACGATGTTCAAGGAACATCATTTAGTCGTCATAACCATTGTCAAGATAGCTCCACAGACAAGACGAGCCAAAAAGGAGATCAATTTCCTAAAAAGAAAACATGACTCAAGACAACTTACAGAGGCTTCATAAGGACATAGAATCTGATACTCAGATGGCTATTTGGCCCATTTCTATCTATTCCTCCTGGATGATACTCTCCTTCCATCTTCGAAAGATGATTTCTTTCCTGATCAAACTCACCACCAGACATTTATGATTAGTGTATCATCATATGATTGATAAATCGTAATAATTAAATGATCATTTCAATATTGAAATCTCATATCTAACTAGTATAAGTTAGTTTCCTCATAAACAATGATTACTCTGATGTTTTCCACAACATCTAATCATTTAAATCTTAACTAATCATCCTAATTACCATACAAAAGTAAGATTAAACTAAATCACAAGTTGGGGATGTAATAGTCTACTTGCAAGATTCCTTTGAATATTGTAGGTTTGAATACTGACTTTTCTTAGGCCTAACATCTTGACTCATTAAGACTAGGATTAGTGTAAAGCTAAGAGCTAGGCTTTGATTAGAATCAGTGGGAGTGAAGGGGGAGAATGGTGATTGTGAAAATGGGGAATCTCAGAACCTAAAAGGATCACCTATACCTAGGCGACCTTAGACTCCTTACTGAAATGAAATTAATATAAGAGCGAGTCATTCACTATAATGCAAGATGAACATAATGATACTGAAATGTAAGAAACAAAAATTTTTTTGACATTTTTTGTTTTTATAAAAAAAATTGGAATATTTGATTTTTTTTTGTATTTTTATGTTTTGTGATTTTATGATTTTTTAGACAGTATTTCTTGAGGTGAAAGGCATTGATTGTTTCACCAAATTCCTCTCACTCCATTATGCATAAGAGATAGGCATCATTTTTGACATCTTCTTTAACCATGTAAGGACCTATCTAGTTGGGTCTGAACTTACATCCTTCACCAACTCTTTTATCGATTAGATTGTCGATCTTGAGCACCAAGTCTCTAACCTGAAAAGGTCTTGGGATGAACTTCTTGTTATATTGCTTCTTTACACTTGCAAGGTAGGAGTCATGTCTTTGAATAGCTCTTAATTTTTTTCGTCCATCATTTCTAATTCAGCCAATCTTACCGCTCAATATTCTTCATTCTCCATGTTATGTCAAAAAATGTCCCCTTGGGAGATTTTCCCTCTTAAGGTTTATCTCCCAGGTCCTTAGAATGTATTTATAGCATCTTGCATGTTAATTGTGAATCCTGATCAGAAAACCCTGAAGTCTTATGGCAAATAGGACCTAGGGGGTGCTATTTTTATGAACCCCAAATAAAAATGGGAGGGTGGACTTGGGCACTAGCATCCTAGTCCTATCCTATTTTGGGTTTGCCCTAAATTTGAATGTCAAATTTATGACCGTTACTTAGGTCCTATGCCGACATCTCAAGTTTGAATTACGAAATTCTTAGCGGGAATATTTGTAGTTGCATATATAAGCATGTTTAGTGTTTCATTTGTAAACTAGAAGATGATTGCAAACCTTAGGCATACTTATGATTTTAGAGCATCCATGATATTCATTGTTGTAGAGAAGACCATTGTTATTGTGTTTGTGATTAGAGATTTGACTTCATCTTCTCATGTGATTGAAGAGCCTTCATTTATGTGAGATCTACACTTCAAGCTGACATCTATTGTGTTTTTTATCATTTATCATTTGGATTTTGCCTCTATCCCGCAGGGATACACACTCTTATCTAACAACGATGTTCAGAAGACTTAAATGTTTCTCCAGGGGTTGACTGAGGAAAGCCTCTAAACACCACAACCCCCAACCACACTCCTTTATGATTGTAGGTTATGGGTACCAAGTTTCGTGAAGTGGAGTTGCAGAAGGAGGTTGCATACGACAAGGATTCAGGATCTAAAAGAAAGAAGATAGAGTTAAACATTTCAGGACACGTGCGCTAGTGGCAGTGTCCTCCAGAGTTACAGATATAGAAATAATCTAGGTAGTGATAATCAACATCTGAAGAGCTTCTGACACCCTGAAGAACATCTGGCATTGGACTAGGGTGCTAGTGGAGGCGTCCTCTGCATCTTTTGGGGAAAAACAAAATATATAGTGAATATCAGTGTCGGGAGAAGATCCATATTTCGTGTAGAAAATAGTACCTTGGATAGGGGTACTAGTGGAGGTGTCCCTGACTATTCCACTTCCTGAACTTCAAAAAATAGTCAGTTTTTAATTTCTGTCTACTATCTTAATATGGAGGCATTTGTCATGATTCATCAAATTGCTTACTATTTTGCATACTTAGGGTTTTAAGAGCATTTGAACATTAAATTGAGATATTGATTGATAACATCTAAGTTTTTGCATCATTCCAAGTGGTAGCCCAACCTATTAGGTGAATGCTCTCGCTTAGTAGAGATTGAACTCAGTTGATATGCCCTTGAATGTTTGTAGTGAAAGGAGGATTTACCCTTAAAACCAAAACTCACCATTCCCCCCTTTTACTACAAATTTTTTTGGTGAATCCATGTTTTTGAATTTTTGCACCTTTTTGAGTGTTGTGTGATAGATTTGGATTCATTCATCTTATTGCATTTGAAAAATTACAAATAAAATTGAAAAATTGGAAAAACTTGTAATAATTGGCATCTTAGGGTTGCATTTTGGCATAATTTGAATTAATTGGTATTTAATTTCATTTAATTTCTGTTATTTTCATTATATCTAATTTAAATTACATAAATTTATTATTTAGTATTCACTCGCATTGCATTTTCATGCTTAATTTGATAAAAATTGCTTGAGATTGTGTTTTTTTCATAAAAACCTAGTTTTGCATTAGCTCGGGTTTGTAGTTAAAATCTTGTTTCAAATTTTACTACTCTTTTAAAACACTCATTAGGACTTATTTATAATTGTAGTGTTGCATCATAGTGTCATTCTTGCAAAATTTCATGTCTAGGGTTTGAAAACCTTGCATTTTCACTAGATTTGGCCTTATCGTCTCTCTAGAATTTCATTATAGGCATGTTGTAAATGATTTTGCTGCATTATTTGATTGATATCAGGGTTATAATCTGCTGCACCTTCTCAAATTCCTTACAACACCCTTTCTAATAGGCATTTACATTGAAAATTGGTGAAAAATTACACATCTTAGGTGTATTTTCACTAGGTTTTGACTTGTCATCACTCTAGATCTGCACTATAGGCATGTTGTGAAGGATATTATTACATCGTTGGACTGTTATTAGGCATATTATTTTATTCCCCTCTTGAAATTCTTCACAACACCTTTTCTTTCACTCATTTGTATTGAAAAAAGTTGAAAAATCAAGCATTTTAGGTCATATTCACACATAGTTGTTCATTCATTTCCTTGCATCTATCATGGATACTTCTTTGGAAGCACTATTTGCATACAACATAGACATTGATCATTTCTCTAAATTTACTCATGAATATCCTCAAGTGTTGGAACAAATAGCATACATACATGATGTTGATCCTCTTATGTGCTCCACATATGAAACCCTTTGTTATATATCTAATTTCAATAGCTTCACAACTCTCATGGGAATATATCCTTCAATATTAGATGATCTCACTAAATTCATAGCCAAAAATACATTTAGTAGTGATGACTTCAATATGTTAGATGAAACCTTAGATGAATTTATCTCTGTTGAACATTCCACTATGACTCCTATTGCTAAAACATGTGACAACTTAGTTCTATCTTATGATCTCTCTCCCAATGCTGATCTCACTAATGAAGACACTTTGGTGAAAAAAGATGAATTCATTTGACACGTCCCTTAACATCATATCACCAAATGTTCATTCCACTACTCTCCCTGGCCAAGATGAAGCATTAGTGAATGAAGAGCTCCCTTTAACAAAGAAAGTTCCATGGATAGATAATGAGCATTCATTCAACAATATAAACAGTCATACCCTAACTATAGTGCATGAAACTTCTATGGATCATCCCACTAACTGCCCTTTACTTGATTGTTCGCACACCTTGGATATCACTAAGGAAGAGAAGAACCTTAATCACCCTCCTTTGATTGAATATTCAAGTCATTTGGATACCACTAAGGATTTAAAATCATTTACTACCTCTTCATTGGTTGCATATTCTTTGAGCATCACTAAAGATACAAACTTTAACAATTACTCTCACGATACCTTACCTTCCCCTCATTCCTATGCTCTTTCTTCAAAAGACGTAGCACTAGTGGATGAGGAGAGGTCTCTTGCATTAAAACCCTCATGGATGGATGCTAAAATCACTCAAAACAAATCACTTCTTCCATCTCTTAAGAACATAATGAATAAGTATACTAATGCACCTCAACAAGAAAACATTCAACCTAACATTGAATCAAACCTAGACAAACTTAACATTGAACAATTTGAAGACAAGAACAAAAGTTGGGCTATGGTACCTTACACACCTCTCTCCTCTAGCATTTGGGATTGGGAGGAGGATGATTTGATCATTGATAACCTCTATCATGAGCCTGTATATAGGTAAGTATTTCTAACCCTTTACCTCTGTGTTGTGTTTCCCCCGTGATGTGTTATGTGTTGTTTAGGCCTCCTAGGATGACCCTTGATTCACTTGTAAGGTCAAGGATACCGGGAGACCACCTTTGTTATGACCTTTCTTCTATTTGTATCATCATTCTTCTATATTGCTTCTCCTCTAATTTCATTGTTGTGTATTGTGTCATAGGGGCATAGCGTTGTGGTTGGTGACCTGGGGGCATCTTCCTATGTGATGACCCTAGGGCACTTGTTTCTCCTCTCTTGATTTATTGTTTACCTTCCTCTAGTGGTTCTATCTAGCTGGCGGATGACAAAAAACATAAAATAATGATACGGACCTAGTGTCCCTTCAGCGAGAAATAAAAAAATGGACCTAGTCCATACATGACGAGGGGGTTGATATATATTATCCGATGCTTGGCTAGTAGAATCACTCTGTGTGATACTTTGATGTTGTTTTATCACACTTACAAAACATAACAATACTACTGCTCCATGCACTTCATTTATCTTGGATCTCTCCTTGCTTGACTCTTTATGTGAATGATCACATGCATTGTTAGTTATCATGATTATATGGTTGCTAACACCTTTTCTTGTAGGAAATTGTGTGTTTGTGGGAACATTTGGCGATCGTAAAGTACATGTCACCTCTGGGGGCATGGGATTTACGAGAGATTGTGTTCCCTTGTGTGTTTTCTCTCTACCTTAACGTGCTTGATATCGGTACACGATATCAACCACCTTAAGGTAGGGGCATATATAAGGTAAGCTATCTGATGATTTTGGTACTAACGAAGCATGTTTGTAAGCCCTCTGTAGAGGCAAGATGTTGTATCTTTGAGCGAGTGCACATCTTTCTTTTATATTACAATCATTAAGCCCTCTACGAAGGTGGGATAATGTGCATATCCTTTTTATTTTAAGCCCCATGTGGAGGTGGAGATGGTGTATTTCTCGAGGAGATTGCACATCCTATCATTTTCTAAAAGTCCTCTGAGCAGGTAGGGTGGATCTGAGACTGTCCTACCCTTAAGCATGTCTTTGGCAATTGTTGTGGTGAAGCCCAATCATCGGTGTGTGCCTATAATGTGCCTAAGATAGGTGCAAACCTAGCAATAGGTTTCTTCCATTGCTTGTTTTCTATGTTTTCTCTGTGTCTTCCATGTGTGTGTATGGCATGTTTGTTCTTGAGCATAGTTTCAAGACCGATGGTGATGAGCTCATCCTATGCTTTGGGATTTTTATGGCGTGTTTGTTCTCAAGTGTAGTTTCAATACTAGTGGTGATGAGCTCCTCCTACACTTTGAGATTTGTTTTATGTGTTTGTTGCCCCCTATGCAGTTTTAAGACTGGTGGCGATGAGCTCCTCCTGCATTGTGGGTTGTGTGTTTACTTTACTTGTACTTGCATTTGCATTTCATATATGAGAAAATAAAAAAAGAAATAATCACTGCATTTGAACTACATTCATTGTGTTTTGCATGTGTTGTCTTCTATGTGTTCTACATGACTATAACTGTCTTCTCCATGTTTTGCATGCCTATTACTGTCTTCAATGTGTTTGGCATGTCTTCACCGTGCTTGGTGTGTTTTGTGTGTTTGTTGACCGTACTTTAATGCATGTATTGGCCTTGTGTTTATACATATATTAAAGTGGGGGTTAAATGTTATGTCAAAAAATCTCTCCTTGAGGGATTTTCCCTCTTAAGGTTTAGCTCCTAGGTCCTTAGAATGCATTTAGAGCATCTTGCATGTTAACTGTGACTCCTGATGAGAAAACCCTGAAGTCTTATAGCAAATAGGACCTAGGGGGTGCTATTTTGATGATCCCCGAAAAAAAATGTGAGGGTAGACTTGGGCATTAGCATCCTAGTCCTACCCTATTTTGGGTCTGCCCTAAATTTAAATTTTGGTTTTATGACTGTTACTTAGGTCCTATGCCAACATCTCAAGTTTGAATTACAAAATTCTTAGCGGGAATGTTTGTAGTTGCATATATAAGCATGTTTAGTGTTTCATTTGTAAACTAGAAGATGATTGTAAACTTTAGGCATACTTGTGATTCTAGAGCATCCATGATATTCATTATTACAGACCAGAGCATTGTTATTATGTTTGTGATTGCAGATTTGACTTCATCTTCTCATGTCATTGAAGAGTCTTCATTTATGTGAGATCTACACTTCAAGGTGGTATCTATTGTGTTTTTTTTTATCATTTGGATTTTGCCTTTATCCCATAGGGATATGCACTCTTATCTAACAATGGTGTCTAGAATACTTGAATGTCTCTTCGAGGCTTGATTGAGGCAAGACTCTAAACACCACAACCCCCAACCACACTCCTTTGTGATTGCAAGTTATAGGTACCGAGTTTCATGAAGTGGAGTTGTAGAAGGAGGTTGCAGATGACAAGGATACAGAAACAATCTGGGTAGTGATAATCAACATCCAAAGAGCTTCTGACACCCTGAAGAACATTTGGCATTGGACTAGGGTGCTAGTGGAGGTGTCCTCTACATCTTCTGGGGTAGAAACATAAGATATAATGAATATTAGTGTTGAGAGAAGATCCAAAGTTCATACAGAAAACAATACCTTGGATAGGGGTACTAGTGGAGGTGTCCCTCACTATTCCACTTCCTGAACTTCAAAAAATGGTCAGTTATTAATCTCTGCCTACTATCTTAATCTGGAAGGATTTTTTGCATTTCATCAATTTGCTTACTGTTTTGCATACTTAGGGTTTTAAGAGCATTTGAACATTAAATTGAGAGACTGATTGATAACATCTGAGTTTCTGCATCATTCCAAGTGGTAGCCCAACATATTAGGTGATTGCTCTCGCTTAGTAGAGATTCAACTCAGTTGATATGCCCTTGAATGTTTGTAATGAAAGGAGGATTTACCCTTAAAACCAAAAATCAGCATTCCCCCCTTTTAGTATAAAACAGTCCAACAAGCCTTGTAGCAACACTCTTAAGCTAGTTAACTCTACTTCCAATGGTAAAACTACTTTTGACCCAAAAGTGAGGGCATAAGGGGTGGTTCCAATTAGAGTTCATACCCTCATTCTATAAGCTCAAATAGTTGGATATAATTGTAAATTCCAGTCTCTTTTAGAGTCCTTCACAATTTTGACCAATACTGACTTCAATATTTTGTTTGTCACCTCTACCTGTTCATTCCCTTGAGGATAGTAAATTGAAGTAGAATTATGATTAATGTGAAATCTCTCATATAATTCTCTTACTTGTGGATTTTTGAATGGCGACGCGTTGTCTGTCACTATTACTTGGGGAATCCCAAATTTGCATTTGCTTTGATTCAATATGAATTTTGCAATTACTGTCCCTAAAACTGTAGTGAGAGGCATGGCCTTTGCCCATTTGGTAAAATACTTTGTTGATGTGATGATAAACAAATGTCCATCCGTTGATGGGGGAGATATCTTCTCTACCAAATCCAAGCCCCAAGTAGAGAAGGGGCAAGGAGTAACTATAGGCTGTAAATCTCTTCTTGGTGTGTGATGGACATGTGTGTAGGCTTGACATTTTGGGCATCTTTTTACAAAATTGATTGCGTCTCCTTGTATATATGGCCAAAAATATCCTAGCCGATGTATTTTTGTTGCTATAGCGTGACCACCAATATGTCCTCCACAGATTCCACTATGGCATTCTTCCAATATTTTATGTGCCTCTCCTTTATCGACACATCGAAGCAACATCCCATCCAAAGATCTTTGATATAACACATCATTGATCAAAACATATGTTGTAGTGAGAACACATAAACGTCTTTTCCCTAAGGGAGTCATGTTCTTTGGATAAGTTCAGTTTGCAAGATATTTCGCAATATCTCTGTACCAATACGAAGTGGTGTATTTCTCAAGATTTATTGCGTAAATTTATTCATCAAGGAAGTCTTCGTTTATGTGCTCGTCTTGAGGAGCTAGATTATCTACTAGCCAATCTACTATTATTTTTCCTTTGATTGATTTTTGATTGATGTAAGTTAATTTAAACTCACTTAGCAATGTCACAAACCAACCATCCCTTCTAGACAACATTGGTTGGTTTAAGAATGTCCTCAACTACTCAGACCATATAATGACTCTAGTTTCTTGGTTCAACATGTAATGTCGTAATCTTCAAGTTGCAAAAACTATGGCCAGACACTCTTTTTTGTCTTGAGTGTAGTTCTTCTCATATTCTAGCAAGGTTCAACTTATGAAGTATATGGCTCTTTCCCTTCCACCTTCATCTTCCTAAGCCAACATGTAGGTTATAGAAATATCAGTTGCTCTGAAATATAAGATGAAAGGTTTGTCATGCCTTGGTGGAATTAGCGTGGGTAGAGTCAACAAGAATTTCTTTACTTGTTCAAATGCATTTTGGCAATCCATTGTCCAAGTTATGCCGACTTGCTTCTTTAGCAATTGATTGATCGAGTGAATTTTGAAAGTCATATCTGGTATAAAATGCCTGATTGCACCTAGTTGTCCCAAAAAGGTCCTTACCACTATCTCACTTATTGGTGGTTTGTATTTAAGAATACTTTAAAAGTCATTGGATCCACATCAATTCCACTTCGCAAAACTATGAAACCCAACAACTTGCCTGTCATGACTCTGAAAACACACTTCTAAGGGTTTAGTCTCACTTTGTATTCCCAAAGCCTATTGAAGATCTTGTGAAGATCTTCCACATGCATTGATCTCTGCTTGGATTTAGCCAAAATATCATCAATATATTTTTCCACTATTTTGTGAATGTAGTCATGGAAGATATGAGTCATTTCCCTTTGATAGGTAGCCCCTACATTTTTCAATCTGAATGACATGACAACATAATAGAAGGTTTCCCAAGAGTTTGTGAATGTCATTTTGTTTTGGTCTACCTCTGAGATTTTGATTTGGTTGTATCTTGAGAATCCATCCATAATGGAGAGTACTTCATACCCTATGGTTGAATCGACAATTTGATGAATGGATGGTAAGGGAAAGTCATTGTTTGGACAAGCTTGATTGATATCCCTAAAATTGAGGCATATCTAAATTTTCCCTTTCTTCTTTAAAATTGGGATGATGTTTGACACCCAACTTGAATAGTCTATGGGTTTGATAAAGCCTACATTTAACAATTTATTTAATTCTTCTTTTATCATTCCTGCTACTTGAGGCTTTATGGGTCTCATTTTTTTCTTTATGGGTTTTGCATCTGGCTTTGTTACTAAATTGTGTACCATGATTTTTGGGTCTAGCCCAGGCATGTTTGAATATGTCCAAGCAAAGGCATCAGAATATTTGATAAGGAACTTAGTGTATTCCTCCAATTCATCCTCTTTTAACTCTCCTCCTAACTTCAACATTCTTAGTTTCTTAGGGGTCCCTACATTGACATCAATGGTATCTCTGTTTAGCGACAAATGTCCCTCTTCAAATTTCTAAGGTGCAGGAGGTAAATCTGAATTTGCTTCAATCTGGAGGATTTCTTTTTTGCTTCCAAAATAGTCATTGGGGTGAGGAAGGAACATGTATCCTTTCTTATGGTACACTCTTGGAATCCCATCATAAGCATGTAGATACTCTAGGATGGCTTCATCTTTCTCAACATAGTCTCGAGTTGGTTTTTCTGTTTAAATTACAGTGTAGTTTAAAATGTTTGGTAACTCTTCACTTTCAAATAATGGTTCTCCATGAATTGACACAATGAACTCTGAATTCTAGAGTTGAGCATGTGGTGAGAATAGGGCAGATGACATGGTCATCGAGTCTGCTACTTGGTTCTCTTCTCTAGATATGTCTCTTATGGAAAAGAAGTCAAAGAATTGAACCAATTTTCTAATAGTTTCTTTGTATGGTCATAGTCATTCTGATTTTGTTTCATAATTTTCTATGACTTGGTTGATCACAAGCTAGGAGTCTCCAAAAGAAGAGATCTTCTTGATTCCCATCCTCATGACTATCATGACTCCTAGGGGTGGGGCTTCATATTCGGTGATGTTATTTGTGCAGAAGAAATTTAATCTAAATGTGAAAGGGAGAACTTTACCTTCTGAGGAAGTGAGGATTATTCCTGTTCCTGCCCCCATTTTACAACAAGCTCTATCAAAGTGGGGAGTCCATAAGTCTTGAAAGTTTTGGGATTGGGATGTCTCTCCAAATTCATAAGTTGACTTTCACTTTTCCTCTTTTTCTTCCCCTTCTTTGATAATTTTTGTTGTTCCAATTGAAAGATTCCTGATTTCATGCTCGTCCACACAAGGGATGGTTGCTAAGACAAAGGGAGCATGAGCCTTGGTGGTGTGGGAATAAGAGGAGAATTCTCTGAGGTTATCCATGTTTTGGTAAGATATGTTAAGAGTACTTGTGTTTGGCTAAGAGTTTTGGGTTTCTTCTTTTGTTTCCTCTTGTGTGTTTAACTTTTTATCCTTTTCTTCCTATTGTTTCCTATAAACACTAAAAGGATCAAGATCCACTTTGATGATGTGGATCTTTCCCGAGTGATGGAAATGAATTTCTTGAAATAATGTAGAGGCCATAGCCTTCAACATTCGAATCCAAGGTCTTCTGAGGATCATATTGTAAATGGTTTCTTTGTTGATAACATAGAATTCTGTGGGAACTATTTTAGACATTAGAGTGAGTGGTAGACTGATTTTCCCAATTTTTTGAATGTCATGATTATCGTATATCCTTAAGGTGGAAGCTTGCTATTTTATGCCCGTTTTACTGTATCCCATCCTTATCAGGAAAAAAATTGGTAAGAGGTTAGCTGTCAATCCTTCATCTACTACCACTCTTTTTATGATGACCTCTTCAACCTGAACTTGTATGTACAATGGTGAATCCTTATTCTTATTTCCTTCATCCTTTGGGAGTCTTGAAATTTCAAATGCGAGAGGGGTTGGTTCCTCTTGTATTGAGCATCCCACTTCTAATACTTCCAAGAATGTTTTTTGATGTGAAGGAGAAGCCCTCAATAGGTTTATCAATTGTGAGAAGACATTTTCCATTTGGTCCATTTGTTCCTCTTCCTGGATCACAAACACTTCCTGGTTTAGTTCCACATGATTGGAGTTTCTTTGATTGATATCTCTTTTTCTGTTCTAAGGTTCCTTCTCCTCTCTTTGGGATTATAGGAGAGTGAGGAACTTTTTTGTTGTTCTAAGGTAGGATTTGAGATATCTTTGTTGTACCTATAGCAATTTTTCATGTCATGACCTTTTGTTCCATGGAACCAACAATATGTGTCAGGATCATACAAGAAATGACTTGGTCCTTTCTTTCCTTTTTGATGCCATTTATCGTTACTAGGAGCACTCCTTACGATGTTGATATCTTTGTCTATGGAGATGTTTGAGGTATTCTTTTCATCTCCTTTTGAGATTTTAAGTTTTCCATTAGTGTTATAAGTTCTTCGGCCACTATCAATGGCTGCTTGGTCAATCCTTAAATCACTTTCTAGGGCTTATTCATACGACTTGTAAGGTAACTTTTGAACATCTTCTCTCTTATCCTTGTTTAAGGCATATAAGAAAAAGATCACATAATTCATGATGATCCATGTTTGGTGCACTTGTTGAAGAATAGAGAACTTGTCTCCATTGAGTGACAAAATGGGCTACTAATTTGTTCAGTTCTTGTTTCATTATTAAGAATTCTTGGATCTCTGTCTTCACGAGTTTTTTCATGTTGAAAGCCATACCAAACTCTCTGATTAATTGCTTGAATGAATGTATTGAGGCCTCAGGTAGGTGATAATACCAATATAGGGATATTCCTTATAAAATCTTCAAGAAGATTTTGACAACAAACCCATCCCAAGGGAGGAGTTCTCTTATTGCGGTTGTGTAAGCTTTAATGTGTGAGTTGGGATCACCTTCTCCTTTGAACTTTGGGAGATCAGGTAATGGTTAGGTAACTAAATGCTTCTTATGATTAGGTCAAGTGGCTCCTTTAAGTACTCCAAGTATGTGCCTAAAAAGGTACTCTATGATTGAGGAGTTGATAGCATTAGTCCCATGGGAGGGTTTTGATAACCCAATGCCATTGTTTGATTTGCTTGGCTTTCTAGCATTGGTTGATTGTTCTGAACATGAGGGTATTTGGGAATGTGTCATTACTCCCATTTCTTGAGTAGTAGTTGAGGTAAGGGGGAGTTTGAGATGCCCCTTGGTCCTTTTCAATTATGATATTTTCGTACGATTTCTATCTTCTTTCTGGAGTAGGTTGTTCTACTTCCAAAGTTTTGATTCTTTATACTAGCATCACAATTAGGTATGCAGGAGTGGGACTTCTAGGTGCTTCCTCATTTCTAGGGGTTTCCTTACAAATGTTGTCATGATTCTATGTTTCTTCTTGTGTAACATTTTCTCATTGTTCTTCTTGTAGGGCAACTTTTAGGGCTTCTTGAGCATCTTTTGCCTCTTGTAAGTTTCATTCCAACCTTCTTACTTCATCATCAAGATGAGTACTTGAGGTTCTTGTGGATGGTTGATTTGAGTGGTGGATTTCTAATCTCATCTATATTATTTTATCTTTGTGAGGTGTGTTTAGTATGGCAGGGTTATGCTCCCATGCAAGATTGTTAAAAGATAGAGAATGCCTGGGTTCTCTTCGATATTGCTCATAGTCAGAGTCTTCATAATCATAGCAGTTTGAGATTGATGCATTTGGTTCAGGTGGCACATACCTGTCAAAAGAGGGAGTTTCTAGTTCCCTGGAGGGAACAATCCCTAAGTTTAAGTCAGGTTCTATCATATTCAAGGGTGCCATAGACACCATAGAATAAATGGAATGAGTGAAGGTGAAGGTGACAAAAGCAAAAGCGGTGAAGGTGGTTGTGAAGAAGAAAGTGATAATGTTTGAAACCTTTGAATTTTAAGTGCCAAATGTTTGATGTTTGAATGAAATCTGAGTGTTTGGAACACAAAAATCATAAACAAAAGTTTTTTCTCTTCACATCAGGTTCACCAAAATATGTACACTCAAAATCATGACTCAGTGGCCTAGGGCGATTGAGTCAGCTTTGGCACTCACATGGACCATCTCTCATTGCCACGTGGTGAATGTTCTGTGACTGTAGTTGTAAAGATTACTATATGACCCAAAGGATCACTAGTCACCATTCTCCTGTTGGGGTTTCTAATGTTCCAACATTGTGTGGGTTGACTGTTATTCTCGTTGATGCTTTGTTCAAGTTGACATTATCATTTGTGTTGTTGAATGATTGCTTGTATTTGAAATTCTCTAAGTCTTTCCTGTTGTTGTTGAATTACTAGTTGGTCTTGTTGTTGTCTAGGGTGGATCTCCTCTATCTCATTGAGGATTGACTTCTCCCACTCACCTCTAAGTCCAGGGTAAATTCATGAGCCTAAACAAGAGAGATGGTTTAAGCTAACCTTGACTTGACCTAGGGTTTCAAATTAGGGTTTGTGTGACCTAATATTTGACTTTGTTGACTTTGTTTGACCTTGTGATGAAACCAAGGGTTTTGACTAATGTTCACTAAACTTGACCTTATGTTGGGACCAAGGGTTTTTAAACCTTCTATGTTGCTAATGTTTTTATTCTTTTCTTTTTTTTGTATGCATGCAAGCCTATATGAGTGCAAAACATTTTTTTGTGCTTTTTTATGTTTTTGGAAATCAAAGTGCTTTTTCTTAATCTAGGAATTAGAAAATGAATGCAAACTAGTATGAGATTACCTAATGCAATGTAATCTATGTTTTTGATGTTTTCTGAATAGGTGGATTGATTTAATCTAAGAAAGGAAAATTGATTTTAATCTATGAACTTTGGAAAGGGAAACTAATTTAACAATGTAAATCTACTTAGCCTATCAAGGAAAAAGCAACATGTATTTACTTGTCCCAAAAGTAAAGTTTTGATTATCTAATTACTATGAAATTAAAAAAAAAGCATGAAGGAACATGGAGATGCATGAGCCTCCACTATCCTTAGAAATCCTTGTATTAGCATTATGGCTTGTGATGTGAGTAGCGTATGGATGTGAAATGAGTGTTAGAAAAGCTAAATGAGATAACAAATAAAAGAAAAAGGATCTAATGTCCTGTATGAGCATATGGATGCTTGATTTGGAGAGCAATAACCTGCAAGAACTGTGTGCACAAATTAAATTGCCTCCCTTTGTGCTTAAGGGAGGGGGTATTTATAGGTTCTAGAAGAAGGGATGAGAGGTGAATAAGAAGAAGAGTTAACTCAATTTGATAGGAGAGTTAACTTAGAAGACACAAGAGTGATTTGGGCTAAAATTGGAGTGATCTACCTAGTAATAGCTTATCACTCAAGAAGAAGTAAAGAAAGAGGAGTGCATGAGAATGCATGGGCTGATTAATAAAGATGAAAAATAGATAAATATGTATGTGTGGGTACATTAAATAGTTAACTCTATCTTTGGCACAAAATTCCATGCAAACAGGAAGAAAAATGGGTGAAAATAGAGCTATTTTGAGATAGAAACTCAAGTGAACTCGCGGATGGAAAATATGACAGGGTTACCCATGGGTCACCCTTTTCACTAGTCAAGGTTTCCCATGGGTCGCTCTTTTCACCAGTAAGGGTTGGCTATGGGTTGCCCCTTTCACCACTCAGGGTTGCCCTGGGGTGACCCATGGATGACCCTTAGAGGAGGACACCTAGGTGAAAGTCCATGGTGGGAGATGGAAGAGGAGGTGAAAATAAATGGATCTTCCTATGGTAACAGGTAAATCATGTGTCAAAAACAAAATCTCCACTTGCAAAATTAGGATATCCATGGGAGATCTAGAAATAATAGGTGGAGATTTGGATTGGTTGAGTGAAACTAAAAACTAAAAGTTGGAGATGGATTGGGAGGACCTTTAGAAGGCCTCTAGGGGTGGGGATGGATGAAAAACACTGGGAAAGGTGAAAACAAACCTACAAGATGCATACAAGGCTTAGGAATGAAGTCACAAGCATAGGAAACGCAAATCAACAAGTGTCGAGAGAGAGAGAGAGAGAGAGAGAGAGAGAGAGAGAGAGAGAGAGAGAGAGAGAGAGAGAGAGAGGAGAGAGAGAGAGAGAGAGAGAGAGAGAGAGAGAGAGAGAGAGAGAGAGAGAGAGAGAGAGAGAGAGAGAGAGAGAGAGAGAGAGAGAGAGAGAGAGAGAGAGAGAGAGAGAGAGAGAGAGAGAGAGAGAGAGAGAGAGAGAGAGAGAGAGAGCACATGTCACCAAGAGAATTGCTACTGAGGATGTTATTTCATGCTTACATGTATGTGACAAGGATTGTGAGTTATCATAGGGGTCCTCATGGAGGCTATGCATGATTTTGGTGCTTATAGGAGGAGGTATAGATCTAGGGATGACGCCTGAGTATTACACATGGTGGTTAGCACATTAAACAGTGTGTTTGACAACATTGGGAGAGGTAGAAGGATGACAAAGACTAGTAGGAGAGTTGGGAGTGAGGGGATTAGTGGTGGATCTAGGATGGGCTTGCTATTAGAGGCAGAGTGTGGAGGAGGTGCTAGTGTTAAAGGCTATAGTAGAGGAGGCACCACAGGTGGCAGTGAAGGATGATCTGATGGAGGAGGGGAGAGAGGAGGCTGTGGATGTAGAAGATATGGATTTGGGAGTGCCAGAGATGAGTGTGTTGGGATATAAGGAGGAGGAAGATATGATCATGATGATTGCTAGGTTCTTATCAGAGTGGGATTCTACACAATTGGAGGTAAAGAGATTATAGGGATTGTTACAATAGACCACTTTAGAGAGGGATGCTAAGATATATCAGGGACAACAAGTAGATATTGTGGTAGTGAGGCTTTGATAGGAGTAGGATCAGGCCTGAGAGGCCTTATAGGCATAGGGATAGGTAGAGGTACTTTACATTGGGGAGATGGCTTGGATTATGGCTAAGAGGGATGAAGCTATGGCCTTGAGACTAAGGGTGGAGTCATAGATGTAGAGATATAGGTAGGAGTGATTTTTTACTAGGGCAGTCATCAAGGTGGACTAACTGACAATGGCACTAGTGTTAGAGATCTCCATGGTACAGCAGGATGTCATGAGGATCACTAGAGAGGTAGAGTATTACAGAGGATTATATGAGAATGTGGTGCCTCTAGATTAGCATCAACCTAGCTTTACAGAGTGTATTCAGTCAGGGGATTCCTCCTCTAGGAGTTCAGGGGCTTCAGTGATGAGGCCACCACCACCATGATCAATAGGGACACAACCTCCTCATATAGGACCACAACCATCAGGGGTAGGGGATGAGCTGTTAGAGGAGAGCTCAACCTTGAGCTGATGCCTATTTATACAAGGCATATATGTACATCTTACTTATCTCTTGAATATATTATTTTGGCTTATTATGTGCAATTATCTTTTGTGGAAGTTATTCTAGTTTTTTTCTTGTTGATCTTTGCTGCTCCAACAACATGTATACTTTTGTAGCTATTGGAATAAATTTTCTTGTGGAAAAAAATTCCTAGATGAACTACATTTTTAATGGCTCTTTATTTACTAGCTTCTCACAAATATTTGACTAGACTTTATGGAACTTACAATGTGGAATTAAGGCATAGTGATAGAAGTATATAGCCAAACTCCCTTCAAATTTTACTTATCATGTAGAGAAGGTTACTCATTAAAGGAGATGAGTGTGTGACTATCATTTTGGAACAAGCACATGAGCATAAACCTTTTAAAGGAGGCCCAAGGATAACCATCAATTTGTTTTCTTCCTCTAAGATCAATGGAACCACACTACCACACTGGTTCACTTTTTATGTAAGGTGGGGTTCCAACATGGTTGTTAAGATTGGCATGGAGATTCTATTTTTCCACCATGGCATGTGAGTTTTATATTTAGCTCATATCATGTCTATAACTAACTAGGATAATGTGGGAGCCACTTGACACCTAATAGTGTATGATAGGTCCATAGGAGAATACATTTAGGCACCTAATTTCTACTTGTCATAATATAATAGGCCACGTCACCGCACTAGTATGGAAGAGGCAGAGCCTTAGGGATATACTGTAGGGAAAAGCCCAAAGTGTAGCAATAAGAGACTACCACATGGCCACCACTAATTTGATGCTAACATAGAAGAACAAAGTAGTCCATGTAGGATCTCTGACAATAGAAACTACCAATTAACCCTGTATATAGCCTTAAAGAAATAAAGAAGACATGTGTCAACTTTTGATCATCATGGTTCATCCCAATTAGCAAATGGGACCCACCATGCAAAGTTACCTTTTTAGCATAAAAATAAGACTACACCATCACGCTAGTACATGCTATATCAGGTTGCATACTTAGTGCTTAAAAATAGGAAAGCATGGTCTGGTAACAAGCATTTGGGTGACCACTTAGGGGGATAACTCAAACTAAGAAAAGTAGGTAAGGTCTTAAGTAGAAAAATAAGCTATTGACTTAAAAGAATCCTATGGTTGAGGGGCTTATGAAAAGGGGGTCCACATCACCACACTAGTTCAACACATACAAGGCACATAGCTTACAACATATATATTTGAAAGCTCAACATAGGTGCATAGAGTATACAATTTTGATAACATTGACCTTTTAATCTAAGACCCAATTGTTGGCAGCATCAGGTATAGTGTTTGTAATCCACCGCACTTGGTCGTAAAAAGATTGCAGAGCACAAGGCTAACTAGGCTTAGTAGGAATAATCATCTTTTGCAAGGGACATGTCCCCAATCTATTCATATGTATGTATTATAGAAAGAAATAAAGAACGGGAGAGAAAAGATAAGTAGGATAGATAAGGATATGAAAAGAAAGAAATAGAATAGAAATAAGAGTAGAAAAGTAAAGGTACATTTGATAATATAATCCATGAAGTACATATATATAAATGATATGATTCTAGAACTTAAAATGAATGTTTTATCTTCTATATTATGAATGCATTTTTATGTTGTGTTACTGCATAATGCTATTTAATATCACATATTGTTTGATCACCCTCTTACTGTAAAACTAGGGTATAAATACAATATACAAGGCTCTTGGGCTCTGAGCTTTAGTTTGTGACTCCCCCCTTGCCTTTCCAACACCAATTATTTCAAATGGAAATTTATTGATCAGGACCACATGAGCACCATTTTATGACCAAAAAATGAGTAGTAAGAATAAGACTAGGGGCAAAAGACCAACACATTTTCAAAGTACCAACATAAGGCATATAGATTATTTTTGTTCTTATCCTTATAGGATAACACAGTCTTATAAATTATTTATTCTTTTATTCATTTCTCTCCATTGCTCTTTCTTATGAAACTTATGAAAATCATTCAAATCATATTTATGCTTAAATGGAGTTTCCTTAATTTTTTTCACATATGTATCCAAAGTAAAATGACTTAATTGTGATAAAGGCTCATATCAATCTCTACAAATTATATCTACTTCACCTTTATGAACATATTTAATACATTTATTCTACTTCACCTTTTTGTTCTTATCCTTATAGGATAGCACAGTCTTATAAATTATTTACTCTTTTATTCATTTCCCTCCATTGCTCTTTCTTATGAAACTTATGAAAATCATTCAAATCATATTTATGCTTAAATATATTTTCCTTAAGTGTTTTCACATATGTATCCAAAGTAAAATTACTTAGTTCTGATAAATGCTCATATCAATCTCTACAAATTGTAACTACTTCACCTTTCTAAATAGGGAATGGCAAGCCATTGGTGGCCTTAAAAATCTGTCTAAGTAGTAGATTTCTACTATTGGTCTAATGCTGGCCTTTCTGGTAGTTGTTGGTTCTGTCTTTGTTTTCTATTGTTAGTATATTTTTCTGTGTTTTATTTTACTCCTCGTGAAACTCATATTGGTTGCCTTTTTGGATTTTGTAATGGGTTTAGGCCCTTCCTAGTTATCTAATTTAAAACATATATGACACTACTTGGCACTCTTGTATCCATGGACTCCCAAGTATTATATGGAATCTATTCAAAACACGAATGGTATGACTTAAAACAAGCACTTATTTTGGACCAACTTCTAACAGAAAATAATACATCCCATATTTTCAATCAAAATGTCATTAATCATCTTTAATGATACCCCTAAATGTGCATATGCTTGTTGTTGATAATTATGATTAAACAAAAATTCTTCCATGAATACATTGTATTGAAAATCAAGATAAATAACTATAGCCTTGCATGTTTGAAATTCACATAACATCTAATGTATAAAGGACCATAATAAATATTTTGTGGAATCTCCTCATGTGAGAATTAATCAATTACATATAAGAAGAATAATAATAATAATAAACAACTTTATCATTGTCATTAAGAATACCAACAAAATGATCTTCACATTCATGTAAATCAACATTCTTAACACTAGGCTCATGTACCTCATGATCCTCAAATAAATCCACATTATTAGATTGATTTGTGTAGAAAAAGTATTTGTATAAATATTTAAATACTAATTAAGAGGAGCAATTAAATGATTTCCCCCATTGTTGACACCCTTAACATGAATCATGACCATATACTCTTGAATATCATGACCATTAATTTTCATATTCTTTAAGGATTCCCTTAGATATATGCAAGTCTAATAGGAGGAATAGTGATTGTAGTTAATCCTTCACTATAGGTGGAAAATTCCTTCTTCCTTGTTCACGTTTGAAGAACAATGCCCCGCAACATGTGTAGATCATCTCCATTTAATAATTTAATAATTTTGATCTATTTGGAGTATCTTGGTAAAGAGTTCAAATTCTAATGCATGTGTGCAGCAAATGGTCTAAGTTAGATGAAGATCTAACAATTCATGGGGCCTCCTAATAATACAAATGAAGATTTAGTTTTGAAGCCTAACCATTAGTCCACATCAACAACTGGGTCCATTTTGATTGGCACAGTGGTATTCTTTTTTGGTAGTACCCACTCACTCTAATAGACCATATGCAATTAGTTATATAATATAATAAATGTCATGCGGTACACTCCCAAGGCCTCCTAAAAATATAGACAATAATCTCACTCTAGATCAACCTACATTATCTAATCTACCAAGGTAACCTAATCCAATGGCCTACAAAATGTGTGACCATTTCCTTGCAAGTCTCCATAGAGATGCTCCATAGCTACACAATCTTTGTATCCATAGCTCCCTTGTGGCATCTCATAGCTCTAGGATTATTTTGGTAGGATATGTCATTCCTCAAATTTGAAAATCTTTATAGGGAAGAAACCAACATTCATGGCTACTGGACTTCTTTCCTTCATGATTCATAATAATAGGAATTCACCTACCCAAATCTCTAAGGTGTTGCAACATAGTGGAATTCAATGGAACATGTACCCATGGCCTACATAATAGAATCCAACCATTGGTAGAAGACTTCAAGACATTACATTCTTAGAGACATTGAACCATCTCCTTGAATAGACTATGGATTTCAACTTTTGTTTTTTAGGGGAAGTCATCATTGTGTGTTGGGTTTCCATTATAAATACTGGATGCATGCCTCTTTCTAGTTTAGATGTATTTTTTAAATTTTATTTGTTGATCATGACGTGTAAACTAATTCTTAGGTTAGGTGATATGCAATTGAAATTTTGAGCTTGATGCTTGATGCTAGTCTTGACCTCCTTGCAACTATAAAACTAGGCCTCTATGCATTCTTATAGAGAAGATTGTATTCTATGTAATGGTCAAGTGACTTAGTGAACACAATATAAGAGGGTATTATCCTAGATTTTTTAACTCTTTTGTCTATTTTCTTGTTGACCATCACATGTGTATCCTTTTCTATTTATTATGGTATTGTGAGATACTAAGCTCTACTCTAGTTGTGAGGACCTATTTGCATGGCATGAGCCTTTCATTTAAATTTGTTACTTTTTACAATCTCTTCCCCTTTTCCTCACATTACTCTAGGCTTATCTTATGATAGATAAGGAGTTGGTCTTTTAATCCTAGAGATTGACGTGCTAGTCACGTCACACACTACCTAGTCTTTCCAATTGTTGTTGGTCACACATGGTGCATTGATCTTAAATAGGACCAAAGACCATATCAATAATTCTTTTGGCATGACTGGTGGGACTCAAACCATTTCAAAATTTTATCATTCATTCTAAAGCTCAAACTCATGCTTGGCCAAGTTTAAGTGAGTTCTTGGCCATTAAGTTTCACCACCACTTAGTTTGAGTAGACTTTGGTAACATGGGAGGAATGTGAATCCTATGTGGTAAATGAGCCTTCTATGATCACTAAAAAATAACATGTTAATTCTAATTACCAAAAAAGAGCCAAAAAGAAGGTAGTTGAGGTTT
Organism: Cunninghamia lanceolata; assembly: GCA_027924645.1. Lineage (NCBI taxonomy): Eukaryota > Viridiplantae > Streptophyta > Pinopsida > Cupressales > Cupressaceae > Cunninghamia > Cunninghamia lanceolata. The sequence continues at coordinate 6,307,537 of BSBN01000317.1, forward strand.
AGATGTAAACCAAACAAACAACACCTATGGAACAAAGAAATAAAGAAACCTTGCTATTCGACATGCCCACAACCTCTACTTAGAGTCTTGTGACCCTAATTGGTGCAAACCTCCATGATCTTGGAACCATGAAATAGATAGAAGCACACCAAAGATTGAGTAGAGTAGTCCACCCTATGATAGAGAAACCAAAAGTGCATTGAGCACCTAATATAGAATGGCCAACACAACTAGAAGGTTGTTTCAATATAGTGGACTGCCTAAATAAATCTATGACCAATATGCAACTATGGGAGGTACTCTTAGTTCTTGAATGGATGAATATGCTAGAGTAAGTTCTCAAAAGGAAAAAAGTGGCAAGCAAGAAAAGGCATCAACTCACTGGCATACTAGAAGTAACCAAGCCCCCACCCACTATTTTGTAGGTTATAAGAAATGAGATAATAAAAATCAATCCAAAACCATTCTATTTGACATTGATTTATCAAGATAAGTTAACCCATAATTTTATGGTAGAATTTAGCTTAATCACTACTGTTAATGTAAGAAAGGTTGTCAATGCCTTACACCTATCTTATGAACCCACCACTAAGGGAGTTATATAATTGGATGGAACTCTAGTAAATGCTATTGGAATGGTCAAACATCTTCCCCTTTCCCTTTATTCTTGCCCTAATGTTGAAGTGCTATAGAACATATCCATAATCAAAGTTCCTATTGCATTTGACATTTATCTCTAGAGATTTCATTGCCAAAATAGGTGGCTACTTTTCATTTAACTATAGACATATGTTCCTAACCATTAGGTATGGAAATAACATGAAATTTTCCTTTGAAAAAATTAATATACATCACATAAAGACCAAGGCTACAACACAAGGAATCAAATTATTCCTTTGTCATAGAAGAGAAGCTATTTTCTATAGAATTAGATGATTTCATTGACAAGGTTAACACCACTAATCAAATCCCAAATGAACAACATGATACATGGTGGTAATCAACATAGGATGAGGATGATAGTCTCCATCAACTATTTGAGGAGACTAGTCTAGAAATGTACATGATTCACAAGGAGGCTCCACCGATTTCAGAAACCATGAGGAATGAAGAAAATAGTGCTAGGATGTGGAAGTTATACTTTGATGGTGCAAATTATAGAATTGGTGCCAATGCCAACATACATCTAATCTTTCCACTAGGAGAAAGATACCAACAATTCTATTGACTATAATTCAATTTCACCAACATAACTAAGTATGAGGTGTTGATCTAAGGACTACTATTCATAGAAAAGAAAGACAAAATTGATGTAAATCTATGGTGACTCTGAGCTAGTAATCAAACAAGTCAGATCAAAATGCATGGCCAAAAATTATCTCATGAAGGCATACAAGCATCATATATGGGATCTACTTGAATCCTTTGATGTAATCAATCTAAAAACTATTCCCTAGAAGAAAAACATAGAAGTAGACAAAATGGCTTTGATCAACTCACAACTTAACCCAATTATAGAATTTATAGAGAATAAAGATGCTAATAAACTAGTAATTAGACCTACCATGCCTAAAAATCAATCCCACTAGATGGTATTCTAGAATTATGAAATAATAACCAATTTCTATCAACATGCAAATGAGATTACACAAGAACTGGCCCCTAAAATTAAAGAAGCAGATGGAGATCAAATAATGTAGTTAAAAGGCAATAAGTTACCAAGGGGAATGACATCTGTAAAGGCATATTTATCCTAGATGACTCGTATAGAGACAAGATAAATATGATGGTAGATAAGTAAGACTACAAGGATGTGGAGATCTACCTAGGGAAAGTTGTAAAACTAGCCAAAGCTTTTGCTAGTGTAGAGAAGCAACACCTAATCAATTTCTACACCACACATAACTAGGTTGTGGCCTAGGAATATGAGAGGTTGAGAGGGTATAATAAGGAGGTCATGCAACATATAATTGAAGTAAGGCCAAAAATTAAACTTTTGAGATAAAAGCAGAGGCCAGTCAACCCAAAGATTTAGCCAATCATGAAACAAAAGTTAACAAAGTTAGTGAATTCTAAAATCATCTATCCAATCAAGCACTTGAGTTGGGTATCTAACCTGATGCAATTCTTAGAAAGAATAATGGATAAATCTAGCTTTGTGTGTATTTCAAGGATGGAAATAAGGAATCACTCAAGAATCACTACCCACTACCATCAAAGGATTTAATACCACAAATGGTATTTAGTTTGGATAGGTTCTCCATGTTGGATGACTTTTTAGGCTTTAATAAAATCCTAGTGAAAGAGGAAGACCAAAACAAAATGGCATTCACCACAAAATGTGGCACCTTCACCTACCAAAAATGCCTTTTGGGTTATCTAATACTAGAGCAATGTTTTAAAGAGAAATGGACATTACCTCAAGGATCTAATCAATTAAATCATCCTAATATGCCTTGATGATTTAACAATGTTCTCCAAAAACAAGGAAGGTCACTTTGATCATTTGGATAAATTCTTTTAGAGGTGTCAATAATTTAGAATCTCCCTAAACCTAAAGAAATGCATATTTGTGTGTACCTCAAGGGAAATTTCTAGGGCATGTTGTCTCCAATGATAATATATCCATTAATCCTAAAAGGGTGTAGGCTATACTTGAGCTGTAATGCCCTGCCATGCAACACTAGAGATAAGTCAACTAAAGCAATAAAAAAGGTAGAAACATTTTTTTTTGTAATAGAATTAACCAATTTAACATAGTCTGACACAACAAGTTAACTACATCTCTAGGGATAACATGACTGCATTATTGAAATTAAGCAATAACCAACAACATACATAACTCATTCAAAACATGATTATATTGAATGATCTAACTAACAGCCATGGTTGTTCTAAATCCAAATGAGCACACACACATGCACAATGAAGTAATGTCTACCCAATAATGAACTCAACAGGAGGTTAAGATTCCAATTTACATATTTTATCATAGAAAATCAACATTCTTCAAAATGAAATGTACAATGCAAATGTTTCAATAATTTTATACTTATTTTACATCTTTACCAATACTGCTAGATAGTCATCTTATTCACCAAGTGGAAAGGTACCTCCTTAGCTCCAGAGTCCTGCATGGCTTATAGATCTCAAACTGCACATCTCAGTAAACATTAGTCCTGCATAGTTATGGATTACACATTACAAATATCAATTGTATGCAATGACAAACCTAAGGCCCTAAGGGGCCGACCTAATGTCTCGGGGGCTCATATTGGCCTTGCCTACGTACGCAGAGTGCAGAGACTTCGTAGTTCAGGACAATGAACTTAAAATCCACAAGATGGAACCAAACATAGCAACACATGCTATCATAAAATGGTTATCTATCTTTACTAATTGTCTTCATAGAAAAGATTCATAAATTGACCCCAAAATATTTGGATTTTACAAAGGTAGAAACTCATAATTTTCACTTTTAAATAATGAGGAATAGATATCCAAACTTATTCACCATCTCAAGAAGAGCTAATTATCTATTTGCAACATAACATGTTCTTCCTTAAACAGTTTCTTGTGTATACAAGTAGCCAAGAACAAAACTTAAACCAAGTCATCCTATTTCTATTACACTTCATTCCTTGATTCTTTTTTGTGTAGTCAAAATAAGATAGGAGATAACTTACCTTGATAATTCTAATCTGCTGAGTAAAACAAGATGTATTAGAACTGTTGTTGAAGAGCTTCATAAGGGTTTGTGAGTATAATTAGAACATAAATCATACTAAGCCACACAATATATGGAGTAATTAACAAATTTCAAAGTCACAGATCATTCTCCTAGTGATCATTACACTATCTCTTGACATATTAGAAATTACGATAAAACTTCTATACTTCCAATTGAGACATTAAACTAATCATATTCTATTTTAGATAATACTCCAACCAAGTCATCATTTGAAGATAATTTACCCTTTTGCTATCTCAGTATACCTCACTCCATTCAACTATATACTTTAAATTAACAATGTATTTTTGTACAACATTACTACTGGAATAAAACTAATGTCTTTATATTTATGAAAATAAATTAAATAGATAATTAAATAAATAAAATAATTATCTAAATTAGAACAAAATAAAGTAGATAATAAAAATTCAAATTTAATTAAATTTTCCTCTCCAAAATACATGTAAGTAAGGTAAAAGAGGTTAAAGTAACATATTCTAAATTTTACTTTAAGTAAATATCATTAATTTGCTATGCTAATTCCTTTCTTTTAAAAGGAAATATAATGTTGGTTTATTTATTTACTATTAAGTGATACAAATCTTTATCTTAACCTATAAACTCTCTAATTTAGCTTTTATTTAACGATTCCATATAAGAACATCAATAAAACACATACAAATGAATAAAGTTTAATCATACATAACCATCAATATAAATAAAGATTAAAATTAACGTTAACTATTGGTAAAATGTCTCAAGCATATTAAATAAATGAATTAACTATAACTTGATCCTTACACATGTATGCAACAACAGGTCCCTAAGCATGCTAAAAATAGGTGCATAGAAAGGTTTATTTTCTATTTGATAGAGCACCTAAGAAGATTTCATCTCAAGGAATTTTTGATAGAAGTAAAAGGATTTGTTGAAGGTTTTAGAAACTTCAAGAACCAGGTAAGCGAATTGCTTGAGAAAATACATATGTTGGTGATGTGCAAATTTGGAATTTATGTAAAGATTTAGAAACTTTCACATAATGCAACAACAGGAGAGAAGTTGAGTTCCACGTAGGCTTGTAATAATTTCCAATAAAGAGATCTTGTTTATGAGAATGCAGTGAATTGAATACATGATTTTAAACCTTTTTAGTTTGTGATTAGGTTATATTATTTGGACAAATAAAAACCATTGAATGCTTAAACATAAGTGGTTTCAAGTTCATGATCTATGGATGTGATAAGATAATAAAAGTTTCCCATAAGGAGAATATTGTTCTACTCACTAATAATTGAATCTAGTCACTATCTATGTTGAATAAATACAGGGTTTGTACTTAAGAAAATTAACCTTGCAGTTGGAAGAGATAAGTTGCATCTGTGAATAAAATAAGTGGTCTTATCAAGGACATAAGTCTAATCACAATAAATATAATTAGGTTAACTATAATAACTAGAGACTATAATTGGGTGAATAAGGAATAAATTATTTAAATGATTATGGATTTATGTTCTTTGCTAAAACACAAAAGGTCTGGTTAAGAAAAAGAGGAATACCTATGGTTTCATCATTTTGTAGCTCTTCACATAAGGCAGAGGTTAATAATTCAATTATTTTCAAGACAGTTTATCCCTTTTTAGAATATGATTATTCTAAAACCCTAAATGTTCAATTATTCAAAAAGGTTTGATCAAATAGAGAGTCAAATCCTTTTTTTTGTTTTTATATTCAGAAGGCATATTTATTCTCTTTTCACACTATACACATGAGGAGGAGATAAATACAATAGAACAATGTTGGAGTAAATCACATTTAATATTAATAATTAAACCTTATCTTTTAAAAGAAAAAAAATCTATATAAAAAGCCCGAGAGATCACTAATGAAATATAGTGCCTTTCCCAATTTATGTATTGAACTATTACTTTATGGATTGGATTGGAAAGAAAGATTCATAAAATAATTAAATAAAATAACTCAATTTCATTTCAGCCAAAAGAATAGAAAATAAAATCTATAAATTATTATTTTATATAATGCACTTACCATGCTTCTCTATAAATAAAATATAGTACTGGAAATAAACCCTAATAAAATAGTATATTTTATACCATCTTTATAGTAAATAAAATGTAGTGTTGGAAATAACCTTTATAAAATATAAAATATTGTACCACACTTGTAAATAAAATAGAGTGATGTAAATTTAAAAGATAGTATAAAATATTATTTTATAGCACTATATTAAACCCTAATAAAATATAATTATAACCAACAATGGAAAGATAATAATTTAAATTTCAATGCGTAGAAAACATAAGTAAAAATTGGTGAAAAAATCTATAAAATATAATGCACTTACCATTCAATTAACTTATGTTCTTCGGGTCTAAAATATTGCAGCCACCTTAAAAAAAAACTCCATTGAAATTTATAATGCACAGTGCTCCCAATAAAGTAATTTTGAAAAAGATAAAAAGCCCCCCTTCCAAAAGGAAATTTCCTCTTTAATAAATAATGAAGGGAGGGAAGTTATTTTTCCCACTCCCGTACAAAATAAATTTACTACCACCCCAACTAACTACCTAACTAACCCTTATAAAAAAATATATATATGCAGCCAACATAATTTAAACATACACAATAAATTAATTTTACATTGATTAAAAGTATTTCATTTAAAATCACAACAATATAATAAATATTCAATTTTACACAAACGGGTAAAACCATTTACTCACACTCACTCACATAATATAATTAATTATATAACCAACTTTATAATATTCTATTTATTTACTATATTATTATTATTTCTTAATTATAATATTACACTATAATTTTATTTTATTATCAACTAGGATTATATATTTATTTATCAATCTATTTTAATGCATAAGATAACCAAGGCATATTATCAGACAAATTAAACCAAAAGCCAAAACAATTACCTAACCACTAACCAGGGTCAAAAGGCAAAACTTCAAGCAACCCTGACTGACCACAAAACTTCAAGCAACCCTGACTGACCACAGATAGTACTTGATAAGGTATCAAACTAGGTACTCATCCTCTTCGAGGATGATGGTTAGGGTGGGGGACCAAGTGCTATCTCTGGTCAACTACTTCCATTGGGTGCAAGGCACACTTAAACCTGCCAATTCAGGTGGAGTCGATGCCTGGTACCTGTTCGCTCAAATATACAAGTTAGAGCACATGTACATAATAGCCAAAGCACTAGGGAAGGGAGTCTAGCAATCGTATCTCATACTTGTATGTCACCCATACGTCCAATGGTATGATGCCACCCTTTCCACCTGTCCTAACAACATACTACTGCATCACCTTATCCAAATAAATCTCTGCATAATAATAATAACATAACAATATGCATCATGCTCCCAAAAGTATTAACAGAAGCTCTTGTTCCATCCTCATCATCAGGTTCCTTAGCCAAACTACCTGTACATCCAAGGTGAGAATGGAGGGGTGCTACATGAGCTCCCACTTCCTTAACATATGAAAAAAATGCAATCTTTCTTAAGAAAGATCAATTTTGTAGGTATAGTATACCCCATCACATTTATGCTAAAAAATGACTAGTAGTTTAGATGGACTAAAGAAGGTAAACCCACCATTGAAAAAATAAAGTAATTCATCTCAAAGGTGCTAATACTGATCAATCCAAACTTCTTCAAGGATTTCATCTTGTATGTTTATACATGAGAAGTAAGCATTGCTATAATACTAAAGCAAAAGAATGGAGAAGGGGACACAAGTGAGAACTCAATAGTATTCTTTAGCCAAACATTAAAAGATGTAAAGGAAAGATATAACTTTGTAGAAAAGTGGGCCTATACTTTGGTGAAAGGATTGAAGATATTTAGACACCTTCTCTCTTCAAGAAAAATCACTACTATGGTTGTTCATTCAAGCATAAGGGAATACATTCTTGGTAGAAGCATCTGTGAGAAAAGAGATAGCTAGATCACAACTAGAATATGACATTGATGTTTGTCCAACCAAGCTTGTTAGAGGAAGAGCCCTATGTCAACATTTGGTGGAAGACATCCTAGTCCCTTGAGAGTTGGAAAAAGAAGAAAAACAAAAGGTAGAGGAAGAATGCTACCTAACTAATAAGGAGCAACAACAACTTGGCTATATTGGAGAAAGGATCAAATACCTTCAAACAAGGGAATATCCACAAGGCCTAAAATCTAGCAAGAGAAGAGCATATAGGCTACACGGATCACCATGTAGATTGATTGAAGGTATCTTGTTCAAAAGAAACTTTGATGGAATATATTAGAAGAAAAGGATAAATTTGTAAGATGGGAGGATAATTAAAAATTGTATAAATAAATTTATTTAATTTGTTGTGCATGATGGAGGAAAATAGGAAATAAATAAAATATTTGATTTTATTTATTTGCATGGAAGATATTTAGAAGAAAAAGATAAATTTAGAAGATGAGAAGATAAATTAGAAATTAAATAAATAAATTTATTTAATTTGTTTTTGATATTGGTAGAAAATAAATAAAATAGTGATCTTATTTATTTAAGAGATAAGAAAAGTCAACTTAAATAAATTAGAATAATTTATTTAATTTTGGAGGAATAATTAGCCAACTAAATAATTAAAATTATTTAATTATTTATGGATAAGAAGAATTAATGTGATGGATTAATTAAATAATTGATTTATTTAATTAATGTGAAATTGAGGATTGAAATGGATAATTTAATTAAATAAATAAAATTATTTAATTAAAGTGGATTAGAAGAATAAAATTGATAAAATGTTAGATTTAATCAAATAATTAGAAATTATTAATTAATGCTGGAAGGGGAATTAAATTGATGACGTGATGGATTTAATTAAATAATTAGGAATTATTTAATTAATGTTGAATTAGAAGAGTTTAATTGATGACATGATAGATTTAATTAAATAAATAGGAATTATTTAATTAATGTTGAATTAGAAGAATTAAATTGATGACATGATGGATTTAATTTAAATAATTATTTAATTAATGTTGAATTAGAAGAATTAAATAATTGATGACATGATGAATTTAATTTAAATAATTAGAAATTATTTAATTAATGTTGAATTAGAAGAATTGATGAGGAAAATGGTGTGAATAGTGATACAAGAATGCGTTAGTCATTTTTAGGTTTCTACATTTTGCCCCTCTTTGAGATGGTGTTGCAAAGTAACAACATTTCAAATAAGTTTAAAACATAGTATTTGATTTGATAGAAGAAGATTGATTTAGAAGATCATGGTTAGAAGAAAATGATTGGACTAGAAATAGTGATGGCCCAGTCACTCAAAGAGAAGGTGACAAGGAAAGATAATGGTAAGTGTAATGCCCCTCGCTTTTGGCTTGTGATAGATGTTATTTTCATATTTCCTATGTTAGTTCTAGTATAGTTGATAGTCGTATATTGCATATTTACAGTTTCGAGACATTTGGTCTAGTATGTTATGGTTTATGTTCTCCTTGATCTTGATGGACATATTTGATGATTATAGACTAATGTTATTCTAAGTTTAATGTGTTATTCGATCATGATTATGATGCATTACTGGTAATGGATGTAGTTATTTAATGATGTGTTTACATGAATGGAACAGTGTCGCATTACTCGTGTCCGAGTACCCTGCCACGCTGCGACTTACATTCATTATGTTTATGATTACATGTTTATATATATATGTACAACCTTGTTTTTTGTTGCAAGATGCAGGTATCGGGCATTGACTCCACCTGAACTACCAGGTCTGAGCATGCCCTAGCCAATGGAGTTGTTGATTGGAGTTAGCATAAGGTTCCCTACTCAGTCAACATCCTTAAAGAGGATGAGTTTTCAGTATTGTATCCTGTCATCATCGTCAGTTGGACTGTTTGTCGTTATTTTGTCGCCATGTCCTGTGGCTTTACATGGGGTCAAGTATCATCTTGTAAGTTGGGTTTATCCAATTTAAGTGTTGATTTAAGCTTGGTTAGTACTCCATTATAAATAAGGTTAACATTAAGTTAAAGTTAAATAAATATTTGCTAGGGAAATTAGGTGTTGTTTATTAATTATAAATGATTTAATTGTTTGATAATTGGTTAAATTATCATGAAATAGTAAGTAAATAAATAAATGTGATAAATAAATAAATTAGATAAATGATTAAATGAAATAATAAGTCACAAGTTGTAAGCAGATTAAATTAAAAAGAAAACAAATTGCATAAGTTAAGATGAATAAACAACTATAATGTTGATAAAATAAATGTATAGTAACAATGATAATATTTTAAGGTTAAAAAATTAGGGTTGTCACTTTATACCATGCATTCGGTACCTTGGGGATATGCAAATTAATACTGGGTGCCGTCAATTGCAAATCAGAGGAATTGGGAGTCTTTTAAGGTAATTAAATTTTATTCCCACGAGAGAGTGGGTTGTTGGGAAAAGAGGGGAATGTTTCTGCATTTACTCGAGGAGTTCAACCCGTGTTTTGAGAAAGTGGGTTATCGGGAAGAGAGGATGTCCCCTGCATTTATCCGAGGAGTTGAGTCCTGGTTTGAGGGGAGGCAGTTTTGGAAGGATTGAAGAGGATTGCTTAGGAGGCTGGAGCTACTGGCTGGGATTTGGGAGTAACATCTACCTTCTGATAATCAAGTGTTCGGATCCAGGTTTCATTCATTTCTAAATTTTATCTCTGTTTCCTTGAAGTCTTTTCAATAAATCTATCAATGCATTTGTTGCTCTATGAATTCTCCTAGTCATATGTTTTGGCCATCGATGCATCCTGTTAATGGATTTAGGCAGTCTTTGTAATGCCCCGCATGAACACCTTAGAGAACAACACATCTACGCTATGCAAAAATGGAATAATTTTTTTTTTTTGTTTTAAAAAAGAATAAAGTAACAAAGTAATGTTTAACACAGCATTACACATCATTAAACTATCAACTTGTTACTCTAAGATAACATGGGAGCATTACTTGACAAATCAAACAACATAATCTGACATACATCATTAACTAACATTAATAGATCATTCTAAACCTATTACTTTAAATCAATAAACATTTACATCTCCATAACATCAGATAAATAATCATCAGGATCTAGTACGTAGTTACAATTTCTTTCTCACATATGAGTACATCTCTACATTGTTACTTAACACCTTCTGATCACATACATTATAAATCAACTGATACACAGACAAGTACATGAATACAAATTACTTAGTTCATATCTGGTACAAGATTTGACGGCTGATACACAAGGTACCTCATCCTCGCACACAAATAATAGCAAGGAGAAAAACCAATGGATTAAAGCTCTTCCACCCGACCATGTGGAACCCTGAGGTCCACCCCCCGAGCTAGGAGTTAACATAAGGTTCCCACTACAACAACCAGTCAGGTAGATAGTAGACTATAAGAACAAGACAACACATAACTCCAACAACACAAGTCAATATCACTTCCAGAGGCAAGCACATAACGAATGGGGAGAGTACAACTAGGGAATGCTAGGCTGCAGTAGGGAGGAGTGTCATCACATGGCTTGTCATGGGTTGTCCTGGTAAGCCTTCCTAGGCCCCGGCCCCCATCTTGGGTTGTCCTGGTAGCCTCTCCCGATGCCCGGCCCCCATACAACGCTCATGCGGAATCAACATACCTTTCATGAGGACAAGGTAGTTGATCTTGCCATTCCAGGCCTTCTCATCTCATCTCAAGCCTAAACAAGCACTTGAGCCATGAGTGAGGCATCCACTTATCTTGTTTAGTGTGCTTAACTACCCAACCCCCTAATTCATTATTTAGGTTATCACTGAGTTATCAAACTCCCACATGGGTTGTCCTGGACACCACTTTGAGCTTTGGCCCCCATTGAGAGCCACTCCCCTACCTGCAACTAGAAAGCCCTACTCAACAAGCACAACAAACCTCATCATAACAATGATGATACATGAACCATGCAAGGCATTAACCATCTTGCATAACAATTATTCTGATATGAACATATATATGTAATAATGCAAGGCATTCACCATCTTACATATCAACTTACTTACAAGGACATACTCTTAATACATTTTCCATGACTTCCAATGAAGTAACTAATAAGAAAAATACTTCTTCATGAATACTGATGTCTCCCCATTGTCTAATCCATCACAACATCCATGAAGAACCTTTCTACACATCATGATACATTCAGAATCTTTACATTCTTTCACAACGCCAGAACCAATTTCCTTATACACAACAAAAGGTAACATAGCTTCATTGACTCAAGACACTTATCGACATGTTACATGACGTCAAACCACCTAGGCCTCTAGAATAAACCCTCGACAAGTAACACTTGACCATTCATATACATTCCACTTACATTAAACAATTCCAATTCACACTTAACTAATTGTATAATACCTTCAAATAAAAAACCCAATACATTATTTGTATACCTTATCTATTTTTATCTTATCAAAATGAAGAATGACAATTTAAATTAAATTTCATTAACTATTTATGTATAGTCACAATGTTTATCTTTTAATCAATGTAACAATGACAACATTATTATAAATTTCCAATTTTATTTGGCTTATAACAATCAACTATACTTTTAAAGTACTAAACAATAATAATAATAATATATCAACTAATTTTCTAATTTAATTACTCTTCGAAATATAGATATCTCACGATTTGAACAATTACCATTCCTATTTTTAAACCCTAATTCAACACAAATGCATATTAACTTCCTAAAGAATTTATCGGTAACATTTATTTACTCAACTATATGGTAAAAAGAATCATAATCATATTATTAATAATATTATTATTACTTATAATGATAATATTTAGCATAGATCATTGAATGGTAAATAATTTTCATCCAATGATAAGTAAGTATGTTATTTTATTGGCACTAGGGCTTAGATTTGACAAACAACCTAGACTGTCAAATAATTTCTAATTATAGTAGTTATCTATTTAATAATGCCTTTGCAATGCTATGGCCTAGTTAGTATAAGTAATTTATAAAAGAACTAAATTTACATATCATCATAACCCTATGAAATTCTAACAGCTATTTTAAAATCTCATCTTTCATATACTACAGTCATTTTAAATATCTTAGTTGCATTTTACAGCTACACAGCCAAAATAGATTTCTGTCAAAAGTATATCAATAAGTGTATCTAGGTTACGATTTAAAAGGCAATGTAGTGTTATTTGATTCTTCCAGTGAGACTGCGACCTGTCATTGCCTAACCGTTGGCTAAAGAAATATAATAAAATGTCTAATAGAACAATCCCTTAAGAGAGCTCTAAATCATCGGTTGCCTTTTGCAGCTCTCGGTAACTAAAGAACTATCATAGCGCTGAAATCTGTGGACTTTGTAATGAATCTCCGCCATAGCAAATCTGTGGACTGTGTAACGAATCTCCCAAATTTTAATATCTATAATATTTAACATTGGCGCCTAGTATGCAAGGCAGCTTGAGTGATTACCAGATAAAAGAAAAACTACAGGTAAGAGCGATTCAGACAACTTCATATAGCTGAGTTCTAAGTGAAGTATAAAATCATAATAGGAAATGAGATCCATTGAAAGGACGAGCGTTGTATATACATCTATAACCCTTATAACATTATATCTATAACTATTTAATATGTGTGCATGGTTGACTTCTTGGCTGTGCGGTTATCTTGAAGACACCATAACCTTTATCATTGATTATTATGTGAACATGGTTGACCTGCTTGCCCGTGCGGCTGTCTCATTGCGATGCCTATTAAATTTGCCAGGCATTTTTCCTGCAGATCACATATGAATATCGGCCTAGGAGTATTTACAGCGACCCTACTTGTTGACTGCCCAATTTATGTTCCCTTCTCAAACATCTACACAGCAGTGGCTAGTATGGTGAGTTCCAAATGCTAAGGAGAATCGATGCAAGGTAGAGGAATTAGTGAGATCTCTGTGTGCCGTTGGATTTTCAGGCTGTAAAATGATACGCACTTTTCCTGTAGCAGACATATCACATCCATAGGCGCATAAGTTTTATTCAAGTTGGGGAAATTAGCTGGGATGATGAAGGCAGCCTTGATCTATACGAAATGCAATAGCTGCAGGATATACGCATAGTAAATTTGCTGCAAAGGCTATAAGGCTTCCTTACAAATAGAATGGATAGGAATAATAATATATTTGATAGAAAACATTATAATGATTGCAAGATTTGTGGAAAATGGATTCCTAACGCCGAATTTTAATCCTAATATGCTGAATTAAAGGATTAAATGGAGAATGAAGAGTTTTCTTTTATCACCGACTTCGAAGCTTTTGATGCTGACTATTAGAGTTTTACGCCAAAGACCAAGGTTTGAAGCACAAGGTTCAAAACAGAGCGACTAAGGATTTAAAGAGAGCAACTAAGGATATAAAGACTAGGGTTTTAAACTTTCCACCAACGGTTCTAAGGTACTCGCCGAGTGAGTAGGTAGCAAATGGGCACCTCGACTACAATCAATATTTCCAAATCTACGATTAGGATATTTTAACACAATGGTGACAAGGTAGTTTCTGTAATGCCCTAGAATGGGAGCTTTAGAATAGAAATAAACATCCATCAAACATAATCAGAGAACAACATGATTGTTATTCTGGCCTTACAAACTTTCAAGCAAATGCACTCGGCAGGAGTGAATTAGATCCGACAGAATTCAGGATATAATGTCTACAGAATATCCTTAAAAATGATTTGAATGAGTAGAGGAATGCGCAGAATAAGAAATTCATTAAGGAAACCCTAGATATAATGCAAGATGAGAAAATGACATTCACACAATAAAAGGAACCTGTTTATGCTGCAAGACCTCTCTCTGTTCTTCGCAGCTCCATTCTCCTTCCCGGATCTCCAACTCCATTTTTTTTTTCCTCCCCTTCCCTTCTTCTCTCCACCTATTATATAGAATCCCCTACCCTAATTGCTTGTACTTCACCTTTAGGGAATAAACCCACAATCCAATGCAAACCGTCCAAAGAAAATACAGCCTACATTCTTTTAATTTTTTTTTAATAACATTACAATGTAACCTCCTATACTTTTATTTACTCAGTGATAACATACATTTAATATATTACAACTTATAATTTTTATTTTATTTAATTTAGTATTTCATATAGATATTTAATATATAACAACTCATAAATATATATTACTTTATTTAATCATTTATTTACTTGGCCACATATATTTACTTTCATGTTTATTTTATTAATAATAGAATAATTCCACAACTTATAATGCCACTTTATAACTAATTTATCTCCTTTATTATTTATTTTTATTTATTAATTATTTAATATATATTTGTTATATAACAACCAATGATTATTTATAAATCTATTTAATAAACATTAATCAAATTTATCTATTTATATACCACAATTAACCAATCATAATCATGCAATTACTCGACCATCAAGCATGCAGAGAAAGCAAGACGACAACCCATAGAGACAAACGAAACTGAGAACAATGACTAGACGCAAAACTGAAGACTTATCCTCTACAAGGATGACGGATAACTAGGGAACCTTATGCTAACTCCCATCAACAATTCCATCGGTTAGGGCACGCTCAGACCTGCTAGTTCAAGTGGAGTCGGTGCCCGGTACCTGCATCCTGCAGCAAACCTCAAGGTTAAACATATATATACAAACATGAAGTCATGCACACAGTGAATAGAAATTGCAGTGTGGCAGGGTACTCAGACACGAGTAATGCGACACTGTTCTGTTCACATACATCCACAATTAAATATTCAGTTGTCTACAAGAAAATAGAATAATCAATAACAATAGGATCTAGTATAACAATTATTGTTAAAGCATCATAACCCTGATTAGATATCACATTAAACTTAGAAATAACATTAATCCATTATATCAAATATGTCCATCAACTACGAAACATAAAATATCTATAATCCAATATCATCAATCGTCATCATAGAAATAGGTCCATAAACAACTCAATGTAATAACAAAGAATCCATGTCATGATATCTAATCCTACTAGGAATACTATCAGTCTGATAGAAGCAAGGTGAGGGGCACTACAGTCTTATTATAGTAACAATTTATTTTCATCAAATCCATTTGTGTATATCTTGTAAACAATTTATCTTATGAGCCGGATCTAGTCCTGAGGTGATTTGTTAAACCGTTCTCAGATCTAGAATTTACACCATACAAATGCATTGGCTAAAACAATTTTATTCCATTTTTGTGCATATCATGTAATTATTAAATCATTGAGATGACTTCTCTTTGGAGCGCCTGTTATCAATGCATATCCTGCTTATTAGTTTTGCTTAATTCTTCTATCTTTGTCAATCTTTTAACCTTTTATACCTCACCATACTGCCCAATTCTACATCGGTGCTTGAAAGAGGTTTAGAGTATGTGCAACAATTTTAGGATTGAAATCAAAGAAAAACACAAAAAACCATGTACTGTGATTTCTCCTAAGTCTTTATTCATGTGATCTACAATCACAAGAAAGCGCATCCATACAACCGGCACAGATTTAACAGGGTTCCAATGATAAAATTTAGTGTGTCTTCAAGGTCGCCAGTGTGGGCAAGAGAGTTAATTAGGAATACAAATGATCCTCCGTAGACACAATGCAATCTAGGTTACAAATGTGAATGAAGTATATAGAGCCCTCAACCTCTAACTTTCGGGGGCTGCGTGCCATTAAACCTACCAATCGTCTTGTTGGAAAGTTCTCAAAGTTGCTCTCACCCTAGTTTTCTTCCTGTAATTGTTTATAGCTATCACCACATATCAGGCTCAGAAGTTTATGGTTGTAGTAAAAACACTTAGTACTATAAGTTGATTTAACAACTTTATTTGAGAACTCTTCAAACTGCCTTCCTCATAATTTGCTTGTTTGACAGACAATGATATGTTCAATTTAAAAGATTGCTTACATTATGGCGTGCACAGCTAAGGTTGACATTAAGAACGATCGTTGTTGCTGGAAGATTTTAAAGCCTTCTTAACAAATCCATTTGTGTACATATCCTGCAATTATTGCATATTGTGTGACAGCATCTCATTGAGGCATTCGACCAGATACCTTTGCTGCCCATCAATGCTTTTCCAATCACTTTTGTTTGAAAGTTTCTAAATCCTTTTCAACAGAAGTCATTTGAATCCATGCAATGATGTCTTTTGAGACTTCCTACCCACAGTCGCGTGCCTTACCTACACTTCTCCATTTTGCGCACATGTCTACCAAAGCATTTCCACTATAATATCTGACAAAATGCCGGCCAAAGGTTTTAGCGTCTGACTTTACACCTACAATTTGCATTTGCTTTAAAGTTCCTAAAGTCATGCACCAAATCCATTGCGTACATATTTGCACCTCATTGCATTCCAGGAGATTACACCCCTTTGAGGAGTTCTGTCTGATTTCATTCCTCAACTGCCCTCTCTACATAATACTCAGAGATTGAGAAGAGTAGTGGATGCCAATGGCATTTTAGGGTTAGGTTTGGTTGCTCAAGTAAATTCCCACCACTAATATGGTTGCTCAGGTAATGTTACTAAATATTCTTTTTGAATGAGATAAGTATTTAGGTAAGTTTATGTATGCGTATAGATACTTTTAATTGAGGATTAGTTAATGTATGTTATTCAAATATTGGTTAGCTAGCTGTTGGTACTAGCTCTAGAGAGGTTAGGTTAATGTCTATCGTTTTTAGAATTAAAATGTATGTGTCTTCAAAATTCCCATAAAAATTGTTTCCAATATAGTTATTTTCATTTGGTTAGGCTTGTGGTTTGAGGTTGTGGTGAAATAGTTATTGTAATAGGGTTAGAATTAATTGTAGTTGTTCTATTATGAATCGTAGTTATTAAATATAGATGACAATCTATGTGTATAGGAAATAAATTTGCATTTGTAAGACATTTTATAATAATATTGTTGTCACTTTATTAGAAATTGTAGTTGGTGGAATGTTATTGGGATATGAATGTGGTAGGCAATGTTTATATGTTTATAGAAAAAGATGTAAATAGTTATAGTTGTTCTTTTTACTTTTAAGATAAATATGTTATAACGAGGTTTAGGGTTTTTATATGGTTATAAAATAAATAGGAACCCTCAAGTTATCCACAAGTATTGAATTTAATTACATTGTAATTATTTAATTAATTTGATTTATTATAATGACAAATAGTGGTTACCTTAGTTATGTTAGTGAGATATAAATATATGTATCTTTAAAGTTTAATTAAATAATTGTTCTAATAAATATTTACATGTAGTTATTTTAATGTAATTGTAGATTTATTCTTAACGAGAATACAATCAATGATACACTATGTTTTAATATTAATATACTAGTTTTCTTTGCAAATTAAATATATAATAGTGTTATTATTAACTTTAGGGTTGGGATTTAAATTACAAGTAGATATTTACCCAAGTTACATTATAAGTATTATAGTTCTATAGCTATACATTTCGACAGGTAATTATATCTCTACCCTCGTATTTTAATTAAATCTAAGACAATACTAAGAAGGCCTCAAACTGGATAACAAAATTTATGCCAGAGAAATTAAATATTCTTTTACAATAAGAAGAAGTATGTTTATATTGTGTTATGTCTTTTAGAATGTAATTGAATACATAGATATATTTAGCCAATAATCTTATGTAATCTGTTGATTTATTCCAAATTAAAAATGAATTACAAGTTATGTTTGAATTTGATAATGTTAAAATTATTAAATTGACATTATTAAATAGTCAATTAGTGTTTAAAATAAACATAAATTATTGTTTTAAAATGGCACCTTGTTGAGTAAAATTTGCTTACATAACAAGGTTATGAAACTTGATTTGTGGAAAGTGAATTAGATATGTCATCATGGTCCCTATGTTATTACATCTACCTGAGTGGTTAGTTCCAGAGGAATAGTTTATAACGTTTGTCCTCATGAACATGGTATGTTGAGAATGCCTCATGGTGTGATAATTAAGTCCATGGATGTTGCAATTATTTATTTGTTTTGAGTATGTTATAAGATAGCGTGTTGGTTAAGACCATGGGGACACTTTGTCATCTGTAAAGAAGAAATTTCTCATGTGTTACTTCATTTGGAAGCCATGGATAATTGTTTGAGAGTATGTCCTTGTGATTATGCCATAGTTTGCAAGAGGGTTAATGCCTTGCAATGTGTATGCAAAGTTTATTGTTATGATGATTTGTGCATGGCTTGATGGATGGGGTTTCCTAGGTGCAGATAGGGGAGTGGCTTCCAATGTGGGGCCAGTGCCCAAAGTGGCCACCAGGGTAACCCATTGGAAGTTGGTAATCAAGTGATAACCTAATAATTAATCTAGGGGTTGGGTAGTTTTCACACTAACAAGATAATTGGATGCCTCACTCATGCCTGTAGTGCTCGTTTAGGCTAAGGATGAGATGAGAAGGCTATGGTTGGCAAAATCAACTTCCTTGTCCTCATGAAAGGAATGTTGATTTCGCATGTGTCACCCTATGGGGCCCGTGCCTAGAGAGAGGTTGCCAGGGTAACCATAGATGGGGGCCAGTTTCTGGTGATAGATAGCCTGGGTAACCCATGTTAGGACCATGTGATGACACTCTCCTTACTGTAGCCTAGCATTCCCTAGTTGTACTCTCCCCATTTGTTAAGTGTTTGCCTCTGGATGTATTGTTGTGTTGTTTGTGACATTGACTTGTGATGTTGGAGTCATGTGTTGTCTTATAGTCTAATGTCTACCTGATTGTATGTTGTAGTGGGAACCTTATGTTAACTCCTAGCTCAGGGGGTGGACCTCAGGGTTCCACATGGTCGGGTGGAAGAGCTTTATCCATTGGTTTTTCCCTTGCCGTTGTTCGTGAGCGAGGAGGATATACCTTGTGTATCAGACATCAGATCTTGTACCTGTTTATGAAGACAGTTATTATGCTCATGTACTAGCCTGTGTATCAGTTGATTCATAATGTATGTATTCAGATGTAATCAGGATAGTGATAATGTAAACTACATAATGATGTACTCATTTGTATAGACTTTGAATATGTGCATGTAATCTTGATCAAGTTGATTATCTAACTGATGTCATGAATGGAGATGTATATGTATAATCATTAGTGCAATAGATTTAGAATGATCCGCTGATGTTAGTTAGTAATGCATGTAAATTATGTTGATTAATTTGTCAAGTAATGCAACCATGGAACCTTAGAAGACAAGTTGTTAGTTAAATGATGTGTATTGATTTGTTAAACATCACTTTGTTCTTGTACAAAAAAAAAAAAATATTCTGCATTGTATAGCATAGATTTTTTGTCCTCTAAGGTGTACATGGCGGGGCATTACAGTAAGTTAACGAATAAGATGAATGATGAGGATGCCCCCTTGAGAGGATAGGTGGGTTTAAAGAACACAAGTGTGCTCTCGAACTTAAAGGAGAGAAAATTGTTAGTAGGTAGAGAGATGTAGATGAAGATGAGAAGGTTAGATAAAAGATGAAAGATAGATGGAAAAACACTAGAAGAATTGATCAAACTGTGCAAGCTATAGATATTTATTATGAGGTATGAGTGAGATGGATGGGACATGATTTGCTTAGGTTATGCTTAAAAAATATAAAGAGCAATCCTTATTTTTATATAGCAATGGATGTTATGCACCAGGATATACAAGACCAAGGTGATGATGTATCCAATGCATAGGAGAGACACACAAAAAGATAAGGGACATAAGCAAGCCTAGACTGTGTAGCACCGTGATATTGAAGACTATGATACCATTGTGGTAGGTAGGTTACAATGACCAATGTAGATGTAAGACAAAAGATTCAAGATAAAAGATAATGCTGATAAAAAAATAATGTTGATAAATGATGCAAGATAAATTGATAACCTGCACAAGCAAACATGCACACATGATTCAAAACTAAACAAGGTTATTGCCCCTACCAAGATGAAAACTGAGGATTAATTGATCAAGGATAAAGATAGTGTTGTCATTGTGGGGAACGATATATCCCTAGAACAACATAAGGATGCAAGAATGATATATCCCATTGATGATGACTGGATAAATGATTGATTGATTCTTTGACAAGCGTCCTGCAACCCATGATATTAGTAGTCTCAAAATTTTATTCTTTGGTCAATAGTGCCACACAAATCAAGTTAGAACACAACGAACAAAAGATAAAAATAAAAATAAAGATCAAGTGTAACACCCCGCCATGAACACCTTAGAGAACAACATATCTATGCTATGCAAAGTAAGATAATTTTTTTTTTTAATGAAGAAGATAACAAAGTAATGTTTCACAAATCATCACGCATAATTAAACTATCAGATTGTTACCCTAAGATTTCATGGTTGCATTACTTAACAAATCAATTAACATTATCTAACATGCATCATTAACCAACATCAGTAGATCGTTCTAAATCTATTGCATTAATGAATACACATATACATCTCCATTTCATGACATCAGTTAGATAATCAACTTGATCAGGGTTACATGTACGTATACAAAAGTCTATACATATGAGTACATCATTATGTAGTTTACATTATCACCATCCTGATTACATCTAAATACATACAATATGATATGACTGATACACAAGGCTAGTACATGAATATAAGTCACTGCCTTCATAACTAGTACAAGATCTGATGCCTGATACACAAGATATATCCTCCTCGCACATGACTATCGGCAAGGGAAAAACCAATGGATAAAAGCTCTTCCACCCGACCATGTGGAACCCTGAGGTCCACCCCCCGAGCTAGGAGTTAACATAAGGTTCCACTACAACAATAGCCAGGTAGATAGAAGACTATAAGAACAAAGACAATACATGACTCCAACAACACAAGTCAATATCACAAACAACTCAACATCACTTCTAGAAGCAAACACAGAATGAATGGGGAGGGCACAACTAGGGAATGCTAGGCTACAGTAGGGAGAGTGTCATCACATGGTCCTAACATGGGTTACACTGGTAGTCTCTCACTAGACACCGGCCCCCATCTATGGTTACCCTAGCAGTCTCTCTCTAGACACCGGCCCCATAGGGTGACACATGCGGAATCAACTTTCCTTTTGTGAGGACAAGGAAGTTGATTTTGCCAACCAGGCCTTCTCATCTCATCCTTAGTTTGAACTAGCACTACAGACATGAGTGAGGAATCTAATTATCTTGTTTAGTGTGAAATCTACCCCTTTCCCCCTAATTCATTTTAGGTGATCACATGTTTACCAACTTTCAATGGGTTACCCTGGCAGCCACTTTGGTGCCGGCCCCACATTGAAAGCCACTCCCCTACCTGCACCTAGAAACCCTATCCATCAAACATAACAACTATCATCATGACAACAATTATACATAACAATGCAAGGCATTAACCATCTTGCAACCAATTTAATCACAAGGACAATTTTTACGACGTATTGCCCATAGCTTCCCTGTGAAGCAAACTATACACAATATTCTCTTGCATTTACTGATGTCTCCCCATTTACAACTCACCACAAAACTCCATACAAGACAATTACAACTAAATGGACAACAATGCATCCATAGAGAAATGCATTTATCATTCACATCATCTTTTTATCCATACATAACTAGAGACAACATGCTTCTTAAAACCTCATGATCTCAAGACATCCCATTCTAAGCCTCTGGAAAACTAACCACACCGGTAGATACAAAATCAAAAAGATAATATGAACTAGTTCATGACCCACAAATTGAATTTACTAAACCTATTATTAGCAATTTACATTTTCTCAATATCAACACACTTATAATTACATTATGCCTTCTTTACAACTAATCCACTATAGCAGATTACAAATGACATTAATAAATCTATAACTATATAATCATATCAATTTTTAATTAATCTAATTAAACAGATGCATCAGATGCAATGCAATCTATATCTACTAATTTTCTTTATTGTATTCCTTTCAAACTATAGATAAATCAAATGGTCCAATCAAATAAATTTCAATAATTTAATTTAATAAAATCACTTAACTATAATATTTGATTTACAATTGTCTTTAAATGACAATCTAATACAATATATATATATATATATATATATATATATATATATATATATATATATATTTATAGCTCATTACCCTAATTAATTAACTTACTTGATGACTTAACCATTCCAACAAAGGAATTGCAATTATCATTAACAATAAATAATAATATTATTATAAAATTTAGGCATTTAACTAATCATTTTTTAGGTTTTGAATTAAAAATAATAATAATAATAATAATACTACCACATATCATTGAATAATAATTATTTTTCATCCACTAATAATTTACTGATACTACATGCATTTGTATCAAAAGTAATAACTTCCTGTAACAAGATGTTAATAATTTTATTACCTAGCAATCTAATATATTCAAATATATACTGAAATATATTCACGGTAAAGCTTCATTCATCAATGCGGTTTTCCCTAGATATAATAACTGATAAAAAAAACACATCAAAAAACATATCAACACGATAGCTATTTGACAAATTACTTATACAGTGAGACATCATGATATATCAAAGTAATTTTCATTTGCAATTCATTTAGTGGAGGACCTATAGAATATCTTCAAACCATTACATAGGCACAGGCAATAGTTGGATGACTGACATGGGTAGAGGCAAGGGGCCCAAGACGACCGAGAAGAGCATTGCAAAACCAAAGGCAAGACAAGTTTGAATTCTCATTTTATGAAGGTATGGGCTTTGAAACAATGAGGATTCTCATTCTTCAATGCTAGGAAAACAAGGCATGTCATCCTTAGTATGTGAAGGACACAGAAACAACTCCAAAAGGGATCAGTTTGCTACACTTACATTGTCATATATATAAGAATGAAGTATGTATAGAATTGAACAGTTATTTAAACCTGGGGAATATGACAAGACAAATTTACTCATAACAAGGCAAATTTACTCATGAATGAGCAACATATAGACATGAAACTCTCCTTAGTGAGTAAATCTTATGTGTTAGAATATAAAGTTAAAAATTAACCAAAGATCATTATTGTTTAGGGCGCCTACACCATTCTTTCTAGGTGTTGGAGGAAAATCTTAGGATGAATAGCGTAGCCTCCCAAAAAGTTCGATGGGATAAGGATGAAAGAAGGAATATGTGCATATTATTTTATTTTATTTTATTTTTACGATGGGGATTTCAACCATATCAATGGTGGGGATTACCTGAGCAACCAAACCTAACCCTAAATTGCAAACGTCTCAACATGAGGCAAAGGAAACTCCTGAAAGAATGAATCGCCTTTATTGTTGCTGCACCTGAGAGCCATTGTGTCTGTCTCACAAGGGTTTTAATCCAAGGACAAGTTGAAAGATGGTACTAGGGTGCAGCTGAAATTGGTTTCTAAGGTTCCAAACATGTTATTTCTTCCTAGATGATGCCTATAATACTACAGAGAAGATTTCTAAGTGTATCTTCATGTTTTCACCGATGGCAACCAGCAAGGGCTAGATTACCAGGTTTGAGAATGCGTTGGCTTTTCCTAGGACAAACATATGCCTAAGGCATCCTCCTAAGGCGTCCCCTAGCACCTAGGATTTCTGGGTTCGTTTCTATCTTAATCAATATATATATATATATATATATATCATTTAACCTTCATCTTTTCTGGTTTTCTACTTCTAAACTTCTAACTTGGCTTTGAGCCATGCTTGATAAGATCCATTCCTTGTCATATAGAGGAGATTTTGTTTGAGGTCAGGGTTTGAGGGTTATGTTCTACTGTAAAAGGAATGTATTAGCTACAATTTGTTCTTTAAGGAAGACCCCAAAAGAAGATTTGTGCCTCTTGGTGGCTTGCTCTCAAATGAGCTGCTATTGTATCATGTATATAGTTTGTAGGAATTATTGGCATTGTTGTTTTAGGTGCTTTCTCACTCTATGCCAATTTGATGCTTGCAAATTTGTATATTATAGATGGCCAATGATTTATTAGATATAGAAATTTAGTTGGTCATGTAGATTATATATAGAACTACGCGATTGCATGAATCTTTGTCTAAGCTCAGCTTGGTGGAACTTGGTAAATTTATGATTTCAATGTAGTTGACTATCATATGAACATTTGAAAGAATAATAGATGCTATTTTAATTTCATAAGATGAACTTCATATTTAATTAGCTCCTTTTAGTGATTTTGGAATGCTTAGAATTGTGTTCTATTTTCTGTAAAACTGGCAGCAGTGGCATTGTATATTATTTACCATGCAGGAATGAAAATGTATGATAGAACCTAGCTATATAGTTTGCACATTTCATATTCTGCAATAAACCTTAAAGTGCAGCACTTAAAACTTCATCGTAGTGCAGCGGTGAATGAATTTAAGCTCTCAAATTGGTTGGTAAGACATAGCTATCCAAATGAGCAAAAAGAGAAGGGTATGCTATTATTGCTACCTTGAGGACACCCTAAACTTGCAAATTAAGTCACCAGATAACTAACAGTGAATGTGTGGATGCATTTTCTCAGTGCAGATCGCATAGAGGAATGGACGCCATCATCTCTTGGATTCTACGATTTCAGAATACACACTAATTGGACTTGTTAAAAGGGTTTTAGAAACTTTTAAGCAAACGCGAATGATAGTTGTACAACCAAATCCACCTCAAAGGGATGTGGTTTCGTAGAATGCCACAAGTATTGAAATTATTTAGAATGGGTTAATGAACAAGGTAAATGCATAATCAAAACAAGACATCTTTTTGATTCTAGTAAGCATCCCTACTTATCAATTACTGCATGCTGATGTTAGAGACATAACATAATGAATCAATGATAAATACACTTCGATATATCCTACAGACCAATGATCTATAAGTCGTTAAAATTATTATCAAATGGATCAGAAAACAAGGAATGAGAATTAGCCCTCCAGTTCATTTTTTTTAACGATCCGATTTGCATCGGCTAAGATGAATCTCAAACGTCTTCTATGTAGGACAATTTGGGAGCCAATGGGTGATGATATTGACCTTGTTAACAGAGGAATGGAGTCCCATGGTGGATAGTGGAATTCATCAGATGTTAGGAATTGCAATTTGCCACGCTAGACAAATATACGAAAAACAAAATGAATTGATAAGATGCTCTCAAAATTTATAAGCCACAATTCACACGGTAGCACAAGTAGCAACTTCATTATGCATAGTACGACGGTAATCCAGGAAGACCAGAGGAGTTTAAGGTGACTTTCAACTCTTTCAAGCAAATGTGAAAGGATACACAAGGTAGACAAACTATTAGTTAGAACCCCCAAAGAGATGCCATCACATAGAATGCAACGGCTGCGGTATATGCACAAACTATTTTGAAAAGCTTAAAAGAAGTGACTATATGATGCACATATTATCATTGGAATCTTCGAATAGTAAGGGTGGTGTTAACAATTTGACATTCAGTGTTTTAGAGATCAGAGATGATTTAAATGCCAAAATTTTGAAGGCTCAATCATGAGGAAAAACACACAGCACACAAGGAGTTACATTTATCTATCTAAAACCATTTACATATGCAAGCAGAAAGAGAGAGATGGAAAGATAATGGAACTTGGACTTGCTACAGATTGTTGTTGCTCTCGAACCCCATCTTGTAACTCCTCCCAAAATCCCCCCTCAATAGAAACAACCATCCCCCCCACATTTTTAATACATCCATGCTGCAAATAAAGCTTTTTTGGCTGGGAAGCACCCAACGCGGGAGGGGACACCTGTTCTCCACGAGCCCTAGACAAAGACACCTGCCCCACACCTATCCTACAAAAACCCTCTTGCATAAAAAGATGACACATCCAAATCCACGGGCTGCCTTCAGTAATAAAAAACCCCAGCAAAATTACCAAGCCAATAGTTGAATGCCAAAGTGCTGCAGACAGGATGAAAAGATAGAGATAGACTATAGTTTAGGCTTTAATTTTTCTTTCATGCACAATTCCCGAGCCAAACAAATACAGTTTTAGAGACTTGAAAACTATAGTCTCCTGCCTTTGGCAGGGACTAATAATAGCTACTTAATAAATTTATCCCTTTTACAACTCATGGTTTAATTTACAACTTAACATTATAATGTTTTATTTTATTTATTTTAATATTTTACTATAGGTATATTTTATTGTATATATTATAATTATTTATACCTTATTTTTATAATCTTTGAATCATAACAGATATTAATTTATGTATTTTATTTTCATATTTTAATTTTATCAATGTACCAACCAATTAAGCATAAGATATGTTGAATATCACAACATTTCATCTTTTACAAATATTCTTGTATTCATGCATAAGTGGATTGGTAGGGTTGGATTCCTTGGAATATGGGAATGAGGCCAATACCCAAATAATTGATAAGGTAAATAGAAGAGAAATAATCTAGGCATACCACATAACCCACTAAGCAAGACAACCCTTGAAAGCCAAATCAAACATGTTCACAAGCCAGGGCCAAAAATGCACTTAACCAACAAAATCCATCAAATATCAATCAATTGCGAGACCTGACATACTGACAGAACTAATAGGTTGAACTAGACATGTCATGCATCTTGATCAAGGATGATGACTTGGGATGTGGGACCTTAAGTTATCTCTGAAACAACTTATCCATTGGGTTCAGGGCATGCTCAGACCTGTTAATTCAGGTGGAGTCGATACCAGATACCTGCATCCTGCAACAAATGACACAGTCAAGCATGTATAGATGCACAAAAGCTGACACTAGGTGAAAAAGGAATCACAACATCGCAGGGCACTAGCAGCGAGTGATGTGACATCGTCCTTTCCACATCATATCAATATAGATTAGATAACACATAATCATAACCAAATCGAATCTACCTCATTATCTAAACAGAACCATACACTGAACATATAGGTGCATGAAATTGAATAAGTCTCAGAAGTACCATCATAACAAATAAATCTAACAGAATTAGTCCATGAGATCCATTCTAACATATAACAATTGTAGTAAGATCGACATCTTAATCATTGGAATGCAAAACAATGTCAAAGCCTGCATTATCAGTGTCGCAATGGAGATTATCAATAAAACACATTAACTATCATATGAAACCACACATGGATGAAACATCTATCTATATTGTACAACATCAATTGTTTACCTTAGCTTAATTATTCATGTTATTATACCTTCATATTCATGCGCCTTGATCAGTTCACCTGTACATCCAAGGTGAGAATGGAGGGGCACTACATCAAGTGTTAGCATGTGCCAAAAATAAAAAATATGCTATTGGTTAGGCTAAAACACAAATGTTAGAGAAATTACAAAATAATTCTATCACTGTGTAGATTGTAGAACAATATCAACTTTCAAAAAAAGAATTAGCTTGATATGAGCCCGTTTGTGAAAATTATGAAACTTTTTCTACTCAAAAACTGCGACAACTTAGAGACAGTAGTGAAAAAATTAATTTTCTAAAAAATCAAGAAATATTTAAAAAAACCAAAGACTCCACAATATAGAGCATGAAATTTTACCCTATCTCAAAAAAACTCACTAAAAAATGTGTTCGTATGCTAAAAAAAATGAAGTTTGAAAATTGCCTACTTGATCAAAATAATCAATGAAGAGGGGTAATTTTTTTTAATGTAGTTTTTGACAGACTAACCAGGTGCAAAAATTGAAGACTAAACAAGTGTAGTTTTTTTTTAAATGTAATTTTTGACAGACTAACTAGGTGTCAAAATTGAAGACTAAATAGGTGTATAAATTGACAGACTAAATAGGTGCAATTTTAACAAACTAACAAGATGTAAAAACAAAAAAAGTAGTTTTTTTTAAAATATGTCGAATTATATGTTTTTCTTCGCCTACCGACCCTTCTGGATGCAACCGTGGCCTCTATTTTTGCCTAGAAAGCTTCATAGAAAAATTCACTCCTAGATTTCTCTAAAAGAGAGTTAAAAACCTGTGAAATTAAGCTAAAAAATCCTACAAAATTAATATTAGATCAGGACCATGGGGTCCCACCAGGCGTTCCAAAATGTGTATGGGGAAATATGGAATACTTAAGAAACATCAATGCAAGAAAGATTAGTTACCAAAATCCATCATAACATCAAGAAACCATCAATAATATAACAAAGATAATATAAAAGCATGAAAACTCTAAATGTTACCCATCGAATGTAATTCCTTGTTGTATTTTGTGAATGTGGATTGCTCAAAGTACAAAAAGCATAACCTTTTAAGTGAGATGGATGAATGGATGTGTGATTGCTTCAACAAATGGTCAAAATTGTTGGTTTGGTTGATATGGATGCCAAGTGCTCAAAATTGTGAAGGGTTTGTGAAGAAGGGAATAAGCGTATTTATATCTTTCAAAGAAGATTGATCAATGGTAGAGGAATTTTAATGAAATTGACGGAGGAGATAAATTGAGGAATCATGAATGAATGTGCACATGACAAGTGTACATGCAAAAAGTTGATTTATTGAGTTAACTATTTTGTTGACTAAAGATAGGATTGATTTTCATATACATAGAATGATTTTTCTATTTAATGAATTGATTGATAAAAACAAAGATTTAAAGCCAAGTGAACACAACTTTTGATTTGCTTTTGGACATGCAAAGGATAAAATTAAATAATAAATTATTTAATTTGTGTGCATGGAAAAGATATTAGAATAAAACGATAAATTTGGAAGATGAGAGGATAATTAAAAATTAAATAAATAAATTTATTTAATTTGTTGTGCACGATGGAGGAAAATAGGAAATAAATAACATATTTGATTCTATTTATTTGCATGGAAGATATTTAGAAGAGAAAGATAAATTTAGAAGTTGAGAAGATAAATTAGAAATAAATAAATAAATTTATTATGCCGAAGGCGTTCCCTTTGTGAGAGTGTGCTGAATTTTTAGATCTACGGTCTCCATTCATGCAGAAGCTTGCAAGATGATTGCAGCTCACTGAACCGTTTGATTTGGCCAATTCTAGTTCTCCCTTTTCATCGTTTCCCATCTTGCTTTACAGCATTTAAAACTCCATCATTCATCTGCAGTTTTTCACTAGTTTTTCGAATCCATTCATTTGTAGATCCAGACAAAATTAAAATATCGTCAGGCCTCATTTCGCTATTTGTTTCATGGCAAATTACAATCCCTATTTGTTGCCGTTTATTTTCTGTGAAGAGATTGCAATAAAATACTGAAGGCATTGAGATTGTAGTCTGATCTTCCTTCCAGGCTCTGCAACAACCGTTGCCACTTTTCTTCTTGATAAAGGATTTGCAAACTTTTCTTTTCTGTGAATGACAACTGATAGGCACCATTGTTAAAGATCCCACATAATTTTCATTACACAGCAATGAGGTTTTACTTGAGAGTTTAGAGCAATATGGGTTTGCAATTGGCATTCCAACCTCATAGTTTTTGTATGGCAGTGCCACATGCATTGCCAATCCGCACCCTTTTTAATTTTCCCCACAATATTCAATGTATGGGGAGTCACATAACAATTCCAATGGCTCTTGTTACCATAGCCGTGTATCTCCTTGAATTTGTGAGAATAGGTAAGATGCAGAGGAATTTATTCTCCTTTTTGGCAAGCAGTGGGTAGTGGCAAAACCTAAGTTGGTCTCTTTTGACGGGCGTGTAGATTAAGTTGAAGAGTTTTAGGAAAAAAATTAGCTGTATATAGGTACCTACCTCTGCTCTCCAAGACTCCCAACTACCTTTTCTATTCAAAATTGGGGAAATGTGACTGTGTAAATCGAAGGGTCTAAATTTGATGACTGTATAGCCATATTTAGGCATCTTTGTCATTAAATACAATTAAAATTTTAGGAAGAGTGTATCAGATTTCAGATAGACTCTCAAAAATTTTGTAGGATTGTTTTAATATATATAATAAAAAATATCTTAATATTAAAAAAAAAATGATTATTTTTTTATATATATTTATAATAAAATATATCTTAATATTTTAAAAAATAAGTTTGAATGTTTTGATAATAAATATATATGTGAATATTTTAAAAAATAAATTTGATTAGATAACCGTTATGAAAAAATTGTTTGACAGGCAAAATCGACCATCAAATTTAATTCGTATGTGCCTGCCAACTTGTAATCTGGATTGAGATTGTATGGTATATGAATTTTAATATGTATTTCTTCACAAGAAATGTTGTGAAAGCAGCAAATAGAATGGTGGTTTGGTATCTGTCATTCAAATAATTATAATCTCTTAGACTCTATTTAAAAAGTAAAGTGTAGGTAATAATACGTGTCACTATTAGGAGTAAGAATATAAAAGATTAACATTTCATATAGAAGGAGGCTTATCTATGTATATTTAAATTTTATTGTTGAGGCATTTGGAAATTATTATTTTTTAATTATATTCCCCTTTCAATCTTGAGCCAATTAAATATGTATTTGGCATGTATTATTATTTAAAGATATTCATTGTATTCATTTAAATCATCTCTTAAAAATTGAAGAATTAAGCATTTATTCATTCTAGAGTATTGAAGGAGTAACTAATAGTCACACATTTTAATTTGATGCAACAAAAAGAGTAACAAATATGCATATTAGGTCCTTGTTGTTGTTTTCTATTCTTGTTCAATTTTCGAGGGTTGATTTAGGAGAACTTGTCTCCTTGCTATGAATCAACCCTTAAATATTTCTAAATACCACAAGTCTCCAAATGTTTAGAGGGAATAGAGTAGACTATCATTCATTAAGTGAAGTTATAGAACATAATATTATTGATTGTGGGGATGTGTCTATTGTTAGAGTATAGATTTACATTGTGACTTCGTCTTAGATTTGCAAACTTGTCCTTTGACAAAGTACTAACCTGACACAAAATCTAAAATATTTTACTAATATAGAAGCATTGTTTCCTAAGTAGACATAAGGAATATTCTAGAATCTCCTTCATTTGACACATTCTTTTTTTGAGTTAAGCACCCCTATCTATTTATTTACTTTCTTAAAATAGAAAGTATAGTTATGTGATTTATCATTCCCTATTACATTTAGTTAACCTAAGTTGATGTGTGCTTATTTGTATGTATTTCATTAGATTAATCTATATTACATTTAAAAAATTGTTTTATTTCACTTTTCCTGTGGAAATGATCTAGTAGGATTCTAATGATTAGGAAAGGTTTGCCTCAACTTGATATACTTGCCTATGAGAAAATGATGCTAAGAGACGCCATTTGAGAACTTATTAGAAAAAGATTTGTTCTTCTTTGGTCAAGTCCTTAGGTGGACTAATTCAATAGTGATGAACAAAGATTGAGGACATCTAGAAATCATGTGATATGCCTTAGAATGTTGATGTAATACGTTTTGTCCTACAATTGATTTCTAGATAGAATCTAGACAAATTATAGATAGATTATGTATTATTCAAATGAATTAAGCTTTTAACTTAGTCCTTTAAACACCATCTTAACATGCAATTTGAAATATTGGGACAAAGAGGTTTGGGTAGGAATTGTTAGCTCTTTTGGCTAGCTCATTACTATTGACATTGTGACCAAATGTAGAAAATGATTATTATTTGTGAGGTTCTACATAAATGTGGATGTAGATAAGTTGCTTCCTTCTTCAATGAATTTATCCTCTAAGCTAGATGATTGGATGCAACAGATCAAATATGAGGACTCCTTGGTTTTTTTCAACCATTGCTTCATGGTAGGCCATGCTTCTCATGGGCGTAGGGATGCTAAAAGAAAACATCATCTATAAAAGGAGGATTGACTTGATCCTTTGGTGGTTGATTTGGCCCCCCTTGGTGGGGAGGCAGATGCATCTCTTCTTGACTTGAGACTAAGTCTAAAAATGTTAATCTTAGTTTCAATTTTCCCATAAAAAGAAGTTTGAAGGAGCTTGGTAAGGGAAAGTTACCTTGTAGGGAATACCTCAATGGGGCTTCTCCCCTTTGCTCATCTTGTAGGTGATAGTGTTATAAGGCCTCTAACAAGAAAAATAGGAGGGTGTTTCAGTGTGAGGAGCACTCTAGCCCCCTCCCCCCTCCCCCTCCCCCCCTCTCCTCTCAAATTCATGTCTGGCTCTCAAAACTAGAAATTTTGATAGAGATCATCATGGTTTGATTGAAGCTAAGGATAAGTTTGCTTGTAGTTGCAGAGTTCCCTAATGAAGTTTGGATTCAAGCCACCTTGAGCGATGGGTTTTGTTGCCATTTTTCGTTTATTTCAGCAACAAACCCTCACAAGCTTTTCCCAAATTTCAAATGTATTAATATAATGCTATTAGAGGAAAAATGATCCCAATCATCATTTCTATTTTTTAAAATATATTATTTATAATGTATATATATTGGCCATTAATTATTTATTTAAAAATAAAAATGGTTTTCAATTTGGAGAAGGAACGTAAAGGTATCATGTAAAGTGGAACCATAGACGATACTTTGACTGAGATTATAGGGTATCTTTTGAAGTGTGTTGGGCTAGTAATTTGGGTGCATATACCTTTACTTTCTTTGCATACGTAAAAAAGCTTTATTATTGTAGACCAGTGTAATGGTGAAAATTATATGTTTGTTTTTTACTTAAAAACTTTATGTAATAAGAAATGTATAAGTGGAGTGATTTATATTAAGAGATGGTATATAAATTTAATTAAACCTATTTTCATTTGCATTAAACTTTAGGAATCAAATTCCTCATTTTACTCATTTCTTATAGAAGGTTAAATCTAGAATTTGTGCAAGTGAACTAGGTTAGTTGCATGATTTGTAAAAATGATCCTTGAACTTTAAGTTTTAAAATTTAAATTTAGGTCCACTTAACCCTTCCAACTAACCATTGTGTGTTGACTTGAAGCACAAAACATTTCATTTGTGTCATTTAGAGTTGTATTTAAGAATTAACCTTAGTTCATTTTTACACACCTATAATTTTTAAGGATATCTCATAGTTATAATCATTCAAGCATCGCAATAAAGAATTTACTGTTGCATACTTGCTTGTTTCAACATGTAAAGCATCTTTTGCATATTTGCATGTTATTTTTCAATATTTCCAAAAGTTGTTGACTCAATATTCTTTAATATTGATGGGAGTGAGTGCACTTGAGATGTCTTTTCTTAATTCTAACATCCTTGACAATGGCCATCAGTTGAATTTCCATCAACAATTTTCATAGCATTATTACCTTTTACATAACACCACAAACTATCTAAGTATGTGTGATTATTTCACCACAAACTATCCAAGTATGTGGGATTATTTTCTATTTCGTATTGTAGATACTATTGACACTTATGTCCAAACATTTGCTATGGTAGCTTTAGAGCATTTAGAAACTTACAAGAACTACGTTTAATGGCCCCTCAAGATTTTGTAATTACATGAATGGGATCTTGCATGATGTTAAAAATTTATATATTTAATATTAAATAGGATACCCTTCAAAATGATTCTTGTGGCTTTCGTTATGCTCAAGCATTTCAAAGTTGTGATATTATTTCTTCCTTTCAACATATACATTTAATGTTTAGTAAAATATAATATAGATATATATTTAAATGTCCTATCAATTTATATTAAAGTAAAATTCGTTAGTAAAAATTGTGGGACACTGGTAAATAAAATAATTTTCAGTTATCCAAAATATAAAACAGTGAATCATGACAAAGTAGTTAGATCCCCAAAGGCTTAAGTGGTATATTAGTGTTTTTTTATCTCAATTAAATAGTAAACTGGGTCACCATATATCATGAGGCATACTATATTAAGGATATCTATTTTAAGCTTATACTAAATTTAGTTGGCTGCATCTTATAACTAACATAACTAATAATATACTTTGAATATACTATTAGATCAAATAGTATATTTAATAGGATACTTATTAACATAAATATTTAAGAGGCTATAGTATTTATATGTATTTTAGCTAAAAAGTAATCTTAATTATTATGTTACCTAATTATAAATATATTAGTATATATCTAGCAACATAATTAATTAATTGCTATGAGGAAGAGGGTAACTATTATATCCCATGGACATGTAAGGTAATAGAAAGAGAAATTATATATTTTTTTTATAAAATCACAAAGCAAGAGGTAGAAATGGAAAGAGAAATAGAGAAAATAGAGACAAAGTTTTGATCTCTCATTGCATGCCAATAATTCAAAGATGGTACAAGTTAATATTTAAATGTATGTTAAAATAAAATTAGTTAATCAATGTCATGGACCCACCATGATAGACTTAAAATTTTTAAACAAAAATTACGTTATAATTTAACTTTTAATATGATTTCTATTGGCAAGTGAGATATTAGATATATGTGCCTTATCTTATTGGTCAATTGATATTTTTAAGAATATTATACACTACATATAAATGTCACCATTTCATCAAAACAAGAAATAGTACCACATGGCTGCACATATTTTATTTCCTATTATTTTGTACATATTTAATTAACCTTTTTGAAACAATTTTGTAATTACTTAAACTAAAGACAAAAATAAAAAACTATAAACTTCCAACCCTTAATAGCTTTTTAAATTTTTTAACTTATGCAATTGATTTCTAATTTACCTCTCAAAGTGAGGGATTTGTCATGTATCTATCTCATTCTTTCTCTATGTTTTTTATTTTATTTTTGGGTCTACCTGATATCTCATGCATTTATTGTATAGTTGTAGCAACATGAAATATAATATACCTCTTATATTTTTGGTTTCTTTGGGGGATCTAAGTCTAATAAATAAATAAATATGGTATAATTGATAAGAGGATGAAGGATGGGAGGAAATTTTAAAAAATTTATTAAGATAAAAGTTTGATATTATAATTTTCTCCACGAACTAACCATTATTTTTGTTATTTTACAGATGCCTTAGAATACAAAATGCCTGAAAGGAATTCACTATCTTGGTTATCTGTGATCCCTTTGAATGCCATTGGTGTGGTAAAGAAACCATGGATTTGTTCCACAAATGCAAAAAAAACTTCCCTTTGAAAAAACAATCAGAATAAAACCATGGATTTGCTCCACAAATGCAAAAAAACTTCCCTTTGAAAAAACAATCGGAATAATCTACCATGAAAAATATAACCTAATTAATGCTATGATATTAGGATATGACATCAGTTACAATGATGCATTCACCAATTTATTATGGTAGATATTTAATTACTTCACATTAACTGACTTCTTTGCCAACCTTTATAGCCACCTATGTACGGTTTAGCAAATCATTAATGCGTTTGTAGGGTGATAAAACATCTGGGAAAACAAAAGCTCTTATAAACATTTAGTTCTCCATTCTGTATTATATGCATAGTTCCCTTCCTTTGCATTGTAGAATCACTCCACACTCTTACCAGCATTTGGGTTTCTCCAAACTCTTGCGAGTATTTCAGTCTGATGCTTATATTATAGGTATGACATAATCATTCTCTTCTTTGAATACTTATTTTATTTCTTTTATTGTATAGATCTCATTCCTAAAATACCGAAAGTAGGAGATTGATTCCTTAATATAATTGTTCACTTAGTTCCTTTCCTTTGCATTGCAGAAATCACTTCACACTCTTACTAGCATTTGGGTTTCTCCAAACTCTTGCGAGTATTTTAGTCTGACGCTTATATTATAGGTATGACAATCATTCTCTTCTTTGAATACTTATTTTATTGCTTTTATTGAATAGATCTCATTCCTAAAATACAGAAAGTAGATTGATTCCTTAATATAATTGATTCATTTCTTTTCTTATTTTTTACTGTTCGAACTGTGTTTTATATAAAAAAAAATTCCTCCTTTGCTTTATTAATATAATTGTTTCCATTAGATTTCAAAATATCTTTAAATTTCCATTAGGCTATTTAATTTTTTTCTCTGTCAACTATGTCACAAGAGCCAATTGTCTTACCATGTACACAAAGGTGAGAATAGTGATGTTCTACCATTAAAAGAGTTGAGGTAATTCCTCCTAGGATTAGATAGGATTCCCCACTCGAGTCACCCAAGTCACCTGAGCCTGCTGTATGGTATGTGTTAGGTCTCAAAAATGCAGGTTGCAAATCCTAAGAGGATGCCATACTTTATGATCAGATTGGTAATGTTTTTGAACTAATGCGATGGAGTTAACCTAGAGGGTTAATGACTCCCTGCACTTTAGGAACTGCTATACCTAGGTAGGTAGACCTTCAAAGTTAAGGTAGATTAAATGAGTGTAAGTGTTGTGACTAAGTTAATGGATCTACCCATAGTGGCAAAATGGTGTGGAATAGATGAAAGCTTGCTAACTAGTTCTATTTCTAATATCTGAAAGATGATTTGGTATAAATTGTATAAGCAATATCAAGGTAAGAACTAATAAATGAATTTAACTATTGAAATGAGTAAGACCAGTACCTTGTTGGGTAAATAGAGTTAAGTGAAAATCTAAGACCAGTGGCTTATATTGGGTAATAACTCTAACTATTTGGCAAAATACTTTGGTTTATAACTTGTATAAATGTGCAGGGGAATGATTGATAGACTCTTCTTAATCTCCAACTAACACAATCAGGTTTCTTGTTATTCACTAGAAGGAATTTTAATCCTTTCTTGAAGGAACCAATTGAATTAACTATGCAAGAATAGCAGATAATATCAACTTGGAGATAGAATGCCAATCCTAATTATGTGGTTCTTCTTAGTGATCCCAATCAATACTTCCAGATTACTGTGACTGACCAGAAGGATTTTTAATTCCTCTTTAAGGAAACCAATTAATCAAATCACACAAGTACAACAAATGTGCATTAACAAACTAAATATATACTTGATATATCAATTTGAATAATAAAGAAATACTAAACTGGAGACAACCAAATAACTGAATAATTTCAACAAACAATTGATGCCAATATAGAGCCACAGAATCAAAGATCTCCTATTAACTTCTTCAATATAATACTTGCAACATGGTCTTTTAAAATATTATGGATTTCTTCTATTATCTCCTACTACTGATCAAGATGTTTTTCTAATCTCCTGATCCTGATTGATCATCATATGTCCAACTTATATAGAAATATTTGTGAAGATACATAACTCTTCAAAATGTATTTTGAGAATTAAAAGGATTAACATAACAATAAACAAAGATAATGACCCTAAGCTCTACTAAGCCACAGGTATATCTGAGCAACATGATCCAGGTACTCTTGGCTCTGATGTGTATCAGCAAATTCTATAGCATTTCTTGTAATCACATACATTGTCACCATCTTTTCCAAATTCTTGCAGGTCTCCCCAGATGCTGAGTCTTTATCTTTGAGAGCTTCTAAAGCCTTTTGTAATATCACCTGGCATTCTTTAATCCATTCATCTTTTCTCTTCAACTCCTTATCATTTATGAACATAGGTACACCTGTCTTTGAAGCCTCAACACATTCCTTGACATCATTTTGAAGCTGGTCATGATATTTCTTATGTTGTTCGATCAAATCTTGGGCACTGGAGATACCTATACTGTTAGGAGTATCCTTATTCTGTATCTCATGGAGTTTCTCTTGGAGCCTTTTATTTAACCTCTCATGTTCTTGGATAACCTTATGATTCTCAGAGTAGACATCCCAGAATTTATTCATCCAATGCATCATATTAATATGCCTATTCTGTAGTACTACTGCAAGTGTGTCAATTTGAACTTGGGCTATTAATATGCCTATTCTTAGAGTAGACTAAGGAAGAACTAACCGGCAAAGCATCAGACCTTTTTCTGGATGAGTTATCGATGATGATCAAGTTTCTTGAGGGATCATTCATGGTTGGCTAACATGATTAATGACTTCTATAAGCATCTTTTTGATACGCATCACTTAATAAGCAAGGATTCAGCTGACAGACCAGAGTTTGGGAAAATTTTGAGTCTTCCAGATGCCGACTAGAAAGATTATTAAAATCATTGATGCGGATATATATACCCGATTGATTTCGGTATGAAGGTGTGTGTGGTGTATTGTGAAGTGTGAAGAAGAGAAGAGAACAGTGTGGAAATAGAGATAGAGGTCTAATATGTGACAGAATAGTAGCACTAAGGCACAGGAAGAATGAAGTGCAGTAGATCAATATATTGAGCTTAACCAGAACTGAACCTAAGCATATGTGGATTCTTCTCATCAGTTCAAGCACCTGGTTTTCTTCTATAAACTATTGTAGGCAATAAGCCTCTTGTGAGCAGTGTGCTCGGGCAGTGAGCCCTAATTGGCAAGTGCCATTTTGTACTACCTTATTTTTTAACAGAGAATACATTATTGGGTTAGTCACCCCGCGGTTTTTCCCTTAACAGGGTTTTCCACGTCAAAATCATTGTGTTATGTATATTGACTTTGCTTTTACTTTCATGGTTATGGATGCTTACTTGTTTTGATGCTACACTAGTTATCAAAGAAGAACAAAAAGTTAAATTAATTAAGATAACTGATTCAACCCCCCTCTCAGTTATCAACAATTGGTATCAGAGCTAAGTTCCTCCTAATAGAGCCTAACAGCTTGAGGAAGGTCTGGGAATCTCAATAAATATGTATGGTATGAGGGAACAACTTCAGTCTGCTCTAGATGATCTTGAGCAATCTCACTCTGAAGTCAATGAATTGAAGGAAAGACTCAAACAAGCTGATGATTTCATAAATGAACTAAAAGAGAAACTAAGTATCTCTATGAAAAAAAGAAAGGAACTACTTCAATAGTTAGCAAGTCAAAGTGAATCCAATATTACTGATGAAGATATGAATGAAAAGAACAAGTTATGTGAGAAGCTATCAAAAGAGGTCATTATGGTAAGACATGAAATGGAATCAGGAGTTATGAAATTCACTCAAGAAATTGAAGAGAAAAGAAAGACTGAAGATAATCTAAAATAATCTCTCAAGGAGAAGTTAGAAGACTGCCACAAAATGGATAGAATAATCAGGCATTTGGAATATGATCTTGAAGAAGCTAGAGATAATGAAGAACAACTTGAGAATTAGATTGACACTCTAAAAAGGGATCTTCAAACAACAAATGAATATAAAGAGAAATTCAAGATAAGCTCTGCTCAGCTTGAAGTTCTTCTTGAAATCCAAAAGAGGGTAGATGACAAGCAAGGCTTGGGGTATGAGAAAGGTGAAAGCTCCAGATCCAGTCAGAAGAACTCTGGATCAAGAAACCCAAGGAACATGCCTAGAAGACCTCCGGTAAGACAACCAAATGCTCAGAGATATCCATCCTTCAATGGATACTGCCACAATTGCAACAACTTTGGTCACAAAGCAAATCAGTGCAGAAGAAGAATGAATCAAACTATTTCATCCTTCTCTGGACAGTGTTTTAACTGCAAAAGGTATGGTCACAAATCTCATGAGTGTAGAAATATGCAAAAGAACAATTCATTCAATGGTAGATGCTTTGCATGAAATAGAATGGGACACATGGCTAATTAGTGTAGATCAAGAGGATATCAGTCAAATATGCAAAGAAATGTTGTTTGCTATAATTGCAATAGATCCAGTCATATTGCCAAATTCTACAGAAGTAAGAATCAGGACAAAAAGGGTCCGGTGCATCATAATCAAAACCAAGACAAAGGAAAAGGAAAAGTGAATGCGGATGAAATTAAAAGGGAGATGAACAAGATTTGGGTGAAGAGGAGTACAGAAAATGTTGAGGATGGATCCACACCAGAATCTGGTGCTGATATTCCTTCCGAAAACTAAATAGATGAGCTCTGGCTCAGGGGGAGTCACAAAAGAAAATAATTTCCCCTAGCCAGTCAATTGGTGCCTGAAATTGGCCCATGAAAGGTTGTAGATTAAAAGGGCTCTCAAAGAAACATCTAAATAACCCTTGGGAAAGATATGAAACATTCGCAAGGAATTTGAAGAGGTTAATCATCTGAGATTAATCTGGTTTAACAATCATCCGGTAAGAACTGGATTTTCATAGTTAGATCCAGTATGATTCAAATTTGAGGTATCTTGATTTGCAGATAAATGGAATGATTGGAGAAAGGTAGATAGATTGCTAATATTCATCGAGAATAACTCTAAGTGCATCTCAGAGATCCGAAAAAATCTCTCAGGACAAGGAGCAACCGGAATAACTTAAGTTGTGCATTTATTACAATGTGAAATTAGGGTTTGCGCAAAAATATAAGGGTTCTCTTGTTCATCATTTGCACATTTGCATTCAAGAAGAAGAAAAGAAGGAGCTTTGAAGGAAATTGCCTCAAAACTTCTCAAAGATCAACTGCAGAAGTCGATTCTCCCAGCAATCTAATCCGGTTCATATCGTAAACCCTAGAAGCATAAAAGGTATTTTTCCGCTCTTGAAAACCTCTCTCTGAATCTTTTGAAAGATGGTCACTTTGAATGTTGTGAAGATCTCTGATAGGCTGTGCCCTAAATTCAAGAAACATCCCTACAAATCCCTAGAAGTTGATCCCCTAGGTGCATTTTCTAGCATTCTGCATGGGGTTTTGCATGTAGAAGATGTTAGGGTATACATTCATGCAAATATTGAAGAATTTGGGGAATCCAAGCTGGTGGATATCTACCACAAGCAGTTAATAGATGATTCATTTGAACTCAAACCTTAGTACAAGGCTATCCGAGATAAACATTTTGGACATTGCATCCATTTCCCCTATTTTACAGAAGATGAATGGATCCGGTATGTTTTAAGCAGAATGCATGACAACTTCATGTGGTTGAATAGGCCATTTAAGATCATTAAAGATGCCATTAGGGTGGTAACCAGATTGCACTCATCCGGTGGGTTGCCTACTCTCAAATCCCTCAAAAACCAAATTGTGAGTGAGGCTACCAGATCAAAATTTGACAAGAGAGCAATGAGTATAGAAGATATTATTGATCTGGATATCAAGTTTGCATCTATGATAATTGGATATAAGATATATCACTCCAGTAGGGAGAATTCTGTATCTGGAACTGCTATATATACTGCATATGAAATGCTAAGGAAAAATGTAGATTATGACCTTTGTGAGCTTCTTCTAAGCCAACTGTTGGAAAATCTACAAAAGATCAAGAAGGACAAAAAGAACTCTTTCAAGTATGGTGGGCTAATACTATGTTTGTTCTTTTATTTCATGAATGAGCTACTCAGATCTAATGGTTGGGTATGGCAAAATGATAGACCAGTAGCCATACAAATCAGAGATTATATGTATGGGCTTGGTGATGCCAAGACACAAAATATAGCTATGTGGGGATACTTCAAAAACTTCCAAAGCATGATGCAAGCTAGAGAAAGAATTCCCCAATCTTTGGTTGAGAAATACAAGGATACAGTGTGCTTTATGGTAGACACTGATCAATGCCTAATGGAGGTAGTGGAGCCAAGGACAGTCTGGATCATGCCAATGGGGTATGAAGTAGATGAGAAAATTGTAGAGCTACATGTTCAACACATGCTTAAGACAACCCAAGGATCCTAAGGCAGAAAGGTTTGGAACCTTTTAAGAATTGAGTGTGAAAGTTCATGTTGAACTAAGACAGCCTGAAATCAAGAGAAAAGTGAGAAGAGAAGTAGAAGAATTTGCCAAGAGACATGGAATTTCAAAGGAGGCAGTTGATGCCAACAGAGAGAAGATGGAAAGGGTAGAGAAAGAGAAACAAGATGCAGAAAAGAAAAGTGATCTGGTGGAAACCCCTTCCTGGACCAGATCCTCCAAGAGCTCTGCACCTGCCACCTCTAAGAGCCAGAAAGCATCAAAACTGGAAGTTAGAACATCCAGAAGGGAGAGAAAAGAACTAAGACAAAGGCCACAAGGTCTTATGCCAGTCAAAAGGATGATGAAGAGACTGAGTTAGATGAGGAAGTCAAGAAAATGAAGAGGAAGAAGAAGAAAACAACCTGTGAACCCTCTACCAGTCAAGGCAAAGAAGAGAAGGCAGAGGAATTTAT
Organism: Cunninghamia lanceolata; assembly: GCA_027924645.1. NCBI lineage: Eukaryota > Viridiplantae > Streptophyta > Pinopsida > Cupressales > Cupressaceae > Cunninghamia > Cunninghamia lanceolata. Next base: position 6,350,439 of record BSBN01000317.1, read on the forward strand.
TGAAAAGCCTACTCTTTGCATTGATGATATCATCAAATCAGTCACTGTGGATGGGAACCTAAAACCAATGACTGAGTTCTATGATGAATATAATGAAGCTGACCAAAAGATCTTGCAAGAAGCTATAGTTAGGTATCTGAATATCTATAATAAGGCATTTATTGAAATCATATCTCTAATTCCTGTAACGCCCGCCTTGAACGCCTTATGCCTTTAAGAATACACACTTATGCAATATGAAACAGGAATTTTTTTTTAAAAAAAAAAATGATAAAGTAACATTAACACAACTAATTACGACATATTCTCTAAGGGTCCAAGGCTGCATCACTCAACAAATCAACTAACACAAATTAACATACATCAGTAACTGATCCAAATCCATGCTCAAATAAATAACTTGTTCACATTCATTGCAAATCATCAAATAACGGAATCTGCATGATTAAATACATAACTGAAATACTTTCATATAAGTACATCAAGACATCATTACATTACCACTTTTAGTCTACATCAAAAGTTACATACATAAGAATGTTCTGTTACACAAATCTGGTACAAGGTTATACACTTACATCCTCATCATTGTAACAAGTACAACTGGAACAAATCCTTTCTGCATATGATCTTGACAAGAATAACCAATGGATAAAATAGCTCTTCCACCCGACCATGTGGAACCCTAAGGTCCACCCCCCGAGCTAGGAGTTAACATGAGGTCCCGAACAATGACAGTCAGGTAGACGAAAGACAAACAAGAACAAAGGATGACCAACGCCAATACAACACATGGCAATATCCATACAACACAACATAGCTAAACTTAACTTTCACTTTCACTTAGAGGCGACACAGAACAAATGAGGAGAGACCGAACAAGGGATGCTAGGTTGTAGTAGGGAGAGTGTCATCGCACGGTCCTAACATGGGTTATCCTAACAGCCTCTCACTAGGCGCCGGCCCCCATCTATGGTTATCCTGACAGCCTCTCACTAGGCGCCGGCCCCATAGGGTGACACATGCAGAATCGACCTTCCTTTCATGAGGACAAGGAAGTCAATCATGCCGACCAGGCCTTCTCTACCCATCCTTAGTCTAAACAAGCACTACAGGCCATGGGAGAGGAATCCATTAATCTTATTAATGTGAAATCTACCCTTAACCCCCTAGTTTATTTTTAGGTTATCACTTGATTAATCTACTTCCAACGGGTTATCCTGACTGCCACTTTGGGCGCCGGCCCCACGTTGAAAGCCACTCTCCTTCCTAACACCTAGTATACCTTAAAACATCAAGCAAGACTTAATAACAATACACGAATATGTACACTGCAAGGCATAAACCCTCTTGCATCAAAATAGAATCATAACATCAATTGTTATCCAACACTTTTAACATTGCAATACTTCATCCTTTTCTAGATTTCTGGTCTCTCCTTACGACAAAACAGTACAATAAGGTCACAAGAGGTTTGATATCTCATCCTGAGATTATTACTTTACAAGACACAACATTCAACCATGACAAAACCTCATTATACTACATACTTTGTTTGATACACATAAACGCTATTATGTCGTAATTACAAAAACAACAATACACAAGTTGCGAATACTTAACAACGACAACTTAGCCTCTGGAATACAAGTTTGAACAACCTCAATACGACTCATTACAACACTCAATCAATTCAATTCAAATTCAAGAGATGAAATACTACAATTCATTCTCAGTTTTAATGCAAACAACTTCTGAAATAAAATCAACATTATATTACAACAATTAAAATAATACCTTGCAACTAAATCTCTAACTAATCTTTATTTTACTTCAAGAGATAAATAAATTGATTAACTAGATCATTACAATAATTGATAAAAGAACCACTTAATTTCTGTTTACCATTCGACACTTTCATAACGATACGATCTTTATATACTTTCCTTCAATCTTGTCCAATTAACCTTATACTATTAAGGATGATAGCACTAGGAAAGGTATCTTACGACTAAATGGTAATTACACGAGGAGAGTTCAATCACGAAATGTTTGTTATCCTTCATACGGTCTTTCAGACATTCTAATGAGCTCAACCAAATGGATTCTTTATGATGATTTGAAGATGTTTCTGAAATCGATCTTATCCGTGGTGATATAATTTCTCAAGAGAACGATCGTAAATGCGCCCTATGCGAACAGCTTGGGATATCTTACTACTGAGATGAAAAAAAATTGCTATTGACTGTTTTACCACTGACGTGAATGATATTTGATTGTATCAGCATTCGCCAACTTGGAATTTTAATAAATTGATGACACAACTTAAGGGTTTTCTCTCTCTAACAAAAAGGCAAGGACTGTAGGAAAACAATGACACACAGAAATGGCGAACTGGAGCTGTCGAAAAGATCACTTACGGCCTCTAACAGCATTCTTCAAATACTCAATGCCATGCAAATTTCCAATTACAAAAAGGTGTGGAAACAGTGTTACAAATTGAAGGAAGTTTATCTCTGACGGAAGGTCGCAGATTACAAAACCTCTGTAGATTTCGACTGCTGTTTACTGTGTGAAGGCAGAACCTTCTTCCTTGGCAGCGCATGCCTTTCTATGCTAACTCAGTTATTGATATAACTGATAACTCTGCACTGATTGTACGAATCATTTTCCAGAAAATAGTTGAATGAGGGTAAAGGTGAAACTTGAGCGCTCAGCTGAGTACAACGCTCCAAATAGATGGAATGATTGCAGGCCAACAATACTGGATTTGCATAAACTCTACAAACTCGTCATAGGGTGATCTGTGGTTATAAAACTGGATTCTACAGAAATACTGTTTGGAATGCAATTGTATGGTGATCCTATTGCTGTACAAAGTTCGCTGATATAAACAAAATGAGTTTGCCATTTCTTTGTCCTCTTGAAACCCCACCTGCATAGGCTTTACAATTGTTAACATATTCCACTAATCTTTGTAGTAAGTTTGAACAGCTGTCAGGGTGCATGGTAATGTTTCTTGATATATCATGCATCTCCAAATTATGAGTACCAGTTGTAGATTCTTTCTTTTGTTTTGAGTCTTCTTCTGAAATTAGAGCCTGAGGCTTTCCAAGAGCTGATGAAGTAGACAAAGCACAATATTTACAGGCAAGGAATTTATGATGCCAATGAAAACCAAGTAGGGACGCAGTTAGAGGTACTCACGATTAAGATAATGAAGTGCTGCTGTGTATCGAACATTAAAGAGAACATTGTACCCACAGAGCACCCAACGGATAGCCAGTTCGGCCAGTCATCAGCAAACAGTCCGTGAGAGCACAATAATTTAACACCAATGTTTTCCAACATTTTGCCATCTGCTTGCCAAGAACTCGTTAACTGCAATACCATTATGAGCGTCCATGAGAGGAAAAACCTCTGGAGATGATGAATCCTCCCTCTGGCAGATATGCGCTTATCTCCAAGCGACTAGGAATACACTAGGATGAGTGCAGAGTTGTATCCAAACAGAAGAACCTTTAATAATCGAAAATGATAAGGTTTCATTCGCTCCAGCTATGGCATAGTTTGTCAACGGTCCATAGTATGATATCTAGTAAATGGCGAAAGAAGAGGTTTTAGACTTTCATTCCAAAATGAGTGGTAACAAGGCAGTGAATTACCTATTATTATCTGTCCACAACAGAAGTAAAACTAACCAAAACACAATATAACACAGAGCTTTCAATTATAACGGCTGAATATGTTCGCTGACCTGATAAAAGTGCGACTAGCTATTGCTAAGGCGATCCATGATTAGTTCGCTGACCTGATAGATGTGCGACTAGCTGTTGCCAAGGCGATCCATCCTATGTGTTCAATTCACACTACTTATCTCTTGTCTTACGTCTAGCCTAAGAAGGATTCGCCTATTCATTGGCTCGATGATAAATCTGCATTACACTTGCATTACAGGGTTTTAATGGAACGAGTGAAGGACGGGTATCCAAACAAAAGAAATTTCAAATAATTGACCTTGAAGAATTCGTGGCATCGTGGCGAAGGATTTTCTGGGCAACATCTGCCTTAAAGCTGCCGTTGGAGGATGGAACACCGCTCAAGAGAACATACTCTTATGACAAATTAGGGTTTCCCTTTTCCTTTTTTTTAAAAAACAGAAAGCGATTACGCAAAAGCAAATTGCAGCGCTCGGTCCCTCATTTATACCTGCCCTCTTTCAAGGAAGTATTACTAGGGTTTGCTGACAGATCAAGACGTTTTTTTTTTTTTTTAATTCAATGATGTCATACAACAGAGATCTAAGTATTGCTGTTGTTACACAAATCAATAGCTACAACCGTGATAAATTTATAGTACCTAAGGTAAATTGATGTTTCCTAAGAATTCACGATTTTACTCTGATTCCATCCTAGAAAAGGAGTAAACAGAGAAAGGACAGAAGGATTCTGCAGGAAGCAATATGACCACAAGCATTCCATTTGCAAATAAAGAAGCAATCAACCCAGCATATACAGATGCAGAATCAAAGGCAGAAATCGAGCATTAGAGGAACCTGGCTGCGATGTGAAATCGACGAGTCTGCTTCAATTGCTGCAGTTCCAAGCTGCTCCTTTCCTTGCACCTGTGTTCCCCTCCTTGATGCCCCTACCGCTCTTTTATAACTCAACCTCTCTCCTCTAACAAGGGCTTGGCACCTGATCCCATGCATAACTCCTTTTTAAAGAATATGTATTTTTTATTTAATTTAAAGATCCCAATTATTAAATATTTTATTTTATTATTATTTTTCTTTATAGCCGACCTCAAAATATTGTTATAAATAGAATAGTACTATTTTGACAATCTATAATTTTGTATATGCTTTAATTTATCTTATTAATCAAGTTGTGACTCACAATTTACAAGCGTGATTACATCTATTTATTTATTTAAATATTTATTATAATTAGTATTATATTGAATAATACAAACTTCTTACAACTTTATTTATCAACAACACTTCTATTAAAATAATAATTTATTTATAGCTAAAATCGACAACTAACGACATTATGCCCATTTAACAACACTTATACTCTTCCGTAGAATAATTCTAATTAAAGCACAACATTACCACACATACTTAGACACCTGCAAAACTCATTAGACTCCAAGATACAGTATTACCTGACAGCAAGACATGAGCGAACGACAACCAATAACCACAAGGGTAAACTGATGACGAAGGAACACTGACTAGGGACCTCACGTTAACTCCAACCAACTAATTCATTGGCGAAGGCACACTCAGACCTGTAATCAGGTGGAGTCGATGCCTAGTACCTGCATCCTGCAGCAACGCATAGTTAACCATAACAAGATATACATATACATCACATGCAGTCCTATCGTGAATGGAAATCGCAGTGAGGTAGGGTACTCGAGAACGAGTAATACAACACTGTTCCATTCACGTTTATAAATAACAATCAACTATATTGAACAAGGTATCAGATTACTAATCTACGACATAAAATAATCAACTAACGTCCAATCCCATATAATGAATAACATCAAAGCATCTAAAACATTAGTTCATTTATCAAATTGTAAAGCATAAAGTGACATAATCCAACATCAACATCTGTTATCATAATAATTAGGTTCATACTGAAATAGCAAAATTACTAGAAATCCATCATCAACGATCTAAAAATACTGTCAAAATGTCCAGTACTACTAAGCAAACATCAGTCCAAAAGATGATAATTTGAGGGGCACTACAATTCCCAAAAGCCTAGAGAAGGAACTAGAAATAAGGAAGAACAATGCCAAAGCAAAGGACCTTGAGATCTAGGAACAGATAGGTATTCAGCTCTATCCTTCAATCACTTAGAAACAAATGAATATGATCTTCAAAGATTGCAAGGATGAGTTTCAGAGCAAAGCTAGAATGAATCAGCTTATGCTTGAAGAGAGAGATAAAGTGGCAAAAGAAACAGAAGACATCCTCGGGAATGCATACAAAAGATTCAATATTCCTATTATAGAGGACATAAGTGATGAACCTTTTGAGGAAGATCCTACAAAGGCAATTGCTGAAGAGTCAAAGGAGTTAAGTGAGGAGAAGACCAAGGACTTGGATTCCTCTATTCCAAAAGAGGAATTCCATGAAGAAGTTAATATCTCTCATCCGGATTCCCCAGCAAACTCCAGATCTAAAGGAGAAGAAAGAATAGAAGAAAAAATTAGTCAAGAAGAAGAGGTGAAGGAAAGAGAAGAAGATCAAACAGAGAAGACCCCAGGAGATGGTTCTGAGATTGCAGAAGGAAAGAAGACTCTGTCTCTGGCAAGAGACACTGCAAAAACTATTAAAGATTTCCTGAACAAAGAAATGATGGAGATTGATGAATCAGAACTGCTTCAAGGACCATTCAATTTTGATTCCCTCTCCCCGGTTCAGACTATGAAGATAGCATCCTTTTCCCATGCAAAGGCAAAAGAAAAACTTTTGAAGTCTCACATGGAAGACTGTGAGCTAATAGAAATTACATTTAGTGCATTGGAGAAAATCATGCCATCCTTCTAGAAGGATCTTTCATCCTCTTCATCCGGTAACTTAAAATCGCTTATCAATTCAATTAGCACACATTTTGATTCTTTTGAAAAGTCAGCTGAAGATAAAGTCTAGGAATAATTTTTGGGAAAGAGACTCTCTGAGGTGCAGGGTCTAATAACAAATGATAGGAGAGTTATGGATATTGGAATAAAGAGCCTAGAGAATGCTCTTAAAGATGGTGGTGATCTATACAAATTTTATCTATCTTGGTCCACCGTAACAGCAGACATCACCAAGAAAGTGAAAGAACAAGAGAGCAAACTATCAAGTTTATCTCAAGGTTTTGATCCTCTCACTTCTTCCATAATAATTCAAGAGTGTCAAACTATTGTAGTCATAAATGAAATAAAGAAGATTGAGAAGGAGAAGAAAAATAGAATAAGCAGGTTAAGTGAAATTAGAGGGATAATTATCCCTAAATTAGAGGCCATGCATGAGGCCCTATCTGATGCTTAGACCACAGCTAGGACCAATGATCTGACAGATCTAAAGAGGGCAAAAGCTTTTGCATTCCTGTTGAGTGGTCACATCTCAATTTTGGACATGATGAAGCACAGTTGGGCAACATAATTTGTCCAGTTGAAGGCAACTTTTGCAGATATAATTCAGTATATGTAAGTAAAACATGTATATATGTTTATGCGGCTAAGTATAGTTAAATTTTTGGAAATTTTGGTATGCGGATCCTACCCTTTTCCATTGATGTCAAAGGGGGAGTGAGGAGCAGTGATAAATGTGGAATCTAGCAGAGGGGGAGCTCCGAAAAAGTGTACATTAGAATAGAGCATCAGCCAAGGGGGAGTATAGTGTGACACTTAGTCATTTTTCACTAAGTGTTGCCATCAATGCCAAAGGGGGAGATTGTTAGCAAGAGACACTATGTGGCTTCATGAGTGTTGTCATTGATGGCAACAAAGTCCATCCCACACATCTGCAGGACATGGTGTATATATACCAGAAGTCAGATTGAAGAGTATTTTGGTCCAGTGACCAAGAATAGAGCATGTAGCAAGGTCCGATAGTCAAGTCTGGATCTCTCAGAGGAAGTATCTCAGTAAAGTGTGGACTTGGGGAAGTCAAGAGGAGTACCATGACTAACAAATTCCAGAGATTGAGCCTCCGATGATGAAAGAGTGAGAAGATATGAACACCTAAGTGTTGGGTTCCTGTTTGGCAGAGTAGACTAAGGAAGAACTGACCGACAGAGCATCAGACCTTTTTCCGGATGAGTTATCGATGGTGATCAAGTTTCTTGAGGGATCATTCATGGTTGGCTGACATGATTGATGACTTCTATAAGCATATTTTTGATACGCATCACTTAATAAGCAAGGATTCAGCCGACAGACCAGAGTTTGGGAAAATGTTGAGTATTTCGGATGCCGACTAGAAAGATGATTGAAATCATTGATGCAGATATATATACCTGATTGATTTTAGTATGAAGGTGTGTGTCATGTATTGTGAAGTGCGAAGAAGAGTAGAGAATAGTGTGGAAATAGAGATAGAGGTCCGGTATGTGATAGAACAGCAGCACTAAGGCAGAGGAAGAATGAAGTGCAGTAGATCAGTATATTGAGCTTAATCAGAACTAAACCTAAGCATATGTGGATGCTTCTCATCAGTTCAAGTACCTAGTTTTCTTCTATAAACTATTGTAGGTAGTGAGCCTCTTGTGAGCAGTGTGCTCAAGCAGTGAGCCCTAATTAGCAAGTGCCATTTTGTACTACCTTATTCTTTTACCAAAGAATACATTCTTGGGTTAGTCACCTCGTGGTTTTTCCCTTAATAGGGTTTTCCAAGTCAAAATCATTGTGTTATGTATATTGACTTTGCTTTTGCTTTCATGGTTATGGATGCTTACTTGTTTTGATGCTGCACTACTTATTAAAGAAGAACAAAAAGTTAAATTAATTAAGATAACTGATTCACCCCCCCTCTCAGTTATCAACAATATCATGACACCTGCTTCTCTAGCATCTGTCTACCTCTGTTAGGAGTCATAGCCCTCAACTCATTGTCTACTATTGTCTTTGACACATCCATCAATTGTCTTTCATTATCAACTATGACATCTTCAACTGATTCTCTAAGTTCTTTTCCTTTGCATTTATACAAAAATGATTTAAATTCCTAAGAATGAATAAATTGATCATCTGCAATGAAAGAATCATATGCTAACTATTTGGGATCCTCATCACCAGGCCCCTCTTCATCCTTCTCTCTATTAGGAAGTTGATAACATTCCATTTTTCATCTAGAGATTCTACTTGTCTGTTCATGGAGCTCCTCTTCACCTGCGGATTCCTCATCACCAGAAGACAACAACTCTATTTCTGAAAGTTGTTTTCTTTTCTCATTTAATTCTATATTATATTTTTCAATTACCAGTTCAACTTTGGCTTCTTCCATGTTCCTAATAATATCATCATGTGGATATGGAATATGTGTGTATCTATTGATATTTTGTTTTCTTCTAGAAAAATCAATGAAATCCTCAGGATCAAATCCTTTTCTTGCCTCGGCACACCTCATGTTGTAATGCATTAATTTATCTCTGATGAGACCATAACCTTCCTTAGACACCATAGTAAAATCCCCTAAGCATAGAGTACTAGGCATGAAGGATTGTTTGTCATAGGCACTTAAGTTCATCACATTAGAATAGTTCATTTGCCTGACTATCTCGAAGTAAGCAATCCTATCAGGAACTGTCTTGGGTAATATAAATGGGGTATCTTCAAAACCATAAATTCTGACCATAGTTGAGTCCTCAAAGCATTACCAATCTCCCCAATTGTGGGTGACAATTGGGGGACCACCAAAGTCTTTTGGTTTGAGAAACTTTTTTATTTCATCTGATAATGAATATTCACAGGGATGATTAAAGTATCTATACAACACTTTTACAAAATATTCTTCAAAATGAATGTAACTGGAGTGGGTAAACCTACTATCCCATACCCTTGTCTACATCTGCATAGGCAACTTTTGTCCCCTTTTGTCTACTTGAGCAATTATGAGTTCATTTGGCCATATTCCCATTTCCTGGCCATAGTATAATACCATGTGCATGAGGAGTGAATAATGCTCAAAAGAAACTGTTGGGGCGTTGTTCTTAACTGCAATTAAGCTAGAATCAATCTTTCTGAAAATATAAGCAGCATAGTCAAATTGCCTAGTATTATGACATTGGATATCTGTTGCTATCACCATTAATGGAATTGTCATGAAATCAGGAACTTCTAACCCTAGGACTTGGCCAATGGAATAATATGTGTATTTTATATAAGGTTAAAACAAGGACACATGGAATGGAGGTCCATCATTGTCATCAAAAGGTACTATTTTTCCCTTTACCCTAGGCTTGTGGAGAAGCAATCTCCATCCATTGTGTGTGGTGTCCATCCTCCAGTATTCTTTGTCTAAATCCTCATATACTATGGGAAGTGTACATAAGTCATTCAAATCAAATACTTCACAAATGACATTTTTGGATAAGTGTATAGCATGCTCTCCTTGTGGATTGCATATGTCTTTAAGGCTGGGATTGTAATATTTAGCCAAGAGTTTTAGGAGTTCCACATTCACAAACACATCTGGGATGACCAATTTGCCCAAATTCAAATGCCACAGATTAGACAATGGGACATTTCTAAATCTTCTATCATAATGGAATTTAAACAATTCATAGCCTCTGATTGGTGTCCATACATTTCCCAGGTATTTGCATTTGTCTTCTAGCTTCTCCAACTCCACCCTGAGTTGTGCAGACCTTTGGGCTTTAGGGGTAGACCTAGGCAATTGATCTATCAAATCCTGATTTAGTTTTCTCTCTTTCACCTTTTCATCAGGACCTTTATCAGTTTTTTGTTTCTTAGGTTTACTAGTTTCACCCTACTGTTTTCTACCCTTGCCCTTTACTGGTGTTTGCATTTGTTATAATTCTAAATAGCAAATACAAATTGTAAGTGACCACATAGAGGTTTTATGTGTTTACCTATTTCCTGAGATGATCACCAAACTTCTTTGTTTTCTCCTCCAAATTCTCACTTGTGTGCTCTTCTCAGACAATTCTTTCGAACACAAGTGCAATGATTTAGAATGACCTCTCAAGGGATTTCTTCTCGGCCTGTAATTAAGACTTCCAGTGGATTAATGTCCATAATCATTTTGAAATGTCACATCATCATAACGTCCTTCATCGGTGAGACTTTTGTAATGTCAGTGTGATCTAAATGCTTCTTATGGAGCGAATATTTGTAGATGACTCAATCGCTGTGACCCTTTGTTTTATCTCCTTGATGTCACTTTTCATGAAAGCATATATATATATGTTTATATCGGTGGGACATTTCAATGCCTATCTGATATAAAAATGAGCATAGAAGTTGTTGTCAGCCTAACTTACACTATCATTGTGAGAACAGCATCCTACTCTGATATTTCAAATCTCTCTGATATTAATTATTTATATCGGTGTGAGTCTTCCTGATATGTTTATCGATTTCTCTTCACAGGACAGGTTAGTGAAATTGGTAAGACCTAAGAAATTGATACCAATATCACTTGTCTTTCTAATACATATGACCTGTCAGAAAGAGTCTCATCAATGTGTGTGGTTATTGTCTTCATCAGAACAACATATGCTATTGGGATGACCTTATTTGATTTATCTGATCCTTGTTGTTTCCCTGATGCCTTCCTTTCTATTCTTTCTTCATCGGAATGATCACAATCATATGTCACCGAGATCCTTTGTCATTGTGACTATAGACTTGGCAGGACCTATAAATCCTACTCCGATCTGTTTCCTTTTGCCGATGAGTTATATCCTTCACATATATCAGTATGACTTTGGTAGAAAATATGTTATGGTTGCTAAGACATCATAAGGTTGGAGAAACATTAATTTCTTGTTTCGATGTGCATTTCTTCCTGATGAGTCGATAGTTTCATCTATTTCCTAAGTTGTTCAGTAGGACTCTTGTTGAATTTCCCCATCGGTGTGATCTACCCTGTCGGGGGAATGTTCAGAGTATTTTTTGACAATGCTTTCTCATCCTGATGGTCCTTGTATTTGATCAATTCAGTGTGATTGGGGATTCTCCTTTCGATAAGGGGTCAATCGACATAACTTCTTTTATCAGGGATTCTTGAAATTCTTATTCTGACCTTACTCCTAATGTCGATACACATCTAATTTGCTTCAAATGGAACATGGGTCGGTATGAAAAACTGAGGTCTTGCCGAAATCAAAGTACTGAAGGTTTTTTTAGATTATGGTTTGGGAGGTGAGACAAATAGTTATGGTAGGGATCTTATCATACAAATCATGTTATGTTTGTGGAATTTATCGATTGTTATTATGATTTTGGGGGTATAATGTTCTAATTTGGTTGGACAGGGGGTGGAAATTTTTTGAAATTTTCCTGTCCCAACAATATGCACCCCCAATAAATAATCCACAACCAAACTTCAATCTTGGGTGGCATATTAGGCACAAGTCAACATTTGGGCCTTAAACCTCACTATTACAAAATCAACATAGATTGTTTTCCACCCAAAGTAGGCCAAATTTCCAAATGTTTAAGCTATAGATACAATTTAGAGAGCTTGGAGTGCATTCAATAGAGCTCAAGGTGCATGTACATCATCCCTGTACATTATTTTGATAGTAAATTTTCTCAACTTTAGGCAATTACTTTTCTTAGAGGGCATTGTAAAGTTAAGGAGCGTTGGAATTTTCACATAATAATTTGGAGGCACATGTATTTTTGCCAAAGGGAATATTATATTGTAAAAAGAATTAGATTGTGTCTTATAGATTTATTTTTGCTTCCCTTAATTTGTTACCCTTCCTATGGATTTTACCTATGAACAAATGAATGCTTGCATGTTTGCCGCCTTTGTTTTTACATCGGTTATGTGGGCCCTAGTTGATTAGATATTAGTATATTTTCTTGACCTATCCTCCACTTTGTCTACAATTTATGCATTGTCATCTACTCATATTGAATGAAGGCCCATAACACTTACACATTTCCCTGTGCAATCTACTTCAACAAGCAAATTTGTTTGTATTAAAACCTAGGTTTGAAAGAAATTTTTAAGTGGGAACAATTTCAAAAGTGTTTAACTACATGTTCCCACGAGTGAGAGCTAATACATAACAACATAAGAATAAGAAGCATAAAATGAGATACACATGGGTATCTTCTTTCTTGAGGGTGGAGTGGGGAATCTAAATTAAGCGTTATTATGGCTGACACGGTAGAAAAACACAATTGAGTGTTTTTCCTCTTGTTCTCTCAACACAACCACCGCCCACATAAGCCCAATTTAGAGAGTCACATAGGTGTGTTATACAAGATGATTATCTCTTCATTACAAACATGTATATATGAAGTGCCTTTTTTAGTCTATTAAAATGTTCCATAAGATTTTGTTATACTTTTTGGAGTGTGTATTTGTCCAAACACAAGGTACAACAAGGAGAATAAATAGTTAAATCAGTCTTTAACCACTTATTTCTAAATGCTTGAACTTATTTAATTTAATTATGTTTCTTTCTAAATTCAACTCTTCAATAACTTCCACAGACTAATCCCTCCTTTAACAATTTCCAAAAAAATTCCAACCAATATTAATAGAATTGTTACACTTTAATTTATTTTTGATTAAATATTTTGTTCTATTTAACAAAAATAATAGTGCTAAAGTTACAAATAATTTTATCTCCATTGCTACTTATACATTTTTTTATTCACTCTTCTCAGGAAATGGCTGAACCTGTAATGCCCCTCATTTTTGGCTCATGATAGTTGATAGTTTTTCTGTTGCATTTAGACAGTTTTGAGACATTTGAATTGTTAGACTTGTGGTTTATGCTTATTATGTTCATGATGGACTATGGTTGACTGATGAGATTACTAACATGTGTTATGAGTAGTATGATGACATTATTGAGATTACAGTTTATGTTGTGTTTAGACATGGTTGGTTGATGGTTAATTGATTATGCAGATTATTGATATCTTGCTTTATGGATTGAATGTATCTGATTGATAGTTAGAGATTTTTATGTTATTGTTATGCTTTAGAGCAGGGATGGTGTAGTATTACTCGTTTCGAGCACCCTACTACGCTGCGATTCCCTGACTTCATGTGTTTGATATTTATGCATATGTTTGTATACAACCTATTGTTTTGATGCAGGTTGCAGGTATCGAGCATCGACTCCACCTAACTTAGCAGGTCTGAGCGTGCCCTTGCACCAATGGATAACGTTGATGGGAGATAACATGGGGTTTCTCTAGGTCAGTTTCCGTCTTCAGTCTATGGTCGTGAGTTTGGATGTCACTCTTTGGTCCTTGCCTTGGATTTGGTCATCTTGTGGTATGTTGAGTTATTCTCAAGTTTTGCTTATAAAGCCAATGTGTATTTTGGTAATGCATTAATGAATTAATATTATATTAATAATGTTATTAATACGTCAAATATAATAGTATTTTTTCTTAGTCATAAATTATTATGGAAATTTGGAATATTATTTAAGTAATTTTTAATAAAGATTAAATTAATTATTTTAATGATTTTAATAAGATTTGTGTCATAAGTGTTTAATATGGTTTTATTATTAAAATAGTTTATGGTAATTTGAAAAAATAATATTAGTTAATAAATTATGTTTTGTGAGTTGTCGAATCTCTTTGGGAAGTAAAATTAATTGTTTTCTATTTTTAGAGAGTAGTGGGATCCTCTGTAACGGATTTTGGGAGTAATGGAAATTAATGAGTTTGCCTATTTTTACTTCTGGGGGGGTTATTTTGAGGGGAGTCAATTTCTGAGGAGGGTAGACAAAAAATTTGGGGAAAAAAAATTTACGGGAAGCTAAAGAAGTGGGGAGCTGAAGAAATTTTGAAGCTGGATTGAAATCCGGGTATGTTATTTTGCTCCTTGTGTGTAAAATTGCGCACTCTATAATCTTGTATGTTCAGGAATTTAAATCATCATCATTTCTATGCTCTTTGTGTGTTGAATGTATTTGGAATTCAGGCTATTTTCTGCACTTTGTGTGTGTTTGGTTGCATGCTACTCCCTTGTTGAATATCCATTGCCAGAAAATGGGAATTTAAAACCATGTATTGAAATGAAACTTTTATGAAATGGCATCAAATTTTACCTCTGCCTGAGTCTGATCACCTCTCATTTTCTCTTCTCTGTGAGGTCTTATTAACACTATATTGAGTCATTTTGTCAAATTTGAAATTGAATTCAACCATTCCCTTCTGCCTAGCTATACGGCGTTCTCTCTGCCTTCCCTGATATTGTGGTGTTTTGCCTTTAATCCATTATTTGGAGCTTGTAAGCTCTCTGCTTGCCTACTGTGCAAAGTAGGATGGATGTCCCTGAGCCAATTTTAAAAATATATTTATAATATTAACAATAAGACCTTCCTTATGTTGCTGTACAGCCTCTTTTTGCATTTATCTCAAGCTTCTCTATTTTTTTTAATGTATTCTGATTTGCCTGATATAGTGATTAGTAGTTCTTTCTCTCAAATCTTTGTGTAAACAAATTTCTGTATAAGAAAATAATATAGGAATAAAGAGTTAATTTATGTTGCTTGTGTAATTAAATCTTCATGGAAACTGTCAGTCAAGTTATTTTAAATTAGTTAGAGAGATGTTTGTAGTGTCAAATTTTTATTGGTAAAGGTTGTGTCATTTAAAACTTTAAATGTTGAGTCATTGTAGTGTTGGTGATTTGTATTTCTCTATTAAATTAAAAAAAGAATAAAATAATAAAAGAAAATAAAACTTGTTCTTGCATGTGATCAGTACTTTTTGGAGTCATTTTTCTTCCTAAACCTACTACAATCTTCTTCTCCTCTGCCAAACATCTTGAAATCTCTGGTATCTCTATTAAATTCTTGAAATCTCTGGTATCTCTGTTAAGTTCTTGAATTTCTAAAAATTTATATTGGATTCATTATGTGCTTCTGAAATATGCATTGCTATCTTGCTCTCATGGCTCTTCCTGGTAAACCATTCTCCATTTTTGCTAAAAACTTTAGAAGTCTTCTTCCAATTTCTTTTATCTGGATTTAAAGACTCAAATAAAATTTGATTACTGTTGTATTTTTCATTATGAAGAAGTTAAAGCCAGAGTCCATTCAAATAAAAGGATTGGTAAATGAGTTTATTTAGAAAGTTGCTAATAGATACTCCATGAATGTTTAGTAAACATTGCTTAAGTGAATATCACTTTGAGTTAGTAAATTGTTAACTAGATTTTCTTATCAACTTTTTAGGAATAAAATGTGGTGAACTCATAGTTGTGTTAGAATAGATTTGAAATATTTTATTAAAAATAGAATTTAATTAGTAGATGTATGTTTGTTAAATGAATTAAATTAGAGTATTAATAGGTTATAATGGTATTACAATTCTAGAATTAAATATATTGAATTAAATATTAGTTATACTCATTTTATCTTGTTAAATATAAATTTGTTTAGTTATGATTTAGTAATATACTATCCTGTGGTACATTGTTTTTAATAAATAAATAATAAATTAGAGATTTATTGTGAATTGAATTATTAAGGTATTGGTTAAACAAATATTAGATGGATTTATAAGCCTTGAATTGATTAGTATATATTATTATTAGGATATTTGTTAACTCTTAATGCTGATGATTATTTTAGTAGTATTTATCTTTCTAGTTAAAATTTATACTAGTTCATTTGAGTAAACAATAGTTATCCCAGTGTCTTAAGAGACTTAGGAAGTAATGGGAATAGATGTATATGATGGAGTTAGGTTAGATAAATGATAGTTTCCAAAATATGAAGAATGAGTTTCAGGATTTGATGCTATGTTGAGCTAATTATAATTCTTGTGTAATTAGTATAAGATATTTTAAAATTTTGACAGCCTTTGTGTGAATGAAAGAGTTATATTCTATTTTGATCATCATTGTATAAATTTCTATATTCCATTTTAAAACTAAGGACATGAGTAAACTATTAACTGCTTCTAATAATAGAATGTAGTCATATTTTAGAAATTGTCACTACTTAATTATGTAGGAATCTAAACCTTTCAGGTGGTCATTTTATCTTATAAATCAAGGTATTAAAATTTAGCTATCTACGCTTTGTTTTAGAAAATCTAATAAATCTTGCTTGCATAAGATTACTATTATTAAGGAAGTAATGTAATTTATTATCTTAGTTAATTCATTTCAACTTTCTAGAGGTCTATTATAAATTTAAGTATTATGAGAATCTTGTGATGCTTGGTTTAGGGAATAAGACGATTGTTTTAGACTGTTTATACTTGTCTTTTTAATTGAATGAGGGTCATTTTATCATATTTAGCCATTTGAATAGTAGTTTAGTGTTGTTGTTAGCAAATAATATAGGAATAAAACTCAATTAGATTGCTTGACCTATGTTATGACTTTATGGTCATGTTTTTAACGCCATTGCTAGTTATTATTGTCTTATAGTAATGGAGGAATTGAATTTTTGTATTTCCCCTAGTACAAAGTCACATTGTTATTTTGGTTCTAAGTGGGGTGTCATGGTTGTTATGGGTCAAGTCTTTTAAACCTTTGATTTCTATATCAAGGGATGGATATATGAATAGCGGTAATGTGGTTCAAGTCACCCAACTCTAGAGGTTTAGTTCATGTTCCAGTGCAACATTGTGACATGTTGTTTTAATGTTTTCTTTTGTTATGAGATTTTGAGGTGGATAAGGGAAAGATTGTTGTTGAGTTTTGGTTTTGAAATTGACCTTGTGATGTATCGGTATGTAAGAGAATAGATGCCTTGCAGTCTCTCTCTTCCATGCATGTTTTTGAATGGTTTCTGTTTGTTGGTTAGGGGTTTCTAGTTGCATGTAGGAGAGTGGCTTCTATGGTGGGGCTAGTGCCCAAAGTGGCTGCCTAGGTAACCCCATGGAAGTTGTAATCAAGTGATAACTTATTAATTTATCTAGGTGGGTTGGGTAGTAATTCACACAACAAGATAAGTAAGATGCCTCACCCATGCCTTGAGTGGTCTCACAGGCTAAGGATGGGATGAGAAGGCCTGGTTGGCAAGGTTGATCTCCTTGTCTCCATGAGAGGATATGTCAGCTCCGCATGTGTCACCCTATGGGGCCGGTGCCTAGAGAGAGGCTGCTAGGGTAACCATAGATGGGGGCCAGTTTCTAGTGAGAGATAGCTTGGGTAACCCATGCTAGGACCATGCAATGACACTCTACCTACTGCAGCTTAGTTACTTCCTCTTTTGTCTTTTGTTGTTGCCTCTGGAGTACTGTCTTGTCTTGATGATTTGAGTTGTCTTGATGATTCGACTAGTCTTGATGAATTGTGTAGTCTTGATGATCTGAGTTGTCTATGTCAAGTCTATATTTGCTTTCTTGTATCCTTTGACTTAGTGGAACCTCATTGTTATCTCCTAGCTCGGGGGGTGGACCTCAAGGTTCCACATGGTTGGGTGGAAGAGCTTAATCCATTGGTTTTCTTGGTCAACCTAGTTCATGATCAATGCAGAAGTGTTCCCAGTTCCTGATTTGTTCTTGCATCCGCTAAGCTGTATTATACTTTCAGAATGGTATAATCTTGTTGTATATTGTAAACTGATGTAATCGGTCATGAAGCTTGTAATCATGAAATCATGTGTTTGATCTTATATAACTGTTGATATCTGTAAATGAATAATGTAATTTTGTTGTATCTTAATGTATATTACTTGTATTGTTATGAAATTTATTTTTATCTAATGTAGTTATATTCCCTACAGGGGTTAGTTGTTCATCTTATTTAAATGCAGTGAATAGTGTCAACCTTATTTAATGTTAATGCATTTACTTGCTTTTTAAAAAAAAATTCTGTATTTTTTTTCCATCTGTTAGCCTAACTCTCTAGGGTTGCATGATGGGGCATCACATTTGGTATTAGAACTAGGTTTGAACACTGGGTACTCTGGTTACAAATGAGCCCATTATGTAACCTAGTGCTTAAACTCTATAAGTTAAATTCTTTTCCTTTTTAAGTATTCCTTAATTTCAAGTTGTCCATAAGACGATGCCTAGAGGTCAAGGTCGAGGTCGGGATGCGAGATCCCTATCCTTATCTTGTTGCAGGCTTCTAGGAGTACTCTCTTGTCTTGATGATTTGAGTTGTCTTGATGACTTGTGTAGTCTTGATGATCTGAGTTGTCTATGTCAAGTTTGTAACTACTTGCTTGTATCCTTTGACTTAGTGGAACCTCATTGTTATCTCCTAGCTCGGGGGCTGGACCTTAGGGTTCCACATGGTTGGGTGGAAGAGCTTAATCCATTGGTTTTCTTGGTCGACCCAGTTCATGATCAATGCAAAAGTGTTCCCAGTTCTTGATTTGTTCTTGCATCTGCAAAGCTGTATTATACTTTCAGAATGGTATAATCTTGTTGTATATTGTAAACTGATGTAATCGGTCATGAAGCTTGTAATCATGAAATCATGTATTTGATCTTATATAATTGTTCATATATGTAAATGAATAATGTAATTTTGTTGTATCTTAATGTATATTACTTGTATTGTTATGAAATTTATTTTTATCTGATGCAGTTATATTCCCTAGAGGTGTTAGGTGTTCATCTTATTTAAATGTAGTGAATAGTGTCAACCTTATTTAATGTTAATGCATTTACTTGCTTTTAAAAAAAAAAATCTGTAATTTTTTTGCATCTGTTAGCCTAACTCTCTAAGGTTGCATGATGGGGCATCACATTTGGTATTAGAGCTAGGTTTGAACACTGGGTACTCTAGTTATAAGTGAGCCCATTATGTAACCTAGTGCTTAAACTTTATAAGTTAAACTCTTTTCCTTTTTAAGTATTCCTTAATTTTAATTTGTCCGTAAGATGATGCCTAGAGGTTGAGGTCGAGGTTAGGATGTGAGATCCCTATCCTTATCTTATTGTAGGCTTCCAGGAGTACTCTCTTGTCTTGATGATTTGAGTTGTCTTGATGAATTGTGTAGTCTTGATGATTTGAGTTGTCTATGTCAAGTCTGTATCTGCTTGCTTGTATTCTTTGACTTAGTGGAACCTCATTGTTATCTTCTAGCTCGGGGGGTGGACCTCAGGGTTCCACATGGTTGGGTGGAAGAGCTTAATCCATTGGTTTTCTTGGTCGACCTGGTTCGTGATCAATGCAGAAGTGTTCCCAGTTCCTGATTTGTTCTTGCATCCGCAAAGCTGTATTATACTTTCAGAATGGTATAATCTTGTTGTATATTGTAAACCGATGTAATCGGTCATGAAGCTTGTAATCATGAAATCATGTATTTGATCTTATATAACTGTTCGTATCTGTAAATGAATAATGTAATTTTATTGTATCTTAATGTATATTAATTGTATTGTTATGAAATTTATTTTTATCTGATGCAGTTATATTCCCTAGAGGTGTTAGTTGTTCATCTTATTTAAATGTAGTGAATAGTGTTAACCTTATTTAATGTTAATGCATTTACTTGCTTTAAAAAAGAAAAATTTTGTAATTTTTTTGCATCTATTAGCCTAACTCTCTAGGGTTGCATGATGGGGCATCACATAACCCATACATATTGGTGATACCATTGAAATCTCTAGCACAAATACAAACAAAAGCATAGTGAACCCCTTCACACCACTGGATGGCCCAACCATTCTAGCTAAATCATGTTCATCAGTTAACAAACTAGATGACTTTCAAAGTGTTGTCTAGCATCTCGCTTCAAAATTGTGTGTCAAACAACACCTGTTGTAGAAACATTGGATGTTGAAAAATTATATGAGACCTTGTCAACATTCCATGATACCTTTGCTAAGTTGGAAAACCTCTGTAATTTCCTTAGGGAACTATACTATGATTGTTACTATGGAGAGGATGCAACCCTTGATATCATTCGATCATTTGAGATTTACTTACAAAAACTGTGAGCAAGTATTATATCTTTCTGCAATGTAGCCTGTTTATACGTATATATATGTAAATGTCCTCTAGACTAAATAAAGAGGCCTTTCACTTTCAATGATGTGACTTTCCTATACCTGTCTATGTAAATGCCCTATGAAATAAATAAAGAAGCTTCTTTTTAAGGACTTATTGTATGTTTGCCCAAAAACACTCTCTTTTGTTTAACAAAACTCATCCACTAAAAACTAATATTGTATAGCTTTATTTAAATTGATTCACTAGAAAACATAGCAATTGAACTTCCATATCTCAATTGATTCAATTTGATCTCTTCACCTAATAATAAACTTGGATGCTTTTTTTTTGTTAAAATTGAACACATTGTTACACATATTTTATGTTCATTTCTTCTTCCTTTTTTGCATCTATACAATAATTGTGAAATTATTAAATCAATGTAGTATTTTACCCAATAGAAACTATTTCAATATATCTAAATCTCATACAAGACACATATGTTTCCATTGTATCTATTAATATATTATTACTTCTCCCATTCTAAACTATCATAACATATATAATTCATTACAAATATTGATAAATATAATTAAATAATAGATCTTCTATAAAATAACAAGGTATTTATATTTCTTTTATATCTATCAATATGTATTATTACATTACATTATCAAGGCGCTTGTTGCTACCTGTCTATGTACTGTGATGTCTGGATCGCCTTGCCTAGTGGTTTTTTTTTAATTGAATAGTACCTATTCTTGCACCAACTTTTAATCATAACCATCTTTTAGTCTAATTCTGAACCTACGTCATCATAGTGGTAGGGGCTCTAGCTTGCCATGTGGTTGATACCATTATCACTTTCATCATTTTGAGATATTTATCCACGTGTGGCATACACCATATTGGGATTCTTTTTTATATCAATATCATCTCTCTGATATCATTTATAATTGCTCTTTCAAATCTCTTTCCTATTGTTCAGGGGAGAATTCCATCCTTTCATTTATTCTTCTGCTTGGCTTTTTGGTAGATATCCATACTTTTTCATCTTATAAAGAGTGCTTTCTGGTGAGGGTATCCATAATTTATTCCATAGTGTTGGCAAAAGCATTGCTCCATAGAAGCTTTGAAAGCTCATGGAAGTGAATTTGACACTACTACAACATTATGTTCTTAATTTATTTTATTTAGCTACGCAATATTAAGGTTTACATAGTAGTTATTTTATTTAAATAAATAAATAAACTTTATGACAGTGAAATGCTTGTTTTAATTAATTTCTTGTTTTGGAAAGCAAAAAATATATCTTAATAAATAATTCTCTACTTGTTTAGAGTCTTTTCCTACTCTGAAGTAGTTTAGGGAGTGCCTAAGAATTTTTAAAGAGTGTATAGAATATAATTTTTTTAGTTAAATGTTTAATCAGATTAACCACATCACTATTACCAGATGAAAAGTTTGGAAGACTAAAACTTATTTTGAGAGACGCAAAGTCATGAATTATATCAAGATTTTATCAATGGCTCTAAAATCATGTAATGCCCCGCAATGAAAACCTTAGAAAACAACACATCTAGGCTATGCAATGCAAATTTTTATTTTTTTTTGTATAAGATAACAAAGTAATGTTAAGCCAAATAGCACACATCATTAACAACAACTTGTCTTCTAAGGTCCCATGGTTGCATTACTTGATAAATTAATCAACATAATTTAACATACATGGTTAACTGATCATCAACAGTTCATTCCACATCTATTGTACTAGTGAATATACATATACATCTCCATTCGTGCCACATAGATAATCAATTTTGCTCAAGATTACATGTACATGATCAAAAGTCTCCACATATGGGTACATCATCATGTAGTTTTGATTACATTTGGAATACATACATTGTGAATCAACTAATACATAGGCTATTACATGAGCATAATGGCTATCTCCTAATCAAGTACAAGATCTATAGTCTGATGCACAAGACGTATCCTCCATGCTCGCATACAACGGCAAGGAAAAACCAATGGATTAAGCTCTTCCACATGACCATGTGGAACCCTGAGGTACACCCCCTGAGCTAGGAGTTAACAAAAGGTCCCCACTACAACATACGATCAGGTAGACAGTAGGCTATGAGACAACACATGACTCCAACATCACAAGTCACCATCACAAAACAACACAACAGTACTTCCAGAGGTGACACATAACAAATGGGGAGAGTACAACTAGGGAGTGCTAGGCTGTAGTAAGAAGAGTGTCATCGCATGGTCCTAACATGGGTTACCCAGGCAGTCTCTCTCTAGACGTTGGCCCCCATCTATGGTTACCCTGGCAGCCCTTCTCTAGACACCAGCCCCATAGGATGACGCATGCGGAATCAACCTTCCTTTCATGATGACGAGGAAGTAAATCTGCCAATCCTGACCTTCTCCCCTCATCCTTAGTCTGAACTAGCACTATAGGCATGAGTGAGGAAAAATTTTATTTATCTTGTTAGTGTGAAAACTACCCAACCCCTAGATTTATTATTATGTTATCACTGAATTACCAACTCCCAGTGGGTTACCCTGGCTAGCCACTTGGCACCGGGCCCCACATTGGAAGCCACTCCCTTCCCTACAACTAGAAAACCCTACTCAACAAGCATAGTAAGACATCACAGCAACGAGGGTACAGGAACCATGCAAGGCATTAATCATCTTGCATAACAACTATCCTTATATTAACATGTATATACCAATACAAAGCATTAACCCTCCATAACATAATTATAAGGGTAGAACTCCTAGACCATTGCCCATAATAACACATATTCATTACAACTCTATGATTTCCATGTCACCCTGTTCCATAACTTACCACCAAACTGGATACAAGACTAGTACAACCAGTTGGATAACAATACATCCACAAGAAGTGCATTTATCATTCACTTGTCATTTAGTCCATACATAACTAGGGACGACAAAGCTTCTTATAACATCATGATCTCAAGACCTCTATCAACACAACACATGAAATCAAGACATCCCAAGCTAAGCCTCTGGAACTCTAGCCACATGGAAAGATACAAAATCAAAGACTATAAGTACGGTTTTATGACCCACAAATTGAATTAACATATTACGAGAATCAGTTATACTTATGATCAAATTATACCTTCTTACAAGTAATCCACCATAGCAAATTGCACTTGACTAAGTTGTGACATTGGTATATTAATCATTAAGATAAAGCTTGTCATTTGATTGTATTCTTACTAAGGATAAATCTATGACTTACAATAAAGTGAATTATATTTAAATATGTATTAAAATAATCATTTAATTAATCTACACGATACAAATATCATTCACGTAACTAAAGTAAACCTCTATTGTCAGTACTATAAATCAAATTGATTAAATGATTATAAGGTAATTTTAAATTCACTTCATACGGATAAGTTTGAGGATTCTGATTTAATTTATAACCAAAAGAGAAACAATTTTATTCACTTCTACGTAAATAACGATTACAACTACCTATAGATCAAATATCATTGGTCTATCTATATCAACATTCATGAGAATATCAAAGTACATTTACAACGAACGGAATCTAGTTCAACAAGTCATTAATAAAGAGAAGGTGATAGATTTAAATACTATACTATATTCATTTATCCATTCTACAAATCAACATATTGACTATTCATTTATTCCAAATCTGATATATAGTTTTTCCTTATTGTGTTCCATTAAATTTATCATTTAATAAACCCGATAATTGATTATATCAATTTCGATGGCTTGATTTAAATAAATCACGTGACCCAAATAATAATAATAATAATAATAATAACAAAAATAATAATAATAATAATAATGATAATAGCAATAATAATAATATTAAAAATCAACATATCATTTGATAACAAATATATTTTCCATCCAAGTCATTAAACAAATAACGTTACACTCTACTAACAAGTCTATTATAAATAATCCTATCGAATACGTATTCCTCAAGATTATAAATGAAAATATAAAGGAATAGATATAATATTCTTGAGACTGATCAAATAACTACGACATGAAGTTAATAAGGATAATGGTTGAACTCATGATGATTCTATAAGGCAAAATAACTGATGACCATACAATGACCGCTTATAAGAGGTAGTGCAAAATGTGGTTACTTACAGATACATGTGGATCACATCTATTATTGCCATGTAATGGTTTCTATATGGTAAGATGTCTTCCTTATTCGCAAGAGCTAATAGGTATACCACGATCTACCATTTAATTATTCTAACACAAGGTCTCATATACACTTACTTGCTAAATGGCTGTCGGCCACCTAAGTACCCTTGACGACCAAAGCTTGGAACAACTACAACTCTCAAACACCCTTACCAAGAGCAACTCTCCTCTACCACCTTACGACCACAATGACATACGGGAAGTGACTTCCAAGCTCGCTCTTGGCTGCAGGCTTCAACTGCCTATAACATCCTTGGCGATGGAAGGGCACAAGCTATAGTTGACTATCAGCCCAGACAACTACAGGGAAACAAGACACAATGCCCCATTCCTACGACACCTACAGAGCTCTCAGTCTAACATAGACATGAATAAGAGACATTTACTGCCAAAGACTGTACTAGTTAACAAGACTACCACTGTACTCTCGCTGAGCCCGCGATTTCACCCACGTTTTCTGATCAAGACATATTTGTTGTAGATGACCACTACCACAGACCTCCCACTAAGCCCTTGACTTTCCCAAAAGGGCAGCCTAAACCCACGATCCACACAGAAAGAAAGGTCATTGAAAACTGAAGACCAATGTAACATTCAAGATAGAAGTGGCGACGCAAATGGCAAGGGTTCAGTCATACTCCACGTCCACCAGATGACGCAGGCCGTCAGTCACAAAGGCATAGAAACTAGGGAGTAATGGTCGACTGCCAGTAGGAATCGACTCACCTTCCTATTTAAATCATGAAATATTTATTTAGCTTACCTCAAGCAATCTTTTAAATGTTACACAGTTTATGCTTTTGGAGTTAATATGGATCAAATGCAATTAGCAGAGGTTCGGCCATGATACGGACAGAGGAACAGCCAGAAGGATTCAGCCACATCACAAGGGAAAATCGACAGGGTTGCTGTGGCATGACGCCTCACAAAGGTAATATAGATTTAGATAGCTATAAGATCCAAACACAAGTAGGAAGTTCTTCCTTGTTAACATCGACTCTAAAAGTGGACTTCAGATCATAATGTAGATGCCAAATTTTTGCAAAGAGGATTTATTGTTAGGCTCTAGGAATTTTAAGCACTTTCAATTGACAAAAATTTATATATGTCTGCATACCTACAATCAATATATATATATATATATATATATATATATATATATCCAAGGGCGACATGAGTACCACACCAGGGTTAGGAGACAGAGATCAACAAGGATAAGGCAGAGCTCTATATAAAGCTAGTCTGTGTGCCCTATTAGATGCGCGGGACGAATCCAAGGGTGTAATATGTTTTGTTCGACAAATGTTAGGTAAGGAGTCACAAAACACAAGAATTTTTCCACGGAAGGGGTGTAGACTCAATTTCACAGAAAGATTTAACTCAGCATTCAAGAATGCAAACAGGGGTATAAGGACAAGTCAGATTGGAGACATTCAATCGTATCTGAAGCACAAGGAAGATTTCACAAGTCTCAGAACTAGAGATAGACTGAAGGTCATGAGTAAAATCCAAGTCTGCCAATCAAGAATTTAAATACCAAATTCAGAATAAATCTTAACAATAGAGGAAGGCACAATTAACCTAATTCTATTAAAATTTTATATGAAATAGGCATATATACAGTGCATACCTGAAGTTTTTAAGCTTTTTACAAGAGTCTTCTTTCCTCTCTGAATCCAATCCCCTTCTCTTCTCTTCCTAGAAATTCTTTTTCCTCTCCCCTTTTCACCAAGACTCTATCCTCCCAGATAAATGTAGAAGGCCTGCCTTTCATCCCGACAACCCACTGTCTCAAAACATGGGTCTATTCCTCGGGTAATTGCAAGAGACATGCCTCTCTTCTTCCCACATCCCACATTCTCGTGAGATTCTTCAATTTCACTTTCCAAGGGATTCCAAACCTCGAACTTGCAATTGACGACATAAGACATTATTCTTGTTCATTTCCAAATACTAAACACATAAAACCAGGCGACAACCCCCATTCTTTAATCCTTAGAATATCATCTTTTATTACCGTCAATTCATTTAATCAAAATGATAATTGTTTAATCATCTTACTTATAAATCTTATTTTCTTTTAATTAAATCCACTTACCACTTAGGACTTATTATTTTATTTACTCATTTAATTATTTATCTAGTTTATTTATTTAATTACTATTTTTTACATTAGTTTTACCAATTATCAATAATTAAATTATTTATAATTAATAAACCACGCACATATTTCCCTAGCAATGTTTATTTAAATTAAGCTTTAATTTAACCTTATTTAAATGAAATATTAATTATGCAAAAATTGACACTTAAATTAGATATACCCTATCTTACAAGATGACACCTGACCCCAAGTGATGCCACAGGACATGACGACAACAGTCCCACTAACAGTGATGACAGGATACAACACTAGAAACTCATCCTCCTTGAGGATGTCGACTAAATGAGAAACCTCATGTTAACTCAAATCCACAATTCCATTGGCTAGGGCACGCTCAGACCTAGTAATTCAGGTGGAGTCGGTGCCCGGTACCTGTGTCCTGCAACAAACAAGAAGGTTTTGCATTTATCCATATATAATCATGTAATCATAGACACAATGAACAGAAATCGTAGCGTGGCAGGGTACTCGAACACGAGTAATGCGACACTGTTCCATTCACGTAAACACATCATTAATTAGCTACTTCCATTGCCAGTTATACATCATAATCATGATCAAATAACACATTAAACTTAAAATAACATTAATCCATAGTCATGTCCATCGAACTGTGAAAGCACAAAGTACAAGTAATCAAGCATCATCCTAACATAGATCCATAATCAGCTAGCATAATAACAAAGTGTCCATCAAGATCAAGGAGAACATACACTATAACATAGAAGTCCAAACATCTCGAAACTGTAAACATGCACTACAAGACTATCATCTAAACCAGAACTGTCATAGGAAACATGAAAATAACATCTATCACAGGCAAAAAGTGAGGGGCATTACATCCTCCCCCCTAGAACTAGGCTTACTCTTGGAAGCCTGCAAATAAGTGAGGATATAACTCCCTCATTTTGGTAGCATCCTCCCAGGTAGCGGAGGTCTCATCATTAGGATCCCACTGGATCCTGACCTTCTCATGTCTCTGCCCCTGAGAGCGAGTCTCTTGTGCTAAAGAATCCCTACGGGCTCCAAAGCCAGCTGCCCGTCCTCTACCCGAAGAGCAGTCCAATCAAGAACATGAGCAATATCTGGATAGTAAGGTCTAAGTCCAGAAACATGAAACACATCATGGATGTGTGAAAGGCTAGGCAACAAAGCAAGATGATAAGCAACTAGACCGATCCTCTCCAGCACCTCAAAAGGTCCAACAAAACGTGATGCTAGCTTAGAGCCCTTTTCATAGCAGATTGGGCTCTTTTGCGGTCGCACACACAAGAACACTCGATCCCCAATAGAAAACTGACGATCAATCCTATGAGCATCTGCATACTTCTTCTACCTATTCTAAGCTGCCACCAAATACTCTCTAATCCTCTCAACCTGCTGCTCCATATCTCTAAGCATATCCGGACCTAGAAGAACTCTATCCTTCAAACAATCCCAGCTCAAAGGGGTCCTACAAGGACAACCATACAAGGCCTGAAAGGGAGACATGCCAATAGAACTATGATAACCATTATTATAGGCAAACTCTACTAGGTAAAGGTAGTCCTCCCAATGGCTCTGTTGATCCATAACATACATCTACAACATGTCTTCGAGAACCTGATTAACCCTCTCAGTCTAACCATCAGTCTCAGGATGATAAGTGGAACTAAAGTTCAGCTGTGTCCCCGAGGCATGCTGTAAGGAAGTCCACAGGGTGGAAGTGAATACTGGATCCCTATCAAAGATGATCCTACGAGGAATCCCATGAAGTCTGACAATGTCCTCCATGAACACTCTAGCCATCGTAGAGGCATTGTAAGAAGCACGGACTGGAGAAAAGTGAGCTACCTTCGTCAACCTATCTATTGTGACCATGATAGCATCATGTTGTTGAGAGGAAATCGACAAACCAATAATGAAGTCTATCGAAATGATATCCCACTTCTACTCAAGGATCAAATGAGGCTGCAAAAGGCCTGCAGGGTGCTGGTGCTCTGCCTTCACCCTCTGACACTCAAGACATCTTGACACAAAATCAGCAATATCTCGCTTCATACCACTCCAAAAGTACAGTTGACACAGATCTGCATGCATCTTCTTGATACCCGGATGGGCAGAATAGGGTGCCCGATGTGCCTCTGACAAAACTAGGGTGCGAAGACCCTCAGAATTAGGAACATAGATATGACCCAAATGTCGCAAAAGACCATCTAACTCAAAAGAGTAACCGGAGAATCTACGTTCTAAAGGTCTACTTGACTCAATCTTGGTCCTCACCTCCTAGCACCAACTGTCAGAAGGAAGAGTAGCAAGAATCTGACCTCTCAAATCAACCGTAAGCGAGACTGCTGAGATCTCATGCCTTCAACGACTAAGAGCATCTGCTACCACATTCTCCTTGCCCTGAATATATCTGACCTTGAATTCATACTCACACAAGAACTCCATCCAACATCTTTGCCTGGCATTCAAGTTTGGCTGCGTGAAAATATATTGCAAACTACGATGATCACTGTGCAGCTCAAATTGATGCCCTAATAGAAAATGCCTCCATCTCACCAAGGCATGCACAACTGCTGCCAACTCTAGGTCATGAGTGGGATAGTTCAATTCGTGATCCTTGAGTTTGTGAGACTCATAGGCAATCACGCGACCATCCTGCATGAGAACTGCTCCCAAACCCTCCAAGGAAGCATCGATACAAATAACAAAGTCCCCATTAGGATCAGGAACTGCTAGTATAGGTGCACTGGTTAGCTGTTCCTTAAGGGTCTGAAAGGCTTGCTGACACTTCTCTGACCAAACAAACTTTTTCCCTTTCCTCTGAAGAGAAGCAATGGGATGAGCAATTCTTGAAAACCCCATGACGAAGCGACGATAGTAACCTGCCAACCCCATAAAACTACAGACCTTGGAAACATTGGTGGGTGCAGGCTAGTCCATAATAGCTTGGATCTTCGAGGGATCCACTGCAATACCCTCTCCAGAGATAACATGTCCCAAATACTTAACCTCTATATGGAAGAATGCACATTTTGACAAATTCGCATAAAGTTGATTTTCTCTCAGACATTGCAACACCTGACGCAAATGCTGCTTGTGTTCCTCCATAGTCCTTGAATAGATCAATATATCATCAAGAAATACAAGAACAAATCGGTCAAGATAATTGTGAAACACACCATTCATTAAGCTCATGAAAACTGAAGGTGCATTGGTCAATCTGAATGGTACCGCTGTGAACTCATAATGTCCATAATGGGTGCGAAAAGCAGTTTTGTGAATATCTGCCTCAAAAATCCGCAACTGGTGATATCCTGACTTAAGGTCAATCTCAGAGAATACCTTTTCCCCCTTAATCTGATCAAACAAATCATCGATCCGAGGCAAGGGATACCTATTTCTCACCATTACCTTGTTGAGCTACCGATAGTCAATACATAGCCGTAGAGATCCATCTTTCTTCTTCAGAAAGATCACAGGTGCTCCCCAAGGGGAAACACTAGGTCGTATGAACCCTTTGGCCAATAGCTCCTCCAACTGCAGTCAAAGCTCCTTGAGCTCTTGAGTGGTCATTCTGTATGGAGCTCATGAGATAGGCTCTGCACCGGGAACTAGATCAATCCTAAAATTGATGTCATGCTTAGGTGGCATCCCCATAACATTAGAAGGAAAAACATCCGCGTACTCTCTTAAGAGTGGGTGATCATCAAGAGTTGCCTCTCGACTCTCCTCCATCTCCAAATCACTAACAGTCACTGCAAACAACTGACATCCCTGACGCATGCATCTCTTGAGCTACATAGCAAAGACCATACGTAGGGAAATAGGTCTTTGAACTCCTACGACCTCAACCTCAACACCAGAATCATCCACGCATCTAACCGATTTATGCCGACAATATATCATTGCCTGATGGGCCTCCAGCCAATCCATCCCCAAAACTATGTCATATGAACCCAGGGGTAGAATGCGAAGGTCCACAAAAGTAGATAGAGAGCAAATCTTCAATTTACACTCTGAAACTAGAGACTCAACTACTACCTTAGCCCCGAAAGCTAACTCAACCTGCCACCTATCATCTTGCTTTGTTACCACTAAGCCACAATGCTCCGCAAGGGAAGGAGATATAAATGAATTAGATGCACCAGAGTCAAATAGAATAGAAAAATCAATACCTCGCATGCGACCAGAAGCCTCCACCACAGTGCCCTAATATTCTACCTACCGGTCATCTACCACTGCAAAGACTCGGTGTGACCTGCCTGCATCACCAACTATTGGCTCAGATGTCACTGGTTGATGTCCAAATCCTGATGCACCCTTCTGCGGGCACTATCTGGCAATATGGCCCTATTGGCCACAAGAGAAGCACCCAGTGCCTCTACCAAATCCACCGTTACCCTGGAAAGAACTAGACTATTGGAAACTGCCCCTGCTTATTGTAGACTGCACACTCTGGGATGACTGATCATAACGGTTGTGCTTATTGTGCTACCAAGACCGGTCTTTCTTATTTTGAAACCTATTCCCTTGCTGATGCTAAGAGTTCTTCGGTTTGGACTGCGAATACTGCTGCTGCTGACCACTCTTTGAGGGTGCAAGAGAACCTGATGCCTGGGTGTGACCACCTCGAGAACCATGTCCTGATGAAGGTGTACTACCAATGCGCACACCAGTATGCCCACCGAGGGCCATAGCCAAGTTCTCCTCCACTAGCCGGGCTTTCTCCACGGCAACCTCCATGGTCTTAGGTTCGAATACACGAACCCCTCCACTAATTCAGGCATTCAAGCCCCTGATAAAATGCTGCACCAACATGGGCTCGTCATCCTCGATACCTGCATACTGTTTGAGCTCATAAAATCTGTGCTCATACTGCTCAACTGTCATGGCCAACTGCCTCAGCTCATGAAACTCGTCTGCTTGACACTGCCTCCAATGGTTGGAAAGGAAGCGAGCTCTGAATCTATCTTCAAACAACTCCCAAGACACCGTGCTAATGTCCAAATTTAGCTTCTGCTCCTCTAGCTTCCACCAAGTCGAAGCAAACCCTCAAAGGTGTAAAATAGCACATCTGGCTTTCGTATTGCTGCCATACGGATGCATGGCGAAACATCTGCCTAGGTCCAACAACCAAGTCTCTGCCTCAAGTCCTCTATTAGTTCCATCAAAGATGGGAGGATGTGCTCTTAGTAAGTCCCTCATATGGTTGGCTTGGGTGGCCTCCTACTCAGCTCTCAATTCCCTACGCCTGGGAGACCTTTCTCTCTCTCTAGGACCTAACTGGTCGACCTCCTGACCACCTTTGGGCTACTCACCCACCTGTCTGGGACCTAAACGGGCAAGGGCCTCCTCAAGGATCTGTCTCAACTGGGCTCCATCAGGCTGACCCTGACCTTCCATGTTCTAACCCCTGCCTTCATGGCCACTCCCATGAGGAGAACTAGGAGGAGGAATACCGCCACCACCTCTCCCACGACCCCTTCCTCTGCCCCGACCTCAGCCTCTACATCTAGGCATCTATCCTACACACAAAAGGGCAAACTATTATATTAAGAAAAAGGGTCGCAACGGGAGTTAAATCGTACTACAGAGTTTAAGCACAAGGTTTCATAATGGGATCAAATTTAACCAAGGTACCCAGCGTTTAAACCGGGGTTTGATACCAAAGTGTAATGCCCCGCAATGAAAACCTTAGAAAACAACACATCTAGGCTATGCAATGCAGAATAATTTTTTTTTTGTATAAGATAACAAAGTAATGTTAAGCCAAACAGCACACATCATTAACAACAACTTGTCTTCTAAGGTTCCATGTTTGCATTACTTGATAAATTAATCAACATAATTTAACATACATGGTTAACTGATCATCAGCAGTTCATTCCACATCTATTGTACTAGTGAATATATGTATATATCTCCATTCGTGCCACATAGATAATCAACTTTGCTCAAGATTACATGTACATGATCAAAAGTCTACACATATGGGTACATCATCATGTAGTTTTGATTACATTTGGAATACATACATTGTGAATCAACTGATACATAGGCTAGTACATGAGCATAATGGCTATCTCCTAATCAAGTACAAGATCTGTAGTCTGATGCACAAGACATATCCTCCACGCTCGCGTACAACGGCAAGGAAAAACCAATGGATTAAGCTCTTCCACCCGACCATGTGGAACCCTGAGGTCCACCCCACGAGCTAGGAGTTAAAAAAAGGTCCCCACTACAACATACGGTTAGGTAGACAGTAGGCTATGAGACAGCACATGACTCCAACATCACAAGTCACCTTCACAAAACAACACAACAGTACTTCCAGAGGCGACACATAACAAATGGGGAGAGTACAACTAGGGAGTGCTAGGCTGTAGTAAGGAGAGTGTCATCGCATGGTCCTAACATGGGTTACCCAGGCAGTCTCTCTCTAGACGCCGGCCCCCATCTATGGTTACCCTGGTAGTCTCTCTCTAGACACTGGCCCCATAGGATGACGCATGCGGAATCAACCTTCCTTTCATGATGACAAGGAAGTAAATCTGCCAATCCCGGCCTTCTCCCCTCATCCTTAGTCTGAACTAGCACTACAGGCATGAGTGAGGAAAAATTTTATTTATCTTGTTAGTGTGAAAACTACCCAACCCCTAGATTTATTATTATGTTATCATTGAATTACCAACTCCCAGTGGGTTACCTTGGCTAGCCACTTGGCACCGGTCCCCACATTGGAAGCCACTCCCTTCCCTACAACTAGAAAACCCTACTCAACAAGCATAGCAAGACATCACAACAACGAGGGTATAGGAACCATGCAAGGCATTAATCATCTTGCATAACAACTATCCTTATATCAACATGTATATACCAATACAAAGCATTAACCCTCCATAACATAATTATAAGGGCAGAACTCCTAGACCATTGCCCATAATAACACATATTCATTACAACTCTATGATTTCCATGTCACCCTATTCCATAACTTACCACCAAACTGGATACAAGACTAGTACAACCAGTTGGATAACAATACATCCACAAGAAGTGAATTTATCATTCACTTGTCATTTAGTCCATACATAACTAGGGACAACAAAGCTTCTTATAACATCATGATCTCAAGACCTCTATCAACACAACACATGAAATCAAGACATCCCAAGCTAAGCCTCTGGAACTCTAGCCACATGGAAAGATACAAAATCAAAGACTATAAGTACGGATTTATGACCCACAAATTGAATTAACATATTACGAGATTCAATTATACTTATGATCAAATTATGCCTTCTTACAACTAATCCACCATAGCAAATTGCACTTGACTAAGTTGTTACATTGGTATATTAATCATTAAGATAAAGCTTGTCATTTGATTGTATTCTTACTAAGGG
The DNA here is from genome assembly GCA_027924645.1 of Cunninghamia lanceolata. Classification (NCBI taxonomy): domain Eukaryota; kingdom Viridiplantae; phylum Streptophyta; class Pinopsida; order Cupressales; family Cupressaceae; genus Cunninghamia; species Cunninghamia lanceolata. Next base: position 6,384,847 of record BSBN01000317.1, read on the forward strand.
ATAAATCTATGACTTACAATAAAGTGAATTATATTTAATATGTATTAAAATAATCATTTAATTAATCTACACGATACAAATATCATTCACGTAACTAAAGTAAACCTCTATTGTCAGTACTATAAATCAAATTGATTAAATGATTATAAGGTAATTTTAAATTCATTTCATATGGATAAGTTTGAGGATTCTGATTTAATTTATAACCAAAAGAGAAACAATTTTATTCACTTCTACGTAAATAATGATTACAACTACCTATAGATCAAATATCATTAGTCTATCTATATCAACATTCATGAAAATATCAAAGTACATTTACAACGAACAAAATCTAGTTCAACAAGTCATTAATAAAGAGAAGGTGATAGATTTAAATACTATACTAAATACATTTATCCATTCTATGAATCAACATATTGAATATTCATTTATTCCAAATCTGATATACAGTCTTTCCTTATCTTGTTCCATTAAATTTATCATTTAATAAACCTGATAATTGATTATATCAATTTCGATGGCTTGATTTAAATAAATCACGTGACCCAAATAATAATAATAATAATAATAACAATAATAATAATAATAATAATAATGATAATAGCAATAATAATAATATTAAAATTCCACATATCATTTGATAACAAATATATTTTCCATCCAAGTCATTAAACAAATAACGTTACACTCTACTAACAAGTCTATTATAAATAATCCTATCGAATACGTATTCCTCAAGATTATAAATGAAAATATAAAGGAATAGATATAATATTCTTGAGACCGATCAAATAACTATGACATGAAATTAATAAGGATAATGGTTGAACTCATGATGATTCTATAAGGCAAAAGAACGGATGACCATACAATGATCGCTTATAAGAGGTAATGCAAAATGTGGGTACTTATGGATACACGTGGATCACATCTATTATTGCCATGTAACGGTTTCTATATGGTAAGATGTCTTCCTTATTCGCAAGAGCTAATAGGTATACCACAATCTACCATTTAATTATTCTAACACAAGGTCTCATATACACTTACTTGCTAAACGGTTGTCGGCCACCTAAGTACCCTTGACGACCAAAGCTTGGAACAACTGCAACTCTCAAACACCCTTACCAAGAGAAACTCTCCTCTACCACCTTATGACCACAATGACATACGGGAAGCAACTTCCAAGCTCGCTCTTGGCTGTAGGCTTCAACTACCTACAACATCCTTGGTGACGGAAGGGCACAAGCTACAGTTGACTATCAGCCCAGACAACTATGGGGAAACAAGACATAGTGCCCCATTCCTACGATACCTACAAAGCTCTCGATCTAACACAGACATGAATAAGAGACGTTTACTGCCAAAGACTATTCCAGTTAACAAGACTACCACTGTACTCTCGCTGAGCCCATGACTTCACCCACGTTTTCTGATCAAGACATATTTGTTGTAGATGACCACTACCACAAACCTCCCACTAAGCCCGTGACTTTCCCAAAAGGGTAGCCTAAACCCATGATCCACACAGAAAGAAAGGTCATTGAAAGCTGAAGACCAACGTAACATTCAAGATAGAAGTGGCGACGCAAATGGCAAGGGTTCAGTCATACTCCACGTCCACCAGATGACGCAGGCCATCAGTCACAAAGGCATAGAAACTAGGGAGTAATGGTCGACTGCCAGCAGGAATCAACTCACCTTCCTATTTAAATCACGCAATATTTATTTAGCTTACCTCAAGAAATCTTTTAAATGTTACACAGTTTATGCTTTTGGAGTTAATATGGATCAAATGCAATTAGCAGAGGTACGGACAGAGGAACAACCAGAAGGATTCGGCCACATCACAAGGGAAAATCGATAGGGTTGCTGTGGCATGACACCTCACAAAGGTAATACAGATGTAGATAGCTATAAGATCCAAAACAAGCAGGAAGTTCTTCCTTGTTAACATCGACTCTAAATTTGGACTTGAGATCATAATGTAGATGCCGAATTTTTGCAGAGAGGATTTATTGTTAGGCTCTAGGAATTTTAAGCACTTTCAATTGACAGAAATTTATATATGTCTGCATACCTACAATATATATATATATATATATATATATATATATATATATATATATATATATCCAAGGGTGTAATGAAACAACTTGCACAATATCTGAATATAATAGTAAATATACTGAAAATACTTGATAATAATATGCCACTTCGAGGGGGCAACCTCCTAATCCACTTCGATGGGGATACCTCCAACAGTCTTCAATGAGAACACAATACTGAATATGATATGAAATGAGACTCACTACCCCTATATATACCTATTTATGCCTAGGATATCACCCAGGCTGACTTAGATAGACCTATAGAAGCCTTAGGATGACCTAAACAACTAAATAACAATATAATAATGATAATATGACTTAATTAGGAGTTAAGATAGCCACAAGCCGACTATTCATAACCCTATGTACACTAATATTAAGGGCGTAGCATGCCCCCCCTCTTCAAAGAAGCATTGTCCTTAATGCTAACCAAGTGTGGGTTCTTTTGAATGAACTCCTCATCCTCCCATGTGGCCTCTTCAACTAGTAAATTCTTCCATTGGATAAGATACTGAGTGAGGGTTCTATTCCTCAGCTTCTTTGTGCGAGTTTGAAGAATGACCTCTAGTTCCAAAATTATTCTTCCTTCTTCATCGAGTTCTGGTAGTACTGTTTGAGTAGGAATATTCTGCCCAATTACCTTCTTCAAACAAGAAACATGAAAAACTGGATGTATCTTTGTTGTTGGTGGCAACTCTAGCTTGTAGGCAACACTACCAATCTTTTGCATGATTTGGTATGGCCCATAATATCTTGGAGACAACTTATTAGTCTTTTTGTGTTGCTTCATTGAGATTTGTTTATAAGGCTGCAATCTCAAGAAGACCCAATCCCCAACTTCAAAATTTCTTTCACTATGATGTTGGTCCGCTTGTTGTTTCATTCGATTTTGTGCCATAGCTAAATTCTCCTTGAGTCTTGAAAGTACCTGTTGTTGATGATGCAAGTGGTCCTCTACTGCCTGAACTCTTGGTGACACCTTTAATGACGATGTGATGGAAGGAGGATGATATCCATAAAGTGCCAAAAATGGAGACATTTTTGATGAGCTATGAAAAGAAGTGTTATACCACCATTCTGCCAGTGGTAGCCAATCTACCCATTGAGATTGCTTTTCTGAAGTGAAACAACGTAGATATCCTTCCAAACATTTATTAACAACCTCAGTTTGCCCATCTGATTGAGGATGGTATGAAGAACTATGAGCCAATTGAGTACCCAAACATGAGAATAAATCTTTCCAAAAGTGACTAGTAAAGATAGGATCACGATCACTGACAATAACCTTAGGTGTACCATGTAGCTTTTGGATATTCTCCAAGAAAACTTTTGCCACTGCACTTGCTGTAAAAGGATGTGATAATGCAATGAAATGTGCATATTTAGTGAGGCGATCAACTACTACCATGATGACATTATAACCTTTAGATTTGGGAAGCCCTGTGATGAAGTCCATGGATACCTCTTCCCAACGCTGGCTAGGAATAGATAAGGGCTGCAAGAGACCTGGTGTCTTAATTGTCTCCCCCTTATTTCTTTGACAAACCAAACATTTAGCCACAAATTTTTGAACATCACCTTTTAACCCTTCCCAAAAAAAATCTTGCTTGACCCGATGATATGTCTTCAAAAATCCTAAATGACCACCAACTGGGGACTCATGTAGCTCTGTGAGAATCTTGTGTTTAAGAGTAGAATTCTTGCAGAGATACAAACGCTCTTTATACCAAAGAATATCTCCCTTCAAACAAAACTTATCTGAACTATTAGGATCACTTTTTAATTGTTGGATGAGATTACTTGTTGCAACATCATTTTGCCATTCTGCTTTGGCTTCTTCCACCCAATTTGCTTGTAATATTGAAAGGGCATACAATAAGGCTTCATCTTTCTCATCCTTCCTAGAAAGTGCATCAGCCACAATATTTTCCTTCCCTTTCTTATATACAATCTCAAAGTCATATCCCAACATCTTAGTGACCCATTTTTGTTGCTCTTCAGAGGATAGTCTTTGTTCAAAAAAATATTTTAGGCTATCATGATCTGTCTTAACCTTGAAGTGTCGACCCATTAAATAAGACCTCCATTGTTTAACTGCGTGAAGGATTGCTAGCATTTCCTTCTCATAAATAGGTTTGAGCTGATTTTTACCCTTTAATTGACGACTCTCAAAAGTAATTGGTCGACCTTCTTGCATGAGAACTGCTCCTATCCCATTTCCAGAAGCATCACATTCCACAATGAATTCCTTGGTGAAGTCCGGAGTGGCAAGCACTGGAGTTGTACACATAGCCTCCTTCAATTGGTCAAATGCTACATTAGCAGACTCATTCCAATGAAAAGAATCCTTCTTCAAGAGAGTGGTGAGGGGTGCTGCTATACGACCATAATTCTTCACAAATCTTCTATAGTACCCTATCAATCCCAAGAAACCCCTCAGTTTCTTAATGGTTTTTGGAATAGGCCATTCCATGATAGCCTTAATTTTGTTAGGGTCCACCTTTACTCCTTCATGTGAAACTATGTGTCCCAAATACTCCACCTCCTTAAGACCAAAAGCACACTTGGATGGCTTAGCATAGAGTTGATGATCTTTGAGTAATTGTAATGCTTGATCTACATGCTGCAAATGTTCTTCCCAAGTCTTGCTATAAATCAATATATCATCAAAGAACACTAACACAAACTTTCTCAAGAACTTCTTAAAAATGGAATTCATCAAACTTTGGAATGTAGATGGTGCATTGGTAAGGCCAAATGGCATCACCAAAAATTCATAATGACCCTCATGAGTTTGGAATGTTGTCTTACAAATATCTTCCTCCTTAATCCGAATTTGGTGATAACCAGATCTAAGATCTAACTTGGTAAAATACATAGCTCCATTCAATTCATCTAGCAAATCATCAATGACTGGAATAGGAAACTTATCTTTAATGGTGTACATGTTGAGCACTCTATAATCTGGACACATGCGCCAAGTTTCATCCTTCTTACGCACCATCACCACAGGCGAGGAGTAAGCACTTTGGCTATGCCTGATAATTCCTGCCTCTAGCATCTCCTCAACAATTTTTTCTATCTCACTTTTTTGTATGTGTGGGTACCTATAAGGCCTGATGTTTGGTGGTTGGCTCCCTGGAACTAGTTGTATGGCATGGTCATGATCCCTCTTAGGAGGAAGTCCTTTAGGCATATCTCCAAGAACCACTGAGTGACGATCAATTATTGCTTGTAAATCTAGATGAGTAGGAGCATTAGATTGAGAGACTTCTAATGAACATAGCTGGGCCACAAATCCATCTGCTCCTTTCTTAAGCAACTTTTGCATTTGATGAGAGCTTACCATCTGTGGGGATTTTGCCTTCAACCCCCTTAGCTCCACTACTTTCCTTCTGATTGAAATCTCATGAATAGTTCTTGGAAGTTCATCTCAATTGTTCCCAATGTAGTAAGCCATTGTACTCCCAAAACAATATCTGCTGCACCCATGGATATTGCATACATTGGGGTATCAAGTTGATAATCTCCCATGGATAATTTAATGCTATGACACTTCCCCAAACAACTAACTATACCCCCATCTGCAATCAAAACCTGAAACTCTGGGGCTGGATATATAAAACAATTTAGACGAGTTGCCAATTTTTTGTTGATGAAATTATGAGTACTACCTGAGTCAATCAACACTGTTACTTTCTGCTTCTTTAAGAAACCCACTACCTTGAGAGTTTGTGGTGCACTGAAACCTGAGAGTGCATGACAAGAAATGATTGGCTGAGCATCATGTGATTCCTCACTTGACTCCCTATCCTCCTCTAATATGGGTTCCTCCTCTTCTTCCTCACTTGGACCTTCAATATAGAACAATTTCTTTTCACTACATTTATGTCCTCGATTGTATTTGCTATCACAATTGAAACACAACCCTTTTGCTCTTTTCTCATCAATTTGCTAGGGAGTCAACCTAGTAGGTTGAGGAAGAGAAGGTGTTGAATATCCTTTCTCTCTTGTCATATTAGCCCCTTGCTTTCTAGGAATCAAATATTTCTCCTCTACCCTGCGTGCCAAGATAAAAGACTCATTTAATGAGCTAGGACTAAACATACGTACCTCATGTTGAATGTAATCCTTGAGACCACCCAAGAATAAATCATTCAAGTTCTCTTCTGTAATTGTATCCACTCTTAATGATAGATTTTGGAATTTTTGAATATAATCCTTAATTGATCCTGTTTGTTGAAGTTTAGCAAGCTGGCTGAAGAAGTTGTCTGTCACACTATTGCTATATTGTGCTTGGAGTTCTTCTGTAAAAATTGACCATGAGACGGTGAGACCCTTTTTTCTCTGATGAGTACAAAGCCAACGATACCAAATGAATTGATCTGGTTCTAGATATAGGGAAGCCATCGCGACCTTTTGTCCATATGGGATTTGATGTACTTCAAAAAAATTCTCCATTTGGTTAATCCATGTTAGAGGATCCTTACCATCGAACTTGCGCATATCCACCTTAGGAAAGAAATTCCTAGATCCCATAGGAGTATTAAAATTTGTGTCATTATTAGCCGACTTGAAGGTTTCACCTTGGTTGCTTGAGAACTCCTTTCTTGGTTCATTCATATAGGCGCTGAACATGCTTCGTAGATCTGATATATCTCCTCTTAGGTCACACATATCCCTCTTAATTGAGGACACATCTTCTTTGACCTTACTCATTTCCTCATTGTGATTACTATCCTCTATTATTTCCTCATCCTTATCAGAGGATTTCCCCGGTGTGGCAGCATTCTTTTTGCCTCTTGTTGCAGGCCCCATCATGATGGAAACCAATATTTTTGAAATAAATCACACAAATGAAATGTAAATTTTCTGAAATTTTTATTGTAACTTACTAAGGCCAAGATACCACTTACCCAGAAAAAAATCCAAAAACTTAGCAAATTTGCTGCCTTGAGAGCGAATTTGTTGGAATTCCTAATTTTGCAATAACTCACTTATTTTTGCTTCAATTCCTCTGAAATCTGGAATGTATCTTCTTTAATATGGTCTTAAAAAACCCTTTAAAAATCTTTAAAAAATTCTCTAAAATCTGAAAGTTATGCTCTTTCCAAAATCGCCTCCAATGTTGAGAAAAAATCTTGCCTCTACGATGCCAAGATCATGCTCTGATACCACTTGTAATGAAACAACTTGCACAATATCTGAATATAATAGTAAATATACTGAAAATACTTGATAATAATATGCCACTTCAAGGGGGTAACCTCCTAATCCACTTCGAGGGGGATACCTCCAACAGTCTTCAATGAGAACACAATACTGAATATGATATGAAATGAGACTAACTACCCCTATATATACCTATTTATGCCTAGGATATCACCCAGGCTGACTTAGATAGACCTATAGAAGCCTTAGGACGACCTAAACAACTAAATAACAATATAATAATGATAATATGACTTAATTAGGAGTTAAGATAGCCACAAGCTGACTATTCATAACCCTATGTACACCAATATTAAGGGCGTAGCAAAGGGCGACATGAGTACCACACCAGGGTTCAGAGACAGAGATCAACAAGGATAAGGCAAAGCTCTGTATAAAAGCTAGTTTGTGTGCCCTATTAGATGTGCGGGATGAATACAAGGGTGTAATATGTTTTGTTCGAAAAATGTTAGGTAAGGAGTCACAAAACACAACAAGAGTTTTTCCACAGAAGGGGTGCAGACTCAATTTCACAGAAAGATTTAACTCAGCATTCAAGAATGCAAACAGGGGTATAATGACAAGTCAGATTAGAGACATTCAGTCATATCTGAAGCACAAGGAAGATTTGACAAGTCTCAGAACTAGAGATAGACTGAAGGTCATGAGTAAAATCCAAGTCTGCCAATCAAGAATTTAAATACCAAATCCAGAATAAATCTTAACAATAGAGGAAGGCACAATTAACCTGATTCTATTAAAATTTTATATGAAATAGGCATATATACAGTGCATACCTGAGGTTTTTAAGCTTTTTACAAGAGTCTTCTTTCCTCTCTGAATCCAATCCCCTTCTCTTCTCTTCCCAGAAATTCTTTTTCCTCTCCCCTTTTCACCAAGACTCTATCCTCCCAGATAAATGCAGAAGGCCTGCCTTTCATCCTGACAACTCACTGTCTCAAAACATGGGTCCATTCCTCGGGTAATTGCAAGAGACATGCCTCTCTTCTTCCCACATCCCACATTCTCATGAGATTCTTCAATTTCACTTTCCAAGGGATTCCAAACCTCAAACTTGCAATTGACGGCATAAGACATTAATCCTGTTCATTTCCAAATACTAAACACATAAAACCAGGCGACAACCCCCATTCTTTAATCCTTAGAATATCATCTTTTAATATCGTCAATTCATTTAATCAAAATGGTAATTGTTTAATCATCTTACTTATAAATCTTATTTTCTTTTAATTAAATCCACTTACCACTTAGGACTTATTATTTTATTTACTCATTTAATTATTTATCCAGTTTATTTATTTAATTACTATTTTTCACATTAGTTTTACCAATTATCAATAATTAAATTATTTATAATTAATAAACCACACACATAATTCCCTAGCAATGTTTATTTAAATTAAGCTTTAGTTTAACCTTATTTAAATGAAATATTAATTATGCAAAAATTGACACTTAAATTGGATATACCCTATCTTACAAGATGACACCTGACCCCAAGTGATGCCACAGGACATGACAACAAAATGATGACAATAGTCCCACTGATGGTGATGACAGGATACAACACTGGAAACTCATCCTCCTTGAGGATGTCGACTAAATGGGAAACCTCATGTTAACTCAAATCCACAATTCCATTGGCTAGGCCACACTCAGACCTAGTAATTCAGGTGGAGTTGGTGCTCGGTACCTGCGTCCTGCAACAAACAACAAGGTTGTGCACAGATCCATATATAATCATGTAATCATAGACACAATGAATGAAAATCGCAGTGTGGCAAGGTACTCGAACACGAGTAATGCGACACTGTTCCATTCATGTAAACACATCATTAATTAGCTACTTCCATTACCAGTTATACATCATAATCATGATCAAATAACACATTAAATTTAAAATAACATTAATCCATAGTCATGTCCATCGAACTGTGAAAGCACAAAGTACAAGTAATCAAGCATCACCCTAACATAGATCCATAATCAGTTAGCATAATAACAAAGTGTCCATCAAGATCAAGGAGAACATAAACTATAACATAGAAGTCCAAACATCTTGAAACTGTAAACATGCACTACAGGACTATCATCTAAACCAGAACTGTCATAGGAAACATGAAAATAACATCTATCACAGGCAAAAAGCGAGGGGCATTACAAATCATCCTGCAATACCGGCAATGCTTTCATTGTAGGTCAATCCCCATCAAAGTGTCATCCTCCACACTGTGGAAAACATAATACAGACAAAGATGGCATAGTTTTTCATAAAGAAGGATTACAAGACAAAGAAGGCCTAGCATGAGTTCTATGAAGATTCAAACTTGGGAGAATTTAGTTATGATGCTAATGATGTTTATTTTGTAGCACTTGCTATGCATGCACATGATGATGCATGGATAATTGACTCTAAAGTATCTTTCCATTTGATTCCACATAGGGATTTTTTCTATACCAACAAGGGAGATTTTAAAAGAAATCTGATATCCAAAATCAAAGAAACATGAGAGGAAGGTGATGCAGGATGTTGGAGACATTTTATGAAAATGTGACACCTAAAATGCAAGCAATGAGAACAAAATGCCACTATCATTGAAAAAATTCTACTGCTTTGGTGCAACTTTTTAGATAATTGGTATAACCTAATCCCTAAAATTGAAGCTAATGGAGTATCTTATCTATTTGAATTGATAGAGAAGATTGTAGTCTTCTTTATCAATTCACAAACATTTCCAATAACATAATAACATGTGATGGAATGTTTCTGAACATGAACACATAAAATGAACATTATGTAGTAACTTTAATAGTCAAGCATATAAATTATGTGCATGTTTGAATGCATAGAGAGCTTTGACAAGGACTGCCTTTACTATAGCAGTTGCTACAATACAGGGTTGGATATTTGTATTGTAAGAGACTTCTCTCAAATAGTTCATATTATTTGATCCCAAATATCAATCTTATTTGTTTGAACTTTGTTCCATGGGCTAAAACTCAGGGAGCGACTACTCTTGCTACCTAAGAGTTATCTTCAGCCCTAAAAAATAAAATTATATCTTTGATTAATAAGCATGGGCCATATGTTTGATTCCAAATTGTGATTGGATACAACCAGTAATCTTCCACATCAAATTAGCTACCATTGTCCTTAAATGTTGTAATTTCTATCTAGATGATATATTCCTAAGGCTCGGGGTCTATGTGGATTTATGGGAGTAGCATGAATTTTGATCTATAATTAGGCTGATCGTACCAATCTCTAACTTATTAATAAAAAACTCAATTGTAATTAATAATTCAAATAGATAATATACCTATAAGAACCATTATAACTAAATACATTGCTTAATAGAGAAGCATGACATGTAAAATCTAGAATTATGATGCACATGCCAAAATGCTGGAAATGAATTAACAACAATGCAAAGATGAACTATCAAGCATGGAAATAGCATGAACATGCCACATCTGGGAGTGAAACTCTACAAATTTGGGCTATGTCTCCTTTGGTCACCAAAAATTAGGAAAATTAAAGGCCAAGGTCAAATGCTAAGGAGGATGTTGATAATTAATGTTGTAATGTTCTACAATGATATGTTCATCTTTAGAGTGGACAAAAGTCTCATTTAACCTTATTATTATAAGGTTGGACAGTTGCAGTAGCTTATGACTTTCAGGGTTATGTACTTTTCTACAAAGTTTTTGTTAAATTTTGTGAGATTGTTCATACTATGAATCTCTTGGTATGAGCCTTAATACTTATCTATTGTAACCTGCTTGCTAAACTATAATACAATATTAGAATAAAAAATTGAGTTAAAAATCATTCACTCTTATTTAATGTTTATGCATACCCTCTCAAAGACATAACTTTTTAAGACATTTTTGCAATTCATAACACATTCATATTTCACAAACACATTATTTCTAAAAGGTGCATAGTATTTATTTGGCTTCACTTTCATGACCTTCAATATTCATGCTTACACTGTGCCTATTTTAATTTTGTGAAATTGTTTTTCTACTTGTAATATTTAAAGGCTCATATTGTTCGGCGAAGATTTATAAGTGATTACTAAGTTGTCTAAATCATGCTTGAATTCTAATGTTCCTTTATACCTCCACACGTAATTACAAAGCTTGTCATATTACTAAGGGTTATAAATTTACTATATCAATTTCAATGATTACACTTTCAATTTTATGTCATACATGCCAGGCGAGCTACATTTTATTTAAACTTTTTTGGATACTTTATATGTTGAAAACTATTCTTCCTAACCATCCAGTTTAAAACTCTCTTCAACATTCCACGGCATACCCATTGCACACTACAGTGCAATTGCTAGTTTAATTTGTTGTACATGATGGAAGAAAATAAATAAAATAATGATTTTATTTATTTAGGAGATAAGAAAAGTCAACTTAAATAATTAGAATAATTTATTTAATTTTGGAGGAATAATTAGCTAATTAAATAATTAAAATTATTTAATTAAAGTGGATTAGAAGAATTAAATTGATAAAATATTAGATTTAATCAAATAATTAAAAATTATCAATTAATGTTGGAACGAGAATTAAATTGATGACGTGATGGATTTAATTAAATAATTAGGAATTATTTAATTAATGTTGAATTATAAGAGTTAAATTGATGACATGATAGATTTAATTAAATAATTAGGAATTATTTAATTAATGTTGAATTAGAAGAATTAAATTGATGACATGATGAATTTAATTTAAATAATTAGGAATTATTTAATTAATGTTGAATTAGACAAATTAAATTGATGACGTGATGGATTTAATTAAATAATTAGGAATTATTTAATTAATGTTGAATTAGAATAATTAATGAGGAAAATGGTGTGAATAGTGATACGAGAATACGTTAGTCATTTTTAGGTGTCTACAATGCACAATTTAGGATAGGTAGTTTCATAACACCTCCAATGTCTAGGGAAGATTTAAGTTTTCAAGATTGGTTAAGTATGCATAAATTGTGTGAATCAGTGAACTATGACATAGCTCCTTAAGGCAAGGAATATGGATAGAGTTGATCTATGATTCTACCCTTCCTTACTAATAAGTTGTATCATGTCATAGCACTAACTTATCTAACACATGGGCATTTGATCATTTGCATGTCTTCATCTTCTAAATCCACATGCGATTTTCAAAGGTCCTCTCAATTGTACCCATAAGAATTTTTTTGTATAGTGTCATGTTTTGAATAAAAACATTATCATTCCATGGTGCACTCAAAAATCCTTTTAACTAATTAATATTGGAAGAGAAAATAATTATAAAAATAAACTCAAAGAAAAAAATTAGATTATAGGTTTGATAATGAGTTTGTATAATGGTTCAATCTACCACTCCATGGTTAACATTATGTCACAACTTAAATCTGATAGTTTTTTCATAATTGTCATTTTAATTTATAACTTTAGATTTTTATTTTTATTTTGTTTCGTCATAGACAAAGAGGAACAAGATATTTTGATTCTTATCTTTCAATTTGAGATGTTCATTTCATTGATATGAATATCTTTAAATCCAAGAAAGTGTTTTGCCATACTAGAAACATGTTTTAACATTTCCATCCAGAAACCCAATGGTACAACCTTAATATATTTATATTATCTCCTTGTAAATTATGAAACCCAAAAGTTTATAAAAAATCTTGTAGCTCCAATTTATGCTATTATTTTCTTTTCATAATTGAAATTGAGGAAGAAAATGTATCTTTGTCTTCAACATTTTTTAACCATCAAAATACTCCCATCAAATCTGAAGGTTCATGTTGTGTTATGTGCCATATTCCATATGAGACTTAAGTAGATATTTATTGCCTCTTTAGTATTCTATTTATTTCTAAGGAAGTATAGAAGTCTTTGACCACTATTTATCTTGGTCAAATTTATCTTCAACAGCATTACAATAATGAATATTAATTTTCTCATACAAAAACACATTGTTGAACTACAATAATAATTAAACTATAGATGTTTACATATAGATAAGGTTCAATTCCTCTTGAGTGTTTTTTAAAGGATGCTAGAAAAAGTTGTAGGATTTGGCTCTACACCTACCAATTGCATTTGCTTGAATGTTTATAAATATTTTTTTCCAACAAATCCATTTTGAGAATAACCTACAATCATTACAGTCCATGAGATCGCATATCTTTAGGCACTCTATCAAAAATTCACGTACCTTGTCTATGCTTCACATTTTACATACATGTCTACTAGGGTAGTAGCAACTACAACATGTAACAAAATTCCTCTATCTTTTATGCTTTGGTGGATGTTCATTGTAGACACCAAAAAATGACCCTTCGCATTGCATCACTTGCATTTCACCAAATCTATCAAATCACCTGCATTTGGAGTTAATTAAATAATCTAATTATTTAATTAATTTCATCAAATTCATCAATTTCGTCTAATTTCCCTAAATTCCAAGATTAATTGAATAAATTATATTTATTTAATTAATTTCATTAATTTCCTCTTTATTCCTCTTTTATCTTCTAAAAAATTAAATAATTTTAATTACTTGATTAAATCATTAGCCTTCTTCCAATTCTTAAATCCACATTAATTAAATAAATCCAATTATTTAATTAATTCATCATTAAATTCCTCTTATTCATAATTAAATAATTTTTAATTATTTAATTAGTTAATTACTCCTCTAAATTTAAATAGATTATTCAAATTTATTTAAGTTGACTTTATCTTCTAAAAATAAATAAAATTAAATATTTTATTTATATCCCTCCATCATGCAAAATAAATTGAAGCAATTTATTTGTTTAATTTATTTAAATCTCCATATCTTATCTTTTTCGTCTATCATGCACAATTAATTAAATAAATTTATTTATTTATTTCAAATTATCTTCAATTATCTTCCAAAAATAATCTTATTCTTCCATGCACAATAAATTAAATAAATTTATTTATTTAATTATTTTTATCTTCCAATTCCTCTAAAAATATCATTTTCTTCTATGTGCACAATCAGTCTTATTTTTAGAACTTCAAAAAAAAAATCTAAAGTTAAGTTTAATTGGCTTTATTTTATCATCAACTCATAAATTAGAAAAAAACATTCTAATTTATGAAATCAATTCTATCTTTATCATGTCTTTTATCAAAAAGCAATTATCTTAATAAAAATACCTTTTTGGAGTGACACATGTCGTGTGCACATTCATCATGAGTTATTTGATTTATTTCAACCCTTGATTCTATTGATTTATCTCCACCATTGATTGATCCAACCCTAAAACCTATATATATCCCCTTCATCCTTTCAAAAATCCTCTTCAATCATTTAAGCTTTGGGCATTCGTAATACATCGCTTTGAGCTTTTATCACACATCATTAAGCACATCGACCTTTTGAGCACATACTAGGCAACCTTTGAGCACACTTATCTACACTCTCTTGTTGCAACCATGGGTACGCAACACATAGAGCAATCCACATCTAACAAAGAGAACAATACAATCTAGATGAAGGCTTTCTTGTTTTAATTCGATTATTCATTGATATTGGTATTTGTGTAGGTTGATCTCTTTATGTTATAGGATTGAGTTGTTTTTTATTAGTTTAGCTAGAAAAGAGGATCCAGATCCCTTATACAAAATGCCCCGAGGCTATAGGCCATTAACAAGCCAAAAACAACACATTAACAGTGCATGAACATCAGACAAAAAACACCTAATCAAAAATAGCATAAACAACAGAAACAACCAAAAACTAGGGACTATCAGTCATCCTGAACTTGGCCAGGAATTCAACCATGTCTTTGTAGTCTCCTAGGCTATTGAGCCCCACCTGCTTAACCTTGTCATCCAAGTCCTTGACAGCCATGAAGATCGACACTACCCAATGCAGGGCGGGCCTTTGCAACAAACTCGACCATAATCTTCCACTCCTTTTGCATTCCCTCCATCTTCTTCTGGAGGTGCCTCAGATCCTCAGCAGTCTTAACACATAAAGAGCAATTCCCCTTTTCTATCTTGTCCCCTAGACACCCTAACACCATCACCCAAGTCCTCAGAACTGGACTTGTTCATGGAGGTGAAGTGACTCGCCCCTTCAACTTCATGCACAGACTCAATGGGGGTTTCTTCCCCTCCCTCCTCCATCATTTCATCAACAAACTCTGAGTCATCAGAGCTCTCCACCCCTTGGGGGTTCGTAGAAGGTTTGCCAGCAATGCGGGTAGACTAACGAACCCTCAGTTTCGCAACCTCCACACCTTCCCCACTACTAACAAGCTTATGACTAGTGTCCAGCTCAACAATTTTTATAGGCTCAACCATAGTCACAGCCTCCTTACTCTTCTTAGATTTTTTCTCAGTAGCAGTCCCTTCATCCTTCGAATCTAGTCTATCTCTTTTAGCCAACTTTTTCCCTGGCACCAAGGTGGCACCATGCTGGGGTTTCTTTTTAGAAGTGGCAAGGGTTCCAATAAGGATATCATCCACAATATGGGGATCACCCTTAGGGGTTTTGAGGGAAATCTTAGGGTCCCCACACAGGTCTTCACCTTGCCTTTAGAACCAAGAGACACACCCGGCTGGGGGTCCTCAAGTAGATTAACCTTAATTTTCTTAGGGGGGCACAAGGCAAGGTGGAACTGGTAAAGTCTCATAATGAGGCCTTGATGAATGGGAATGAGCTGGTGGCCAACATTTTTAGCCCTAAGCTCTCTAACTGACTTGATAGAGTTATCCAGGGAAGAAAACAGTAAAAAAGGAAAATTGATTTCCATTTCATTTCTAAAGAGATTAAGGAGAGAAAAGTGGTAGTGGTAAAAAACTTTGAATCTCCCTTCCATTGTGAAGAAATTCATAATCATTAAGTAGATATGGCCCCATGGCTCTGGCAGTTTTTCTCTTTCAAACCCACCGTGCCGCTTCATGGCTGCCTCCCCCTCTCTAAAGAAAAGAGCCATATGTTCAGGGTCAGGCACCCTGCTGCATCTCAAATGTTTCTTCCCTCTAATAGGAAGTCCCGTAGCTTGCCTGATCACTTCCTCAGACACCTGGAAGCCAATGCCACCAATCTTGACTTCTCTGGTTTCATCATCTCAAGTCTCCGTGAATTAGCGTGAAAGGTTCTCATCGTGGCCAACCATCCCTTCCAAAAAAGAAACCACCTCCCCTTCTTGAATGATATACCACACTATAGGGTCTTGTTTGAATTCCTCCACCAAATTGGGTTCAATCTTAACAATATCTTGACCCATCATGATAGTATGAAACTTACAGAGGCAACTGAGTTTAGAATTGTTAAGGTAGCTAAAATTAAAACAAGTAGTGTTGAAAATAGCAAGCAGCTCATTAAAATGGGAAAGCCACGGCAATGAAATAATAATTACAACGTAATTAATGAGGCGATATGCCACATCCTTGCCACTAAAAGATATCTCCTTGGGGAGAGAACTCGACTGCCACCTCGTGTGAAAGTAGACATCACCATCTGCAGGCATTAACCAAATATAATTACCCATATGAAAAACCATCCACTCAGTCCTTTGTAACCCTACCAATGGGCCATGCAGCATCCTTTTTATCGATCTATGACCAACTCCTAGATAGCCCCTGGTCCTAATGTCTGTATATCTTATGATTTGCCAACCTATCCTCCCAGTCGTCACAAAGGGGGAGGTAGCACTCTAGCATTCCACATAAGCCTCAAACCCATAGCACTTAGGAATTCTAGTCTGCTGACTGGACCATGGCCCATCCAAGACACCTCTATTCTCTGCTCTACAATTTTGAAAATTCCCTCTCATGTAAATTTGAAAATTCAAAAGGTTGGAGCTGCCACTTCTACAAACCAAACCACAACCCTCCCTTGACTAGACGCAACCATAATTAACTCCATTCCTATCACCCTCCAGCCAACACCATAGAACAACAACAATCCTAAGCCACCTAATTCCTATAGCTATCACCATCCTTCAGAATGAGAGTATGAACCTCTTTAGGCAGGCTGGACAAACTCCTCCAGCAATGCCATCCTTCTCTATCACTGCATACATTGGCCAAGGCGTCAATGATAAAATTCCCTTCTCTGTATATATGTAAAATCTTGAAATCCTCCAATTCATTGAGGATCAATTTGATATCTCCCATGATGTTCGCTAAGTTCCACCCAATCTGGGTCGAACCCAGGGTGGCATTAGCCACAAGCTAAGAATCTCCTTCCACATGAAGAAGTCTGATGTTTAGGGAAATGGAAAGCTTGATCCCCCACAACATAGCAAACACTTCTACCTCATTATTGCTCTTTAGATCAATGCCACTAGCAAAGGCAGCCACAAAGGTCCATGTGTTAGTTCTAATAATTCCTCCTCCGTTGGTCACCCCCAGGCTCCGCTTAGTAGCTCCATCAAAATTGAGCTTGAACCACCCTTGCTGCGATAAGGCCCATTTGGTCCTGGCCCTGGCAATCCTTTTAGACTTGTCAACCCGGCAAGAGTCAGGGCTGATGTTCCATTGTTTTAAGAGACTCTATTCTTCTCCTCCTAGAAAACTATCCACAGCTTTAAACTTGTAGGAGTTGATGTTCTCCATAGAAGTTTGGAGAAGCTCAGGAAAACTTCCTTAGGTGTTCTGCACTTCTCCCTAAAAACTCTATTATTGTGTTCTTTCCAAAGGCTACAGGCTAAATGGGGAGGAATTTCGGACCAAAGCTCCTTGGAAGCCGGAAGAACTAGTCTGAAGGGGGCCTCCAATCCCAGACCAAGGCTTCAACATTATTGTTCAAGGACTAACTCATATTAAGTTTTTCAAAGGTTAAACCCCACATCTCCCATGCAAAGCTATAGTGAAGAAAGAGATGGTCAATCGTCTCTTCCTCAGAACCACAAAGAATGCATCTACTTGGCATTTGGAAACCCCTCTTTCTCAGATTGTCAATGGTCAGAATTCTGTTGTGCATTAGGATCCACCAGAAGAAATTTACTTTTGGTAAAAGTTTGGGCATCCAGACTTTTCCCCATAATTTACTCACACCTAGGTCTAACAGTAGACCATAGGCACTTTTGATAGTAAACAAACCTTTGTTGTCCTTGTCCTAGATCATCCTATCTCTCTTGGGGAAGAGAGAGTTTGTAGTCATCCAATTCCCTTTGGAGCCAAAGGGCTAACACCCTATCCTCCTCACCTTCAGGGCCACCAACAAACAAGACCATCCAGCTCCTGAGACCCCTGTTAGTCCTTATGTAATCAACCACCTTAGAACCAAAGACCTTGTCGGCTCTGTCTGCAATTCTGCCATACTCTAGCTCGATCAGGGGTTTATCCTTTAGCCACATGTCCTTCCAAAAGTTAATGTCCCTGCCGTCTCCTATCTTCCACCTGATGCCTTGATGAAGAAGGCCCCGGTTCTTGAGGATCCCATTCCAAATGACCGAGCCTTTAGGGAGGCCAACCTCCAAGAGTAATCTCATGCCCTTATCCCCATTGAGATACTTAGCCACCATGATGTCCTCCCAGTTAGTATTACCTTGAATAAGGTTCCACCCCACCTTGGACAAGAGGGGACAATTCATAAGATGAATTCTTCTTAGCCCTAGACCTCCCTGATACCTAGGGGTGCAAATCTTCTCCCATACAACAAGAGCAATTCTCTATTTCTCTTCAACACCAGACCAGAGAAATTTCTTCTAGATATGTTCAATCTTATCCACCATAAACTTAGGAACCTTGAAGAGGCTTAGAGAGTAGTTGGGCATCCTCTAGAGGGAGGTTTTGAGGATTTGGAACTTCCCTTCCTAGCTCAGAAGAGCCCCTTTCCATCTAGCCAGTTTCCTTTGCAGTCTCTCCAACAACCCTTTCCATAATTCAGCAGAGACTTTAGTAGTGGTAAGAGGGAGGCCCAAGTAGATGGTTGGGAACCTTTTGCTCAAGTAGCCCAGGACTCTAGTGATCTTTTGCTACAAGTCTTCTAGGGTATCCAAAAAATAGATGACTTTTCTCAAAGTTGATACTCTGACCCGAGACCCACTCATAGGTTTTGAGGAGCTCCTTCCATCTTCTAGCTTCCACAATAGAGGCTTTCCTGAATAGAATAGTGTCATCCACAAACTATTGTATGACTACAGTTTGAGTAATAGAGGCATGTTTGATACCCTGGAGAGTCCCCTACATCAACAAGTTACAAGCATTCCTACCCAACATTTCAACAAGCAATATAAAAAGATAGGGTGAAAGAGGGTCACCTTGCCTAAGGCCCCTCCTAGAGGGAAAGAATCCTCTAGGAGAACCATTGACTAGCATTGAGAAGCGTACAATAGAAATACACTCTTTAATAATATTGATAATCCTCTCATTGAAGCCAAATTTCATGAGGACCTTTAACAAAAATCCCAATTCACACTATCATAGGCTTTGGAGATATCCAATTTAAATATCATACCTGAGTTATTGCTCTTGTGGATGGAATGGATAATTTCATGGGTAGTGATAGCCACATCCAGGATCTGTCTCCCTAGAACAAAGCCCTTTTGATTCAGGGCAATGAGTTTATCCAAGAGGGGTTGCAGCCTGAAGACCAAGATTTTGGTGAAGATTTTGTACACCGTATTACAGAGACTAATAGGCCTGAAGTTCGTCATAAACTTAGCGTCAATCTTCTTCGGGATTAAGGCAATAAAGGTGTTATTCAACTGCCGCAGGAGTTTGCCCATCCTAAAGAAGTCCTTGGCCGCATTAAAGACATCATTCCCAACTATCTCCCAGAAGGTTTGGAAGAAAGTCAGGGGAAACCATCCAAGCCTAGGGATTTGAATGCGCCCATGGAAAAAATAGCAATTTTGACCTCCTCCATCGAGATGGGTTTAGTCAATGAGCAATTATCATCCTCTAAAAGTATGGGTGGAATGACCTTTAATAGGGAATCGATGTGCTCAGTAAGGGCACTGGCATCTTGGTCAGCTAGCAGAGATTCAAAGTTATTAGAAGCTAAACCCCTAATCTCCCCATCATCTTCAAGCTCTCTCCCCTGCTCATCTCTAAGCATCCTGATCGTATTTCTCTTCCTATGCCTTAGGGTGGACTAATGGAAGAAGGAAGTGTTCCTGTCCCCTTCCCTCAGCCATTGGACCCTGGACTTCTAGTTCTAGTAGGTCTCTTCTTCCTTAAGTGTCCATGCCCAATCCTTAGATAGATTATTATCAAGGAGTTGCAAATCCTCTGACTTGTCCCCTGCTCCATTCTGCTTTATACCTCCTTAAGCTGCTTCGTGATATTTTTCTTCCTATTCAAGACATTACCAAAAGTGAACTTGTTCCATCCTTTAACCTTGTTCCTCACATTAGGAAGTTTCTGAGCCAATCTGAACATCACCGGTCCTTCGATAGGGATATTCCACCACCTTGAAAGACAGTCCCTAAAATTAGGATGAAGAACCCACTTCATTTCAAATATGAATGGGAAGGGGCCTCTTCTACACCTTTCAAACTAGTTAAGTAATAGAGGGTTATGATCAGAGCCCACCCGGGGAAGGGCCGATAGATGCACCAGATTTGTAATGGCCCAATAAGAGGAAATTAAGAATCTATCAAGCTTTACCTAGATAAGATTGCTCTCTTGTCTCCTTTTGGACCAGGTAAAAGCTTGCCCCATCAGATCAATATCCATAAGACCAGCATTTCCTAAGAAATCAGCTAGGTTTGACATACTATTAGAGTAATCCTTAAGTCCCCCCCATTTTTTTCCAAAGGATAGAGGGGGGAGTTGAGATCTCCCACAACCATCCAGTTAGTGCCTCTATTATTCTTAATTTTATCATCCATGCTATCCTAGACCTCCTTGCTGCTATAGGTATTAGGAGCATAGACATTAAAAAGGCTCCACTTGTGAGTGTGACATTGGAATGAAACTTTGATATAATGTCTGGCATAGGACACCACATTCCCAACAATATTATGATTCCATAAAGTAGCAATACCACCTGAAGCACCATGAGCCTCACTAATAGCATAGTTCACATTGGGCTAGATGTTCTTAAGAGCAAGTTTGAAGTTTTCCTCCACCAATTTAATTTCCTACAATAGGAGAATATCAACTTTATTGTCAAAAATATAGTTTCTTACCAATAACTATTTTTGAGGGCTATTGACCCCTCTTATGTTCCATGAGAGAATCTTCATTTCTTGATCCTTCTAGAGGGGCCAACAAGGTGGTCTACTTCCCCCTAGCAATTTCTTGTTCCATCTCTCTCTGCCTGGTATTCATATGCAAAGGTATGCCTCTATTGTTATCTCTCCCCACATCAATTGTTTTCCTACTGCTTCCCTTTCCCTTCTTCTTCACGCTAGACCAACCCTCCTGGTCCTCTACATCCCTGCTTGGACCTGCTCTTGAGGATGGGGAGAAGTTCTTCTCCAAAGAGCCCATCCCCAGCTTGGAAAAGGCCGTCTTCTCACCAGGGCCATTCACTCCATTAACCATGTACTGCTATGAGATAACACCCTTCCTAGAACTAGAATCCAACCCAAGTTGTTCTTCCAAATCCTCCTATCCCCTACTAACCACAATGGCCTTAACCTCCAACTGTTTAGGGGTTTTCTCTAACTCTTGTCCATCAGCCTTCTGGATTTCCTCATTGACAATTGTCAAGTGTTCAGCTACCTCTAAGGGAACAACTACCAAAGACTGAGCTTGCTCCATAGAGGGGTCCTGCTATGAGACCCCCACTGAAACCTCCTCAGACTTCCCTAGGGAGGTAGGGGGCGAGTCCACTATTTTCAAGATGTTATCTTTGAAGGGGTAATCTTTCCGGGTCTCATCCAATGCCACCATCATCTCCTTTAGAGGTGGGGGTGCTTAGGGGCCCTGCACTAGGTGAAGACATGACCAAGTTTCATGTAGTTCTGACAAAAGACTATAGAGTTCTCATATTGAATACTCTGAGTCCCCTTCCCGTATTTGATTCTAAAATAATAAAGGTAGGAAGGACTTTAAGGACATCCACATTGACATAGAACCAAGCATAGACAAGCCTCGCCTTGGCCTTAGTGACTTTATCCACCATCACATAGTCTCTAAAGGTATTGCCTATCCAGGTAAAAATTTCCTCATCCTAGAACTCCAAGGGAAGACACGACAGGCGTACCCAAACAGGAGCCGACTGGTTGAGATCTGCCTTGGGGTCAAAGCCAGGTTTCCATTTGCATAACAAGAGAGAGTGCTTCCCATACAACCATGGACCACCTGCTAGGATCGACAACATGTCTTCTTGAGAGGTAAACTTAAACATAAACAAACCCTTGCCATAGCATTGGTAGAGGTGCTCCCCTTGAGAGACCATTTGGTCACCATCCAATGATGCACTAGGTCAATATTGGGCCTAAAGGTAAAAATTTTGCCGACAAGGGTGTTATCCATAGATGCCACCACTCTCAAAATCATCTAATCAAGAAGCTTGAGCACCTTGGCTCCTTCAATCTCAGAGATAACCGGCAGGATGACTGAGCAATCGACCCTACCATTAGCAGCACCCACAAGTGCCTCCTTCCACTTCTTGGGATCCTGTTTTGAATATGAAAACATGTGATTCCCCTGACAACTCGTGCCAGTAGTAGAGTCCCTTGGAGTCAGGGGAGGGGACTGGGTCATGCCCCCCTCAGACTGTCACTATCCATTCCCGCCCAGTACCAAATTCAAACAAGAAGCGAGATAGTTGCAGAGCGATAGATAGTTAAGGAAGATCCAAAGATCACTTAATAGGATTGAGTTGTTATTTCATTGTTTTGATCTTATTAATCAATCTCAATTTTACCTATACACATTCTGGCATGCCCGATGGGACCCACTTACCTTGCTTTTTTGTAGAAAAACTTGATTTTTTGCAAATAGGTATGGAAAAGTGCAAACGACGCAGAAAAGCGCATATGCACACCAGTAAAGCACCTTTGGCTTGTAGAAAAGCACATTCAGGTGACTGTAAAGCACCTTTGGTGTGTAGAAACACGCATTTGCACCATCTTGAAGTGCCTCTAGTCATTTAAAATAGAAAAGTGCATATTCACAATAGTTAAGCACCTTTGGTCAGTACTAAAGTGCATTTGGTCAGTATTGAAGTACCTTTGGTCAGTATTGAGGTGCCTTTGGTTAGTATTGAAGCACTTTTGGTTGTGATAACAGGTTTGCAAACTTAAAAACCTCATAACTTTCTCAAAATTTAACAAAATTTGATAATTTTTTAAAAAATTGCATAGAAAATCATAAGGAATCCATTGGTGATATTAAATCTTTTGTATCTCATCATAATTATCACAAATTGTCTAGATTTCACTTTGATTTTCTAGGGCCTATGATGTATTGTTAGGGTTTTGACTTGATTTTTAACATCTTGTTGATTTCTTTGGAACTAATATCATCACAGAGCAAATATGTTTCCTAACACATCTTTGTAGGATGAGCATTGAAGATTTGCAATCTTTTTTTACACTAAGTCTTAGAAACATTTGAATTGCTTAAGAGACAATTGACATCTATCGTTTGCAATCTAAGTCTTAGGAACAACTGCTTTGCTTAAGGGACAATTGACATCTATCATTGTTGCACATCTAAGTCTTAAAAAAACTTAAATTTCTTAAAGGAAATCTACATCTATCGCTTACAATCTTGTGTGATTAGTCTAGTTGCACCTTATTTTTCTTATAATGGGACAATTGAACACTTGTGTGACGTGATTGTAAGGTGATAGGTATATACTCTCCTCTTGCAACATCTTGGGTGATAAAAAAACTAGACTCATCTATCCTTTATTTTCAGTTTATCCTTTAGAAGGTCCTACTTTTAGATTGTGCTTCATCCAAAAGGGACGACCCTAAGCGGAGCTTTCCTTTGAACCACTATATAAATTAGTTGAGGTGAAAGCCAAGTCCTAACCAGCGTTGGCCTTGCCTTACAGTGCCAAATCGAAAGGAATTGTATGTAATACTCTTGTGAAAGGAATTTTGTACTTGTGTAGGGTATATTGCATTCCTAGTAAAGTTGGTAAAAGATTTTAGTAGCTTGCCGCATGCTCACAAGGTGTTTGTCCTTAAAGAAACCAAAAACCCCTTAGCTAGTGACTATCTGATTCACCTCTGAATGTTGTGGTAATTTTTAGTGCAAAGGGAATCAATATAAGCCATCAAGATTTCTCACCATTACCTCTCTTGAGATGAGATAGAAATCCCTGGTATTGAATAAGCTACTTGTAGCTTTTTAGGGAAAGGGTGATTGGGTCATCCTTCCAGTCTTGGAGGTCTCTATCTATCCTCTCTCGCAAAGACAAAAAAAATGTACACACTCATTTTAGGTGTGTTGACATTTGAGTCGATGGAGATTTTAAGTTGTGAGCTGATGTACTACAATGAATCCATGTCCTTAGGTATAAATTGTGCTTGATTTGTTTTGCAATTGTCTTATACCCGTGAAAACTTGGGCTTTTTCATGATCCTCAAACATACACTATTTGTCATGGTAGTCCTTGACCACTCTATTTACTTTGTGTTTTCTCTTGTCAAAACAACCATAACCAAATCAAATCCAAATCTATCAAAATTGCCTTGAAAAATAACACTGTCACAAAAAAACACGCTTTTGCACCACAGTTCTGCACTTTTGAACCACAGTTTAGCACTTTTGAAACACATTTCTTCACTTTTGCACCATTGTCCCACGCCTTTGGCAAATAGTACTGTGCCTTTAAAACATGGTCCAATGCTTTGGGTCTCTGTTAAACTATCCATCATTCATTTAGTCTAAAACATAGTAAACTCAAAATTTTGATCATATAAACCTTTGAGTTACCATTCCATAGTATTGTTAGACCTATTCCATTAACCATTCGATCATTTCATCCATTATCATACCCTAAAATTAGACTTTTTGAACCATTTATCCTCTTGAGATTGCTTTTTATCAATTCCATCTTCACCAAACAGACCTAAATCCTTACTCATGTTTTTTCTAGTTGCATAATTTGGTCTCCACCATAGATTCTAGATCACATCAATCCCCTAATTCATCTTTGACTCTAGAGTAGTTACATCTCTTAGGTCTTTGAAGAGGAATTAGTATTCGTTCTTAGTTTTGCATTAGCTTAGAGAGTGAGCTTCTTCTGAGTTGGTCTAATGCCATTAACCCTATCTTCCTTCATTTGAGGTCATTAGTCTACTTCTATGATAGGTAATCAATCAATCAAATCAACTATTGATCTAGCTCTATAAACTTCCACAAGAAACCCATATCAAATCCACCAACATAGTAATCTCAACTCAATCAAATCAGTCCAAAATTATTCAATCCCTAAATCTCTGTCCTAGTGCAAAAGAAACAAACTCACACCACATCATCACAAATCCTCATCAATATGGTCTTGATCATCAATAAGCCTAGGTTAAACCACCCTCCATCTCCAATTCAACCAATATCCCTATCATAGTCAAAAGATGTAGACATTGAGGAACTTAAATGCCTCTATGGATCTCATCCCCAAGCTATATCTTCAAACCAACATACGTCACTATCATACCAACCTCCATCATACACATCTTCTAGTCCACTTGAAGCACAAATACAACAACTTAAACATGACTATAAGAGATTGGATCCTATCACTAATGAAAAATTTAGAAATATCAATCACGATAACCCTTATGCCCATCTCATCACTAGAGATCCTCCTGGTTCTATTGCACCAACACCACCATCTTACATGTCCATGCAAACTTCAAATCATCAAATCATGAATCCATACTTGGACACACAAACTTCTTACAATCAAACATTGGCTAGCACAATTAACAATTCTATACCTCATTGTATATCTTATGAAAAGGGACATCAAGGTCATCCATACCATCCTATATCTATATATTCGTCTCCATACACTTCCCAAGAACAACTTTCCAATGCAAACCCTCCACCATCACAACAAAATGAATTCCAACCACAACCTCAACAAATTCCCACTCAATGCCATGTGTCCCCCTCAACTTCATACCAACCTAATCCAAGAACATATCATGTTACCCCAACATCAACCTATCTCACTTCTTCCAATGTTAACCAATATCAACATCAACACATTCAATCCCAACAACAACATCAACACATTCAACCCCAACAATAACATCAATACATCTAACATCAACATGGTGCATTCAACCCCAACAACAACATCAACACTTTCCACACCAACAATTGTTGGCAATAGACACTGCTAGGTGTGTCAGGTGTTGTCATTGATGGCAAGTTAATCTATCTTACACATCCACATTACATCACTTGATCATACCGGAAGTCAAAGTGTAGATTTATCTAAGTCCGGATAGACAAGAACAAAGCATTTGACAGGGTTTAACATATTAGTCTGCATTTCTCCACAGGTAATCACATTGTGCTGCAGATTTGAGGGAATGGTAAGGGATGTCAGGGATACCTAAATCCAATATTTTAGCCTCTGGTGATAAAGGGATTATAAGTTACAAGCATCTGAGTATTAGGTTTTGGTTAGACAGTTCAGTCTGGTAAAGAAAAGATCAACTAGGTGTTTGATCCTTGAGCAGATGAAGAGAAGTGGTTGGTCAAGCAATTTATGTGATCCAGTGGTGTTGGTTGACATGTGAGGTAACTTGAATGTATAGGTTTTGGTCCGCATTGGCATTTGGGCATGGATTCAGCTGACAGAACAGTATTCTTAAAAAGACTTTAAGTTTTTCTCAAAGCTGACTGCAGTTGATGTTATCTCATGAAGCGGATATATATGATCGATGGATTCGAGCATTTGAGGTTGTTGTTGTGCGAATATGAAGTAAGAGGTGTGAAGGGTGGCAGTATCAAGTGCGAAGCAGAGATCTGATTCTCTAATTATGGCAGAATAGTGAAACAGGGCAGAAAAGGATGAAGTGTACAAAGTCAGTGTATTGAGCTCAACCGGAACTGTAATCTTGCATTATTAGATGCTATTCTTTAGTTCAATCATTCCAGTGAACTATTGTAATTGTTTTTGTAGGCAGTGAGTCTCCTTAAGTAGTGAACTCTGGGCAGTGTGCCCTGAAGGCATGTGCCTTCCCCATTTGTAATACTTTTAACAGAGTATAAATTATTGTGGGTTAACCCCCACCGTGGTTTTTCCCTTAACCAAGTTTCCACGTAAAAATCTTGGTGTTCATATGTTGTGATCTTGTTGTTTCTTTTTTTTGTATTCATGCTTCTTTCTTTTGGATTTATGTGGTAAATTAATAAAGGAACAAACTAATAAGTTTTGTAGAACATTGATTCACCCCCCCTCTCAGTGTTCCTTATTCTCAACAATTGGTATCAGAGCAAGGTTCCTTAGAAGAAGTTTAACATCTTCAAGAAGATCTAGGAAGGTGTTTTCAATGGGTTCATTTAAGTATTTTGATGGCATCCATGAACAAATTAAACTTGCTTTAGAAGATCTTGATCAGTCTAGAACAGAATTCAAAGAACTGTAAGAGAGCCTTAAAGATGTTGAAGACTTCATTGAGACCTTAAAAAAAAAATTGAGAAAATCTAATGAAAAGAGGAAGGAGCTACTTATTCAACTAGCAAATCAAAATGAAGACAATGACATGGATGAGGCCCTGAAAGAGAAGACAAAGGAATGTGAGAAGTTAGCTAAAGAAGTTGTTGTCCTAAAACATGAGATGGAATCTGAGGTAATGAGGCCAACCAAGGAAATTAAAGAAAGGAAGAAGACTGAAGAAAAATTGAATCAATCTCTAAAAGAAAGAATAGAAGAATGCTGCAGATTGGATAGAATAATTGGCCATCTATAGTCTGATCTACATGAAAGCAGGGACAATGAGGAAAAACTTGAAAGGAAAATTGTCATTCTCAAACATGACCTAGAAGTTGCAAATGAATATAAAGAGAAATTCAAGATAAGGTCAGCTAAACTTGAGGTGTTGCTTGACAGTCAAAAGAAGGCAAATGATAAGCATGGTCTAGGATTTGAGAAAGGTGAAAGATCTGGATCCAGTCAAAGAAATCTTGATACAAGATATCAAAGAAGGAATTCTAAAAGACCTCTGGTAAGACAACCTAATGCTCAAAGGTATCCATCTTTCAATGGAAATTGTTTTAATTGCAATAAATATGGTCATAGAGATACTCAATGTAGAAGTAGAGTGAATCAAAGTGGTCCATCCTTCTCTGGTCAATGCTTCAATTGTAAAAGGTATGGTCATAAATCTAATGATTGCAAAAGTATGATGATAAACTACTCTAACAACAGAAGAAATGTCAATTCTTTCAATGGCTATTGTTTTACATGCAATGGATTTGGACACATGGCTAATCAGTGCAGATCAAGAGGAAATCAAGTAAATAAGTAAAGAAATGATGTGTGCTTTAATTGCAATAGATCTAGTTATATTGTAAGATTCTGCAGAAGCAGGAATAATGATAGAAAAGGTCCGGTATGTGCTAAGTCAGATGTGTGATGAGTTTATGTGGTTAATGAAACCTTTCAAGATCACTAAGGATGCCATCAAGGCTATGATAGGGTTAAACTTATCTGGTGGACTGCCAATGTTGAAGTCAATAAAGAATCAAACTGTAACTGATGCTACCAGTTCAAGGTTTGACAAAAAGGCAATGACAATAAATGACATCACTGATCCGGATGTCAAATTTGCATCAATGGTGATTGGATACAAGATATATCATTCAAGCAGGGAGAATTATGTATCTGGTACAACTATCTTTACATCTTATTAGATGTTAAGAGAGAATGTTGACTATGACTTGTGTGAGTTGCTACAGAACCAGTTGATGGAAAACCTAAACAAAATCAAAAAGGACAAGAGAATACTTTCAAGTATGGAAAATTGGTATTATGTTTGTTCTTCTATTTCATGAATGAGTTACTCGGCAAGAAAAACATATGTTGGACCAGTGATAAGACTGTTGCCATTCAAAATAAGAGAGCACTTGAATAGTATTGGTGACTCCAATGCCCAAAGGATTGCTCTTTAGAGATTTTTCAAGAATTTTCAAAACATGATGCAATCAAGGGAAAGAATCCCTATATCTGTGGTTGAAAAATACATGGATACAATCTATTTTATGGTAGATACAGATTAGTGTTTAATGGAAGCAGTTGAACCAAGAACTATGTGGATCATACCCATGGGATATGAGGTGGATGGAAAGGTAATGGAGCTATATGCACAGCATCTGTTGAGCCAGCCTAGGGATCCAACTAAGGAGAGATTTGGAACATATAAATAAATTTCACTAAAACTACATCTTGAATTGAAGGCTCCTAAAATCAAAAGGAAAGTAAGGAAAGAAGTTGAGCAGTTGGGTGAGAATCTCAATCTTACTAAGGAAGTTGTGAGATAAAATAGGGAAAGGATAGAAAAAGATGAGAAGGAGAAATACAATAGAGAACAGAGAAGTATTTCGGTGGAATCCACTCCTAAAGCAAGGTCTACCTGGAGTTCCAGTTCAACCTCCAATGTGTCACCTTCTCTTGCTATAGAAAAATCTACTGGTAAGGAAGGAAAAAGGACAAACGTAAAGGGCAAAAGAACATATGTCAGTTTGGAGAAAGTAGATGAAGAAGAAACTGACTCAGATGATGAGGTTAAGGAGTTGAATGCCTCAGGCACCAAAGCTACTAAAGTGTCTAAGGAGAAGCCCTCCGAAACCATAAAGTCAAGTAAAAGGTCTAAGACATAGGCCTATGTTGAGAAGCCTACTCTCTGTGTGGATGACATCATTAAGTCAGTCACTGTAGATGGAAACTTGAAGCCAATGACTAAATTTTATGATCATTATAGTGATGCTGATAAGAGAGTTTTGGAGGAAGCAATAGTCAAATATTTGAATATCTATAGTAAGACTCTATTTGAAATAACTTCTAAAATTCTGGAAAGCCTTGCAAAAATTCTAGAATTAAGAAAAGAGAATGCAAAAGATAAAGATTTTGAGATTTGGGAGCATGTGCTAATAAAACTGTGTCCTCAAATTACTCCGAATCAAAAGAACCTGATATTCAAAGAAGTGAAAGAGGACTTTAGGAGTAAGATCAGAATGAATATGCTCATGCTGGGAGATATTGATAAGGTAGTTGGGATACTTGTGAGATTCTTTTGAATGCATTGAAAAAGCATAATCTCCCCACTATTGAAAAAGAAACTATTTTTGAAGTTGATTCCTCCATTTTAGATATTGAGGAATTTGATAAACTTGATGGTAACATTGCTACTGAGGATACACAAAATCCTGTGGAAGAGAATGTAGAAAATATTTTTGAGATAAATAAAAACAAGGATGCCTCTGATGATGATGCAGAGAAAATGAATGAAAGTGATGAGCAAAACATTATGGTTTACTTTGAAAAGGGAGAAGATGGAGGCCCTGAAGAGAACAAGTTTGAAACATCATTTTGGGCAAGAGACACTGCGGATGCAATGAAAGAAATTTTAGAAAGAGATAAACAAATTGTAGAAGATCAAGACATAATACAAGGACCAATTAATTTTGATACTTTATCACCAGTGTAGAAGCTAAAGTTGGCCTCTATTGCACAAGCTAAGGCTAGAGAGGATATTTTGAAGTCCCATTTAGAAGATGGTGAGCTGCTTGGCCTTGCATCTAGGATTTTGGAGAAAATCATGCCCACATTTCAAAAGGATTCTTTAGCATCTCCCTTCGGTCAGTTGAAAATCTTGATAAACTCTGTAAGTTCTCATTTTGAAACCCTAGAGAAGTCAGCATAAGTTAAAGTCAAAAATGAATTTAATGAGAAGAGGTTTGCTAAAATAAAGAAAATAATTAGCTATGATAGATCTAGACTTGATATCAGTGTAAAGAGTATTCAAAATGCCCTATCTAAAGGTACAGAGATCTATAAGTTTTGTCTAAATAGATCTAAAGATGTTGAAGATACTGAGAAAAAGATTAAGGACATAGAGCTCAAACTATCTAATATTTCTCAGTCATATAGTCCTTTAACTGAGTCTATAATTACCAAAGAATGCCAAGTAGTGAGTCTGCGGAATGAATTGAGTGATTTGGAGAAGAGAAAGGCCAAAATTCTAGGTAGATTGGATGAGCTCCAGGGACTGATCTCCCCTAAGTTAGAAACTATGTATGATATATTGGTAGAGTCCCAAACAACAGCTACTACTAGTGATCCTACTAAACTTCAAAAGGAAGAATCACTAGCATTTTTGTTCAGTGGACACATATCTATCTTGGGCAGTATCAAAAAGAACTAGGACAATGAATTGACAAAGTTGAAAAACATTTTTGGTGATATCTTTTTGCTGATGAACAAAGCCTCAGAACTGTATGTTCATATCTGAAAGTATGTAGAGTTTTGACCCTTGTACATAAAATTTTTGTATGAATTTTGGGTTACGGATCTTGGCCTTTGCCATTGATGTCAAAGGGGGAGAGGAAAAGTAGTGAAAAATGAAGAATTAATCTAAGGGGGAGCATGGGAAATCATAAGTGTATATAGTTAGGGGGAGTTGTTCTAACACTTAGTCATTTTTCACTAAGTGTTGCCATCAATGCCAAAGGGGGAGATTGTTGGCAAGAGACACTACTAGGCATGTCAGGTGTTGTCATTGATGGCAACTGAATCTATCTTACACATCTACATTACATCACTTGATCATACCAGAAGTCAGAGTGCAAATTTATCTAAGTCCATATAGACAAGAATAGAGCATTTAACAAGGTTCAGTATATTAGTCTGTATTTCTCCATAGGTAATCACATTGTGTTGTGGATCTGAGGGAATGATTAGGGATGTTAGGACTACCTAAATCCAAGATTTTAGCCTCTGATGATAAAGTTATTGTAAGTTACAATCATCTGAGTATCAGGTTTTGGTTAGACAATTCAGTCCGGTAAAGAACAGATCGACTAGGTATTTGATCCTTGAGTGGATGAAGAGAAGTGGTTGGTCAAGAAATTTATGTGATCCAGTGGCATTGGCCGACAGGTGAGGTAACTTGAATGTATAGGTTTTGGTCCGCAATGGCATTTGGGCATGGATTCAGCCGACAGAATAGTATTCTTAAAAACACTTTAAGTTTTTCTCAAAGCTAACTGCAGTTGATGTTATCTCATGAAGTAGATATATATGATCAATGGATTTGAGCATTTGAGGTTGTTGTTGTGTGAATATTAAGTAAGAGGTGTGAAGGGTGGTAGTATCAAGTGTGAAGTAGAGATCTAATTCTCTGATTATGGCAGAACAGTGAAATAGGGCAGAAAAGGATGAAGTGTGCAAAGTCAGTGTATTGAGCTCAACCAGAACTGTAATCTTACATTATTAGATGCTATTCTTTAGTTCAATCATTCCAGCAAACTCTTGTAATTATTTTTTTAGGAAGTGATCTCTGGATAGTGTGCCCCGAAGGCATGTGCCTTCCCCATTTGTAATACTTTTAACAGAGTATAAATTCTTGTGGGTTAACCCCCACCATGGTTTTTCCCTTAACTAGGTTTCCATGTAAAAATACTGGTGTTCATATGTTGTGATCTTGTTGTTTCTATTTTTGTATTCATGTTTCTTTCTTTTGGATGTATGTGGTAAATTAATAAAGGAACAAAGTAATAAGTTTTGTAAAACATTGATTCACCCCCCCTCTCAGTGTTCCTTATTCTTAATAGCAACATCAAAACATTCATTCACAATAACCACATCAACACATTCAACCCCAACAACAACATCAATACATCCAACATCAACACTTTCCACACCAATACTCTCAAAATCTAAACACTACATATCTTCCTCCACCTCAACCACCACAAAATCAAAACACATACCTCATTCCTCCACAACAATATCAAAATCCTAATCCCCCTCAACAAGATCATCAAAACATCCCATTTCATAATCCCCAACTTGAAATTCAAAGTAACATCCAAAACAATCCTCAAGAGGGTAATACCTCTTTGATAGATGCATCTCACTTTGACACGGGAATGTATTCTCATGATTTCGTTCAAAAAGGATATACTATTGGTCAAAACCCCTCTCAAGAAGAGAAAAACTTTCAAGAAGGTCAATCCTCTCAAGAAGGGTCTCAGAAAATAGATGAAATCATGCAAGATTCTAAACCCATGGCAGTTATTGATAAACTCATAAGCTCTAATCCAAATCACTACTTCCATTTGCTTGCTCAAAAAGGAGCCAAATTACCTAGAGATTTTGATACATCTACTCTTAAGGAGAAAGATCACATCCATGAGGCTTTTAATGCTATAGGTGGACCTCAAGTAAAACCCATCCAAACAATGTCTACCATATCTAAACCATTCACTAAATCATCTTCACAAGAGGGTATACCCAATCAAAAAATCATGGTAGAAAAACCACTCAAACATATCCTTACCCCCATGAGATTTGTAAATCTCAACAAGATCCACCCCAAGCTCATACAACTCCTTATTCCAACATTCCTACCCATCATCAAACTCATACACAAGGCTATCATGTTCATTCACAACAAAAACATGCAAGTCTTCCTTTGTGCCAAAATCAAGTGTTCTTAAGTCCTTATGATACCATTGACAAGGGGAACACCACTCTAGCTTTTGCATCCTATGGGTACCCTACATCATCATCCAATAAAATGCCTATCGAAGAGCCTACTAGTCCTATCCCTACACCACCATGTAGTCCCTATCATAATCCACTGTGGGATATTTCCAATCCTAATCGTAATCCATCCAATCACATTATCCCTCCACCTAATCCTCATCCTAAACCTACAACACCATCCACCATTATCATCCATTCGTTACATTGTTCATCCACCCATACGCTTATGAAGGATGTGATCTAATGGCTATTAGCAAGGAATCAACCATCTTTGTGTCATCAAACACTTGTCCAAGAGCCTATCAAGCTTATTCAAGCACCTTCAAACAACATGTCTAGTCCTCCAAATACATCATATAGTCCACAACATATCAAGCCTATTGAAACGTATCCTACCAAGAGTCCAAATCTAGATCCATTGTACATTCACATTGTTGACCATCAAGAGCCTAGCAAGCCTATACAAGAGTCTCCCACTTCCACTTCAATTCAATAAAAACAAGAGCTATGTCAAGAGTACAATCTAAAGCATGTAGAAACATCAACCCTTTATCTAAATCTAGGTCAAAGCAACTCCATCCAACCCATCCATAACATTTATACTTTCTATGATCAAGATATTGTCCAAGATCATGAACCCATCCATGAGCAACTTGATCCTATCCATGATCCCATAGATATCCATGAACAACTTATCCACACTACTCCTATCCATCCTCCATATAGGCCTATCCATGATCCAACAAAATGAAATTCCCTTGATGAGACACTTGGTCCCCAAGAAAACTTAGATAATCAAATAGATAAATTGGATCCTATCCCTTCACCTCCTACTGAGCATAATGTTAGTCAAGATCCAAGCATCTCAAGTAATCCATTGCATGATCTTCCATTATTTCATGTTGATCCTCCACCATCTCCCATCGATCCCATTCAAAATCCATTATCCTATCCCCTTGGTCTTACCACCTTCATCCATGAAACTTCCTCCTAAGGAGAGCAACAACTATTATCTACCACTTCACCTTCTC
The DNA here is from genome assembly GCA_027924645.1 of Cunninghamia lanceolata. Taxonomy (NCBI): domain Eukaryota; kingdom Viridiplantae; phylum Streptophyta; class Pinopsida; order Cupressales; family Cupressaceae; genus Cunninghamia; species Cunninghamia lanceolata. Next base: position 6,419,873 of record BSBN01000317.1, read on the forward strand.
CATCACATAATGGACTCGCATCTTGTTTCCACAACAAACATCCCATTGCATATCGTATGTTCCAAAACATGAACTATCAAGGCAAAGGTTTAGGCCTTCATGAAAAAGGTATTTTAGAGCCCATTCATGTCGCAATCCATCCTTGAGAACATGGTCTTTGTTTTTCATCCCAAAATAAACAATCCAAAGATGTTGGTACCACCTCCATGCCTCTACAAGATAATTCTTCCACTCTATATCCTAGTGTACCTCATTGCACCTCTCACTCATATGTCGCCATCCCTCCTCCATTGTCATATAATTCACAAAAGTATGTGACCATACACCTTCCTCCATATACTTTACCTCCACTACTTCCAGCTCCTAACATCCATATCCTCCAATCCACTCTACCTCCACTTCTCCCAACGCCTAATGTCCCCATCCTTAAATTCCCTTATCCATTGATCCACAAATCCACTTTTATGCCCTCCATCCATGAATCCCCTCACATTCCTAATCATGGCGAATGAATGCACACATAGGCCACATATGAAGCTATCCCAAACCCCATGAGATTCAAAAATAAAAATTTGGATGCTTCCACAGATATATAGCAAAATATCTACAAAAGCCTCAAGAATATCATGCCATAGGGCATCAATACACAAATGCAAAGCCAAATCTATAGCATAAGATGCATACACCCACACACCTCAAAGAAAAATGAAAATGCTGCGGGTCCCTAAGCAACAAGAAATTACCCAAAAGGAAGCATCCATATCTCAATCTATCCCCAAATTCCAAAAATCTTGTTCCCCATTAACAAATCCTACGCTGCATATGCCCACACACCTCAAAGAAAAAATGAAAATGGTGTGGGTCCCCAAGAAACAAGATACTACCCCAAATAAAGCATCCACATCTCAATCTATCCCCAAATTTCAAAAATCTCGTTACCCATTGAAAAATCCTACAAATCCTAAGTCCATTTGGGTTCCTAAACTCCTAAATCGACAGGTTTGAAATCCCCTATCTCGATTCCCATTACTCCCTACTCCCCATCCTAGTCAAAATCTTCAAAATCTATCACGATGTATGCAACCATTGGTCTTGGTTCCCTGCAATTCCATGCCATTTCCACACACCTCCTTCCCTCCATCTTACATCCCTTATCTGGCATATTTCCCCCATCACACCTCTATGGTCCATGCTTTTTCTCCATCACCCATTTATCCCTCCATACATCCATCCATCATCCATATCATAACCCACCATCCTTTCCATATTCCCATTTCTACCAACATCCATGCGTGTAATGCTACCTAATATATTCCATGTGCAAACACACACTAAAGTACTAACATACTACCTTGTTATTGGAAATAGACACTTGAGTTCTCATCTTCCATCCTATCCAAAAAAGTCAAAAGTCAAAAGTCCAAAAAAAGAAAAAGAAAAAAAAAGAGATAGAGAGAGATCAAAAAAGTAAAGAGAAATCCCTTCATCCAATGGTGAAAACTTGGCAAACATGCGCCTTGGATAAGTACCATGATGAAAACTTGGCAAACATGCGTCATGTGTAGATTACTTGTCTATGTACCTTACACTTGGGGGTATGTTGTCTCATCTACCCATCCTATCATTTCTTCTACCTATCCTTCCTATCATATCTTCCTTATCCATTATATTTGCATAATTATCCCCTTGATCCAATCCATCCTTTTTCCTCCCTTTTAATCTTGATAAAGATAGGGGGAAAATGTCAATACATGCTTTGAAAAAATCTCTTGATATACCTCATCCTTTCCAACCCATCTAATCAATCCTATCATCATAAAATTTGTCATGTAAAATCCTAAGCATTATACCTAGAATGGGGCATGTTATTCCTATGCGACATAGTCATTGGAGATCACATCCTTCTTGGTGCAGGGCACATAGGAGCACCTTGGTTCCTAAAGTCATTTTGTTTGCATTTTTTTTGAAAGTTGTGGTTTTGATTGTAATAAGGCTTTAGCCATGAGTATATGGTCCTTTTTGTGTGGTCAAGATGATTGAGGTGACCATATAAACCTCAATCATGCTTAGTCCACTTGGATCCTTGTTATGCCACTTAGGCCTAGAAGGTCTAAGGGTTGGTTTTTGAGTTTTTTTTAGATTTTTTGTGTGTTTTATCATGTTTTGGGAGTATGGAGGATGTTTTGATTCCATTGGACAAGAAAAACAAATCGCCATCCTTTGGAAAATGCAAAAACTCCATAGTGTCAAGTGTTGTCAATGGTGTTAATGACACATTGACCGGTTGCAACTTCATTTTGGTTATTAAAACTATTTGTAGAGGTTGTAAACTGACTTGGATAGGTTGATATGGAGGAAATATTGCTCCAGCATGGAGAAGAAAGTTTTTGTACGGAATTTGGGCACAAAAATCAAGAAAACTGACTATTTTTCACTATTTTTCTTGCTGTGTACAGACTGTACGGATTTTTCAGGGGTGCAAATGTACTTTTTCTACAATCTCTTGGAGTCAGGGTTCCAATGCAACTAGTTTGAGGTCCTGAAGTGGTCAGGATCAAAAGTTATAGATTTTTCTTTCAAAACAGGTCCAGAAACCCTGTTTTCTAGGGCAGCCATAGAAATCCGGCCCTAGAATGCATTCCCACAGTTGAAAATTCACAAAAACTGGTGAAATGCAGGCTAGGGGTATGTACTATAAGATTCCAAAAGCTTTTTGTTTGAAAATTCAGTCTTCTATTTTTAATTTGATGCCCTAGGTCAAGTATTCCTATGTATTTGGCCAGAATTGTGCAATTTATTGATGTAGATGACAAAGTCTGATAGGTGGGTGAATGAAAGTTGGTTTGTGAGTTGTTTGTAGGTCATAGAAGAGATCCAAGTTCCTACCCCAGGTTTATGACCCCAATTTTGAGCACTTGCTTTGTAACCTAGCCTAAATTGATCAATTAGGCCTAGAAGACCAAATGAGTGTTCTGGATTGCTGGAGTAGAGTTGGAACAGGAGACTTGGAAGTTTGATAGGGTTCCATAGAGTGTTACTAAAACCATCATTTGCTTGCCTGGTCATATGGGATTTTGTCAAGTTTTGTGGAGAAAACCTAGTTTGGAGGGCTAGTAGCCTTACTAGTCAACGTATAGGTTGAAGAGTTTTGGGAAGTTGGAGATCAAACCAACTGCATAGAAAGTGTTTGTTGATCTGTCTTAAGGTGTTGGAGAAGCCTTAGGGGTTGGACAATAGTCTGGACATCAAATCCTTCATATGCCTTGTATGTGCCTTTGGTTGGTTGGTTGGTTGAAGGCTAGTTGAAGTGGGTGAGTGGGAAAAGGACAATAGAGTAAACCTTTGTGTGTTGCTTCCCTTGTGCCACTCTGCATTAGGTGGTATCAGAGCCATCAAAGAGATGGGAGATAGAGGAGAAGAGGAGGAAATTCCTTCAAAGGTGACAAATGCCGAATTGGCAAAGATAGTGAGAGAGCAAGCAGCCAAGAACAAAAGGATGGAGGCTGAGATAGAAAAGTTAAAGAAAGACAAAGACAAGAAGAAGAAATCAGAAGTCATCTTGGATTCAGATGAAGAGGATCAAGATGAGGAAGAAGAAGTGCCTATGGAAGAGCCATAAGGAGGCATGTCAGAGAGACAATTCCTAGATGCACTTGGAAAGTTGAGTAGGAAGGACACTAAGGCAGACTTACCGATGTTTCCTGGTAAGATGAATCTAGAGGAGTGCCTTGATTGGATTGAGGCAATGGAGAACTATTTTGAATGTGAAGAAGTGGCAAAAAATCAGAAAGTGAAGATTGCCAAATCAAGAATGAAAGGGCCAGCCTTGAGTTGGTGGAATTTTATTCAAAATGAAAGGATAGAAGATGATAGGAATCCTATCTCTACATGGAGGAAGATGGTACTTGAAATCAAGAAGCAATTTGTCCCTGAGGATTATGAGGTCAACTTGAACAAGAAGTTGCACAACTTGAGACAAAAGGACATGGACGTGAGCACCTACACAGAGGAGTTTCACAAGATGACATTGAAAGCCAAGATGCCTGAGAATGAAAAACAGAAGCTTGCAAGTTATCTTAATGGCCTCAAGTTCTCCATTCAAGATGAATTAACTCTCTTTAACCCGGAGACAGTCCATAAGTGTTTTCAAATGGCACTGAGGATTGAGGATAAGCAGAGAAGAAAAGGGGATTTTGGCAGCAACAGCAGAGGCAGAGGAAATCAGAATTTTAGGGGCAGGGGCAGATTTCAAAACAGAGATAATTTCTCTAGATTCCAAGGTGGCGGATCACAAGAAGGCAGCCAAGGGCAGGCTGATAAAAACAGTGCTGATAAGGGTCATTTTAGGGGCAGAGGTAATGGCAGAGGAAGAAGTGGGGGTAGAGGTCCCAATGTGTTTACTGGAAGGTGTTTCTCTTGCAATCAGATTGGACATCAGTCCTTTAGGTGCCCGGAGAAGATGGGAAACACTGCTGCAAATCAGAAAGAAAGAAGAGTACAACTCCTTCAAGAAGAGGACTGTCAAAGCACCACAAGTTACCAAACAGCCTCTTCCAAGTCTGCAGCACCTGAGAGTGGAGAATGCATCATGTTCAACAGGTCACTCATCATGCTAGCCACCAAGGAGCAGCCCCAAAGAAACAACTTGTTCAGAACCACTTGCAAGGTGAAAGGAAAAGTGTGCAAGGTAATAGTTGATTCAGGTTCTTCTAAAAATTTGGCTTCTAATGAAATGGTGACTAAGTTAGGATTGGAAAGAATGCCTCATCCTAACCCCTATAGAGTCTTTTGGCTAACCAAGGAACAACAAATTGTAGTGAAAGAGCAATGTTGGGTTGAATTCAAGATAGGTGAATATCATGATAAGGTTCTTTGTGAGATAGTGGATATGGATGCATGCCACCTTCTTCTTGGAAGGCCTTGGCAACATGACACAAGTGCCCAACATGATGGTAAGAACAATGTGATTCATTTGTCCAAGAATGGTGAAAAGTTTACAATGACTCCTTTGATTGATGATTGCAAAGAGAAAGTCATTTCTAGTTCAGTTATGTTGGTAGGTGAAAAAGAGTTTTTGGCTAACCTCAAGGAAGAGAAAGTGCCATGTTTTGCAATAGTCATCAAGCCCAAGGATGTGAATCCCAAGAAGGTCAAAGGGCAGCAACCTCTTAGGAGGATTGGACCAAAGGAAGTGGAAGAATTATTGGAAAGGTTCCATGATGTGATAGCCGATGAAGGCAAGGATGCTCTTCCAACAAAGAGGGAGATTAGTCATTGCATTGATCTCATCCCAGGATCCACTCTACCAAACCAAGCAGCCTACAAGTTGACTCCAGAGCAAAATGCTGAAGTGGCAAGACAAATCCAAGACTTGTTGGATAGAGGACTTATCAGGAGGAGTATTAGTCCATGTGCAGTACCTACAGTACTTGCACCCAAGAAGGAAGGAACATGGAGACTATGCACTGATTCCAAGGCCATCAACAAGATTACTATCAGGTATAGATTTCCAATGCCTAGAATAGAAGATTTAATGGATTGCTTGGGTAAGGTTAAGTATTTTACCAAGATAGATCTAAAAAGTGGTTATCACCAAATCAGGATAAGGGAAGGGGATGAGTGGAAAACCGCCTTCAAAACCAATGAAGGACTATTTGAATGGGTTGTTATGCCTTTTGGCTTGTCAAATGCACCAAGCATCTTCATGAGATTGATGAATGAAGTGCTAAAACCTTTCCTTAACAAGTTTATTATTGTATATTTGGATGATATACTGATTTTTAGTGACAGCAAGGAAGACCACATAAGGCATATCCATCAAGTGCTCAGAAGGCTTCAAGAGGAGAAGTTGAGAATCAATCTTGACAAATGTGTCTTCCTACAAGAAGAGTTGATATTTTTGGGGTTTGTCATCTCCAAGGGCAGCCTAAAAATGGATCCCAGTAAGGTTGCAACCATTCTTAATTGGCCAACACCTACAACAGCCTCGGAGGTAAGGAGTTTCCATGGTTTATGCAGCTTTTATAGAAAGTTCATTAGAGGGTTTAGTGGCATTTGTGCTCCACTTGTTGACACCATAAAAGGGGGCAAGAAATGTGTGTTTGTATGGACAAATGAGGCCAACAAAGCCTTTGAACTGTTAAAGAAAAAAATTTCAGAAAAACCAGTCCTAGTGCTACCTAATTTTGGCAAGGTCTTTGTGGTAGAGTGTGATGCAAGTAAGAGGGCTGTTGGAGGAGTCTTAAGTCAAGATGGGAGGCCTGTAGCATTCTTTAGTGAGAAGTTAAATGAGGCAAAACAAAACTACTCCACCTATGATCTAGAGTTATATGCCATGGTTCAGTCATTGAGGAAATGGAGACACTACTTATTGCCAAAGGAATTTATAGTTTTTACTGACAACCATGCATTAAGCTTCTTGAACAGGCAGCAAAAGTTGAATCACAGACATGTCAAGTGGATGGAGTACATCCAAGCATACACCTTCTCCATAAAACACAAGAAAGGAGTGGCCAATAAGGTAGCCGATGCCTTAAGCAGGAGAAATCTTGTTGTGCAAACTATTTAGTTGGAAAGTACAGGTATTCATGCCATTAAAGATCAGTATATAGCAGATGAAGACTTCAAAGAGCCATACCTATCTTGCAAGGCCATGACAGGAAGGTATAATACTAATTTTTTTGATTTTTTGTTGCAAGATGGATATCTTTTCAAGGGTAGCATGTTGTGTATCCCAAGAGGATCTGTTAGAGAGAATATAATAAAGGAAAAGCATTGTGGTAGCATGTCAGGTCACTTTGGTATTGAGAAGACCCTAGAATTGGTTAGGAGGTACTATTTTTCGCCAAAATTGCCAACCGATGTAAGGAAGTTTGTTGAAACTTGTCAAATTTGCCAAAGAGCAAAGGGGCATACATCAAATGTAGGTTTATACACTCCTCTACCTATTCCTTCAAAGCCTTGGGATTCCATAAGTATGGACTTTGTACTTGGTTTGCCTAGGACAAAGAATGGACATGACAGCATTTTTGTGGTTGTAGATAGGTTCTCAAAAATGGCTCACTTCATCCCATGTAGAACCACACATGATGCCTCACACATAGCAGGTCTTTTCTTCAAGGAAATAGTCAGGTTACATGGTTTACCTTTGTCCATAATCTCAGACAGAGACCCCAAGTTCATAGGACACTTCTGGAGGACACTGTGGAAGAGACTAGGTACAAATTTGTCCTTATCATCTGCCTATCACCCTCAGTCTGATGGACAAATAGAGGTGATTAATAGGTCACTTGGCAATCTCCTAAGATGCCTAACCAAGGAGCAGGGTGCTAGTTGGGATTCAATTTTGGCTCAGGCAGAGTTCTCATACAATGACACTGTCAATAGAAGCACCAGCCTGTCTCCTTTCCAAATTGTTTATGGCACTCACCCAAGGGGTATTTTGGAACTAAGGGAGGTTAAAGGACTGGAAAACAGCAGTGCCTTGGCTGAAGACTTCATTCAAGTCATGAAAGATGTCCATGAACAAGTACAACAAAAATTACTGTCCACTTCTCAGAAATATAAACAATTTGCTGACAGAAAAAGAAGGTGATTGAGTAATGGTTCATCTGAAGAAGGAGAGGCTCCCTGCAGGTAAACACACTAAGCTACTCATGAAGAAGATTGGGCCTTGTGAAGTGCTCAAGAAATGTGGAGACAATGCCTACAAAATCAGACTTCCGGATGGCATTGCTTTGTCTCCAATTTTTAATGTTTCAGACCTTTATCCCTATAAAGGATCTGATCCTTAGACTGTTGTTGAAGAAGATCAAACTGATCACACACTCTAGGAACTCATTCCTTCATCTCCAAATCAGATTGAGTGCATTTTGGACAAGAGGATTGCAAAACAAACTAGAAGGCACACCTATCATGACTATTTGGTGAAGTGGCTAAACAAACCTTAGGAGGATGCCACTTGGATGAGCAGGGTAGACATTGAGAAGGTAGGTTTCACATTTGATAGCATTCCAACTCAAGAGACTTGAGTTCTGTTTGACAGTGGGTGTATGGTGCAGGGCACCTAGGAGCACCTTGGTTCCTAAAGTCACTTTGTTTGCATTTTTTTTGAAAGTTGTGGTTTTGATTGTAATAAGGCTTTAGCCATGAGTATATGGTCCTTTTTGTGTGGTCAAGATGATTGAGGTGACCATATAAACCTCAATCATGCTTAGTCCACTTGGATCCTTGTTATGCCACTTAGGCCTAGAAGGTCTAAGGGTTGGTTTTTGAGTTTTTTTTAGATTTTTTGTGTGTTTTATCATGTTTTGGGAGTATGGAGGATGTTTTGATTCCATTGGACAAGAAAAACAAATCGCCATCCTTTGGAAAATGCAAAAACTCCATAGTGTCAAGTGTTGTCAATGGTGTTAATGACACATTGACTGGTTGCAACTTCATTTTGGTTATTAAAACTATTTGTAGAGGTTGTAAACTGACTTGGATAGGTTGATATGGAGGAAATATTGCTCCAGCACGGAGGAGAAAGTTTTTGTACAGAATTTGGGCACAAAAATCAAGAAAACTAACTATTTTTTTCTATTTTTCTTGCTGTGTATGGACTGTACGGATTTTTTAGGGGTGTAAATGTACTTTTTATGAAAGCTCTTGGAGTAAGGGTTCCAATGCAACTAGTTTGAGGTCCTGAAGTGGTCGAGATCAAAAGTTATAGATTTTTCTTTCAAAACAGGTCCAGAAACCCTGTTTTCTAGGGCAGCCATAGAAATCTGGCCCTAGAATGCATTCCCACAGTTGAAAATTCATAAAAACTGGTGAAATGCAGACTAGGGGTATGTACTATAAGATTCCAAAAGCTTTTTGTTTGAAAATGCAGTCTTCTATTTTTAATTTGATGCCCTAGGTCAAGTATTCCTATGTATTTGGCCAGAATTGTGCAATTTATTGATGTAGATGACAAAGTCTGATAGGTGGGTGAATGAAAGTTGGTTTGTGAGTTGTTTGTAGGTCATAGAAGAGATCCAAGTTCCTGCCCCAGGTTTATGACCCCAATTTTGAGCACTTGCTTTGTAACCTAGCCTAAATTGATCAATTAGGCCTAGAAGACCAAATGAGTGTTTTGGATTGCTGGAGTAGAGTTGGAATAGGAGACTTGGGAGTTTGATAGGGTTCCATAGAGTGTATCTAAAACCATCATTTTCTTGCCTGGTCATATGTGATTTTGTCAAGTTTTGTGGAGAAAACCTAGTTTGGAGGGCTAGTAGCCTTACTAGACAAGGTATAGGTTGAAGAGTTTTGGGAAGTTGGAGATCAAACCAACTGCATAGAAAGTGTTTGTTGATCTATCTTAAGGTGTTGGAGAAGCCTTAGGGGTTGGACAATAGTCTGGACATCAAATCCTTCATATGCCTTGTATGTGCCTTTGGTTGGTTGGTTGGTTGAAGGCTAGTTGAAGTGGGTGAGTGGGCAAAGGACAATAGAGTAAACCTTTGTGTGTTGCTTCCCTTGTGCCACTCTGCATCACTTCTACCTATTCATCCATTATCTACTATCACCCATCCTTTTGTCTACTTATCTAATCCCATCTTTCTCCTGGCATTTAGACCTAGTTTTCCCTTGTCATTGGTATCTAGTACTTAAGGTTATCCTAACGTAATCCAATGTCATCCCAAAACATTTCAAATTCCAACCATCATAAACTTCAAAAATACAAATAAAAACAAATAATAGAAAAATCCAAAAAAATCATCACATTTCCTAGAACTACATATTATCATATTCATCTTTCATCATAATGTGCCTTGATCTCATGGATACAGGGTATGTAGGCAGTCTAGAATATGAAGGAAGTATAGGCACATACGATCAATTATTCTTCATCTCAATGCATTTAACACTTTCACCTTTCTTGTCTTCCATTTATCACAATCCATCTGTTCACCTAGACTAGACTAACTCAAGCAGAAAATTAACTATGCATCCTATGAAAGCTAAAGTACTTACCCAAACCTAAAGCAAAAAGACTACTCATAGAGCTATATGATATCCCTCATATCTGCTTGCCACATCTGCTACATCAATCCATCTATCCTAGATCAGACTAATAGCCTTTAACCGATATATCTTTCCTACAATAAGGCTCCCATCTATCTATCTACCTAGAGCAACCTCTTCGACAAGAGAATATGTTGGTTGTGTGTTTACTTTGTAATTCAATCAATTTTCTTTTTGGTTTATCTTTTGTCCCTATCTAAATTACCTATTCAAGACTGCCTTGATTTATCTATATCTTGTTATGTAGTGATGAGGTATGGATTGGGGCATAGTCATTGCTTTCATATGTTGTGTTTGTGGGATAAGCAAGTATCATCCTACTATGGCTAAATATTTATCTTATGTGTGTGTTACAACCTAGAATCTTACATATCAATATTCTTTTGCATTTATGTATTAAGATTATTTTATGTTCAAGACTATGGCTCATTCACATATCCAACAAGGTTCTATTATGTCTAGTAGATATAAGTTCAAACTATTTGTTTGCAGAGTCAATGTCCTATGCATTGAATACATCGTCACCTTGGTCTTCTATACCCTGGTGAATAATATCCATATGCTATATCAAAATAAGGATTGCTCTTTATAAATATTCATGTAACCGTTGCAACAACACCCCATCTCATCACACTACTAGAACTACATATCATCTCATCTCAATCTTAAGGTACCTTGATCCTGTGGATACAGGTATGTAGGTAGTCTGGAATATGAAGTATCCAGTACTTAGGTACATAAGATATCATCACTTCATCTCATCCATCTCACCCATACATCCTAATAAAATCTATAGCTTTCATGAAGATCGATCAATCCGATACCAATTCTTCTATTCTTTGTCCATTTATCTTCCATATTTCATCTAACTTTTCATCTTCATCTCCGAATTTTTATTTCAAGAGAACACCCATGTTCTTTGAACCCAATTGTTCTCTTGATGGGGCATCCTCATAATCATCATTGTTCATCTCATCGATATTTTTCATCCTTTCCATACCAATCTAGCTAATCAATCTAGCCAAATTATCCAATCACGTCCATTGGTCTTGACCCTAATCTTGTTGTAAATCAATCAAATAATCAATCAATCAACCAATCCATCAATCATATCAATTGTCTTATACAGATTGTCACACTCTCAAAACCAGACCAAACGTCTTACACAAGATGTTACATTTCTAAAACTAGACACTATCTGTATCAATCATCATTAATTAATCATTGGTTTACAACTTGACAGGGGCAATACCTTGTTTGTTTTTGAATTATCATCATCATTCATCTCATTCATTATCTTACCATTATCTTTCCTTGTCACCCTCACTTTGAGTGACTGGGGTATCACCATTTCTAATCCAATCATTTTCTTCCAACCATATTCTTTTGAATCAATCTTCTTCTACCAAATCAAGCACTATGTTTTAAATTTATTTGAAATGATGTTATTTTGCAACACCATCTCAAAAAGGGGCAAAATGTAGATACCAAAAAATGACCCTTCACATTGCATCACTTGCATTTCACCAAATCTGTCAAATCACCTACATTTAGCGTTAATTAAATAATCTAATTATTTAATTAATTTCATCAAATTCATCAATTTCATTTAATTTCCCTAAATTCCAACATTAATTGAATAAATTATATTTATTTAATTAATTTCATTAATTTCCTCTCTTATCTTCTAATTTTAATTATTTAATTAAATCATTGTCCTTCTTCCAATTCTTAAATCCACATTAATTAAATATATCCAATTATTTAATTAATTCATCATTAAATTCCTCTTATCCATAATTAAATAATTTTTAATTATTTAATTACTTAATTACTCCTCTAAATTTAAATAAATTATTCAAATTTATTTAAGATGACTTTATCTTCTAAAACTAAATAAAATTAAATATTTTATTTATATCCCTCTATCATGCAAAATAAATTAAATCAATTTATTTGTTTAATTTATTTAAATCTTCATATCTTATCTTTTCGTCTATCATGCACAATTAATTAAATAAATTTATTTATTTAATTTCAAATTATCTTCAATTATCTTCCAAAAATAATCCTATTCTTCCATGCACAATAAATTAAATAAATTTATTTATTTAATTTGTTTTATCTTCCAATTCCTCCAAAAATATAATTTTCTTCTATTTGCATAATCAGTCTTATTTTTAGAACTTCAAAAAAGAAATCTAAAGTTAAGTTTAATTGGCTTTATTTTATCAACTCGTAAATTAGAAAAAATCATTCTAATTTATGAAATCAATTCTATCTTTATCATGTCTTTTATCAAAAAACAATTATCTTAATAAAAATACCTTTTTGGAGTGACACATGTCGTGTGCACATTCATCATGAGTTATTTGATTTATTTCAACTCTTGATTCTATTGATTTATCTCCACTGTTGATCGATCTAACCCTGAAAACTATATATACCCCCTTCATCCTTTCAAAAATCCTCTTCGATCATTTAAGCTTTGGGCATTCATAATACATCGTTTTGAGCCTTTATCACGCATCGTTGAGCACATCGACCTTTTGAGTACATACTATGCAACCTTTGAGCACACTTATCTACACTCGCTTGTTTCAACCATGGGTATGCAACGCATAGAGCAATCCACATCTAACAAAGAGAATAATACAATCTAGGTGAAGGTTTTCTTGTTTTAATTTGATTATTCATTGATATTGGTATTTGCTTAGGTCAATCTCTTTATGTTATAGGATTGAGTTATTATTTCATTGTTTTGATCTTATTAATCAATGTCAATTTTACCTATACACATTCATATCTTATTCCAAAGCTTCCATTCAACAAAAGCTAGGAGTATACTAGCAAATGTAAATTGATTAGGTTGGAAACCTCTTTGTTACATATGGTAAAAATGGTGTGATTGTCTTGTAAGGATTCCCATGTCTTTTGTATGTTGTAACAATCATATTCTATGAGATGTCTCATTCTTTCATGTGGTCAAATGTTTTTTGAGCATCCACCAAACTTCCACACTTGACATACATATAAAGAAGATTCTCATGGGAAATTATGCATGTAAGAAAAATAAAATTGTTAGACTTAGGGCACACAACTAAGAGGTGGGGTGAATCAGTTGTGCAAAACTTTCTCTAATTAAACACTTAAATCTTCTTAGTGATTAGCAATATATTAATCATGAACCATAATGTATTCAAATCAAAAGTAGAAACACATCAACACATAAGACACCAAGATTTTGACATGGAAAACCTAGTTAAGGGCAAAACCACGGGGTGATTAACCCAAGATTGTATTCTCTGTTAGAAGAATAGAAAGAACAAAATAGCACATGCCAATTAGGGCTCACTACCCGAGCACACTACTCACAAGAGGCTCACTGCCTACAAGAGACACACTGTCTACAAAGAAATAAATATCACATACATGAACTGGAGAATAGCATCTTCACCATGCTTGAATCAGTTCCATTTAAGCCCAATACTTCTGTCTGCCTTTCACTCTCCTCCTCGCTACCACACTCTCATCACCACAAGGACAACTTCAAAATGACTTCGCAATCCCTTATTTATACAAGGCATCAACTTAGGAATGATCATCTAAGTCGGCAAACATCCATAAGATCATCCGCAAGATGCATAACTCATCCGGTTAGCCTGTCTCAGGAAGAACACCATCATCCAGAAGTTACTCTTCAATTGCGAGCTCCAAATTCAATGCAGACCACCAACACAAACTGGGCACAATCCAAAGACCTCTACAAGCTTGCCTGAATCACCAAGAACATTCACACTTCTTCTACTTAATGAAATCCTTCTCTCCTTCATCTGGAACCTCAAGAACACAGTCTGTCATTACTGTCACAAAGGAATAGATGCTTGTGGACCTTCAAACCATGAACCAATCAAGTTGATACACCACAAAGACTTCCTCAGAACTCCCTCAAATCTGCAGAACAGGAAAATTCATTTATGGATCTCACCGGACCTTTCTTGTTACACTGTCACCTTTGAACACCTACCAGAACTAGTTTTACTTGAGCAGCCACAACTTATCCAGATCTACATGTGGACCTCTTAAATCTCTACTGGACTACCTTAAGAATCATATCTACAAACCCTTTAATCTGCATCCTCTGATCATCTTCCTATCTTGGACTATTGTCTTACTGTCATCACTATTCTTCACTATTCCTAATTGAGACTAATTTTCTCAATATCCTCAGCACACAGGTCATCCAATCCTTATCATTAATACAACAGGAGTATGTTGACATCAATGACAATACCAGTTAGGCCCATACTTGCAACAAAAATCACCTAAGAGAAATGAAAGAATGGATATAAATTCTTTGTGAAAGAACATTCTTGAGAATACAAGTTTGCAATAATTAAACATATGTAGAGTTGTCCTCAAGGGGATTGTATGTAGTTAGTAGAATGTGTTACCCCTCCTTTCCTAATGTTGTAAGATATGCTACAGACTTGTAATTTCTCAAATCATCTGTTGTAAGGGAATAATTATCTAAAATATTTGGTGTACATCCTTTACATCATAAACTTCAAGATTATTTCATATTTACAAATGGCACTAGTCATAAATAAGATTTATTATTATAGATATCCATATATACCTATTTGAATTTTATAAAGTTCAAAAATCCATTACTTGATTAGATATGGTGATGTTGGAACAATAAGTTTTCTTATCTCAAACAATTTATTCTATTGTTATAATCATACTTTTTTTTAGATCAATAATGTTAAAAGGTTTTGATAATCATATCTCTAGTCAAATGATTATTTTTACTGAAAATATTTGAGTTTAATGCTAACAAAGTTCTCTGACTGAAAAGGGTCATTGTACCTTGCATTTAATCATAATTATTTGTCAAATCCAAGGCAGTGTCGATTGTAGTCTACAATAGAAACTAGCAATCAACAATCCTAGAACTATCTACTGAAATGAAACCTACTATTCCAATAAAATTCATGCCTTTAGCTATTTTCTATGAGAAAAATATTAATCTAGTAATATGGAATAGTACAATGCTGAAATGAACTAGATGATTAAAACATAGGAAAAAACATCAAAAATAGAATAAACAGTAATCTAATCTATATCTATTAAAGAAGGGAAACTAAACTAAAGAATTTACAGTAATTTAAGAAAGCAATAAATCCAAATAATAATACTAGCCTTCTCTCATTTGGTGGGAGTGGGCCCTTCCTCCACACCTCCAGAATTGAAGACTAAAGAAAAACTTTAGAACACACAAATAGGAAACTGTCTTTCTTTATTCTAGGATCTTCAAAAATAGAGTATTCTTCCATAAAGTAAAAAAAGAGTATAAAACATAAACTATGATTATTATTCCTATCACCTCCATACAATATATATCAGGTAGATTTGTTGACAACATATCTTTGGATTTTATTAGTTCACTCCATGTTCTACCTTAGATACAAAAGATCTTTATTCTTAGGACTAAACATGCAACTATATATATCAAAAAGATAATCATGTAGAACTAAAAGATATTTAAAGTGATACTAAAGGTGTCCCTTAAATCAAGAGTTTTGACTTGAGATAAATCAGGTCATGAAGGCCCTGATAAAAAAGAATTAACTTTTAGAACAACATTCTAACATAAGTCCCTAATTCATGCAAAAATCAAGTAACAGGTGTCCTTTGTCTCCCATGAGCTACTGCAACAATCTTCTCCAAAAACTCTAGCCTTTACATGCAGAACTTGTAGCTCTAGAACAACTCTCAAGATTATGTGTAGTATATAAAACAACTTCGTAGGGAGTACTCTAGAGACATCTATATAGCTTAGCAATACACAACTTTGGAGGTCATGTGATTAGCAATCTTTGCTAACTTGTTGATCCAGCTCCAAAGATCCTCCAACCCTTCTACAAAATATTGGAGCTCCTATAATGCACCTTCTATACAGCTCTAGAGATGTTAGGAATATCTATCGAGTCTTCAAAAACCTTGCTTCTCTTGATGGATGGATTCCTATGATCAAAAAGAGACATACCTACATAGTTCTTTGTCAGTTCAAACTAAAACATGATCATTTTAATCACAATAGCAATTTCAATATTACATCTTGAATTAACATAATTTAAACAAGGTTTTACAGTCTTCATAGTGCAAATCAGTAGATAAGATGGTGAATGGAATGAAAAAAAAGAATGTAAGGATGTGCTTTTGATGAGTGCTACCTGTCACTCATCACTGAACACTTTGGAACATATTCTTTCTTTTTTATCATTATATAGCACAAGATATTACAAGTGAAAAAGGTGTGTCCAAATGGATAATGAGATCCAAGAGGATGAAATGTTGGTAGGTGGTAATTTTATTATTAAGGAAGCCAATTTATGTCTCCACATATTCATACTTGTCTTAAATCTGGGCCATAACTATTTAATCCTTTGGTAGTAAGTTAAGCAAGCTCTTGAGAATAGAAGCCATAACTAATGTATTGTATGAGTTTACTATTTTTTAAATCTTTGAAAATGAAATATTGGAAAGGTATTAGTAATCATGTGATTATCTTCAATTATATGGTCTTTAATCTCTTAGATATAACACAGGTCTACTTATAATGGGTGGTTATGATCCTAAGAAACTATATGGGGAGCAAACTTGGAAAGGATAGCTTACCCATGACTATATGTTTAGTCAGATAACCTTTTTCACTCCTTCAATAAACATGGGAATTTATGACAAAATATCATGCCTTAATGATCTCCTTCATAAATATTGATAAAGTATCATCACTTTTTTAGTGTTGTCATTATAGCTCCATTATATTGGCTATATTCTAGGATCAATTACAAGTATCTCAAAAAAAAGTGTGCACTTAATAAATATGATATGATCAAACTAGTTGTTATACCCATTAAAGATGCTATGTAATGAAACCTTAAATTTATCATATAAAAATACCAAGCTTACCTTGTATAATAAGTTTGATTTACCTTACCATATCTAGACTAGGTATTACATCTAGATTTCTGAAAAATGCTATATGACAATGAAAAATGATATGTATGTTAAAAGTATCATTAATTATGGTCTTTATTATTCCTCTACCAATAATAAGATGTGTTTGGTTATTGTGTTACTAACTATGTTGGTCATCCTATTTATAAGAAATTTACCTTAGACTATGTCTTCAAAATAATGGTTAGGTGCTATCCCATGGATGGAGTAATACTTAAACAAGCTACCTTCAATGGATATTTAATCAAAAGGTTCAATACATTTAATTCCCTCCAAAAGAATCAATATGGTGTAGATTATGATTGGAAGCAGGGCCTAAATTTGATGGTCGTTAGCCATATTTAGGCATTTTTGTCGTAAAATACAATTAAAATTTTAAAGAGATTGTATCACATGAAAGGAGACATTTTGAAGAGACTGTCAAAATTTATATAGGATTATGATGATGTGTATATTTGGTTTATATATAATTTTACTTATATTAAGGTATGTCATAGTATTTTAAGGGCACCTTTGAATGTATAACTGTCATAAAAAATTACTTGACAAGTAGGGTCAACTGTCAAATTTAAGCCCTGATTGGAAGAGTTTCATCTGGGTACTAATAAAAGTCCAAATTTATTATATGATAACCAAAGCTATTTTACTCTTACCAAAGAATCTTATTTTCAAAAAAAAAACATTGAAGATCATGGGCACTTCAGTCAAGGGAAAGTTTTGCATCATAAAATTTCTATTCATTTGATTATCAAGTACCAAATATATTGTATACTATAGAAAATGAACCCATGAAATAAGCTAAAATCATATTAACCTATTTCATCTAAATTCTAATGTAACCTCATGCTAGAGAAAATAAGGAATGCATATAAAGAAAGAAAACTAAAACATATTAGCTACCATGCAAACCTTTCTATTTTGATGTACTCTTGATATTTTTGATGTGTAGATGGCTCCTCAAATGAATAGCATAACATTGCATTTCATGGAGTTTTGAAAATGGCTTGGGTGATGGTCAATTTACAGATTTTTTTGGATAGTGGATGAAAGGCTAGAATTGATTGGAGAGATCAAGGGTTGAGGATGATTAAGAGACTTGGAAAGATGAGAGATTGTCAAATGGAAAGATTTTGTTGGAGGATAAAGGATGTCCTTGGATCAAGGAAAGATCAAGGGTAGAAAAGTGGTCTTGGAAGAAGGGAATGGTGAGGATCAAAGGAGGACAAAAAGGACATTTGCACAAACTAATTGTTCATACCTTTGTAAGAGACCCATGTGGTCTTGTACAAGAGGCCATACCTTTGTACATTTTGAAGGATGTGGAGGATTTGAAGGGGTTGACTAAGGTTTAGGGATGTGCAAGTAGGGGATTAGTTGGCTAATTAGGTTTAGTCCACTTAATGAAAAGTAGACAAAATAGGGGAATTAAATAAATAGGGATATTCATTTAATTCATGGGATGGGAAATGAATATTAGATAAATAGAAATATTTACCTAATGTTTTACTATAGGAGAGGGATGATAAATGATTAATTAACATTTATGCTAGGGTTTAGTATAGATGAGGGTATAGATGAATAGTGAAAAGTACATGAATAGTGATTTAATAATAAAATATTATTAAATCATTGTCAAAAGGGGAATTGGATGCTTAATTGAATAAATGGGGATTTATCCAATTAAGTGGTTAAATTATGTCTTCATTAGGGTTGAATAGAGTCCAGACGATGAGTGGTCAATTTTAGTTGTATACATTTTCCCTCTCTTTGAGATGGTGTTGCGAAGCAGCATGATTTCAAAGAAAGATAAAACATAGCATTAGGTTGGATAGAAGAAGATGGTAGGATTAGGGATGATGATGACCTAGCCACTTGAATCAAGATTGATTAGGAGGGATGATGGTAAATGTGATGGTAGGGATGATGCCCCCTCGAGAGGACAAGCAGGTTCAAAGAACATGGGTGTGCTCTCGAAAGGATGAAGAGGGTTGGTGTAGACACCTAAAAATTGCCTACGCACAATTCATGTCATCACACTGCATTCAAACTAATTCACATTAAATCACCTAATTCTCATCATTCCACACTAATTAATAAATTCCATTAAATCATCATATTCCTCCAATTAATTAAATAATCCAAATTATTTAATTAAATCATCAATCCTCCAATTTAAATAAATAAAATCAAAATTATTTATTTAAATAATCAAATTTCCCTCCACTTTAAATAAATTAAAAATATTTATTTAAATAATCTATTTCCCCCAAAATGAATTAAATTTAATATTTAATTCAATTATCACATGTGCTCATGAAATTAAATAATTATTTATTTAATTTCTTAATTATCCTCACCCACCACAAATTCCTCTAATCAAAATCAGTTAATAGATCAATCAAATGAGTTGACTCATCAATCAATTTAGTCATCTAATCAATCAGTTTAGTCTTCTGATCAATCAACCTAGTCATCTGATCAGTCTATTTAGTCAACTCTCCAATCAAGTCTATTAACTCCCTTGACTCATGATGGAGCCAGGACACTTGTCCTTCTCTGATTTGCACACATTCTCTCAACCATCAACAATTGTTGATCTTTCTGGTCTTCCTCAACTGTTGATCTACATTCTCACATATCTATAAATTGAGCCCCACTCTCCATTCTTCAGCATCTCTCATTTTAGTAAACTTATGCTAACATTATTCATCCTCAGGAGATCACGTACTATGCTTGACAATATAGAGCAATCCACATAGCAAAGAGCAAGGAGTAAATTTACTCGCGATTTGGGTGTTATCTCAGTACGCTCAATCCGTTTGGTTTGTTTGTGTGTGTTTGAAGGTAATTTGCATTGTGTTTTATGTTTCTTTCATCTTATTTGCATATTCAGATTTTAACCAATACATTTTGGCACGCTTGGTGGGACCCACGTCCCTAAAAACTAATATTTCTATGGAGTTTTCCGTACATATTTTTACATAGGAATGAAAATGCACCCTTGATTATCAATGCGTACCTACGTCAGGTGTCAATGCATGTATGTAGCAGGTCGGTGTGCCTATGCAGAAGGTAGACATGCCCTTGCTTGATATCTATGTGCCTTTGTTTTTTATCATTTGATAATTGTTTTTTGCAAATTTGGAGTTGTTTTTAGTGGATCTCGCTTATTTTATGTTTCCTAATTTTGCCTAACAATTATTCATCTTTGTTCATGTTGTTAGATTCACTCTTGACAAGTTTAGACATCATTTTTCATAAGCTCTTAGGCTTCATGTGTAAAAGCACCCCTTTTCTTAGCAAAAACGCGTCTGTGTAAGGATCAATAGTGAACAATGATTACCTCCTCAGATCCATCATTCTTGACCACTGGATCACCCAAACCCTCAACAAATCACCCTGTTTGTCTAGATCTTTCTCTATTTTTTGGTAGGTTCTATCAACTGTTTCAGAAGTGCCCCTGTGCCTTATAGAAGCATGCATGTGTCTGCTAAAAGTGCACTCGTGTCTAAAAGCACACCTGTGTCTATGTAACTTCATTTTAGAAAAGCGCATCTGTGTTGTATGTCGACGTGCCTATGTTCTCTGTCAATGCGCCTGTGCAAAAGGGTAAGAAACAATAAGTTTCTATTTATTTTCTGGTAATTATTGAGTTTACTACTAAATCATCAAACCTGCACTTTTTGTTTTCTCTATTCCTATCATCATTGGTGGTTTTCAATTAATCTCTCTTTGGATGTTGAAACTAACGTTGTACAGCTTTACCTCGGCCAAAGATCAACCTGATTGAAACTACTAACATTTTTGTTGTAGAACGTATGTCCAAGAAAACCATTTCTCCACTAAGTCTTAGCAAACATTTTATTTCTTAATGGAATTAACAATGGTTTTTACAAGTTCATTGCATTTGTTAGGACATTTTTTGGCATTCATTCTTTCATGTTGGCTTAGCAACATCTAGATTAAGTAGGGGGTTAATTTGATATTCTTTTCTTTTCATATTAGCATTGCATCTTGTGTGGTTAGCTTAGTTGTATTTAGTTTAATCTAGGTGGTAAATGAACAAGTGTTTTATGTGCTTGTGAGATAATAGATGTATGCTCTCCCCTTGTGTAAAAACTTGGGTGATCAAAAACCAGACTTATCTTGTTTTTACTTTTTTGTTTATCCCTTAGAAGGGCCTGCCTTTTGGATGCACTTCTCCAAAAGGGGACGATCCTTAGAAGATCTTTCCTTTGAACTGCTATACAAATTGGATAAGGTGGAAGCCAAGTCCTAACCAGCATTAGCCTTTGCCATACGGTGTCAATTTGAAAAGAGGCGTACCAACACTTTTTGTGAAAGAAATTATGCATTGGTGTGAGGTATATGAGACTCTTAGTAAAGTTGGTTAAAGATTTTAGTAGCTGTAACATCAAAAAATGTCTCCTTGGGGGCTTTTCCCTCATAAGGTTTAGCTCCTAGGTCTTTAGTATGCATTTAGGACATCTTAGTTCATATTTTGGCATCTTGATGGAATGAGACCTGGGTTTCATGACAAATTGGACCTAGGTGGACCCCTTGAGCTGTACCCTACCCAAAATAGGGGGAAGACTTGGGCACACACGCCCTAGTCCTGCCCTATTTTGGGGCACCCCTAATTTCTAGGTGTTAGTTTATGACTGTTATTTGGTCCTTTTGCCGACACAGTAAGTTTTGATTTTTAAAATCATGGCGGGATTGCTTGTAGTTGCATATATAAGCATGCTTAGGCATTCATTTGTAAACTAGATGATCATTGTGAACTTTAGGCATTCTCAAGGTGATTCAAGGCTTTCTATTGTGTTGCAAGAGCAGACTTGTGTGTTTTGTGTGTTGATATTTAAAGATTTGAGCATCAATTTCCTCATGGCATGAAGAGTCTCTTCCTCCATGAGAGCTTCACTACAAGGTGGAATTATATGGTGTTTTCATTATCAATTTCTTTGGTTTTTCCTCACAAGGGCATGCACTCTTTGTCTGACAACGGTGTTTGGAGACTTAAGTGTCCTCCAGGGCTTGACTGAGGCAAGCCTCTAAACACCACAACCCCCAAACCAAGTTTTGTGATTGCAGGTTACAGGTGTCACATTTGGGAAAAGTAGATTTGCAGGAAGGACTGGAAGGTATCAAGGATTTGGGATCTAAAGAAAAGTAGGATACAGGAGCACTTCCAGGACTTGGGTGCTCGTTCTAGTGTCCTCCGCATCTGAGTTTCAGAAAATAGAAGTTACAGGGCTGATCAGTGCCAGAAGGATGTCTGGATCCCGTGAAGAAATAGGTACCTTGGACTTCGGCACCTGCTCTAGTGTCCCCAACTGTTTTTCTTCGGAACCTCGAAAATAGGTATTCTATGATTCGGTATTTTATTCTTGTTTACAAGAGCTTTTTCCGTCATTCGTCAATTTGTTGTCATATTTGCATAATTAGGGTTTTAATGGTTAATTGGGCATAAGAGAAGGAAAATTAATAATTAAATTCCCTAATCCAAATTTCCCTACATCTACAAGTGACCTAGGGTATGATAGTGCTCGCCACTCGACCCTAGATCCTTCAATGTTTAGTGAAGAGGCAGATTTAAACACAAAAACTAAAACATTAACAAATCCAATTTTCCAGCTAAACATTTTGGTGAGCATGTGTTTTTGGACTTAAATTACAACTTGCTGAGTGTTCATCTTTAGGTTTGCATTGATTTCATTCATTCATTTGGTCATTCATTTTATTGCATTGAGAAAAATTCAAAAAAAATGAAAAATTGGAAAAATTCAAAAAAATTGCATTGTTTGGCTTACTAAATTGCATCAATTCTTCCTAAATTTTCCTAATTCATGATTTTTGCATCATATCTGATATAAAATACATAAAAATCCAAAAATTCAGAATTTTGCATTGCATTTCTATCATTTAATTGCTAGGGTTTTGTGGAAATTTTGATAATTTTATATAACCTAGTAATTCCAAAACCTAGGGTTAGTAGGCAAAATATTTTCTCAGATTTTTCTACTGATTTTATAGGCTCATTCAAATTAACATTTGTCTTTAGTCTTTCATTTTAGTGTAAATTTTCATTTAGATTTAAAATATTTGCAATTTTGCATAGAAAATTTCAACAAAAACTAGCAATTTTGATGCATTTTCATTAAATTTGCATGGGCATTTTGCATGTTCAATATTAAAAATCATTTTTAGATCTGAGATTAAGTCAGTTTAATCATAAATCATACTTCAAAGTATTCACATAGCATTTTGTTTCAAGATCTCAAACCTAGGGCTTCAAAAACAACGATTTTCACTAAATTTGGCCTTATCGACTTTATAAACTTGCACCATAGGCATGTTGTGAAGAGTATTTTTTTATTAATTTTCTATTATCAGGGTAATAATTTTCTTCCCCTCATAAAAATCTTCACAACACCCTTTTATCGGGCTCTTGTAGTGAAAATTTGTTGAAAAACTACACATTTTGACAATTTTTGCCCTAGGGTTTGACCTAGTTTGCACTCCAAGCATGTTGTGATCAATTTTATGTATTTAGATGACTAATATTATTTATATTCTTTTCTATACCTCCTAAAATTCTTTACAACACCCCTTTTGCTAGGTCTTGGAGTTGAAAAACCGTGAAAAATAGCCTATTTTTGCTATATTTTCACTAGGGTTTTACCTTAAGTAGCGCTAAAAGCATGTTGTGTTGGGTATTTTTTCACTAAGTGGCTTTTATTTCTAATATTATTTGATGTCCATCATCTTTTTCCTCACAACACCCTTTGTTATGCTCTCTTGCATTAAGTTTTGGTGAAAAAAGTGCCTATTTTGACATATTTTCACTATATTTTGACTTGGCATCAACTTGAAATTGCATCAAGAGTGTGTTGAGAGTGATCTTATTGTTGTTTTGGACTGATATCAGACATATAAATTTCTTCCCTTGACTTAAATCCTTACAACACTCTTTGTTTCACCTATTCACATTGGAAAAAGTACAAAAAATCAAGCATTTTGGTCAGCAATCATATCCTTCTCCGAGCATTTGTTCTCTCAGTTTGTGCATTGTGTGTTGTATGCTTTTGTACAATCTTTATGACATGTTTTCCTAAAAATAATATCCCTTTGAGAAGAAGTAAAAGGTTAATGGGATCTAGTGCTAAAAATGACATTCCTACCTCTAACAATCCTTTGGACACTTTCTTTACAAAGGGAGAAACTCAAATTGTGCAAGATATGATACATCCTCCAACCATAATGGAAGAACAAAATTTTCATGATGTTGATAATACTATTGAGGCTACAGGATATGTATCTGATGAGAAAATAGGAAATTTGGATAAAGACCTAGTTGAATTTCAATCATTTATGGAAAATGAGAGAATAGCTGAAGAAGTCGTTCCTACAATTCATAATATAAGAGAATTGATAAAAGAAGGACAGGATGGTGTTAATGCACTTCATGGTCTAGCACATATTGTACAAACCAATATCATTCTGGTAACCAAATGTGTGCAAGTGATAAATAACACTCTATCACCATCTCATACTCAAGTTTCAGCACCTATACCGACTACAGGAATATCCACTTTTACATCAACAATCTTAACAACTAATGCGAATGCTTGTAGTAATGCTACCACTAGTATTGGAGTATCTAATGGCACTAATTACAAAGCTTTGGGATTTATTTATCAAAATTTGATTTCTAAAGGGACATCTTCTATGAATAATTACTCTCAACCTCCCATCTATTCCACTCATTTCCAGCTACCTAGTACATACTCGCAACCATCTTACACCTATCATTATGGCCAACCACCATTAACATATTCTTAGCCTCCACCTATTGTATCTCAAGCTCATTCACCTCCTCACTTTAGTTCCAATTCCTCACAACAAACTACATCTACAAATGATGCCATCTTAAGCCAACTTTTACAGGGCATGACTGCTTTGCAACAAAAGGTAACAAATTTGACAAACTCTTTGCAGCCTAGTCTACCAACACATCATGCCTGTAATCCATTATCCTATGCAATCTTGAGAACCCATATGCCTAAGAGGTTTGAGACTCCTCTCTTGAAAAATATGGTGGAAAAGGAGATCCTAATATCCATGTGGTAGCATTCATCGCTATGTGTAGTGATTTCTATTTTGAAGAGGATTTGTTGGCAAAAATTTTCCCACAATCTCTCAAAGATACTACTTTAGAATGGTTTTGCTCTTTGCCTCTGAATTCAATACACTCCTTTTTGCAATTGATTGATCAATTTTTACATTTTCAAGCAAATTTCAGACCCCAAGTCACCCTTATTGACTTGGTTCAGTGCAAACAAGGTCCCAAAGAAAAGTTGAATGAATTCATTAGTCGGTATCAAGGACTTTATGCATAGATTTAGTATTAGATGAAAGATGAGGATGTTCAGAAGATATTCATTACAAATCTACAACCTAATATTCATGATAAGATTCTTTTGATGAAATATAACTCCTTTCAACATTTATGCACCGCTCTTCATGATTATCAACTTTCATCTAGCCAGTATGAAAACCAAAACTCATCGGCTCAAGTTGGTCAATCCATGGGTGGATCATCACAAAAATTTAAAAGGAACAATAATAGGGGTTTCATCAAGATCAATGGACCAAATATGAATGTGTCTGCTATAAATAATCTAAAGAAACCATCATATCAACCAAGAAAGTTTACTCTGATATCTGAGTCCTATCATTCTATCATGAATCAAGCTGTGAGTAATAACATTCTGAAGCTTCCCCCAATCAAGCCTATTGATCCTAGTAAATAAGGACCTTACTTTGATGCTAATGCGTTTTGTCATTATCATCGGACGCAAGGACATGACACAAAATGATGTATGTGTCTTAAACATGAGATACATGACCTTATTGATTCAAATGTCATCCAGGTATTGGGTGTGAATGATAATGGAAATAAGTCAGTTGCTCTGCCAAATCAAAATTTACAAATCTTCACTAATCCTTTTCCTAAGCATATCAAAAATAATATGGTGGAACAAGATTTAGTGGAAGTACATGAGGATGATTACTTGGACTGTGATAGTATCGTGGGTATGATTGAAGTTGACAAGAAACAAATGGATAATCCACCTCATCCATGAAGAAATGGAATTTATACTGAGGTTCCTCCTCTATTGTCCTTATATGGATTAGGAGATAATCAAAATGCATCTAGAAAGCAACAATGACTAATACACATGAGTAAAATGGTACAGGATGACTCCTGTTACTATTCTAGAAAGATTCAACAACGAAAACTTGCTAAAAATAAGAAAAGAGCAAGATGACAATCAATAGTCAGAAATAATAGTGGTTCTCCCCCCACATAAGAAATAAAAAGTCTCATTTAAACAAGGATTTAATGAACAAGCATCATATGATAACAAACAAGACTTTCATAAGAACCACTCGAATTTTGCATTAAACATGATCGAGTACCTCTCCAAGAGGTTCGAGAGCTCCAAGATATAATATGAAGACCCTACAGTTAAGTATCTCTAACCCTTCATTTCTCTCATGATGTGCTTCCCCATGATGTGTTATGTGTTGTTTAGGCCTCCTGGGATGACCTCAGATTATCCCATAAGGTTTGGGATACTAGGAGACCACCTCTATTGTGACCTTCTATTTGTATCATCATTCTTCTATATTGCCTCTCTCTGATTTCATTGTTATGTGTTGTGTCTTACAGACATAGCATCACGGTTGGTGACTTAGGGACACCCTCCTATGTGATTGTCCCTAAGACACTTGTTTCTCCTCTCTTATTTATTGTTTCCCTTCCTCTAGTGTTTCCATCTAGAAGGTGGATGATGACAAACATTTATACTGATGTGGACCTAGTGTCCCTTTCGAGAGAAATCAAAAAATGGACTTAGTTCCTAATATGACGATGGCGTTGTATATTTTATCCGACATTGGCTAGTGGAAGCACTCGTGCTTTCCGCGTAGTGAATTTCATGATGTTTCTATCACATTTATAAACCTTAACAATACTACTACTCTATGCACCTTGTTTGACTTTGAATCTGGCCTTGGTGGTACTTGATTCATAGAGCTTCATGATATAGCCCCACGGTTATCCTCAAACTTTGAATTCATTGTATAACCTTGGCTCTTTGTGTGGTTAATCATATGCATTGATGTTGTTGTTTATCATAATCTTGGAGACACTAACATGTTTCTTGCAGGAATGTGTTTGTGGGAACATTTTCTGATCGTAAAGTACATGTCACCTTTGGGGGGCATGGGCTTTGCGAAATTCATTGTTCCCTTGTGTGTTTTATTCCTACCTTAACGTGCTTGATATCGATAATTGATATCAACCACCTTAATGTGGGAGCATATATAAGGTAAGTTGTCTATTATAGATGTTAGCAATGTGTTTTACCTCAGATGCAGAGACTTGCACCCCAGGGTAGTGCATCGTCCATCCTGAGTTTGTTTGAAATCTATCAATCAATCATGTAAGCCCTCTACAGAGGTGGGATATCATGTATATCCTTTTTATCTTAAGCCCTCTATGGAGGTGGGGATGGTGCATTTCTCAGAGCAGATTACATCATCCTGTCATTTTTCAAAGTCCTCTGTGGAGGCAGGGAGCAGTTCTGTGACTAACTCAACCCTTAAGCGTGTCTTCGGTGATTGTTGTGGTGAATCCCAATTGTTGGTGTGTGCCTATAATGTGCCTGAGATGGTGTTCAACCTAGAAATAGGTACACTCCATCGCTTGTCTACCGTGTTTTCTCCATGTCTTCAAGTGTGTGTGTCTTGGCATGCTTGTTTTGTGTAGCGTGTTTGTTGCCCCATATGCAAAGACCAGCGCCCTTGGGTAGTGCTTCCTGCATTTTGGGAGGTTTTGCATGTCTTGCGTGTGTGTTAGCCCATGTATATAGAGACATGCACCCTAGGGTAGTGCATCCTCTATTATGGGAGGTTTCTTTACTTTCCAGTACTTGCATCTGCATTTTATATATATGAGAAAAAGAAAACAAAAGATATAATTTTTGTCTTCCATGCATTAATGTGTCTTCTATGCATTGACTATCTTCTCCATGTTCTACATGACTATAACTATCTTCGTCATGTTTTGTGTGCCTGTTACTGTCTTCTATGTGATTGGTGTGTCTTCTTTGTGCTTGATGTGTTTGCTATGTTTGTGACCTTACTTTAATGCATGTATTGGCGTCATGTTTATACATACATTAAAGTGGGGGCTAAATTTAATGTCAAAAAATGTCCCCTTGGGGATTTTTCCCTCATAAGGTTTAGCTCCCAGGTCTTTAGTATGCATTTAGGACATCTTAGTCCATATTTTTGTTGATAACTGAGAGGGGGGTGAATCAGTTATCTTAATTATTTCAGCTTTCTACGCTTTCTTAATAATTAGTGCAGCATCAATTCAAACAAGCAAACATAATCATGAAATGGAAATACACATGACACAATATTTTTGACGTGGAAACCTTGTTAAGGGAGAAAACCACGGGGTGATTAACCCAAGATTGTATTCTCTGTTAGAAGAATAGGATTACAAAATGGCACTTGCCAATTAGGGCTCACTGCTCGAGCACACTGCTCACAAGAGGCACACTACCTACAAGAGACACACTGTCTACAATTTATAAAGATTGTGATACAATACTTGAACTAATAAGGAGCATCAACATATGCTGGAGTTCAGTTCCAGTTAGGCTCTGTATACTGATCTGCTGCACTTCATCTTTCCTCTTCTTTTGTGCTACTCTCCTTTTACATACTAGACCTTCCTTTCTGCTTTTATTCAGCTCTACTACTTTTATTCGCACATCACCAAAAACCATGACACCTCTTACAACTAAATACATCTTGTATATATATGTGCACAAGTGATTTCATCACCTTTCTAGTCGGCAACCGGAATAGTCAATATTTTCCACAAACTCTGATATGTCAGCTGAATCCTTGCTTACCGTGATGCGGATCAAGGATATACTTGTAGAAGTAATCAATCATGTTGGCCAATCATAACTTATGCCTTAATAACCTTTACCACATCAGTAACACATCCGGAATAATGTCTGATGTTCTGCCAGTTAGTTCTTCCTCTGTCCACACTGCCAATCAGAAACCTGATACTCAAGTATTCATATCTTTTTCTTCATCTATCACCGGAGGCTGAATCCTTGGAATCTATCACTCAAGGTAGTCCTCTTGACTTTCCCAAATCTGCACTTCACCAAGATACTTCCTCTAAGAGATTCGAACTTGTCTGTCGGACCTTACTGACTACTCTGTTCTTGCTTACCGGACCTCAACACTTCTTCAATCTGACTTTCGATGAGGACTTGTCATGTCTTGCAGATGTGTGGGATAACCTTTGTTGCCATCAATGACAACAATAATGAATCCATATAGTGTCTCTTGCCAACAATCTCCCCCTTTGGCATTGATGGCAACACTTAGTGACAAATGACTAAGTGTTTACACTATACTCCCCCTTGGCTGATGCTCTATTTTTATATACATTTTTCAGAGCTCCCCCTTAGTTGGATTCCTCATTTTTCACTACTCATCACTCCCCCTTTGACACCAATGGCAAAGTGTTGGGTCCGCACACCAAAATTTTCAAAATTGCAACTATACTTGGCCACATAAGTATATACGTATGGCATACTTACATATACTGAAGAATGTCTGCAAAAGTTGTCTTCAGTTGAACAAATTATGTTGCCCAACTTTGCTTCATTCTATCCAAAATTGATATATGACCACTTAATAGGAATGCAAATGCATCTTCCCTTTTTAGATCTGTTGGATCACTAGTCTGTGCTGTGATCTGGGCTTCTTTTATGGCCTCATGCATGGCCTCTAACTTGGGGATAATTATCCCTCTGAGTGTACCGAACCTGTTTATTCTATTTTTCTTTTCCTTCTCCAGCTTCTTGATTTCATTCAAGACTGCAATAGTCTGACATTCTTGATTTATTATGGAGGATGAGAGAGGATCAAAATTCTTTGATAGATTTGTCAGTTCGTCCTCTTGTTCTTTTACTTTCTTCTCAATGTCTAATGTTGCTTTGGACCATGATAACCAAAATTTGTATATTTCACCTCCATCCTTAAGGGCATTTTCTAAACTTT
This sequence comes from Cunninghamia lanceolata, assembly GCA_027924645.1. NCBI lineage: Eukaryota > Viridiplantae > Streptophyta > Pinopsida > Cupressales > Cupressaceae > Cunninghamia > Cunninghamia lanceolata. The sequence goes on from BSBN01000317.1 coordinate 6,450,122, forward strand.
TTATCCCAATACTCATAACTCTTTTGTCATTTGATATTAACCCTTGTAGCTCTGAGAATCTCTTATCCAAAAGCTCTTTCCTGACCTTCTCCTCAACTGATTTCTTTAGAGAATTGAAATGTGTAGTAATACTATTGATCAGAGATTTGAGATTACCGAATGAGGAGGCTGTGGGATCCTTCTGAAATGATGCCATAATCTTTTCTAGCACTCCGGAAGCAGCTTCTATCAACTCACAGTCTTCTATGTGAGATCAGGAGTTTTTCTTTAACCTTTGCATTAGCAAATGAAGCTATCTTCATTGTCTATACCGGAGAAAGAGAATCAAAATTAAATGGTCCTTGTAGAAGCTCCGGTTCATCAATCTCCATTGTTTCTTTGTTCAAGAATTCTTGGACAGTTTTTGCAGTGTCTCTTGCCGGAGATAGATTTTTCTTCTCTTCTGCATTCTTAGAGCTATCTCTTGGAGCTTTCTCTCCTTCTACATTCTTACCACTAGCAGTTTTGGTCTTCTCTGTTGAAGTCTTCTCTCCTTCTGCAACCTTGGTACTGTCATCTTCTTTTTCCTTCACCTCTGCTTCTTTCTCCTATATTCTTTCTTCTCCTTTAGATCCAGAGACTATAGGGGAAACCAGAGGAGAGATATTTGTTTGTTCATGAGCCACCTCTTCCAGAGTAGGAGATTCCAAGTCCTTATCCTTTTCTGCACCGGTGTCCATGACTTGCTCAGTGGATTCTTTTTCAACACTTGTGGTCGAGGGGTTAGTACCCAAGTCCTCTATAATTGGAATGTTGAATTTTTTAAAAGCATTTTGAAGGATCTCTTCAGTCTCTCTTGCCACTTTGTTAGTTTCATCAAGCATGAGCTGATTCATCCTGGATTTGCTCCGGAACTCATCCTTGCAGTCTTTGAAGATCATGTTCATTTGATGCGGAGTGATTGAAGGGTATAGCTGAATTGCTATCTGTTCTCAGATTTCTAGATCTTTTGGTCAAGCATTGTTCTTCCTCATTTCAAGCCTTTTCTCTAAGCTTTTGGGAATTAGAGAGATAATTTCAATAAAAGCTTTATTGTAAGTGTTCAAAAACTTAACTGTGGCTTCCTCCAGAATCTTTTTATCTGCTTCATTATATGCATCATAGAATTCTGTTAAGGGTTGCAGGTTCCCATCCATAGTGACTGCTTTCACTACAACATCTAAGGATAGAGTGGGTTTTTCAACAAATTCCTCTTCCTTCTCTTCTTCTCCTTGACTAGTAGAGTGTTCACCGGATGATTCTTTCTTCTTCTTCTTCAGTTTCTTTATCTCCTCATCTGATTTAGTTTCCTCATCATCCTTTAGGCTAACATAGGATCTTGTTACCTTTTTCTTTGTTCTCTTTTCTCCTTCTCTGGATGCCTAGACTTCTAGTTTTGAGCTTTTAGCAGTGACAGGTGCTAATCTCTTTGATGATCTGGTCCAGGTGGAAGATTTTGCCAGAACACTTTCCTCACTTTTCTTTTCTGCCTTTTTCTTCTCTTCCTTAGCCCTTTCCATCTTTTCCCTGTTGGCATCAAGTGCCTCCTTTGATATGCCAAAGCCTTTTGCAACATCTTCAACTTCTTTTCTTACCTTCCTCTTGATCTCTAGTTGTCTGAGTTCCACATGAATCTTTACACTCAGCTCCTCAAAGGTTCCAAACCTTTCTGCCTTTGGATCCTTTGGCTGACTTAGCATGTGTTGAACATGCAGCTCCATAATTTGTTCATCAACTTCATACCCCATAGGCATGATCCACACAATTCTTGGTTCTACTGCCTCCATTAGGCATTGATTAGTCTCTACCATAAAGCATACTGTGTCTTTGTATTTCTCAACAAGAGACTGGGGAATTCTCTCTCTTGCTTGCATCATGTTCTAAAAATTCTTGAAATATCCCCACAGGGCTGTATTTCTTGCTTTGGCATCCCCAAGCCCATGCAAATAGTCTTTGATTTGGATGGCAACCAGTCTGTCATTCTGCCATACCCATCCATTGGATCCAGGAAGCTCAATCATGTAATAAAATAATAGGCAGAGTATCAAGCCACCATACTTGAAGGAGTTCTTCTTATCCTTCTACATCTTTTGCAGATTTTCTAAAAGTTGACTTAGAAGAAGTTCACACAAATCACAGTCAGCATTTTCTTTTAGCATTTGATAGGTTTTTTAAACTGCAGTTCCTAGTATTGAATTTTCCCTACTGGAGTGATAAATCTTGTAACCAATTATCATGGATGCAAATTTGACATCCGGTTTAGTGATGTCTTCAATTGTCATAGCTCTGTTGTCAAATTTTGATCCGATTGCATCACTTACTGTTTGATTCTTGACAGATTTGAGAACAGGAATTCCACCGGATGAGTGCAGACCGGTTACTACCCTAATTGCATCTTTGGTGATCTTAAATGGTTTATTCAACCATAAGAAATTGTCATGCACTCTACTCAACACATATTGAACCCATTCATCTTTTTCAAAACAGGGGAAATGAATGTACTATGCAAAATTCTTATCCCGGATGGCATTATACTGAGGTTTAATCTCAAAAGAATCATCTATCAACTATTTGTGATAGATATCCACTAACTTTAATTCCCCAAATTCTTCAATATTCGCATGTATGTGAACACTGGAAAATGCTCCTAGGGGATCTACTTCCAAAGATTTGTACAGATGTTTCTTGAATTTGGGGTGAGGCCTATCAGAGATTTTTACAATATTTGGAGTACCCATCATTCAAGGATTTATAGAGAGATATTTGATAAAGGAGAATACCTTTTGCACCTTTCGGTTTCATGGAGTTAGTCGGATTGATTTCTAGATGAATTGACTTCTACAAATGATCTTTGATGAGCTTGAGGATTTTGTTGTAGAGCTTCACTTTTCATTTCTTCTTGAATGTAGAATGAACAAATGCTTAATGAGGAAACCCTTATATTGCTCCGCAAACCCTAATGTCAAGTTGTAATAAATACTCGACCTAAGTTATTCTGGTTTGCCTTATTCGAATGACTTGAAGAACCAGATCAATCATGATCTTAAACATCTTGTGGATCTTCCAAATCTTAACTGTAGTTTATTTAGATGTTTCTCTTAAGAACCCTTTGATCCACAACTCGTCTTGTGCCAATTCTGGCAACAATTGACTGGTTGGGGGAACAAGGTTTTCTTTGTGTCTCCCCCTGAGCCAAAGCTCACTTTTTAATTTTTGGAAGGAATATCAGCACCAAAGTCTGGTGCAAATCCATCCTCTTCATTCTCTATACTTTTCTTCACCCAAATCTTGTTCATCTCACTTTGAACTTCATCCGCATTCACCTTTTGTTTTCCCTTATCTTGATTCTAATTATGATATACTGGACCTCTTTTGTCCTAATTCTTGCTTCTACAGAATTTTACAATATGACTGGATCTATTGCAAATTTGGCAAACAACATTTATTTGCATATTTGATTGATATCCTCTTGATCTGCATTGATTAGCCATATGACCTATTCTATTGCATACAAAGTATCTACCATTGAATGATTTGTTCATTTGCATATTTCTGCATTCATGAGATTTGTGACCATACCTTTTGCAGTTAAAACACTATCCGGAGAAGGATGAATTAGTCTGATTCAGTCTCTTTCTACACTGATTAGCTTTATGACCAAAGTTATTGTAGTTGTGGCAGTATCCATTGAAGGATGGATATCTTTGAACATTAGGCTGCCTTACTAAAGGTCTTATGGCCTGTTCCTTGGATTTTCTAATCCAAAATTCTTCTGACCAGATCTGGAGCTTTCTCCTTTCTCATATCCCAAACCACACTTGTCATCTACCCTCTTTTGACTTCCAAGAAGAACTTCAAGTTGAGCAGAACTTATCTTGAATTTCTCTTTATATTCATTTGCTATTTGAATATCCCTTTTGAGAGAGACAATTTGATCCTCAAGTTTTTCTTCATTATCTTTAGCATCTTCAAGATTAGATTCAAGATGTCTGATAATTCTATCCACCTTGTGGCAATCTTCTAATTTCTCCTTGAGAGATTGTCTTAGATTATCTTCAGTTTTTCTTTTCTCTTCAACTTCTTGGGTAAACTTCATAACTCTTGATTCCATTTCATGTCTTACCATAATGATTTCTTTTGATAACTTTTCACATAACTTGGTTTTCTCCTTCAGCTCTTCATTTGCATCATTTGCTTCACCTTGACTTGCCAATTGCTGAAGTAGCTCCTTTCTCTTTTTCATAGAGAGACTTAATTTGTCTTTTAGTTCTCTCATGAAATCATCAGCCTGTTTGAGTCTTTCCTTTAACTCATTGACTTCAGAGTTTGACTATTCAAGATCATCAAGGGCAATCTTGAGTTGCTCCCTTAAACCATATGCATCTATTTGAATTCCTAGATCTTCCTCAAGCTGTTAGACTCTGTTAGGAGGAACTTGGCTCTGATACCAATTGTTGATAACTGAGAGGGGGGTGAATTAGTTATCTTAATTATTTTAGCTTTCTGAGCTTTCTTAATAATTAGTGCAGCATCAATTCAAACAAGCAAACATAATCATGAAATGGAAATACACATGACACAATATTTTTGATGTGGAAACCCTGTTAAGAGAGAAAACCATGGGGTGATTAACCCAAGATTGTATTCTCTATTAGAAGAATAGGATTACAAAATGGCACTTGCCAATTAGGGCTCACTGCCTGAGCACACTGCTCACAAGAGGCACACTGCCTACAAGAGACACACTGTCTACAATTTATAAAGATTGTGATGCAATACTTGAACTGATAAGGAGCATCAACATATGCTGGAGTTCAGTTCCGATTAGGCTCTGTATACTGATCTGCTACACTTCATCTTTCCTCTTCTTTTGTGCTGCTTTCCTTTTACATACTAGACCTTCCTTTCTGCTTTTATTCGGCTCTACTACTTTTATTTGTACATCACCAAAAACCATGACACCTCTTACAACTAAATACATCTTGTATATATATGCGCACAAGTGATTTCATCACCTTTCTAGTCAGCAACCAGAATAGTTAATATTTTCCACAAACTCTGATCTGTCAACTGAATCCTTGCTTACCATGATGCAAATCAAGGATATACTTGTAGAAGTAATCAATCATGTCAGCAAATCATAACTTATGCCTTAATAACCTTTACCATCATCAATAACACATCCAGAATAATGTCTGATGTTCTGCCAGTCAGTTCTTCCTCTGTCCACACTGCCAATCAGAAACCTGATACTCAAGTATTCATATCTTTTTCTTCATCTATCACCGGAGGCTGAATCCTTGGAATCTATCACTCAAGGTAGTCCTCTTGACTTTCCCAAATCCACACTTCACCAAGATACTTCCTCTAAGAGATTAGGACTTGTCTATTAGACCTTACTGACTGCTCTGTTCTTGCTTACCAGACCTCAACACTTCTTCAATCTGACTTCCGGTGAGGACCTGTTATGTCTTGTAGATTTGTGGGATAACCTTTGTTGCCATCAATGACAACAATCATGAATCCATATAGTGTCTCTTGCCAACAATTTTAGGATCCCAATGGAATGAGACCTGGGTTTCATGACAAATTGGACCTAGGTGGACCCCTTGAGCTGTACCCTACCCTAAATAGAGTGGGATGACTTGGGAACCCACACCCTAGTCTTGCCCTATTTTAGGGCAGCCCTAATTTCTAGGTGTTGGTTTATGATCGTTATTTGGTCCTTTTACCGACACAGTAAGTTTTGCTTTTTAAAATCTTGGCGGGAGTGCTTGTAGTTGCATATATAAGCATGCTTAGGAATTCATTTGTAAACTAGATGATCATTGTGAACTTTAGGCAATCTCAAGGTGATTCAAGGCTTTCTATTGTGTTGCAAGAGCAGACTTATGTGTTTTGTGTGTTGATATTTGTAGATTTGAGCATCAATTTCCTCATGGCATGAAGAGTCTCTTCCTCCATGAGAGCTTCACTACAAGGTGACATTATATGGTGTTTTCATTATCAATTCCTTTGGTTTTTGTCTTTGCCTCACAAGGGCACACACTCTTTGTCTAACAACAGTGTTCAGAGACTTAAGTGTCCTCCAGGGCCTCTAAACACCACAACCCCCAAATCAAGTTTTGTGATTGCAAGTTACAGGTGTTGCATTTGGGAAAAGTGGAGTTGCAGGAAGGATTGGCAGGCATCAAGGATTCGGGATCTGAAGAAAAGCAGGACACAGGAGCACTTCTAGGACTTGGGCGCTTGCTCTAGTGTCCTTCGCATCTGAGTTTCAGCAAATAGAAGTTACAGGGCTGATCAGTGCCGAAAGGAGGTCCAGATCCCATGAAGAAATAGGTACCTTGGACTTGGGCACCCACTCCAGTGTCCCCGACTGTTCCACTTCTGAATCCTAAAAATAGGTATTCTATGATTTGGTATTTTACTCCTGTCTGCAAGAGCTTTTTCCATCATTCGTTAATTTATTGTCATATTTGCATAATTAGGGTTTTAATGGTTAATTGGGCATAAGAGAAGGAAAATGAATAATTAAATTCCCTAATCCAAGTTTCCCTACATCTGCAAGTGACCTAGGGTATGATAGTGCTCGCCACTCGACCCTAGATCCTTCAATGTTTAGTGCAGAGGCAAATTTAAACACATAAAAACTAAAACATTAACAAATCTAATTTTCCACCTAAACAGTATCTTGTCAGATGCTCGCAAGGCATTGGTCCCCAAAGCAACTAAAAACCTCATAGTTAGTGACAACTCGATCCACCTATGAACGCTACCGTAATTTTTAGTGCAAGGGTACAACACCCCCAAGATTACTCACCATAAGGCTCCCTTGAGATGAGATAGAAATCCCTGGCTTAGCATAAGCTACTTGTAGCTTTCCAGGGAAAGGGTGATTGGGTTATCCTTCCAGTCCTAGAGGTCCCTATCTATCCTCTCTCGCAAAGATGAAAAAGTGTACACACCCATATTAGGTGTGATGACATTTGAGTTGACGGAGATTCCACGTGTGGGCTAAATTTATCGCAATGAAGCCATGTCCTTAGGCATAAAAAGTGCTTGATTTGTTTTCAATTGTGTTATACCTGTGAAAACTTGGGTTTTTTATAGCCTTGAATATACACTCTCTTGTTGAAAACAATCATTGTGTTTATTGCCTATTGTGTTTTTCTTGTCCCAAAGAGAAACCCAAAATAATCCAAAATCCAAAAAACATAGTGTTAGCCTTTTCCTTTTAGCATCTTCATTTGTCAAAATCCCAAAAATCCAAAAACATAGTCATAATCCTTTCATTTCCTAGTTATTTCCTTTTTCCAAAAATCATTCAAAAATCCAAAAACATAGTCATAATCTTCCCTTTCTACATTTTCCTTTTCGAAAATCCCAAAATCCAAAAACATGGTGTTAGACTTTCCTTCTTAGCATTTGCTTTTTTTCCAAAAAAAAAAACCAAAAAAAAATTCCATAAACTTTAGACTCCACCATCATACACCTTTCTTTCATCTTGTCTTAGACATTTCCAAAGTTTGTCCTTTTGAGATGTACAACAATTAGTTTTCAAGGTTATCACAAACCTTCCAAACATGTTTCCATCCACCTGGTTATCAATCCCAAAATCTAGATCATACAATCCCCTAATTTGTCTTCTAGACCAATTAGCATCAAAGAAACTAGCGAACACCCCTACCTTCAAAAGGGGAGCTCCTTTTAAGATAGTCCATTTCACTATACCCTTATCTTGTCTCACTTCAAAATCATTAGTCTATTTTAGGTTAGATAATCATAATCACACCATCCAAATATCTGTTGATCTAGGTTTACAACTCTTAACCAAGCATTTCATCCATCCAAATCATCTTGTCTCAAAATTTTGATCCTAGAACAAGTCTAAATGCAACATCATCCTTCTCCATTTCACCTCACATGCCTATCACTCAATCACAACACAACAAAACCATGGACACCCCTCCCAATCCGTCGCAAGGCAATTCTGAGGTACCTACCTCCAAAGAACTCATTGATGCATTAATGTTCACCATAGGCATGGACTCCACTGTCTTTGTCCCAAAAGGGTATATGGTAGGTGCCTCCTCATCCCAAAATCTAGATCCACAAAATCAAGAAGAATCCGAAGACCAAGATGATGACCTCCAAGATCCCAAGATCTTGGAGAGAATTAGTAAACTTTTGGATTCAAACCATGATCATTACTTCCATCTACTTGCTCAAAAGGGAGCCAAATTGCCTTGCGATTTTGATACCTCTCAAATCCAAGAAAAAGATATCTTTAACACCTCCATGGCTACCGTGGGTGGAGATCATCCATCTTCATTATCCACCACATCCACATTACCACCTTCTTTTCCAAATCCACCCACTTATGATGATCTTCCATTTACAAACCTCTTCACTAAAACACCACTTGAACCACTCCTCACACCAACATACATAGGAGTCCAACACCAATCTCATATTCCAAATTAACTATCTTCTTCAAGCCCAACCAACCCCCCTACTAAATCACTAAAACAACCTTCTTCTAGTCCAAGCAATCTCATTACTAAATCACAAAATCCACCTTCCTCAAAGAACACTACTTCCATCCCAAACAATCCAAATACTAATCCATCCCAAAAATCTTCTATCCCAAACAATGCATATACTGATCCACTATACACATCTCCCTTATCTTCGTCTCTTCCAAACAATACTTGTACAAATCATCCACAAGTTTCCCAAATTCAAACTTCTACAAGCAATATACCCATCTATCCATCCCAACATACTTCATACCAAAATAATGCAAACCTCTGTAACACATCCCAACAACCACCAAACCATCAATATGCTTCCTCATTCCAACTTCAACAACAACCACTTCAATATCAACAACAACCACCAAATCAATATCAACCACCACCTAATCAATATCAACAACCACCTCAATATCAACAACCACCTTCATCATCCCTGCAACAAGCCTATCCATTGCCACCACTATTTGGAATTGAACTTACACTCCACAACTTGCAAAATTAAGTTTCTGATCTTTCATTCAAAAACATCAAAAAGATTTTCTCATTTGAGTAAGTTTGTTTGTATCCTTTCGATCGCTCTATTCCCATTCTCCCTTTTCCTAAAAACTTTGAAGTACCCAAATTTGACAAGTACCAAGGAAAAGGTGATCCTCAAGAGCATTTGAGGGAATTTTACATGGCTTGTTTAGAGGTCGCTCACGACGATATATATCTCTTGCGTCTCTTTTCATAAAGTCTCAGAGGGCAAGCCATGGAATGCTTTTCACACTCACCTCTGGGTATAAAATCCTTTAGTGAATTAGCTAACAAGTTTGTCACCCATTTCTCTTTTAACATCAAACATGAAGTTACCATGACAGACTTGTGTAATACTAAACAATGAAATGGTAAAACCTTCATCTCCTTCCTACAAAGATGGAGAAATATGGCTAGAAAATGCCCTTGGCCTCTACCTGAGAAATAGTTAGTACATATATTTGTCCAAAATTTGAATCAAGAACTTGGATTTCATCTGCAAATACAATGTTCTAACTCATTCAAGGAAATCATTTCAAAAGGAACCAACATAGAAAAAGCCCTTATCGCTAAAGGACTTGTGAAAATCTTCAAAGAAATAAAGGACAACACTCCTGCATCAAATGACAAGCCCCACTTTTGGGATAAAAACAAAAATGATGTTGGAGATGGTGTTGTGGATGCCAAACACGTCCAAACAGTCCAAACACCTCTTAACCTCCAAACACCACAAAAGACCAATCCTCCCCCTCAAAGGGAGCAACCCAAACACAACTTTGCAACTAAATATAGATTCACTCCCTTGGGAGAACCCATTGAATTTATACTTAAGAAACTTGTCCAAAATGGTTTAATCACATTGCTTGAAACTAAACAATACAATGAACCTGCTTTTAAACCCACATGGTACAAATAATTTTTTTTTGTGAATTCCACTAAGTAAAAGGACATAAAACTCTAGGGTGCATGAAGTTAAAAAACCTCATACAAAACCTCATTGATCATGGATGTGTTTTCATTGATGGTGCTACTCCACTCATAACAAATAAAGACCTTGGTGTTTATATGGATCCATTCCCTCCTCATGAAAAAGGAAACAATTCCAACAATAAAGGTAAAGGTGTAAATAATTTGTCAAAAGTATATGATTCTATTGTTGGTCATTTTAGTGAAATTTTTGTATCCACTCTTACAATCAAGGGTAAAGCTCTTGATTGTACAGTAACTACTCGATGAGGTCATGTTACCCTTTGTGGGTCAACATCAAATAGTTGACCCAATTATGAGTATAATCTAATAGATCATTTGGGCAAAACACCATCACTCATATCCATTCTAGACCTTCTCCGCACTTCACCTGAGCATAGGGACATCTTAGAAAAATCCCTCAAAGTCATCTGTCCTTGAGAACATTGACACTCTACAATTTAAAGCCATGATAGGACATATAGCTTCAGCACATCACTTGGTCTTTACAGAGAAAGGTATCCCTTTCAAAATTGATGTGATAATGAAGCCTTACATATTAAAATGTACATCCACCAGTGTAAGGTCAAGCGAGTCCTTATAGATGGTGGTGCTGGTCTCAATATCTATTCTTTGAAGCTATTAAAATAGTTAGGATATTCTGTTGATGCTATTGACTCTTCCAAAAAAATGATAATCAAGGCTTATGATGACGCTAAAAGAGAGTCTAAAGGGGTCATTCATTTGCCTATCAGAGTGGGACCTACCTTGGTGGAAACTTGATGTCAGGTACTAGATCTTGACCTCCCATACAACATTATCCTTGGTCGCCCATGGATTCACACCATGTAGGCCATCCCCTCCACCTATCACCAATGTTTGAAGTTCCCCTATAATAGTAAGGAAATTACCATTCCTAGAGATATTAACCCTTCTGAATTCTATCGCACCATACAAGGCAGATACCTAAACTCAAACTTGTTGATGATGATGTTAGTTATAACAACAATGCTAAAAAATTCACAAAGCAAACCTTTATCTTCTTCAAGAATACGATCAATTTTAGATGAATTGATGATTCCAAGTCTCCGTTGATATCTCAATTGGTTTGATGTGAATTGTTGTATTCCATTTTAGGGCCTTACATATGAATTTGAAGTAATTTGTCTCCAGATATGCAGATATTACTATGTTTTCCCTGTTTTGTATAAATTCTTGACAAATGACGTTAAATATTACAATATCTAACTAGATTATGTAGATATTTATGTTAAGTTTGATCAATTCTTCTAACTATCACTCTGGTTAAGATTGATTATGATCATTTTGATAACTTTGATTAGTTCTTCTAAAACTATCTCCAATTTACTCAAATTTGAACTAATTTGTACTTGATTTTGCTTCTGCACTTCAAATTATTCTAAATAATGTGCCTACAAGTAGACATTTCTATTATCTTTGTCATTATTTATGATTATTTGCATGATACTTGCAATTTTACAAGTGATTTGTTCAAATATGCATATGATATCCATGTATTTACGGATGTCAGCATATTTTATGATGTTTTGCTTTACATTTTAAATGTTTTGCAATTGTGATGATGATTTAATGAAATTTAAAGAAATTGAAATGAAATCCTAAGATTATTTAAAATAAGTGAGTCTTTGGCAGTTGGTCCATATGTACAATTTAATATTTCATAAAACAGAGATGAAATCAAACCATGTGTTTCCAGGTCATTCCACAACTTCACACAGTCAATGCTAATCTTCAAAGGTAAAAGAATGAAAACAATATCCACCAATTAACATGTACTCCAAGGGGTCCACAACATATTATAGTGAAATATCAAGATGACATTCACAAAAGATTACTCAGAATTTACAATTGGTTGTAATATGTATCTCTATTTCATTCAGCATTCAAATGTATATATACAATCAGTCTTGAGAGAGAACCATGACATTCAACAATTCAGTTTTAATTAAGCTCCTAATATTTTACAAAATGACAATCCACCTTCTTTTATTGAGAAAGTAGAGGACGTGGTTACAAATAATATGAAGGTTAGGATCACTTCAAAAGATTCAACGATCAAGATTGAGATGTGGCACATGATTGCGAGTTGGAAATCAATCTAGTGGTATCCAACTGGCATCTAGAATATTCCTCAAAATTGTTGACTTGGTCAACAGGATATCTACTCTGCATTATCATCCCATTCTTCATCCATGGAAGACTCATCTTCTGTCACTCCACATTTAGTTCCCTGAATGAGTTCATATGCTTGGATAGCCCACTCTATCTCTACAATATCCAACACTTTAACCCTTTTAGCTGCATGTCCCTGCGCCTTTAGTTGCTCTTGTAGAAATATCCACTGGTTTGTCTGGCTATCCAGCTCATCCTTATACTTCTTTATTTAGGCCTTCATCCTCATGGCCTTATCAATTGTATCCTCAGAAAAATGCTTGATAGGATCCTCTACTACAAGCTTGAAATTATCCTTGAATGCCTTAGTAGCAAAGTCCTCATCCTGGCTCTCTACTTTCTCTTCTAATTTGCCCTCAAGGGCTTCCAAAATTTCAATTTCTTCTGCTAGGAGATCATGAATTTTTGTACTAATATCCACAACTTTAGAATTACATCTCTTTAAGATGTCTACCTCAAATCTTACATCTTGATACCAGTCATCTAGCTGAAGCAATGTCTGAGATGTCAAGACATTCCTTGTTATGAGGATGTTTGTATCTGTTTTCCTCATACTCTTAAGGGTGGCCAAGTGTTTATCACTCTTTATTAGTCTTTGGATGACATCATTCTTCACTCTGTTTGCCTTCCCTTTCAAGTTACTCAGTAATTCCTAGTTGGACAATGAAATCTTAATTATTTGTTCACCATTGGCTAATAATTTATTGAACCAATTGTCCATTATTTGTGCATGGTGCTTTTGCACATCCAGAGTAGTTATCTCTTCTTGGGATACCAATGTCAATGATGCATCCTCTATAATCTGAATATTGGTTGGTGCAACCAACCCTCTCACAATAGCCTATAATTGGGCTACTTGTGCCTTATACATCCACTTCTTAGCCTTAGCCTTCTTTATTCTAGACTCAACATCATCTATATGATCCCTTAATCCCTGGATCTCTTGTTCATCTATGGCATGGCCTAAATCAATGGTGGTTACTTGAAACTCCTTGGGCCTTATTTCTCCTTTGGCCTTATTCACCATGGGCACAACTATTTGTGTTGTCCTGTTCCCTGTAGTTGCATCTCACTTTATTATCAAGACTATCCTTGCCCCCATCTTTTGTTTGGTTGGATCCAATGTAAACAATGATTTGAGATCAAAAGGCTCGGTCTCCTTTTGTGGATGTTCCACTTTAGATGACATCCATGAAAATGCAATTGATTATAACCCTCCTTAGTCTGGCTGGTCAATTTGAGCATCTTGTATCTCCTTGTTCTTATTACCTCCATCATCATAAACAAGATCGTATACATTTTCTTGTTGTCTCCCATCCTGATCTTGCTATGATGGGATGACCTTATGACTCTCTATTTGGTGTTCCTTATCCTAATCAGTCCTACCATCATCTTGGATCTTTTCCTATTCTTGCAGGGGTTCATCCAGATGGGATGTATCTTTTAGTTTCTCCTGAACCTTATTATCACTATGCATATCCTGGGCCATTTCTTCTTGGATATTTTCTATCTGAATATTCTTTGGCCCTTGTGTCTGGTCTTTCTGATGAGGTGTTTGTATTTGTTGTCTTTCTTCACCCTCATCAGTCTTATCTTCTATATTGGTGACTAAACTTGACATTGTTCTTTGGTCAGATTTATCCATCAGGATATCTTGTTGTGGCCTTTTAGTTTGGGCATCCTTATCTATGTCATCAATATCCATAGGGATTTTCTATTCTGGTCCTTGATCATGTTTGTCAGTTTCCTCTTCTTTCTCCCCATCCTTGGGTTGATATGTCAAATCAATTACTTTAGGGCTTGTGAGTGTATCAATAAGAATATTTAGAGGCTTCATTTGCACTTCCACCTCTGTAGACTCTTCCCTATCTATATTTTTATCTTCCATTTTTGTGTCTTTGCTCCCAACTATAGATTCTAAGTGGTGGAGCAGAGTCTCAATTGGATGATTAGTCACATCCATGACTACATCATCATCAGTCAAATCGACTGTTGCACTTAATGGAAGAGGCTTATTTCTTTCTTTCTCTAATGATTTATTGATGGCTTCTTGTGTCATTTCAGACTTTAGCTTAATAATTCTCTCCACAGGGACATTGTGCTATAGTTCTTTCACTACATTTGAATTGGGATCAATTGATCCTGATGTTTCTACCGATGGTGTGATGGCTCCTCTCATGTGAGGGCCCTAATATCTACTTTGTCTAGGGACCTTGACTCCTTACATCAAATCTTTCTCTGTTCCAAGCAATGCCTCAATTAGGACATGACCTCTTCCTTCATCATTTATGTCTTCCTCCATGGTGACCCATATTTGGTTGGGATCTTCTTCTTCTAAAGGCTCTTCTTCTTCCTCTTCCACAACTGGTGCCTTGTACTTGGTGATTGGAATAGTAGCCATAGGCACACCCTTGGGAGGTGAAGGTGGTGCATATACTACTGACACTCCCTCTATTGTAAGCTGCTCTGCAGCTCTTGATGAGTTGGGTTTTGCTAGTTTGGTTCCAAGGACCTGCCTCTTTCATACCAGGAAGTCATCATATCTTGGTTCTTCTCTTTCTTTCATTTTTCTCTTCTTATCATAGGTGACAACAATGCCTTTTTCGTTCAACTCATTCACCTTCTGGAGCACCCAATTCTTAGTCCTTGCCATGACTTTGGCAGTAAGGACATCTATTGATGTTTCATCTCCTTGTGTTACATCCAGAGAAGAGATGGTGTCATTATATACTTTCTTTTCTTCATATTCAGGATCCATGACATCACCATCATCCTTCTTAATCTATGGAGGCACTTCAGGTTGCCCCATGGTCCTCATTTGATCTAATGTGAGCCTTTGATATTCTCTTTTTCTCACCTCATTTTCATCATCACAGTCAACCCAATAATCTTCAAGGTGCATGTTGTCTTTGTACTTCTTATCAAATCTCTTCTCAATCCTATGATAGGGGACATAGTCTCTAGCCAATGGAAATAATTACAAGCTCAAATTATTCAAATCTAATTTAGCATCCTTGGCATTATCCATAGATCCTGTCATGAACTAGTCACTTTGTATAGGGAACTTTCTATATGGTTTCCCTTATTTCTTCTTAGACAACTCAAATATAGGGACCTGTTGTTTAACCATATCCATTAGGACTACCTTATCTGATGGATACCTTGGTAGCATGAATGGATTTCCACTAAATCCTTCCATCCAAATATATGAATAGGTCTTGGCTTGTATAAACCAAGAACCATATGGATCAATCAATTTAGTAGCTCCTACTCAGAATCTTTTAGCTCTATCTCCTTCCATAAGTCTAACAAGATGCATAATAAAATAATCATTCACCAGCCTGTAGTGTTGCATTGACTGTATTCTCTCCAGCTGGAGGTAATGCTCCCAGGGAGTCTTCTCATGGGGTAGTCTACCCAACTTTCTCACTGTTTGCAAACCACTGAATGTAACTTTGGTTGCATAGGCATAAACCAAATATGAAGACATTTTGAATACCCTATCCTTCAATTTCCTCCAGTTTATCATATGTTCATATAGGGCATCACTTATAATTTTGGTCCACTAGATCTTGGCATCCTTGTTTTCTATAGCCATCCTAATTAAACCAAACATACAGGATTCAAACACTCCACATTTACCCAAACACTCATTCTACTAAGCAAGAAAGTAATGTACTACACCTTCTCACTGAAATCATACTTATAGAGGTGTTGTGGCATTTTAGCCACTGCCTTGGCCTTGTTGGCCAGATCTCTCCATCCTTGGTAAATCACTTTTCTACAATTTTTCTAGTTGAGATCATACTCGGCGAGTGCATCCATATTGAGCACAAAAATTCCTCTAGTTGTAGGCAAGTTAAATGCCTCAGTTATCCCATCTATAGATAGATCAGCATAAATCCTTCTTTATTTCTTCACTCTCTTGGTGACAACATTGTAATTTTGAACACATGCAATCAGGTGTTCTAGAACCTCTGCAACATAAGGGAACCCAGTCGCATAGTACATCCCTGTCATTACTATATTCTTTAGTATGGGATGATCCTCTACCATTTATTCTTACCCTGAAGGCTTCAATGTCTGTATTTCCTGAGTGGGTGTCCTCTGCAAAACCCTATTTGTTGTAGACACTCTGTGATTTTAGAAACATGTCTCGTTTGAACTCGGCATCCCATTTATCCATCCTTTGTTGTGACATCTCATCTTGCAATTTTATGGACATATCTTAACTAGGGCATTCTATAATACTAGATATAGCATTTTAAATCTACGAGATTAGAAAACAACGCATTTAAATATAGATTTGATCCAAATTTTAACCTAAACCTATCCACTTTCAGCATTTTATGTAATTTCCAGATCAAAATCATGAAATATAATGGTGAAATAACTAATTAGGGCTCATACTCGTACATACTTGGTTTGTAGAACTTGAATTAAAATATTGCAGATCAATACTAGAAACTCCTGTGTGCAATAATTCTTTGCTATGGCAAAAATCTAATCTCAATCTTGCTATAGCAACTTTGTTAAACTCTTAATTCTTCTGTGTGGGATTATGAGCTCTTTGAATGTAATTATGTTAATTATGATAGAAAAAATCCCCTTTTATTTTAAATAAACTCTAATTTTGGGGCTTATTAATGGCATTTGCGAGATTTGACAGTCTTTCCTCAATAGGATCACGTGATTTTCATACAAGCATCCATTGGCACACTTTCAAATTTAAAAGCCAATGACCTTTTCTTAGAATTTAATGCAAAAAGTGCAGGGGTGTGAGGATGGATATCCTATAAGGAATATCCTCATGGATATCGGGATGAGAATATCTGGATGTCGTCAGCATGGGTCGGGTCAACCATCGTTGACCAAAGATTCACCATCGGGCCACAAATTTGCTTTCAATATGTTTGGGTGTTCATGTGGACATGTGGCATGATAGCATTGGTTTAATCATAGGATCTGGATATTTAGTTAAGATCTGGACATTACGAGTGCAACATATCCATCCAGTCAAAATATTCAGATGATGTCAATAGGAGGAAACTCCCTCCTTGTAGCGAGATGACATGATGTCATCAGGATGAGAGTATGAAAATAAGATCATGACAATAAAATGTGAAATATCCCTATGGCTTAAATGTCCTGATGACGTAAGTGGGGTATATCCTTAGTATCATGTCGGGTGACTGTAACGTCATCGTGATATGGATCTTAAGATAATGTTCAGATGTTAACTAATATCCGGATGATGTAAGCAAGTTTAGCATTCTTCACAGGATTAGGATGACATGACATCTGGATGTTAACAGAGGTTAGGATATTAAGTTAATATCTGAATTTTATGACCAAGAGAATATTCCCATTACCTATTGACCAAAATTTGACCGCATTAAACTTTTTTGTTTTAACAAATTTATGGGTGCTTCAAAAAGCAATTCTTCTTAGTATTTTATAGTCTTTCATCTAGTAGGGTTTGTATAAAGAAAATCAAAGTCTAAAAATTTGACCTATATGCTAAGGTCTTGATATGCACAAGATGACATCCTGACATACATTTGTTACTGATTTTACCATACTGCCCAAAAGCAAAGGAACAAGCAAGCCAAGCAAAAGCAAAAGGTTGGGTCCCTATTTTGTTGGAGAAAAATAGGGCGTGTTGTGTAACCACACAACAAAACCAAGTACCTAAAAATGAGGCAGCTCAACCTTCATCTACATATGTTGATCCAACCACATTATCCACAAAACCTCCTAAGAAAGACATTCCTAAGGTCAAGGTTCAGTACAAGAATGTAGGGTTCAGAGAATATGACTTGCGGAACTCTTACTGTGTTGGGAACTTACCCTTATCACCGAATTCTTATGGCAAACCTCCTATGGCGAAAGCAAGTAAAAATAAGGCCACCAAACCTATGCCCCAACAATATTCATACATGAGCACAATCTAGAAGATGAGCACATTGAAGACATATCATCTTGGATCTTCCAAGATGAGAAGGAACCAGTCATCCTACTTGTAGACAAGTACAACAATGGTCATCGCATTATAAAAAATATGGGATATAAAGGACAAGCTGGACTTGGACTCCATGAGCAAGGACCTATAAAACCCATATCTATCACCAGAAAATATAATTGAAATGGTTTGGGATTTGGAAGGAGGTACCCTACTCCTCCGATATCCAGTTTATACTCAACGAAGTAGCAAAGGCTTGGCCCATAGAGGAGACTTCTATGGAGGATATCATTAATGATTCTCACCTTCACCTTATCGATTTATTTCAGGAATCATCCATCTTCATGCTCTCATCTATTTCCCTTACCTCCAAGACCAAAACACAAACCATTTCCCTTGTATATCCAAAACTAATCGATTGGGACCAACAAGGGCCCCCTGTCCTGGACACTTTTCAAAATGATGAAGCTCTAGTAGAATTTCTGGGACTTAGAGATGGTATACCCCAAGGTGACCATAAGGCAGGTTTTGTCATGGATATCTCTCCTGTTGCATATTTCAGGGAGAACATCAAATCTTTCAGTCGCAAAAATATGAATAAAATAAATCAATCCTTAGGTGAAAACCACACTGTGGCACCTTCTAATCTCAAAACAATAAAAAGAAAGGATGCATTTGATGGCGAAAACCTCTTTGAGGTACCCGGGGATGAAATATTTGACCTTCCCCCACCATCTAAATATTGGGAGAAGTCTTCTTTATTGGTGGAAAAATCACAAGAAATAAACCTTGGCACGGTTCAAAATCCAAAAATTACATTCTTAGCTACTTATTTGTCTCAATGGGAAAATAAGAACTTCACAAAGTTCTTTCAGAAAAGGGCAATTAATTTTTCCTAGACTTATGCAGACATGCAAGGATTGGATCCTGCATTAGTAGTCCATCATATATCAGTTTCACCAAGAGCTAAACCAGTCAAGCAAAAATTGTGCAAGATGCACCCACATATTGCTTTATTGGTCAAAGTTGAGCTTGAGAAGCTACTAGATGCCAAGTTCATACATACAGTAGATTATACAGAATGGGTCTCAAATCTGGTACCTGTTTCTAAGCCAAATGGAGGCATTCACATTTGTGAAGACTTCAGAGACTTGAATAAGGTCTGTCCCAAAGACGATTTTCCACTGGCCAGCATTGACATCATTATGGATTTAATGGTAGTCCATGAAATGGTTTCTCTCATGGACAACTTTTCTAGCTACAACCAAATCATGATTGCACTTGAGGACTAAGATAAAATAGATTTCACATGTCCTTGGGGGAACTGTTGTTGTCAGGTCATGCTTTTTGGCCTCAAAAAATGTTGGCGCTACTTACCAATGAGCGATGATGGTAATCTTCCATGATTTGTTTCATACTATTATGGAAGATTATGTCGATGACCTCCTAGGTAAATCTACAAGAACGTATCACTTGAATGTGTTGGGATAGATATTTGATCGGCTAGAGCAATATCAATAAAGGCTAAACCTAAAGAAGTGTGTCTTCAGTGTGACATCTGGTAAACTGCTGGGATACATTATATCTCAATGGGGCATTGAGTTTGACCCTGCAAAGGTCAAAGCTATTGTTGATATGTCTTGTCCTAGAAACCTTAAACAATTAAGAAGTCTTCAGGGAAAGCTCCAGTCCATTCGATAGTTCATCTCACAACTGGCTAATAAGTGTCAACCTTTCTTGCACTTACTCCACAAGGATGTCACATTCAAGTGGGACAGTAAGTGTCAAGATGCTTTTGAATAGCTTAAATCTCATCTTGCCCCACCACCTACGTTGATGCCTCCAGTAGAAGGGAAACCTCTATTGCTTTACATATCCACCACATCAATAGCCTTGGGGGCACTTCTTGCACAAAACGCCGACTCAGGCAAAGAATAGATAATTTACTACATTAGTCTCACCTTAGTGGGATATGAGCTTAACTATACCCCTATGGAAAGATCTTGTTTAGCAGTAGTGTTCGCATCCCAAAATTTGTGACACTATATATTGAACTAGCATACAAAGCTTATATCCAAGGTTGATCCTTTGAAATACTTGCTTTCCAAAACAACTCTTATGGGATGCCTAGCGAAATGGGTAATGATCCCAACTAAATTTGACATTGAATATGTGGATTGAAAGGCTATCAAAGGTCAAGTGATTACATACCAACTAGCTGAGGCACCATTAACAGATACGCACCCCATGATATCTGAGTTTCCAGATGAAGGGATCTTCAACCTCTCTACATTGGTTGAGTGGCAACTATACTTTGATGGCTCATACACTTAGCATGGTTTTAGAGTAGGGATTCTCTTCAAATCTACAATAAATTACCATAGCACGAAATTACTACATCAAATCTACAACTTCAACTACACACAACAACAACAAAATAATCCTAAAATGCACATGTAAAATTCACCTAGCAGCCTCCAAACCCCCAAAATGGAATCCACATTTGGAATTTATTGAACAAGGTGTTATGTATGATGATCTATAGCAGCATGCATAGCAATCAAACCCTTACACAACAACAAACTCAAAAATCACCACAAACAACACCTAAAACACTCCAAAAATGCATTGAAATCCCCTATAAACACAAAATCTCTAAAACTATCTAAATCCTTTATGCTCAAATGCAACCTCTGAGGTGGGATTTCTATTGCAACTCAAGAACACCACCCTCAGATTGTTGGGAAATCATGTCCACTAGTCAAAAGCTCTATCTCCAATGGTTTCCCTATCCACTGAAGCAACACAAAGCATTTGCTTTGCAAAAATATTGTAAAATTTGCACTATCCTCAATATTGCAACATTACACCTAGTTATTTCCATGAGAGGCAATATTGGGCATCCAAAATCCCCAATGCCATATTTTGGGAGTTGCACCAAATAATATTAAAAAATAAGATTTCAATAATTGCAATATCTCCACTTATGCAAGATACCAAATCCTAATAAATGCAAAACCTTTTATTTCCAACCACTCAAGATTCCTTCCAAATCCCATGCTCCAAGGAGGTATTTTAGCAATAAATCATATTTACTCAATATTTATTTGTTCATGATATTTTAAATTTCTCCGGAACAAGTAAAATATTAAATAACCATTTTTCCCTCCAATCTGCATTGTAGTTTGACTTACTATTTTTAGACAGGGGAAACTTACTAAAAATAGAAAGTGTTATTTTTGGAAGGGGGACATGACAGTTGTTGAGTCAAGGTGATCACCGAACTAACTATTAGTTTCTATTTTATCTGGAATTATATAAGACCATTTGATTACAGCCAACTGAATAGCATTGGTTATTTATTACCAATATTACTTAGAGTATTTGTCAATCCTTGCAAATAGAGTTGTTTACCTTTCAATTAGTTTATTCCTATGCACAACCTATAGATTAAAACTCAGGAATCCTTAACTATACGCATAGTACGGGCATCATCCAAGAAGAACACGATTCCCTGGCTTGACAATTTAAATGTAACACATTATAGCCAGTAGATTGCTTGATATATGATCCATTGGTCCATTGAGTTGTGTGCATGCCCTTTTTGCATCAATGTATTGGTTAATAATGGAGTTTGACATGTGCACTGTGTTGAAAGGCACAAGATAATTGAGAGGGGGTGTGAATCAGTTGTATCAAAACTTTAACTTCTTTAAACAAAATCACTTTGACATTCACTTACTTTAACTTCTTAATCTGTTATGAAGATTAAACATGAATAGCGGAATCAAAACATGAACACATCAACACCATACACACATGAACACCAGATTTTTACTTGGAAAACCCTAAATAGGGAAAAACCATGGTGAGTGTTAGCTCACAATATAATGAAGTAACAATACCGAATAACAAAAGAGGCTCACTACCAAAGGGCTCACTGCCCAAATGAAAGGCTCATTGCCAAGGGTTGAATCACTGCTAGGGTAAACTGATATAGTTACATCTACACCATGCCTGAGTTTAGTTCCATTGAAGTACAATATATCTCCTCTACTTTGCTTTGTTTTTATAACTCACACTTTATCTTCACATCTTCACTCACACAGCACTCACTCACAAATTCATTACATACATTTGTACCTATCATCAACCTTGGAATGTACATCAAGTTTGGCATAACATTCTACAACCATTGGAACTATCTCCAAGGTCGACATACATACATAAATCAAATTAGGACTATACTTGAAAAAACTTGTGAAGCAAATGAATGAAAAAGGAACAATTCATGGCTTAGCTCAGACCCAAATACAACTTCACACACTTGGACACACTTCTACAACCCATGAATCACCTCCTAAACAAGTGTAAATAACCAGGTCAGCCAGAACTAGTGCACACATCAAGAACACTTAGATACATGCTTCCAAGAACTTCATTATAGCTTGCGGATCATGCACACACCTTCAATACATTTTGGAGACATCTACGAACAACATAGAATCACTTGGGAGCTGACAAATCCAATCATAATAGATCTCACTTGAAGACAATAGATATTGTAATGGGTAAAATGGGATAATAAATTTGATTATAAAAACCCAAAAACATTAATGGAATGTGCAAATAAAAATGATTTAAAATAAGAAAGTGATACTCACAACATTTTTACCTCGCAATTTCCATTGTTCGCCTATTCCTGTTTGATCTTCAGTGATGAATACAGCCCTCGAGAAACTTGCTTCCTTGCTTTAATTCCTCAAGATGGCAAAAGAGAAATGGCTTGGATACTTATTGTGTAGAAGGTGAGCTTCAACACAATGTGAAATGGATAATGATGGATGTGATAGTGGGGGTGCCAATGGCGCGCTATGGATTTTGCGGCATAAGTTTACTTGAAAGCTTGTTCCTTTGGAATGGAAGGATAGAGGGATATTTATAGGATTGTGTAAGAGAAGATCAATGGTGTAGAAAGAATGAAAAGATCAATGGTAGAAGATGTTCGAGAGATCGTTCGTGAATAGAAGAATGACATGTGTCATTCAAAAAGATGCTTTGTTGAGTTGACTGCTTTCTTGATGAGGATGAGTTTTTATTTCTTAAATTAGAATATATTTTTCTAATTTAAGAGTTTTGTTGATAGCTTTAAATCAGTTAACTCAGCTTTTTCTTTTACATGACAAGAAGAATTTATTTTTAGAAGATTTTGAAGATTTTTTAGAAGATAAGAAAGCATAATTAAATAAATAAATTTATTTAATTACTTGAACATGATTTGGAAGAATAAATAAAATATTTAATTATATTTTATTTTTGGGAATTAAGATTTAATTTAAGTAAATTTACATTTTATTTAAATTTGGAAGAATGAAAGATTTAATTAAATAATTAAAATTATTTAATTATTTAGAAGAATAAAGTTGATATAGATGGAATTAATTAAATAAATGTAATTTATTCAATTAATGGGAGAAAATGAATCAAATAGATAAATTGATTTATTTATTTATTTATTGATAGAGGAATATTAAGATGAAATAAATATTTAAAATATTTATTTAGGTAGAGTCATGTCATTTTTAGGTGTATACATTTTGCCCCTCTTTGATGCAATGTGTTTTATCATGTTGTTTCAAAGAATAAGAATTTTTGACAATGATACATGCCCCAGTTTGCCCCTGGTACAAGTTTAATGACAGGATGTCCCCTCGGGAGATTGGATGGGAAGACGGCAGAAAGTGTGAGATGGACAATCTCATGAAGAAGAAGGTGGAAAGTGGGTTAGGATGGAGAAAAATAGGACATGGTTTTGAGAAACAGACATGGGAAGTAGTCACAGTTGTCACACAGTCAGCTAGGGTTCTCTTGCTATATATAGGAGCTAGGTCCACAAGTTCTATTCATTTGTACACTTGGCCTTAGTTGATTGGTCTTTGAGAGCTTAGGAGAGTAGAGGAGCTAGAGCAGTTGTCAGAGATATGGATATTCCATGCGAGGAGCACCGGTTTGAGTGAGTTTGACGGTTTGATCGGCCACTGGAGGTAGGACCACCGGTATGTAGTTTGTCAAATCTCGCTAAAAGTCATTTATTGGGTCAATAAATGCTTAGGAAAAAAAGGTAGGATAGATGCGCCGAACTGCAGTTCAACGCATATGCGTCTTGAAACGGTGCATGTGCCACTAAATCGTGCATCTGAGAGATCTTATGGCGCATATGATAGATATGCACATATAGGACAGGAGTTGGCACATCCATTGTGGAACTGCGCATGTGACACAAAAAGTGGCACATGTGCCAGAACGGCGCATACACATCAAGGATTGGTGCATTCATAGTGAAGCAGTGCATCTGATATGAATCGGTGTATTTGCCACCTGGTTCAGTGCATTTGCACTAGGATAGTCAGTTGACTTAACGAAATTAACCCAATTGGCACCTTGATTGATGCATCAATTGATAAACAATCTCCGAGATTGCCAAGAATCTAGTCAAGAGATGATATGCTATTTTGATTAATTTAATATGTTAAGTCAATGATAGGATAGTTTGATTGCCTTGAGTAAGTTTGCTTGGATATGGATTTCTTTGACCCTATGCTTTTCTTGGTTGTAAGAGGATATCTGGGATACCCTAATGTCACGAGACCAGTTCCCTTTGCCATTGTTGCAGCGGTATATGTTGACAGAGATGGACTGCGAGGCTCTTGGTGCTATGGGTTTGCATTACATTTGTTTCATGCCTGAGGTTCATGCGAACCACAGTTTGTTGACTGCAACGGTGGAGCGATTCCACAGCAAGGATGGTACATTTAATCTACTGATCGGGGAGATGACGATCACTCTAGAGGACGTGTACAGGATTCTGTACCTCCCTATTCAAGGAGAGTTGGTAGAGTATGATCCACAGCATGATACGGGATTGGTTGAGTGCAGACACGTTTTTGATGACCCAGAGTTGGTTGAGCAGGTGATTTCCTGGCAGGACATTCTTGACTGCTATGACTATTTCCCGAGGATAGTGGCAGTATTGATCGGCGGTGTAGTATGCCCTAATAGGAGGTCACAGATGTTCTTGATTGGCTGGGGGAGGGTACTAGAGAGTATGATTACTGATGGGACTCAATATGCATGGGGTGTGTGCATGCTCGCACACTTGTACAGGGATATACACTAGGTTGTGTATCACAGAGGGGCTAGCTTGTTAGCAGGTGTGTCTCTTTTGCAGTTTTGGTTATGGGAGCACATAGCTATCATGTGGCCGATATGTCTTTTTCATAGGCAGAGAGGTGAGCCCTATAGCTACAGATATGTAGGCATGATTTCCCAGCACAAGCTGGGGAAGCTCAAGTATTGGAGACATGTGCTAGATAATGTGGATCTAGTTATTTGGCACCCATACCTAGACTGTGAGGTATGGGAGGATGAGGTTGATGAGTTGCCTTATTGTTTCCAAACTTAGTGGCTTATTGGTAGGATGAGGTACATATTAGAGTAGTAGATTGTTAGCAGAGGATAGAGGTAGTTTGGCAGAGTGCAGGGCAGGCCACAAGGGTAGGTGTGATTCGCGAGGACCCATGCAGAGAGATTTAGGTCGGGTCCTATGGCATCATATGAGGAGGCCTTGGCAAACTTTCGTTAGATCCCCTATGCAGCTTGGCCTATGAGGAGGGAGATAGTAGATGTGGGCATGACACTAGACTATGAGGAGTGGTTTGCTGCTCATCCATTTCCTAGATATTCAGGACCTGGAGAGTTGGCTCCTTGTATAGACGAGGAGGATTCAGATGATGAGGGTGGAGCCGATAGGAGGAGGAGGAGATGGAGAGGGGAGAGGAGGTTAGGGAGATGATGGTGGAGATGGAGGAGGAGGAGGTAGACCGAGACAGAGGAGGAGGTCTAGGGAGGGACCTTCAGGTCAGCAGGAGGTTGCGCAACCGCAGGCTGTAGGACAGGTGCAGGTGCCAGTACAGTAGGTGGCACAACAAAGATAGATGTCACCACCATAGCAGGTGGCACAATAGTAGGTGTAGGGATAGGCATAGGGATAGGGACATGGACAAGGAGGGCAGGCTCTACAGCTTGACTTACAATAGCAGGCTATTGTTGCATTACAGGGTTAGGTTAGGTAGTTGAGGGCCCACCTGAGAGTAGCAGAGTCTTGAAGAGAGGCAGACATAGGACGGATATTAGAGATCTCTAGAGAGAGAGACTTAGCCTTGGCGAGTGTGCAGGTGATCAGAGCAGAGAGAGATGCAGCAGTGGTAGCCCTGGGTGCAGATAGTACTTTGAGTTTTTTGGTTGCATAGGTGCAGCAGGCACAGACACAGCTAGCTTGGGTATAGGGTGAGCTTGCCTTTAGCGCAACCTCAGACTTAGTACTATAGAGGATTATATCACGGGGCAGTGTCGATGGACCAGCGTGTGCCTAGTTATAGGAGTCAGTCTGTGGCATCTCAGAGAGCAGGTGGATCTTGATCTGTAGCATCAGTGAGAGGCCCCCAACAATTAGGGGGTGACAGAGGAGAGGGTAGTGTAGGGAGTAGTGCTCCACGTTAGCAGGGTTAGCCAGATTTTGACACTTGTACCAATTTTTGGCTTGATGTACACATTTTTTATGGTTTAATAGCCTATTATGTATTATTTTGCCTTGAGACATGTATCACTATCTTTTTGTACTTTGTATACTTTTCATGATATGACTCTGAGAGACGGACATATATTTTGATATGTTGCACATTTGGACATGTTATGTTTGTATGATGATGCAGTTATTGATGCTCTATATGCATATGTTCTATGTTTATATGTTATGGATGCCATCTATCTTATGATGTTTTGTATATGTGATGCATACTAGATGGATTAGGATGATTTGATATGCCAATGCAGATGTGAAATGTTATTGATATGATTATGCAACTCTATATGTATTTGTTTATGTTTTTGATTTTTGATATGATATACGGATACAAATGTATGTAGATGACCTGATGTACTTATTATGTATGCAAATGATTTAATCATGTAAATGTCTATCTCATGTGATATGATATGCTACCTATGCTATGTTTTTGATATGTGCAAATGTACTCAATTGACACAGAGATGATATAGATAGGTGGAAGAAAAGGAATGAAAGAAATATGGGCTTTCATTTGATATTCTGCAGGATTTTCTTATTGCATGGTTGATATGGATTTATGGATATAGGATGGATATGGATACTTTGCCATTATTAGAGTGCAAGTACCTTGCTTTCATCATTGGGCACTTTTTGTTTCTTTTCTCTTTTTGAGATGTTGTAAGAAAATACAAGCATCTAGGTATAATTAAATCGAGATGACCTAAGTATTCCTTACATGGATTTTGATATAGCAAGTTGATACAAGCATCTAGTCAAACTTGAATCTAGATGACCTGAGGGGCACTTCTTGTGTTTCAACAGACAAGGATTTCCCTTTTTCATGTTCAGACCTCCAAAGTCCTCAATAATCTTTTGCTAATCATGTCGTTAGACAAAAGTCATCACATTACTAAAGTTTGATCCACAAACAATAGACAAAGAAAAAGATTATGCCCCCATCATAGCATCTATAGCTTTTGGCATCCTTGAGTAGCATAGGAAGACATAATGACAAAAATCTAAGACTTTCTAAGTTAACCTATTCACAAAACATTCTTGCATTAGATGTGTCTTTTTTCCATAATTGATATAGAATTAGTATGAGTGTTTCGGTATATGTTTGTGTTGGATAGGTTGATGATTTGTGCCAAGATTTTTGTTTGGAAGCTTCCTTTGCTACGCATGCTTGTCTAGTGAAAGGTATCACAATCCTTTATTGGTATCCTCTTAGAACATGTGGCATTCAAGAATCCAAATCCACAACTAGGTCGAGGAGTTGCCCCTAGTTTAGACAAAGGATCAACTTATTATGGGTGATATGACAAACAAACATGGAGAGACGGACCCTAAGGGACTAACCTAGTGCCTCAGGGGCTCATTGCTAAATGGCCTTGCCTACATGACAACATAGAGGAAACGTAGTTCGGGGTGAACCTAATGGACCTAAGACCTAGGCGATGGCATAGATGTACAAATGGCATGGACAGCATGGTAGAGGACACTCAAAGGAATGGAGAGGAAAGAAATGGAGTGGGGCAGAGCCTCGAGGGTGCATTGATAATGGCCTTGACTACATGATAGCTCAGAGGCGACATAGTTTGACAATGGTTCAAAGGACTGGTTCAAGATGAATGATATGATGGACACAAGAGACATGAGGTCACAACAGATGGAGGAAGTGGTTTGTCATAGATAGCACCTGTTTACTAAGTTTTCACCACTTGCTTTTATTTGCACGAAAGATAAAAGTACACATGATGCCTGTTTGCTAGGTTTTCACCAGAGGATGATTTTTTTTGTTATTTTTCCATTTTTTTTATTTTTGTTTTTTTGTTTTTTATCACTTTTTCAAAAAAAAAAAAAAATTTTAAGGACTCCCTTGCATTGGGGTTTTTAGGTATAGAACTTGTAAAGATGCATGCTATTGATAGGATCATCAAACAGTTCACCTTTAGATGTAGCCAATTGATATGCTTCTGACCCATAGGCTGCAATGATGACATAGGGACCTAGCCAGTTGGGTTTGAACTTTCCTGTCTTTTCTCTATCTTGCTAATTTTTGGGATTTTCTCTGAGGGCTAGATCACCAACTTGGAATACTCGGGGCTTTACCATATGGTTGTAGCTTCGGGACATCCATTATTGATAAGATTTTAGGTGATTAAAGGCATGTTGCCTTCTCTCTTAAAGCAACTCTAACTCTTGAAGTTTGGACACTCTATACTCTTTATCAGATATGAGGCCTTTTAACGAAACTCATAAGGATGGGATCTTGACTTCAATGGGCAAGATAGCTTCATATCCATAGACCAGGGAGTATGGTGTTGCACTTGTGGGTGTGCGGATGCTTGCATGATAGGCCCACAGCGTGGGATTTAATTGGATATGCCAATCATGACCGGCATCATTGACAATTTTCTTTAGGATTTTCAAGATAGTTTTGTTTGATGCCTCTGCCTGGCCATTGCC
Organism: Cunninghamia lanceolata; assembly: GCA_027924645.1. NCBI lineage: Eukaryota > Viridiplantae > Streptophyta > Pinopsida > Cupressales > Cupressaceae > Cunninghamia > Cunninghamia lanceolata. The sequence goes on from BSBN01000317.1 coordinate 6,479,433, forward strand.
TTGGGGATAATAAGGGGTAGAAAAGCAGTACTGGATATAGAATTTGTTGCATAGTTCCCTGACATCTTGATTTTTGAAAGGTCGTCCATTATCCATGACAATGGACGAAGGGATGCCATAGCAACAAATGATATAGTTCAAGATAAAAGAGGCAATCTGCTTGCCTGTGATATTGGCTAAAGGCACAGCTTCAATCCACTTCGTAAAGTACTCAATGGCGGTGATTATGAATTTATGGCCACTGGATGAAGGAGGCTAAATCTTGCCCACTAAGTTGAGTTTCCACTGACAGAAAGGCCAAGGAGTCGTTAATGGCTGCATCTCCTGTGCTGGTGCATGTATCAGGTTCCCATGGATTTGGCACTTCTTGCACTTCTTTACAAAATGATAGGAATCTTGTTCCATGGTTGACTAGTAGTATCCCATGCGTATGAGTTTCTTGGCTAGGGTAGGGCCACTAGAGTGGGTCCCATATATATTGTCATGTACTTCATTTAGGGTGGTTTGATATTCCTCACTATCAAGACATCTAAGGAGAGTACTATCGAGACCTCTGTGATATAGGGTATTGGCGACAATGGCATACCGGGATGCCTGACGGATGAAGGTTCATTTTTGGTTACTGGAGAGATTAGGGGGGAGGATATTCTCTTTAAGATAGGCAAATATTTTCCCATAGAGGGGGGAATTAGTTCCGATAATGTGACAAATGATATGGGATTTAGGGGTGTCGTATGCAGGATAGGACGTTGGCTCTACCAAGAACTCATAATGTGATTGATTATTTGGAATATTGAGGAGAGATGCAATCGTTGCCATGGCGTCTGCAGCTTTGTTCTCAATCCTTAGTATCTGTTAAAATAAGATCTTGACAAAGTATTCTTTGAAGTCATCTACCATTAGTTTGTAAGGGACTAATTTCTCATCTTTTGTCTGGTAGTCGTCATTTACTTGATTTATGACTAGCTGTGAGTCACCATACACCTGAAGTTCTTTGATATTCCATTCAACTGCTAGCTTGATGCCAATGACTAGGGCTTCATATTTTGCCATGTTGTTAGTGCAGGGAAAGAGTAATTTGTAGGATTTAGGAATGGTGTTGCCACTAGGGGTGATCAACAAAGATACCTATACTCGATCCATGCTGAGTATATGAGCCATCAAAATACATTTTCCAGGTTGCTGTGGTTATGTGAAAAATAGATTCATCTGGAAATTCAAAGTTCAAAGGGCTATCATCTGTTAGAGGTGCATCTGCCAGTTGATCTACAAGTACTTGGCCTTTTATTGCTTTTCTGTCTACATATTCGATGTCGAACTCACTGAGAAGCATGACCCATTTGGACAATCTACCTATTAGGGCTGCTTTGTTGAGTAAGTACTTGAGTGGATCAATTTTTGCTACCAGTTTGATAGAATGTGACAACATGTAATGTCTCCATTTTTGTGAGGTGAAGACCACAGCGAGACATGCTCTTTCAATTCGCATGTATTGCAGTTCATATCCAACAAGTGTTCGACTAATATAGTAGATTGCCTGTTCTTTCCCTTCATAATTTTGTTGTGCGAGGAGAGCTCCTAGAGCTATTGGTGTGGCCAAGATATATAGCAATAGAGGTTTACCCTGAATTGGTGGCATCAATACAGGAGGCTTCATTAGATATTCTTTTAACTGCTGAAATGCTTGCTCACATGAATCATTCCATTTGAAAGGGACATTCTTATGTGGGAGGTGGGAAAATGGTTGGCACTTGTCTACCAATTGAGAAATGAATCTTTGGATAGATTGTAGTTTTCCCTATAGGGACCTTAGCTGAGTGAGATTATTAGGAGGTGGCATTTCCATGATGGCTTTCACTTTAGCTGCGTCGACTTCGATTCCATTGGTGGACACTATGTATCCAAGTAGATTACCTGATGTAACTCCAAACACACACTTCTTTAGATTGAGGTGCACATTAGACTATTCCAGTCTTTTGAAGATTTTGTCCAGTACTGCCAGGTGTCCTCTTGTGAGTGATTTTTCCATAATGTCATCAACATAATCTTCCATTATAGTGTGCATCATGTCGTGGAAGATTGTGGTCATAGCTCTCTAATATGTTACGCCAGCATTTTTCAAACCAAATGGCATGACACACCAACAATAGGTGCCCTAGGGGCATGTGAATGCAGTCTTGTGTTGGTCTTCAGGTGCAATTTTTATCTGGTTATATCTGGAAAAACCATCCATTAGTGACAGCATGGTGTGCCCTGCCGTGAGATCTACAATAATGTTAATGTTTGGCAAGGAGAAATCATCTTTTGGACAAGCTTTATTCAGGTCTTTGAAGTCATTACATATTCAGACTCTACCATCTGGTTTGGCGATTGGTACTATGTTTGAAATCTACTTAGGATAGTCTATTGGACTGATGAATCTGACATCTAACAGTTCTTCAGCTCTTCTTTCACCATGAGGGCCACATGTGGGTACATCTTTCTAAGTTTTTGCTTTACTATCTTAGCTCATGGAGCTAAAGATAAGTGATGCATTATGAGATTCGGATCTAGCCCTGGCATGTCTACATATGTCTAGGCAAAATTGATTTGCTTTCTTTTGAAGAATTCAGTGAATGCTAGCTTTTCTTGTGTGGTTAGAGACTGTGCCATGTGGATCACTCTAGGACTATCACCTATGCTGACATTGATCAGCTCTGCTAGTTCTATCAATATTGAAGATCTCTCCTAATGTGTGAGATTGGGTAGAGGGTCAAGCCTTCCATCCTTTAGCACCCCAGAGAGGTTTTCACCATTGGATACGTCTATATTTTTACTTTTTTCATGATCTAACACTACCGCAGAGTGGTTTTCGCCATTAGATCTTTCTATCATTTTAACAATTTTGAGATTGAAAAGCTTGGCACTCTCTCCAAAATAGGCCTTGTCATTGACTTCTATGGCATAGCCAGCTCTGTGGCCCCCTGTAGGTATATAATTTCTAAGCTCAAGATAGTCTATGATGGCATCATCATTCTGAAAGGTATTGAGCTCAGGGGTAGTATCTTGTAAGTCCCAATCTACGAGTTTGGGGTGCAATAATGGTAAGGGGTCATTGGGTTGGTCTGGTTCGATGGTATTAATGGTTAAGATAAAGGTGTTGTGGAGGTCATTGTAAGCATGGACAAAATCTGTGATGGTACTCTCTATTAGCAGATCTGTCAAGAGGGGTATCATTCTTTCCTCACGAATTTCACTATCATTATTACGTGGGTCAGACTCTAGTGGTCTAGCCCTTGGACCTCGTCTCTCATTTGCATGGGTTGGGTCATACTCATGGACAACATCAATACCTTTTTCGTCACAAGATAGCTTCAAGAGACTACCCAACTCATATTCATTGGAATCTGTCTCACTCCCCATTTGCAGTTGATGAATTCGATCAACTAGACTATTAGCAGATGTTTCTGGTTGTTTGCCCTTGTTCTTATTTTCTCTCTTGGTTCTAGATGTGCCATTGTAGCCTAGCCCTGTAGTGTCTCAGGCTATCAAGGTATGGGGTTGGATGGGTTTAATGATACCATCTTTTCTTGAACCGAGTGGACCATGTCCTTCATACCCCATTCTTTGTAGCATTTAGAATCCTTGACCATATTGTTCAGTTTGTATAGTGGTGTGATGGTCTTGTTGTGTTGATGAACTGCCTTCATCCTTATATAACCATTGAAGGATATTCTTTTCATTGCTCTCATCTTTGAGGCTTCCCTATTTGATAAACGGACCTTGGGTAGTTTTGACTTCTTTGGATTTGCTCAAGGTAGGTCTTCCATATGATCTAGGAGATAGGGGGAGTTGTGCCAAACCGAGGGATTGGGAGATTGTGTACTCACCCAGGCCCTTATCTTTGAGTCTGAGGTTAGGTTGGGATGCCTTTGAAGTGGAAGCAAGTGAAGCTGGGTCAACTTGAGATGAGGATGAAGTGAAAGAATGGTTGTTAGGAATCACAACTTCATGTTTAGATTGAATGGAGTTACAATACTGAAATGGATTGGGGTCACCTTGTATGGTGATCTCTTGACCTTCATAGGGGAATTTGATACACTAGTGGTATGTTGACGATACTACTTTCAAAGCATGTATCCATGGTCTCCCAAGAAGAATGTTATATGCTATCTCCATATCGAGGACTTGGCAAGCCACATCTTTTACTATAGGTCCCACTCTGATTGATAAAGTAATAGTTCCCTTGGAAGTTCTCTCCTCCTCATCATAAGCTTTGATAGTGATTTTCTTTTTTGGATCTATAGCTTTCTCTGCAAACCCCAATGCAAGGATTAGCTTCAAAGTGCAAATATTCAAACTAGCTCCTCCATCAATTAGAACCCTTTTTATCTTGTGTTTATGGATGAAGGCTTCGATATGAAGAGAGGCGTTATGAGGTTGGGTGATTGACATATCATCCTTTTCAGTGAATGATAGGGAGTGAGGTGAGGTAATGTGACCTACCATGGTTTGAAACTGTTCTTTGGCGAGGTTCATTGGGATGGAGGCTTCTGATAAAGCTTTGTCAAGTATGGCACTATGGGATGGGGACAGACGTAGAAGTTCTAGGATGGAGATATGTGTTGGTCTCTTATGAAGTTGATCCAGGATACTGTACTGATTAGCCGGAGAGGCGGGGGGCGAGGGCTCCTCTAAGAGTGACTCTATTATTGCAGGTGGTAACATTACAATCTGAATCTTTGTCTATAGTGATCACATTGATGCATGAATCACTTTCTAAGATGCGGTTAACAACATAGTCAAAGGAGACATTTGTGTAATTCACATTGTTAGTTTCATTATTGTTTTGGTTGGAAGACCCTCCCTGCTCATAGTTGGGAAGAGGATCCTTGAATGCCTGGTGATCATTATTAGAGGTATGTCCATCAAGTGATATTTTGTTTGCTCGATCAAATCTTGGATAGTGTGCTTGAGTGCAATGCAGTCATTGGTTTTGTGCCCCCTATTTTGGTGGTACTCACAGAAATTGTTGTCGTTCCACCAAGGAGGTTTGACTTTTGGTTCATATTCCCGTGTTGTTGGAAGTGTTATGATCTTACTTTTGATTTACTTTTGTAGGGCAGTTTCCAATGATTCTCCAAAGGTGTAAATTTTCTCCTAGGTTGAAAATTTGTAAACCACGATTCAGTGTTTCTTGGTTTGTTTTGTGGGGGGTTGTTTTGAGGATTTGATAAGTTGAAGATTGGTTGTTTTGGTGCCACATTCTTCTCATCTACCACCCCATCATTCACAATGTTTTTATTCTTTGTCTAGAATCTTGGTTTATCTACGTTGGTATTGGTACTAGGAGTGTCTTTATAAAGCTTTATTTGACCCTTTGCGATTAAAGCCTTTTCGATGATTAGACACATCTCAATGACCTTACTAAAGGAAGTAGGACATTGGATTTGTATCTGATAGCTTAGGTTAGTTTGTAAGTTATGGACAAACATTTCCAACATTTATTTTTTAGGCATTTGGTGTGGGCACTTACTTGCCAATTGTCTCCATCTTTATAGGAAGGTGACGAAAGATTCTCCACCTTTTTGCTTGGTGTTACAAAGATATAAGATTGAGGTGTCATGCTCAATATTGTAGGAGAAGTGTGTGACAAATTTGTGCACAAGTTCGTTAAAGGTTCTAATTCTAGGTGGTAGTCTAGAAAACCACTCCATGGCTTGTCCTCCTAAGCTTCTTGGAAACAGTCGCATAAGATAAGTATCATTGTGGGTGACTTCAAGACATGCATTGTTAAATTCCCTAATGTGGTCCCTTGGATCACCCTTTCCTTGATATTTATCAAATTTTGGCACCTCAAATTTAGAGGGGAAAGGTATCATGATCAAGGTTCTATCAAAAGGATATGGTGAAATATCCTCTAGGGAGTAGTGTTTAGTTGATGCTCCTATTTGCATGACTATGAATTATTGTTGTAAAGCTTGGATCTGTTGGGTCATTAAACTTAAGGCATCCATGGAATCAATGGTTTCTTTGCTTTTGTCTATGGGTATTTCCTCATGTGTGCTTCCCTCAGGGTTTCTTTCTTCCTCAGGTTCTTTTAAAGCTTCTACGTCAAAATCTTTAGGGAGCTTGACTCCTTGTTGTGCTAAGTGGAGAAAGAATTTAGTAGGGTCTTGGGCAAGTACCTTATCCATTATATGTTGAAATCTTTAGTCTTGTTGTGTTTGGAGGACCTCTTCCATAGAAATTTCCTCATCACTGTCATGAGAGGTCAGAATAGTTTTCTCAGCCATTTCAATCTATTTTTGTTTTTGGGACCTCGTTAAGACCATGCAAAGGTGATGAGAGATGGGGTGGAGCAAGTTTGAAAGTTTGAACAAGGGGTGCTAGAATGTGTCAAGATTTGAGCAAGGTTCTCCTTAGATCTAATTGGTGTCAAAAAAGATGGATGAACAAAATGATAGTCAAAGTAAGGATGATAGAAATCTGTTTACTTGATGTAGACTAGTCTTGCACAAGCCACTAGTGGATTTCTGAGAGAAAAGGATGATTGATCCTTGATAGTGGAGACTCACTAGGTTTGTTTGAGGTTTGATACGATCAAGAATACCTTGGTTCTAACCTTGTCAGATTTTGGAAGAATTTTTGCAAAGTTTTGGATGACGCAGTGTGGGAAAAGTAGCTATGGTGTGGAAAAAGAATGAAATGGTTTATTTGCATGATTTTAATCAGATTTTGGGAAAACTGAGGCAAGTTTGAAATGGGTTTTTGAAAAGTTGACATTTTTTTTCTAGGAAGTACGGAATAGCTCTCTGGATTGAATGCTCAATAGTAAATGTGCTAGAACAAGAGGTAAAAGCACCGCAGGTTGAAGCAAATGCGTAGATCTGGCAAATTTTATATGCGCAGCAATAGTGATCAAATGCGCAGCAAGTCTAAGTGTATGTGCCGTAGGTTGTAGCAGATGCACCGTTTTGGTTTTCAATTTTGATTTTGCAGAGTTTTTGACACATTTTTCAAAAAATTTCTATTTTTGGTTGAAAACTTGGTCTTTTTTTTTTAATTTTGATTTTTAATTATGGCAGACAAAGATAGAGAAAGTGCATAGAAGTTTTCATGATTTTTATCTTTTATTATTTTTTTGCATTTTGTGGACTTTTTGACACAAGAACAATTACAACCTAGGCTGGAAAGGATAGTATTTGTTGAGTCCCCTAGCTATGCATATTCAAAGCATGTAGCTCCAGGATCTGGTAGCACTAGCTCCCCTCCACGGCACTCACTTCTCACGTATACCAAATCTGAGTTTCCTTAGGCTTGTACCCCCACTGAACCATAGGATTGTCCCTGCTACCTCTACTAAGAATCACATGAATCAGGGCCGCTTCAAAGGTTCCACCTTTTGTGCCAACAAATAGGGGATTTTCGTATACTAAACAATGGCTAAGTAGTCAAGGCAACCATTCAAGTGGTTGCACATGTGCCAACGCTACTCCCCGTTATGGAGTCTCCTAGCCTCCAAGGGTTATGCCTTGGAGGGCTTTGGGGGAGGTTGGCTATCGATGTAACACAACGGCACTCATTGCAGGAAGCTTTCACCTCAAGTACAATTTATTTAAAATGGATCGGTAGGGCTTGGCTTTAGCCTGTTTCCACTCAAGGTCGTTCCCACTTAGACAGGCGGGCATCCAAGGGTAGGCCCCTCTAAAGGTTGTACACAAGGAATAACAAGTATGGTGTTCTGGTCACCCAATAAAGGGGAGAGCATAAGCCTATTGTCATTCAACAGACACAGAAAATAGTGGTTCTTTCACTCCTATTTAAAAGGGAAAAAATGATATGTGTTACACTACCTGGGCACTCACACATTTGTTAACTTTGAAGTGGTTAAATATAGCAATGGTTCATTCATTTTGTGAGCTAGCAATGTTCTAAACTAAGAAAGATAGCAATAATGTAAAGATAGCAGTGATGTTCGTTACTATCCCCCTAGTTAAGGACTACGTGACATTTGCATGCATGCATTTTTTTTACTTTTTCCCCCTAATTAATCTATGATGAGTTAATTAGTGTAGCTAAATGACTATCCAGCTCTTAATCCTACAAGATAAATGTTAGCATTAAACTAAAAAATCATGAGAAATCCTAAAATCACAATGAAGAATAGATGTGCCGCTTCATAGTCTGTATGCACAGAAATAGAGACTATAAGTGCAACGTTACAAATGCACTAAGATAGGTGTCAAAAGCATAGGAATAATAGACAAATGCATCATTTCTACAGATGCGTCATTAAAAAGGATGTAAGCGTTGTGTCTGAGGGTGTATGCGATGGAATACTACAGGTGCCGATGCGCCAGCTCAGATGGTGTATGCGCTGGAACTTTGCATGCGCTGAAACAAGTTGTAGATGCACTGGCTTAGAGGGTGTATGTGCCAAAAGTTTGTAAGCACTAGAACAATACTTAGATGCACCTCAGGAATGATTAGATGCACTGACTGAACCTATTTGAAGCTTGTATAGAATCTGTACGGAACCTATCACTTAGAAACTCAATTTTTTGGTTAGATTTGGGACAAAGGCTCCATGGTGGGCACTAGAAATGTAATGGGTAAAATGGGATAATAAAATTGATTATAAAAACCCAAAAACATCAATGGAATGTGCAAGTAAAGAGGATTTAAAATAAGAAAGTGATACTCACAACCTTTTTACCTCACAATTTCTATTGTTTGCCTATTCTCGTTTGATCTTCAGTGATGAATACAACCCTCAGGAAACTTGCTTCCTTGCTTTAGATCCTCAAGATGGCAAAAGAGAAATGGCTTGGATACTTATTGTGTAGAAGGTGAGCTTCAACACAATGTGAAATGGATAATGATGGATGTGATAGTGGGGGTGCTAATGGCACGCTATGGATTCTGTAGCATAAGTTTACTTGAAAGCTTGTTCCTTTGAAATGGAAGGATAGAGGGGTATTTATAGGATTGTGTGAGCGAAGATCAATGGTGTAGAAAGAATGAGAAGATCAATGGTAGAAGATGTTCAAGAGAACATGCCGAAATAGAAGAATGACATGTGTCATTCAAAAAGATGCTTTGTTGAGTTGACTGCTTTCTTGATGAGGATGAGTTTTTATTTCTTAAATTAGAATATGTTTTTCTAATTTAAGAGTTTTGTTGATAGCTTTAAATCAGTTAACTCAGTTTTTTCTTTTGCATGACAAGAAGAATTTATTTTTAGAAGATTTTGAAGATTTTTTAGAATATAAGAAAGCGTAATTAAATAAATAAATTTATTTAATTACTTGCACATGATTTGGAAGAATAAATAAAATATTTAATTATATTTTATTTTTGGGGATTAAGATTTAATTTAAATAAATTTGCATTTTATTTAAATTTGGAAGAATGAAAGATTTAATTAAATAATTAAAATTATTTAATTATTTAGAAGAATAAAGTTGATATAGATGGAATTAATTAAATAAATGTAATTTACTCAATTAATGGGAGAAAATGAATCGAATAAATAAATTGATTTATCTATTTATTGATAGAGGAATATTAAGATGAAATAAATATTTAAAATATTTATTTAGGTAGAGTCATGCCATTTTTAGGTGTATATAGATATCACTTGAAGACACATCACAGACTGCTTCTCAATAAACACTGTTAGACTCTACAAATTAGTAACTTACTTTCTAGAGCACCAAATCACAAATCCTTTGGAATGAAGATAGATAAGGACCTTATAATATTAAGTCCAAAACTGCAAGATCAAAATCTAAACTACAGAGAAATGAGGAGCAAAATACTTTCTCCTTGTCACTCTGCAAACATTATCAGGCATAGTCTTCAAACTAGTGAATGGAACTTTTTCTGCATAGCGATCCAGACCACCAAATTATGGATTTAGCATCTTCAAAAACTTTTCTAAAACATATCCAACTCTCATACTCTGGTCTTCAACATAGAGAAAATGCAGAACAAAATACTTAGACAGTGTTCTTAACATGACAACTCAATCAATCAACAAGCAACAATATTAGAAGATAGAGTTGGCACCAATGACAACACAAACATGTTGACATCAATGACAACACCAGTTAGCACATACTTGCAACAATCTCCCCCTTTATCATTGATGGAAAAATATGATGTGAAAAATATGTTCCTCCATCAAGACATAATCAGTACTCCCCCTTTCTTTTTACACATCTGAACTTCTTTCTCCTCCTGATTTTTTCAGATGATCTCTCTCCCCCTTTGACATCAATGGAAAAGGGAATCACATCTCTTCTACTACACATACTTGCACATTATTTCTCTAATCAGTCTAGAATCATTCTTTACTCCCCCTGAATGCAACAATCATCTCAAACCACTACCTTCTCCCCCTGAGAGGTAGCCTCCAACATTAGTCCAAAAAGGAGAAAAGTACTTTGAAGCACACTTGACTAATGCATCTTCTTATGTATCTAGTTCAAGGAAGGAGGGGCAAAACCCCTAATTTCTCCTGGAGATACTCAAATGTGTCTTTTGGAAGAGCCTTAGTGAATATATCAACAACTTGATCTTTTGTAGGCACATACTCAAGATTTACCTCATTCTTTGCAACTTTCTCTCTCAAAAAGTGATACTTATTTGAAATGTGCTTTGTCTTTGAATGCATTACTAGATTCTTTGAAATATTTATGGAACTTGTGTTATCACAAATAATAGGAATTGGCTCAACATACTCAACTTTGATATCCTTCAACGTTTGCTTCATCCATAACACCTGATTACAACATGATACTACAAGAATATATTCTGCCTTTACAGTAGACAAGGAGACTGATTATTCTTTCTTTCTATGCTAGGATATTTCCCTATCACCAAGGAAGAATGCACCTCCACTTGTGCTTTTCTTGTCATTATCACATCCATCCCAATCTACATCTATATAGGTACTTAAATAAAAATCATTGTTCTTAGGATACCACAAGCCATGATCTAGAGTGCCCTTCAAATACCTGAATATCCTCTTTACTGCCATCACATGTGATTCTCTGGGATCTGATTGAAATTTGGCCACAAGACAGACTGCATGCATGATATCTGGTCTGGTAGCAGTTAGGTAAAGCAGTCCTCCAATCATTGATATGTATTTGCTTTGATCAGCCTTAGGAGATTCATCATTCTTTCTCAGTTTACAGCTAGTAACCATAGGAGTGCATACCAGTTTAGAGTCCTCCATTCCAAACTTCTTCAACAACTCCCTAACATACTTTGATTGAGAAATGAAAATGCCTTTATTAGTCTAATTGATTTGCAGTCCAAGAAAGAAGTGCATCTCACCACACATAGACATCTCAAATTCCTTTTGCATTTCATTTGCAAAACTCTTGCACATCTCTTCATTTCCACCAAATATGATATCATCTACATAGACTTCAATAATTAGGATTTGATCTTTGCTTGCCTTGATATACAAATTACTATCTATGGACCCTTTTCTGAAACCCTGTTGCAATAGATACTTATCTAGTCTTGCATACCAAGCTCTAGGATCTTGCTTCAATCCATACAAAGCCTTCTTCAACTTGCATACTATGTCTAGTTTGTCTGATAATTGGAACCCATCCGGTTGCTCTATGTAGACCTTTTCTTCTAGCTCACCATTCAGGAAGGCAGATTTCACATCCATTTGATATGCCTTGAAATTTTTATATGCTGTAAATGCCAAAAATAGTCTGATAGCTTCCATTCTTGCAACTGGAGCATAGGTCTCTTCATAGTCAATTCCTTCCACTTGTGAGTAGCCTTTAGACACAAGTCTTGCCTTGTTTCTCACAACTTCTCCAACTTCATTCAGTTTTTTCCAGAAACCCCAATTTATTCCAATCACATTTTTGTTTGTAGGTCTAGGGACAAGTTCCTAAGTCTTTTTCTCAATATGCATTAATTCTTCTTTCATTTCCTTAACCTATTATTCATCATTGCATGCTTCATTTATTGTCTGAGGTTCCACCTTTTAAAGTAGACAGCGATTTACTTGTTTTCAGTAGTCCTGCTTCTTGTCATCACACCTTTCCTTTTGTCACCAATAATCTGATCTTCAGAATGATCTCTTTGAACATACCTGGGAGTTTTAGGAATTCTTATTGGAGCTTCAGCTTGAATTTCTTCTTCTTCTGGAGTAGCTTGCACTTCAGTCTGAACTTTCTTTTCTTTCCCTTTTCAACCTTTTTCGTATCAACAGATCCATCTGACTCATATCCATATGGTTGAATATCTTCATCTACCTTCACATTTACACTTTCAATGATCTTTCTCAGTTTTTTTTTATAGCATCAGTAAGCGTTGCTCTTAGTAGAATACCCAAGGAATATGCCTTCATCACATCTAGCATCAAACTTTCCTATTCTTCATCTCTTCTGATGTAGCATTTTCTTCCAAAAACTTTGAAGTATTTGACAGTAGGAGTTCTACCATACCACAGCTCATAAGGTGTATTTGTTTATTCTTCTCTAATTTACACTTTGTTTTGAATATAGACAGCAGTGTGTATTGCTTCTTTCTAGTATACTTCTAGTAGATCTGCTTCCTTGATCATTATTCTGGTAGCTTCTTGAATAGTTCTTTTTTCCTTTCAACCAGTCCATTTTGTTGAGGAATCCAAGGGGTAGACAAATGTCTCTTTAGTCCATGTTCTTCACAAAAAGAATTAAACTGACTTGAAGTAAATTCACCACCTCTGTCAGACCTTAAGCACTTTATTCTCAAATTCAACTCATTTTCAACTATAGCTTTGAATGCCTTGAACTTATCTAGTGCTTCTTCTTTTTATCAAAGGAAATTAACCCAAGTCATTCTTGAAAAGTCATCAATAAGAAGCATGAAATACCTTTTACCTTGCAGACTTCTTGTTCTTGTAGGACCACATAGGTCTGTATGCACCAACTCCAGCAAACTAGTAGAGGATTGTTCTTTTCTCTTGAAAGTAGACTTTGTCATCTTCCCATACTAACATTCTTTGCATATAACATTGGCAGGCTTCAAAATCTTAGGCAGGTCTCTTACATCTTGAACAATGCTTACTCTCACTAGATTATTAAAGTTAATGTGACACAGTCTCCTATGCCATAGCCAACTTTCATCTGTCTTAGTCAACAAACAAAAATTTTTAGTACCTTTCAAATGATAAACATTACCATGAGTCTTCTTACCAGCAACAATTAAGGTTTCAGAGCTTTTCCTTATTTCACACCCATTGTCCTTGAACACAAGATTATACCCTTTGTCACATATTTGTCCAACACTTCAAAGATTGTGCTTTAAGCCCTTAACATAAATAACATCATCTGTATTATGCTTGTCATCAAAGGTAATTAATCTTTTTTCCACAAATCTTACCAGCTGCATCATCACCAAACCCAACTAGTCCTCCATCATATTTTTCAAACTTGATAAACTTACTCTTATCTCTTGTCATATGATTTGAACATCCATTTTCAATGATCCATCCATCTTCTTTTTCAGCATGAAATGCAGACAAGTTTCTTGGACTTCCTTCCTTCACACAGCTTGCAAGATTAGTAGAAATAGGTTCTTCTCTAAGTACAATAAACAAGCATTCACTACTATTACCATCATCAGAATCAGGTTCATCATCAGTTACACCATCATCATCTCTACCATAGTAACTCTTTCTTATCATCTTTCCTTTACTTTCATTGATTTTCAAAGCTCTATCATGACATCTTGAAGCATAGTGACCAATTTTACCACAATTGAAACATTGAAAGGTAACTTACCTTTGAACTTTCCTCTTCTACCTCTTTTTATTCTTCTTGAAAATTTTGCCTCAAGCTCTACAAAATCTTCTTCATCTAATTCCAAAACATATTTCTTTGATCTAGCAGTCTTTTCTTCCTTGGCCTTGAAAGCAATCTTAGTTTTCACAGGGCCATCAGTAGTACCAAACTCTCTCATCTCAAAAGCAGTTAATTTACCAAGAAATTGATCTTTTGAAAGTTTTCCCATATCAAACAATTCTTCAATGGTAGATACCTTATGACTATAAGATTTGGGAAGAGTTCTAAGTATCTTATCTACAACATCCTCATCCTTTAATTTTCCACCAAGACCCTTGATGTTGTTGACAACTTCATCAATCTTCTATATGTAACTTGGTATGTTTTCATCTTTAGCCATTCACATGGTTTCATATGCAGTCTTCAAGTTCTACAACTTAGCCTTCTTGATAGATGCATCACCTTCATACATTTTCTTCAATTTGTCCCAAATCTCATTAGTAGTTTCCAGATCCACAACTTTTTCCATTTCAGTGTTAGACAGGGCATTTAATAGAGCATTTTTAGCTTTATGATTAGTCTCAAAATATTTAATTTCTTCATCAAATTGTGGACCATTTTTAGGTACTATGTATTTATCTTTAACCATTCTTCAAACATTATAACCAATAGAAATAAGATAACTTTCCATTCGCACCTTCTAGTATGCATAGTCAGATCCATCAAACTGAGGAATGTCTTTCTTGTGTGCCATCTCATATCTACCTTAAGCTATTAGGCTTTCTTCCAAGGAACCTTGCTCTGATACCAATTGTTGAAAGGCACAAGACAACTAAGAAGAGGGGGTGAATCAATTGTATCAAAACTTTAACTTCTTTAAACAAAATCACTTTCACATTCACTTACTTTAACTCTTTAATCTGTTATAAAGATTAAACATGAATGGTAGAATAAAAAATGAACACATCAACACCATACACACATGAACACCAGATTTTTACCTGGAAAACCCTAAACAGGGAGAAACCACGGTGAGTGTTAGCTCACAATATAATGTAGTAACAATGTCGAATAACGAAAGAGGCTCACTACCAAAGGGCTTGCTGCCCAAATGAAAGGCTCACTACCAAAGGGGTGGCTCACTGCTGAGGGTTATCTCACTACCAAGATGAACTGATATAGTAGCATCTACACCATGCCTGAGTTCAGTTTCATTGAAGCACATTATATCTCCTCTGCTCTACTCTATTTTTACAACTCACACTTTATCTTCGCATCTTCACTCACACAATACTCACTCATGAATTCATTACATACATTTATACCTATCATCAACCTTGGAATGTACATCAAGCTTAGCATTACATTCTACAACCATTGGAACTATCTCCAAGGTCGGCATACATACATAAATCAAATTAGGACTAGACCTAAAAAACTTACGAAGCAAATGAATGAAAAAGGAACACTTCATGGCTTATCTCAAACCCAAATATAACTTCACACATTTGGACACACTTCTACAATCCACGAATCACCTCCACAACAAGTGTAAATAACTAGGTCAACCAGAACTAGTGCACACATCAAGAACACTTAGATACATGCTTCCAAGAACTTCATTATAGCTTGCAGATCATGCACATGTCTTCAATACATTCTAGAGACATCTATGAACAACATAGAATAATTTGGGAGCTGACAAATCCAACTGCAACAGATCTCACTTGAAGACAATAGCTATCACTTGAAGACACATCACAGACTGCTTCTCAATAGACACTGTCAGACTCTACAAATTAGTAACTTACTTTCCAGAGCACCAAATCACAAATCATTTGGAATGAAGATAGCTAAGGACCTTATAAGATTAAGTCCAGAACCGCAAGATCAAAATCCAAACTACGAAGAAATGCGGAGCAAAATAATTTCTCCTTGTCACTCTGCAAACATTGCCACGCACAATCTTCAAATTGGTGAATGGAACTTTTTCTGCATAGTGATCCAAACCACTAAATTCTAGATTTAGCATCTTCAAACACTTTTCTAAAACATATCTAACTCTCATACTCTAGTCTTCAACACAAAGAAAATGCATAGCAAAATACTCAGACAGTGTTCTTAACATGACAACTCAATCAATCAACAAGCATCAATATCTAAAGATACAGTTGGCACCAATGACAACACAAACATGTTGACATTAATGAAAACACCAGTTAGCACATACTTGTAACACACTGATTCAAGGGATATAAATAAGATAACCATTAAGTACATGTTTCCATTGCCTCGTATGGATGACTTGATGGATTGTTTGAGTGGAGAAAAGTACATTAGCAAGATTGATTTGAAGAGTGGATACCACCAAATCAAAATTAGAGAAGGGGATGAATGGAAGACAACATTCAAAACCAAGGATGGACTAGATGAGTGGCTACTGATGCCATTTGGGTTGACAAATGCACCCAGTACCTTTATGAGATTGATGAATTGTTAGAATAAATGAACAATCTCTAATCCAATTGTTAATCATCAAATCACCAAGATATGATACCAGTTGGTGAGATACATGGCTTTGACTACTACAAAATACAAATCTAAAAATTGTATGCAAATTTGTAAATTAAGTTTGCTTAATCCTTGAAATACCATGAAGAGATTCAACTTATTTATGATGATAAAATCATCCACTTTAACATGCTTGATAAAACTTCGTTAGATGAACTTGTAATAGCAATAACATCACCATAAGATATCAGCAACAAAGAGGCACAAATCAGCAACATAATAATGCAATATCTCACAACACAAGGTAACAATGGAATGAAAGATCAAACACATAACACAGTGTTTACGTGAAGAAACCCTTGTGGGAAAAAAATCCACCAAGAAGAGAGGCTCAAGTTGTATTATCTTCAAAAAAATATTACAATACACCCACTTCCAATCTCCTCTTTAGTCTTCATTCCAACAACACCTATGTACAGAAGAACACTCTCATGCAACCTGTTACCTATAAACAAGTTTTCCTCACTTACAACCTTCACTCTCAAGTCTCATATTTATGCAAAATGAGTAAACACCAAAAAAATTCATGGGAGATGGACAAAATCCAACATTTCTATATTGGGATACACTAAAATCATCTTCTTACAAATTCCCTTACACTTGTCATAGGCATCTTCCCTATATGGGTGCCTAGAATGAAGAATATGAACTTACAAGACAATAATTGTTGTCATATGTTGTCATAGAATCTCTTACACCTTATGACAATTGTAAATTGTCATAGTTGCTCTTACAAACTTATAACATGCCTCATAACAGCCCAAAAATACATTTCCCTAAGATAGGCGCCAAGATTCTCCACCTCACCTCATTTACTATTTAACGAGATTCCTTGAGTAGTAAAAGTAACTCTGTAACAACCTACCGGTAAGTAATTAATTACTGAGGTTAGTAAATAATTATTTACTGTACCAGTAAAAATAATTTACCTCTGATGGTGAAACCTTCATCTCTTATGAATAAATTTACAAAATTAACACCCTATCTCCAAGGATGTTGGAACTCTCCAAGAACCTTGGAACTTTCCAAGAACAATGGAAACTATACAATAGGATTTACAAGGTTGATGTAACCTTAATCACAACATTCTTCCACTTGACATCATACATTGTAAATACATATCCATAGGAAAAATCAACAAGGAAAAAACATCCCTTAGCCAACCATGTACCGCTGATTCTTCAACATGCTTTTGTGCTCCAACAAGATACTTGCAAAAGCAACTATGATAACCACCATCTCAAGAAAGAACTCCTCACATAATGTCACCCATGATAGGACAAGGAACATGCCAAGGTGAAACATATCAATTGTCACTAAAACCTACACCAATCTATACATGAACACAAGCATCAAATTTAAATGATAACAAATGACTCTGAGTGACTTCCACACTCCTACCAAATTGGAATAGCAACCACAACAAGTTACTAGCTCATCCAAAACTATCCATACCTCAAACTAGGGTAAACAAACTATCATAGGTAGAACTTCATGCTATCAACATAATAACCCAAATCTACAAACAAGTCCATGTATATCCACCATCCTACAAACGAAGACTCCAAGTTAATAACACACATAGACATGCGATAAAAAACCTTTGAAGTAACTCACTGTAGTAAAGTGTAACCAATCCAAGAGAGGTGCCCCTCCCATACAGAACACATATACCTTATGGAACTCCCACTGCATAGGTAATGTAAAATCTGAAAACAAGATCACAACATTAACAAGTCCTCCTATAGCACTTCACATAGAGGATGTGGCTAACTCTTCTATCATAGTGTCAAAAAAGCATATAATGATATGCAAAATACATCTCTCATTACCATTTCAAATAAATCTCCCATGTCCTCCAAACCAATGAAGAAAGAGATCAAGGAGCTTCCAAGCTGTTACCAAAAAACAATGAAGTAAAAACAACAACACATGACTTAATTCATAAACCTCAACTCCATAAACATAAGAACCTTCAGGAAGAAGACAATATACCAAGAAAGAGAGAACTGGCAAATCAAACCATGTGCCAAACTATGTAAAGTAAGATCTCCTTCAACACTCCCAAATTGAAAGGATATCAACATCTAACCATTCAACTTATGATGAAACATGGCAGCAATAGATGTAAACCTCTCATGGAAAGTAGATCAAACTAGCCGGACATTCCCATAACATAAGGGAATATGCCCAAAGCCACTAACCATCTCTTGTACCTTTCCTACCAAATCCTCAGAACTAACCCAAGTTCAAGATTACAAGGAGAAAAATGGAAATACATAAAATCATGCATATACTTCTCAACAAGCCCTCTGAACTCAATATTCAAGACTAATGCACAAGAGAAGACAAGATACATAGATACATATAAAGAATGCATCTAATAACCAGGTGGGCAACACCTCTTAGATCATTCACCTGCCAAGTAGACCAAAAGTGGGATACAAGATTGTCCTGTGTATACAACACCAAGGAATATAAGCTTTCAATAAAGACAACCTGATGAGAGCATAAAGTATCTCATATTTAGTCAAATAAAAGCATATATTTTCTCTTCATTAAATCAGTTTTGAAGTGGACTTGAGTATGGGTTGGAAGATTTTTAGCTAAATATCAAATAAACTTGTATAAATGGAACAATCAATGCCATGCATGAGTTTATCTTGATATTACATGTTCACCTCTAGATTAGCAGTTATTTTATTAGTAAATTGAAGAGAAAGTCCATTTTATGTCAAGTTGCAGCGCCAAGAAGATTTGCTAGAAAGAAGGATGAACTCAAGGGGAAAAAATAAAAAACCTAGTATCAGTAAAATAGAAAGATATCCCTCATTTCTTAATGAAATTTAGAATTTCAAAATGATTTAGAAAGATACAAATGAGATGCACAAAACCCAGAAGGCGTTTGAGACAAAATATCAAAACATTTCAACAGTTTGTGATGGAAGTTGACTATTATAAAATGCTAGAGATGCAGAACAAAAAAGTCAAGAAAAATAGTTTCAATAAAACAATAGTATCTCTCTTATTTCTTAATGAAATTCAGAAATTCAAAATGATTTGGAAGGAAGAATGTTAGGGAAACAAAACCCAGAAAGAATTTGAGGAGATCTGGTAAAACAAATGAGCAGTTTATGACAGAAGTTGATTGTTCTATAAGCTTCAGAGATGTTCCAGAAATACTTTATGAAGTTGCTGCAGATTCTTCCAATCTACCAACATGCACTCTAAGGTTTTTTGAGGGATATATTGAATACAATTACTCCTAAATTAATGGATCCAACTAAAGAGTAATTATTTCATGCAAAAAATACACATTTAGTGTTGCATATCTTTCTAAAAGATATTGGATGACTTCCTTGCAATCAGTAGTTGTATAATCAGTTAAATAAATGATTAAGTTTAGTTAGTTGCATGAATAAGTTCTCTACTCTAGAAATAATCTCAATTATAATTTAATAACTATAGTTATATATAGAGAACTATGGCGTAGAATAGAGGAAAAAGAAGAAAGTTGTAAAAGAATTAATTGAAGGAAAGAAGAACTCTATTATTTTCCAGCAGCATGTACTCTTGATCTTGAAGGTTTTTGAATAAATAAGTTGTTCTACCAATTTGTTAATTGTTGGAATTGATTAGTCTCTCTCTAGAGGAAGGAGCCAGGGCCCACTCCAACTGAAGGGTAGAGACTACATTTCTTAGTTTCATTAGTTGATTTCCTATTATGCAATTCCTTTATTCAGAATTCCTTTTGTTGTTCCTGCTTTACTTAGATTAGTTCCTTTGCTATTATGCAATTCCTTTATTCTAGAATTAGACCAACTTTTCAAGTTATTGTTTTCCTTAGATTGAGTCATCTTTTTTAGCAAAGTTTAAACCCTAGTTTGTTTCATGCAATTGTTGTCAATTCCCTTTTGTAGAAAAGATTGCCATGTAAGTTATTCCTCTTCCCTTTTGCATACAACCATGGACAACACCTTGGATTGATATTATTAAAATTAAATGATGAGGACTACAACAACCCTTGTCACAACCTTCTCATCAAGTCTATGATGGACTCACATCCATTTCCAGGTGTAGGCTCCTCGGTCTTTACTACTGAAAAACTTTCATAACAAGTAACCATTCCAACACATATCTCTCAACATAAGAAATATCCAGCCTAACCCAAGTCTCTCTAGTATCCATGAGCAACCAACAATCAATCCATGCCAACTTCAAATGCAACCTGCAAAATCATGAAGCTCCAAGAAAATGATTAATACTCAAAACCAAAGAGAACTACATCCTCTCCAAAGGAAGAACAATAACACCTTTATCAAAGAATCCAAGGGTCCTCCATGAAAAAAATGTTAAAACCTCTTCAAATAATATGAAGATCAAGCATCCTTTGTCAATACAACCAAAGATGTCAATAAACCCTCACTACAACCTAAGGGCAGAATCCAAGAGATCCTTATGACACCAACAACTATTACAAAAGATCATCCATCTTCTAACCAAAGATTATCCATGGCTCACTACACGTTGCAACAACAACTTAGAACCAAAATCCCAAAAACAAAGAAGATAGAACACACTATGTAATTGCACAAAACTCCCACTAAAAGTGATACTCAGCTATGCATGGTATCATGACTAACATCATTACTAAAAGTCCACTAAAAGTGAACAAAGCTTCTCATGCACCATAACTTACTGCTATAGATTCTAATGAACAACTATATCAGGTACTCCAAGCCATCCTTTTGTCTCACTACAATAAAAATACCAATGCAATCAAGGTGACCAAGAAGAGGCCAACCAAACAAAATTGTCATCTAATAATTTACAAGATCTACACTTATGCAACATCTCAAAGGAGAAAAACATGGTCAGTGCTCTAATTTCACATAACTAAAAACTAGATTTACAACCCCACAGTAGTAACATGCAGAACAAAGATAACCAGGAATAAAATGCAGATTTCCAAGACTCAAACACTAGGATCAACACTAGACTTGATTTGCCAAACAAATCCACATAAGAGTAACCATAGATCATAAGAACCCAACAAGCAACCCTGCAAAATCTCTAATTGTTTCCATCCATAATACTCTAAGAGTCTGAACACAATCTTTCCATAGATCTACAAAACACATATTTTGGTTAACATGTAAAACCTGCAAAACCATCTCTCTGTAAATCTAAAATCACTTAAACATCCAAATATTCACACCATATATGTCAATTGAAATAACGAAATATCACAAATCTACGAATCCATAGCTTTTTGAAATAGGAAAACTATTAAACCTACATATCTAAAATAACATGAATATGAAAAAGGAGGAACTAGTTTGTTTAGGAGTTTTCATATCACTAAAATACCAACTCCACAACCCAAATGCAACCAATGGAAAATCATCTAATGTTTTCATGTAACTAAGGGCTAAAACCATGAATCCAACATAAGCACTCCATACTATAATCCAAAACATAAATGTTCTTCCATGTGACCAGAGCACCAAAACCAACCATCAAACATGAACATCCATCACTTCACATGACCACAAGATAAAGGAATAAAACCACCAAACAAGAAGATACTCACATATTGCCAAACTAGATCTCCAAATCACTACCACAAGAACAACTCCATGAAGATCCATAACCCTGAGCCTTAAGGGCCCACCATAAATCTCATTGACAATATCCATCCGAAAGTTAGATACCATGGCTTCCAATCTCACAGATCTACAAAACAATGCCAACATACACAACATCCACTACAGCCCAAAAACCTCCAACATTCTACAATTCCTTCCAACATATTCACAAGATTTACAAGCTAAATTCAAAAATGGAGGAATACCCAGAACCAAATTACCATGAATCCATCACATGCAAGTACATGCAACTCACATGCAATCACATGCAATCACATGCAAGAAACATGCAAGTACATGCAACTCACATGCAAGAACATGCAAACACATACAAGAACATGCAAGCCATGGAACAACCTTAAGCTCTGATAGCAATTGTTGGAATAAATGAACAATCTCTAATCCAATAGTTAATCATCGAATCACCAAGATATGATACCAATTGGTGAGATACAAGGCTTTGACTACTAAAAAATAGAAATCTGAAAATTGTATACAAATATATAAATTAAGTTTGCTTAATCCTTGAAATACCATGAAGAGATTCAACTTCTTTATGATGCTAAAATCAACCACTTTAACATGCTTGATAAAACTTCCTTAGATGAACTTATAACAACAATAACATCACCATAAGATATTAGCAACAAAGAGGCACAAATCAACAACATAAGAATGCAAGATCTCACAACATGAGGTAATAATGGAACAGAAGATCAAACACATAACACAATGTTTATGTGGAGAAAACCTTACGGGAAAAAACTCCACCAAGAAGAGGCTCAAGTTGTATTATCTTCAAAACAATATTACAATACATCAACTTCCTATCTCCTCTTCAGTCTTCAATCCAACAGTGCCTGTGTACAGAAGAACTCTCTCATGCAACTTGTTACCTGCAAACAAGTTTTCCTCACAACCTTCACTCTCAAGTCTCATATTTATGAAAAATGAGTACCCAACAAATAAATTTGTGGGATATGGACAAAATCCAATGTTTCTATCTTGGGATACACCAAAATCATCTTCTTATAGATTCCCTTACACTTGCCATAGGCATCTTCCCAATATGGGCACCTAGAACCAAGAATAAGAACTTACAAGACAATAATTATTGTCATATCATTATATTTTAAAATGTCCCCCTAGGACTTTTACATCCTAATTTTAGCTCTTAGGTCCCTTAGATTTAATCATGCATGTAAAAAATGAATCCCAGAGCAAAATCCCCCAAAACCCATGTCAAATGGGGCCTAGGGGTACAACTTGAGCTTAACCAAGTCTCAAAATGGGCCCTTGGCCTTGGGTGCCTGTGCCCTAGTCTAGACCTATTTTGTCAGGATCTAAATTTTAAATGTTGGCAAAGTGACGGTTAAAAGGTTTCCCTTTATCGGCCTATTCGATTTAAATTACGAATGTTTAGCGGGAATGCATATATAAACATGTTTAGGACTATATTTTAAACCTACATAGATAATGCAAACTTGTGATATTATGCTAAGGATATTCAAGGCTTTCATTGTGTTGCAAAGTAGCATTGTGTTGTGTTTGTACTTGTTTGTTGCAGATTTGTCTTCTTCAATCCATCTCCTCATGGTGTGAAAGATCTTCATCTCCCCATGAGAGCTTCACCTCCGAGGTGACATCTACATTGTGTTTCAATCAATCAATCTTATCATTTTCTTTTTCCTCCGTCCACCAAGGACATGCACTCTATCTAACAATGGTGTTAGAAGGCTTGAATTCCATTCTAGGGCTTGACCGAGGTAAGCTCCTAAACACCACAACCCCCAACCCTTCTCTTGTGATTTTAGGTTACAAGTGTGAAATCTTGCGGAGAGGAGTTGTAGGAAGTTAGTACAGAGGATAAAGATTTGAGATCCAAAGAAGGCAACAAAGAATATTCCCTCCTGAACTAGGGTGCCCGCCCATGTGTCCTCCAAATTGTTGTTAGAAATTCTTGAGTAGGTTGTAGACTTCATCATCTGATAGCTCCATATCCTCAGAGAAATTGGCTTGTTGGACTAGGGAACCTGCCCCAGTGTCCCTAAAGTTTTTGCTTTCTAGAATTCAAATCTTGGTATGTTTCTAATCTACATTTAGTGCCTTCTTATGCGAGCATTTGTTGTGTTTCATCTATTTTTTTACGATTTCATATAATTAGGGTTTAAGGCATAATCAAATTAAGGTTTAACAAATTAATCAACAAATTCCAAATTTCCTTATCATTCCAAGTGACACCAAACCTATAGTTGAGTCCTCTTGCAAAAGCCATGATTTAACTTGGTTTAATGTCCTCGAATGTTATATGTGAAAGGAGGATTTAATCACACTATCAAACATTATCATCATCCCTCTTTTCTTCCATAACATTTTGGTGAACCCATTATTTTTCTGAACTTGCATCTTTCTGAGTGTTTTAATCAATTTAGTATTTGTTCACATCATTTTCATCATCATACATTCAAAAATCTTGCATAAAAATTAAAAAATTTGAAAAAATAGGCATTTTTAGCTTGCATTAAGACTTAGTTTACACTAGTTTTCTTGCATATCATTGAAAACATTTAATTTTCTGATATTTACATCAGATTTGAGATAAATTACAGCATTTCATATCTCATTTGCTAGGTTTTTACTTGAAATTTTTCATTTTTCATATAACCTAGTAATTTTAAAATCTAGGGTTTGTAATTAAAATATTATTTCAGATTTTATTACTCATTTAAACATTCATTCAAATCTAATTTTGGACTGTAGTGTTTCATCATAGTGTGTTTTTGCATCTACATTTCAAATTTTGCATTTACACATTGTGTATTTCAACAAAAATAAGCATATTCACTCAGCTTGCCTTAATTTTGACTTTGCATTGAGAATTGTAGCATGTTGGAATAATTTTTAAATATGATCTTAGTTATTTTACACATTAAATCAGATTAGATTTCATTCATACTTCATTGTACATAATTTTATACATTTTTTGTGCATTTACATTGAAAATTTTGAAAAAATTGAGCATTTTAGGTTCATAAGCAAGCATAGTTTTGCTTTGTTTCATTGCATTCATCATAAATATATTTCATTTTAGATCTTAAATTCATTTTCAAACATACATTAATCAGTCATTTGAAAATTTTGCTTCATTTCATAGTTTTGTGTGAAAATTGGCATATTTTTAATTACATAGTGTGTATTTCAACATTACGTATTTACACACCTTATTCATACCTTTTTGATAATAAAAACTCTAAAATCATCAACCTTGCCTTGTTGAGTAGTACTTTTTCCTCCAATCCATTGTGTTTGTTGTGGACTTTGTGTGTCTTTTAATACTCGTTTCCCTCAAACAAGTGCGTTAGTGTGAAATAGTCTATTCATCATGGATGCATCTTGTTATTCATATTTGGAAGCTTTATTTGCATACATCATAGATGTCGATAATTTCTATAAATTCACTAACAAGTATCCTCAAGTCTACAATAAATAGAACACATCTATGATATTAACATTTCCATGAGCTCTACATATGAAATCCTATGCTACATATCTGATTTTGAAAGTTTCACCACTCTCATGGGTATCTACCCTTTGAGCTAGGAAAATATCACTAATTTCATCTCCATGGAAGATAATGATGAAGACATTCCTCCTTCTCTCCTTGCATTTCATGACGATATAATGCACATCATTTCTAAGACATACGAGGATGACATAAAACCAACTTGTGAGGATATTTCGGCACAAGAAGAAGAAATCATTGGAACATTCCTTAACACTAATCTACCATCTCCTCATGCTCTCTCTGGCCAGGATGAAGCATTGGATTATATAGACTCTCTTTTTGAACAACTTCTTCATCCTATTGATACCAAAAATTCACCATCTGATCTTCAAACACTTCTTAACTACATCTTAAACAAAGAAATAGATCACATACCCTTACTCGAACACTCACATACCTTGAAAACTACTAACAATTCCAAGAACATAGATAAACATACTATTCCTAACAACCAAGGTATTCCAACACCCTACAAACCAATTGAAATGGGTATTTTCCTGGCTCCCTTATTACCTCACTCGACTGAAATGGGTATCTGTGAGGCTCCTTCTCTACCATCCTTGAATATTGCAAGAGAAAAATTTTAGGACAATGTGGATAACATAATTTAGTGAGAAGGAAGAACAAGGGACAAAGCATTGATAATAAATGTAAATATTAGAATCAAAGATAATAGGTAAGTCTTTCTAACCCTATTAGTCACTTTTGTTATAGCATGCCTATGCTCACTTATGTGACCTTCTCTTATGTGTTGTGTTCCCCCGTGATGTGTTATGTGTTGTTTAGGCTTCCTTGGATGACCCTTGATACTCTTGTAAGGTCAAGGATACCGGGAGACTGCCTCTATTGTGACCATTCTTCTATTTGTATCATCAATCTTCTCTCTTGCCTCTCCTCTATTTTATTGTTGTGTGTCGTGCCTTAGGGGCATAACATTATGGAGGGTGGTTTGGGGGTGTCCTCCTAGGTGGTGTTCCTAAGGCACTTATTCTCCTCTCTCATTTTTTGTTTACTTTCTTTAGTGATTCTACCTAGTTGGTGGATGATGAAAACAAATAAATACTGATATGGACCATGTGGACAACAAGAAAGAAAAAATAGACCTAGTCCATCTATGAAGATGGGTTTGATCTATATATATATCTAATGCTTGACTAGTAGAATCACTTTGTGTGATGTATCATTTTATGACATTTCTTATAACTAACATTTTACAATCCACTCTATCTACTCTTGCACACTTTGAATGGTATCTCACCTTGTTTCTACACTCAGTTCTAAGGTACCTGCAGTATAGCCCAATGGTTATACTTGGCTTCGAACCCGTAGTATAGCCTCAGCCCTTGATGTGATTATTTTCATGCATAGCTTTTATAATGTGATATGGTTGTTATCTTAGAGTAATATTTTCTAACCTTATCTCTTGTTTTTTATCTTAGCATATCTTATCAATGTGTTTTTGGGAACATTCAGCGACCGTGAGCACAAATCACCTTGTGGGCATGGGCTTTGTGAGAGCTCTTATTCCCTTGCATGTTTTCTCTCTACCGTAATGTGCTTGATTTTGGTACACGACATCAACCACCTTAATGTGGGGGCATATATAATGGTATCTATCTGATGATTTTGGCACTAATGAAGCATGTTTTTAAGCCCTCTCCACGAGGCAGGATGTTGTATCTCTAGTGCAAGTTCACATTCTTATATCAATTGCAATAAAAAATCCCTCTCTATGAGGTAGGATAACATATCTCTTGAGCTAGTGCGTATCCTTCTATACAAAGCCCTCATCGTAAGGTGGGATGGTATATCTCTTGAGCTAGTCCACATCTTTTTATCACAAAGTCCTCATTGGGAGGCGGTGTTGGATCTTGAGCTATCCTCCCTTAAGTGTGTCTTTGGCAGTAGTTGTAGCATAAGTGCAACTGTTAGGTGTGTCTGTAGCATGTTTTAGATGGTGGGACTTAGCAATAATTTTTTTCCATCACTCATGTTTGTCATGTATAAGATAGATAGTATGTCTATGGCATGCTATATAGTGCTCATGTATTCCATGTGTCTTCCATGTGTTTTCCCCCGTGTGTGGTTTCAAGCGTGTAGCGATGAGCTCCTCCCACACTCAAGTTCTGTTTGGTGTGATTTCCCCCATGTGTGGTTTTGAGGGTGTAGCAATGAGCTACTCCCACACTCAAGTTATGTTTGGCATGTTTTCCCTTGTGTGTGGTTTCAAGGGTGTAGTGATGAGCTCCTCCCACACTCAGGTTTTGTATGGCGTGTTTTCCCCCCAGCTGTAGTATCAAGGGTGTAGCGATGAGCTCCTCCTACATTTTGGGTTTTGTTTTATGTTCTTTTTAGGATTTCATTTTATATATGAAAATGCTATATCAATGTAGTCATCGTGTTCTGCGTGACTGCACTCATGTATTCATCGTGTTTTGTGTGTCTTCAATACTATCTTCTCCATGTCTTGCATGCTTCCTACTATCTTCATTGTGTTTTGTGTGTATGTGATGTGTCTTCTAATGCTTACCTGAGACTGGGGGCTAGAAATAGTTCCTCAATCTTTGTGTATGCCTTAGCTTCAAGTTCCTAGCGTGTTTGATGTGTTTTCAACCATACTTTAATGCATGTATGGGTCATAAGATCATACATACATTAAAGTGGGGGCTAAATGATATGTTATAAAATTTCCCCTAAGACTTTTACCTCATAAGTTTAGCTCCTAGGTCCCTTAGATTTAATCATGCATGTTAAAAATGAGTCCCAGAGAAAAATCCCTTGAAACCCATGTCAAATCGGGCCTAGGGGTGCATCTTAAGCTTAACCAAGTCTCAAAATAGGCCCTTAGGCATGGGTACCTGCACCCTAGTCCAGACCTATTTTGTTAGGACCCAAATTTTAAATGTCGGCAAACTGACCGTTAAAAGGTTTCCCTTTGTCGGCCTATTCAATTTAAATTACGAATGTTTAGCAGGAATGCATATTTAAACATGTTTAGGACTTCATTTTAAACCTAGATGGATAATACGAACTTGTGATCATATTCTAAGGATATTCAAGGCTTTCATTGTGTTGTGGAGCAGTATTGTGTTGTGTTTGTACTTGTTTGTTGCAGATTTGTCTTCAATAATCCATCTCCTCATGCCATGAAAGATCTTCATCTCCCCATGGCTTCACCTCCAAGGTGACATCTACTTTGTGTTTCAATCAATCAATCTTATCATTTTCTTTTGCCTCTATCCACCAAGGACACACACTCTATCTAACAATGGTGTTGCAAGTCTTGAATGCCATTCTGAGGCTTGATCAAGGCAAGCTCCTAAACACCACAACCCCCAACACCTCTCTTGTGATTATAGGTTACAAGTGTGGAATCTTGCATAGAGGAGTTGCAAGAAGCCAGTACAGAGGATAAAGATTCAAGATCTAAAGAAAGAAGAAAAGAATATTCTCTTTTGGACTAGGGTGCCTACTCCTGTGTCCTCTAGATTGTCATTGTCAAAAATTCCCAAGAAGGTTGTAGACTTCATCATCTGATAGCTCCAGATCCTCAGAGAAATTGGCCTATTGGACTAGGGTGCCCACCCCAGTGTCCCCTAAGTTTCTTCTTTCAAGAATCTAAATCTTGGTATGTTTCTAGTCTACATTTAGTGCCTTCCTGTGCGAGCATTTGTCATGTTTCGTCTGCTTGTTTAGGATTTCATATAATTAGGGTTTAAGGCATAATTGGTTTAAGGTTTAACAAATTAATCAACAAATTTCAAATTTCCTTATCATTCCAAGTGACACCAAACCTATAGTTGAGTCCTCTTGCAAAATTTGTGATTTAACTCGGTTTAATGTCCTTGAATGTTATATGTGAAAGGAGGATTTAATCACACTATCAAACCTTATCATCATTCCTCTCTTCATCCATAACACATATGTTGCTATAGAATCTCTTACACCTTATGACAATTGTAAGTTGTCATAGATGCTCTTACAAACTTATGAAACACATCATAACAGCCCAAAAATACATTTCCCTAAGATAGGCTCCAAGATTCTCCACCTCACCTCATTTACTATTTACTGAGATTCCTTGAGTAGTAAAAGTAACTCTATAACAACTTGTCGGTAACTAATTAATTACTAAGGCTAGTAAATAATTATTTACCATACCAGTAAAAATAATTTACCGCTGATGGTGAAACATTCATCCATTATGAATAAATTTACAAAATTAACACCCTATCTCCAAGGATGTTGGAACTCTCCAAGAACCTTGGAACTTTCCAAGAACAATGGAAACTATACAATAGGATTTACAAGGTTGATGGCACCTTAATCCCAACATGAATGAGTTAATGAAGCCTTTCCTTGGTAAATTTGTTATCATTTATTTGGAAGACATTTTGATTTTTAGTAAAACAAAAGAGGAACACATGTTGTACCTTAAAGCAGTTTTGGAGAGGTTAAAAGAAGAAAAGTTGCTATTAAACATGGATAAATGCAGTTTTATGCAGAGGGAACTAGTATATCTAGGTTTTGTAGTGTCTGAAGAAGGGTTGAAGATGGATCTTGAGAAGGTTAAGGCAATAATGGATTGACCTTCACCCAAAAACATGTTTGAGGCTAGAAGTTTTCATCGCTTGGTGAGCTTCTATAGGAATTTCATCAAAAAATTTAGTGGAATATGTGCACCAGTCACCAAGACAATGAAGGGTGTTAGGAAAGGGTTCCATTGGAATATTGTAGTAGAAAAGAGCTTTCAATTGTTGAAGAAGAAGGTGATAGAACAGTAGTGTTGGCATTGCCAGACTTTGGAAAAGTGTTTCAAGTGGATTGTGATGCTAGTGGTAGTGTAATTGGGGGAGTGTTAAGTCAAGAAGGTATATCCATTACCTACTTCAATGAGAAACTAAATGAAACAAAGAGGAAATACTTAGTTATGACCAAGAATTAAATGTTATAGTGCAGGCCTTAAAGAAGTGGAGGCATTACTTGTCAAATGAGTTTGTATTGTACACAGACCATCATGCCTTGCAGTACAACAATAGTCAAGGTAAGTTAAACCAGAGGCATATGAAATGGGTGGAGTTCTTACAAAGTTATTCTTTTGTCTTGAAACATAGGAGTGGTAACTCAAATAGGGTAGCAGATGCACTTAGTAGAAGGTGTTTATTAATGAATGAGTTAAGGGTAAGTGTTGTTGTCTTTGATGCAATGAAGGATTTGTATCCTGATGACCCTAATTTTAAGGAAGCATGGACAGTTAGTAGAAGGCCAGTGGAGGGAGATAGGATGCCACGGTTGGAGTATTTTATCCAAGATGGCTTTTTGTTCAAAGGACAAAAATTGTGTATACCTAGAGGTTCAATGAGAGAGAATCCAATAAGAGAAAAGCATAGTAGAGGCTTGAGTGAATATTTTAGAATAGATAAGACATTGGTACAACTGAATGAAGGTTATTTTTGGCCTCAAATGATTGCATATGTTAGGAGACTAGTACAAGGCTATAGAATTTTCTAGCATGCTAAAGGAGCACAACAAAACATAGGCCTATATCAGCCATTGCCTATACCAAAGAGACCGTGAGAGCACCTAAGTATGGATTTTGTTTTGTGACTGCCTCGAACACATAGAGGTAATGATTCCATTTTTGTTGTAGTGCATAGATTTTCAAAGATGGTTTATTTCATACCATGTAATAAAACAAGTGATGCATCCCACATAGATACATTGTTTTACAAAGAGGTTGTCAGGCTGCATGGACTACCTAAGAGCATAGTTTCCAATAGGGACACAAAGTTTGTTGCCCATTTTTGGCATACACTATGGAAGAAGATGGGCACTAAACTAGGATTTAATTCAGCCTATCATCCCTAGATTGATGGACAAACCGAGGTTGTGAAAAAAAGTTTTGGAAACTTATTAAGATGTTTGGTGGGAGACAAACCACATCAATGGGATCCTATCTTGGCACAAGCTGAATTTTATTACAATAATAATTTAGTGAATAGAAGTGCAAGAAAGAGTCCATTCCAAATAGTTTATGGGTACAACCCAAGAGTTGTTGATGAGTTGAGAGATAGTGCAGATTTGAATAGGAAGAGTGTTGTAGTGGAAAATTTTATAGAATACATTCATGAGGTTCACAAGTAAGTGAATGAAAAGTTGGAGAAAAGTGTCAGCAAATACAAGGAATATGTTGATGTGCATAGGAGGGAACAAGAGTTCTAGGTAGGAGACTTAGTTTTGACACATTTGAGGAAAGAAAGGTTTCCACGGGTAACATACAATAAGTTGAAATTTAAGAAGATAGGCCTATGCAAGGTGTTGAGGAAGTTCTCATCTAATTCCTATGAGATTGAGTTACCACCAAGGATAGACATATCTCCTATTTTCAATGCTGTTGATCTATATAAGTTCCATGAAGGAGAGACAAGTTTACAAGGAGGTACACACTCACGTTTTCCTAATGCACAAGGATGGTTAGATCAATTACCTGAAAAGAAGATGGATGAAGTAGATAGAGTGATTCATTCTTGAGTGGCTAAGAAGACTAGAGGAAAGGACTACATGGAATACTTGGTCTAATGGAAGAATAGAGCTACAGATGAAGCTTCTTGGTTGAGTGCTACAGAGCTAGTCAAATATGGAATTCTAGTTCCAAACTTTCCAAAATGTTCATGAGTTTCCAACTCATGGAACATTTCGGTTACCTGGCGTGTCTAATGCAGGAGCATCTAGGTCTACAAGCAATCCTCATTAACCAAAAAGATATCTTTTCTTTCTTCCTTGTTTGTTTTCCTTCTTGTTCTACCAAAGGAGTTGATGATCAAATTTCTAGAGAATTTCCTAAGGATTCTGTTGGCAAGAGACACTGCTCCGGTATGGACTTGTATGTTGTCATTGATGGCAACAAGGGCAACAAGGCTCAGAGATCTCATCAGCATGACAGGAAGACATAACTCTGAAAGGTCACATTGGAATTCAAGTCTGGTTGGCAGAAATGGTTAAGTATGGGCATTCACATAGTAGAGGACAGTAAGTGGGTCAGTATGCTTCCGCAGATGATGATCTAGAAATGCGGTTCAGGTATGATGTTCTTAATTGTTTGATCATGTTATGCTTTGAAGATTAAGTCCTAACTTCCTCTGGAAGTCATTTGGAAGAATTATCTAAGTCTAGGTGAACAGAGGTATAGCAAAGATAGTGAACAGGGCACATTGTAATAGTCCGCATTCCTCCATACATGAGTGTTTTGTTATGCAATTTTAAGGTGTTGTAAACACTTTTATGAAGTGTCTAATTCAAGAGTTGTGAGATCTAAGGTCCACTAGAAAGATAGTTGCAATCTGTTGAGTAACTGTATAGTGTTTGATAGAGATAGAGTCTAAGTTCTGATGGTCCGCATTCCCCCACAAGATGATATCATGCCTTGCAGTTTTGAGGGTAAGATTGGGAATGTGTGAAGAGTCCTTGATATGATTTTAGAAGTATTTTGTGATGGCAATAAAAGTTGTAAGTCTACAGATGAACCTATTAAACATTCTCTTAAGGAACAGGCTGACTAGTATGATAAATCATTGTGTGGAGAAGATTTGGTTTGGACAAAGATTTGGGTCCGCATAAAATATAGTGCATTAGATTGAGCCGACAAGCTACATCTTTCTATGTACACGTTTCACTTCTTGGATGCTGACCTGATTATGGATCAAATCATGATACGGATATATAAGAGCAATGAATTTTAGTTGAGGTTGTGTGGATGTATGGTGGATGGATGCAAATATGTGAATAGCAGAGCAATGATACAGATCAGTGATGATAAAGACTTGGGATTCAAAATTCAGTTGTTGCACCTTGGCATATTGACATATGCTTATGCAGTATTCCTTTTCATATACTATTTGATTTGCATTTGGTAGTGAGCCTCCAATAATAGCCCTCGGGGTTTAACATCCCTTATTGTAATCTTTCTAGGTTTAGGTTTGAGGCAGTGAGCTTGCTAGACCTAGTTGTACTTCATGGCAGTGAGCCAACATGTTCCAGGCCCATGGAGTGACCAAGCCTGAACATCATTAATTGTAAAGATTGTAATATATATTTGAGAGCTAATCCTCTCTGTGGTTTTCCCCTCTTTGGGTTTTCCACGTAAAAATCTTGGTGTCCATGTGTCATGCTTCTATGGTTGTTATTCATTTGCATGTTGTGCTCTTGTTTAATTTATTCTGGGAAATGGTTAAAAGAAAAAGTTTATACAATAATGATTCACCCCCCCCCTCTCAGTGTTCCTAATATTCAACAATTGGTATCAGAGCAGGGTTCCTTGGTAAAAGTCTAACAACTTAAGGAAGATCTGGGATAGTGTGATCATGGCAGCAAGAAGATTTGGAAATTATGAAAGCAACAAGCAACTAGAAGAAAAAGGGTCAATGCAGCATATTGTGGAGCAATTCTAATTTATTGTATTCTATAGTGAAGGGTTTTAACAACTTTTTGGGAATGAGCATTTATGATGACTTAGGTTAAGTCTTGCGAAGGATAAACGGGAACTTGTTTGGTCTCAAAATCACTTTGCACTCGAAGCTATCAAGTATTTAGAGAGATTGGAGCAAACTTTGAGTAATGACAACCAAGATTTGAAGTGCTTGGAGAAATTTAGAGAAAGGAAACCCTAATTCGATGAAACAAGGTACTTGGGTAAATGCAAGAAGTTGTGTCCACTTAAGGTGGAAGTTTCAAAGTTAGAAAAAAATTTGAAATTGGGTAACTAAAAATAGGATCCCATTTCTACAAAATGGGATCCCATTATAGATCAAGATCCCAAGCCTAAAATCTAGAATGGGATCCCATTTCTTAGCAGGATCCCAAACCTAGGACCAAAAAATGGGATCTTGTTTCACAAAATGGAATCTCGTTTAGAACGGGATCCCATTTTGTGAAAATATAATATTTTTTTAAAAATGGTTGTAACCCCATTTTTCCCAGTGACAGGCGATAGTTGAGAACGGGATCTTGAGTTTAGGAAGAGGATTTTCAGCCATCAAAAGCTCAGGTAAGTGGATTTTTCCTCTTTTTAAATTTGTCAATGAATTTTTTTGAAGTTTTTCTTTCTTTTTTTGGTGTAAAATACAATCAAAATTTAAAATGTAGACTGATATTAGGGTTTGAATTTATGAGTTCAATAGTTGTATTTAGACATTTTAGTTGTAAAATACAATTGAAATTTTGAAAGACTGTATCATATAAAAGGATAGATTTTGAACAAACTGTCAAAATTTTGTTTAAATTTGAGAATTAAATAGCTGTATTTAGACATTTTAGCTGTAAAATACAATTGAAATTTTGAAAATACTATCGGAATTAGACAACTGAGAGGGGGGGTGAATCATTTGTCCCACAATAAAACTTTTCTTCTTGTAACCTTCTTTATTATCTTAGTATCAGATTAGTGATGTAAACATTAAAGCATGGATCAACAACATAAGAGTAGAAACATAATCAACACATTTGACACCAATATTTTGACATGGAAACCTAGTTAAGGGAAAAACCATGGTGGGGGTTAACCCACAAAATGCGTACCCTGTTAAAAGTACTTAGTAAAATAGAAGGCACATGCCTTTGGGCGCACTGCCCAGAGCTCACTGCTCAAAAGAGAGGCTCACTGCCTACAGAATTTATTTAGAAAGAATTAACTGAGAAATAGCATCTACTTCATGCCTGATTCATTTTCAATGAATGCTCAAGAACTTTCACTCTACCCCAAATTCTTCTTCACACTCTATACTTCTCTCGCTCCTTTTCTTCTCTGCTCTACTCCTGATCCTTTCTTCGGATTGATCTATTTTTGCACAAGGATGATTTCAATACCTCTTCAATAAGTATTTATATACTTCATCAACCTTGGAAGGATCAACAAGGTCAGCTAACCTTGACGCAGATCCTCACACTGTCGGCTAAACACAACTAAGACTTGAATCTACTTCTACAACCACTCCATGCTTCATAAGAATCTCTTAAGGCATCCGCAATAGGCTAGGAACATCCGATCGGCCAAGACTAGGAAGAACATCAACCTCAAGGAGAAAATCTTCAATCAACAAGCTCAAACTTCAATGTAGACCTCCAACATAGTAGCTACATGATCCAGAGACCTCCACAAGCACATTGGAATCACCAATAACATTCACTCTAAACCATATTACTAGAAACATTTGAATCTTCCTCCAGAACCTCAAGAACACACTCTACCATGACTGTCAGACTGGAAGGATAGCTTGCAGACCTCCAAACCATGAACCATTGGAGTTGATGATACACACTGACTTCCCAAACATGCCTTCAGATCCGCAAATCATAATCTTATGTTACCGGATCAATCCAAACTTCTTTCCTATCACTCTGTCTTTCCTGATTATTGTAGGAATTGGTTCTACTTAGATGGCCATAACTCCTTCAAATCTTCATGCAGATTTCTCAAATCTTAACTGGAGCAATCTCTGACAATCCTCTACACAACCACATGATCTACATGCATTGATTGTTATTAATTTTCTCAATATCCTCAACAGTCCGGTCTTCTACGTAGGTAGAAAAATAGGATACAGTTGACACCAATGGCAACAAGGATATGTTGACATCAATGACAACCCACTTAGGCACATATTTGCAACAAATATTGTATCATATGAAAGGAGAGATTTTGAACAAACTGTTAAAATTTGATTTCAATTTGAGAGTTAAATAGCTATATTTAGACATTTTAGCTATAAAATACAATTGAAATTTTGAAATGACTGTATCATATGAAAGGAGAGATTTTGAACAAACTATTAAAATTTATATAGCATTGGGATGATATATATATATATATATATATATATATTTGGTTTTTATAAAATTTACTTATACTAATGTATGTCATTGTATTTTAAAGGCATTATTGAATAGATAACTATCATGTAAAAAAATTACAACAAACCATAATAAAACCTTTATCACTTCCTTCATAATCAAACCTTTAGAGATAGCCAACTAATCAAGAATTGAGAAGATTTTATAGTTTTTGTGATAGCCAACTAATCAAGAATGAAATCAAGCCACCAAATGTAACTTTAGAGACACATATAATATCCCTTGAAATATTTGAGTTAGACATAGAGACACCTAGATTATGGAGAGGTATATGTAAGAAAACACCTCCTATAGACTCAACACAAACTTATCCCTCAACCCTATAAATTATGACTTACATCGTTTGATTACCCTGGAACACACTATAGACAACCCTATACAAATTTGGCAAAAGATATTTTCTCCTAATAGAAACTTGTATATATAGAAGTAGACTACTACATAAGATCCTCTAGGATAATAACACTTGTTGTGATCTTCAACACTATGATCCATATGTACTCTTGAATTTGTTGATACAACTCTTGATGAACATGCATCGAATTAACTTCAAAATTTTGTGCATATAATTAGATTTGATATACTTCTTAAGGAAAGAAGAAAATCCACCTTGGATAAAAGTTTGTGTAGGAACATGTAAAGAAACATTTTCAATCATGCATGCAAGCTTCTAGTAGCTAACCCAATCTTATTGGTTCTTGGAGCCAAATAAATGCTAGAATAGTATTGAAAGAACAAAAAATACACTTATTAGTGCTAATTATTTCTCTAAGTGAGTGTTAAGATAGTGCAAATTAAGACTATTTAGACTAATTAAATGGGCTTAGTCTAAAGCTAAATAACACACATAAGATTTGGGACTAACAACTAAATAGAAAACAACAATTGCAAATAGGAAATAGGAAACAAAATCAAGCTAGAACCATCAACTAATATGTTTTTCTAGCTAGATCATCCCTATAGTCACAAGTTAAACAAAGCATCAAATTCTTCATTTTTTAAATCACAAATCATCAAAATATATTCATCTTCATACTCAGATTAGTCCCAGGAAACTAGTAGTCAATCCTATCTCCATTATCAAATTTGGTTGCCATAGGCAACTTCACCAAATTTAGGATTTCAAATCATGTTGCCATGCATAAGATGTCCACCTCAAGGTAGTTTTCCAAGTCTAGTTATAGTCTTGTAGATGTTCATTATGATTCTACCTAGGTGTAATGATAGTCCATTAGTTTCTGTGACATCATGATAGCATAGATGCATCTAAACATTCACCCTTCATGGATATATATTGACAGTAAAATAGAGTTTTAAATTGTTATTAAGGTTTGGGACAATCATAGTGATCAATAGTCTATGCGATTTCTCATTTTCCATTCATGACTACCTTCCACCTTATGATAGTATCCTAACCTTCTTACCTCATCATCTATCTTAAAAGAGGAAGATTTAATCATTACCACATGGTTATGTCTCTTTGATTATGAAGATAATGCAATTGAATCTCTAGAGGAGTCTTACATCTTAACAAAAATTTCATTGTCCCTTTGTAGTTCATCATGTGAATGTGATAGGACTCTTCACATGTTTCCTTGATGGACTTTTGATAACAAGGGAAGATGGCAATCTTATGATCAATGACTAATCCTAGAGAAATCTTGATGTAACAACCCAACTGAACTCCTCATGACAAGTCTGTTATTGGTTTAAGGCTATCTTAAAGGTCCATAACAATCTAGGAATTTAATAACAATTAATAGTCCTTAATGGTCATGACAACATTATACAAGATACTAAAGTTTGTGTTAAGATAATGATTTCCTCTTTCCTATCAAATGGTAAGGATTCACTCAAATTTTCACATACTCAAACACATATCCAACTTATGAATTCATGATTGATCCAATGCTCAAACCAATGCAAGCATGACTATTGTTTGTTGACCAAGCTTATTAATAGTCATAAAGTTAGAGAAATTCATCCAAAACCATTACAAACTATTTGTAGCTTTGCCATAGGAAATGTTGGATCTTCTAGAATGAGTACTTAACATCAAACCAATAGCCAGGTCCATAGAAAAAATAACAAAATTGAAACCTTGGACCTAACATATGATGACAAACCTTGACAACAAATTCATTATGGTAGTCTTAATATCCCTACTGCTATACTCTAACTACTATGACAATACAATGCTTGGCTAATGATATCTCTCTGAGTCCTCAAGAGGCATCTTTTGATATGACAGTCCTACATATTGATATTTAATCTTGATACCAAACACCTTATGATCAGACACCATAATGATAGTCGTAGATAACAAAATCAATTATAGGGTCCGGTCCTATTGAGAGGGTTGTGACAAGATGAATGAGAGGATAACTCATAAGCATAACATGACCTTGATAATATATGCATGTAAATCCTTTTTTACAAACATCTAGATAGTCTTGAAACAAAGATGCCCAAGTTTATGCCCATGACTGTCCTAGTATTTGATTGAACCTAACATGATTGTCTGTATAGTCTTAAATTGATCTTTCTTGTCTCCCTCACTACAAGAATCAAAATTTAGGTCTCGAATGAAAATCCCAACTTCAATTTGAAAATTACATAGTTCACTATAATAGCTCTTACATTTTGAAATTTGTATGCACATGTATCTGTACGTTTAATTTAAATATTTCAAGTGTAATTTCTTGAAACATGTATAATTTATCTAGTTTATTTATAATTTATAATTTTTGAACATGTACATATGTTTATTTATAATTTATATATATAGATTCTTGAAAATTAATTTTGTACTCAAGTTTGTATGTTTATATGCATATATGCAAGTTCATAGTTTATATATATCATGAATTTGGATGATATTCACTTTGATGCTGAGGACTTCCTCAATGCATAAGATGATCAGGCACCATCTCCACCCCCACCCCCACCTCCAGATGCCCCACCTGCACCCCCACCTCTAGGCATCCGACCTCCACCCCCACTTGGACTCCCACCTGGAACTGACCAGGCTCGCTTGCGAGCCTTAATTAATGAAAATGTGGATTCCATACAAGAAAAATTGAATTCCATTAGCAATGAACAATTCATGCCACCTCACGTGGTACGTTTTGCAACTTTGATGCAAAACATTGTAGATTCTGTGATGTCTATTGACTCAGACTTTGATGGATTCCGGAAATGGAGAGAGGAGAGGTGCTAATTTTATGCTGATGGCCTCTCCTATAAGGATATTTTGGATCTTAAAATCAAAAAGGTCATTTAGCGCAATATTTTAGACATCCCATTACAAATGAACGTATTCCTACAAATAAGAAAAGAATATCAATCAAGTGGTGTAGGCATGAAGGAATGTCTACCAATTTTTGGGACAAATGGTAGATGGTGTTTGATTATCCACCTCATGCTAATTATGAGGTTCCTTTATATTTTTTGAGAAAATTATATGTAGAGTTTGTAAAAGTAGACCTAAAATGATGTGCTCTAATAATTTATCTAATAATATGATGCTTTAGAATAAATTTGTTCTATTAATAAAACTCTAGCATCCTTCTCTTGATAACCCCTAGATGATCCATTTCCACTTAGGGTTATTTTTTAAATACAACATCCTAATGAGTAATTTCACATAGTTCACACTTTAGTTAGCTCATAATCCCTAGTAAAGGGGTGGAAAAAGTTTGAATTTGAATTAAATCTTCAAACTTCAGGGGTCAGATCCACAGTCACAGACCTAATTGAGATTAGGTCCACACTTGTGTGTTTGACCTAAAGAGGGAATTAATAAACTATTTATGGAATGGAGTAAAATCTTGAGATGTGTGATGATGTTTTTTTAGGAATGTTTTTTAGACTTGATCACACTATATAAATTATAGTCCTTTTGAGCTCTCCTTCATAAAAGAGTTGCATTAAAGACTTGATATATTCATCCTAGGCCCAAAACATAAGGTAAAATGACATAGGTATACAGTTTTCCCTATTACAATGTTATAATTAAAATATATTGTATTATTGTGAAAGCATTACCCTTCCACAAGAAAGAGTGAACTTGGAGAGTGTTAATTTTCATCACTATATCATTAGGCAAGCACTTAATATCCTAGAGGGATGCCTCACTAAACAACAAAGGCTCATGAATAAATTGTAGATGGGTCAAAGGATCTAGACCCATGAGTGATACTAACACCCTCAACATCATGTTGAACCCTAGCATAAATCATAGATCTACCCAAAGCTTCAACCAATATAATGAAAAGATAAAGAAAGATTGGGTCTTGTTGATGCAAACCCATGATAGCTCTAAAACATCCACACAATGAACCATTAACTAGAATCTAGAAGAGAAAACATTAAGCCATGGAGTTGTATCCATGTATTGAAAATTACTAATCTAATCTATTCATCTAACATTATGTTTATTTTCCATTTTGGCAACTAATTTTCCTTTCCTCCTAGCAAGTTGTTATGATTTGGATGGTGGTTGTTTAGGTTGTCTATGTGGGATGTGGAAGAAACCTATTATATAAAATAGTTTCTTAGTGGTCACATGGATGATCATTGGCATCCAAGATAACTAATATTCCAAATAAGGGTAGTTGTTAGGGCAACAATGACTATAATGCTAAGTACTAGTTCATCTTCAATATTGAGCATGTAAAATAAAGAAGAAATTTTAAGGATAGAATGAAGATGATAGTGTAATGGTTGGATTGAGAGAGGACTCTAATACTAGTTTGTGGAGAATAAAGAGAGATATATATGGTTATTGAAGCATAGAAGTAACATAACTATGTAGGATACTGTGGTCCATTAACAACTTCAAATTGGCCATTTTTGGCATTAAACCTCTATGTAATAGTAGTAAAATTGTTATGGGATAGTAGTTGTATACCCTTCTTGGATTTTTTCACTTGATTGGCTTTTTCTCTAGAGGAATATAGGTGTTGTGTGATATGTGCTTTGTTTATATGTTTAATTTCCTTTATGTTATTCAAATAATTCATACTAGTATATGTTGATAGAATAATGGGGAAACGTATGACCTGAGAGTATAGAATGAGTAGAGATAGCTTAGGATTCCATTGTTGTTACAACACTATGATTATTAACCTAAAGGTTTATCAATCAAGTGATATATAAATTGGGTTTGAATAAATTTAGATTGTCATTTTATAAGATTATTGGTTTATGTCTAACACGATATCAAGGGATTGCCTAAGAAGAGTGAGATGTGAAAGAATGAAAATAGAAGATGTAGAAGTAATATTTTAGGAATTATAAGAAAAAGTGGCTATGATAGCCATGGTTGATGGAAAGTTAGATAGGCTAGAAAGTATGACACTCACCCTAATAGCAAGAATGGATGGAAATAGGGTGCACCAAGATGGAGGTAAACATGAGGTTGCTGTTTCACAAAAAGACACTCCAAAATCTAATAAGGTTTTCAACATGAGGTCAAAACTAATATCTAATCATATGATGGAGAAATTAGTGTAGAGAAATTAGGCCAGTGGTTGTCTTAGATGGAAGTGTATTTCAGTTTACATACTAGGAAAATATATCAAAATGAGGAAAACTAGTGCTCACTTACTTATATTAATTCAATTGTTGACAGTAGCATAATATATATTACACTTGTTAGTTAATCACTAGTCTATGTGTAAGCATTTATAAACACTAACTTAAGAAACCACTATATTATATTTCATCCAAACCTTGTCTATGTAACTTTATATGTCGTAATATGATGTCTTAAGGGGTCCTAATAGGACTTCTTAAGGGGATCAAAGAATTCAAACTACATGCCTCATATTTAATCACAATTCATCTAATTTAGGATGACTCATCATAACAATCTGATGTCTTAGTTTATGTCATAATGGGATGCCTTAAGGGGTCCTAATATGATGTCTTAAGGGGACGTCTTAAGTTCTCAAAATTTGGTGAAGTTGCCCAAGGCAACCAAATTTAACAATATAATAAAATCAAATTTAAAGTAAATTCAAAGTAGAAAAACATGTGCATTTAACAAACAAAATATATAGGATAATAATTTTGATAAATAAAAGTGTAAAGTATAATTGTGTACATACACATGTATACAAATTTGTGTACAAAATGTGTAATAATGTAATTGTGTATGTACATATATGCCAACTCAAAATAATGTTTACAAAATATGGCTATGTCATCTCAAGAAAATCCAAAACTTATGGGGAATGTAGCAGCTCTTCACGCCACCTGATATAAAAATAATACAAGTAATTTATCAATATATCATCAAAACAAGTATTTTAATTTATATAAAACTATCTAGATATACACAACTTGTACCTGTATTTATAAGTGCCTCACACATGCGTAGATATAGGTTTAATCTGCATCCTCTCAAGTTTTTGTTTCAAAGTATGTGATGAATTTGTGATGATGGCCTAAGGATATAAAAGGATAATTTATATCAATTTTAACTAATAAGGCACAAGAAATATCAAAACATGTATTTAATGTATTTAAAAGAACAATATAAAACTATTTAACTATATTTGCTTATTCCATTGTACCATCTCCATCCTCTCTTTTTGCCAACGCATCGATGATTGTCTCATGGTCTTCCATAGAAATCGTCCATAGCTCTTTATTTGCAGGTTTTCCACGATACCTCTCCAGTTTTATATTTGTTGCCAACACCAAATGTGAGTAGTGTTTAATCTTCTTATGTGTTTCATAATTTTCAAATGCAGGCAAACCATTCTTCCTTATTAGGTATTTATGTAGGCAAGTGCCAACAACCACCACCGAACCTATTGGATAATGATAGCCATCATCAAAGAAATTCTTAAAATTTTCTTAAGGGGATAAAACAAGTTCTTAAAATTTGCTTAAGGGGATCAAAGACTTGCTATCAAAATTTGCTTAAGGGGATGTCTTAAGGGGATCACCAAACCTGTTGGATAAGGAAAGCCATCATCATCTTCTTGAGGTGCTGTTAACTTATGTTTAGTCTCCACACAACAAGCCAACCAATATTCTATTTCCTCTTCATTATCCTTAGGTGTAACAACAACATACACATGTCCTGCAAACAAATTTTGATTCAATAACTTGCACATGTCCATAAAATTTGACCAATCAACATACATGCATTCATATGTACACATATAAATAAATAAAAGCACTACAAATTAGTAATGAAGTGAAATAAAATGAAATAATTTGAATTAAATTACCTTCTTGTACAAGGTCTGAAACACGGTCATAATCGTCTGATGCAATTAGTTGATCATTGTCTTCAATTGTTGTTTCATATTGATTGTGTGCTTGTGCAGGTGTCAAAGGTCTTTGCTTCCACTCTTCAACCCATTTTGTATTCTCACATGCTTCTCAATCTCCTGAAATACAAAACTAACAAAAACATGTAAGCTTCCTTGTCCAGATAGTCCATGTACTTGTATTCAAACTCCTAAATGAATGCCATTTAGTAGATCCACTGATTGTCTCGCAATCAAGTCTAAGTAGAATGTTTTCTTCTTCAACTAACCAAAAGAATTTGTGAACTGTAGAGTACTCACTTGATCCAGGTGTACATAATCTTGTATTACACCAATCCACAATCCCATGTGCATCTTTAAATTTTACTGCATCCTCAA
Source organism: Cunninghamia lanceolata (assembly GCA_027924645.1). Classification (NCBI taxonomy): domain Eukaryota; kingdom Viridiplantae; phylum Streptophyta; class Pinopsida; order Cupressales; family Cupressaceae; genus Cunninghamia; species Cunninghamia lanceolata. Next base: position 6,523,576 of record BSBN01000317.1, read on the forward strand.
ATTTTAATTGTTGTCTAGCAAGAATTATTTTAACACACGCACCAGCTCCATCATGTTCTCCTTTACCATGTCTAGCTTCAAAAAAAATCCACATATGTTGGACATTTTTCTCCTTGTGAACCCTACTTAACCAATATAACATTCGAGCATTCTTGAACTACCCCATATAATTATCTGACCATATAAGATGTTCTGTCATCTGGTTTCCTCTTTCTCTTAAATTTGTATAAAATATATTGAAACAATATTGAACAAACTCTTATGAGTGTAACCAGTTGTCACTCAAATAGAAATGATACTCCCTCAAAACTTTTCTATCATCCTCTGTGCTATCATCTACATGTCTATAAACAATATGAACAAACATAGCAACCTGCACTAAATTGTAATATTGTGATTGAATTTCCTCTTGCGGAGCTAAAGTATAGTTTTCCACAAAATCAACCACTGATAGTATAGTACCAACTAGAAATGTGTTTCTACATTCACGAAACTGTCCATCAAGCCATCAAGCTTGTTGAGAGTGGTTGACATATTTTGGTACAATCTTACTCTTAAATTTTGATATGAATGCATGCACACTAACCTTTTCTATAATTAAATCACAACGCTTTCTAATTTTTCCATCTTTTAAAGAATATTCAACATTCTTAAATCTTATAACATCCACTAATTGTTGTCCAAAATCATTTTCAACACTTTCATGCATACAAACTCTTAACAAAGAAAGATTACAACAACTAGTGCATTGTCCAGAAATACATGAACTTAAATAAAATGATTTTTCATTAGATCTTTCACAGAACAAACTTGATATAAACTCTTTTATTGTTTCAAGTGGCATATTAATATCACATTCTTATATAATCATGTTACTATGTAAAGTACAACATATATATCAAAACACATCATAATAATAACGAAATTGAATATGCATTTTACAACAACAAGATATTTGTTTCTTATTAATCTTTACATACCATGGTTTGCATTTTTCAAAAGATCTTTGACATATTCTAATATTACCAGGTAACACTAATTCACCACAAAATTTTCTATAAAATTTAGTTTGCATTGTATCTAATAGGTGTTTTGGATGATGATCGCAAACTTTGGACCCCACTCTTAATTTTAAAACGTCTCTAGCATTAGATGATACCCTAGTATTATCATGCCAATATTTTTCGATCAAAGATTTGATTTCAACATTCAGTTTCATGTTAGATCTTGGGAGTCGACCACTAAAACTCTAACATTTGTTGATTGGATCATTTTCTATATTTTCTCTTCTTTTTACTGCTCTTACCAATGTTTTAGGATGTATTTTTATAATTCCACTAATATTGCTTACCATTCTTCTATTCAAAGTTGCTTTATTAACTATAGTAGTTGTTATAGTTCGTCTTGTTGCATTCTTATCTTTGGATTGACTATTCTTTCCAATAGACTCAATGGCACTAGCAACAATAGACATAGCATGTTTTAGTGATTGATATTTTCTTCTTGGTTTAACAAAAATGCCTAACATTTTCATTACTTTTCTCATTTTCCACATTCTCATTAATTACATCATTAGTTGACATTGAAATGATAGATTTTTATGATAAAAAAATTCCTTGTATAATCTATTGGCATGTGTTCTTATTTGTCTCCAAGAAATTTTACCAGGAAGATTATCCAAAACATCTCTTTCAATTTTGAAAAAAAAATCTCATTTTCAACATCACATCCTGGATTTTTATTTTCATTTTCAACTTCAAAACAATTTTCATTTTCAACAACAAAATGGTTTTCATTTTCATTTTCAACAAAAGGATTTTCATTTTCATTTTCAACAACAAAATAGTTTTCATTTTCATTTTCAACAACAAAATGGTTTTCATTTTCATTTTCAACAAAAAGATTTTCATTTTTATTTTCAACAACAATTTGTTTCAAATCTTGATCTCTAGGAATATTATCAATCTTAACATTGTTATATCCAGCTTGTTTTAAATCTCCTATCAACACCATTTCCATTTCATTCAAAGGTGGATTTGAAGATGTACCTGGATTTGTGCCTATTGAAACATTCTCCATAGCATTGAAAGGGGGATTTGAAGACATGCTAGGAGTAGTTTGTATAATCGTATTAGTTTCCACATTCACCTCTTGCAAATTTGCATCGTCTACATCCATGGTCTCCTTAATGTTTTTATCTTCAATAGTTGTGGAATTGGATGCTTCAGCATTATTCATTGATCAAATATTTATTCTTCTATCTCTTTGTCTTTTTGCCTCATTCTCTCTCTTTGCTTCAATTTCTTCAAGGATCAATAGCTTCCTATCTTTCCTCTTATTACAACTTTGTGATCCCATGATTAAAAAATTTATGAAGTATGTACAAATGAATATCAAAAACTTGAAAGCCTTCCTTCTTTGTTCAAGTTCTTCAAACAAGTAGCAATTCAACAAAATTTCACTCAAACAATGTCTTAATGATGGCTCCTTTCAAAATTCAAACAAAATCCCAAGTTGATGGACCTGCAGAAGACAAAAGATGGTAGAGAATGTTGCAAGTGTTGATGTCGGTCATATAGAACAAGTTGCAGGGTTGACAATGACATTCTTATTAAAAAAATAGTCAAATAGTAAACAGGATACAATTTTCTTCTGTACCAACAAAGTAAGAAATGGGATCCCATTATTTAAAATTTGAATTTTAAGCTCAAGTTTTGCTTTGTAACTTGGTTCGAGAAATGCTTTAGGGACCCGAACCTGACCTCTAGACCTGGCTTGACCTCCAACTTGAAGGTCCTGTCAATGTCACAACAAAATAGTGACTTTGGGCATATATCTAAAGGTCTATTTTGCAAATTTTTTGATGAAATTAAAACACATTATAGATGAGACAGTGTAGATTCCAAATATGTAATTTTTTTTACAATTGGATTATTTTTTTTATTTTTTAATCAAATTTCTGATGAAACGGATCCATAAACTTGAATTATCAGGGTTTTTTAGTATTTTAATAACTTTTTATTAAAATATTTTTTTGTAAAAAAAATTGTACGAAAATGTACTTTAGACAATTCTTTTCAATTTTAAAAAAAAATTCAAAAAATGTTAAGTTTAGGTCATCTTATGCATGATGTACATGATGATTTTTTAAAAGACCAAAAATGGCCAATGAAATATTAATAAAAAAAAATATTCAATAAAAAATTACCAAAAAATATCAAAAACGTGCTTCAGTGAGTTACAAATATTTTCCCAAAAGGATTTAGAAAAATATGATTATTTAGGTCAAAATATGGATGACGTAAACATACATGGTATAGTAAAAAAAAAAGTGATTTTTAAACAGTGGTTTTTAGAAATGCCTATTCAAAATCAATTTCTATCATCTGGGTATTGAAAAAAATTACATCTTTAGAAACTAGACTTTGAGTACTACATTTCATATTTAGTGACTTTTTCCAAGATTCCACATTTAAGTGCTTCAAAATTTTAGGTCAAATGTGACAAATTGTGAAAATTAGGGAAAACACTTCCACTTTCTGGCCAAAAAGTGGACTCAACTTCTTGCACACACCCACTTCCGTTCAAACCCTACTTGTGAATCTGTTAAAATTTTGAGATGGCATCGCCACAAGTTGTTGATATTACTAAGCAACCTTGACCAAAATTCAAGAAACACCCATTCAAATCAACCAAAGTCGATCAGTTGGGTGCATTCTCAAATATTCCTCACGGAGTCATGCATGCAGAGGATGTTAGGGCATATATTCATGTTGCCCTAGAGGAATTTGGTGATAGTAGGTTTACTAATCTCTACATAAAACACTTGAGTAATGAGAATATTGATCTGAAGAATGAATATCAAGCATTGGAAGAAAAGAAATTTATTTAGTATTTGGAATTCCCAACATTTATGGAGGATGAATGGGTCCAGTATGTGTTAAGGAGGGTTCATGATGAATTCATATGTCTTGAGAGACCTTTCAAGATTACAAAAGATGATATAAGGGCAGTCACTGGATTATGCTCTACTGGATCAGTACCACTATTGAAAGTCATGAAGAATGATATAGTAATGGCAGCTACCGGAGCAAAATTTGATAAGAGAGCCTTGACAATAAATGATATTGAGGATCATGTTGTGAGATTTGCCTCAATGGTGATGGGATACAAAGTTTATTTCACCAACTGGGAGAACTTTGTTTCAAGCATGGCCATATACATAGCCTATCAAATGATTAAGGAAAATGCTGACTATGACATCTGTGAATTGCTCCGACAGCAAGTAATGGATAACCTGAAGAAGACAAAAGAAGGTAAATACCCCTTCAAATTTGGCACATTGATTATGTGTTTATTTTTCTATTTTATGCACGAGTTGTCTGGTATGAAGAACCTATTCTAGACCAATGATAAACCTGTTGCAATCCAAATTAGAAATTTGTCAAGTAGCATAGGCACCATTGATGCACAAAATGCAGCCCTATGGGGTTATTTCAAAAACTTCCAAAGATCAATGCAAGCCAGGGAAAGAATCCCCAAAATAGTTGTTGAAAAATACAAGGATACAATTTTCTTTATTGTGACAAAAGATCAATGTTTGATGGAGACCGTTGAGCCTAGAATGGTCTGGGTTATGCCTATGGGATATGAGGTAGATGGAGCTATACTCAAAAATTATGCCGAATATATGCTAAGTAAACCTAGAGATCCCAATGAAGAAAGATTTGGGACCTATGAGGAACTGCATGCCAAAATCTAAGATTTCTAAGAAAATGAAGAAATTGGCAGAAGAAATTGACATAAAACATGGATTCACTAAGGAACAAGTCAAAGAAGCAAGAGAAAAAGGCCAAGCAGAAAGGGAAGCAAGGGAAAAGTAAGGAAGTGAAAGAGTTAAGGTTCTGGATGAACCTAAAGAAAAGGAAGAAAAACCTCAAGCAACAAAGAGGTCTACTAGAAGGTCTACCTCCTCTTCCAGTGCCACATCTACCAGCATAAAGGAATCTGCAAAGAAGCCAATTGACAGAGGAGCAAAAAGATAGAAAACAAAAGGTAGAAGAATGTAAGTATAAGTGAAAAATATGAAGAAGAGACTGAGTCTGATGAAAATATCAAGAAAATGAAAAATGAGACTACTAAAGCCTCTGAAAAGAAGAAACCTAGCAAAAGACAGAAGGTAGATGAGTCTCCATCCACATTAACACTTGAAGATATACTAAAGTCTGTCACTGTTGATGGAAACTTGAAACCTGTGGCTGAGTTTTATGATGATTACAATGATGCTGACAAAAGGATTTTGGAAGAAGATATCATAGAGTATCTAAACATATACAATAGAGCTCTCATTAAGATCATTGGTGATCTCCCAAATACCTTGGGTGGTATTCTATCAGTCAGAAAGGAAACTGGTGTGGCTAAGGATATTGAGCTCAGAGAACACACATTGATAAAATTATATCTGGACATTACTCCAGAAGAAAAGGCCAAAATCTCTAAAGCACTTAACAATGAGTTCAAATCAAAGAAAAGAATGAATGCACTAATGATAGGAGAAGCTGACAAAGTTGTCAAGGAAATAGAGGAGATCATTTTGGAAATACTAAAGAAATACAATATTTCTACTATCTATGACAATGACGAAACAAAAGATGAAGACACATCTCTACCAAAGACAAGCCACAATCAAGGACTGGAACAGAGTGATCAAGTCCCTAACACAAACACATTGAATATGTTAGATTAAGGAAAAACTGAAATGGATCTGCCTCCTGAGCAACAGGCTAAGGATGAAGAGAATAGGGAACAGATAAGGAGCCCTACACTGGAACAAAACACAGATCAACAAGAAAATATGGACATGGACCCTCCGAAACAAAGTCAAGAAGAAGTATCTAAGAGAGCAAGAGACACTGCAGATGTCTCAGTTGGTTCTGGCAGACAACAAGTTGCAAATGAGTCTGAACTCCTTCAAGGACCAATCAACTTGGCCTCATTGTCACCTATACAAAAATTCCAGTTAGTATCTATTGTTCAAGCCAACGCATAGGAAGAGATGATGAAATCACATGACCAAGACAGTAAATTGATCAATGATGCATCCATCATTATGGAAAAGTTGATGCCAACATTTCAAAAGGGTACCTCATTATCCTCTGCTAATCATCTCAAGGAGCTATTAAACTCTGTAAGTACACATTTTGAGTCTTTTGAAAAATCTACAGAAGAAAAAGTTAGAAAAGAATTTGATGAAAGGAGACTGGTTGAGTTAAAGACTATGATAGCTTGAGACAAAACTTTGTTAGATAATGGTATTAAGGGAATACAAAGTTCCATTGAAGAAGCCAGTAAAATATGCAAATTTTGCCTATCTTGGCCAAAAATTACAAAGGAATTAGAAGATAAGATCAAAGACTTGGAACTCAAACTGTTCAATATCTCTGAAACATATAATCCTGTAGTTGGGTTAATAAATGCCAAAGAAACACAAGTTGCAAATATTCATAATGATTTGAACACTTTAATGAAGAAAAGGGGAGAAATCAAAGACAGGTTGTGCCAACTGAAATGACTGATAAGTCTAAAAATTAATTCCATGACCAATTTGGCAGATGAGGCCTTGAAATCTCAAGCACTAATTGATACACCATCAGATGTCCAGAAGGTAGAGAAGTTAGTATTTTTTATGAATGGCCACATCCATATTTTAGAAAGTGCAAGGAATAGATGGAATGGAGAGATGGCTCTGATAAAGACTATCTATAGTGACATTTTTCCTTTAGTCACAAATTAAGATGAAGATTGTATTTGTAAATATGTGGCAGAGTACAATTTTTTTGAAGTTTTGAAAAAAAAATTGGCTCTGGATCACACCCTTTGCCATTGATGTCAAAGGGGGAGAAGAAGATTAGTGAAAAATGGATAAACATCTCAAGGGGAGTAGGAGAATGAAGTATATATAGTAAGGGAGAGCAGTCAAGCATTTTTCACTAAGTGTTGCCATCAATGCCAAAGGGGAGATTGTTAACAAGAGACACTGCTCCAGTATGGACTTATATGTTGTCATGGATGGCAACAAGGACAACAAGGCTCTAAGATCTCATTAGCATGATAGGAAGACATAACTCTAGAAGGTCACATTGGAATTCAGGTCCGGTTGGCAGAAATGACTAAGTATGGGCATTCACAGAGTAGAGGACAATAAGTGGGTCAATATGCTTCTGCAGATGATGACTTGAAAATGCGGTTCAAGTATGATGTTCTTAATTGTTTGATGGTGTTATTCTCTAGAGATTAAGTCCTGACTTCCTCTGGAAGTCATTTGGAGGAATTATCTAAGTCTAGGTGAATAGAGGTATAGCAAAGACAGTGAACAGGGCACATTGTAACGGTGTGCATTCCTCTGCAGGTGAGTATTTTTTTATGTAGTTTTAAGGTGTTGTAAACACTTGTATGAAGTGTCTAATTCCAGAGTTGTGAGATCTGAGGTCCACTGGAAAGATAGTTGCAAGCTGCTAAGAAACTATACAGTGTTTGATAGAGTTTGACAGAGACAAGGTCTGAGTTCTGATGGTCCGCATTCCCCCGCAAGAAGATATCATGCCTTGTGGTTCTGAGGGTAAGATTGGGAATGTGTGAAGAGTCTTTGATATGATTTTGGAAGTATTTTGTGATCCGCAATAAAAGTTGTAAGTCTACAGATGAACCTGTTAAGCATGTTCTTAAAGAACAGGCTGACTAGTATGATAAATCATTGTGCAGAGAAGAGTTAGTGTGTGAAGGATCTATTTAAGTGATTGAATGATTAGAGATGACCTATATGAACACATTTTGGCAAAGATTTGGGTCCGCATAACATATAGTGCATTGGATTGAGCTGACAAGCTACATCTTTCTATGTACACGTTTCACTTCTTAGATGCCAACCTGATTATGGATCAAATCATGATGCGGATAGATAAGAGCGATGAATTTTGGTTGAGGTTGTGTGGATGTATGGTGCATGGATGTGAATATGTGAATAGTAGAGTAGTGATACAGATCAGTGATGATGAAGACTTGGGATTCAGAATTCAATTGTTACACCTTGGCATATTGATAGATGCTTATACAGTATTCCTTTTCATATACTATTTGATTTGTATTTGGTGGTGAGCCTTTCTTCATCAAGGTAGTGAGCCTAGTATTGAGCCTCCAATAGGGTTTAACAGCCCTTATTGTAATCTTTCTAGGTTTAGGGTTGAGGCAGTGAGCTTGCTAGACCTAGTTGTACTTCATGGCAGTGAGCCAGCATGTTCCATGCCCGTGGAGTGACCAGGCTTGAACATAATTAATTGTACACATTGCAATATATATTTGAGAGCTAATCCTCTCTGTGGTTTTTCTCTCTTTGGGTTTTCCACATAAAAATCTTGGTGTCCATGTGTCATGCTTCTATGGTTATTATTCATTTGCATGTTGTGCTCTTGTCTAATTTATTCTAGGAAATGGTTAAAAGAAAAATTTTATAGAACACTGATTCACTCCCCCTCTCAGTGTTCCTAATATTCAATAGATTCTTGGCCAAGTGTTGACTTGATCTTGGAGAAGATCCAAATGGGTGCTCACATTTCAATTTTGGTGAAGATCTAAGCTAAATTGGACAAGTTATGCAAGAGTGGAACTTTTAGTGTTAACAAGATATGTGGGACTTCCCTTGCCATAAGAATATATGCAGATGACCCTTCAAATTCTGCAAAAAAATCTAAGTGATGATGTCATCTTGTTAAAAAGCCAAATGGATGTCCAAAATTCCAAGTTTTGCAAGATTCTGAGAAAAATTGAACAAGTTATGCTTAGGCGGAACTTTGGTTTGCAACATGATATATCTAGTTGGCCCCAAAATCCCTGCAATATCCAATTGACCCCAAAATCCCCAAAATATCTAGTTGACCCCAAAATCCCCACAATATCTAGTTGACCCCAAAATCCCCACAATATCCAGTTGACCCAGTTTTTCCCGCAATATCTAGTTGGGTCACTTTTTCCCACAATATCACGTTGGGTCACTTTTTCCCGCTTATCACACTGGGTCACTTTTCCCTACAATATCATGTTGGGTCACTTTTTCCTGCAATATCATGTTGGGTCACTTTTTCCTACAATATCACGTTGGGTTACTTTTTCCCACAATATCCTGTTAGGGCACTTTTCCCTGCTTTTCGCTCAGAAGTGCCCGAAAAGTGACAAAAATAGTTTTGACCACCCGTATGGCTGATCCAAGAGCTATTTAATGAATGACAAATATCTTATTCATGTGATGAATGTGGTGGCCACCTCAAATGCAATTAAGTAGGAAAATTTCACACTAAAAGAGGTTGACTTCTCCGTAGTGAGTTTTTGGCTTCTTCTGGAAGATTGTTTTGGGTTTTCACAGGAAAGCTACATTAGTCTAATCTGACTATTGTAATGATTGTAAGGCTTAGGCAAAGGCATGTATGAAAACTATTGTACTCCTATTGTAATTTTTTCTATTGCATATAAATAAAGAGTTATTTGTTTCATTGTTGTGTGTTGTTCATTTTGTTGTCCGGTTCAGTAGCTTGTCAAAGCCCCTAGACCTTGACCTGCATCAGTTAGATTTGCATTTAGATTATCATCAAATTCAACTAAAGGAAGATTCTATAAATAATACTACATTTAGAACACATAAGGGTCATTATGAATTATTATCTATGTCATTCAATGTCATTAATACCCAATCAACTTTTTAAAGCCTCATAAATTCAATGTTCCTCCCATTTTTTTCAAAAAATGGTGATTGTATTCTTTGAGGACATCTTCATCTATAGTAAAACATGGAATGATGAAAAATTCATAGAAAAGATTCTAGAGTTGCAAATCATTGAAGGAAACGCCTTTTTGAAGGGGATGGGAATGTGAGGATCCTAATATGATATAGTCCTAATTATAATAAATTAAGCACTTGTGGCATGCTTAACCTTAATATATTCATTTATTAGTGTTAGTTATTCCTTAAGATAACTTAGTTAGGATGGAGAGGTGTGTCCCTACATAGTTATGTATATAAATAAGGAAGAGAGAGACCCTCCCAAACCATCATATCATCTAATATTAAATTCACATATTATTTTCTAATTATTGGAGGTCACCCCATTGAAATGGTCTGTTATTTTCTTGATTTTTACATTGATTTCCAAGAAATATCATAACATTGTATAAACATGCATTAGAATGTGTGAATTCTTATGTACATGTGGAAATGATTAATGATTATGCAATTCTATTATATGTTTAATTTCAATTATTAGAATATTCTTTTGTGAAAATAATTATGCTTTTGTAGTATTCATATTACCATGCTTTTATATTCTATTAAGTAGCTCTATAATGTATGTGTTATTGTAATGGTTCCACCTTAAGGGTGTTTGTTATGTTGCTTCCCTTGTATGGTATGAAGTAGATTTTGTGTAATACTTTAATCATAATCTTGGTGACTTCTAGGGGTAAGTCAATCCCTAGGGAGATGATGTAGTTCCCACCCATGTGTTAATTATTATCTTGTCCTAATGCTTCTATGATTGGATTAAATGTTATATCGATTGATTATGATATGATGTTGTGTATAGGAAAATCAAGAAGTTGAATGATAAAATCAAAGCAATGATAATAACAACTCAATAACCCATAACATAAAGAGATCGATCTAAGTAAAAATCCAATATCAATGAATAAATCAAATAAAACAAGAAAGCCTGCACCTAGATTGTATAGTTGTCTTTGTCGAATGTAGATTGTTCAATAACGTTGCAAAACCATGTTTGCACCAAGCGGGTGTAGGTAGTGTTCGTGCTTAAAAGATCAATGTCAAAAGATCGTAAGGTGCTCAATGATGCAATGTATGCTCAATGCGCTGTAAAGGATGCTTGAGAATAAGTGATCAAAGAGGGTTTTCTATGAAGATGAGGGGGTTTATATAGGTTTCAAACATGATCAATCAATGGATGAAATAAATCCATAGAATGAATGGTTAAGATAAATCAAATAACTCATGTTGAATGTGCACACGACATGTGTCACTCCAAAAAGGTATTTTTATTAAGATAATTGCTTTTTTGATAAAGATAGGATTTGATTTCATAAATTAGAATATTTTTTTTCTAATTCATGAGTTTATGAAAACAAGATAAATTAAAGCCAATTAACTTAACTTTAGATTTGTTTTTTAGAGTTCTAAAAATAAGGCTGATTGTGCACGAGTTAACATGATATTTTTAGAAGAATTGGAAAGATAATTGAAATTAAATAAATAAATTTATTTAATTGATTGTGCATGATTTTGAAGAATAGATAAGATATGAAGATTTAACTAAATTAAACAAATAAATTGATTTAATTTAGTTTGCATGATGAAGGATAAATAAAATATGTGATTATATTTTATTTTTAGAAGATTTATTTTTAGAGGAAAAAACAAATTAAATAAATAAATTTATTTAATTGTTTGTGCAAGATTAGAGGACATAGAAGATTATAAATAAAATACTTGATTTTATTTATTTTTAGAGGATTGAGATAATTTAAATAAATTTGCATGATTTATTTAAATTTGGAAAAACCATTGATTTAATTAAATAATGTAAATTATTTAACTGTAGATAAGAGAGGATTTGGATGAATTAATTAAATAAATGGGATTTATTTAATTAATGTAGACTTGAAAATTGAAAAGAAGATATCGGTTTAATTAAATAATAAAAAGTATTTAATTCCAGAAGAATATAGAGGAATTTAATGAAATTAATTAAATAAAGGGGATTTATTTAATTAATGTTGAAAATATGAGATTTAGAAGAATTTGATGAAATTAATTAAATAATTAGATTATTTAATTAATGTTGAAATGCAAGTGATTAGACAGATTAGATGAAAATGTAAGTGATTTGAAGACATGGTCATTTTTGGGTGTCTACATTTTGCCCCTCTTTGATGCAATGCAGTTTATAGCGTTGCGTCAAAAAACAATTGTTGAAGATATGATACAATTTTGATGCCCTGGTGTAGATGGCATAGGATGCCCCCTCGAGAGGAAAGACAAGGAAGCTACAGAAGAACTAGGTTGATGCTCGACTAGAAAATTGTGTTGGAGATATGTGATGGCTGGATAGAAGAAAGTGGAGATAGAAGAGAACATGAGAGAAAGACTGTTAATTGATCTTTTCTTGAAAACTATATAAGGCCATGAAAAAATGGATGGGTAGATGGATAAGCTTGTTGCAGCGGTTTCACAAATGTTGATAAAGAGCAATCTTTATTTTCGATATAGCACATGGATAGTTTGCCACCAAGGTATAAATGACCAAGGTGTTGTGATATCTGAATGCATGGACATTGACTCGGCAAGAAAGCGGTTTGAACTTAGATCCCTTAGACATAATATAACCTTGTTGGATATGTGAATGAGCCATAGTCTTGAACATAAAATAAACTTCAATACATAATTGTAAGAAGAATATTAATATGTAAGATGTTAGGTTGTAACACTCACACAAGATAAATATGCTACTAAGAAAGATACTAAAGATCATTCCTCAAACACGAAACACAAAAGCAATGACTATGCCCCCAATCCGTATGACATTGTAACATACCAAGATATAGATAAATCAAGGTAGTCTTGAATAGGTAATTGGAAAAAGGAACAAGAGATAAACCAAAAATTAAATTGACTAACTTACAAAGTAAACATATAGTCGACATATTCTCTTGCCAAAGAGGTTGCTCAGGATAGATTGGATAGGAAAGATAGCAGCCTTATCGTAGGAACTATGTGTCCATTAAAGGGTGTTATCTGTTAAAAAGATAATGTCTTGTTTCAAGAAATGCAACATGTTGTATAAGACACGTGTTGGTCTAGTTTCAAGCATGGAACATTCTATACAAGACAAGTGTGTTGATCTGTTGCTTGGTTGAGATTGATTTAGCTAATATTGGCAATCGATATGTAGGACAGTATGTGGCTCTGTAAGTAAGTTATTTTGCTTCAGGTTTGTTAAGCACTTTTGCTTTGAAAGGATGCGTTTGTTTGTTGTTTTACTGCTTGAGTCAGTCAAGTTGAGGTGAATGGATTGTGATAAATGGAAGACTAAAAAGGTGACATGTCAATGGATTGAGGTGGGTGAAGAATGATGGATCGTATGTGCCTAAGTACTGGATACATCCTTCGTATTCCAAACTACCTACATACCATGTATCCACGGGATCAAGGCACATTACGAGGAAAGATGAAAGATGATAATATGTAGTTCTAGGTAGAGTGATGAGTGGGTCAAGGTGTTTGGCCTTGGGTAGGTGAAATGATGATATCTTATGTACCTGAGTACTGGAAACTTCCTTCATAATCCAAACTGCCTACATACCCATATCCATGGGATCAAGGTACCTTAAGATTTAAATGAGATGATATGCAGTTCTAGTTTGTGTGTAGGATATAGGAAAAGTGTTGTAATTGTGGGGAGATAGTTGAAGTGCTTGGTGTTTTTTTGCGTTTGGTTTGTGTTGTTGTTGTGAAGGTTAATGTGTTTTTGTTGTTGTTTTGAACCATGAACAACGATCCATTCCTAGACCTAGGTTAAGGAAAAAAGTTGCCCCCATTCTGGTAGAGGCGTTGTGATGGGTGATTGACATAGGATAGCCGATGATGGAGACGACATAGAAAGTTTTGACATAGGACAAGACAATGATAACTGTTGACATAGATCAAGACGTGGGATGACGACAATGGACATTGACAAATTTCTAAGCTATTCTAGATAGGGAGATGGAAATGCAAACAAGGTCAATGGTTTTAATATGGATGGATGGATGAAGTTTGTTGTGAAATGGACATGGAATGAATAGGACTCAATAGATGATGGATGTTGACTCTACACATAGCGCTTGTTTGCGAGGTTTTCACTATGGTACTTATCCAAGGCGCCTGTTTACCAGGTTTTCACCATAGGACGGATTTTTTTTATACTCTGAGGATTAGGCATAGAACTTTTTGAGATGAACACTGTTAAGTGGCTCATCTAGAGGAATGCCATCAGGTGTAGCTAAAGTATAAGCTCCTAATCCATGTGTTGTTGTGACAATAAAGGGGCCTACCCAGTTAGGCTAAAACTTGCACTTCTTTTCTTGATCTGCTTGATTTCTCTTATTTTCTTTTAAGACAAGATCACCAACTTGAAACCATCTTTCTTTGATCTTCTTGTTATAGTTACACCAGAGTCAGTTTTGATAGACATGCAGATGATTAAGTGTGGCAAGGCGTCTCTCATCTAGTAGTTCTAGCTCACCTAATTTGGAAGTGCGATACTCCTCTCCATCAATCAGGTTCTGCATGGATACACTGAGGAATGGGATCTTGACCTCTATAGGTAGGATGGCTTCATAGCCATAGACCAAGACATAGGGTGTTGCACCAGTTGGTGTTTTGATACTAGTGTGATAGGCCCATAGGGCGGGATTGAGTTGCAGGTACCAATCACGACCAGCTTCATTGACCATTTTCTTGAGGATTTTGAGAATGGTTTTGTTGGAAGCTTCAGCTTGGCCATTACTCTACAGATAGTAGGAGTGGAAACGCAATGTTGGATATTGTATTGTGTGCACAAGGCATGGACATCTTGGTTCTTGAATGGTCTCCCATTATCAGTGACAATGTCTTGGGGAATACCATACCAACAAATGAGGTAGTTAAGGATAAACTTGGCTATTTGCTTACCGGTGATATAGGTCATGGGAATGGCTTTGACCCACTTTGTGAAGTACTCAATGGAGGTAATGATGAATTTGTGGCCATTGGATGAGGATGGGTGGATTTGTCCTACGAGGTTGAGACCCCATTGTGAAAAAGGTTATGGAGTAGTCACAAGTTGTAGTTCATGAGCTAGTGCATGAATCAAATCACCATGTTGCTGGCATTGTAGACACTTCTTAGCAAACTGTAAAGCATCTTGCTTTATTATAGGCCAGTAATACCCTGTGCGGAGTATTTTCTTAGCAAGATTGGGACTGGTAGAATGTGCACCACAGACACCTTTGTGTATGTCTCATAAGGTAGCTACGACTTCTTCCGCGTTAATACATCGTAAGAGGATACCATCGAGACTCTGGCGATAAAGTGTATCACCCAGAATGGTGTAACGGGAGGATCGATGGATAAAGGCTTTGCGTTGGGTTGATGATAGTTCAAAGGGAAAGGTACCATGCTTAAGGTATTCATAGATATCTTTGTACCATGGGGAATTGGGACCAACAAGTTCGCAGATGATTTCAGTAATTGGAACATCGACGGCTGGTATCAACAATTGCTCAATCAAGAATTCACATTTCTGTGTGTTTGCGGGCATGTCAATAAGTGACCCCATAGAGGACATAGAATCTGCCACTTTGTTATGCTCTCTTGGAATTTTCTCAAATGTGATGCTAGAAAAGTGTGGTTTGTAGGCATCCACTAGTTGCTTGTAGGGGACCAACTTTTCATCTTTTGTTTGGTACTTATCTATGACTTGTCAAATGACTACTTGCGAGTCTCCATATACCTGTAGTTCTATGATGTCCCATTGAACTATTGTATTGAGACCTATGCGGAATGCTTCATACTCAGCTATGTTGTTGGTGCAAGGAAATGCAAGCCAATATGACTTTGGAATATAGTCATTTTGAGGTGTGATGAATAAGATGTCGGCCCCTGATCCATGTTGTGTGTAGGAACTGTCAAAGTACAATTTCCACATTACTAAGGTAGAAATAGTGAAGAGATTTTCATCTGGAAAGTCAGATACCATACAATGTATATCTGTCATGGGGGCTTCTATTAGTTGATCTACTAGGGCTTGTCTCTTGATTTCTTTTTGATCTACATACTCTATGTCAAATTCACTAAGGATCTTGACCCATTTAGCTAGTCTACCTGTAAGAGATGCCTTTGCTAGTAAATACTTCAACAGATCAATTTTGGCTATGAGATTTGTATGTTGGTTTAGCATGTAATGCCACAACTTTTAGGAAGTGAACACTAAGGTTAAACAAGCTCTCTCCATAGGTGAATAATTGAGTTCATAACCCACCAAGGTTTGACTAATATAATAGATTGCATGCTCTTTTCCTAACTCGTCATGTTGTGCTATAAGAGCCCCTAGGGCTGCAGTTGTAGTTGAGATGTATAAGATCAAAGGTCTATCGATGACTGGTGGTACCAAGATAGGAGGTGTAGCTAGATATTCCTTGAGCTAATCAAATACTGCTTGACATTTATCATCCAATTGAAATGAGACATCCTTTTAGAGCAAGTGTTGAAATGGTTGACATTTATCTGCTAGTTGTGAGATAAAACGCCTAATAGATTGTAACCTTCCTTGCAGGCTCCTTAATGCTTTTAGAAACTTTGGTGGAGGCATCTCCACTATAGCCTTGACTTTTGTTGAATCTACTTTGATGCCTCTACGAGATACAATGTATCCCAATAGTTTGTTTGATGTTACCCCGAAGACACACTTCTTTGGATTGAGTCTCACTTGGTATTTTTTGAGCCTATCAAAGATTTGTCCTAGAACCTGTATGTGATCTTCCCTAGAAGACTTTGCTAGTATATCATCAACATAGTCTTCCATGATGTGATGAAAGAAATCGTGGAATATCACTGTCATGGCTCTTTGATAGGTTGCCCCTGGGTTTTAAGACCAAATGGCATGATGCACCAATAATAGGTACCCCAAGGACAAGTGAATGTTGTTTTATGTTGATCTTCTTTTGCTATCATTATCTAATTATAGCCAAAGAATCCATCCATGAGAGAAAGCATTCCATGACCGGCGTTCAAGTCTATTATGAGATCAATGTTTGATAATAGAAAGTCATCTTTGGGACATGCTTTGTTAAGATCTCTGAAATCATTACACATGCAGATGCCCCCATTAGGTTTAGCCACAGATACAATGTTTGAGACCCATTCTGGATAATCAATAGGCCTGATGAACTTTGCATCTAGCAACTTCTGTATTTCAACTTTCACTAGGAGAGCAATCTGTGGATGCATCTTTCTCAGCTTTTGTTTGACTAGTTTGGCTATTGGATCAACTATGAGATAGTGAACTACTAATGAAGGGTCTAGCCCTGGCATATCAGCATAGGTCCACGCAAAGTTGATGGTTCACTGTAAGAAGAAATTGGTAAGATTATTGTGCTCTTGTTCTGATAGTGATGCTGCAAGGAATGTTGTCTTTGGATTTTGATCTGTGCCAAGGTTTATCTTTCTAGAATCTTCTACTAGGAGAGCTGATTTCTCTTGATACTTAGATGGTAGGGGAAGGTCAAATCCTCCATCCTCAAGTGCCACAGTTGGGTTTTCACCTTTGGATACATCCTTTGTTTTTACTATTTTGTGATCAGGAGGTGCCACAGTGTGGTTTTCACCTAGAGATCTTTGTTTATTTTTACTTTTGTGACTAGAGGATTTGGCATTCTCACCAAAATAAGCATTTTTCTCTAGTTCCATTACAAAACTAGCTTTGTGATCACCAAGAGGGATACCATCCCAGAGTCCCATGAACTTTGTGATAGCTTTGTCATTATGAAAGACATCTAGAATGGGGGCCCCTTGTTGGTCCCAATTGATAAGTTCAAGGTAGACAAGTGTTACAATCTGAGTGTTTGTGGTGGATATTAAGGATATGGATGATAGCATGAATATAGAGGATTCAGTAAATAGGTTGGTCATATGGAGGGAAGAGTAATCTATGATATCCTATTTAGACGTCGAATCAGCAGGAAAAGTTTATGCTACCTTGTCGAGGATACCCTCGATGTCCAAGGTGCATGGTACCTTCCTACCAAATCTTAACCCCTTCTTGTCTAGTTTCTTCGTCACAATAATGGGTTCCATTGTTCCTTGATTCTATTTTCCAAGGCCACCTTTGCCTTTATAGCCCATGTTTTCTACTATCCTTAAGCCATTGCCATATTTCTTGACTGGTATTATGACTAGTTCTTTCTCCTTATAGAGCCAAGAAGAGATGTCTTCAATAGTTTCCTCTACCAATAATTTTCCCTCTTGGAATTGAGTTAGGGATGCTGGGGGAGGAATAGATGCTTTCTTAGTTTCTTTGGCAATGGGCGGTTGGCCATAGGATTTAGGAGATAAGGGCATCCGTTCTACACAACAAGATTTTGAGATATCATATTCTCCAAAGCCTATATCATGGATGTGAGCTTTGATTTCAAGAATAGGATGAGGATTCAGTGTAGCTGTAGAGGCTTTTGTCAGAGTTTCAGAATCGACATATAATGGGGATTCAAGGGCTTTGTCATTATTGGGCACTTGGTTGGAATTCTTATAACTGCCTTGCAAGACATGGTAGAATTCAAAAGGATTAGGATCTCCAGGGGTAGTTATCTCCATACCATTGAATGGGAACTTGAGAGACTGATAGTATGTGGAGGGAACAACTTTCATGGCATGGATCCATGGGCATCCTAGGATAATGTTGTAAGGTAGCTCAATGTCAAGGACTTGGCACCTAGTTTCAAGCATAACAGGGCCTACTTGTGTAGGCAAATGGATAACCCCTTCTGACCAGTGTTCAGTATCATCATATCCCTTGATTGTAATACTTTGATAAATGTTGACTTGATCCTCAAAGTATCCCAATTGTTTGAGTAACTTTAGAGAACAGATATTGAGACCAGCACCACCATCTATAAGTATGCATTTGATTTTGCATTTATGGATGAAGACTTCAATATGAAGGGCATCGTTATGACATGGATCATGAGATGGGAGGTGTTTTTTTAGAAAAGACCACATTGTAAGGTGAGGTGATGTTACCTATAATATCTTGGAAATATGTAACCGCTATGTTGTTAGGAACTGAAGACTCTTGTAGGACTTTTTCTAGCACAACTTTATGTGAGGGTGATGACCGTAGAAGGTCCAAGATAGAGATTTGTGCCAGGGTTTTCCCTAGATGTTTGACAAGATTATAATCAGATGGAGTTGGGAGACTTGGTGTTGGACCTGAATGGTGACACAACCATGACGAGTTGTAACTGTATAATTTGTAGATTTGCCTTTGATAGTGAGGGTAGATACATGACTTTCTTCAAAACGACCCACAATAGAGTCATAGGAAGTTGAAGCTTTGTGAACACCTTTACCTTTGTCAAGATTTTGACCTTGACCATGGTTAGGGAATGGATCCTTGTTCATGGTTCAAAACAACAACAAAAACACATCAACCTTCACAACAACAACACAAACCAAACACAAAAAAACACCAAGCACTTCAACCATCTCCCCACAATGACAACATTTTTCCTATATCCTACACACAAACCAGAACTACATATCTCATTTAAATCTTAAAGTGCCTTGATCCCATGGATATGGGTATGTAGGTAGTCTAGATTATGAAGGAATTTTCCAGTACTCAGGTACATAAGATATCATCATTTCACCTACCCAAGGCCAAACACCTTGACCCACTCATCACTCTACCTAGAACTACATATTATCATCTTTCATCTTTCCTTGTAATGTGCCTTGATCCTGTGGATATAGGGTATGTAGGCAGTCTAGAATACGAAGGATGTATCCAGTACTCAGGCACATACAATCCATCATTCTTCACCCACCTCAATTCATTGACATGTCACCTTTCTAGTCTTCCATTTATCACAATCCATTCACCTCAACTTGACTGACTCAAGTAGCAAAACAACAAACAAACGCATCCTTTCAAAGCAAAAGTCCATAACAAACCTGAAGAAAAACAACTTACTTATAGAGCCACATACTGTCCTACATATTGATTGCCAACATCAGCTAAATCAATCTCAACCAAGCAACAGATCAACACACTTGTCTTGTACATAATGTTCCATGCTCGAAACTAGACCAACACACGTGTCTTATACGACATGTTGTATTTCTTGAAACAAGACATTATCTTTTTAACAGATAACACCCTTTAACGGACACATAGTTCCTACGATAAGGCCATTATCTTTCCTATTCAATCTATCCTAAGCAACCTCTTTGGCAAGAGAATATGTTGACTATATCTTTACTTTGTAAGTCAATTAATTTGCTTTTTGGTTTATCTCTTGTTCTTTTTTCCAATTACCTATTCAAAACTACCTTGATTTATCTATATCTTGGTATGTTACAATGTCGTACGGATTGGGGGCATAGTCATTTCTTTTGTGTGTTGTGTTTGAGGAATGATCTTTAGTATCTTTCTTAGCAGCGTATTTATCTTGTGTGAGTGTTACAACCTAGCATCTTACATATTAATATTCTTCTTACATTTATGTATTGAAGTTTATTTCATGTTCAAGACTAATGCTCAATGGATGTATGTGTATTAGTGCTCAAAAGATCGATGTCAAAAGATCATAAGGTGCTCAACAATGCGATGTATGCTCAATGCGATGTATGCTCAATGTGATGTATGCTCAATGCGCTGTAAAGGATGCCTGAGAATAAGTGATCGAAGAGGGTTTGCTATGAAGATGAGGGGTTTTATATAGGTTTCAAACATGATCGATCAATGGATGAAATAAATCCATAGAATGAATGGTTGAGATAAATCAAATAACTCATGTTGAATGTGCACATGACATGTGTAACTCCAAAAAGGTTTTTTTATTAATATAATTGCTTTTTTGATAAAGATAGGATTTGATTTCATAAATTAGAATATTTTTTTTCTAATTCATGAGTTGATGAAAACAAGATAAATTAAAGCCAATTAACTTAACTTTCGATTTGTTTTTTTTAGAGTTCTAAAAATAAGACTGATTGTGCATGAGTTAACATGATATTTTTAGAAGAATTGGAAAGATAATTGAAATTAAATAAATAAATTTATTTAATTGATTGTGCATGATTTTGAAGAATAGATAAGATATGAAAATTTAAATAAATTAAACAAATAAATTGATTTAATTTATTTTTCATGATGAAGGATAAATAAAATATGTGATTATATTTTATTTTTAGAGGAAAAAGCAAATTAAATAAATAAATTTATTTAATTATTTGTGCAAGATTAGAGGACATAAAAGATTATAAATACAATACTTGATTTTATTTATTTTTAGAGGATTGAGATAATTTAAATAAATTTGCATGATTTATTTAAATTTGGAAGAACAATTGATTTAATTAAATAATGTAAATTATTTAATATTAGATAAGAGAGGATTTGGATGAATTAATTAAATAAATAGGATTTATTTAATTAATGTAGACTTGAAATTTGAAAAGAGGATAATGATTTAATTAAATAATAAAAATTATTTAATTTTGGAAGAATATAGAGGAATTTAATGAAATTAATTAAATAAAGGGGATTTATTTAATTAATGTTGAAAATATGAGATTTAGAAGAATTTGATTAAATTAATTAAATAATTAGATTATTTAATTAATGTTGAAATGCAGGTGATTAGACAAATTAGATGAAAATGCAAGTGATTCGAAGACATGGTCAATTTTGGGTGTCTACAGATGTAATTGTAGGATGGATATGTGCCTTGCTAGATTACATAACCTCATTGATCATTATATTTTGTTTTGGCTATGATCCCTATTGTCATATTTGATGCTTTATCTTGAGTGTGTAGGATATATATAAGCATTTGATCAATCGATGAATGTGGAGGAGAATAACATTATTGCACATATGTTACCTAAGGTTGTCACTCTTATGGTTGTCATTGATGTCAACACTCAATTTGGGTTGTCACTGATGCTTATGTTGTTGATGTTCATGGTTGGATGTCATGCCTTGTTTATTGTCAATTAAGGTTGTATTGAGTATGTTTGTTGTTAGCAGAGATGATATCATGATGATATATTAAGATGGGAATTAGAAATATTTAGATGGGAATTAGAAGCATTAAGATGAGAATTAGAAACATTGAGATGATGATTAGAAGTAATGTTGATGTTGGAAAGATGGTGTTGATGGTCTCTAGCATAGTGTATGCTCTCTCCTATTGTTCCTAAGGAAGTATGTGTTTCTACATGGAGGCTCTGGTCTCTAGATGTTGGTGAAGGTTTTTGATGCAGGAAGTTGCCTTGAAGATTATTTGGGATATTGTTCCACATTCCTCCGCATTTAAAGATATGGTCATTTAGTTTAGAAGTTAAGTTCAGTATGTTGGGAAGGTGCTACATTCAAGGTTTTTTATCATTTGCTCCATTACAGAGAAAATTGTAAGTGACAAAGTGCAAGACAGTATAGTCTGATGGCTGGTTTTAGTATCTGTTGGCTTGCGCCAAATTATTGCTACATGAAATGGTGAATTGGCTGATGGAGAATGATTCTGATGATCTTGTGATGTTCCCTGCTTCTTTGCAAGGTGTTTTTTGGTCTTTTCACAATAGGTTGTGGTATGGAATGAAGGTGTTGTTGGGTTATGCCTTTGTCTAGACGATTGAGGTATGTTGGAGGTGTGTGCCACAAAGTTGTTGTGCAGAGTTCAAGGACTGTTTTTAGATGTTGTGTGGGTCATGCCGACTCATCTGGGAGAAGAACAAGTAATTTTTAATCATCCATGAGTGCCGCGAAGTTGTATTGACCAATGTGCTATAAGCTTCATGTTTTCTTGCTTAAGGGTGACCTAATTCAATTGTGTAAAGCATGCAGATGTTATTCTTTGAAGGATGATGTTGTGAAGGATGTTTAGGACCAAGTTAAGCATGTGTTAGAATTCACAAGGCTTGTTCCTCTTTCTAGTGTTGCACATAGTTCATGTTAGGGCTTGTCCTCTACATGTTTCATGTTGATTGAACTTTGGTTGACTTGTAATGGTAATATTCTTGTTATCTCTAGCTGACTTGTAATGTAATCAATGTAATATCATGTATATATTGTAAACCTAGTTGATCTAGGTGAGGTATGATTGCAAGTGTGAATGTGTTCACAAAGAGGAATATGGATGCATAATGTATTATGATGTGTGACTGCAAGAGAAAAAGTAGAAGTGATAGATCCTATCCTGATTCATCTTGAAGACATTTTTGAGATAAAAGTGAAGTGAAGAGTGTGCCTAACTGATTACTAGAGGCAGTGAGCCAAAGGAAAATCTTCTTTAAGGTTGAAATAAATTAGTCAGTAAGCTACAAAGAAGACATTTGAAGAAGTTGATGAAGTTGTCAAAGCAGAAGTGCAATCATCAAAAGAGAAGTGAAAAAGTAGAGTTGCAATCATAAAAAGGTTTGAGCTTCATTGTCAGTTTCAAACAGTAGAAGGATTGTCATGATGTAATCTTTTCTGAGTTTGTTCTCAATTCAGGGAGTAGTTGCTTTCTTGGGTTGTAGCCCTAAAACAAATTTTGTAGGGAGTTGTAGCTTCCTTGGGAGTGACCCTAAAACATTTATTTAGGGATTAGTTGCTTCCTTGGGTTGAAGCCCTAAAACAAAGTATGTAGGGAGTAGTAGATTCCTTGGGTTGTATCCCTAAAACAAAGTTGTAATTTTTATAGTAGTGAGCTTCATATATTGTGAGTTAATCCTCACCGTGGTTTTTCCCCTTTGGGGCTTTCCATGTACATCTAGTGTTATGTGGTGTTGTGCATTGTGTTGATCTTTCATGTATTTGTTAATGATGTAATGTTTAAGTTTTAATTTTCTCCGGAGGGTCTAAGATTTGTTTGAATACTGATTTACCCCCTAGTATCCAGGTGTGTTCAAAAATTGGTATCAGAGCCAAGTTCCTCAGAAGAAGCTTAACTGCTTGAGGAAGACTCGAGATGGCTCATAATGGATATCATAAGCCACCTATGTTTGATGGAAAAAATTACACCTTTTGTAAGCTAAGGATGGAAAGCTATATATCTTCTCTAAGGTTTGGTGTTTGGTAATCTGTCAAGAATGGTTACACTTCTCCTGCTTATGATCCTACAAATCCATATGAGATTAAGTTGTATGATAACAATGCCAAGGTAAAGAGTGCTATCATGAGTGGGCTATTTGATTTAGAACTTCTGAAGGTAATGGGTTGCAAATCTACTAAGGATGTCTAGGTAAAACTTAGCATCATTTATGAAGGAGATAAAAAAGTGAAGCAATCCAAGATGCAAATCTTCAAGAGAAAATTTGAGACCATGAGGATGGAAAAAGATGAAGACATTGCCAATTATATTCTCTGAGTGGATGAAATAGTTGTTGAACACACTAAGATACTGAGGGGGGTGAATCAGTATCTAATTAAACTTCAAGCCTTCCAAAGAAGATTAAAACTTAAGCATTATAGCATCAACATAAACATGAAAGATTAACAAAATGCACATCAACACATAACACCAGATATACATGGAAAACCTAGGAAGGGAAAAACCACGATGAGGATTAACTTACAATATATGAATCTCAAAATAAAAACTTTGTTTTAGGGCTACAACCCAAGAAAGCTACTACTCCCTAAAAACTTTGATTTAGGGTCACTCCCAAGGAAGCTACTACTCCCTAAAGACTTTGATTTAGGGTCACTCCCAAGGAAGCTACTACTCTATGAATTGAGAACAAACTCACAAAATATTACAGTATGACAGTCCTTCTACTGTCTAAAAACTGACATTGAAACTCACACCTTTGATGATTGCAATTCTACCTCTTCACACTTCCTTCTAATGATCAGATCAGTTAGGCATACTCTATTCTTGATCATTGTCACAAATATGTATTCAAGATGAATTAGTGCAACATCTACAACTTCGTCTCTTTCTCCTTCAGTCACACATCATAATGCATTCATTTTGCTCCTTATCTTACTTGTGAACCTTATCAATCACTTTGCAATCACACCTTGCCTAACTCAATTTGATTTATACTTTATACATGATATTACATTGATTACATTGCTTATCAGCTAGAGACAACATGAAAAATACATTTACATGCTAGCCAGACTACACTCAACATGAAATGTGTAAAGGACAAGTCTTAAACAAGACTACACGCTACACCAGCAGAAGACCCATGCCTTGCAGACATCAAAACTTGCTTAACCAGGTCCAAAACATCCTTCACAAAAACAAATATCAAGGAATTACATCCACACACTCCACTCATTTGAAAATAGGACAACCTTAAGCAAAAACATGCAAAACTTGAAGCATAATGGCCACAACAACTTGAAAACATTATGCAGTACAGGAAATAAGAAAGATCTTCATGAAACCCTTCTAGATGAGTCTAAAGTACTCATAAAACATCTCCAAACACTCCTTTACCTTTGCACATCAAATATTTTGTGTTGCACACCTTCAACCATGAACTCTGAGAACAACAAGTCTTCTGGAACACTCTGCAACATACTGGCATTGGAAAACTAAGCTTGCGGACCACTAAGAACCTTGAAACTACAAGGAAGCATGTATTGCACATCCATAAACATGTCCACAAAACTACAAAGACAAACATTCACATCCAGAGGAATATGGAGCATTCCAATAAGCCTTCAACACCACCTTACTCTTCCAGAACACATGTCGGTACTCTATCATGCATAACTTTCACAACGAAAGAACAAATGATTTGAAAATTTGGAATTATCACCTTCACGACACCCTAAGAATAGTTCCAAAATTGCATAGCCATGACTGCTAATGCAGAGGAATGCGGAGCAATCTCCCAAACAGTCCTCAAAGGTATTCATCCTGTAGTAAAAACTGTCACCAACTTCCAGAGGCCAAACCTTCTTTGAATCAACACATGCATTCTTAGGAATAGTAGGAGAGATCATATAATATGCTTTAGGCCACCAGTAACATCTTCTCAACATCAACAACACATCTAATCATCTTAGTGCTTCTAATTCCCATATTAATGTATCTTCTTACTCAACTCTACACTGATAAAGGCATGGCATCCAACCATGTGTTGGAAAAAGGGAGAGAGAACAAAGTAAAGTTGTAGCTATGTAGTTTTAAAATGTTTTCAAATCTAAAAAATTACATAGTTGTAACTTTACCTTGTTCTCTCTCCCTTTTTCTAACATTTGGTATTAGAACCATTGGTTGCAGTGAGAGAGGGATGCTTTTTTTCTGAAGTATTGAAGGAATTTTGGTTGTAGGGGAAGTTCTATGTTAACATTGTTTTGCAGATTTGTGAGTTTAGAAGTCATGGTATTTACCTCTCAGATGGATAATGTCAAAAGAATCTTTGTTGGGCTCTTGAGGCTCAAGGTTATGGATCTTAATGAAGTTGATCTTGTGGTAGTGATTTGGAGCTTGATTTTGACAATATGTGTAAATTCTCTTGTTTGGTGGTTTTATTCCTTTACCTTGTGGTCATGTGCAATGAAAGGGTGTTTATGTTGGATGGTTACTTCTAGTACCTTAATCACATGGAAAAACACCAATTTCTTGGACTATAGTTTGGAGTACTTATGTTGGGTTCATGGTTTCAGTCCATGGTTACATGAAAGCACTGGATGATTTATCACTGGTTATATGGAGGTTGTGGAGTTGGTATTTTTTATAATATGGACACTCCTAAACAACCCGGTTTCTCCTTTCTTATATTCATGTTACTTTGAATATGTAGGTTTTCATAGCTTTCCTATTTCAAAATATTGTGGGGGTTTGTAGATCTGTGATATTCCATTATTTTAGATGACATATTTGATGGAGTTCATTGGTTTGAATATTTGGATGTTTAAATGGTTTCAAGATTTACATATATATGGTTTTGCAGGTTTTACATGTTAACCAAAATCTATGGTTTGTAGATCTGTGGAAAATTGTGTTCAAACACTTTTTGGATAGAAACAATTTCATATTTGCAAGGTTGTTTGTTGGGTTCTTATGATCTATGGTTTCTCCTATATGGATTTATTTGGCAAATCAGATCTAGAGTTGATTCTAGTATTTGAGTCTTAGAAATCTACATGTTATACCTAGTTACATTTGTTCTACATGTTATTCATGTGGGGTTGAATATATTTTTTGAGTTATTAAAGGTTGAAGTACTGATCATGTTTTTTCTCCTATGAGATGTTGCATGTGTGCAAATCTTATGAATAAGCTGATGTGGGTTCTATTCGCTAGGCCTCTTCTTGGTCACCTTAATTACATTGGTATTTTTGTCTTGAGACAAAAGGGTAGTTTGGAGTACCTGATTTAGTTATTCATTGGAATTTATAGCACTAAAGTTATGTTGCATGAGAATATTTTTTCACTTTTAGTGGAGTTTTGGTAATGATGTTTATCATGATACCATGCATAACTTGGTATCACTTTCAGTGGAAGTTTTTTTTGCAGTTTTATAAAATCTTCATGTTTTTGAAGTTGTGTTGACATCTTGGTTTTCCATGGAGAACTCTTGGAGTTTTTGGTGAGGTGTTGAGTTTATAACTTATCAGTTTTTGATATATGATCCTTGGTTTAGAGGATGTATAGTATTATGTCATGATGCACTCTTGATCATGAGTTAGAGTTTTTTGGCATGATACAGGTACTCTTGGGAGCAGAATATGTCATTGAAGCATATGATCTTCCTTTGAGAAGATATTAGATCACCATGTCATGATATATTCCTGATTCTAGAGTTGAAATTTTGACAATGGTTTGGTTAGTTCTCTTTGGTTTTTGAAGTATTAATCATTTGCTAGGAGTTTCATGATTGTACAGATTGCATTTGAAGTTGGCATGGATTGATTACTAAAAACTCATGGATACTAGAGAGACTTGGGTGAGGCTTGATATCTCTTGAACTTAGAGATATGTGTTGAAAATATTTCTCAGTATGAGATGTCAACAAAAGGACTGAGAAGCCTACACTTGAAAATGAATGTGAGTCCATTATAGACCTTATGAGAAGGTTGTCTTTATTATAAGTTTTTATTGCTTGGTGTTATATGCAAGGACAATCTTGTATCCCACTCTTGGTCTACTTGACAGGTAAATGATCTAATAGGTGTTGCCCACCTAATTATTAGATGCATTCTTTGTATGTATCTTACCTTCTCTTTTACACTAGTCTTGAAAAGGATTGTTGAGAAGTAGATACATGGGTTTATGGATTTCTGTTGTTCTCATTACTATTTGATCTTAAGCTATGAAACTAGTTCTAAGGATTTGTTTTGGAGAGGTATAGAAATGGTTTGTGGTTTTTACGCTAATTCCCTTTGTTGTGGGAATGTTTGGCTAGTTTGATCTACTTTTAGTGAGAGGTTAACATCTATTTCTGCCATGTTTTCATCATATGTTGAATGTTATATGTTGATACCCTTTCAGTTTGGGAGTGTTGAAAGAGATCTTACTTTACACAGTTTGGCACAGGTTAGTGTGGTATAAAGACATAGTATGATTTTTTAGTTTCTCTCTTTCCTGGTATATTGTCTTTTTCTTAAAGGTTCTCATGTTTATGGAGTTGAGGTTTGTATTGGAGTCAAGTGTTATTGTTGTTAACAATAATTTGGTAGCTCCTTGATCTCTTTCTTCATTGGTTTAGAGGACTTAGGACAGTTATTTAGATATTGGTAATAAGAGATATTTATGCATATAATTATATATTTTGACACTATATGGTAGAGGAGTTAGCCACTTCCTCTAAGACAAGTGCTATAGGAGGATTTTTTAATGCCTTAATATTACTTTTAGATTTGACATTACCCATGCAATGGGAGTTCCTGGATGTATATGCTCTTTATTGTCACGATATCTTCTTTCTTGTCTTAGTTTGTAGGTTATTTATGTGAAGATGATTTTGCATGTTTTATTATTGGGATCTACGAGTTGTGCAGTTTAGTGGTTTGTATTTACCCATTGGTTGCATTGAAGACTTGGATGTGGACTGTCAATATCCACAGATCCGTTTAGTGTTATTGCAGATTTTGTTTGTTAACCTTGTCTTTGGTCATTTGTACATTGGTATGTTGCTTTGAGATGGGAGGATGGATGATTAGCAGGTTTGTTTTATAGGGACTTGATTGTAGTTTTGGGTTGGTATGTTGATGGCATGGTGTTCTACCTATGATTGTTTGTTTACCCTAGTTTTGAGGTATGATATTTTGGATGAGCTAGCAACTTGTTGTGGTTGCTTTTTCCATTTGGTATGAGTGTGGCAGACACTCACAGTCTTATGTTTATCATATGATTTGATGATTGTGTTCATGTTGAGATTGGTGCAGGTTTCAATGAAAGTTGACATGTTTCTTGTTTATCGTAGGTGACATGATGTGAGGAGTTCTTGTTTGAGATGATGGTTATCACAGTTTTGTTTTGTAGGTATCTTGTTGGAACACAAAAGCATGTTGAAGAATCAATGGTACATTAATGGCTATGAATATTTTTCCCTGTGATTTAAAGTTTGATTATATCATTTAGAGTTATCGCAATGTATAATGTCAAGTGGGAGAATGTTGGGATAAGTTGCCATTAACTTGCAATCCTAACCAATTCATGTGCTTCCAAAGTTCTTGGAATGTGTTCCCCAACACATAAGGACTTTGAGAGATTAATTATTTATTAATTATATCACTTTGACTTTTGCAATTAATTCCTAATTGGATAAGGTCAAACTTAGGTGTCAATTTTTGGAGTGGGGGCCATGAAGACTTTGTTGACTTCTCCTAAGTCTATACTGAGAGTTTGATAACTCCTAGTAAGTGGGCGTTAAACTTGGGCGTGCCCTTTTGATGGGGATTTATATTTAGACTTGGAGTTGTGCTTTTTCTGTACATGAGTGGATAATGTTGAGACACCTTGCATGGATATAATGTTGGAGTTAACTAAACTATTAGAGATGCATGAATTGGATATTGCTTGCATGAGGTTAGAAAAGCTTGTGTGGACTTACATGTTTTTGCATGTTACTTGCATGTACTTGCATGTTGTTGCATGTTGCTTGCATGTACTTGCATGTTGTTGCATGTTACTTGCATGTGCTTGCATATTGTTGCATGTTTGGGTAAGTGCAAAAAGATGAGTATAGATTTTGCAGAAGTCTTCCACGGATGGAAAATGCAGCCTCGAATGGGTACCCATTTTAAAAAATAATGGGTGTCTGTTTAGGATCAGGCACATGAAGCAAAATGAACGGGTACCCATTTCAAATGGATACCTATTTCAAAATGGGTACCCATTTTAAAAAATAATGGGTGTCTGTTTAGGATCAGGCACATGAAGCAAAATGAACGGGTACCCATTTCAAATGGATACCTATTTCAAAATGGGTACCCTTTCAAAAAGTATTTATTTTTTGGAACATGGCTCTGGCTTTTTTTAGAAACGGGTTCCCGTTATTTTTAGAATAGGTACCCATTTATAACGGGCACCCGTTTCTCAAATTTTGAAATTGCAAACCCACCAGTTTGCATTAGTTTTAGGCTAGAAACCTATGTCTTAGCTTTGGACCTGCAATTAGGAGACCATGAAAACAGCAAGAAAAAAACACTAGTTTCACCACTATGGTTGATGATTTTTTTTTTCAGAATATTTTAACAAGATTAAAACCCATTGTAGATATGAAAGTCTAGTTTTCAAATATGTAATTTTTAATACTATTGGACATAATTTTCTATTTATTAATTATTTTTTAAATAAAAACACTCATAAACTTGAAATAACCTATGTTACTATTTTTTTAATAACTTCTTATTTTGAAAGTTTCTTGAAAAAAATTATGTCTGACCAATCTAGACATCATTCTCTTAATGATGAAAAACAAAAATTAGTGAATTGATTAGTTTAGATCAAATTATGTTGGCCATACATGAGGGGTTTTAAAAAACACTAATTAGGGTCATTAAAAAATTAATAAAAAATATGTACCAAAAAATTACAAAAAAATATCCTAACGAAATTCAACATTCTATGCATATTTTCACAAAAGGAATTAGAAAAATCCCTTCATTTAGGTCAAATTATATTGGTCATACACATGCATGCTTTGGCAAAAAATAGGGGACTTTTAAAAATTCACTTTTTATACATATGAAAACTAACTTTCTTCATCTAGGTATTAGAAAAAATTACATATTTGAAAACTAGAAACAAAATCCTACATTTGTTATTTTTACATCATCTTAATATTTTATGTGCAAGTGCTTCAAATTTTCACTCCAAGTATGACAAAATTTAAAAAATAGGAAAAACACTTCCACTTTTTGGCCAAAAAGCGTACTCATCTTCTTGCACTTACCCATTGCTCCTATGTTCTTACATGACCTTGCATGTTGTTGCATGTGCATGCATGTTGTTGTATGTCACTTGCATGTATTTGCATCTTGTTGCATGTCACATATGGACTTGTATGACATTGCATGTTGTTGTATGTCAGTTATATAACCTGGCATGTTGTTGCATGTCATTTTTGTGAGATTGCTAGCAGAACACTCCAACTCCAGAAACTTGCAGGATGGTACATCTTAGTGTTTCAGGTAGTGGGTATAAGTTGCATGTTGTTGCATGTGCTTGCATGTCAGTTTTAATACATTACTTGCAGAAGACTCTAACTCCAAAAACTTGCAGGATGGTACATCTCAGTGTTTCAGATAATGGGTGTCAGTTGCATGTTGAATCAGGTGTTTGCATGTCAGTTGCATGTTGAATCAGGTGTTTGCATGTCACTTGCATGTACAGAACAAGATAATTCATAATAACCTTGGGGACATCAATCTTGCATGTTGTTTGCATAAAATTGATGTGTGTTGATCACATCAGTCAACAAAAAATGATTGGGCAAATATGGACACCCAATTGGAGAACTTTCTGTTGTTGCTTTTATGTAGAAATATGTTTGATGTTCGCAAAGTTAGTTTGGGCAAACTTGGGTGCCCACATCAAGGACAGGTAATTAACTGAAGGCTTGACTTTGTTTGACTTTAGTCTTCTCTATTTGGAGTGCTTGGATTTGCATGAGCATTGGTTTCTATGTTATCTATTACAATTTATTGTAATTTGAGTTTCAAGCTTTCAAATTAAGAAGCTCTTGAATTAATTAAGAGTGCCATACATTTTTCAAAGAGTTGAATTGTGAAAAAGACTTAGAATAAAAAAGCAAGAAATTTTTTTTTGACTTAGAAGAAAAAAACAAGAAGTTTTTTGAATTAGAAGAAAAAAGCAAGAAGTTTTTTGAAGTTTTTTACAAGTTTGAAGATTGAAGAAGCTTTTGAAGTGCATCAAGGAATCAAAAGATTTTAGTATTGAATGTAATCTTTCACAAGAGATTTAATACAAGCATAAACACCTTTAGTGTGGAGTTTTTCCCTTGGGGGTTTCTCCACGTAAATACTTGTCTTCTTCTTGCAAGCTATTTTCTTCTACTACATTGATTAAATTGGAGAAATACTCTAACATCTAAATTGAAAGTAATTTTTAGATTTGAAAACATTTTAAAACTACATAGCTACAACTTTACCTTGTTCTCTCTCCCTTTTCCAACACCATGAACTTTAGTAACCACATTATATTCAACATGACATACAACCATGAACACCATCACACATCCAAGATAGTGTTGACATCAATGACAACCTTGTGACAATGTTGACATCAATGACAACCTTAGGAACCATATGTGTAACAATCTCCCCCTTTGGCATTCCTGCCAACACATACCTATTGCAAGTATGTGCTAACTAGTGTTGTCATTGATGTCAACATGTTTGTGTTGTCATTGGTGTCAATTGTCTCTTCTGATATTGTTGTTTGTTGAGTGATTGAGTTGTCATGTTAAGGACACCATTTGAGTTTTTGCTCTACATTTCATATGTATTCAAGACTAGGGTATGAGATTTGGATATGATTTAGAGAAGTGTTTGAAGAAGCTAAATCTAGAATTTGGTGGTCTGGATTTGCAGAGTGATAGGGAGAAAGTATTTTGCTATGCATTTCTCTGTAGCTTGGATTTTGGTCTTGCGGTTCTGGACTTAAGTTTATATGGTCCTTAGCTATCTTCACTCTAAAGGATTTGTGATTTGGTTCTCCAGAAAGCAAGTTATTGATTAGCAAAGTTTGACAGTGTTTGTTGTGAAGCAATCTGTGATATGTCTTCAAGTGATATTTGTTGTCTTCAAGTGAGATCTGTTGTGGTTTAATTTGTTGGCTCCCAGGTGATTCTATGATCATTTTGGATGTCTCCAAAATGTATTGAATGCATATGCTTGACTGTAAGTTATAATGAAGTTCTTGGAAGTGTGTATTTAATTATTCTTGATGTTTGCACTAGTTCTAGCTGACTTGGTTATTTACACTTGTTGTGGAGGTGATTCGTGTATTGTGGAAGCATGTTGAAGCATGTAAGGATGTGTTTGAGTCTGAGCTAAGCTATGAAGTGCTCTTCCTTCATTTATTTTCTCTGCAAGTTTATTTAGGTCCAGATCTAATTTGAATAATGTATGTATGTTAACCTTGGAGATTGTTCCAATGGTTGTAAATTGTACTGCTGACCTTGATGAATGTTCCAAGGTTGATGATTGGTATAAATATATGTAATGAATCCATGAGTGATGTTGTGTGTGACAAAGATGCGAAGATAAAGTGTGTGTGTTGTAAAAGTAGAGCAGAAGAGATATATTGTGCTTCAATGGAACTGAACTTAGGCATGTTGTAGATGCTACTATATTAGTTCATAGAAGTGAGCCACCCATCTTGGCAGTGAGCCTCTCTTTAGCAGTGAGCCACCCCTTGGGAGTGAGCCTTTTGCAGTGAGCATTTTGGGCAGTGAGCCTCATTGTTATTCGGTGTTATTACTACATTATATTGTGAGATAACACTAGCCATGGTTTTTCCCTTTTAGGGTTTTCCACATAAAAATCTAGTGTTCATGTGTGTATGGTGTTGATGTGTTTATGTTTTGATTTTGTTATTCATGTTTAATCTTCATAACAAAATAAGGAGTTAAAGTAAGTGAATGTGAATGTGATTTTGTTAAAAAGGTTAAAGTTTTGATACAACTGATTCATCACCCCCTCTCAGTTGTTTTGTGCCTTCAATAATTGGTATCAGATAGAGATTCCTTGGAAGAAAACCTAACAGCTTAAGGTAGATCCAGGATGGCACACAAGAAAGACATTCCTTAGTTTGATGGATCTGGCTATGCCTACTGGAAGGTACGAATGCAAAGTTATCTTATTTCTATTGGTTATAATGTTTGGACAATGGTTGAAGATAAATACATAGAACCTAAAAATGGTTCAAAGACTGATGAAGAGATTAAGGGTTATGAGACTAATCACAAAGCTAAAAATGCTCTATTAAATGGTTTGTCTAACACTGAAATGGCAAAAGTTGTGGATCTAAAAAACTGCTCATGAGATATGGGACAAATTGAAAAACATATATGAAGGTGATGAATCTATCAAGAAGGCTTAGTTGCAGAACTTGAAGACCACATATGAAAACATGCGAATGTCTAAGGATGAGAACATAACAAATTACATACAAAATATTGATGAAGTTGTCAGTAGCATCAAGGGTCTTGGTGGAAAGTTAGAAGATGGGGATGTTGTAGATAAGATACTTAGAACTCTTCCTAAATCTTATAGTCACAAGGTATTTGCCATTGAAGAATTGTTTGATATGGGCAAGCTTACAAAAGATCAATTGCTTGGTAAACTGACTACTTTTGAGATGAGAGAATTTGGTACTATTGATGGCCTTGTGAAAACTGAGACTACCTTTATAGCCAAGGAAGAAAAAACTACTGGATTAGATAAATATGTTGTGGAATCAGATGAAGAAAATTTTGAAGAGCTTGAAGAAAAATTTGCAAGTAGAATGAAAAGAGCCAATAGAGGAAAGTTCAAAGGTAAGTTACCTTTCAAATGTTTCAATTGTGGTAAAATTGGTCACTATGCCTCAAGATGTCCTAACAGGGCTTTGAAGTTCAAAAATAATGAAAGTAAAGGAAAAATGATAAGAAAGATTTACTATGTTAGCGATGATGATAGTGTAACTGATGATGAACCTAATTCTGATGATGGTAATAGTAGTGAATTCTTGTTTATTACACTTAGAGAAGAACCTACTTCTAATCTTACAAGATGTGTGAAGGAAGGAAGTCTAGGAGAGTTGTCTGCATTTCATGCTGAAAAGGAAGAAGAATGGATCATTAACAGCTGATGTTCAAATCACATGATAGGAGATAAGAGTAATTTTGTTAAATTTGAAAAATATGGAGGACTAGTTAGGTTTGGTGATGATGTAGCTAGTAAGATTTGTAGAAAAGGATCAATTACTTTTGATGGCAAACATAATGCAAATGATGTTCTTTATGTCAAAGGCTTAAAGCATAATCTTCTAAGCATTGGACAAATATGTGACAAAGGGTATAATCTGATGTTTAAGGACAATGGGTGTGAGATAAGGAAAAGCTCTAGAACCTTAATTACTGCTGGTAAGAAGACTCATGGTAATGTTTATCATTTGAAGGGTACTAATAATTGTTATTTGTTGGCTCAAACAAATGAAAGTTGGTTATGGCATAGGAGAATGTGTCACATTAACTTTGATAATTTGGTGAGAATAAGCACAGTACAAGCAGTGAGAAACCTACCTAAGATTGTGAAGCCTTCCAATGCTATGTGCAAACAATATTAGTTTGGGAAGATGACAAAGACTACTTTCAAGAGCAAAGAACAATTATCTATCGGTTTGCTAGAGTTGGTGCATACAGACTTATGTGGCCCTACAAGAACAAGAAGTCTACAAGGTGATAGGTATTTCATGCTTCTTATTGATGATTATTCAAGAATGACTTGGGTTACATTTCTTAGAAAAAAATTAGAAGCTCTAAACAAGTTTAAGGCATTCAAAGCTATGGTTGAAAATGAGATGGATTTGAGAATCAAGTGTTTGAGATTTGACAGAGGTGGTGAGTTTACTTCAAATGAATTTAATGCTTTCTATGAAGACCATGGAATAAAGAGACACTTGTCTGATCCCCAGACTCCTCAACAAAATGGAGTGGTTGAAAGAAATAATAGAATTGTTCAAGAAGATGTTAGAACAATGATTAAGGAAGAAGACCTACCAGAACTATATTGGAAAGAAGCAATACACACTGTTGTCTACATTAAGAATAGAGTGCTAGTCAGAGCAAAAGAAACAAAGACACCTTATGAGATGTGGTATAGAAGAACTCCTACTATCAAATACTTCAAATCTTTCAGAAGAAAATGTTACATCAGAAGAGATGAAGAATTAGGAAAGTTTGATGCTAGATGTGATAGAGGCATATTCCTTGGGTACTCTATTAAGAGCAAGGCTTACTAATGCTATAACAAAAGACTGAGAAAAATCATTGAAAGTGCAAATGTTAAAGTAGATGAAGATATTCAGTCAGATGAATATGAGTCAGATGGATCTGTTGATATAGAAAAGGTTGAAAAATACAAAGAAAAGGAAGTTTAGACTAAAGTGCAAGTTGCTCTTGAAGAAGAAGTTCAAGTTGAAGCTTTAGAAATAATTCCTAAAACCCCAAGGTATGTGCAAAGAGATCACTCTGAAGATCAGATTATTGGTGATAAAAGGAAAGGTGTGTTGACAAGAAGCAGAGCTGCAGAAGATCAAGTAAATCTTTGTTTACTCTCAAAGGTGGAACCTAAAACAGTAAATGAAGCGTGCAATGATGAACATTGGGTCAAAACAATGGAAGAAGAACTAATGCAAATTGAGAAGAACAAGACTTGGGAACTTGTCCCAAGACCTACAGACAAGAATGTGATAGGAACAAAGTGGTTATTTTGAAACAAACTAAATAAAGTTGGAGAAGTTGTGAGAAATAAGGAAATACTTGTATGTAAAGTCTACTCACAAGTGGAAGGAATAGATTATGAAGAGACCTTTGCTCTGGTGGAAAGAATGGAAGCTATCAGACTATTTTTGGCATTTACAGCACATAAAAATTTTAAGGTATACCAAATGGATGTGAAGTCTGCTTTCCTGAATGGTGAGTTAGAAGAAGAAGTCTACATAGAGTAACCGAATGGATTCCAGCTATCAGACAAACCAAATATGGTACACAAATTGAAGAAGGGTTTGTATGGATTGAAGCAACTCCCAGAGCTTGGTGTGCAAGACTGGATAAGTACCTGTTGCAGCATGGATTCAGTAAAGGGTCCGCAAATAGAAACATGTACACCAAGATAAGTGAAGACCAAATTCTGATTGTTGAGATCTATGTTGATGACATCATATTTGGTGGAAATGAAGGTATGTGTAAGAAGTTTGTAGATGAGATGCAAAAAAAGTTTAAAATGTCTATGTGTAGTGAAATAAACTTCTTTCTTGGACTGCAAATCATTCAAACTAGTAAAGGTATTTTCATTTCTCAATCCAAGTATGTTAAAGAGTTGTTGAAGAAGTTTGGAATGGAGGACTCTACACCAGTATGTACACCTATGGTTACTAGTTGTAAATTGAGCACGAATGCTTAATCACCTAAGACTATTTAGAGAAAGTATAGATCAATGATTGGAGGACTATTTTATCTAACCTCTACTAGACTAGATATCATGCATGTAGTTTGTCTTGTGGCCAGATTTCAATCAAATCCCAGAGAATCACATGTTCTGGTAGTGAAGAGGATATTCAGGTATTTGAAGGGCACTCTTGATCATGGCTTGTGCTATCCTAAGAATAATGATTTTTCCCTAAGTGTCTATACAGATGCAGATTGGGTTGGATGTGTTGATGACAGAAAGAGCACAAGTGGAGGTGCATTCTTCCTTACAGATAGGGCGGTGTCCTAGTACAGCAAGAAACAAGAAACAATTTCCTTGTCTACTACAGAGGCAGAATATATTGTTGTAGCATCATGTTGTACTCAAGTGTTGTGGATGAAACAAACCTTGAAGGATATCAAAGTGGGGTATGATGAGCCAATACCTATTCTTTGTGATAACACAAGTGCCATAAATATATCAAAGAATCCAATGATGCATTCAAAGAAAAAGCACATTTCAATTAAGTATCACTTTTTAAGGGTGAAATTTGTAGAGAATGAAGTGAAGCTTGAGTATGTGCCTGCAAAAGATCAAGTTGCTGATATATTTACTAAGGCTCTTCCAAAGGATACATTTGAGTATCTCCGGGAGAAGTTACAGGTTGTTGCCCCTCCTTCCTTGAATTAGATGCATAAGAAGATGCATCAGTCTAGAGTGCGTCAAAGTAGAGTTCTCCTTTTTGGACTGATGTTGGATGCTATCTCTCAGGAGGAGCAGGTAGTGGTTTGAGATGATTGTTGTAGTTAGGGGGAGTAAAAAAATGATTTTAGATTGATTAGAGCAGTAGTGGTTTGAGATGATTGTTGCAGTTAGGGGGAGTAAAAGAATGATTTCAGATTGATCAGAGAAGTAGTGTGCAAGTATGTATAGTAGAAGATATGTAATGCCCTTTGCCATTGATGTCAAAGGGGAAGAGAGATCATGTGAAAAACTCAGGGGGAGAAAAAGTTCAAAAGTGTAAAAAGAAAGGGGGAGTCCTGATGCAAAGTTGTGTCTTGATGGAGGAACATGTTATTCAGTTTTTCACATCATATTTTGCCATCAATGACAAAGGGGGAGATTGTTGCGAGTATGTTCTAACTGGTGTTGTCATTGATGTCAACATGTTTGTGTTGTTATTGGTGTCAATTGTGTCTTCTGAGATTATTGTTTGTTGAGTGATTGAGTCGTCATGTTAAGGACATTGTCTGAGTTTGTGCTCTGCATTTCCTCTATATTGAAGACTGGAGTATGAGATTTGGATATGATTTAGAGAAGTGTTTGAAGAAGTTAAATCTAGAATTGGGTGGTCTAGATCACTGTACAGCAAAAATTCTATTCACCAGTTTGAAGACTGTGTCTGACAGCATTTGCAGAGTGACAGGGAGAAAGTATTTTGCTCTGCATTTCTCTACAGTTTGGATTTTGGTCTTGTAGTTCTGCACTTAAGTTTATAAGGTCCTTAGTTAACTTCACTCCAAATGATTTATGATTTGGTGCTCCAAAAAGAAAGTTATTCATTAGCAGAGTTCGATAGTGTTTGTTGTGAAGTGGTCTGTGATATGTCTTCAAGTGATATTTGTTGTCTTCAAGTGAGATCTGTTGTGGTTGGATTTGTCAGCTCCCATGTGATTTTATGATGATTGTGAATGTCTCCAGAATGTACCGAAGGCATGTGCTTGATCTACAAGCTATAATGAAGTTCTTGGAAGCGTGTATTTAAGTATTCTTGATGTTTGCACTAGTTCTAGCCGACTTGGTTATTTACACTTGTTGTGGAGGTGATTCGTGGATTGTGGAAGCATGTTGAAGTGTGTAAGGATGTGTTTGGGTCCAAGCTAAGCCATGAAGTGCTCTTCATTTATTTTCTCTACAATTTTATTTAGGTCTAGACCTAATTTGAATAATGTATGTATGTCGACCTTGGAGATAGTTCTAATGGTTGTAAATTGTATTGCTGACCTTGATGAATGTTCCAAGGTGGATGATCGATATAAATATATGTAATGAATCCATGAGTGATTTTGTGTATGATGAAGATGCGAAGATAAAGTGTGTGTGTTGTAAAATCAAAGCAGAAGATATATATTACACTTCAATGGAACTGAACTCAGGCATGTTGTAGATGCTACTATATCATTTCATGGTAGTGAGCCACCCATCCTAGCAATGAGCCTCTCTTTGGCAGTGAGCCACCCCTTAGCAGTGAGTCACCCTTTGGCAGTGAGCCTTTTTACAGTGAGCATTTTAGGCAGTGAGCCTCTTTGTTATTCGATATTGTTACTACATTATATTGTGAGCTAACACTCACCATGGTTTTTCCCTTTTACGGTTTTCCATGTAAAAATATGGTGTTCATGTGTATATGGTGTTGATGTGTTCATGTTTTGATTCAGCTATTCATGTTTAATCTTCATAATAGAATAAGGAGTTAAAGTAAGTGAATGTGAATGTGATTTTATTTAAAGAAGCTAAAGTTTTGATATAACTGATTCACCCCCCCTCTCAGTTGTCTTGTGTCTTCAACAATACCTACACATTCTCCCCTTTTGACATCAAGGACAAAGGGTAACTTTTTCTCTCTTAAGACATAACTTCTTGTAGCAAACAAACTCCCCCTATCATTAGCAACCACTACCTGCTCCCCCTAAGAGGTAGCCACCATCATTATAGGAAAAAGATATAACATGAATTCCCCCTAGATAGATGCACCACTATGCATCTAGCAAGAAGGAAGGACAATTACCCCTAACTTCTATTGGATATCCTAAAAAGTGTTCTTTGTAAGATCCTTTGTGAAAATATCTGCAATATAATCCTTTGTTGGAAAATATTCCAACTTCACTTCCTTTTTTGCAACTTTCTCTCTCAAAAAGTGATACCTGATTGCTATATGTTTGGTTCTAGAATGCATCACTAGATTCTTGGAAATGATGATAGCACTTGTATTGTTACACAAAATAGGAATAGGCTCATCATACAATACCTTGATATCCTTTAGGGTTTGCTTCATCCACAACACTTGTGTACAATAGGATGTTGCTACAATGTACTCTGCCTCTATAGTTGATAAGGATATTGAATCTTGCTTCTTTCTCTGCCATGAAACCAATCTTCTTCCTAAGAAGAAAGAAACACCACTTGTACTTGTTCTATCATCA
This sequence comes from Cunninghamia lanceolata, assembly GCA_027924645.1. NCBI lineage: Eukaryota > Viridiplantae > Streptophyta > Pinopsida > Cupressales > Cupressaceae > Cunninghamia > Cunninghamia lanceolata. Next base: position 6,564,224 of record BSBN01000317.1, read on the forward strand.
ACACAACCAGCCTAATTAGCATCAGTGTGGGCACTCAAATCAAAGTCATTACCTCTTGGATACCATAGGCCATAATATAGAGTTCCTTTCAAGTATCTGAATATCCTTTTCATTGCCTTCTCATGTGTTTGATTGGGATTAGGTTGATATCTGGCAACCACACATACTGCATGCTTAATATCAGGTCTAGAAGTAGTTAGGTATAACAATCCTCCAATCATAGATCTATAGGTAGTCTAATCCACCTCTGGAGACCCATCTTCCTTGCTCAAGTGGCATCCAATGACCATGGGAGTACTCACTAGTTCTGAATCCTCCATACGAAACTTCTTCAACAACTCTTTTACATACTTAGCTTGAGAAATAAAGATATGGTGCAGGAGCACCTACCTGACAGCTGGTCTGGATGAGGCAGTTAGTAGTTTAGGTCTTGTTTGTGTTTCCAAGAAGGTCTGTTAAGACCAGTTGCATGTAATAAGGTCAAGCTGATCATGATAAGATCATGCTGACCGGGCTTTTGCTATTTTTAGCTAGTTAGTTATAACAGCTGTCATGATGTATGTTCGGTGGGATCTCCCAGCCGCCTGGAGAGTTCCCAGCCGCTTGGAGTTGGGTCAGTAGTACTCATAGGGAAATCTTTATAAGCATGGGATCGGTTGATTGTAAATCATCGATCAGACTTTGCGAGAGTGAGACAGAGCGAGAGGAACATCATATTGTAGTTGCATCTTTTGAAATCGAATAAAGTATTCTTGTTTGTGTTCATCCTCTGTTGCATTCCATTGCTTGATCGATTGCTGGTTTGAGAGGTTTTCATGGATATACTGATCCATTCCACCGGTTGACTCAACTGATCGGTGGAATGGCAATGTACAGTAGGTTAGATTGTAGGTTGTTTTCTGTTTGCATGCAGGTGTGCAGGATCGCGGTCAAGAGATGTTGAAGACCCTAGCATCCTCATGTGCTAGGTCAAGTTGAGAAGTTTGAGTTGGAAGATCACCCTGAGACGGGATCGGGTCATCCCTGGAGGATCGGCGAAGGGAGATTTCGCTAAGTGAAGAAGTTCGCGAAAACAGCATCATCAGGATATTTCTGCAAATATCCTGCAGTCGGGTTAGGCATCATCATCCGGATAAGTGAAGGAGAGCATGATGTTTTCGAGTGCATGAAGTGCGAGTTCGTCGGGGTGATCATCAGCAGGAGGAGCCGAGGAGCGTATCGGCATCAGGATCATCATATCGGGAGTGCCAATCATCCGCATATCGCGAGTAGATGCGGAAGAGAAAGTTCGTGTTTTTGGTTAAGTGTTGAGAAGGTCATCAGGATATTGGGTGACGTCATCGTCATCAGGATATGACATCATCGTCATCAGGATATTGAGATCTCCCCCCTATGCGAGTTCATCCTGCTGTCGTTAAGTATCGGCATCGGCAGAAAGTGTATTAGCGTCATCAGGAGGTTTCGAAGAGAACCGGATAAAGTAGATCATGATGCTGTTGCTTGTGTCGTTGGGTAGCGGAGCATCGAAGGTAAGCTGCTGAAGGTGAACGTCATCAGGATATTTGGGACAACCGGATGTTGAATATCCTGCTGACGAAGGAAGTGTTGCATATGATGATGCCGACGGAGTCCGGCGCCCGATGAACAGTGCAACCGGAGGATGTGTTCGCCCGCTAAACATCATGATGATGATGTTAGGAGGAAAGCGGAGGAGGTGAATAGTAGTCGGCAGGAGGAGGATGATTACGAGTGTCCGCAATATGATGATGCTATCAGTTTTAGGAAACATGATGCTGACAGAGTAAAGCCGAAATATGATGATGTTGTTGGTGGTTGTAAGGAATATGATGATGATGGCGAAGATGATGATGATGAGGTTGGTCTGCAGACATTCATGCTATATGCGAATGATATAGTGTGGATGCCTCTGCATCAAGATACCACCTTTTAGTTGAGTAATTTGAAGTCCAAGGAAGAAAGACATCTCACCAATCATAGACATCTCAAACTCTTTTTGCATTTCCTCTACAAACCTCTTACACATATCATCACTCCACCAAATATGATGTCATCAACATATACTGCAACTATCAATATCATATCTCCTTCTTCCCTGATGTAAAGATTGCTAGCTGTAGTACCTTTCTTGAAGCTCTGCTAAAGTAAGTACTTGTCTAACCTAGCATACCAAGCCCTAGATGCTTGCTTGAGACCATACAAACCCTTTTTGAGTCTACACACCATGTCTAGATCTTTTGATATCTGGAAACTATCTAGTTGCTCAATATAAACCTCTTCCTTTAGATCACCACTTAAGAAAGTTGACTTAACATCCATCTGATATTTATTAAAGTTCTTCTAAGCAGCAAGAGCAAGGAATATTCTAATTTCCTCCATCCTGGCTATTGGAGAAAAAGACTCCTCAAAATCAACACCTTCAACTTGTGAGTATCCTTTGCATACCAACCTTGCATTGTTCGTTACAACTTCACCTTCTTTATTCAGCTTGTTCTCTATCAAACCCTTGAATTTAGGTTTCGATTCAAAATCATCTTTGGTTAGCTCATTAACCCAGATCTCCTTTATCTTTGTGTGATCAAATTCATCCAATTTCATGTGGATGTAGATTCACACATCCTTTGTATGCATAATACCATAAGGAACTTTTGATAGCATGCCTTTTGGATCCGTCTCCATGGATTTGTAGGTGTGCTTCTTAAACTTAGGTCTTGGCCATTCCAAGACATCAATCGCTTGAGGGGTAAACATCATGAATCACTTCTGAAACTAGGGTTTTAGCAAGAAATGATAAATACCTTTGAATTTCTTTGCTGGTAGGGTTTCGCACAACAACTCAGAATTTCTTCAAATCACTTTTGCTTTGATCTTCACTCTTCAAGTGTTTGATCACAAATGAATTAATCATATGCAAAATCACATATAAACACTTTTCCAAAGACCTAATGTGCATTAATTGTAGTGAATGAAGTTAGATCAAAAGGCTGGCAATCCTTCACTATGTTGACACAGCCACCTTCAATCACTTTACAAATCTCCACAACAGGAGATATCATACAGGAAATACCATCAGCAGATCAATGGTGTCAATCTACACATGTACCAGTGTGCTGAAAGTGTTAGCACCATATCTTTGGTGGGGACTTAAGTATTCTCTGTTAAAACTCCACCTGAGCCAAGGCACTTCATCTAGTTTTGAGAGGAAACATTTGCACCAGGAGCTGGCATAGACTCATTCTTCACCTCATTCTCATCTTTCTCCTTCTAGATCTTGTTCATTTCCTTCTTAATTTCAACTGGATTAACCTTCTTCTCTCCTGGATCAGCCTTCTTTATCATTTGAAGCCTTTTGACTAGCAATTATATGTAGAAACCAATAATCATTCAGTAATCCTCTGCAAATTAATCAATTTCTCTAGAATTTTGACCAAATCTCTTCATATCATTATCTTAATGTGTTCGTACCAATTATATCTAGAATGTTGAAGAATTCAGCATCACATTCATTCAGGGGTTTTGAAAAAACTTACAATTGTAACTTGCCCTGAATTAGTATCTTATCATTTTAGTTATTGGAGGATCCATCTGCACTAGGCAGATGTCTGGAAACTCCACATTCTTCCTTCTTTGTCTTCCATACTTTACTCATTTCCTTCTTTTGCTAAGCAATATAAACCTTCTTTTGAGGAGCAAGCCTTATATTCCTTCTAGAGTGCCCTGTTTGATTGCACTTATTGATGCAGAGGTTCAGGTAATGTTGTAGTAGGAGTTCACTTACTGAGCTTAGATCCTTTCCTTCAAGAGGTTAGCAACGGTGTATGTGAATACAAAGCCTACACAAGGCTATTACAGAGATTGACCAAGCCTAGGATCACTATCTAGTATCCTCCTCTCAGGCTATCCACTTCTCTATTTGGAGAGTCATTGCTCCATCCAACCTACTTGCACAATACACCCTTTCAAGGACTCACAACCTATTACCACACCTCTACCAATAGTAATCACACATACTTGTCATGACAATCATGAGACTTCTGACACAAAGATCACTTCATGCATTCTCTAGACAATAATAGTGATAGCAATAAGACTGTTTTAGACAGTGTTAGGAATAAGGTTTAACCCTTCAAAACTTCAAAGGACCATTAATATTACAAGCATACTAGATACTAGATATGAAAGACCAACTATCAACACACATGTAGGCCCACACTATGATTAAAGGGGCAGTGGACAACAAAACAGCAAGTGGCTGTCTTAGGACAGCGTTTGGAGAAGGTTGAAGTCTTAAGGAATTTGTTAAATACCCCCTCAAGGTTTCAAAAGAACTTCAATACTTGATGCATACTGACCATTTCAAGGTGAAGGAACTACTATTTACATACATACAATCCACACTATGTTTATGGAGGACAGTGGACAGCAATGGCATACCGACTGTCCTATGACAGTACTGTGGTAACAACTTGTAACTTGTAGCTATTATGAACCATCAATTGGTATTGTACTCCCTTATCAATAGGGTTCTCCTCATCATTCTCCCTTATACCTTTAGTAGATAGGAACAACATTAGACTATTAATCAGATGATCAAACTTCTGTCCTAAATAGGACTATGGACAGCAACTATCCTTGACTATCACAAAAATAGTGTTACAAAGAAATCTACCTCTTTAAGGTTTCTTCACACAATCTCAATTCAACATTCCTTCCACAGACCATGCAGGATTACTACACACTCCAACACCCATGAAAACTTCACTATCTTTCCACAAAAGTACAGGGCCATACTTTGTCAATATGGAATAATAATTAGATTGTCCCTCATGACAGCAAACTGTTCTTTCTAGAAATCTTTCTAATTGAGGAATAGAGAAAGATATGTTTCAAACAAACACCTTGTCTGGACTAGGAGGATGTTGTGCACACTTGCCTACCTTCTAATACATAGAGATCAACATCATTTGATCGAATCTTTGGCTGTTTTCCAACATTTCTGCTATCTTTTATCTTTCTAGGCTAACTAGTCACTGTTTGACTAGATAGAGACATGCCAACCACTAGGAAAGAAGGAGAACAACTTATATAACAACAAGAACATGCAAACTAATCTAAATTCCTCCATCTCATTAAAAGATGACTGTTCACCTTCAGAAGACAGAGGAACAAAACTCCATTTTTCCTCAAAACCCTAAGTAAGGAGGGTTTGATCCAATATTTACAAATAGGAGAAGATCTAACACCTCCAGCTATTTCAAAAGCTCAAATCACCTGCAAATGGAAGCCACGACCCAGAACTAAAGCATTGAAAAAAAAATTACTTCCCAAGCAGTCCATACTTGGCCGTACCAAGACTATTTTCACAGCAAAAAATAGAAAAACATACTTCTTCTCTTAAAAAACTCCTTCTTGCTTTCTTATTCTTGGCATGTTTTTTAACAACTGATGTATATAGGATGTTCTAAAAACTCTTCCTCTTCCCATTTGTCCATACAACTACCTAGGAAGGCAGAAAATCAAATGGAAAAGGTAGTTTTAATAAAAACAAAAAGTTTCTAAAAGAGAAAAACCTATAAAATAGGTCTTTCAAACCTTCTAGTGGACTAGTCAAATAAAGTGGACTAAGTCCTTATTACAACATATCAAAAATGACTTCTAAGCCCTTAGATAAAACCAAAAATTAACAAGGTCATCAAATATTATCTTTGGAAAAAGAAATATAAATTGAAGCTCCTACACCATACTCCCCCTGTGGGAAAAACTCAAGTCCCTTGAGTTGCCAATTGTTGAAGTGTCATGCCACGCTTCAGAATATCAGCTTCAATCATCCAGGTGGCCTCTGAGTCAGGGAGATCCTTCCATTTCACCAAGTAGTCCTTATAGACACCTCTCCGAGTCTTCTTGATAACTTTGGAATCCAGAATGCACTCCAACTGTAAAGGTTTGCTTGGAGGCAAATCCTTGATCCAATCAACATCTTCAGCCACCGCATCTGATCCACTTTCATTAGGCAATGGAGGTCTGAAAGGAAAAAGATCACAAACATTAAAAATAGGAGAGATACCCAGGCCATCTGGTAGTTCAATCTCATAGGCATTTGGACCGAATTCGTGCACTATCCTGCAAGGTCCAATCTTCTTCATTAGGAGTTTAGTTGGCTAACCCTTTGGTAACCTTTCTTTCCTCAGATATGCCATGACTAAGTCACCAACTTTGAACTGTACTTCTCTTTTCTTCAAATCTGCCTTTTCTTTGTACTTTGTGACTGATTTTTCTAGTTGTAACTTGACTTGATCATGAACTATTTTCATGGAGGCAGCAAACTCTTCACCAAGTGCACTCCTTCTATCCCAACCTTGGAGATCTTTCAGCTCAAGTGGTCCTCTTGGATGAAAACCATAAACTATCTCAAAAGGACTTTTACCAATGCTCCTATTCTTTGAATCATTGTAGGCATATTCAGCCTGACTGATAACCAAAACCCATGCCAAACCATGCTGCTTTGTAAGGCACCTTAGAAGGTTTCCAAGAGACCTGTTAACCACCTCAGTCTGACCATCAGTTTGTGGATGGTAGGCTGATGAAAAGGACAATTGTGTGCCCAGCTTCTTCCACAAGGTCCTCCAGAAGTGACCTACAAACTTAGAATCTCTGTCAGTTACAATGGACAATGGTAAACCATGCATCCTTACTACCTCTCTGAAAAATAGACCTGCAACATGAGATGCATCATTTGTGCATTTACATGGCACAAAATGAGCCATCTTGCTAAACCTATCAACAATGACAAACACACTATCCACCCCTCTGGCTGTCCTGGGTAACCCAAGAACAAAGTCCATGCTGATACTTTCCCAATGTCTATTGGGAATGGGTAGGGGCTGGTATAGACCTACATTTGAAGACACACCTTTGGCTCTTTGACAAATTGCACAACTGGCTACATATTTTCTCACATCTGATTGCACCTTTGGCCAAAAATAAAACCTTGTGACTTGTCCAAGTGTCTTGTCCAAGCCAAAATGTCCTCCTAAAGAACCATTATGCTTCTCCTTGATGATGTTGTCCCGCATAGAGCACTTAGGGACACACAGCAAATTGCCCTTAAACAAGAGGCCTTCCTGAAAAACAAAATCTACATACTCTCCATGGAATGTGTTAGCCAAGTTCACACAAACATCATAAGCCTCTTTGAAATTAGAATCTTCTTTATACAGCTCTTTTAAATAGTCAATACCCATGCTTTCTAACTGAATTTCCTGAACAAGAAGCAACCTCCTACTCAATGCATCAGCTACCTTATTAGAGACACCTCTTTTGTGCTTAATTGTGAAAGTATACACTTGTAGTTGTTCCATCCATTTAACATGTCTATGGTTCAATTTTTCTTAACTGTTAAGAAAGCTTAAAGCATGATTGTCAGTAAACACAATAAATTCCTTGGGCAGCAAATAATGTCACCACTTCTTAAGAGCTTGCACCATTGCATAGAGTTCTAAGTCGTATGTAGAATACCTTTGCTTGGCTTCATTCAACTTTTCTGAAAAGAATGCCACTGGATGTCCTTCTTGGCTAAGAACAGCACCAATAGCTTGCTGACTTGCATCACACTCAACAACAAATACCTTATCAAAATTAGGGAGTACTAAGGTAGGTAACTCAGCCACCTTTGTTTTCAACAACTCAAAACTATCATCAGCTTCCTTTGTCCACTGGAATCTACATTTGACTCCACCCTTGATGGTGTTGAGGATGGGAGCACTAATGTGACTGAACCCTCTGATAAACATCCTATAGAAAGTCGCCAATCCATGGAAACTTCTCACATCTCCCACTATTTTTGGGGTAGGCCAACTGAGAATAGCCTCAACCTTAGAGGGATCCATCTTCAAACAGCCATTAGAAATGACAAATCCCAGGTATACAAGTTCAGTTTTCATGAACTCACATTTGTCTAAGTTGATCATCAACTTATGCTCATGCAGCTTCTCCAACACCTGACCAACATGCTTCACATGGTCTTCCCTTGTCCTGCTGAAGATTAGTATGTCATCAAGATAAACAATAACAAATTTACCAATGAATTCAACTAATACCTCATTCATCAAGCGCATAAATGTACTTGGCGCATTGCTAAGACCAAATGGCATAACAAGCCATTCATAAAGACCTTCACTGGTCTTGAAAGCAGTCTTCCATTCATCTCCCTGTCTGATCCGGATTTGATGATATCCAAATTTCAAATCAATCTTTAAGTAATAGCATGATCCTCCCAGGTAATCCAAGAGATCTTCAATCCTTGGCATTGGAAATCTGTATCTTATGGTGTCTTGTTTATGGCCCTAGAATCTATGCATAGCCTCCACTTTCCATCCTTCTTAGGAGCCAGTACACTTGGAACTGCACAGGGACTTAGACTCTTCCTAATCAGCCCTTTCTCCAGGAGATCTTGAATTTGCCTTGCCACCTCTTTATTTTGCTGCGAAGTCAGCTTGTATGCAGCCTTGTTAGGCAACGTAGCACCAGGTATTAAGACAATTTGATGACTAATAGCCCTCATGGGTGGTAAGGAGTGGGGAACTTCCTCTACCACAAGGTCTTGATACTTATCCAGAAGTTGTTGTACTTCCAATGGAATCTCCTTTTGTTTTTGTTCTTGCTGATTTGATCCACTCTTGGGCTTCATGACCAAGGCATACCCCTAGTTGTCATTCTCCTTCAAGATATTTAGGAATTCATTTCCATTCACCAACATGACACTGTTGTTATTTTCCTTTCCCCTGGGCTGCTCCAACAAAGGATCCATTTTGAATGGCCTTCCATTCTTGGTGATGACATAAGTGTTCTTCTCACCATCATGCTGAGCTTTCACATCATACTGCCAGGGACGACCAAGAAACAGGTGACATGCATCCATGGGAATGATTTCACATAGTACTTTGTCCTTGTAGTCACCAATTGCAAATTCAACCCAAGCTTGTTCCTCCACCATGAAACTTTGGTTCTTGTTCAACCAAGAAATCTTGTGAGGACTGATATGAGGTAGCCTCTTCAACTTGCACTTCTCAACCATCTCAGTGGATACCACATTCTCAGGAGACCCTGAATCCACTATGATTTTGTAAAGTTTCCCATAGGCTAGACCTTGGGTTCTGAAAAGATTCTTTCTCTGAGGAGGCTCTTGCTTCAATGGCATCTTCAACATAGACCTTTTTATCATCATACTTTCTCCATCTAGAACAGGTGCACCACTTCCCATTGGTGGATTCACACTTTCACAGTCATCATCTTTCACCAACTGATTTCTCTTCCCACTGTCATGAGAGCTACTAGCTTTCCCTGGACATTTGTTCATTGTATGGCCAACTTGGTTGCAGCCATAACATCTTGCAGTGAAGACTCCTGGTCCTCTACCACCTCCACCATTTCTGCCTCTACCATTATGATTTCGACCACCTCTGAAACCTCCTCTATGCTTTGTTGCTGATTGAGTTTCTTGTTGGCTATTATTTTCAGTTTTGTTGAACTGTCCATGGCCAAAATTGCCTCTACCTCTTTGATTTCTGCCACCTCTACCTCTGGCACTTTGATCACCCTTCCTTCTCAGCTTTTCCTTAGCTCTGGAGGCCAACAGGAAACATTCATCCACTGTCTTTGGTAACACCAAACTTATCTCATCTTGCAGATTATATTTCAGTCCATTCAGGTACCTAGCCACCATCCCTTTTTCATCTTCATTATGATTGGCCCTCATACTGAGTCTATGAAATTCTTCTGTGTAGGCAGCCACATCCATGTCTTTTTGTCTCAAATTCTGAAATCTCCTTATGATTTGAATCTCATAGTCAGGGGGCATAAACTTGCTTCTAAGCATAGCCACCATTATGCTCCATTTAGTGATGGGACTCTTTCCCACCTTCTCCCTCTCACTTTGCATATAGTTCCACCATACAAGTGCAGAACCTCTTAGCCTTGTCTTGGCAAATTTGACCTTTTTGCTGGCATTGAACTCCTTGTAATCAAAGAAGTTGCACATAGCTTCTATCCAGTCGGTGAGAACATCTCCATCCAACTTGCCATGGAAGGTAGGTACCTCCATCTTAGGATCACCACTGTCACCATAAGCACCCTTAAGTGCATTCAAGAAGGCTTTCTGATCTGTAGACATAACCTGCTCCTGAGGATCCTCTTCTGCCTCTGTTTCTTCATTTGTGTCTGAAGAACTTCCTTCTTCTTTGGTCTTGCCCTTAGACTTTATCTCTTCCTGCAATTTTACTTCTTGAAGATGTGCTTCAACCATTTCTTCCACCAACTTCTTGATGGCATCTTGACTCATTGTCCTGGGAGGCATTGTACTAGCCTCTATTTCAATTTCCTCTTCTGACATACACTTGCTTCCAATCATAATATTGGCTCTGATACCAATATGATGCTGAGGTTTAGGTAATGTTGTAGTAGGAGTTCACTCATTGAGCTTAGATCCTTTCCTTCAAGAGGTTAGCAATGGTGTATGTGAAGACAAAGCCTACACAAGGCTATTACAGAGATTGACCAAGCCTAGGATCACTATCTAGTATCCTCCTCTCAGGCTATCCACTTCTCTATTTGGAGAGTCATTGCTCCATCCAACCTACTTGCACAATACAACCTTTCAAGGACTCACAACCTGTTACCACACCTCTACCAATAGTAATCACACATACTTGTCATGACAATCATGAGACTTCTGACATAAAGATCACTTCATGCATTCTCTAGACAATAATAGTGACAGCAATAAGACTATTTTAGACAGTGTTAGGAATAAGGTTTAACCCTTCAAAACTTCAAAGGACCATTAATATTACAAGAATACTAGATACTAGATATGAAAGACCAACTATCAACTCACATGTAGGCCCACACTATGATTAAAGGGGCAGTGAACAGCAAAACAGCAGGTGGCTGTCTTAGGACAACGTTTGGAGAAGGTTGAAGTCTTAAGGAATTTGTTAAATACCCCCTCAAGGTTTCAAAAGAACTTCAATACTTGATGCATACTGACCATTTCAAGGTGAAGGAACTACTATTTACATACATACAATCCACACTATGTTTATGGAGGACAGTGGACAACAATGGCATACTGACTGTCCTATGACAGTACTGTGGTAACAACTTGTAACTTGTAGCTATTATGAACCATCAATTGGTATTGTACTCCCTTATCAATAGGGTTCTCCTCATCATTCTCCCTTATACCTTCAGTAGACAAGAACAACATTAGACTATTAATCAGATGATCAAACTTCTGTCCTAAATAGGACTGTGGACAGCAACTATCCTTGACTGTCACAAAAATAGTGTTACAAAGAAATCTACCTCTTTAAGGTTTCTTCACACAATCTCAATTCAACATTCCTTCCACAGACCATGCAGGATTACTACACACTCCAACACCCATGAAAACTTCACTATCTTCCACAAAAGTACAGGGCCATACTTTGTCAATATGGAATAATAATTAGATTGTCCCTCATGACAGCAAACTGTTCTTTCTAGAAATCTTTCTAATTGAGGAATAGAGAAAGATATGTTTCAAACAAACACCTTGTCTAGACCAGGAGGATGTTGTGCAAACTTGCCTACCTTCTAATACACAGAGATCAACATCATTTGATCGAATCTTTGGTTGTTTCCCAACATTTCTACTGTCTTTTATCTTTCTAGGCTAACTAGTCACTGTTTGACTAGATAGAGACATGCCAACCACTAGGAAAGAAGGAGAACAACTTATCTAACAACATGAACATGCAAACTAATCTAAATTCCTCCATCTCATCAAAAGATGACTGTTCACCTTCAGAAGACAGAGGAACAAAACTCCATTTTTCCTCAAAACCCTAGGTAAGGAGGGTTTGATCCAATATTTACAAACAGGAGAAGATCTAACACCTCCAACTGTTTCAAAAGCTCAGATCACCTGCAAATGGAAGCCATGACCCAGAACTAAAGCATTGAAAAAAAAATTACTTCCCAAGCAGTCCGTACTTGGCCGTACCAAGACTGTTTTCACAGCAAAAAACAGAAAAACATACTTTTTCTCTTAAAAAACTCCTTCTTGCTTTCTTATTCTTGGCATGTTTTTTAGCAACTGATGTATATAGGAAGTTCTAAAAACTCTTCCTCTTCCCATTTGTCCATACAACTACCTAGGAAGGCAGAAAATTAAATGGAAAAGGCAGTTTTAATAAAAACAAAAAGTTTCTAAAAGAGAAAAACCTATAAAATAGGTCTTTCAAACCTTCTAGTGGACTAGTCAAATAAAGTGGACTAAGTCCTTATTACAACACATCAAAAATGGCTTCTAAGCCCTTAGATAAAACCAAAAATTAATAAGATCATCAAATATTATCTTTGGAAAAAGAAATATAAATTGAAGCTCCTGCACCACTTATGACAAGTGAAATTTAATTGCTGAGAATTACCATTTCTCCTCACCTTAGATAATTTGTAGTTAGCTATCTTGTGGACAAACTTGTTACAATTGTAACAATATCTATGAAAGGGTTACACATTATCCCTATTATTCCTTAACATTTTACTTCTACATTCAACAGCTTTATGACCAACCTTATTGCAAGTATAACACCTTATAGTATTTTGATTCATCTTACTTCTACAATCAACAACTTTGTGACCAAATTTATTACAAGCATAGCAATTTCCATTGAAACCTATAGGATACCTAATAGGAGCAGTTTGTTTAGGAGCAGGCTTCCTAAAATTCTTCTTCATATTCTTCCTTTGTCTTTGGACAGGAGTGAATTTATCTTCTTTTGTATCTTCAGAGGCATTCTTCTTAGGATCTTTAGTGCAGGCCTCTTCCTTCTTTATTTTAGACTTTCCTCCTGATTGGAATTTATCATATAAATTTGCAGAAATACTGATCATAGGACTCTTCCCCTTTTCAAAATCAAGGCCTGATTTTTCTTTTACTGGCTTCTGAGAGTTAATTATCTCATCAAGGATTTTAGATCCTCATTTTAGTTTTAGTCCTTTGTCAATCTATTCTTTTGCCTTTTCCAGTTCTTTCCTTAGAGTGACAACTTCTTCCTCAAGTTTTGAACATTCAGCTGATTTCTCATAGAGCTTGATATTTAAGCAATCTTTAATCCTTTTTTCTTCTTCAACCATGACTTTCAAATTTGAGATCATTTCTTCTACCTCCTTGAGCTTTATGTCATCTCCTTTATCTCCTATTAGAGTTTTCAGTTTGCCAATTTCTTCTTTTGATTATTTGGCCTTTGTCTTCAATTTGTCAATTGTCTCCTTTGTTTTCTCAATCATATCTTCATATTCTATACTCAGTTCTCTTGCCTCATCCAGTTCATCAAGGGATGACTTGAGTTCTCCTTCAAGGTCTACTTCACACACATCAAGATCCCAACCTTCAGGTTCCATTTCTTCTAGATCTAGTTCTAGTACAAATACATCATTGTCCATAACTTCAGATTCCATGTGTTCAAGTGTAGGATCTACCTCAGTTGTTAGGCTTCTCAAAGGAACTTAGCTCTGATACCAATTGTTGAACACATCAGGATACTGAGAGGGGGGGTGAATCAGTATCTAATTAAACTTCAAGCCCTCCAGAGTGTTAGCAGACAGATTTGTCCTTCAAGAATAAATCTAGAAAATGACTCAAAATGCCCAAGAAGAACAAACAACACTAACAGTTGGAGAAGTTGTCATTGGATTGATAACTTTCCTCTAAATTTTAGAGGTACAGCTCCCTCTTAAGATATGCAATGAATAAAAATATAGGGTATGCTTTTAACCAGAAAGTAGGAAAGGTGTATTAACATCTACCCATCACCATGAAATAGATGTGCATGACCGATTACGAAAAGAAATGAATGTAGATAAAATGATACACAGCCCACTTATCCATCATTCATAAACAAGGATAAATTAAATTGAGGGATATAGTTATATTCTGTCTTAACACGTGTCAATATAAAGAGGCAATATTGAAGACAGATTACTAATTGACATAAGAACAATTGCAATCATAGGAGACAACTTGGAGACACAAAGTTTTATAAGTAATTCTTCATTTCTTCAATATAACCAAAACTCAAAGTTTTTGTAATGCCTCTATATGTAAATAGAGCTAAGAAAAGTATAATTGGAGATTACTACAAAATAAACTTGCTCTTCGTCCATTGTTCATAGACAACCACTAGAAAAAGATACCTTCCTTTGAAATCCCCTCCCCTTATATAACTTCCCAAAAATTATAACTATTCAAAAATGGTCCTTTTGAGTAACCATAATCAAGAAAGTGACTTCTCAAAATGGAAACGGTTACATCATACCAAAATTGTAGTAATCATTGCTAAATACAAAAAGACTTCAAATATGCAAGATAGGTGGCATTAATCTCCCCCCAATTCTAGGCAAATTTTCATAAATAGTTGATGCAACTCAGCACATTCCTCTTCTTCTTCTAGAATGTCAATGGTCCTGCGGTACTTAGCATAACTAGTTTTCTCATTCCAAGCGACCATGCATAGTTGAGAAATGATATCTATCTGCTCCTCCTCGGGCCATTGTAAATCAGGGTGCAGAGCAGGCATAGGTTCGTCATCCCATATTTCATTATTTGTTGGAAGTCCCATTTTGAAAAATAGCTTAGCTGGCAAGGGAACTAAACACAGAGACTACTGCCACCATTACTTAATTACATCAGTAGGCAATGATGTCTTTCAAACTTATTAACGTTGTGCCACCATCTTACTGAGTTTCATTACACTTGTCATTAATGCCTCATTAATTTTATGTCTTGGGAAACGGGTCTTAAGATTTGAACTTGCATTCTGCAACTTATGAAAAGACATTCTCATAGTCTATCACATGAGCAAACTGACGGGTTGGCAATACTTTGGAAAATGGGCACCGTGATGATGCTAATTAGTCGGTGGTCAGAGTAGATTCAGAACTTTGAAGGAGTTCACAAGACAAGAAAGTTTTTGACAGTGGGCTTTGGACCTCTCTAACACAAAGGAGAAGTCAAGGAGTCAGCAATCTCAAGAACTTGAGAACATAAGTCGGGTAAACAAAAGGTTCATGAATTTGAAAACTACCCGACGACAAAGACTTAGAGAGAAGTTTTTCAAGACTTCAAAAAAATTTAAGGATAGGAAAATGACCGGACTGGGAAAAAGTGAAGATTGCTTCTATGCACTAAAATTTGAAAATTTTGGGTTTAAATTTTGGGGCAACAACAGGCTCTGATTGGGGATAAGGACTGCGAAGGATGAAGCAAGGAACCTAGAATCACAAGTATGACCAGTGTCTCATTCATTGGGCAACAGAGTCAGATAACACAAGGAAAAAGAGCAAGAACAAGCCAAAAATAGGACCACACCACACCAAAACTCCTAATATGTACATGGTCATGAAGACCCTACCTTAGATGGCCTAAGAATGATCATGCAAATCCATCATCATGAAAACAACACCAGAGAGAAGAGGAAAATTTATGCAACTCCATCCCTACCCTGCCATTAACTGACATTCAGAGCTTAAATAAATTAAAAAAATATGGTAATATTACTGATATACCTCTGTGGAGGTTGAGGAAGAATCCATGGCTTCCACTCTGGTTGAATCCCAAACCTGTAAAATAGAAAAAACAAAACAAAAGAATTTAAGGTTAGGGCAAAATTAGTAGAAGAAAAAACAAAGCCAAGAGGAGAAAACAAGAGATTAGGGCATGAGGAGAATATTAGAATTAGAGAAATTAGGGCAACCTTGTTTTTAGAAATGAATTTTTTTAAAAAATTGTTTAGGGTTTCATTTTAAACACTTAGTGTTATTTTTTATTAGGGCTCTTTCTCATTTTAGAATTAGAAATTTTTTTTTTTTCCTTGAGAGTAATGTGAGGAGGAGGGTTTTAAATTTTAAATTTTAATTTTATTTTGTTAAGCCTCTTTTCCCTATTTGATTTTATTTATCTCTTGGGAATTTTCTTCTACATTGATTTATAATTTTGAATGGATCGATTTTATATTTTTTTTAATTATGACTTGCGATTTGAATTTTTGAGAAGGATTTTTCCCTTGTCTTTAATTTAACTTTAATGGGATTATTGAATTCAATTTTTTTCTTGGCGGAAATTTTTTTACCATTTTTAATTATTGAGTTATTTTATCATTAATTTTATGAGGGGAGTTAATTAAACTCTCCTCCCTCATCCATTATATTTTTGAGTGAGATATTAAACATAACGCCAAAATTATGTTTAATAATGAACTCAGTTTTTCGGTTGAATTTAACCGACGTCTTGTCGTTTTAAATTAATTTTATTATTTTACTTCATTTCATTGATTTTATTTCTAAATTAATTTAATATTTAATCGTATATTTTATTTATTTATCCTTTTGGTGTTTTATTTAAATCTATTTTTGTGTTTATCGAAAACGCGTTATGCTGCCAAAATTTTGCTAGATTCCTAGGGTTTAATTGATGCGATGTTTTATCTTTTCCTTTCCATCTTTCCACTTGATTCACGCACCATCTTACCATTTTGATTAATCACTTTTCGATATGAGTTTAATTAGGGTTCACTGCGGGCAGATCCATCTTCACCTAGGAAACTTAGGGTTCAGATTAAATCAGTCTAACCCTGCAAGTGATACCCTATGTGTCGCATACCCCCTAGATGGCCTTCACCATCACGGTTACGATGACATGTCTACGCCTATGCGTATTGACACCAAGCACGCAGATGCATGCAAGTGGGTTCATAGGGAAAAGTAGAAAAGTTTTTCGTAGTTCGTGTCATGACCACGTGGCAAATGTGGACATGACACGTGTGTTTGTGTGTTGTGACTGCATGGGAGATGTGAGCATGACAATGTACATGGTCATGAAGACCCTACCTTAGATGGCCTCAGAATGATCATGCAAATCTATTAACTGGCTGGGAGAAGTAGCAGCCTGTACGAAAAAATGTCAAATGAATAGGCAGCCCACGAACAACCAACTGCTAATTGGCGACCACCATGATCAGACTAATAAAGATGACTTCATATAAAAACCCTCTGGGTATGTCTTGGTTTTCGAAAAACCACTCTTCGTTGTATGTTTCTTCAATAGGATGACTTATACCCAAACTGTCCAGCACATAGCTACCCGTATTCATCTGTACGGACTCATCAAAAGGTATTTGATTAAATAAGCATGGAGAAATTAGCCCTCAGATTGGACAACCCAAATACAAATCATAAGATGATGACTCTCTTTTGGTTACCCCAGTGTTTATGTGATCATCTCCTTTAGTATGCAAATCGCCATCCCATTCTTGAAAACAACAATCAACTAGATATGTATCTTGAAGCTTTGAATTGCAAACATTATTTTCACAAGGCTAAAGATTACCCCTGACTACAGACATCTTATCTTCTTCTACAAGGTTTGACTTAACAACTTCATGACATACTTTATCATTTTCATGTAGATTAGACATTGTAACTTCATTACTAAGACCATAAATAGATTGAGAATGTAATTTTTCCATACCTTCACCAGGCTTGGCCATGGCACTGTCAAATTCCTCATTTTGGGCTTCACATGCATCTGCTTTGACTTCAGTAATATCACCATTTTCATCCATGATTCCACACAAAAATTCATCACTTGAACTTTACGTGCACTAGCTAGGAATAAAAGCAATATTAGGACCTGATGATAATACCTCTTCCTTGAGAGAAGAGAGGACTTATTCACTTGCTTGCTCGCATATCAAGGGAGATTCTGGTCTTTTGTTTTCAAGCTGATTTGAATACTTCACCCGCGGCTGATCAAAATTCCATGGCACTTCTAGTTCATCTTTTTGTAGCGACACCTCCATGAAGCTTTCAACTTGCATACATAACACCCTTTCTTTATGTTGTATAGCTTCAGGTTGCTTATCTTCTATTTTGCATGTGAGACCTACAGAGTTATCATTATCTTTATAATGCAAATAATAAGCTTCAACTCTTCTATCCGTATGAGATTTAATTTCCGTAGCATTTACTTCCCTCTTACCAAAATGGTTGGAATCGAAAATAGAAAGATTAGAGCATTCAATAGAAGAAGGTTGGAAACCTATAGGCTTAGAAATTTGTTCATTTATAATAGGTATCCTTATAGGTTCATGAATCAAACTATCTACAATCTGATTTACTTTCCATAAGCCACTTAGTATCAGGTCATCTTCTATTTTTACAACCTCATGTTGTGCAAGTTTAACATCATTTATTCCACTCTGCCTCAACTCATGCTGAACATCTAGATGCAAAGTAGAAATAAAAGTACATAGTTGGAGTTGCTTACCTAGCTGAAGAGGAGCTTGAATCTTTTTGAATAGTTGGTTGAATCTATCCACAAAATCCCTGACAGATTCTTCATTTTTCTTGCGGATGTGAAAGTATTCGCGCAATAGAGTTGCTTCATCAACATGTCCCTTAAATCTCTCTAAGAACTTAGTTTTCAATGAATCCCAATTAGTGATGCATTTATCTTCTAAATGATTAAACCATTGTGTTGCAGTCCCAATAGTTGAATAAAAACATCTTCTTTACTTACCCCCAAAATTCCATATGCAACCGTAAATGCAAGAATGTGATTTTCAGCATCTTGAGAACCTTCTCCATTGAACTTTGGGAAATGCTTTCTTGATCCTTCAGGAAATGGTAAATATACTGGCAAAGAAAGGGGTCCAAAATGATTTCCCCATGGCTGGGAAGAAACCAAATCCATAATATAAATCTAAAAATTAAATCATCATTAGTCGTCATCAAATAGAATATTTCTAGGTACATTCATCATAAAGTCGCCAACCTCTGTTCTTGGGGAGGCACCTGGGAATACAAGGGCACCAATCTTCAATTTTGATCCCCAGTAGAGTCGCCAAAAATCTGTTAACAAATAGATTTGTCCTTCAAGAATAAATGTAGAAAATGACTCAAAATGCCTAAGAAGAACAAACAGCACTAACAGTTAGAGAAGTTGTCATTGGATTGACAACTTTCCTCTAAATTTTAGAGGTACAGCTCCCTCTTAAGATATGCAACGAATAGAAATATAGGGTATGCTTTTAACTAGAAAGTAGGAAAGGTGTATTAACATCTACCCATCACCATGAAATAGATGTGCATGACCGATTACAAAAAGAAATGAATGTAGATAAAATGATACACAACCCACTTATCCATTATTCATAAACAAGGATAAATTAAATTGAGGGATACAATTATATTCTATCTTAACACATGTCAATATAAAGAGGCAATATTGAAGATAGATTACTAATTGACATAAGAACAATTGCACTCACAGGACACAACTTGGAGACACAAAGTTCTATAAGTAATTCTTCATTTCTTCAATATAACCAAAACTCAAAGATTTTGTAATGCCTCTATACATAAACAAATCTAAAAAAAGTATAACTGGAGATTAATAAAAAATAAACTTGCTCTTCTTCCACTATTCACAGATAACCACCAGAAAAAGATACCTTCCTTTGAAATCCCCTCCCCTTATATAACTTCTTGAAAATTATAACTATTTGAAAATGGTCCTTTTTGAGTAACTGTAATCAAGAAAGTGACTTCTCAAAATGGAAACGGTTACATCATACCAAAATTGTAGTAATCATCACTAAATACAAAAAGACTTCAAATATGCAAGACAGGTGGCATTAATCTCTCCTCAATTCTAGGTGAATTTCCATAAACAGTTGGTGCAACTCAGCACGTTCCTCTTCTTCTTCTAGAATGTCGATGGTCCTGCGGTACTTAGCATAACTAGTTTTCTCCTTCCAAGCGATCATGCGCAGTTGAGAAATGATATCTATATGCTCCTCCTCAGGCCATTGTAAATCAAGTTACAGAACAGGTATAGGTTCGTCATCCCAGATTTCATTATTTGTTGGAAGTCCCATTCTGAAAAAGAGCTTTGCTGGGAAGGGAACTAAACACAGAGAGCACTGCCACCTTTACTTAATTACGTCAGTAGGCAATGATGTCTTGCAAACTTATTAACACTGTGCCACCATCTTAATGAGCTTTATTACACTTGTCATTAATGCATCATTAATTTTATGTCTTAGGAAACAAGTCTCAAGATTTGAACTTGCATTCCGCAGCTTCTAAAAAGACATTCTCATCGTATATCACACGAGAAAACTAATAGGTTGGTGATACTTTAGAAAATGGGCACTGCGAAGATGCTGATTAGTTAGCAGTCGGAGCAGATTCAAAACTTTGAAGGAGTTCACAAGAGAAGAAAATTTCTGATAGTGGGCTTTGGACCTCTCTGACATAAAGGAGAAGTCGTGGAGTCGGCAATCTCAAGAACTTGAGAGCATAAGTCGGGTAAACAAAAGGGTCATGAATTTGAAAACTACCCGATGACAAAGACTTAAAGAGAAGTTTTTTAAGACTTCAAAAAATTTTAAGGATAGGAAAATGACCGGACTGGGAAAAAGTGAGGATTGCTTCTATGCAATAAATTTGAAAATTATGGGTTTAAATTTTGGGGTAACACGGAGTAGATTAAAACTTAAGCATTACAACATTAACATAAACATAAAAGATTAACACAATGCATATCAACACATAATTGTTGCAAGGTGTGTACCCTTGGTCTCCTTCTATTGTGTAGTGCAGCGCTTAGGTTCGTGACAAGGCTTAAACACCTCCCATGGATTCATTAACTCTTGCGGTTGTATTAGGCATTAATAGGTCAATCTTTTGATGCAACGGCAACCATCTTTGCTAACAATTGGTATCAGAGTCTAGGTCATGGGTTTGAACCCCTTGCTTATGCTAGGAGGTATTGTTGCAAGGTGTGTGCCCTTGGTCTCCTTGTGCTATGCACTGCAGAGCTTGGGTTCGTGACAAGGCTTAACTGCCTCCCATGGATTCATTAACTCTTGTGATTGTATCGGGCATTAATAGGTCGATCTTTTGGTGCAACAACAACTGTCTTTTCTAAAAATAACACTAGATATATGTGGAAAACCCAAGAAGGGAAAAACCACGATGAGGATTAACTCACAATATATGAAGCTCAAAATTACAACTCTGTTTTAGGGCTACAATCCAAGGAAGCTACTATTCCCTAAAAACTTTGATTTAGGGTCACTCCCAAGGAAGCTACTACTATCTAAAGACTTTGTTTTAGAGACACTCCCAAGGAAGCTACTACTCCCTAAATTGAGAACAAACTCACAAAATATTACAGTATGACAATCCTACTATCTAAAAACTGACATTGAAACTCACACCTTTGATGATTGTAATTCTGCCTCTTCACACTTCCTTCTGATGATCAGATTAGTTAGGCACACTCTATACTTGATCACTGTCACAGAGGTCTTCAAGATGAATTAGGACAGCATCTACAACTTTTTCTCTTTCTCCTTCACTGGCACATTATAATGCATTCATTCTACTCCTTATCTTGCTTGAGAACCTTATCAATCACTTTGCAATGACACCTCACCTAACTCAATTTGATTTATAATTTATAAATGATATTACATTGATTACATTTCTTATCGGCTAGAGACAACATGAAAAATACATTTACAAGTTGGCCAAACTACACTCAACATGAAACGTGTAGAGGACAAGTCTTAAACAAGACTACACGCTACACCAACAGAAGACCCATGCCTTGTGGACATTAACACTTGATTAACGAGGTCCAAAACATCCTTCATAGCAACAAATATCAAGAAATTACATCCACACAATCTGCTCATTTTAAAATAGGATAGCCTTAAGCAAAAACATGTGACTTGAAAACCTTGTACAGTATTGCAAACAAGAACGATCTTCATGAAACTCTTCTAGATGAGTCTATAGGACTCATAAAACATCTCCAAACACTCCTTTACCTCCGCACATCAAATATTTTGTGTCGTACACCTTCAACCATGAACTCTGAGAACAAAAAGTCATCCAAAACACTCTACAACATACTGTCATTGGAAAATTGAGCTTGCAGACCACTAAGAACCTTGAAACTACAAGGAAACATTTACTGTACATCCATAAAAATGTCCACAAAACTGTAAAGACAAAAATTCACATCCAGAGGAATGTAGAGCATTCCAACAGGCCTTCAACACCACCTTGAAAGGAAGCAAGGTATGCGAAGCACACTTCCTACACTAATCTAATGAGGGAAGTACAATGCAAATTCAAATTAACCTTTCCAGTTACAGCATTATTAACACAATAACAGAGATATTGCAGCAATACACATACACACTAAAAGTAGACATAAGAGAGAGAGAGAGACAAGATATATGTGGGGAAAACCCTTACAGGTGAAAAAACCCACACTCCAAAACACAGCTCAAATGTATTATAGTAAACAATAACAGATTACAATAAAGTTTCAGATCCAATGCTCTTTCAGGAGTCTTCGAATGTTGAATCTAGAGATATTCTGGCAGCATAACAGTATTTGTACAAAAACTATATATCTCCCATCCAAGCACCTATTTTTATAGAGTTTACAAGGCAAATATGGAACCTTTTAGAGATGGACATCCATCTTGGACTCATGCCCCAAAACCCACGCCTAAGGACACTTGTCCAACATCCCATCCCAATGTGGGTGCCTTGTCCCAAGATAGGCTATGACAGATGCTCTTACGCACCTTACAGCTGTCATAGAATCTATCATAACTGACAGCACTTAAAGTTGTAAGAGAAACTGTCATACACTAACTAAAAATATCATATTCCTCTTATAACATGTCATAACCTCCCTTGACCGCCCAAAGATGCCTTTTTCTTGTGAAAAGATACTCACCAACACTTATCATTAAATAAAAGTCATTTGAGGTTTCGGGGGCGTTGCCCCTCGACCCTACCCTGTACCGCGACAAGGAGCACACTAGGGACGCTACCCCTGGAACCTCGCAAGAGGCTCCGCCCCTTGACCCCATCTTGGGGGCACTACCCCCAAACCCCCATTAATTATTCAAGGGGGAAATCGCGTCTGCCAAAGTCACCAAATTTTATCCTGCTGCATGTACACAAGGTGCCGACTATGCCAACTCAACATGGGATAAATAAATACAACATTAGGAATTTGCAAAGGTTGAGACACCTTAATTCCCAACACACCTTACTTTGCTAGAACACATGCTAATGTGGAGGAATGCGAAGCAAACTCCTGAACAGTCTTCAAAGGTAGTCATCCTCTAGAAGAAACTGTCACCAACTTCCAGAGGCAGAACTTTCTTTGTATCAATACATACATTCTTAGGAATAGTAGAAGAGATCATATAATATGCTTCAAGCCACCAGTGACATCTTCTCAACATTAGCAACACATATGATCATTTTAGTGCTTCTAATTGCCATATTAATGTATCTTCTTACTCAACTCTGCAATGATCAAGGCATGACATCCAACCATGAACTTCAGTAACCACATTATATTCAACATGACATCCAACCATGAACACCATTACACATACAAGATAGCAACTAACATCAATGACAACCTTGTGACATTGTTGACATCAATGACAACATTAGGAACCATATGTGTAACAATAGTTAATGGCATCAGAGGTATTGGTGGAACAGTGAAAGGAGATGAGATTGTGAAGAAGGTGTTGAGATCTCTCACTAAATATTATAGTCATAAGATATTTGCTATTGAGGAGACTCAGGGTTTGGATCACTATACAATAGATCAATTGTTTGGTTCTCTCATAGCCTTTGAAATGAGAGAATTTGATAAAGGTGCTCCAAAGAAGGAAGCAACATTCAAAATCAGTAAGAAGACAGAAGATGAAATAGCTAATGATGATGATCTTGATGAGGTAGAGGCAAACTTTGTAAGAAGTTTGAAGAAGGGCACCGGAAAATACAAAGGTAAGTTACCTTTCAAATGCTTCAATTGTGGGAAAGTTGGTCATTCTAATTCTAAATGTCCTTTTAAGGAATCAAGGGGTAGTAACAAGAGAGCAAAGTTCAAAAGTGGGTTGTATTCCATGGAGAATAGTTGCTCTTTAGAAGATGAGGATCATGATGATTCAAATGATGAAACACTTTTTATGGCCTTGAATGTTGGTGACAAAAGAGGTGATATTGGGAATTGTAAAAAGTATGATACCTTGTAGGATGACCAAGATAATGAAAAATCAATGGTTGTATGGACTACCTTTCATGCAAGAGAAGAAGCCAATGCTTGGGTAAATGATAGTGGTTGCTCTAACCACATGACTAGTGACAAGGAGAAGTTTGTCATCCTTAAGAAATGGAATGGTGGAGCTTTTGAGTTTGGTGGTGATGAGTTAGCACAAATTTGTGGAAAGGGTGCTATAACCATTGATGGAAAGAACAAGACTGAGGATGTCCTCTATGTCAAAGGAGATATCTATCATCTAAAAGGTTGTGTATGATCCTTAATGTCAGTCAGATGTGCAGTAAAGGATACAATCTCACATTTCATGCCAAAGGTTGTGAAATTAGGAAGGCAAGGTCTAGAAGACTAGTTACAGAAGGCATTAAGACATGTGGAGATATCTATCATCTAAAAGAGGTAAATGGAAGAACATGTTTATTGGTTCAATTTGGTGAGTGTTGGTTGTGGCACAAGCAAATGGGACACATCAACTTTGATAATATGGTAAAGATCAGATCTATTCATACGGTGAGAGATATGCCTAAGATATCCAAGCCTACAAACACATTATGCAAAGAATGTCAAATGGGAAAGCAAACAAAGACAAATTTCAAGAGCAAAGAGTATTCTTCTACAATGCTTCTAGAGATGATTCACACTAACCTATGTGGCCCTACAAGAACAAAAACTCAACAAGGTGAAAGGTATTTCATGTTGCTTATTAATGATTACTCTAGAATGACTTGGATTACTTTTTTAAGAGAAAAATCAAAAGTCTAAATTTTTTAAAGCAATAGTTGAGAATGAAATGGATGCTAAGATCAAATGCTTAAGATCTGATAAAGGAGGTGAGTTTACTTCAAATGAATTTGAAAAGTTTTGTGAAGATCATGGTATTAGGAGACATTTGTCTGCTCCTAGGACCCCTCAATAGAATGGGGTAGTGGAGAGGATGAATAGGACTATTCAAGAGATGGCTAGGGCAATATTGAAAGATACAAATCTGCCTGATATCTATTGGAAGGAAGCAAGTCACACTACTATCTATTTGCTTAATAGAGTAAAATTAAGGGTCAACAGTACTAAGACCCCATATGAGCTATGGTATGGAAGACCTCCCACTATCAGATACTTTAGGATCTTTGGTAGCAAATGCTACATCGGGAGAGATGAAGAAGACCTTGGAAATTTTGATTCAAGGTGTGATGAAGGGATCTTTCTTGGTTACTCAACTAGAAGCAAGCCCTATAAATGCTACAACAAGAGATTGGGAAAAATGATTGAAAGCAAAAATGTTAAGGTAGATAAAGACTTGTATCAGATCTCACAAGAACCAAAGGATTGTAGATCTGATATACCTCCCTACACTAAAGAAGAAGAGGAGAAAGAAGAGAAGGAACAAGAATCAGAGCAGATCCCTAAGACTCTAGCAAAGTATGTTTAGAGGAATCATTTAGTAAATCAGATCATTGGGGATAATAATGAAGGTGTGCAGACTAGGAGAAGGCTTGCCAAAAAAAGTGAGAAAGTAAATCCATGTTTACTATCAAAGATAGAGCCCAAAACCTTTGCTGATGCTAGAAAAGATGATGGATGAATGAAGGCAATGGAAGAAGAATTGAATCAGATAGAAAAGAATCAAACATGGGAATTGGTTTCCAGACCAGCTGATAATAATGTTATAGGAACACAGTGGGTGTTCTGGAATAAGCTAAATGAAGATGGTGAAGTTGTGAGGAACAAAGAAAGATTGGTGTGTAAGGGTTATTCACAAGTTGAAGGTATTGATTTTGAGGATATTTTTTCTCTAGTAGTCAGGATGGAGGCAATCAGGATGTTTCTTGCCCTTGCTACTCACAAGAACTTCAAGGTATATCAGATGGATGTCAATTCGGCATTCTTTAATGGTCATTTAGAGGAAGAGGTTTACATTGAGCAACCAGATGGTTTCCAGCTATCAGAGGATCTAGACATGGTGTGTCAACTCAAGAAAGCTTTGTATGGACTCAAGCAAGCTCCTAGAGCTTGGTATGCTAGGTTGGATAAGTACTTACTTTAGCAAGGCTTTAAGAAAGGTACTACAGATAATAATCTTTACATTAAGGAAGAGGGAGACACGATTATGATAGTTGTTGTATATGTTGATGACATCATCTTTGGTGGAAATGATAATATGTGTAAGGTTTGCAGAAGAGATGTAGAAATAGTTTGAGATGTCTATGATTGGTGAGATGTCTTTCTTCCTTGGGCTTCAAATTATTCAACTAGATGATGGTATCTTTCTTTCTCAGGCTAAGTATGTTAGAGAGATGTTGAAGAAATTTGATATGGAGGACTCCAAACTAGTAAGTACTCCTATGGTTACAAGTTGTCACTTAAGCAAGGCAGATCAGTCACCTAAGGTTGATCAGACTCTTTATAGATCTATGATTGGAGGATTATTGTACTTGACTGCTTCTAGATCTGATATTATGCATGTAGTATGTGTGGTTTCCAAATATCAAGCTAATCCTAAGCAAACTCATGAGAAGGCAATAAAAAGAATATTTAGATACTTGAAGGGAACTCTGAATTATGGCTTATGTTATCCAAGAGGTAATGAATTTGATTTGATTGCTTACACTAATGTTGAGTGGGAGGGTTGTGTTGATGATAAAAGAAGTACAAGTGGTGGTGCATTCTTTTTACGAAGAAGATTGGTTTCATGGCATAGTAAGAAACAAGATTTAGTATCTTTATCAACTGCAGAAGTAGAGTATATTGTTGCAGCATCTTGTTGTACACAAGTATTGTGGATGAAGCAAACATTGAAGGATATCAAGATATAGTATGATGATCCTATTCCTATTTTGTATGATAATACTAGTGCAGTCTATATTTCCAAGAATCCAGTGATGCATTCTAGAACCAAGCATATATCAATCAGGTATCACATATTGAGAGAGAAGGTTGCAAATAAACAAGTGAAGTTGGAATATGTTCCAACAAAGGATCAGATTACATATATCTTCATAAAGACTTTGACAAAAGATAATTTTGAGTATCTATGGCAGAAGTTAGGGGTAATTTCCCCTCCTTCTTGCTAGATGCATAGTTGATGCATCTAGCCAGGGGGAGTAATTCATGCTATATCTTTTTCTTGGACTGATGGTAGCTACCTCTCAGGGGGAGTAAGTAGTAGTTGTTGCTGACAAGGGGAGATGGTTGAAAAGGAGAGTTTGTGCACTAAGGGAGAGAAGTAGTTACCCTTTATCATTGATGTCAAAGGGGGAGAATGAGCAAGTGTGTGTTTCTATCAATGCCAAAGGGGGAGATTGTTGTAGATATGTTACCTAAGGTTGTCATTGATGTCAACACTCAGTTTGGTTTGTCACTGATGCTTATGTTATTGATGTTCATGGTTGGATGTCATGCCTTGATGGTGTTCTAGTAGTGATGTTGCTGATGTTCATGGTTGGATGTCATGCCTTGTTTAATGCCAATTAAGGTTATATTGAGTATGTTTGTTGTCAGCAGCAATGATATCATGATGAAATATTAAGATGGGAATTAGAAATATTAAGATGGGATATAGAAGCATTAAGATGAGAATTAGAAGCATTAAGATGATTATTAGAAGTAATGTTGATGTTGGAAAGATGGTACTAATGGTCTGTAGCATGTTGTATGTTTTCTCTTGTTGTTCCTAAGGAAGTATGTGTTGCCACAAAGAGGCTCTAGTCTCTGGATGTTAGTGAAGGTTTCTGATGTAGGAAGTTGCCTTGAAGACTATTTGGAAGATTGCTCCACATTCCTCCGCATTTGAAGATATGGTCATGTGGTTCAGAAGTTAAGTTCAGTATGTTGAGAAGGTGCTACATTAAAGGTTTCATATCATTTGCACCTTCGCAAAGAAAGTTGTAAGTGATAGAGTGCAGGACTATATTGTCTAGTGGTTGGTTTCAGTGTCTATTTGCTTGCACCAACTTATTACTATATGAAATGGTGAATTGGCTGATGGAGAATGATCCTGATGATCTTGTGATGTTTCCTACTACTCCAGAAGGTGTTTTTTGGTCTTTCTAGAATAAGCTATGGTTTGGAATGAAGGTGTTGTTGGGTTATGCCTTTGACTAGTCGACTGAGGTATTTTGGTGGTGTGTGCCACAAAGTTGTTGGTGTGCAGAGTTCAAGGAGTGTTTGGAGATATTGTGTGGGTCATGTCGACTCATTTGGGAGAAGAACAAGTAACACTTAATCATTTATGAGTATCACCAAGTTGTATTGACCAATGTGCTACAAGCTTCATGTTTTCTTACTTAAGGGCGATAATTCAATTGTGTGAAGTGTGTGGATGTTATTCTATGAAGGATGATGATATGAAGGATGTTTAGGACCAAGTTAAGCTTGTGTTGGAATCCATAAGGCATGTTCCTCTTCCTAGTGTTGCGTGTAGTTCATGTTAGGGCTTGTCCTCTACATGTTTCATGTTGATTGATCTTTGGCTGACTTGTAGTGGTAATATTCTTGTTGTCTCTAGCCAACTTGTAATGTAATCAATGTAATATCATGTATATATTGTATACCTAGTTGATCTAGGTGAGGTATGATTGTGAGTGTGAATGTGTGAAGAGGAATATGGATGTGTAATGCATTATGATGTGTGACTGAAAGAGAAAAAGAAGAAGTGATAGATCCTATCCTAATTCATTTTGAAGACATTTTTAAGATAGTTCAGGGAAGTGAAGAGTGTGCCTAACTGATTACTGGAGGCAGTGAGCCAAAGGCAAAGCTTCTTGAAGGCTAAAAGTAGTGAATTAGTAAGCTACAAAGAAGACATTTGAATAAGTGTTGAAGTTGTCAAAGTAAAAGTGCAACCATCAAAAGAGAAGTGAAAAAGTAGAGTTGCAATCATCAAAAGGTTTGAGCTTCATTGTCAGTTTCAAATAGTAGAAGGACTGTCATGTTGTAATATTTTTTGAGTTTGTTCTCAGTTTAGGGAGTAGTTTCTTCCTTGGGTTGTATCCTTAAAACAAAGTTTGCAAGGAGTTGTAGCTTCCTTAGGAGTGACCCTAAAACCTTTCTTCAGGGAGTAGTTGCTTCCTTGGGTTGAAGCCCTAAAACAAAGTCTGTAGGGAGTAGCATCTTCCTTGGGTTGTAGCCCTAAAATAAAGTTGTAATTTTTATAGCAGCAAGCTTCATATATTGTGAGTTAATCCACATCATGGTTTTTCCCCTTTGGGGTTTTCCACGTACATCTGGTGTTATGTGGTGTTGTGTATTGTGTTGATCTTTCATGTCTCTGTTAATGTTGTAATGTTTAAGTTTTAATTTTACTACGGAGGGTTTGAGATTTGTTTGAATACTGATTCACCCCCCCTGCCTTCTTAGTATCTAGGTGTGTTCAACAAACATGGACTCATTTGACCATCTCAATGTATCCAATCCTTGTGGTCAAGTTAGTGGCCATGTGACTCTTGTAGTATGCTTGGTTGTTTAACCCATCTTATTTAGTTGTGAATAGAAGGATGTTCCTAATGTTTATCTAATTTTCCTCTAATATGAATTGTTGGTGATACTAGATCTTTGTGTTGTGGATAAACTCATAAAGTGCTTGTTTCCTTTATGTATGTTTATTTAACTTAAGTTCACTTGCATTTAATTGGGTTTTTGAAATGCTTGTTTTAGAGTGTTTGTGGAATAAACCTAAATGCTTAGTCAAAAATTTAGTCATTTAACTACCTCTATGAAAAGGTCTTATGCATTTTAATATTTGTGGAAATATTAAATGCATTAGCTAATTTGGGAAATTGTTATGTTAGCCATTTAAAGGAAATTTTTATATGCATTGGTTAATTTGTGAAATTTCTTTGTTACTCATTTAAAAGGTGTTTTTGTAAATGTATTTGATTTATATGATTAGTGAAAGATAAAAAAGGAAAATATCTATTTGAAAAAGAAAGGTCTCTATATATATGATGTCTAGTGAAAGATAAGAAAGGAAAATATCTATTTGAAAAAGAAAGGTCTCTATTTATATATGATTAGTAAAAGATTAGAAAAAATGAAAATATCTATTTGAAAAAGAAAATATCCTTCTTTATATTTATATATATGATTAGTGAAAGCTAAAAAGGAAAATATCCATGTGAAAAAGAAAAATCTCAAAATCTCTATGTACATGTATATATATATATATATATATATATATATATATATATATATATATATATATATGTATACATGTATACATACATATATATCTATATGTATATATATATGTATATATATATATATGTACATATATATATATACATATAGATATATATGTACATATATACATATATATATATAGATATATATACATATACATATACATATACATATACATATACATATACATACATACATACATACATACATACATACATACATACATACATACATACATACATATATATATATATATATAACACACATACATGTACATATATATGAATGGAGAAACAACAAGCAATTGCATATATATATGCAATTGCTTGTTTCTTTCTTTTGGCCATGCCCATACTAGGTAGTGTCATATGGCATCTCATTCCTTAGGATGGAAATGAGTTTGAATTGATGTATGCATTTATTTGATGATGTTGTGATTTATTTTTGAGAAATTCAAAATGACACCATTAGGCTAGTGAAACTTCTCTAAAATCTTATGTGATTGCATATTTGTGGTGTTGGGTCGATTTAGAGAAAAAGGGTATTGTTAGAAAATTGATTGGTTGTTTTTCTAAGTTCTCTTGAAAAATGTAAAATGGCTAAAAAATCATCACAAAAATTATGTGACTAAAAAAGTGATCCCTAGCCAATTTAGAGAAAGAGGGTATAATTTGAATTTTTTTTTATGGAGATCATCCACAAAATCATTTTTCCTACCCGATATGGGAGCAGGAGCCTTAGGCTGAACCTCTTCAGTTGAGACAAACCACGATTGTCCTATAATTTGAATTTGAAATTATGTACTTTTTATTTATTGTAAATTTTGCTAGAAATAGTGAAAAAGCTTGAAGGTTCCATTAATGGTGATTGAGCTTTTTGCATGGTTCTTAGAACTGTAAAAATGTGAATTTTAGATTTTAAGGCATGTAAAGATTTTTATTGTGTAAGACGAAATGTCTCACGTTGGAAATGTGATTTCCTACCTTTTGGATATGGGTGTCATGTTTTTTGGCCTCATTTTTTGTGCCATGATCTTTTGGTCATTTTAGGCATTTTGAGCTAGGATTGAACCCTAGAGTTAGGAGTAGAGGGGAACCCATTGTGATGTCACTCTACGTACTTATCTAGTAGCCTTATCATATTGTTCATTGGTTTGTTGTGCATATTTATGTTTGTGATTCCTCTATACACCTAAAAATGACACGACTCTGTCTAAATAAATATTCTTAATATTTATTTAAGTTTAATTCCTCTATTAATAAATAAATAAATAAATTTATTTATTTGATTCATATTCCTCTAAATTAATTAAATATTAAATTATTTAGTTACCTCCTCTAAAGTCAAAATTAAATAAATTCCTTTATTTAATTAAATTCCTTCAAATCCTCCAACAAATTAAATAATACCAATTATTTAATTAGTTTTTCCAAAATCATTCTAAATTAAATAATACCAATTATTTAATTGTTTCTTCCAAGAATATCTTCTCTAAATTTAAATAAAACAAATATTTATTTAAGTTGTCCATTTCTTCTAAAAATTAAGTTATCTCTAAATATAATTCAATCTTTGTGCACATGCAATTGAATATTCCAAATATTTAATTGAGCTAAATATCTTCTCATCCTCATGAAATATTCATCCTCTAGTTCTAATCAGTTAACTCTTCTATCTATTTTGTTAATTGATTATTCTCTTTAGTTAACTCATTCTTCTATTTTATTAATTCCTCTCATGCAAAATAGAGCAGGACACATGTCCTCTTCCTATTCGCACACATCTCTCAAGTATCTTCTACCGTTGATCTCTCAAGTATCTTCTACCATTGATCTTCTCTTTTCCAAGTCTATAAGTACAACCCTTTTCCTCTATTTCAATCGTTCAAGCTTTTAGTAACATTACTCTACAGGAATCACAACATGCCTTTGGCACCAAATTCCTCCATTGCTTGCGATCACCCTTTTATCATTGCAATTTTGTTGAAGAATCTCTTCATTCCAAACCTATCATAGCCATTCCCACTTGAGATATTGGAAAATAGCAAGGAAGTGTACCTTCTGATGGCCATATTCATACACAAGATCATTTGAGATAGGTGACCAATGGAAGCCATGAAGTAAAGAGGTTTGCAAAGTTTGAGTTCTTTGTTTGTTTGATCTTCTTTGTTTCTTATTTCATTGAGTTATTGGGTATTATTGATATTCATGCACAATTTCCCATAACATTTTTGGTGCCCACCATGGGGCCTTGCCCCGATTTAACCCAAAAACTAAGTTTTTGTGTGTTAGGTTCCATAAACAGGAGGATTCTGCACACCTGGTCAATTCTAACACGCATCTAAGCTCTATTTTGACGCATTTGGTATTTTGGCACATATACCCCTTGAAGCTATGCATCTGTGTTTTGTAATGGTGCATCTATTATTTCTGTGCATATGTCTTCTGTCTCTATGCATATGAGCTCTGTTTCTGCACTTTCGTAATTCTATGCATCTGACCTCTATCTCTGCACATCTAATCTTTATACCTACACATCTTATTTTGACAATGACTTTTTGAGTTGTTCCTTATGATTTTGCTAACGTTAACACTTCTCGTAGGAATATTCTCTGATCTACTTGCAGGTTAGGGGTTGGTTTAGTCATATAGTTGCATTTGTTAACTCATCTCTATATCTAAAGAAAAGTAAATTGAATGATCATGCAAAATCTCATTTAGCTCTAACTAGGAGGATTGTAATTTGATCTTGTTGCATCAACAACTTGAATTTAGTCCTAAT
Source organism: Cunninghamia lanceolata (assembly GCA_027924645.1). Lineage (NCBI taxonomy): Eukaryota > Viridiplantae > Streptophyta > Pinopsida > Cupressales > Cupressaceae > Cunninghamia > Cunninghamia lanceolata. The sequence continues at coordinate 6,597,408 of BSBN01000317.1, forward strand.
GCTAGGAGGATAAAATTGAACCATTGCTATCTTGTTCTCAAAGTTAACAAATTGCGTGTGTGCCCAAGTAGCTAACTCATTTAGTCTTTTTTTCATTTTAACTAGGGGAAAAGAACCATTGTCTTTCATGTTTTTAGAATGATACTAGGCTTATGCTCTCCCCTATCTTGGGTGACCAAAATGCCAGACATATCATTTCACATGTGTTAAACCTTTAGAGAGGCTTGCCCTTGGATATCCTTTTGTCCAAGTGGGAACGACCTTAAGTGGTAACAAGCTAAATCCAATCTCTGCCAAGCCACTATAAATAAATTGTGTTTGGAGTGAAAGCTTCAAACAATGAGTGTTGTTAAGTTATACCGATAGACAACCTCCCCCAAAACCCTCCAAGGCATAACCCTTATAGGCTAGGAGACTCCATAACAGAGAGTAGCATTGCTGAATATATAACCACTCGAACAGTTGCACTTACTAATCATCCTTTGTTTTTAGTAGCCAAAAACAACTATAAGCCAGTGCAAGGAAGGGAGATTATCACCTCCTGAAGATGCCTCAACTAGAAATAGTGAGAATTTGGTTTATATTGTCCCAGCCAGCCTAGGATTTGTACTTGCTTTTTAGTCAAAAAGAGTCCAAAAATTACAAAAAAGATCAAAAAAATCATGAAAAATTCTTTGTGTTTGTTGTGTCTTACTTGCCATAATTGAGAAAATCAAATCAAAAAGACCAACTTGCAGTCAAGAAACCAAAAACATTGAAAAATGTGCTAAGAAAATTACAAAAACATTCAAAAAAATTAGAGCTACACATTTGTCCTGCAGCGCTGCACATCTTTGTCGACCTACTGTGCATTTACTACAACTTTCTACACATTTGTTGCCTGTTACTGTGCTTTTATCCTTCACTAGAGTTGCGCATTTATCTTGACTTGTTGCACATATACCTTCTATTTTAGTGCATCTATAGTTGCGCATCCAAGACAGTGAGCTTTTCCACATCTTTTGAGAGAAAAATTTTAGCATTTCTGGGTACCCATTTCAGCCTTGTTCTAGTTTTTGAGATCAGATTTACCATGCAATTGTTTCTCCCATCCTTTTCCATAGCATACCTTCTCTTTCATCAATCATCTTGTCCACCTTTTACAAGGTCTTCCCATAAACAAGTCAAAATTATCTATATCAGGTTATTACAAGGCCTTTTCAAATCATTTTGGATTCAAGTAACCCTAGTAAGTCTCCACTATCAAGGATCAGACATCCTTTTCTCTCATAACTTCACTAGTGGTCTTGGTGCAAGACTAGTCTCTACATAGTAAATGGGTATCGACTATCCTTACTTGTGGCTATCGTCTTGTGTCGACCAACTTTGGAATCATTGATCAAAAGAGTCCCTTGTTCAAATCTCATCACCGCAAGTATCCTCTTCTCACCAACCTACACTAGCACCTTACCAAGGTCTCTAGTTTAACCCCACACCTTTCCACATTGCCTTGCATGGTCTTAACTAGATCCCAAACACAAAAACAACTTGAAATGGCTGGAACATCTGACAGAATTGTCTACTCTCATTACAGCAATGAGGAAATCTCTCATGAATACTACCAAGGAGCCCTCCAAGACCATAAATTTCAATGCATGATGGACAAAGTGCTTAAAGAGGACCCTCAAAAGTACTTTCTTCATCTTGTAACCCAAGGACTTAAACTCCCCACGGACTTTGATCTCAACAAACTGAAAGAAACCATAGTGGAAGAAACTCATGAGGACCGCACAAGTGAGGATAGAACCCCTAGCCTAGATAAAGAGAAATAAGCCACAGACTCAAATGCACCTCTAGAAGCATTAACAAAACAAGTTGAGAGCCTAATACAAAAGTTGGTAGATCTCCAAACGGGGCCACCCACTAAAACTTATTCATTGGAGGATATCTCGTCATATCCCTTTTACAAAAGCTTGAAAATGGTACCCTTCCCCTTTTAGTTCAAAGTTCCTAAGTTTGACAAATACAAATGGAAAGGAGACCCAAGAGATCACATTAGGGAATTTAGCGCCACATGCCTAGAAGTAGCTCACAATGAAACTTTCCTAATGAGACTATTCCCTAGATCTCTAGGTGGACAAGTCATGGAATGGTTCTCACGACTTCCCTAGGGTATCAAAACTTTTGATGAGTTAGTAAACAAGTTCATCACACACTTCTCATATAACATTGAACACGAAGTTTCCATGCTTGACCTATGCAATACAAAGCAAAAGAGTGGTGAATCCTTCACTGCCTTCTTACAAAGGTGGAGACAACTCGCGAGCAAATGCTCATATCACGTGCCTGAGAAGAAAATGACCAAGATGTTTGTCCACAACCTCAACCCCGATCTAAGTAACCAAATCCAAATTCAATGCCCTACCTCATTCACGAAAGTCATTGAGAAGGGATTATTTATCGAGAAAGCTATGATCGCCAAGGGGTAAATAAAGTTGTACAAGGACACCCCTAACTCTAACTACACCATGGACAAGTCAAAGTTTTGGACAAAAAATAAAAATATCATCAATGATGGAGTAGTTGATGCTAAAGTAGCGGCTCCCAAATAGCAACCAATCTTCACTCTCAAAGGAGAGGTAAGCAATGCTACACCAAACAAAACCTTCTCTCGCGAGCCAAAATAATGGTTCACCTCTACTCCTAGATGAAAATTCACACTACTAGGGGAGTCCCAAGAGTTTGCGTTAAGAAATCTATTAGCCAACAATGAGATTACTCTCCCCACCACTAGCAACTATGAACCTCAAGTAAAACCTCATTATTGGAAAGATACCGATTTCTACAAATATCATAGAGGAAGAGGCCATAAGACCAATGACTGCATCTATTTGAAACACGTCATTCAAGACATACTTGACCAAAATCAGGTAGGCACTAAAGAACATACCTCTAATGAGATGCATGTGGCAAACAAGGATCTACTCCTCAACCATGACAGGCCATACAACAACACCAACAACAAAAACAACAACAACAATAACAACCACAACAAGTAGGATCAAAACAACGGACACAACAATGCTAACTATGTGAACGTGTCATTCGATTATACCGTCAACTGCATATCGGAGCACATCCCACAAGTCAATGTGGTCACATTCAACCAATAGTCAGGACTTGACAAAACTAATTACAGCATCATCACCTACAGTGGTAAGGTCACATTAAACATGCTTCCTCCAAGGTCGTCACCTTCTCTATCTAACTCCCATAAGTACAATGTCGTACACCAACTTTGAAAAACTCCTGCCCACATAGCCATCTTAGAGTTGTTGAGTCTGTCTCCCACCCGCAAGGAAATTCTTGATAAAGCCCTAGTGGAAACAACTGTGCCCATGAACCTAGCCCAATAGAAGTTTCAAGCCATGGTAGGAAATCTAAACACCTCTAGCACCATATCATTTACCGAACAAGATGACCTATCAGTATCCCAGCCTCATAAGACACCCTTGCATATCGTCACCTTTATTCATAAACACCATATCAAAAGAGTTCTCATTGATGGAGGGGTAAGTTTAAATATTTGCATGCTCAAGCTAATCCTTACATTGGGGTTATCAGAAACTATAGTAGATCCTAGGAAAAAGATCACTATTAAGGCCTATGATGAAGAAGAAAGAACTACTAAAGGAACAGTGGTGTTACCAATACAAGTTGGACCAGTGATAAAGGATGTTGTTTTCCAAGTCCTAGACAGGGAGCTATCCTATAACATCCTTCTAGGTAGACCCTGGATTCATACCATGAAAGTTGTGCCTTCTACCTACCACCAATGCATCAAATTTCCTCATAACGGCAAATAGATCACCATCCAAGGTGATCTGGATCCTTTTCAGCATTGCAACTCTATCTGGTCAAAGCCTAATTGCATCATTCCCAACAATAGAACTTTCACATCCCCCATCTCATAGCATGATTCTAGCTCCGAAGCTTCCTCGTCCAAGCCCAAGAGCAGAAAATCACAATCAAAGTAACAAGGGTAGGGGTAATACTCCATCGAGCATAGCCTCAACTTAGCCAAAATGCCTCTATCTCCAAGATCCTTTGGGTGACCTACACCTAAGTACATTCCAAATCCATCTACTCCTCTCAAACCTCCCACAGCTCCCTTTGTAAAATGGGGGACCCTATCAGATGAATGTGAGGAAAGAGATGTCTTGCAATGGCTCTTCACAGAGGAAGATAATACACAACAAGAACCACCTAAGCTCCCAACAGAAATATATGGGCATGGTGAGTCTATCTTACACAGAATGGGTTATGAAGGACAAGGTCCCATTGGCCTAAGAAAAGAAGGAATAATAGAACCCATCCAACCCTCCTCATCCTCATTGGCAAGAAATACAAAAGGGCTAAGATACAAGGACAAAGGCAAAGCTAAGGCCAATACTTATTTTGTGGAACAGATCCATAACCTACAAGAAGATAGTGACACGGACTCTAACAAATATGAGTGGGAGGAACTCACAGAGTACTCCTATGAAGACAAATGGATTGACACCATTCAAACCTATAGCCCCTACCGTGAGGGACAAACGCTAATGCATAGACCATTAGAGTGTGATTTGCCAACACCTGAGAGTATGACTTACAAGGAAGGTCAAAGTTCCATCACGATAAACAACCTAGAGGAAAGTACCATCCTAGATCATGTCCCTACCATTCTGAATCCTAACCATATATCCATTCAAACTATCACACCCAATGAATCAGATCTACCCTTTGATCCCCTCCCTCTTATACATCCTGAACTTATTGACTGGGATTTATGAGGAACCCCACAACTAGACATGTTCCAAAATGATGATGGCTATATTGACTACATGGAACTTAGGGACCACCTCCTATAGGAGATCATAAAGCTGGCTTCACCATTGAACTCAACACCATGGCTTATTTTGGAGGGGTGCCAAGCCTTCCAATCACAAAAACATAAAGATAAAAACTAGATCTGATGGTGAAAACTGCTTTGCGGCAGTATCAGACCCCAAAATAGTAAAAAGAAAGGATGCATTGGATGGTGAAAACCTCTCTAAGGTGCCAGATGATGGAAGGCTTGACACTGTCCCCAACAACATGTACTAGAAGTCTCAGATTGTTGTGGAACCTACAGAACCTGTCAACATTAGAACAGAGAGCAATCCTAAGATCATTCACTTTGCAAAATCTCTATCTCCACTAGAAAAGACCAAATTTGTACCATTCTTCAAGAAAAAGCAAGTCAACTTTACTTGGTCATAAGTAGATATGCTTGGTTTAGATCCATATTTGATCCTACATCATCTTCCACTAGATCCAGGAGTCAAACCAGTCAAGCAGAAGCTCAGGAAGATGCGTCCACACATTGCATTACTAGTAAAAGAGGAACTCAAGAAACTGCTGGATGTAGGATTCATCATGGTAATAGACTATCCAGAGTGGGTATCCAACATAGTGCCAGTATCCAAACCTGATGGCAAAGTCAGATTGTGCAATGATTTCCAAGATCTAAACAAGGCTTACTGCAAGGATGACTTTCTGTTACCTAATATTGATATCATAGTCGACTTGACAGCTGGACATACCATGTTATCTCTTATGGATGGCTTCTCCAGATACAATCAAATTAGGATAGCACTAGAAGACTGGCATAAAACATGGGGCACTTTCTGCTGGAATGTCATGCCATTTGGGTTAAAGAACGTTGGGGCAACATATCAATGTGCTATGACCACTATCTTCCATGATATGATGCACGTCACAATGGAGGACTATGTAGATGACATCCTTGCAAAGTCACTAACAAGAGAATCCCACTTGGATGTACTAGAGAAGGTCTTTTAGAGACTAGAACACTTCAAAGTCAGGTTGAACATGAAGAAATGTGTGTTTGGAGTCACCTCCAACAAGCTCTTAGGCTTCATTGTATCAGCAAATGGGATTGAAGTAGATCCTATCAAAGTCAAAGCTATCATGGAAATGCCACCGCCAAAGAACATCACTACTCTGCAGTCTCTACGAGGCAAGTTACAGGCAATTCATCAGTTTATCTCACAAGTGGCAGACAAGTGTCAACCTTTTACTCACTTATTACAAAAAAACATACCATTTCGGTGGGATGAAAAGTGTGAGGAAGGATTTCACAAGATAAAGGAATACCTCATGAATCCACCTATCCTGATGCCACCTATCCAAGGTAAGCCTTTGTATCTATATGTATCTACTATGCCAACAACTCTCGAAGCCCTATTAGCACAATAGGATTATGAAGGTAAAGAAAGGACTATCTACCACATCAGTCACACATTGGTAGGCTACGAACTGCAATATTCCCAAATAGAAAGATTGTGTCTTGCTGTGGTTTTTGCTTACCAAAAACTATGACATTACATGCTAGCACATTCAATCAAGCTTATTGCAAAGATAGATCCACTAAAGTACCTATTAAGCAAAGCAACTCTAACATGCCACCTAGCCAAGTGGGTAATGTTGTTTAGCAAATATGACATCGAGTATGTAGAAAGGAAGGCTATCAAAGGTCAAATCATTGCCGATTAGTTAGCAGACACACCATTGAAGGATACCACACTAATGACATTTGAATTTCCAGATGAATCCATTTTTAGTGTCACAACACATTCATGGAAACTCTACTTTGATGGATCCTATACAAACCATGGATTGGGGGCAGGAATCTTGTTGTTCACTCCTCAAGGTGATACCATACCTAAGTCTTATCGTCTGCTATTCCCATACATAAACAATATAGCAGAGTATGAGGCCTTGGTCATTGGTCTCAAAATGGCAACAGAATGGAAAATAAAGGAGCTACATGTCTATGGCGACTCCCAACTAGTAATCAATCAAGTCAATGACGACTATCAGACAAAAGATGACAAGATAATCCCATATAAGTGTATGGTAGATGAATTTAAAGAGTATTTTGTGATTATCTCATTTGAGTAGATACCTCACATTGAAAACAAAGTAGCAGATGCCATGGAAACCATTGCCTCGCTCCTCGAGATCCTAGAGAATGAGTCACTGTATGAGTTCTTGGTGGAGTCAGTTATGCAACTAGCTTATGATGTCCCTGAAACACACTCCATTTGCCTCTTAGTTAGATCTGATTCACCCTTGTATGGTAAGATTTACACTTACCTCAAGGATAACACCATACCACCTGACTTGTCTACCAACCAACGTCGAACCTTCATTCACCAAACCTCCCATTACACCATTATCACCGACACCCTATACCGACAAGGTTTGGATGGTACTTTACTCTGATGTTTAGAATGTGAAGAATCTCAAACCACCTTACGAGATGTGCATGAAGGAATTTGCGGAACACACTCTAGTGGTCCTTCTTTAGCTAACAAACTCATGCGTTTGGGATACTATTGGCTAAACATGGAAACTGATTCATATCAGTTTGTGAAGAAATGAAAGCAATGCCAGATACATGGTAACCTCATCCATGCACTAGCTCAAGATCTCTGACCTTTAACTATACCTTGGCCCTTTTGTCAATGGGGACTTGACCTTGTGGGCAAAATTCACCCTCCATCATCCAACGGCCACAAGTTCATAATAACCGCCACAGAATATTTTACCAAGTGGATTGAATTTGTTCCACTCACCAATGTCACAGGCAAACAGATTACCTCATTCATCCTCAATTACCTCATTTGTAGATATGGAAGTCCCTCATCCATAGTCACAGATAATAGAAGACCTTTCAAGAACTAGGATGTCCAAGAGCTTTGTGACAAATTCAAAATCCAACACCATTTCTCCACCCCTTACTATCCCCAAGGCCATGGTCAAGCAGAGGCATCTAACAAAACAATCTTGAAAATCCTCAAGAAGACAGTCAACGATGGTGGTTGTGATTGGCACATACAACTGAATCTCACTCTATGGGCCTATCAAACTAGTATATGCACTCCCACAAGTGCTACCCCTTATGCCTTTGTCTACGGATTAGAAGCCATTTTTCCCATCGAGATCGAGTTACCATCTTTAAGGGTGTCATTAAAAGGTCTTATCACTGATGAAGACTACAGAGTTTCCAGACTGCAAGAGTTAGAGTTGTTAGAGGAGAAGAGACAAAACACTTTCAATCATCTCAAAGCCTATCAACAGAGAATGTCACAAAGCTATAATCACAAGGTCTGTCCAAGGGTCTTCAACATTGGTGATCTAGTACTCAAGGAAAACCCCCGCAGTTAGCAGGATCGGGAAAAGAAAGGTAAGTTTGAACCCAACTAGCTTGGTTCTTATGTAATCATTGCTGCCTATGGATTAGGAGCGTATCAATTAGCAACATCAGAGGGTGAGTTGTTCGATGACCCAATCAACAGTATGCATCTTCACCAGTTCTATACCTAAGAGAACCCCAATGTAAGGGGGGCAAAAATTTAAAAAAAAATCAAAAAAATCAAAAAAATGGAAAAATAACAAAAAAATCGTCCTTTGGTGAAAACCTAGCAAACAGGTGCCTTGGATACGTACCATGATGAAAACCTGGCAAACAGGCATCATGTGTACTTTTAGCTTTCATGCAAATAAAAACAAGTGGTGAAAACCTGGTAAACAGGCACCACTTGTGATAAATTGCTTCCTCCATCTTTGGGAAACCAGTCACCTTGTGTCTATTCCTCCTTTCATTGTCCCTCATCCAACCCATATCTATTTCATAATAAAAAACCTATTGATAACCTCTCATGGCTTGATACTCTATCTCTTTTGTTGCCTTATCAACTAAGGTCTTATCCAATATCCTATCCACAGTGTCAGCCTAGCATAGTGTCTATTGCCAGTATCATAGGGTCAACCTCAAACTACGTTGCCTCTGCATCATCACGTAGGCAAGGCCATTATCAATATGCCCCCAAGGCTCCACTTCTCATCCATTCCATCACGTGTTGTCTATCCTTCTATCTATCTAAGTCCACACCATTTCCTATCTCCTAGGTCTTAGGTACATCAGGGTTCACCCTAAACTACGTTGCCTCTACGTCATCATGTAGGCAAGGCCATTTAGTAATGAGCCCCCGAGGCACTAGGTCAGTCTCTTAGGGTTAGTTTCTTTGTATCCATTGTCAGTTCACCCATAATAAAGCTAGATACCTCTACTCGACTGGGGGCAAGTCCTTGACCTAGTTAAGGAGTTGGTTTCTATAGTGCCACATTGTTCACAGTGGACACCAATAAGGATTGTGATACCTTTCACTAGGCATGCAAGCGCAGTAGAGCCTACTTTCAAACAGAAGTTTTTGATGCAAGACATCAACCTATCCAAGGCAAAGCAAACAAGTACCTAAAGTACTCTAAATGATTCTATCTAAATTATGGCAAGAAAAAAACATCTAAATGCAAGAATGATTTGTGGTTGTGATCAGGTTAGGTTATAGCGTCTTGATTTTTGTTATCATGTCTTTCTACGCTACTCGAGGATGCCAAAAGCTAGAGATGCTATGATGGGGGCATGATTATTTTCTTTTTTTTCTGCTTGTGGGTTTATCTTTAGTAATGTGAAGCCTTGTCTAAGGACATGATCAACTCAAATGATCATCGAGGACATCAAAGGACTAACATGAAACAGGTATAATCCTATTTTTTTATTCTATGAGCTTTTAGCTTTACTGCGTGTTGCTTTTTTGAATTGACATTTCGGATCACACTCCGTGATCCATCATTAGGATGAAAAGAGAGCATTGTGAGAAGTGTTTGCAAAACTAGCTTCTTAAAAAGAAAAAGAGAGGACAGTGGGCACGGTAAACAACAAGAAAGAGACAATTTTAATAAAAATAATGAAAACCATAGAAGAGGATAAAAAAGAAAGACATAAACCTATAAACTAAAAAGAAAAAATGATGAAAGAAAAAAGGAAAAAATAAAATTAAACCCTCAAAGATCAAAGGATGGATAAAGAAATGACAAGGTTAGAAATTGATAAAAAATAAGGAAGATAAAAGGAGAGGATAGAGATAAATGAAGAGGATGGCAAAAATAGGAAGACATAAATAAATTAAAATAAAGGAAAGAACAAACACAAACTTGCAAGTAACTCAAATAACAAAAGAAAGAAGGAAAGAAAGAGAAAACCAAAAAAAGAGTAGTCTATCAAAATTACAACTTATTATAAAGCAAACAAAGAGGGGAGCATTTAAAAAATAAGACAAAAGGAAGGAAAAAACATAAGGAAAAAAATAAAAAATAACCAAGAGGAAAACAAAGTAAAGAGATAAAAGAAACGGGGGAAATAGTTCCAAGGTTAAAGAGAGGAGGAGTGCGATAAGGAAGAGACAAGTTGAGAAAGATGAAAGAAAAGGAAAGGATAAGACGAGGGGTAAGGAGGACATACATGGTATGGGAAAAGAGGGTGGAGGGTCATGAGGGAGGGGGATGAGATGAGACCAAGAGACAAAGCGGTGGTTTGAGGGAAAATAAGGGGATGTGTAGGGTAGTATAAAAGGAGAAAGGAAGGGGCAATATTGTAACAAGGATAGGGAAAGAGGAGAAGAGGGGATAAGGTGATCGGAAGAGATCAAACCAAGGAGGTCGGAAGAGGAAGAAGAAAAAAGGGGGATTAGTTTTTAAGGGAATTCAGAAGGGGGTTCCAAGTAGGGTTCATGTTCCAGCCATCATCTCTATTTAAGTTGATAGGGTTATTTCTGATGAAGATAGCTTCTTTAAGTTTCCTTTTAAAGAAGTTATCTTCCTTGGCCAAGACTTGGGTATCCTCAAGGTGGATGTGGTGCTTGGTGTGGGAGCAGTGATTTGCGAGGGTGGACTTAGTGACCCTTTCATGTCTGATACCTGTGTTGTGCTCTTTAATTCTCATGCAGATCAATCTGCCTGTCTCCCCGATGTAAGGGGTACCACAAGAACAATCAATTTTGTAGATGCCTGAGTTTAAAAGGATGTTGTTAGAGTCTTTAGTGGAGGGGATGATCTTTCTGATGGTGGAGACCAGTTTCAAAGCACAGGAGAGTCCTTTCTTACGAAGGATTTTGGCAATTTTGTTGGAGATCCCTTCGATGAAAGGTAGGGTGGTGATATAGGTCATCTCGGTGTCTTTAATATCAGGTTTGGAGTTTAGCTGGGCTTGGGCTACCTTAAAAGTTTTCTTGATGTGCTTGGTGCGGTATCCATTAAGTTTGAAAACTTTGGTGAGGTGTGACAACTCTTGATTTAGGTGTTTCTCATCACATACCCGAAAGGCTCGCGTAGCTAGAGTTTTGAGCACACTAACCTTGTAGGCAGGGTGGTGGTGAGAGGAAGCGAGAAGGTATAGGTCAGTGTGTGTGGACTTCCTGAAGACCGTACGACCAATAGTTCCATCATCATTTCTAATGAGAAGTATGTCCAAGAAAGGGAGTTGATTATTGGTTTCCAGTTCTTTGGTGAACTTGATGCAGAGGCAATGTTGTTGAGGTGGTTGTGGAAGATTTCTAGTTGTTCTTGGCCATGTGGCCAATAGATGTTGGTGTCATCCACATAATGCTTCCACCAAGCTAGTTTGAGAGGGAAGGAGTTCAAGGCAAGCTCTTTGAAATGCTCCATGTATAGGTTGGCAATGACCGAGGACAGAGGTGAACCCATTGTAGCCCCATCGAATTGTTCATACAACACGCCTTGGAAGGTGAAGAACATGGATTTTAAGCACAATTCAACAAGGGATGCAATTTCCTCATTGGTCTTTTGCCGGATCAGTATAATGGAGTCTTGAAGAGGGACTTTGGTGAAGAGGGAAGCCACATCAAAGCTAACAAGAATATCATCATTATTAACCTTTTTGTCTTTGATACACAAGAAATACTCAAGTCATCTTGGTTCAATTATACCTAGATGCTTGTATTAACATGCTAAATCAAAATCAATGTAAGCAATACTCAGGTCATCTTGGTTCAATTATACCTAGATGCTTGTATTTTCTTACAACATTTCAAAAAAACAAAAAAGCCCAATGATGAAATAGGCACTTCAAAATACTTGCAATATCAAGATGAAAAGTATCTACATCCATATCGTATCCATTTGCATTCCATATTACCTTCCATCAATAAAGATTCTATTTGCAGTGTACGTGTTTACAAAAGCTTGTGAGACCTTCTACCGAGTCAGTCTTCAATCAGTCTTCTATCTATCATTGTGTCATTTCTACATCGATTGAGTACATTTGGACATAATAAAAAACACAACATTAAATTGCATGTCATATCACATGAGATAGTCATTAACATGATTAAATCATTTGCGTACATAACAAGTGTATTAGGTCATCCATATACATTTGCATCAACATAACATAGTGTCAAATAGAAAAATCAAAAACATAGACAAGTACATGTAGATCATCGCATAAACTGCATAATCATATAAAGAACATTTGAATATTAGATCATCAAAAATCATCTAAGTCTACATTAGATCATCATCAAGCATCATAGTATAGAATCATATGGTGCATCCATAACGACATCACATAGCATCATATAGACATAATAAACATGTGCATCACATATGAAAACATCATAAGATAGAATGCATCCATGACATATAGCATAAACAACTGCATATAGAGAACATAAGCTGCATCATCATATAAAAATAACATAAATAGGTCTAAGTGTACAATATCAAAGTCCATTCATGAGTCATAGTCATATAAAGTGTATACATCACAAAAATAATGATACATGTCTCAATATCCATATAAAATGAGATAAATATACATATCAGGCTATCCATGAGCCATCAGAAATGTGTGTATACATAAACAAAAGTTGGTACAAGTGAAATGGCTAGCCCTGTTGCTGTGGGGCACTGCTCCCAGCACTACCCTCTCCTCCTCCACCTCTGCTAGCCCTCGACTGCTGTGGACCCATAGCAGATGCTACCGACCATGAACCACCTACTTTCTGAGGTGTTCCTACTATAGATTGGCTCCTGTAGCTGGGTGCCCTCTGGTCTACCGGCACCGCCCCATGATACAATCCTTTGAAATATTATGTCTGACCCTACACTCTGGCAAGCTCACCCTATATCTGTGCAATTTGTGTCTGCAACTGATGTACCTGGGCCTATCCCTGGGTCACCTGCATCACCAAGAATCTCATGGCCCCATCAGTAGCCAAGGTAGCTACGACAACATCTCTCTCTAGTCGAAGAGCCCGCACCCTCACCAACGCTGCATCTCTCTCCGCGGTGAGCCTAGATATGATCCCTGCATCTACCTCGCTTCGAGACTCTACTTCTCTGAGATGTGCCCTGAGCTATCTCACCTGACCCTACAACATAATAACAACAGCCTGCTACTATAGATCAGGATGGGTGAGATCTTGTGGAACCTGTTGATGAACTACCTGCTAGGGCACCTGCTGTGGTGTCGGCACCTGTATCTACTGTGTAGCCTGCTGCTACACTACCTATTGCTAGGAAGGTCCCTCCCCAAACCTCCTCCTCTATCCCTGCCTCCCTCCTCCTCCATCACCTCCATCACCTTCATCGTCTCAATCTCCTCCTCCTTCTACCTCCACCATCGTCGTCATCTGAATCCTCCTCATCCAGGTGAGGAACCAACTCTCCCGGTCTTGAATACCTCAGGAACGGGTGGGTAGCAAACCACTCCTCATAGTCAAGAGTCATCCATACATCTACTACCTCCCTCTGCATCGGCCATGCCACATAGGAAATCTGCTAAAAATCTGCTAAAGCCACCTCATAGGATGCAACCAAGCCCCATCTCAACTGCTCTACATGTATCCTGGAAAATAGTGCCTGCCCCTATGGTCAACCTTGTACCCTACCAAACTACCTCTGAACTCGGCTAACAATCTTCCTCTCCAAAATATGTCATGTCCTCCAAATGAGCCACTCTGAAAGTAGTAGGGGAGCTCATCATCCCATGGCTCACAATCCAGATACGGGCACTAGATAACTCTATCCACATTATCTAGCGCATGTCTCTAGTACTCAAGCTTTCCCAACTTATGCTAGGAAATAACTCCTACATATCCATAATTGGAGGGCTCACCTCTCTGCCTAGAAAAGATGCATATCGGTCGAGTAATAGCAATGTGTTCCCATAACCAGAACTGTAAAAGTGAAACACTGGCAGACAAACTAGCTCCTCTATGGTAGACCACCTGATGCATATCCTGGTACAAGTGAGCTAGAACATAGCCAACCCAAGCAAAGCGGGTGCCCTCTGTGATCATCCTCTCCATGGTCCTACCCCAACCAATGGGGAACCCATGTGACCTCCTATCAAGGCATACAACACCCCCGATCAACCCTGCCACTATCCTTGGAAAGTAGTCATAGTAATCATGTATGTCCTGCCATGAGATCACCTGACCCTCTAGCTCTGGATCATCAAACACCTGTCTACACTCTACTAGTCTGACATCACGCTAGGCCTCATACTCTATGAGCTTGCACTGGATCGATAGATGCAGGATCCTGTAAACATCCTCTAAGGTAATGGCCATCTCACCAGTAGGCAGATGAAATATACCATCCTCGTTGTGGAAACGCTCCACCTCTACAGTCAACAAACTGAGGTTCACACAAACATCAAGAATGAAGTACACATAGTCCAAACCCATAGCACTAAGAGCCTCTCAATCCATCTCTATGAGCATGTACCACTGCAACAACAGCAAGGGAAACTACTCCCGTGATATAAGTACATCATGAATGTCCTCCTACAATCAAGAAAGTCAATGTGTCAACCAAAACTGCTCAACCTATCAAACTATCCTATCACTTACAATATCAGATTGATCAAAATAGCGTATCATCTCTTGACTAGATTCCTACAATATTAGAGATAGCTTATCGATTGACGCATCGACGAAGATGCCAATCGAGTCAATTTCATTAAGTAAACTAACTATCTAAAACATATGCGATGAGCTAGAAGGTACATGTAGGATTTAAAAGGAGATGCACCACTTCTGGCAGATGTGCCATAGCATTGAGTAAATACGTAGTTTCATATCAAAAGTGCAACTTCAGCATGAATGCGCTGAAATAGGTAGTGCATGCGCAGTTTGAACGTATGCGCAGCTTCCCGTCGTGTATGCGCAATCCTATAACATATGTGTCGATTCCCATATCAAGTATGCAGTTTGAGTGTATGCATAGCTACATTCAGCATATGTGCCTAATCACAATGTATGTGTGGATTCGAGGCCCATATGTGCCAAACTACGATTCGACGCATATATCCTAGCATTTTTTTCCTAGAAATAGAAATATTAAGATGGGATATAGAAGCATTAAGATGAGAATTAGAAGCATTAAGATGATTATTAGAAGTAATGTTGATGTTGGAAAGATGGTAATGATGGTTTGCATCATGTTGTATGCTTTCTCCTATTGTTCCTAAGAAAGTATGTGTTGCTACAAGGAGGCTCTAGTCTCCGGATGTTGGTGAAAGTTTTTGTTATAGGAAGTTGCCTTGAAGTCTATTTGTAAGATTGCTCCACATTCCTCCACATTTGAAGATATTGTCATGTGGTTCAAAAGTTAAGTTCAATATGTTGAGAAGGCTACATTCAATGTTTCATATCATTTGCTCCTTTGCAGAGAAAGTTGTAAGTGACAGAGTGCAGGACTATATTGTCTAGTGGTTGGTTTCAGTGTCTATTTGTTTGCACCAACTTATTGCTACATGAAATGGTGAATTGGTTGATGAAGAATGATCCTGATGATCTTGTGATGTTTCCTGCTGCTCCGCAAGGTGTTTTTTGGAATTTCCAAAATAGGCTATGGTCTGGAATGAAGGTGTTGTTGGGTTATGCCTTTGCCTAGTCAATTGAGGTATTTTGGAGGTGTGTGCCATTGTTTCTATGCAGAGTTCAAGGAGTGTTTGGAGATGTTGTGGGGGTCATGTCGACTCATCTGGGAGAAGAACAAGTAACGCTTAATCATCCATGAGTACCACCAAGTTGTATTGACTAACGTGCTACAAGCTTCATGTTTTCTTACTTAAGGGTGACCTAATTCAATTGTGTGAAGTGTGTGGATGTTATTCTATGAAGGATGATGCTATGAAGGATGTTCAAGACCAAGTTAAGCTTGTGTTGGAATCCACAAGGCGTGTTCCTCTTCTTGGTGTTGCATGGAGTTCATGTTAGGGCTTGTCCTCTACATGTTTCATGTTGATTGATCTTTGGCTAACTTGTAGTGGTAATATTCTTGTTGTCTCTAGCCAACTTGTAATGTAATCAATGTAATATCATGTATATATTGTATACCTAGTTGATCTAGGTGAGGTATGATTGTGAGTGTGAATGTGTGAAGAGGAATATGGATGTGTAATGCATTATAATGTGCAACTGAAAGAGAAAAAGCAGAAGTGATAGATCCTAGCCTAATTCATCTTGAAGACATTTTTAAGACAGTTCAGGGAAGTGAAGGGTGTGCCTAACTGATTAGTGGAGGCAGTGAGCCAAAGGCAAAGCTTCTTGAAGGCTAAAAGTAGTGAATCAGTAACCTACAAAGAAGACATTTGAAGAAGTTGCTGAAGTTGTCAAAGTAAAAGTACAATCATCAAAAGAGAAGTGAAAAAGTAGAGTTGTAATCATCAAAAGGTTTGAGCTTCAATGTCAGTTTTAGATAGTAGAAGGACTGTCATGTTGTAATCTTTTCTGAGTTTGTTCTTGGTTTAGGGAGTAGTTGCTTCTTGATGGTGTCAGATTGTCATTGATGTCAAAAAGGTCTTGCAGGAGATGTGGTCTCAATCAGTATATCTCCAAGCATGTTAAGGTTGACATTGTTGACAGGTTGAATATGATGTGGTGTGCTAATTGAAGTGTTGAACAGCTTGCATTATATATATTGATCTCAATCTCAGGGTGTCTTGGTCTTGATTCATTTAAGTGATACATACTCATCTCCATGAAGTTTGAACAAGAACATCAGTAAATCAACTCACTCTCAAGAAGTGCTTCATTTGCATAATGTTGGTTTGGTGTTCATACTGTATTGATGACAAAAAGGTGTTTGGTCCTCATGTCATATTTCAGGATGTCTTCAAGTGGGAGAGATTTAATGCAGAGACAATGTATTAGTGTTTGAAATCCTTAATGTCTTGTGATGATCACATCATATGTGTCTTGCAGATGCAAAGAATGGTTTTATACTTCACAGGTTTGATCTTGCATCATCAGGAGTACAAAGTTCAACTTTGAAGGTTCACAGGGCAGAAATGATAACATTTGTTGATAAGGGAGTTCATTGATGTTGATATGGATATTCAAAGTTTGATTGAAGCTTTAGTTGATTAGTTGGCATATCAATTGATTAGTTGGCATATTAGTTAAATATACTTGACAGGTTAATAATGATTGATGATAGAGATAATGTTAATGGTTAAGGTATGATCTTTGTGACAGTGGCATTTATTTGACAGGAGGTCTTCATTCTATCACATGTGTAGTAGATGATGTTTTAAACATGTATCAGGATGTTTTTTTACAAGATGTTTGTTCAAGCATTTCACAGTTGATCATGGCAGGAATTAATTAGAAGTTGATCATGTATCTTCTTCAATGGAGATTATGTTGTTCGTGAGAATTCTTCTCATCATATGATGATCATGACAAGACACAGTATTGATCTTCAATATGGTTGGTAGAAGGGTACTTCAAGGAGTCTTGATCTTAGTTCAAATCATGCCTTCTGTGTTAATTTATGTTAGTGCAAGTTATATGTCTTGATCAGATGTGAGTATCGGGTTCATACTTGGGGCAAAATATTCTTATGTGAGGTCACTAAACTCTAAGTTGAAGATCATAAATCATGTTCTAAAAGTCCTTAAACAAACATCATAACTTTTGTTCTAATTGCCAGTTGACCGGCTGAGTAGGTTTATGTCACTTAAGTGACAACTTAAGGGCTGCATTGTCGTGGGTTTTACCGGCCCCATCGCCTAGGGTATCCGGTCACCAGGTAGTGGAGGTTCTAAACCGGTAGGAAGCATAGATCGATGCTCTACATTCAAAGCACAATTGGCGGGATTGCCACATCTGACGGTTGAGTTCAAGACGATGCCACAGTTTGTGACTGTTAAATTTGACGGCCTCTGTGATGAAAAAGAATGAAAGCAAACTTGTTTCTATCTTTAATCACAACGAAAGAAGAAGGTGAAAAGTTAGAAAGTATTTGAAATGGAAAGTCTCATAAAAGATTTTTATTTATTTTTGTGGAATATGAATCGATGGGAGATATTGAAAATGGAAAGTTTCAATATAGAAATTAAAAAATATACATTGCTTTTTAAGTGAAAAGAAGTGGATTTTTTTTTTGAGTTTAGGAGTTTTGAGAGAGTTTTGAGAATGAAAGAGATTTGTTTTCAGAGGATGGAAGATTTTGTTATGAAATGAATTTTTGTAGGTGTGATGGTGTAGTCAAGATTGAAAGTTTGTTTATGATCAAAGAAGCAGATAAGAGATGATCTTGAAGAGTGTGAGAAGTTTTGAGAATGGGATTTTTGCTATGAAATGTATATTGTGTATTGCAGGTATGTCTAAGGTATGAAGAGACATTTTCTTGGACAGGGAGATATGTTTAGTTTTGGAAGTGTGATGGTGCATTAAATGAATAAAGTTTTCAATCATGATCAATATTTTCTTAGAGAAGGTGGAGGTGTTAAAAGATAACAATTTTTCAGAAAGAGTTAATTCTTCAGAATTGCAGTGTGAAATTTGATGAAATTGTAAATTGATTTTGGGATTATCTTGCAGAGGTATGAGATATATTGCAATTGATTGATTGCAGATGATATGATGATGACAGTTGAAGTTTGATTTGATTGTAGAGAATATATTTTTGTTTGTTTTTGAAAAGGAGAAATAAGGTGTTGTTTTATTGAAACAGGGAAACCCCCTAAGTCTTTTTATTGAAATTTTTGATGTTGTAATGTCAATGAGACATGCAGAGAAGTACAATATGCTAGTGAGGCAAAATTGTAATGTCAGTGAGATAGTTGTAATATGAAATTTTTGATAAGCCAATGAGGCAGTTGAGTGGTTTTTATACCCCAAGAGGGTTTTCCACTCGGGAAATTTCTTGTGTCAAATTTTGTGTTGATACTCTGCATAATTTTTGTTCTATCTGAAGAATTCTATAATTGTGAAATTAAATTAATGAAAAGGTGTAAAAAGTTTTAAAATTGTTAACCACACTGATTCACCCCCCCCCTCTCAGTGTTGTGTGTATTCCTACACTTCCTTGGGTTGTATCCTTAAAACAAAGTTTGCAGGGAGTTGTAGCTTCCTTGGGAGTGACCCTAAAACCTTTCTTTAGGGAGTAGTTGCTTCCTTGGGTTGAAGCCCTAAAAC
Source organism: Cunninghamia lanceolata (assembly GCA_027924645.1). Taxonomy (NCBI): domain Eukaryota; kingdom Viridiplantae; phylum Streptophyta; class Pinopsida; order Cupressales; family Cupressaceae; genus Cunninghamia; species Cunninghamia lanceolata. The sequence continues at coordinate 6,616,793 of BSBN01000317.1, forward strand.
AAAGTCTATAGGTCGTAGTATCTTCCTTGGGTTGTAGCCCTAAAATAAAGTTGTAATTTTTATAGCAGCGAGCTTCATATATTTTGAGTTAATCCTCACCATGGTTTTTCCCCTTTGGAGTTTTCCATGTACATCTGGTGTTATGTGGTGTTGTGCATTGTGTTGATCTTTCATGTCTCTATTAATGTTGTAATGTTTAAGTTTTAATTTGCTCCGAAGGGTTTGAGATTTGTTTGAATACTAATTCACCCCCCCTCTCAGTATCTAGGTGTGTTCAACAAACATGGACTCACTTGACCATCTCAATGTATCCAATCCTTGTGGTCAAGTTAGTGACCATGTGACTCTTGTAGTATACTTGGTTGTTTAACCCATCTTATTTAGTTGTGAATAGAAGGATGTTCCCTATGTTTATCTAATTTTTCTCTAATATGAATTGTTGCTGATACTAGATCTTTGTGTTGTGGATAAACTCATAAAGTGCTTGTTTCCTTTGTCATGCCCACATTTCCCATGCAGTCACAACACGTAACACATGTGTCATGTCCACATTTGTCATGTGGTCATGACACGAAATATCAAAAACTTTTCCACATGTCCCTAGAAACCCCCTTACACGCGTCAATGTGCTCAGTGGAAATACGCATAAGGTGTAAACATGTAAATCAATTTCAAGGTAGAGCGTATACATACGCAATCCCTTACATGATGATAGCCGACTAGGGGGTTATGCAACATGAGGAGCATCACTACTAGGGTTAGGATCGAATGAACCCAAACCCTAAGTTTCCTAAGTGAGTGACATGATTCTGACAGGAGTCGAAATCTAACCCTAAATCTAGAGCACAAAAATAGATTAAATAAAATATGCCTTCAATAAATTTAAAGGTTGCAAAGTAAATTAATTGTTAACTAATATCAAGAGATCTCGTTTGAATTAATTGTCCTAGGTCTCAGATAAATTTCGGCAGCATAACACATTTTTAACATTTGGATTAATTATTTTAAAAAGGTCTCTTTCTGACATTATTATGAGAAAATATAATTAAAAATATTAAAATGAAGTTCACCTAAGTAACATTATAAAAATTTCCCTTGATTAAATGGAACTCAAAAAAATAAGTAAAACTATCAAATAATAAAATCCCAAATAATAAAGGTCCACTAATAATATAATTTCAACAAATAAAATTAATTAAATGGTAAGATAAAATTTTCCACAAAAGAATTTAAAACACTTTGCCCATCCCAACAAATTCAATAACTAATAATAAATTTTAAAACAGAATTTCCCAACCTAATTAAAATAAATCCCTCTAGGAAAATCTAAAGGCTAGTATTAAAATAATTAAATTCCACCCCACTAAAATATCACAAGAGGATAAAATTAAACCCATTAAATTCTCCAATTCACTACCCAATTAAAAACCCACACATTAAATATTAATAAAAATAAATTTCCACTCTCATGAAAATGACCCACTTAAAAATCACTCAAAGGGAAAATTAATAAAAGTTTAAAATGAGGAGAGGGAAAGGTCATGTTCAAATGAGAAATAAATAAAATGAAATAACTCACAAAAAAATCTCACTCATCTCACAATCCCAAAACTTGCCCTAATACTATTTTATTAGTTTCCTTATGACTAACCCTAAACCTATCTCTCTAATTTCCCATTCTATTATTTTTTCTTCTTCTTTCCTCTTTTTGTTTCTCTTGTTTTCTCTCTTGGGTTTTTCCCCATCAATGGTCGCCATGGAAATACCTCACACAGAGGTATATTTCTATTTTGTATACACATGGTTTCTATTTTTTTGTAATAAATATATATACACATTCATATGATACAGATCTGAGAAAACTGCTTTTTTGTTTGTTTTTATTGAAATACAGAGAGCAATATATATGTGTGTGTGTGCGTGTGTGTATGTATGTATGTGTATATATATATGTGTGTGTGTGTATGTGTGTATGTGTGTGTGTGTATATATATATATGTGTATGTATGTATGTATGTATGTGTGTGTGTGTGTGTGTATATATATATATATATTGTGATACAAATATTATAAAAATTTAACAGTCAAAGGTGAGACGGCCGAAAGACATTATCTGTAGGTTTGTTTTTTACAGTGGTCGGAGGCCGCGGCAAAGAAAGGCAACGCCGTTTGAGACATAGCGGTTTACAAAAAGGATATGGTGGGGGGCGGTCCTCCCACCCACCCCCCACTATATAGTGGGAGGTGGGTTGGGGGATTGACCCCCACCACCAAGTAATATGCAGAGAGGATTTGGGGGGGCGGCGAACCAACCCATTTTTTTTTCTTTGTTTAAAATGGAACTCCATCCCCAATGGAAAATAGGGTTCGGCCCTAAAAAACTCAGTCTCATTCTTTCTTTTGTAAGCTATATTTTATGATCAGTATAAAATAAATATGATTTGGTTTTTATATTCTATTTAAAACAGTTTGTCTATTATTTGAAGTATACACATATATGTGTGTGTATATATATATACACTATTTTTACACAATGATACCAGTAGATTTAAAATAGATATATAATCAAATATATATATATACACACAATCATTTAATAGAATAATATAATCAAATTTGAAAACTTATGATGACTACTTGTACACACAGTTTTCAAGAAATAATAAATAAAACAGAATGCTCTTCCTCTTTTTTTTTAATAGTAATTACCATGGAATTTTGCACTATTTTTTTTTTTGAACAACTAATTTAAAATAACCAGTCATTATTTTTTTTTCAGCAAGATGAAAATGACAGTCATTTTTTTTTCTAAAAAAAAGAAAACAAACAGCAAGCATTATGAGTAGGAAACATTTTTTCTAAGAACCATAAAATAAATTTCACTAATTTTTCTTTCTACTCTAGTTTTTTACACAACAATTATTTTAAACAGAAAATAACATGTACATAGGGCAGCAAGAAATATTTTAAATCACAACAATAATAAATGCATTACAATGGAAGATTTACTTGCATACATAGGAATAGATTACATTTCTTCATTTCAACATTAAGAGTACAATAATTTTGACAGCAAAATACATTAAGGCCTCCAAGGCCATGGCTCTCAAACAACCAACAAGATAATGCAAATAAGCCTAAAACACTCTTTTCTCCCAAGCTCCAAGAATCCAAAATGACCTGCAAAAATTTAAACACAAGAGGGGGAAAACCAAGCCATGCAAATAGCCCTCCTCCCTACCATAGACTCGCTAGTGGGTCACCCCCGAGCTGGGAGGTAGATCTCGCATGGGTTTCTCATACCACAACATAAATCACAACACAAATCCACCCAAGGATAGGCACAAAACTAAACTCATTGAAATGAGTTTGGAGGGGTAGGGGAGTGGACCCCTCAACTCAAGACGTCACTCCAAAACTCAATAATCACATTACCACAAGGCCTCAAGCCAACATAATATCTCCGTGAAACTCAAAATCACCATGGCACTCATGCCAACCAAAATAATCCCAAACTCCATAGAATGCCCTCAAGGCTATAAATAGATCAACACCAGGAGGTGACCTCGAGGAGGTTCACTCTCCCCCACCCGATAGAACTTGAGCATTTTCTCCAAATGGAGAGGCTCTTACCAACACCCAAAACCCACACAAAAGAAAATAAAACCCAACACAAAGTCCCAATCACATAAACAAAAATACAACAAGCATAAGGAATGGCTAATGCCATAGGGATTACCCTAAGAGCCCAACAATGGATGCACATTGAAGAAGAGCCCACAAACTTTCTCCAAGTCTCTAATCCTCCAAGTTTTCTCCAACTGCTTCCAAAAACCTCCAAAGATAGAAAATTTTTCAAAAGCAAGAACCCCAAACTCCTCTCCAAAAGGAGATAAAATAGGCCTTCAAATTAGGCCCTAAGGAATGAGAAGGTGACACTTGCCACCTTCTCCTTCCTCATCCCATGCCACTTCCAAGGGAGAAGGAATGTGAGGGTAATAAGTGTCACCCTGTAATCCATTCAAACCCTCACCTTATCCACTTGTGCTCTCACACATGTGTGAGAGCCCAAGTGGAGAGGTGGCAACTCTCCTAATGGCTCCACAAGGATAAGGGATGACACATGTCATCCTCTTATCCTCCAAGAGAGCCCTCTCCCTCCAAGATGCTCTCACACGTGTGTGAGAGTCTTGGAGGGAGATCCCACACACTTGGAGGTCTTGAAGACCCCCCTAGTCTTCATGGTGGAGGAATCCCCAAGCCTTGGGAAGGGAGATGGGTCTTTTCCAAGGCATGACTCATCTCCCACCCTTAGCCATTTTGAAATTTCGTCACATTTACTACCCAATTTTAGACTGACTAGATGGGAGTTACCCTAGGGTTTAGTAAGTCCAAATGGACCCTAGACCCTAGGGGTACCACCTAGGGTAAGTTTGGAACTCTAATAAACACTTAGGGAGGTGCAAAATAACATTAAATGGCCCAAAAATAAAAAGAACACCAAATAGTGTAAATCAAAAACACAAGTTTTACAACACATAATTTAAATCAATTAAAAGGGTGAACTAAGCCAATAGTTAAAACCAAGCATTTATGAAATCATCACTCGATCAAACATGATCCTCATCCCTCTTGGGAATGGATAGGCTTAACCACGAATTACATAAGTGTGAGATCTGCCTCTGATTTTTCGTGGCCTGGAAAATCACCTGCGCACTCGATCAAATGGTCAATCCAACATAGATATATCTTAGCCGAAGCAACAGAAATCAATAATCATGTCATCACAAAATTCATACACAATATTAAACAACTCACATCATAATTAAGATTTAAAATTGCATTTTCTATCTAATATCTCAAAATCAGAATTAAATAACAAATCCATAAAATAAGCTCATAATCATCATTAATAGTAATCATCAAATGTATCTCACATGTCTAGCATCATAAGAGCATCAAAATAGAATCTAATCAAATCACCACATAACTAATCAAAACTAATACAAATCAGGAAATATAGTCTAACTCTACATAATGGAAATCAATAGTCTCTAAATGTTTGAAAATGTCTCCAACTCTAATGGAAAATGATCAAAATAGGGATTGAAATAAATCGTCCTCACATCCTCCCCCCCTAAGACTAAACTTCCTCCTAGAAGTCATCAAAAAGGTGAGGATAGAGTGTCCTTAGTCTAGCTGCATCCTCTCAAGTTGCCATGACCTCATCATACTGACCCCACTGGACCCTAACCTAGTCCAGCTCTCGACCTCAAAGGCCCAGCGTCTGATGAGCCAATATGTGAATTGGCTCCAAAGCCAACTGCATGTCTACCTCTACCTGTAGAGCACTCTAGTCCAATACATGAGATAAATCAGATATATATCACTATAATACAGACACATGAAAAACATCATAGATGTGTGACAGGCTAGGTGGCAATGTTGGACGGTAGGCTACAGGTCCTATCTACTCCAAGATCTCAAAAGGTCCTACAAATCAAGGTACGAGCTTAGAGCCCTTTTCATAACGGATTGGACTCTTGTGTGGCCGCACTCTTAGAAATACTCTGTCACCAATTGAGAAGCTTTGATCTAGTCTCTTAGCATCGTCATACTTCTTCTGTCTATCCTGTACCTCCTGAAGTCTCTTCCTAATCAGTGTGACCTGCTGCTCCATATCCTGAACCAACTCTAGACCAATGGTAACTCTGTCCTCTATCCGATCCCAACTCAATGGTGTCCTACAAGGTCTGTCATAAACAGCCTGAAAAGGAGGCATACCCAACGAGCTGTGATACCCATTATTGTAGGCAAACTCAACCAGATACAGATACTCCTCCCATCTAGACTGGTGGTCCATAACATACATACGGAGCATATCCTCCAACACTTGATTCACCCTCTCTGTCTGTCCATCTGTCTCGGGGTGATATGCAGAGCTAAAGTTGAGGTGTGTGCCCAACGGCTGCTACAAAGCCCTGCAAAAGGTTGAAGTGAACATTGAATCCCTGTTAGAAATGATGCGGCGAGGTAACCCATGTAATCTCACAATGTCGTCCAAGAATACTCTCGCCACTATTGGTGCATTGTACGTCATGCATACAGGTGAGAAATGCGCCACCTTGGTCAACTTGTCAACTATCACCATGATGGCATCATGGTGGCACGAAGACATAGGAAGACCAACAATTAAATCCATGGAAATGGTATCCCATTTCCATTCAGGTATCTTGCGAGGGTATAAAAGACCCACTGGATGCTGATGCTCGGCCTTGACTCTCTAGCACTCAAGGCATCGAGCAACAAACTCTGCAATATCCTGTCTCACACCCGCCCAATGGTATAGTTGTCGTAGGTTGGCATGCATCTTCTTCACCCCCGGGTGTGCTACATAAGGTGCTCTGTGAGCCTCTAATAACACTACAGTACGTAGGTCACCTGCGTGGGGTACATAGATGCGTTGTCGATGATGAAGTAACCCATTTTCCTCAAGGGAGTACCCTACAAACTTTCCCACAAGGGCCGTCTGTGACTGGATCTCCTACTGCACCTCAAGAAACCACTCATCCTTAGGCAGATGTTGAATAATGTGTCCCCTCAAGTCCACACTTAGAGTCAAGGTCAAGATCTCGTGGCACCTCCGACTCAATGCGTCAGCAACCATATTCTCCTTCCCTTGATGTAGTGGACATCAAAGTCGTACTCGCAAATAAACTCCATCCAATGTCACTGACCGGCATTCAAATTCAGCTAAGTGAATATGTACTGAAGGTTGTGATGATCTGAATGAAGCTTAAAGCGACGACCCAATAGGAAGTGTCTCCAACGAACTACAGCATGAACTACTGCTGCAAGCTCTAAATCATGAGTGGGGTAGTTTAGCTCATGGGTCTTGAGCTTTCGTGACTCATACGTGATCGCTCTACCACCCTGCATAAGTACAGCTCCCAAACCCTCAAGTGATGCATCAGTGCAAACCATAAAATCCATTGCTAAATCAAGAACCGCTAAGATGGGAGTGCTGGTAAGATGCTCCTTGAGGACCCCAAAGCCCCTCTCACACTGCTCAGTCCAAGTAAAATTCTTCCCTTTCTGCTGAAGGGAAGTGATGGGGTGCGCTATCTGAGAGAACCCCTCAACAAATCTACAGTAATAACTAGCTAATCCCATGAAACTCCTAACCTCTGTCACACTAGTGGGTGCTAGCCAATCTCTGATAGCCCTGATCTTCGATGGATCTATGAAGATACCATCGCTAGATAGGATGTGTCCCAAATACTGCACCTCTATTTTAAAAAATGCACACTTTGCCAGGTTGCCATAAAGATTTTACTCCCTCAAGCACTGCAAAACCTGATGTAGGTGCTCCTCATGCTCCTCCTCGGTCTATGAATAGATCAAAATGTCATTAAGGAAAATAATCATGAACTGATCCAGGTAGGTACGAAACACCTCATTCATGAGACTCATGAACACTGCAGGGGCATTCATCAAGCCGAAGGGTACCATAGTGAACTCATAGTGGCCATATCAAGTCCAGAAGGCGGTCTTATGGATGTCCACCTCTGTGATGTGCAACTGGTGATAACTGGACTTTAGGTCTATCTTAGAGAACACCCTGGCTCCTTGCATCCGATCGAAGAGATCATCAATCCTAGGCAGAGGGTAATGGTTCTTCACCGTCACCTTATTTAGCTACCTATAATCCATGCACAAATGAAGAGACCCATCCTTCTTCTTCACAAAGATGACCAGAGCGCCACAAGGTGAAACGCTCGATTGGATGTGCCCCTTCTTGAGCAAATCCTCTAACAGCAACTTGAGCTCACAGCTCTGTGAGCTCATGAGTGGTCATCCTGTAGGGTGCACGAGACACTGGCTTGGCACCCGACACTAGAGCAATATGAAAGTCTACCTCTCAAAGGGGTGGCATCCCTAGTAACTCTGGTGGAAACACATCGGCAAACTCTCTCAATATGGGATGGTCATCTAATGATGCCTCAGGCTCGTCCTCTGATCTATCACTAACCGTGATAGCAAACATCTGGCATCCCTTCTGTATGCAATGCTTAAGCTGCTGAGTAGATATCATATGAACTTCCATGGGCTTCTGAATGCCTACTATCTCAACTGACATACTATGATCATCTAAGAAACTAATCATCTTTCGGTGACAATCTAGCTTGGCTCGATGAACCACAAGCCAGTCCATGCCCAAAACCACACCATAGGATCCTAAAGGCATAACCCTAAGGTCACATAATGTAGTAAAGGCCCCAAAGATATCTCACAATCATGGACTAAGGCATCTACTACCATCTTGGCCCCTGTGGCCAACTCACCTCCCACCTATCACCCTGCCTAGAGGCCACCAGCCTGCAACGCTCCACTAATGATGGAGATATGAATGAATCAGTAGCACTAGAGTCAAATAAAATAGAAATCAGGACATCTCCTATCATATCTGAGGTCTCAATCACTGATGCCTGAAAATCAGCCTGGTGGTTATCAACCACTATGAACATACGGTGGGACCTACCCACATTTCCAACCGTCTACTCTGATCCTCCTGCACGAGGTTGTCCCCTTGCTATAAAGCCTTGTGGGCACTCTTTGGCTAGATGTCTCGCTCCACCACAAACATAACATGGGCCCCGAGCCTATACCTGTCCAGACTGAGTCCTACCCGACTGCTACTGTCCAGATCGACCTGTGGACCCCTGTGAACCCCTATAAGACTGTTGTGATCTCGCGGGTCCCACGAGTGGTCCCTGTTGTCTCTGATCCCTATGTGGACCCTGTTGCTGCCAACCTCGATTATGACCCCTGTGTGCCCTCTATTGTCGCCTGGACCTATGTTGGAACTACTGTTGCTACTGTTGTGGAGGTCTAGGAGGTAAAGATGCAGAACTAAACCCTCATCTCTAGGGTGGTGGTGGTGGTCTATGGTAACTCTGTTGTTGCTGTTGTCCACGATCCTGAAACTGAGGGCGTGAACTCTGTCCTCATCCCTGTATCTCTTCAACAATGTATGCCTTCTCAGCAGCCTCACTCAAAGTTTGGGGGTCTGCCATGTGCACAGGCCCTGCTATCCTACGATTTAAACCTCTGATAAACTTTTGAACCAGAAGTTTCTCATCATGGAGATACTCTGCGTAATGTAACAACTCGGTGAACCTACCCTCATACTGTCCTATGGTAAGTCCTCTCTGCTGTAGATCATGGAACTCATCTATACGATGTTGCCTATAGTGTTCTAATAGGTATCATGCATTAAGCACTCAATGAATGTATCCCACGAAAGTGTGTCCAACGATAAGTGGCGCTTGCACTCCTTAATGTGCCACCAAGTCGTTGTTGCGTATCACAACAGGTGGATCGCCATGCGTGCCTTCATGTTGCTCTTGTAAGGATGCAACGTGAAGCACCTATCTAAGCTAATGAGCCAAGCCTCAACTTTGGCTCCCTCCATGGTCCAGGCGAATATAGGTGGATTCAGCGTCAACAAATCCCTGATAGGGTCTCCTCGGTCTCTGTGCCCTCAGATAGGCTCATCCGCACCAAAATCATAAGGCCTGTGAAAAAACTGCTCCACTCTCACTGCCTCCTCACGCCTAGCATGATGTGGAGAGCTCCTGCTACGGGCTCTGTATGCTGATCCAACCTCCTTCGTTGTCATATTAGGTACTTCAACATAAGGCTCCACACGTGGTACCTCTCATGGCTCGATGCGGGGCTCCACAAGTGGCTCCACACATGACTCTACTCGTGGCTCCTCTCACGGATCAACGTGGGGCTCTACACGTGGCTCGATGCGTAGCTCAACTATAGCTGGTGGTAACCTATCTAACAATGCCTGTAACACCTATAATATCTGTGGCTCAATATCTAATACAGGTGGTGCTTGTGGTGCTTGCGGTGCCTGTAGTGCCGATGGTCCTTGACCCTCAGCTAAAGAGTCACTATGCACCTCTACAGACTAAGTGTGGCGTGAACGTGCTCGCCTAACTCCTCAGGGATGCATCCTACAAGAACAAGGTGTTTACAAATTAATCAAAATTGTGGAATAGATAATGCACCTAAACAAGCCCAGTGTTTAAACTTGGGCTCTGATACCAAATGTCATGCCCACATTTCCCATGCGGTCACGACACGCAACACACATGTCATATCCACATTTGTCATGTGGTCATGACATGAAATATCAAAAACTTTTCCACATGTCCCTAGAAACCCCTTGCACACGTCAGCATGCTTGGTGGTAATATAGATAAGGCGTAAACATGTCAATCAATTTTAGGGTAGAGCGTTTACATACGCAATCCCCTGCGTGATGATAGTCGACTAGGGGGTTATGCAACATGAGGAGTGTCGCTACTAGGGTTAGGATCGAATGAACCCGAAACCTAAGTTTCCTAAGTGAGTGACATGATTCTGACAGGAGTCAAAATCTAACCCTAAATCTAGAGCACAAAAATAGATTAAATAAAATATGCCTTCGATAAATTTAAAGGTTGCAAAGTAAATTAATTGTTAACTAATATCAAGAGATCTCATTTGAATTAATTGTCCTAAGTCTCAAAAAATTTTGGCAGCATAATGCGTTTTTAACGTTTGGATTAATTATTTTAAAAAGGTCTCTTTCTAACATTATTATGAGAAAATATAATTAAAAAGATTAAAATAAAGTTCACCTAAGTAACGTTATAAAAATTTCCCTTGATTAAACGAAACTCAAACAAAAAAATAAAACTATCAAATAATAAAGGTCCACTAATAATATAATTTCAACAAATAAAATTAATTAAATGCCAAGGTAAAATTTTCCACAAAAGAATTTAAAACACTTTGCCCATCCCAACAAAATCAATAACTAATAATAAATTTTAAAACGGAATTTTCCAACCTAATTAAAATAAATCCCTCTAGGAAAATCTAAAGGCTAGTATTAAAATAATTAAATTCCACCCCACTAAAATATCACAAGGGGATAAAATTAAACCCATTAAATTCTCTAATTCACTACCCAATTAAAAACCCCCACATTAAATATTAATAAAATTAAATTTCCACTCTCATGAAAATGACCCACTTAAAAATCACTCAAAGGGAAAATTAATAAAAGTTTAAAATGAGAAGGAGAGGGAAAGGTCACCTTCAAATGAGAAATAAATAAAATGAAATAACTTACAAAAAAAATCTGACTCATCTCACAATCCCAAAACTTGCCCTAATACTATTTTATTATTTTCCTTATGACTAACCCTAAACCTATCTCTCTCATTTCTCATTCTATTCTTTTCTCTTCTTCTTTCCTCTTTTTGTTTCTCTTGTTTTCTCTCTTGCACGCTGGGTTTTTCCCCATCAATGGCCGCCATGGAAATACCTCACACAGAGGTATATTTCCATTTTGTATACACATGGTTTCTATTTTTTTTGTAATATATATATATATTTCCATTTTGTATACACATGGTTTCTATTTTTTTTGTAATATATATATATATATACATGATGTACACATTCATATGATACAGATTTGATAAAACTATTTTTTTTGTTTGTTTTTTATTGAAATACAGAGAGCAATATATATATAGTGATATAGATATTATAAAAATTTAACAGTCAAAGGTGAGAGGGCTGAAAGGCATTATCTGCAGTTTTTTTTTACAGTGGTCGGAGGCCGCGGCATAGAAAGGCAACGCCGTTTGAGACACGGCGATTTACAAAAAGGATATGGTGGGGGGCAGTCCTACCCACCCTCCACTATATAGTGGGAGGTGGGTGGGGGGATCGACCCCCACCACCAAGTAATATGCAGAGAGGGTTTGGGGGGGCGGTGGTCAGTCTGCCATCCCCCAACCCATTTTTTTTTCTTTGTTTAAAACGAAACTCCATCCCCGATGGAAAATAGGGTTCGGCCCTAAAAAATTAAGTCTTGTTCTTTCTTCTGTAAGCTGTATTTTATGATCAGTATAAAATAAATATGATTTGGTTTTTGTATTCTATTTAAAACAGTTTGTCTATTATTTGAAGTACACACACATATGTGTGTGTGTATATATACACTATTTTTACACAGTGATACCAGTAGGTTTAAAATAGATATATAATCAGAAATATATATATATATATATATATTTATTTATTAGAATAATATAATCAAATTTGTAAACTTATGATGACTACTTGTATACACAGTTTTCAAGAAATAATAAATAAAACATAATGATCTTCCTCTTTTTTTAACAGTAATTACCATGGAATATTATACTATTATTTTTTTTGAACAACTAATTTAAAATAACCAGTCATTATTTTTTTTTTCAGCAAGATGAAAATGACAGTCATATTTTTTTTCTAACAAAAAGAAAACAAATAGCAAGCATTATGAGTAGGAAACATTTTTTCTAAGAACCATAAAGTAAATTTCACTAATTTTTCTTTCTACTCTAGCTTTTTACACAGCAATTATTTTAAACAGAAAATAACATATACATAGGACAACAAGAAATATTTTAAATCACAACAATAATAAATGCATTACAATGGAAGATTTACTTGCATACATAGGAATAGATTACATTTCTTCATTTCAATATTAAGAGTACAATAATTTTGACAGAAAAATACATTAAGGCCTCCAAGGCCATAGCTCTCAAACAGCCAACAAGATAATGCAAAGAAGACTAAAACACTCTTTTCTCCCAAGCTCCAAGAATCCAAAATGACTTGTAAAAATCTAAACACAAGAGGGGGAAAGCCAAGCCACGCAAATCACCCTCCTCCCTACCATAGACCCGCTAGTGAGTCACCCTTGAGCTGGGAGGTAGATCTCGCACGGTTTCTCATACCACAACATAAATCACAACAACACAAATTCACCCAAGGATATGCACAAAACTAAACTCATTGAAATGAGTTTGGAGGGGTAGGGGAGTGGACCCCTCAACTCAAGAGGTCACTCCAAAACTCAATAATCACATTACCACAAGGCCTCAAGCCAACATAATATCTCCATGAAACTCAAAATCACCATGGCACTCATGCCAACCAAAATAATCCCAAACACCATAGAATGCCCTTAAGGCTATAAATAGATCAACACCAGGAGGTGACCTCGAGGAGGTTCACTCTCCCCCACCTCATACAAATTGGGCATTTTCTCTAAATGGAGAGGCTCCTACAACCACCCAAAACCCACACAAAAGAAAATAACACCCAACACAAAGTCCCAACCACATAAACAAAAATGCAACAAGCATAAGGAATGGCTAATGCCATAGGGCTTACCTTAAGAGCCCAACAATGGATGCACATTGAAGAAGAGCCCACAAACTTTCTCCAAGTCTCCAAACCTCCAAGTTTTCTCCAACTCCTTTCAAAAACCTCCAAAGATAGAAAATTTTCCAAAAAGAAAGAACCCCCAACTCCTCTCCAAGAGGAGATAAAATAGGCCTTCAAATTAGGCCCTGAGGAATGAGAAGGTGACACTTATCACCTTCTCCTTCCTCATCCCATGTCACTTGCAAGGGAGAAGGAATGTGAGGGTAACAAGTGTCACCCTATAATCCATTCAAACCCTCACCTTTTCCACTTGTTCTCTCACACATGTGTGAGAGCCCAAGTAGAGAGGTGGCAACTCTACTCATGGCTCCACGAGAATAAGGGATGACACATGTCATCCTCTTATCCTCCAAGAGAGCCCTCTCCCTCTAAGATGCTCACACGTGTGTGAGAGTCTTGGAAGGAGATCCCACACACTTGGGGGTCTTGAAGACCCCCCCAAGTCTTCATGGTGGAGGAATCCCCAAGCCTTGGGAAGGGAGATGGGCCTTTTCCAAGGCATGACTCATCTCCCACCGTTAGCCATTTTGAAATTTCGTCACATTTACTAAACCCAATTTTAGACTGACTAGATGGGAGTTACCCTAGGGTTTAGTAAGTCCAAATGGACCCTAGACCCTAGGGGTACCACCTAGGGTAAGTTTGGAACTCTAATAAACACTTAGGGAGGTGTAAAATCAAATTAAATGGCCCAAAAATAAAAAGAACACCAAATGGTGTAAATCAAAAACATAAGTTTTACAACACATAATTTAAATCAATTAAAAGGGTGAACTAGGCCAATAGTTAAAACCAAGCATTTACGAAATCATCACTCGATCAAACATGATCCTCATCCCTCTTGGGAATGGATCGACTTAACCAGGAATTACATAAGTGTGAGATCTACCTCCAATTTTTCGTGGCCTGGAAAATCACCTACGCACTCGATCAAATGCTCATTCCAACATAGATATATCATAGCTAAAGCAACAAAAATCAATAATCATGTCATCACAAAATTCATACACAACATTAAACAACTCACATCATAATTAAGATTTAAAATTGTATTTTCTATCTAATATCTCAGAATCAAAATTAAATAACAAATCCATAAAATGAGCTCATAATCATCATCAATAATAATCATCAAATGTATCTCACATGTCTAGCATCATAAGAGCATCAAAATGGAATCTAATCAAATCTCCACATAACTAATCAAAACTAATCCAAATCAGGAGATATAGTCTAACTCTGCATAATGGAAATTAATAGTCTCTAAATGTCTAAAAATGTCTCCAACTCTAATGGAAAATGATCAAAATAGGGAGTGAAATAAATCAGCCTCACATCCTTTGTGTATGTTTATTTAACTTGAGTTCACTTGCATTTTATTGGGTTTTTGAAATGTTTGTTTTGGAGTGTTTGTGGAATAAACCTAAATGCTTAGTCAAAAATTTAGTTATTTAACTACATCTATGAAAAGGTCTTATGCATTTTAATATTATGGAAACATTAAATGCATTAGCTAATTTGGGAAATTGCTATGTTAGCCATTTAAAGGAAATTTCTATATGCATTAGTTAATTTGTGAAATTTCTTTGTTAGTCATTTAAAAGGTGTTTTTGTAAATGCATTTAATTTATATGATTAGTGAAAGATAAAAAAAAGAAAATATCTATTTGAAAAAGAAAGGTCTCTCTTTATATATGATTAGTGAAAGATAAAAAAGGAAAATATCTATTTGAAAAAGAAAGGTCTCTATATATATGATGATTAGTGAAAGATAAGAAAGGAAAATATCTATTTGAAAAAGAAAGGTCTCTCTTTATATATTATAAGTAAAAGATTAAAAAAAAAAGGAAAATATCTATTTGAAAAAGAAAAATATCCTTCTTTATATATATATGAATGATTAGTGAAAGATAAAAAGGAAAATATCCATGTGAGAAAGAAAAATCTCAAAATCTCTCTATATATATATATATTGTATACACCTAAAATTGGCTCATGTCGAAGTAAGTAAATATTTCAATATTTATCTTAATTCTTATTTTCTTCTATCAATTAAATAAATATTCTAAGTTTATTTGATTAGTTCATGATCCCATAATTAAATAAAAATTAATTTATTTAATTAAAATTCCCCTAATTCTTCTAATGTCTCACATTATTAAATAATCTTAAATTATTTAATTAATCCTAAATTCCTCTATCCTAAGTCCTAATTCCATAAATCCACCTCACCTTTCCACCTCACCATGTTGCACTTGTAATTAAATATTTTAAATATTTAATTAGCTTATATTCCCTCACCCACATGTCCTATTTATCCTCCAGTTAAAATTAGTTAACTCATTAATCAAATTAGTTAACTAATTAGTCATTTGAGTTCACTAATCAATCAATTCACTTAACTGACCAGTCAATTCAGTCAACTCCCCAATCAATTCACTTAACTGATTGGTCTATTCTATTAACTCTTCAATCTATTCCGTTAACTCCCCTGTTGCATGAAGGAGCTTGGACACTTGTCCTCTTTCTATTCATGCACATTCTTCAACCGTTCTCAACAGTTGATCTTTTCATTCTTTCTCAACCATTGATCTCTTCTCTTCTGAGTCTATAAATTGAACCTTATTCTTCCATTTCTATCATCCAAGCTTTCAGTACAATTACTCTGTCAAATTACCAGCGTGCCTTTGGCACGCCTATTACTATCCATTTTCTTGAGATCACCCCTATTGCTTTGAAGCTCATCTTCATAGAATTAAAATATCATAGCCATTTCTCCATCACCATCTTGAAGAACAAAGCAAGGAAGTGCGCTTCCTGAGGGCAACTTTCATCACAAAAGATCAATCGAGATTAGGCGAACAATGGAAGCCGTAGGATAACAAGGTTTCTGAGGTTTGTGTTTTATTTGTTCAATCTTGTTATTCGTAATTTCTATTGATGTTCATTGGTTTATTAATGGTTTTATGTTGTTAACAACAATTTCTGATAGCATTTCTAGCGCCCGCTGTGATCTAACCCATTTTGTGTTTGTGAGCATTTGTCAAGTTTGTTTTGTCACAGATTTAGGTGTGTTTTGTTATACATTTGGCAAGCAACTTTCACAAATGACCTCCTACGCACAAACCGAGCTCACCGTTGAGTTTGGAAGGCCTCGGAGGTAAGAAATAACATATAATTTTCTAGTTTTCGTTACTTAAAAATTTTTTTACTTTTCAACCTCTTTTTGAAATAAAATAAAATAAAAACAATCCAAAAAAAAATTTGTAGGCAGCATTTAGAATTAATTTATTTTTCTGTTTTGTTTTTAAAAAAAAATCAGAGCCAATTATTTTTTGTTTTTTTAAGTATCCATTCTTTTTTTTATTATTATTAAACTAAATTTAAATAAAACAAAAAAAAAGAGCAAAAAAAATAAAAATAAAAAAAATTAACTTTTTTTGGCAGGGCATGCAGGCCCTGCACGTACCCCATTTCCCTCCCGCAACCCCCTTACCCCATCCCCGACCCCTTCCCGTCCCCTGTAACCCTGCGCCACCCCTCCCAAACCCCAGCTCCTCCCCACCCCCATCCCTACCCTCTCCCCATGCGTTCCTCTCCCATCCTAACCTATCCCTCAACCCCCCTATCCCCATGCCACCGCACACCCCATTTCCCCTCTCCCTGTTCTTCGCTCCCCTATGCCACCCACCCGCCCGCCCAAATCCCACCCCCGATCCCCTAAAAACTATTGCCCAATCCCCTAAAACCATCATCCGCCTGTCCTTGCTCCCCTCTGTGCCTCCCTTGTGCCACTTCCCCTCTACTCTGCCACTCCCTCTGATCCTGCCCTGCCTACTGCCACTACCACAGCTCCGCCCGCCCCAAACCTACAGCCACCACCACCCTCTGCTACCTCCTTCACCTGCCTATAGCCTCAATGCCACCCCTACACCACAATAAAAAAATAAAAACATTTTTTTAAAAATCTAAAATTGATAACAAATAATGGAACAAAAGAGCAACTATAAAAAAAAACCCTAAAGTCTCAATTTATTATTTTTTAGGTTTATCTTTTAATTTTAATTTTATTTTTATTTTTTTAATATTTTTTTTACAAACGCCCAACCCCTGGTCACATGGGGGACCAAGGGACTTAAGAAGACCTTAGCAGTAAACTTAACCACCAAAAACTTTTGCATGTGACCAAATTGAGTCTAACCACTAGCGGTTAGTTGACTGCCTGACTTGTTTTTACATGCTAAAATAGGTTGTTTTTTTTCTTTTTAGCATAATTTTTTGTAGGTAAATCAGATTTTCACAAATTTATAGCAGTTGGAAAGATGATTCGACAAACTTCGCAACAGTATAGGTATATTCAGCCCACTTGTTCAAAATCATTAGGTATTATCAGTCAAAGTCAACCTTACCTTGTACATTTCAAATGGCTATAACTTTTGCATATTTTAACGAATTTTCATGAAATTTTTTTTTGAAACAACATAGAATTTCATGTAGATTCTGATTTTACTATCTATTTTTCTATCACAAATCATATTTCCATGAAATTTTTTAGATTATGTGTTTTCACCTAAACATTTGATTTGCAAACTTCTTGATTCATTTTTTTGTTTTTGTGGACTACAGGTAGACATCAGGAGAATACTAATCCAGTTTTGGTGCAGAACGTCCACTGAAGACAATCATTTTTTCACTAAGTATTGAATAGGATTGATTTAGGCATTATCATGCAACTTGCATACAATTTTCATCTAGTTCTAATTAGGAAGGAGTAAACAATTGTTCATGCAACTTGCATACAATTTTCAACTAGTTCTAATTAGGAAGGAGTAAACCATTGTTCATGTAATTTGCATACAATTTTCATCTAGCTCTAATTAGGAAAGTAAACTGATTCTTTGCATACAACTTGCACTTAGTCCCATTTAGGTGGTTAAAAATTGAACAAATCTTTCAAGTCAATCTTACAATTACAAATCTCTCATCTAGTTTAACTTAGGGGCAAGTAACTTGTTTCCTTTTATTCTGCAACAAACAATCTTCACATAGATCTGTTTAAGGGATAAAATGAACCACCTTTTCAAAGTTATTGCTATCTAGTCAAATGGATTGTGCTTGGTAGATTAACACATTTAGTTTTGTTTATTTTTAACTAGGGATTAAAGAACCATTGTCTTTTGTGTTTTTGGAATGATACTAGGCCTATGCTCTCCCCTATCTTGGGTGACCAAAATGCTAGACATATCATTTCACATGTGTTAAACCTTTAGAGAGGCCTGCCGTTGGATATTCTTATGTCTAAGTGGGAATGACCTTAAGTGGTAACAAGCTAAAGCCAAGCTCTGCCAAGCCACTATAAATAAATTGTGTTTGGAGTGAAAGCTTCAAGCAACGAGTGAAGTTGTGTTATACCGACAACCAACCTCCCCCAAAACCCTCCAAGGTGCAACCCTTGCAGGCTGGGAGACTCCATAACAAAGATAGTGTTGCCGCATGTATAACCACTCGAACAGTTGCACTTATTAATCATCCACTATTTTAGTAGCCAAAAACTCCTATAAGTTGGTGTAGGGAAGGGCGATTATCACCTCCCGAAGATGCCTCAACTAGAAATAGTGAGAATTTGGTTTATATTGCCCCAACCAGCCTAGGATTTGTACTTGCTTTCTTTTAGTCAAAAAGAGTCAAAAAATCACAAAAAAAATCAAAAACCATGAAAACATTCTTTGTGTTTGCTGTGTCTTCTTGCCATAATTGAGAAAAATCATATCAAAAGACCAACTTGCAACCAAGAAACCAAAAAAACACTGAAGACCATGTTGAAAAATTTTGCAAAATCATTCAAAAAAACTAGAGCTGCGCATTTATCCTCTGCCAGACCTACGCATTTATATCGACCTCCTGCGCATACATCTTTTGTTTCAACGCATATATCGCTGTGCATCTATCACAGTGAGCATTTCCACATCTTTTTGGAGAAAAGTATCACCCTTTCTAGATACCCATTTCAATCTTATGTCAATTTCTGTAGAGATGACAAACCGATCAGAATATATTGCTCAAAAACTCCAATACCTGTAATTGCAAATAAACTTAGGTCCCTCACCCCAAGATTGTATAGATATTTCTCATGAACTCCAAGCCATACAATAGCAATTTGTAATCTTACAAGCTGAACAAGCCAGTACTAGCTACACCTCGCCCCAAAATCATACATCCTTTTCCTGTCTTCATGATGCTCATGACAAGGCAAGCACGACCTCAAGTTAGAAATTGTATACCACTTTGTCTACTAGTCCTCCTTCACCATCTTCTAAGACACATATCCCAAACCATACCATTCCTACACCAACACTGCCATCGAGTTCCCCAAGCTCTAAATGGACAACCAAAAAAGCCTCGGATGATTTTTGGGAAAGATGTTTTCCAAATTTACACAGTAAAAGAAAAGCTATGGAGAACTCCAAATCTACTCATCCATTACCTCATTCACCTACCCATACACCTACCAATGATGTGATCTAAGGGCTACTAGCAGATACCAATGATGTGATCTAAGGGCTACTAGCAGAGAGTCAATCATGTCCCCAAATTCTGGTCCTTTTTCCTTACCAAAGATTCTCCCAATCCTATGTCAAATTCTACAACCTCATCGTGTAATCAGCAACTACTTGAGCATGTTGAAAAACCTACTACCATGAACCAAAGTCAAGGTCCATCGCACCTTCATGTTGTTGACCAAGACCTTATCCAAGAGTCTTCTACCTCCACTCCAATTCAAGCACCTCAAGCGTTATGTCAAGAGCACACTTTAGAGCATGTGGAAACAACAACCCCTTGTCTAAATCAAGATCAAAGCACCCCCATCTGACCCATACATAACCTTTATCTTTTTGATGATCCTATACCTATACATGAGCAAGAAATCTAATTTCAAACCATTCATAACCTATATTGTTTCCATGATCAAGATACTATCTTTGATGAAGAAGCTATCCATGAGCAACTTGATCTAATACATGAGCAAGGGATCCAATTCCAACCTCTCCATAACCTCTATCCTTTGGTGATCAAGATATTGTTGTTGATGAAGAACCTATACAAGAGCACCTTAATTCCATCACGCTAAAACCTATCTATGATCAAGATCCCACCTACAATCAAGGGCCTATCTATGATCAAGTAGACCATGATGATCCTCTTAGTTCACTTTATGTGTTCCATTGTCCTGAGCTTATAACCCCATCTAGCCCTATCCAAGATCCAACAACATCCACTTTCCTCGAGACACTTGCCTCCCAAGCAGTCATAGAAGATCATACCAATAATAATTCTCCACCACCCATTATCGACCATGCTGCAGATACCCCACCATATAGCCTTGGTCTTACCACCTTCATTCATGAGTGTTCCTTCTTAGAACACCAGCAACCATTATCCTCTATCTCACCTTCTCCATCCAATAAGGAACTTGTGTCTAGTGTTCCACCTATACATAATCCCATTGTTCACCGCATGCTCCAACATATGAACTATCAAGGTAAAGGCTCAGGCCTTCATGAACAAGGTATTTTGGAGCCTATCCATGTCAATGTTCCTCTTCCTTCATATGGCCTTGGATACACACCCCAAGGTGAACAATCTCAAGATGTTCCTACTTCCTCCACTCCTCCTAAATCCCCCACTTTCAATCACAAACCCTATCATATCCCCAAAACATATGTCACCATTCCACCTCCATCGTCCTATAATTGTCAAAAGCATGTGACCATACACCTTCCACCATCCAATCTACCTTCGCTACTTCCAACTCCTAATATCCCTCCATAAATTTTACCACCACTTCTTCCAACACCTTATCCATCCACCTATGAATCTTCTATCAATCCTAGTCATGGCCAGTAGATGCACATGTTGTCTAAACAAAGAACGTCCTCCAACTCCACCTCCACCATCTCAAGAGAATTCAACAATAAAAATTGGGATGCCTCCACCTATAAAATCAAAAATCCTAAGAGTCCTCATGACCTAGGATACAAAAGCCAAGAATCAAAGAAACATCCTTCTCAAGAGATGCATACACCTACACACCTATATGCCAAACTGAAAAAGGTGTGGGTCCGTATCCAACAAATGATTACCTCCGAAGTTTCACCAAAGTTGCATACACCCCAGCCCATACCTTCACAGGTACTATCTCAAAGCAAAATAGTTTGGGTGCCTAAGAAAAAAGCCATCAAGTCAAATGAGGCATCCACCTCTCAAGAATCCCAACCTTCCACTTTCTCCCATTCCATCCAAAAGTCTCAAATTCTTCCATCCCACATGGCAAACAAAAATCAGAAAAATACTCAGTCTATGTGGATCCCTACATGCCTAAGTCATTCATCCACAAGAAAAAGTCTTCGTTGCTTCCTACACTACTTTCCCATCACCAGCTTCAATGTTTATCATGGTATGTGCAACCGTTGGTCATGATTCCCTTCCATCTCACAAACGTTTCCATATACCTCCTACATATCTTCCCCATCCTACTCCCATGGTCCATGCTTTTGCATAAGCTTTCCATCTGTATTCTGCATCATCCTCCACTATCGCACCTTCCACAATCCACTGTCTACCTTCTCCATCTCATTGTCATGTAGTCTCCTACCAACATCTATGAGAACACTTGACATGGTCCATGCGATGACATCTTTCTAGTGGTACTATCACCTTTCATGGAACTAGGCACTTGAGGCCCTCTCGTCCATTCTACCTATCCTATCCAAATGTTCAAAAAAAAAAGGCCAAAGAAAAATCCTTTCATCCAATGGTGAAAATCTAGCAAACAGGTGCCTTGGATGAGTACCATGATGAAAACCTGGCAAACAGGCGTCATGTGTAAGTTGATCATCTATGTCACCTACACTTGGGGGCACCTTGTCTCATCAGCCTATCACTCTTCTCCTATCAGTTTCCTTCCGTATTCCATTTCCTATCCTATCCTTCTATCCATTACATACCTATCATTTGAATCCATCCATCCTAATCTTCCCTTCCTCTCTATCCTTTTGATCTTGATAAAGATTGGGGGCACAATGTTGACAAATGTTTTAGATGTCTCTTGACATACCTTATCCCTCCAAACCATGCCAATCCTTCATTATCTTCTCATCCTCCTATCATCATAAGTATTGTCATGAAAAATCCTACGTATTCTACCTATAATGGGCCACGTTATTCTTGTGCGACATAATCCTTGGAGATCACATCCTAGTTTCCTTCTACCTAACCATCTGTATCTACTATCACCCATCCATCTACCTATCTGTGGTGTTTCCTTTTCATCAATATCTAGCATTAAGGCTATCCATAATGTCATCTTATCCTATCATGGCTTGGTACTCTATCTCTTTTCTCACCTTATCAACTAAGGTCTTATCTAGTATCCTATCCACAGTGTCAGCCTAGCATAGCGTCTGTCGTCAGTGTCCACATGGTCCAAGTCCATGAACTACGTTGCCTCTATGTCATTATGTAGGCAAGGCCATTTTCAATGCACCCCTGAGGCTTCCCCATCCATCCCATATCTGGTCCTTCTATCTATCTGAGTCCACGCCACTTTCTATCACCTAGGTCTTAGGTCCATTAGGGTTCACCCCAAACTAGATTGCCTCTACATCATCACATAGGCAAGGCCATTTAGCAATGTGCCTCTGAGGCACTAGGTCAGTCCCTTAGGGTTTGTCTCACCAAATAAGGATTGTGGAACCTTTCACTAGGCAAGAAAGTGCAAGCAAAAGCCCGCTTTCAAGCAGAAATTTTGACACAAGACCTCAACCCATCCAAAGAAAAGCAAGCAAGTACCTAAAACACTCTAAATAATTCTATCTAAATTATGGCAAGAAAAACACATCTAAATGCAAGAATATTTTGTGGATGTGATCAAGTTAGGTTACAACGTCTTGATTTTTGTTATCATGTCTTTCTACACTACTCAAGGAGGCCAAAAGCTAGAGATGCTATGATGGGGGCATGATTATTTTCTTTGTTTGCTACTTGTGGATTAAACTTTAGTAATGCGATGCCTTGTCTAATGATATGATTGGCAAAAGATCATCGAGGACATCAAAGGTCTAACATGAAAGGGGGAAATCCTTGTTTGTTGAAATGCAAGAAATACTCAGGTCATCTTGGTTCAATTATACCTAGATGCTTGTATTAACTTGCTATATCAAAATCCATGTAAGCAATACTCAGGTCATCTCGGTTCAATTATACCTAGATGCTTGTATTAACTTACAACATTCGAAAAAAGTACCAAAAAAAATTGCCCAATGATGAAACAAGCACTTCAAAATACTTGCAATATCAAGATTAAAAATATCCATATCCATATCCATAGTGTATCCACAAAACATTCATATCCCATGCAATAAAAATTCTATGCAGAGTAAAAGCTTGTGATTCCTTCATTCCCGTTTTCTTCTATCAATCAAATTGCTATCTTTCATCCTTGTTCAATGATCCAAATGTAGGTCTATCCTTAATCCATATCGATCAAGTCAAGTCTATCTTGTCAAATGATCCAATCACAATTAGTGGTCTTGATCCTTGTCTGGTCGTACACCAACTCGATCAATTGTAATTAATCAATTATCTTATACAAGATGTCACATTGTCGAAATCAGACCAATACATGCATCTTACACAACATGTTTCATTTCTTGAAACCAGACACTGTCCTTCATGTTGTTCTAGGGATCTATCATTCCCTGCCATGACAACATTGTCATATATCAATATCGATTAATCATTGGTTTACTGCCTGACAGGGGCAATACCTTGTTTGTTCTTGTATCATTTGTGCATACTTGCTAACTTGCTTGTGTTTGTTATCATTTTATCTTGCGCAGCATGTCATTTGGCTCTTTCTTCACCCATTTTCTTCAAACCTAATCTATTTTTGACCTTCTTCATCGTGAGATTGTCCATCTCACACCTTCTACCTTCTTCCCATCCAATCTCCCGATGGGGCATCCTATCGTCATAACTTGTACCAGGGATAAACTGGGGTATGTATCATTATCAAAAATTTATTCTTTGAAACAACGTGATAAAACACATTGCTTCAAAGAGGGGCAAAATGTATACACCTAAAATTGACTCATGTCGAAGTAAGTAAATATTTTAATAGTTATCTTAATTCTTATTTTCTTCTATCAATTAAATAAATATTCTAAGTTTATTTGATTGGTTCATGATCCCATAATTAAATAAAAATCAATTTATTTAATTAAAATTCCCCTAATTCTTCTAATGTCTCACATAATTCAATAATCCTAAATTATTTAATTAATCCTAAATTTCTCTATCCTAAATTATTTAATTAATCCTAAATTCCTCTATCCTAAGTCCTAATTCCATAAATCCACCTCACCTTTTCCACCTCACCATGTTGCACATGTAATTAAATATTTTAAATATTTAATTAGCTAATATTCCCTCACCCACATGTCCTATTTATCCTCCAGTCAAAATTAGTTAACTCATCAATCAAATCAGTTAACTAATTAGTTATTTGAGTTCACTAATCAATCAATTCACTTAACTGATTAGTCAGTTCAGTCAACCCCCCAATCAATTCACTTAACTGATTGGTCTATTATGTTAACTCTTCAATCTATTATGTTAACTCCCCTGTTGCATGAAGGAGCTTGGACACTTGTCCTCTTTCTATTCGTGCACATTCCTCAATCGTTCTCAACGGTTGATCTTCTCATTCTTTCTCAACCATTGATCTCTTCTCTTCTGAGTCTATAAATTGAACCTTATTCTTCCATTTCTATCATCCAAGCTTCTAGTACAATTACTCTATCGAATTACCAGTGCACCTTTGGAACCCCCATTACTATCCATTTGTTTGATATCACCCCCATTGCTTTGAAGCTCATCTTCATAGCATTAAAGTATCACAGTCATTTCTCCATCGCCATCTTGAAGAACGAAGCAAGGAAGTGCACTTCCTGAGGGCAACTTTCATCACAAAAGATCGATCGAGACTAGGCGAACAATGGAAGCCGTAGGATAACAAGGTTTGTGAGGTTTGTGCTTTATTTATTCAATCTTGTTATTCGTAATTTCTATTGATGTTCATTGGTTTATTAATGGTTTTATGTTGTTAACAACAATTCCTAATTTTATGTATGTGTGTGTGTGTGTGTGTGTGTGTGTGTGTGTGTGTGTGTGTGTGTGTGTGTGTGTGTGTGTGAATTGGAGAAACAACGAGCAATTGCATATATATATATGCAATTGCTTGTTTCTTTTTTTTGGCAATGCCCATACTAGGTAGTGTCATATGGCATCTCATTCCTTAGGATGGAAATAAGTTTGAATTGATGTATGCATTTATTTGATGATGTTGTGATTTATTTTTGAGAAATTCAAAATGACACCATTAGGCTAGTGAAACTTTTCCAAAATCTTATGTGATTGCATATTTGTGGTGTTGGGTCGATTTAGAGAAAAGGGGTATTGTTAGAAAATTGATTGGTTGTTTTTCTAAGTTCTCTTGAAAAATATAAAATGGCTAAAAAATCCTTCAAAAATCCTCACAAAAATTATGTGACTAAAAAAGTGATCCCTAGCCAATTTAGAGAAAGAGGGTATAATTTAAATTTTTTTTATGGAGATCATTCACAAGATCATTTTTGCTACCCGATATGGGAGCACGAGGCTTAGGCTGAACCTCTTCGGTTGAGACCAACCACGACTGTCCTATAATTTGAATTTGAAATTATGTACTTTTTATTTATTGTAAACTTTGCTAGAAATAGTGAAAAAGCTTGAAGGTTCCATTAATGGTGATTGAGCTTTTTGCATGGTTCTTAGAACTGTAAAAATGTGAATTTTAGATTTTAAGGCATGTAAAAGATTTTTATTGTGTAAGACGAAACGTCTCATGTTGGAAATGTGATTTCCTACCTTTTGGATATGGGTGTCATGTTTTTTGGCCTCATTTTTTGTGCCATGATCTTTTGGTCATTTTAGGCATTTTGAGATGTCACTCTACATACTTATCTAGTAGCCTTATCTTGTTGTTCATTGGTTTGTTGTGCATATTTATGTATGTGATTCCTGTATATGCCTAAAAATGACACGACTCTATCTAAATAAATATTCTTAATATTTATTTAAATTTAATTCCTCTATCAATAAATAAATAAACAAATTTATTTATTTGATTTATATTCCTCTAAATTAATTAAATATCAAATTATTTAATTACCTCTTCTAAAGTCAAAATTAAATAAATTCCTTTATTTAATTAAATTCCTCCAAATCATCCAACAAATTAATTAATACCAATTTTTTAATTAGTTTTTCCAAAATCATTCTAAATTAAATAATACCAATTATTTAATTGTTTCTTCCAATAATATCTTCTCTAAATTTAAATAAATCAAATATTTATTTAAGTTGTCCATTTCTTCTAAAAATTGAGTTATCTCTAAATATAATTCAATCCTTGTGCACATACAATTGAATATTCCAAATATTTAATTGAGCTAAAATATCTTCTTATCCTCATGCAATATTCATCCTCTAGCTCTAATCAATTAACTCTTCTATCTATTTTGTTAATTGATTATTCTTTTCAGTTAACTCATTCTTCTATTTTATTAATTCCTCTCATGCAAAATAGAGCAGGACACATGTCCTCTTCCTATTCGCGCACATCTCTCAAGTATCTTCTATTGTTGATCTCTCAAGTATCTTCTACCATTGATCTTCTCTCTCCCAAGTCTATAAGTACAACCCTTTTCCTCCATTTCAATCATCCAAGCTTTTAGTAGTGTTGCTCTGCAAGAATCACAGCGTGCCTTTGGCACCAAATTCCTCCATTGCTTGCGATCACCCTTTTATCATTGCAATTGTGTTGAAGAATCTCTTCATTGCAAACCTATCATAGCCATTCCCACTTGACATCTTGGAAAATAGCAAGGAAGTATACCTTCTGAGGGCCATATTCATACACAAGATCATTTGAGATAGGCAACCAATGGAATCCACGAAGTAAAGAGGTTTGCAAGGTTTGAGTTCTTTCTTTGTTTGATCTTCTTTGTTTCTTATTTCATTGAGTTATTAGTTATTATTAATATTATTGATATTCATGCACAATTTCCCATAACAATTCCCTTGATTGAGTGTTGTTGGATCATGACATTCGTTGCTTGGTGTTGGTGGTTGTCACCATTCCCTTGTGTGTTAATGGTTGTTGATTACCTAACCCTTGTGCACTATTGTTTGATTATGATCACAAATATAGGTTGGTGGTTGTCAACTAGCTCTAGTAATATTTTTAAATACCACCAAACTCAAATAATATAGGCGAACATATTTCTAAAGACCAAAAAGAGTAGGGATCAAAATTTTAGAATCACAAATATATAGTCAAATTTCCAAGTACAATATTGAACCAAGACAATGTGCAAGGCATTTTTCAGTCTAACAGTCTAACAAAACATTATAATTTCAAATCTAATAGTAGAACTAAGATTAAATTACTAAAGACAAAGTTGCAACAAAACATCATCCTCTGGCACAAAACTAAATACTTAGACTTGCATTACTATAGTGTTTCTGTCTCCAACTCTTTAATCTAAAACATCTTGTATGATACCATATCTCCAACTCTTTAATACAATATTGAACCAAAACAATGTGCATGGCATCTTTCAATCTAACAAGTCTAATAGAACATTATAATTTTAAATCTAATAGAAGAACTAAAATTAGATTACTAAAGACAAAGTTACAACAAAACAGTATCCTCTGGCAAAAAACTAAACATTAAACACTTAAGCTTTCATTACTATAATGTTTCAGTCTCCAACTCTTTAATCTAAAATATCTTGTATGATACCATATCTCCAACTCTTTAATACATTGGTTTGTCCTAAATTTCTTATTTTGATTCCCATATTGTTTAATTTATCTAGCTAGGTACTTCATTTCAAATGGCGAGTACCTAATGATAATCATAGAGAGGCATAAAACTTTGAGAATGTATTATTATTGTAATCTTTCTTGTACACAAGACACTAGGTGAGATAGTGAAAGATTAAGAGAATTAGCATAGAATGTTGATAAAAGTTGAGACATTCCGGGGTGCCCCCATTTTAAGCCTCCACTTATAACATGGAAGAGCGTGCGTAATTGATTAGAGAATAGTGATAAACCTGCAGCAGAAACGACACGGTTAATGGTCCATGTCAATACGACGTGCTTGCAATCATTGTTCTTACAACTCATCAACAATGCCAATACTAACCAACAATTATTGCAACCAAAGAAAGCGACAAGATTGCTTAAACAAAACCAAATCCAGCTTTTAAAATACCCCTCGCTGGCTGGTTTCGGGGATAAGGCTAACCAACGCCTTTCTTTTATTTGAGTAGGTGGTGTTCACAGAATCTTTGCTTAGGTAATGCCACTTTCTATTTATTTGCAACTTTTTAACCAATTCAAGCATGGAATCAGTGCATTGTAATAAGAAAATATCTTCTATCATTTAGAATTTTCTCAAAAACATTTCCACCATGCAAATTTTAGGGAAAAACAACCTTCCTTTTAAATCTAATAGGTCTAAGAAAGATGTGTTCTAGAATTGTTTTTGTCTTGAACATCTTTTATCTTATATATAAAGTGATTATATGTATTTTTTTATAATTAGTTTTTAGGTAAAACTTTTCTCTCATAATGTTAATATCTTACCTTTTATAATTGTTATTAGAATAAATCTATATTTCATAAGCTTGATAATATATGTATAGAGATAAAAATACATCATATAAATATGTAAGTTAAAATAATGACTTGTATAGATATTTTAAATACATCTTTCTAAAAGATGTGGAGAGAAATTAGTCTCGAGGCACTTATCTATAAAATCATAGATGTGATCTAGTTGAGAAAGAGCAAGTTGATGGAAACCAACTCATGGGAGTTATGAATAGAAAGATGTGCCATAACTAAGTACAAGATTAGGTAATTTTAGTGAATATACCAAAATAGTCAATGTATTAAATCATTCATCCAAGAGATTGATGCAAAATGACGTAAAATGAAAAGAGAAAATATAAGTTATGCACGTTTTTCCTCTATAATATAGTAATAAATTAACCAATAAATGATAATATATTGTGCATTAACTAATAAATTATTTATGAAGTGACATACGTCCTTGTTTCTTGTGTTCTAAGTTTTCTATCCAACTCATTTGAACTTCAGTAGACTTAGAGGATTAAATTAGCATATGTTTGATCTAACCAATATATTCAAGTGGTATATTCCTTATTAAAGAGCAACCTCTCACATGTGATTGGTGGGAGGATTTAAATGTAAATATTAACAAAGTGTTTATACAACATTTGGAATTTTAATTTATTTTTAAAAAGTTACAAGTGTTTGCATAAGGTGGAAGAATTCAACTCTTGCTTAAGCATAGTTATGTTTAGAGAAAATGTAGGAATTCAACCTATTTTTTAAAAGATTGTATTTACATAAGATTGGGATAGAAAATGTGGTTGTTGTATTTTTTATTCATTAAATTTGGGGAAATTATAACTAGGAGTCTCATTCCTATCCCTACAAAAAGTGAACAAGCACTTTAGATACTTGAACTACAACAATTTACAACTACACCACTCTCACATGTACTAGTTGTTATATTTATCTTTTGGATTTTCAACCTTTAGATTCTCTTAATATAGTTCAATTTTTTTAATCCATCTTATAGATCTTTACTCTTATTAGCTTCTTAATGTGAAATGAGCTCCCATCCCCTCATTAAAGGGCACATAATCTCATTGGTCCTTTAAATTCTTATGCTCCTCATCTTTTTAATATGAAGACAATATCATCTATGTTAATTAAGGGGAGTGCATATCTTGAAATCTTTTGATCTATGAAACAATAGCTCTCTCAACCTCAAAATTGAGTACTCTCAAATTGATATCTTCTAGATCATTGAATGATAAATATATAAACACCTTTTTATATGTGAATGTGGGCAATGAGACCCACTTCCATTAAGTGGCATATGAGTTTTAGACCCTAAATAGAGAAACTTTTAAAAAACATTATATCTTTCTTGAAAATCGAGCAAAAAAGAAACATAAATAAAGAAAAACAACTAGAAGAAATAGATCTAGTGCCTCCAGTCAATTGATATCACCTCCTTCTCCATCATATGTGCAACATTGTCATCTTCAACCTTGTCATCATTGACAGGCCTAGTAGTTTGAATAAGAAAATTATAGCTCTTTTAGCACATTCAACCCTTTCATGATCCAAAGGAGGAGCATGAACTTTACTTGGATTCCTTAGGGTAGAAAGATCATGACCGAAAAAAGATGAGCCTTCACCATTCTTAACCATGAGTTTGTACATGCCCTCATCTACCTTAATAAGACCTAGGAAATAAGCTCTTAACTCCCTAAAATAAGTCATTGTAATAAGACCATGGACCTCACAACCAACTACTAGAAAGGGATGACCAAGGTGAGCCAAAACAAATTTCAAAGAAGAATCTAAGCCACCTCTAAAATTTTCACATATATAGAATTATGACAAAGCCTTGACCAAAGGCTCAGCCTTCACAAAATCAATTAAATTGGACACAAACATTAAACACCTTTAGATAAAAAAAAGCTAATATTAAACATAAGACAATTTTTATAAAAAGTTTTGAGAAAAGAGAAAACATTAAAAGTGAACTTTTAACATATTATCACTTTAAATAGAATCATTAAGCAATTTGACGAAACTTCTTTGTCCCCCTCTACAATGCACACATAGTTTTTTATTATAGTTTTTAAAATTATACAACTCACCAACTTCATTAACTTGGAAATAGAAATTATATTTCAAGTGTGTATATCACCAACTAACAATGATATTATGGCTTAGAGCCACTTTGACAAGACCTTCATAATTCTTACTTGAAAATTAGGAAGTTCCATGCAAAGATAAACCTAGATAGAGAATAACTTATGAGACTAGAAGACACCCCATAGTGATTTCTAAACACCAAATTATAGTATTAGCATGATTAATCTTATTCCACATGTTTCCCTCCATCTACAAATGATCCACCTTCCCTACCATCATCACTACCCACTTCAACTGGACCAACAATCCTCAACAAAAATTTGATTGCCCTCTATGTCTTCTCTTTTATGTCCATGTCCTAGTAAGGGAAAGAAGAATAAAAAAGAGAATGCAATTGCAATTTATAAAAATCAAAGGTAGGAACAATTACCTCACCACCATATTTCAATTCAAATGATTTTAGCTTCTTCACCACACCTGCTAGAGTAAGGAATCTAGCCTTGAACTCTCAAAAGGAAGCCATAGACAAAAGGCTATGAAATTCACCTCCTAAGACTGATAAAGAATGAATAATGTTATCTTCAACAAAGTAGCCTCTAGAGCACCTCTAAACTCCTCCTTATGAGGCTTAAACAACATCATTCTTTGATGAGTTAAATACCCCTCTTTGTTCTTGCCAACCACCCCAACCATGCCAATTTGTTTCTTTTTAGAAGTAATAATTGTCTACTTTTGATAAAATGATGTATGAATCTTTATTTCTCAAATTGATTAGAATTAGCTACTAATGTTGATATAATGGTATAGACTTTGAGTAATTGTGCAGGACTTATGCATGGCCTATGAAAGGAGTGGACTTCAAGCGGTTGTTCAGTTAGAGCGCCAGAAGTTGGGGCGCCGAAAATTTAGGCGTGCATAGTGGAAGACTTCTTTTAAAGCATTTTGTTATTTTCTGTTAAGACTATTCGAGACTTTATGGCTCCACTCAGAGCCTTTATTATGTTTTATGTCATGAACACTAGTTAGTTGTAATTATGTTTAATACTTTTTCAAATGCATTTACCCACCATCTACAAATTAGGATTTTGTAGTAGTGTAGTATATATATGTAGTTGCTCAAAATAAGGATATGTTGTTATGATATATTCTATATACTGTTCAGTTATGTCCTCTATACTATTACACTTTTTATGATATGAATGAATGCATATCACCAGTATTGTTCTGAGTAATTTCTTTGGAGTAATATGATAATGAGTAATGGAAGTATTGTGAATGGGATTTACTTTGAAGTTGTTAAAGTACCACAT
Organism: Cunninghamia lanceolata; assembly: GCA_027924645.1. NCBI lineage: Eukaryota > Viridiplantae > Streptophyta > Pinopsida > Cupressales > Cupressaceae > Cunninghamia > Cunninghamia lanceolata. Next base: position 6,649,333 of record BSBN01000317.1, read on the forward strand.
GTGATTTAAACTGATAGTAGGAACACCCAAGAGCTGGCCACTTGAGGGATCATAGAGTAGATAAGTATTTTTATCGTTAATGTTGTTATTTATGTTCTGTGCATGTTATATTTAGATAAATGTCACTTTGTGTTTAGCTCTGTTGTTTGTCCCCTGCAAGTTGTGTTTTTAATTTAATGATCTCTGAATTTTATTTACTTGAAATTTCTGGAGCATCCACTTTGTTCATAAAACTGTTGTTAGTTATTGATTAAAAAATGTTAGGTGTACTTTCAGTTAGTAGTTAGTTGTTAGTAGTTAGTTGCCTTTGTTTTAATTTCATAGTTAAACTGCAAGTGTTGATTCTTAGATAGTTTACATGCTTTCTAAAATAGGGATTTGAATGCTTTCTAGCTTAAACAATTTCATGCTTTCTAGTTTAATTTATGTTTTCAAACTTTTCAAAAATTTAGAAAATATGCACTAAGTGAGATGTCCAAAATATCCCCTATTGCATATAGCCTTTGGACACTACCTGATCAACATGATTGATATATTTTTTTCAACTAAAGTGTTAGGACCTCACAACATCCTGCCACTTTTTGGCACCATTGCTGGGGATTGATTCTTTTCTAAGTGTTAATAAGAGATTGCCTGGATACCTCGTTTAGAAAAAAAAATATAGTTGTCAGACTTCTTTTTCTATATGGTCAGGAAACAAGGTCCGCATGGAAGATTCATTCCAAGAACCCCCCCAATAGTAGTTCCAACCATAAGTAGGGAGGTAGAAGTCTCAGCTGAAGAACTTAGTTATGAATTGATCGAGAAGGATCAACCTGAGACCTCCCAAAATATCTCAAAAGTTCAACCATCAGACCCAAACTTTGAAGATGAGATCATTCAACCAATAAACAAAGAACATTCCTTTTAACATCATGGTTGATAATAACAATAATGACCCTTTCAATGGACAGAGAGCAAACCACAAAGATGGGAGAGCAAACCAAAGAGATGGTGATAACCCAAGAAGAGTGGCATAGACATTTACCTACCCTATTGCTCTCAATGAAGATGACGATGCACCCATGAAGAACATTTCACCCTCTATTTTACTGACTTTCAGAGGATTATCCTCTGAAGATCCTGACCAGTTCCTCTCTGAGTTCAATGTCCTCTGTCAAACATATGACTACAAAAATGATAACCAGAAACTTAAACTTTTCCCCTCCACTCTGAGAGATGTTGCAATGTGTTGGTTCATGGGATTAGTTTGAGGGTCAATAACCATGTGGGATGACATGGAAACTATCTTTTTAGACAAATACCAGAGTTACTATAGAGATAGTGACAAGAAAGAGGAATTGTTCAAACTAACGCAAAAAGAAGATGAGAGTCTGGAAGATTACCTTGATCCTAGGTTCATCTTCCTAACCAAATGATGTGGTGAAGAAGCCACAAGCCTAGAAATTTTGAAGACCATATTTCTCAAAGGACTTGATGAGGATGCTAGGAGAAGTCTAAATTTGAGGGGAAAAGGGGATGTGTCCCAACTTGAACTCAGCGATATCATTGAGTTATGCCAGAATTTCTCTCGTACTCGAGGAGGCATCTGTAAATCTAGTCTTTTGAGAGGTTCAAATGAAATAGGTAAACTACATGAGGAAATAGCAAACTTGAAAACTGACATTCTTGTTCAGTTCAACACCACTCTGGATGGAATACAGGCCAAAAAACATAATCTTGAGACCTTATCCATCTACTACCCTAGGGGTTGAAATAAACATCTATTAAGAGAGTGCCCTTTGGATAAAGCTAATGATTGCCAAATTTGTGAAAAGAGTCATGCCACTGACCAATGTGAGATCCTGAATGCAATCAAAAATTCCAAGAAAAGGTGATCTCACACTAAGGAGATCAATTTTGTGGGTCAAAGACCTGGAGAGAATTTCTCTTATGGCCATAATTCAAATCCCTCCTAGCGACCTCCAAATAATTGGAATAATAGTCAATGACGACACCTTGGCCTCAAGCACCACCTAATTAGGGACCTTACCCTTGGAGACCACCTGAATGGGCAAACCAGTCCTAGGGAAACCCCCAATGACCAAACCAGACTCAACAATAATGGTATCCTCAAAATCTGATGCCTCAATGGAAAAGGGCTCCAAATCAGTTCTATCATGGACCAAGGAGGATGCCTAATCCACAACAGAACCTTTTACTAGCTCCCCAAAACCCTCAACAAAACGAGTAGGTTAACCAACCACAACTCCTAGCACAACCTGTCCCTAATCCAAAGAATAATTGTCAAACTACCTCAGTGTATTCAATATAATAGGAAAACATGGCTGGAGTTAACATTATCTATTGTGGAAACCTACAGTTGAGGTCAGGAAAAACACTCCAACAGCCTACCATAGTTGAGGTCCTTGATGAACCAAATGCAGAATCTATTGAAGGGACTGAGGCACCTTCCATACCTTTAGATAAAAACCTATTGGGCAACCAAGAAAAGCCTCTTCTACAATCCTCACTGGGAACTTCTGAGTTACCTCAAAAATAAGTTGGCCAGCATTCATCAAATCTTTTAAAGGAGGATCCCACCTTGAAAAAGAGATCTCAAGCACCTTTTCCCGAGTGCCTCAAGGCAACTCCTTTGAATAACCCTCCAGAAATGACCTTACCTACTAAAACCATGTTAATCCAAGAAACTAAGTGATTGCATATTGAGATTCCCTTGTTACAGGTGATTAAAGAAATTCCTAAACTAAACCAACTAGTTAAACAGTTGTGCATAAAAACACCAGGAAGGAAATCGAAATAGATTAATACTGTACATATCAATAGATACCTAGTTGACCTTCTGGCTGGTGAAACCTCAACCCCAAAATATGGTGACCCAGGCATTCCACTCATAATAGTGATAATCAATAAGGTAGCAATACCCAATGCACTCGTGGACTTGGTAGCAACCATTAATGTCATGACAATGGATGTTATGGAAAAACTAGGACTCACTGATCTACGTCCCACAACCACCATATTGCAAATGGAAAATCAGTCTATAGCTATTCTCAAGGGTGTCTTAGAAAATATTTCTATCAAGGTTGATGATTGGGAATATCTCCAAATAATCCAATCCCTCACACACAAGGACAGTTACCTGATAATATTAGGAAGGTCATGGTTAGCTACAGTTGCAACTAAGATTGATTGCAGAGCAGGAGTAATGACCATTTCACATGGTCCCAATAGAAAACACTTATTTCTGTATCCCCACGCTCAACCTACTGAGCATAACCAAGTCTGGGTTGATGAACCAGATGGTTTTGACAAACAAGAGAATCTAGCTTCAATTGCTATGGTAGTCATTAGACAACATGGTGAAGAGTTGGAAGATGAACTAGAAAACAACATGCAAGATCTTACCATAGACTCAGGTGATGAAGAAATTTTAGAAGTGGAAGAGATTGTAGGACATCTGATCCACACTGATGACATCGAACATGATTACACCAACTTCACAATGTTACCTTGTCCCCTGGCTAATATCATTTAGAAAATAGATCACTTCTTCAAAGATATTGCCAGACTCCACAAAACTATACCACATAGCTATCCTCTCAACACCTTAATGAGAGAAGTTCATACCATCACCTCCAACTACCCTGGGACCAAAACCATCATGTTACTACCAGGAAAAACTTTAAATATCAACAGCTAGTTGGTAGAGTTAGGTGAGCTCAAATTGTTTGATGTTTTGATAAATAGATCCAAAGCTTTTGCTTGGGATTATATAGACATGAGAGGAATACACTCGAGTGTTTGTACCCATCACATCTATACTGAAGATGTTAGACCTGTTTGTTAACCACAACGAAGACTAAACTCTGCTCTTAAAGATATTGTTAAAATAGAGATTGAGGAATTCCTGCAAGTAGGATTCATCTACCCCATCTCTGACAGCAAATGGGTTTCACCTCTAGTAGTAGTTCCAAATAAAAATAGGAAGTGGAGAGTGTGCGTTGATTATAGAGATCTCAACAAAGATACCTATAGAGATTACTTCCCTTTACCTTTCATAGACCAAGTCTTGGATAATTTAGCTGGAAGGAAGTATTTCTCATTCCTAGATGGATTCAGTGGATATAACCAAATACAAGTAGCAGCAGAAGACTAGGAAAAAATAACTTTTACATGTCCCTAGGGAACAATTGCATATCGAGTCCTTACCTTTGGGTTATGCAAAGCTCCTGCAACATTTCAGAGAGTTGTCTTGGCCATATTTACTGAGCTAGTAAATGACTGTGTAGAAGTCTACATGGACGACTTCACAGTGGATGGTTCCACTTTTGATGAAGGTCTTAAAATTTTGGACAAGGTGTTGAAATGATGTGAGGACCATCAGCTATCCCTGAGCCATGAAAAATGTTTAATAATGGTAGATCAAGGATAGTGATGGGGCACCACATCTCAACTAAAGGGATAAAAGTGGATCCTAAGAAAATTGAGGTGATACAACAACTAGAGACTCCAAAGAACCAAACCGATGTCAGAAGTTTCTTAGGACATGCTGGATACTACCGAAGATTCATAGAAAACTTTAGCAAGATTGCATCCCCCATGTTCTCCCTTCTCCAAAAGGACATAGATTTTGTTTGGATAGTAGAATGTCAAACATCATTTGAGATCATTAAGGAGAAATTCATCTCTGCTACATGGACTTGACTGGAACCTTCCATTCCATATTTATGCAGATGCTTCCAATGATGCTATTAGAGTAGTTTTAGGTCAGGAAGATGAGAATGGAGGAAAATATGCCATCTATTTTATTAGTAAGAATTTGACTCCCACTAAATGGAACTATACCACTACAGAGAAAGAATTCTTAGCTATGGTTCATGCAATCAATCAATTTCGACATTACATCATAGGGTACAAAGTAACCATGTTCACAGACCATTCAGCTATCAAATACCTAATGAATAAACCTGCAGTAAATGGGAGAATAATCATATGGCTATTGCGTCTCCAAGAATTCAACGTGACTATTATCGACAAACCTGGGAAGTTCAACATAGTCGAAGATTTTTTATCCTAGATTAAACAAGACAATGGAGATTGTGCCCTTGTACAAGATGAATTCCCAGATAAAAATTTATTTTCCATCTCCATTAAAACCCCATGGTTTGCAGGCATTGCCAACTATCTGGCTACTTCTAAGTTCCCACCAAACTTTACGTCAAAATAAAAGAAACGCCTCATTTAGAAAAGTGCTCAATTCAAATGGATTAATGGGATGTTATTTTGATGTGGCCCTGATCTAGTTTTATGATGTTGTGTCAAATTAGATGAAACATATAGCATCCTCAGAGCCTGCCATGATGATCCCTCTGGAGGCCATTATTCTGCCAAGAGAACGTCCCATAAAATCTTAGGTGCAGGATATTATTGGCCCTCGATGCATAAAGACGTGAAAAACTATGTTCATCATTGTGATGAATGTCAATGAGTAGGAAGACCCACAACATCCAATGAAATGCCCCTACAACCATAGGTGGTTTTTGAACCATTTGAAAAATGGGGATTAGATTTCATCAGTCCCATAGATCCCCCTTCACAGGGCAAAGAATACATTTTGGTCTGTACTGACTATCTAACCAAGTGGGCAGAAGTCCAAGCATTGCAAGTTGCTAGGGAAGAATAGGTTGCAGACTTCTTGTATAACAGGATTTTTCTCAGATTTGGAGCCCCTAGATCAATTTTCACAGATCAAGGACCCTAATTTTTGTCCAAGGTCTTGTTAGCCTTTATTGATCATTTCCATAAGCCATAAGAAATTGTCACCTTATCACCCACAAGAAAATGGTCAAGTAGAAGTCACTAATAGGGAGCTTGAAAATATCTTAACAAAAATAGTTTCATCGAGAAGAAGAGACTAGGCCAAAAAATTGCCTGAAGCCATTTGGGCTTATAATACAACTTGGAAATCAACCACTGGTCTTACTCCTTACAAGTTAGTCTTTGGGAAGAAATCTCTTCTACCCATTGAATTTGAACTTAAAACTCTTAAAACAACAATGGAGTTAGATTTAGACCTCGACTGAGCTTAGGTAGAAAAAGTCTTGCAGCTTAGTGAATTAGATGAACTCTGCTTAGAAGCTATCCACTATACTGAGCTAGTTCAACAACAACGAAAGGCCTGGCATGATAAATAGATAAAAGAAAAAGAGTTCCACAATGGAGATTGGGCACTATTATTTGATTCCTGCTATAAAGATAAAAAAGAGAAGCTAAGGATTCATTGGCTGGGCTCATATGAAATTTCTAAAGTATTTCCAAACAGAGTAGTGCAGCTTAAACCCATAGATGGTGACACTTGAGCTCTCTTAGTCAATGGTCATTGATTACGAATCTACCACAAACCTATCAACAAAGAAGAATTTATGAGAATGGTAGAAATGCAAGGAGAAACCCAATGTATTGACTCTGCTACGGCAGATCCAGTATAATTTTTAGCTAAATGAGTAAAGAAAAAACTTCTTGCATGTGTATGTACTTATAATCACTTTGGAGCATTTTTATTGTATTTTTGTTCTTTTAAACTTGTCTAAAATTTATCTCTATTTTGTAGGACTTCATTTTTAATAGAAAACAAATTCTAGCGCATCTTGTAATGATGCTCCAGAACTTTTTCATTCGATTGGTCTCATTCCCTTATTTGTTCCCGCCTTCTAGTGCATCTTTCAGTGATGCTCCGAAATGTGTTAAGTTCAAATTGTGTCATTCTATTCCATTCCTCCTTCATTCCGGCTGCATCTTTCAGTGATGCTCCAAAACTTTTCTCCATTCTAGCTACATCTTTCAGCGATGCTCCAGAACTTTGTTCCTGCATTCTGGCCACATATTTTAGTGATGCTCTAGAACTTTGTTCGTTTGTTGTTCTTGCATTCCAGTGCATCTTTCAACGATGCTCTGGAACTTTGTTCTTGCATTCTGGCTGCATCTTTCAGTGATGCTCCAAAACTTTGTTCCTGCATTCTGGCTACATCTTTCAGTGATGCTCTGAAACTTTGTGTTCGAAAGAGACACTGTGTGGCTTCATGAGTGTTATCATTGATGGCAACAAAGTCCATCCCACTCATCCGCAGCACATAGTATGTCTATACTGGAAGTCAAATTGAAGAGTGTTTTGGTCTGGTGAACAAGAATAGAGCATGCAGCAAGGTCTGACAATTAGGTCCGGATCTCTCAGAGGAAGTATCTCAGCAAAGTACAGACTTGGGGAAGTCAAGAGGGGTACCATGACTGATACATTCCAGAGATTGAGCCTCCGGTGATGAAAGAGTGAAAAGATATGAGCACCTAAGTATTGGGTAGAGTAGACTGAGGAAGAACTGACCGGCAGAGCATCAGACCTTAATCCGGATGAAGAATTGTTTGTGATCAAGCTTCTTGAGGGATCATTCATGGTTGGCCGACATGATTGATGACTTCTATAACTATCTTTTTGATACGCATCACTTAGTAAGCATGGATTTAGCTGATAGACCAGAGTTTGGGAAAATCTTGAGTATTTCGGATGCCGACTAGAAAGATGTTAAGATCCTTAATGCGGATATATATACTAGATGGATTTTGGTATGAAGGTGTGTGTGGTGTGTTGTGAAGTGCGAAGAAAAGCAGAGAGCAGTGTGAAAGCAGCAATACAGGTCTGGTATGTCATAGAATAGCAGCACTAAAGTAGAGGAAGAATGAAGTGCAGTAGATCAGTATATTAAGTCTAACTGGAACTAAACCTTAGCATATGTGGATGCTTCTCATCAATTCAAGTACTTGGTTTCTTTCTATAAACTATTGTAGGCAGTGAGCCTCTTGTGAGCAGTGTGCTCAGGCAGTGAGCCCTAATTGGCAAGTGCCATTTTGTACTTCTTATTCTTTTAACAGAGAATACAATCTTGGGTTAGTCACCTCATGGTTTTTCCCTTAACAGGTTTTTCCACGTCAAAATCATTGTGTTATGTGTATTGATTTTATTTCTGCTTTCATGGTTATGCATACTTATATGTTTTGATGCTGCACTAATTGTTAAAGAAGAACAAAAAGTTAAATTATTTAAAATAATTGATTCACCCCCCCTCTTAGTTATCCACCTTATTTCCAATAATTGGTATCAGAGCTAAGTTCCTCCTATCAGAGCTTAACAGCTTGAGGAAGATCTGGGAATCTCAATGGATATGTATGGTATGAGGGATCAACTTCAGTCTGCCCTAGATGATCTTGAGCAATCTCACTCTGAAGTCAATAACTTGAGGGAAAGACTCAAACAAGCTGATGATTTCATAAACGAACTAAAAGAAAAACTGAGTATCTCTATGAAAAAGAGAAAGGAACTACTTCAACAATTAGCAAGTCAAAATGAAGCCAATGATACTCATGAAGATCTGAATGAGAAGAACAAGTTATGTGAAAAGTTATCAAAAGAGGTCATTATGGTAAGACATGAAATGGAATTAGGGGTTATGAAATTCACCCAAGAAATTGAAGAGAAGAGAAAAATTGAAGATAATCTAAAACAATCTCTCAAGGAGAAGTCAGAAGACTGCCACAAAATGGATAGAATAATTAGGCATCTAGAATCTGATCTTGAAGAAGCTAGAGACAATGAAGAACAACTTGAGAATCAGATTGACACTCTTAAAAGGGATCTTCAAACAACAAATGAATACAAAGAGAAATTCAAGATAAGCTCTACTCAACTTGAAGTTCTTTTTGAAAGCCAAAAGAGGGTAGATGACAAGCAAGGCTTGGGGTATGAGAAAGGTGAAAGCTCTGGATCCGGTTAGAAGAACTATGGATCAGCAAATCTAAGGAACAGGCCTAGAAGACCTCTGGTAAGGCAACCAAATGCCCAAAGATATCCATCCTTCAATGGATACTGTCACAATTGCAATAACTTTGGTCATAAACTAAATCAGTGTAGAAGAAGAATGAATCAGACTAATTCATCCTTCTCCAGACAGTATTTTAAATGCAAAAGGTATGGTCACAAATCTCATGAATGTAGAAATATGCAAATAAACAATTCATTCAATGGTAGATGCTTTGCATGCAATAGAATGGGACATATGGCTAATCAATGCAGATCTAGAGGATATCATTCAAATATGCAAAGAAATATTATTTGCTACAATTGCAATAGATCTGGTCATATTGCCAAATTCTACAGAAGTAAGAATCAGGATAAAAGGGTCCGGTGCATCATAATCAAAATCAAGAAAAAGGAAAAGGAAAAATAAATGCGGATGAAATTCAAGGGAGATGAACAAGATTTGGGTGAAGAGAAGTACAGAAAATGTTGGGGATGGATCCGCACCAAAATCTTGTGCTGATATTCCTTCCGAAAACTAAATAGATGAGCTCTGGCTCAGGGGGAGTAAAAAAAAACAATTTCCCCCAGCCAGTCAATTGGTGCCTAAAATTGGCACATGGAGTGTTGCGGATTGAAGAGTTCTCAAAGAGATATCTTAATAACCCTTGTAAAAATATAAAGGATCCGCAAGAAGTTTTGAAAGGGTTAATCATCCAAGATTGATCCGGTCTGATAATCATCTGGCAAAAGCAAGATTTTCACAGTTAGATCCGGTATGATTCAAAACTGAAATATTTGGATCTGCAGTTAGATGGAATGATTGAAAAAAAAGGGAGATACATTGTAAGTTATCATCCTAAGTGCATCTCATTGATCCGGAAAGATCTCTCTCAGAACAAGGTCAAAACAAGGAAACCATAATGACTTAAGGAGTTCATTTATTGCAATATGGAATTAGGGTTTGCGCAGAAATAAAAGAGTTCTTTTGTTCATCACTTGCACATTTGCATTCGAGGAGAAGAAAGAAAGAGCTTTGCAACAAAATTGCTTCAACCCTCTCAAGGATCAACCGCAGAATTTGATTCAACCAACGATCTTTTCAGCTCTTATCGTGAACCCTAGAAGCATAAAAAGGTATTTCCGCTCTTGAACATCTCTCTGAATCCTTTAAAAGATGGCTACTCCAAATGTTGTTAAAATCACTGATAGATCGCGCCCTAAGTTCAAGAAACATCCTACAAATCCCTAGAAGTTGATCCCCTAGGCGCATTCTCTAGCATTCTGCATGGAGTTCTGCATGTAGAAGATGTTAGGGTTTACATACACACAAATATTGAGGAATTTGGGGAATCCAAACTGATGGATATCTATCACAAGCAATTAGTAGATGAAACATTTGCACTTAAACCTCAATACAAGGCCATCCAGGATAAGCATTTTGGATAGTGCATCCATTTCCCCTATTTTGTAGAAGATGAATGGGTCTGGTATGTTCTTAGTAGGATACATGATAACTTCATATGGTTGTTGAAGCCCTTCAAGATAACCAAGGATGGAATTAGGGTGGTAACCGGATTGCACTCATCCAGTGGGTTGCTTGCTCTCAAATCTGTCAAGAATCAGACAGTAAGTGAGGCTACCAGATCAAAGTTTGACAAGAGAGCAATGATAATAGAAGATATCACAGATCCGGATGTCAAATTTGCCTCTATGATCATTGGCTACAAGATATACCACTCCAACAGGGAGAACTCAGTATCCAGAACTACTATATACACTGCATATCAGATGCTAAGGGAAAATGCAGACTATGATCTATGTGAGCTTCTCCTGAACCAACTATTAGAGAATCTGCATAAAATAAAGAAGGATAAGAAGAATTCATTCAAGTACGGTGGCTTAATATTATGTCTATTCTTCTATTACATGAATGAGCTACCCGGATTCAATGGTTGGGTATGGCAAAATGATAGACCAGTTGCCATACAAATCAGAGATTATATGTATGGGCTTGGTGATGCCAAGGCACAAAGTACAGCTCTCTGGGGTTACTTCAAAAACTTCCAAGGCATGATGCAGGCTAGAGAGAGAATCCCCCAATCACTAGTTGAAAAATACAAGGATATGGTGTGCTTCATGGTAGACACTGATCAATGCCTAATGGAGGCAGTGGAGCCCAGAATAGTCTGGATTATGCCAATGGGTTAAGAGGTGGATGAGAAAATTCTAGAGTTGCATATCCAACACTTTCTAAGCTAGCCCAAAGACCCTGAGGCAGAAAGGTTTGGAAACTTTCAAGAGTTGAGTGTAAAAATTCATGTTGAACTGAGATAGCCTGAGATCAAGAGAAAGGTAAGAAGGGAAGTAGAAGAAGTTGCCAAGAGATATGGCATTTCCAAAGAGGTAGTTGATGCAAATAGAGAGAAGGTAGAAAGGGCAGAGAAAGAAAGGCAAGAAGCAGAAAAAGAAAGTGTTGCGGTGCAAGCCCTCTCCCGGACTAGATGCTCAAAGAGCTCTGCACCTGCCACTACTAAGAGTCCAAAAACCTCAAAACTGGAAGCAAAGACATTCAGAAAAGGAGAAAAGAGAACAAAGACAAAGGCCACAAGGTCATACATAAGTCAAAAGGATGATGAAGAGACAGAGACTAATGAGGAGGTCAAGAAAATGAAGAAAAAAAAACATCCATGGAATCCTCTGTCGGTAAACATACAGAAGAAAAGGCAGAATAATTTGTTGAAAAGCCTATTCTTTCCATTGATGATGTCATCAAGGCAATCACTGTGGATGGAAATCTAAAACCAATGACATAATTCTATGATGAATGTAGTGAAGTTGACCAGAAGATCTTGCAAGATGCTACAATCAGGTATCTAAACATCTATAATAAAGCATTCATTGAAATCATATCTCTAATTCCCAAAAGCCTAGAGAAGGAGCTTGAAATGAGAAAGAATAATGCTAAGGCAAAGGACCTAGAGATCAAGGAATAGATAGCTATTCAACTCTACCCCTCCATCACTACAAAACAAATGAACATGATCTTCAAAGATTGCAAGGATGAGTTCCGAAGCAAAGCCAGAATGAACAAGCTTATGCTTAGAGAAACTGATCAGGTGGCAAAAGAGACTGAAGACATCCTCTGGAATGCATATAAATGATTCAATCTTCCTATTATAGAGGACATAAGTAATGAACCTTCTGCCATGGATGTTGAAGGATCAAGTGCATCAAAGGAAGATTCTACTGAGAAAATTGCAAAAGAGGCAAAGGAGATAGGTGAGGAGAAGACCAAGGACTTGGATTCCTCTGTTCTGGAAGAGGAAGTCCATGAAGAAGTAAACATCTCTCTTCCAGATCCCCCAGCAGACTCCAAAACTAAAGGAGAAGAAAGAAAAGAAGATAAAATTAGTTAAGGAGAAGGGGTAAAGGGAAGAGAAGAAGATCAAACAAATAAGATCTCGGATGACAGTTCAGAAGTGGGAGAAGAAAAGAAGACTCTGTCTCCGGCAAGAGACACTGCAAAAGTAGTTAAAGACTTCCTGACCAAGGAAATGATGGAATTAGATGAACTGGAGCTGTTTCAAGGACCACTCAATTTTGACTCTCTCTCTCCAGTCCAGACAATGAAGGTAGCATCTTTTGCTCAAGCCAAAGCAAATGAAAAGCTTCTGAAGTCTCACATGGAAGACTGTGAGTTGATAGAGACTACATCTGGTGTATTGGAAAGATCATGTCATCCTTCCAGAAGGATCTTTCAGCCTCTTCGTTTGGTAACTTGAAATCTCTTGTTAATTCTATTAGCACACATTTTGATTCTTTGGAGAAGTCAACAGAAGAGAAAGTCTGAAAAGAGTTTTTGGGTAAGAGATTCTCTGAAGTACAGGGACTTATAGCAAATGATAGGAGAAATCTGGATATTGGGATAAAAAGCCTAGAAAATGCTCTTAAAGATGGCGGAGAAATATACAAATTTTGTATATCTTGGTCCACAGTGACGACAGACATTGCCAAGAAGGTGGAAGAATAAGAGGATAAACTGTTAAATTTATCTCAAAATTTTGATCCTATCACCTCGTCCATAATGAATCAAGAATGCCAGGCTATTGCCACTATGAATGAGATAAAGAGGCTTGAGAGGGAGAAGAAGAATAGAATAAGCAGAATGAGTGAACTAAGAGGGATAATTATCCCTAAGTTAGAATCCATGCATGAGGCTCTAACTGATGCTCAGACTACAGCTCAGACCAGTGATCCGGTAGATTTAAAAAGGGCAGAAGCTTTTGTGTTTTTATTGAGTGGCCACATTTCAATTTTGGATAGGATGGAGCAGAGTTGGGCAACATAAGTTATACAGTTGAAGACCACCTTTGCAAATATACTTAAGTATATGTAAGTATAACTTGTATATATACTTATGCGGATATGTATAGGCTGATTTTTGGAAATTTTGGTGTGTGGATTCTACCCTTTGCCATTGATGTCAAAGGGGGAGTGAAGAGTAGTGAAAAATGTGGAATCTAGCTCTGGTAAAAGCACATAAGATAGAGCATCAGCCAAGGGGGAGTTTGTTATGACACTTAGTCATTTTTCACTGAGTGTTGCCATCAATGCCAAAGGGGGAGATTGTTGGCAAGAGACACTATGTGGCTTCATGAGTGTTGTCATTGATGGCAACAAAGTCCATCCCACTCATCCGCAGCACATAGTATGTCTATACCGGAAGTCAGATTGAAGAGTGTTTTGGTCCAATGAATAAGAACAAAGCATGCAGCAAGGTCTGACAATCAGGTCCGGATCTCTCAGAGGAAGTATCTCAGCAAAGTACAGACTTGGGGAAGTCAAGAGGAGTACCATGACTGATACATTCCAAAGATTGAGCCTCCGGTGATGAAAGAGTGAAAAGATATGAGCACCTAAGTATTGGGTAGAGTAGACTGAGGAAGAACTGACCAGCAGAGCATCAGACCTTAATCCGGATGAAGAATTGTCAGTGATCAAGCTTCTTGAGGGATCATTCATGGTTGGTCGACATGATTGATGACTTCTATAATTATCTTTTTGATACACATCACTTAGTAAGCATGGATTCAGCCGACAGACCAGAGTTTGGGAAAATCTTGAGTATTCCAGATGTTGACTAGAAAGATGTTAAGATCCTTAATGCGAATATATATACCAGATGGATTTCGGTATGAAAGTGTGTGTGGTGTGTTGTGAAGTACAAAGAAAAGAAGAGAGTAGTGTGAAAGCAACAATACAGGTCCAGTATGTGACAGAACAGCAGCACTAAAGCAGAGGAAGAATGAAGTGCAGTAGATTAGTATATTGAGTCTAACTAGAACTAAACCTCAGCATATGTGGATGCTTCTCATCAGTTCAAGTACTTGGTTTCTTTCTATAAACTATTGTAGGCAATGAGCCTCTTGTGAGCAGTGTGCTCAGGCAGTGAGCCCTAATTGGCAAGTGCCATTTTGTACTTCTTATTCTTTTAATAGAGAATACAATCTTGGGTTAGTCACCCCATGGTTTTTCCCTTAACAGGGTTTTCCACGTCAAAATCATTGTGTTATGTGTATTGATTTTATTTCTGCTTTCATGGTTATGCATGCTTATATGTTTTGATGCTGCACTAATTGTTAAAGAAGAACATAAAGTTAAATTATTTAAGATAACTGATTCACCCCCCCTCTCAGTTATCTACCTTGTTTCCAACACTTTGTTCATTTGTTGTTCCTGCATTCTAGCACATCTTTTAGTGATGCTCCAGAACTTTGTTCCTACATTTCAGCTGCATCTTTCAGTGATGTTTTGGAACTTTATTCCTGCATTTTGGCTAGATCTTGCAGCGATGCTCTGAAACTTCATTATTCATTCTGGCTGCATATTTTAGTGATGCTTCAGAACTTCATTCTTCATTCTGGTTGCATCTTTCGGCGATGCTCTAAAACTTTGTTCTATGTTGTTCCCATATTTTGGTGCATCTTTTAGCGATGCTCTAGCATTATGTGATTTTCCTTTCTTTGCAAATGCTCTGACGCCCTCAGCAACATGCCCATTGCCATCATTAGATTTTTCCATACCTACACCACCTCAGAAATTCATACCCTATATTACCACCTCTTACCATAAAAAATGATATTATTGTGACAATCCATTGTCATAATAATTGAAATATTTTCAGCCACCCCATTCTCATTCATAATAAATTCATTACAACCCTTCGCCATCCCATCCAAATTAAATGACACCATCAACCATGATGCTATTATGTCAGCATAAGTAAAGCAACTTTCAAATCAATGATGAGACATGAGGTATGTACATCTTTTATTTTAAGTAGGTATATTATTGTGAATAAAAATAAATGAATTGGCATGTTCCACCTTCCTTTCCAAATTTAGTAAATTGTGTAGATTGTACCTTCATTGGAGAGGTGGCGGCTCATTCACTCTATCCCATGCAAAATAATGACTAAAATGCAATGAAGCCAAATGCTTGAATTAATTCATGTCCCGTCAGCATTGTCAAAGTACAGGTGGTCATAAGATTGCATTTGCTTTAGTTTGCATTACAGTCTTGTTGAAATAGTTTCCCACCATTAGAGTGCCATGACATTCAGTCAACACTTAGCAGAATTGCCAGCAAAAGACAGAATGGGAGGAGCTAAGCGTAAATCAAAATGAACTTCCCTAGATAAATTGTTGGCACTAAGTAATATTTCTGAGCTATTTCAACGGATAGGTTGGTTTGAGTTCATGAAGAAATTTGAGGGGCATAACACGCAATTGGTCAAGGCATTTGTAGAAAATTTCTCGGATGGAAAGACGATAGTGCGTGGCAAGAAGTTTAAGGTAAGCCCTCGAATCATTTCTTGCTTGTCTAGAATTAAAGATGAAGGTGTGAATTTAACAGAAACTACAAATATTTCTTATCAAAAAATGATAGAACTTTTCAGAAGGGAGGGAGAACCTCATTCTTTATTAGTTGTGAATACCCATGGACAAAATAAGGGGTTTCAGAGAATGTCTATTGCAAAGCCGTGGAGAACGATGATTGCCTGGATCATCAAATACTTTACATGTGAGGGGCAATGTGCCACCATAGTTGGCCCCCCCTTCTGGTTACTCACTCACCTATGCCATGGCACTAAAAACCCTGAATTAAGGGTTAACCTTCCCGCTTTCCTCAGTGATTCGATTGTTAATATTCAATAGAGAGGTTCAAAATTGGTTCAGGGCCATTAAAACATCATGGTCTTGTTTATTTAATTTGCAAACATCATTTCCTGAAGAAAAGAAAAACAAAAGAAAAATGGTAGAGATTTCTTCAAAAATTTGAAGACCCTAAACCCTCAAGACATTTTGAGGAAGGTGAGTCATCTGGATTGGTGGCACAAAATTTGAAAGAACCATCCCCTATGCCTCAAGATGCCCCTGTGCCTCAAGATGCCAGAAAAGCTCCTAGTAGTGAAGTGCTAGAAAATCCATCAAACCTTTCAGACCCTAAGGAAAGACCTAAACCACAAAATGTGCTAGAAACCCTAGAGAAGCAAGAAAATGTGGATTTAGTGAATTTTGAAGATGAGAATAATCATTCCCACAAAAAGGAAAAGAGGCCTAAGATAAAATTGCAAAGACCTCCTCCTTTAAGGAGAAGAAATGATTGGCTACTGAATTTAGTTGTGATGTGGCTTGTGATCAGCCACATGTTCCTAAAAAGAAAAGATAAGATAGGCAACCTCATGAAATTGTAGCCCAATCATATGAGAATGTGGCCCAGCCATGTGAAAATATACCCCAATCAAGTGCAAATATAGTGCATCCTTGTGAAATGGAAACCCAACTGTGTGAAAATATAACTCAGTTAAGTGAAAAGAAAACTCTGGATAGCAATAAACCTATTGAGTTTGAAAAGGAGGTTGCCTCATCTAAGACAGGACAAGGAGAAATAGGAGAACAATTGCTAAACTATATACTTGTTGAGGATGAGTCTGTATAACCACTTTCCCCTTCATAGCAGCCATTTGAAACACATGAAATTAACACAGTCCCCCTCAGTGAATAATTATCTCCCCTGGTTGCCGATGACACAAAACAGAGTCCACTGGAAGTAAATAATGAAGGACATGTGACTGGCAATGATGTAGAGATCTCTATTTTTCCCCTTTCCACTAATGCAGAAATTGAAAGATATGATCACATAAAAATAGAATTAGAGGAATTGAAGGCAGAAAGTGTTCAATTAAAAGATAAACTATAGCAAAATGAGGAGCAGATAAATAAGAAACAACAGAAAATAAGCTCACAAACTAAACTTTTGAAGCAAAAGGATCAAGAAATCACAGCTTTAGGGGCCCAATTGGAGCAAAAGGATAAAACCATTGGAGAGTTGCAGTCTCAGGTGCAACAAATTGATGGGAAGGATAAAGAGTATTTGGTTAGTTTATCTAAAAAAGATAAATAGATTAAAAGTTTTCGAAGGATTAAAAGTTATGAAGCTATGAAGAACAAATATGACAGTATCAGGATTTGCTTTGAAAATTTCAAAGTTCATGGGCCACAATTAATAGAAAGGGCATGGAGTGCCTATGAGGAGCGGTATACTCCCCTACCTATGTATCACAAATGGAGGGAGATGATCTCCCCCACCAACCTAAGGTGGTCCTATAGAAGGGCTGAGGCATTAATAGAAAAATTACAGCAACTCAAGACCAAGTGGATAGGGATGCGATACAGACCTCCATTGCTTCTTTAGCCACCCCCTACAGTTTTGGTCACTATAGAGAAAAATCCTAGAGAATTATATACATGGCAGATGAGGATTAAATTCAACAAAGGTTTTCTTAAACACCTTGATGATTTGGATGAAGAGGCAAAAGACATGTATGATCTCAATACCAAATATGATGAATTGAATAGGAAAAGGGATACAGAGAGGCAAAGGACTCATCAGAGAGCAGGACGAACTACTTAGGCTTAGGAAGGGGAGGATGATAAGGTATAAACAACCTCATTCTTATGATAAGATAAATACCCCTCTTAGTTCTTGTCAACCACCCCAGCCATGCCAATTTGTTTATTTTTAGAAGCAATAATTGTCTACTTTTGATAAAATGATGTATGAATCTTTATTTCTCAAATTGATTAGAAGTAGCTACTAATGTTGATATAATGATATTGATGCAGAGGATATAGGTGACTTACCACACTTCAGTTTCTTCAACAAACTCCCACCATGAAAGAGGACTCTTCACTGTTTTATAACAGTCTCCTTGAATAATCCAAAACCCAACTTAGAGACTTAACTTGACACATGACACTTGGTAGATGTATTTCCCAAGGACAATCATATACAGGTTCTCCAATTCACTAGGACAACCTTCCCTAACTATTGGTTTGACACTTACAACCATGTGGTATGTACTTCCTTCATGAACCTATTAGGATCCTTATAGCCCTCAAAATTGGAACAATCATGCATAACTTTTGATGGAGACCTGATTTCCACAAGACTTGACCATTTTGGAGTACCCTTTTGGAAGACACATAACATATGTTAAAATGAGTACCTTGTGTTTTAGGCCAACTGCCTCAACTTATGACTGTCCTACTAGGCCTAGAGCCCCAATTAGGTCACTTTTACAAAGGGACCCCTACAAATATCACTCACAGAACTCAAAAAACTATTGGAACACTTAAGACTCATGCCAAGACCAAGGATTTTGTGGGTTTTGGATACCTACAGTCAACTGTACCTTCAAAATACATATTTGGTTCCTTAAATGGCTTAATACATGAGGATATTAAGCCCTCCTCAACAAAACTTTGTATCTACCAACTCCCCTTCTCTGCAAACACTCCAATCAAATAAAATATGAAGGAACACATCCATCCCACTGGTCTTGTGGCACTAAGAGATAGTGGGATGGTTAGAATTCCATCATTTTGACAAAACCCTAGGTTAGGGTTTAATAGGATAGTTTTTAGAAAAAACCCTTATACCTCCCTTCTACAATGATGAAAACACACCAAACCAAGTTCAAATAAGAGGTAATTCCATTTTCTATCCAATCAGGTCACAAGGAGATGATGACAATTCCGTACCTGTGCAGAGTACGGCCTGGAACAACGTTTGAACTCAGAAAATGACAGTTTCTAGAGACCAGTCCAAGGAAAACAAGTGTAACTCACTCCCTACTCAATGTCAAGGCCTCAAATAGGATTCAAATGAAATTTAATTCATTATGATACCCATTCCAAACAATTAGAGATCATGACACTTTCATACTTGAAGATGGTATGGATTGTTCTAACAGAAAATATAGAAAAATGTAGAGAACAACAGAGAACTTGATTTCTATTGCTTGAAACTTCACCAACAAAATTCCACTGATCCATGAGGGGTGTCTTAAAAGGTTTACATCTTTGGGTCAGTTGGCAACAGGAAACCACCCTCAAACTGTCCAAAACTGTCTATTAACATTATTTTTACAATATGTATTAGGGGCAGATTATAGTGTGGACAAAACTACTGCCCCAAACCGCTTTATGATCATATTCTATGCCATAATTGGCCTTCATATAACAAAGACAACATGTCTTTCCATTTTGACACTCATGGAGGATTGACCAATTTGGACTTGACTGCCTACATCCAACTACTTGGCATCAAGGCCTTACAAAATGACCTCAACATGTTTTCAAATGGTCATATGACCTTATTACAATACATAAATGGTCTTCAAGACCTTATTGAAACTCAATAGCCAAACAACATGACTAGAATTCAAAATAGGCCTCTAGGACCTATGGGTGCCCCTGCACTAGATATAGACTTTGAGTAATTGTGTAGGACTTATGCATGGCCTATGAAAGGAATGGACTTCAAGCAGTTGAAGTCAGAGCGCCAGAAGTTGGGGTGCCATAAATTTAGGTGTGCATAGTGGAAGACTTCTTTTAAAGCATTCTATTATTTTTTGTTAAGATTATTTGAGACTTTACGGCTCCACTCAGAGCCTTTATTATGTTTTATGTCATGAACACCAGTTAGTTGTAATTCTGTTCAAGACTTTTTCAATGGCATTTACCCACCATCTGCAAATTAGGATTTTGTAGTAGTGTAGTATATATATGTAGTTTCTCAAAATAAGGATATGTTGTTATGATATATTCTGAATACTGTTCAGTTATGTTCTCTATACTATTACAATTTTTATGATATGAATGAATGAATATTGCCAGTACTGTTCTGAGTAATTTGGTTGGAGTAATATGATTCTAAGTAATGGAAGTATTGTGAATGGGATTTACTTTGAAGCTGCTAAAGTGCCACATGTGATTTAAATTGATAGTAGGAATGCCCAAGACCTAGCCACTCAAGGGATCATAGAGCAGATAAGTATTTCTATCGTTAATGTTGTTATTTCTGTTATGTGCATGTTATATTTAGATAAATGTTACTTTGTGTTTAGCTCTATTGTTTGTCCCATGCAGGTTGTGTTTTTAAGTTAATGATCTCTGAATTTTATTTACTTGAAATTTCTAGATCATCCACTCTATTCTTAAAACTATTGTTAGCTATTGATTAAAAGATGTTAGTGTACACTCAAAATCATGACTCTGGTTGCCTAGAGCTGTCAGGTTGGATTTCGACATGCACACGAACCCTTTCCCTCCTTTCCACAGGGTGATCCGCCATGTCACTCTCGCTCATGTGGAATTAGCCAGTCGAGAGGAGGCGAGACATGGCGGGGGTCTGGCTCGTTGGAAAGCTGGACTTCACAGAGGGGGATCGGCAAGTATTGTGGCCTTTGTTGTTGTGTGCTTTGTTGTATGTTTCATTCGATTGCTGTTGTAGTTGAGATAACCCTATGACCCAAAGGGTCACTAGTCTCTCTTCTCCTGTTTAGATTTCTAAGATTCCACCTCTGTGTGGGTAACTGATTGTTCTCATTGATGTCCTCTTATCTTTGTATGCATTGTAAGAGGTCTTGTTGTCTCTGTTGTTGTCTGGTTCCTTCTAATAACAAGAGGATGAATGGGTCTCCTTCTGGTAAGACAAGTGTTTGTTGTTGATGTCTTGGATGGATCTCTTAGATCTCGTCACGGATAGCCATCATCCACTCTCCTCTCACTCCAAAGCACATTCGTGAATCAGAAGAGAGGAATTCATGTGATTGCTAATCTTAACTAGATCTAGGTTTTTGACCTAGGGTTTTGCTTGACCGAGGGTTTGACTCGTGTTTTTACTTTGTTTTTACCTTGTGATGGAATCAAGGGTTTGTTTGAACTGCATTTACCTCGTGATGGAATCGAGGGTTTGCAATGTTGTCTATTCTATTGTTTCTATATGCATGCAAACTAAGATGATATGCAAAATGTTCTTTTTGGTATTTTTTAGAGTATTTTGGAAATAAAAGTGCTTCTAATCTATGGAAAGGAAATATGTATGCAATCCTATATGACTTTTCCAATGCAATGTTAACCTATGTTTTTTGTGTTTTTGATGTTTTGAATGCAATTTAAACTAAGAAAAGGAAAAATGCTTCTTCTAATGAACTAGATCTAGAAATATGAAAGTGTTTCATCTAACATGCAAGATCTAACTATCAAGGAAAAAGTAATGTTTTATTGTTCCCAAGAGCAAATTTGATTCTCTAATTACTATGAATTGAAAGAAAACAATGAAGGAACCTAAGAGAAACAAAGATTTGTTGACTCCACTACCCTCAACAATCCTTGTGCACAATGAATTTGCCTCCCTTTATGCTTGAGGGAGAGGGGTATTTATAGGTTTAGAAGAAGGAATTGATTGGAGAGTTAACTCATATGATTGATGAGTTAACAAGAATAGAATGGGGAGTTCATAAGGTTGATTACCCAATGAACTCAGCTGATTGGAGAGTGATGAAGCAAAGATAGCTTATCACTGGAGAGGAAATGGAGGAGAGGGAATGCATGAGATTGATTGAAGAGTTAAATTGAGATCAAATAGAGCTAATTATGCATGTGTGGGTGCATGAAATAGGTAACTCTATATTAGGGACCAAAAACCATGCAAATAGAGAGAAAAACGAGCGAAAAAGGAGCAAAAACGAGAGAGAAACTTGAGTTTTTCTGCGGCTGCAAAAATGGCAAGGTCACCCCTTTTGCCAGTAGGGTCACCACTGGGCGAACATGGGTCGCCTGGGGGAGATCCGGGCTGGACAAGGTCAGATGCAGAAAAATAGGCTGGGAGATGGTAGAAGAAAGGAAAAGGACAGGTTCTGCATCAAAAAACAAGTTAGTCATGTGGAAGAATCTAAATCTCCACTTGCATTAGTAGGATCTCTTGGGGGAGATCTGGAAATAATAGGGGGAGATTTGAATTGGTTCAACAAAACTAAAAACTGAAAGCGAGAGATGGATAAGGGGACCTCTAGAAGGCTTCTAGGAGGTGCACTAGAGGGAAAAAAAGGGGGAGAGGTGAAAACTCACCTACAAGACTCTCACAAGGATTAAGATCAAGGTCAAAAGCCAAAAAATGCAAGTCAACAAGTGTCGCAACAAGTGTCGAAAAGCGTCGCAAACGGGGAGAGAGAAATCGACAAGGAAGAAACAACACAAGAAAAGAAAAGAGGACATGTCATCAAGAGGCCTATTGCTTAAAAGACATTATTTCATTCTTACATGTATGTGACAAGGATTTGAATCATCATAGGGGTCCTTGTAGAGGCAGTACGTGATTTTTGTGCTTACATATTTGCCCCCTTGGGGATGGTAGTCTACATGAAAGGTAGGTATCATTTCCAAACTAGGCCTTACCTATTGTTAGTTTTCCCACAATTTGTACCTGCAATAACTAGTGTTAATCTGACATTTAAATATATCAAA
Organism: Cunninghamia lanceolata; assembly: GCA_027924645.1. NCBI lineage: Eukaryota > Viridiplantae > Streptophyta > Pinopsida > Cupressales > Cupressaceae > Cunninghamia > Cunninghamia lanceolata. The sequence goes on from BSBN01000317.1 coordinate 6,672,058, forward strand.
GTAAATAATGAAAACTGAAATGATGAATCTTACCATAGATCACTTGAATTCGACTAGTTGCTTGCCTTTTTCAGTTTGGATCTATAGGGATGAGAGCACACAAAATAATGCACGAAACAGATGCATAAAAGCAAATAACTAGTCTAAAATGCATAAATGAGCTAAGCTAAGGGCAAACAAAGTAAGCCAAATTGTGAGATCGGAGCAAAACGGTGATGGAATCATTCGTGTGAGCAATCGATAGAGAGGTATCGTCGAGGAGATCGTACAAATGGCCGCCTCTTCTTCAACCGCGGAGAATCAGGTATGCAATCAGTGAAAAACTCTTCTCTAAACCCTAGTTTGATTTTGTGAAAAATCTCTTAAAATTCTCTATTTTTGGTGATTTTCTTTGTTGCATTGTGTTTGTCTCGTCGTTTAGAGCAAGATTTATCTTTCGTTTTATGAATCAATCAAACAATGAGGTTTTTAGAGTGATTTTTGCTTGAGGGATTTGCTCCTAGGGTTGCCCCTTTTGTTAGGAAGGGTCGCCTAGGGGAGATCCTTTTTGACAATATGGTCACCCGGGGGAGATCCTGAAAAGTAGCAAGGTCGCCCAGGGGAGATCCTAAAAAACACCTAGGTTGCCCGGGGGCGACCCTATTGGACTGATTTCTAACTGCATTTGATGTTGTTTAACACTCATTTTGCTTTGATATGACATGATTTGGTCTCTGAATCTACCTATTTATTGCAATTTTTGAAGGGTTATGTGATTTTTTTATGTAAGGTTTTCTACAGTTATATGATTTTTAGGGATTTTATGAGTTTACGAGATCTAATCTAAAGTTCTCTTTCAATTTTATAGGACATGTGTATCCGATGGAATGCCTGCCGGGAGAAGGGATGGCTCTTAGGGATGTTTACTTCATTGAGTACTAAGGATCATGCTATACTGAAGAGGGTAGGTCTTGCTAGAGTTTTCCATGTACCTGTGATTCATCTTGTATCCCACATATGTTGTGACATCTTGACTTACTGGGATGCAGACAGAAACATATTCTGGTTCCCATAGATTTCTGGAGAGTGGACTATCACTCTGTATGATGTATATCACATTCTTGGAGTACCTATGAGGGGACATCCCCTATCTCTTCCTATTAACGAGTCCTATGAGGACAAGGCTTCTTGGGCTGCATTCATGGGGGTTAATCATCTTGGAGATTAGACATGAGTTTATCTTACATTCGTGCCATGTCTCCGCATTTCACTCTTGAGGAGGTACCTGATTGGTTTGATTGCTTCAAGGTTGTCAGGAAACAAGGCCTCGACTCATCTGAGATGTGTTGGGCACCCATCATTCGTGAGATCAGGGAGGGCACAGTTTTTGCTTGGGTATCGGACATCCTGGCTATGGTTTACAAAGACTTCTATCAAATTTCATAGTGAGGGGATTTAGCCTTTAGTCACTCTTCTTTGATCATGGCATGGATTTTTGAGCGCATGAAGCCTTATCAGAAGCTTACTCCTCTTCCAGATAGACGGCTATTGAGAGTAGTGAGGTGGGTGCATGTTGGTCATTTTGATGCTACTTTGCCCACTATTGCTACTCTCACTTATGATGATATGATTTTTGATTCTTATCACAACATGGAGGGGCTTGGGTCTGAGATGGTGAGATTAGAGAGCATTGTCGTGAGGTTTCAAAGAGTACAGACTGTAATGATCTGGTTGAGGCTCATCAAGTTGATCGTGTTTTGCAGTAGTTTGGCAAGGATGTCCTTGAGGACTTGCCCCCAGTGTTCACCTATTACAAGACCGTTTAGGAGATGGGTGAAATTGAAAATGTCATTTGGACCCCTTTGACTCCCAGCATCTTCATTACAAAGGTCTTTAGAGGAGGATGAAGGGGAGGGAGAGGGACTCCTTCCTGATCTCTGATTGTGACTGTTGATTCAGAGTCCACTGATGAGGACTATGTTCTAGATAGTAATGATTCGACAGATGAGGTCGCTCTCGAGGATGAGGATTTTGATGATATTGATGATTCTAATGATATTCCTAATGTCCCTGAGGGTTCGAGCCTATTGTTCCTCGACCTCCTCACTTAGATGAGGTGATGCATCAATTTGACCCTATTATCGAAAAATTGGAATGATTATCAATAGTATCAAAGTAATCCAATAAACTCAATGGAAAAGGAAATAATCAATATTAAACAAACAAAGACAAAACCTTGCAAACCTCAGAAAGCTATTTCTTCCTTGCTATTTCTTCAAGATGTCAATGGAGAACGTCTATGATAGTTTTGTAATGAAGATGAGCTTCACAACATGGTAATGGTGATATTAACAAGTTGATCGCAAGCAATGGAGGAATTTGGGTGCCAAAGGTGCGCTGAAATTCCTGTAGAGTAAGTGTACTAAAAGCTTGGATGATAGAAATGGAGGAATTTGGTTCAATTTATAGACTCACGAGAGAGAAGATCAACGGTATAGAATGAATAAGAAGATCAATGGTTGAGAAACCTTAAGAGATGTGCACGAATAGGAAGAAGACAAGTGTCACACAAAAAGTTGTTTTGTTTGAGTTAACTGCTTTCTTTTATAAAGATAAGATTTGATTTCATAAATTAGAAAGTTTTTTTCTAATTTAAAAGTTATTGATAAAAACAAGGTTGATTCAGTCAGTTAACTCAACTTGTGATTTGCTTTTGCATGATTTGAGAGAAATTAAATAATAAATTATTTAATTTTGTGTGCATGAAGAAGAAGATTTATTTTTAGAAGATTTGGAAGATTTTTGAGGAATTTGAAGATAAGAAAGCAAACTAAATAAATAAATTTATTTAATTGTTGTGCATGCTTTGGAAGAATAAATAAAATATTTGATTATATTTTATTTTTAGAGATTGAGAGAATTTAAATAAATTTGATTTATTTATTTAAATTTGGAGGAATAAGTGATTTAATTAAATAATGAAAATTATTTAATTGTTTGGAGGAATAAAGTTGACTTCAATGAAATTAATTAAATAAAGGTAATTTATTCAATTAATGGGAGGAATATGAACCAAATAAATAAATTGATTGATTTATTTATTGATTGAGGAATTAAATGGAATAAATATTAAGAATATTTATTTAGACAGAGCCGTGTCATTTTTAGGTGTATACAGACCCTGATTGGCAGCCTAGCGATCCACGTAACTTTCTTCGTTTACTTTCTTTTTAGGCTTTTTGTCCTTTCTCTTTTCATATGGATCTGACTTGGTCTTACTTTGATTCACTTTTTCAGGTAATGTCAAAGAGTGGAGGGACTTTGTTCGTGAGGTCAACATTGGATTAACTTCTCCCTTCACTAGGATGACTCGTGATTGTCTTTTGGATGATCTTGGTGTGCCCCTAGCTGCAGGGAGACACACTAACATTTTTTCTCTTGTCTACCATGGGTGCCAAATAACTACAGAGTTGGAGACCCAGGTTGACATGCTCAAGGGTGAGAACTAGGTACTCCAAGAGATGGCCTACCTTAATTTTAGATGACGTGATGCTAGCATGGAGGGGCCTTCACAGTTGCATGCTCACAGTAGAGCACCTCATTCTCATAGATCTTAGGGAGCAACTAGCGGTACTCATAGATGGAGGACCTAAAGTCCTGAGGGTTCCATTGGAGGGAATTGTCCCTAACTTGCTTTTCCTTTGAAACTTGTACCCCCTTGCATGGGGAGCCTCTACTTTCTCGAGAGCATTTTGTCTTAGCTCTTTGATACCCTTGTGTATGCAAACTTTGGATATATCTATGGAAGTCTATATTTTTATGGTTTTCTCCTGTCAAAATCTGTACTCATCTCTTGTGCATGTTTGGAAGTTTTTAGGAACTTTTGGATTATGTGTGACCTTTTCAACTCTTTTAGCAAATGCAAGTATGATAATGATGACATATTTTTGTAATTTTTGTATGACATATATATGATATACAGTTTACGATATGATAATGCAGGAACACAAGAAATGTTGTAAATGATACTATTACTTCTATTGAATGCCATGAGATATGGCATTTGACTTTATTGCTTTGAGACTCTTTTTTCTGATTTTGGCATGAATGCAATGTGGAACAAACATTGTGACTACTCTTTAAACACGATTTTCAATTTAGGGGATTGCAAGTTGTCTTGATGTAAGAGATCTATTCAAGGCTATGAGATATGATTTAGGGAAACTCAAGTGGAGAGTAGGAATGAAAATGGAGCACTTCTAGTTTCTAGACTTCGCTAAAGGCTAAACACTGATCCTTATCTAGATAAGACAAATTGGTAAGCTTTCAACTTAGACAAGAAGCAAATTTTATTGGTGTGTGCTAGACTTAGATCATAGATGGCAAGTAAAGTAGACCCATGGTAAAGGATAATAGGGAAAGAACAAGGGTCCCCAGATAGCAGATGATCCTAGAGACTACTAGACTCTTCAATTTTGCTCAGCCAGTGTGTGTGTGTGCTTAGTACATCTCTTTCTCTATTAGAATGTCACTCTTAAGGCTTCGAGCTTAGACTAATCTCCACCCAAGAGTACAGACATTCAACAATCTTCTCTCTTTCACTCTTTTTTTGTATCTCTCTTTTTTTCTTTTTACTTTTTTTTTTTGTATTTTCCTCACTTGACTTTTCTCATTTTTTTGGATTGTTGACTTTTCAAGAAATGAATGATTTTTGGAACTTTTGACATGCAATGCTTTGATCTCTCAATTCTCACGTTTGACACTCTTATTTTGATCACTCATCTTTTTATTCACTCGTATCTTAGATTGCTTCCTTTAGAGTTTTGATCTTCCTGACGTTTTTGGCCAAGACAGATAAGGGACTGAGTGCCACCTAAAGTTTTTGTAATCTAGTTGGACTTCTCTACTACTAGGGAAGAATTGGGAAGGTCTATTTGCAAGCTTCCTTTGAACACTATAGGTTTAAATATTGACTTTGCTTAGACCTAACATCTTGACTCATTAATACTAGGATCAGTGTAAAGCTAAGAGGTAGGTTTTGATTAGAATTGCTGGGAATGAAGGGGGATAATGGCAATGGTGAAAAATGGGGATCTCTAGGTCCTGAAAAGATAACGTATATCTAGACAACATTGGACTCCTTACTAAAGGGAAAATAGTACAAGAGAAAGTCATAAACTATAATGCAAGATGAACATAATGATGCAAAAATGCAAGAAACAAACTATTTTTGACATTTTTGATTATTTATAAAAATTTTTGTATTTTTATGTTTTATGATTTTTTTGGTTTTTTTAGACATAATATCTCTTGAGGTGAAAGGAATTAACTATTTTGCCAAATTCCTCTCCCTCCATTATGCACAAGAGATAGACATTGTTTTCGATGTCTTCCTTAACCATGTAAGGACCTTTCCAATCTTCTAAGAAAGATCTCTTTTGTCTTCTTTTCTTGTTTTTCGTGCTTCCCCTTCTTAGGACAAGTTCTCCTACTCGGTAAGGTGTGTCATTTGAATCTATTTCTACCAACTCAGTGGTTTCTCTTGGCATCGTGAGATGCAGTAAGTCTCAAAAAGCATGTTGATGAGAAGGAGTCCAATATAGAACTCCATCACAATTTAATAGCTCTGCTAATAGGTCAAATTGTTCTTGCATGTAAATTTTTACATCAAGTCTCTCTTGGATTCTTTGCAAGAATTAGAATAATTCAAGAGGATTTTGTGGCTCCCTCTGCTCATTGAGGGGAACAAAACTTATACTTATCCTCCCATTGGGTTCTGGTCACAGATCCATGGCATACCCAATATAACTTTTTGGTAGTTCAAAAATGACAAGGTCATCGACACCAATTGTCACTCTCATCTTCCACTCCCTATGGAAGATACCTTCACTCTCTTCATCCTCATCTGGAAGTCTTTTAACCATTTCTATTTGTACCTGAGGTGCTTCCCATTCACCGAGTTCATTTGACTGAACCAAGGAGGAGGTGGTGATTTTTCTTGTGGTTGTGATACTACAAACATCTTAGGCAGCATTCCTATAACATTGGTTGATTCATTATTGATAGAGTGTGCCTCCTCCATGGGCATTATTGGTTGATGTGAACCCTCTGTTGGTGTGAGAGGTTCATATGATTCTATTTCTTCTAGCATCTCAGGGACACGAGATTCACTTAGTGGTGATAGTGGTATGTAACCTTTCGTCATGTCTTCGTCTGCATTTGAGAAAGCATGTGGGTCTACATTTCTCAAATCTAATGTGGTGGTCTGAAAGACTAGTCCTTCCATTCTATGAGGCTTTTCCCCTATGCAAGGAAAGAGTTTATAGGCCTCTTGGAAGTCGATCATGAGTATTTCTAGGGGGAATTGGAGTGGTCCATCCCATTTGATCAACTCCATGTTTTCAATCATTTTTTCTTTGGAAACCATTTCCCTTTGCTTTGGTAGTGGCCCATTCTCTAGAGGTTTGATTTCTACAGTGTTTATGGCCTTTTTTGGAGTTTCCATCTATTTGACGTATATCGACTGAGGTGTAGGATTCGGGATGGTTAACTTGTTGGTAGGGAGTTCATAGTCTATGGGGATGCCTATGCGTTTGTTTGATGTATTTGATTTTAACATGCTAAAAGGCTCTAGATCTCCCTGTGTGACATATAACTTCCCTAAGTGTAAAAATCAAACTTGTTGAAACAACGTGGATGACACAGCTTTCATTTTGTGTATCCATGGCCTTCCAAGAATCAAGTTATATCATGTCTCCTTATCTATGACATAGAAAGTGGTTGGAATAGTCTTGGGCCCCAAAGTTACTGGAAGGGTAATTTTACCTATGGTGGCTGCCTTTAGATTATCATATCCACTTAGAGTATCTCACGATGCAGTGATGTTGGTGTGTCCATAGCCCATCCTTTCTAAAAGGGAGAAGGGAACTATGTTCACTATAGCTCCATTGTCGATTAATGTCCATTTGATGCATGTGTCATTGATCCACACTTGAAGATATAGTGCGGGGTCTCCTTTCTTTATTAACTCTGCCTCAGAGGGCATCTGTTGTAAGTCAAAGAAAAACCTTAGATCCTTAAGCTCTGAGTTTGGTGGACTGAGATCGTAGTCCACATGGCTGATTTACTCACTAGGTGATGGTGTAATTTGGTCAAGATATTTTAGGACTATTGCTTGTAGCAGTGCAGAGTGATGTGATGGAGAGTTCTTGAGTAAATCAATGAACGAAATGTGTGCATATGTTTTCTTTAGATCTTCTATGAGCTCATAAGGTCCAATGGGAGCTGGTATTGGTTCTATTATTGAGATGGTACCCTCATATGGTTCTCTTTCCTCATTTTCTTCCTCATAATCCTCCTCTTGTTCTTCACTATGTATAATCTCAACTAATCCCATCAACCTAGTTTCTCCTTTTTGTCCTAGTTGTGGTGGAATTTCGGGGTTACTACTCTAAGTTGCTTTGTTTTGATTTGTTGCTTCTATATCTTGATGTACGGGGAATGGGTCCTGATAAATTCTCATGTTTGCATTTTGTGGTGCTATCGGAGCTTGATTTTGTCTTGTATCTTTGTTATCTAGTGTGACTTCCTATGGGTTTAAGAACATTTCTATGAACAATCGTTGTTGGTCTTCCCGAAGCCTTGTAGGGAATACTATGAACCTGTTGTATTCCCTACAAGACTTTGTGCTATGCTCCCTTGTTCTATGAAAAGAACAAAATTGGTTAAATTCATACGGGGGTCTTTCATATCTTCCATCATTTCCGTTCCTGTTTTCGTTTTGGTTCCAACCTTGATAGTTGTCTCAAGGGTAGTACCCATTGTTTCTTGGTTGATCTATGGCATTTACATGAGGAGGATAGTAGTCTCTCCCATTGTAGTCATCTTTCATCTTCTTAACAGAGGGTTGATCTGTCACCCCATTTGTGGTGGTACTCCTATTGTTTTTGAGGATTTTAACGACAAAAGCATTGCTTCCTAGATCTTCCTTTGTTATGTTTTTATTTGAACCATAGACTTTTCTACCACTATCAATGGCGGCTTGGTCAATTCTTAAGGCACTTTCCAATGCCTCTTCATAGGACTTATATGGTAGTTTTTGGACATCCTCTCTCATGTCTTTGTTAAGGGCATGCAAGAAGAGATCGCATAGTTCTTGATGATCTATGTTCAGAGCACTGGTTGAAGAATAGAAGACTTGCCTCCATTGAGTGATGAAATGTGCTACAGATTTGTTTGGCTTTGGTTTCATTTAAGGAATTCACTGATTCCTATTTTGACGAGTTTGTTTATGTCGAATGCCATGACAAACTCTCCAATGAGTTGTCTGAACGAATGGATCAAAGCTTCTGGGAGATGATAATACCAATCTAGAGTGATGCCTTCAAGCATTTTTAGGAAGATCTTTGCTACAACCCCATCCCAATGGAGGAGTTCTCTTATAGTAGTGGTGTAGGCTTTAATGTGTGAATTCAGATCTCCTTCTCCTTTGAACTTCAGGAGATCTGGTAGTTGTTGAGGTAGTTTCACATTCCTTATGTTTTGGTCTAGAGGCTCTTTCAAATATTCAAGATATGTTCCTAGAAAGGCACTTTGGGATTGCGGGGTTGTAAGTAATAACCCTGTGGGTGGGTTTTGATAACCCATTGTTAGATTCGTTGGATTATTCTAAATAGGAGGGTTCCCATTTAGACATGTGTCATTACTAGCATGTCATGAATAATAATTGAGGTAGGGGGGATTTTGAGATGCCCCCTGGTCTTGTTCATGGGACTTTTGTCTTCTTTCTGGAGTAGCTTGTTCTACCGCCAGGATTCTGATTCTTTGCATTAGAGTTGCAATTAAATCTGTAGGAATTGTTGCTCTAGAGCTTTCTTCACTTCTAGGATGTTCTCTACGAATATTCTTGTGGTGAAAGGCTTCCTCACATGCAGTATTTTCTTTTTGTTCTTCTTGTAAGGCAATCCTCAGTGCTTCTTGAGCATCTTTGGTTTCTTGTAGACATTTTTCTAACCTTTTAACCTCTTCATCAAGGTGGGTATTCGATGTACTTGTGAAAGGTTGTTCTAGTCGATGTATTTCTGACCTCACCCTTCTTGCTTTATGCGATGCATTTGCTATGGCTGGATTGTTCTCCCAAGCTGGGTTGTTGAAGGGTAGAGAGCGCCTAGATTCTCTTTGATCTTGCTCATAGTCAGAATCCTCGTAATCATAACAATTGGTGATTGGCGCATCAGGATGTGGCGACACATACCTATCAAATGAGGGAGTTTCTAGTTCCCTTGAGGGGATGTTCCCTTGGTTTGAGTCTGGTTCCATCATATTTGGGGGTTCCATAGACACCACAGAATAAATGGAATGGATGATGGTGTAGATGATAGAAGCTAAAGTGGCAAAAACGACTATGAAGAATGGTATGAAAATGTTGCGAAGTTTCTGTTAAACTTGTTTTGAGATGTTTGAAAAGGGAACACAAAATTACTCATCCTAGAAGGATTTGTAACTTCACGTTGGGTTCACCAAAATATGTACGCTTAAAATTGTGACTCTAGTTACCTAGGGTTGTCGGGTCAGATTTTGGCACGCACACAGACCCTTTCCCTCCTTGCCATGGGATGATCCACCATGTCACTCTCACTCACATGGAATTAGCCAGTCGAGAGGAGGCGAGACACGGTAGGGGTCTGGCTCATTGGAGAGCTGGACTTCGCAGAGGGGGGTCAGCAAGTACTATTGCCTTTGTTGTTGTGTGCTTTGTTGTATGTTTCATTCGATTGTTGTTGTAGTTGAGATAACCCTATGACCCGAAGGATCACTAGTCTCTCTTGTCCTGTTTGGATTTCTAAGATTCCACCTCCATGTGGGTAAGTGATTATTCTCGTTGATGTCCTCTTGTCTTTGTATGAATTGTAAGAGGTCTTGTTGTATCTGTCATTGTCTAGTTTCTTCTAATAACAAGAGGATGAATGGGTCTCCTTGTGGTAAGACAAGTGTTTGTTGTTGAGGTCTTGGATGGATCTCTTGGATCTCGTCACAAATAGCCGTCACCCACTCTCCTCTCACTCCTAAGCACATTTCTGAATCAGAAGAGAGTAATTCGTGTGATTTCTAACTTTAACTAGATCTAGGTTTTTGACATAGGGTTTTGCTTGACCTAGGGTTTGACTCATGTTTTTATTTTTTTTTACCTTGTGATGGAATCAAGGGTTTGTTTGAACCATGTTTACCTCATGATGGAATTGAGGGTTTGCAATGTTGTCTATTCTATTGTTTCTATTTGTTTCTCTATGCATGCAAACTATGATGATATGCAAAATGTTCTTTTTGATATTTTTTGGAGTATTTTGGAAATAAAAGTGCTTCTAATCTATGGAAAGGAAATATGTGTGCAATCCTATATGACTTTTCCAATGCAAAGTTAACCTATGTTTTTTGTGTTTTCAATGTTTTTAATGCACTCTAATCTAAGAAAAGGGGAAAATGCTTCTTCTAACAATCTAGATCTAGAAATATGAAAGTGTTTAATCTAACATGCAAGATCTAACTATCAAGGAAAAAGCAATGTTTTATTGTTCCCAAGAGAAAATTTGATTCTCTAATTATTATGAATTGAAAGAAAACAATGAAGGAACCTGAGAGAAATGAAGATTTGTTGACTCCACTATCCTCAACAATCCTGGTAATAGGCAACCTTGAATCCTTTTGTGGTAGCAGGTGATCCTCTTGACAACAAAATGACCCAAAGAAGTAGAAAGAAGCTTTGATGAAGCTTGTATGAGCTCGATGAGAGCTTGGATTAAGCATAATGGCATAGAATGAATCAGCATGATGCTACTTGGCTGAACAAATAAAGCAAAAGGCACCTTTGTCCTATAAGAGCATTTGAATGCTAAGTTGGAGAGAAAAATTTGGCAAGAGCTATGTGCACAATGAATTTGCCTCCCTTTGTGCTTGAGGGAGGGGTTATTTATAGGTTTAGAAGGAGGAATTGATTGGAGAGTTAACTCGTATGATTGATGAGTTAACAAGAATATATTGGGGAGTTCACAAGGTTGATTACCCAATGAACTCAGCTAATTGGAGAGTGATGAAGCAAAGATAGCTTATCAGTGAAGAGGAAATGGAGGAGAGGGAATGCATGAGATTGATTGAAGAGTTAAATTGAGATCAAATAGGGCTAATTATGCATGTGTGGGTGCATGAAATAGTTAACTCTATATCAGGGATCAAAAACCATGCAAACAGAGAGAAAAATAGACAAGACTGGAGCAAAAATGAGAGAGAAACTTGAGTTTTTCCATGGCGGCAAAAATGATAGGGTCGCCCGGGGGAGATCCGGGCTGGACAGGGTCAGATGTAGAAAAATAGGCTAGGAGATGGTAGAAGAAAGGAAAAGGATAGGTTCTGCATCAAGAAATAGGTTGGTCATGTGGAAGAATCCAAATCTCCACTTGTGTAAGTAGGATCTCTTGGGGGAGATTTGGAAATAATAGGGGGAGATTTGGATTGGTTCGATGAAACTGAAAACTGAAAGTGGGAGATGGATAAGGGGACCTCTAGAAGGCTTCTAGGAGGTGCACTAGAGGAAAAACAAAGAGGAGAGGTGAAAACTCACCTACAAGACTCTCACAAGGCTTAGGATCAAGGTCGAAAGCTAGAAAATGTAAGTCGACAAGTGTCACAACAAGTGTCAAAAAGTGTTGCAAACGGGGAGAGAGAGAGAAATCGATAAGGAAGAAACAACACAAGACAAGAAAAGAGGACACGTCATCAAGAGGCCTACTGCTTAAAGGACATTATTTCACGCTTACATGTGCATGACAAGGATTTGAATCATCATAGGGGTCCTCATGGAGGCAATGCGTGATTTTTATGCTTACAGTTAGGTGTACTTTCAATTAGTAGTTAGTTGCCTTTGTTTTAATTTCATAGTTAAACTGCAAGTGTTGATTCTTAGATAGTTTACATGCTTTCTAGAATAGGGATTGGAATGCTTTCTAGCTTAAACAATTTCATGCTTTCTAGTTTAATTTCTATTTTCAAACTTTTCAAAAATTTATAAAATCTACACTAAGTGAGATTCCAAAAATATCCCCTATTGCATACAGCCTTTGGACACTACCCGATCGACATGATTGATATATTTTTTCAACTAAAGTGTTAGGACCTCACGATAGCCTGTCACCTTCCTCACAAAGCTCTACATCATAATTTACACCACCTCTTTATTCTTGAAAAATTCCATAACATTTGATATAAACATCAAAGAAATTTTAGAATTCACTCTACAATTTTGAGACTCCAAATAGTCTATGTTAAACACCTCCTTAATCAATTACTTCACAAAACTTGATTGAACCACCAAAATTATAGCCAATCTAGCATAGAAAATTAGTTCCCTAAAACACTAGCATGATTTTCTAAATAACAAGGAAAGAATATGAACTTAGCTTCATGTGTGACTTGCAGAATTTTCATTGGTGGACTATTCATAATGATCTAAAATGATGCTTTTTGATCAAATCTAGAATTGTACTTCTCTAATAAATAGTGGGATGATGTTTCTTTACTTTGTCTCAATTATGTTGCTATATAATTGATCTTCATGCCTATAAATTTAACCCTAGGTCTACAAAAATGACCATTTTTTGTAGAAATGACATGCCTATTGTTGACCTTAAAAACTTGTTCACCTCAAGTATATGAATATATGCCTATAACTTGGTGTTGTCTATAGACACCATTAGAATTTTCTATGCAAGGGTTATTCTTAAGTTGATTTAATAGTTTTAATAATTATCAAAGATATGCCAAGAAACCATGCAGTATGCCTAGTCTATTACTATGTTGCTTAGTTAGTGATAATACAATGATTGAAACTCAAAATTCTTGATGGATCTTGGATGCTACAAGTGAATTATAGGGTTTTTCCATTCATACAACACCTTAGTGTGCAAATCAGACATTTCACACTTAAGTCAAAAAGTAACAACTAGTAGCAAGGGAGTTAGCTTGGTCCCATAAATGAATTTGAATTTAAAAGTTCAAGGATCAAATCCATAGGTATAAATTTGAACTTGATAGTGGATTTAACACATGTCAAAAAATAGAAAGACTATAGACCAAATCTATATGTTGGTGCATTATTTTATTTTCTTGAATTTAGATAATTACTTATTGCATATTATGCACCAAAGATAGGATAAGCTTGCTTAGGTAGGTATCAACTTAGGTAGGTTGTACTTGCATCATGTGACTTATACCTTCCTAGTTTGGTGGAAATGTTATGCACACATGTGATTGTATCTCTTTTATCCTATATTGGTTGTACATTCACATTTCTTGGCGGTGTATCCTATATAAACCCACTTGTAGCTCTCATATGAGCAATCAATCCAATCTAGAATCATCACTAAATATTTGCATCCTTTGATAGAATAAAATTATTCTCTCATTTTGTGTCTCTTTTGTGCTTTCATTGGAGCTTCTTGACTTGGGTGGCTATCTCCATAGCTAAATCTTACAATATATCCTTGGGCATCAAGTGGATTTAGGTTTACTCAAGGCTCTATCTAATTATGAACTTTTGCACAAAAACATGTACACTAGCTATTACCTATGAGAAAAATGTGTCAAAGCAAGTCTAAAATGAAGAGGGAAAGTACAAGGTGTGCATTTTTTACCATTAAATTTGCTCTAATTTTGACTTGCATGTGAATTATATAGAAATATGCATGTGAAAGTAAAACATGTAGTCAAATTGAAAGTAAATAACAAGAACTCATATAATGGTTATGGATATGGATAATGATTCCACACATGCTCCTTGTGATGAATGCTCAATCTTGAAACTTTCAAGAACAAACTTCCATAAGTAGAATTTGATAAAAATATAAAATAATCATTTATAACAACTACTTAACAATGTCACCAAATAAAAAGAAAAAGTAAATACAATGATATGGTTGTGTAGGAGCCTACAAAATAAAAGTAATATAGGCTTACAAATGAACATACAATAAAGAGTGATGCATGGCTACATAGGAACCATCATAAGTCATGATAATCATCAAAGGAGTGTTAATGATATGATATCCCCCATCCAATTGGTTTATTACAAGGGATGTAAGGAATTGGAGAGGAGAAAATATATGATTATGTAAAATGAAAAATAATCATGTAAAAAGTGTCATAAGTAACATCACGTGACAATCATAAGATAAGATAAATGAGATGTAAGTATGAAATCACATGTAAGAAAGGGAAACAAAGTGCACCCCAATGTTAGGGATACCAACAAGGGACAAAATCCAAGTTGTTTGGATGGGATCATGTTAGCATAAGTTAAGCATGTAAACAAAAGCATAAAATGTGAATATGATAAGTAAGATGAAAACATGGAATTATAAGATAATCATATACGAGTGTAAGAATGGTATTGATAGGATTTAGGTTTGTAACAAGGGTTTAAAGAAGGGATTTGGCAATAATGGAAGCTTGGAAGAGAGGGATTTGGGGCTAGAAAATTACTAGAGAATAGAAGAATAGGATTGGAATCTAATGGTGAAGGGAAATGGTGGGAATCACATGAGAAGATTTAGTAATGGAGAAATAGATAGTTGAAAACTTAGTATGATAGCTTTCAGATGGAGAAACTTAGTATGGAGAGTGTGTAAAAAATTTATTTAATTCACATAATAATTCAAAATGAGGAAGAATGGGTTTTATGTCAAGATTGATTTCAAATTGACCATTTGAGAAGTAATTAGAGCAACACTAGACTAGGGATTTTGAGACGCAACAGTTGGAATATATTTGAGTTGATTTTGACTCTAGTGTTTGGGTGCTTTTTATCCTACACAATGCTCAAATGTAATATGTCCTCATATTGAATTTTAACATATGAATTTTAGGGTTTTCTAGGCATGGAAATAGGTTTGAGGGTAGAATAAAACTTATTAATGATAGTTTTAGGCCAAGAAATAGGATAAATGAGTCCTAAAATAATCTATGTGAATAACCACTAAATTAAGTGCAAAAATATAAGGCAGGGATCATAAAGTTGAAAATTTCTGACCTTACACCTTGGTATCCACCAAACCAATGCTACTAGATCATTTCAAACATGTAGAAGTTTTTGCTTCTCATGGTCTACCTTGAGACACACAAAAAAGTAAGTGTGCATTGGCAACATGTAAGGTTGCAAAAACATCATCTCAATAACAACTCAATAAGGCACTACAATGGTATAAGGATGTCTTTAGGGAGCACAAAGATGTTCCTACACCCTATGAAATGCAACACACAATTGATATATTTACAAGATATCCTCTTCCAAATATACCTCTATATCACATATCCATTTGGAAGTGATGAAGTTCAATGCTAAATTCAAGAGATGATTGATCAAAGCAAGGCCAAACCCAACTCTTATCCATGTGATAGTCTGATAGTCTTTGTGCCAAAGAAAGATGGAACATGGCACCTTTACGTCATAGTGAAGAGTTGCTAACATGTTTCATGCATTGATGACCTCTTGGACCAACTCCATGGTGTATAATTCTTCACAAAGATTAACCTCAATTCAAGATATCACTGAGTACCAATTCATATTGAAGATATTTCTAAAAAATAATATTCAAGACCAAGAAGGTATTATATGAATGGATGGTTATGCATTTTAACTTAACTAATGCCCTAGTGGCATTCATGTACTTGATGAATGAAATATTGCAGCCCTTCACTAACTCCTTTATCATCATCTACTTGGAGGACAATCTCATCATTAGCAAGACTTGGGAGGAGCATGTGGAGCATGTCTCACACATCTTGGACACTACAATGACACAAGTTACAAGCTAAATTCAATAAACATAAATCTATTATTTGGGTTGTATCTTCGATTACATAGGCATCCATGTAGATCTAGAGAAAATCAAGGTGATTCAAGTATGGATGACTCCACACAACACCAAATTATGTAGCTTTCTTAGAATTTCCAACTTCTACCACATGTTTGTCCTTGGATTCTTACACATCCTTTGGTCACCCAATCAAATCATGCACTCTAAGGAAGTATTTATTTGCACCCCTATGCAAAAGCACACAGTTGAGGAGTTCAAGTAGTGTCTCTACCATAGCACCTATTTCAACAATGTCTCACATTACACACCCCATTGAGATTCAAATTGATGCATATAACTATGGACTCAACTCAATACTCACTCAACATCAACATCTAGTATCCTACCATTTAGAGACATTTAGTGACACAATGAAATACTACTACACCCATGAGAAAGAACTATATGACATTGTTTAAATTGTTTAGCAATGGGAACATTACATTTTAGGTAAGGAAACATTCATTCATTCTAATCATAATGCACTTTAGTTTTTGCACACAAATAAAACTAGAGAATACATGCCACATGAAGTGAATGACATACCTACAATAATTCCATTTGGTGACCAAGCATAAGAATGGGAAAGATAATAGAGAAATAGATTACCCCAGTCGATTACCAGTTCACACAATTATTACAATGTTGGACTCGTACAACCATAAGTTCACTAACTAAGAGAATCTCTACTCAATATATCAAAACTTTGCATAGACTCATCACACAAGGTAATCAAGTTGGTGTATTTAATTTGAGTGACAAGATTCTTTTCAAGCCAAGATGCCTATATGATCTAGAAGGTGCACCTCACCAATAACTCACCTAGGAGATGCACTATGCCAAAATAGTTAGACAAGTTGCCATTACTAAGACTTTAGCAACACTATAGAAACATTTTTATTTGCTTCACATGCATGTAGACATTGAGTGACATATTGAGTCCTACATTCCCTGTTGTATCATCAAGCCCATGAATAGGAAGCTTGAGCTTTGCATGCCTCTTCTAGTTATGCAAACACCCTGGGAATCTATCTGCATGGATTTTATGAGAGGACTCCCTGTGACAAAGCACTAAAATGATTCATTATTTGTTATAGTAGATCAATTTTTGAAATGGATATCATGGTTACTTGTAATAAAAGTGTCAATCTATTATGCCTGATCATGATCCAAGATTCATCAACATATTTTAGTAATTCTTGTGGGAAAGATTGGATACACAATTGGATCAATCCAACACATTTCATTCGTAGATAGAGGTGGAAAATCATACACTTCTGTATCTACTGTGCATCTACAATTATACACATCCATGAACTTAAGATGACATGTTATACATCTAACATGCCTACAATAGACTTGTGAATAATTTTGTAGGGCATAGTTCTTTCTATACATGTATAGGTTTCCTACCCATAGTACCTCTCAACATATCCTATCATGCACTACCACACTTGGAGTTACACACACAAGATTGAGAAGTAGATAAGGTGGAGAAATTAATATAACACATTTAGAGCACATTCATCAATAAGTTTAATAAATTATCTTATGCTAGTAACATAAATACAAAGAGCACCTTGATGTGCACCAAACTCTTCATGCATTCAAGGTAAATAACAGAGTTTAGTTCCATCTTCAAAAGGAATACTTTAAGGGTCCACATTAGAAGATAAACCCTCTACGGTATGGTCCATACACCATTCTACACATAATTGGTAGGAATACATTTATTCTCAATTTATCACAATACTTGGGTTTGCATCCAATGTTTAACATGGAACTCTTCAAGCTATACTTTCCTCCTCTTCTCAAGCAAACATAAACTCAACATCATTTAGAGTTGGATCCTAAGCACTTGTGAACTATTGCACAAGATAAGATCATTCAAACTACCACATTGTACACTCTCCAAGGGTCCCATAATTTGTTTAGAGTGGCTAGTCTAATATAGTATGCAGATCAAGCAAAATGGCACAATCTTTAGTAGCTCTATGTTTAGTTCCCACAGCTCATCAACAATATGATGGGGGCCATCAATTCTCAAGAAAAGGTGAATGACTAGAGTGTAGTTGTACAATCCTTTAGGAATATTATGTGTGCTTTAATAGTCTTTGGAACTTTCATGCTTTCCTTCATAACACGTGCATCTTACACACTACACATGGTGTCATCATGTGCCACCATACATGACTTGTCACATGTCACCACACATGATCCCATGCAAGTCTTTACTTCATCACACACCACCATGCATGACTTATCATAGCCTTGCATACACACCTATTGACATCAACATATATATACACAAAATTATTTAGCCATGGAATAAAATAACAATTGTTAAGAATCTCTAATCGATGACTAGTTGTAAGGGCAATGCTTTAGAAAAGCTATTTCAATTTCCTATTCTTGTTTGCAACTATAATGTAACATACATATTCATTAATCTCTTCACATGAAGGAGGATGGATAAGTAAATACTTGTAGTTAAACTAGTTTGATGTGTTTTCCCCATTTTGGTCATAGAAATTCTCATTCCTTTTTACACTTTCTATAACATATGTTGTACCCTATTCATTTTCTAATTATGAATAAAAGCAACATACATTTTTGATAAATTCTTGTACTTTCATATTTTGATTGTGTGTTGATTTACTAATCTTCTATTTTCCATTGCATAATCTATAAACCTATCTTTATCAAGATTGGTTTGTCCCGCAAACCACCTAGGATTGGAATTAGTGGTATTGGTTGGTAGTTGAGTGTTGTATATTATGGGGCTAAGGCAAGAGAGGATATGTGAAGAGTATTGTATGTGTTGGGATCTCAATAAGGAGATATAGTATGGAGTGGCTTATTTCATAAGGAACATTATAATGTGTTTGTAAGATAAAAAATTACCTACTTTGTATTCATTATTTTATGTTTTTGCACTCATTTTGGCATTCATTCCCTTAGTCTTGTTTAGGAATCATTCAACCCATTTATTATCCTAAATACTTATAAAAAATATACAAAAATTAGTAAAAATCCATAGAATCTCATCTCCTACTTGTACCTAAAGTTTGAAGACATGTTCTTGCCAAGACACCAATAACCCTAGGTGCTCGTGTTTATGTTCAAAAATTGAATACATGTCCCGACAACCATTATACCTCTAATTCTTACTACATTTTCTAATGGTCCTTAACTTGAGATCTTTGTATAAACTTAATTTTGAACATCATTTGGTTCTCTTGGTTACTCTTGATTATTCCTACACTTTTTCATACTAAGTTTTCAAGGGAGACTCCATTGTTATAGGGCAACAAGAAATACCATTGAAGATTTGAAGTTTTAAGCTCCCATTATATCCAAGTCATAACATCTCCATTGATTTCCATCTCCTCTCCTCATTCTATCTCCATATCTCTCCTCATCCTTATCATTTGGCATAGTTTCCAAAATCCTTCCTTATCCCCTCTACATTGCATATCTAAAGATTTTTCCTTATTTCCAACCCTTTTCTCAAGTTTTTCTTGTAACATCCATCTCCCTCATGTTCTTCATCCACTTGTACACACCACTTATAGTAGAGATCCTCTTAGGGTTTCACCTTATTAGGTTCAAAAATCTACACACACCACTCTCTCACCTCACTAGGATTTCACCCACTCTAGTTATTCTAAAGTCCATGTTATAAGAGATGAAATATACAAAATAGGGGACAAACTTAATGTAGTATCCTAAATGCATAAAATAAATTTTCATTTCCCGCAAAAGTTATGTTGCTAATATTTCCCTTCTAGTGATCAATGTGAGAATTCTAAAAGCACAGGTTTGATTATAAAATTAAGGAAAGTGTTTCCATAAAGTTTTAGATCTATTGGAGTGATGAACATGAGCACCCAAGGTCAACACTAGTGTTTGAGGCTAGACATGAGCACTAGATTTTTTAGGTTTCTCCAATTTTGCTCAAATTTCATAGGGATTTTTTTGCAACCACTTTGATCCCATTTCTAGATTTAGTTTGTGATTTCAAACATGTTTTCTATCCTTTTTTCTCTATATTTTTCAATAGCATAGTAATTTTCAATTTTTATTCTCAACTCTATGTTTTTTTTATATTAAATCATAGTGGAATATGTATGTTTTAAAGATTGTTGAAGTCTAATTTGTTTAGTATATATACACATATAGAAAGTAATTTTGCATTATCTTAATAACAAATTAGGAGGGTTTAAATTTTTGTGTGTTACACTACTATTCTACTTCTAAGTATATTAGATACTCTTTTTTATGCAAGTTCCTAATTAGAGCTTTAATTTGGGTAAAGTGGTAGGAATTTTTTGTTGATTTTTTTCCAAACAAGCCACCAATATTATAAAAGGTCAAGCACCTCACATAAATCTCCAATTAGAGTGATTTTTCATTCATTAGAAAGAGAACTATGTGAGATTTCCAAAAAAGTTCACAATAAGGATTCAGAGTGTAATGAGGGAGATATGATGAGGTAAAGTTGACCTTGTGATTTTGATTTTTGATGGTTTTTAGCGTAAAATTAGGGTAGAAATTTTATAGAAGGTCATTCATCTCATATAGGTCTCAAATCAATTTGATCTTAGATTCATTGGTAAGAAAAAACTTGTAGTCATAATAAGGGTATGAAGTAGTATTGGGGGAGACATGACAATTTTAAGTTGACCCCGTGATTCTAATTTCTTTAATTTAAAATTAGGGTAAAATTTGTATATCTTGCAAGCCAAGTGAGGAAATTGATTTCTATTTTTTTGTATGTGGAAGGAGAAATTCAATATCTTTCCATGTGCTTAGGGATTTTTTAGTGTAGAATTTATGTCTCCTAAAGATAAAATGGCTATTCTCAATTCTAGGTCACAATTTTGGGAGGATTATATTCTTAGCCTGAAACTATGGTTCCCCTCTTTCAATCCACTAAAAGAATCCTTCTCCTCTTTACCTATTTGGGTGCACCTACCATACTTACCTTTTCAATACTCGTAAGTTTCATGCTATAAGGCAAAATTAGGAATTTTGTACGAATTTTTTTGGATGTGGCCTCTGAAACCTTAGATCACTCTTATATATTCCCAAATTTATGTGGAATAAACTTGGAAAATGGGATACCTGAAGGAATTATTTTGTAAAAGGATGGTAGGATGTGGGCACAATAATTAGACTATGTGAACATTCCTTTGCTTTGTCATTGTTGTACATGAATATGGACGTTTAGATTCTCATTGTCCAAAAGAAGCTATATAGATTTTGGGAAGAAGACTTCTTCTCACCCTACTTGGTGGAAAGGATCAAAGACTTAGAATCTCACTATTTTTCAAGGCAAGAGATTGAAGATTTTGAGGAGGAAAAGCATAATTTATGTTTTCAAGAAGCTTTAGGGGCCTCACCTAGTAAAGAGGTAAAAGGTATGGTTGTTGCACTAGTAGTTGGAGATAAAGCTAAGAAGGCAGTATGTGAAAAAGTTCCCTCTCTTTCAGACTTGAGTGAGATTTCTAGGGATACAATAATCACTACTACTATTTTAGTTCTAGATGATGAGCTTTAGGATGTTTATTCTTTTGAAAATGATTGGACAAAGGTGTAAAAGAAAAAGGATCAACGTCAGGGGAAGATCAAGCTAGATGATTCTAAGATCTTCAAAAATTTGTAGGAAGGATGCACCTAAGCATGGTGTCTCTTGAGACATCTTTGTTTGTAAATACTTAGTTCAACTATCAATGGTAGAAATGGATAATAATTTTTTTTAATATGAGAGGATTTGTTGAACCTATGGTTACTATAATTCTATGTTTTAATGCTTTTTTTTTGTGATCCCTAGTGCCTAATCTAGGTTTTATAGCAAAAAAAATGAATATGAGTCAAAGGATCACCTTTACCATCATACATTACAAAACTAGGCAATATAAATCCCATTAGAAAATGATAAGATAACATATCATTGGACAAGGGATTATGTAGCAAATCACTAGATAGATACTTTTGGTGAGGACTTTTACAAATCATTGATATGGATTTTCATATTTTTCAACTCACTAGTGATGGTGACTGGTCAGTTGGTGGGAAAGGTTGGGGGTGTAGAAGAAACAACATAAATAGGAGTGGTAAAAGGGGGGGTGATAGAAATAAATGGTATGTGAGTAGACAAAGGAGTAGAAGAAATAAATGGGATATGGGTAGTCAAAGGGGGAGTGCATAGAGGTTGAGACTTAAGGTTAGTATGGCTAGATAGAGATATAGGAGTGCATATTTTGCATGGCACTATGCATCACTTGGATATATTACAGAGTTGAATTGATCTTCCCTTGGTTGTATAGCCTTTCCCCTATCATGTTGAATTCATATTCAAATGTGTTTGAAGAGCATCTAAATACCTACTCATCTTGTTAGATAATTTGGTGCCAACAAGAAAATAGCTTTAGTCATGAGATCCACATGTTTTTTGTAGTTTCCCATGGTAGTGAAGTACTTATTGCATAGAGGAGAGAATGAACTTAGTCTCCTTGATATCACTAACTATTTGGTCTATAGAAGGCTAGTCTAGGTTTCTTGATTTAAAAGTGGAGAAGGAAAATAATAGTGCTCAAAAGATGGAGATGTAAGAGGAGAATCAAAATTCATGTTTAAGCAATGTTCTCTACATACACCTTAGATAAACTAGTTACACAAACCTTCAAGTCTTATGCCCTTTTATGGAGATCTTTCCATGCAATTAGACCTTCTCTCTTCAACATTCTTGTGACACCCACTCTCTTCATTTGATGCTTTTAAAACAATTGCATCTAGACTATGCATATTCTTTTTTTGACTAACCAAGCTTGTACAACTATGCATATATTCCCATGCATTGTCATATTTAAACTACATGTGCATCTAATGCAAGGGCAATAGATAAATATTGTATAATGTTTTACAATATTTACACTTAAATAAATCGACATATATAGTTTAACATGCTTGTGCAAGGCACCATACACAACCTAAGGCTAAAGAATTAAATAATAAATAAATAATGAATCAAAGAATACTACCACCAAAATACCTTGAACTTGTCATACTAGAAAAAGTTTGCATACCACCTAGACCATTCACCCTTTGATGGTAGATTCAATTCCTTTATTTTATCGACATTGACTAAGGTTGAACTTTCCACCTTTAATCCCCTATAGAGCTCATATTCTTTGTTCTTTCATGCAATTTAATGACCTCCTCCAAAGCATAATGAATTTATTTAACTATAGGGATGTCATTCTGCATAATGGGGCTATTTAACATAGTAATACAATTTTTCATCTTAGCCACTCAACTCTATGGGTTCTTATTAGACTTATCTAAGTCCAAGGGGCATTTTAACTTTATCATTTCTCTAAGGATTACAACTTTATTTTGTGTGACATCATCTATATTTGTGAGATGGGATTCAACTCTCTTAATAACCTTGCACATGTCATCAAGTGATTCAATCTTTGCCTTTTGTTAGGATCCATGTTATCCAACCAACTCACTTTATATGTAACCTTAGTGACTTTTTGTAGTTCTTGGAAACCATTAGGCCTTAATAGGGGTTAGAGTTTCTTGAGCTATCTTGTGTTGACTCCTCACTCAAGTTGAATGACCGATTAAATTCCAAATAATTTTAGTAGAATTAACAATAGCATTCAACCTTAGTGCCAATATATTCTTAATGGTTTCTTTACACCGAGATTTAGTTGACTCCTTTTTCGCTAGAGAAAGTTTACTTGGTTTTATACTTGATTATTTTCTTTCCTCAACTTTTCTACCAAGGCATTCAATTGCTTTACCTATCAAGTTGGAGTTTCTCTATAGATACATCTTTTTAAGTACCTTCATCAATTGCTATTTACTTGGGAGTACTTGGTGATAGACCTATCCTTGAACTTGATGGAGTAGTGGTAGTAGGAGATGGAAGTGCCAAATATTGATGGTAATTGTAGACACCTAAAATCATCTCATTGCCATTCTAGCCTTAATCAGGAGATCGCTTAACCATTTCCTCTATGATTAATTAAGTAAATTATTATTTATCCGATAATTAACTATTTTTCATCCCAATATTGATTAAATAATATTTTATTATTTAATTAATAGAATCACTATTCATACACTATTCCTCCAACCCTCTTCCTAGCATTAATTAAATAAATTCAATCATTTATTTTATTAATAAATTATTTTTCTATAGTCTAGCCTTAGATAAATAAATCCAAATATTTATTTATCTGAAATCCTCATACTCATCACAAAAATTAAATAAATGTTCCTATTTATTTAATTCCCTATTTTGTCCACTTTTCATTAAGTTGGCTAAAACCAACTAGCCAAATAATCACCCACTTACACATTCCTAAACCATGACCGATCCATTCAAACCTTTCACATTCCTCAAAAGTGTACATAGGCATGGGTCTTTATACAAAAGACATGGCCTTCTTACATGGGTATGGGCAAGTCCTTTGCACATCCCTCCAAAAGCTACCCTTGGTACCCTTTTGATACTCACCATCCACTTTGTCCAAGATCCCCTCAACCATTGGTCTCTCCTTAATCCAAGGTCTCCACTTCTACACCAATCAAATCATGCCACTTGGAGGCTCCTCATCAACCCAATCCTCTTAATCAATATCAACCCTTGATCTTTCAAATCAATCCTAGCCCTCCATCAACCTATCTAAAAATCTATAAATTCAACCCTCTCCAAGACATTTGCAAACCTCCATGCAATGCAACGTTATGTTGTTGGTTTAAGGAGAAATCACACATCA
Organism: Cunninghamia lanceolata; assembly: GCA_027924645.1. Taxonomy (NCBI): domain Eukaryota; kingdom Viridiplantae; phylum Streptophyta; class Pinopsida; order Cupressales; family Cupressaceae; genus Cunninghamia; species Cunninghamia lanceolata. Next base: position 6,696,737 of record BSBN01000317.1, read on the forward strand.
AATATCAAGGAGCACATCCAAAGATCATAGGTTGGTATTTGAGGTCTTTATTTGATTTCATTCTATGTTATGTGCATCCCTATTTTCTCTAATTAGAGGTTACATGTAGATGTAGATGAATAGGCTAAATTAGTTTAGTTTGTTCTTGCATGTCTATATTTACTTGGGTTGTTGAACATTCTATTAGACTCTCCCTATGACATGATACTAGATTAAGGACCATTGCTTGCATAATGTCCCAAGTTGGGAGTATTAAACAATTATTCATTCTTATAGTCTCTTTCCCTTCCCCTAGAGTAAGAACGCCCTTGTAAAGTGCTTGAATTTTTTTAATTTTTTAAACTCATCATCATTGATGAACTTATGATGGGCTATGAATCTTACATCATCCAAAAGTTAGGGATCTACAACTGATATCACCTTCACTTCTTATTTAGGATTTGTGGCTACTTCATCTTGTGGGGGTTAATAAGAGCTAACATCTTCTTTTGCATGTGGTGTTGACATCATCTTCTTACTAATTGCCATAGTTTTTGTACATAGACTTCAATTCCATAATAACCACAATCTCCTCCTATGAGGCTCTAATTCTCGAGGAGCTTTAAGGGTTGTCTCAAGAATTTGTATAGATTCACTATTATGATTAGGCATCCTTTGTTGCCTCCTTTAATTATTGTTGAATCTACTTCTATTTGGCCTCAAGGTTAAATTTATAGATTTGTGTGCATCTTTGTCTTGAGGTGTCAACCCTCTCTTCATGATCAATCACATTTGTTAATACACCAAGTTATTGAGAATCCTTTGTCTTCTTTTACCTTTTAGAATCATATAATATATCCCACAAGTATCTTTTCTCATCATAAGATTCCTCCTCATCAACACAAATCCTGAGAAGGTCCTCAATCTTCAAGAAATCATGTAGCTAACCACCTCTCTTCTATCTTTTCTTTCTCTTGTGGATAAAATGTTCAAGATCATAAGCCCTTACCTCTTTAAAAGGCATATAGTACATTTCCAAAATTTTGAAGGCACACTTTGAAAAATCCCTGTTATTCAATGAAAAATTGTGAATGCCAAAAGCTCAAGACAATAGTGATCACTTCCTCACATTGAAAAAAATATCCTTGTCAAACACCAATTCTCTCACCTATTCCAAAATTATAATCTTGGTGGGTACATGTTTGGTTAGCTAGTTTGGCCTAAGCATTTATGATCATATTATATTTAACCTCCAAAATCCTAGCACTTAGACGCTTGGTTTCTTTATCCCTCAGACCAAAAGTTTTCTTGATTTTGGCAACATCTATTTTAAGGGTTGCCTCTCCATTCTTATTTTTGATCTCACAACCATTAACATTATAAAACTTGGTCATCCACTCAATTATGTTAGGATTATCAAAACAATTTGGCACTACCACCTTACCCAAATCCAATGTCCAATTATTGCCAATAGGAATGCCTTGGTGCCTTTTGCACCTTCCATTATAGAATAGGCCTTGACCCTAATAAGTTGACCTAGGATCACTAATATTTCTCTAAATATCTATGAAGTTCTTCTAGGAATCATCACTCTATCTCATGACCTTTTTGCACTTCTTGGGAACAACCATCGAGACCACAAGTTCCTCTTGAATCAACATTCTTTTAGGTGCCATCATGGGGTTCAAATTATGCTAAAATAGTAGGTTTTATGAAAACTAGTATTTTTTTAGAACAATTCATATCATGGTAAGTTTCACCTAAAAACCCTACATCAATTTTACAAATACAAGCAATTATATCCATTGAAACCCTAAATGCACAAAAAATTACCATAATAAATCCCAATCCATTTGTAGAATAAACCCTGTAACACTTCAAAGTAATTATAGATAACAATACTCATTGGTAGTTCATTCCCAATTCACTTGCATTAGGCCTCAATCATGTAGTCTGTAATTTGCTCCTTGCCTTCAAGATTATTGGTTTGCTCCAATTGCTCTAAGTTTGAAATTTAACTCGTAGTGTGAAATAAAATGATTTTTTCCCTTAAATAAAAAATTAGGGCCACTATTAATGCATCTTACTTTTATGTTGTCTTTTTATGTGGCTTGTTGGAATTCAAATTCAAACTTGGAGGTAAGCACTATCCTTTTTGAAATTCCATCCGAATGAATGATCACGCTTAATCACCCAAAGATCAATGATGTATAGAGTATCTAAATAATCGCAAGTCTGCACTTTATCCTCTAATATTATGTAGCAAATAAAGATTCTACCACATGGCATAATCACATGGATCCTAGCTAAGATTGACAACAAGTGACAAAACTCAAAATGAGAGTAGACTCACTCCACTAATCTTGAGAATTGTAGAAACTAACTAGAGGTTGTAAGATGAAAGCAAATCAATGACAGGTTAACAAAGAAATCAATTATACAAGTTGTTTTTGGAGACATCAAGTGGTCCCCACATACAATCCTTAGAACTTGAGAAACTAATAGGATGTTGCCAAGTGGACAATCATCATTAACAAAGAAATCAATGATACAAGTTGCCTTTGGAGACCCTAGATAGTCCCCACATACAATCCTTAGAACTTGAGAAGGCAATAGGATGTTGCCAAGTGGACAATCATTATTAATCATGTTAGAAGATCAAATGTGCTTGAGAGATCTCAAAAACACTAGAGATTGTTAGTGGGCTCCACTTCACTTCTATAGAACTTTAGAAATAGATCAAATTCTTACATGTTATAGCACAAGGACAACATGCAGTCCGATGACATTTAATCACTTGAAATGTGGCCATGAAACTTTGCCATGTGCATAAGCTAATGCCATGTCCCCTTCTTTTGTATATTGGAAGACAAGGGATGACCTACTTAGTCATTCTCAAAATCTCCTGAGATTGGTTAATCAATCAACCTTAGTTTTGTGTTAGTTTTGGAAATGAAAAGATGTTTGGCTAAGACATCTTCTAAGCTTTCAAAGTGCCATGGGCTAAACATTAGTACATTTTCTCTTTGTTATGTATTATAGTTATGACCTTGCCATATGACTATGCAACAAGAAAACTAACATTTAAAGTTTTAGCAAACATTTAAATACATGAAAAAGGGTTTGAAGCAAATCAAATGACAAGGAGGATTTTCAACTACAATAACACTATACTATAACCCTAGGGGCTGACCGTAGATTGAAAAACATAGAATTCATGACATGATTTTTGTAAGAGGCAAATGGTTCCAATATGAGTAGAACCCAAATAAAAGACACAACAAGAAACTTGAAAACTTTCATAAGGAAATAAATGCAAACAACACAAGGAATGAAGGTAGTCATGGTGGTAAGGTGGGGGTTTAAACTGGTACTTTGTTGAAGGCATCTTAATGGTTTTAGGAACTTCTTAGGCATGTAAAGTGAAACACAATGCCTTGAAAAATAATAAATGCACTCTAGAAACAATTAAAAACAAAAAATAGAAAAAATTACCCTAAATGATAGGCATGGAATTTATGGGTATAACAAAATGAAAAGAAAATAAACTACACCCTACATTAAGAGATCTAAGGTCTAAATACTAATTAAATTGAACCTAGAAAATTAGTTGAGACTGAAATAAAATACTAAGATACGAGTAAATTTAGACAACGAAATGAAATGGTTGAGAATGAACAATGAGTTTGTCTAGTTTTTGGCATGATGTCAATTTTGACCTCTATGATTCGCTGGGACATTGTCACAAAAAGTTGGGAATAGATTTGTGTCTTTGGTAGATTTGATCTTTGGTATTCATTCACTTACATTTATACCTATGCTTGAAACTTGGTGGTGTTGAGAAACACCTTTGGGGGCTTGCTATAGATAGATGGAAGACCATTGAATTTCTTGATAACAATCAAGCCCATGACCAATGTATAAAGATCAAGAACACGCTTGAAAGAATAAATACAAATATTGTTGTAATTGAGATTGAGACCATGATTGAGTACTCTTGCAAATGCTTTTGTCGTAACAATCAATGATCATAAATGACCTAGGATGATGTCATTAAATACAAGTATGAGACACACAACTAGAAACCTTTTGTATGCTAGTTAATAATAATGATCATATTCTAAAAACAGTCAACCCAAAAAACAAGTTATTTGAATTTTAAATTAGGAGGACTAGACTCATTCCAGCCTACCCATTTGGAAAGAAGCCTATAAAAATGGACTATCGAATTCTAAGGTGACATAAAAATATCCAAGTATATGTTCAATTCTATAGGTCAACTAATACCTCACATGAATGTACCAAAAATAACATAAAACAAAGAAGCAAAATTAGAGGGTATGAACTTTCATCCGTGGAAGGTAGTATTTCATTTCCTTTTGGCTGGAAGCCCACACGGTACGTACCTAACCCTAAAAGTTTATAGTTGACTCCACATCATTCAAATCATATTTTATTTAATCTTTTAATAAATTATAATTGCGTGATATGAAAAACATAATACGAAGAATTGAAAAGTATTTCAAGTCCGCAACAAATTTCTCATGGGGGTGGAATTGGTTTTTCACAAGATGCAGGCAAAATCGATTTAAAATAAGGTTCCAAGGCAAAATTCTTGTAAAGGCAAGACAATTAAAAGCTAGATATTAAAGTATTTTGGAGCGATTTGGTGATCTTTGGCGTCAAATCGTGTATTTTGAGTTCTTTCGGGGCCGATTCGATCGGGGAAAGCTTTTGGGCATGTTTTCCGGTGTAAAACGATTTTTTCCTGGTTAAATTGTAAAATTTATGCTGTATTTATTACGTATTTTTGAGTTATGGTGTAGATTGAGGGAATAAATACAGTTAGCTTAAAAAAAGACTGGGGAAGCTGTCTGATAAGGGTCGAAAACGAGGGATTTATTGGCGTCGGGTTGTATCGAGCAGATCGATGGAAAATTTTGACTTAAAGCTTGTTCTTCAGTAAAATTTTGGACTTGCAGGAAGAATTTTTTTTAACTAATGGAGAATTTGTCGAATTTCGAGGTTTCTTGGCCTTGAATTTGGGCTTAGTGACTTATCTTAGGTTGATGATTTGTCAAGATTGCTTAAATGCAATGTTTTGTGCCGTGAGTCGCAAAAGAGCTTGTTAGCAGCAATTTTTATGGCTGTCGAAGTGTTTTGTTAGAAGTGTCAGAGAAATTAGGTTTATTAATAGTTGAGTTATAGGCTTTTCTAAGTATTGTGTAGATAACCCATAAAGTTTTGAAGAGAGGGTTTCTCCTAGGTCATTTCCTGGTTTTGTGTGATAACATTGAGTGAAATAGGTTAAAATTAAGGCTGTGGAAAGATTTGAATAGGAAGATTGAGTAGATCGGGTTCCGAATGGCGGCAGTTGAGTCTGTTTTGGGTGAGGTTTCGGAAAAGAAGGCATTTAGTGGGTGGAAACTGTGTGGATTGCCATCGTGGCAGAAGAGGCCTGCAGAACGACGGCCTACTAGGAGTCGTAGCAGTGGGCGCCCTCCTGCCAAGAATCAACAGTCTTTAATGGCGGTTGCAAAATCCTGCCTCTTGACTCGGCGCCGGCTCCGGCTTGATCCTGCTAAGAAGCTTTATTTTCGCTGTAAGTTTCGCTTCTCCGAACCTGACTTCAATTCGTTCACTATTGATGTTTGTGCAATGGATTTCTACTTTGTATTGATAGTAGACTGTAACTTCCATGAACATGTTTGGGCACTCCAACCATTGAACTACCAGCCCTCTTGCCGTCAGAAGTGTATATTGTTGTTCTAATAGTAAAATGAAGCATTCACAAAAGGAAAAATGGTTGCTATAAAAAACCATCACCATTTGCTGATGATTTTGGTTAAGATTTGTTTAAATTGGTAGTTGTCTAATAGTAAAATGGAGCATTTACAAAAGGAAAAATGACTGATATAAAAAATTATATCCACTGGTTGAGGATTTTGGTTAAGATTTGTTTAAATTGGGAGTTGTCTAATTGTAAAATGGTGAAGCATTCAGAAGAGGAAAAGTGATTGATTTAAATCAGGAGTTGTAGTTTGGGCTGAGGTCTCTATGCCAGGTTGGATTGTTGCGGTCACTTGTAGTCTGGGTAGTCTCTTAGTGAAACCATCCAGAGGGTTCTACTCTCTCCGCCCAAGAAAAGGTGTTCATTTAAGGTTCTAAAATAAATAGTAATGGACAACGTCCCACAATTACATCAAGATAACATTCATCCCAAGATCCAAATATGTTTAGATCGAAGAAGAAAAAATTGGAAGCTAATTAGTACACAGATTATTGATGACCACATCATGACCTAACATGATTTGAGAAGATTGGCAAAACGCTGGCCACTCCTATCAGAAAAAAATCTTAAAAAAAATAATTTTAATTTGCAATTTAAAAAAAAAACTGCAATTTACACTGAATTTCTGTTTTTTTGGCTTTGTTTTTGTTTTCAAAACATTAGATTTGATTATGTATACACCATATTCAAATATAGAATCAAATTAGGTGATACTTAGAAACAGTCTATCAAGAAGGTTAAGGGGAAATTAAATCTATGATCATGGATTCAAGCAAACTTGGGCATATATAAATTCGTTTTTATGCATGGGAGATCAATTGCAGTTTTTCGTCATGGTATGTGCTTGTGCATTCACATTGGTAGACTTGATGGCATATTCACTGTTTTGAAATATGGAGCCACATTAGGTCACACTTACAAATGGTCTTTCAAGAAGGTTAAGGAAAATATAAATTGATGTGGGTTGTGGATTCAATCAAACTTGGTAAAATGTGTAGCAGTTATTTTTCTTGGATTGATAACTGCAGATTCTCATCTTGCCATGTTGTTATGCTTTAATCTTGTTGGCTTTGATGATATATTCTCTATTTTCAAATATTTAACTGAATAGGGTCACACTTAAAATAATAAAAAGGGATTAATAAAGAGGTTAAGCAAGGACTAGAAGGGTCTATCGAGAAGGTGAAGGAAATATTAAATTTACTTGGGCTGTGGATTTAATCAAAGTTTGGAAAACATCATTTTTTTTTCTTATCTTGGCGTGAATGTTGATATGCACAGATGAACCTGGGAAGCAAGTTTCCAGTGCGGTGAGGATAAAGAATGTCAGTCGATCATATGTAGCTTTCAAAGTAAGTATAAGATGTATTTGGAGCAACATAAGAAGCAACAGATTAGGATTTGGGAAATTCTAATTTGTGCTCTGTCAATTCTGAGACCCCTTTAGAAGCAGTGGTAATTTGTACTTGTAGTAACCTATTGTTTAAACTTCTCTTTTAATTATATATCCAGTTCCAGACAAATGCTCCCAAGAGCTGTTTTATGCGACCTCCAAATGGCATCCTTGCTCCAAATGAATCAATAATGACAAGTGGTAAGTATTGGTGGCATAGAAGTTCTGTTTTGCCATGTAAACTGTTCTATTTGGGGTAATCTGCTGGGCATTGATGTCAACATTATGCTTTTGATCTTTCTAACCATTTTTTGAATATTCTTTAGCATTCCTAAGTGACAGGTCTTCTGACAGGAAAGATTTGATGCAGTTGTAAAATTTGTGGAGCAGCCAGAAAATCAAAACTCTCAAGAAGGGAAGATGAAGCAGCCAGAAAAGTCAAAGGAAAGGAAAACAAAGGATAAGTTCAAGATTGTGAGCTTGAGAGTGAAGGATGCTGGTATTGAATATACTCCAGAACTGGTATGGCGTTATCTCTTGTTAAAGCTCTTAGGATTTTTGTTTTTTCAAAACTCCCTTTGAGTTAGATCTTCGTCTAGTAATTGAGATGCATATGGACCATCATCATTATTTAGAAGTTCAGTCTTTTACCATTTTTTATGACATAGACACTGCTGAGGATTGTTCATTTAGCTTCATTTTAACATACTCCAGATCTGTTGATTTGTTAAGAAGATTAAGGAATTTCGGCGGTAAGGTTGTAGGATTTGAGTTTTGGCTTCTAGTTGTTATTTTGATCTTTAGTTGGTACCATAAATATGGATTGCTGTTTGATTTCATATTAGCTCAGTATTTACTATTTAGTACCTTCATGATAGACATCTATTAATTGCCAGCAATGAAAGTGTAATAAATATGAATGCTTAATTTAATAATGGAATATAATTCTTGTTTTTCTTTTTGATGATAAATTTTCAAGTTTGAAGAGAGTAAGGAGTTGATAGCAGTGGAGAAAGTTTTGCGTGTAGTGTTTCTTGATCCAGAACGCCCTTGCAAGGTAAGTTTACAAAAACTTTTTCTTTTCATGCATGCCATTCTTATTAGCTGTATGATGGTTACTCTTGCTTTTTTGTTTCTAAGCTGTGGGAAAAATGCAACTCCAGAATTGCTTCTGATTTATGTCTTTATAATCCTTTAATTCTGAAGGAGCTGGATAAATTGAATAAACGTCTAGGAGAAGCAGAAGCCAATAATCAAGCACGTAAAAAGCCTCAGGAGGACAAAGCTTCGAACCCACCTGCTCCAGCAGAAGGTGTTATAGATGAATGGGTAGGTATTCTATTCTCAGGGGACTAAGTATTTGCTTACACAGCCTTGTGATATAAGTAAATTGTTATAGCTTTACTAAGGAAATTCACATGCTTCATACCTTTAGCTGTTTCTCAAGGTTCTTTATGTTATATAGTGTCCCAAGTTCAATTCTGAAGTATAAAAGGTTCAATAAGCTCTTGCTGTGATGCAGAAGGAACGGAGATATAAATATCTTGCTAAACAACAAGGTGAAGTAGCAGATTCTGGGTGAACATACTACAGCTTTTTCAGGGATATACGTAGTTATTTTGTTTAAAGAACTAATGCTTGCTTTATTTTGAGCTTCAATAGAAGACGTAGGGAAATAAAATTTAGACATCACAGAATGGAAGCCAAAGCATTGCATCCTGCTGCAATATGTCATCAAATGCAGTGGTCTTTGAAGAGAATCTTGTATGTATATAATGTTTGCCATTGCAAACTGACATTGCAATTTATTGTAAGTGCTAATTCAACAATACCCAATATTGTGTCATTGTGCTTCGTTAGTTTTTGCTGGACTGTGATTCCGCCACGTAAAGTGCTTTGGAATTTGTAAAGTACTAATAAATTCTAGTTTAATAAGTTTGTATTTAAATTTGACCTTGTATTTTCAATTCGAACCCTCTAGTATTTGTTTTTAGGTGTTGGATAATCCACTAATTGATTATTTTGTGCATTTGTTCTCATCCAATCACTTCTTGTGGCATAAATTAATGAGGTTATTGTAGAAATACTCTTTTTAAATCCAAAATTTGGAGAACTCAATTCTGTAATAAACGTATTCTTTTGCTTAAGTGAGTTTTCGGCTAGTTGGAAATTTCCTTTTCTTTATATAATTTATATTATTAGTTACAATGTTTTGTTAACTCCTGGAGTTTCTCAAGTACCAAATTATTGTCATCTCAATATGATATTAACCAAGCTAAACTACCCATGGCACTTTGCTAGTTCTGCTCTATGCAGAGACTCTATTATTATTTAATTGCTAGGATCTATGTTAACTAAATTTTATGGCAGTCGTTTCGCATGTGTGCAACTTCCCATATATGAGATATTTCATATTCTTGATAGTTCAGTTTTGACTTGAGGAATTTAACAAAGATGAAAATAAAAAATGATACATGCTTGTTTTTGTAGTTCGGAAGTGAGTTTTCTTAGACTTGAGTACTCATTCTGATGGATTGATGGATTGATGGATTGATATTTTCTATGAGAAGGAATTTGGAAGTGTATCGAATTTGAAGCCCGGCGACCATTTGCTTATTATTCTTGTGAATATAGAGAGGAGTTGGATCCAATAGGTACATTAAACATTCATTCCTATGATTTGGTATTTTTTTATGAGAAAGAATTTGGAAGTGTATCAAATTTGAAGGCCAGAAATCATTTGCTTGGTATTCTTATGAAATATAGAGAGGACTTGGATCCAATAGGTTATGCTGCAAGAAAACAGTAGAAGAGCACGGTAGCGGTGTTTTGAATTTTCTTTTTTCAAAAAGGAACATTAACAATGGTCGGGGGCATAATTGATAATACAGAAGTTTAAAGAAGCACAATCCTTGTGGGGCCCATGTCTTTAACCTGTTTGCCCTTTAGTAAAAATTTATAGATTGAACACACTAAGATGAGGGTCTCTAACAAGCAGCTCTAAATAGGTAAAGGAAGGAGGTCTCACTTGTAGGATAATGAATGCATATTATGCACGATGGTAAGGTAGAGGGCAAATGATGAAAGGACAATAAGGTAGGGAGGGCAATATTACAACTATCTAATATATGATAGACAAGAATTTACCAAGAAATTTGATTTGTTCAAATAAAAGAGGATAAGGTTATAGATATAGTTGGGGTTGATTTGTTAGTGCATTAACTTCTCCTTTGGCTTAAGCACTTGTAGAAAAAGTGGTTATAGGTAAAGTTAATGGACATAAACAAAATCTTAGGAGGTTTCAATTAGGACACTAGAGGCTTGGTATATGTTGGTAGGGAATCTCTAAGGCCTTACTGCCACCCATTTGTCTTCCTTTGGTGAAGTTCTCCTTCCTTAGACCACTAAGGGAAGATGTTTGCATGACATGGTTGATCAAATAAGTAGGGCTTCAAATTTCAACTCATTCATATTTACTCAATGCAGGCTTGACTAATGATGCCAAACATGGTTCTCTTGAGTGGTAATGTATGCTAGGAAATTAAAGGAAAACATACATCATTGGCCATGGTTGGTGATGTACAAGTGGATTACAAGTAAAATATCATTGAGCAATTAAAAGGGCAACAAAGGATGTAGAGTGGAAGGCATAATGAAAAACAAGGTGGATGACAATGGATCGATGGGTTGCATGTGAAAGATGGAAAAGAGGCTTCTCTTTCTTTGTTTTTAAATGGTGTAGTTAAGTGTATGTAAACGTGACAAATTAAGTGTTACTCAACAATAACACCTAACTATAAGAGTTGAGTTCGATACTTGGCTATGATACACACATGCAAACAATAGGGAACATGAACACGATAACATTAGTGTAGGAAGCAAAAAAACAAGGAAATAGATATAATAACACTTGAAAAAATGGGAAACCATTGGATTCATGCCGAGGATTGTTTGGAGAGGTTATGGATCAAATTTCATCAGTTTTGGAGCTCAAGACTTTTAGCACAATGAGATGGTGCACCCAACTTGGAGGAGAAGTCTTGCCTCGAGGAGAAGTCCTTGAGGTTACATGAACACCAAACTTTTTGTATATGCTTAGAATTAGCTTTTGATCAAAACTCAATCTAGACGCCTAGCATGACAGTGAGTAGAACATGTGGTAAAATGCTAAACTGTATGTCAAACCAGTTAAAATATACTATAGGAAAGAGAAAAAGTTAAATTGAGAAAGATACACTTGGGTTTAAGACCAAGGACCCACAAAACTAGAATCAAGAGACCTCTAGGAGCCATTAAATTAAATGTCATGCAATTTTGACACCAAGATGCCACTACAAAGAGAGAAGTCTTGCCCTATGCCCAAGTTGGAGAAGTCTTAGGCTTGCACTGAATTGGGGCCCAACTTGGAGAAGTCCTACCTTGGACCTAGGTTTGAGAAGTCTTGAGGTCTAAAATAGCTCAATTTACTATGACCAATAAAAGGGAAAGTTTGCCACTTAAGGGTAGTGGTTCTCAATTTTGAAGATTTGGAAAGTGAGATTTTAGGGGCTCAAAGGTGGTTATTGCGCTAAGTTTAAGTCATAGGATCTTATTAAGTAGTTTGATGAAAGGTATAAAAAGGTGGCAAGGTGAAAGGGATGAGGGGTTATGAAAGAGGGCAGTCCCTAGGACAAAGGGACAAAAGACAATGAACAATAAATCACAAAGTCAAACACATAAAAGGGTTCAAGAGGATATGACAAACTAGGACATGACTAGGGATGACGACAACAAAGGGTTAAAAAGGTGTTAAACACATGTTGACAAGACTAAAATGTGCAAAATGTGAAAGGAAATTGCAAAGTATGTAATTTCCAATCTTACATTTTGTCCCCGCTTTAGTAGACTTATGACTCACTAAGGAAGAGGTCTGCTAAAGTAGAGTACAATAAATTATGAAATATAAAGGATACATTTTACCATGAGAGAGATCTTAGTCTTCAACTTTGTTCTGGTCTTTATACTTGCACATGTACATGTCCTTGCAGAAACATCATAAAAAAGTAATTACTATATGCCAACAATAGTAAACATCTAACATATACAAAGGAAACACACAAGGTGCACATACACATGAGAATACATAAATACAAATGCATAAAATGCAACTATGAAATGCAAATGCAAAATGCACATTTAGTACATCTATTATGCCATAACATGTTAGTGGAAAAGTTGAGAAACACCACAAAATTTTTTAGCCCTTTTGTTTTGTGAGAGGGATCTACAAAGATTTGCTCCACAGAAGGAAACCAAGGAAAGGAAGCATGATAGTGACTCATCTTGGAAACAAGAGGAAAACCTTTAATAAAGGTAGAGGGTAACTAGAAATTGGATAGTAGAAATAGGTCAATAATGACAAGGGTTGTAATGGAACCTATGAAAAAGGTAGGCAAGGCCTATGATAAAGTTGCTAATGATGACAAGGGAAACTGGAACTAATGGATTTGAGGTTGCCACCCAAGACTTTAGCTATTTGGTGGTTACCACCCAACTAGAACAAGAAACAATGTCTTTGAGGTTGCCACCTAACACATTAACTATTTAGTGGTTGCCACTTGATTTGAAATAAGAAATAATGATGTTGTCAATGGTTATAAGGCAACCACCCAATTGGAAAAAAAGACTAGGCTAGGTTCAAAGTGATGGTAAGGCTAGTTGTTGTCAAGGTTAAAGGTAAAGGGTCAAGGATAAAAAATACGAAAGAGAGAGCGAGTGATGTAGGGTACATGCCCCCCCTTAAATTGACTGGTGAAAAGAGATGCGAAGTGAAGGGAGGCAATTGTTTTAAGAATAATGGTTAAGGGGAAAAGAAAAAAGAGGAGAGCTACCAAGGATTATGATAAGAGAAGAGAAAGATAGTGATGAAGAAGGGGAACATCTAGGTCATGCCCTTAAGAGATGACAAGATAAAGGAATCACCAGGGGAGACAAGTGTTGGGACTTAGGTGATATTCACCCAGTAGAGTCTTGGTTGGAAGGGTTCATCTATAGTCTTCATTGCAGTAAGTTTTTTAGGTATTGTGGTATAACATAGTGGTTTACGTATGATAATGATGTTGTAGGTCTTGTGGTACATCATATATGTTGTTCTACATGTGGTGGTGTTATGACAACAATTGCATAGGTGTTAAGTACTTGCTGGAACATGATTAGTGATGCAGGGCACTTGTGGTAGAACTAGTGAACGTGCAACATGAACTAAGGGCTAGCTAATGCCTTAGAAGATACCGCAAGGTACCACAAGTAGTTAGAAGTGAACAAATGGTTGAAGATGCTACCACAAACTAGAAGAGTTAGTAGTGGTGGCTATACTAGAAACATACTAGTACCAATAGTGTAAAGGATGTAACTATTGTTTCATAGTGTGCAGCATCGACAAAGTTTACAAGGTGGTTATCCATGAGGAGACATCATATTTGGTGGTAAAGTGCAGTATGCTGATGTCATATATGTATAGAGTATGGTTACTGATGAGTGCCAGGTAGCACTCAGATAGACATGTCTTTTTACTTCCTTTTTCTCCTCTTTTCATTTTGCCTGTCCTAGTAATTGAACTATAGAAACTGTAAAGTCTTGTTTTAATTATGCTAATATGAGATGAATTGCTGAAGATTATTGTTTTGATGAAAAGACTTACGTTGCAGTGAAACTGATGAAATTGTGCAAAAAAATCTCTTTTTGGGTTTCACAGGTGTCATTACACAGGCGGAAGGCAATTTTGAAGAACTCCAGAGGTAATCCTAACTATCTTCGGAGCCTGGTATGAGGGACACTACAAGGTACTCCAACATTTTCGAGCTTGTTGGAGGATCTCTGGAGTAGGAAGTAGAGCAGAAGAAGATAGTGATCTTTGGAGCTATGTCTCAACAACATTTTAGAGCATCTTCGGAGCCGCTGGCAACAACTTGACGTCTCCAGAGCTACATAGGATCTCCGATGCCGTTGATTACCCTGAATCTCTAGGGTGACTGAAGTGCTACAGAGCCCACCTATTCGGGCCTGAGCATCCCAGTAGATGACTCCAGTTGTCTACGGGGATATGATACACTTTCACTTGTCTTTGCATGAGATTAGAAGATTTCTTTTAGTTTGCTATTTTGGGAATTAATTTCCTTTTTATTAGGCCTTGCTACCTATTATTGTTATAAGTGAAACTTCGGATTTAGTGGTACTTTCAGTATCACTAAAGTCCTTTTTCAGACTTTGCATGATCATACTTTAGATGGACAGTCGCATGTCTTAGTTTAGAATAAGAGGTTGTTTATATCTCAAGATGAACTGATTAGATAAAGTAGTTAGCCCCAGTAATATTATGTCGCTCAGGCTGATCTATATTTGGGTTAGGAACAACATAAAATAATGAGGATTTTGTAGCAGTAATGTAATTTCATTTTCAGAGCAGAACATATACTTTTGAATACAACATACTTTGATAAGACTGGATTAAAGAAGAGTTCTGTTGCATTTTTATTCTAAGTTTCTTGTTTAGCCTTCGATTATGTAGGTGTGGAGCAAGGGCCCACTCCCATCAATAGACAAGAGGCTAGTATCTTTGCTTCAATGTCTTATTTATAGTTTTCATTAGAAGTATAACTTTCTTGCTTTCATAAAATAGGTCAATTCTTGTCTAAATATATTTGCTTCTAGTAAATGCATATTTCCAACTTTTGTGTGGATTAGATAGATTCTTTCAGCAATTTATTGCTTTAGTCTTTAGATTAGATTTCCTTTCACAATAGATGATTAGTAGCATTGATTTATTAGGACAATTCAATTCAGTAAGTTAGCTAAGGATTGTTGATTATTAGGTTCCTTATTGCAAACAACCTAGGACACAACCCTAGATTTGACACATGAAAACATGATTAAATGCCAAGGGACAATGACCCTTGTCATTTTTGGCACCATTGCCGGGGATATGTGTCAATAAGAAAATCCTAGTAGTCCTTTTAGATTAAATTGACTCTGTATGGTTAAGCCTAGGGATTCAAAAGGTAGATACATCAAACAAACACCCAAGCAACAAACTACAAGTGAAAGCAGTAGGGTGGTACAAGATCTTGTTGAAGAGGAAGAGGAACACTCAGAACCTACCTTGGAAATTACACCCCAATTTGACATTCCCACAAGTCCTCAAAATCTTTCACTCTCTGAGTATATTCAAGAACTACAAGAGAAACACCAGGCAAATCTATTAATAAGATCCATTTTACCAGAACCTCACATTGAATCTTGGGAAAAAGAAGCATCCGACATGGGGGACAATCATAATGATGAGACATATCCTCTGCATGAGAATGCAAGAACCTTCTCATACCCCATTGTTCTTGCTCTTGGAGACAATGCCCCTATGAAGAACATTTCACCTTTAAACCTACCAACATTCAGGGGTCTTGCTTATGAGGATCCAAATCAGTTTCTATTTGAGTTTAAGGTCTTTTGCCAGACATATGACTATGAATTAGATAATAAAAAACTCAAACTTTTCCCATCTACCCTAAAAGATTTTGCCATGAGGTGGTTCATGGGTTTAGCCCTAGACTCCATTCACTCATGGGACCAAATGGAAACTAAGTTCCTATATAAGTACCAGGACTACTACAGAATCAATGATAGAAAGGAGGAGTTGTTCAGAATTAAACACAAAGAGGATGAAAGTTTAGAAGAATACCTAGATAGATTCAACTTTGCCCTAAGGAGATATGGCAACCCCATAGCTCATAGCTTAGCCAGAACTTTATTCATGAAGGGATTGGACAAAGAGTCAAAACAGACACTGGATCTAATGGGAAGAGGGAATATTAACAAAATGGATATGCTTGCCATAGAGGAAATATGCAGAAACTACTTTAGAACACATGGTGGAGTGAGAACACCAAGGTCCTTAAAAGGGAAGAATGATATAGGACAGTTAATGGAGGAGTTTGCAAACCTAAAAAAATATATCTTAGTCCAGTTGAATACCACATTAGATGGAGGCAAAGACTAGAACAACTGAACAAAATAGAACAATTGAACCTCTTTCCATATACTGTCCCAGGTGGAGGAACAAACACCTTTTGAGAGAATGCCCATTGGATAAGTCAGAAATCTACCAGATCTGTGACAAAGAACATCCTACCAGTCATTGTGATAAGCTCCCAACCCTAAAAAGGTTGACTAAAAAGAATGCCATAATAGAAGAGGAGTTGAACTATGTAGGGCAAAACAAATTGGCCATTTCCCATACAACCAGTACCCAAATCAGGGTTCCTATAGGGGTCCTTCAAACTAGGGACACAATCAATGGAATCCAACTTGGCAGGGACCTCAAAATATTCCTCCATGGGTACCACAAGACTGGTCAAGCCAACAATGGCAAAACCAGTAGTGGCAAAACCAACCTTGGGTAAACCAACAATGGCCACAACAATTTCCATCACAATATGTGTTGGCAAGAGACACTATGTGGCTTCATGAGTGTTGTCATTGATGGCAACAAAGTTCATCCCACCCATCCACAGAACATGGTGTGCCTATACCGGAAGTCAGATTGAAGAATACTTTGGTCTGGTAAGCAAGAACATAGCATACAGCAAGGTCCGACAGTTAGGTCTGGATCTCCTATAGGAAGTATCTTTGTAAAGTGCGAACTTGGGGAAGTCAAGAGGAATACCGTGACTAATAGATTCCAGGGATTGAGCCTCTGGTGATGAAAGAGTAAAAAGATATGAGCATCTAAGTATTGAGGTCCGGTTTGGCAGAATAGACAGAGGAAGAACTGACTGACAGAGCATCAGAATTATTCCGGATGAGATATTGATGGTGATCAAGGTTCTTAAGATATCATCAATGATTGGCCAACATGTTAGATGACTTCTATAATTATCTCCTTGATTCGCATCACTTGGTAAGCAAGGATTCAGCCGACAGACTAGAGTTTGAGAAAATATTGACTATTCCGGATGCCGACTAGAAAGAGGAGGAAATCCTTTGAGCGAATATATATACCAGATAGATTTGGATGTGAAGGCGGGTGTTAAGTGTTGTGTAGTGTGAAGAAAAGCAGAGGAGCAGTGCGAAAATAGCAAGACAGGTCCGGAATGTAAAAGGACAGTAGCACCTAAGAGAGTAAGAATGAAGTGCAGCAGATCAATATATTGAGCTTAACTGGAACTAAACCTTAGCATATGTGGATGCTTCTCATCAGTTCAAGTAACTAGTTTTCTTATATAAACTATTGTAGGCAGTGAGCCTCTTGTGAGCAATGTGCTCGGGCAGTGAGCCCTAATTGGCAAGTGCCATTTTGTACTATCTTATTCTTCTAACAGAGAATACATTCTTGGGTTAATCACCCTGTGGTTTTTCCCCTAACAGGGTTTTCCACGTCAAAATCATTTTGTCATGTATATTGATGTTATTTCCTTTTCAAGGTTATGTTTGCTTATTTGATTTGATACTGCACTAATTGATAAAGAAATTCAGAAAGCTGAAATAATTAAGATAACTGATTCACCCCCCCTCCAGTTATCAACAATTGGTATCAGAGCCAAGTTCCTCCAAACAAAGCCTAACAACTTGAGGAAGATCTGGGAACTCAAATGGATGTGTATGGTATGAGGCAACAACTTCAGTCTGCCCTAGATGATCTTGAGCAATCAAACTCTGAAGTCAATGAATTGAAGGAAAGACTCAAACAAGCTGATGATTTCATAGATGAACTAAAAGGGAAACTGAGTATCTCTATGAAAAAGAGAAAAGATCTACTTCAGCAATTGGCAATTCAAAGTGAAGACAATGGTACAAATGAAGATCTAAAGGAGAAAACCAAGTTATGTGAAAAGTTATCAAAAGAGGTCATTATGGTAAGACATGAAATGGAATTAGGAGTTATGAAATTCACCCAAGCAATTGAAGAGAAAAGAAAAAATGAAGATGACCTAAGACAATCTCTCAAAGAGAAGTTAGAAGACTGCCACAAAATGGATAGAATAATTAGGCATCTAGAACCTGATCTTGAAGATGTTAGAGATAATGAAGAAAAACTTGAGGATCAAATTGACATTCTTAAAAGGGATCTTCAAACAACAAATGAATACAAAGAGAAATTCAAGATAAGTTCTGCTCAACTTGAAGTTCTTCTTGAAAGTCAAAAGAGGGTAGATGACAAGTGTGGCTTGGGATATGAGAAAGGTGAAAGCTCCGGATCCGGTCAGAAGAATTTTGGATCAGGAAATCCAAGGAACAGGTCTAGAAGACCTCTGGTAAGGCAACCTAATGCTCAAAGATATCCATCCTTCAATGGATACTGCCACAACTGCAATAACTTTGGTCATAAAGCTAATCAGTGCACAAAGAGAATGAACCAGACAAATACATGCTTCTCCGGACAGTGTTTCAACTGCAAAAGGTATGGTCACAAATCTCATGAATGCAGAAATATACAAATGAACAATTCATTCAATGGTAGATGCTTTGCATGCAATAGAATGGGACATATGGCTAATCAATGCAAATCAAGAGGATATCAATCAAATATGCAAAGAAATGTTGCTTGCCACAATTGCAATAGATCTAGTCATATTGCCAAATTTTGTAGAAGCAAGAATCAGGACAAAAGGGGTCCGGTTCATTATAATCAGAATCAAGACAAAGGAAAAGGAATAGTGAATGCAGATGAAGTTAAAAGTGAGATGAACAAGATTTGGGTGAAGAGAAGTACAGAGAATGTATGGGATGGATCCGCACCAGAATCTGGTGCTGATATTCCTTCCGAAAATTAAAAAGTGAGCTTTGGCTTAGGGGGAGACACAAGGAAAAACATTTTCCCCCAGCCAGTTAATTAGTGCCTGAAATTGGCACATGGGAAGTTGCGGAATAAAAGGTTTCTCAGAGAAACATCTAAAGAAATCTTGGTAAAGATATGGAAGATCCACATGAAGATTTGAAGAGTCTAATCTTCCAAGATTGATCCGGTTTAACAGTCATCCGGTAAAACAAGATTATCATAGTTAAATCTGGTATGATTCAAATTCAAGGCATTTTGTTCTGTGGATAGATCAAGTGTTTGGGGAAAGTAAGATAATTTGTTATTATCCAACAAGAGTAACTTTAATTGTATCTTAGTGATCCAAAAAAATCTCTTAGGACAAGGAGAACAGAGCAACCGAAATACCTTAAGTTGCGCATTTATTGCAATGTGGAATTAGGGTTTGCTCAGAGATAAAAGGGTTCATTTGATCGTCATTTACACATTCGCACTCGAGAAGAAGAGAAAAAGAGCTCTGCAAACAAATTGTCTCAAGTCTCTCAAAGATCAATCACAGAAGATAATTCTTCCAGCAATCCGATCCAGATCATCCCTTGAAACCTAGA
This sequence comes from Cunninghamia lanceolata, assembly GCA_027924645.1. Classification (NCBI taxonomy): domain Eukaryota; kingdom Viridiplantae; phylum Streptophyta; class Pinopsida; order Cupressales; family Cupressaceae; genus Cunninghamia; species Cunninghamia lanceolata. The sequence continues at coordinate 6,716,296 of BSBN01000317.1, forward strand.
AGCGGAAAAAAGGTATTTTTTACTCTTGATCAAACTTTCTCTGAATCTTTAAGATGTCTACTCCGAATGTTGTAAAGATCTCTGATAGACCTCACCCCAAATTTAAGAAACATCCCTACAAATCTCTAGAAGTGGATCCCTTAGGGGCATTTTCCAGCATTCCGCATGGGGTTTTGCATGTAGAAGACATTAGGGTTTACATTCATGCAAACATTGAAGACTTTGGTGAATCCAAGCTGATGAACATCTACCACAAGGAACTGATAGATGATTCATTTGAACTAAAACCTCAGTATAAGACCATCCAGGAAAAACATTTCGGTTAGTACATCCATTTCCCCTATTTTGAAGAAGATGAGTGGGTTCGGTATGTGTTGAGCAGAGTGCATGATAACTTCTTATGGTTGAATAGACCATTCAAGATCACCAAGGATGCAATTAAGGCAGTAATCGGTTTACACTCTTCTGGAGGGTTACCTGCTCTCAAATCTGTCAAAAACCAAACGGTGACTGAGGCCACCAGATCAAAATTTGATAAGAGAGCAATGACCATAGAAGATATCACTGATCCGGATATCTAGTTTGCATCTATGATAATTGGCTATAAGAGATATCACTCCAGTAGGGAGAATTCAGTATCTGGAACTGCTGTGTATACTGCTTATGAGATGTTGAGAAAGAATGCAGATTATGATCTCTGTGAACTCCTTCTAAGCCAACTAATGGAAAACTTACAGAAGATAAAGAAGGACAAAAATAACTCTTTTAAATATGGTGGACTGATATTGTGTTTGTTTTTCTACTTTATGAATGAGCTGCCTGGATCCAGTGGTTGGGTATGGCAGAATGACAAACCTGTCGCAATTCAAGTCAGAGATTACTTGCATGGGCTTAGGGATGCTAAGGCCAGAAATACAGCTCTGTGGGGTTACTTCAAGAACTTTCAAAATATGATGCAAACTAGAGAAAGAATTCCCCAATCATTGGTTGAGAAGTACAAAGATACAATATGTTTCATGGTTGACACTGATCAATGCCTAATGGAGGCAGTGGAGCCAAGGACAGTCTAGATCATGCCAATGGGGTATGAAGTAGATGAGAAAATTGTAGAGCTGCATATCCAACATCCGCTAAGCCAGCCCAAAGACCCTAAGGTAGAAAGATTTGGAACCTTCCAAGAGCTGAGTGTAAAAGTTCATGTGGAACTTAGACGACCTGAAATCAAAAGGAAAGTGAGAAAGGAAGTTGAAGAAGTTGCCAAGAGGCATGGAATCTCAGAAGAGGCACTTGATGCCCACAGAGAAAAGATGGAAAGAGTAGAAAAAGAAAAGGAAGAAGCAGAAAAAGAAAGTGCTCCAGTAAAAGCCCCCTCCCGGACCAGATTTTCTAAGAGCTCTGCACCTGCAACTGCTAAAAGCTCAAAAGCATCTAAACCGGAAGCAAAATCATCTGGTAAAGTAGAGAAAAGAACTAAAACCAAGGCCACAAGGTCTTACACAAGCCAAAAGGATGAAGAAGAGACATAATCAGATGAGGAGGTAAGGAAAATAAGGAAAAAGAAGAAAGTATCTGGTGAACCCTCTACCGGTGAAGACAAGGAAGAGATGGCAGAAGAGTTTGTTGAAAGGCCCACTCTGTCCATTGATGATGCAGTCAAATCAATCACTGTGGATGGGAACTTGAAACCAATGACTGAATTTTTTGACGACTACAGTGAGGCTGATCAGAAGATCCTACAAGAAGCCATAGTCAGGTACCTTAACATTTATAATAAAACATTCATTGAGATTATATCTTTAATTCCAAAGAGCCTAGAGAAAGAACTAGAAATCAGGAAGAACAACGCCAAGGCCAAGGACCTTGAGATTATGGAACAAATAGCTATTCTGTTCTATCCCTCAATCACTCAGAAACAAATGAATATGATTTTCAAAGATTGCAAGGATGAGTTCCAGAGCAAAGCTAGAATGAATCAGCTTATGCTTGGAGAAACTGACAAAATAGCTAAAGAAACTGAAGAAATCCTCCGGAATGCATACAAAAGGTTCAACATTCCTATCATAGAGGACATAAGTGATGAGCCCTCTGCCATGGATGACAAAGAAAAATCTACTGAGATAGTGGTAGAAGAGGTAAAGGAGATAGGTGAACAAAAAGGTAAGGACTTAGATTCCTCTGCTCTGGAAGAGGAGGTCCATGTTCAAGCAAACATCTCTTCTCCGGTTTCCCCTACAAACTCCGGATTCAAAGGAGAAGAAAGAGTAGAAGAGAAGATCAATCAAGAAGCAAAAGAAAAAGAAGATGACAGTAGCAAGGCCACAGAAGGAGAGAAAACTCCAACAGAAAAGGTCACAGATGATAGTGGTAAGGCTGCAGAAGGGAAGAAAATTTTGTCTTCGGCAAGAGACACAGTAGAAGTAGTCAAAAAGTTTTTGACCAAAGAGATGGTGGAATTTGATGAACTGGAATTGCTTCAAGGTCCATTCAATTTTGATTCCCTCTCTCCGGTCTAAACCATGAAACTAGCTTCATTCACTCAAGCGAAGGCTAAAGAGAAACTTCTAAAGTCTCACATGGAAGACTGTGAGCTGCTAGAAATTGCATCCGGTGTGCTTGAAAAGATCATGCCATCCTTTCAAAAGGATTCCTCAACTTCTTCATCTGGTAATCTCAAGTCTCTTGTTAGTTCTGTCAGCACTCATTTTGAATCTTTAGAGAAATCAGCTAAGGTAAAGGTCCAGAAAGAGTTTTTGGATAAGAGATTCTCTGAGTTACAAGGCTTAATAACCAATGATAGGAGAAATATGGATATAGGGATAAAGAGCTTAGAAAATGCTCTTAAGGATGGAGGAGAAGTATATAAATTTTGTATATCCTGGACTAAAGCAACAAAGGATATTGAGAAGAAAGTGAAAGAACAAGAGGATAAATTGTTAAGCCTCTCTCAGAATTTTGATCCTCTCAATGTATCCATAATAAACCAAGAATGTCAAACTATTGTAGTCATGAATGAGATTAAGAAGCTTGACAAGGAAAGGAAGAACATGTTAAGCAGGATGGGTGAACTTAGAGGGATGATTATCCCTAAATTAGAGGCCATGCATGAGGCCCTAACTGATGCCCAGACCATAGCCTGAACCAGCGATCTGACAGATCTTAAGAGGGTAGAAGCTTTTGCATTCCTATTGAGTGGTCACATCTCAATTTTGGACAGGATGAAGTAGAGTTGGGCAACATAATTTGCCCAGTTGAAGACATCTTTTGCAGATACTCTTTAATATATGTAAGTATAGGTTGTATACATACTTATGCGGTTAAGTATAGATTGTTTTTGGGAAATTTTGGTGTGCGGACCCTACCCTTTGCCATTGATGTCAAAGGGGGAGTGAGGAGCAGTGAAAAATGTGGAATCCAGCTAAGGGGGAGCTCCGGTAAAATATACAACAGAGCATCAACCAAGGGGGAGTGTAGTATAACACTTAGTCATTTTTCACTAAGTGTTGCCATCAATGCCAAAGGGGGAGATTGTTGGCAAGAGACACTGTGTGGCTTCATGAGTGTTGTCATTGATGGCAACAAAGTTCATCCCACCCATCCGCAGAACATGGTGTACCTATACCGGAAGTCAGATTGAAGAATACTTTGGTCTGGTAAGCAAGAACAGAGCATACAGCAAGGTCCGACAGTCAGGTCTGGATCTCCTATAGGAAGTATCTTTGTAAAGCGCGGACTTGGGGAAGTCAAGAGGAATACTGTGACTACTAGATTCTAGGGATTGAGCCTCCATTGATGAAAGAGTAAAGAGATATGAGCATCTAAGTATTGAGGTCCAGTTTGGCAGAATAGACAGAGGAAGAACTGACTGACAGAGCATCAGAATTATTCTGGATGAGATATTGATGGTGATCAAGGTTCTTAAGATATCATCAATGATTGGCCAACATGTTAGATGACTTCTATAAGTATCTCCTTGATTCGCATCACTTGGCAAGCAAGGATTCAGCCGACAGACTAGAGTTTGGGAAAATATTGACTATTCCGGATGCCGACTAGAAAGAGGAGGAAATCCTTTGAGCGGATATATTTACCAGATAGATTTGGATGTGAAGGTGGGTGTTAAGTGTTCTGTAGTGTAAAGAAAAATAGAAGAGCAGTGTGAAGACAGCAAGACAGGTCCGGAATGTAAAAGGACAGCAGCACCTAAGAGAGTAAGAATGAAGTAGAGCAGATCAGTATATTGAGCTTAACCGGAACTGAACCTTAGCATATGTGGATGCTTCTCATCAGTTCAAGTAACTAGTTTTCTTGTATAAACTATTGTAGGCAGTGAGCCTCTTGTGAGTAGTGTGCTCAGGCAGTGAGCCCTAATTGGCAAGTGCCATTTTGTACTATCTTATTCTTCTAACAGAGAATACATTCTTGGGTTAATCACCCTGTGATTTTTCCCCTAATAGGGTTTTCCACGTCAAAATCATTGTGTCATGTATATTGATGTTATTTCCTTTTCAAGGTTATGTTTGCTTATTTGATTTGATACTACACTAATTGACAAAGAAATTTAGAAAGCTGAAATAATTAAGATAACTGATTCTCCCCCCTCTCAGTTATCAACAATATGGGCCAGAAAACATGCAGCTTCAGTGGGGTCTTCAATAGGGTTACAATCAACAATACTAAGGACAACCAAGATGTTTCCAACCTCAGCAGCAGACACTTCTAACTGAACCCCCCAACACACAGGGACATTCACAAAATGAGCCAATTAGTCAACCCCCCTTACCAGTTCAACTTGTAGCAAATCCACAAAATAAATAGGGAGCAACTATTTACATGTCAACATAAGAAAACATGGCTGGTGTAAATGCTATCTATCTAAACAAGCTCCAGCTACATTTTGGGAAAGAAATACCAAGACCATCTCCTCCACTCATAGTTGAAGTAATTGATGATATAGAACCTGAAAATCCATCCACTCAACCCCAGGAGAAGATTAATATCAAAACTATGCCAAAAGAACAACTCATAGGTAACTTCAAAGTTCCTCCTAAAGGAACAACTCCAGAGATCACCTCTGGGGCTACTTTTGAGATGAACTTCAGAGCTACTCTGAAGACTGAAAAACAAGCACCTTACCTAGAATGGCTTAAATAGCACGTCCCTTAGAAAACTATCCTACAAAAGCAAGTCCAACCTACCATTGAATTAGAACTCTTGCAGGAAATCAGGCAACTGAACATTGAAATTCCACTCCTACAAACAATAAGGGATGTCCCTGAATTGAACAAATTTATCAAACAACATTGTGTTAAAACCTAGGGAAGAAAGAAAAAATCTCTTACCACCATTCAGGTGGAAGGAAAAGTAGTAGATCTCCTTGTGGGAGAGATGCTCCTCCCAAAATATGGAGATCCTGGGAACCCTGTCATAACTGTCCACATTTCAGGGTTGAAATATCTAATGTTTTGGTTGACCTGGGGGTAGCAATAAACGTAATGATAGTTCACACCATGGACAAATTGTCCCTTACCGATGTTTAGGCCATATCCACCATTCTCCAACTGGCTGATTAGTTAGTGGCCATTCCGAAAGGGGTGTTAATTGATGTTCTAGTTATTGTGGAGTCATGGGAATTCCTAGTGGGCTTTCTGATATTGGAGCCTAGAAACCAAAGAAATGCTTATCCTTTGATTCTAGGAAGGCCATGGCTAGCTACAACAACAACATCTATTGATTACAGAATTGGATACATGGCATTTCAAATGGTTTGGACATGAAGAAAATCTCCTTGTATCCCCTAGCTAAACTATCTATACACTATTTAGGAAAAGTGTGGGTAGACAAGGAACATCTAGGTGAGTTAGAAGAAGAGATGGACTATGACACACCTGAAGATATAACTCATATTCTCATTGGAAAAGATACAATGGAATCAGCCCAAGACTTAACGAGATAATATTTGATTTCTACCCATTGTACCCTTGCAAATATCATTCCTTGTGGAAAAAAATTCTATAGAAACTTAGCCACATTTCACATGCTGTTCCCACATTCTTTTCCTCTTAACACCATGACTCCAGAACATGGGATAGGAACATCTATGGATCAGATTACAAAATAGGTCGTGATCTTACCTAGGAAAACATTGAACATCAACACTCAGCTAATAGGAAAATAGGAAACACTTCTTTATCTCCTTATTTCCCATTCAACAACTTTTTCTTAGGAATATTAGGATATGAAGGGTATCCCTCTTGAGATCTGTACCCATCACATAGATACAGAAGATGTCAAACCTGTTAGACAACCCTAGAGAAGACTAAACCCTGCACTGAAAGACATTGTCAAGACTAAGATAGAAAAATTGCTATAGGAAGGATTTATCTACCCCATCTCAGATAGCCAGTGGGTTTCACCCTTGGTTATAGTGCCTAAGAAAAATGGAAAATGGAGGGTATGTATTGACTACAAAGAACTAAACAAAGCCACAAAGAAGGATTATTTTCCCTTGCCATTCATTGACCAAGTGTTGGATAACCTAGTAGGGAAAAATACTTCTCATTCCTAGATGGATTTAGTGGATATAACTAGATTCAAGTAGCACCAGAAGATCAGGATAAAACTACCTTTACATGTTCATTGGGAACTTTTGTATATAGAGTCCTTCCATTTGGCCTATATAATGCTCCAGCTACCTTTTAGAGGGTTGTTTTAGCCATTTTTGTTGAATTAGCTAATGAGTGTATGGAGGTCTATATGGATGACTTTACTGTGTATGGGGACACCTTTGAAGAAGCCCTTAAGAACTTAGATAAAGTGTTGCAATGTTGTGAGAAAAATCAGTTGTCCTTGAGTCATGAGAAATGCTTTATGATGGTAGAGGAAGGAATTGTCCTTGGACACCACATATCAACAAAAGGGATCAAAGTAGATCAAAATAAAGTAGAAGTGATAAAGTAGTTACCGTCACCTAAGAATCAAACTGATGTTAGAAGATTCTTAGGTCATGTAGGATACTATAAGAGATTTATAGAAAATTTCAGCAAGATAGCTGCTCCAATGTTTTCCCTGCTAACCAAAGATGCTGACTTCTAGTGGACAGAGGATTTCCAAACAACATTTGAAACCATTAAAGAGAAGCTTACAGTCACACATGTTTTGAGGGGACCTAATTCGAATCTACCCTTTCACATACAAACTGATGCCTCAAATGAATCAATCGGGGCAATCTTAGGCCAGAAAGAGGAAGGGGGAGGTATGCATGCAATCTACTACATCAGTAACAACTTTACCCCTACGAAAAACAAACTACACAACTGAGAAGGAATTCCTGGTAGTCATCTATGCTATTAACAAATTCAGGCATTATATCACAGGGTATAAAAATTTTGTGCACACTGATCATGCAACCATTAAATACTTAATGAACAAACCTGTACTAGGTGCAAGGATAATTAGATGGCTGTTACTATTGCAAGAATTTGACATCACTATCATAGATAACCTAGGGAAATTTAATTTGGTTGTTGACTTTTTGTCAAGGTTGTCTATAGGTGGAAAAATTAGCCAATGGAAGATAAGTTTCTAGATGAACATCTATTTGTTGTTTCTTCCACTACACCTTGGTTTGCTGACATAGCTAAGCTACAAGCTTGTTTCCCTCTCATTTCACTTCGAAATAGAAAAAGAGATTGGTAAAATAAATCTTATCTTACAAATGGTTGAATGGTTTACTATTTAAATGCGGTCCTGACTTTATGTTACGCAGGTGTTTAAGAGCTAATGAAATCTTTGATGTATTAAGGGCATGTCATGATGAACCCTCAGGTGGACATTATTCCTCACAAAGGATAATCCACAAGATTCTTGGAGCTGGTTACTACTGGCCATCTCTCCATAAGGATGCCAAGAGGTATGTACAACAATGTGATTAGTGCCAAAGGCTGGGTCAACCAACCTTCACCCAAGAGATGTCACTGCAACCTCAAGTGGTTTTAGAACCGTTTGAGCAATGGGGCCTAGATTTTGTAGGGTCAATTTCTCCATCATCTTCAGGAAAAGAATATATTTTGGTCTGCACTGATTATGTAACCAAATGGGTAGAAGTTCAAGCATTGCAATTTGCAAGAGAAGAAAGAGTTGCTGATTTCCTATATAACAAAATCTTCTTAAGGTTTGAAGCCCCAAGTTCAATAGTTTCAAACAGAGGGCCACAATTTACTTCTTAGATAATTCAAGCCTTCACAGATCTATACTAGATTAAGCATAGGAAATCTTCACCTTACCACCCCCAAGCAAATAGGCTAGTAGAGGTGACAAATAGAGAGCTAGAAAACAACCTGACAAGGACATTAGCCATGAATAGGAAAGATTGGGCCAGTAGGTTACCTAAAGCAGTTTAGGCTTACAACACAACGTGGAAGTCAACAACCAAGTTTTCACTCTATGAACTGGTTTATGGGAAGAAACCCATACTATCCATAGAGTTTGAATTGCAAACACCAAAGACATCATTGGACATTGGACTACCATTATCTATAGCACAACAAGATAGGATTCTTCAACTCAATGAATTGGATGAAATCAAGACAGAGGCCATACAACAAACATAACTCATTCAGCATCAAAGAAAACTATGGTATGATCAACACATCAAAAAGAGGAGATTTCAACAAATTGAGTGGGTTCTCTTGTATGATTCTAAGTTCAAGGAGTTCAAGGGGAAATTACAAACTCATTGGATGGGATCTACCAAATCAGGGAAGTTTATGAAAATGGAACAATTTTGCTAGCACCCATTGATGGAGGAGAAAACACATTCTTAGTAAATGGTCACAGAATTCAACTCTATCAAAGACCAACTACAAAGGAGGAGTTTACCAAGGACTTGTGCTCAGTGATAGAGGTGACAACCTTTGCTACAAATTGAAGAAATTCAAAGGACAATTAAAAAAAAAGAGGAGTTGAAAACCAGTAAATGGCGGCCCTTCTAAAAAAATAATAATAAAAAGGGAAATATTGAAAACTAGTAAAATGGTGGTCTTTCTCGCCTAGGGAACTAAAAACCAGCAAATGGTGGTTCTCTTCTTCATGCAGGATTTCAACAGAGTCTCTCCGGAGCCAACCAGATGCATCTCCAGAGAAAACTAGGAGCACCTCTAGCACTTCACCAAACTAAAAGCAATTCAAATGTCTGGGGCCCACCTTTCCAGATGTTAAAGTGGGGACACTAAAGAGTGATGAGGTCACCATGACTCACCCTCCACTTTCAGAAAGGGAAACCCATGTGGAACAATCACTTTACTAGCCACTGACGAAGCATCATTCACATGCGATCCAATGATGTCACCTGCTGGTGCGTCACATTCAAATCTATCTTTAGGAAAAGGTTCTAGATCGCACGCTTTTGACATCATGATGACTGATGGGAAATTTGCACGAAGCTAGAGTCACATCAAACCTCATCAAGATGGCGGCACAACAACCCAAACATATTGTTTAATCATCACGAATGGTAATCCGGGCACTTCACTTGTATTAGTTATTTATTACAAGTCTTTTTGTTTCTATTTTTGTGTAAATTACCTGGACACATACACCTCGCCATTATTCCTATCTCAACCCATGCATGCCACCATAATTACCTGAATTGACATATCTGCTCCGAAGTGTCACATATTTCCTTGCAATTATGATTTAACCCCCCAATTCAAATTATTCAATTAAACAAAACCCTCCTAAAACTAAGCGATTCCTATCAGTGATACCCAAACAAGAGAGATTTCAAACTCTAGAAATAGCAGAGCTTTCAAACTCTAGAGATAGCACAACAACAAAACACAGCAGAACCTTTCTGTAGAAATAGGGGAGCTCTGGAGTTAAGGTTGGTTTGTAACCAAAGAAGAAGAGCTCTAGAGGGAGACTTATTCCAACAAAAATCTTTTCAAGGGAAGGAGTTAAATGTGAGCGTTTTTAATCAACACCAACAAAGAGAGGAGAAAAATACTGTCAGGTGCCACATGGGAGCCAAGAACAAATCTGAGCTTGAGACACCAGAGGGATTGCTTCAAGATCAAGCCTCAGTGGATGTGTTGAGAAATGTAGGGTGGTTGGATTTCTTGGAAAAAAATGAGGGTTACCATGAGGACATAGTAGATGAATTCCTTTCTAACCTGAGGAATAACCAGACAAAGGTATGTGGAGTGACAATTGTTGTCTCAACCACCATCATTAGCAACATCTTAGGCCTACCAGAACAAGGTGAGAGGTTTTACCATCTTAGAACCTTCTACTCTGATTTAATAAAAAATTTCTTGGTAGATAATGACCCTGAGGTGCAATTACACTTAAATAAAGGTGAAGTAAAAGGAATCATAAGGACTTCACTTCCTCAGCCATGGCAATCTTTGGTCATGTGGTTGATGAAATATTTCACTTGTGATGGGCAATTCTCACTAGTACTAAGGCCCATTATGAAGATGTTGATTTTCTTAAGGCATGGGCATGCCCATCCAGGATTCAACATAAATCTGCCGAATTTCATGTATTCTGCCATAGTGGCTTTAGCAGACAAATACCAATAGGGGAAGGATCCTATGAAGCACCATGGACTTATTCAGTTAATTATAAAACATCATTTTGTGTCTAGAAGAGGAGGGGAGGCCTTATGGCAGTCATTTTTGGATGACACATATAAATCCAAAAAGAAGAGTAGGGAAACTACTAAAGAAGCACCTTCCTCCACTCACGAGATTGAAGGAGAGGCACCCTCTACTTCATCCCAAGCTACTGGGAAAAGTAAGGAAAAGAAGAAGACAATAGAGGAAACACCAACTTCCATTCCATAGGCAGCACAAGTGAGTCCAACTGCTGAGAGGAGGAGAAATGGAAAGGAAACTGTAGGGGAACCCCCAACTGTAGTTGAACAGATGGAAGAAACAATTGTAAAGAAGCCCTTAAGGATAACTTGCTCTACAAAAATGAAAATTGACCCTGGCTGAAGAGTCCACCTCAACTGAGAAGATGAAGGATGCTGTCATTATTGAGGAAGAGGCAGTAGAGGAGTCTACCAAAACTCCCAGGCCTGAGAAGCACAAAGACAAAATAGAGTAGAGAGAAACAACAAAGAAACCTCCAAAAACCCCTAAGACCAACAATCATAAAGGATAGAGGAAGATTTAGAGGATTTAGATGAAATTCCTTTATTAAGAAGAAGCACAAGGATAAAAGTGATTGAGGAAAGTGCTCCGAAGAACACTACCCCTCCAACTGCTCAGGCTCTAGAGATCCCTGAGCCACAAGATAACCAAGCTCTAGAGGTAGCATATAGGGAGGCCCTTACTATCTCCTTAGATTCTGAGAGAGATATACCAATGTCGAAGACACATTCAAAACTAGTTCTCCAGAGGAGGAAAAGGAAGAGGAGCCCACTCAATAAGAAAAGGATACCACCCTCTTGGCAAAAGTACTTGTAGGGTTCAGGACCTCTATGACCCCTCCCCAAGAGTAGGCTAGACCATAATTTATCCCAGCCTCTGCAACAGACCAAGAAAAAGAGCAACAAGATGAGGCTCAACAAGAGGGGACATGAGAACAGGAGGAACAGGCTTACAAAGGAGAATAGGAAGATATGGAGTTTCCATATGTAGAGTTGATAGAGGGAGGAGAAATATGGAGTTACTCACACCCCTTTGACCAAGAGGATATTGAGATTCCAAAGGAACAACAGTTAATGGAGGAAATTAAAAACCTGAAAAGATTGTTGTGGAGCAAACACTTGGTCATCACTGACCTCAAAAAGGTTATGAAGGAAAAAGAGACAACTCAGAATCAGAAAATTGAGGAGCTGAAAAAGAAGGTAGAGGAGAAGCAAGAGATCATTGAAAATAAAGAGGCCGAGATCTAGAAAAATAATGCAGAGGCAACATAGAACACTTCTAGTGTTATCAAATCCAGGGACAATTGCATTACCTTGATCTTAGCCATGATTGAGAAAATGTAGAGCTAGGATTGGGAATTAACAAAAGCTAATAATAAAATAGATGACCAAGAAGAGCTACTCCAAGAATTTACTGTCCCAGTTGCCACTATTGAACAAGGTATGCAAATAGATGACTATCTGGGGACACTTCAGATAGACATTCCTAGAGCCTTGTATCATTGGGAAAGAAGATGCAGGGAGTTAGAGGGAATAGCTATAATGTTGTAATTGCAAAGGGCGGTGACAACCATGTTAGAAAAGGTTAAAACTCTAGAGGAGAAAGTCATCACTATAGCCACTCTCTCATATGAGATTTTAGCCTGTAGACCCCCCAATGGCAACTATGCTATGATTCTATAGGAGAGGATCCTCTAGAAGAAATTATCACTAGTTCTCTCTGATTTGACTAAGAATATACAGGATGGGAAAGATTTCCTTAGGGTGTACTTAAGAAGTTCTAATGAAGATAAAAATTTTCTGTGTGAGATGTATTTACATAATTTCTTCATAGAAGACCACACTTTCTTTATTAATTTCTTTGTGGGAGAATGCCAGCTAAGGGCATTCATGTCACTTATGAGGAATCATCAGATCTGGAGTGAAAGAATGGAAGCTTACATGAAGGACACATGTATGGGCCTACTAGAGAAGGGATTGTCCAAATCCTAATGCCTTTGAAATCCATTTTAGAGTAGCACTCTATTCCCGAGTAGGGAAAACAACACTCCTACACCTGTACTAGAAACACCTCCAAGAATGTGCTATTGAATTTGGGTTATTCATGCATAACTCCTCCAATCAAATCATGGCCATCTGTAGGAAAAGGTGGAGCACTCTCACCCAAGACCAAAAGATGAGGGACATAGCATCTCTAGCTAACCTTAGATGGTTTATGAGAAAGGTAAGGGTGGTGTGCAAGTTACTGGACAAGTATAAGAAAAATTGGATGGGGGGATGCTTCAGACCACCCCTCATCATTAAGCCTTTGCCAATATGGACTAAGCAGATGGAGGATGAAAGATTCTAGGAGTGGATAAAATAGGTTGAAGGGTTCAGAGAGAATGCCAACACAAACTTCACAACTTGGACAAATTTTGAAAGGGAGTACAATCTCACGGATAAAATAAACAACCTCAACAAGTCAAGGTTAAGAAGTGTAGGGGGACTTGCAAACCCTTATGATCGGGGGAGATGATGAGTGCTAGGTAGCACTCAGATAAACATGCCTTTTTACTTCCTTTTTCTCCTCTTTTCATTTTGCCTATCCTAGTATTTGCACTATAGAAATTGTAAAGTCTTGTTTTAATTATGCTAATAAGAGATGAATTACTGAAGATTATTGTTTTGATGAAAATACTTATGTTGTAGTGAAACTGATGAAATTGTGTAGAAAAATTTCTTTTTGGGTTTCATAGGTGGAAGGTAGTTTTTGAAGAACTACAGAGGTAATCCTAACTATCTCTGAAGCCTGGTATGAGGGACACTATAAGGTATTCCAACATTTTCCATCTTGTTGAAGGATCTCTAGAGTAGGAATTAGAGCAGAAGAAGATGATCTCCGGAGCTATGTCTCAGCAACATTTTGGAGCATCTCTGGAGCTGCTGGCAACAACCTGACGTCTTTGAGCTACACAGGATCTCTGACACCGTTGATTACCAGGAATCTCTAGGGTGACTGAAGTGCTATGGAGCTCACCTATTCAGGCCTAAGCATCCCAACATATGACTCCAGTTGTCTATGGGGATATGATACACTTTCACTTGTCTTTGCATGAGATTAGAAGATTTCTTCCAGTTCGCTATTTTGGGAATTAAGTTGCTTTTCATTAGGCCTTGCTGCCTATTATTGTTATAAGTGAAACTCTAGATTTAGTGGTACTTTCAATATCACTAAAGTCCTTTTTCAGACTTTGCATGATCATACTTTAGATGGACAGTTGCATGTCTTAGTTTAGAATAAGAGGTTGTTTATATCTCAAGATGAACTAATTAGATAAAGTAGTTAACCCGAGTAATATTATGTTGCTCAGGTTGATATATATTTGGGTTAGGAAGAACATAAAATAATGAGGATTTTATAGTAGTAATGTAATTTCATTTTCAAAGAAAAACATATACTTTTGAATACAACATACTTTGATAAGACTAGATTAAAGAAGAGTTGTGCTGTTGCATTTTTATTTTGAGTTTCTTGTTTAGCCTTCGGTTATGAAGGTGTGGAGCAAGGGCCCACTTCCACCAAAAGACAGGAGGCTAGTATCTTTGCTTCATTGTCTTATTTATAGTTTTCATTAGAAGTTGTTATATATGAAAAGTGGGGTTGATAAGGTTGAGGTAGTGTTTTAGATAGATTTAATCAAACCCACCTTTCACATATAATCATTCAAGGACATAAACTGAGTTCAGTCACTTCTCTTGCAAGAGAACTTAGCTACTATTTTGGTGTCACTTTGTGATGATAAGGAAAGTTTGATGTATTGATAAATTTGTTAAACTCTAATACGATTAAGCCTTAAACCCTAATTATATGAAATCATAAACAAACAGATGAAACATGACAAATGATTGCATAGGAAGACACTAAATGCAGATTAGAAACATACTAGGATTAAGATTCTAGAAAGTGGAAACTTCTAGAACACTGGGGTGGGTGCCCTAGTCCAACAAGGTAATTTCTCTGTAGATTTGGAGCTGTAAGGTGATGAAGTCTACAACCTGCTTCAGAGTCTCTGACAATGCAATCTGGAGGACATAGGGACGGACACCCTTATCTAGGAGGGAATATTCTTCATTGTTTTCTTTAGTTCCTGAATCTTTATCCTCTGCCTTGACCTCCTGCAACTCCTCTCCATAATATCATGCACTCTTAACCTGTAATCACAAGAGAGGGGTTGGCCATTTTGGTGTTTAGGAGATTGCCTTAGTCAAGCCCCGGAATGGCATTCAAGCCTTCCAACATCATTGTTAGATAGTGTGCGTGTCCTTGGTGGACAGAGACAAAAGTAAAATGATAAGATTGATTGATTGAAAAATAATAAGATATCACCTTAGTAGGTGTAAACCCTCATGGAGATGAACTGCCTTCACATCATGAGGAAATGAATTGATGGAGCCAAATCTGCAACAAACACATACAAAAACAACACAATACTTCTCTACAACACAATGAATACTTTGAATGCTCTTTGCCTGATGATCATAAGTTCACCTTAATCAACTAGGAGTAAAATGAAGTCTAAAACATGTTTATATATGCATTCCCACTAACATTCATAATTCAAATTGAAAAGGCTGACAAAGGGGAATCTTTTAACAGTCACTTTGCTGACAATTTAAATTTGGGTCTCAGAAAAATAGGTCTGGACTAGGGTGCGGGTGCCCAAGTCCAGAGGCCTATTTTTGGTCTAGGTTAAGCTTTTAGGTGGCCCCATAAGCCCAATTTGTCATGGGTTTCAAGGGATTTTGCTTTGGGACAAGTTTTACATGTGCATGATTAATCTAAGGGGACCTAGGAGCTAAACTTAGGAGGTAAAAGTTCTACGTGGACATTTTATGACATAACATGTAGCCCCCACTTTAATGTTTGCATGATCTTATGACCCATACATGCATTAAAGTACGGTTGAAAACACATCAAACACACTAGGCATATTAAGCTAAGGCACACACAAAGATTGAGGAACTATTTCTAGCCCCCAGCCTCAGGTAAGCACTAGAAAACACATCGAAGACACGCAAGACACAATGAAGGCAATAGGAAGCACACAAAACATAGAGAAGACAATAGGAAGCACACAATACATGATGAAGACATGAGAGCAATCACATAAAATAGAATGAATACATGAATAGAAGACATGATTAAGCAATGACATATCTATATATATAAAATGCTAATTAAAGTAAACAAACACACAGCGTGGGGAGGGACTCATCGCCGCACAACTTTAGACCATGCAAAAAGAACACAAAACACATAGAGCATAGGGAGGGACTCATCGCCACACAACTTTGGACTATGTCACAAACATGCAATACAAAGCCCAAGTGTAGGGGGGACTCATCGCCACACAACTTTAGACTACACACGGGGGAGAACACACGGAAGACACATGGAAAACATGAGCGCTGTATAGCATGCCATAGACATACTATACGTCTTAAACACATAAAACAATAGTGATGGAAGGAGCTTATTGTTAAGTCCCGCCATCTAAAACACATTGCAAACACACCTAACGGTTGGGCTTATGCCACAACAATTTCCAAAGAAACGCTTAAGGGAGGATATCTCAAGATCCAACCCTGTCTACCAATGAGGACTTTGTATAAAAGGATGTGCACTAGCTCAAGAGATACACCATCCTGCCTTCCATAGAAGGTATTTGTATAAAAGGATACAAACTAGCTCAAGACATACGTTATCCTACCTCACGGAGAGGGATTTTTGATTGCAATTGATATAAGGATGTGCACTCACGCCAGAGATACACCATCTCGCCTCGTGGAGAGGGCCTACAAACATGCTTTGTTAGTGCCAAAATAATCAGACAGATACCATTATATATGCCCCCACCTTAAGCTGGTTGATGTCGCTTACCAATATCAAGCACATTAAGGTAGAGAGAAAAGACACAAGGGAACAAGAGCTCTCGCAAAGCCCATGCCACCAAGGTGACATGTGCTTACGATCGCCGAATGTTCCCACAAACACATTGATAAGATATGCTAAGATAAACAACAAGGTGACAGGTGCTTACGATTGCCAAATGTTCCCACAAACACATTGATAAGATATGCTAAGATAAACAACAAGATGGTTAGAAAATCTTACTCTAAGATAACAACCATATCACATCATGAAAGCTATGCATGAAAATAGTCACACCAAGGACCAAGGCTATACTCATGGGTTCAAAGCCAAGTATAATCGTTGGACTATACTGCAGGTACCTCAAAACCAAGTGTAGAAACAAGGTGAGATACCATTCAAAGTGTGCAAGAGAAGATTGAGTGGATTGTAAAATGTTAGTTACAAGAAATGCCATAAGATGATACATCACACAGAGTGATTCTACTAGTCAAGCGTCATATTTATATAGATCAACCCCATCTTCATATATGGACTAGGTCCATTTTTGCTTTCTCACTGAAGGGACGCATGGTCCGTATCAGTATTTGTTTGTTTTTGTCATCCACCGACTAGGTAGAATAACTAAAGAAGGTAAACAATAAAAATGAGAGAGGAGAACAAGTGCCTTAGGAACACCACATAGGAGGATGCCCCCAAAACACCCTCTGCAATGCTATGCCACTAAGGCACGACACATAACAATAAAATAGAGGAGAGGCTTGAGATAGAAGAATGGCCACAATAGAGGTGGTCTCCCGATATTCTTGACCTTACAAGAGTATCAAGGGTCATCCAAGGAGGCCTAAACAACACATAACACATTACGGGCAACGCAACACACACACACACACACATATATATTTGTGCATTTTATCTAAGAGGAGTTCAAACTTGTGATCATCTTAGAAAGGTGCTCCATCAAGTGCGATAGAAAGTGTGAGTAGTTCATACCTGATTGATTCTTATTTCCAAGACAGTCATGTGGTGCTTCTTTCTCAAGTCCCTGTATATTTTAAATCTTTTGTTTCTTGTGAGGAGGGGAATCATTGTTATTTCCCACTAATGATAGCCGCCTTGTTCTTTTCTGGTCCTTTGCTTTCTTGTTAAGCTTTATGTGGTGGAATGGGATATTTTCCACCGTGACAACCTTTTCTTGTATCATAATATCTTGTTGCGATTGTTCAATTTGCATATTCAGTGCATCTTGGTTGACTTCTGATCCTTGAAGGGATATCGGTGGAGGAACCTCAACATAGATACCTTTTCCTCATGGACAAGGTGAGTCTTCAATCTTCTCCTTATCCACTTCTATCATACCAACTATTTCATCATAGTCCAGATAATCATCTTCTTGTTCTATTGTATTTTGCTCTACCATATTATTGTCACTATGCTTAGGAAATGGATTTGTAAATATCTGCAAATTTTGATTCAGAGGGGCTATTGACTTATTTCTATTATAATTCACTCAAGTTACCTGTATTATATTAGAATCGATGAGGTCTTGAATTTAATGTTTAAGACACATACATCATTTAGTGTCATGTCTTGCTGATCGATGATACTGACATAAAGCATTAGCATCAAAATTAGGTCCTTGTATCCTGTTACTATCAAATCATTTCACAGGAGGAAGCTTTAGAAGATTGTTTCTTACAGCTTGATTCATAATTGATTGAAGAGATTTAGATAATGGAGTAAACTATCAATATTACTATTTGAATTGAAATGGTGCCCATTTAGGATTACTAATAGTGGACACTTATGATTAAAAATTATTTGCATGCTGTCCATTGATTTTGATGAAAATCTTGTTATTCCTCTTAAAGTTTTTTTGTGAAGGTCTAGTCGTGGATTGACCAACTTGAGACGATGAATTTTGATTTTCATACTGAGTAGATGAAAGCTGGTAATCACAAAGGGCTGCACGCATAAATGTTGAAAAGAGCTATACTTCATCAAGAGGATTTTATCTAGGATGTTAGGTTGCAAATTCGTAATGAATACCTTCTGAAGGTCTTCATCTTTAATTAGGTATTGTATTTGCGAGATGAGACCTTGATATTGACTGATGAATTCTGTCAATTTCTCTTTCGAACCTTGTTTGCAATGAACCAAGTCAATCAAGGAGACCGTAGGTCCAATGTTTTCTTGGAAATGTTGCAAGAATTGATCAACTAGTTGTGAGAAAGAGTTTATTGAGTTTAGAGGTAATGAGAAAAACTATTCCAAAGCAGTATCTTTGAGAGATCATGGGAAAAGTTTCGCTAGCAAGTCCTCTTCAAAGAAGAAATCACTACACATCACCATGAATGTTGCCACATGAGTATTAGGATCACCTTTACCACCATACTTTTCAAAGTGAGGGGTCTCAAAGTTTTTAGGCATAAGAGTTCTCAGGATTGCATAAGATAGAGGATTACAAGCATGATATGTTGGTAAAATAGGTTGGGAAGGATTAGTCAAGTTTGTCACCTTTTGTTGTAAAGAAGTCATACTTTGTAAGAGTTGGTTTAAAAGGACATCATTAGGAGATGTGGTTTGTTGTTGAGAAGAATTAGAGGCAGAGGTCATGAAATTTTGAGGTGAATGGTTGTGAGTGGTAATGAAAGGAGGTTGAGAACAATTGTAAGTGAAAGGTAGTTGAGAATAGGTGGAATGGTGGTTGAGAGTGATTATTCTTATAAGAAGTCACCCTAGGTGCCAAGTTTTGATAATTGAATCCCATAGCCTTGTAATTATGTGAATTAATGCCATTAGATACTCCAATACTTGTGATAACATTACTACAAGCTTGTGCATTAGTAGTGAGAATTGATGATGTGAAAGTAGACATTTTGGTAGTTGGTATAGGTGCCGATACCTATGTATGACTCGATGATGACACATTAATAGAATTTGCACATTCAATCATAGGCATGCCATTATGATTCACTATATGTGCTAAGACATGGAGCATGTTAACACCACCTTGTCCTTCTTTTAACAAATATCTTAAATTATGAACAACATGCACAATTTCTTCTGCTATCCTTTCTTTTTCAACAAATGCTTGAAAATTAGCTAGTTCTTTATCAAGTTTGCTTATTTGTTCATCAGGTACATGTGTTATCACATCAATAGGATCTTTAAAGTCATGAAATGTTTGTTCTTCCATTGTAGTTGTAGGAGGTATGATATCTTTCAAAGTTTGTGTTTCTCCTTTTGTAAAGTAAGTGTTCAATGGATTTTCTAATGTGGTAACACCGTTGCTACCGGGAGCACTAGAACCCATTAATCTAAGAATTCTCCTTAGAGGGATGTTTCTATTAGGGAAGCAGGTTATACAACTCAAACAAAAGCATAAAACACTCAATGCACAAACTAATAAACTAAAGAAGAAAAATATGCTTGTTGAAATACACAATGTGTAATTAAAATATGCCAATTTTCACACAAAACTTATGAAATGAAGCAAGATTTTGAAACGACTAGTTAATGTATGCTTAAAAACAAATGCAAGATCTAAAGTGAAATATTTTTATGACAAATGCAAGGACTTAAAGCAAAACTATACTTGTTTATGAACCTAAAATGCTTAATTTTTCATCTTTTTCAATGTAAATGCACAAAAAATGTTGTAAAATTATGCACTATGATGGGTGAATGGAATATAATCTGATTTAATGTGTAAAATAACTCAGATCAGATTTAAAAATGATGCCAAGATGCTACAATGCTCAATGCAAAGTTAAAATTAAGGCAAGATGAATGAATATACTTGTTTTTGTTGAAATACACAATGTGTAAATGCAAAATTTGAAATCTAAATGCAATAACACACAATGATGAAACACTACAGTCAAAAATAAGATTTGAAAGAGTGTTAAAATGAGTAATAAAATCTGAAACGAGATTTTAATTACAAACCCTAGCTTTTGAAATTACTAGGTTATATGAAAAATGCAAAATTTCAAGCAAAACTCTAGCAAATGAGAGATGCAAATGCTAAGTAAATTATGATAAGAAGATGAAATTCTGTAATTTATCTCAGATCTGATATAAATATCAGAAAATGAAATGTTTTCAATGATATGCAAGGAAAATAGTGCAAACTATGTCTTAATGCAAGCTAAAAATGCCTATTTTTTCAAAATTTTCAATTTTTATGTAAGATTTTTGAATGTATGATGATGAAAATGATATGAGTGAATGAAAATCTGATTACAACACTCAACAAGATGCAAGTTTAGCAAAAACACAGGTTCACCAAAATGTTATATATGAAAAGTGGGGTTGATAAGGTTGAGGTAGTGTTTTAGATAGATTTAATCAAACTCGCCTTTCACATATAATCATTCAAGGACATAAACCGAGTTTAGTCACTTCTCTTGCAAGAGGACTTAGCTACTGGTTTGGTGTCACTTTGTGATGATAAGGAAAGTTGGATGTATTGATAAATTTGTTAAACCCTAATCCGATTAAGCCTTAAACCCTAATTAAATGAAATCGTAAACAAACGAACAAAACATGACAAATGATCGGGCATGAAGGCACAAAATGCAGATTAGAAACATACCAAGATTCAAATTCCAGAAAGTGGAAACTTCAGGAACACTGGGGTGGGCACCTTAGTCCAACATGCCAATTTCTATGTAGATCTGGAGTTGTAAGGTGATGAAGTCTGCAACCTGCTTGAGAGTTTCTGACAACAACAATCTGGAGGACATAGGGGCGGGTGCCCTTGTCCAGGAGGAAATATTCTTCAATATTTTCTTTAGATCCTGAATCTTTATCCTCTGCCTTGACCTCCTACAACTCCTCTCCGCAAGATCCTGCACCTATAACCTGCAATCACAAGAGAGGGGTTGGGGGTTGTGGTGTTTAGGAGCTTGCCTCAGTCAAGCCTCGGAATGGCATTCAAGCCTTCCAACACCATTGTTTAATAGAGTGCATGTCCTTGGTGGATAGAGGAAAAAGTAAAATGATAAGATTGATTGATTGAAATACAATAAGATATCACCTTAGTAGGTGTAAACCCTTACAGAGATGAAGTGCCTTCACATCATGAGGAAATAAATTAATGTAGACAAATCTACAACAAACACATACAAACACAACACAATACTACTCTGCAACACAATTAATGCCTTGAATGCTCTTTTCTTGATGATCATAAGTTCTCCTTAATCAACTAGGAGTAAAATGAAGTCTAAAACATGTTTATATATGCATTCCCACTAACATTCGTAATTCAAATTGAAAAGGCCGACAAAGGGGAACCTTTTAAGGGTCACTTTGCCGACAATTTAAATTTGGGTCTTGGAAAAATAGGTCTGGACTAGGGCGTGGGTGCCCAAGTATAGAGGCCTATTTTTAGTCTAGGTTAAGCTTTTAGGTGGCCCCTTAAGCCCAATTTATCATGGGTTTCAAGGGATTTTGCTCCAGGACAAGTTTTACACATGCATGGTTAATCTAAGGGGACCGGGGAGATAAACTTAGGATGTAAAAGTCCTGGGGGGACATTTTACAACATAACAAAAGTATAACTTTCCTACTTTCATAAAATAGTTCAATTCTTGTCTAAATAGATTTGTTTCCAGTAAATGCTTATTTCTAGCTTTTGTGTGGATTAGATAGATTCTTTCAACAATTTACTGCTTTAGTCTTTAGATTAGATTTCCTTTCACAATAGATGATTAGCAGCATTGATTTATTATGACAGTTGAATTCAGTAAGTTAGCTAAGGATGGTTGATTATTAGGTTCCTTATTACAAATAGCTTAGGACACATCCCTGGATTTGACACATGAAAACATGATTAAATGCCAAGGTACAATGACCCTTATTAGTTACATGAACTTGGTATTCTACTATGATTGGGTAGTTGGTATTCCATGAATTTGTTTATATATAATAGTTTGTATGAATGTGCCAAGGTTACCAAAGGTGATGAATTCATGATATAGACACTAAAGACATTGTGTACATTGTTGGTGTGTAAACACTTGAGTAAATGTAGAATAAGAGCATGCTATAGATTGAGACTATGTAAAAGATTATCTAAGGACCTTGTTAGATTTAATCAATGTTGATTCTAAATAATACAATTGTGAACTTCCTTTGGTGGTGGGCTTTCCCTTGTAAGGGTTTCCCACGTAAAATCTCTATCTTGTGTAATCTTGCAACTGCATATTATTCCATTACTTTCATATGTGGATGTTTAAATTTGATATATGTTGTTGAGTGTTAACTGAACACACAATCTTAAGAACTTGTTATTTCAGTCTGTTGGTCCTACTGCAAAAGGGTGAAAATCCCTAACATTTGGTATCAAAGCAAGGTTGGTTGTTTGGGTGGTGTATACTTCGTTGGAGTGTAAACCCTAGCATGTGTGGTAGTGAAACACTACAATGGTTAGAAAGTTGTGGTTGGTATATAACTAGAATCAAATGACATTTTTGAAGGATTTTGTAAGTTGAATATTAAATCTATGGTGAGCACATTAGGGTTTGAAATTGACAAGTTCAATAGTGAGAACTTCAAACTATGGAAGTTGAAAATGGAGGATCTTCTAGTGGAAAGAAATCAATGTATTGTGGTATCTTCAACTAAACCCTCAGTTATGTCTAATGAAGATTGGATAAAATAAAATAAGAAAGCTACAAGTATTCTTCAGTTGTTTCTATTAGATTTGTGTTAATGAATGTATCTCTAGAGGAAATAACAGATTCATTATGGAATAAGTTAGGTACGTTATACTAGTCCAATAGCTTGGTAAATAAACATGTTTTGAAGAAAAAATTATATGCTCTAAAAATAAGGGAGGAAGGCTATGTAATTGATCACTTAAATTGTTTTAATATGATATTGAGTCAAATTGCATCAATAGGAGTCATGTTGGAAGAGGAAAAATGCATTGTGTTACTTTATTCCTTACTAGATTCATGGGATAACCTTGTGATGTCAATAAGTGGTAATGACAACGCTTAAACTAGAAAATGTGATTAGCATTTTGTTAAATTAAGAAACTAGGAAAAGGTACATGGATGACAAATCTTTTGATGTCTTTGTGGTAAGATGCAGGTCAAAAGAGAAGAAATGTAAGAAGACATGAGATAAGAATTCTAAGGGTAATGACAAGTATAAATATTTGGGTTAATCCAAGGTAGAATGCTAGAATTATGGCAAGGAAGGTCACATAAAGGAGTGTAAATCCAAAAAGAAGGATGCCTTCTCTGATAAGTTCTTTGACACTATTGAATATAGTAGTGATGCCTTTGTATCTGCTAATGTTGATGGTGATGATTCCTAGTTGATTGATTCATGTCCTTTTCATATGACACCACACAAGGAGTGGTACTCGAAGTATACCAGAAGTGATGGACACATGTTTATGAGTGACAACAACTCAAAAAATTGTTATGTGAGGAAATGTCAAAGTTGCTTTCATGGATGTAGAGTATAGACACTTTTTGATGTACTGCATATACCAAGTTTAGCAAGAATTTTTATGTCTATCTAAAATGGTTGATGCAAGAGTTCATGTTAGTTTTGATAGGAAAGGGTGTAAATTAGTAAGAGGTAATTTGGTGCTTGCAAAAGGAGTGTGACATGGTACTCTATATATCTTAGATGCATCAACTTTATTTGGTTGTGCTAATGTTACTACCTTTGAATTAGGGTTATTATGGCATTTGTAATTAGGTCATTTAAGTGAGAAAGGTTTAAAAATCTTGGTCAATAAATATATGGTGGAAAGTCTTAGTGATTGTTTTGTTGGTAGTGACTTTTATGAGCATTGTGTACTTGGAAAATATAATAGAGTGCAGTTCTTTGGAAGCACTAGAGTAGAAGAAATTTTGGAGGTGATACATAGTGATGTATTTGGTCTCATGGATATCCCATCCATTGGTAAGTATCTATACTACTTGTCATTTATTTATGATTATTCTAGGTATACTTAGATATATTTTCTTAGGCTCAAGTTTGAGGTATTTCTTAAGTTTAAGGAGTACAAAGCTTTGGATGATAATTAGAACAGTAAGAAAATAAAGGTTCTTAAGATAAATAATGGTGGTGAATTCTTCTCTAAAGAGCTTGATGAATTTTGTAAGCATGCTAGAATTGTGAGGTAAATAACTACCCCTTACATATTGCAATATAATGGGTTAGTAGAAAAGTTAAACAAAACTTTGCTAGATCTGGGTAGGAGTATGTTGAGTAGTGCAGACCTAAGACATGAGGGTAGAGGTGGTAAGTACCACATGCTACTTGAGGCATAGGTCTCCCACTTCTGCATTGAAAAACAAGATGCCATATCAAGTGTGGACAAAGAAAACCTCTGGGGGTGCTGCCCCCGAGCCCCCACCGGAGCACGTGGTCCCCTGGACCCCCTGTTGGGGGGATGATCCCCCTGGACCCCTCATAGGGGGGGAACCCCCCTGTGACCCCCCTTCATGGATGAATTAGCGTCAGGGACCGGATATAAACATGTGGTTGAAACAAGATCACTGCTGGTGAAACCTTTCATCCCTTATCGGTGATTTACAAATAATAATAGGAATACATTACATAGGATTTACAAGGTTGATGGCACCTTAATCCTAACATTATCCCACTTGACATCATACATTGTAAATACCCATAGGATAACCATAAAATAATCAGACACTAGAAGCGAGGCCCATGGCCTCTCTGCACCAAACAAATTTCTCTGTGCTCACAGGCTTGGTCAAAGCATCTGCAACATTTTCCTGAGTATCTACCTTCTTCAGCTCAATCTATCCATTTGCAACCATTTCTTGAATAAAGTGATAATGTACATCAACATGCTTAGTCCAATCATGATACATAGAATTCTTGGCCAAACAAATAGCACTCTGGCTATCACAACCAATCTGAATAATCCTGCAATCAAAACCAATACCTATACACAACCTGCTCAACCAAACTACCTCCTTAGAGACATGGGTAGAAACCATATACTCTACTTCAGTGGTAGACAAAGCAATCATGGGCTGCCTTTTTCTCATCCAACTCACTACTTCTCCAAACAAAGTAAACACATAGCCACTAGTGGACCTTCGACTATTGAAGTCACCTACCCAATTTGCATCAACAAATCCCTGTATGTCTAAAGTTTTTTTAGCACTTTCAGTACCAGAATAAACCAAATAGTAATCAGGAGTGCCTACTAGATATCTTAACACCCTCTTTGCATAATTCTAATGCTATCTACTAGGGTTAGACATAAATATGCTCAAAACTTCCACTGCTTGGGCAATATCTAATCTAGTGCAAATCATTGCATACATCAAACTCCCTACAACTCTAGAATATGACACATTAGACATATCCTCTAAATCATCCTCATTCTTTGGACACATATCTAATGAAATCTTAGTACCAATGGGAAAAGGAAATCTAACTGGGTTACAGTCTTTCATACTAAATCTCTGCAAAATTGTATTCACATACTTTGAGATAACCAATGTTTTCTATTACCTCTATCCCTTTTGATCCCCATCCCCAAAATATACCTGGCAGCTCCAAGATCCTTCATTTTAAATGCACCTGAAAGTTGAGCTTACAACTCACTGATCATACCCTTAGTATTGCTGAAAAATAACATGTCATCAACATACAATGCGATGATCAAAATAAAATCATCAATACAATGAATGTAAACATAGTGATCCTCCTTAATTTTAAAAAGACCCAATTTCAATGCAAATGAATCAAATTTCTAGTACCACATTCTGGAGGACTATTTCAGATCATAAAGAGACCTCTTCAATATGCAAACCCAATGTTCTTTCCCTTTTACCTTAAAACTTGTAGGCTGTTGCATGTAAATTTCTTCCCCAAGATCTCCATGCAAGAACACAGTCTTAACATCCATTTTCTCTATTTCCCAATAAAGAGCTGCAAAAATGGATAAGAGAAATCTAATAGAAGTTAATTTAGCAACAAAAGAGAAAATTTTACCGAAATCAACTCCCTTTCTCTGGGAGTAGCCCTTGGCTACCAGTCTAGCCTTGTACTTCTCCAATGAGTCATCTACTCCAAACTTGTTCTTGAAGACCTAATTGCTACCTATGGCCTTCCTTCCTTTGGGCTAATAAACAAGATCCCAAGTATCATAAGAGTCCAAAGCCATCATCTCCTCCTGCATGGCTAACTGCCAAGACTCAGTATCATTTGCATGAATAGCTTCCCTGTAGGATCTAGACTCATCGTCAGTACTTAATAAATAAAATACACAATAGAAATATGGTGGGCTATACCTATCAACTGAGTTCCATTGTCTTGTGGATCTTCTTAGAGGTGGATTAATAGACTCTTTAGGTTCTTCTACATACTCATATATACCAACTTCTTTTGTCACAATAGATTCTTCCTCATCAGAACTTTCACTCGAGTCTTCTTCTGCTTCTTCACCCTGCAATCCATCATTATGTTCTTCCTGAGGTGCATCTTCATACTCTAATTCAAATTGCACTCTCTTCACCTTTTCTTCTTTTTCCTTTGGCTGTTCATGTTCTGAAATAACACTAAGTTCCCTAAAAATAACATCTCTAGAATAGATAATCTTTTGGGTTAGTGGATTCCAAAGCTTATAACCTTTTACATTATCACCATATCCAATGAAAGTACACTTTTCATCTTTTGGATCCAACTTAGTACATTTTTCTTTAGGCACATGAACATAAGCCTCACAACCAAATACCCTTAAATGTGAAACAGAAGGTTTCTTACCTGTCCATATTTCATAAGGAGTTGAAACAAGAGCCTTACATGGAGGTCTGTTAATCAAATAGTTTGTAGTACACACAACTTCTGTCCAAAAGCATTTAATCAACTATGATTCACTCAACATACTTTTGGCTCTTTCCATTATTGTTTGATTCATTCTTTCTGTGACTCCATTCTATTGTGGAGTATACGAAGTAGTTTTCTATCTAACAATACCTGCATGCTTACAAAATTCATCAAGTTCCTTAGAACAATATTCCCCTCCATTGTCAGATCTCAAAACCTTTATCTTATAATCTGATTTATTTTCAACTAAAGCATTAAATTCCTTAAACTTGGTGAAAACTTCAAATTTGTAACGCATAAAATAAATCTAGGTAAACCTTGAGACATCATCAATGAAGGAAACAAAATATCTAGATTTTCTAATTGATTCAACATCCACTGGACCAAAAACATCTGAATGAATAAGTTCCAATTTATCATTAAATTTATTACTACCTGAAGGAAATGGAGATCTATTCTATTTTCCAAACACACAATGTTCACAAAATTTGAAACTCTCATCAGAATAGGATAAATCGTCTAACAATTTTTTATTTAAGATAGTCTTTAAACCAAACTGCCTTATGTGGCCCAATCTACGGTGCAACAACATACATGTATTGTCAGTATTAACCTTAGATGCATAAGAGGCATTACAAATAGTAGTGGCTTCTAGCTTAAACAGAGTTTCCAATCTTTTACCCTTTGCTACCACCAAGTTTCCTCTCACGAATCTGCAGCCATGCTTATCAAATGTCACATGAATTCCCAAATCATTCAACTTTGAAATGGGAATCAAATTTCTAGCCAATCCAGGAACATGCAAAACATTAGGGAGGGTTTTAATTCTCACATCATTGAAACACAACATTACCTTGCCTTGTCCAACAATAGAATATGTAGAGTTGTCCCTGAGGTACACATTTCCTCCATCATATTCTTCATATGTGGAAAAACATTCTTTATGTGGGGTCATGTGGTACGAGCATTTTGAGTCAACCAACCAATGATCATGAGAAACAACATTATATGTAGAAAATAAAATCTCATCACCTGCATTCAAAGACTTGTCAGTAGCGGAATCCCATTGTTTCTTCGGGTTTCTACATTCCTTTTTCACATGTCCTCTCTTTCCACAGTTCCAACACTTGACTTTGTTCTTCTTTTTAGGAGTCTTAGAATGACCCTTAGACTTGTCTTTAGACCCCTTCTGATCTCCTTTTGGTCCTCTTTCTATAAACCTTCCCTTGACATTGAGAGCATCCCCTGAACTATCTAAACTTTTGTTCCTCAATTCATGTGACAACGAAATTGAAACAAGATCATCCAACTTTGGATCTGTGAGGTTAGAAGTGATAGATAAAATAAAATTCTCCCATGACTTAGGTAAAGAACATAGAAGAAATATACATTTATCTTCCTTATTTACCTCAACATCTATAAATGCCAGTTGACTCAATAACAAATTAAATGAATTCAAATGCTCTGCAACCAATTCACCCTCTTTCATTTTCATGGAAAATAACTTAATTGTTAAATAAAACTTATTTACCATACTCTTGGCTTGGTAGATCTCACCTAGACGCTTCCACAAGCTATGTGTGGACTTCTCACTCACAACATTCAGTAGAACAAAATCTACAAGACATAGCCAGATTGTACCTTGTACCTTTTTATCCAGTCTTTCCCACTCATTAGGAGCAACATCATTGGATTTCTTCTCTTTCATAGCAACCAACCACTGGTTTCTTTCTTCTAGTAAATCCTCCATTTTCAACTTCCACAATTCGTACCCCATGCCATTAAACTTTTCAATGTCCAACCAAGAGGTAGAAGCAATAATGGATGAAGCCATGATATCTATACAAGATCTGTAAGCAAGAAACAACCAAATCTCCCACTGCAGCTAAAAAACCTTCACACTACCACCCAAGAACCAAAACTAGCTAGACTCTGATACTAAATGTTAGAAATGAAGGTGCAAACCACACAACAAAAATTTGATTCAACCTTATTAATGTCCTCTAAATAATGTAGAATTAATGGAGATTGCAATAGAAATAAACCCACTACATAGAAATAACATGGATTAAGAACTGAACACATAACACAATATGTAACGTGGAGAAAACCCTTTCAGGTAAAAAACTCCACCAAGAAAAGAGGCTCCAAATTGTATTATCTTCAAATATGAGATTACAATACATGCACTTCCTCTACTTCTCCAGTCTTCAATCCAACAACATCTATTACTCTTAACTCTACTAAAAATGTAGTAAAAATATTCTTATAAAAGGGGGTTGCCTTCTAGGGCAAGAAAACAGACATAATATCGATCGTCAATTTTGTGACCTAATGACGAATAGTTCAGATTTACAATGATAAAATTTGGCTTCGAGGGTGCTTCTCCCAAGCTCTTACTAGGGCACACACTCCCCTGGATCCCCACTAGGGGGATGATCCCCCTAGACCCATCATAGGGGGGAAACCCCCCTACAACCCCCTTTTGCGGATGAATTAGCGTTGAGGATTGGATATAAAAATGCAGCTGAAACAAGATCACTGCTGGTGAAAACTTCATCCCTTATGGGTGATTTACAAACAATAATATGAATAAATTACATAGGATTTAAACAAGGTTGATGGAACCTTAATCCTAACATATCTTGAGTGATGCAAGACATGGTTCATGGCAAAGGGTTATTCCTAGGTTGAGGGAATAGACTTCAGTAAGATATTTTCCTCTATAGTTAAGTTGAGTCCATTAGAATATTGTTGTCTATTTCTATAGCACTTGATTTGGAGATTAAGTATATGGATGCCAAGATAACATTCTTGCATGGAGACTTAGAAGAGGAAATCCTTATGCGCAAACTTGAAGGATACAAGGTGAAAGGTAAAGAGAATCTAATTTGTAAGATGAATAGGTCTTTGTATGGGTTAAGGTAGTCCCCATGAATGTGGAACCAAAAGTTTGACACACGTGCTAGAATTGGGTTTTGGAAGAAGTGATAAGGTAAATGATCATATTATGATTATTGTTTTATATGATGACATGCTTATCATTGGAGACAATAAATCATTAATTTAGGAACTTAAAACTTAGTTGGCTAGTAAGTTTGAGCTGAAAGACTTAGGAGCTACCATATAGATTCTTGGAATGGAGATATGTAGGGATAGGAGTAAAATGAAACTATAGCTAAACCAAAGGAAGTATCTTGGGTTAGTCTTTTAGAGGATTGAAATGCATGACAATAAATAGTTAAGTTCACCTCTAGTAGTTGGTACAAAGCTAAGTATAGAATAATGTCCTAAATTTGTAGAGGATTTTGAAGACATGAGGAAGGTTACTTATGCAAGTGCAGTAAGTAGTCTCATGTATGCGATGATTTTACAAGGCCAAACATTACCTAAGTAGTGGGAGTTCTAAAAAAGTTTCTAGCACAACCAAGTAAAGAACATTAGATGCATGTGAAAAGGGTGTTTAGGTACTTGAAGGGAACTTTGAATTATTTCTTGATTCATCATGCTACTAATGATATGAGAAAGATGTTGAGTGTATAGGAATTTGTTGACTCAAATTAGGCTCGAGATATTGATAACTAGAGGCCTACAAGTGAATATGTGTTTATTCTATTTGGAGGAGCAATAAGTTGGATGATAAAGAGGCAAAAAATGATTGCCTTACCAACCATTGAAGCAAAATATATGTCCATATATATATATAATGATTAGCTTGTATATAAAAAAAAGGGCAGACCTAGGCATAATAATAAATAAATAAAAATATTTGTAAACCTGTCTATTGCTTGAAATTTCAAAGCTAGTAGAAAGAGGAAAACTATTGAAACCATTGTTAGAGATTTTAAACAAATGCTTTGCATAATATTTCCTATCTTAAACTATTATTTTCAAAAAGACTTTGGAGGGAAAGGATTTTTTTAAAACTCTATTTCAAACTAGAATAGGAAATGGAAAACAAAAACTTTAGAAACTATGAACTTTGTAAACTAAGAACTTTAGCAAACTTTGACCAGTGAGAAATAATCTTCCCTTAGAGAAAGAGATTTCTCTCTCCAACTTTTTCTCCAAACCTGCAAATCAAAACAGTTAACTTGTCAGTGTCAAATGAGAGTTTTGGAGTGCTTTTATAAACCTAGATTAGGGCTAGTTATGTTTCCCTAATTATTAGGGTATTTTAATCAACCTTTAACCTTGTTTACTTTCCAAAACTCATTTAAGGGTTAGATTTAATTTATTGTATAGTTCTATAGTTGGAGTTGACTTATTTAATTTTTAATGTAATATAGTTCTTTTAGTGGCATTATGCTGCCGAATTTTTTTAGCAAATTTATTCCCCGAGAAATGTTATGCTGCTAATTTTTATTATTATTATAGCTTTTATTATTGAGTTGTTTAATTAGTAAATTTGTATAGTTAATCAAGCTTTCCCATTTTAATTTATTGTAGTTTGTTCACAAAGGCTTTAAATTTATTTATTTTTCGTGGTTAGATTATGGTTGTTAGAATAGATTAATTAAACTATAGTCCCTTTATTTTTCTGCATTTTAGTTCTATTTAAAATTGATAGATTAATTCTATGGTTAGGGTTTTGACTTAGGTTGAAATTGATTCTCACCTTCACCTAGGAAACCCTAGGGATGGTTCCTTGATGGAGACCACCCCTCTTAGTGATGCATGATGCGATGCACACCCCCTCAGTTTCTATCATCATT
The DNA here is from genome assembly GCA_027924645.1 of Cunninghamia lanceolata. Taxonomy (NCBI): domain Eukaryota; kingdom Viridiplantae; phylum Streptophyta; class Pinopsida; order Cupressales; family Cupressaceae; genus Cunninghamia; species Cunninghamia lanceolata. The sequence goes on from BSBN01000317.1 coordinate 6,748,424, forward strand.
GAAGGGATTGTGAAATGAGTTTTACATTATCCCGAATCATGTTTGACTTCCCTGCCTTTGTGCGGAGTGCCTAACGTGAGTTGCGAATACAACCACGTTACGTGTGTATGTCACTGAGCATGCATATTGCACATGAGGGGGTTTTAGAGTCGGGCGGGAATTTTTTTTGATTTTTCGTGTTTCATGACCACATGTAAAATGTGGACATGACAAAAACACATGATTTTAAGGAAGCAGTATGGGTGAAGAGATTAAGTAACAATATTGTTTTTAAGAGTTAAAGTAGTGTTGAAGTCTGATTCACAAAGTGCAATTTGCTTGGATAAGAATCCTATTTACCATGCTAGAAAAAAACATATTGATGCACAATATCATTTTATGAGGGAGATGGTTGGGAACATGAAAATCCAGATGGAGAAAATTGACATTTAGGATAACACTAAAGAATCTTTGACAAAACTTGTAAGTATTGAAAAATTCATGTGGTATATAGGTGTGATGGGGTTATCTCATTTTTGAGAATGAGGTTAACTTCTTGAATTGATATACCACACACTCTCCTATGGTAAATATCAAGTGGGAGAATGTTGGGACTTACATGTTGGCATTGGTTTTGTCATTGATGTCAAAGGCTGACATTGTTGTTAAAGGGCCTACTGAATGGTAAGTTGATGTCAAAGGCCTAATACCATTGTATTATCTTTTCATATACTTTTTCATTCAGCTATAGTGATCTCTGATGTCAATGGATGGTTAGTTACACAATGTGTATAGTAATGTCAATGGATGGTTAGTTGCACTTTGTATCATCAGATTTGCTCAATGAATGATGGAGTGATGGAGAAGTTGTTCTCTATTTGGAGATGTTTGGAAGAAGCATGCAATATTTTGTTGTGAAAGTTTAGTCTTATGGAAGAAGCATGTCTAATGTCAAAAGGGATTACAGTTGTATGTAATGTTAAAAGGACACTCATTTAGGAGATACATGATCAGTAGTGTTTGAATCAATGTTTATATGTATGACATGAGTGTAAGTGTAGCATCATATCAATATCATCAAGATTATAATGTCCTCCATCACAGTATGGATTGATCAATTTACATCAGGATTATAATGTTCATTGATGTCCATGGTTATCTTGAAAATGCTCAGATTTGCTCATTGATGTCCATGGTTATCGGGATTATAGTGTAAGTGTTGCACTTTGTATCATCAGATTTGCTCAATGAATGATGGAGTGATGGAGAAGTTGTTCTCTATTTGGAGATGTTTGGAAGAAGCATGCAATATTTTGTTGTGAAAGTTCAGTCATATGGAAGAAGCATGTCTAATGTCAAAAGGGATTACAGTTGTATGTAATGTTAAAAGGACACTCATTTAGGAGATACAAGATCAGTAGTGTTTGAATCAATGTTTATATGTATGACATGAGTGTAAGTGTAGCATCATATCAGTATCATTAGGATTATAATGTCCTCCATTGCAGTATGGATTGATCAATTTACATCAGTATTATAATGTTCATTGATGTCCATGGTTATCTTGAAAATGCTTCTCTGATCAGTTGTCATTCACAAGGTCTCTGATGTTATGTTGTTGAAATCATGGTGAATAGAGTAAATCTCAAGGTTCCTGCAAATTAGGGTTTGACTATTTATTTGAGATCCTAAAAATTCAAAGGACCTAATTGTCTTTAAGAGCAAAGTTTATTTTCTCTTGTTTCAAGCTCAAAGAAATCGGTGATGTCATCTAGTTTATTCTCTGCATAAGGGTTCAAACTCATGGTTGTGGTTAAATTGTTTCACAAACCTCATGGCAGATGTCTAGGGTTTTCATATGTTAGGGTTTAATTCCTAACCCTATTTCTACAAACCTTTGAAAGCAAGTTATAACATTGCATAGACACATTACTTTATACTTTGTTTATTGGTGACTTGATATCAACGATTGATAGGGACTTAAGTTACAACTTATGTCACCCTCATCATTAGGTAACCGGTCCCGCTACCTACCAGTGACTAGTTGGTCCAAGGTAAGGTTTGTGACAAGGCTCCAAAATATTCATCAATGGTGCACTTTTAATCTCTCGTGGGTGCAAAGACTGATATAAACATTTATTTAGTCTATCATATATCTCATCTTCAATTACATATCATTTAGTCATCTCAGCAGTATTCAATCATTAAATACCTTTCAAGCATCATACAATTTGTTATCAAGCATTCTAATAACTTTATAATAGTAAGGTAAATTTAGAATACGCCAAACCTTCAGTAGATCCACCCCTTATCAGGTATGAACTCCCTTTTAGTATGGATTTTTATTGCATTGATTCTGACATACATTACATTAGAGGTATGATACATCACAATTCATAGATTTTGGTTAACATAATATGCTTATGATGTGTTGGTTTAGGTCTGGACAATTGAGAGCGGGGGTGAATTAGTTGTCCCACATTTTCAATCTTTTCTACCTTTAATCTTCCTTTGCCACTTATAATCAATTTAATGATATAAACATTTCAGCATCAATCAATAACATATGAATAGAAAACATAAATAACACATTTGACATCAAGATTTTGATGTGGAAACCCGGTTAAGGAAAAAACCACAGTGGGGTTTAACCCACAAAAATTAATACCCTGTTAAAAGTATTTTTACAAATGGGAATGCACATGCATTCTGGCTCATTGCCCAGAGCTCACTACTCAAATGGAGGCTCACTGCCTATGGAAATATTACAAGAGAATGATAGAGATTTGAACTGATTAATAGCATCTACCCATGCAAGAATTTTAGTTCCTGTTAAGTACAAAAACTGATCTTACACATTTCATCTTTACTATGCTCTTCTTACTATTCTACCTTCATTAGCACTTTGAATTTCTGCTCTTCACACATACGCCTTATTCGCATACACCACACCCACTTAATCATCCAATTTCATCACCTATATATATCCACAATATGATCTACAATCATTCTATCAGTCATCTTCAACAACACTTAGAACTTTTATGAATGCTCTGCTCTGTCGGTTAGATCTATGCATAACTTAAGGTGTGGATCAAAAATTGCTCTTGAAAAACATCACTCATGTTGGCCATTATCACTGATCATCATCATTTGTCCAAAAAAGAACTTCCATACATTTGGAATCAAGATCTTCTGCAAGGTCTGCCTGTTCTTCTTCTATCTGCTCTGACAAATTGGAACCCGGTACTCAAAGGCTAATATATTTTGAATCCTTCATCACCGGAGGACAAAAATATGGATTTAGACTATCTTGACAATGCATATAACTCCCCTAGATCCGCAACTAATCATGACTTTCCATCGGAGAGATCCAGACCAAAATATTGGACCCTGATACTACTCTATTCCTAACTGCCCAGACTTAGACAAATTCTAAATCTAACTTTCGGTATGAACAAATTTTGTTATGTGGATGATTGGGATGATCTTAGTTTCCATCAATGACAACACCTAACAATGCAAATTAGTGTCTCTTGCCAACAATCTCCCCCTTTGGCATTGATGGCAATACTTAGTGAAAAATGACTAAGTGTCTAGTGCAACTCCCCCTTTGTTTGTACACTCATATACTTCACTTATTTCGGTTCTCCCCCTTTTCTAAATACCTCATTTTTCACTACCCTTCACTCCCCCTTTGACATCAATGGCAAAGGGTGGGGTCCGCAAGCCAAAACTCTCCAAAAATTTTGTATATACTGCCGCATATGTGCAAATAATCATTAATTCTTATTTACATGAACTTGATAATGTCTGCAAAGCTGGTTTTTATTTGCACAAGTTTAGAGGCCCAAGTACTCTTCATTCCATCCAAAATGGAGATGTGCCCACTTAACAAAAATGAATATGCTTCTATCTTTGATAGATCTTCTAGATCACTAGTCTGAGCTGCACTCCGAGCTTCAGATAGGGCATTATACATTGTCTCTAACTTAGGAGCAATTAATCCCCGGAGCTCACACATTCTCTTCATAATGTTACCCTTTTCTTTAACAAGCCTCATTATCTCATCTGTCAGGCTGATTACTTAACATTCTTGACTTATAGGCGAAACTATTAGAAGAGCAAAATTTTGAGAGAGATCTGACAATTTTTGTTCTTGCTCCTTTATCTTTTTCTCAATATCCTCATTAACTTTGGGCCATGATAGAAAGAATTTTTACATATCACTTCTATCATTTAGAGCATTCTAAATACTTTTTATGCTAATACCAAGTATTCTTCTATCATTTCCTATCAGATTCTTTATTTCACAAAATTTCTTATCCAGGAATTCTTTCTAAACTTTTGCCTCCGCAGACTTCTCAAAGGACTCAAAATGAGTATTCATAGAACTTACAAGATTTTTTAGATGTTCAGAGGGGGAATCAGATGGACTCTTCTAGTAGGTAGGCATTAACTTTTCCAAAATACCAGATGCAAGCCTCAGTAGTTCATTGTCCTCCATGTGGAATTTTAACATCTTTTCTCTGGCCTTTACTTGGGTGAATGATGCTATTTTAATCAGTTGAATTGGAGAGAGAGCATCTGGATTGGCTAGACCTTGGAGTAGTTCAGGTTCATCAAGCTCACTCATCTCTTTTTCAAGAAGACTTTTCACTGCATTTGCAGTGTCTCTTGCAACATTTTCTGAACCATCCTTTTGTTCATTAGATTTCTCAGTATCTGCTTTATGTGCTTCAACATTTGCACCATCTTCTTCTGCTTTATCTTTATTTTCTCTTTGTTCCTCTATCTCTACTTTATCTTTCTCTATGTTCTCTGCAGAAGGACTCTTTCCTATTTGTTCATCAATTATTACCTGATCCAGAGGGCTCTGTGTAGTAGCAATATTCTCTTCTTTTTCAGAATGATCAGGTGGAGGAGTTACTCCTGCATCAACTATTTTGTCTATCACATCTATGTCTTCCTGATTGACTTGTTCCATTTCCAGAACAGAGGCTTCACCCAACTCAGATTGCTGCTCGATAATGTTCTCTTCTTTACCATTCAGAACTTCTTCTGTGACTATAGGAAAATTGTGCTTTTTCAATGCTTTCAAAAGAATCTCTTGAGTTTCTTTAACGATTTCACTTGTTTCTCCAAGCATGAGTTTGTTCATTCTCCTTTTGCTTCTAAAGTCATCTTTGGCTTCCTTGAATATCATATCTATTTGATCAGGTGAAATCTGAGGACACAAATTTATCAGCTCATGTTCCCTAATTTCCATGTCCTTGCTCTTGGCATTTTCTTTTCTCAATTCCAAAATATTTTCTAGACTTTGTGGCAACTCAGAAGTTATCTCAATCAGTGTCTTATTGTAGATGTTGATATATCTGACAGTTGCTTCTTCCAATACCCTTTTATCCACATCACTGTATTCGTCATAGAATTCAATCATGGGTTTTAGATTACCATCTACCGTGACTGACTTTATCACATCCTCTAGGGAAAGTGTGGGCTCCTCAACATATTCCTCATATGCTTCTGTCTTTTGCCTTTTACTAGCCTTTTTTGCTTTTGAAGGACTCTTCTTTGTTTACTTTTGTAGCTTTTATTCCGGTGGCCTTTATTTCCTTGATTTCAATGTCAGAATCTGTATCTTCTTCTTCTCTTATGCTTTCATAGGTCCAGGTTGTTTTTGTTTTCTTCCTTTTCTCCCATTTTCCAGATGATTTTGCTTCTGGTTTTGTAGTCTTGGAAGGAGCAGGGGCAGTAGCAGAGCTCCTAGTAGTTCTTGAAGTGGAAGAGAGTTCCACTGGATCACCTGTTAGTTTCTTATCTTATTTTTGTTTCTCAGCCTTCTCTGTTCTTTCTCTGAATTTTCTCATAGCTTCCTTAGTTAGGCCCAGATTTTCAACTAACTGCTCAACTTCTTTTCTTACTCTCCTATTGGTTTCAGGTTCTCTAAGCTTAGTATGCAACTTTAAACTCAGCTCCTCATAGGTTCCAAATCTTTCAACCATTATGTTTTTGGGATTTCTTAGAAGATGTTGAGCATACATATTCAAGATCCTTTCATCTACTTCATACCCCATGGGCATGATCCAAATAGTTCTAGGTTCCATTGCTTCCATTAAACATTGATCAATATCAACCATGAAGCATATTTCATTTTTGTACTTGCCAACAATTGAATTAGGGATTCTTTCCCTTGAGTGCATCATACTCTGAAATTTTTTGAAGTAACCCCATATTGCAATTTTCTGAGCTTTGAAATCACCAATGCTGCAAAGATGATTTCTGATCTGAATGTCAACTGGCTCATCCTTAGCCCAGTGCACACCTTTTACCCCAGGTACTTCACTCATAAAGTAAAAGAATAGACATAGAATCAATGTACCATACTTGAAAGTGTTTTTCTTATCTTTCTTGATTTTGTTTAAATTTTCAATCAGTTGGTTCTGTAGTAGTTCACACAAGTCATAATAAATATTTTCCTTTAGCATCTTGCATGCAACATATATGGCTGTTCTGGAAACAAAATTTTCTCTTCTCGAGTGGTAAATCTTGTACCCAATCACCATGGAGGTGAATTTGACATTCAGTTCTATAATATCATTAATGGTCATTGCTCTTCTGTCAAACTTGGCACCGGTAGCATTAGTCACTGTCTGGTTTTTCACGACTCTTAGAATGGGCAATCCTCTAGTTGAGTTTAAGCCAATTACATTTCTGATAGCATACTTGGTAATCTTGAATGGTTTTAACAACCAAATGAATTCATCATACATCCGACTCAAAACATATCGGACCCATTCATCCTCATCAAATGTTGGAAACCCCATAATCTAAATAAAGTGTTTATCCTATAGTGCCTTATACTTGGGTTTAAGTTTGTGATTTTCATCCTTGAGTTGTTTCTCAAACAAGTCTACATACCTTGAATCTCCAAACTCATCTATATTTTCATGAATATAAACCCTAGTGTCTTCTACATGCAGCACACCATACAGACCACTTGAAAAAGCTCCTAATGGATCGACTTCAATTGATTTGTGAGGATGCTTCTTAAATTTAGGTTGAGGCCTTTCAGTAATTTCAACAACATGAGGAGTAGCCATTTCAACATATTTTAGATTCAAATCTTTATAGAGAGGTACCTTTTTCTTTCACGAGGTTAGGGTTGATCAGTTCCCAGTTGAATTCGATCTATGCCTCAGTCTCTAGATTTGCAACTTGAATGCTCTTCTTCTTGTTTTCTTCAAATGTAAGGTGATTCAAATGAGTGACCAAGTGACCTTTTATCTTTTGCAAAACCCTATTTGGCATTGTAATAAATGCATTGCCGTAATTATATCCAGTTACATTATTTTTGACAGTTCTTCATGAATCACTTTGCAAGATTTCATATCAACATATTTTCTTCTGGAAATCCTTCCAAAGGTTCTAGACTAATTCAGAATGTTCTCTTTTATTGTGCTAGACTCAGACACCCACTTACTAACTGAGGGAACTTGATGTTCTATGCAACTCTCCCTGAGCCAAAGCTTTTGACTTAATTCTCGGAGGAATTGTCCACACCGGTTCCAGTGCAGACGCATCACTATTGTTTATTGTATCTTTCTTTATCCAAATCTTGTTCATTTTACTCCGTATCTCATTCACATCAATTTTCTTTTTGCCTCTGTCTTGTTTATGCTCATCTAGTTTTCTATTTACCGGACCTCTTCTTCCATTATTCCTATTTTTGTAGAATCTTGCAATATGACCAGATTTATTGTAGTTAAAGCACACTTGATTTCCTCTTGATCTATACTGATTAGCCATGTGTCCAAATCCATTGCAAGAAAAGTAGTAGCAATTGAAAGAATTGCCATTTGAGTTATTCATTATCATACTTCTACATGCATTGGATTTGTGACCATACCTCTTGCATTTGAAGCATTGATCAGAGAAGGATGGACTATTTAGATTTGCTCTACTTCTGCACTGAATAGCTCTATGACCAAATTTATTGTAATTGAAACAATTTCCATTAAATGATGCATATCTTTGAGCATTAGGCTATCTTACTAGAGGTTTTCCAGTTTTGTTCCTTTTATTCCTTGGTTGAAAATTTCTGTCTAGACTCAGAGCTTTCACCTTTCTCATAGCTAAGATTACGCTTGTCATTATCCTTTTTCTATTCTTCAATTAGTGCTTCGAGTTTAGCTGAGATTATTTTGAACTTCTCCTTATACTCATTTGCAATTTCTAGGTCATGTCTGAGAGTGATAATCTGTCTCTCAAGTTCTCTCTCATTATTTCTACTTTCTTGTAGATTAGATTCTAGGAGACCAGCTATTCCATCCAATTTGCAGCATTCTTCAGTTCTCTCTTTCAGATTTTGCTTCATATCTTCTTTAGATTCTTCCTATCTTCAATTTCCTTGGTTAGTCTCATTGCCCCAGTTTCCATCTCATGTTTTAGGACAACAACTTCTTTAGCTAACTTTTCACATTCTTTTGTGTTTTCTTTTAGGGCCTTGTCTTCCAGTTGAAGAGGTTGCTCCTTTCCTTTTACATTGGATTTGCTCAACTTTTCTTTTAAGATCTCAATGAAGTCTTCAGCCTTTTTGAGATTATCTTGCAGTTCTTGGACTTCTGCCTTGGATTGCTCAAGATCATCTAGGACAAGATTAAGTTGCCCTTGAAGATTATATTCATCCATTTTTTCTGCCTTCCTAGATCTTCCTTAAGCTATTAAACTTTTCCAAAGGAACCTTGCTTTGATACCAATTGTTGGTTTAGGTCCAGACAACTGAGAGGGGGGGTGAATCAGTTGTCCCACATTTTCAATCTTTTCTACCTTTAATCTTCCTTTGCCACTTATAATCAATTTAATGATATAAACATTTCAGCATCAATCAATAACATATGAATAGAAAACATAAATAACACATTTGACACCAAGATTTTGACGTGGAAACCCAGTTAAGGGAAAAACCACGGTGGGGTTTAACCCACAAAAATTAATACCCTGTTAAAAGTATTTTTACAAATGGGAATGCACATGCATTTGGGCTCACTGCCTAGAGTTCACTTCTCAAATGGAGGCTCACTACCTATGGAAATATTACAAGAGAATGACAGAGATTTGAACTGATTAATAGCATCTACCCATGCAAGAATTTTAGTTCCTGTTAAGTACAAAAATTGATCTTACACATTTCATCTTTGCTCTGCTCTTCTTACTATTCTGCCTTCATTCGCACTTTGAATTTCTACTCTTCACACATACACCCTATTTGTATACACCACACCCACTTAATCATCCAATTTCATCACCTATATATATCCGCAATATGATCTACAATCATTCTATCAGTCGGCTTCAACAACACTTAGAACTTTTATGAATGCTTTGCTCTGTCGGCTAGATCTATGCATAACTTAAGGTGCAGACCAAACCTTGCTCTTGAAAAACATCACTCATGTCAGCCATTATCACTGATCATCATCATTTGTCCAACAAACAACTTCCATACATCCATAATCAAGATCTTCTGCAAGGTCAGCCTGTTCTTCTTTTGTTTGCTCTGACAAACTAGAACCAGGTACTCAGAGGCTAATATCTTTTGAATCCTTCATCACCAGACGACAAAAATCTAGATTTAGACTATCTTGACAATGCATATAACTCCCCTAGATCTGTAGCTAATCATGACTTTCCATCGGAGAGATCCGGACAAAAATACCAGACCCTAATACTGCTCTTTTCCTAACTACCCAGACTTAGACAAATTCTAAATTTGACTTTCGGTATGAACAAATTGTGTTATGCGGATGATTGGGATGATCTTAGTTGCCATCAATGACAACACCTAACAATGCATGTCTCTTTCCAACATGATGATTATATTTGTTCATAGTTAGACAGATATGTATTTCATGTTATTAGTATTCATCTGTATATCATGTTATTAGTATCATACTATTAGTTTTCATAGATCCATCTCATATGAGTGTTTATAGATTAAATGAGATGTCATATCTACTTGAATTCATAATTAAACCATACAATTAGTAATTGACACTAGTCATAAGTGCAGACCCAAAATCTGCCCCATAACAATAATGGTCAATTATATAAGAACAAGAATACCATATGACGACAATCTGATTTGAGACATGAATGACTCTATTCATGCACTATGATGATAAATGATATAATATAATTCCATCTATAGTACAAGGGGATATTGAGTAAAAGATCATATTTCTGATAGCCCCTATTACTTCATCCAATTAGGAATGATGGGTATTGTAGGGAAAGGCAGAGTAATTTCATACCATGTATAGACCCCAATGGATGGGACATAGTTTCTCCAATGGCCGGGTCAGAGATGGTTTCAACGTGCCCTAGTCATGTAAATCCTAGTTCCTTAATGAAGAATAGGAGGGGAAGGTATGTATCTTAAATTATGTTTAATATCCGTCCTAATGTACTTATGGAATATATTATAGAATAGTCATCAATAGTGAATGACAAGAAGGAAATGAATAATCATTTGACAAAGAATGAAATATTTATATTATCTTTGATCTTATTAGATATTATCATTGAAATTTATTGATCTCTAATGTTTCTAATGTCTCTTTGAGAATCACTTTGAACTAAGATTTAGGTTTAAGTGTTTCCACTAGAAAGGGGACATTACAACCTATAACGACTTCTTCCCGGTGCATGGAAATTGACGGGCTGTGACCTGTATCCTTTGTAACAACTTTAATAGTTTTTGGTAACTATTTGTTGTCTGATAGTTTTGGCAATTTTCAAACGTAGTTTTAATCATGTGTCCTCATGGATTTGAGGTTTGAAATGATGGGGTAAATCAAGCAGTTTTGGTGTGAGGTTGTCAATGGAGTTTTGAAGATAATACCCTTTGCATAAGTGAAGAAGAGGGGAGTTTTGCTATGTATACCTAAAGATAAAAGAGAGCAGAGTGTTGTTAGTGTAAATAGAGAAATACTCTGTATTTATGACTTTATTTGTTTTGAAGTTAATGCTTCTCATATGATAATCAAACATAATTTTTTGGGTAGGGGTGCTGATGAAATAATTGCAGAATCATTTTATGAAATGTGATTGTAAAAGAAGGGGTTTTTTGATGTGGACATGTTGATTGAGAGGTCTAAACTTGACAAGGCAGTGAAAGTGTTTCTTGTAGGTGTTTTTGGATGATAGTGTAATGATAGAATATTGAATGAAAGGATGTGATCTTTTAGTGTTGAGAGAAAGGGGAGTTGTGAAGAAGCTTCAAGAAAGCAATGCACACTGATAATGTAAGACATGCATCATTTATGTGAGTAATGTTAGAGGACTATCACAGGAAGAATCATTTATTAAACATGATGGTTATTGATGTATTACATTTAGAATGAAGTGAATTAACTCAGTAGAGTAGTGAGTGAGATAGTTACAGAATCCATCTGTAACCTATGATGTCAATGTAAACAGAGTAGTACTCTGTATTTTTAGTCTATTTGCATTGGAGTTGGTGCTCATAAAATTTTAAGGGGTTGGTGCCCTGAATTGTAATTAGTGAGATTTGGTCAGTGAGACCTAATGGTGATCTTTTTGTGAGGTTGAATTGGTTAAATAAACCCAATCAACTCTTCACTCAGTGGTTTTTCCCCTTTTAGGGTTTTCCACACACATCCTTGTGTTATAGTGTGTATTGGTGTGGTTCTTTGGTTTTCTAAGTGTTTTGATGTTCTCAATTAATAGTGTTTACAAGAGTTCAAAGAATTAGTAAATTTAATTTCATTAGACCACTGATTCACCCCCCTCTTAGTGGTCCATTGTATTCCAACATTACATGATATTCACCTAGGAGAGTCCTGGTTGGAAGAGTTTATCTACTATCTTCATTGCAATGATTTTTTTAGGTATTGTGGTGTACCAAACATAGTAGTTTATATATGATAATGATGTTATAGGTCTTACAGTACATCATATATGTTGTTTCACATGTGGTGGTGCTATGACAACAACCACAAGGCATCTGGAGGAACTCACAACTGCATAGGTGTTACGCACATGTTGGAGCATGATCAATGATGCAGGAGAACTTGTGGTAGAACAGGTGAACATGCAACATGAATTGAGGGTTAGATAATATCCTGAAAGATGACATAAGGTACCACAAGCAATCATGAGTGAAGATATGGTTATAGATGCTACCACAAACCAAAAGGGCTGGTAGTAGTGTCTATAATAGAAACATACTAGTACTTGTTGATGCGTGTTTTTACATGAAAACAATGTTGGAACAATAAAAGTTCCCTTACTTGAAAGGAAAAGTATCTCAAGAGTCTTCTTTAAAAAAATCTTATCAGTAAAAGATTAGAATACATTAGCAGGCGATCTTCAAGCTATCTTGTTCAAGGGGCTTCGACGAAGCTTTCAAAGATTACAAACCCAAAGAGAAAACAAACCCAAAGATTTTCTTTTTAAAATTTCAATAAAATCAATCCATAAGATGTCCCTAAAGTTGATAGTAACCACATTTACTAAATTTAGCAATTTATTAGAAGAGTCCTAGTTGGAAGAGTTTATCTATTGTCTTCATTGCAATGAGTTTTTTAGGTATTGCAGTATAGAAAACATAGTGATTTACATATGATAATGATGTTACAGGTCTTGTGGTACATCATATATGTTTTTTACATGTGGTGGTGCTATGCCAACAACTACAAGGCATCTGGATGAGGAACTCACAACCGCATAGGTGTTATGTACTTGTTGGAGCATGATCAATGAACATAGGAGAACTTGTGAAAGAACTAGTGAACATGCAACATGAACTAAGGGATGAATAATGTCTTAGAAGATGACATAAGGTACCACAAGCAGTCATGAGTAAAGATATGGTTGTAGATGCTATGACAAACCAAAATATTTGGTAGTAGTTTCTATAATAGAAACATACTAGTATTTGTTGATGCATGTTTTGACACGACAATAGTGTTGGAACAACAAAAGTTTCCTTAATTGAAAGGAAAATTACCTCAAGGGTCTTCTTTTCAAACAAAAAAATTATTAGTAAAAGACTAGAATACCTCAATAGGTGATCTTCGAGCTATCTCGTTCAAGGGGCTTCAACAAAGCTTTCAAAGATTACAAACTTAGAGAAAAGACCCAAAATATGTTTTTTAATTTTTAATAAAATAAATCCACAAGATGTCTGTAAAGTTGATAGTAACCACACTGACTAACTTCAACAATTTATTTCATCAAATCTCACAAAGTATTGATTACTGTACAAAAAATATAAGAAGTTATGAAGTAAGTACTTGTGCATGCAAATAATTTCTACCCTCAACTTTGTGCCACAATTTTTATTAAAGAGATTTAAAGGTCATTTGGCACAAAACCCACAAACATATACAAAAGATTTGCTATATTTATGTAATATCCATGTTCTAAAAACACAATAATATAGAGAACTTACCATAGAATAAATTCAAGGTAAAAATGAGAGAAATTTTTTCTTTTATTTATCATATAATCAAGTAACAACAAATTGCAAGATTCTCTTACATAATAAAATATGACATATTGTCCTTTTCAATTACAATATTTGCAAAAGTAAATCAATTGCATAAATAAATTTGGAAAGATAACTACTTCTGAATATCTGACATCTTTATCACAAGCCTTGGCATGTTTTCTGCTGGAGAGAGAGAGAGAGTATCTTCCCAGTGTTTTACCTCCATCCACAGACTGGCGGTCTCCCACACATCTTCCACATAGGAAGTGGCCCTACCCTTCATGAGGAATATAGACCAAAGGTGACCAGTGGTAATTTGCCTTCTGAGTACATAGTGTTGTATCCTACACAACTCTATCAACCATACAACCCTAGATACCCTCTAGCTAAGTATGATTTTCTGATAGGTTATGCAATCCAGATACAGTGAACCGGCAATGCATGTAGAAAATGAATGCATTACTTTGGCCAAAGTTTTAATATCAATAACATTTGTAATGAATGTGGTTGAAATGTTCACCCACCCCAACTCGACTTGGATACTATCATACTCTTGCAGTTTTATCCTCACCAACTATGTTTATGTAAATAGTTTTAACATCTTTCTTGGTAATGGTCTATTTGACTTAGACGAGTTCATATAGATATAACTAATAATTTATTTCCATATTTGATACTAGGGTTTTCATTGCAACCTTTAATAATCTGATATTTCAAAATAATCCTACCTCATAACTATGAGACTAAGGTTTAAAAATGACCCCTAGGTTTACTCAATCAAGATTAAGAATATTATAATTCTGGAGAAGATATCACCTCCTACACAATGGAGTATGAGTGTCTTCTATTTCACTATTGTGATAACATTGATAATCACAAAAGTCTAGAATATATACATATATATGTTTCTCTACTAAGTCATATTCTATTTTAAAGTACACTATCCATTTTACCTAGTATATCAATCTTGTTGAGTATATTCTTTTTATAAACCAAGAAAACCATTTTATCTAGATTCTTAAGTTAGTGGTCTATGGAACTTATTTCCTCTACCAAACTATTCCTAGTTTCCCATCACTCGACTAGATAAAATGGTTTTCCAAAGATTACTAAGAATTTAGGTTCTTGAATAGAATTCATTTTGACATATGACTAAACAAAGGATGGTTTAAATCGACATCATCCTAGCTTAATGATTAAGTCATGTTACACATATCTGAAAGTAATACATACCAAAGCATCATATTACTCTAATGACACCAAATGTCTTTCGAATGGTTTAAACTATAACATCATATGTTAATTAGCTACATGACATATCTCAACATCATGGTGTCTGGTTCAAGCTTGTAAGGCTCATGACAACTACAATATAATTGATAAGAACCTTATTTAGGCGTGCAAATGATAATAATCATACTATCACTACAAGGTAAATTTGACATCATAACAATTATATACATATCATATGTTTCAGCTCTAAGAGCTTCTAGTTTTAGAATTCATTGATAAATGGATGCATTGGCCATTCAAAGGACCATTCGATGCTACTGGTTTTCCTATTTGGCAAATAAATTGTTTATAATCATCTCTAACTATCAGTATAAAAATGATTTTATCCAAGCAAACGTCATAGTTTTAATAAAAAACACATTGATTAAATGGTTTGGCCTATCAGAAAAATTTGAATGACTATTAACAAGACACCACAGTGAACATCGAATGAAAGATAATTCGATTCATCATTGAATATAATGCACACAATGCAGAAAAGAAGGTAACCTGACAAGAGATGGCTTCAAAGAATTAACCGAGTTGCTGGTTGCGAACTCTATTAGACATCTATGTCTACTTCTTTCTCTAAGCTTGTTTTCCTTCACCTCCCCTCTACTACGATTCATCTAAGCATCATATAGACCCATCGACTCTTACAGAGTCCTCCTTCCTATCAAATTCTTCCATGACTCTCAATGAGTCCTCTCCACATTACTACCCACGACCAACAATTAGAGCCAACGAAAAAGGTCATATAGTCCACGTCTAATTTTGTAGCAACTGAATTGTATTAAGGTGCAAGGTTTAACATATGTCGAATGGGTGGCGACTTAGCATGGAGAATGTGGTTTAAAACACCTTAAATTCCTCTCAAAGGGGCTAACATCACATTGATACCACTGTATGATCATTTAATGATCACATTGAGTTGTTCGATCCTCCACTTAGGATAAAAGAAAAGCATTCCTACGAATATGCCTATGGCTGCTCCATGATTGAGCAAGCAGTTAACAATTTTGAGATATTAATCTCAAGTCGATATTTATATATATTCATATATATTGAAGTAATGGTTTATCATGTCAACTACCTTACTTGATCATTTATGCTTTGATCAATGTATGATAATAATAATAAGTCGAAAGGCGTACAAATAATGTGAAAGGGTCAAGCTTGTCTCCCCTTCATAGACTCTCATTAAATCATGTCAACTTGACTTGATAAGATCGTCATATGATGTTTTAATACCACAATTTAACCTTCTATGACTTAAGGAAGCTAACACAACAAATTTATGACAATGTTGACATAAGATTTACGTTAATCGAAATGGACATCGTTCTACTCTGAAGACGTCATTTTCTTTTATGAACGACAATGTCGACACATACAACTAACCCAGAAAAGAATCAAAAGATATCGACTACTTGTCAAATAGACTGAAGAGTTATATTGACAAAACATGACTTATCTCTATCGATACCGGTTCACGTTTTTGTTAAACACTTATACTCATTTTGGCAAATGAACACCCATAACCCAAGGTCTATATTTCTCTCCTTGAAAGATACTCTCTCTCTCTTTTCTCTGAGAGTCATCTGAAACCTGTAATCCTGTATAAAACTTGAAATCAATAGATTATGATCAGTGCATCATTATTCAAATAATAAACTAAATTCTCATAATACAATTATTAAATCGATAAAACATTTGCATTTCTATAATTCCATAAATGCCATACAATAGAATCTATGTTTTTCCTTGATATTAATCTGAACATCAAACTAGATTTACTTATGTTCAAGTAAAAGTAAAAAGTATTAGCAAGACAAAAATTGGGGATGTAACAATTTATTCACCATTGATGAAACTTTAAAGATGTTAACATTAGCATACATCAAAGGCTTTATTTATGAAAACCATAGAGGTAACAAAAGAAAGAATGGAAAGAAATCTAAATTACTCCTACTCTAAGTGAGATTAAAAAAGGAAAAGAGAGAAGGGAAAGAGAAAGAAAAGGAAATCTAAGCATGCACTCCCTAATCATCAAATGCCATTCTTTAAGTGAATTTGACTTCAATTTTTATAAAAATCTCCTAAAGTTTCCTTGAAATAGCTTTGAACTCAATCACTTTTAGTTTAAAACTTTCACAAGCACCATTTATTCTTGTTAAATTATTGATAGAATTTACAACAAAGCCATGATCCTTAGGTGATTCTCTTTTTACCATTTCAAAAAATTAGTCCTACAAAACTTGATGTGGCTAGAAATTTTAATTCTCATCCAGCAAAGAAAATTCTAATTTTCCTATAAACTCATCAAAGGAAATATGCACACTTTGAACCAAAGACTGTTCCCTTTGACTCTTTGATATTTCTTCAAGATCTTCATCCAAAATTCATATGTCAGCTTCCATTTTTTATGAACATTAGGCTCTTAACCACTAAGAACACCTTCATCCACTAAATAAGAAAATTCCTATTGGTTGTTTTTAAATCCTAACCTTATCGCATGAAATAGCCTATGATTTAGCCACTTTCATTGTTCAACTATCATGAGGGGCTGCCCAACACATAGGTGAAAGTTAAAATAACTTTCCCTCTCCACTTTAGGCTCTAAAAAACCTGGGAGGATAATCCCTTAATAGTATTCAATAACCTCCTATACCTTTTTATTATCAATACTGTGAAAAGTAGATTGGTTCTATGCAGATTTGCTGGAGGATTATGAAAATATGAAGACCTGGCTCAAATCAATCAAGCTTTTGCATTCCTCAAGACATAGAACAGGGTAAAACATCAAATAAAAAAACACTTAAGATTGATTTTAGTGATTTTAAAGTATTTGGGTGTTTGACTAATTCTAGAATGTGAAGGATAGATACAAAGACAAGAGATCGATGCCTTGTCCATTGGGCAACATAGTCGAACCAAGTGTAATTGAAACTTTATAACACTATTTAACCTGAGCATCAAAGAGCTTTATAAGATTGCCTTACAACATTATACTTAGTATTTCTGAGTCAATCCTTCTTATGATATCCTCGTATACATTCACATAAATATGTATTCCTGTTAAAGCATTTAACTCATTATTTGAATAAGAACCTCAGACAGAAAAACACATCCATAAAGACTTCATGGAAACAAAGTGAACAATCTTTGATTCATTCATTCATAATCTATGTAAACCATACCTCAGGAGACAATTGGCTTCAGAAATATGCTATTACATTCATGTAGATGCTAGTACTATCAAAACAAATTTACAAATTACTTACAATTCAGACTCAGAACTTAGAGAAAAAGCAAAAACCCTTCTATTCTCTGTGTATAACTGCACAAAATTCTCTCAGAAAACCAACCAGCCAACCCCATGTAAATGGCCCTAAATTCCTTTTATAAACAAGGAGAAACAAGCTTTAGGCCATTACACGTGTTGTTACTTGACAACCATTGATGAGTCTAGTTTATGACTCAATTTTGTTAGAATTTATTATCCATTTGCTGTAGTTATCATGGACTTTGGTACCTAGATCTTGATCTTTTTATGATATTTCCTCAAAACCATAAGATATTGGGTATAGGTTATTTCCTATAATCTTTAATGACATTGACATGCTATATGAACTATCTATGTTAATTTTACATGTGGTTAATGAATGTTAATCTAAGATAGTTACATATATGCAATTATTGTACATACTAATATTGTTATGCAGATATAATTAGCAGCCTATAAAGTCAAAGAAGATTCTGTCAGTTGGTTACTTGCCATCAAAGTCAAACAAGGTGGTCATTCAAATGTCAAATGGAGGGAAGATAACCGCCTTGTAACTGGTCTTAATTGCTTGTTGAGCAAATATAGGAGTTTCTATTGTGCTAGATCTGCGTTAAAGTGAACATACTTAACTAGATTCCATGCATGCATAACCTCCTCTCCACTTTCTATGCTTTCCCTAAAGTTGCATCCTCCTATTCTGTTGGAGTTGACCGCCTTGCTAGGTAGTTGGTTTGTAGTTTTTCTTTCTATAAATAAGACTCAGATGCTCCTTCTGAGGGGTTGATTAATCTGAGGTTGTACTCGCATTATTAAGTTTTTTTTAGCAATACAATTATGTTACTCATTTGTACTCATGTTTTCCAATGAATAAAATGAAGTTATAAGTTTGCAACTCTGAGTTTACATTTGTCCTAAGGGATACTCATCCAAGGGGGACCACTTGGTGAGCATTCCATCCTTTAGTTTAGTTGTTATTTTCTTTCAAGTAGTTAGTTAAAATCTCACACCGTATGTTCCTGTAGCCACTAGAATTCCATTCTGTGTCTATTCCTACAGCCAAAGCAAATAGAGTAGTTTCTTGTTCGTTTGCCTAGATTTTCATTTTCTATCATGCACTTTAGCTTAGTATAGTTGTTGTTTGATGTTCAACATTTATATTATTTATTTCCAAGCAATTTACTTTCAGCATTATGTCTTTCTTAGCTATAGAATGAATGTGGCTACTTTGGAGTTCCTAGTGCACATACTATGCTGACCCATTTCAAGTTCACGTCCCTAGGTTGACAAGTTAAATGCATCTTCATAGTGATTAAGAAAACTATTAAGGTTAGATGTCAAATCACTGAGTCACAACTTTATGGGCTTAGTTGTTAAATCATTGTAGGAGACCAACATTTTTGGCATCGTTGCCGGGGATGGTGTCAAACTAGGAAGATCTTTGGAGTTGTTTAGGGTAAAATTAGATTTTGTTAATCTTTGTTGTTTAGATGTTTGAATCCTCCTTTCACCCTAACATTGAAGGATCTAGGGTCGAGTGATGAGCACTATCATACCCTAGGTCACTTGCAAATGAAGGGAAACTTGGATTAGGGAATTAATTATCAAAATTTCCTCCTCTTATGTCCAATTAACCATTAAAACCCTAATTATGCAAATACGACAACAAATTGATGAATGACAGAAAAGGCTCTTGTAGACGGGAGTAAAATACTGAATTATAGAATACCTATTTTTGGGGTTCCAAACTGGAATAGTTGGGGACACTGGAGTAGGCACCCAAGTCCAAGGTACCTACTTTTTTGGGGAATCTGGACCTCCTTCCGACACTGATCAGCCCTGTAACTTCTGTTTCCCAAGATCTATCTGTAGAGGACACTGGAGCGAGCACCCAAGTCCTGGAAGTGCTCCTTTGTCTGACTTTTCTTTAGATCCTGAATCCTTGATGCCTGCCCACCCTTTCTGCAACTCCACTTTTTTTGGATGCGACACATGTAACCTGCAATCACAAGACTTGGTTTGGGGGTTGTGGTGTTTAGAGGTTTGCTTCAGTTAAACCTTGGAGGACACTTAAGTCTCTGAACACCATTATCAGATAAAGAAGGCGTACCCTTTTGAGGTAGAGGCCAAAACCAAAGGAATCAATGATAAAAACACAATGATATGTCACCTTGTAGTGAATCTCTCATGGAGGAAGATGCTCTTCATGTAATGAGGAGATTGAAGCTTAAATCTGCAAATATCAACACACAAAACATACAAGTATGCTCTTGCAACACAATAGAAAGCCTTGAATCACCTTGAGAATGCCTAGAGTTCACAATGATCATCTAATTGAAATCTAGTTTTCAAATGAATGCCTACACATGCTTATATATGCACCTATAAGCATTCCCACCAAGATATTAAAAATCAAACTTTACCGTGTCGGCAAAATAACCAAATAACAGTCATAAACTGACACCCAAAAATTGGGGCTTCCCCAAAATAGGGCAGGACTAGGGCGTGGGTGCCTAAGTCCTCCCCCCTATTTTGGGTAGGGTACAACTCAAGGGGTCCACCTAGGTCCAATTTTCCATGGAACCTAGGTCTCATTCCATTGGGATGCTAAAATATGAACTAAAATGTCCTAAATGCACTCTAAAGACCCAGGAGCTAAACCTTATGAGGGAAAAGCCCCCAAGGGGACATTTTCTGACATTACATTTAGCCCCCACTTTAATGTATATATGAATGCAAGGCCCAAACATGCATTAAAGCAAGGTCACAAACATAAAAAACACACCAAGCACAGAGAAGACACACCAACCGCATAAAAGACAATAACAGGCACACAAAACATAGAGTAGATAGTCAATGCATAGAAGACAGATTAATGCATGCAAGATAGAAATGATATCTTTTCTTTTCTTTTTCTCATATATATGAAATGCAAATGCAAGTACTAGAAAGTAAAAAAACCTCCCAAAATGTAGGAAGCACTACTCGAAGGCATTGGTCTTTACATATGGGGCAATACACACGCAATACATGCAAAACCTCCCAAAATGCATGAAGCACTACTCAAAGGCGCTGGTCTTTGCATATGGGGCAACAAACATGCCATACAAAACAAACACACCAAAACACACACACTTGAAGACATGGAGAAAACATGGAAGACAAGCGATGGTGTGTACCTATTTCTAGGTTGAACACCATCTCAAGCACATTATAGGGACACACTGACAATTGGGCTTCACCACAACAATCGCTGAAAATACACTTAAGGGTTGAGTTAGTCACAGAACTGCTCCCACCTCCACAGAGGACTTTTGAAAATGACAGGATGATACAATCTACTCCGAGAAATACACCATCCCTGCCTTTGAAGAGGGCTTAAGAAAAAGGATATGCTCGATATCCCGCCTTTGTAGAGGGCTTACATGATTGATTGATTGATTGCAAACAAGCTCAGGATGCACGATGCACTACTCTAGGGCACAAGTCTTTGCATCTGAGATCAAACACATTGCTAACATCTATAACAAACAACTTACCTTATATATGCCCCCACCTTAAGGTGGATGATATTAGTTATCGATATCAAGCATGTTAAGGTAGGAAGAAAACACACAAGGGAACACTGACTTTCACAAAGCCCATGCTCCCCGGAGGTGACATGTACTTTACGATCGCCAAATGTTCCCACAAACACATCCCTGTAAGAAACATGTCAGTGTCTACAACATCATGATAAACAACAACATCAATGCATATGATTAACCACACAAAGAGCCAAGGTTATACAATGAATTTGGACTTTGAGGATAACCAGGGGCTATATCATGAAGCTCTCTGAATCGAGTATCGTCAAGGCCACATTCAAAGGCAAACAAAGGTGCACAGAGCATCAGTATTGTTAAGGTTTGTAAATGCAATAGAAACATCATAAAATTCACTACGCTGAAAGCACGAGTGCTTCCACTAGCCAAGCGTCGAATAAGATATCCAACCCCATTATCATATTAGGAACTAAGTCCATTTTTTGATTGCTCTCGAAATTAGACACTAGGTCCGCATCAGTATAAATGTTTGTCGTCATCCGCCCGCTAGGTGGAAACATTAGAGGAAGAGAAACAATAAATAAGAGAGGAGAAACAAGTGTCTTAGGGAGAATCACATAGGAGGGTGCCCCCAGGTCACCAACCACGACGCTATGTCTGTAAGACACAACACACAACAATGAAATTAGAGAGAGAAATATAGAAGAATGATGATATAAATAAAAGAAGGTCACAACAGAGGTGGTCCCCTAGTATCCCGAACCTTATGGGAGAATACGAGGTCATTCTAGGAGGCCTAA
Organism: Cunninghamia lanceolata; assembly: GCA_027924645.1. Lineage (NCBI taxonomy): Eukaryota > Viridiplantae > Streptophyta > Pinopsida > Cupressales > Cupressaceae > Cunninghamia > Cunninghamia lanceolata. The sequence continues at coordinate 6,770,819 of BSBN01000317.1, forward strand.
ACAACACATAGCACATCATGGGGGAAGCACATTATGATAGAAATAAAAGTTTATAGATACTTACCTGTAGGGCCCCTTTCGGGCTAGTTGTCATGAATCTTGATCTTTATCTTAATGGTTAAGGTGTTACCACTTCCATATGTTCAGGAGTGTGCGTGGGTAATTGTGTAGGAAATGTTTCTCTTAATGATGGTTGAGAGGGGATGTTGCCATTGTTTGTGTCAACTATAGGAGCATTTGAAATGTTATTTAAATGAGCTTGTGGAGGCATCCGAAAGATACCCATTTCAGTCCCTATATAGGGTATCGGAATGGCTTGTGTGAAAGGGATAGCTTGTTCTTCCACAACATGTAGGATTTCATTGCTTTCCAAAGTATGTGATGGTTCATGATCTATTTTCTTGTTTAGAATGTGATTGAGAAGTTCTTGAACATCAGGTGGTAAATTATCATTCGATTCAAGCAAATAGTCACAAAGAGAACCTGCATCATCCAAAGATTCATCCTGATTAGGGAGAGCGGGAAGGGATGCCAAAGTAGTGTGGAGAAATGTATCAATGATATCTTTTTCTTGTGTCAATATATCCTCACCAAGTGGAGTTATTGTGGGACGAGTCTCTTTGTTTGATAGATCACCCATTGCTATTTCATTCTCATAGGTCTAAGAATGGATTTGTATTTTATCATTATGAAACAAAGGGAGAGTGGGAGTAAAGTTGTCACCACTACTTTCCCCATGATTGTTTTCAGCTAGAAAACTTTTGAGATTCTCCATGATTGAAGGAAAAAAGTCCACAGTATCACGAAAGTTATCAAAGTAGGCTATTAATCGAAGAATATCACATGTAGCACTATTGGTTATGTCAATGCCATATATGTATGTGATTTGATGCAAGACTTGAGCATATTTGTCAGTGAACTTGAAAAAATTATCATAGTTGACAATGTACTCATATAAGTCTTCTAAAGATGTATCCTTTGGAGAATCCATAAATGCAAAATATATGCAAAAAATGCTTGATTTCTCGATACTTTTTCAAAGCCAATGAATGACACAAATGATGTTGTAAGGATTATGATAGAGGACAGAAAGTTATATGTCTGATATCAGTCCAAAACAACAATCTAATCACTCTCAACACACTTTTGATGCAAATCCAAGGTAATGCCAAGTCAAAATATAGTGAAAATATATGTCAAAATGAGCACTTTTTTCACCAAAATTCAATGTAAAAGAGCATAACAAAGGGTGTTGTGAGGAAAATGATGATGGATGGAAAATAATATCATAAATAACAGCCACTTGATGCAAATATACCCAACACAACACAATTGTAGTGCCACTTAAGGTAAAACCCTAGTGAAAATATAGCAAAATATGCAATTTTTCACGATTTTTCAACTCCAAGACCTAGAAGAAGGGGTGTTGTAAGGAATTTTAGGAGGTACAAAAAATAATATCAGTAATATCAGTCACCTCAATCCATAAAATTAATCACAACACACTTGGAGTGCAAACTAGGTCAAACCCTAGGGCAAAAATAGCTAAAATGTGTAGTTTTTCACCAAATTTTCACTACAAGAGCCCATTAAAAGGGTGTTGTGAAGATTTTTATGAGGGGTAGAAAATTATTACCCTAATAACAGAAAAATGATGCCAAAATATCTTTCACAACACATCTACGGTGCATGTTTGGAGAGCCGATAAGGCCAAATTTAGCAAAAAATGTTGTTTTTGAAGCCCTAGGTTTGAGATCTTGGGATAAAATTCTATGTGAATTATTTGAAGTCTGATTTATTATGAAATTGAATTAATCTCAGATCTGAAAATTATTTTCAAGCCTTAACATGCAAAATGCCCATGCAAATTTAATGAAAATGCATCAAAATTGGTAGTTTTTGTTGAAATTTTCTATGTAAAAATGCAAATATTTTAAATCTAAATGAAAATTCACACTAAAATGAAAGACTAAAGACAAATGAAAATTGAATGAGCCTATAAAATCAGTAGAAAAAATATGATAAAAGATTTTGCCTACAATCCCTAGATTTTGGAATTACTAGGTTATTTAAAATTGTCAAGATTTCCACAAAACCCTAGCAATAAAATGATGAAAATGTAAGGTAAATTTCTGATTTTTTTGGATTTTTCTGTAGTATATATCAGATCTAATGTAAAAATCATGAATTAGGAAAATTTAGAAAGAACTGATGCAATTTAGTAAGCCAAACAATGCAATTTTTTTGTATTTTCCCAATTTTTCAATTTTTTTGAATTTTTCTCAATGCAATAAAATAAATGACCAAATGAATGAATGAAATCAATCCAACTATGAAGACAAACACTGAAAAAGTTGCAATTTAAGTCCAAAAACATGGGTTCACCAAAATGTTTAGGGTAAAATTAGATTTTGTTAATCTTTGTTGTTTAGATGTTTGAATACTCCTTTCACCCTAACATTGAAGAATCTAGGGTCGAGTGATGATCACTATCATAACCTAGGTCACTTGAAAATGAAGGGAAACTTGGATTAGGGAATTAATTATCAAATTTTTCTCCTCTTATGTCCAATTAACCATTAAAACCCTAATTATGCAAATACGACAACAAATTGACGAATGACAGAAAAAGCTCTTGTAGACGGGAATAAAATACTGAATTACAAAATACCTATTTTTGGGGTTCTGAAGTGGAATAGCCGGGGACACTGGAGCAGGAACCCAAGTATTTTTAGGGAATTTGGACCTCCTTCCGACATTGATTGGCCCTATAACTTCTGTTTCCTAAGATCTATCTGCGGAGGACACTGGAGCAAGTGCCCAAGTCCTAGAAGTGCTCCTTTGTCTAACTTTTCTTCAGATCCTGAATCCTTGATGCCTGCCTAGCCTCCCTACAACTCCACTTTTTCTAGATACGACACCTGTAACCTACAATCACAAGACTTGGTTTGGGGGTTGTGGTGTTTAGAGGTTTGCCTCAGTCAAACCCTGGAGGACACTTAAGTCTCCGAACACTGTTGTCAGATAAAGAGGGCATGCCCTTGTGAGGCAGAGGCCAAGACGAAAGGAATCAATGATAAAAACACAATCATATGTCACCTTGTAGTGAAGCTCTCATGGATGAAGATGCTCTTCATGCCATGAGGAGATTGAAGCTCAAATCTACAAATATCAACACACAAAACATACAAGTCTGCTCTTGCAACACAATAAAAAGCCTTGAATCACGTTGAGAATGCTTAGAGTTCACAATGATCATCTAATTGAAATCTAGTTTTCAAATGAATGCCTACACATGCTTATATATGCACCTACAAGCATTCCCGCCAAGATATTAAAAATCAAACTTTACCGTGTCGGCAAAATAATCGAATAATGGTCATAAACTGACACCCAAAAATTGGGGTTGCCCCAAAATAGGGCAGAACTAGGGCATGGGTGCTCAAGTCCTCCCCCCTATTTTGGGTAGGGTATGGCTCAAGGGGTCCACCTAGGTCCAATTTGCCATGGAACCTAGGTCTCATTCCATTGGGATGCTAAAATATGAACTAAAATGTCCTAAATGCACTCTAAAGACCCAGGAGCTAAACCTTATGAGGGAAAATGCCCCAAGGGGACATTTTCTGACATTACAGGAGTCATTTTTTTTATTTCTTGCAGAAGTATTTTGAGGTGTGCTCTTAGTATACCCCTCATTAAGGAAGTAACAACCCACAATCCATTCACAACATTCTTTGTGTGAGTTGGCTGATACTGAGTATATATTGCATGCATAGCGGCAAAAGAAGAGATGCTTTAGGGAGATTCCTTCCTAATGATCCTATTCCTCATGACAGCTTAGTTGAGTATCCAAACTACCCAGCAGAAGAAGTAGAAGTGAAACATTTTCTTGATACATTCCCTGATTTGAATAGTTTTGAAACATCCTTTGAAGAACAAGCTGCCCAAAACTTGATTGATAATCCATTTGCTCTGATAATCAGCCAAGTAGCTATGGCTGCCCAAAATAGACCTAATCAACCAACCTTTCCATTTCCCATTGCTCATCAAAATGAAGTGGATAATCTCAAGAACATCCTGGCCTTAGTTCTCCCCAAGTTCTATGGACTTGCAACAGAGGACCTAGACACCTTCTTGTTTGAATTTGATATCCTTTGCAGAAGCTATGACTACACCATTGATGGTCATAGGCTTAAGCTATTTCCTACTACCATGAAAGATGCTACATTGAGGTGGTTTATGGGTCTAGGTAGTGATATTGTCAATACTTGGGATGAGATGAAAGAGAAATTTCTTGAGAAGTATAAAGACTACTGTAGGGTGGACATATGAGAGGAAATGATATTTTTAGAATGCAATAGAAAGAGGATGAAAGTTTGGAGGATTACATCTCAAGGTTCTTGTTTTGTTTGCAAAAATCTCCCCATCATACACTCAATGAGGAGTCTCAGGAACTAATCTTCCTCAGATGAATAAGTGAGCATTGCACAGATGCCTTAGATTTGATGGGAGGATGAGATATTACCCAAGTGCCTTGGGAGGATATTAAGAAGATGTGCCAGAATTATTCTAGAGTAGCCATGAAGAAAGGAAGAGGTTACCATTCCCTTATGGGCAAAACCCCTACCAATGGAGTTTCAAGAATGGAGATAAGCCACTTGCTGTTTGATTTTAAGAAAGATATCATAAATAATATGGCCACCCAGCTAGACACACTTCAAGCAAAGAAGAAGCAAAATGAGGCAGAGGCAATGATGGCAGAATATTGTCCTCATTGTAGACAAAAGAAGAGGGACTGCAGATGCAATATGGTAGCTAATATTGACAGTAAGAAGATTCCACCTGAGTTCAAGCCAATCCAGGTTGAAGAATATCAAGTCTACTATGTTACACAAAGGAGGCCATGGGCTCCAAGACAAGGTATGCCACCAGATCCATTATCATTTGCTGGACCATAGTTTAATACTTATGCATCTGGTAACCAATGGCAACAACCATCTCCATCCAACTATGGAGGATATTCACCTCAGCCTTGGAATAACCCTCCAAAAACTTGGCAAAATTACCAAAACCCTGCACCACAGTGGCAACAACCTCAAGGGAATTGGCAGTCACCTCTAGGAAACTAGCAACAAACATCTGAAAGGAGGGGAGGACAGAAATGGCCAAACCAGACAACTAATTACATGCAGCCACCTTCTCAGCCCCAACAGCCTGCTATAATGCCTCTTCCTACTAGTACAAATTCAAATACACCTAAACCTACTCAGTTACCAGCTCAACCCTCACCTAAACCAAATAACTGACCACAATAGCAGCCAGTATACTTTGCTGATCCAAATAAAGTCCTTACATATGCTGTGAGTGTAAGCGACATCCACCTGCGTTGAGGAACTACCTTGGCTGCTCCTTCCAGACCCATCATTACTGAGCTTCCTGAGGAGGAAGAGGAGCCTTTAAATGCCCCCATTTAGCCAAATGCACCTGAAAATCCTGAACCAGTCCTAGTCATGTAGATTACACAAGAACCACCATTTCCACAGAGGTTGGAGACTGTGAAACAAAAGGAAGAGACAAAGGAACCCACCTTTGACATTCTAGAATAGTTGAAACATGTATGTGTCAAGATCCCTCTATTTCAGGCCATAAAAGATGTTCCTATATATGGCAAAGCAATCAAGGAAGCATGCCTTAAGAAGCCAGGAAGAAAGAGGAAAGACCCCACTATGGTTCATTTGGTGGGATAGTTGGCTAACATCATGCTTGGGAAAGTGATTGTTCCCAAATATAATGATCCAGGGAGTCTGGTGGTAGGAGTTTTTATAAATGGGATCCAAATAAGGAATGCTCTGATTGATTTGGGAGTAGCAATAAATGTAATGACTAAGGATATCCTGTAGCAACTAAATGTTGCAAACATGAGGCCTACTCCTACTATCCTATAGCTTGCTGATAGTTCTACTGTTAAACCTGATGGGATAGTACAGGACCTTGTGGTATCCCTGGACTCATGAGAATATCTAGCTGATTTCATGGTACTTTCTCCTAAAGCTACATTGGGAGGGTATCCCATCATTCTAGGAAGGCTGTGGTTAGCCATAGCTGATGCCTATATTGGATGTCGGTCAGGAGACATGACCATCTCTGATGGGAGAAGCACTAAAAAGCTTGTTCTTTACCCACCGGCACAACCATCTCATAATATGGATAATCCTATTTGGCCACATGTTGGTGAAGAGGCCAAGGAAGCAATTTTGTGGTACAACTTATGATGTTAGGATGAAGCTCTTTCTTGTAGCTTCAAGAGGAAGATAAGGTATTGTCTAACATAATTCAAAATCATTGTGAAGTAGAGGAAGCATCATTCTCTCATTCTGCTGATCCAGTGAAGACAATTATTCCCACTTTTCCTGTAGCAACAGGTATGTCTCATACATTGCTTCCATAAGAAATCAAGGTACCAAGCATTAGTGGAGCAACTATGGTAGAGTTAACAACTCAAGTGGAAATTTTAGAAGAAAGATATCTGAATATTAACAACAAATTGACTCAAGAACAACAACTGTCTTTGACAAACTTGTTAAAGAAACACAAGAATGCCTTTGTATGGGATTACCATGACATGAAAGGACTCGATCCCACATTATGCACCCATAGGATTTACATAAAGGAAGATTGTACATCAGTAATACTACCACAAAGGAGAATCAACCCTGCATTAAGAGAGATTGTCAAAGAAGAATTACAGAAGCTATTAGATGTAGGATTTATCTACCCGATCTCAGATAGCCAGTGGGTGTCTCCTCTGGTTCTCGTGCCCAAAAAGGGAGGGAAATGGAGAGTCTATATTGATTACAGAGAATTAAACTCTACCACCAAAAAGGATCATTTTCCCCTTCCTTTCATAGAACAGGTATTGGACTCACTTGTAGGAAAGCAATACTTTTCCTTTTTGGATGGTTTCAGCGGTTACAATCAAATACAGATTGCACCAGAGGACCAAGAGAAAATAACATTTACCTATCCTTGGGGGACATATGCCTACTCAGTGCTTCCATTTGGCTTATGCAATGTACCTGTAACTTTCCAAAGGGCAGTCATTAGCATATTTTCTGATATCTCACATGATTGCATGGAAATCTATATGGATGATTTCACTACTTATGGTGATATTTTTGATGAGGCATTGGAAAACTTAGGGAAGGTGTTGGAGAGATGTGAAGACCACAATCTATCCCTGAACAGTGTAAAGTGCTTCATGATGATGCAAGAAGGAGTAGTGCTTGGCCACTATGTCTCTCCAAAAGGAATTCAGGTAGACCCAACAAAGATTGAAGTGATAATCAATCTGCCCATTCCTACAAAGCAAAAAGATGTCAGAGGCTTCTTGGGTCATGCAGTGTACTATAGATGTTTCATCAAGGATTTCAACAAAATGGCAGCCCCATTGTATACTCTTCTCACTAAAGATGCTGAATTTCAGTGGAATGAAGACTATAACAAGGCATTTTCTGATTTAAAGGTAGCATTAACTCATGCTCCTGTACTCAAAGGGCCCAATTTGGAGCTCCCTTTCCACATTCATACTGATGCATTAAATTATGCCATAGGAGCATTCTTAGGGAAGAAAGAAGGAACCATTGAACATACTATTTATTTTGTCAGCAAAAACTTGCAGTGAGCTGAGTTCAATTATATAGTGACAGAAAAGGAAATGCTGGCAGTAATCTATGCCCTCAACAAATTTAGGCACTACATAACAGGCTATCAAATCTTTGTGTACATAGATTATGCAGCCATTAGGTATCTTATGAACAAACCATTGATATCAGGTAGATTAGAAAGATGGGTGTTGCTAATGCAAGAATTTGACATCACTATTGTGGATAAGCTAGGGAAGGCCAATGTTGTTGCAAACTTTCTTTTAAGGCTGACTACATCAGAGGATAACCAATTCATTGATGACTTTTTCCCTGATGAACACTTGTTTTCAATCACTGTGCAAACACCCTGGTATGTTGACACAGCTAATTATTTGTTCACAGGGAGAGTCCCTCTTCATTTATCTCCAAAGGAGAGAAGGGTGCTCATTGAAAAGTCTTTTCCTTTTTCATGGATTGCTAGATGTTTGTTCTACACTGGACTAGACCATGTCATGAGGAGATGTGTGAGGGAAGATGAAACATATGACATTTTGCATGCATGCCACAATGAACCATGTGGAGGGCATTTTGCAGCAAAGAGGACAACAATGAAGATTTTGAATACAGGTTATTACTAGCCAACACTCAACAAGGATGCAGGGAGATATACAAGGAAATGTGACAGATGCCAGAGGATGGGATGACCAACCAAATCTAATGAGATGCCCCTTTACCCTCACCTAGTGATCACTCCATTTGATAAGTGGGGATTAGATTTTGTAGGACCCATTGATCCTCCATCCAATGGTAAATCCTATATCTTAGTATGCACTGATTATGTAACCAAATGGGTAGAAGTTAAGGCCATGAAGCATGCAAGAGATAACAAGGCTGCAAAATTTTGTTATGAGGAAATTTTCACATGATATGGGGTTCCCAGAGAGATAGTGACTGATCAAGGAGCTCAATTCACCTCAACACTAGTTGCAACACTAGTCAATGAGTACAACATAAGGCACAAGAAATCTACTCCTTATCACCCGCAGGCCAATGGCCAAGTTGAGGTGACTAATATGGAAATTGAAGCCATTCTAACCAAAACTATGGCTATCCATAGGAAGGATTGGGCAAACAACCTGCCAGAAGCTATTTGGGCCAATAGGACAACTTGGAAAACAACCACAGGCTTCACCCCTTTTGAGTTGCTATATGGAAAGACATCTATGATGCCCATTGAATTCAAACATAAGACTCTTTAGATTGCAATAGACTTTGAGATTGATATCTCTAAGGCACAAAAGGACAGAATCATGCAGCTCAATGCTTTGGATGAGATGAAGAAAGCAGCCTTGCATCACATAGAGGTAGTGCAAAATCAGAGAATAAAGTGGCATGATAAATTCATCAAAGATAAGAAATTCCAGTTAGGTGACTGGGCACTGCTCTAAGACTCAATGTATCAGGATAATGCAGGGATGTTGCAGACAAGATGGCTAGGACCATATGAGGTTGCTGAAGTTTTCCCCAATGGTGCTGTTTAACTCACCACAATTGACCCTGTCAGATTTAAGCTGCTAGTCAATGGTCATTGCCTCAGGTTGTATCACAAGCCAACTTTGAAGGATGAATTCCTACAACAATTCACTCAGCATGCAACTCCTGAACTTCCTGCAGCCGAAGGCATCAGACCTAGTGTCCCTCCTTCTGGCTAACCAAGGTACGACACTTGTCATAATAAAGATTTCCACTTTTGTGGGGGTCCACTTCTTCATCCATTCACCCATCCACCCATCCATATCCATCATTCTCTCTTCCATCACGTTGCCATGATCTCACTTCATTCCACCTCACTTTATTCCGCTCCACTTTCATTCATTGCTCAATGAATTTCTTAAAAGGTGACCGGTACTTTCTCCATCATTTTTCCAACTGATCTTCCAAACATCAAGGTACGTACACATCACTTTGTTATATCTTACTTATCTTTTAGTACATTCATTTAATTACTATACATTAATGTCGATGTTCTCCATAGAATGTAATTCTTCCCTGCCCCATCAAATCAAGCATCACCATTCTGTATGTGTGGACACATGCTCAAATTTAGGTTGGGGAGGGAGTGTGAATACCATGTCCACATGTCAGTCCATGTTGCTTTACGCTAGCATGTCAGCAAAGTTTAAAATTGAGTTGATTTGAATTCTGAGTGAGATGATGGCTCACAAGTGTGAGGTGATAGCCTTCATTGATTACTCCTTACTTCCTATACTACTCTTGTCATAATCTTGAGTCCCCAAATAAGGAAAATTCAGATGACATTGGTGATTGAAAATTTAACAGTGTTGCAGGAAGGTGAAGTTTAGCTTTCAGATAAAGATTGTAGGAGAAAGACTTTGCAGAGTGATTGTTTTCAGACAGCTAAACAATGGGAGGTGGATTAATTCAAAATGAACCCTCGGTTCATGAGGTATTACTACAGGATGCACCTAGCCAGGCCGAGTTTAGAAAATGTGGGTGGTTAGATTATTTCTTGAAGCTGAATGGTTTTAATGAAGATGTTGCATTGGAATTTGCCCAGACATTGTCTGAAGGTAAGGCCATGGTAAAAGGGTTAGAGGTATTGGCTACTGAAGAAAGGATTACAGAAGTTACAGGGTTGCCTACTGACGGTGAAAATTACCCTGTTGCCAGAGACGCCAGGTCAGCTAGGGCCAAATTTATAGAACCTGGTGGGCCTCCAATAATTATGGACAAACAGGGAGCCAAGAGAACCTCTCTACCTGAGCTATGGAAGAAAGTAGTTGTTCATGTTGTGAGATACATTACTTGTGAAGGTCGTCAGTCAAATCTTCATTCTGTGCATTTCAAACTGCTGAATCATATGAGGCATGAGAAAAGAATGAATGTGCCAAACGTGCTATACCACCTTCTCTCAATCATGGTAGTTGAGACTCAAAAATGTAGGGCTAATTCTGTTTCCCACCATTGTTTGATCAAATTGTTAGTTGAAAAGTCTTTGCATGATGTGTCTGATATGACTTGGGAAGAATTCTTAAATATTGATCAAATTAGACCAAAGCATTTGTGACCTACGGTTGTGCCTCAACCTCATAGGACTAGGAGGAGAGTGAGTTCTGTTGAAGCTACTCCTGGAACCTCAACTTCTGGTGTAAACCCTTCTGTAGCTGAACAAACTATAGAGATTAGTTCTTTTGAGGTAGAGCATTCAGACAAAGAGAGTTCTTCTTCAGATTCTAAAGATGATGTTCCTCTTAGCAACCTAATTCAAACTAGGGCATAGAAGAAAAAAGTAGAAATAAGAAAGGGTAAAGCTAAAAAGCAAACTATAGGAAAGGGAGTGCCAAGCTCTAAGAAATAGAAGGATGACATTGTTCTTCCTACAGTTAAAGAAAAATATGAGAGCCCTCCTAGAAAATCAAGACTTGTTGAGCCAACCTCTGGTGTGCCTCCACAGAGAGAGCCCTAGGGATGAAGAAAAGTCACTAGAAGATACAGAGGCTCTAATGGGGCATGTGAACGTTGAAGAAAATGACATATTTGAGGAAGCAGCAAATGTAACATTCGTAGACCTTGCTGCCACTGCTAAACAAATTAAGAGTCAGGGACATGAAGACAACTAGGAGTTCCTGTAGCAAGAGGTCCTGTAGCTTGAATCGGCTAAACATTTAGGAGCCCTACAGTTAGTGCTATATGAAGGGAAACCATCAGTGCCAGGAAAAATTTTGGTAGGAATACACAGGTCCTCTGATTTTTCAATTTATATTGTAGCTATGAATTTATGGAATGAGATGCAGAGGAGAGAAGACGAATGGAAAAGGAGAAATGCAAGCTGAAGGAAGAAATTCAAAAGAAAGATGAAGAGATTGAAGATAAGAATGCAGAAATTGTGATTTTAAAGGAGAGAATGGATAATATGGAAGCCTTAGTGCCTCAGGTATTAGAGTGCAGGACTCCTCCAAGGGTCTATGCTCTATATTTGAAGGAGAAGTATCTTTCTTTTAAAATAAAAAGGATTGTTTCAGGTTTGACTCCTTCCATTGAGACTCCTCTTGAATTTTTTAATGCTTATCAGATTGCTCCTCCTAAAATAAAGAATTTGTTGTGTGAATTCTATTTACATAATTATGCTATGTCCCAAGATCATGATTGGAATCCCTTGTTGTATGTTGGGGATGTTCAATTAAGGGCACTTATGTCCTGGATACAAAATGAGATTAGTTGGGAACAATAGTTCAGGGCTTATAGGCAAACAAAATTCAACACCCCCATGTCCATCAGAGTTGAATCTAGAAATCTTGGGAGTATTTTCAATGATTGGCACAAAATGCTTTATAGACCAAGCTATGGCAATAGAATCCTGCCTGAGAGAGTAGTTTACAGAGAATATGAGAAGGTAGCAAGCACTATAGGAGAATCTGTAAAAGGATATTTGGTACAAAGGTGGAATAGTTTGTCTGATGAACTAAAACAAGCAGAGCTTCACTCTTTAAAGAACTATGCTGCAACATGTAAAAGAGTGGATAGATATATACAGATTGGGAGGACAAAGGGGTAATTCTGGCTTCCCTTAATTTTCCAACCACCTATCCTAATATGGCCTATGCCAAATTTTAGGTACTACCAATATGATATTACTGAAGAGAGACAGAGATGGAACAGATTGGATAGATAGCAAGGGTTCTATTGGGATCCTAATTCACGCACTGCAGAAACTGATATAGGATAGCTGACAGTTGCTAATTTCAGGGCATTGACCAAACAGAAGAACAACCCTTCCTCTACTGGAGGACCAGCAAAGTCTTAGGTTGGGGAGAGTGATGAGTCTAGTTTATGACTCAATTTTGTTAGAATTTATTATCCATTTGCTATAGTTATCATGGACTTTGGTACCTAGATCTTGATCTTTTTATGATATTTCCTCAAAACCATAAGATATTGGGTATAGGTTATTTCCTATAATCTTTAATGACATTAACATGCTATATGAACTATCTATGTTAATTTTACATGTGATTAATGAATGTTACTCTAAAATAGTTATAGATATGCAATTATTGTATGTACTAATATTGTTATGCAGATATAATTAGCAACCTATAAAGTTGAGGAAGATTCTGTCAGTTGGTTACTCGCCATCAAAGTCAAACAAGGTGGTCATTCAAATGTCAAATGGAGGGAAGATAACCACCTTGTAACTGGTCTTAATTGCTTATTGAGAAAATATAGGAGTTTTTGTTGTGCTAGCTCTATGTTAAAGTGAACATGCTTGACCAGATTCCACGCATGCATAACCTCCTCTCCACTTTCTATGCTTTCCCTAAAGTGGCATCCTCCTATTCTGTTGGAGTTGACCGCCTTGCTAGGTAGTTGGTTTGTAGTTTTTCTTTCTATAAATAAGACTCAGATGCTTCTTTTGAGGGGTTGATTAATCTGAGGTTGTACTTGCATTATTAAGTTTTTTTCAGCAATACAGTTATGTTTCTCGTTTGTACTCATGTTTTCCATTGAATAAAATGAAGTTATAATTTCACAACTTTGAGTTTACATTTGTCTTAAGGGATACTCATCCAAGGGGGCCCACTTGGTGAGCATTCCATCGTTTAGTTTAGTTGTTATTTTCTTTCAAGAAGTTAGTTAAAATCTGGCACTGTATGTTCCTGTAGCCACTAGAATTCCATTCTGTGTCTATTCCTACAGCCAAAGCAGACAGAGTAGTTTCCTGTTCATTTGCCATATTTTCATTTTCTATCATGCACTTCATCTTAGTATAGTTGTTGGTTAATGTTCAACATTTGTGTTATTTCTTTCCAAGCAATTTAATTTCAACATTATGTCTTTCTTAGCTATAAAATGAATGTGGCTACTTTGGAGTTCCTAGTGTACATACTATGCTGACCCATTTCAAGTTCACGTCCCTGGGTTGATAAGTTAAATGCATCTTCATAGTGATTAAGATAGCTATTAAGGTTAGATGTCCAATCTCTAAGTCACAACTTTATGGGCTTAGTTGTTAAATCATTGTAGGAGACCAACAACCATAACAAAATTTTGCCCATTTATTGCTAAGCAATCCAATCCCAATATTTAGTTTTGAACACACTAAATTCTATTAGTTGTAGAGTAATGGCACAAATAAAAAGCATTGTCAGACAATCAAATTTGATTCAGATTTTAATAGCTTTAGAACCCAAGATCAAATCTTCCACCACCTAAAATGGACATAACAATTTCTATCGTTAGGATGCCATCTCAGAATTTACAATTCACCTAGAATCTTTTGGTGGCTTCCATGAAGTATTATGAGCTCTTGCAAAGCACTATCAAGCTACCTAAATCATGACATAGACTACCATGTTGGAGTCAATGATCTTCCTGCTGTTTAAAATCCTTTGTTGACACCAATATCTTACACATTACCGCAATCCCACATGCCATATTTGTTGTTATGCAAAACCATCGCGGGGCTGCGGGTTGCATTGTGTGCTTTATTATCCTTTTACCGCCATTCCGTAGCAATCCCTCAAGACCCCCGTAGGGCAGCGGTATCACATATGCAGCTTAATCTAGACCATCTCGCCAACCCGCATGACAGATAAAAGACCCCCGCGGGGCTGCGGGTAAGATTTTATTATCTTACCGCAAACCCACACACCTCTCCTTTGACTGCCACGGTGGTATGGTAAACATCTTTTATTTATGAATAATCTCACCACCACCCCATGGACCTTTCTACCAACCTTCATAGTAATGTAGTAAGCATCAACTTCTTGCTGTGATCCCACAGGCTTCTCCCTTAATCACCGCGGTAATGTGGTAACGGTTAGATCCTTACCGCTGGCCCACCATGCTTCATATAGACCACTATGGTGTTGTGGTAAGTGGTTCAGAGCACTTTGTTTACTCCCAAAAGCTCGTAGACCTTTCAATTGATGGCTACGGTAATGTAGTAAGCAACTATATTGCACCCTAGCTCCCGTAAGGGTTCATTAGACATACCCATGGGGATGCGGTAATGATAAAAATTGCAAAGTTTTAGCATAACATGACAGGAGATGACTCAGCCAGGATTCAAAAATGGTTTTTGATTTTACAATAATGAGTAGCAGAAGGATTTAAAACATTTTCTAATGAAATTCTGGAATAGGGTTTAAGGGATAAGATCTTCAAAAAATATTTAGACCTTAACCAAGGACTCACGAGTTATGTAAAAATTAGGATTTTACCAGTCCTATTAGTGGCTCATGTTCGGGGATGCATGCCCCTTGTGGGCATGGTGAGGATCCAGAAGTCTTTAGGTGGAGCAGACTAGACCAAGCAAAAACACAGAGAAACAAAACCAAATAGGAAGAAAATCTTAACAGTCATGATGGCCCTTGAGGCCACTTCGTAATAGAAAATGAGACTTGCTTCTGTCAAAGATTCTATTTTCCAATGTTTGTATTAGGCCAAAATTAGAAATATCATAATCACATCCCTGACTACTCCCAGAACCTTTGAAACTTTTACCTTCAATTTATTTTGGGCCCCTCTGATTTTGACAACCAAATACAGATTGGCAAAATTCCTCACAAATCCTTAGAGTGACACATGGATCCATCATATCAAGCCAGTTACAATAATTTGCATAATTGCTTGCTTGGTCACTCTCAGGATTATTAGGTAGAATTGGAAAATGAAAACATTCATAATCCATTTAATAATTTGCATTAGTACCATCATCTTCATCTGCAACACCTATATCAAATGTAAAACATTCATAAGTAATGCCTTCGAGGAGCTCATCAATGTGTTGCTTCCTTTTCTTAAGGTCACACTCTAGCCCTATGTCAGATGCATCATCCTAATCAGGAGTAATAGAATAAAACACATAAACTTAATGATCATATGTATTTTGCTCTTCATATAAAGATTCCCTACTCATAGGCACCATCTCAGGCTGTAATACCATTAACTTATGATCACTCACCTCCCATGAGTCAAGAATTTCACCATATGCACTAGTGCCTAATAATGGAAACTCATCTATAAATCTAACGGTATGCTTTTCCAAGCTACAATCATCCACCTGGGCATCTTCAATGTTATCCATGCATCCCTCTAACTCTAGGAAATCTTCTTCATACTCTTCAAATTTTGTATATTCAGGATTCTCTACAAAGAGTGGATTGTATCTACACCAATAAGAATTATCATTTCTCACCTCTGGTAGATTTGGAGGTTCATCATGAAGGGGATTATGCCTTGTGTTCATTCTTTATTTAAATACCTCTGTCTCTTGCACATGGAGTTTCAAATCTTCGTCAGCATCACTGTACTCTGAAGTACTACAGTTGATATCACAACAACCAATATCATATTTCATTTCATCTTTTGATTGTTCAGTACACATATCTAAAATTTTTGCCATATCAACATAATCTGGGATAGCACAGTCAAAAGGCTCTTCAAGTTTCATAATACTATTAATTAACAATGGTGATATTTCATTCACATATTCATCACAATGCATAACCCGATCGTCTCAGAGTGAACTCATGTTATCAACATCCTGCATACTAGTGTTATCTTCATTTGGAATAAAAATTTCCAACTCTTCATCATGTAAGCCATTGTGACCAGTAGAATAACAATCAACATGATCAATTTCATGAGTTAGATATGTATGAATATGCCTAATGATATCAAGATCATTATTGATAAGGCCCTTAACACTGGCAAGATTGTGATCAAAACTACATGGTTCTTGCACACTCAATGATGAATATATTATCTCATTATTGAACATATCACCAGGATCAAATGAATCACAAGATTATAACTGAACTTCTTCTGTTATCTCATCATTAAAGCAACTACTAGTTCCATTACCTGGTGTATGATGCAAAATTCCTGAAAATGCTTCCATCTCTTCACCATTTGCATCATGACAAGATATCCCTTGATGCATTTGCATTATTTCAGTGTGTGGTGTATTTGAATTTTAATGAATGCAATCTTCAGGTACATATACCACATTTCTTGGATGCTCATAAACATTTTCTCCACTAACATGAGAAATAATCTCAGTTTGGAACATGCCTCCTTCATAAGTTACATCAATGTTTGAATCATAGCCCACAATAGGGCTAGTGTTGTCAGTGCTATGAATGTTGTCACTCCTTTCATCATCATGAGAAATAACATTCTCTACAATATCTATCCAATCAGGGACCTAAGAAAAGTTACTTGGTTTCAACTCCTAAGGCAATAAACTCAAACTTGCCTCATATACTTCACAAAACAAATCAATGTATACAAATTCTTGAGGCTTGAAACCAATAGGGATATCCATATAAGTGTCTAAGACTCTGGAAAATAAAGCATATCTCGATTCTCCCTCATGCCTCCTTATGTCAAAGAGAGTTTGAACAAAGACCATAGGATCACTGATGCATGCATCTTCTTGATAATTTTCTTGGGTCTCTATGTGATCAGTACTATGGACCGATGTATAAACTAGGACAACAGGGGTGTAAGTGCTCTATCAGTCATTTTTAATTTTGGACTTACATCTTTCGTCAATATTGGGTGCATTAGGGATGCAAACATTTGTAGACAAATAACCCTTATGCATTCCATATTTCCAATTATTTTCAATGTCCATGGCTATCTCATAAGCGTGATGCAAGGTTGTAGGATCCGTGTTTCTCAACCGGTAGCTCATTTTCCTGTCAAAGGCTCCCAAGTAAACAATTAAACTTGTTGCATCATTTGGTCTAACAACTTTAGGAATATCTCTCAATATTTTTTGCAAATCTCAGGTTAAAAGCTAGAACTAGCTCATCCTCTTCTTTTTGAATGTTCATGAACTCACTAATTACTGAACTTGCATTGATTCTCTCACCAAACTTCTCCATGAAAATTGCTTTGAAGTCATCCCAATAATAGATAGAGCATGCTGGTAAATAAGAGAACCAATCTCTTGCATCTCCTTTCAGAGATTGAACAAATAACCTCATGACAACATCTTCAAAATCTACCTCATAATCATCTATTACATCAATGAAAACCTATAGATGCCTATTGGCTGATTCAGATTTACCACAACTGAACTTTGGCAAATGCTCTCTAATCCCATAAGGAATAGAATATGGGTAGTTCAGATACCACTAAAATCTAGTGCTCTGTATCTTTCAACAGAGAAGACCCTTCTTTGAGGGTATGATTGTTGTTGTGATGCACAATGCATTTTGACATTCAAATGTGTAGAAAGATAGAAAGAATAACAACCCAAATTCAAATATGCTTTCAACAATAGCCAATCTCCTTCACAACAATCCTAAATTTCTCCAACGAAATTCTTAACTCACCATTATAGATCTTCATTCAAATATGGGAATAACATTCTACACAAAGCACTCACAAATAACATCTACACATCTGATTTATTCTTCTTTGGAGATGAAACAAGCGTAAGGACCAAATACTTGGAAATTATTGCAAACCTCATAATCTTCTCCTTGTGACTGGAAATGTTTCAGATCTATGCAATCAACTTGCATAAACATATACAATTCTTCAACAATTGACCAGGTTTATTTGCAAAGTCGCTACCTCTTCAAAGAGGACAAAATCTTCAAGAAACTGAAAACTCCTCAAAGATCAGAAACTTTTTTGAGTTCATTCCACCAACAGAGTTCCATTATTTTCACATAATAACCAGACATGCTCTAATAATTCCTTCAGAAACTAGGTTTTCTAGTCTTCAAATTATTTGACTCTTTCCAAATAGATATGCATCTAAGTTCTCCCTAGCAGAGTTGCCATTTTTGTTGGTTGTTTTTAAATATTAACCTTATCTCATCAAATAGCCTATGATTTAGCCACTTCCAATGTTCAACTATCATGAGGGGCTAGGCAACACATAGGTGAAAGTTAAAATAACTTTCCCTTTTCACTTCAAGCTCTGCAAAACTTGGGAGTTAATCCCTTAACAATATTCAGTAACCTCCTATACCTTTTTATTATTAATACTGTGAAAAGCAGATTGGTTCTATGCAGATTTGCTTGAGGATTATGAAAATATGAAGACTTGGCTCAAATCAATCAAGCTTTTGCATTACTCAAAGACATAGAGTAGGGTAAACCATCAAATAAACAAATGCTTAAGATTGATTTCATTGATTTTAAAGTATTTGGGTGTCTGACTAATTCTAGAGTGTGAAGGCTAGATACAGAGACAAGAGATCGGTGCCTTGTCCATTGGGCAATAGAGTCAAACCAAGTGTAATTGAAACTTGATAACAATATTTAACCTGAGCATCAAAGAGCTTTATAACATTGCGTTACAACATTATACTCAGTATTTTTGAGTCAATCACTCTTATGATATCTTCATATACATTCACACAAATCTGTATTCCTGTTAAAGCATTTAACTCATTCTTTGAATAAGAGCCTTAGATAGAAAAGCACATCCATAAAGACTTCATGGAGACAAAGTGAACAATCTTTGATTCATTCATTCATAATCTATGTAAACCATACCTCAAGAGACAACTGGCTTTAGAAATATGCTATTACATTTATGTAGATGCTAGTACTGTCAAAATTTTTTTACAAATTACTTACAATTCAGACTCAGAACATGCAGAAAAAGAAAAACACCTTCTATTCTCTATGTATAACTACACAAAATTCTCTCAGAAAACTAACCAGCCGACCCCATGTAAATGGCCCTGAATTCCTTTTATAAACAAGGAGAAACAAGCTTCAAGCCATTACACGTGTTACAGTGTTACTTGACAACCATAACATCAATCTACCCATTTATTGGTAAGCAATCCAATCGCAATATTTAGTTATGAACATAGTAAATGCCATTAGTTGCAGAGTAATGGTGCAAATAAAAGTCACTGTTAGACAATTGAATTTGATTCAGATTTCGATAGCTTTAGAACCCAAGATCAAATTTTCCACCACATGAAGTGGACATAACAATTTCTATCATCAAGATGCCATCTCAGAATTTGTAATTCACCTGGAGTATTCTAGCGGCTTCCATGAAGGATTATGAGCTCCTACAAAGCACTATCGAGCTCCCTGAATTGTGACATAAACTGCCATGTTGGAGTCAAAAATCTTCCTGCTATTTAAAATCCTTTATTGATGCCATCTTACACATTACCGCAATCCCGCACACCATATTTGTTGTTATGTAAAACCATCGTGGTGCTACGGGCTGCATTTTGTGCATTATTATCCTTTTACTGGCGTCCCACAACAATCCCTGAAGACCCCTGCAAGGCAGCAGGATCACATATGTAGCTTAATCTAGACCATCCCGCTAACCTGCATGACAGATAAAAGACTCCCGCAGGGTTGCAGGTAAGCTTTTATTATCTTACCACAAACCTGCACACCTCTCCTTTGACTACTGTGGTGGTGCAGTAAACATCTTGTATTTACGAATAATCTCACCACCACCCTGCGGACCTTTCTACCAACCTTCGCGGTAATGCGGTAAGCATCAGCTTCTTGCCATGATCCCATGGGCTTCTCCCTTAATTGTCGCGGTAATACAGTAATGGTTAGATCCTTACTGCCGGCCCACCAAGCTTTATTAAGACCGCTGCGGTGTTGCGGTAAGTGGTTCAGAGCACTTCTTTTTCTCCCGCAAGCCCCCAGACTTTTCAATTGATGGTCGCGGTAATGCGGTGAGCAACTATATTGCACCCTAGCTCCCGCAAGCCTGCAAGGGTTCATCAGACATACCCACAGGGATGCGGTAATGATAAAAATTGAAAAGTTTTAGCATAACACGACAAGAGATGACTCAACAAGGATTCAACAATGGTTTTTGATTTTACAATAATGAGCAGCAGAAGGATTTAAAATATTTTCTAATGAAATTCTAGAATAGGGTTTAAGGGATAAGATCTTCAAAAAACATTTAGACCCTAACCAAGGACTCACGGGTTATGTAAAAATTAGGATTTTACTACAGTCCTATCAATTCCAAGTCTGCCATCTGAGCAATTTGAGGAAATATATTGTCAATCACCTTTAATTTGGTCTTTACCATAGTCATTCATATTTCAATGGCCTCCATTCCTTTAAATAATGTTGACATGATCTGAATTATTTTTTCATTATCTTATGACCGAAACCAACCAATTCAGAGTTCCAAGCATGAATGACTCTCATCACACTCCCTAGTTCTCCTACATTAATAATTCAATTTTTAGTGCTAAGAATATGCTGAGGAACTATATCTGCTAAAGATGAAACAACATGACCGACCAAATATTTAGTAGGCTATAAGGTGTGCAACTTCATCCTTCAACTCTTCCTTAGTGGCCTTGTACTTATCTATCTTTTAACTAGGCCAATCTATTGAGGATTTGACAAGCTACTTTCCTTCTTCTCTTGACAACTTTTCTAAAGAAATGGTAGTAATTGAATAATCTAATGACTACATATCAATTTCAAGCATATCTAATAATGGCATGATGATTTATGCTTGTCTATCCCCATAACTATTAGTTCTAATAGAGGATCTTACCCTAGCCCTTTTTGGAAGACTAGGATTAAAAAATAAGGAGGCTATCTCAACAAGATCATCTAAAGCCAACTCCACTACTCTCTTTCTCTTCTTGATAATTTGATCAAATCATTGTAGTGTATTTGTTGTCTGTGCTTCTTCTATCAGGATATTGACCTATGGTTATTGTGGCATGCTTTGATCATTGGAAAGAAGAGGTGGGGACAAATTTTTAGGGATGAAAGGAACTTTATCAAGAACCTTCTTAGAGGCTGAATAGGGGTTCTCTTTGAAACATATTTGGGAATGTGTATAGGTAAAAATCAAGTGAATAATGATCAAGCAATGAACAATAAAGTCAACCTATAACCTTCAAGAAAATGATCTAGATGATAACCAATAATTAAATAATAACACAAAAATAATGAAAGATTTCACCTAGACTGTATTGTTTCCTTGGTATTTTGTGGATTGCTCAATGAATTGTGTACCCATGGTTGCAACAAGCGGATGTGATGATGATAATATGCTCAAAGATGCAGTATATGTGCTCAACGATGCGATATAATGCTCAAAGCGCTGTATGAATGCCTAAAGATTAAATGATTGAAGATGATTTTTGATGCAATGAAGGGGGTATATATAGGTTTTAGGGAAAGATTGATCAATGGTGGAGATAAATCAATGAAATGAATGGTTGAGATAAATTAAGAGCTCATGATGAACATGCACATGACATGTGTCCATGCAAAAAGGTGCTTTATTGAGCTAACTGCTTTCTTGGATGAAGATAGGATTTGATTTCATAAATTTAGAATGCTTTTTTCTAATTTATGAGTTGGTGATAAAAACAATAAGATTTAAAAGCCAATTAACTCAACTTTTTATTTTCTTTTTTTGACATGCTAAAAATAAGAATGATTGTGCACATAGAAGAAAAAATATTGTTAGAAGAATTTGAAAGATAAAAAACAAATTAAATAAATAAATTTATTTAATTTATCTTGCATGATGGAAGAAAGGATAAGATTTGAAGATTTAAGGTAAATTAAACAAATAAATTTATTTAATTTATTTTGCATGATAGAGGGATATAAATAAAATATTAGTTTTATTTATTTTTAGAAGATAAAGTCAACTTGGATAAATTTGAACAATTTATTTATATTTAGAGGAATAATTGATTAATTAAATAATTAAAATTATTTAATTATTTGTGGATAAGAGGAATTAAGTGATGAATTACTTAAATAATTAGATTTATTTAATTAATGTGGATTTTGAGGATTGAAAGAGGATATGATTTAATTAAATAATTAAAATTATTTAATTTAAAAGAATAAAGTGGATTTTAATGAAATTAATTAAATAAATAAAATTAATTCAATTAATGTTAGAATTAGGAGAATTAGAAGAAATTGATGAAATTAATTAAATAATTAGATTATTTAATTAATATTGGATGCAAGTGATTTAGATGAATTTGATGTATGCAAGACGAATAATGCAAAGGTCATTTTTAGGTGTCTACAGGGAGGACTTAAAATGGAAAAACTAGGTGGATGGATGATGAGTGATCAATTATGAGGAGATAGAGATGGTGATCTATTAACTTCTTCTTGAAATAGAGGTGTAGGCTCATCAATTTGAGTGATATCAGTCTACAAAACTTGAGAGGAAGCTTCAAATACAACACCTTGTTGATCATAAGAAATATCTATATCATGCATTTTCCTTTGCTTTGATTTATTCATACCTCAACACACAATCTCAATTTAGATAATTTATTCTTCTAGATCAACTTCACTTGTTCTTCTTCTAAAATTTCTTCTGCATATCCTCCTTCAGACACTAATGTAATAGGATGAATTCCTTCCTGAAGGTTCTTTAGTGTCTCCTCAAGCCATCTTTTGCTTCTTCTAATCACTAAGGAAGTCCTTGCCTCTAGATTCTTGAATTCCTTAGAGTCCAATCATGTGCTAGAAGAGGTTGATCAAAAAATTTGCTCACCTTAGAAGATGGATCCAAAACATCACCATTATCCTGTATTTCTTGAGGAATCACAACTTGATATATTCTCATTTGCAACACTATCATGCGGGAATATGACCTCTTACGATCTTCGATCATCACCATAGTTTTCCCAATAATATCAATATGGGGTTTGTAAACAATAATGGATTTCAACCCTTTCATACATTTCTTGGGATTGAAGGAAGGTCTAGCTTCATACCATTTCAAATTTAGATGTGGTAATTTTGTGTTTGCATTCCTTGCTACCTATGCCATTAGACACATATACCTTCTAATTGATAAAGGTAAAGGAATAACTTTCACCTTTTTATCCACACAATCTTATGAACTTCAGTGACCTTCCTACATAGTTCTAACATAGCTACCCAATCACTAACATAAGCATGAAGTTTCAATGGTGTTCATGTGAATCTGGAAATTATGATATAAGAAAAGGTAATGAACTGGTAATACCAATTCCTCTATTTTTGAATTTGTTCCATGGCTTTTGGAGACATTCTTTTCACCTTAACATTCTCAAGTAATCTAATGATATAGAAAATGAATGAATCATTTACCCTCCTAAAATGCTTGAGGTTTTGCTTCATCTCCAGCTGAGGATAATACCAGTACATCGATTGTCAACTTGAACCCATAAGACCAATTTGTTCTAGTCTATAAATTGTTGCCTTCTTGCAAAGGAATACACTGGATATGAAGTCATGTAGAATTGCTTTGATTGAATGACTTCACTCAACTATTTGGGAAGATTGTCACTAAAGAGGGTCGTCGAGTCAATAAACTCTTTACCAAAAATAACTTTAGTAATGAATTAAAACATCCATGGATTAAAGTCTCTAGCAGTATATGTAAGCACCAAAATCATACACGACCTCTATGAGGACCCCTATGATGAGTCACAATCCTTGTTATGTACATGTAAGCATGAAATAACATCCTCTTAGCAGCAATTCTCTTGGTGATGTGTCTTTTCTTCCTCCTTGTGTTGTTTCCCCTTTGTCATTTTCTCTCTCTCTTCGCTTTTGACACTTCTCGACACTTTTTCAACACTTGTCGATTTGCATTTCCGGTGCTTGTGACCTTGTTCCTAAGCCTTGTATACATCTTGTAGGTGTTTTTTCACCTTTCCCCAGTGTTTTTCATCCATTCCCATTCCTAGAGGACTTCTAGAGGTCCTCCCTAGCCATCTCCAACTTTTGGTTTTTAGTTTCACTCGACCAATCCAAATCTCCCCTATTATTTCTAGATCTCCCCTGGGAGATCCTACTTTTGCAAGTGGAGATTTGGATTTTCACATATAATTGACCTGTTTCTGGAGGCTGATCCCCTCCTTTTCATCTCCTCTTCCATCTCTCACCATGGACTTTCACCCAGGTGCCCTCCTCTAAGGGTCACCCATGGGTGACCCCCAGGTGACCTTGACTGGTGAAAGGGGTGACCCATGGGCGACCCTGTCGTGTTTCTAGCTACGAGTTCACTTGAGTTTATAACTCAAAATAGCTCCATTTTCATCTATTTTTCTTCGTGTTTGTATGGAATTTCATGCCAAAGATAGAGCTAACTATTTCATGCACCCACACATGCATATTTATCTATTTTTCATCTTTAGTTATCAACCCATGCATTCCCATGCATTCTCATGCATTCTTATTTCTTCACTTCTTCTTGAGTGATAAGCTTTTCCTGGGTAGATCACTTCAATTTTAGCCCAAATCACTCTCGAGTCTTCTAAGTTAACTCTTTAATCAAATTGAGTTAACTCTTCTTCTTCTTCACCTCACATCCTTTATTCTAACCTATAAATACCCCCTCCCTCAAGCACAAAGGGAGGCAATTTCAATTGTGCACATAGCTCTTGCAGGTTATTGCTCTCCAAATCAAGCATTCTCATGATCATACAAGACATAGGAGCCTTTTGCTTTTATTTGTTATCTCATCTAGATTTCATACAAGCTCATTTGTGTCCATACACTGCTCACATCACAAGCCATAGTGCTCATCAAGCTCTCATTGAGCTCAATTCAAAGCTTCAAAGCTTCTTTTGCTTCTCTTTTCTTATTGTCGCCAAGAGGATCTCCCCACTGCTACAAAGGATTAGAGGTTGCCAATACAAGGATATCTGAGGGTAGTGGAGGCTCACACGTCTCCAGGTTCCTTCATATTTTTTTTCATTTCATAGTAATTAGATAATCAAAACTTTTCTCTTGGGATAATTAAATACATGTTACTTTTTCCTTCATAGGCTAAGTAGATTTGCATTGTTAAATTAGTTTTTCTTTCCAAAGTTCATATATTAAAAAGTAATTTCCTTTCTTAGATTAGATTGACCAACATATTCAAAAAACAACAAAAACACAGATTACATTGCATTAGGTAATCTCATACTAGTTTGCATACATTTTCTAATTCCTAGATTAAGAAAAAGCACTTTGATTTCCAAAAACATAAAAAAGCACAAAAAGGTGTTTTGTATTCAAATAGGCTTGCATACATATAAAATCCAAAAAGAACAAAATTATTATGAGGGTAGAAGGTTTACAAACCCTTGGTCCCAACATAAGTTCAAGTTTAGTCAACTTGAGTCAAAACCCTTAGTTTCATCACAAGGTTCAACAAAGTCGAACAAAGTCAAACCTTAGGTCACACAAACCCTAAGTCAAAACCCTGGATCAAGTCAAAGTTATCTTAAACCATCTCTCTCTTGTTTAGGCTCACAAATGTGTCCTAGACTTAGAGGTGAGTGGGTGAAGTCAATCGTCGACGAGATAGAGGAGATCCACCCTAGACAACAATAATACCAACTAGTCATTCAACAACAACAACAAAGACTCGGAGAACTTCAAGTAAAAAAAGCACTCATCCAACAGTTTGAACGGCAATGTCAACTTGAACAAAACATCAACAAGAATAATAGTCAACCCATGCAATGTTGGAACATTAGAAACCCAAACAGGAGAACGGTGACTAGTGACCCTTTGGGTCATATAGTTATCTTTACAACTACGGTCACAAAACACCTCATTCAAACATACACACAACAACTTAGGCCCCAGGACTGGTTGACTCCTCTCCGTGATGTCCATCTCTCCAGTGATCTAGACCACCCCTGTGTCTCGCCTCCTCTTGACTGACTACTTCCATGAGAGTGAGTGTGATGTGGCAGTTCACCCCATGGCAAGGAGAGAGGGTCTGTGTGTGTGCCAAAGACAACTTGACTGCCCTAGGCCATTGAGTCATGATTTTGAGTGTACATATTTTGGTGAAGGTGACGTGAAGAGAAAAAACTTTTGTTTATGCTTTTTGTGTTCCAAACACTTAGATTACATTCAAACACCAAACATTTGGCACTTCAACTTTAAAGGTTTCAAACATTATCACTTTCTTCTTAGTAACCGCCTTTATTGCTTCCGCTTTTGTCGCCTTACCCTTCTCTCATTCCTTTTATTCTATGGTGTCTATGGCACCCTCGAATATGATGGAACTAGACCTAAACTTAGGGAATGTTCCCTCTAGGGAACCA
The DNA here is from genome assembly GCA_027924645.1 of Cunninghamia lanceolata. NCBI lineage: Eukaryota > Viridiplantae > Streptophyta > Pinopsida > Cupressales > Cupressaceae > Cunninghamia > Cunninghamia lanceolata. The sequence goes on from BSBN01000317.1 coordinate 6,797,559, forward strand.
TAAACTCCCTCTTTTGACAGGTATGTGACACCTGACCCAAAAGCACCAATCTCAAATTGCTACGATTAAAAATACTCTGACTATGAGCAAGACCAAAGAGAACCTAGACGTTCTCTATCTTTTAACAATCCTACATGGGAACATAACCCTGCCATTCCAAACATGCCTCACAAAGCTAAAAGAATACAACTGAGATCAAAAATCCACCGCCTGGATCAACCATCCACAAGTACCTCAAGTACTTAACTTGATGAGGAAGTAAGAAGGTTGGAAAGAAACTTACAAGAGGCAAGAGATGCCTAAGAAGTGTTGAAAGTTGTCCTATGAGAAGAACTATTATGGAGTAAAAAGTAACCTCATGCCTTTTTACCTCCTAGTTTAGCTCCTAGGTCCCCTTATTTACATTATGCAAGCTTAACTCTCATCCTGGAGCAATTTCCCCCGAAACCCATGTCAAATGGGACTTAGGGCCCCATTCTAAACTTTAAACAAGACCTAAAAAGTGCCTTGGGACATGGGCGCCCGTGCCCAAGTCCAAGTTGATTTGTCAGGATTCAAATTAATGCATGTCAGCTTGGGCCCTTTCAAAAGGTTTCTCTCTGTTAGCCTCTTCAATTTAATTTATGAATGTTAGTGGGAAAGCATATATAAGTGAGTTTATGACTTCATTTTACACCTAGATGGATAAGGTGAACTTATGATATTGAGATAAGGGATTTGAAGGCATTCATTGTGTTGCAGAGCATAATTGTGTTGTTATTGTGTATGAGGAAAATCGATTATGTTTAAATGACTAAATAAAAAACCCATAACATAAAGAGAACTATCTAAATAAAATCCATTATCAATAAATCAAATGAAATAAGAAAGCTTTTACCTAGATTGTGTTCTCTTTGTTCGAATGTGGATTGCTCAATAACGCTGCGAAGCCATGTTTGCAACAAGCAAGTGTAGGTGCTCAAAGATCAATGTCAAAAGATCATAAAGTGCTCAAACGATGCGATGTATACTCAAAGCGCTATAAAGGATGCCTAAGAATAAGTGATTGAAGAGGATGAGGGGGGTTTATATAGGTTTCAAAAATGATCAATCAACGGTCCAGATAATTCAAAAGAATCAACAGAGAAGATAAAACAAATAACCATGATGAATGTGCACACAACATGTGTCAATCCATAAGGAATATGAAGATTATAAATAAAATACTTGATTTTATTTATTTTTAGAGTATTGAGACAATTTAAATAAATTTGCATGATTTATTTAAATTTAGAAGAAGAATTGATTTAATTAAATAATGTAAATTATTTAATTGTAGATAAGAGGATTTGTGATGAATTAATTAAATAATTGGATTTATTTAATTAATGGAGACTTGAAATTTGAAAGAGGATAATGATTTAGTTAAATAATTAAAATTAATTAATTTTGGAACAATAAAGTTGAATTTAATTAAATTAATTAAATAAAGAGAATTTATTCAATTAATGTCAAAATTATGTGATTTGGAAGAATTTGATGAAATTAATTAAATAATTAGATTATTTAATTAATGTTAAATGCAGGCGATTAGACAGAAATGCAAGTGGTGCGATGACATGGTCATTTTAGGGTGTCTACATTTTGCCCCTCTTTGATGCAATGTAGTTTACAGTGTTGCGTCAAAGAAAATGATTGTTGAAGACATGATATAGTTTTTGATGCCCTTGTGTAGCTGGTGTAGATGCCCCCTCGAGAGGAAAGACAGGGAAGCGGCAGTAGGACTGGGTTGACGCTTGACTAAAAGATTGTGTTGGAGATAGGTGAGGTTGGATAGATGATAGATAGAAGAAAGGAGATAGGAGAGAATATGAAAGAAAGACTATTGATCGATCATTGTTGGAAAACTATATAAGGCCATGGGTAAATGGATGGGTAAATAAATGAGCTTGTTGCATTGGTTTTCACAATTGTTTATAAAGAGCAATCCTTATTTTTGATATAGCACATGGATAGTTTGCCACCAAGGTATAAAAGACCAAGGTACTGTGATAGCCGAGTGCGTGGACGTTGACTCTGCAAGCAAGCGGTTTGAACTTAGATCCCTTAGACATAATATAACCTTGTTGTACATGTGAATGAACCATAGTCTTGAACATAAAATAAACTTCAATACATGTAAATGCAAGAAGAATATTAATATGTAAGATGCTAGGTCATAACACACACAAGATAAATATTTTGCCAAGAAAGATGCTAAAGATCATTCCTCAAACACGGCACACAAAAGCAATGACTATGCCCCCAATCTATATTGTATCGCAATGTACCAAGATTATAGATAAATCAAGGTAGTCTTGAATAGGTAATGGAAAAAGAACAAAAGATAAACCATAAATCAAATTGATTGACTTACAACAGCCTCAACAACAACCCACATATTCTCTTGCCAAAGAGGTTGCTCAGGATAGATTGGATAGAATAGATAAAAGCCTTTGTAGGAACTCTGTGCCCATTAAAGGGTGCTATCTACCTAAAAAGACAATGTCTTGCTGTAGGAAATGCCACATGTCGTAGGAGATGCGTGTGTTGGTCTCGACAATGGAACACTTTGCAGAAGACAGGCTTGTTGATTTGGTGCTTTGGTTAAGTTGGATTTAGCAGATGTTGGCAATCGATATGTGGGACAGTAGATGACTTTGGAAGTAAGCTGCTTTGCTTTAGGTTTGCTAAGAACTTATGCTTTGAACGGATGCAGTTGTTTCCTATATTGCTGCTTAGTTAGTCAAGTCAAGGTGAATAGATTTTGATAAACGGAAGACTAGAAAGGTGACATGTCAATGGATTGAGATGGGTGAAGAATGATGAATCGTATGTGCCTGAGTACTAGATACATCCTTCGTATTCTAGACTACCTACATACCCTGTATCCATAGGATCAAGGCACATTATGAGGAAAGATGAAAAATGATAATATGTAGTTCTAGATAGAGTGATGAGATGGCTCAAGGTGTTTGAGCTTGCGTAGAGGAAATGATGAGATCTTATGTACCGGAGTACTGGAAACTTCCTTCATATTCCAGACTACCTACATACCTATATCCATGGGATCAAGGTACCTTAAGATTGAGATGAGATAATATGTAGTTCTGGTTGGTGTGATGATGTAGGAAAAGTGTCATCAAAGGATGCCCGAGAATAAGTGATCGAAGAAGATTTGTGAAGGAGATGAGGGGGGTTTATATAGGTTTCAAACATGATCAATCAACGGTCCAGATAATTTAAAAGAATCAATGGAGGAGATAAAACAAATAACCATGATGAATGTGCACACAACATGTGTCAATCCATAAGGATATTTTTATTAAGATATGATGAAAATAAGATTGATTGAATAGATAACTCAACTTGTAATTTTGCCTTTTTTAAAGTTCTAAAAATAAGACTGATTGTGCACATGAGTTAACAAGATATTTTAAGAGGAATTGGAAGATAACTGAAATTAAATAAATAAATTTATTTATTTAATTGTGCATGATTGAGGAACAAAAGATTATAAATAAAATATTTGATTTTATTTATTTTTAGGGGGAAAAGCAAATTAAATAAATAAATTTATTTCATTGTTTGTGCAAGATTAGAGGAATATGAAGATTATAAATAAAATACTTGATTTTATTTATTTTTAGAATATTGAGACAATTTAAATAAATTTGCATGATTTATTTAAATTTAGAAGAAGAATTGATTTAATTAAATAATGTAAATTATTTAATTGTAGATAAGAGGATTTGTGATGAATTAATTAAATAATTGGATTTATTTAATTAATGGAGACTTGAAATTTGAAAGAGGATAATGATTTAGGTAAATAATTAAAATTATTTAATTTTGGAAGAATAAATTTGAATTTAATTAAATTAATTACATAAAGAGAATTTATTCAATTAATGTCGAAATTATGTGATTTGGAAGAATTTTATGAAATTAATTAAATAATTAGATTATTTAATTAACGTTAAATGCAGGCGATTAGACAGAAATGCAAGTGGTGCGATGACATGATCATTTTAGGATGTCTACATTTTGCCCCTCTTTGATGCAATGCAGTTTACAACGTTGCGTCAAAGAAAATGATTGTTAAAGACATGATACAATTTTTGATGCCCTTGCGTAGCTGGCGTAGGATGCCCCCTCGAGAGGAAAGACATGGAAGCGGCAGAAGGACTGGGTTAACGTTCGACTAGAAGATTGTGTTGGAGATAGGTGAGGTTGGATAGATGTATATAGAAGAAAGGAGATAGGAGAGAACATGAGAGAAATATTGTTGATCGATCATTGCTGGAAAACTATATAAGGCCATGGGTAAATGGATGGGTAAATGAATGAGCTTGTTGTATTGGTTTTCACAATTGTTTATAAAGAGCAATCCTTATTTTTGATATAGCATGTGGATAGTTTGCCACCAAGGTATAAAAGACCAAGGTGCTGTGATATCCGAGTGTGTGGACGTTGACTCTACAAGCAAGTAGTTTGAACTTAGATCCCTTAGACATAATATAACCTTGTTGTTGCCCCAGCGTATGCCCCCTCGAGAGGAAAGATAGGGAAGCGACAAAAGAACTGGGTTGACGCTTGACTAGAAGATTGCGCGACAAGGTAGTAGAAAAAAGAATGGGGTGGGAAGAAAAAAATGCGGGAGGGACACTATAGATAGGTCCTAAGGGGACCACACTCCTCATTTGCACACTAAGGGTTGCTAAAAATAGAGCTTAGAGCCTCCAAGCTTAGTGTGTGAGAGTAGTGTGGAGAAGGAGCTTACAACAAGGAGAGATGCCGATCCCAACGCACAGACATTGAGCGGAGCTAGTGCAGACGGACGGGAGACCAGCGGGAGCACCTTGTACTTGACATTTTAGGTCAGTTTTAGGGTTTGGTCTAGGTAGGTCTTTAGGTTAGCCAAAACTGCCATAGCATGGTAGGGCACGTCTGGTAGTCGGTCTAGGTACTTTTGGTGCGGGAAAGTGCTTTTGGTGGCTAGCATAGCGTTGTTGGTCACAATAAAACCCCTGTAAGCTTTTAGGTGCCACGCCACAGCATGGTTGGTAGAAATCTGCAGCGCTCTTGGTAGAGTAGAAGAGCGCAGTTGGTCGGGTAGTTAGGCACAGTTGGTAGGGGAGAGTGAAAAACAAGTTGCCCTTGCGATGGCAGTAAGGTGCAGCTAGATGCATAGTGAGGCACACTTGTGTAAAACAAGTCACATTTGGCAGGGATAACAAAGCGCTGTTGTAGCAACAGTAAGGCACTTTTGGCAGAACAATGGAGCGCTCTTGGATAAAACAAGGCACTTTTGGTTAAAGTAGAATAGTGAAGCAGTTAGGGTTGACTGAGGGGTTGATCACCTAGGTTAGAGAAGGGTAGAGTTGGTCCTAGGGTTTGCGTTAGAGGGTAGATGTCGGTAGGGACCCGGAGAAGTGTGTAAAAGGTCTGACAAGTGGTTTTGTGGATGCAGAGGATGATGCTGCCGCTGATATTGAGAGAGCGACACCACATTATAGCAGACGAGGTGGTACATATGACGTGGGAGGAGGATGCATTCCTAGAGTACATGGGATTGTGGCATGTGGCACACCTTACACACATTAGGCAGAATATCACCCTAGTGACAACGGTCATGGAGAGATACCACAGTGAGACATGTTCATTTCACTTTCTGACAGGGGAGGCTATAATGACACTTGAGGATGTGTATCGCATCCTCAGGATCCGGATTGATGGAGAGCGAGTTGATTTCAACCCAACATGGGGTGAGGTGGCCTTGATAGAGGTGTTTTGCATAGATGATCTATGGATTGATGATGGCGAGATTTAGTGGGCAGACATTCTGAGATTCTGCAATAGGGTCAGATGGATAGTATCTTCACTGATTAGCGGCTTCTTGTGCCCAGACAGGCCATCCAAAGGATTATCTATAGGATGGGGCACTGTACTATTTGGGATGTTTACACATGGCATCCAATATGCATGGGGCCCGTGTGTGCTTGGGCAGTTGTATCGAGATATGCATGACTATGTATACAGGAGAGGCCGGAGTCTCTCAGTAGGGGTGACTCTACTACAGGTGTGGGCATGGGAGCACATCTTAGTGATCAGACCTATTACACAGCACCACCATGAGAGGGGGGAGCCTTATGCATTTCTATATGAGGGAGTTCTTACACACAGGTAGCTTGGATCTGTTAGCCACTAGAGGCAGTAGATTGGTGAGATGGATCTATTCATTTGGAGGCCGTGGTTACTATGTGAGGAGTGGGAGGATGAGCATAAGCAGTTGATGTACTGTCGATAGGCTCGATACTTATTTGGGAGACACACTGATACAATTGAGAGATACCTGCCAGAGCGGGTACTCAGACAGTTTGGATTGCCACAGGGATTGCCAGTTGGGGAGGCTACCCACGTGAGGGCATGAAGGGAGGTTGGGGACTGGGATGCAGAGATTCCTATGGCTATAGCATTGACAGAGGTATGAGGACTTGTCCCCGTGAGATGGGATTGGGATTCAGGACTAGCAGACCCACGTACTCTACCTAAGTATGACAGGTATTGGCAGACACACAGGCCAGTGAGACTGACTACACCAGGTGTGGTAGGGGCAGTGGGGGAGGCACTAGTCCCAAGTGTGGAGGCAAGGATGAGACATCAGGCCAGAGAGGTGAGACAATAGACAAGTGGAGAGGTCGGAGGCTAGCAGGCAGATGTAGAGATGGTCAAGGAGGAGGATCCGGTCGTAGAGACTGATTTATAGTGGGCAGAATGGCTGTTACAGGAGGAGACAGCATAGAGGACACATCTAGAGCTTTGGATGGTGAGGGTGAGGAGAGACAGGGATGCAACGAGGGTAGAGGTGAGACAGGCTGAGGCCCTAGCACAGGTGCAGACACAGATGACAGGAGCGGCACAGGCGGCCCTGACAGTGACCCAGGTGGCACTGACATAGGCATAGGTAGCCTTGGCATAGGCATAGGCCACACCTATACCGGTAGGGGATGATGGGCAGTTAGCCTAGATGACTTTGGAGAGGGATGCAATAGTATAGCTATGGTTGATAGCAGAGGCCACCCTACATAGAGTGAGGTGAGAGAGATGAGGCACGCCACACATTGAGTGCCAATCAAAGGACACTCTATAGTGAGCTCATCTGTATACAGGGAGAGCTGGTGATAGAAGGGAGAGAGGCTGAGTATTACAGAGGTCTCTATGTTGGTGCGGTGCTAGCGGGTTAGCGAGAGCTGAGCTTCTGAAAGCGGAGTAGATCCAGAGCATCCGAGTCTTGTAGGAAAGGGTAGTCAGCATCCTTAGTCAGAGGACCCTTTGTGCACCAGGGGGAGGAGGACCAGCAGGGGGACCTTCCCCAAGTACAGGCGGAGGACAAGGGCCATAGCAGGAGGGTAGCTCTACCCACTAGAGCATGCACATTGTACATTGTATCATTTTTGTATCATTATGGACACTTGTATATTTTGACTAATGCCTACGTGCATTTGATGTATATTTTGCGGACTCCTGATATCCTTGATGTACTTATTGATGTATATTTGGATGTATACATAGGGACTATTGATGTAGACACATACAATTTGTATTTTGATGACCTTCACATGATATATATGATGACCTATTACGCTCACTGATGTTCATGCTTTTGTGTATGCACTTCTTGATGACATGGATGTGATGACATGTATGTATGGTTATGGATTTATGTGATGATGTATATTGCTTATATGATGCTTATAGATGTATGATGTATGATGACATGATGCTTATAGATGTATGATGATATAGATGTTGTGACTTGCGATATCTAACATGTGGGTTTTGCAGATACGCACCAGAGAGAAGAAAAGCGGGGATGGAAGAGAGAGATTGTTGATTGATCATTGCTTTGAAAATGATATAAGGCCATGGCTAAATGAATGGGTAAATAATGAGCTTGTTGCATTGGTTTCACAATTGTATACAAAGAGTAATCATTATTTTTGATATAGCACGTGGATAGTTTGCCACCAAGGTATAAAAAACCAAGGTGCTGTGATATCCAAGTGCATGGACATTGACTCTGCAAGAAAGTAGTTTGAACTTAGATCCCTTAGACCTAATATGACCTGTTGTACATGTGAATGAGCCATAGTCTTGAACATAAAATAAACTTCAATACATAAATGCAAGAAGAATATTAATATGTAATATGCTAGGTCGTAACACACACAAGATAAATATGTTGCCAAGAAAGATGCTAAAGATCATTCCTCAAACATGGCACACAAAAGAAATGACGATGCCCCTAATCCATACTGCATCGCAACATACCAAGATTATAGATAAATCAAGGTAGCCTTGAATAGGTAATGGACAAAGGAGCAAAAGATAAACCATAAAGCAAACTGACTGACTTACAAAGTAAACATACAACCAACATATTCTCTTGCCAAAGAGGCTGCTCAGGATAGATTGGATAAGATAGATAATAGCCTTATCGTAGGAACTCTGTGTCTGTTAAAGGGTGCTATCTACCTAAAAAGATAATGTCTTGTTGCAGGAAATGCTACATGTCGCATGAGATACGTGTTTTGGTCTTGACAATGGAACACTCTGCAGAAGACAGGCTTATTGATCTGGTGCTTTGGTTAAGCTGGATTTAGCTGATGTTGGCAATTGATACATAGGATGGAAGATGACTCTAGAAGTAAGCTACTTTAATTTAGGTTTGTTAAGAACTTTTTCTTTGAAAGGATGCACTTGTTTGTTGTTTTACTGCTTGAGTTAGTCAAGTCGAGGTGAACGGATTGTGATAAATGAAAGACTAGAAAGATGGAATGTCCATGGATTGAGATGGGTGAAGAACGATGAATTGTATGTGCCTGAGTACTGGATACATCCTTTGTATTCTAGACTGCCTACATACCTTGCATCCACGAGATCAAGGCACATTACGATGAAAGATGAAAAATGATAATATGTAGTTCTGGATAGAGTGATGAGTGGGTCAAGGTGATTGAGCTTGAGTAGATGAAATGATGAGATCTTATGTACCTGAGTACTGGAAACTTCCTTCGTATCCCAGACTACCTACATACCCATATCCATGGGATCAAGGTACCTTAAGATTGAAATGAGATGATATGTAGTTCTAGTTTGTGTGATGATGTAGGAAAAGTGTTGGGAAGATAACATGCTTATTGTAGGAACGATGTGTCTGTTAAAGGGTGTTATCTGTTGAAAGGAGAATGATTGAAGTGTTTGTGTTTTGCTGCTTGTTGAGGTGTATTGTGTGTTGTGAACCACGTACAAGGATCCATTCCTAGACCTAGGTGGAGGAAAGAGTTGCCCCCATTCTGGTAGAGGTGTTTGCATTGGTGATGGATGGAGAAGACATATAAAGTTTGACCTAGGTCAATATAGTGATAACTATTTACATAGATCAAGACGTGGGATGGCGACAATGGACATTAACAAATTTCCAAGCTATACTAGATAGGGAGATGGAAATGCAAACATGGCCAATGGTTTTATTATGGATGGATGGATGAAGCTTGTTATGAAATGGACATGGAATGAACATGACTCGATAGATGATGGATGCTGACTCTACACAGCGCCTGTTTGCCAGGTTTTCACTATGGTACTTATCCAAGACGCCTGTTTACCAGGTTTTCACCAGAGGACGGATTATTTTTTTTTTGTGTTTTTTTTGGATACTCTGAGGATCATGCATGGAACTTCTTGAGATGAACACTATTAAGTGGCTCATCTAGAGGAATACCGTCAGGTGTAGCTAAAGTATAAGCTCCTAATCTATATGCTGCTGTGACAATAAAGGGGCCTCACCAATTAGGCTCGAACTTGCCCTTCTTTTCTCGATCTGCTTGATTTCTTTGATTTTGTTTTAAGACAAGATCACCAACTTGAAACAGTCTTTCTTTGATCTTTTTGTTGTAATTACGCTGGAGGTGGTTTTGATAGACATGGAGATGATTAAGTGTGGCAAGGTGCCTCTAATCTAGTAATTCTAGCTCAGCTAATCTAGAAGTGCGATACTTCTCTCCATAAATCAGGTTCTACGTGGATACTTTGAGAGATGGGATCTCGACCTCTATAAGTAGGATGGCTTCAGAGCCATAGACCAAGGCATAGGGTGTGGCATCAGTTGGTGTTCTGATACTAGTGCAGTAGGCCCATAGGGTGGGATTGAGTTGCAGATGCCAATCACGACCAGCTTCATTGACCATTTTCTTGAAGATTTTGAGAATGGTTTTGTTGGAAGCCTCGGCTTGGATGTTACTTTGCGGATAGTAGGGAGTGGAAAAGTGATACTGGATATTGTATTATGTGCATAAGGCATGGACATCTTGACTCTTGAATGGTCTCCCATTATCAGTGAAAATGGCTTGGGGGATACCATATCGGCAAATGAGGTAGTTAAGGATAAACTTGGCTATTTGCTTATCGGTGATATAGGTCATGGGAATGGCTTCAACCCACTTCGTGAAATACTCAGTGGTAGTAATGATGAATTTATGGCCATTGGATGAGGATGGGTGGATTTGTCCTATGAGGTTGAGACCCCATTGAGAAAAAGGCCATGGAGTAGTCATAGGCTGTAGTTCATGAGTTGGTGTGTGAATCAAATCTCCATGTTGCTGGCATTGTAGACACCTCTTAGCAAATTGTAAAGCATCTTGCTCTATTGTAGGCCAATAATACCCTGTGTAGAGTATCTTCTTAGCAAGATTAGGACCGGTAGAATGTGCACCACAGACACCTTCGTGTATGTCTCATAAGGTAGCTTCAACTTCTTCTGCGTTAAGACATCGTAAGAGGATACCATCGAGACTCCGACAATAAAGTGTATCACCCAGAATGGTGTAATGAGAGGATCGACGGATAAAGGTTTTGCATTGGGTTGATGATAGTTCAGAGGGAAAGGTACTGTGTATAAGGTATTCATATATATCTTCGTACCATGGGGAATTGGGACCAACAAGTTTGCAAATGATTTCAGTAACTGGAACATCGACGGTTGGTATCAACAATTGCTCGATCAAGAATTCACATTTCTGTGTGTTTGCTGGCATGTCTATAAGTGACCCCATAGAAGCCATAGAGTCTGTAGCCTTTTTATGCTCTCTTGGAATTTGCTCAAATGTGATGCGAGAAAAGTGTGGTTTGTAGGCATCCACTAGTTGCTTGTAGGGGACCAACTTTTCATCTTTTGTTTGGTACTCATCTGTGACTTGTCGAATGACTAGCTGTGAGTCTCCACATACTTGTAGTTCTATGATGTCCCATTGAAATGTCGTATTGAGACCTATGAGGAGTGCTTCATACTCGGCTATGTTGTTGGTACAAGGAAATGCAAGCCGATATGACTTAGGAATATAGTCATTTTGAGGTGTGATGAATAAGATGCCGACCCCTGATCCATGCTGTGTGTAGGAGCCATCAAAGTGTAATTTCCACATTAGTGAGGTAGAAAGAGTGAAGAGATTCTCATCTGAAAAGTCAGATACTATAGGATGCATATCTGTCATGGGTGCTTCTACTAGTTGATCTGCTAGGGCTTGCCCCTTGATTGCTTTACGATCCACATACTTAATGTCAAACTCACTAAGGATCATGACCCATTTAGCTAGTCTACCTGTAAGAGCTACTTTTTCTAGGAGATACTTCAATGGATCAATTTTGGCTATAAGATTTGTGTGTTGGTTTAGCATGTAATGCCGCAACTTTTAGGAAGCGAACACTACTGCTAAACAAGCTCTTTCCATAGGAGAGTAATTGAGTTCATAACCCACCAAGGTTTGACTGATGTAATAGATTGCATGCTCTTTTCCTGACTCATCATGTTGTGCTAGAAGAGCCCCTAGGGCTGTAGGTGTAGTTGAGATGTACAAGATCAATAGTCTATCGGTGACTAGTGGTACCAAGATAGGAGGTGTAGCTAGATATTCCTTGAGTTGATCAAATGCCACTTGACACTTATTGTCCCATCAAAATGAGACATCATTTCAGAGCAAGTGTTGAAATGGTTGACATTTATCTGCTAGCTATGAGATGAAACACCTAATAGATTGTAACCTTCCTTAAAGGCTCCTTAATGCTTTCAAATTCTTTGGTGGAGGCATTTCTACTATATCCTTGACTTTTACTGGATCTACTTCGATGCCTCTACGAAATACTATGTATCCCAATAGTTTTCCTGATGTTACCCCAAAGACACACTTCTTTGGATTGAGTCTAACTTGATATTTCTCGGTCTGTCAAAGATCTATCCTAGAACTTGTATGTGATCTGCCATAGAGGATATTTCTAGTATGTCATCCACATAGTCCTCCATGATGTGATGAAAGAGATCATGGAATATCACTATCATTGCTCTCTGATAGGTTGCCCCTGCATTTTTTAGACCAAATGGCATGACGCACCAATAATAGTTACCCCAAGGACAAGTGAAAGTTGTTTTATGCTGATCTTCTTCCACTATCATTATTTGATTGTAGCCTGAGAATCCATCCATGAGAGAAAGCATTTCATGACCTGCGGTCAAGTCTACTATAAGATCAATGTTCGGCAATGGGAAGTCATCTTTGGGACATGCTTTGTTAAGATCTCTAAAATCATTACACATATGGATGCCCCCATTCAGTTTAGACATATGTACAATGTTTGAGACCCATTCTGAATAATCAATAGGCTGGACAAACTTTGCATCTAGCAACTTGTGTATTTCAACTTTTACCAAGAGAGCTATCTGTGGGTGCATCTTCCTTAGCTTTTGCTTGACTAGTTTAACTATTGGATCAACTGTAAGATAGTGCACAACTAGCTTAGGGTCTAACCCTGGCATATCAGCATAGGTCCACACAAAGTTGATGTTTCTTTGTTAGAAGAAGTTGTTAAGATTCTTATGCTCTATTTTTGATAATGATGCTACAAGGAATGTGGTCTTTGAATTTTTCTCTGTGCTAAGGTTTATCTCTGTAGAATCTTCCACTAGGAGAGCTAACTTCTCTTGATACTTAGATGGTAGGGGAAGGTCAAATCCTCCATCCTCAGGTGCCACAGTTGGGTTTTCACCTTTGGATGCATCCTTTGTTTTTACTATTTTCTTATCAGGAGGTGCCACAGTGTGGTTTTCACCTAGAGATCTTTCTTTATTTTTACTTTTGCGACTGGAGGAAGAGGTGCCAAAATGTGTATGAGGAAAATCGATTATGTTTAAATGACTAAATCAAAAACCCATAACATAAAGAGATCTATCTAAATAAAATCCATTATCAATAAATCAAATGAAATAAGAAAGCTTTTACCCAGATTGTGTTGTTCTCTTTGTTCGAATGTGGATTGCTCAATAATGCTGCGAAACCATGTTTGCAACAAGCAAGTGTAGGTGCTCAAAGATCAATGTGAAAAGATCGTAAAGTGCTCAAACGATGCGATGTATACTCAAATCTCTGTAAAGGATGCCTAAGAATAAGTGATCGAAGAGGATTTGTGAAGGAGATGAGAGGGGTTTATATAGGTTTCAAACATGATCAATCAACGGTCTAGATAATTCAAAAGAATCAACGGAGGAGATCAAACAAATAACCATGATGAATGTGCACACAACATGTGTCAATCCATAAGGATATTTTTATTAAGATATGATAAAAACAAGATTGATTGAATAGATAACTCAACTTGTAATTTTGCCTTTTTTAGAGTTCTAAAAATAAGACTGATTGTGCACATGAGTTAACAAGATATTTTAAGAGGAATTGGAAGATAACTAAAATTAAATAAATAAATTTATTTATTTAATTGTATGTGATTGAGGAACAAAAGATTATAAATAAAATATTTGATTTTATTTATTTTTAGGGGAAAAAGTAAATTAAATAAATAAATTTATTTAATTGTTTGTGCAAGATTAGAGGAATATGAAGATTATAAATAAAATACTTGATTTTATTTATTTTTAGAGTATTGAGACAATTTAAATAAATTTGCATGATTTATTTAAATTTAGAAGAAGAATTGATTTAATTAAATAATGTAAATTATTTAATTGTAGATAAGAGGATTTGTGATGAATTAATTAAATAATTGGATTTATTTAATTAATGGAGACTTGAAATTTGAAAGAGGATAATGATTTAGTTAAATAATTAAAATTATTTAATTTTTGGAGAATAAATTTGAATTTAATTAAATTAATTAAATAAAGAGAATTTATTCAATTAATGTCAAAATTATGTGATTTGGAAGAATTTGATGAAATTAATTAAATAATTAGATTATTTAAGTAACGTTAAATGCAGGCGATTAGACAGAAATGCAAGTGGTGCGATGACATGGTCATTTTAGGGTGTCTACAGTTATTATGTTTGTTTGTTGCAGATTTGGCTTCATCAATCCATCTCCTCATGATTTGAAGGATCTTCATCTCCGTGAGGGCTTCACTTCTAAGGTGACATCTACTTGTGATTTTAATCATTTATTTCATCATTGCCCTCCATTGGTCTTGCACTCTATCTAACAATAGTGTTGGAAGACTTGAATGTCATTTCAGGGCTTGACCTTGAGGCAAGCTACCACAACCCCCAACCCCTCTCTTTATGATTGCAGGTTATAGGTGCGGGGTTTGGTGAAGTGCATGTACATAGGAACAATTAAGAGGATAAAGATTCAGGATCTTGTAGAAAGTTGTTGATATTCTAACCTAATGGACTACTATGCTTGCCCTGTAGTCCTCTTGACTAGATTTATCTTGAACTTAGGAGCCGAACATCATCCGACACTACTCACTATTCTGGACCTGCAGAGAAACTATCCTATCAGACTAGGATGCCCGCCTCGTAGTCCGCAAAGTCATCAATTCAAAAAATCCAACTTCTGGTAAGTTTTTGATCCTTCCTGAGTGTCTTCTTGTCTGACGATCTATAGTGGTTTATTCGTCTATACCCAATTTCCTTATAATTAGGGTTTGACATATCTATCAGTCTAATCTATCTTTCCATATCATTTTTGAGTACATCAACCCTCAACTAAGTCCTCTTTCATCTGTAGTGACTTGGTTCAGTTGTTGTCCTTGAGTGTTATTGTGAAAGGAGGGTTTGATTGGACACCTTAAACACTATCCTCGATCTTTCCCACTTTTCATACATAACATTTTGGTGAACCTCTGTTTTACTGAACTTGCATCTTGCTGAGTGTTGTAATCAGTTTTTACATTCATTCATATCATATCTATCATCTTACATTGAAACATTTTGTGTACATTTGATTTTTTTTGTAAAATAAGCATTCTAGGCTTGCATTAAGGCATAGTTTGGCATATTTTGTGTTGCATATCATAAAAGCATATCATAAAAACATTTAATTTTATGATATTTGCATCAGATCTGATATTTATTGCAGTAATTCACCATTAATTAATATAAAATCTTGCATTTAAAAGTTTCATTTGCTAGGATTTTGCTTAAAAAGTTGTATTTTTCATATATAACCTAGTGTTTGCAAATACAAGGGTTCGAAGTAAAAAATTCATTTTCAAAATTTTCTACTCCTTTTTCAATATTCATTCAAATTTGATTTTGAAGTGTAGTGTTGGATTATAGTGCATACTTTTTCATCCTAGCTTTGAAACATTCACCTTTTGTAATTACACATTGTGTATTTCAACACTAAGGGTTTTATACACTTTCTTCAAACTTCTTTAAGAAAACTTTCAAATCATTCATCTTGCCTTGTTGTGTAGCACTATCTCCATAATATTTGTTTTTTTGTGAAATTTGTGCATTTTTCTCTTTAAAAACCCAATTTCCTGAAACAAGTGCTTTGGTGTGAAACATTCTCACATACATGGCTTCTCATCACAAAAATACTATGGTGCCTCCTAGAGTTTATATGAAGAGGAAGGCTCCTAAACCCGAATTAGTCTTTACACCACATGATAGAACAATTGGAAGCATTGAAGGACCTCTTTACATCATTGTGAAAGTAATAGAAAATCCTATAAGAGGAGCCCTTATTGATCCTAATTGTATGACTAATGTGGCTATTGAAGAGTTCCTTTATTCACATGATTTAATACAAAAATGTTATGAACCAACAGACATGATGATTAAAACACATACTGGAGATTTCCTCCCAGCCATAGGGAAGATTACTTTATTGATCACAGTATTTGATAAATCTTTAGAACAATCATTCGATATCATACCTACATCTGACCTCTTCCATATAAAATTAGGCCATCCATGGCTCAAGGGCATGAAAGCTGTCCCCTCAATAATTCACAAATGTCTAAAATTTCCTCATTAAGTAAGCATGCATACTATCCACCATAGTAAATGACAACCTATGGTTGCTCAGAAAAACTTCAATCTTGATTACTTTTGGCCACAACTTACTCAACTTCCTGAACCACGACAAGATCAAACATTCTTGCGATACCAACAATATAAAGCAAAGTTGATAATAAAATTGCCTGGACCTCCTATAGAACAAATCATAAATAAAGAGTCACCTAAATTGAATGAACCCCTGAGGCTGAGAGGTAAGGGAGTTTTTTCTGAGGTTCCTCCTCAAAGAACAAAACACTTCATCACAAAAGGTTAATTTAGCACAAGCTTCCTCGTTTGAAATTTCAAAGACTATAGAAAATCATGATAATACTTTTGCAAACATCACCAATAAAATGATAAGGAATAGACAAGCAAGAGAAAGGAGGAAGAGATGACAAGCCTTAGCTCAAAAACCAACACCTCAACAAGAGAACATTCCACCACCTGACATTGAATCAACTAAAGAAGAGCTTAAGTTTGAAGAGTTAAATGATGATGATCTAAGTCAAGCAATTGTTCCCTATGTGCCTATTTATGCTTACATTCAAGATTGGGAGGAAGATGATTCACTCGACAACAACCACTAGTTTGGTTGTGTAAATAGGTAAGCATTTCTAACCCTTTTTACCCACCTTTGTCATAGCATACCTTTTCTCGCTTACGTGGCCTTCTCCTATGTGTTGTTTAGGTCTCCTAGGATGACCCTTGATACTCTTGTAAGGTCAAGGATACCAAAAGACTGCCTCTGTTGTGACCATTCTTCTATTTGTCTCTACATTCTTCTATCTTTCCTCTCCTCTACTTTATTGATGTGTGTCGTGCCTTAGGGGCATAGCATTGCAGTTGATGTCATTGGGGTATCCTCCTATGTGGTTTTCCTAATGCTCTTGTTCTCCTCTCTATTATTTTATTGTTTACCTTCTCCAGTGATTTTACCTAGTTGGTGGAGGATGAAAACAAACAAACACTGATAAGGACCGTGTGTCCCTTAAGCAAGTAAAAATGGACCCAGTCCATATATATATATATATATATATATATATATATGACACTTGACTAGTAGAATCACTGCATGTGATATATCATATTGTGTTATTTCTTGTAAGAAACATTTTTGCAATACTCTTAATTTGCTCTGTGCACTTTGGATGGTTTTGTATCTCACCTTATTGTTACGCTTGGTTTTGAGGTACCTACAGTATAAGCCCAACGACTATACTTGGATATGAATCCATAAGTGTAGCCTTGGTTCTTTGATAGAATCTAATTTATTTATAGCTTCTATGATTTGATTTGGTTATTATCTTAGAATAAGATGTTCTAGGCTTATCTCTTGTTATCTTATCTTAGTAATCTTCATATCGATGTGTTTATGGGAACATTCGGCGATTGTAGCACATGTCACCTTTGGGGGCATGGGCTTTACAAGAGCTCTTGTTCCCTTGCATGTTTTCACTATACCTTAATGTGCTTGATCTTGGTAAGTGATATCAACCACCTTAAGGTGGGGGAATATATAATGGTATCTATCTAATTATCTTTACATTGATAAAGCATATTTGTAAGCCCTCTCTGCAAGGCGGGATGGTGTATCTCTTGAGCAAGTGCACATCCTTTTATATGCAAAGCAAAAAGCCCTCTCCATGAGGCAAGATGACGTATCTCTTGAGCTAGTGTGTATCCTTTTATACAAAGCCCTTCTACGAAAGGCGGGATAATGTATCTCTTGAGATAGTGCACATCCTTTTATACAAAGTCCTCATCATGAGGTGGGGTTGGATCTTGAGTCATCCTCCCTTAAGCATGTCTTTAGCAGTTGTAGTAGTGTAGCTCAACTATCAGGTGTGTTTGGCATGTTTTAGATGGTGGGACTTAGAAATAAGCTCCTTCCATCGCTTGCGTTTTCCATGTATAAGATGTATAATGTATCTATGGCGTACTATATGGTGCTCATGTATTCTGTGTGTCTTCCTTATGTGTTTGCTATGTCTTCCCCTGAGTGTGGTCTAAAGGCTCGTGGCGATGAGCCCCCACCACATTTGGGTCCTTGTTTGACATTTTTTCCCCAAGTGTGGTCTAAAGACGTGTGTTGATGAGCCCCCTCCACATTCAAATCTTTGTTTTGTATGTTTTTGGCAGTCTAAAGGCATGTGGTGATGAGCTCCCTCTACCCCTTAGTTTAGGATTTATTTTAATTGTTAAATCAATGTATTCTTCATGTATTGTGTGACTACTCTCATGTCTTCTTTGTGTATTATGTGCTTCCTCTATGTTCTCCATGTTTTACATGCTTCTTACTATCTTCATTGTGTCTTGCATGTCTTCCATGTGTTTTCTAGAGCTTACCTGAGATTAGGGGCTAGAAATAGTCCTTCAACCTTTGGGTATGCCTTAGCTTATGTGCCTAGTGTGTTTGATATGTTTTTCAATCATACTTTAATGCATGTATGGATTGTAAGAACATACATACATTAAAGTGGGGGCTAAATGTTATGGATTAAAAAGTAACCTCATTCATTTTTACCTCCTAGTTTAGCTCCTAGGTCCCCTCATTTACATTATGCAAGCTTACCTCTCATCCCAAAGCAATTTCCCCCAAAACCCATGTCAAAAGGGACTTAGGGGCCCATTCTAAACTTTAAACAAGACCTAAAAAGTACCTTGGGACTTGGGCATCCATGCCCAAGCCTAGGATGATATGCTGGGATTCAAATTAATGCATGTCAGCTTGGGCCCTCTCAAAAGTTTTCCCTCTGTCGGCCTCTTCAATTTAATTTACGAATGTTAGTGAGAAAGAATATATAAGTGAGTTTATGAATTCATTTTACACCTAGATGGATAAGGTGAACTTGTGATATTGAGCTAAGGGATTTCAAGGCATTCATTGTGTTGTAGAGCATAATTGTGTTGTTATTGTGTTTATTTGTTGTATATTTGGCTTCATCAATCCATCTTCTCATGATTTGAAGGATGTTCATCTCCGTGCGGGATTCACCTTGAAGGTGACATCTAATTGTGTTTTCAATCATTCATTTCATCATTTCTTTGGCCTTTTCCCTCCATTGGGCACACACTCTATCTAACAATGTTGTTGGAAGACTTGAATGTCATTCCAAGGCTTGACCAAGGCAAGATCCTAAATACCACAACCCCCAAACCCCTCTATTTGTGATTGCAGGTTACAGGTGTAGGATTTGGCAAAGTGCATGTACAAAGGAGAAATTTAGAGGATAAAGATTTAGGATCTTGCAGAAAGTTGCTAATACTCTAGCCTATTGGACTAGGGCATCCACCCTGTAGTCCTGATTGGATTTATTGCAAACTCAGGAGTTGAACATCATCCGACACTGCTCACTATTTGGGACCTACAGAGAAACTATCCTATTAGACTAGGGTGCCACCCCATAGTCTACAAAGTCATAAATTCTAGAAATCCAACTTCTGGTAAGTTTCTGATCCTCTGGTGATCTATAGCAGTTTATTCGTTTGTACCTAATTTCATTATAATTAGGGTTTGAGGCTTATTGAATCTAGGGTTTGACATATCTAATCTAATCTATCTTTCCATATCATTCCTAAGTTATACATCAACCCACAACTAAGTCCTCTTTCATCTATAGTGACTTGGATTGGTTGTTGTCCTTGAGTGTTATTATGAAAGGAGGGTTTGATTGGACACCTTAAACACTATCCTCAATCTTTCCCACTTTTCATACAGAACAAGAACAAAGAGAAAATGATGTGTGTGAAGGAACACAGAATCATGACAACACTCAAAGGGAAAACCCTTGAAATGAGGAAGTGCCTAGAGGTCCCATTCCTGCAGACCTGATTGTGACACTAGTGCAAAGAATCAAAACTCTGGAAGCAGAACAACCTGCTCCAGAAAGAAGATAGAAGTCGTATGAAAATATCAGAATTGAACAGGACCAGGGGGCATCTCAGATCCCCCTACCTCAACTAATACTAAAGATATGGGAGCAATGAAACATTCCCAAATGGGAACCCTCCTTATCAAAATAGTCAAGCAATGCTAGGAAGCCAAGCAAATCAAACAATGGCATTGGGTTACCAAAACCCTCCTATGGGATTAATGTTATCAAATCCTCAATCGCAGAGTGCCTTTTTAGGCACATACTTGGAATACTTAAAGGAACCACTTGACTTAATCATAGGAAATGTTCAGTTACCTTGACCATTACCTAATCTTCCAAAGTTCAAAGGAGAGGGTGATCCCAACTTGCACATCAAATCTTATACTACCACAATAAGAGAACTCCTCCCTTGGGATGGGGTTGTTGCCAAGATCTTCCCAAAGACCTTAGAAGGAATAGCTCTGTATTGGTATTATCACCTACCAGAGGCCTCGACACACTCATTTAGGCAGTTAATTCAAGAGTTTGTCATGGATTTTGACATGAAATAAACTCGTGAAGACAAGGATCTGAGAATTCTTGACCATGAAACAAGAACTGAATGAATTAGTAGCCTACTTTGTTACTCGATGGAGACAAGTTATCTATTATTCAACTAGTGCTCCAAACATGGACCATCATGAGTTATGTGACCTTTTCTTACATGCCTTAAACAAGGATATGAGAGAAGAATTTCAAAAGTTACCTTACAATTCCTACAAAGAGGCCTTGGAAAGTGCTTTAAGGATTAACCAAGCAACCATTGATAGTGGTAGAAGGATTTATAGGTCAAATTGAAAACTAATGAGGGAGGATACAAGGAACAATGCCCCTGTCATTAAGATTCTCAAAAATAATAGAAATACAACAACAGATGGGGTGACAGATCAACCCCTAGTTAGGAAGGTGAGGGATGATTATAACGGAAGAGACTATTACCCTCCCAATGTCAATGTAATTGATCATCCAAGAAAAAATGCGTATTACCCAAGGGACAATTATCATAATTGGAATTAGAATGGAAATGGTAATGATAGAAGGTATGAAAGACCCCCTTATGAGTACAATAAATTCTGTTCTTTTCATAGAACTAGGGGGCATAGCACGAAATCCTGTAGAGAGTACAATAGATTTATAGCAAGATCGTTAGAAGACCAACAATGGTTGTTCATAGAGATGTTCTTAAATCCATAAGAGGTCACGATGGATAACAAGGGGACAAGAAAAACCCAAGACTCGATAGCTCCACAAAATACTAATATGAGAATCTATCAGAACCCATTTCCTACACATAAAGATACAGAAACAACACATCAAAATGACATAGCCCAAAGTAACAACACCAATATCCCGCCACAGTTAGGACAAAGAGGAGAAGCTAGGATGTTGGGGTTGGTCAAAATACTACATAATGAAGAAGAGGAAGGAAATCTTGAGAATGAGCAAGAGAAAATACATGAAGGTACAATCACAGTGGTTGAGCCAATACTAGCACCGATTGGACCATATGAACTCATTGAAGATTTAAAGAGAACCTATGCACACATATCATTCATTGAACTTATTAGGAACTCCCCTTGCACTGCTCAACACTATTAAAATAAATAGGGTTGAAGTACCTCGATCAAATCACACCTTTGCCTAGTGAGCAAATCAACCATGTGAATTTTGACGCAAACCCACCAAACTCTAAGCTCAAAGACCCAGGTTTCTTCTTCGACCTAAAGAAAATGCCTTCTGAGGTAGAGTTAACAAATAAAGGAGATCATGCACTATACTTGCAAGTGTGGATCTATGACACCTACATCAAAAGAACACTAATTGATAATGAGGTGGTAGTGAACATAGTTCCATTCTCTCTTTTGGAAAGAATGGGTTATGGGCACACCAACATCACTGCTTCTAGAGACATGTTGAGTGGGTATGATAATTTAAAAGCCGCTACGATAGGAAAGATCATGTTTCCTATAACTCTAGGACCAAAGACTGTCCCAACCATGTTTTATGTCATTGATAAGGACAAGGGATACAATTTGCTTCTTGGAAGATCTTGGATAGACAAAATGAAAGATGTGCCATCTACATTATTCCAAGAGGCTCGATTCTTACATCTTGGGAAGGTGTATGTTGCGAAAGGGGATCCAAAGCCTAAATCAAACACAAAAAACAAAAGGATAGGCATCCCCATTGACAATGAACTTCCTACAAATAAGCTTTATGTTCCTAGTCCTACACCACAGTCGATATGTATCAAGACGACAGAAATCTGAGAAAAGACTATAAACAATGCAGAGATGAAAGCCTTGGAGGACGAGGCACCACCAACGAAAAAAGAGGTTATTCCCAAAGAAAAGATAGTGAAAATCATGGAATGGATAGTGTAATAGTCTAAAATCTAAGATGCAAATATGAATGAAAGTAATACATAAATCAATACAATATACCTTCCCTTTCATACACAAATCCAACTTCATTGATTGAGCTTATTGAAGTGCACCCAACTCCAATCGATTGCTCTTTGCTACGTTGATATGTGGATTTCTCAATTTGTCAGCATAACCTTGTGATATGAGGATGATAGGATCTAGAATGATTTCAACAGTGTGAGATTATATGAAGAGGATAGATTTTTAGATGGTTTGGAGAATGTTTTATTTATAGACCCTCAGGAATGAAGATCAATGGTTGTGAATGGTCAGAGAGATCAATGGCTAGAATTGGTTGAGAGGACATGAGCAAATGAGAGAGTGACAAGTGTCCTTGTCCTCTCATGCATCAAGGGAGTTAACCGATTTGATTGAAGAGTTGATTGAGTTGATTACTTAGATAACTAAATTGATTGACGAGTCAACTAAATTGATTGATTAGTTAACTAGATTGCTTGACTTGTTAACTGATTTGATTGATTTAGTTAACTAATTTGATTGATTAGTTATCTAAATGGATTGAGAGTGAATTATGGAGGAGAGGGAATAATAAGGAAATTAAATAAATTAATTATTTAATTTCATGCACATGGATAAATAAATAAAATATTGAATTTTATTTATTTTGAAGAAATGGGATATTAGCTTTAATTAAACAAATAATTCAAATTTATTTAATTAATATGTGGAGGAAAATTGATTTAGTTAAATAATTAGAATTATTTAATTAATATGGAGGATAAATTGATTTAATTAAATAATTAGAATTATTTAATTAATATGGAGGATAAATTTGATGGTGATCGATAGATGAACTTAATTAAATAATTAAGAATTATTTAATTAATGTGAAGTATGATAGGTGAATGTCTGATCTGGGAATGGGACAATTTTAGGTGTCTACAGATAAGAAGGATGGACCTCTCTAATTCCCTTTGGAAGTACTCATAATCAATGGACAACCAACCTACAAACTCTTTCCTTGCATAGGGGAGAAGCCTCACAGAATTGAAGGACCGGTATTCAAAACAACTATGTTAGATCTAGGATATGCAAACCCTCATGCTTTCTAAGATATTGAAGAAGATGTGACAGAAAGTTACACTCCTTTGTCACCCTTGAGCGAGTCATGTATCCCTGAAACGCCAGAAGAAGGTGAATCATATGAACCTCTCACACCAACAGAAGAGTCATATAGACTGTTGACACTAATGGAGGATGTAAATTCTATTTACAATGAATCAACCAATGTGATAAGAGTTCTCCCAAGGATGTTCATAGTATCTCAACCACAAGTGCAACCTACTACTTCTACTTCAGTGTAGTCAAATGAACTTAATGAATGAGAAGCACCCTTAGTACAAATTGAAATGGTTGAGAGACTCCTAGATGAAGATGAAGAGAGTGAGGGTATGTTTCATAAAGAATGGAAAATCTGAGTGTCGGTCAGAATAGATAATCCTATCATCTTTGAGTTGCCAGGAAGCTACATTGGATATTCTATGGATTTGAGACCTGAGCCCAACAGAAGGACAAGTATAAGCTTTGTCCTTTCCAACGAGCAAAAGGAACCTCAAACTCCCCTTGAATTATTTTAATTTTTACAAAACATTCAAGATAGACAAGACATAAAGATTTGCATGCAAGATCAATTCAATATGCTAATGGAACTACTAAGACGCGATGGAGTCTTATATTGGATCCCTTCCCATCAACAAGCTTTCCAAGATTTACTCCGTCTTACATTACCAAGAGAAACCACTAAATTAGAAAGGGTAGAACCAAGTGACGTCACAAGACCCTACATGATAGGAGAGCTTGTCCTAAGAAGAGGTAGCATGAAAAACAGAAGGAGAAGACAAAAGGAACATTCATAGAAGATTGGAAAGGTCCTTATATGGTTAAAGAAGATGTTAGAAATGATGCCTATCTCTTATGCACAATGGAGGGAGAGGAATTTGGTGGAATAGTCAATACCTTTCACCTCAAGAAATACTATGTATGAAAATCATAAAATTCATAAAACATAAAAATACAAAAATATCAAATATTCCAAAAATACAAAAAAAATTACAAAAATCAAAAATGTCAAAAAGAGTTTTGTTTCTTGCATTTTAGTATCATTTTGTTCATATTTCATCATAGTGAATGACTCGCTCTTATATTTTTTTCATTTCAGTAAGGAGTCTATGGTTGCCTAGGTATATGTGATACATTTAGGTCCTGAGATTCCCCATTTTCACAATCACCATTTCCCCCTTCATTCCTAGTGATTCTAATCAAAGCCTAGCTCTTAGCTTTAGACTGATCCTAGCCTTAATAAGCCAGGATGTTAGGTCTGAGCAAAGTTAGTATACAAACCTACAATGTTCAAAGCAATCTCGCAAGTAGGCCTTCCCCATTCTTCCCTAGGAGAAGAGAAGTCCAACCAGATTATGAAAAAATTTGGTGGTGCTCAACCCCTTATCTTCCTTGGCCAAAAATGTCGGGAGGATAAAAAATCTGAAGGAAGCAATCTAAAATATGAGTGAATTAAAAAGAGTGATCAAAATAAGAGTGATAAGAAGAGTGAGAATTGAGAAATAAAGCCATTGCCTATCCAAAGTTCCAAAAGCATTCATTTTCACATAAGTCAAAAATCCCAAAAAAATGAGAAAAAACAAGCGAGGCATTGCAAAAATACAAAAAAAGATAAAAAAAGCAAAAAAAAAGAGTGAAAGAGAGAAGATTGCTGAATGTTCGTAGTCTTGGGAGGAGGTCAGTCTAAGATAAAAGATTCAAGGGTGACATTCTATCAGAGAAAAGAAAAGAGAAAGGAACAAAGCACACATACGCATTAGCTGAGCAAAGCCAAAAGTCTAGTAGTCTTTAGAATCATTTTCTGTCTAGGGACCCTGGTTCTTTCCCATTTATCCCTTTACCCTGGGTCTATCTTGCTTTCCATCTATGATCTAAGTCTAGCAAACATCAATAAAATTTGTTACTTGTCTTAAGTTGAAAGATTGCCAGATTGTCTTTTCTAGATAAGGATCAGTGTTTAGCCTTTAGGAAAGCCCAAATTCAGAAGCACTCCATTTTCCCTCTCACTCTCCACTTGAGTTCTAAATTCCTATCTCATAG
Organism: Cunninghamia lanceolata; assembly: GCA_027924645.1. Lineage (NCBI taxonomy): Eukaryota > Viridiplantae > Streptophyta > Pinopsida > Cupressales > Cupressaceae > Cunninghamia > Cunninghamia lanceolata. The sequence continues at coordinate 6,823,392 of BSBN01000317.1, forward strand.
ACTTGATTAGGTCTCTTATACCAGAATGACTTGTAATCCCCTAGATTGAAAATCATATTAAAGAGTAGTCATATTGTTTGTTCCATAATGCATTCATACCAAAATCATAAAAGAATTCCAAAGAAATAAAGTCAATGTCATAACTCATGGCATTCCATAGAGGTAATAGTTTCATTTCAACATTGCTTGTGTTCTTGCATCTACATATTGTCACTTGTATTTCATATATATCCCAAAAAAAGCTAAAAAGCCATGTCATCGTTATCATATTTGCATTCTTAGAGTTGAAGGTCCAAACATAATTAAAGAATTCTTAAACTTCCAAAGTGCACAAGAGATGAGTACTCGTACGATAGCAAAACAACCATAAAAATACAAATTTTCATTGATATATTAGAAGTTTACATTCATAAGAGTGCAAGAGCTTGAACAAAATGCTCTTGAAGGAAAGTAAGGCTCCCCATGCAAGGGGCACAGTTTCAAAAAGGCAAAAAGCAAATAAGCTCAAGGGTAGTTCCCTCCAATGGAACCCTCATGACTCCTACTCCTTTGTCTGTGTGTAGCACTTGTCTCTCCATGAGACCTATGTGAGCAAGGTTCCCTACTATGAGTGTGAGAATGTAAAGGTCTAGTAGTACTAGACTCTTGCTACTGAATCCCAATGTGATCCATCTCACGAAGAACCTGATTCTCACCCCTAAGGATGAGATTTTTAGCCTTCAAGGTAGCACTCTCTTGACACCCATGATAGGCAGGAGCAAAGAAATTAGTGTGTCACCCAGCCCTAGGGGGCATGCTAGGATCAACCAAAAGCATTTCTCGAGTTAGCCAAGTGAAGGGACTAGCCAAACCAATGTTAACGTCGCGAATGAACTCTCTCCACTCCTCAGTGCTACCTACAAAGAAAAGAAAAGACAAAAGGTGTGATGATTCTTATAAAGGAAAGAAAGAAATGACAAGTGTGAAAACAAGAGTAGACCTATGTGGGTCACCAGGTTGCCAGGTAGGATCAAGTTGCCACATCGCCTCATCAAAATCAAGAGGTCTAGGCACTGTGGAGGAACTCTCAAGTATATCATCCTCATCAGAATTTATCTTCTGTGCATCCCCTGTTGGTCCCTCGTTAGATAAGTCATCCCAACCAAGAACGTAGTCTTAGTCAGTAGAATTAGAGTTGTCCATGACAATGAGTCCATGAGAAGGAGCTCCTCTTCCTCCTCTCTGTCAAAACCCCTAGAGTCAAAGGGGTCCAAATGATAGTCCTCTATCCAATCTCACCCATCTCATGGATAGATCTATAACAAGTAGAAACTGGGGGTAACTCCTCTGGGAAGTCCTCGCCAAACTAATGTAAGACGCACTTGACGTGATGAGCCTTGAAAAGACCATTACGATCCAAAAGCTCTGATATGCTAAGACAATGCTCCCTGATTTGGGCATCATGAGACCATGCACCCTCCATATCTTTGTAAAGGTTGGAGATCATATCTGCATCTGTAAGAGTAGCCACAACACATAAAGAAGTATCATATTGGCCCACATGAGCCCACCTAGCAGTTGTCGGTAATCACTGGTCGGGAAGAGGAATCTCCTTCTGGTACAACTTGATATGCTCAAAGATCCAAGTCATGATCAAAGAGGGGTGGCTAAAATCAAGAGCCCCACACCACACAATACAATAGAAGTATCAATAAACTATAGCCAAGATTTTTGGTCCCCAGGCATAAACTCTACCCTGCTCAATGCCTTGTATAATTGGTGCCCAACACCATCTCAAACGAGCCAAGGCCTTGTCTCTAGACAACCTCAATGCGATCAAACTAATCAAGAATTTCCTCAAGAGAGGAATGCAGAGTCGTGGTATTGAAGTAAACTGAACTCCAGTCTAATCCTCAGGGTGACTCACCCCCATGATCTGTGCCCAGGATATCTTGTCCTCCAAGGAATCGCTAGCTGGTAGAATGAGTGGGTGTCCTCTCACAGGAAGCCCTAGAATGTGATACATGTCATAGAGAGTGATGGTCCACTCTCTTGAAACCTGTAAAAACCTGAATGTGTTCCTGTTTGCATCTCAGTAAGTCAAAATGTCACAACAAATGCATGCCATAGGATGTACAATTGGCACGTGGTAGATCCTAACCAAGTCTGCTCTCCTCAATATAGCATGATCATCGATAGATAATGAAGCATACATCTCTGAAAGCCACAACTACTCACAGTTGGCATTCCAATGGATCCTCATATCCTGGAAATTAGAAAATAACTTTAGATTAGATCTCGTCAACTCAGATAACCCCTAAAAATCATAAAACTTGTAGAAGATTTCACAAAAAAAGCATATAAACCTTCAAAATTGCAATAAACAAATGAATTCAATGTTCAAATTAGATCAAAATAGAGTGAAGTAAATGTTAGAAGACATCAAATTTTAGTCAGAATTGATCTGTCAGGGTGTCCCCTTTCATCAGACCAGATCTCCCCTAGGCGACCCAGATGTTCAATAGGATCTCCCTTGGGCAACCCTATTACATAAGTAGATCTGCACCGGGCGACCCTGTTGCTCAGCCAGATCTCCCCCAGGTGACCTAACTAGAAAAAGGGATGACCTTATGTGGCTATCCCTCCAACTAAAAATGCTCTAAAAACCTCATTTCTTAGCTGGTTTTGACAAATGAAAAACTAGAACTACTTTAAACAGTGAAACAGAGATAATGCAACAGAAAGAATCACCAAAAACAAACAATTTTAAGAGATTTTTCAAAAAATGTAACCTTGGATTTAGAGAATGGTTTTTCACTATTTGCATACCTAATTCTTAGTGGCATAAGAAGAGGCAGCCATCTTCGTGATCTCCTTGGTGATATCTACCCACCGACTACTCACACAATCAATTCTATCATCATTTCGCTCAAATTTCACTAATCTACTCACTCTTTGTCTCTCTTCGTTTAGTTTACCTTATACATTTTTAGATTAGTTGTTGTTTTTATGCATCTCTTGTGTGTTCATTTCATGTGTATTTATTCCTACAGGTCTCACTGACAAAGGAAAATAACTAGTCTAGCTCACACGATCTACGACATATGTTCATCATTTCAATTTTAATTACTCATTTGATATATTCAGATGCTAGACTAATACTAGTTATTGTAGGTACAATTGTGGGAAAATTGACAATAGGTAAGACCTAGTTCAGGAATGGTACCTGTTGACTTTTTCCCAGACTAGATGCTTATTCCCAGATTTCCCTACAAGGTAGCCATCAGTGATCAACAGGATCTCTGGGCCAGGGGCCAACAGTGTAGGAGATAGACTCTATATTTTATCTCCTCTTCTTCTTCAGGCTCTGCAAAACCTAGGGGGGTATTCCCTACTCAACATCCATGAGGATATGCATACAAAGGCTGGGATGCTGACAGAAAGCAGATAAGTCCTCCTATAAGTAGACCAAAACTGAAAGATAAGAGCAAAGGGGCTAGCTTTGGGCCTATTTGCAGTTGTAGACAGAGGACTGAGGATCCTAAAACTAATTCTAATGTCCTAATGGTTGTTTTAGATTTAGATTTGGATTTTAAGTTTGGATGCAAAGCTGGACATGGTTGTAACACAAATACAAAGCAAGATTGGTGCCTATCCAGGGCCTGGAGTCAGTAGACATACACCTGTGAATGATCAACATGAATAGCTAAAATTAGATTTCAGGGGGATATATGTGATACCTGCCTTACAGATATCTCCCAATACAGAGTGTTAAGTTATCTCTACTTATGGCATCCCTACTGCAGTATACCCTTCCCAATGTTCAACCTGAAAACAGTTTAATCTACCCCTTGAGCAGAAGTTAAAAGATCAGACATTCAACATAGGAATTCTATGCTCTAGAATCTAAACATTACCCAAATATCCAGATTCAGAAGAAGAATACATGCAATACTGGAGACAGAATTAACAAAACACATGCTAAGATAGCATTTCTCATATAGGATTAATCATGAAATCAGTGGGTTCGTGCCAAAACATACAACAAGAGATACATAGACTCACAGGTTTAGCTATACAGAGCAACCAGATCAGCTTGTTTTGAATTACAGAGCCAAAAATCTTCAACTTTCAACAACCAAAAATGAGTAACACTTCCTGCTTATAATAGCCAGGTAGTGTACCACAGCAATTAATTACATGGTTGACCAAAAATCCTACCAGATACACAGTATCAGAAAAATGGCGCTCAACGCATTACCAGATTGGCACCCAAACATGAATGCAGCAGGTAGGGGAGGAGACAGGAAGAAACCTCGAGCCCTGCGCCACTGTCCATTGATGTACACCTTCAATCGGGTACCAGATCCGTCCATACCTCTGCAACCTTCGCCATTAATGGCGCACCAACCCGCAGCCTGGAGAAAAACATCAACTGTGCATCGCAACCATTTCTCGCCAAGATTCATCGTCATGATATTTGAAAATATGCAGGATATCAATTATCCCACATGCACCCCGCGGCGACCTTTTCAACACTTTATATACTAGGCCACGAGCATATATAATGTCAGTGCTTTTGCTCCTGACGACACTAGTATAAGACTTCATCATCATCCTCCAATAGCATGATATCCTGTCGCTTGAAATATCACCCTGACGTCAGCATCATATCGCAATATAACCTGCATGATAATCGCCTTCATCGGCACAACCTGATCCATCGGAGGAAGATCCTCCTGCTTAGCCGATACCAAAAGTCTGGCCGATGAACATCCTGATGATGTCATCGTCATATCCTGCTGATGTCATCAGCATATCTGCCTACTGCGCACCTCCTCATATCCGGATGACGTCATCATCACATCGACATCAGGATGATATTCGGAAGATAACCGGATATTTGGAAATATCATCCTGATGCACAAATATCATGCTGCACTGTAGCTCCACTATAAGATCGGGGTGATAGATGAATATGCCAGATATTTGAAAAGATCACCCCCCACTAGATAATGCACGAAGCCGGCAGGCGGATATCTCCTTGATATCAGCATCATCAGGATGAAAAAACAACGAACATGAAGTGATACAACAACATCAGGATGATATTGACTAAGATCATCCTAACGTCCAAAATATGATGACCACGATGAAAATCGGGTCACACTTAGAACTTTACAGCAACATCATCAAGATGATCTTAACAAAGATCACCCGATGTTAAAATATCACCTCAGCGAAAGATCATGCAGGTAGACAATATGATGACCCTCGCAAGCAACACGGCGATAACTGGAAACATGATCATGATGATGACGACGACCCTTAAGAAAAAATAGGCCGGGTTGAACAACTTAGAAAATGACCCCCTCAGAAGATCGGGGTGACATCATCATCATAAAAGGGCAGGGTGATAATTGGAAGATCACCGGATATTTGAAAAATCACCCTCCGCAAGAAAATTAAGGCACATTGTAGCTCATCAGCAGGATCAGGATGATATCCAAACATCACCCGATATTAAAATATGATGATCCTGATGAAAAACAAGTCGACAGAAAACATGATGATGCTGACCACCATTGAAGCAAACATGATGATGATGACTTCCTCCTCGAAGAAAATATGATGCTGCAACTGAAAAATGCCGAGGAGGTCCAACACTTAGGAAAATGGGCAAGAAGATATAGGGTTCAAATGAAGAAACCCCCTAAACATGAAAAATCAACCTCTAGGTCAAAATGAGTGCTAACACTGGCTTCGAATGGGGACGTGCAGGTGAAAACCTGCAGCGAGAACCAGATCTCCGGGCAGACCAGGCAAAAAACCAAAAAGCACGAACTGCACAAGACATTTACACTACATACATGTTTTTACAAATGTGCACAGCGACAAGTCATTTATGCAAAATAGAACTTAAGGAATTGGCCATGCACAGGCAATTCCAGAACTTCACCATCTAGGGCCTGGAGGAAATAAGAATCCTCCCCATGAGTACTGCAAATCTGATATGGGCCCATCCATAAGGGTTCAAATTTACCATGTTTACCCTTTTCTTGACCTTTTGCATTCCAAATGAGCACCAGATCATTGACTTGAAACTTCCTTTTTATAGCTCTCCTGTCAAACTGATATTTCACATCTTGTTGTCTTTTGAGATTGATCTGGTGGGCTTTCCTTCTGTTTTCATCCAATGCAACCAGCTGGTTCACTCTTTCTATCATGGAGTCTTCAATCTCCTCATCATTTTCCTGAATGAATCTGTAAACTGGTAGGAGATTGTTTATGGGCAATCTGGCTGATGCACCATATACTAGCTCAAAGGGTGACATCCCAATAGCCCTTTTTACTGTCACTCTGTCAGCCCATATTGCTAAGTTCAATTTTGAGTCCCAAGCTCTCTTGTTCTTGTCCAGTATCCTCTTGATAATTTTCATGATGCTTTTATTGCTTGATTCTGCTTGACCATTCCCTTGTGGGTGATATGGTGATGTATATGATAGATTTATCCCATACCTGTTGCAAAAATCAACAAATTCACCTGATCTGAAGCACATAGCATTATCAGTGACTATCTTGAATGGTACTCCAAACCTAATGATAATATTTTCTAGCATGAAATCTGTCACCACCTTACTTGTAGCTCTCTTAGTTGGAATGGCCTCAATCCATTTGGTAAAGTAATCAGTTGCCACCAAAATCCAACTGTGTCCCCCACTTGATTTGTCTGCAATTTCCCCTATGAAGTCAATTCCCCATTGCTGAAATGGAGAATCCACAGTTACAGTTCTGAGGGGTAAAGCACCATCATATTTCAGCTTTCCTGAAAATCTTTGGCAAGGGTCACACTTCCTCACTAACTTTTGTGTATCTGAAAAGAGAGTGGGCCACCAATATCCTGCTCTGAGAATTTTATGAGCTGTTGTTTGGGCAGTATAATGTCCACCACACAATCCTTTATGCATATCAATCAATACATTGTTAGCCATATCCTCATCCACACATCTCAGCAGCACACCATCAGGGTTTTTCCAGTATAGCTCACCTTGAACAATAACATACCTGATCGCATGTAACTTTAAAGTCCTCTTTTGACTGTCACTGAAATGGGAAGGACAATTCAGATTTTGCAAGTAGTAGATAATATCCTTGTACCATTCAGATCCTGATACATTTACACTCTCATTTTGGACTGCATTAACTTGGCATGCTTCCAAGTTTGACTGTGCCATCATCTTGGCTAATCCTTGTCCTCTTATCAACTTGGTAATCTGTATGTCTATGTTGAACTCTTGCAGTTTGTTTATCCATCTGCACCTTCTTCCAGTCACCTCCTGCTGAGTGAATATGTCTTTGACTGCTGCATGGGGTACATATGCAATTATATATGATCCTACCAAGTATGGTCTGAAACTTTTGATGGCTCTGACTAGTGCATATGCCTGTTTTTCCATAATATCATACTTCAACTTAGAGGCCTGCAAGGACATACTGAAGAAAGCGATGGGCTGTTCAAAACCATCTTCATTTTTCTGTAGCAAACATGCAGCAACGGTATGAAAGGAAGCAAATGAAAATACTTGGAATGGCCTAGAAAAATCAGGAGATTTAAGAACAGGGGCCATCTTGATTGCCTCTTTGATACTCTGAAATGATTCTATTGCTTCCCTTTCCCAGTGGACAGTTGCATCCTTCTTCATCATCTTGGAAATGTTCCTTGTGGTTTCTGCAAAGTTGGAAACAAATCTCCTAACAAAATTTATCTGTCCAAAGAAGGACTGAACTCCTTTTACAGTTTTTGGCATTTGAATTCTGTCAATAGCAGCCACTCTCTCTGGATCTATCCTGACTCCATCCTTGGAAACAATATGTCCCAGGAGCTTTCCTTCAACTACCCCAAAGGCACACTTCTTTGGATTTAAAGAAATACCATACTCTAGTGCTCTTATGAAAATCTGCTCCAGATGCAAACAATGCTGCTCTTCTTTCTTTGAGTAAGCAGTCAAGTCATCCTGATATACAACCAGGATTGAATCAATCAACCCTGCAAAAGCAACATCCATTGCTCTTTGAAATGTAGCACCTGCATTGGTTAGTCCGAAGGGCATTCTAACATACACATAAGTTCCCCATGGAGTGGTAAAGGCGGTCTTATACTGTTCTGATTCCTTTACCTTCACCTGATTATAACCTAAAAATCCATCCATCATGGATAAGAGTTCACAACCAGTCACTCTCTGCAACATAGCTTCCATATTAGGCAGTGGATAGTTATCCTTTAAAGAGGATACATTTAAGTTCCTGAAGTCAACACAAAGCCTAATATCACCATTCTTTTTTCTGACTGGGACAAGGTTAGACACCCAAGTTGAATGCCTGATTGGCACAATTATTCCAGCTTCCCTGAGCCTTTTGAGTTCTTCTTGCATCTTGGGAGCTAAGGTAGGATTAATAGGTCTTTGCTCTTGTCTAAATGGCTTAGCTCCAGGCTTCAATGGGATCTCATGCTGGAATAAATCTTCCCTATAGGCTTTTAGGTCCTCATATGACCAAGCAAAAACATGTTTATACTTTTTCAGTAATGCAATCAGCATACTCCTAATGTGTGGTTTGAGCTGTTTACCAATGTATACCTTCTGAGGGGCCTGAGATGTCCCCAAATTTATCTCTTCTAAATCTTCCTTATTTGTGGGAGATGTCCTTGTGACCAATTTATTTCTACTGTCAAAAGCTCTTTCCAAAGCTACCAACCCTCTAGGGATTTTATTAGTCTTCAATTGAATTATCTCTTTTCCCACAAGAGTTTCTTTTCCATCTATAGTCTCTACAAAAGCTTGGAAATCAATTTCTTGATTCTCATATTCATCTATGCAGTGCAAAAATTTCAACAAATCCCTATCATCATTAAACACTTGCCAACTGCATATATTTTCTGGTACTGCAGGCCTAATTTTAACTTCTACATTTGTAACATCTGACAGAGTGATGTCATCTGGCCTTATTGCAACATTGGCTAAGAAATTAGCCATAACATTCTTTGACCTCTCTACCCAGCCTATTGAAAATGCATCAAATAGTTCAATGGTATCCCAAACAGCATGCTTGTATTGTTTCAATCTTTTATTTTTTGAAGCATACTTATCTCTAATTTGGGATACAATCAGCTCAGAATCCCCAAATACTCTTAACATTTTAATTCCATGTTTGAGAGCAATATTTAGGCCTAAGAGTAAAGCCTCATATTCTGCAATGTTGTTTGTGCAATCAAACCTCAGCAAGAAAGAGAATTTGAGGAGCTTACCAGTTGGAGACAGGAAAACAACTCCAGCTCCAGAGCCTTCTTTTGCACAAGCTCCATCAAAAAACATGGTCCACAAACCTTGCTGATCCAATTCTTCAATGCAGGCATTTTTCTTTTTATCTTCTGTATCATCTGAGACAACCTTGAAGTTATCACAGTCAGTGTCTACAAAGCATACCTGTTCCTCTGCTTCTTGGTCTTCCACTATCTCTGATGATCTTTGTTCTCTGATTAGCTTAACATCCCTGCCATTCATTGGAATCATGGCATATGACAGGTCCAGCTGCATACTTCCACCAATTAGTGTTGCCCATCTTCTTGACAACAACATACCATACTGTGGCTTGATGTCAACCACTGTTATATTCATTTTATATCTCTTTTCAGGAAATGCTTCCAGTTTGAAATCTACATCCTTCATGATTCCAATAACTGGTACCTCTCTGGCATCCATAGCATAACATTTTCCACATGCCTTGTCAATTTTCAATCTAGCTTGTTGCATGATGGCCAAAGGCATGACATTTGTAGATGCTCCAGAGTCAAGCATACAATTTCTAATTATTTTTCCATTTATAACCAGGGAAACATAAAATGGTTCCACTTGTGAAGGACACTTTGTCATAGTCACTCCTAAATAGACTTCAGGAGCCTCATCTTCTTCATTACACATGACATGTTTCTCACCATGGATCTGAACATTTTGTTTAGCTTGAAAGGGCACCCCTGAAATTAGGGATATTGTCCTATTCTTGATCTCTTCCACTTTCATGAGTTCCATAAGTGGAATAGAGACTTTTACCTGGGAGAGGACCTGAGCTATATCAAATGGAGCATAATTTTGTATAACAGTTGTAGCTTGCTCCACAATCTTGTTTTTATCCTGAGCTGATTTAGCTCTTACTTTCATAGTTCCCTGATCATCATTCTTGTCTTGGGAACCTTTACTTTGATCTTCAGCCTGAGGGATTTTGTTTTCTAGTCCTTGAGATTCATGACCTATTCTATGTCTAAAATTCTGTTTATTATTTACCCACTGCCTTTTTTGTGGTTCAATTCCTTTATGACCATGCACTAGCTGACCTGCAAAAATATCTTCTGGCTGATGTGGGCTGCCTACTTGATTTTTACCTCTGAGATTGTAGTTGCTTTTGACTTGAGCAACTGCTGCAGCTGTGAAGGCTCTAATTTCCTCATCAGAAGGTCGTTGTAAGTTACTCAGAAAATTGTGTGAGCTCTGAGCATACACATAGTTATCTTCATTATCTTCATCATATGGGAACTGTTGGCAGGCCTGAATTTGATGATCTATATTCTCATCAGCATCATAAAGAGTGTATCCATTGCCTATGGACATCATATTAACATCATCATCTTGCACATAATGTGGCTCATTGCATTCATTACAAGATGTAGCATTATCATACAAGGATTGAGCAATCATACACTGTGACTGTGAATGTGGCATCTGACAAATTATACACCATGGAGCATCATCAACAATATTTATAGCTTTCTTTAGAGGATCAAGAGTTTCTTTGACATGTTGAGCTCTCTGATTTATGTTGTTACGTGGGAATATAGGCTTACCATCATGCCAATTGGTGTTATAAGGCATATCATGCAATGATGGCCTCTTTTCCTGCCTTTGATAGACTTGCCTATCAGGACCCATCCCTTTTTCACTTCTGGCTAATCTATAGCTTAGGTCCTTAACAACATTTGCCAATTTGTCTATCTTATCTTCAGGGGCAGATGTATTACCTTGAGTGTTCTGAGGCTTGTTTGGATTCTGCAGAATTTTTATATCATCCCTTCTATTTGTCTTGCTCGATGCTTTCCTATTGTTTTCAATATTCACTGCAATTCTGAAAGCATCCCTGAGAGTAGCAGGACCTTTATCTCTTAATCCATATGCAGTTTTTGCATCAAAGGCATTGATATACAATATTATGCACATTGGTTCATTTGGCCTCATGTGATGTGGCAATTTGTTTAACACTTTAGTAAATCTTGCATTAAAATCTGCAACCTGCTCATTTGACCCTTTAGTGATACTGGTGAACTCATTTACAAAAAAGCTAGGGTCAGTTTTGTCACCATATTGCTCCTTGAACATCCTTTTAAAATCATCCCATGGTGAAATACTCCGGTCAAGCAGATTCTTGTACCATTCTCTTGCCTCATCTATTAAGGATTGCATGAATGACTTCATGAAAACATCCTCATGTTCAACCTCAAAGTTATCCATGACATTTTGAAAGGCTTTTAGATGATCTTCTCCTGACACTGTGTTGTTTCCTGAAAATTTAGGCACTTGCAGCCTCAGATGCTTGTCAATGGGGTTAGGATACCCAGGAATACCATCAAACACCAGCTGCCTGAATCTATCTAACTACATGGGCTGTCTGTTTAATTGATTAACATTAACATTTATGTTTGCTTCTGGTTTCTTAAATTGTTCAGTGGTATCCTAGTATCATTCACATTTTGTCTCTCATCATTATGCTGATGTTGCACTTCATTTCTTTGCTGATGTCTCTGCACATTTGCATTCTCTAGGGTAGGAACTGAATCATTTTGGGCAGTTCTTAAAGCTTGCACTTTCTGCTTCATATCATCTCTGATTTTCATGGCTTGTAGATATTCTAGTTCTGCTCTTAGATTTCTGATTTCTTCAGCTAACTGTTCATCCTTAGGCATGGAGGTAGATGGTCTCATACCATTCTGGTCATCATCTTCATCATCCCTTAGAGACTCTGCCTCTTCAAACCTTTCACTAGGGTCTAGAAATGGGCGTTCTTGGAACACCTCTGACCTCATTCTCATGCTACCACCCTGTTGCCTCTCATATGCACCTTGAATATCAGCTTCTGCATTTGAAAAGTAAGGCACATGCTGTCCTGATGGCCTAGGGTTATCTTGCATATCATCACCTTTTCTGGGGGAACCCTCATGACTAACTGAGACAGCTCCCTTTCTTCTGTACATCATTCTTCTTGTTACTGGTAACTCTTTAAATAAAGGATTTTGTTGGGATCTTCTCCCCTGCATATAAATTTTACTTTGACCTGTTGGGAGATTACTTCGGAGTCGCCACCTATTACTAGGAACTGTTTTCTTTTGAAAACCAGGGTTCTTTCACAAATTCTCCAGTAGAGTCGCCAATTTCTATTGACTTTTTCCCAGACTGGATGCTTATTCCCAGATTTCCCTACAAGGTAGCCATTAGTGATCAACAGGATCTCTGGGCCAGGGGCCAACAGTGTAGGAGATAGACTCTATATTTTATCTCCTCTTCTTCTTCAGGCTCTGCAAAACCTAGGGGGGTATTCCCTACTCAACATCCATGAGGATATGCATACAAAGGCTGGGATGCTGACAGAAAGCAGATAAGTCCTCCTGTAAGTAGACCAAAACTGAAAGATAAGAGCAAAGGGGCTAGCTTTGGGCCTATTTGCAGTTGTAGACAGAGGACTGAGGATCCTAAAACTAATTCTAATGTCCTAATGGTTGTTTTAGATTTTGATTTGGATTTTAAGTTTGGATGCAAAGCTGGACATGGTTGTAACACAAATACAAAGCAAGATTGGTGCCTATCCAGGGCCTGGAGTCAGTAGACATACACCTGTGAATGATCAACATGAACAGCTAAAACTGGATTTCAGGGGGATATATGTGATACCTGCCTTACAGATATCTCCCAATACAGAGTGTTAAGTTATCTCTACTTATGGCATCCCTACTGCAGTATACCCTTCCCAATGTTCAACCTGAAAACAGTTTAATCTACCCCTTGAGCAGAAGTTAAAAGATCAGACATTCAACATAGGAATTCTATGCTCTAGAATCTAAACATTACCCAAATATCCAGATTCAGAAGAAGAATACATGCAATACTGGAGACAGAATTAACAAAACACATGCTAAGATAGCATTTCTCATATAGGATTAATCATGAAATCAGTGGGTTCGTGCCAAAACATACAACAAGAGATACATAGACTCACAGGTTTAGCTGTACAGAGCAACTAGATCAGCTTGTTTTGAATTACAGAGCCAAAAATCTTCAACTTTCAACAACCAAAAATGAGTAACACTTCCTGCTTATAACAGCCAGGTAGTGTACCATAGCAATTAATTACATGGTTGACCAAAAATCCCGCCAGATACACAGTATCAGAAAAATGGCGCTCAACGCATTACCAGATTGGCGCCCAAACATGAATGCAGTAGGTAGGGGAGGAGACAGGAAGAAACCTCGAGCCCTGCGCCACTGTCCGTTGATGTACACCTTCAATCGGGTACCAGATCCGTCCATACCTCTGCAACCTTCGCCATTAATGGCGCACCAACCCGCGGCCTGGGGAAAAACATCAATTGTGCATCGCAACCATTTCCCGCCAAGATTCATCGTCATGATATTTGAAAATATGCAGGATATCAATTATCCCACATGCACCCCGCGGCGACCTTTTCAACACTTTATATACTAGGCCACGAGCATATATAATGTCGGTGCTTTTGCTCCTGACGACACTAGTATAAGACTTCATCATCATCCTCCAACAACATGATATCCTGTCGCTTGAAATATCACCCTGACGTCAGCATCATATCGCAATATAACCTGCATGATAATCGCCTTCATCGGCACAACCTGATCCATCAGAGGAAGATCCTCCTACTTAGCCGATACCAAAAGTCTGGCTAATGAACATCCTGATGACATCATCATCATATCCTGCTGATGTCATCAGCATATCTGCCTACTGCGCACCTCCTCATATCCAGATGACGTCATCATCACATCGACATCAGGATGATATTCGGAAGATAACCAGATATTTGGAAATATCATCCTGATGCACAAATATCATGCTGCACTGTAGCTCCACTATAAGATCGGGGTGATAGATGAATATGCCAGATATTTGAAAAGATCACCCCCCACTAGATAATGCACGAAGCCGGCAGGCGGATATCTCCTTGATATCAGCATCATCAGGATGAAAAAACAATGAACATGAAGTGATACAACAACATCAGGATGATATTGACTAAGATCATCCTGACGTCCAAAATATGATGACCACGATGAAAATTGGGTCACACTTAGAACTTTACAGCAACATCATCAGGATGATCTTAACAAAGATCACCCGATGTTAAAATATCACCTCAGCGAAAGATCATGCAGGTAGACAATATGATGACCCTCGCAAGCAACACGGCGATAACTGGAAACATGATCATGATGATGATGACAACCCTTAAGAAAAAGTAGGCCGGGTTGAACAACTTAGAAAATGACCCCCTCAGAAGATCGGGGTGACATCATCATCATAAAAGGGTAGGGTGATAATTGGAAGATCACCGGATATTTGAAAAATCACCCTCCGCAAGAAAATTAAGGCACATTGTAGCTCATCAGCAGGATCAGGATGATATCCAAACATCACCCGATATTAAAATATGATGATCCTGATGAAAAACAAGTCGACAGAAAACATGATGATGCTGACCACCATCGAAGCAAACATGATGATGATGACTTCCTCCTCGAAGAAAATATGATGCTGCAGCTGAAAAATGCCGAGGAGGTCCAACACTTAGGAAAATGGGCAAGAAGATATAGGGTTCAAATGAAGAAACCCCCTAAACATGAAAAATCAACCTCCAGGTCAAAATGAGTGCTAACAGTACCTACCCTTCATGTAGACTACTATCCCCAAGGGGCTAAATATGTAAGCACCAAAATCACATACGACCTCCATGAGGACCCCTATGATGAGTCACAATCCTTATCACGTACATGTTAGCATAAAATAATATCCTCTCAGCAGCAATTCTCTTGGTGATGTGTCTTTTCTTCCTCCTTGTGTTGTTTCCCCTTTGTCGTTTTCTCTCTCTTTGCTTTCGACACATTTCCACACGTTTTTGACAATTGTTGATTTGTGTTTCCAGTGCTTGTGACCTTGTTCCTAAGCCTTGTATGCATCTTGTGGGTGTGTTTTCACCTTTCCCCAATGTTTTTCATCCATTCTCACCCCTAAAGGCCTTCTAGAGGTCCTTCCTAGCCATCTCCAACTTTCGGTTTTTAGTTTTACTCAACCAATCCAAATCTCCCCATATTATTTCCAAATCTATCGTGAGAGATCCTACTTTTTCAAGTGGAGATTTAGATTTTTACATATGATTGACCTGTTTCTGGAGGTAGATCCCCTCTTTTTCATCTCCTCTTCCATCTCCCACCATGGACTTTCACCTAGGTGCCCTCCTCTGAGGGTCAACCATGTGTCGCCCCTGGACGACCCTGACTGGTGAAAGGGGTGACCCACGAGTGACCCTGTCATGATTCCAGCCACGAGTTCACTTGAGTTTTTAGCTTAAAATAACTCTATTTTCACCCATTTTTCTTCCTTTTTACCTGGAATTTCATGCCAAATATAGAACTAACTATTTCATGCACTCACACATGCATATTTATCTCTTTTTCATCTTTAGTTATCAACCCATGCATTCTCATGCATTCCTCTTTCTTCACTTCTTCTTGAGTGATAAGCTTTTGTTGGGTAGATCACTCCAATTTCAGCCTAGATCACTCTTGAGTCTTCTAAGTTAACTCTTCAATCAAATTGAGTTAACTCTTCTTCTTCTTCTTCTTCACCTCTCATCCCTTATTCTAACCTATAAATACCCCCCTCCCTTAAGCACAAAGGGAGGCAATTTCATTTGTGCGCATAACTCTTTTAGGTTATTGCTCTCCAAATCAAGCATTCTCATGCTCATACAAGATATATGAGCCTTTTTCTTTTATTTGTTATCTCATCTAACTTTCATACAAGATCATTTGTGTCCATATGCTGCTCACATCACAAGCCATAGTGCTCATCAAGCTCTCATTGAGCTCAATTCAAAGCTTCAAAGCTTCTTTTGCTTCTCTTTTCTTATTGTTGCAAAGAGGATCACCCCGTTGCTACAAAGGATTAGAGGTTGCCAATAAAAGGATATCTGAGGGTAGTGGAGGCTCACACGTCTCCAGGTTCCTTCATATTTTTTTCATTTCATAGTAATTAGATAATCAAAACTTTACTCTTGGGATAATTAAATACATGTTGCTTTTTCCTTCATAGGCTAAGTAGATTTGCATTGTTAAATTAGTTTCCCTTTCCAAAGTTCATAGATTAAAAAGTAATTTCCTTTCTTAGATTAGATTGACCAACATATTCAAAAAACAAACAAAAACATAGATTACATTGCGTTAGGTAATCTCATACTAGTTTGCATACATTTTCTAATTCCTAGATTAAGAAAAAGCACTTTGATTTCCAAAAACATAAAAAAGCACAAAAGGTGTTTTGCATTCAAATAGGCTTGCATACATATAAAATCCAAAAAGAAAAAAAATATTATGAGGGTAGAAGGTTTACAAACCCTTGGTCCCAACATAAGGTCAAGTTTAGTCAACTTGAGTCAAAACCCTTAGTTTCATCACAAGGTCCAACAAAGTCAAACAAAGTCACACTTTAGGTCACACAAAGCCTAAGTCAAGACCCTAGATCAAGTCAAAGTTGGACTTAGAGGTGAGTGGGTGAAGTCAATCCTTAATGAGATAGAGGAGATCCACCCTAGACAACAGCAATACCAACTAGTCATTCAATAACAATAGGAAAGACTCAGAGAACTTCAAGTATAACAAGCATTCATCCAACAGTTTGAATGACAATGTCAACTTGAACTAAACATCAATGAGAATAATAGTCATCCCATGCAACATTGGAACATCAGAAACCCAAATAGGAGAACGGTGACTAGTGACCCTTCGAGTCATATAGTTATCTTTACAACTATGGTCAGAGAACACCACATTCAAACATACACACAACAACATAGGCCCTAGGACTGGCTAACCCGTCTCTGCAAAGTTTAGCTGTCCAATGAGCCAAAGCACCCCCGTGTCTCACCTCCTCTTGATTGGCTACTTCTATGAGAGCGAGAGTGACATGGTGGTTCACCCCGTGACAAGGAGAGAGGATTTGTGTGCACGCCAAAGCTGACTTGACCTCCCTAGGCCATCGAGTCATGATTTTGAGTGTACAATATCGAGTCCTACAACTTGACTTAAAAGAGTAATAGAATCATTAAATTCTTCTTTAAACTCACTACAAAACAACTTCTTCGACAACCTAGAAATTGCTTCAATTGGCTTAGATAACTAATTCTTATTGATGACATCAAAGCATTGATCAACATGAGTTTAAAAATATTCTCTAGAAGAATCCATGGATAAATGAACAAAAACCTCTCTTGCTAGAAGATTTGGCATCACTTCAATGTAGGGTGGCTAAATTTACACAATCACCTTGCCATCAATTGTTCTGACCACCCTGTCATTTTTGTTATATAACCTTGCACATGTTAGGACCAAGTATGGAGATTGAAGTGATTTTAGAAAGACAACAACTTCCACAAGTCTACTTAATTTGATATTTTGTAGCTTTTTACTCTTCTTACTCTCCATCAGTCTTTTATGGAACTCCTCCAAACCTACATGTCCAAAGTCTATGTCAGAGATATTATCTAGCTTAGATACCAACTTCGATGCTGAAACTATGTCTTTGTATTCATACTTCATCCTTGCCACTAAAGTCATTCCTTGTAAGAGGTTCTGAGACAACCAAACACAATTTAGTGCCCAAGATAACATTATTTACCAGATCCAAAAAAAATGAAATTATCCAAACATTAACCAAATTGCATCCATAAATAGGTCAGTAAAGTGAAAATCATAAATAAAAATTCCTTTCCCTAAAAATTACATGTAGTTGGAATCATCTGGAAAGTTTCATACTTTTCTAGAAAAATACAAGTTGCAATCCGGGAACTGGGTCCAATTTACAGTTTGTAACAAAGATTATAATTACAAAGAAAAAGGGAAGTCCAAATTACTGCTGAGGTTCAAATTCTGGATGTAGTTTGCAACAAATTGTAAACTATAAAAATCTTTAGGTTTCTAGACCGTAATCAAACTTTAGAGTTTGATTGTAGTTGGCAAAAGCTACAAACCATAAAAATATTTAAAAAATGTATTTTGAGATCAGGGTTTACACCCTGGTTGCAATTTGTATAAAATTACAATTTGCAAAAAGATTGTGAAGTGTGACTGGATTTTGAGCTCCAACTACGTGTATAAAGTTGCAAAGTGAGATAAGTTTTAGAAATCTAGAAATCAAACATATTTTTAGTGGAATCAATCCTAACTCTTAGAAATGTTTAAGGAAACCAATAAAATGATAAATTATGACAATGTATTCAAAACAAACCCTTAGGATGCAAGTTTTCTAAAGAAAACAAAAATTGATCAAACACATTCATGAATCTACAAGAAAGTCTCACCTAGGTGGGAAAAAGATGATTCAAATCTCAAGATCAAAACATGTAAGTTAACCCAGAAGACAATCTTAATCCCACTCAACAAAAAAGTGATGAAAATAATCTAATTTGTGTAAGCAGGAAAGGTAAGAAAAATGCCAAGATAAAGGTCAAAGGGGTGGGAAAATGAAATGTGTTTGCTAAAATTAGAAAATGAAGGAGAAAGCATGCAAAAAAGGATGAGTTACAAACTAGAGATCGGGCCCAATTTTCAACTCACAAAACAAAGTTCGGGTTTAGTTTGTAACTTGCAATATAACAAAGCCACTTGAAATTTTAAAAAATTTATCGAAGAGGTAGACCCTAAAACTTTCAAGAATGCTTTCTTGTGGCACTTTACTCTTCTAAATGATGAATAACTCAACAATTCTCGTAAAATTGAAAATCAAAGTTCTATAAGAATTGAAATATGTGAAGAAATAGAGGGTCCCCAAAATTTTAAATTAGAGGCATGTTGTAAACCAGAATGACCATACCAATAATGTAAAGGATGTAACCATTGTTTCATAGAATGTGGTAGCAACAAAGTTTACAAGATGATTATCCATGAGAAGACATTATATTTGGTGGTAAAGTGTAGTATGCTAATATCACATATGTACAGAGTATGGTTACATGACTCTTGGTATTCTACAAGTTAGTTATGCTATTAGAAGGTTGATATTCCATGAATCTATCTATATAACAAATTGTATGAATGCACCAAGATTACCAAAGGTGATGAATTCACAATATAGACACTGAAGACAATGTGTACATTATTGATGTGTAAACACTCGAGTGATTGCAGAAGAAGAGTATATTGTAGATTGAGACTATGCCAAAGATTATCTAAAGACCTTGTTGTATTTAATTGGTGTTGATTACTAATAATACAATTGTGAACATATTTTGGTAGTGGGGTTTTCTCCCATAAGGGTTTCTCACGTAAAAATCTCCATGTCTTGTGTAATCTTGTGATTGCATACTATTTCCTTAGTTTCATATGTGTTTATGTTTAGATTTGATATATGTTATTAAATATTAACTAGACACACAATCTTAAGAACTCATTATTTTAGTCTATCAACCTTACTATAAAGGGGTGAAAATCCCTAACAACAAACATTGTATGCTTGTAAGTGACTAATGGAAAAAGTGATGAAAGAGGGGAACATTTAGGTCATGCTCCCAAGAGATGACAAGGGGATCACTAGGGGAACATATGTATGCATGTAAGAACCCAAAATTGTATGGGCCAATATATACATTTGATGATGATTTGGTGGTGTAGCTCACAACCCACGTGGCATGCTTATTTCTCCTCATAGGATTTTATGTCTTGATGGAAGCTTTTGTATTATCATAGTACCCTCCTTTAGGGGTTCTTCACCCTTTTTTTCTATCCTTCTAGCCCACTTAAACTTCCTACATTTTGATAGTGCAAACATCTACCTTAAGTTATAGGGGTGGCTGAGAGACCTCAGGGTTTCTCAAGTGACCCATGTTAAGCTATAATGTCACTTAGGCAACCTACCCTAGTAAGAGGGGTGAGCCAAACCTCAACATGGGTGGCCCTATCATATTTTAAAGTGTGTGTGAGTCACTTATTTTTGGCTAGTTTTTCTCTAGTTTCCCTTTTAATCAACTTTATTCTATTCTTTTTTCTTTGCTTTCTTCCTCATTTTCTTTCCTACTTTCATTCCTATATTTAGGATAATTTTCCCCTCTAATATCCTCTATCTTTTTCCCATTTAAATCCCCTTCTCTCATTCATAAGGGGAGAGAAAGAATAGTGTGAAGACAATAGAGAAGAACAGATAATAACTCTTGCATATAGAAGCTTTGTGTAATTTCAAAAAAGTTATTCTCTCCATAGGCTAGAAAGGATTGTTAGGTTTCCTCTGTAACTCTTTACTAGAAGCTTTGTATCCCTTACTCTAAACTGGGTCACCTTTAGAAGATTGCGCACCTCTATGCAAATCCCAATTTTTAATCCTCATACCTAGGCTCTAGCCTCACCCACATAGTGCAAGAAGCTAATTTTCCTTTCTCCTAAGTCAATCGTAATCTAGATCTTCCCTTTTTGTCAAGAGGAGTAGCCTAAGGCTAGAAGAAGAGAAGAAACTATGTATAAAATCTAGATCCTCTAAGGACCCCAATTTCAATAGTTATAAAGAAGCTTCAAAGCTTCTACTGGATCTTGAAATCACTGCTTACACTCCTAGAGGGATCAACTCACTTAAAGGCTAGGGAGTTGTCATATTGAAGATAAATCAATTATCTCATCAACATAATATGAGTGATTAAATGCCAAATGTTGAGAGGACATGCTCTCCTTCACTTTGGGCTAAGCTAGACCTAGGAGGGTATTCCTAGAGGTATCCTTAGTAGGGTATTAAACCAAATAAGATGAATCATGATTGAAACGATGGAAGCTATACCCAATGTATGCTTAACGCCTATATTTGTCACTAGGCCAAAGACTTACTGGCTACCTATAAAACCTCTAATTAAGGTGAAACTACAACCTTGCATATATGCACCTACAAATTATAGCAACATGATATCTCCACAAGTGAATCCAATTAACATTTCACATACAATTGTAAGGTGTATGCATGCATGAAATGATTCTATAACAATCTAATTGTTTGAGGTTGCTTATATGATGTTCCTTGACTTATAGTACTGAATCATGAAAGCATGTGAAACCGCAATCTACTCCTATAGCTAACAAGAGAGAAGGCTATAAAATGAAAGATGCTTGATCTATTACCAATTATATTGGTGCCTACTCCATTGGGCAACAGAGTTATGAACTATGAGGAGGAAGGAGATATGCCAACAAAGCATAACTAGAACTATATATGCATATACATACAAATCAAAGATAACATTACATGCAAATGGACATACTTAATAATTCCCTAGAATTGCAAGAATCCACATGGAACAAAGGAAAGACCATCACAAAACCTTTGCAATGAATTAAAATTTTGTCACACATTTATCTAACCTGAGTTAAATTCATACTAGCAAATGTGGCAAGAGAGGATGTATAATGAGGTTTGAGCATCTCCCTGAATCATTACCAACTTCCATGGACACATACCATTACATGCATTGTGTTCACTCAAAACCCTTCCTATTATTTACAAAATGTATTCCTTCCCCTTACAAACCAAATGAATTGATTGATGCCCTAAAATAAACTCGAAGCATCTGTAGTAAAAAAAATGGCTCGATAACTAAATCTTATTACATCTTTTCTACATGTATAGCATCTATAGTAAAACAATTGGCTTGATGACCAACTCTTATTACATCTTTTCTACATGTTTATATATAACATTTCAGCTTCTTGCCCTTAGTTGTCTATTGTAAATTTGATGTACTTCTAGAGATTTTAGCATTTAATACAAACTACATGTGATCCCATGAAATCCACATCTAAGAAGTTTTGTGCTCAAAATGAATAATCTAGAGCTTGCATGAAGATAATCAGTAGTTGAAAACCCAACCATCGCATTCATGGTGATCCTACCTTCCTCATCATCTACCATTAAAATATACAAATGAAATCACATAGGTGAGATGAGTGATGTTCTTTGAGTGGGAAAATCCCTTTGAGAAGTTTCATTGATCAAATCTATCCATTAATGGTAACCCAAGAAGTTGTTGAAATATTTTGGAGAAGTTGGAAAATTTACAGGATTTTGATGTAGGATAGGACTTGAGGATCGAACATTAGAGTCATAGGAATTTAGAAGGATGGGAAAGTTCCACAAATGGAATGGAATGAGTGAGGAGAGGATGTGGGAAATTTGTGGGGAAACAAAACAGAACCAAATGTGAACATATTTGGAACTTGGATGGAACTCCGCACAAAAGAGGGAAAGAAAGGATTTGATTGGCTAGACAAATGCAAAATTTCATCATAGAATTGGAGGAAAGGATGGGATAAATGCAGAGAGATACTTTGGAATATTAAGCTAGGATGGGATATGAGGTGAAAGGAAGATATCTTGAAGTCCATGGAAAGTTCACAAATAGGAGGGAAGGGAAGATATGAAGGTGCGGGAAAAGCATGCAAGACTAGAGGTAGGAAATGGATGTGTCAAATGGAAGAAGTTTGGAAGTTTAGTCATATCCTACAAAAAAGAGTGTGAATAATATAGGAAATGAATGGGGAATCAGAGGTGGAAATATTTGGTAGGGAAAGAAATTTATACAAAATAGAAAGGAAGACGAATGAAAGAAATGCGTAAGGATGAAGGTTTGGAGGTCTGGGAAGAGGAGGAAAATGAAAGAAGTCAAATGAACTTCCGTAAAATGCAAAGTGAAGGAAATAGAGAGGAAATTTTGAGTAGGATAAATTTAGGAATGTGGAAGGGGATGGGAGAACTAGATATCGAAACTTGAAAGATGAAGCCTAGTAGTCTAGTGGGATTCCACAAAATAGGAAAATGAAAGAGAATGAAGGATCTAATAAACCTGTAGGGATTTCATATAAGGCAAGAAGTCATGAGTAGATGGGAGGTGAAGGGGAAATGTTTGATAGTCCATTAAAAGTTTAAAAATTCACAAAAACATTAGAAACTGACTTAAAACTTCCCAAACTTGGAATTTAATTGGAATTTTGTAACTTCAACACATGATAAGAACATGAGGGATGGAAAGGAACAACATCAAGGGAAATTTTGACTAAGGGAGGGCCAATTAGAGGATTTATCAGATCAGTTATAAATGATGGGAAAAATAGGTCTAAGGCAACAAAGGGGCACCAAACATAGGATTTTTGAAAATTTGAGGACCATGAAACTAGGCTCTAACATTAGATCTAATTAGGGATGTGTTTCTCTTGAAGGCACAATGAGAATGTAGCTATCTTTGGGAGGTAGACCAAAAACAAAAAACAAAATGAGAGGGAACAAGGGGGAAATACAAACACAAATATGATATGTACACAAGATAAAACACACCCAGGAAGCATATACAAGATAACAACTTACAACCAAGGACATGAGGGCACAAAGACATTGGAAATTGTATGGATGTAACCAAAACTTAAAAATAATTATGGATCACATCCTGCAAAGAAGCTCCATGGTATAAGACCATGGACAAACTATCGAAGACCATTTGCCTCTATCAAAGATGAGTTGAATGAAGGAGATGATCTCTCTCAAACTCAAAATACACTCACCACCTAGTTGCAATAAATGATATCTCTTGTATGCATACATAACCATGTGAATAATCCTTAGGGTGTAACATGCCTTCCCAGATTACTCACAATTACTCACACATTTTATTAAGAAAGTAAAAGAAAAATGATAAACATGAGAAATTTTTTTAATTGCATCTTCACATAGAATTAAATACATATCTTTTTTGAATATTTTTCAACCTTGAAATACAACATATTCAAAGATAATTCACAATGATATCATCTCACTTTTAAATTTACAAATATTTTGTACTAAACAATAAGTACAAGTTTACATAAATTTGACAATCATAAGTCAATCATAAAGTATATTGTGTCTGGAATTCATGATATCTGTCACTCAAGTTTCAGCGAGTCTTCTGCTAAATAGGGAGAGCATAATCCAAGTGCCTTACCTCCAACCATAGACCGAAGGTCCCCCACACACCTTCCTTCTTGGAAGTGGACCTACCCTTCACAAAGAGTATAGACATAGAGAACCAGTTGGTTTGTCATCCGAGTCCTAGTGCTATGTCCTACGCAACTCAATGGACCATACAACTCTAGACAATCTTCTAGCTAAGTATGATCATATTGACATGTCACTGTTAGAACACATAGCTATATACAGAGAGGGGGGTGAATCAGTATATGCCAAAACTCAATCCAATTCAACTTTATCAATCAAAACCTTTTACTGCCTTAAAAAAATGATAAAGCAAATTGAGCAAATCAAAGCACAACACATGAGCACACAACCATAACACCAGATTTACGTGAAAAAACCTAGAAGGGAAAAACCATGGTGAGCAAGCTGCTTCAATCTACTATCCAAATCTACTCTCACAAGTAAAAATAAGATTACAATATTACTTATGGACTACAACCCAAAGGAAGCTATAACTCCTTGAAATACAATACAACAACACTTACAGAATGAGGCTACAACCTATGTACATCACACTTGACAAATTCCATTGATCAAACACCTTTGCACACTTCACTTTGACTCAAATCTTCACTTCCTCTGCACAACAAACACTACTACCTTCAACATACTTCCACAAATGCACTCACTCACTTCCAATTTCACACACACATCCTCGCACACTCTCACACACACTCTTTTATTTCACACCAAACAAGATCTTTTATTTTATACCTTCTACAAATTACAAAATATTTCTCCTTCGTCGGCCAAGATGAAACATGCAACAACCACAACACGTTGGCGTCCAAATTATATAGAAATCCAATGCAGTTCAAGCTAAGTGATAACTAGGACCTATTCTTCCTTAAGACATTCTTCCAAGCTAGCACACACCTCAAAATATTTTGTGGGATAATCAAAGCACATCAAGTCAGCCCAAGAAACACTTATCCTTCCTCAAAGTAGCTCCAGACCTAAATCAATACTAGAGAGACCAATTAGTACCATGCAGATCACTTCACAAGAAACATAAGACTTGCACAAACCTTCTCAAACATTCCTTCCTCTAAAATATATATTTTATTTTTGGTCCAAACAAATGGATACTGAACCTGGCGTCACTTACAAACACTGAACACCCATTCTTGAGATAGAATATTGAAAAGCTAACTTGCGGTGCACTTTAGCACCTGAAAACCTGAAATGAAAAACATATAGACTAACTAAACTCATCTTCCAACCAACAAAGCTAAAAGATAAAATGCTGTGAAATGCAGTGGCTTTTGCTTTCTCCTCTAGACAACCCTAATCACCAACAAGATTTGTCTTTTCTTTGTTGACTCTAGAGAGCTTTTGTAGTACAACTTATCATCTAAAACTTGAATATATCAATCTTCACATCTGTATCCATCCATCCTTCAAACCACAGGACCTTATCTTCAAATGCAGAGAAATGTAGAGCAGTTCTCTAACTCATCTTGACATCAACAACTTTGAACAAATGTCTTCACTTTGCTAGCTCTAGAAACTTTTATGGTAACTTCTATGCTTTGAAATCAGAAACATACCTTCTTCATACCTGTCTGTCTCTATCTAACTTCCAAACCGTAAGGCCATACCTTCAAATGCGGAGGAATGAAGAGCATTCTCTTGAACTTATCCAGTGCACACTCTAATGCATTAGACTTCCTGAAACCTTCTTTCATAACTAAAGCAATGATTTTCATCAAGAAACAAAGAATACAATATTCACCACATCAGAGACATCATTCACAACACCATACATAGAAATCACAACTCTTTTCAACACCACAAGAATCTTCATGTTAGCACAACCTTTGTCTATGACCTTCAGAAGATAGGGTACAACTATGTTCAGATGATACTGATCCAATCAGGATACATAGTACATAACTTCCATCACCTTACCCTTCACTTCATAACTTTTTTGATCCATCTCTGAGCATTACTCCTTTGTTCTTCTTCTCTGATCACCTCAACATATACTCATCACTTTGCTTCTCTATCTTAAAACACACTGCAACAAATTCCTTTAGTTATCACTATCCTTTGGCATATCTAAACATCACTAATTAGCACATCATACCACTTCTAAAATCTTCTCTATTAACCTTACTTCCAACCTTCCTCATCACAACACTGTTGACACCAATGACAACACATTTACATGTACGACAATATCCCCCTTTAGCTTTGATGGAAACACTTAACATGATATGTAAATCCCCCCCTTTAACATCAAGGACAAAGGGCTAGCGGTCTTCCTCCAAATTGATCTTCCTTTAGCTTCCACTGTCTTCATTAACCTTGGACTTCCTTGACTGCTTCTTATTTGTCAGCTCTTTCTAGATCTTTTTCATTGCTCCTTATCTATCATCTCCCCCTAGTTCATCAATTCTTGTCATCCTTGTCAGCTTCTTAACTACCTACTCCCCCTGAGAGGTAGCCTCCATCAATCCAAGGATGAAGATATATGCCTTGAACTACTCCCCCTAGATAGATGCACCATGTATGCATCTAGTTAGAAGGAGAGGCAGCAACCCCTAACTTTTGTCTAAGATACTCAAATATGTCCTTAGAAAGTGCCTTTGTAAAGATGTCTGTAACTTGATCCTTTGTGGGCACATACTCCAATCTGACTTCTTGATTTGCAACCTTCTCTCTCAAAAAGTGATACCTGATAGATATATGTTCGGTTCTAGAATGCATCATTGGATTCTTTGAAATATTGATAGCACTTGTATTGTCACAGAGAATAGGAATAGGCTCATCATATACTACCTTGATGTCCTTCAATGTTTGCTTCATCCATAACACTTGAGTGCAGCAGGCTGCTATAGCTATATACTCTGCTTCTGATGTTGATAAGGACATTGAATCTTGCTTTTTGCTAATCTATGAGACCAAGTTGTCTCCCAAAAAGAATGCTCCACTGTTGGTACTTCTTCTATCATCAACACTACTAGCCCAATTTGCATCCATGTAAGCACTCAAGGAAAATTCATCACCTTTTTGATACCACAACCCATGTTCCGAAGTGCTCTTCAAATATCTAAAAATTCTCTTGATTTCCTTCACATGTGTTTCTATAGGATCTACTTGAAACTTGATGTTGTTAGGTATAGTAGGTCCCCAATCATAGACCTATATAGAGTTTGGTTAGCTTTAGATGACTCATCATCTTTACTCAAATGGAAACCAGTTACCATAGGAGTACTCACTATTTTGAAGTCTTCCATGCCAAACTTCTTCAACATCTCCTTAACATACTTTACTTGAGAAATGAAGATTCCATCATTTGATTAAAAATTTGGAGTCTAAGAAAGAATGATAGCTCACCTAACATAGACATTTCAAATTCTTTATGCATCTCTTTTGCAAACTTCTTACATATCTCATCATATCCACAAAAGATTATATCATCAACATATACAACAACAATTAGAATTTGTTCACCTTCAACTTTGATGTAAATATTACTATCTACAGTACCTTTCTTGAAACCCTACTGGAGTAAGTACTTATCCAACCTTGCATACCAAGCCCTAGGGGTTTGTTTGAGAGCATACAAAGCCTTCTTAAGTCTACATACCATGTTCAAGGGTCTTTTGATAACTAAAATCCATCAGGCTGCTCTATGTAGACTTCTTCTTCTTGTAAGTCACCATTCAGAAAGGTAGATTCAACATCCATTTGATATACCTTAAATCCCTTATGCATTGCAAATGCAAGAACCATTCTAATTGCTTCCATTTTCACCACTGAAGCAAATGTCTCCTCATAGTCAACCCCTTCAATTTGTGAATAACCCTTGAAGACTAACCTTGATTTGTTCTTGACTACTTCTCCATCTTCATTCAATTTATTTATGAGTACCCATTTTGTACCTATCACATTTTTGTCTACATGCCTTGGCACCAACTCTGAAGTCTGATTCTTCTCTGTCTGATTTAGCTCTTATTCCATAGCTTGTATCCATCCTATTGGAACTGGAAATTTCTAGTCAATTTTTTCAAAACTTTTTAAGTACCTAACAATTTCATGAATCTGGTGCTCTGAAACTTTTGTCAGACTAAAATGAAATATCAATCATATGCAGAATTCTTTAGTCAAATGATCACGCAAAGCCCACAATTTATATATGTGTTGTTGTATTGAGTTGGAAAAGCATTGGATGGTGACAACAGAGTCAGGAATGATCTAAGAGAAATGTGCAAATAGATTTACTCCAAGTTGTAGCATATCCCACAGTTACTCTTGTAATTGATCTGCAGCATGCCACACCACTCAAAACATGATAAACTTCATATTAAAGCAAATAAAATACTAGGATGAATTCAACTACAGACTTCATTCACACAGCATTATTTCAAGAGTCACATGGAGCTTGCATGTTGAATAGAAGATTTTTGGAATGCATTGATTGTTAGTATTTCATTTGTAATGGATGAAATTATGTAAGATTTCATTGAATATTGAAAAGGTCATATTTTCCCTGCCTGGCCGTACATCATGGCCGTATTATGCAGGTTTGTGAAGATTTTGATAAGTAATTGCAATTGTTGTTTTGCTTGCCAAGATTGTTTATAGAGTGATTGAATTGTATTGGCTTTTCTCTTCAGCATGTTTGCAATGAGTTTTAGTGCAGATTGGTTTTATTAGGAGGAATCCGTACTATGCTGGGCCGTACAATGCAAGTTGGAAAGATTTTGAGAATGAATTGATGTTGATGATTTTGAGGTTAGAGTTTATGGTAATGTCATTGTATACCTTGGACGATGCATTTGAGTCTATTTGGCTGTGGTCTTAATGTATGTTTAAATCTGCTGAGTAGATTGCCGTACTCTAATATCCGTACAAGCCGAAATTGGTTGATGGAGACCAAAATTGGAGTGTTGTTTATGAGCATCCATTAGTGATTGAGGATTGATTGCAATGTATAGGCGACCATGTTGATGGGTTTTGTGCAGTGTTTGGTGGAGATTTAAGCATGTTCTGAAGATATCCGTACTAGTCAAGGCCGTACATCTCCAGAAGTACAATTTGCATTATATGAACTTAAATCTAATTTCTGTGGCATTTTCTACTGGACATTGGGCAATGAGATTTGTTGACAGATTCTACATTTAGCAAGTGGCCAATCCATTTTTCTTTGAGGTAGGGGTAAAAATAGAAATGTAGCTTATGGGTATGCCTATTGTATAAGCCATGAAGGTTTTATAAATATAAAATAAGCCAAATGACATTCAAAGTTAGTGTACACTGATCCTCGAAAATGACATACTGGACAATGCAGCACCTTCTCAATGACAGAAGCATGTCCACTTCTTCCAGAAAGGGTAGGAAATGATTGCTAGGTTTGGAAAGCCGATTTTATTAAGAAACTGAAATCATGCAGCAGACTTACAATCAACCAAATGCATGGGATAGTGCACACTTATGCATTGTGTTTGGTCATTCAAAGAAAGCATGAATTTATTGATCAACATTAGATGGATTTATCTCAAACAAATGATGGTAATGGAGATGGCGAAAACAACAGAGAAGGGATAATGGGTGAATCACCTTCCAGTTTTATTGCGTAGACATTTTCTGAAGGTGGCATGAAAGCATGTAGTTGTTAGTCTCAACATTCAATGTGGAACCTTGTATGAGAAGTCTGGTGGGTGTAAGGAAGAAAAGTATCTCAAAATATTGTAACATTTGGCTCAAGTTGATTCTATATCTAAATTTTGCTTTAAAACAACTACTTTCAAGAGCTCTTTAAATCAATACATGAAGTAGAATTTGTTTATCCAAATTAATAAAAAAGTGGAAGAAAGGTTAGCTCTATCATAGTAAAACAATACATGACAGCATGGCATAGGAAGGCACTTAATATACAGGAATTCCAAATTGGGCAGGTTCCCGCACTGGGTATGCCCATTTGGTATTTGGAGGAACTTGATAGTGTTGGGCAATGTTCAGATGTTTACCTGCATTTTCAATGCGTGGAATATCTGCTGTTGCCTTTTTAGGTAAAGATGGTGAAAAGAACAGAATGTCTTCGTGGCGAATCCCATAATTTTTGGATAGTTTGAAGGTTAGCTCTTTTGATCACTTATATGGACCGTGGAGATTTCATGTCTTTAATAGTTTGGAGTTGAGCTGAGTTTATATAGGGGGTAATTTGCATGCCAAGATTTTTTTTGGATAGTGAGTGGCATGTTGGCAATTTCAGAAGAGTCAGCTTTAAGCAAAGTTTTTGTGTGCATGCTGTGGACCTTTTGTGCAAAATGGGATTTTCTGGAAGATTTTCAGCCTGTTGATAGGGGAGGAAAGCCCACTTCTCTATTCACCATTCAAGTGTACATGATGTTTTTGATTGCTTCTCTGACTGGTAGGCATTTGTTGTGAAAATGATCAGGAGCCAGGACTGCATGAGCCTGCAAAGCGAGTACGACGGTGGAATGTGGGAAATAATCTTACTAGTGATGCAGCAAAGGCTTCAACAACATAAAGGGAGCTGCCGGCATATCCATTTACTGCTTTTGGCACAGTGTTAGCCACTGCTATCAACAATTAACTCCCTTGGCCTTAGAGATGTCTTTATAGATTGAAAATATACCTTATGATCGAGCATGAATTCAATTGCAGAAACAAGCTTGGCTAATGAAAACTCCTCCACAGGAATAGGTTGAGGGCCTAGACCTCTAGCATACACTCTCTCCCCCCAAAATGGTTGATCTCCAAAAAAGGGTACAATAGTGGTAGGACACTAAAACAAAGTTGACAGGAGCTAAATTTAGAACCTGTTTCCACTACTACAATTAACTTGAAGTCATTGGTGCATGCTGTACCAGTTTCAATCTAACAACATAGTTTCTATAAAATAACAATTCTATAATAAAGTGACTTAATATCTATTTTATTAAAAGAAACCCTAATATTTCTAGCACTAAAAATCCTAAAACCCGCAGCACTGCAAAATAAATATATTAGGGCAGGGAGATCGCTAGTTCACAAGAAGCATTCAAGATCATGGATAGATAGAAGTATCAACCCATCAAGCTAATGTGGAAACTACAGCCCAAGGTGTTGCGTCATTAATGTGCATTCATGAGCATGATGTAAAATGGGGAATTTGTGCTCTTCAGGAAGTCACACGTGGTCCACTGCCTTTCAGATCGTAGCAATTTCTTTGCAACCACCAGTTTTATTATGAAATCCATTTCATCTACTACTTCAAGTTCTTGAGTACCTACCTCATGGAAATCCATCCCAAGCCCTTTTTATGAAAATATTTGCTGTTGCAAACATTGTATCACATTCCATATTTCAGAAGGGTGATTTTGATATTGTCTTCAAGGAAATAATACCAGATAGAAAAATGGTGGCAGTAAAACAAATGTTTTTTCCGATGCTTCCATGAATGAAGAAACACAACAATTCTCTGCAATGAATAAATTGAAGAAGATGGTTCTTGTGACATATGCTATTCGAGATGACTTTGCAAAATTAAATACAATTTTGGCCATAAAATTCTTATATATGCACACCCAGTTAAATAAAAAAGTAAAAATCAAACTTGTTAATAAATTATAAATTGCAAATAAAGAGTCCAAATCATTGTCTGGATTAATATTCCAACCATTGTATTTTTATGTGCTTGGAGGTGAATTATCTTTCGCAAGATTTAATCGGATACAGCGAAAGACTTTTGATATTATTAAGGAATTAATTCAAAAGGTAATTATTTTACATATAAGATGTTTTTGGAAGAACATACAAAAGCTGATAAAATATTTTTGCCGAGGAGGAGCAATTGTTTTTCACTCAAATGAATTAATTTTGCCCAATAAAAGTAAAAATATGCGGGTGAATGTAATTGAAATGAAGTAAACTTTAAAACATTTAGAAATACTTTATTATGTAAAGAGTAATAGGGTATGAGATTAAAATGTTTTATCATAAAAAATGACGAAGATTAATTTAAAATATTTAATCTGGCAAAAGCAACCAATTAAATGTTTTATTTTTCCCATAACCAATTGAATAGTCATTCCAAAGTCCTTTTTTGAAAGTATTGCAACCCTAAAAGGATGTTGAAGAAATTTATTATTAAAACATTTGGGTATAATAAAGTGATAATCGGTGACAGAAAACCCTAAATACTCGTCAATGATAAAATATACAACAATACCGCATGCCACAGGTCCAAGGCTCACCTCAATGCAAATTATTTGTTTATATATTGTTTATCTAATGAATAATTTGTTTTCTATGCAGGATTTTTGATTACGTTGAAGCGGTTCTCAACTAGCGGTTAAATGAAGCGGCTCGGGAAGATTAAATATTTTATTTCAGCCTGAGATGATCATTTAATGTTTCAAGCCGGAGATGAAAGAATGCAGTTGTGAAGATTAAATGCTTTCCTAGATGATTAATTATCTTCTTATTAAGTGAAACCATATATTTGTTATGTCAGTTATTTAAACTGCAAAATGGATGTAACGGGTCTGAGGCTTGTTGCATCTCTTTAAATAGAGATCCCAGGACCTGGAATAGGGGTTAGAATTGAGTTAGAATTAGGTTAGAATTAGATATTTTTACAAAAGGACAATTGAAACATTTTAGGATTAGATTAGATTAGATTTGATGCAATCTGATGCAAATTTGATCCTTCTATGCAAATTTCATTCTGAGAAAGGCTATGGTGCATGATACATTCTGAGGCAGCAGTCGAGGATTCAAATTTGAAATACATTGTGATGGTATCATCTGTTTGTTGTTTTTAATTCAATCAATTTAATTATCTCCATGTCATTCGTTTTCTGATTATTCAATTTGAATGTGTTAAGGATATGTTCAAATTGTCTGGTTACATTTGCTAATTCAGTATAGTTGATTTGATTGGTTTCTCAAGGAGAATTAAATCCTTTCTCATCAATTATAGTAGTCTTAGAATGTTGAATGGATTATTAAGTATGATTAATTGATTAGGGTTATTAATTTGTCTCTAGAGTTGATCTAATTTATTATGTTGCAAAGTTAAATTGGTTCTTCCCAGGAAGATTAAAATCCTTTTAATATTTTGCATTTAATACAATCATGTCCTTTGGATTATTAAGAATGAGTTAATAATTTCTTCCTTGCACGTTTGTACAAGTTGCAAACTGTTGTATGTGCCAATCAGATCGAGTTATTACCTGATACAAGTTATTTGTTTTTGACATCCTGACTCCATTGCCCGAATGGACAAAGCACTAGTCTAACTATTGATTCATCTTATAATTAAAATCTTTACATTGTTTTATTGTTATAGTTTAGATTCATTTCATGTTATTTGTTATTTATTTCTATTAGAATTTAGATTAAATCATTTGCTTTCTTTAGAATTAGTTTACAATATCTTATCTGATTTACAAATATGCCATTGTGATTAGATAAACTAGCAGCAAACCAACATAGATTTAATCATACAACCTGCTTTGATAATCAAAGGTTCACTTGCCTAGGTTGTAGCAGGACCTAAAGCACAGGGAGAAGTTGATCGTTAAGGTCAAACTCCAGTCATTGGCTCAAAAATGTTGTGGATTTGACCATAGGGCTTGGCATCCCCTTAGAATCCTCGACCTGCATTTTTGAGACCCAACACATCCTTCATCCTTTCTAGCCTCATAAAAAATTTTAGGTTCTACTCTTGACAATAAGGAAAAGCTTACTTGTTCATTTGTTCTTGTAAATCTTCTTATTGTCTGTACTCCTTCATTCTTGTATCCAATGATCTGATCTTCTAAATGATTCTTCTGAACATACTTGGAAGGAGTCTTGGCAGTCTTCTCTTGCATTTCTTCCTTTTCTTCAACTTATTCTTCTGTGCAGGAAGGCTCATCTAACCAAGATTCTTCTTACTCATTTGTGATTTTATGTGACTCTTGATCCACTCTAACATTTGCACTCTCAACTATCTTCCTCAATCTTTTGATGTAACACTTGTAGGCTTTGCTGGTAGTTGAGTATCCAAGGAAAATACCTTCATCTGCTCTTGATTCAAACTTTCCCAAACCTTATTCATCTCTTTTGATGTAACATTTGCTTCCAACACTTTGAAATACTTGACTGATGTTGGTCTTTCATTCCATAGCTCATAAGGTGTCTTGGTGTTGTGTCTTCTTAGTTGTCCTCTGTTAAGAATGTAGATTGTGGTGTGAATTGCTTCTTTCCAATATATATCAGGTAGCTTAGCTTCACTCAACATTGTCCTGGCCATCTCTTGAATATTCCTATTCTTCCTCTCTACAATACCATTTTGTTGAGGGGTTCTAGCAGCACAATAGTGCCTCTTGATTCCATGTTCTTCACAAAATTCTTCAAACTTATTTGATGTAAACTCACCACCTCTATCAGATCTTAAACACTTTTTTTTCTTGATCAATCAAGGGTGAATATATCACCTATTTTATAAATATTAAAAGATCTTAAACACTTGATTCTAGTATTCATTTCATTTTCAACCATGGACTTGAAAATATTGAACCTAATGAAAGCTTCTAATTTTTCTTTGAAAAATGTAATCCATGTCATTTTAGAGAAATCATCAATGAGAAACATAAAATACCTCTCACCTTGTAGACTTTTCACCCTAGTAGGCCCACACAAGTTAGTATGAACCAACTCTAATGACCTTGTAGTAGAATACTCCTTGGTCTTGAAGCTTATCCTTGTCTGCTTCCCAATCTGGCATTCCTTGCATATGGTGCTTGCAGGCTTGATGATCTTTGGCATGTCTCTTACAGCTTGCATGGTGCTGATCTTCACAAGATTGTCAAAGTTGATGTGCCCCATCCTTTTGTGCCACAACCAACATTCATTTTTTTGTCCTAGAAGACAAGTCCTTTCATTAATTCCCTTTATATTATACAAGTTACCTTCTATCTTAAATCCTTCAGCCACCAATTTTCCAGACTTTGCTCTTTTGATTTCACACCCTTGATCATGAAATGTGAGACTATATCCTTTGTTACAAATTTGACTTACACTGAGAACATTATTCTTGAGACCTTCTACATAAATAACATCATGTGTTTTATATTTACCATCAATACTTATGGTGCCTTTTTCAGTGATCTTTGCAGATGAATTGTCTCCAAACCTGACCAATTGATGCAGAGTAAAGTAAACATTCAGCTTCATACTAGCCTTTAGCATATCACAACACGACCAACACCTGGTCTCGGACCCAACAATTTCATTCTACACCTTCAAGGATGCCTAACTGCATCTAACAATCCTTCAATTCTTCTACACAGGACTGCAGGACAGCAATCTTCACTATGCTCTTCATAGACTGTTATAATCTCACTGCTTCATGAGGAGGATGGTCACCACATCCACTTTGTCTTGATCACTATTGGGATAAACCCTATCTCAGACAACTAATCAAGTCTATAACCTGCCAAATCTCTATTATCTTCTTTGGCAAAATAAATGACATGCCAACATACCTGTGCTCTTCTCTTTATTGCTGTCCTCTACTCCATTCCAAGACACAACACTGCAGGGTCATCTACATGACCAAATCAATCAAACTGTCCTCCTACCCTCACAACCTCTACAAGGCATTGTATTACCTAATATACAAACCATTCCATTGATCAGTAACAGAGAGGATCAATGGAATGAAGAAATAACCATCAGACTGTCAGAAGAAGCTCAAAACTAAGTTTCCCAAACCACTTTTAAACAAAGGAGAGATACAGAAGAATGCAAGGGTTTCAAGAGACCAAAAAAAGTTGCAAGTGACAGGTAGTTCAACCACCTAAACATCCATCACAAATACCCTTCACCCACAGGCCATACAAGTACGGATTTCACAGGGAAACAGCGAATTTAAAGAAGTGAACAGCAATTCAGAAAAAAAACAGTTTTTGGGAAATCGACCATATCTCCCACCTAGATGATCATCAAGATCCCAAACTAGTCTCAAATTAAAGGTACTTCAAAGTACTTTCCATCCATCACAAGTTTTGGCAATAACAAATCCGTACAATCGCGGGTACTGTAGCACAACAGTGAAGAAAACAGAAAAAAAGCAGAAAAAAATAGTTTTGGGTAAAACAGAGATTCCTCCCTTCAAATTCAACATTAAGACCTCCAATAAGCTTTGAATCAAAGGTAATTCAGTCCCCTTTCATCCCATTCCAAATTCATGCCAAATTTATTCCGTACAGGTACGGATTTCTGAGAAACAGTGACGGAAAAAATACTGAAAAACAGTAAAACAGCAAAAAACAGTCTTCTTTCTATTCTTTTTTCCTAAACCTCCGAATGTCTTCCACAATACAATCTCTCTTGGCTTAAAACAAGCCTCCACAATGCTTGAAAAATGTTTTGCATTCTAAAACCTTCGATTTCTCTTGTCTTCTTTCTGATTTGTAACTGCTGTTTTAAAAAAGATCAAAAAGGAAACTGTCTTTTTGGACAGCAAGGACTGTTTTTGACTAAATAAAGCTTTGTTTAACTTTTGGTTAACCTTTGGCAAGGTTCTAATCAACTATCAACCTCATGACATGCCTTTAAAGGCTATAAACATAGAAACTTAATGACTACCTATACAAATATCAAAACTTAAATGACTAACCTTGACTAACCTATAACTGTCTTTTGACACAAGACTGTCCTTTAATATGGAAAAGATTCTTTTAGACCTTTGGACATAGTCCAATTACAAACATGACATTAGTCTTATTATAACATGTAAATCGTCTTAGAGACCTTATTAAACCAAACCAAGACAACTCGAACATTGAACATTAACCAAAGCTAAAACATCTAGGTGCTCCTGCACCACCAATCCACTATTCCACTTACCAAGATTGATGAATTTTCTCTTATCACCTGTTATGTGATTTGTACATCCACTGTCTATCACCCAGAGATTTGTTTGACCTTGAGCGTGAAATGTTGTTTGGACAATCATTGAATTTTCAACTCCATTGTTTGTCTCCTATCTTTTGGAGCAATGACTTTCCTCTACTTGCTCAGTGACATCTATCGACTAGGATTCTAATTTTGCCAAACCAATCCTACAATATCTTGCTATATGTCCAAACTTGTTGCACATTTGACATACCACATTAACATCCACTAGTGAAGAAAGAGAATTCCTACTTACAAGATTTCTTTTATTCATTTCATACTTGTAATCTATAGCTTTATGACCAAATTTGTTGCAGATAAAACAATAACCAAAAAAAACATGAATGAACCTATTCATGGAGAATTAGCTTGCATGAAGAGATCTTCCTTGAGGCATGATGAGATCTACACATTCAGTATCATCCAAACTTCCAAGCTTTGCTTTCTCTAACTCTCTTTTGAGTAACAAAATTTCTTTCTCAAGTCTTGTACATTCTTTTATCTTAGCTTCAATCAGAGCTCTTTGTTCTTGATTTTCTTTCCTTGCACAATCCAAGTCTTCAAGAGAAGAAAGAAATTCACTTTCAAAATCAACTTCATATTATTCTTCATCTGTAGTCTTTTCTAAACAATCTGAGATCACCCTAGCCATGAATAGAGATTCTCCTCTTTCCTCATCTGATGAGTAGTGATCTACTTCTTCTCTAGAACTATAGTCTTCTTTTGAAAGAAGATTCCTCTTGAAACCCTTGCTGCTATTTTCACTTTCTCCAAAAGGACATTTAGAGGCATAATGACCAATTCTACCACATTTAAAACATTTGAAGGGTAGCTTACCTTTATAATTTCCCGATCTCCTTTTTAGTTTCCTCACAAAGTTTGGTTCTTCTTCCTTAGCTTCATTACATACATCGAATGTTCCTTCATTCTTCACAGTATTGAAAGGATGTTCTTTAGCATGGTCCTATGACTTCACTTCTCATCTCATAGGCAGTGAGGGACCCAAACAACTCTTCCATTGTAAGTTTCTTCAGATCTTTGGCTTCTTCAATTGCTGAAACTTTTGAATCAAATTGGTGAGGGAGAATTATCAAGACTTTCTTCACAACTAATGATTCAGCTATATCTTCACCCATACTCTTGATTCCATTGATTGCTTCATCTACTCGGTACAAATAGCCATCAATGTTCTCTTCATCTTTCATCCTCAGATTCTCAAACACTATTTTGTAAGATTGTAGTTTTGCTTCCTTTATGGTGTCATTTCCTTCATAGAGATCTTTGAGCTTCTTCCATATGTCCTTTGTTGACTTACACCGCAGAACCTTGACTAACTCTAAACTACTCAAACCACTTAAGATGGCATTCTTGGCTTTAGCATTATTTTCATGAGCCTTGTTTGCATCTAGATCTATAATAGGATGACTAGGTTCAACATAATCATTCATGATAGTACTCCAAACATCATACCCTAGCGAGTTCAGATAGGTTTCCATCCTTACACTTTAGAAATAATTACTTCCATCAAATATCAAAGCTTTAGAAGAGGACTCCTTCTGAGCCATGTGTTCTACTCCAAGATCTACCTCTAGCTGTTAGACTATACCAAGGAACTTAGCTCTGATACCAATTGTTAGAACACACATATATACTGAGAGGGGTGGTGAATCAGTATATGCCAAAACTCAATCCAATTCAACTTTATGAACCAAAACATTTTACTTCCTTAAGCAAATGATAAAGCAAATTAAGAAAATCAAAGCACAACATATGAGCACACAACCATAACACTAGATTTAAGGGAAAACCCTAGAAGGACAAAGCATCGGTGAGCAAGTTGCTTGGATCTACTGTCCAAATCCAACCTCACAAGTAAAAAAAAAATTACAATATTATTTATGGGCTACAACCCAAAGGAAGCTACAACTCCCTGAAATACAATACAACGACACTTACAGAATGCGGCTAGAACCTTTGTACATCACACTTGATAAATTCCATTGATCAAACACATCCGTACACTTCACTCTGACTCAAATCTTCACTTCCTCTGCATAGCAAACACTACATCCTTCCACATACTTCCACACACGCACTCACTCACTTCCAATTTCACACACACATCCTCACACACTCTCACACACTCTTTTATTTCACACCAAACAAGATCTTTTATTTATACCTTCCACAAATTACAAAATCTTTCTCCTTCGTTGGCCAATATGAAATGTGTAAACATGAAATATGAAACAACCACAACTAGTCAGCTTCCAAATGATATAGAAATCCAATGCAGTTCAAGCTAATTGATAACCAGGACTTGTTCTTCCTTAACATATTCTTCCAAGCTGGCACACACCTCACAACATCTGGTAGGATCATTAAAACACATCATGTTGACCCAGCAAACACTTATCATTCCTCAAAGTAGATCTAGACCTAAAGTGGTACTGGAGAGACCAATTAGCACCATACAGATCACTTCACAAGCAACATAAGACTTGCAAAAACCTTCTTAAACATTCCTTCCTTTGAAATATATGTTTTCTTTCTAGTACAAACAAACAGATACTGAACCTGACATCACTTACAAACATTGAAAAGCTAGCTTGTGGTGCACTTCAACACCTAAAAACTTGAAATGAACAAACATAAAGACTAACTAAACTCATCTTCCAAACAACAAAGACAAAAGATATTATACGGTGAAATGCAGTGGCTTTTGCTTTCTCCTCTAGATAATGCTAATCAGCAACAAGATTTGTCTTTGCTCTGCTAACTCCAGAGAACCTGTATGGTAGAAATTATCATCTGAAACTCAAATATATCAATCTTCACATCTATATCTAGCTAACATTCAAATCCCAGGACCTTATCTTCAAATGCGGAGAAATGCAGAGTAGTTCTCTGACTCATCCTGACTGCAACAACTCTGAACAACTGTCTTTGAACACTCTGCTAGATCTAGAAACTTCTATCATAACTTCTATGCTCTGAAATTAGGAACATACCTTCTTCATACCTATCTCTATCTAACTTCCAAACTACAAGGCCATACCTTTGAATGTGGAGGAATGCAGAGAATTCTCCCAAGCTTCTCCAGTGCACACTCCAATGTCTTGGACTTCCTGAAACTTTCTTTCACAACTAAAGCAATGATTTTCATTAGGAAATAAAGAATACAATATTCACCACATCAGAGACATCATTCATAACACCATACATAGCAATCATAACTCTTTTCAACACCACAAGAATCTTCATGTTAGCACAAACCTTTGTCTATGACCTTCAAAAGATAGGGTACAACTATGTATAGATGATACTAATCCAATCAGTATATATAGTACATGAATTCCATTACCTTACCCTTCACTTCATAACTTCTCTAATCCATCTATGAGCATTACTCCTTTGTTCTTTTCTAATCACCTCAGCATATACTCATAAATTTTCTTCTCTGTCTTACAACACACTACAACAATCTCATTTAGTTATCACTATCCTTTGGCATATTTGAACATCACTGATCATCACATCATACCACTATTGACATCTTCTCTATTAACCTTACTTCCAACCTTCCTCATCACAACACTGTTGACATCAATGACAACACATTTACACATTTAACAGTCACACCATCTAGACACCATGAACCGAGTAATGCATGCAGAGACAAATGCATCACTTTGGCCAAAGATTCTATTTAAAATAGATGTTTACAATAAACATAGTCATGTGTTCACACACCTCTAACACAAGTTGGAAAACTATCTCATCCTACAGTTTAACTTACTTGGTTAATAACTCTAGATAGGAATCATCTTGATTAAACTTAATTCTTAGCTAGCTGACTTATCCTGAATCTAGGATATATATACTTCGTATGAGTTCAACCCTTTAGAGAGTCCTTAATTGCAATCTTACAAACATTAGAGTCTATGACTTCCTGTGATTCTACTCATCGACTCAAAAATTTAACACTTTTATACTAATAACCTCATTTCAACTTTTAACAAGAAAACATTAAACTTTAACAAAAATACTACTAAGACTTTTTCAAATCTATAATGCCTTAACTTATGGTTTTCTTGACCATTTATAGTCAACCATTTTAATAGTCTTGGATCTTAGTCATAACCAACTTCAAAGTTTTATGTTATCTAAACCCCACAGTTTAATTCTAGAGTTTTTATTTTCTCTAACCCAATACATTTAGAAAATCTTTATTCTTATATTTCTCAAAAGTAGAAGTTTTAAATCAAATCTTGGAGACAAACACTTCTAGTCTCCTCTAGACCACTTACATATAATTTCCATAACATAATATTAACATAAAATATGAGACTCATCCTCATTCAAATAGGATCTAAAGAATTCCTATATTATTGAATCCAAACTTGGATCTAAAACAATCTTCTAACCTAGATAGATTTGCATCTAGTACAATTTTTTCTATCTCTCATCCTCTTAAGTTAACCAATCTTTGATAATTGCAAAAGTTAAAATCTCAATAATAACATCATGTGAATAATAAGGTAACACTTATCTATGGTAGGATGCTTGTATAACAATATATACTCCTCTAAGTGTTTAATAATAACACCAATATCAATTCTATAATATAACATGTGTATGTATAACCTCAAAATCATTGTTGATAATAATACATCTTATTCCATGCTTAGGAGAAGAATATCTATTCTTGTCAAAACCTAAAACAGTCGTGCTCTTATCAGTTTCTATGTTTAAAAAATAGGGTTCTTATAAATCAAATCTAAGTGTCTGCATGAACTTAGAATAGTTAATCTCTGAGACTAAAAGAATTTGATTACAAGACTTTTGATCTAAGCTTTCATATTCTAGATATTTGAGTACAATGATATCTTGACAGTTGACTAAACTTAAACAATCAAGCACTATAATCTTCTAAAGAATTGAAGGCATAGTAAGACACAAAAAGAGATGTCTTCATAATCTTTCTGTGGTGAAACTAACAATTTTCTATTGTTTAAACTTACAATTTCCTTTACTGTTCGATAGCATTTCAAGGAGTCAAGCTCTTAATGAGTGCAGTCCAACATGTAACATCATTATTTCTAACAAGACTTAGCTTATACACTTGAATACATTTTTTAAGATACTTTGTCTACATAGTTAAATATACACAAGTTTTCTATGTCTCTAAATTAACAAATAATCATAAGCATGCAACAAATATTACGAGAGGTAATCGTACCTCTACTCCCAAACTCTTATAATCTTCATAGAGCTAACTATTCTTCCATTGAGCTCATAGTGTCAATAATGAACTTGCTGTGCTTTTGTTGAGCTCACAATGTCAACAATGAGCTTAATATTCTCCCTCATGCTCACTATGTTAACGATGAACTTTCCGTGCTTTCGTAAATCTCGATATCCATAACATACACTCACCACCACTTATGAAGATCTCAATGTATATCTTAATAATCTCTCCTTACCTATATACTCTAGAATGTTTTCTGATCACTCTATAAACCAATCCCCTCATCCCTTGATGAGATAGCCTTATTAAAGGCTTAACTCCTCCATAACGTCGTGAAGACG
Organism: Cunninghamia lanceolata; assembly: GCA_027924645.1. NCBI lineage: Eukaryota > Viridiplantae > Streptophyta > Pinopsida > Cupressales > Cupressaceae > Cunninghamia > Cunninghamia lanceolata. The sequence continues at coordinate 6,866,244 of BSBN01000317.1, forward strand.
TAGGTAGAATCTTTGCCTATAAACAAGTTTAGCTAGAATGCAACCTTAATGGAATAGTTGGTCTTAATGACCACTCTTGAACTCCTCCTTTGTGACAGCAATCTTAATTGCCCATGTAAAACATGCAGTGTTTCACAATAAATTCATTAAACCACGATACAAAGTGGCTTTTCAACAACATATCGTACATATAAACTTATAAATAATACTTAAATAAATATAAACAACATAATGTAAGTGTATTTAATGTATACTTATGTGATTCTTATCTCTTGACACGATTACAAGAATGGGGTTGAGGTATTCTCCCCCTCTCGATCTTATGTAAATGCCATCAAAGATAAGCTAATAAAAAATGGAAAACTTATCAGAAATCACCAATGACGAATTAGTTTATCTACTAATATCTAATTGTTATAATAATAAACTATACTCAAATAACATAAGAAAATTAATGACAATCGACCATAACTTTTCGATAGTGATACTATCCAGACTTGTTTTTTCCTGACAAAACTTAAGTTAAAGGATCACGACACTAAATCGACGATTGTCGAATCAAAGCCAACTTAGACCAAAAAGGGCTGAACACAACTTACCAAACTAGATGAAGGTTTACTAATAAAAGAAAACACAAGACTTAGGTGATACAACCTATTCATATCCATACGTCTATTCACTTATCTCCGATGATACTCTCCCTATCTTTATTAGAGGGTGAAAACTAGTTTCTTGATTCAACTTACAATCAACCAAACTCAGCTTAGTGCATAATTAGTCACTTCATATATCTTATGAATAATTAATTAAGACATAATATAATCACATGTCTAAATTCTAAACATATTCTCATAAACTCTTAAAATCATTGATTTATCCTGACATTTCCACAAATGCCAAATCATTAATCCTTGAAAAATTATCTACTAATTACTTACAAGTAAAAGTAAAACATAGTCAAAATTTAGGGTTGTAACATATCTCCCCCCATAAGATTCATCATCCTTGATAATCTAATGTATCAAAAATAATAATAACATAAAGTTTTTGTGTTTAACTTTGAAAAGCATAAAACAAATGAGGAAATTTCTGATGAAAATAATGGTAATCTTCCCATGTGGCACTATCCTTTGCATACTGGTCCCACTGGACCTTGCATTGAGTAACCTCTCTGTTACGCAAGTGGATCTTGCAAACTTCAAGCACTTTGAGAGGCTTGATCACGACCACTCCTGGGTCCTGTACTTATAAAGAATTCCAATCGAGGATATGATTATCGCTTGTTATATACTTTCTCAAATATGAAACATGGAAAACATTATGCATCCTAGAAAGAGTTAGTGGTAGAGTGATTATGTAGGCAACCAGATTGATCACTTCGAGAACTTTGAAGGGTCCTACATATCTAGGAGCTTATTTGGAAGACTTTCCAAACTTTATAGATTTTTTTTTAGGGTTGACCCTCAAAAGAACTTTTTCTCCAACAAATAATTGCCTTGGGGTACGTTTGGTATCAACGTAATTTTTCTATCTATCATTTGCTTCTGCCAACCTATTTCTGATCAATTTTGCCTTCCATTTTTTATAACATTTCTAGACCAGGGCTAATCCTATCTTTTAGCTTATCCCAACTTATAGTAGTTCAACACTTTCTTCCATACAATGGTTCGAATGGAGATATCTTAACAGAATTGTAGGAGTTGTTATAATCAAACTCCACAAGTGGTAGATACTCTTCCCACATGTATTACTAATCCATGCAATACATCCTCAACAAATCTTCTAGAACTTGATTTACCCTCTCAGTTTGACCATCTGTCTCAGGGTGATAAGCCAAGCTTATATTGAGTTGAGTTCCTAGCACTGAAATTTTTTTTTGCCAAAATCTTGACGTCATGCATGCATCTCTCTCTGAGATAATATTCTTAGGAACTCCATGCAATCTAAACACTTCCTAAACAAATTTAAGAGCTATAACTGGTGCTCCGTCTATTAAATTTCTAGGTATAAAGTGAGATACCTTGGTGAGTTTGTCCACCACCACTAAAATAGCATCATGTCTATTTCACGACATTGGAAGACCTTGTACAAAATCCATGCTAATAACCTACCACTTCCACTCTGGAATATCATGTGGATATAGAAGTCCTGCTAGATGCTGATGCTCAACCTTGACTCTCTTGTACTCTAGGCAACTTGCTACAAATATTGCAGCATCATTCTTCATTCCTTTCCAAAAATAAAGAGGTTTCATATCAGCTAGGAGTTTGGTTACTTCTGAATGACCTAAATATGGTGCAGAATGAACTTCCTTCCACACAAGGTTTCTCAATTATATAGAATCTAGAACATATATCCTTCCTTTGTATCTCAGAAGCCCACTTGGCTCAAAATAGAACCCATCATACCTCAAATCTTGAGGATTTATTGAAAGAGCTTGCTTAACTTGCTCATAGAACTCATCACCTGTAGAATTTTGCAATACTAAATCCTTGAAGTTTGAGTGAATAGAGACAATTGATGAGATATGTCTCCTTCAACTTAGAGCATCTGCTACTCGATTCTCTTTTCCCTTGATATAAATTATATCAAAGTCATAGTTAGATATCAATTCCAACCATATTCTTTGTCAAGAATTCAGATAAGGTTGGGGAAGTATGTACCTAAGATCATGATGATCTGACTTTAGTTCAAAAGGCTTTCCTAGCAAGCAGTGTCACCAAACCTGCAAAGCATGCACAACTACTTCTAACTCTAAGTCATGAGAAGCATAATTCTACTCATATGCTCTTAGCTTCTTAGATTCATAGGCTACGACTTACCCATTTTGCATAAGCACTCGACCTATACCTTCTCCTGAGGCATCAATAATGACAACAAATTAACTTTTCAGATTGGGAACTTTCAATAGTGGTACAGTCGTCAACCTCTCTTTTAACCAATCAAATGCCTATTGACATTCTTCTGACCAGTCAAAACACTTTTCTTTTCTCTGAAGAGAAGTGATTGGGCTTGTAATCTTAGAAGAGTTCAAAATAAACCTTCTTTAATATCGAGCTAACCCCATGAAACTGTGCACTTCATGTACATTCTTTGGCATAGACCAATCAAGTATAGCTTTGATCTTTGTAGGGTCTACTAAAATTCCTTCAGCTGATATTATATGTCCCAAATATTGTATCTCTTTCTAAAAAAAGTACATTTTGAAAGCTTCCCAAACAACTTATGCTCTCTCAGTCACTGTAGAACTAATCATTGGTACTGTAAGTGTTCTTCCTCATTCTTACAATAAATAAGAATTTCATCTAAAAACACTAGAACAAATTTATCCAGACAATCTTAGAAAATACTACTCATTAGATTCATGAATGTTGTAGGGGCATTAGTAAGTCCAAAAGGTAGAACTGTGAACTCATAATGTCCATACCTCATTCTAAAAGCTATTTTATGAATGTCTTGATCTTTTATTCTCAACTGATAGTATCCAGATTGCAAATTGATCTTAGAAAATACTATTACACCACACATCTGATCAAAAAGATTATCAATACACAGTAAACAATACTTATTCTTTATCATTACTATGTTAAGCATACAATAATCTATAAATAGGTGCAAGGTTCCATCCTTCTTCGTAACAAAGATCACAGGTGCTCCCCAAGGAGATACACTGGGTCTAATAAACCCTTTAGCCAATAGCTCCTAAAGTTGGGCTTTCAATTCCATCAATTTTGTAGTAGTCATACAGTATGGTGCTTTAGAAATCGGCTCTGATCTAGGTATTATATCGATTGAGAAATAAAAATCTCTCTTCAGAGGTAATCTAGAAGTTCATCTAGGAAAACATCCCAAAAATCTCGAAGGAGAGGATAGTTCTCCAAAGATACACTTTGATTACTAGGATCCTCTTATACTTGCTCCATTTTAACTGCAAAGAGTTGACAACCTTTTCGCCTAGCCCTCTTTAGTTGCATTGCAGAGATTGTCCTAATCTTGACTTCTCTTTGAGTACCTTACAAAATTTTTTTTTTCCCTACATCGTCTTGACACTTTACTATTTTAGCAAAACAATCAACATTGGCTCTATGCCTCCATAGCCAATTTATTCCTAAGATAACATCATAGGACCCTAAGGGGGCTATAAACAAATACACCTCAAAAAACTAGGAAGTTCAATCTTAGCTTCAAACAGGCATTGCTCTACCCAAGCTTTAGTCTAGTTAGCATATTCAACTAACTAGGATTTAGCCATATAACCAACTCTTCTAGGAAATTTACTTAATACTCTTGGAGAAATAAAAATTTTAGTTGCTCCAGTATTAATCAAAATAGAAATAGGAACTCCAAACAAAGTACCTATTGTCTCTATGGGTGTAATCTGATACTTCACCTGGTGATTGTCTAACACCGCATGAATCCTCTATTGAAAATATGATTGTTGGGTGGGTAAAGTGTTACCACACTATTGAACTCCTCGGTTCTTGGTGGGACATTGATTTGCATAATGATCACCACCACAGGTAAAACATCCTCCAGGTGGTCCTCTCTTCTCAATAGGTTTATCTGAATTGTTATCATTCTTTTAGACAGAGTTAGCATTCTTCTTCTCATTTCTAGGTCCATCCCTACTATTTTTGGATCCTTTGTCACTTTTCGTATTCCCATCCTGCTTACCATTCCTTTTCTTGAAAGGTTGAGAAGTTGGTGCCTTGTTAAACCTCTTGTGATTCTTCTCACGGTATGCATAAATTAACTTGATTTTTTTCTCTTGCTTGATTTCTTTCTCTAAAACTTAGTCCATAGTGGTAGGACCATGCACATCCACTTATCCACCTATTTGGGCTTTCAGACCCATGATAAATTTCCTGATTTTGAAACTTTCATCTTTTTGATACTGTGGCACATACTTTAGGAGATAGGTGAACTTTTCCCATTATTCAACCACTGACATATCTCCTTGTCTCATATTTTGAAAATCTATTAGCTTTTGATCAAAGAAAAGCTATGGTAACCACCTTTGGCAAAATAAGACAACAAATTGATCCCAGGTTAATCTTAAAGAACTTAACCCCAATTCCATTTTCTTGTTCATCCACCACATGGAAGCTTCTCCTGCAAATTGAAAGGCACCCCATACTACCTTGGTTATCCTTGAATAATTTCAAATCTCAAAATATTTTTCCATCTTTGTCAACCAAGCTTCTGTAGCATCACCACTTTCTATTCCATCAAACTAAGGTGGCGTGACTTTCTTCATATCTCTTGGCAATTCAAAGGCAAGTCTACTTTTCTTCTCTTCCTGAGACTTATTGTGATCAACATTCTTCCTTTGATCACTATGAATACTAGATTCATGGACATATTCATCATCTCCTTGATGTGAATCTTCATGTCTTGCTTTGGATCTACCTTGACCCCTAACATCTTGTTCCAAGCTTCCAAGCCTTTCCTTGGTTTCATTCAACATGGTCAATATCTGATCCAAATTAGCCATTAGGTTTTCAAAAGGATTCAACCCTCCTTGACTATCTTCAAGAGTAGTTCGAGTTGAAACCATGATGTCACTTTATATCACACCTAATATTTGTATCATATTATAAATTATAATTCATAAATAATGCAACTCATTAATTCAAAATTCATGAATAAAAGTCCATTCACAAAACTCAAATTTGTGAAAAATAATCTCATCTTTATTATAGTTTATTCTTGGTATAAACACATCCTTATTTAGATAAATAACTCAACAAGACTAAATGTCACTGTCAGTTAAACGATATTCCTCAAGTTCCTCTTCCCCATCGAAATCCAGTAAAATAAACTTAGAGGGTGGATGTACATGCAAGTACTCCTCTAACATCTCTTTTCCTAAAACATGGGCATCACGACCACACCCAAATGGCATGTTGTGTTTAGCAGAAGGTTTACTTGGTTTAACTACACAAGTAGGAACAATTGGTTTCTTGGCCAATTTAAGGCATTGTTTCCTTTCTAGACGTATACGCTTAAGGGCATTAGCCAAAGTCTCAGAATCCTCCAGCCAAGCACCCTCAGCATAGTTAATGTGCTCTTTGAGTTTTACTTCCTTAATGGGTTCTTTCTTAACCTCAATTTTAGGTAGATGCTAGGGAACAAACTTTCTGGCAGTTTTCTTGGTTCTCCTCCATGTCATTCTAGCATAAAACCAATTTCAAACATTAGCTAATCTGCTAAATGTCAATAAGTGTTCTCATAGTGAGCACCTAGGTCCATGTGTTGAACCTAGTCACTCTGATATCATATGTAACATGCCTTCCCATATTACTCACAATTACTCACACATTTTACTAAGTAAAAGAAAAATGATAAACATGATATATTTTTTTTAATTACATCCTCACATAGAAATAAATACATATCTTTTTTGAATATTTTTCAACCTTGAAATACAACATATTCAAAGATAATTCATAGTGATATCATCTCACTTTAACATTTACAAATATTTTGTACTAAACAATAAGTACAAGTTTACAAAAAATTGACAATCATAAGTCAATCATAAAGTACACCGTATCTAGATTTCTTGATATATGTCACCCAAGTTTCGACGAGTCTTCTACTACAGAGGGAGAACATCATCCAAGTGCTTTACCTCCAACCACAAACCAACAGTCCCCCACACACCTTCCTTCCTGGAAGTGGCCCTACCCTTCAAAAAGAGTATAGACATAGAGAACCAACATTTTTTCCATTTGAGTCCTAGTGCTATGTCTTACACAACTCAATTGACCATACAACTCTAGACAATCTTCTAGCTAAGTGTGATCATACTGATAGGTCACATCATCTAGACACTGTGAACTGACTAATGCATGCAGAGACAAATGCATCACTTTGGCCAAAGATTCTTTTTATAATAGATGTTTACAATAAATCTATTCATGTGTTCACACACCTCTAACTCAACTTGGAAAACTATCTCATCCAACAGTTTAACTTGCTTGGTTAATAACTCTAGATAGGAATCATCTTGACTAAACTTAATTCTTAGCTAGCTGACTTATCTTGAATCTAGGATATATATAATTCATATGAGTTCAACCCTTTAGAGAGTCCTTAATTGCATTCTTGAAAGCATTAGAGTCTATGATTTCCTGTCTTTCTACTCATCAACTCAAAAATTAAGCACTTTTGTACTAATAACCTCATTTCAACTTTTAACAAGAAAACATTAAACTTTAACAAAAATACTACTAAGACTCTTTCAAATCTATAATGCCTTAATTTATGGTTTTCTTGACCATTTATAGTCAACCATTTTAATAGTCTTGGATCTTAATCATAACTAACTTGAAAGCTTTAGGTTATCTAAACCCCCACAGTTTAATTCTAGGGTTTTTGTTTTCTCTAACTCAATATGTTTAGAAAATCTTTATTCTTGTATTTCCCAAAATTAGAAGTTTTAAATCATATCTTGGAGACAAATACTTCTAGTCTCCTCTAGACCACTTAAGTATATTTTCCATAACATAATATAAACATAAAATACGAGATTCATCCTCATTCAAATAGGATCTAAAGAATTCTTATATTATCAAATCCAAACTTGGACCTAAAACAATATTCTAACCTAGATAGATTTGCATCTAGTACAATGTTTTCTATCTCTCATCCTCTTAAGTTAACCAGTCTTCGATAATTACAAAGGTTAAAATCTCAAGAATAACATCTTGTGAATAATAAGGTAATACTTATCTATGGTAGGATGCTTGTATAATAATATATACTCCTTTAAGTGTTTTATAATAACACCAATATCAATTCTATAAATATAACAAGTATATGTCTAACCTCAAAATCATTGTTGATAACAATAAATCTTATTCCATGCTTAGGAAAAGAATATCTATTCTTGTCAAAACCTAACAACAATCTTGTTCTTATCAGTTTCTATGTTTAAAATAGGGTTCTTACAAAATCAAATCTAAGTGTTTGCATGAACTTAGAATAGTTAATCTCTGAGACTAAAAGAATTTGATTACAAGACTTCTGATCCGAGCTTTCATATTCTAGATATCTAAGTATAATGATATCTTGAAAGTCAACTAAACTTAAACAATCAAGCACTATCATCTTCTAAAGAATCAAAGGCACATTAGGGCACAAAAAGAGATGTCTTCATAGTCTTCCTGTGATGAAACTAACAGTTTTCTATTGTTTAAACTTATAATTTCCTCGACTGTTCGATAGAATTTCGAGGAGTCAGGCTCTTAATGAGTATAGTCCAACATGCAACATCATTATTTCTAACAAGACTTAGCTTATACAATTATCTACATTTTTAAGATACTGTGTCTACATTGTTAAATCTACACAAGTTTTATGTGTCTCTAAATTAACAAATAATCATAAGCATGTAACAAATATTAAGAGAGGTAACCATACCTCTACTCTTGAACTCTTATAATCTTCACATAGATGACTGTTCTTCCCTCAAGATGACTATGTCAATGATGAAATTTCCATGCATTTGTTGAGTTCCACATGTCAACAACGAGCTTAATATGCTCGCTTGGGCTCACTGTGTTAACAACAAACTTATCATGCTTTCACAGAGCTTGATATTTGTAACATGCACTCACCACCATGCTTATGAAGATCTCATTGTATATCTTAATAGTCTCTCCTTAACTATGCACTCCAGAATGTTTTCTGATCGGTCTGTAAATCAGTCCCCTCATCCCTCGATGAGATAGCCTTATTAAAGGCTTAAATCCTCCATAACATTGTGAAGATGTAGGTAGAATCTTTGCCTATAAACAAGTTTTTCTAGCATACAACCCTAATGGAGTAGTTGGTCTTGATGACCACTTTGAAACTCCTCCTTCATGATAGCAATCTTAATTGCCCATGTAAAACATGCAGTGTTTCATAATAAAGTCATTAAATCATGATACTAAGAGGCTCTTCAACAACATATCGTACATTTAAACTTAAATATAATACTTAAATAAATATAAACAACATAATGTAAGTATATTTAATGTATACTTACATGATTCTTATCTCTTGACAAGATTACGAGAATGGGGTTGAGGTATTCTCCCCCTCTCAATCTTGTGTAAATGCCATCAAAGATAGGCTAACAAAAAAATGGAAAACTTATCAAAAAATCACTAATGATGAATTAGTTTATCTACTAATATCTAATTGTTATAATAATAAACTATACTCAAATCACCTAATAAAAATAATGACGATCGACTATAATTTTTTGATAGTTGTACTATCCAAACTTGGTTTTTCCTGATAAAACTTAAGTTAAAGGATCACGACACCAAATCGACAATTGTTGAATCGAAGCCAACTTAGACCAAAAAGGGACGAACACATCTTACCAAACTAGATGAAGGTTTACTAACCAAAGAAAACACAAGACTAAGGTGGCACAACCTGTTCATATCCATATGTCTATTCACTTCTCTCCGATGATGCTCTCCCTCTCTTTCTTGTAGGGCAGAAACATGTTTCCTGATTCAACTTACAATCAACCCAACTGGGATTAGTGCATCATTAGTCACTTCATATATCTTATGAATAATTAATCAAGACATAATATAATCACATGTCTAAATTCTAAACATATTCTCATAAACTCTTAAAATCATTGATTTATCCCGACATTTCCACAAATGCCAAATCATTAATCCTTGCAAAATTATCTACTAATTACTTACAAGTAAAAAGTAAAACATAGTCAAAATTTGGGGATGTGACATAGGGAGTGAAGATTAAATCCACCATCAAGGATATGACTGCAAGACAACCATAAACAATAGATGCATGACTCTGTCCACCCCATGTTACCATATATTTCATGCATGTTTACAACAACATAGAGTGAGTCACTAAAATCTAGGTCAAAATCAATACACATGGATGAAGGCAAACATCCACCATCAATAGCCATAAAATTAATCTTCCTAATGACCTCTTCATGTGAACTAAGGCAAATGGAGAACACATCTAATTCACTTGGAAAAGAAAAAATATGTTGAACACCCAAAATACTGAGAGGGGGGGTGAATCAATATTACCTTAAACCATTTGAGCATAAAACATTTCAATCCATTTAGCATATTCAATTGCAGTGTAGTAAATTACGCATGAAACCATAAACCATAACACATAGACACTAGGATTTTTATGTGGAAAACCCAAAGAGGGAAAAACCATGGTGAGGATTAGCTCACAATATATAATAATGTAGTAGCAATACCGAATTATAGAAGGATCACTGCCAGAGGGCTCATTGCCTAAAGAACTCACTATCTAGAAGAAGGAAATAGAAGAAGTGGTGGCTCACTGCTGGGATTTGAACTAACATAATTGCATCTAACATATGTATGGATTTCAATTCCAATGAAGCTCAATATTCACCACAACACAAACAACACCTTCACAGCAACACTGCAAATAGTAGACACCTTCTGCTCATTGTATCTAGTAGCCTAACACATGAAAGCTCTCACTGCACTGATCAAATTTGCATCACAAACATCATATCCTCTGTGCATCCATCCACTCATGAATTCTTGACACTTATTTATACCATCATCAACCTTGAAAACATTCTCCAAGGTCGGCAACACATCTTAACCCATGAAATTGAAAATGGGTCTAGACCAAAACATTCCCGTAGAGAAAAGGAATGAATGCATACCAAATCACACCTTAGCATGGACCTAAATCCACTCTTACATGCTTCATCACGCTTTCACAATCACTGAAGCACAACCGCAATTAGTGTAAACAACCAAGTCAGCCAAACTTGTGTTAACACTATAAACTTTTACTTGTGTACACTTCCTCAACATCAAATGACAACATGCAAACCATGCTTCAAGCTTGAACATGATTTAGAAACATCCACAAGCACCTGAAAACCAACAAAATCCTTTGCAACATCTTTCACCTGAAGAAAATTCACACCAAAGTACTTAACTAGCTCTATCATACTTTGTCATCAACTGCAACTTAAGAAACGAGCTTGCAAAGCACCAAACCATGAACCACTTAAATTAAAGATAGATATAAACCTTATAAGTGTAAATCTAGAACTGCAAAACTAGAAACAAGTCTGCGGAGAAATGCGGAGCAAAACAATTTCTCCTAGACATCTCTTGCAAAACTCAGAAACATTGTCTGCACATTGGTGAACACAACTTTCTTTGTGCAACAAACTAGAGCACAAAATTTGGAGTATAACATCTCTGAACACCTCTAAGAAAGATATCCAAACCGCACACTCAGATATTCAATTGGGAAGAAATGCAGAGAAAAAACTTAAACAACACTCTATAAGCTAGAAGACTTCTTCAACACATTGTTTCCAATGTTAGTCAAATTTTCTCAAAAGCACTTGGAAACCCAACAAAAGAAGCATATCCTCAACATCTTCAGCACCTCTATAAAGTGACCAAATCACTTTTAGAAAGTCAAACAACAATAACCTCATCAGAAGACACAGTTGACACCAATGACAACACAAGCTTGTTGACATCAATGACAACACCGATTAGCACATACTTTCAACAATCTCCTCCTTTGCCATTGATGGCAACACATAATATGAAAAACCATGAATACACAACTATGCACCAATCTTCTTTACTTTCTTACTCTCCCCCCTTCTTTTACACATCTTACTTTCTCTCTGATTGCTGACTCTTTTCTTTTTCACATTCTCTCTCCCCCTTAGTTTTTCACGTGAACTCTCTCCCACTTTGACATCAATGGCAAAGGGTGACATAAATTTTTCTAGCTTTCTCTCTCTTTATATGATATTGCACATACTTGTACTACTCACTACTACTCTGAATACTCCCCCTTAGGAGTACACACCAAATCTTATTCCCCCTGTCTGCAACAATCATCAAAGCTACTACCTACTCCCCCTAAGAGGTAGATTCCAACACTAGTCTAGAAAAGAATGAATCTTGAAGCACACTGGACTGATGCACCTCCTTATGCATCTAGTTCAAAGGAGGGGCAATAATCCCTAACTTCTCCTGGAGATACTCAAATGTATCCTTAGGAAGAGCCTTAGTGAATATGTCACCAACCTGATCCTTTGTAGGCACATACTCAAGCTTTACCTCATTCTCTACAACCTTCTCTCTTAGAAAGTGATACTTGATTGAAATATGCTTTGTCTTTGAATGCATCACTGGATTCTTTGAAATGTTAATAGCACTTGTATTATCACAGAAAATAGAAATTAGCTCATCATACACAACTTTGATATCCTTCAAGGTTTGTCTCATCCATAACACCTGTGTGCAGCATGATGCTGCAACAATATACTCTACTTATGCTATAGATAAGGACATTGAATCTTGTTTCTTACTTAGCCAAGACAACAATCTGCATCCAAGAAAGAATGCACCACCACTTGTACTTTTCTTGTCATCTGCACAACCACCCCAATCTGTATCTATATAAGCACTTAAAGTAAAGTTAGTATCTTTTGGATACCATAAGCCATGATCAGGAGTGCCCTTCAAATATCTAAATATCCTCTTCACTACCATAACATGTGATTCTCTAGGATATGCTTGAAATCTAACCACAAGATAGACTACATGCATAATATCTGGTCTAGTAGTAGTCAGATACATTAATCCTCTAATTATTGATTTGTACTTGCTCAACTTACAATCAGTAGCCATAGGAGTACAAATTGGTTTAGACTCTTCCATTCCAAACTTCTTTAACAACTCTTTCACATACTTTGACTGAGAAATGAAAATACCCTTATCTGTCTGATTGATATGTAACCCAAGGAAGAAGTTCATTTGCCTACACATTGACATTTCAAATTCTTTTTGCATCTCATCTATAAAACTCTTACACATACCTTCATTTCCACCAAAAATTATATCTACATACACTTCCACAATTAGAATTTGATCTCCACTTACTTTGATGTACAAATTGCTATTTATGGAGCCTTTTTTGAATCCTTGTTGTAATAAGTACCTATCCAACCTTGCATACCAAGCTCTGGGGGCTTGCTTCAATCCATATAGTGCCTTCTTCAACTTGCAAACCATATCAGGTTTATCTGATAAATGAAATCCATCTGGTTGTTCTATGTACACTTCCTCTTCCAACTCACCATTTAGAAAAGCAAACTTCACATCCATTTGATACACTTTGAAATCCTTATGAGCTACAAAAGTCAGAAACATCCTAATGGCCTCCATTCTTTCCATCGAAGCATAAGTTTCTTCATAGTCTATTATTTCCACTTGTGAGTAGCCTTTACACACAAGTCTTGCCTTGTTCCTTGCCACTTCTCCATTCTCATCCAATTTGTTCTGGAATACCTACTTAGTTCCAATCACATTTTTGTTCTTTAGTCTTGGGACAAGTTCTTAAGTCTGATTCTTCTCAATCTGCATAAGTTCTTCTTCCATATCCTTGATCCAATGCTCATCCTTGCATGCCTCAACCACTATTTTAGGTTCAACCTTAGAAAGTAAACATAGATTTACCTGTTATTCAGTAGCTCTACTTCTTGTCAATATACCTTTGCTCTTATCACCAATGATTTGGTCTTCAGTGTGATGCCTCTGCACATACTTGGGAGTTTTATGGATTCTTTTCAGAGCTTCTTATTTTTCAACCTGGACTTCTTTTTCTTTAGTTTCATCTTCTTCTCCACAAGAAGATTCATCTGATTCATATTCATTGACCTCTGAGATCTTCTGTATATCTTCATCAACCTTGACATTTGCACTCTCAACAATCTTTCTTAGCCTCTTGTTGTAGCATTGGTAAGCTTTGATTTTGTTAGAATACCCAAGAAAAATACCTTCATCACACCTTGCATCAAACTTTCCTAGTTCCTCATCTCTTTTGATACAGCATTTGCTTCCAAAAACTTTGAAATATTTAACAGTAGGAATCCTTCCGTACCATAGCTCATAGGGAGTCTTTGTGTCATTTACCCTTACCTGTACTCTATTTTGTATGTAGACAACAATATGAATTGCTTCTCTTTAGTAGACTTTTGATAGGTTTGCTTCTTTGATCATTGTCCTTGTAGCTTCTTGAACAATCTTGTTCTTCCTTTCAACCCCTACATTCTACTGAGGAGTCCTAGGGGCAGATAAATGCCTCTTTATCCCATGATTCTCACAAAACATGTTAAACTCATTAGAAGTGAATTCTCCACCTTTGTCATACCTCAAACATTTGATCTTCATATTCCATATCATTTTCAACCATTTCTTTAAAGGCTTTAAACTTATCTAGAACTTCTGATTTTTCCTTAAGAAAAGTGACCCAAGTCATTCTAGAGCAATCATTAGTTAATAACATAAAATACCTATCACCTTGAAAACTCCTTACTCTGGTAGGACCACAAAGATCTATATGTACCAATTCCAACAGTCCAGTAGAGGATTGTTCTTTCACTTCGAAACTTCCTCTCACTTGCTCTCCAACTTGACAGTCCTTGCAAATGGCATTGATAGGCTTTGTAATCTTTGGCAGATCTCTCACAGCTTGACCTAAAATTATCTTTACTAGGCTATCAAAATTGATGTGACACAATCTTCTATGCCATAGCCAATTCTCACTGATCTGAGTCATAAAGCAATAACCATCACCACCTTTGAGATGATAAATATTTCCATCTATCCTCTTTCCAGCAGCTATCACAGTTCCAGACTCCTTTCTGATCTCAAAGCCATTATCCTGAAATATAAGATTGTATCATTTGTTGCACAATTGTCCAACACTCAAGAGATTTTCTACCAGAATTTTCTCCATTAGATCGAAAATAGTATCCTACAACACATATCCTCATGTTGAAGCATCAACATCTTCTCTTTGGCAGGGGTTGAAATATTTCCATTAAAGCTCCCCCTAAGACAAAGCTCTTATCTTAGTTTCTAGAGGAAATATTTACACTAGATGCCGGTACAGGTTCACCATTAACCTCTATACAGGTTCACCATTAACCTCTGTTAAGTTTCCTTCTTTATCCAAATCTTATTCATCTCCTTCTTAGTCTCTACTGGATCAACCTTTTGTACTGGTTTGTTCTTCTCTATTGGGTAATTCTTCTTCATGCTTCTGCTTCTACAGAACTTTGAAATGTGTCCAGGCTTATTGCACTTATAACATACAACATTCCTGTGACCAATATTCCTTCCATTCATTTTGGATCTACATTGGTTAGCTTTGTGCCCAAAACTATTGCATGTATAACAGTAGCCATTGAAGGATTGAGTCATTCCACCATTGTTATAGCCATTCATCCTTTGACTTCTACACTCATTAGCTTTATGACCAATTTTCTTGCATGTAAAACATTGACGAGAGAAAGATGGAACATTTTGGTTCATTTTTCTGCTGCATTGTGTAGCCTTATGTCCAAATTTATTGCAATAATAACAATAACCATTGAAATATGGGTACCTTTGAGCATTAGGTTGTTTGACTGGTGGTCTTCTACCTCCTTTCTTTTGATTCTAGATTTACTTGCTATTGCTCTTCTTGTTTTTAGATGCTTGACCTCTTTTTGAACTTTCACCTTTTTCAAACCCTAAGCCTTCTTTATCATTGGGATCTTTCTGGCTTGCAATCATCTCATCAAGCCTTGTAGAATTTATCTTGAATTTTTCTTCATAACTCTTTGCCTTCTCCAGATCTGATTTTAGTTTCACAACTTCTTGTTCAAGCTTTATACATTCTTCGGATTTGTCTTTGACCATTGAATTCAGATATTCCTCAATTCTTGCCTTTTATTCAACTTGTACTTTCAGACAATTCATAGATTCATTTGCTAGCCTCAATTGTTCACTAACCTCCTTATGTCTTTCTTTGAATTTCTTGACTTGCTCTCTCAATTTTCTAATACATCCATCTGCTTCTTTGACATTCTCCTTCAGATCTTTGATTTCTTCTTCATTCCTCTCTAGGTTTTCAAGAGCAACCTTGAGTTCTTCACTATTGATAGACATGCGTTCATCTTCTAAAAATTCAACAGCAAGAATCTCTTCCAGAGGAGTAGGAAACTTTCTAATTCCCATGTGTTCAATCTCCAAGATCTTCCTTGAGTGGTTAGGCTTCTTCCAAAGGACTTGTCTCTGATACCAATTGTTGAACACCTAGAATACTGAGAGGGGGGGTGAATCAGTATTGTCTTAAACCATTTAGCATACTCAATTGTAGTGTAGTAAATTATGCATGAAACATGAAACCATAAACCATAACACATAGACACTAGGATTTTTATGTGGAAAATCTAAAGAGGGAAAAACCACAGTGAGGATTAGCTCACAATATATAATAATGTAGTAGCAATACCGAATTACAAAAGGCTCACTACCCAGGGCTCACTGCCCAAAGAACCCACTATCCAGAAGAAGGAAATAGAAGAAGTGGTGGCTCACTGCTAGGATTCGAGCTGATATAATTGCATCTAACCTATGCATGGAGTTTAGTTCCAATGAAGCTCAATATTTACCACAATACAAACAACACCTTCACAACAACACTGAAAATAATAGACACCTTTTGCTCATTGCATCTAGTAGCCTAATACATGAAATCTCTCATTGCACTGATCAAATTCGCATCACAAACATCATATCCTCCATGCATCCATCCACTCACAAATCCTTGACACTTATTTATACCATCATCAACCTTGAAAACATTCTCCAAGGTCGGCAACACATCTTAACCCATGAAATTCAAATTAGATCTAGACCAAAACATTTCTGCGGAAAAAAGGAATGAATGCAGACCACATCACACCTTAGTACAGACCTAAATCCACTCTTACATGCTTCATCATGCTTTCACAATCACTGAAGCACAACCACAATTAGTGTAAACAGCCAAGTCAGCCAAACTTTTGTTAACACTATGAAATTTTAAGTGCATGCTTCCTTAACATCAAAGGATGACATGCAGACCATGCTTTGAGCTTGAACATGATTTAGAAACATCCACAAGCACCTGAAAACCAAAAAAATCCTTTGCAATATCTTTCACCTAAAGAAAATTCACACCAGAGTACTTAACTAGCTCTATCATACTTTGTCATCAACTACAACTTAAGAAATGAGCTTGCGGAGCACCAAACCAAAAACCACTTGAACTGAAGATAGATATAAACCTTATAAGCATAAATCTAAAACCACAAAACTAGAAACAATTCTGTAGAGAAATGCGGAGCAAAACAGTTTCTCCCAGACACCTCTTGCACAACTCAGAAACACTGTCCACACATTGGTGAACACAACTTTCTCTGTGCAATGAACCAGAGCACAAAATCTAGAGTATAACATCTTTGAACACCTCTGAGCAATATATCCAAACTACACACTCAGATATTCAATTGGGAAGAAATGTGGAGCAAAAACTTGAACAATTCTCAGTAAGCTAGAAGACTTCTTCAACACACTGTTTCCAATGTTAGTCAAATTTTCTCAACAACACTTAGAAACCTAACAACAAAAGCATATCCTCAACATCTTCAACACCTCTACAAAGCAACCAAATCACTTTTAGCAAATCAAACAACAATAACCTCATCAAAAGACACAACTAACACCAATGACAACACAAGCTTGTTGACATCAATGACAATACCGATTAGCACATACTTGCAACAAAATATACTTAATTCATACCTTCGTCAACATAAGGAAGAAAATCATCTTACATTCTGAACTAGAATGCTTCAAGCTTAGGTACACCATCAAGTTGGGATGCAACATGTTGATTTTCATGTTTATTAGAGTATTGTAGCTCAACATCATTTTCACTTGTATATTAGACCCACATAAAGGATTCTAGTTCAACAACACCATCATCATCCATAGCCTTAGAAACTTGACCTTCATAACAAAAGAAAGCTTCATAGTCACAAGTGTTCACATCAAGCTCTTAGAGAATGGGTGGCTAGCATACATCACTTTCACATGTGCTGATCAATATACTTTTCAATTTCATTTATGATTCAAGTCACAATTCAAACCATCAACACAAATGTTAACATCATGAAACACTTCAAGTAAAGAACCAAGTTATTCAAATTCTCCCTCTATTTTAGGCTCATTTTAACAACCTGCTATGTCATATTGATTGCTGAAATTTTACTAATAAAACATTTTTTTATTTTTCCTCATTTATTCCAACAACATTTCCTTGTGGCCTACTAAAAGCACAATTTGCATGGGAAGACAACAAATCTTGCACCAAATAGATAAGATCTCATACACATCCACATGATCACCATCTTCACAATCATCAAAGGTAAGGTATTCAAACTAAAAATCGCTTTTTGTACTAACATTTATCATATCAATCTTATCACTAGGTGTAGGCACATCTTTGTCATCCTCATACAAGGACACATGTGTGGAGAAAATCCAACACTAGTAGCCTCATCACCATCCAAGGAAACAAATAAAGGAAATACATCAAACAATGAACAAGTCCCATGTTCGGCTTTGATATTACATGCATGTGTACAATCATCATGATTAGTCTCATAACCTAATTCATTTGGTTGCACACTCGTACATACACATTCTTCTTTGTCCACTAGGCCATCACAAAGTGCAAAAGTGCATACCTAAAATTTAAGTTGAGAGTCGATTTGCATATCAACACTATCATCTCTAGAAAGTGACTCGTCTAACTAAAGGTAAGTGCATACACTATTTTCATCATCTACATTGTTGTCATATGATGCACCATCGCGAATTTTTTCCCTCTCAAGTTTACACTCAACCTGATCTGAAGTTGCATCCATTTGGTTACTACTTATAACAACTTGTTCATCATTGGAAACACTTGCACATTAGGACAATAATTTTGTAATGGAATCATTCCTCATTATTTCAAGGGAGTCAAGGCATTGGTAAGCCTGTTGGCATTGAACTTAAACTAGCCTCATAGGATTTAAGGAACATATCAATGCTGGTAGGTGTATTTTGTCTAGAAACATTTGGGACTTGGGAGATAGCAGCAAAAAACATGTGACTCAAGTCCATACTAGACTCACCCTCTTTGTAAGGTCACATAACTCACTTCTTACAACTTATCTAGGGATTTGGGTTCACCAAATGATATGCCTAATGATAATGGTGGTGATGATTATTCCTTATTATTTGATGATTTATCTAATGAAGAATTTCAAGGTGTTTATATACTTGTGATTATGCATTCAATTATTATGTTTATATGCCATTATGAATATTGAATTTACAACTTTCTTTCTAACCAATAAGTGTATACTTTATTCATTCTCAATGAATTGATTTAATATATAGATATACTTTTAGCTATATTGAAAATAGATATATGCTTTTAAGTTTTAAAACAAACTAAAGATTTTTAAAATAATAATAATAATAAATAAATATGATTTTTGTTTTATTAAGATTGATTTTCACATAAAAACAAATAAAGATATTCTAAAGTATTCATGAATATATCTATGGTGTATTTTTAAGATTAGATTATAAAACAAGGCCAACAAAAGATTAATAATAATAAAAAAAATAGAAGAGTTTTTACGCTTTATTCTGTTTTTTTTTTAATCTTGCTTTAGCTTTGCTTTATAGATTTGCATGGGATAAGGATCTTAGACTACCAATGGCGGAGAAAAAAACGTGGTGAGAGAATAGTGGGAAAAGAAGCCTTGGATATAAGATAAAAATGATAATTTTAGACAAGATTTTGAAAATAAATACAACATCAACATGAAGAATCCGACTGTGAAGAGGATTATGCAGGAATTGAAGAAATACAAACAAAATCTATTAATGATATTAGAGCGCTCTTGAGAAACATAAAGTGTGAGGGAGATTTGTATCTGCTGTTTTGTTCTATTTTACTGCATGTTATTTTTAATTCAAGTCCTTTCATTATAATGCAATGGCTGCTGCTGCTAAGAACAGGAAATTCTGAAATAGCAAACTAGATTGATATGTTATTTTACCTTATGAATAAAATTGGTCAAGCTGTTGTATTGAATTTTGCTTATCTTGAAATCTTTCTTCCATAGTCCCCGTTTCAGTTTGATGTGTTGCATAACGTTTTGCACGCCTAATCTATGCTTTACAATTGCATGCACGTCAACCAAAACTATTCCAACTAAAATTTCTGCAAAGTCTTAAAGTTTCAGTGATTGCCTTAATTGGTGCATGGGCATAATAATTTCATTAACTTCATTATGTTTTACATTCTTCAAGGCAACGAATCCTGTTAAATCTTTTATATTTAGTATTATATATCTTTAAAAAGTACATTTCATTTTGGAAGTTAGTCTTTTATATCTCCTTTCTATTTCCTCATATGTAACTTTTGGAATTACTCCTTTAATCTATCAAATAAGAATTTATTTTTAAAAATAGAAATAAAAATAAATAAATAAATATAAATTTGATTTGTTATAAAAGAGAAATTATCTTGTTTCTATATATAGAAGGAATATTTTCTTTTATGCACTTATGAAACTATCTTGTTTATTTAAAGAAAAATAAAGAAATTATTTTAGATAGAATTTCTCTTATATAAATAAAAGATTTTATTTGCATTTATTAAAAAGAATAGGAATTGTATCTATATATTGAAGAACTTATTACGTTTAAATAGAAAGATTTTATATATATATATGATTATGATTTTTACATGGAATTTATAGATAAAAGTATAACATTTGTATTAGTTATTTTTCCTAACAAGGGATAATTGGTTGATATTCACAACCTTAGTAATTAGACTAGCTATATTAGACTTGAATTCATCTCAATCCTAGATAATCATAGAATACATATAGAATAACAGACTTAATATTATCTTATCTTTAGTTTTGCATGATTTAATTAGAACAATGATTATTATAATGAAAGTGTAATGATACTTTTATGGATTATGGTTCAGGTATATAAGTTTGGCTAGTTGTTAGGTTTTGGGGTTATGGATACTCTAAATGCTAGTAATGCTATGTCTTGAGATAAGTACTTGTTTTGAATTTAGGGCTATAATGGTTGATAAATCTTGAGATAATGAACCCCTAGGGATGATTCAAGATGTATTGTTAATTCTAGTTTGAACCAGTATTACTGCCTTCTTGTAACATTATAATTAAAACAATCTTGTGGTTGAGAGTTCAAGTTACCGAACTACGAAAACTTTGTGTTGCACGTACCTACAACCATCATGGATGAGCCCCTGAGGCATTGGATCTGGCCCTTAGGTCAGGTGTACTTCCTTTATCATGTTATGGAAATGTGATATAACTTATTATTTGAAGAGACTAATTGTTTTACCTAGTGTTGTAGGAAGCATAACTTCATAGGAGTACCGACATCGCGACAAGATAAGCATGAAGGTATAAATGAACCAATTCATTTCTATCACTACCCTTAAGTGCATGTTTGATTTGGTATTTTGTTATATCTAATTCTTTAGAATTGTGTTTCCAATTATCGGGTAACTACAAGGGATCCTAATTAGAAGAATAGTTGTATGGTAAGAATTGAACATGTAATTATATTAATTACCACTTGGTGGGTGATTGATAGTTGTATCTGGAAATTGTAGTTCTAGACCAAATGGTTACAATGATATCCTTCTTACAACTAAAATGGTAATGTAAAAGAGCACATTGAACTTATGTTAAAGGTTGTCAAGAGACTTGTTTCTTACTTAGTAACAAAAAAATAACTATGTGCAGAAAACAGAGTTAGTTTCAGTTTCTCTTGATAGATAGACCATGTATGATGATTGTCCCAACTGTGATCGGTTTGTAAAATGCTTAGGAAAATTTAGTTGTCCTACTCCGATAATGTATATTTTATGATTTATCTTTATCCTGTTGGGTTATGCTTCATTTAAGAATTGAGCCATGATGTATTAACTTATTTATCCTACGTAATCAAAGTTCCTATATTTCCAATAGACTATTGTATCATGTTATTATAGTCGTGTATGGCTAAGTAAGGAAAATTTAATACCTTTGGTAAACATTTACGACAAATGATATGAAAATATGGTAAGATACACCAACTTACATTCATTGCAGGTAATATGTTGTATGCCAATTAAAAAAAATGTACTTATGATTTTATTGTTATTAGACTAGAGTTAAACATTTGCAATTAAATATGGAGAATATAATTAAGATTTTTGGTTCGTGCTCAAGTGTGACAGCTTGGGCATGACACTCTTGCCTTTTGATAGTTTTCAATTCTTAGACAAGAGCAATAGGGTCTAGATCACTTGCAAATTCTTCATCAATGGAAGCCATAAGGTCCTTCCAAGAAGAAAAATAATGCTCCAGAAAACTATCAAATAATCTCCTTTCCCTTCCACATAGAGACCTAACAAAGAATATCATCTACATGCCCTCATCTTCAAACTAATTTTTTTTCATAAATTCTAAAAATTCATCAATAGATGTGTGCCTTTCATGAATATTATACCCATCAAATCTAGGCATCTAGTTGAAGACCTTGGATGTCATGGCTTGTATTTCATAATCAACCCAAGATAGGTCTATCTATTTGTAAGTGGTCTCTAATGGAATGAAATGAGATTGAACAACTTGGATTGTTGTGGTGGTAGGATGAGCATTGGGTTGCAACCTAGACTCAAGAAACTTGATTTGGTTTTCAATTTATTTATGCTGCCTAACAAGTTTATTTTTCTTATGTATAGATGATTGGTTTTGAGGTAGGAGAGAATAAGATGTAAGGCTAATTGAATAGTAATATGGAAGATCTACATAAGAGTCATAGGCATCTACTTTGTTGTAGTCTATAGGGATTGAAATATAGTAAAATAAATGTGAATGAGTAGCCCTAGATTTATCATTATTTAACCAAGAAGCCATGAATTAGCACGTTAAGTCATGTAGGGTAGAATTGGACTTCATAAAAGAATGTTTATTTATTTTGAAAGAGGCCTTATCTAAATAAAGAAGAGAACCTTTGTGTACCTTTAACAAAAAGAGAATTTATTTCCTAACAATAGATTCACCAACTCTTCTAGAAGAGGAATACCTTAAAGGACACCTAATCTCCAAGGAAACAAATTGGTCTAGTTCAACTCACCAACAGATTCTTTATTTCAATCCATAACCCATGATCTTTTTCCTTGATTGCATTCTATTAGCGTAAGTTGATGGGCTACCAATGGAACACATAAACAAAAGAACAAGACCAAAATAACTATTTTAATGATTGTGTTGTAAGAGTCTTCAAAATATGAACTAGGATTTTACATCCCTGACAACAATGCCATTTTGTTGGCATAAGTTTATAGGATACCAACTTAACACATCAAAATACAAATCTTCTTCACTAAATCACTAGGGTCTTCAAGATGAGATGCATATAAAAAATTCCCTGGCAATAGTTCCATTCTATTGGGTCTTGAAATTGCTATTCACACTCCTAGAGGAGTCAACTCACTTCAAGGCTTGTCGTCTTGAAGGTGAATCAATTATCTCATTAATAAGATATGACTGATTAAAGACCAATTGTTGAGAGGACATGCTCTCCTTCACTTTGGGATTAGCTAGATCTAGGAGGGTATTCCTAGAGGTATCCTTAGTAGGGTATAAAACCAGTTAAGATGAATCATGAATGAAACAATGGTAGCTATACCCAAGGCACTCTTGACCCCTATATTTATCACTAAGTCAAAGACTAACTAGGTGCATGTAAAACCTCTAATTAAGCTGAAACTACAACCTTGTATATGCAATTAAAATGATAATAACATGATATCTCCATAAGTAATCCACTTAAAATTTCATACACAATCACAAGATGTAGGCATGCATGACATGATTCTCTAACAATATAGCTATTTGATGTTGCTTATGATGTTCCCCAAATTATAGTACCGAATCATGAAAGCATGTGAAACTCTAATCTACTCCTATAGATAAAAAGAGAGAAGGTTATAAAATGAAATATGTTTGATCTCTCACCAATTAGATCAGTGCCTACTCCATTGGGAAATAGAGTCATGAACTATGAGGAGGAAGGAGATATGCCAATAAAGCCTAGCTGAAACTAGATTTGCATATACATAAAAATCAAAGATAACATTACATGTAAATGGACATACTTAATAATCCATCTCAAAATTGCAAGAATCCATATGGAACAAAGGAAAGACCATCACAAAAGATTTGCAATAAATTAAAATGCTATCACACATTTATCTAACCTAAGTTACATTCATACTAGCAAATGTGGCAAGAGCAGATGAACAACTAGATTTGCAATAACAAGAAGGGCTGCTTCAAGCTAAACTTTGATGGGGTGGCCAAAGGAAACCCTAGAAAGGCCAGTGGCAGAGGCATAATTAGGTCTGACTCAGGAATGTTTGTGGTTTCCTACACTAGGGGCTGGGTATTAAGAGAAACAATGAAGCTGAGGCATTAGCCATGCTATGGGGAGTTAAGATTGCTCTTTCTATGAATATTAAGCATCTGTATGTGGAGGGTGATTCTCAGCTGATTGTCAATGCAACTTTAGGGTTAGCCAGCTTGGACTGGAACCTGTCTAATAAAGTGGGAGATATCCACATGCTCCTTAATGCCTTGGAAGATTACAAAGTTTCACACATTTATAGGGAAGGTAATGCCGTGGTGGATGCCATGGCCAACCTTGGGACTAATAAAAAATGGATGGTAATGCTGAAGGTATCCCTCTAATCTACCCCGTAGAATTCAAATTCTAATTGAAAAAGATGGATGCAAGTCCCCTTGTTCATAATATTGTTTGCAGGGAGTACTTTGGTGGGAGAGGTGGACTCCCTTTCCTTTGCATATTATGGATGTCCTGTAGTCTAATTATGTGGAAGGGAGACAAGGCTCATAACAAGGATAGAGTCATTGGCATTAAAATCCATTAGGATGGGAATAAGGTTGGCTTAATTCAAATCCATCGGGGCAGGAATAATGAGGTTAACTGGTAGTGGCTGACTCAGAGGATTACATATGACTAGATGATGTGGTGGCATGAGACCTCATGGAGAGGTGAGTGGACAATAGGCTAGCAAGGCTATAATTATTTTCTTTCCATCCCTGTCCTTAGTGACGTTTACCCTCACATGAGGTGGTGGGTGTGGGTCTTTTCTGAGGAGACGCACCAGGGTGGCAAGGAGTCTGCATATCACCTGAATAATTATCTTGAATTTAATTAGGAGATTTCCATTCATTGGATGAGATGAGACTACAGAAGTGACATTATTTATCCTTATGTTCATTCTAGAAGGCGTCCTGCTCACAAAAATTGCCTTAACATTTTTCTCTCACCTTGGCTGCTTTACAGACAATAGACGATTAGAATGGGAGGTGATATTATTAAAATTAAGCTAACCTTGCCTGAGGAGTTTAGGAAGAATCCCACGGTGATGCAGAGTGCATAGGGGAAGTAAGAACCTTCTATCGGCGAACTGTGGCCTATGTCTTGGTGATCCACTCTATCTGCTAAACATACTTCCGTCAACCACTTGGCAACTTCTTTCACTGACCTCTACACTCTCTCTAACAACCCAGCTTTGCTTTGTATTTGGACAGGCCTCTCCTATCAGCAACCGCTTGCAAACTCTAATTGATACACCGATGTTTTATTCACATACATCGCTTTATTCACCAGTTGTATGTTTCGACACATACAAGCCCAATATACATTGTTAATATGCAATTGGTGGGGCCCTCAATCCTCGGTCACAAATTGTATGCTTAACCATATGCAAACTCAATATGCATAACCAATATGCATTTGGTGGGACCCTCGATCTCCACTCACCCGTTGTATGTCTCGCCACATACAAACTCAATGTGTAATGTCGATATCCATGAGGTGGGGACCACCTATCTTCAGTGTGACTTAACTCTTTGGTGAACCCTTTGCATGTCCCACTCATTATGTTGATACAACCAAATATATGATGTAAGACTTGACTTGCTATTCCGGTGGGCCAAAGTATCCTTGACCTGCTACTGCCGGTCACTTCTTATATCCATAGAAAGGCAAACTTCCAACATGCATTCTATGTTACCACTCTGGCCGGTCATCCTTTGTATCATACAAAATGTATGTTTCTAATGTACATTTGCAACATACAATACTGACTTACAATTGCAGGATACTCACATACATTTGCGATATACACATGAAATGTTCTCAACATACATTAGCGATATACACACGAATTGCATATTCAGCGAAACAATAGAAAAATTATGCCAATGGTACTTCAGTTACTCTGCGGTTACACAAAAATAAACCAGATACACAGAAACAAAGGTTCGACAGTATGGACACCCCCTGTGAACACTTAATCACTCGGCAATTTGGTCACTCCACAACATCACTTTTCCTAACACTTCTATGACTAGTCACATAAAGATGCCTAGTCAACTCATGCCGTATTCCATGGATTCCTGGGTGTTTGGACCAGAACAATAGAAAACACAAAATACATATTGTATTCCTCCATCACACTGAGAATGGGAATGCTTTCAATGGACAGAGGAATAACACTCCATCTGACCAGTCTCTGTAGAACCAACAATACTTCACAAACTTATAACTTTACAAGACACCAGAATATTATCAGACAGAAACTACTTTATTGCATGGATACTTCCAGTAACAATCACAGAGAATATTCAGAAGGAACAATATTCAACACCCAGAAATCTAGTTCTTCATTCATTCACTCCTCTTTTTAGCATGCCCCGTTACATCACACTTCTCACCTATAAAAGGCTTGAGATAGTAGTTTACATCCTCCAACCATGCAAAACTGATTTGAAAATCAGTTAGCCGTTGGTTTTCTCCTAACACAAGCAAAACCACATGTTTTCCCTATATAATTACATCAATTTGACCAAAACATGGTCTACGTAGGTCTAGTGACCAAATTGACCCAAAAACCCTTATTACAACATGAAATGGCTCAAAAGCCTTATTGAAAAATGAAGTAAAAACATGACTCTTGCACCACAGAGAAGGTGCTCCTACACCATACTCCCCCTACAGGAAAAACTCAAGTCCCTTGAGTTGCTAACTATTGGAGTGTCTTCCCATGCTTCAAAATGTCTGCCTCACTCATCCATGTAGCCTTTGAATCAGGAAGATCCTGCCACTTGACCAAGTAGTCCTTGTACACACCCTTCCTTGTCTTTTTGACAACTTTGGAATCTAAAATGCATTCCAACTGCAAAGGCTTACTTGGTGGTAGATCTCTGATCCAGTCTTCATCCTCAATCACAGCATCTGATCCATTTTCAGCATTCAATGGAGGTCTATATGGAAATAGGTCTAAAACATTGAATATGGGAGAAATACCAAGACCGGATGGTAATTCTATCTCATAAGCATTCAGATCAAACTTATGCACTATCTTGCACGGTCCTATTTTCTTCATCAGAAGCTTGGTTGGCTATTCTTTAGGCAACATTTCCTTCCTAAGATAAGCCATCACCAAATCTCCCACCTTGAACTGTACATCTCTTCTTTTGAGATCTGCTCTATCCTTGTATTTGGAGACTATTTGCTCCAACTAAACTTTGACCTGATCATGGACTGCTTTCATGGTGGCAATAAAATCTTCTCCAAGAGCACTCCTCTTATCCCAACCTTATAGATCTTTGAGTTCAAGTGGTCCTCTTGGATGGAAACTATAAATAATTTCAAATGGACTTTTCCCAATACTTCTATTCCTTGAATCATTGTAAGCATATTCAGCTTGACTGATCACCAAGTCCCATGCCAACCCATGCTATTTGGTAAGGCATCTGAGTAGGTTTCCCAAGGACCTATTAACAACCTCAGTCTGACCATCAGTTTGGGGATGGTAGGCTGATGAGAAAGACAATTGTGTGCCCAATTTTCTCCATAAGGTCCTCCAAAAGTGACCAACAAACTTGGAGTCTCTATGAGTGACAATTGAAAGGGGCAAACCATGAATTCTAACCACTTCTCTGAAAAAGAGACCAGCAATGTGAGATGCATCATTTGTGCATTTGCATGGCACAAAACGAGCCATCTTACTGAATCTGTCCACAATGACAAAAATACTGTCTACACCCCTTGCTGTCTTAGGAAGACCAAGTACAAAATCCATACTGATGCTTTCCCAAGGCCTATTGGGAATAGGGAGTGGTTGGTATAAACCAGCATTAGAGGACACACCTTTGGCCTTTTGACATATGGTACAACTTGCAACATATCTCCTCACATCCGAATGTACTTTTGGCCAATAGTAAAATCTAGTGACTTGTTCCAAAGTCTTATCCAACCCAAAATGTCCTCCTAAGGTTCCATTGTGCTTCTCTTTGATGATGTTGTCCCTCATTGAACATTTAGGAACACATAACAAATTGCCCTTGAATAAGAGACCTTCCTGCAACACAAAATCTGAATATTCACCATGAAAAGTGTTAGCTAAATTAGCACAAACTTCATAAGTAGCCTTGAAATTTGCATCCTCCTTGTATAACTCCTTCAAACAATCTATTCCCATGCTTTCCATCTGCACTTCCTATATGACCAGTATCCTTCTACTTAAAGCATCAGCCACTTTGTTGGCAACACCCTTTTTATGCTTAATAGTGAAGGTATAGGCCTGCAATTGTTCCATCCACTTGACATGCCTATGATTCAACTTTTCCTGACTATTTAGGAAGCTAAGAGCATGGTTATCAATGAAAACAATGAATTCTTTGGGCAGCAAATAGTGTCTCCACTTTTTGAGAGCTTGCACCATTGCATACATCTCTAGGTCATAGGTAGAATACCTTTGTTTAGCCTCATTCAACTTCTCTAAAAAAAATGCCACTGGATGTCCATCCTGACTAAGAACAACACCTATTGCTTGCTGACTTACATCACATTCCACAACAAAAACTTTGTCAAAATCAGGGAGCACCAATGTAGGTAATTCAACCACTTCCTTCTTCAACAATTCAAAGCTATCATCAGCTTGCTTTGTCCATTGAAATTTACACTTCATGCCACCCTTGATGGTGTTAAGAATAGGAGCACTTATGTGACTAAATCCTCTAATGAACTTCCTATAAAAATTTTCCAAGCCATGGAAACTTCTAATATCTCCCACTATCCTAGGAGTAGGCCAATCTAGAATAGCCTCAACCTTTGTGGGGTCCATTTTCAAACAACCATTGGAAATCACAAAACCAAGATACACAAGTTTAGTTTTCATGAACTCACACTTATCCAAGTTGATCATCAACTTGTGTTCATGTAACTTCTTCATCACCTGTCCAAGATGCTTCAGATGTTCTTCCTTTGTCCTACTGAAAATAAGTATATCATCAAGATAAACAATTACAAATTTGCCAATGAATTCAACAAGTACCTCATTCATCAAACGCATGAATGTGCTTGGAGCATTGCTAAGGCCGAATGGCATGACAAGCCACTCATAGAGTCCTTCATTTGTTTTGAAGGCAGTCTTCCATTCATCTCCGTGCCTAATTCTGATATGATGATAACCAGATTTCAAATAAATCTTGGAATAATAACATGACCCACCCAGATAGTCCACAAGATCCTCAATCCTTGGCATAGGGAATCTATACCTTATTGTGATCTTATTAATAGCCCTTGAATCTGTACATAGTTTCCACTTTCCATCTTTCTTTGGAGCAAGTACACTAGGAACTGCACATGGACTAAGACTCTTTCTAATCAATCCTTTCTCTAAGAGTTCTTGAATTTGTCTACTCACCTCTTCATTTTGTTGTGGTGTCAATTTATAGGCAGCCTTATTGGGCAATGTGGCACCTAGAATCAAGTCAATTTGATGACTTATATCTCTCATGGGTGGTAAGGAGTTAAGAGTATCCTTTACCACAAGATCTTGATACTTATCCAACAATTTCTGTACTTCCAGTGGAATCTCCTTCTGCTTTTTGGTTTGCTAACCTACTTCGCAGGCTTCATTATCAAGGCATACCCTTGGGTATCCTTCTCTATCATGAGGTGTAAGAACTCTTTGCCACTAACCAACATGACATTGGGGTCATTACTCTTCTCTCCAATCTGCTCTGGCAAAGGATCCATCCTAAACTTCCTGTGATTCTTAATGATGAGGTATGTATTCTTCTCTCCATCATGTTGTGCCTTCACATCATACTACCATGGATGTCCAAGAAGGAGGTGACAAGCATCCATAGGAATAATCTCACATAGTATATTGTCCTTATAATCACCTATTTCAAACTCTACCCAAGTTTGTTCTTCTACCATGTAGTTTTGATTCTTATTCAACCAAGAGATCTTATGAGGACTAACATGGGGTAGCCTTTTCAACTTACATTTTTCTACCATTTCAAAAGACACTACATTCTCAGTAGAACCTGAATCAACAATGATCTTACAAAGCTTACCATATGCTATACCTTGGGTTCTGAAAAGAGTCTTCCTTTGTGGGGGTTCTTGCTTCAATGGCATCTTCATCAAGGTTCTCTTGATCATCATGCTCTCCCCTTCTAGGATTGGTGCAGCACTACTAATTGGTGAATTCACACTCTGGCAATCATCATCTTTCAACAAATGACATGGGAACTAGATGCCTTCTTAGGGCATTTGCTCGCAGTATGGCCTACTTGATTGCAGCCATAGCATCTTCCAATGAAAAATTTGGGTCCTCTACCTACACCACCACCTCTACCTCTGCCATTTGGTCTTCTCCAACCTCTGAAACCACCTCTATGTTCTACATCAGAACAAGACTCTTGTTGACTTGAAGTTTCATTTCTACTTGACTCTCCTCTGCCAAAACTGCCTCTTCCTCTATTATTTCTGCCACCTCTTCCTCTGGTGTTTTGATCATTCTTTCTTTTCAACTTATCCTTTGCCCTAGAGGCTAATTGAAAACATTCATCCACTATTTTGGGAACCACCATACTGAATTCATCTTGTATGTTATATCTCAAACCATCGAGATATCTAGCCACGATCTCTTTCTCCTCCTCCTTGTGATTGGCTCTCATGCTCAATCTATGAAATTCTTCAGTATATGTAGCCACATCCATATCCTTCTGTCTGAGATGATTAAACTTTCTAATAGTCTGCAACTCATAATCACATGGCATGAACTTGTCTCTCAGCATGGCCATCATTCTACTCCATTTGGTGATAGGATTCTTTCCAACTTTCTCCCTTTCACATTGTGTATAGTTCCACCAAACCAATGCAGAACCTCTTAATCTGGTCTTAGCAAACTTGACCTTCTTATTTTTGCAAGTATGAGGTTAACCAGTGTTGTCATTGATGTCAACATACTCATATTGCATTGGTAAGAAGGTTTGGATGAGCTGTGTGTTGAGGATATTGAGAAAAGTAGTCTCAATCAGGAACAGTGAAGAACAGTGATGAGAAGAAGGCAAATGTACTCAATAGGTTGAGAATCAGAGGATGTGGATTAAAGGGTTTGTAGATATGAGTTTTGAGATGATCCAGTTAATATTTTAGAGGTCCGCATGAAGATGTGAAGAAGTTCTGATCGATCAAGTAGAACCGGTTCCGAGAGATGCTTCGAAGTGACAGAGTGTTACAAAAAGGTCCAGTGAGATCCGGAAGTACATTGACCTATTCTGCAGATTGGACAGAGTGTTTGGGAGGTCCTTGTAATGTGTCATCTTGATTGGTATGTGGTTTGAAGGTTTGGAAGCACCTCTGGCAGTATGACAGTGGTGATAGACTGTGTTCTTGAAGTTCCGGATGAAGAGGAGAAGAGATTCCAGTGAGTAGAGGAAGTGCGGATGTACCTGGTTAATCAGACAAGCTTGTGAAGGTTCTTGGATCATGTTGAGGTTATGTTGTTGGTCCGCATTGGTGGTAGAGCCCAGAATTGAATATATTCTTCCAGATGAAGTTCTTGTTCAGACTAGCTGACCGGATGAGTTGTTCATCTTGCGAATGTTCTTGTGGTGGCTGACCGGATGTATTAATCATCTTGCGAATGTCCTTATGGTTGATTGCCAACTTAGATGATTGTTCCTAAGTTGATGTCTTGTATAAATGAAGGTTTGTGAGTTCATTTCAAAGTGTGGAGCAGCGGATGAGAGTAGTATAGCGAAAGAGCGAAGGGCAGAGCATAAGTATCTCGGGCTTAAATGGAACTGATCCAGACATGGTAAAGATGTCAATCTCCAGTTCAATTTTGTGATTCTTATCACTTTGTAGACAGTGTGTCTCTTGTAGGCAATGTGCCTCTTTGTGAGCAGTGTGCTCGGGCAGTGAGCCCTAATTGGCATGTGCCATTCATTTTTCTTATTCTTCTAACAGAGAATAATCCTTGGGTTAATCACCCCGTGGTTTTTCCCTTAACTAGGTTTTCCACGTCAAAATCTTGGTGTCCAATGTGTTGGTGATTATATGCTCTTATGTTTATGCATTATGCTTTCATGAATGATTAACTGTTGTGCTATTAACTAACAAAGAAGAATTAAGTGTTCAAAATAGAAGCAAGTTTTTGCACAACTGATTCACCCCCCCTCTCAGTTGTGTGCCCTAGATCTAACAATTGGTATCAGAGCCAAGTTGGTCTGAAAGGAGCTTAACCACTTGAGGAGATCCAGGATGTCGTCATACAAGAAGGATAGTCCGAAGTTCGATGGAACCAACTTCACTCTCTGGAAAGGTCGCATGAAATGTCACTTGGAGTGTATGGGAAAAGCATACTTGGCCATGGTCTCAAAACCATATGTACCTCCATAGGGTGGTCTGACAACTCTGAATGAAATCACAGATGCTGAAAACAATTTGCGGACCAAGGAAGCTCTTCTAAGTGCATTGAATGACTCAGATCTCTCAAATGTACTTGACCTACCAACTGCATATGAGATCTGGACTAAACTGGAACTTCTGTATGAAGGAGATGAGTTTGTCAAGAGTGCAAGGTTGCAAAGTCTGAAAGGGAAATTTGAAAGATTGAAGATGAGAGATGATGAAAATATCACTACCTTTATGCCAAGAGTGAATGAGCTAGTGTGTGGAATCGGGAATGCTGGTGGAGTTCTGGATGAAAATGAAATTGTTTGCAAAATTCTCAGATCCCTTCCTGCTGCCTACAAAATCAAGGTTGCTGCCATTGATGAATTCAGAGCCCATACAACTGTCACAAGAGAGCAACTGGTTGGCAAACTAGCTGCATTTGAAATGACTGAGTTTGGAGATGATCCCCCCAAGACTAAATTTGCATTCAAAGCCAGTTCCTATGTGAAAGGCAAACAAAGATTTGATCCGGGAGAGAACTCTTCAAGGAAGCTGTCATGGTATGATCAAGCAAGGAAAGACATGGAAGAGGAAGAAGCAGAAACAACTCAACTTGAAGCCCTCATTGCAAAGAGACTGCCAAGAGGGTCCGGTAAGTATGAAGGAAAACTACCTTTTAAGTGCTTCAACTGCAATAAGATTGGTCATTTTGCTTCAAGATGTCCGGAAAGATCTGCAAGGTCTAATACTAACAGACAAAGGTTTCAAAAGAACTGCTATTATGTTCATGAAGAAGATGACAATGAAGGAGTAACAGATGATGAATCAGAAATAGGAAGCAAATCTGGAAATGAATGGGTGTTTATTGCCATCAAGGAAGAAGAGTCAATACCCTCTGAATCTATTAATCATAAGGTTGTAGAAAGAGCTTTGGCTGCCCAAGTTGAAGAAAAGGATGATTGGGTTATTGACAGTGGATGCTCTCACCATATGACTGGTAACAAGAACAAGTTCTTAGATTTAGAAAGGTATGAAGGAGGAATGGTAAAGTTTGGTGACAATTCTGCTAGCAGAATCAGAGGTAGGGGAACTATTTCTTTTGATGGAAAGAGCAAAGCAGGTAATGTACTATATGTTGAAGGATTGAAGCACAATCTTCTCAGTGTTGGTCAGATAGTGGACAAAGGCTATGATCTCCGGTTCAAGAATGGAAAATGCAGAATCTTTACAAGCTCTGGAACTGAAATTGCATCTGGTACTCAAACAAAAGGTAATATCTTCCATCTAGTTGGTTCTAATAAAAGTTGTCTGTTTGTTCAAGTTGATCAGAGTTGGTTATGGCATAGAAGGATGTGCCATGTGAATTTTGATAACATCATCGAGATAAGCAATACTCAGGCTATAAGAGATCTTCCTAAATTGGTGAAACCTACAAATAGTTTATGCAAAGAATGTCAGCTAGGTAAACAGAGCAGAGTATCTTTCAAAAGCAAGGATCGGTCCACTACCGGATTGTTGGAATTAGTACATACTGATCTCTATGGTCTGACAAGAATCAAGAGTATGCAAGGTGATAGATATTTCATGTTGCTAATTGATGTCCATTCCTAGATGATGTGGGTTACCTTCCTAAAAGAGAAATCAGAAGCCCTTGAGAAGTTCAGAATCTTCAAAGCTATGGTAGAGAATCAAACTGGAATGAAACTAAAGTGTCTAAGGTTTGATAGAGGTGGTGAATTCACATCCGGTGAATTCATAGACTTTTGTGAGAAGCATGGCATAAAGAGACAGTTGTCTACTCCTAGGACTCCATAGTAGAATGGAGTAGTTGAGAGAAAGAACCAGACCATCTAGGAAGCTTCGAGGACAATGATGATGGAAGCAAATGTTCCTCAGATGTTTTGGAGAGGAGCTGTCAGCATTGCAGTCTACACTCTTAACCGAGTTCAAATCAGAAACAATACTGGTAAGACTCCTTATGAACTTTGGTTTGGTATAACTCCTACTGTGAGATATTTCAGAGTATTTGGTAGCAAGTGTTACATCAAAAGAGATGAAGATCTAGGAAAGTTTGATGCTAGAAGTGATGAAGGAATTTTCTTGGGTTACTCCACTCAAAGCAAAGCATACCAGTGTTACAATAAGAGATTGAAAAAGATGATAGAAAGTATAAATGTGAAGGTTAATGAAGGAATTGAGAAGCCCTCAAAGTTTTATGAATATGATGAAGATGATCAGGATGGTGCTCTGATTCAAGGAACTCAATCCCTTCCTGAAAGTTAGATTCAGACTGATCTGGTAAATCAGGAAGAAGAGGTTTGTCTGAATAAACCTGATCAAGAAACAACAGTGCAAGAGACTCCCAAAGTTCCAAGGTATGTAACTTTAAATCACTCTAAAGATCAGATCATAGGTGACAAAAGCAAAGGGGTACAAACAAGAAGGAAAATTGCTCAAAATTTAGATAAATGTTGTTTGATTTTAAAGATTGAACCTAAGACAATAAATGAAGCATGCAATGATGAAAATTGGACAAAAGCAATGGAAGAAGAGTTGATGCAAATTGAGAAAAATCACACTTGGGATCTTGTTCCCAGACCTAGAAACAAGAATGTGATTGGAACTAAATGGGTCTTTCGGAACAAACTAAATGAGGTTGGTGAAGTTATCAGAAACAAAGCCAGATTGGTCTGCAAAGGCTACTCTCAAATAGAAGGAATTGATTTTGAAGAAACCTTTGCTCTGGTAGCAAGAATTGAAGAAGTCAGATTATTTCTTGCATATGCTGCCTTCAAAGACTTCAAGGTATATCAGATGGATGTCAAGTCTACCTTCCTAAATGGTGATTTGGAAGAAGAAGTATACATTGAACAATCGGATGGATTTCAATTGTCTAATAATGATGATATGGTCTGCAAGTTGAAGAAAGCATTGTATGGATTGAAGCAATCCCCAAGAGCATGGTATGAAAGGTTGGATAAGCATCTTGTGTAGATTGGATTCAATAAAGGTACTGCTGATAGTAACTTATATTTCAAAATTGATCATGAAAACATTTTGATTGTTGAAGTGTTTGTGGATGATATCATTTTTAGAGGAAGATATAGTATGTGCAAAACTTTTGCAAATCAGATGAAAAGTGAGTTTGAAATGTCTATGCTTGGTGAAATGAATTTCTTCTTGGGTCTGCAAATTACTCAAACAAAGAAAGGGATCTTCATTTCTCAGACCAAATATGTGAAAGAATTGTTGAGGAAATTCGGTATGGAAGATTCAAAGCCAATGAACACTCCCATGGCAACCGGATGTAAGTTGAGCAAAGATGATGACTCTCCAAAGGTAGATCAGACAAAGTATAGATCAATGATTGGTGGATTGTTGTATCTCACTCAGACTAGACCAGATATAATGCAGGCTGTTGGTCTTGTGGCAAGATTCCAGGCTGATCCTAGAGAATCTCATGTTATAGCAATCAAAAGAATTTTTAGGTACTTGAAAGGAATAGTTGAGTATGGTCTATGGTACCCTAGAGATCCAGATTTATCTCTTCATGCATATACAGATGCAGATTGGGTAGGAGATGTGGATGACCGGAAGAGCACTAGTGGTGGAGCATTCTTTTTGGGAAAGAGATTGGTTTCTTGGCTAAGCAAGAAACAAGAGGCAATATCTCTGTCTACAACTGAAGTAGAATATATTGTAGCAGCAAGTAGTTGCACTCAAATTTTATGGATGAAGCAGATGTTAAGAGACATGAAAGTAGAATATGAGGAGCCTATCACAATTTTCTGTGATAACTCAAGTGCAATAAACATTTCTAAGAATTCGGTGTTGCATTCTAAGACCAAGCACATATCTATCAAGTTTCACTTTTTGAGAGAACAAGTGAACAAGGATGAAGTCAGATTGGAGTATGTACCCTCCAAGGATCAGATTGCAGATATTTTTACTAAACCTCTCCCCAAGGACTCTTTTGAGTATCTCCATGAGAAGTTAGGGGTCATGGCCCCTCCAGTGATGAACTAGGATGCACTGATGTGCATCAGTCCGATGGATATCATAGTCATATCTTGTGATCCGGATTGATGATGGGGAGCTGCTACTAAGGGGGAGCAGCTGGTATGATTCTGATATGTTACAAGTGCAAGTATGAGCCCTTTGCCATTGATCAAGTAGAACCGGTTCTGGGAGATGCTCTGGAGTGACAGAGTGTTACAAAAAGGTCCAGTGAGATCTGGAAGTGCATTGACCTATTCTACGGATTGGACAGAGTGTTTAGGAGGTCCTTGTAATGTGTCATCTTGATTGGTATGTGGTTTGAAGGTCCGGAAGCACCTCTGGCAGTATGACAGTGGCAATAGACTGTGTTCTTGGAGTTTCGGATGAAGAGGAGAAGAGATTCTAGTGAGTAGAGGAAGTGTGGATGTACCTGGTTAATCAGGCAAGCTTGTGAAGGTTCTTGGATCATGTTGAGGTTATGTTGTCAGTCCACATTGGTGGTAGAGCCTGGAATTGAAGATATTCTTCCAGATGAAGTTCTTGTTCAAACTAGCCTACCGAATGAGTTGTTCATCTTGCGAATGTTCTTGTGGTGGCCAATCAGATGTATTAATCATCTTGCGAATGTCCTTATGGTTGATTGCCGACTTAGATGATTGTTCCTCAGTCAATGTCTTGTATAAATAAAGTTTTGTGAGTTCATTTCAAAGTGTTGAGCAGCAGATGAGAGTGGTATAGTAAAAGAGTGAAGGGCAGAGCAGAAGTATCTTAGGCTTAAATGGAACTGATCCAGACATGGTAAAGATGTCAATCTCCAGTTCAATTTTGTGATTCTTATCACTTTGTAGACAGTGTGTCTCTTGTAGGTAGTGTGCCTCTTTGTGAACAGTGTGCTCGGGCAGTGAGCCCTAATTGGCATGTGCCATTCATTTTTCTTATTTTCTAACAGAGAATAATCCTTGGGTTAATCACCCCGTGGTTTTTCCCTTAACCAGGTTTTCCACGTCAAAATCTTGGTGTCCAATGTGTTCATGATTATCTGCTCTTGTGTTTATGCATTATGCTTTCATGAATGATTAACTGATGTGCCATTAACTAACAAAGAAGAATCAAGTGTTCAAAATAGAAGCAAGTTTTTGCACAACTGATTCACCCCCCCTCTCAGTTGTGTGCCCTAGATCTAACACTTACTATCACTATACTCCTTGAAATAAAAATAATTACTTATGGCTTCAATCCAATCCACGAGAGCATCTCCATCTAGTTTCCCATTGAACGTAGGAACATCCATCTTTGGATCGCCACTATCTCCATGAGTATTTTTGAGTGCATTTAGGAATGCCTTTTGATCTGCAAACATACCTTCTCCTTGAGGATTCTCTTCTGCCTCTTCTTCTTCATCTTCTGACTCAAAAGTACTTCCATCCTCTTTATTATTACCTTTAGATCTCTCTTCTTTCAGTCTTTCTTCGAGTATCTCCTCTACCATCTTCTGGATGGCTGCTTTGCTCATAGACTTGGGAGGCATTGTGCTAGCCTTAGTTTCTATCTCTTCTTCCTTGTCTGAGGCTCCAATTCAAATATTGGCTCTGATACCAATATGATGCAGCGTGCACAGGGGAAGTAACAACCTTCTATTGGAGAACTGTGGCCTATGTCTTGGTGATCCACTCTATCTGCCAAACATACTTCTGTCGACCACCTAGCAACTTCTTTCACCGACCTCTACACTCTCTCCGACAACCCAGCTC
Source organism: Cunninghamia lanceolata (assembly GCA_027924645.1). Lineage (NCBI taxonomy): Eukaryota > Viridiplantae > Streptophyta > Pinopsida > Cupressales > Cupressaceae > Cunninghamia > Cunninghamia lanceolata. Next base: position 6,904,789 of record BSBN01000317.1, read on the forward strand.
CACTTTGTATTCAGACAGGCCTCTCCTATCGGTAGCCGCTTGGAGACTCCGATCAATACACTTATGTTTTATTCACATACATCGCTTTATTCACCAGTTGTATGTTTTGACACATACAAGCCCAATATACATTGTCAATATGCAATTGGTGGGGCCCTCAATCCTCGGTCACAAATTGTATGCTTAACCATATGCAAACTCAATATGCATAACCAATATGCATTTGGTGGGACCCTCGATCTCCACTCACCTGTTGTATGTCTTACCACATACAAACTCAATGTGCAATGTCGATATGCATGAGGTGGGGACCACCTATCTTCGATGTGACTTAACTCTTCAGTGAACCCTTTGCATGTCCCCCACGTTATGCCGATACAACCAAATATATGATGCAAGACTTGACTTGCTATTCTAGTGGGCCAAAGTATCCTTGACCTGCTACTGCCAGTCACTTCTTGTATCCACAGAAAGGTAAACTGCCAACATGCATTCTATGTTACCACTCCGGCCGGTCATCCTTTGTATCATAGGAAATGTATGTTTCCAATGTACATTTACAACATACAATCCTAACTTACAATTGCAAGATACTCACAAAGCGATACTCACATACATTTGCAATATACACATGAAATGTTCTCAACATACATTAGTGATATACACACGAATTGGATATTCGACAAAACAATAGAAAAATTACACCGATGGTACTTCAGTTACTCTACGGTTACACAGACATAAACCAGATACACATAAACAAAGGTTCAACAGTATGTACACCCCCTGCAAACACTTAATCGCCCGACAATTTGGTCACTCCACAACATCACTTTTCCTAACACTTCTATGACTAGTCACATAGAGATGCCTAGTCAACTCATGCCGTACTCCATGGATTCCTGGGTGTCTGGACCAGAACAATAGAAAACACAAAATACATATTGTATTCCTCCATCACATTGAGAATGGGAATGCTTTCAACGGATAGAGGAATAACACTCCATCTGTTTACCAAACCCTAGTTTCAGGATTTCAGACCAGTCTCTGTAGAACCAACAATACTTCACAAACTTATAACTTTACTAGACACCAAAATATTATCAGATAGAAACTACTTTATTGCATGGATACTTCCAGTAACAATCATAGAGAATACTCAAAAGGAACAATATTCAACACCTAGAAATCTAGTTCTTCATTCATTCACTCCTCTTTTCAGCATGTCCCGTTACATCACACTGCTCAGCTATAAAAGGCTTGAGATAGCAGTTTACATGCTCCAACCATACAAAAATGATTTGAAAATTAGTTAGCCATTGGCTTTCTCCTAACACAAGCAAAACCACATGTTTTCCTTGAATAATTACATCAATTTGACCAAAACATGGTCTACGTAGGTCTAGTGCAAAAACCCTTATTACAACATGAAATGGCTCAAAATCCTTATTGAAAATTGAAGTAAAAACATGACTCCTGCACCACAGAGAAGGTGCTTCTGCACCACACGGTGTGGCACATCATTCAAGAAGGTGAAGTGGCTTCCTTCTTGGAAGCCATGATAGGCTATGATGAGAACATGTCCAGGAAATTTGCTAACTCTTGGGATGATAATAGGTACCTATTTGAGTGGGGGGTATTGGCTTTGAAGTTTCAGAGGAGGTAATCAGGAAAGCCACAGGATTACCTATTAAAGACAAGAAGCATAGCCGGGGGAATAAGGTGCCAGATCTTGAGAATATGGGACTATTTTTTAAAGAGGGGGAAGCAATTGTCAAGGTCCATGGGGGCTTTGAGAGAGAGAAGATGCTTTCTCCATGGGGTCAAGTCTACCTCATGATAATGAAATACTTTACACTGGAGGGGAGTTTCAAGGCATTTTACTACTACCACTTCACTTTGCTCAATCATTTTAGGAATAGGTTGGAACTTACCTTTCCCTTCTTTCTACTTTCATTCCTTGAATATTCCATTTGGTTTGTCAAGGAGATTCAGGCTAAGAACCCTAACTATCCATCAATCCCTCTCCACCAAGGGCTCATCCTTAGGCTTTACCATTTCCATTTGGCATTGTGCCCACCCAAGAAAATAAAAATCAGTCTTTTGGATGATTCTCCCTCTACCTTTTCCTCTGTTGTTAAGGGTAAGGGTAAAAAGTTGTCGGGGCCCCCAAAACCTTGATACCCAAAAGCCTTAAAGGGGGACCCAAAATCATGGAAACCCATGATACTTCACCCATGGGGACACTTATTCTAGATTCTAAGTCTAAAACTGCTAAGAAAGCTAGTAAGAAAAATAATTCTCCTACCCTAGAGATTGAGAAGGAAACCATGGTGTCCACTAAGAGGGACTGGGAGGTCAAGGAGGAAGAGGTTACTCCACTACTTAAGAAGGCTAAAATTAGGAGGGTAGAATTTATGAGGGTCGAGGGGACTTCTAAAGTCATTGACCTCGAGACCGGTTCCAAACAAGGAGAGGAAGGAGATTTGGGTGTTGTTACTTCTGCTGCTAAAAATATTGCTCATGGTGTTCAGAGGTCTAGTCAAATTGCTGGTATTCCTTCAACCAATCCATAGGGAATAGATATATCTAGAGAATTTGAGTTTGTGGAGGATACACTCAGAGAAGGGGAAGATGAGACTCCCACAGAGTTGATCCACAAAGATGAAGGAGCCAGTCATTTTCCTGAATTGAACTTGCCATACTCAGATGATGAAGAGGAAGAAACAGAGGAAGCTCAAGAGCAGAAAAATGATGATGGCTATTATCTATGTAGTAAGACTGCTAAGGAGGTGGCCGAGCTTAAGCAAAGGATTGAAAAACTCCAGAAAAATGGTAGGTGATGGCAGAATTTGTGGCTAAGGCTCTTCATCGTGTGATGTCAGTGTTCTTAGTTGTTAAAGATTTCAATGATAAAATCAAAGGTACAGTTTGGGAGACTACAAGGACATGGTTAAATTCCTATCCAAATATGGGATCTCTGAGAATCCCTAGTTGGTCCTTTGTTGGTCATTGGTTTTTTTGCTCTTTTTGATTAGTGCTCATTTTTTTATCATCTCTCCACTGTCTTGGTGCTATTAGTGTGTTGTCTCTAGCTTGTTTAAGGCTTGGTTTTTCCCTGTGGGCTGCTTTGTAAAGGGTTTTGGACCCTCTTTTCTAGTTGAACTAATAAAAAACTAGGTTTGAGCATCTCCTTAAATCATTACAAATTGTAATGGAGACATACCATTACATGCATTGTGTTCATTCAAAAACCTTCGTATAATTTACAAAATATATTCCTTCTCCTTAAAAACCAATGCATCAATTGATTCCATAAAACAAGCTCAAAGCACTTGTAGTAAAAAAATTAGCTCGACAATCAATACTTATTATATATTTTCAACATGTATATATAGGATTTCATTTTCTTGCACTTGGTTGTATGCCAAGAATTCAATGTTCTTCTAGAGGTTGAAGCATTGAATTTAAACCATATGTGATCCCATAAAATTCACATTTGAGAAGTTTCCTACTCAAAATGAATATTTTGGAGCGTGTGTGAAGATAATCCATAGCTTAAAATTCAACCACCTCATTCATGGTGATCGTACCCCCTTCAACATGCATAATTAAAATTTACAACTATAATTGTGCCCTTGGGATGAGTCATGTTGTTTGGGTGGGAAAAATACCTTTGATAAGTTGCAAGGGTCAAATTTGGTCATTAATGGAGACTTGGGAAGTTGTTGAAGCATTTTGGAGAGTATCAAAGAAGTTTAAAAAATTTGTGGGATTTCGATGTGAGACAAAACATGAGGACTGGACATTGGAGTTGTAGGAAGAAATATGGAAAGATGGGAAAGTTTTTTAAATGGAAGGGAATGAGTAAAGAGAGGATGCAAGAAATTATGTGGGGAAAGGAAACACAACCAAATGTGAACATGTCTGGAAATCAGATGGAACTCCACATAAAAGAGGGAAATGAAGGATTCAGTTGGCTAGACAAATGTAGAAATTCATTTTGGAGCTAGAGGAAAGGATGGAAGAAATGTGGAGAAAGACTATGGAATATGAAACTAGGATAGGATATGAGGTGAAAGGAAGATATAATGAAGTCCATGGAAAGTTCACAAATAGGAGGGAAGGGAAGATACGAAAGGTGTGGGAAAAGCATGTGGGATTAGAGGTAGGAATTGGATGTGTTGAATGAAAGAAGTCTAGAAGTTTGGTGATGTCTTGAAAAATGGATTGTGAGGAATGAAAGAAAGGAAGGGGGAACTAGAGATGGAAATTCTCGGTAGGTAAGGTAATTTCTATAAAATAGAAAGGAAGGTGAATGAAAGAAACACATAAGAAGGATGAAGGTCTGGACGCTTGGGAATAGGAGGAAAATGAAATAAGTGTGATAAACTTCCATAAAATGCAAAGTGAAGGAAATGGAGAGAGAAAATATTGAATAGGATAAATGCAGGAATGTGGAAGGGGATGGGAGAACTAGATATCAAAAACTGAAATATGACTTGTCCAATAGTCTAGCGAGATTCTGTTAAATGGGAAAATGAAAGAGAATGAAGGGCCTGATAGTCCTATGGGATTTCATATGGGACAAGAGGTCATGATTGAATGAGAGGTGAAGGGGAAATGTTTGGTAGTCTACTAAAAGTCCACAAATATGGAAAAATAGTAGAAAATGGCTTAAAACTTCCTAAACTTAGAATTTACTTGGATTTTGGCAACTTCAACACATGATAGGAATATGGGCGATGGTAGGGAACAACATCAAGGGAGATTTTGATCAAGAGAGAGCCCTTTAGGAGATTTTGCAGATTGATTATAAATGATGGGAAAATAGGTCTAAGTCAATAAAGGGGCACCAAACTTAGGATTTTTGCAAATTGTGAGATTTGTGAAACTAGGCTCCAACAACTTCTTATAGGTTCTCTAATTTCAAAATAATTTTTATTTGAAGTTTCTTTTGTTATAGTAATTAGATCACCAAAAATTTCCTAAGGACTAACAATTTGTTGTTGTTTCTTAGTTAGTTTAGAATTTACTTCCTTAGGTAGAATTAGATTTAAGTTATTTTTTGTATTTTCCAAATAGATTAAAAGTTTCTTTGAAATCTTTTCTCATAAATTAGAAAACTCCAAAAATGTAGAATAGGTTGCATGCAAATTATATATAAATAATTAGTTGCACATAGTTAATTAATTCACACTTTATTTTGAAAAATATAGAAAGATAGAATAGATTCTTTTTTGCATGCATTTAGATTGGCAATCTTAGTTACAATCTTTCAACTTTCAAAAGCACAAAAGAACAAAGACCTTGATTTTGTTATGAGACATTCAAAAATCATTTAACAAGAAGAAATAATCGCTTGATTCCATCATGAGGCATTCAACAAAACATTACACATAATGCCAAACAAATCAAATATGACTTCAACAAAACAAGAAAATAACCCAAAAACACTGACTTTTGAGTCTCCTATCTCTCACTTGGCCTTTCACACTAAATGTGTTTAGGGATTAAGCAAGGCTAGATTGAGGTGGTTTTAGAAAAAAATGAAATTAATTTTCCCATTCTTAGGCAAATATGAGAATATAATGAACAAAGGAAGATAAGGGAGGAGTCCTACATAAGAGCACTCACTCTTAGATGAGATCATCAAACTTACCGATGCCAAAATTGTAATAATAGAATGAAAAAGATAAATTTTAAACACCTTGATAGTTCAAAATCCAATCATTTTCATCTCACTTCTTGGATCAACACCATAGTTTGCCATTAGACACTCCTTCCTCACAAAGTGAGTAAGCCCATTGGTGTGACCTCCACTCCATACAATCATACCACTGCCAACCATGAGATGATCCTTCAATAGTGAAGAGTAATTAATCAAATTATCCTCTAATCAGTTGGATTTTTCTAGAAGATTAGGAGTGATTTGATCCACAACATCAACAAGGGTGTAGCACATGTGCCATTTTGAGTCCACCTCATTCACTTTTGTGGTGAGTAGATTTAGACTATCACATATTTTGGTGAACTTTATGTGAAGGGAAAATACTTTTAGATAAGCACTTTCATATCCTTTTCTTTCATCTTTCATCCTTCTTGTCTTCCCATTTATTCTATGGTACCTATGATATACATAATATGTCAAGATTGATAATGCAATAGGGATATGGTCCCTCAAACATAGCTATCCCTTTGTCATTTGGTTGATAATCCTCATCAATCCCCTATAACCTATTTTAAATAGGTACAATTATGAGGACATTGACTTGGATGGTGGGTAGTAGAAATCACAAAACTTCATCACTTCCAACAACCTAGTCTAGAGCTAAGATACTATGCTCTAGCTAGAGCTAAATCAAAGTAGAGTATGCTTAGTGCTTGTTTGGTTAGAGATCCATTGACAAGGTAATACCATCATGATTTATAGAGAAACACCCATCCAAATCGATAATGAGGTGAGCCACTTAGAAAAATACTTAGAAGATGCTTGAGAAACTTGAGAGGCTCTCCATGTAGATTTTCAAAAAAAACAAGATGAAGCACATCAAGGGGCATTGAAAAGCTTCTTTGAAGAAAGAACCAATGGTGTTACTCAACCCCTACATGCTAAGAAAAACCCACCTCATGATAGAGAAATGTAGAACACAAGACAAGCTATATTTGAAGCACTTATAGCCACCCTAGTCCAATAGATTAGGACTCTTGAAACTAGGTGTGTTGAACAAGCAACACACAATTATAATAAACCAATTGAAATACCAAGGTTTCAAAGGAGCCAACCTCATACAAACTCTTTTTCCATGGAGATAGTTGAACAAAACCAAGGGGTAGCCCAATTCCTCCCATGTTAACTTCTATGCATGAAATATGAACAATGAGACTTTCATACCTCCCTTGCCTTTATAATTCAACATTGCAAGCTTGAATCAATTAGGTGATATATGTGTCATGCAAAATTAAACTCAAATAATCCTACCTAGTTTCCAAAACACAACAATGCCTAGACATCCTATCTTCGCAAGGTATCTAATGAGCCATATAATTGATTCATCTATTTCATGTTATTTTTGCTCTTAAGAACTCTCTCAGACACTTTGACATATATAATTACATATTATTATAATTATGTTTGTCTTTTGGTTAGAATATGCACATGTTTAGTTTTCATTTCCTTTGATGAAATCTCTTGCTTTATTTTACTGAATTATATTTCAAAAGTGCATATCTTATGTATTTTGGTGTAAAGTTGTGAATGTTTGTATAAGGCTTACAGTAGTAGGAACAACCAGTGGTCTTTGGATCCCTCCGAAGCCCTTTGTGCTAAGAAGAACCTGAACTTCGGATAGCTCCAAATGTTGAAAACCTTCCTAGGGTCATCCTCCCCTTGAGTCGATGACTGCCACAAGCCCATCCTTGAGTGCAAACATAACTTTGGCTTCAATCACGCAGCTAAGAAGGATAACATCACCACATCACCAAAATCTTGGTGACTAACTGAAATATCAATTAGCTGACTTCAGTCCCAACTGAAGTGGCTACCATCTTGCATCGCACCATTTCTAGGGAATCATTTAGTTTTCCATGCAGTTAGAACTAACAAAAATCTTTGATCTACAGTTCTATTTAGGAATAATGAATGTAATAAACCATGCAACTGTCTCTAGTTCCAGTTTGCTCCAGTTAGACTTGTTGTTAGTTTTCTTCTTCCAATAATACTCGACTATATAAGTAGGAGAAATTCATTTCTTTCTAGTTAGTTCCAAGTTTTCTAAGTTTTCATAGATAGTTATGGCCAGATTGCTGTAATAGGAGGAAAACTCCTCATGCTTGTAATCCTATCCATTTCTGGACTATGATTTAATATGAAGGGGAATTTCTACTAAAATAAGTTAGTTGAGCAAGAGGATCATCTCTGGTTGGGGAAGTAGGGCCCGCTTACCCATCTAAGGGAAGATCTCTCGATAATTTGGTATTTATGTAATTCTGTTCTAATTTCTGTCAAGTTTTCCTTAATGTTATGTGTGATTGTTGTTAACTATTCCCTACAGGTTAGTTCTTTAAAAATTCTAAAATACCAAAAAGAGATAGATCTGTTCTTTATCAGTATTGTCATATTCAAAGTATTTCATTGTTGTAGAATAACAGTGGATTCAATTGATCTTCATTTACTTTTTTAGCATGTTAGATTAATTTCTTTTACATCAATTTAAGATAGTTTCCCTTCCTGCAAGCGTGTTTCCTTTCCAACAAATTAATATAGTTTCCTTCCAAGCAAGTGTGTTTATTTCTCAGCAATTAGATAGATCTTTTTTTCTACATACCCTTTCATTTCTAGCAAGATCGACAAACCAAGTCCCATTCACCAAACCACTCGATCAAACCCCCCCATTCTAAGAAGTCTTATCATAGATAGCTCCAGACACCTCCGGATTGATAAAAGTAAATGATGATGCATTAACAAAGCACTACTTCGACCTCATCAGCATCAACAACGCAATATATCCTTCCAAACACAACAAATGTAGTAGGATTCATCCATAGGGATAATGTTTGAGGGAGAAACTTCCTCCATGATCAACCCCTTTTCAAGGATGTACTTGGAATATATTAAAGAGCCTCTAGATCTCAAACTTCACAACATCATGTTGGCACATCCTCTCCTTGAAATTCCAAAGTTTAAAGGAATGGAAGATCCTAATTTACACATTAAATCTTACACCATGACAGTACATGAACTCCTTCCTTGGGATGGGGTGATAGAATGAATCTTTTTTAAAACCTTGGAAGGTATTTCTCTAGATTGATATTATCATCTCCTAGAGGTGTGAATTCATTATTTTGTTAGTTTAATTCTAGGTTGTCATATGATCTTATCCTACATATGTGATCTTATCAACTAGTTGGCATCTTATCATTTAGTTGTCTCATGTCATAGGATTAAGACACTTGTCATAAGATTACTTCATCCTACATCTAATCCTTGCCTTTATAAGCAAGGCATATCATGTACATTGTAACAATTTTTGCATTCATTGATAGAATATAATTATTCTCTCATTTGGTCTCTCTTGTGCTTTCATGAAGTCCTAGATCCTAGGTGGCTACCTTTTGTTACATAGAAAAAGAGAGCCTAATCAATTATACACTAACTAGACCAATCTTTCCTATACAACATTAGAATACAAGCTAACCAAGACTTATGTACACTTGGCTATAGTCCTCAAAGGAGATCCAAGCTGAATTGGGGCTTGTCTTCTTTCTGTTGTAATAGATGAGATTGATTTAAGAATAAAAAGATCTAGGGTTTTAAGTGACCTAATTGATAAAATAAACAACTTACAGGTGTCATAAACTGACTGTGCCAGAATTAGAAGCAGATCAGGGTTGTGCAGAGCTATCAGGGCCCACAACCAAAATCAGGGGTCGGATCTAGAGGACTAAGGAACCCAGATGCCCTTGTCCTAAGGTTTTAGGCCAAATTTTGAACTGGTGATTTGTGTTCGAGGATCTTACATCTTCCCATCACTATTTCATGTTGGAACCTTCTGATGCAATCTGCACACATGAAAGAGGGTAAATGGTGGTGTTGTATAGAGGCTTGCCTTAGTCAAACTTATGTGTAAGTGTTCCCACTTCCACAACAATAAGGATTAGATCAAGAGTGCATACCCTAGGTAGGCAAAGGCAGATCTAAATAATCAAAGATAAATGTAAACAAACATGAAGGAAAGATGCTACCCTAAACATGAAACCCTTGATGGGATGATGCCACTATCAAATCACCACAAGGAGAGAATGAAGGAGGAAGGAGTTTCCTTAAAGATCTACAAGGGTTAGTAGACAATAATAACCTATAGAAATAGAGATCTTGTAGATAAGAGATTGTTAGAGAGAATCATCATAAGGAGAGTCATTAGCTAGAATGCCATTCTAGATTATTAGGAGTAAATGAGTGAGAGAGACATGCTTATATATGCATCTCAATTACTTTCTGAGGGCCCAATTGACAAGGTGAATCACATAAGTCATAAGGCTGACTTTAAGATATGAGTTGTCAGGGCCAAATTACTAGGACTCTGGTGCTTGGGCACCTTAGTCCTAGTAATTTGGGCTATACAAATGCTAGGTGATAGAGGATTATGCCTTTTTTATCATAGAAGTACTGGAAATTGCATAGTATAAACATAGATGGTCACATGAGTCACAACGAGAGCTAAATCTGGTGAAATTGTAAAGGGGTATACAATTTCTGACAGTACACCTTTATAGCCACATCTTACATGGTATCAGAGCTAGGAGGATTTCTTCTTGTTAGTAAATTATTTTGAGAGATCTTAAATGCAAATCATGGTGTATCTTGAATAGTTGAGTATGCTCCTATCTTGCATCAAATGATGACCTGGAGAATCAGAAAGACTTGATAGAAAAACTAGATTTGTGAGGGTTTCCTCTTTGTGGAATTGTATTGCAAGTTCATTTTAAAGCATGCTGGTGCAAATCTGAGCACACCATTGTGTTCAAGGTGTTCAATATAGTCAGTTAACCTTTTGATTTGTCAAAATTGGACAATGGAGGCAAGATCTACAAGGGTTTGAATTTGGGAGGTGGTTGCATGATCTGGAAGGTAGCTGCATTTATGGAGCACTTTGGGTCAAAACAGGCCCTTCCATTGCATCCAAAATGCCCAAAAACCTATAGATTGACTAGCAAATCACAAAAAATAGTCACTTTTGCCCTGTGCCATCAGGGAAAAGTTTTGCCCTCCTTCGCTATCTGTATGGATCACAAAATATTCTCTGAAGGTGGTATATTCTTCTACACACTTCTTGTGCAGGAACCTACATCACATTCGTATGGGTATATTCTTTTTTTTAATTGTTTTTTAGAATAAAAAGCAATTGTAAATAGTTTTTATTAAAAAATAAAAAAATAATTTGTAAGGCCTGCGCAGGCCTTACACAGACCCCATGTAGGACCATGATACAACCTACAAAGTACTATGGTACTTGCATCCTGTAGGCTCAGGCCCATAGCCTATAGGCCCCCTATGGACCTCTGCAGGCTCATAGGGCCACATGGAGGGGTCTTAGTCCCCATGTGGGTCTGCAAACCCTAAAATGGGTTCACCCCCTATACAAGGCCATCGGCCTTTATTAATTTTTTTAAGTTTGCAAAACATTCACAAACTGCCAAATTTAGTGGATTTTTTAGTAGACAAGATTTTTTCAGATCTGCCAATTGTGGCGACAATATTGGAAACTCCTCCATATTGCATTTTCAGTTTGGCACCTAATCTTTGCAGGCTTGTATCTCAGTCATCCAGACTCCTTTTTTGGAGAAATTATTTTTTGATTTGGGCTAGAATTTCATAGGCTTCGTAGTGGTGCAATCAAATTATAGTTTTGGTGCCTAGTTTTTCTAGAAATTGCAATTTTTCATATCCATTCCTGAGTAGTTCCCATTTTTAGAACTTCAAAGGCTTCGTTCCGACTCATACGGTAATAGTTTTGGGTGAATTTTTTTGAAAGTGCATAAATTTTCAAGTACTTTCTAGATCTGCAATTAGTTTGATCTAGTTTTTCTCAAAAATTATTCTTTTAGTTATAGCCTAATTTTGGCTTTTGCATTGTACCAAAATTAAAAAACCACTTTTTTGTTTTGGCTTGTGGCAATCTGAATTGGACTGAATATAAAGTCCCACAATCATTTTTTGCTTGAGGTATTCTCATATTTGAGTAGAATTTAGGGGTAATCTTGTGATTTTTGATCTCTAATCATTTGAGGAGACATCATGGGTTTTTCTATTCATCCTTATGTGGTAAATCTAACAAAGCATAATTATGAGTCTTGGCAAAAAGGCATCCTCACACATTGTAGGTGGCTCAATATTTTTCCATATCTTTATGGACTCATCCATGAACTAGATACACCTCATAAGAAAACTATACGGGGAAATTGGAATGATCATATCATAGGATTGATTGACACAACTATTGGTGTTGATTTGTTTTGGGAGATCTCAGAAACTAAGTGCCCATGCACACTTTGGACTGAGATTTGGGAGATCTATGGAGACCCTCATATCTCTCCATTCCCAGATGATCCTAATAGTGATTTCCTAATACCCATTGATGATGTAGATAATGTACCCTTTTATGATGATTTAGAAGAGGATCTTGAATATTTTACAAGTCTTGAACATTGTAATGTCATAGAGACTTCTCTTTCTTCTCCTTCTTCTCCTATTGAGATCATTGCTCCACCATCACCTATTGCTACTTCAGAGTTTAGAGATGCTTCTTTTAGAGATTCTAATTATTCTTTGTAGTAGGATCATTTCAGTCTTCCTGATCCACCTCATTAGGATTCCTATTTACCAAACATTTCATCTTTGTTTGTGGAGTCTCACATTGATGATTTGGATGACACATTTTCAAGGGGTTTCCTCTCCTCTTTTATGATCATGATGTCATCACATCTTCAGTGTTTTTAGATGCAATTTTTATCCTTCCTCTCCTAATATTCCTTCCTTGATTGGGCATTGCATTCCTCATTTGGAGAAGACATCATTTTCTAGCACGAGGATAATCAAGTTGTATTCTAAGATACATGTATTGATTTGGATTCCATTTTCATCCATGTTATGGGAGTTACATCAATGTATCAACCATTTGATTTATTTCTCCCCAAGGGGAGAAATGTCATTTGTTGGTAGTGGATTGTATTTTATCTTCAAGCATTTATTGGCATAGGAGCTACTTCTTTGTGGAGGGATCTATCATCTCATTCTATCTCTCCTATGGGGGTAATTGATTGTAAATTTGTGATAGAAGTAGTCCTTGGGGGGTCATGTTGAGTCCTTCCTTCCATCACTTCTTTCACTTTCTTATTTTTCTCTCTTTTGGAGAGGGGTTTTTTCCTATAGGTTTTTCTCCTTTACTCTATTTGTGAGAGATTATTTATACATGGCTACCTAACATGTCCTAGTAGATGAGACCCATCTTTTCATCTTTTCATTTGTCTACTTCTCTCTAAGTTTCACTTAAGGGGTGTTGGTGTGAACAGGGATATTACCTATCCAATTTTCCCATTGTAGTGTGAACTAGGCACATTATCTAGCTAGTCATTAGTTAGTCCTATTCAAACATGTTCACATGTTAAGTTTACTTAGGATAAGTCTAGATAATTCTAGGTTGTCATGTGATCTTATCAACTAGTTGGCATCTTATCCTCTAGTTGTCTCATTTCATAGGATTAAGACATGTCATAAGACTACTTCATCCTACATCTCATCCTTCCCTTTATAAGAAATGCATATCATGTACATTGTAACAATTTTTGCATTCATTGATACAATAGAATTATTCCCTCATTTGGTTCCTCTTGTGCTTTCATGAATTCCTAGATCTTAAGTGGCTACCTTCATAGCCAACTCTTACAAAGGTGATTTAGGGATGTTGATGGATGAGATGAAGAGTGGACAATTTTAGGTGTCTACACTATGAACCATGTTAACTTACTCTTTGAAGAAACACTTGAGTAGAGATTTTCACCCATCTAAAACTTTGTTAGCTTTTTGGCAAGTTCACGAACTTAGGAACTAGCCAACATTGAAGACTTTGCCTTTTCAATTGAACCTTTGTCAACTTTCCCAAATGTTTGAGAAAATTTTAAATGCTCAACATAAAACTTTGTCAACAATTCAAGAAATTTGAAAACTTTAGAATAAGAAAATGAATACAAAGGAAAAGATAATTTATTAGTATTTTGGCAAGTTTTAGAACTTTAAAACTTAACACGATAAATAAAAGAAACACCCTATCAGGTTTTTTGAAAGTTTGAACAAACTTTAAAATTGGGTGCCAAACCAAGAGGAAAAGAAACCTTATTAGGTCTTTGGTAGGTTCTAAAGCTTTTAAACTTATCAAAAAGGTTAAAGGAAATTGAAAGTTGTCGATATAGAGAGGAAAACTTAGAATTTTAGGTAATTTAGGAAATTATCCTAAGGATGATCTTTTTCAAATGAATTTGAAGACAAAGACAAAGATTTCCATCCACCCATATTTACTAAAACAAGGAAAAATGACTAGCCAAATTTATTCAAAGGAGACTGAAGTAAAATTTGTAGGAAACATCTCCTTAAGTAAAAATTTTCATAAAGAGCAACCACAATATTTGTATCATCTACATATCATAAAAATAAATTTCATAGAAAATAGTATTTTTAGAAATAAGTCATGTTAATCCAATATGTCATAATTATCAAACCATTTGATGTGTCCATACATACTGCACATTGCATACATACATAAAAAAGATACAAATACATAGAAAACATGGCATCTATGTTAGTATAGATCCATAAAATAAAAACTAGATTCTAAGATAATCATGTACATAAGAGATAGGAAAAATAAGGATGTCAACCACCAGCTAGATATAAATCAAGCCCATCTTAGGAATCAAAGCAACATCAAGTACATGAGAATGTTGATACATTGAGTAATAGGTTCCATCAAGGGAGACTCATAAGCATATGTGAAGTACAACTGCACAATCTCACCATGTAAGGGGGAAAACAACCTAAGTAAGGTTTTTGAGTGCACAAGGTATGAACAAAAGCCTCAATGTTAGCTTTGAGCCATGGATCCTCCAAGACTTTTTCTTTGTCATCTTCTCCTACTATCCATTATATTTGATTGTAAATAAATCCTGTAAGATTGTCCTTGAGAAGGGACTAGTATGATAACTCAAGTTCAAGAATGGTTGAGTGTCGCAACTTGTAAAGAAGTATGTGATTGTTGAATGCTAGAAACCTCTCTAATTTCAACATCCTTAGTCTCCAGTGCAACAACTCTAGTCCTTTGAGACACTATATGGTAGTTGGCATGAAAGATGGGAGTAAATATGTTAGTGTATCTCCCCACCACCACAAGACTCTATGGATACAATAAGAGTGCCATTCTCTCTCTCCATGGATAGAGCAAGAAGTTCACTTGGGATATAGTCTTAATCTAGTCCCTCTAGCAATCAATAGTGCTTGTTTGATGAAAGATAAAAACAAGAAAGAAGAGTGTTAGTTTGGTATTAAAACATAATCAAGTTATGGGATATGATAATAAAAGTGAAAATTAGAGATGTGAAATACTCATGAGGATCTCTAAGCTTTCATGAGGGATCATTCCTTATCTTCTCCTTTGTTAGCTCTATAGAAGAAAAAACCTGAGAAGTAGGCATACCCACCCATGGTACCTCTTCATCATTTGGTGCATCCTCTCATTCATCCTCCTCTTCCTCATTCTCTAGGACATAGTCACCATCACCCTCCTCCTTGTCTTCACTCTTTGTATTGTGAACTAAATGACCCCTATGTGGTTGAAGTTGTCTTTGATCTTATCCTCAAAGTGGCCATGTAATAGGTGTCCTAGGAGTAAAAGGGGTATAAAATGGCATCCATAGCTATTCCTCTATCATCTTCTAAAAATATTGGTAGCATGGGGGCATAGGGGATAAATATAAAGGAAAATCCTCACTAAGCTACTATAGAACTTATAAAATAGAGTGGATCTTAACATGGCCATTCTTGTTTTTCAAGGAGCAAATCTACCAACAAATGGATCAAGTTGTGTATGAGGAAAATTGAGAAGTTGAATGATAAAATCACAATAATGATAATAACAACTCAATAACCCATAACATAAAGAGATCGATCTAAATAAAAAGCCAATATCAATAGATAAATCAAATAAAACAAGAAAGACTTCACCTAGATTGTATTTTTCTCTTTGTAGATATGTGGATTTCTCAATAACGTTGCAAAACCATGTTTGCAACAAGCGGATGTAGGTTGTGTTCGTGCTCAAAAGATCGATGTGCTCAACAATGTGATGTATGCTCAATGCGCTAGAATGCCTATGAATAAATGATCGAAGAGATTCAATGATTGAAGAGGATTTGTTATGGAGATGAGGGGGGTTTATATAGGTTTCAATGAAGATCAATCAATGGTCCAAAAAATTCAATAGAATCAACGGATGAGATACATCTAGAATTCATGATGAATGTGCACCTGACATCTGTCACACAAAAGTTATTTTTGTTTGAGTTAATTGCTTTTTTTTATAAAGATAGATTTGATTTCATAAATTAGAATGCTTTTTCTTCTAATTCATGAGTTGATGAAAACAAGATAAATTAAAGCCAATTAACTCAACTTGTAATTTGCTTTTTTTAAAGTTCTAAAAATAAGACTAATTGTGCACGAGTTAACATGATATTTTTAGAGGAATTGGAAAGATAATTGAAATTAAATAAATAAATTTATTTAATTGTTTGTGCATGATAGAGGAATATGAAGATTATAATTAAAATACTTGATTTTATTTATTTTTAGATGATTGAGATAATTTAAATAAATTTGCATGATTTATTTAAATTCGGAAGAGTAGTTTGATTTAATTAAATAATGAAAATTATTTAATTGTAGATAAGAGAGAATTTGTGATGAATTAATCAAATAATTGGATTTATTTAATTAATGTAGACTTGAAATTTGAAAAGGATAATGATTTAATTAAATAATAAAAAATATTTTAATTTTGGAAGAATATAGAGGAATTTAATGAAATTAATTAAATAAAGAGGATTTATTTAATTAATATTGATTTTTAGAGTTTTGGAAGAAATTGATGAAATTAATTGAATAATTAGATTATTTAATTAACGGTGAAAGTAGGTGATTAGATAGATTTGATGAAAATGCAAGTGATGTGACGACATGGTCATTTTTGGGTGTCTACACAAGTTGTCATATCTTTGGCTCATCTCGCCTCCATGTTAATATAGGTATCTTTAAATAAATTATCATTTGTCAAAGTCATCAATACTTATGTGGTTCCATTAAAGAGTGATCTTGCGCATCTCATAGTTCTATGATTTGTAGACTTCACTAGGGGCATGTAACTATAATAAGATCTAATGTGATCTAGGATCCATACCATAACCAAAGAGGGATGACTAAATTCTAGAGATTGCTATCATGCAATTTGATACAAATCATTGTAAACTAGTGCCACTATGTTGAATCCCCAGGCATAAACTCTACCTAATCGATCTCTTGTAGGATTGGTTCCCATTACCATCTCACTATATGAGTCTTTTTATCTATCAAAAAATCAAGTGGAAATTAGACTAATCAAAACCTTTTTTAGGGTATGTTAGTAGGATATAGTTGACATTGTAGAAAGAATCACCCATCACAAAAGGATTGTGGTAGCAACACATCCAAAAAACACAAGGAATATAAGGAGACACACCCTTTTACTTATAATCGAGTATAAGTAAAGGTTTCACAAATGTAAATTGAAAAGAAATCAAGTAACATGAATGTAACATCTAAATATGAACAAGTAATATAAAATAGAAAAGAGAGATGTAAATATATGTAAGATAAAATAGGAGAATGAGATATATACAAATATGGGTGTAGATAGAAAAAGGAGAAAGGATGTGATGAGAGTCTAAACTAATATTGTAATAGGTCTATTTGATAATATATATGATATTGTAGATTGGTTGGACTCACTTATAATGTATTATGGTGTATGCTATGGTTGTTATTAACTATATTTTATTAATTGCATATGTTCTTTCCTACCACAACCTTTTATAATCCACTGCACTCACTTTGACCCTCTTCTTATCCCTAACACTAGGGTATAAATACAACATTTCAAGTACTTAAGCACAATATCAGATCTATGCCCAAACCTGTCAACATCTTGGTTCCATTGTTGAGACCCTAGTAAAAGGATAAAATAGAGGTATAAACAACAAACATATCAACTATGGTAAGAACACTTGAATAAAGAAGGATTACAATCAAGGAAAGATAAGATTTCATAATTTGTGGCAAAAATTATGGGTTCTATCCTTGTGAGAGGGGGTTAGGCACCTAGGGGATGAAAAATGGGAAAGGGGAATCCTAAATGGATCTATGAAGAGATCTGACCTTTAGGAGAAGGACAACAATAAAGAAATTAGAGATGCATAAAAAGATTAAAGAAATACCAAATCAATAAACAACTAGATAAAAGGAGATAATAAAAGAAAGAGAGAGATCAGAGAAGAGATTGAATTGGCAATGGAATTAAACATTGAAGAGAGGAAATTGAAACAAATTTAGGAAAGACAAGAAAGATACCACAAAAGAATGGAGAAGGCTAAAGAAGCCAAGATTGAGTACACTAGGAGGGCTATTGTTGAGGAAGAGTTAGAACACACTAGGAGGGTTGCTGCTAATAATGATACTGAAGGAGAATTCAAGCACATCAAGGAGGTTGATACTGAGAATGTTGAAGGAAAATAATATCCACCATAAGAAGAGTTAAGTATATACAAGTGCACCGAAGGGGCTATAGCTAAACATAATAATTCCATTAAGACTTGTATGACTCTGCAACTAGAGGAACTAGGGTTTATTATACCACTCTATAATAAATCTACATCTAAGAAACTCAATACTCATCTATATAAAATAATTGAAATTATACAAGGGTTAGCAAGGTATATTAAAGAATGTGTGGTATTTAATGAGGCATTAGAAGAAGGGTGTAGAAGCAGGGGTGTTCTTCCATTCAAAATTTTGACTCTAAACCCTCATTTGGAACTTGATCTATCAAACCTAAAGGTTATAATTAACAAAGGATTTGAGGAACTATTAAACCCTTTCATGAAACTAAAACCTTTGGATTTAAGTGTGGGTTATCTAGATAAGGTGGTAAGGAAAAGTTTTGATTTTTCAAACAAGAAAATTATGAAATATTAGAATTTATAAGAAAATAAGGAGAGTGTGGTAGAAAAGAAAATTGAGAATTTGTTTAAGAACCTTTCTATGGACACTATTGAAATTATTAATGAAAATTGGGAAGACCAAAGGGTGTCTCCCAAATTAAAATGGTCACATGAAGAGGTGAACCTCCTAGACCAAGAGTCATCTCCCATGCTGAATAAGACAAGTAGAGTACTTGTGGAAGGAATATATAGTGATTCAAATCAAACTAGGGAGAACCAACAACAAGATTTTGTGAGAGATTGTGCAAAAATATTTGGTTCAAACTTCTTTGATATTAAACTAGCAAGAGATAAAGGGAGACATAGGAAATTGGTGAAATAGGGAAATTATGCTAAGAAAGAAATGAAAGAAAGACCATACAAAGAACCAAGGTAGGGAGTAAGTGACCCACCACAAAACAAAAAAGAACCCCTACCTAGTACTAATAGATATATAGAGAAAACTTTGAATAGGGACCCAAAAATGAAATTACCAATCTTTGAAAAAGATAATACAAAGGCCTCTAAACACATATTTGTCCTAGAATCCACTTGGAGATGAAATGGAAATAAAATTAATCAAACAAAAATTTATGAATTTGTGGAGAATTTGAGAAATGAAGCCTTGAAATGGTATATGAATAAATACCCCTAACATGATAAGGAATGACAATAGATAAAGGATGAGTTCCTAGACAACTTCAGATCTCTTGAGGTTCCATTAGAGAGCATCAAAAAGATGAGGGAAATCATACATGAAGAAGGGAAAAATGTTAAGGAATTTGACCATAGATTCAAAGAAGTGGTAATAGAAATTAAGGATCCACTAACAAAGAAACAAAGGATCAAATGGTTTATATTAGGATTGTTACTTGAAGTTATGATTGCATTAGATGAAATTTTTTTTGAGACTTATTCAAGTGTGATAAAGTTAGCATATAGAATAGAAGCACAAACTTGGAGAAGAAGAAACAAGGAAACAAAGATTAAAGAATTAGAAAATATGAGATTGGAATTGGAACAACTAAAAATTATGTAGGATATACTAGCTAAAGAGTAAAATAGGCTAATAACACCACTAGCCCAAAGAAAGAAGATATGGTGTACCTACTATGCAGAAGAAGGTCATCTATGGAATGAATACCCAATTAAGAAAGGAGAGAAAGAGCTAAGAAACTCAGAGTTGATCTAAAATCATCTCCTTGGAATATAAAAAGAGTCTATTATGGAATTTGTGGTGAATAAGATGACCACAAGATAGATGATTTCCTATCTCTATTATTTAGACTAAGGGAGGATGAGGATAATGAACCTTGGTGCAACCACAACTTTGAAGATAATGACTCTATCCATAAAGGAATGGCTAAAGATAAAGGGTTGGTAGAAAGATCCTTCTATGACCATGGATATAAGAATTTGGTATGGAAGAACCAACACAACATTCATGTGACACAATATGCTCCACTATAAATTGTAAATGGACAACATCTAGTTAGCTATCATTAAAATGATAATAGAGGATATTACAATAAATACAATGGAGGATGTGGTAGAGGAAGAGTCCATGGATAAAGGAGAAGAGAGTACATTACTTATTTAAGGTGTAGCTAGATGGGACATTATGCTAATGAATTCCAAGAGGAAAAGAAGAAGAGTTGCAGATTATATGATGACTCTAGTCATGATCTATTCACTTGTGCCAAAGCACAATAATATTTTTAGAATTCTCCATTAGAAACAAAAAGCAAAG
Source organism: Cunninghamia lanceolata (assembly GCA_027924645.1). Classification (NCBI taxonomy): domain Eukaryota; kingdom Viridiplantae; phylum Streptophyta; class Pinopsida; order Cupressales; family Cupressaceae; genus Cunninghamia; species Cunninghamia lanceolata. Next base: position 6,925,376 of record BSBN01000317.1, read on the forward strand.
AGCTATCTGGTCCTAATGCAACAAAAAGGAGTTAAAATCATAACAAAGGTACCTAAAAAAAGTTCTTAGGGAGATAGAAAATGTATGAAAAGTGGAATAGATGAAGAAGATACAAGAAACTAACTACTACTAATAGAGGAGGAATAATTAGATAAAGAATATATTGCAAGGAAGCAAGAATTAAAGAAGCAAGCTATTACAAAATATGGGAATAAAAGAAAATTCATGACAATAATTAGAGGGGGGATTGACACCACAAAATGAGTAATACAAATAAATGAGACTGGAAAAGAGGAAGAAGAAGATGAAGAAAGAAAGTATTTTCTAACAAAAGCAAAACATGACCAAATAGATAAATACACTAAAAGGATAATTCTCCAGGGAAAAAAAGAATGAAGACTAATGAAGAGCATGTTTCTTAGAAAAGGAAGCTCATCTATTAAAGGAATTGGTAAACATTGTAGAGGACTAAAATATCCTTGAAAATTTAAAACAATTGCTAAAAATTGGAAAAAAAAACAAGAAATACAAATTCCAAACCTCAAATTAAAAGTGAAATAAAAACACCAAGAAGATGGAAGAAGAAACTAATTTTGATAGAACTCCAAGTGAACAATAGACATTTTAAGAATGTATTGGTTGATCTTGGAGAATATGTCAATATCATACCTAAAAGGTCCTGGTAAGAATTTGGAAATCCAACACCCTGTGACACCCCTTATAATATTTCCCTTGTGGACGGTACTACCATTAGTACAATTGGGACTTGGAATGTAGAAGTTAACTTGATTCGAATTAGGAAGAAGGTTGACTTTAAAGAGAATGAAATGAAGGGACATTTTGATACACTCAACATTCTATTGAACCTAAAATGGTTCGTTAATTATAATGGGATAATAGACTCCTACAAGGAGGAGATATCATTTTTTGACAATGAGAAAGCAATACACATACCCTTATACACTGATATGAGTAATGCATACATAGTAGAAGTGGCACAAGAGGAAAATAAAGAAGAAGATCCAAATGCCGTATATTCCTTGATAATTCCTATTAAAGACACTATGAATGAACCTAATTTAGAAGGGGAATTATTTTATATAGCAACAATTGTAACATTGATAGTGAAGATGCAATGGAGGCTTGTCTTTGGGACTATTGAATTCACCAAACAAGATTATAAACTCTGTAACACCAAATAAATATCTATACAAAAGAGAGAAACAAAAAAGAATGCTATTTTTCTAAACAATAATACAATTGCATACAAGAGGATGCAAGATCCAATAAACAAGATATAAGATACATAAGGTATTAGAGAATCCTTGATTATAAAGGAAAGGAGAGACCTAGGACAACATAGGATTATGACAAGTGTCATAATCATATGACATGAGACATAAAGAGATAAGTTTCCTATGTGTACTATAAAAGTTCCATAAGTAAGCTTAACAACTGAGTGTGAATAGGTGATATAAGGGGGCTAGTTAGAGAATAAAACTTTTCACAACAACACCCCCCTTAAGTGTAACTTAGGGAGTAACAAAAAATGTAAAGATACAGAGATGGTTCTTTACAAAAAGGCTTGATGAGGTACCCATGTACAAACAATATCTCACAAGTGTAGAAAAGATGAAAACCCGTAAGAAACAACTCCTCCCCAAAAGAGAGAAAACATGTAAAGAAAACATGAAAAAATGAAGGAAGGAGGACTCGAGAAGACCCCCAAGGACAAATTCCTTCACCCCAAGCATCAAACATAAATTAAGATAATGATGTGATGCCAAAGGATTGGTGAAGATGTATGCAATCTTCTTTTTAGTAGGCAAGTACTCCAAGATGAGAACACCGTTTTAGATGAGCTGCCTAATGAGGTGCATGTGGAAATCAATATGCTTAGTCTATTGATGCTCCATTAGGTTGCATGAAATATGAATGACACTTTAATTATCACACCAAAGAGTACTGGGATGATCAAGAAGAAATCTAAACTCAGTCATCAACTATCGAAGATAAAGAACCTCATGGATATCCAAAACCACATCTCAAGACTTAGCCTTTGTTGATGATAATGTAATAGATATCTACTTCTTTTAGTACCATACAATTGAACTAGAACCAAGGTAGAAAAAAAACCAAAAGTAGACTTCCGATCATCAACATAACTATCCTAATTTGAGTCAGTGAAGCCCACAATATGAGAAGCTCTTTATGTGTAGTGAATTCCAAAATGTGATGTGCCTTAGATACACCTTAAAATATTTTTTGTTTCCTTCCAATGACTCTCATGTGTCTCTTGAGAGAAATGGGAGACAAGTCCAATTGTAAAGGGAATATTAGGATGACTATGTGCCAAGTACCAAAAATACGAACCAACAACCAATACAAAGTAACATCAATTGTAGGAGTAGTGCAATTGGTAGATAGTACAACACCTAATTGAAATGGTGTGGGGGTAGGCTTACAATAATCTATTCCAAATATCTCAAAAAAATCAAGAGTGTACTTCTTCTAAAAATTAAGATCCCCTTGGAAGTTTGGTGAACCTAAAGATCAAGGAAGAAGTGTTGAAGACCAAGATCAGTCATATCAAATTACTATCTCAATGCTCATTGGACATTCTAGATCATAGAGGTGGATCTCCCTGTGAGAATCAAATCATCCACATATACAACAAGAATCAGAAGATCCTCTCCATGTCTTTAAGTGTAAACTTTAGGATTAGAATGGTAGCACATGAAACCATAAGCAAGAAAGAAGTGATCCTTCTTCACATACCAAGCTCCCTAGGGGCTTGTTTGAGACCATACAATGAATGAAACAAACCTAGAGGATACTCCATGTAGATCTCCTCATGAAGATCAATATGCAAGAAATCACTCTTCACATCCATATGATACACTAACATCCTTGATATGTAGCTAGAGAGAGTACAAGATGAATGTAATCCATCTTGATTACAAGAGTAAAGGCCTAAGAATAGTCAATACCCTCAACTTGAGAAAACCCCAAGTAGCTATGAGACATGCCTTGTACTTATCAATAGAACTATTGGTTGCATATTTGGTGTGGTACACCCAATTACACTAAGCCAACTTTCTTCCCTTAGGAAGAGGAACAAGATCCCATGTATAATTTTTTATCAAAGAGGAATACTCCTCTGTCATAGCACTATCCCACTATGGAATACCAACAACATCTAAAAAAATTTGAGGATCGATTGAAAGTGTATGAATCAAAATACTAACACCTACTATTTATGAACAATTGTGGTGAGAATCTATGGGATCACCAAAAAGAGGTCTAGCCTCCTCAAGAGGAGTGTAGGCCCAATGGGGAAAAATTGGTGCACTAGGAGGTGGTGGAGTAGGACCATCATTTGTATCATCCTGAATAATAAAAATATCCTCAAGTGATGAAGAAGAAAGATGAGTAGGTAGTATATGAAGATCTCATAAAACTAGACATCTCTTTGAAAGTAGACATCTCAAGTGACATGATCAAACAACATGTAAGCCTTCACATCATCACAATAGCCAACAAAGATTAAAGGTTGATTCTTCTTCTCCATTACTTGTTTTCAACCACCTAGAATGGATGCCCAAGCATCACTATCAAATACTCTAAAGAAGGAAACATTAGGCTTGACATGGGACCAAGCCTCCTCAAGATTCATATTCCATGTTTCCTTGTGAGGCATATGGTTTTTAATGTAATTGGTACAATTGACTACTTTAGTCTAAAACATTGGAGCCATAGATCTAGATTGAATCTTACAATTTTCTCTCTTGTAAGGTCTTATTCTTCCTCTTAGCCACACCATTCTACTAAGGAGTGGAAGGAACTAAATACTGATGTGAATACAATGCTCATTGCAAAAATCCTAAAAATCCTCATTCACATACTCCCCCTATTGGCACCTTCAAATTTTGGCAAAATTTGAAGCACCTATGGTACAGGAATTGATTGTAGCACTCATAAATACACTTGTGAAATCTATCCTAGTAGCCTACTTAAGAGGATCATAACTTGAAGCCTATTCACTTTTATGCCAAATCACTTGGTAAGCACATTCATCTACCATATGCAAGTGTGTACATTTGATTTCAGCTTCTTATGATATGATTTGACAGGGTTTTGAAGCATCAAGTTGGAGGGTTCTGGAAACTAGAATTTTCATGCATGGAAAAATTCCAACACTAAAAATATCATTGATACAGATATTTAGAGCTCATCTATGGTAGAAGGTACATGAAAGTGTTGTTATGGATCTCTATCAGGTCCTTGACCAAGAGTTGAATGCTTTGGAAATTGAGACTGTCCAAAAGGAATCTATACATCCTCGAAAAAGTTATAAGATGAACAACTCTTGTGCTGATATTCTTCTCTTTGCAACTTATAAATGCCCAATGTGTAAACCCAGCCTTGTTGTAGAGTTGAAGGATGTTTTTGATAAAAAGGCAAGTAATAAGTATTGGATTGATGTGCAGCTTCATTGGGGTGATTATGATTCCCATAACATAGAGAGATATACAAGAGCCAAGTTCTTGGATTACATAATAGACAACATGTCAATCTATCCATCCCCTACTGGTGTTATGATTGCTATTGATCTTGCCTACAATCTACACTTTGCATTTCATAATTGGTTTCTGGGTTCAAAGCCTCTTCTAGCCTAAGCTATGAATAAAATAATGAAGTCAAATTCTACACTGTATGTATTAAGGGAGAAGATAAGAAAAGGTCTACAACTTTATTCTTCTGAGCCAACATAACCATACTTGTCATCTCAAAATTATGGAGAATTTTTCAGCAACCAAATCATATGGTTTGTGGATGATGCAAATGTATATCGTGTCACTATCCATAAAATTTTTGAAGGAAATCTTACAAAAAAACCCATCAATGGATAAATTACATGGCAACTATTTTTGAAGGTCATCCATACTAGTGTGTGGGCAGGGTAGAAGTAGCTTGGTTAGCTAGCAAAATGGAAGACAACTAAAGAAGTAGCTGCATTGGTAAGGTCATTACCTATTGAGGAGAAACCAAAATAGATTATTGTTACACATAAGGGAATGCTTGACCCCTTGGAAGTTCACTTACTTGACTTTCCCAACATTGTCATCAAAGGCAGTGAACTTCAGTTGCTATTCCAAGCTTGCTTAAAACTTGAAATGTTTGGTGACCTGATTCTAAAGGCTATTGAGCCCCAAATGGTTCTCTTCAACATTTATGATGATTAGTTAAAGACTATCTCTTCATACACAGTATTTTCTCACCTGATATTGATCCTTCATGCCCTTCACATGAATAATGAGAAAGCAAAGATGTTGAAACCATACAAGATAGGTGTTATTGACCCGCACCACATTTGGCCAAACCTCTCTAATGATCAATAGATGAAGGTGGAAGTAGCTTGAGAGATCTGATCCTGTCTAACTATGCAAAGAAGAATAATGTTAATACATCAGCATTAATTCAATCATAAATTAGAGATATTATACTTGGAGCTGAAATAACCCCACCTTCTCAACAAAGGCAATAAATTGCAGAAATTGAAATGAAAGCAAAGGAAGCAAGCCAGCTCACTGTTGTTACAACTAGAACTACAAATGTGCATGGTGACAAGTTGATTGTTACCACCACAAGTCCCTATGAGTAGGCTGCTTTTGGTTCTATTTGCAACAAACCTCTATCTTAGAGTCAATCATATCTATGTGAACTTAGATGATATCAAGGAAATTGGTTATACATACATCATTCCTAAGAACATATTGAATAAATTCATTTGCATAGTAGACCTTGGAACCCAAATTGCAGTCTATCTCTATGTGTAAGTCCCCCAAACAATCCACAGGTGAAGGAAATTTGTTAAATATATATGCCTCCATAGTGGGGGACACATCAACAAGTTCATTTGCCCTTGGCTTTGCCTAAGCATAATTTTTTGAATGATCTAGAACCTTGAGGAGTGATGCGAAAAGAGTGTGTGGAAGAGTGGGTTACTCAAGGCCTTCCCCACAACCCCGCAAAGGGTGGGTCACAAACCCTAAAATGGGTGCGGTATTGTGTTGGGGCTATTTGATATTCTTATTTGTGCACTGGACAAAATAATTGAATTGTCAATCATAGGTGAGAAATCATCAATGGAGAACATGATATCTATGAATGATGAATCCCTATGGATGCTGTTGACGCCTGAATTGACTGGTAGTTTTTTTGAAAAATTTTCATTCAGGCACTCTCCCTAAGTATCCAAAAAATGCTCTAAGTAACGGACCTCCTCAGTATTTTTCAGCTGCATCATCATATTTTCTTGAGGAGGTCATCATCATCATGTTTGTTTCCATGAAGGTCAGCATCATCATGTTCTCCTTCGACCGGTTTCTCATCGTCATCATCATATTCAGTCATCGGGTGATGTTTGGTTTTTATCATGATGATGCTGCCGAGCTACAGTGCGCCCTCATCTGCTTGCGAGGGTGATGTTTCAAAGTCTCCGGTGATCTTCCATTTATCACCTTGCGCGAGCATGATGATGATGTTGCTTTTTCTTTGAATTGCTCGACCTAACTTGTTTTTTCCTAAGGGTCGTGTTCATCATCATCATATTTCCAGTTATCATCCTGCTGCTTGCGGAGGTCATCATATTTTCTGCCTTCATGATATTTCGCCGGGGTGATATTTTTATCATCGGGTGATCTTGGTTATGATCATCCTGATGATGTTGTTGAAGACTTCTAAGTGTGACCCGATATTCACTGGGGTCATCATATTTTGAACGTCAGGATGATCTTAGTCAATATCATCCTGATGATGTTGTATCACTTCTTGTTCGTTGTTTCTTCATCCTGATGATGCTGACGTCATCCTTATCTCAGGGTGATATCTTTTTCTCTGCCTATCTGCATCATGATATTCCGAAGGAGGGGGTGATATTTTCATATCACCCGGATATATGTTTGTTCGAACATCATGATGATGTTGATATCAAGGAGATATCCGCCTGCTGGTTTCGCGTGTTATCTATTGAGGGTGATCTTTTCAAGCAGCATCATCATGTTCAGTTTTCGCCCCGATCTTACAGAGGAGCTACAGTGCAACCTGATGTTCGAACGTCAGGAGGATATTTCCAAATATCCGGTTGTCTTCCGAATATCATGATGATGTTGATATGATGATGACGTCAGCAGGATATGATGATGACGTCATCAGGATGTTCATCGGCCAGACTTTTGTTATAAGCTCAGCAGGAGGATGTTCCTCCGAAGGATCAGGTTGTGCCGATTATCATGAAGGTTATATTTCAAATATCATGATGACGTCAGGGTGATTTTTCGAACAACAGGATATCATGCTGCTGGAAGATGATGATGATGAAGTCTATACTAGTGTCATCAGGAGCAAAAGCACCGACATGATATATGCTCATGACCTAGTATATAAGGTGTTATTGAGGTCATCGCGGGGTGCATGTGGGATATTGTTATCCTGCATTTTCAAATATCATGATGATGAATCTCGGCGGGAAATGCTTGCGATAGTCTGTATGATGTTCTTCCCGAGGCCGCGGGTTGGTGCGCCATTAATGGCGAAGGTTGCAGAGGTATGGGCGATGGCGTGGGTCGATCTGGTACCCGACTGGAGGTGTCAATCAGCGGATGATGGCGCAGGGCTCGAGAAATCTTCCTGTCTCCTCCCCTACCTGCTGCATTCAAGTTTGGGCGCCAATCTGGTTGTGTTTGAGCGCCATTTTCATGATACTGTGTATCTGGCGAAATTTTGGTCAACATTGTAATTAATTGCTGAGCACCTACCTGGCTGTTATAAGCAGGTTGTGTTGTTCATTTGTGGTTGTTGAAAGTTGTGGATTTTTGGCTCTGTAATCCAAAACCAGCTGATCTGGTTGCTCTGTACAGTTTTTCTTGAGAGTTTATGTATCTCCTGTTGTAGGACTTGGCATGAATCCACTGGTTTCATGGTTGATCTTATATGAGTAATGCTACCTTAGCATGTGTTGTGTTAATTCTGTCTCCAGTATTGCATATATCCTTCTTCTGGATCTGGATGTTTGCTTATGTTTAGATTCTAGAGCATAGAATTCCTATGTTGAATGTCTGATCTTTTGACCTCTGCTCAAGGGGCAGATTAAACTGTTTTCAGGTTGAACATTGGGAAGGGTATACTGCAGTAGGGATACCATAAGTAGAGATAGCTCAACACTCTATATTGGGAGATATCTGTAGGGCAGATATCATGTGTATCCCCCTGAAATCCAGTTTTAGCTATTCATGCTGATCATTCACAGGTGTATGTCTACCGACTCCAAGCCCTGGATAGGCACCAATCATGCTGTGTTTTTGTGTTATACACCATGTCCAGCTTTGCATCCAAATTCATATCAAACCATTTCATACTTCCACCTGTTAGTTGTAGGAGTAGGATTAGGAACCCCCTGCATGCTCTCATACCCAACCAGACATCATGTCCAAGAATGTTGCCAGCCTTGTGATCTATCATACAGATCTTGGTCCATACATGAGAGTATTCTGCCTGTTGTTGTCAAGTTAGATCCTTCTATCTTTGAGCTAGTCAAGGTTACATCTTGAGTTATAGGGATACCCCCCTTGGTGCGGCAGAACCAGAAGTGAAGGGGAGGAGCTCACGCAACCTCCTGTATTCAGTTGGCCTGAATCTGCCTGTGCATTAGAAGTGGCAAACCCTAATGCTGATTCAGAAGAAACGTCAACAAAATGGCGACTCCGCTGGGGAAGGATTGATAAAATAAAGAATAATACTTGTGACCCATCCGAGTCACTAACAAAATGATGCTCTGCTGGTGGAATGAACCTGGAAAAGTAGCTTTCAGCTATTGAAAATTTTGTCCTCTCTGGAGAGGTGGCGACTCTGCAACAAAGATCCAAATGCACATGAAAGATAGATGTATGTTATTGGTTGAAAGATGTACATTTTTCTGCATCTGTATGAGAAAAGGTACCTCCTTCCTTCCCCTTTATTTGCTGTTTTACTGCGTAGTTTAGATGCCAGGGGAAGCCTTAGGTCTTAGACAGACAAACAATGTCTAAGAGTAAGATTTTTGTGAATCCAAGTATGAGTTATCCCACACTCAGTGGTAAAATGTTGGATAAAGGGATTGAAGAGATAAGAAATAGGTTGATACTCTTAGAGGCTGAGCAGGCCCAGTTAAGAAGCAGTAACCCTGTTGTGTCTGCCTGTCAGAAAGCTAAACCTCCTGTCAGCCCTTTTGATCCTTTGTATGACCAACTGGATTTGTCATGGGTGGATTATAAAGTAGAAACTATGCCTGCTAGGATATACTGTCAGATGCCTAGATTTAGTGGTCACAATGTATGTGATGGGAATGCACATATCCAAAATTTTCAAAGTTTTATGGGAAAATATTCATTCAGAGATGAGGATATGTGGATGAGGTTTCTTGTTAGGTCCTTTGATGCAAAAGCAAAAGACTGGTATTTGAGCTTTCCAAAGAGATCCTTTGCCTGTTGGGATGAACTTGCTGACTGTTTCAAAGAAGAATTTGCAAAAGAACCGGCTGATCTTGTTGCAGAATTGATGAGAATCAGAAAACAAGATGAAGAGCCATGTGTTGATTTCAGTCATAGGTTTGCAGTAGCCCTTTCACATGTCCCTGAAAGTTTCAGACCTGATATTTCAGCCTGTGTTGGCATATTCTTTGAAGCTTTTGAGGAGGGCTCTAGTGCATTACTGAGGGATTTCAAGGTGACAAGTATGCAGATGGCATACAAATTTTTAGAAAATGTAGAGGAAATGAGAAATGTGCACCTGCTGAAACCACTGTCCCCAGGCCTTGGTGTGAGAAATGGTTATGAGGCTGCAAATGACCAAATGATTATGGCATCATGTGCAGATGAAAATGAAAATAAAAGCATAGAGGTTGAGACTGCTGTGTTTGAACATAATGCTAACAATACTGCTCAACTGGATTGTTTACCAGTTGAGGATGCCAGTGAAAGGACTAATGAGGATTCCCATTGCAATGATGAGGCAGCTGACCATGAAAACAATAATGAGGTTGTGGACAGCAATGAGCAATTTTTAGAATGGACCTGTGGAGAAAATTGTGAGTATTGTACTCAAGACAGAGAAGATATAAGCAAACAGAGAAGCAGTCCTATGTGTGACCCATTGCCTATCTTTCAAACACATGGAGATCATGAAGAGCAGTCAGAAATTGAAATAAGTGCTAGTTCAGAGCATGATTGTTTTTCATTTGATGGCTGTTTTGCTTATGACACACTGGCTGATACTCCTCCACAGAATGAATCCATTGATGATGAAGAGATGTGCTCTGCTACCCATGAACAAATGGCATACTCTGATGAAACTGATGCACCTGGGTCACCCATTTATGACACATATGGTGATGAGGATCTGTCTGAGTATGGTGGGGATCTAGACACTATTTTTGGCTTGGATTCTGTTTCTCATCATGATGAAAGAGGAAACAACATACATCAGGTAAGTGACTGTGAAGATGTGCCTGATTTGAAAGAGATGCCAGAGCCTGATCTTTTCCAGCCTGGTGTACCAGATGGTTGTGTACATGATGTACACAATTGTGATTTTGAAAGCTTTTCTTTTGATGAGCCAGCATATAATACAATGAGCCTTGATCTTCCTAGTTGTGTGGTGGACTCTGAGTGTTTCCTATTTGCAGTCCAGCTAGGAGATCATGTTGCAATGCAAGATGATGATACAGATGATAACCTGTATTCCATACCATTTGAGTATGCATTGCCTGATATATTCTACACCCACATGACACATGATGCTGAAGGTTATCTGCACAGGGGTGATGATGACAAGCCAAACCAGAGGATTGAATATGCAGATGACAAGATTTGTTTGTGGGTGGATCTTTGTAGTATCTCCAAGCTTGACCCAGTGCATGCAGATGAAAACAAGATATTTGACAAAGGGAGATACATGTTTTTCTTTTCTTGGTGGCCTTAGGCCATCAAGTGTGTTTGGTGATGCAGGTCAGTGCAGTATTTGACTCTGTGCCCAATGGATAAGGGACTGGTCTGCATCCCAGAGATCTGGGGTTCTCGCTGCAGTCTTTCACCTGCACGTCCCCAGACAGAGCCACTGTTGACGCCTGAATTGACTGGTAGTTTTTTTGAAAAATTTTCATTCAGGCACTCTCCCTAAGTATCCAAAAAATGCTCTAAGTAACGGACCTCCTCAGTATTTTTCAGCTGCATCATCATATTTTCTTGAGGAGGTCATCATCATCATGTTTGTTTCCATGAAGGTCAGCATCATCATGTTCTCCTTCGACCGGTTTCTCATCGTCATCATCATATTCAGTCATCGGGTGATGTTTGGTTTTTATCATGATGATGCTGCCGAGCTACAGTGCGCCCTCATCTGCTTGCGAGGGTGATGTTTCAAAGTCTCCGGTGATCTTCCATTTATCACCTTGCGCGAGCATGATGATGATGTTGCTTTTTCTTTGAATTGCTCGACCTAACTTGTTTTTTCCTAAGGGTCGTGTTCATCATCATCATATTTCCAGTTATCATCCTGCTGCTTGCGGAGGTCATCATATTTTCTGCCTTCATGATATTTCGCCGGGGTGATATTTTTATCATCGGGTGATCTTGGTTATGATCATCCTGATGATGTTGTTGAAGACTTCTAAGTGTGACCCGATATTCACTGGGGTCATCATATTTTGAACGTCAGGATGATCTTAGTCAATATCATCCTGATGATGTTGTATCACTTCTTGTTCGTTGTTTCTTCATCCTGATGATGCTGACGTCATCCTTATCTCAGGGTGATATCTTTTTCTCTGCCTATCTGCATCATGATATTCCGAAGGAGGGGGTGATATTTTCATATCACCCGGATATATGTTTGTTCGAACATCATGATGATGTTGATATCAAGGAGATATCCGCCTGCTGGTTTCGCGTGTTATCTATTGAGGGTGATCTTTTCAAGCAGCATCATCATGTTCAGTTTTCGCCCCGATCTTACAGAGGAGCTACAGTGCAACCTGATGTTCGAACGTCAGGAGGATATTTCCAAATATCCGGTTGTCTTCCGAATATCATGATGATGTTGATATGATGATGACGTCAGCAGGATATGATGATGACGTCATCAGGATGTTCATCGGCCAGACTTTTGTTATAAGCTCAGCAGGAGGATGTTCCTCCGAAGGATCAGGTTGTGCCGATTATCATGAAGGTTATATTTCAAATATCATGATGACGTCAGGGTGATTTTTCGAACAACAGGATATCATGCTGCTGGAAGATGATGATGATGAAGTCTATACTAGTGTCATCAGGAGCAAAAGCACCGACATGATATATGCTCATGACCTAGTATATAAGGTGTTATTGAGGTCATCGCGGGGTGCATGTGGGATATTGTTATCCTGCATTTTCAAATATCATGATGATGAATCTCGGCGGGAAATGCTTGCGATAGTCTGTATGATGTTCTTCCCGAGGCCGCGGGTTGGTGCGCCATTAATGGCGAAGGTTGCAGAGGTATGGGCGATGGCGTGGGTCGATCTGGTACCCGACTGGAGGTGTCAATCAGCGGATGATGGCGCAGGGCTCGAGAAATCTTCCTGTCTCCTCCCCTACCTGCTGCATTCAAGTTTGGGCGCCAATCTGGTTGTGTTTGAGCGCCATTTTCATGATACTGTGTATCTGGCGAAATTTTGGTCAACATTGTAATTAATTGCTGAGCACCTACCTGGCTGTTATAAGCAGGTTGTGTTGTTCATTTGTGGTTGTTGAAAGTTGTGGATTTTTGGCTCTGTAATCCAAAACCAGCTGATCTGGTTGCTCTGTACAGTTTTTCTTGAGAGTTTATGTATCTCCTGTTGTAGGACTTGGCATGAATCCACTGGTTTCATGGTTGATCTTATATGAGTAATGCTACCTTAGCATGTGTTGTGTTAATTCTGTCTCCAGTATTGCATATATCCTTCTTCTGGATCTGGATGTTTGCTTATGTTTAGATTCTAGAGCATAGAATTCCTATGTTGAATGTCTGATCTTTTGACCTCTGCTCAAGGGGCAGATTAAACTGTTTTCAGGTTGAACATTGGGAAGGGTATACTGCAGTAGGGATACCATAAGTAGAGATAGCTCAACACTCTATATTGGGAGATATCTGTAGGGCAGATATCATGTGTATCCCCCTGAAATCCAGTTTTAGCTATTCATGCTGATCATTCACAGGTGTATGTCTACCGACTCCAAGCCCTGGATAGGCACCAATCATGCTGTGTTTTTGTGTTATACACCATGTCCAGCTTTGCATCCAAATTCATATCAAACCATTTCATACTTCCACCTGTTAGTTGTAGGAGTAGGATTAGGAACCCCCTGCATGCTCTCATACCCAACCAGACATCATGTCCAAGAATGTTGCCAGCCTTGTGATCTATCATACAGATCTTGGTCCATACATGAGAGTATTCTGCCTGTTGTTGTCAAGTTAGATCCTTCTATCTTTGAGCTAGTCAAGGTTACATCTTGAGTTATAGGGATACCCCCCTTGGTGCGGCAGAACCAGAAGTGAAGGGGAGGAGCTCACGCAACCTCCTGTATTCAGTTGGCCTGAATCTGCCTGTGCATTAGAAGTGGCAAACCCTAATGCTGATTCAGAAGAAACGTCAACAGATGCAATGGTGCTTTCCTGTATTTAGGTCATTTTCATTCATTTGTGATCTAGGAGTTTCAATTTACCCAACTACAATGATTAGTAGATGACTCACTGATTATCCATCTTTTGAGGACCATTGTACAATTATTTCATGGCTTCTAAAATTTTGTATTGTTGCAAAAGTTGGAAAGGATTTACAAGCTTGTTGGGATGCTTTAAATGAGTTTGTCTAGTCACAACTTAGGAAGATCTACTTTTGTATTTGTATCTATACAAATGTGATCATCTATTGTGGGCAAAGACACATCAAAGTAAAGTGAATATGTGTTTTCTAGTATAGGTTCTGAAGAATCCAGTCATGTGGCAACTTGTCCTTTATTATCTTGCTGGCAAAAATTGTTAGCAGTGATGGAGAATGATGACCATATTTCTGATGAAGCTATTGAAATTGCAAAGTGCTTTTCTATAAGAAGTGAGCATGAAGAGCAGTGATTCATTCACAAAGGGAGTGATTACTTTTAAAGAACATTGATTACATTTTAAGAAGCTACTAGTAGGCTTCTATAATGTTTTACATGTTTTGTCAAGATATTGATATCCTCCTGATGTAAATGCTTACAATAATCAAACTATAGAAGTTATTGATAATGAAGTCTGAGACTTGGAAAATAAAGCTTACCTAAGATAGATGATCGATGGGATGGAAATAAAGTAATTTTTAATTAGTCGACAAAATAGAGATAAAGAAGTCGATTTAGAATAAATATTACATTATAATTAGAGTTTATAAAAAGTTAATGACTCATATGAAGAGGTGTGTCTCATAGAATACATAAGATATAAAAGTGAGATACATGGAATGAGGGGATTGGTTTTTGGGGGAAAGGCTATTGAAATGTGCCAAACAACTGACGGGGGGGTGAATCAATTGTCCCAAAAACTCAAACACTTCTGCACTTAAATATTAATCACTTATCTGCACTTATTATGATTAAACAAAGAATGCATGAAATTAGAAAATTAAACACAGATACAACATTAAACACAAGAGACACAAGATTTTTACGTGGAAAACCCCAAAGTGGGGAAAAACCATGTAGAAGATTAGCTCTCAAAATATATTGCAATCTTTGAAAAATGATGTTCAGGCTTGGTCACTCCATGGGCCTAGAACATACCGGCTCACTGCCATGAAGTACATCTAGGTCTAGTAGGCTCACTACCTCAACCCTAAACCTAGAAAGATTACAATAAGGGTTGTTAAACCTTGAGGGCTGTTAAACACTATTGGCAGCTCACTACCAGGCTCACTGCCAAAATCACCATCTTCTTCATGTCTGAGATTAATACATTGAAGTACAATAGTTCCTCTACTCTGCTCTGCCCTGCTCTACCTTATCTCCTCGCCCTTTTCCTTATCTTCTCATTTTTGCACAAGGACTACTTTTCCATGACTCAATTACAAGTATTTATACACTTCTTCAACCTTGGAATGATCATCAAGGTCAGCATTACAATCATCAACCATTGGAACAATCTCCAAGGTCGATATTACAAACATTTACAAAATAGGTCTTGACCTAATACAAATTATTCTAAGGAATTATAGTATAAATGTATGCGGACCATGCCATGCCTTAGCTGGGACTCAAACATGATCTTCCACGCCACAACATGCTTCCATAATCTTCAAGGGATCCCCGCAATTATTGGAATTAACCAAGTCAGCTAAGACTGGTTACATGCTACATTATCTGGGAATAATCTTCAAACACAATCTCATTTCCTTAACACAGACCAATGTAAAGGTAGGAACATGATGATGCAGGAGCATCTGGAAGTCTGATGTAGAAGCATCCAGAAGAATTTAGAACCATTGAGACAATTGACAGAAGCTTGAGAAAGTGACCTTGGAGAATTCTAGATTTTGAGTATGAGAGGTTGCAGATCTAGACTTAGTATCTAGACATAGGAAATTACAACATATCAAGAATTTAGATCATTTGGATTTGATTCCGAAGAGTTATCATTGTTTGAAGATTGACTATTTTGACATAATAGAGATGACTATGTTCAGTGAGGTTGAATCAGCTTGCGGATCATTCCCATGACTTGCAGAGCAAAAAGAACAATTGGTTGATGAAGTTTAAGGACCTAGCTGACCTTCAGTGAGGTCTGCGTGAAGTTCTATGCATTTGTAAAGTAGTACCTTATGTTTAGGCCCGACCTATTTAGTGTACACATTACTTAAACTAGCTATTGCAATCAAGCTGACTTGATGATGATCCAAAGGATTGCAGAGGATATAAATGAAGGATAATGATTTGCTACAAGTTAGTAGTGTGGAAGTGATCGATAGCACAAAGACATGAAGCAAGATCTGAAGTTATTTTGATTTGATTGAGCAACAGAATAGAGTAGAAAGTAGAGAAGGAAGCAGAATAAGTTACAGAGCAGAGAAATGAGATGTAGATGAAAGAAAACATGAAAGAGTTTTCTTGCTTGAATCTTTTGTAGTCCCTGGGCTGTGGCCTAACATCTGTAAAGCCCTTGAGGCATGTGTAATGTGTTTTGAGATCAATATATATATATATATGTTAGTTTTGAAGGATGGGTTTTTCCCTGTTAGACTTTTCCCAGGATAAATCTTGTGTTATGTGTTCATGAATCTAATTTACCTTTCTGTTGTTAAACTAAAAGCTTATGTTGCATAGCTGTATGACCATGGAGTTAATTGTTTAAGGCTGTAAGGTTGGACAGTCCCTAACTGGACCCTCCTACCTTGACTGCATTAAGTGGTATCAGAGCTAGTTTCGAATCTGCTGGTTTGGTTGCGAATCTATTAGAAGGTGGCAAATCTATTGGAAGGAAGTGTGAAACCCTAAAGCATACACCAATCATCACAAAAGAAAGATCAATGCAAGGAATATTTCATAATCTTATCAAATTAAGTTGTTTATTTAATTTGTTTCAGATGGGGAAGATTGGAAAGAGGATGAAGAAAGAAAATGAAACCCTAATGTGTGAAAAGGATATTTTGAAAGAAGAATTGTGCGAAGTCAAGAAGTGTAATTCAGAGTTGTTAGAGAAGATGAAAGATCAAGGAGTGGGCAAGTTTGAAACCCTTGAAGAAGAATTGAAAGATGTAAAGAGTAGAAATGAAGACCTAGAAGCAGAGATGAAAATGTTTGAGGATGTTGAAAAGAAATTTATAGAATTAGAGAAAGGATTTAAGTTGTTTTATAAGGTTGAATAGAGGAATAGAGATCTAAGAGACAGTTTGGAAGAATTGAAGAAGGAGAATAGTTTTTAGAAGAATAAAATATCAGATTTGAAAGAACAAGTTAATTAGTTAGAGCAGTCACTTGTAGCATGTAGAAAAGAGAATGAAAATTTGAGATCTAAGCATGTATTGTGTGATGTTTCTTTTGATACTAATGACTTGTGTGATGTAGCAGAAGTTTCTTTAGGAAGTGATGATGAAGATGATAGTGTGACTAAACCTATAGTGGTTGGTGATGGTATTGGTTTCAAAATCATGTAAAGAATGGGATATGAAGGACACGGATTGGGAAAGCAGCATCAAGGAATTATAGAACCTATTGAACCAGTGATCAGATCAAGAAGTGAAGGGATTGGTTATGACAGAGCCAAGGAGGTTATGGAAAACTTTAAATCAAATCAAAGTAGAAAAGGTATGTTTTGTTCACATTGTAATAGGCATGGACACGAAGAGGAAACTTGGTGGGATATAAACCCTTGTAAGTTATGTGGATTGAGGAACCATTCTGAAAATTGTGTTGGAATAAGTTAAAGAGAAGAAAGCCTATGACAAGTTGTATACAGAAGAACTATGGATGGATAGATGGACATGAATGGAAACATGTTACTGGTATGCTCAAAGGAAGATATAGACTGAAGTGTTCATATGTTGGATTAGGATACAAAGAAAGAAGACCTTATGTGGAGTAGAACAAGGAAAGAATTTCAAACTACAGAGGGAGAAGTGACATGGTTCATAATTCTTATCATAGTGTAGGAGGATTTGCAAGAAGAAGAACCTATTTTCAAGTTTGGAGGAGAAAAGAATCAAGCAAGGAAAGTCATCAAGAACATGTAACCAAAGAAATTGATTTGGAGATAGTTTGTGCAGAGGTGATTTGTGCAGAAGAAGAAGAGTTGATTGAATCACTAAGTCTAACAGAGGAACCGAAAGAAAGTGATGCAGAGATAGTTTATGAAGAAGAGGAAGGAGAACCTTTTGAATCATTGTGTTTAATAGAAAAACCAAAAGATTTGGTCTTAAGGAGATTTGTGTTATAGAATTGTACAAGAGAAAGTTTGTAAAATCATCTGAGAAGGTAGTGCAAGATAGAGTTTGTGTGAACAAGTGTAAAGCATAGAAGAGAAAAGAGTTTGAACCGGATGAGAAGAATGGTGTACTGGATTGAAGTGATTATGGTAAGGGAAACAAAGTGAAGTAAAAAAGTAATTTAAGAAGAGTAGAAGTTGCAAGATTTTGATGAGTGCAAATGAAATTGTGTTAAGAACCAAAGAATAGACAGTGTTGCAGAGAAACTAAGAAAGTGTATTGATTTGATTGTTCTGGAGGATGTATTTAATTGAAATAGACTTTGATATGGAGGCAACTTGTGGAGAAGACTTACTCAGACCACTAATCATTGAGGTAGTGCAAGGCTTGTAGGTAGACCACCAAACCTAGACCATGACAAGATGATGAACTTGAGGCAGTTTTGCAGGGTGGACTTCAACAGACCACTGACCTTGAGGTAGTTGCAAGTACCTAAAAATAGATCACCGAAGCTTGAATCTAACTTAATACAAACCTAAGTGAAGGGGCTCACTTATCAAATAACCCTAAGAGTCTAATGCAAGAGCATCCAAAAGTCTGATACAGAAGCATCCAGAAGAATTTAGAACCATTAAGACAGTTGACAGAAGCTTGAGAAAGTGACCTTAGAGAATTTTAGATTTTGAGTATGAGAGGCTACGGATCTAGACTTAGCATCTAGACATAGGAAATTACAACATATCAAGAATTTAGATTATTTGGCTTTGATTCCAGAGAGTTATCATTGTTTGAAGATTGACTATTCTGACAGAACATAGCTGACTGTGTTCAGTGTGGTTGAATCAGCTTGCAGATCATTCCCATGACTTGCAGAGTGAATAGAAGAATTGGTTGATGAAGTTTAAGGACCTGGCTGACCTTCAGTGAGGTCCACATGAAGTTCTATGCATTTGTAAACTAGTGCCTTATGTTTAGGCCTGACCTATTTAGTGTACATGTTACTTAAACTAGCCGTTGCAATCAGGCCAACTTGATGATGATCTAAAGGCTTGCGGAGGATATAATGAAGGATAATGATTTGCTACAAGGAAGTAGTGTGTAAGTGATTGATAGCACAAAGACATGAAGTGAGATCTGAAGTTGTTTTGATTTAGTTGAGTAGTAGAATAGAGTAGAAAGCAGAGAAGGAAGCAGAATGAGATATAGAGCAGAGAATTGAGATGTAGATGAAAGAAAGCATGAAAGAATTTTGTTGCATGAATCTTTTGTAGTCCTTGGTCTATGGCCTAACATCTGTAAATCCCTTGAGGCATGTGTAATGTATTTTGAGATCAATATATATAAAGATGAGCTTTGAAGGCTGAGTTTTTCCCTGTTAGGGTTTTCCTAGGATAAATCTTGTGTTAAGTGTTCATGAATATGTTTTACCTTTCTGTTGTTAAACTATAAGCTTCTGTTGCATATCTGTATGACCATGGAGTTAATTGTTTAAGGCTGCAAGGTTGGATAGTCCCTAACCGGACCCTCCTACCTTGACTACATCACATGATTAGGAGGAATCCACAAGCACATTGAAATCATTAGGAGCAACCGCATAAACTCAAACCACTTTATTCATGAGATTCTTCATACTAGAGCACATGAACTTCACTATCTTCAACTGTCATAAAAGAAAGATAGCTTGTGGACCACCAAAACACAAACCATTGTAATTGTAGGCACTTATCATCATCCCAGACTTCCCTTTAGAACCGCAAAGCAAAACACTTTAATGCCGAGGAGTGCAGAGAAAAATACTTTCTCCCTGTCACCAGAGAATAATCAGAGAAAGTAGGTTTTACTCTGGTGAATGCAACTCTCTCAATTCTTCACACCAAAGGCTCAAACTCAAGATTTAGTATCTTCAGACATCCCTTTAAATAACTTCCAATCCACAGACCAAGATCTTCAAGCAACAAGAAATACAGAGTAATCTAATAGACTGTTCTTCAACATACAACTCACTGTCTATATTGCACTTCACTATAGCTCATTTGTTTCTTCTAGAGAGGCCAATTTTCTCAATATCCTCAACATACAGAGATTCTAAACAAGTAATAGAATAGGGCATAGTTGACACCAATGAGAACAAAGATATGTTGACATCAATGACAACACCGATTAGGCACATACTTCTAACAATCTCCCCCTTTTTTATTGATGGCAACATATGATGTGAAAAACTACAACAACCATCAAGACAAGATTCTCCCCCTATTTCTTTACACATCTGCATTCTTTCCTTCTAAGTTTTTCACATTATTTCTCTCCCCCTTTGACATCAATGGCAAAGGGTACATACTTGCACTCTTCTACTCTAGTTCAATTTCTCTTATGAACTCTCTAGCTACTCCCCCTAAGAAGTAGCCCTAAAAGCATCAATCCAAATTTGAAGGAACTCTAAGAACCACCAAATTGATGCACTCTTATGCATCTTAGTTTAGAGTAGGAAGGGTAATAACCTCTAACTTTTCTCTGAGATACTCAAAAGTATCCTTAGGCAGAGGTTTGGTGAAAATGTCTGCAATCTAGTCTTTTGAAGATACATATTCCAACTTGACTTTATTCTCTATCACTTTTTCCCTTAGAAAGTGATATCTTATGGATATGTGCTTTGTCCTTGAATGCATTACTGGATTCTTTGATATGTTTATGGCACTTGTATTGCCGCAAAAGATTGCAATTGGATCTTCATACACAACTATAATGTCCTTCAATGTCTACTTCATCCACAACACTTGAGTACAACTACATGCTACTGCAATATATTCTACTTCTATAGTGGATAGAGATATCGAGTCTTGTTTTTTGCTTATCCAAGATACCAACCTTTTTCCCAGAAAGAATGCACCTCCACTTGTACTTTTTCTATCATCTGCATCTCCGGCCCAATCTGCATTAGTGTATGCACTGAGAGTGAAATCATTGTCTGTTGGATACCACAAACCATAATCCATTGTGCCTTTCAAATATCTTAGAATTCTCTTGACTACCATCACATGTGATTCCTTAGGTTCTGCTTGAAATCTTGCCACAAGACAAACTGCATGCATTATGTCAGGTCTGGTTTGAGTCAGATAAAGTAATCCTCCAATCATAGATCTGTACCTTTTTTGATCTGCCATAGGTGAATCGTCATTTTTTCTCAACTTACAACTGGTTATCATGGGAGTATTTACCGGTTTAGAGTCTTCCATCCCAAACTTCTTTAACAACTCTTTCATATACTTAGACTGAGAAATGAAGATACCTTTATCTAATTGATTTATTTGTAGACCTAAAAATAAATTCATCTCACCAAACATGGACATTTCAAATTCACTTTGCATTTCTACAGCAAAAACTGTGCACATACCTTCATTGCCTCCAAAGATGATGTCATCAACAAAGACTGCAACAATTAGGATTTGTTCATTATTGATCTTGAAATAGAGATTGCTATCTGTGGTACCCTTGGTAAATCCTAACTGTATCAGATACTTATCCAACCTAGCATACTAGGCCCTGGGGGATTGTTTTAACCCATACACTATCTTCTTCAGTCTGCATACCATGTCACCCTAATGTGATGACTAGAATCCTTCTAGTTGTTCAATATAGAATTCTTCTTCCAACTCTCCATTCAAGAATGCAGACTTTACATCCATCTGATATACCTTAAAATCTTTGTAGGCTATAAATGCCAAAAACATTCTTATAGCTTCAATCCTTGCCACTGGTGCAAATGTTTCCTAAAAATCTATTCCTTCAACTTGAGAGTATCCTTTGCATACCAACCTTGCTTTATTTCTTACTACTTCACCATTATCATTCATTTTGTTTATGAAAACCCACTTGGTACCAATTACATTTTTATCTGTTGGTCTAGGAACAAGATCTCAGGTCTGATTCTTCTCTATCTACATCAATTCTTCTTTCATAGCCTTTACCCAATTCTCATCATTGCAAGCTTCATTCACAGTCTTAGGTTCAATCTTGGAAATCAAACAGAAATTTACTTGTTCTTCTATAGCTCTTCTTCTGGTCAGGATTCCTTTGCTCTTATCTCCTATAATTTGATCTTTAGAATGATTAAGTTTTACATACCTTGGTGTCTTGGTAGCACTTTCTGGAGCTTGATCCTCTTCATCTAAGTTGTCTTCATGCTACACCACTTCTAAAACATCTGGTTTATCTGATTCATATCCACTTGATTCTGGAGACCTTTCCTTGCTTTCATCAACTTTGACATTTGTACTTTCAATGATCTTATTCAGCCTCTTATTTTAACACCGATAGGCCTTGCTCTTGGTTGAGTAACCAAGGAAGATTCCTTCATCACACCTAGCATCAAACTTGCCTAGATCTTCTTCTCTTTTGATATAACATTTGCTACCAAAAATTTTGAGATATTTCACAGTAGGAACTTTACCATACCACAATTCATAAGGAAACTTAGAACTATTACCTTTGACTTGGACCCTGTTTAGGATATATACAACAGTGTAAATTTCCTCTCTCCAATATACTTCCGGAAGATCAGCTTCCTTCATCATGGTTCTAGCAGCTTCTTGAACTATTCTATTTTTACTTTCAATGACTCCATTTTGTTGTGGAGTTCTAGGTGTAGATAAATGTCTCTTTATCCCATGTTCTTCACAAAAGAAATTGAATTCATTTGATGTGAACTCTACTCCTCTATCAGACCTTAAAAATTTGATCTTCAAATCCATCTCATTTTGAACCATTCCCTTAAATGCCTTGAACTTATCTAGAGCTTCTAATTTTTCTTTCAAAAAGGTAACCCAAGTCATTCTAGAATAATCATCAATAAGTAACATGAAATACATGTCTCCTTCCAAACTTCTTACTCTAGTAGGTGCACAAAAATCTGTATGCACTAGTTCCAGTAGTCCATCAACTGATTGGTCCTTGCTTTTGAAACTTGTTATTTTTTGTTTCCCAAATTGACACTCCTTGCAAATAGGATTAACAGGATTCACAAGCTTAGGTAAATCTCTAACAACCTATACAGTACTTATCTTCATAATATTATCAAAATTTATGTGACACAACCTTCTATGCCATAGCCAACTTTCATCAATCTAAGCCAACAAACAATAATTATGAGTTCCTTTCAAGTGATAGATATTACCTCTGGTCTTCTTACTAGTTGCAATGATTGTTTCAGAGCTTTCCCTAATCTTACATCTATTGTTCTTGAAGCTTAAGTCATAAGCTTTGTCACACATCTGACCCACACTCAAAATATTGTGCTTTAATCCTTTCACATACAAGACATCTTCAGTATTATGCTTTCCATCAAAATAAATAGATCCTTTTCCACAAATCTTACCAGCTGTATCATCTCCAAGCCTAACTAGTCCACCATCATATCTTTCCAAACTCACAAACTTACTTTTGTCACTAATCATGTGGTGAGAGAAGCCACTATCATTAACCCATTCATCTTTGTCTTCAACAACCTGAGTAGCCAAAGCACTTTCTACTGGTTTTTCTTCCTTCACACAGCTAGTAGGATTAGTAGACACAGGTTCTTCTTTAATAGCAATAAACAAGCATTCATTACCTAAAGTACTAACATTATCTAGTTCACCATTATATGATACTCCTTCATCATCATCAAAATTTTCAACATAATAATAGTTCTTTTAGATCCTAGGCCTGTTCTCATATCTTTTCCTATTTCTTTCAATTCTTTCAGGACATCTGGGAGCAAAGTGGCCTACTTTACCACAAGAAAAACATTTAAAAGGTAATTTACCTTTGAACTTACTGGATCCTCTATGCAGTTTATCCACAAAGTTGGCTTCAATTTCATCAAACTCATCATCAGATTCTACCTTGGACTTTTCTGATCTGGAGGCTTTCCCAGTGGTACTAGCTTTGAAGGCAGTCTCAAATTTTGGCAGGGCATCACCAAACTCTCTCATCTCAAAGGAAGTAAGTTTACCAAGCAACTGATCTCTGTCAATAGCTTTTACTTACATAAATTCTTAAATTGCAGCTACCTTGTGACTGTAGGACTTTAGTAGTGATCTAAGAATTTTCATCACAACTTTCTTATCACCAAGAGTTGGACCCCCATACCTTTTATTCCGGTGACAAGTTCATCAACTCTTTGCATAAAGGCTATTATGTTTTCATCTTCATTCATCTTCAAACTTTCATATTTCACTTTCAGATTTTGTAGCTTGGCCTCCTTCACAGAATCATCTCCCTCATACAAATTTTTTAGCTTTTCCCATACCTCATTTGCAGTTTCAAGATCCACAACTTTTGTCAGTACTGAGTCATTCAATGAACTTAATAGAGCATCTTTTTCTTTAACATCCACTTCAAATTCTTTGATTTAATCTTTAGTCATCAAACCATTTTGAGGCAAGGTGTATTTTGTTTCTGCAGCTTTCCATACTTTGTAACCAAGACAAAGAAGATGAATTTTCATTCATGCCTTCCAAAGAGCATAATTCGTCCCATCAAAATGCAATGCTTCCTTCTTATAAGACATTTTGGATCTTCCTCAAGTTGTTAGACTTTCTTCAGAGGAACTTGGCTCTGATACCAATTGTTGAAATGCGCTAGATAACTGAGAGGGGGGGTGAATCAGTTGTCCCAAAAACTCAAACACTTCTGTACTTAAATATTAATCACTTATCCGCACTTATTATGATTAAACAAAGAATGCATGAAATCAAAAACTTAAACACAAATGCAACATTAAACACAAGAGACACCAGATTTTTATGTGGAAAACCCCAAGGTGGGGAAAAACCATAAAGAGGATTAGCTCTCAAAATATATTGCAATCTTTGAAAAATGATGTTTAGGCTTGGTCACTCCATAGGCCTAGAACATACTGGGTCACTGCCATGAAGTATAGCTAGGTCTACCAGGCTCACTGCCTCAACCCTAAACCTAGAAAGATTACAATAAGGGTTGTTAAACCCTACTGGTGGCTCACTGCCAAAATCACCATCTTCTTCATGTCTGAGATTAATACATTGAAGTACAATAGTTCCTCTTCTCTGCTCTACTGTACTCTGCCTTATCTCCTCACCCTTTTCCTTATCTTCTCATTTTTACATGAGGATTACTTTTCCATGACTCAATTACAAGTATTTATAAACTTCATCAAGGTTGGCATTACAATTATCAACCATTGGAACAATTTCCAAGGTCGGTATTACAAACATCTACAAAATAGGTCTTAAACTAACACAAATTATTCTAAGGAATTATAGTATAAATGTATGCGGACCATGCCACGCCTTAGCTGGGACTCAAACACGATCTTCCATGCCACAACATGCTTCCATAATCTTCAAGGGATCTCCATAATTACTAGAATTAACCAAGCGGCTAAGATTTGTTACATGCTATGTTATCTGGGAATAATCTTCAAACATGATCTCATTTCCTTAACATGGACCAATGTAAAGGTAGGAACATGATCAAGAGGAATCCACAAGCACATTGAGATCATCAGGAGCAACCACACAAACTCAAACCACTTTATTCATGAGATTCTTCACACTGGAGCACATGAAATTCATTGTCTTCAACTGTCATAAAAGAAAGATAGCTTGTGGACCACCAAAACATGAACCATTGCAATTGTAGGCACTTATCATAATCCCAGACTTCCATTTAGAACCACAAAGCAAAACACTTTAATGCCGAGGAATGCGGAGCAAAATACTTTCTCCCTATCACCAAAGAATAATCAGAGAAAACAAGTTTTACTCTGGTGAATGTAACTCTCTCAATTCTTCACACCAAAGGCTCAAACTTTGGATTTAGCATCTTCAAACATCCCTTTAAATAACTTCCAATCTGTAGACCAATATCTTCAAGCAGTAAGAAATATAGAGTAATCTACCAGACTATTCTTCAGCATACAACTCACTGTCTATACTACACTTCATTGTAGCTCACTTGTTTCTTCCGGAGAGGCCAATTTTATCAATATCCTCAACATACAGAGCTTCTAAACAAGTAATAGAATAGGACATATTTGACACCAATGACAACAAAGATGTGTTGACATCAATGACAACACCGATTAGGCACATACTTGCAACAAAAGCTATACATTGTAGGAGCCTTTTGAAGCAAAGTAATGGAGATAAAGCATTAACTTGGTGCCTAAATTTTGGTTTCAATTGTTTTTTTGAGGTTATTGGTAACAATTATTTGGCTGTCTCCAACTTGATGTTTTCCTTGTTATTTAAATCAGTGTATCAAGTATATATCTAGTTTATCAAAGCAAATTTACATTTTGTGTGGTTTATTTAATTGGTTTCTTGAAGTAAGAATTAAATTCATTTGAATAAGTCATAGTAACTTGAAGATTCATTTGGATTAAAAATAAGAGCTTGGTAATTAATTTCCTTGCATGTTTATGCAAGTCATAAACATCAGAGTGCTAAACAATTTGAGTTATAACCAGTAGGAGGACACATATCAATCTATATTTTGACTCCGTTACCCAATGGATGAAAGGCACTGATCATCTCTATCCCCAAAATAATTTCTTGTAAAAATATTTTCCATACATTTTAATTTTCAATTGTACGAGTAGGAGTAGTAGTCAATTTTGTATTTTTATTGTCTATTTCAAACCCTCATGCCAGTGTGAAATAGATTGTTAGAGGATGATTTAATTGAAAAAATTGTGATCACACAAACTCTACAAATTTGTATGAGGTTTTCAATCTACTTGATTATCATCAGTTAAGCCTGGAGAGTTAACAATCATTGGTGATAAAGGTACACCTACCTAGGCATAGTAGAGCCTAAAGAGCAGAGAATTCTAACCATCTTGGTTGATTCCATTTGTTTGCCAGATCACTTATTGAACCTGGTCATAAAGCTTGGCATACTTTTAGGGTTTAACAATTTGTTGATTTGGGAACCAACAATGCCTATGGAAAAATACCTCGCGAATGGTTGGTAGAAATGCACTTTTTGGTTCAAAAGCACCACTTTTGGCTAGTAATTAGGAGATATAAAAAACGGCTCACCTCTGATCTACAGAAATGTGCCATTGGCCAACATGAATGCACTTTTGGTTTAGAATGCAAAGATTAGGGTTTTTATAAGTTTTTTGACAAGGTAACTATTTTGACGCAGGTTGTTCTACCTCCATTGATATCGATGGAGCGACATCCAAGAAATTTGGACTTGGTTGCATACCTAGAGTGGGAGGAGCAGATCTTCCTAGAAGTGATGGGACTGTGGTACGTAGCTCACATCACTCTAGTGCACACACACTTGGCCATGATGACTACACTAGCTGAGTGATGGCATAGCGAGCATATCTCATTTCACTTACCGACTGGGGAGGCTACTATTACTTTGGAGGATGTTTGGTGCATATTAAGGATTCTGATCCATGGAGCGCAATTGGATTATGATACGACTTGGGTGAGTTTGTGTTGAGTTGATTGTTCATGATACCAGATCTAGGCATTGAGGATCATGAGACCAGGTGGAGCTAGATACAACAGCTGTGTGACTAGATTTAGCTTGTGATTGTATCTCTGATTGGTGGTGTACTAGTTCCTGATAGGTGCTCCCATGGACTTTCTATTAGATGGGACACTGTGTTAAAGGGGATGTTCACCTATGGCTTTAGGTATGCATGGGGGCCATGTGTGCTTGGCCAATTGTACCATGATCTACACAATGTTACATACAAGTTTGGGACCAATCTGTCTGCAGGTGTGACCTTGCTTCACATATGGGCTTGGGAGCACATTGATGTGACTCAGTTGATATCTCCCCACCAATGGGAGCTATGACAACATTTTGTACATTTATATGATGGAGTTGTCACTCAAAGGAGACTAGGTGGGTTGACTTACTGGAAGAGATAGTTTGACGAGCTGGATACCTTTATCTGGAGGCCATGGAGGGATTTTGAGATTTTGGATGATGATGTAGAACACTTGTCATATTGTCGATAAGGTTGGTATCTATTTGGACGTAGTATATATGTCATAGAGAGATATCTCCTAGAGAGAGTCTTGAGATAGTTTGGACTTTGACAGCATGAGCCTATTGGAGATGCCATCTTTATGTGGACACAGAGAGAGATTCTAGAGTGGAGGCCAGAGATAGTGGTGGCCACGGCATTGATAGAGCTGCAGGGGCTTGCCTCAGTTGTATGGGATCCAATTGGGGGTGGTGCCGATCTAGGTACCACTCTAGTTTATGATGCATATTTTTTGACTACTCGACTGACATGGCTAACTATCCCAGGGGTAGTTGGAGACTAGAATAGGCAGGGGCAGGGAGAGGTAGGAGGCAGAGGCTTAGAGGTGAGACCTCATAGAGCGAGAGGCAGAGACAAGGACAAAGAGATGCTAGGAGAGGAGAGGTAGGATAGTAGCAAGCTAGATAGGAAGAGGCAGGGCAGAAGGATGATGCCCCAAAGTAGTTGGATGTTTAGATGGAGGTAGCCCAAGAGGATGCCCCAGAGGAAGAGATTGAGCTGCAGCGAGTTCAGAGACTGCTGCAGGTGGAGATAGGGAGATGTACCCATTTGGAGGTACGTTACATGAGGATGAGACAGAAGTGTGATGCTACTAGAGCAAAGCTCTGATAGACCAAGGCATGATCATTGGGATAGGCCCAGGTATAGGATGGAGGTGTGCTAGCACACGTGATGCTGAGTGGGCACTGCGACCAAGCATAGAGGCATCCCTGCAAATGGCTATGCAGGAGAGGGATACAATGAGGACATCCTTATGGATTGACCAGAGTATATTGGCCTTGTTTGGAGACCTAACATGTGTTTACGGATAGCTAAAGACTACCATTAGGGAGGTTGAGTACTATCAAGGGCTATATTATAGTGCAGTACCGACAGATCAAAGACAACCTAGCTTCAAAGAGCAGAGCAGGTCAGGGGCTTCCTCATCAAGGAGATCAGGGGCATCTATTATGGGCCCACCACCACTGAGACCACCATTAGGAGGACCACCACCTAGTACAGGTGGAACCCAGGGAGAGGCCTCAGCAGGGAGCTCTACCAGTCGACACTAGAGCTAGTTGTATATTTATGATGTATCATTTATGTATTTTTGAGACTATGATGCCTGAGGGATCACATGTATATTTAGATTTCTCTTAGTAGCCTGTTGTATTATATCGATTCATTTTTTGACATATATATGATGAGACATGATTATTTTGATGACCATATGAGATGTATGATGTATTATTGATGTTCTATTGAAGATTCATGCCTATGATGATTTTATGGATGTCTATATGCTTATGTGTACGATGAGTTACTTCTATATGTTATGGATATTTAGATGCTTATATTTGATGACATGTGATGATGATTATATGGATATGATGACATATATTAGGATCATGGATTTTATATGATGATGTTTTTACTATGATGTTTTATATGATATGGGTAAGATTATGATAATATTTATATGCTTATAGATGTATGGATGAGATGATAGATATTAGGATCATGGATTTATATGATGATATACTATGATGTTTATGATCATGATGCCTAACATGTATGGTTTTACAAGATTGAAGAAGACAATGATGATGTTAGCATGAATAAAGGAAGATGATAATTGATTGATCTTGTATGAAAGCTATAATCCTATTAGGGTATATGGATAGGTGGATGGATAGGAAGTTGCAACGGTTATGCTAAAATTTATAAAGAGAAATCCTTATTTTTGATATAGCATATGACTATTATGAACCAGGGTATATAAGACCAAGGTGATGATGTACCCTATGTGAGAGAATTGACTCTACAAACAAATGGATTGAACTTATATCTACTAGACATAATAGAACCTTGTTGGATATGTAAATCGCAAATAGTCTTAGTGTAGAATGATATTAATACACATAAGGCCTTTACAGAACCTTAGATGTAAAAGATATTGATATGCAAGATGCTAATTCTAGCACAAACAAGATAAATATTAGCCATAGTAGGTGAGATCATGGAAATCTAATATGAAGGAAAACAATAACAAAATGCAAAACAAACAATGCAAT
Source organism: Cunninghamia lanceolata (assembly GCA_027924645.1). NCBI lineage: Eukaryota > Viridiplantae > Streptophyta > Pinopsida > Cupressales > Cupressaceae > Cunninghamia > Cunninghamia lanceolata. Next base: position 6,955,482 of record BSBN01000317.1, read on the forward strand.
ACCTTCACATTGATCCACAATCCATCGATAAGGTGGAGAGTGCTGCACCCAAAACACTCTAGCTTTACCCAAAGAGATGAATGCTGATTACTCACAATTCAACAGCATAACATGAAGATAGGGATTGATAGATTAATGATTGAATGATGCAAGATAGATGGATGATAGATTGATGATGGATGATTAAGAGGAAAATTTGACAACATGAGGATAGTAGAATAAGATTCGTTACAAATGGCTCAAGAGGCTACCTTTATAGAAAAGGAAAATTTGAATGGATGGTTGTGATTAAGAGTTATTTTAAATGATATGAATGGTTGAGATCGATTAGGGTTGATTAGGGTTTTGTTGATGATGATTGTTAGTCACAACAACACTCATAAAAATTTGCACAACAAACATTTATTATCTTGAAAAGTACGATCAATTTGGAACAAATTGATGACTCCAAGGCTCTGTTGATCAGGTCATGATCTTTTGACGTTACTTAGAGGTTGATGTGACATGCTATTTTCCATTTCAAGAGGTCTTACATTGTTCAGATGATCAATTGTGCACCTATTTACTATAAATTCACTTCACAAACGAGATTATTTCTACTATGCTCCATAGATTATGGTTATATTTATAAGTTTGATCAATTCTTCTAAGCATTTACTGTCATGAACATGTATATACTTCTACACTGTGTATTTAATCAAATGATGTGCCTACAAGTAGATATTCACATGTTATCTTTGATATTAATATGTATTTACATGATATTTATCATTCTTAACATGATTTTGCTCAAATATGCTCTGTGTGTTCAATTATTTACGAGATATAGGCATATTCATGTTATTTGCTTTAGATTGTATGTTATTTGCAATTATGAAGGTGATTTATAATGAACTTCAAAGAAATTTAAAGAAATACTTCTAAATTTGGTGAACCTTTAGCTATTGAGTCACATACATTCTAGATACAGTCATGAAGAGAAGAAAAAAAACATAATTTCACCAGGATGTTCCATAGCTAGGTATGGTTGATGCTAACTTCAAAGGAACAAGGAATGAAAACAATATATGCAAACTGATAAGCACTCCAAGGGACGCAGCTAATCAATGCATATATCCAGATCTCATTCACTAACTACTCAAGATTTACAATTGTTTGTAATCAAAACAGCTTCTCTTTCATTAGGTATTCAAAAGACATGTACATTCACAAAAGCTTTGAAATCAATCCTGAATGCTTCAGCAATCTAACTTCAATTAAGTTTCTAATGCTTTAAAGAGTGCACTCCATCCCCTTTTATAGATAGGAAGTAGTTACAAATGATGAATGGTCAAGATTTATCTATTCAGATGAATGTTCAACATTCTCTCATTGACTTAGGCAATATCTGAATATGTGGCACAAGTTGCCAGCTGGCAACTATCTAGCAAAACTCACTCGCTTGTAAATGGACTATGCATATGATTCTATTATCATGCATCTTTACTTACTAATCGTCTCCTTCTTTTTCTTCACTTTCCTCTTCTCCATCATTTTCTTCATCACCATCATCATCTTCAATGTCACTGTCACTCCAATGTAAATCATCCCCTATGTGTACCTTTATGGTTGCCCTAATGGATTATATAGCTGTACTATTCTATCAATCTCACCTCCATCTTGAACCTTGGCTTTAAGTATGGCATGCCTGTGGGAATGAAACTTTTCTTGAAGGGCATCCATCTTATTCCTCCTGTTGTTCAATGTTTCCTTGTATGTTTCCACCCTGACCTTCATTCTCATAAATTTATTTATTACTTCTTCTATCAAATGGTGCAGGGGATCCTCTGCAGCTTGCTTAAAATTATCATGAAAAGCGTGAACAACAAAATTAGTATCTTGATTTTCTATTTTCCCTTCCACCTTTCCTTCTAAAGCCTCCATGGTTTCTACCTCTTTTTCCATAAGATCATGCAATTTGACACTTATGTCCCTGAGTTTGCCACTGTATCTCTTCAAAATGTCACACTCAAATCCAGTGTCCTCATGCCAAATATTGATCAGCTAGGAAGTGTTAATATCTAGTATTTTGTTATATATAAGTATCTTCATATCAATTCTTTTCATCTCTCCCAAAGCATCTAGGTGCTTCTCTAGTTTGAAGGATCTCCTACCTATTTCATTCTATAGCTTATCTACCTTTCTTTTGAAATCACTAAGAGAATTCCACCTTTCCAGAGAGGTTTTTGCCACATCCTTAGCTTCAAAAACAGAAGACATGAACCACTTATCCATTAATTGTGCTTTATGCTTCATCAGATCTAGTCCTGTAACTTCTTCTTGAGATATAATTGTTAATGGAGTGGTTGTACTAATAGGTGTGTGCTTAGGGTCAGCCAATCCTTTAATAAAAGAATGTAATTGAGCAATGTGCTCTTTATTTTTCTTATTCCTATCCTTTTCTCTTTTTACCCTTTGTGTCAAAGAATCAATAATATCTTTACCTTCTTGACCCTCCTGGTCCTCATTTGTAAAACCTAAATCAATGTCAGTTATCTAAAATTCATCAAGGCCTATTTTGCCTTTCTCCTTTTCAACTATTGGTAAGGCTACCTAATCTGTTCTCCTACCTGTAGTAGGGTCTCTCCTTATTGCAGATGTAAGCCTTGCCTTTCTTCTAGGTTTCATCATGCTCTAAGCAAACAATGTGCACACATCAAAACCATGTAGCTCGTCCATTTGTTGTAGATGTATTTCTTGTTGCAACCAATAAGGTACATCACCCCTAGGCTCTTGATGATCACTTTCTTTATCTTGAGTGTCCAGGGACTCTGTATTATGTCCTACCCTTGGTGGTGAATTCTCTTTTCTTGGCTCTTCCTCATGCACATTCTCATTAGGGGGATCTTGTTGGGGTACCTCTTGTCGAGGGATTTCCTTCTGAGGAGGAGACTCTTGTGAAGTATTCACATTCTGATCTTGTACTCCCTTTTGTATACTTTCCTCAGGGGTTTCTTGAACATTCTGACCTTGTTTGTCATGTGGCACTTGGGTTTCTTGAGAAGACTGGGTATTTTGACCTTAGGGATCACCTTGATCACCTTTAGTCACATTTTCTATCTCCTTCTCCAGACCCTCATCATGTGTCATATTTTGTTCCTCATCCTTAGATGTGTTGGCTTCTCCCAAGCCTGATTCTTTCTCATCAAATTTCTATTCTACTTGTGGATTATTTCCTTGATTATCTCCTTCAGTATGCGGTGATGAAACACCCTGATCCTTATCAGCATCCTTATCAGGTATCTCCTCATCACCCTCACTCTGAAGTTGTGCCTCTAACTTTTCTTGTTCTATGGATGCATCACCCTGATCTCTGTTTTGATTGGGTACTATAACACCAGCTTCTATATACACTATATCTTCAAGCTTTTCAGGCTCCAAAGGTTAATCTTTATCTTTATTTAGGTTCATATCACCCTGATAAGCTAGATCTATTGTTGTAGGACTAGTAACCTACTCTATCAGATTGGTCAGCCCTATCTATTGGGCTACTTCCTTAGGATTACCCTGCTCCATTTCATCCATTTTATCTTCTATTTGACTAGTCACCTTCTAGGCCAATGGGTTCCCATGAGGGGTCATCCTAGTATTAGCTACTAAGGTTTCCATATGCTGAGTAGCCACATCCTGAACCACTTCAGCATCTTACAATTCAATAGTGTTATAAAGTGGAAAGGGGGACTCTTTACCACCCATATACATTTCTTTTTATTTCTGCTCTTCCATCTTCATAGTCTTCAAATGAATAATGTCAGGAATGGGGACTTCATGATGTAGTTCCCTCATGAAAGTCAAATCAACTGCACCTCTTAATATGATAGGGTCAATGCTAACATTTCCCCTCATTGTTGTTCTTTGCTTCTTTGGTGGAGGTGTTTGTTGCACCTTCTTTCTCTTCATACTTGTTATTAATAGATCATCATCCCTAGGCCCCTTATCCAACTGCTCTTCTTCCAAGGGATTCTCTTCCTCTGGCTCATCCTCCATTTGTTTCTTTGTAACTTCAGGAACAGGCTTTATTATCCTCTTTCCTTTTTGTTTATCAAGGGATTGTTGTGATGTAGATGTAGGCACAGATGTTGATGCTCCATCACCTTTTGGTGGAAGTATTTTAACAATCACCCCTTGCTACTTAGGAGCAGCCTTCTTACCCTTGCTAGGTGTCTTTTGTTCCTCAGCAGGTAATCTTTCTCCATTATGAACAGTGAGGGACATACCCTTCTTCTTCAATTTATTGACCTTAGCACTTACCCAACTCTATGTCAGTTAGAGAACCTTTTTCATTATTTGATCCAATGAGATTCCATCTGGCTGTGTTAGATCAAGAGCTGAGATGGTATCATTATACACCTTTTTATCCTCATATTCATTAGACATTATCTTTCCGTCATCATCATGCAACTATGCAGGCACTGGAATACAGTCAAAAGTCTGGATCTGGTTAAGAGTGAGCCTTTGATAAGTTCTCCTTCTGACCTCTACTTCATCATCACAATCAGTCTAATAATCTTCAAGATGTTTGTGATGTATTTGTTTCCCTAATAACTTCTGCATTCTGCCATATGGGTCATATGACCTAGCTATAGAAAATGGCTATAGGTGCATGAGTTTCAACCCTCCAATGGCATCCTTAATACTTTGTCTGTCAAGGCATATATACCAGCCCATGTCTACTGGGAACAACATAGGAGGAATCTTCTTCTGCTCCAAGTGAGCCTCGACTGAGGTTGATACTTGTCTCACAGATTCCATCAAGATGACCTTATCTGTTGGATATCTTGGCAACATGAGAGGTTGCCCATCAAATCCTTCTATTCTTATGTATGAGAAAGTGGGGAATTGGATAAACCAAGCCCCATGCTTATAGATAATGGATTGAGCCTCCATGCTCAATCTTTTGGTTCTATCCTCCTCAACGGTTATGACTAAATGCATTGAAAATGAGTAATTTACTAGTTTATGGTCTTGGAGGTATGCTTTCCTTTGTAATTGTGGGTAGTGATCCCAAATGTTCACATTTCCAACACTATTTGCAATTTTGTCCACTATTTTCAAGGCATTAAATGTACCCCAGAAAGCACAGGCATACATGACATAAGAGGTCATATAGAAAATACAAGCTTTGCCGCCCAGCTTTCTCATCCCTTCATCTAAGAAATCACTGATGATCTTGGCCTAGAGAGGCTTGTTTTCTAAATATAGTACCATCTTGAAGATCCCATACATCTAATTTTCAAAGTTCCCAGCATGTTGTTTGTCGATCATCCTGCTTAATAGGGCAATCATATACTGATACTCCTCATGAAAGTCAAATTTGTACAAGTAAACGGGCAACTTGGCAGAAGCTGCCTATGTACTATTCTTGGCCCTCCATTGGTACATGACATTCTTGGCTTCTTCCTTATTGTTATTATACTCTTTCTCCAGCCTACTTAGGCTTACACTAACCACCTTATTCCCTACAAGCAGATTGAATGCAGCAGTGATGCCCTTGATTGAAAAGTTTGTATACAATCTGCCATGCTTTTCCACTTTTCTATTCTCATGGTTATAATTTCTAGCACATTCCACCACTAGCTCAGTGGCCTCCATTGCATATGGAAATCCTGCGGCATGCCACATACCAGTTGTAAATATCCTATCTAGTATGGGATTATTGGTGTCATTGTCTAATCTCCTGGTCCATGTATCCAACTCTGTTTTCCCTTGATGTGTATCATTTATAATACCATATCTGAACATGGGTTTCAAGAACTCAAAGTCAAATCTGTTCTTTCTGACCTCCATTAGATCCTACAATAGAAATATGCCTTTCTTACCCTAGGGTGTTTGTATGGGGAAGCTCAAATATATCATACATTTCATAGTTACTATTCAACATTTCAATTTATTTCATGCATCATCATGCAGATTAACCTAATAAAGAATCATTTTACCTGGTGATTTGCAGTAAACGATAATGGAGAGGGTTTTAATTTTACTTACCTGATATTTGCTTTTCCACCTTTGCTATATGACTGATAATAGTAAAATGCAGATATGTTGTATTGTCTGTTCCATTCCGTTACATTGGGTATCACGCTCCACGGGTAGATGCCTGTGAGGTGCACTTTCAGAGCTCTGTAAATTTCAATTATCGTAGGGTAAATGTAAATAATCCCCAAATTTTACTTTTAAATCGATCAATAGGATGAATTACGGCATAGGTGCCATTTTGATTGAATCCATTGATTATCCGCATGAGTTTCATAGATGCTACCAAGTAATGGATTTACATTTGAAATTGACGGGGATTCATCTACCTTTGGGCTCACAATTAATGCTAGGGGGTGATCTTTCGAAGAACAGGGATATTTGAAAATATGAACCCCCCCGCGTGTGGGATAATCCTTCATTAAAAGATCAAGGGAACATGGTCAACCTTTGACTACTTAGCAAGATCGGGTCATAAAGTTAAAGATAAGAGATATTCAAAAATATATGGGTCTTTTATTAATCACAAATATCTCCCTCACTCGAGAGTACAGGGGTAACGTCATCATCATATGGACTTCAACAATTATTTGTGAAAGATAATGTCATGGTCATTTTGTTAAGGTCAGGGATATTTCAAAACATGACCTCCCTTGGGGATAGATCGTGATGACATCATCATGCCATCTATTTTCTCTTGTTATCAGGTTATGGTGATGTCATCGTCATATTGAGAAATATGACGGGTATTAGGATATATGACCCCTCTATGGGTCAGGTGAAATGATTATGTCATCATTAGGGTTATCTCTTTTATTCATTGGAACTGAATGATGTCATAGTCATATTGGCGTAGGGTGATATTTGTAAGATGACTAATATTAGGAAATATGACCCCTCCACAAATACATGAAATTCTTGATGGGTAGATATTCATCCTCCTTTAAGTTTGATGTTCGGGCATCGGGTGATTTTTCTAAGTCAGGGTCATGTTAATAATTCAACTGATATTTAGAAATATGACCCCTATGGGAAATATCTGGGTTGACTGATCTTTGACTCAACATAACTTTCTATCCTTAAACAATATCAAGGTGATGCAAAAGACAAACCTGCTTAGAATTTTGTACTCTTTCCAACTATGAGGTTTATGGTAGCAAATACCAACTTGGACAACTGACCTCTCCTTGGGATGCACATACCTAAAGCAAGGTGACATACATGACTGAATTTTACCAAACCGCCCAAAGCAAGAAAGCAAGCAAGTAGAAGCAAAAAGTTGGGTCCCTGTTTTGCTAAGGCAAAATGGGGCGTGTTGTGTAACCACACAACTTGCCACCAAAGAAAATAACCAAATTGAAATGATTCAAGTCATGGGATCACATTCTAACATAATATTCTAATTCTTTCTGAGACATAAGTATTATGACCTTTTTGAATGATATAATATTCATTATTGCAACAATGCTACTAAGGGATCAAGTGTGTGCAAATGATTAATTATCCTCATCTTGAAAGTAAGTTAAAAACATGAGTAACTAGTGTTAAGCTACATATTTTGGATTCATCCCTCATAGCCAACTGGGATAGAGCCTTGTTTCCAGTAGGTGTCCATAGCCTTGACAAGGTTATCTATACAATCCCCCTAAGTAGAGCCCCACTACCAGCAGGCATCTATAGCCCTAGTAGAGTTACTTAGATGGTCTAATTTTATCCTTTTTGGATTTTTCAATATTTATCTTTTGTTCATAAGATATCATCATGTAAGCTCAATATGTAAAGTGTGATCACTTGTTGATTTAGGTTGGAGATTGTAATGGTAGCAAGGGAGTCCCTTTGGATTTTTCACTTAACACCTATACTGATGTGTTCCACAAACCCAAGGCTGTTAGGTGAGTCATTGTGAAAATCTCCTTAATTAAGAAAAGGCACCATGATGAAAAGGATATCATAGACCTGATCAAAGATACTCCTCAAAATGAGTCATAACCTATATAGGAACTTGTTCTCATCACTTGAATCCTAACAGTTTGGTTGGTTTCTTAGGGTGATAAGATGCATAATCTTGACTAACCAAAACAAAGACTCAACAAAACAAACAAACAAACAAACACACAAACAAAACAAAACTGTATAAACAACTATACAATATGCACATTATGATACAAATGACTTACCTGACCTTGTGTCAGGTTGGAAAATAATGTTTGAGGAATTGTCCATTAACTGGTAATGGGACATCCTCACTGGTTAGAGTCTTAAGTCTGTAGGTACTATCTCCTAGGATTTCTAAAATTTGAAAAGGACCTATCTAAAGTTTGTCAAATTAACCATGGTCACCTTTCTTTTCATGTGCTTTATCCCATGCTAGGACTAGATCTGAAATCCTAAAACCCTTAATTCTAGCTCTTTTGTCAAACCAGCACTTGACAATAGCTCGATGTTTAGCAAACTGATGAATTGCTCTATTTCTTTTTTCTTCTAGATGCATGAGCTGAAGTAACCTAACTTCTTGTTTTTTATCTATGTCTAGATACTCTTGTGCAAATTGTAATGTAGGGATCTTCAAGTTAATAGGGAGGATAGGATCTACCCCATACACTAACTAATAAGGAGAATTTCCTAATGCAGCCTTCATCTTGGTTCTATCCACCCACAAGGCATACTTTACTAGGGTATTCCACTCCCTTGGGTTCTTCTCTATCAATTTCTTTATGATATTCAATAAGTTCTTATTTGTTGACTCTACTAGGCCATTCCCTTGAGGATAATAGTTTGAAGAAAATTTTAAAATGATTCCATGATCAAAAGCCCAACTAGATAGTTTAAGTGATGCAAAGGCAGGTCCATTGTCACACACCAAAGCATAAGGAACATCGTACCTAGTTACTATGTTGCTTTCTAGGAATTTGATCACATCATCTGCATTGCATGTCTTACTGCTGATAGCTTCAGTCCACCTGGTACAATAATCAGTGATAGTCAAGATCTACCTTTGGCCTGAAGATGATGGTGGATTGATGGGTCCTATGAAATCCATTCCCCATTGAGAAAATGGGTACATCTCCATCATTGGCTGCAAGGGTTAAGCAACATATCTCTCTCTATTGGCTGCAACCTAACATGTATGACAACACTTAATATGTTTAGCAGTGTCCTTAAAGATAGCAGACCAATAATATCCTACTCTTAGGATAGCATGAGCAGTAGCTAGATATGATCCATGTGCGGTTCCAAACTTATCATGCAACTCTGCTAACACTTTATATGCTTCTTGCCTTTCTAGGCATCTGAGATATACTCCTTCATAGTTCCTTTTGAAAAGGATTCCTCCTTTTATCATATATTTCTATGATCTTATCTTCAAGTCTCTCCTCTGTGAGGCCTACAATTTCGATGGGCATCTCCCAGTAATCAAAACATGCCTGATGTCTGAATACCATTCTTCAGTTTCTCTAGTGTTTACCACATATTGTTGGCTCATGATATTAGGATCAATTTCTGATATCATCTGGCTCAAAGCTTGTCCTCTTACTAACTTCATGGATGTTATATCTATATCATATTCTTGGAGGACTATTATCCACTTAGCCCTTTTCTCACCAGGCTCACTCTACATTAGGAGCATTTTCACTGTTGCATCTGGTACTACAACAATTATTTTACTTCTCAAAATGTAATGTCTAAATTTCTTAACTAATCAGACTAGAGCAAGAGCTTGTCTCTCAACATCCATGTATCTAAGCTCTATATCATTGAATGGGTAGTTCAAAATCTATAGGCTTTTCTTCTTTAACCTCATTTCTTTGTGTTAATACTATTGCAGATGTATGCTCTGAAGCAAATGAATAAATGTAGAAATCTCTTGTATAATCTAGGCTGGTCAGAACAAGGGCATCAGATATGGCCTTCTTGATGTCCTCAAAATCTGCTCTAGCCTCAGGAGTCCATTCAATTTTGGCATCCTTCTTGAGCGTTGCATTTAGTGGCTTGACAATCTCTGCAAAGCCAATAATAAATTTCCCAACAAAATTTATCTTACAAAAGTATGATTTAAGTTCTTTCTTACTTCCAGGGAGCTGCAGTTTCATAATTGATTCTACTCTTGCAGGGTCAATGATGATCCCATTCTCTGTTATCAGATGACCTAGTAACTTACCTGTAGTTACTCCAAATATGCACTTCTTGGGATTCAATGATATACCATATTGTTCACACTTTTTAAGCACCTTCCTGAGGTCTTCTATATGATCACCTCTCTGTTTGGAGAAGACTATAAAGTCATACATGTAAATGACTATGCATTTACCTACCAAGCCTCTGAAAGCTATGTCCATTGCACATTGAAAGGTAGCACCAACATTTATCAATCCAAAAGGCATGCCCCTATAAGCAAATATACCCCACTTAGTGGTGAATATGGTTTTCAACCTATCTATTTTATCTACCATCACCTGGTTATAACCTAAGAAACCATCTAGGAATGACATCATCTATGCACCATTTACTATTTGTAAGACCTCGTCCAATGAAGGCAAAGGATAGTTATCCTTTTCAGAAGCTCTATTCAGATTTCTGAAGTCTACACACAACCTGATATCACCATTTTTCTTTCTTAGAAGGACTTAGTTGGCCACCCATGTTCAATGTATCACTAGAAATATAATCTTGGCATTTAGCAACTTCTTTACTTCTTCAAAAATGATAGGTTCCAACAAGGCATTGACATGCCTTTGTTTCTGTCTAAAAGGTTTGGCATCTAGCTTCAATGGTATAGTATGGGTAATGATTGAAGTTTCATAAGTTTTCAACTCATCATAGGTCTAGGTGATAACATGAACATAATCTTTGAGTGCTTGAGTTATCCCTGTCATTTCTTCTTTTGTACAAACTTTACCAACTAGGACATTCTTTATTTCCTTATCTTGTCCTATATTGACTGATGAGTATTCTCCTCCATCAATCTTTGGGAGATCTTTGTGTTTTAGCATATTATGCAAATCAAATGCTCTTTCTAACTCTATAATCCCTTTGGGTATCTTGTTACTAGGTAGATCTATGATCTCCTCTTCTTCCCAAGTATGATCTTCTACATTTCTTTCATCTATGATATGTGTGTCAAACACATCTCCATTTGATATAAAATCCAAAATGTGTTGGTCATCATCAAACACTTGAAGATTAATGACATTATCTGGTACATAGGGTATTGATATTAGTTCAACTGAAAACCTCTTTAAACTAGATATGGACAATGGTTCCAAAGTACTTGCAGCTTGAGCCAAGGCATCTGCTCTATGATTCTGTTCTCTAGGCACATGGGTGATGTTGAATGCATCAAAGTCTTCTATCAAATCCCATACCCTATGTCTATAATTAGACAACCTTTTATAATTGCAAGAGTATATGCCTCTTACTTGTCTTACCACCAATTCTAAGTCTCCATAGACATGCAAAATCTTTACTTTTTTCTTGAGTGCAAACAATAGCCCATGAATTAAAGCTTCATACTCTGTGACATTATTTGTTCATGGGAATTGTAGTCTATATGTTGCTAAATAGGATTTTCCAGCTGGATTAATAAGATTCATTCCTATTCCAAATCCTTTTTTTGACTTGGATCCATCAAACCTAAGGATCCATGGCTTATCTTCAGTTAAAGGCCTATCAGGACCTTCTATTTTCTTTTTAGCTCTGGCAGCTACACCACTTGATATCCATTTCAGTTTTAGTGACTCATTCTTTTCCATTTTCATTTTCTCTGACCAATGTGGAACTGATGAATCTTTATTCCTTTTATTTGTAATGCCATGATCATCAGTATCTATCTATATTTTAACATTTTCCTCTTCATCATTAGCCATGCCTCTGCTATCAGGTAGTTGATCCTTTGAGTAAAGCATCTCTTACTTTTTAAAAATGTGCAAGCATAATGAGCAAGTAGTCTCTGAATGTGGTGCTTCATGCAATATGCACCAATCTCTGATTAGAGCATTTTGTAGAGGATTTCTCTGCAACCTCATCCTCTGAATCTACTTCAACAAGAATTCCTCAAACCTTGTCAGGTTACTTTCTCCATCTTCATCTGACACTTCATAATCAGACTCGATCAAATAGTTAGTCCCTAGGGTGATGTTGTTTTCACTATTGGAAATATTCTTATTGCACACTAGGATCTCTTCTAAACTATGAACGTAACTTCCATCTTAATATATAACTTCCTCTATACCTGCAGATGATGAATAAGAATCAACATCATTATAACTATCTGTATGACTTACCTCGGGTGATGACAATCCTTTCTCACTACATGTCTGTTCCAGCTTCATCATATCTAAACAAGTATCATAGGTTCTTTCAGAATGTGCTTCATCATGCAACCTGCACCAACTTTCAATTAAAACATTTTCATTAGATATATCTAGCATTCGACAATGTTGCATCTCTCTGGATAGATACAACTCAAAATTTCTAAAATGATTTGACTCATCATTATCATCTGAACTATGATCAGACTCTATAATTACTCTATCATCTTGGTGATCATCCTTATGAACATGAATATCATACATGAGGATCTCCTCTATCTTGACCATTTGGGGTTTGATGGTGTAAACTCTAGGTTCAACATCCACATACATGATCTCATTGGTTTTATTATACTCAGTGATCATATGCTTGATGCGAGGTTTAGCATCTATCCTAATCTGATTGGGAATCCCTTTCCAAGGTAGCCACATGTGACTGAAATTAGTGGACATATAGCCATTTAGTGTCTTTGAGCAATCCCTGCTAAGCAACATTCCATATGTATTAGGGATATCTACTACCTAGATATCAATGTAATATTGAATCCTTGGATCTGATTCTAAGTTCATATGAATGTTAGTTAATTCTCCTACAACACTTACCTTAGTCTTGTCTAACTGTGTCACCTTCTTAAGTGACTTTGTAGGATGTAACCCTAAGGCATTGCATATGGTCAATGACATTATATTGGTAGACACACCTGAATCTACTAAGCAGTTATGCAAATTCTTACTAGACATCCTTATGGTAAGGAGAAATGGAGGTGACTCAGTCTTATCCCTATAAAGGGTCATGTGTGAAGTTTTAGTAGCTTGGACAATAGATAAAGTTGTGTTTAACATTAGTATCCTTAACTACACGGTCTTTACTCAAAATTTGGTTTGAATTAAGGGGATGGCTATCTTCTTTTGGTGTAGGATCATCTAAGGATTTCATGAATGCCTTCTTAATAGCTAGGGTTTTAAGTAATTATAACAATGACAAGCTAATCTTGATCTTTTTCATTTCATCTGCTAAGTATGTAACCAATTAATCAGATTCAGGAGATTGGTTATTAGCTTTTGGCACTGCATTCTGAGGTGCTAAGTATTGAGCATTAACCTTAGGAAATCTAGGATTATTGCTTGCCTTTGGAACAAGAGGAGTGTTAAAATTTTTGGGAGGCAAAGATGTGGTTAAGGGACCAGAAGATCTATTTGAGTTATTCCTAAGATTATAATTATGTCTACCCTGATATTGTTGCTGATAGGCATGCACTTCCTCATGTTCAACTGATGGCTCATTCTCATCCTCAAAAGGAAAAACATAATTTGTTTCAAAAGCCATGGCTGATTCTTCACATGCTAGGGTGTAATTCTCATGAGATTAAGTTATTTGTTGATGAGGAAGATTAACAAAACTTTCCAATACAAGAGTAGAATCATATCCACAAGGGACAATTTCTTTCCCTTGAACAAAGGGAGGGTTATATGTAGTATTTGATACTTCGGCCTAAAATATACTGCCTGCTATCCTAAATTGAGGACAATCCAATTCAGTATGAGCATTGGTGTTATGGATTCTACACCAGTTTGTAAGGGCTGCTTCTACCAAGTTCACCCTAGTGGTCTGCTTAGGTTCACTAGGAGGCTAATTATCTAAGGGTGATGGCAGAGAACCATTATTTGGCCTAGTGTTCCACACTCTAGGATGTCTAGGTACATTGTTGTTACTACTATTGTTATTGTTGTAGTTCCTATCATTGTTATATCCCCTATCAGGATATCCTGATCTGTCATTGTTATATCCTCTATTTTGATTTGATTGGGAATAAAAATTCTGACCCCTCAAATGAGTGATTTCAGTTGTCAACTTTCTTAACTATACTGATATCTCTTTAATTTCCTCCTTTTCTTCCTAAACTTTAGCCACTACATTCTCTGCTTGGGGTTTGAAAAAGGAAGAACCGTTATTGTTACTATTCTATCCTACATCCTGAGGTACTTGTGCATGTCCTGGATATTGCACTATCTGGCCATTTCCATTTGGAGGTGGCATTATGCTAAGTGGAGGTATTTGTAAAGGACTGGGCATTGTAGCTGGAGGCATCATAGCTCCATTATTCTGCTATTCAGTAAGATATGTAGGGTATGTAGGATGTGGATGGAAGGCAATATTAGGTGTTGGAGCAAGGATCAGTTGTTGATTAACTTTAATCGCTTCTTCAAAAGCTCTTGCTAAAGTTGTGACACCAGGATGTGTCCTCTCGATAAACATAGAAGTCAATGGATCTAGTGTTGAGTAATATATACTTCTAGCAGCTTCATCTGCTACAATATAAGGAGTGACCAACTTTGAAAGCATCTTTTGGAATCTAGCATTAAAGTTGGCAATAGGTTCTCCTTCAAATCTCTTGATTGTGGCAAACAAGTGATAATTCATTGAAGGATCTATAGGTATCTTGAATCTATCTTTGAAAGCTTTCTCTAAGGCTACCCATGAACCAACTGAATCTTGACCAAGACTGATATACCAATTATATGCTTCCTCTCCCAAGTAGTATGGAAATAATCTACATACCACATCTTGATGTTCAATCCTAGCTCTACAATAAGCTTCCTTAAATGTTCTGATGTGATCGTAAGCATCCTTATATGGATGATATTTAGGACAAATCTTATCAGGATTTTTAGGTAAAGGATGATATGCATTGAAGGTCAAAGGTGACTCTACAGTAAAGAAAGACATTATGACTGGTGGTTGTTGGACTGGGGGTATGACTAATGATCCAAGAGGTGTTGGAAATGCAAGAGGAGACACAGAAGGTGTGACAATATATCGTGATGAAGATGTAGATGCACTTGAGTCAAGGGTGTGATGGATGTCTGTAGTTCTAGGTCTAAATCCATGGATAGGCAGTTCCTCAAGAAGTCCACCAGATCTGGACTTCGTATTTGGCCTGTGAGCCAGGGTTCCTACAATTTATGAAAATTTGACTTTTTTTTCCATAAAGATCAATAGAACTAGACAAGCAGAGGAGATATTTATGATCAGAATCCAAAACTGACTAGATAATTATGCAATATTTGCATAAAGCTTGCAAATATGAGCAAGGTTAAGACTTTTGGACACTGCTATCAGGATATCAAGTAACAGAAGGAAATTACAGCAAAGATCCAACAGGAAAGCCTGAATAATGACTCAATCTTCAAAGGTTACAAGAATTGATTGTAAAGTTCAAGATATCTATGCTCAATTCTGAAATATTTATGATGAACAGATATGAAATGATGTAGAACTAACAAATCTTTGTAGAAACACTCAAAGCATGAAGAATTATGATAAGCTTTGAGAAGATTACCTCACTTCAAACATAGAGATATGCATATACAACCGATTCATCTTTGGAGCAGAAGAAGGCCCTCCTTCTAGCACCAATTTATGTTGATGATGATTGTTATTCACAACAACACTCATAAAAAATTACACAACAAACCTTTATTATCTTGAAAAGTATGATTAATTTCAAACAAATTGATGACTCCAAGGCTCTGTTGATCAGGCCATGATCTTCTGACGTTACTCAGAGGTTGATGTGACATGTTATTTTCCATTTCAAGGGGTCTTATGTTGTCCGGATGATCGATTCTGCACCTGTTTACTATAAATTCAATTCACAAATGAGGTTATTTCTACTATGCTCCACAGATTATAGTTATATTTATAAGTTTGATCATTTATAGTCATAAGCATGTATATACTTCTACACAGTGTATTTAATCAAATGATGTGCCTACAAGTATATATTAACATGTTTATCTATGATATTAATATGTATTTTCATGATATTTATCATTCTTAACATACTTTTGCTCAAAATATGCCATATGTGTTCAATTATTTATGAGATATAGGCATATTTCATGTTATTTTCTTTAGATTGTATATTATTTGCAATTATGAAGGTGATTTATAATGAAATTCAAAGAAATTTAAAGAAATACTTCTAAATTTGGTGAACCTTTAGCTATTGAGTCACATACATTCCAGATACAGTCATGAAGAGGAGAAATCAAACCATAATTTCACCAAGATGTTCCACAGCTAGGTATGGTTGATGCTAACTTCAAAGGAACAAGGAATGAAAATAATATTTGCAAATTGATAAGCACTCCAAGGGACAGCTAATCAATGCATATGTCCAAATCTCATTCACTGACTACTCAAGATTTACAATTGTTTGTAATCAAAACAGCTTCTCTTTCATTAAGTATTCAAAAGACATGTACATTCACAAAATCTTTGAAATCAGTCTTGAATGCTTTAGCAATCTAACTTCAATTAAGTTTCTAATTCTTTAAAGAGTGCACTCCATCCCCTTTTATAGAATAAGATAGGAGGTGGTTACAAATGACCAATGGTTAAGATTTATCTATTTAGATCAACGGTCAACATTCTCTCATTGACTTAGTCAATATCTTCATATGTGGCACAAGTTGGCAGCTAACAACTATCTAGTGAAACTCATTCACTTGTAAATGGACTATGCATATGATTATATTATCATGAATCTTTACTTACTCTTCATCTCCTTCTTCTTCTTCACTTTCCTCTTCTCCATCATTTTCTTCATCATCATCATCTTCAATATCACTGTCACTCTGATGCAAATCATCCCCTATGTGTACCCTTTATGGTTGCCCTGATGGATTCATATAGATGTACTATTCTATCAATCTCACCTCCATCTTGAACCTTGGCTTTCAGTACGACATGCCTGTGGGAATGAAACTTTGCTTGAAGGGCATCCATCTTATTCCTCCTGCTGTTCAACGTTTCCTTGTATGTTTCCACCGACTTTCATTCTCATGACTTTATTTATTACCTCTTCTGTCAAATGGTGCAGGGGATCCTCTGCAGCTTGCTTAAAATTATCATGAAAAGCCTAAATAGCAAAATTAGTATCTTGATTTTCTATTTTCCCTTCCACCTTTCCTTTTATAGCCTCCAGTGTTTTTGCCTCTTTTTCCATAAGATCATGCAATTTGACACTTATGTCCTTGAGTTTGCCATTGGATCTCTTCAAAATGTCACTCAAATCCAGTGTCCTCATACCAAATATTGATCAGCTGGGAAGTGTTATTATCCAGTATTTTGTTATCTATAAGTATCTTCATATCAATTCTTTTCATCTCTCCCAAAGCATCCAGGTGCTTCTCTAGTTTGAAGGATCTCCTGCCTACTTCATTCTGTAGCTTATCTACTTTTCTTTTCAAATCACTAAGAGAATTCTACCTTTCCATAGAGGTTTTTACCACATCCTCAGCTTCAAAAATAGAAGACATGAACCACTTATCCATTAATTGTGCTTTATGCTTCATCAGATCTAATCCTATAACTTCTTCTTGAGATATAATTGTTAATGGAGTGGCTGTACTAATAGGTGTGTGCTTAGGGTCAGCCAATCCTTTAATAAAAGAATGTAATTGAGCAATGTGCTCTTTATGTTTCTTATTCTTATCCTTTTCTCTTTTTACCCTTTGTGTCAAAGAATCAATATTATCTTTACCTTCTTGACCATCCTAGTCCTCATTTACAAAACCTAAATCAATGTCAGTTATCTAAAATTCATCAAGGCCTATTTTTCATTTCTCCTTTTCAACTATTGGTAAAGCTACTTGAGTTGTTGTCCTACCTATACTAGGGTCTCTCCTTATTGCAAATGTAAGCCTTGCCTTTCTTTTGGGTTTCATCATGCTCTTAGCAAACAATATGGACACATCAAAATCATGTACCTCATCCATTTGTTGCAAATGTATTTCTCATTGCAACCAATAAGGTACAACACCTCTGGGCTCTTGATGATCACCTTGTTTATCTGGAGTGTCCCGGGACTCTGTATTATGTCCTACCCTTGGTGGTGTTCTCTTTTCTTGGCTCTTCCTCATGCACATTCTCAAGAGGGGGATCTTGTTGGGGTACCTCTTGTCAAGGGATTTCCTTCTAAGGAGGAGACTCTTGTGAAGTATTCAGATTCTAATTGTGTACTCCCTTTTGTATACTTTCCTCAGGGGTTTCTTGAACATTATGACCTTGTTTGTCATGTGGCACTTGGGTCTCTTGACAAGACCGGGCATTTTGATCTTGGAGATCACCTTGATCACCTTTAGTCACATTTTCTATCCTCTTCTCTGGACCCTCATCATGTGTCAGATTATGTTCCTCATCCTTAGGTGTTTTGGCTTCTCCCAAGCTTGATTCTTTCTCATCAGATTTCTCTTCTACTTGTGGATTATTTCCTTGATTATCTCCTTCAGTACACCATAATGAAACACCCTAATCCTGATTAGTATCCTTATCAAGTATCTCCTGATCACCCTCACTTTGAAGCTGTGCCTCTAACTTTTCTTGTTTTGTGGATGCATCACCCTGATCTCTATTTTGATTAGGTGCTATATCACTAGCTTCTGTATGCACTGTATCTTTAGCCTTTTCAGGCTCCAAAGGTTGATCATTGTCTTTATTCAGGTTCATGTCACCCTGATAAGCTAGATCTTTTGTTGCAGGACTAGTAACCTGCTCTATCAGATTGGTCAACCCTATTTGTTGGGCTACTTCTTCAGGATTACCGTGCTCCATTTCATCCATTTTATCTTCTACTTGACTAGTCACCTTCTAGGCCAATGGGGTCTCATGAGGGGTCATCCTAGTATTAGCTACTAAGGTTTCCATATGCTGATCAGCCACATCCTGAACCACTTTGTCATCTGACAATTCAACAGTGTTATCAAGTGGAAAGGGGGAATCTTTACCACCCATATGCATTTCTTTTTCTTTTTACTCTTCCATCTTCTCAATCTTAAATTGAATAATGTCAAAAATGGGGACTTCATGCTATAGTTCCATCATGAAAGTCAAACCAAATGCACCTCTTAATATGATGATGTAGAGGTAAAGGAAGAAAAAACTCAGTCTCTCAATCTCATTCCTTCATAGACTGTCCAAACCCCTAGTAGCCCTGCTCAGAGGCTTTTTCTGACATAACTTTCTCTATACATCTCAAAACCAAAAACAACTTTACTTTTCAAATACCCTTTTCCATGGTTCACAACATACTCCATTCTTGGTGGTACCTATTTTGTAACATGTCCTTCAAATAATGACTGGTAATCTGAGTTTTAGGCCTAACTAGGCTTCTTGAAACAAACACTTCTTAATCACTATGTTAACTTCTTATCAAATAGTTCCTTCAAACTTCCATGGGGATTACATGGCATCCAAACAACATCCTAAATCAATTCCTTCAAGGGTTTTGTGACCATTCAACAAGGGGCATCTCTAAACCATACCAAACATGACCTTGACTGGACTGTTACAGTCTACAATAATAGGACAGTGGCATAGCTGAGTCCAAATCCCCTTGAGTCATCAAACCCACATTAAATAGGATTCACAAAATAGTTTGACAACTTTTACGAACATCCCCTTCCACACCTTTCTAGGGTTTATAAACTTTATTGGAACACAAAGTAGTCTCATAACCAGTCATGACTGTGACTGTCAAACTTAATCTTGACATGACAGACTTCATTAAGGGTGTTGACCTTCATCCATTTACCAATTCCAACCTATAGGATATAAAAATATTTCACTTACTTCCTTTTACAAACTAATACCACCATGGGGAATGTTCAATCTACAAGTAAACAATCACAACCTTCAAGATTTCTGCCCTTTACTAGTCTGTAGCAGACATAACAGACTTAGAACATTATCAAATTCGATATAAACCTTGACCATCTGGTCTAAACACTTGTCATAAGAAAAATATAGTTTGTTTCACATCATTGGATTCATGTATGGACTCTTCATTCCATAAAACATCAAAGAAACTTCATTTAAACTGCCGACTGTTACCCTAGATTAGGGTTTTGACAGTTTTTACTAAAAATGCAATATCTTATACAAAACTCCACCAATCTGCATGAAACAAAAAGGAAATGGAGAGTGATTGTTTATATCATCATTTTAAAAAACTTATACATGCATATGGGCCCATATAGAGCCGTACACCTACAGAAAATAGTACATTTCTAAGGAAATACACACAAAACAGTACCTTTATTGATTCAATATTCAAACCTACAATCACCCACGAATTCTTTGAAGGTTACAAGGCCTTTTAAAGGCATTACATCATGACTCTTCAGTTTCTAACTGATTTCTAGCTTCCTACAAGCGAATCAAACCTTCATGACCTTTCATATTCCATATGTTGCATTGCAACTTTATAACTTTGCAAGTTTTACATTTGTGACACCTTTTACATTTTACAAAAATGAACACAAGACTTGAACCTTAATGACCTAAACATATGTGAATTGGTCCAAATGACCTTATTACAAGGTAGAAACATCAAAATTACATCAAACTTCAAAATTTCTCTAGAGAAGTATGAAGATACTATGGTGCTCCGGCAATATGATAGGGTTAATGCTAACATTTCCCCTCATTGTTGTTCTTTGCTTCCTTGGTGGAGGTGTTTGTTGCACCTTATTTCTCTTCTTACTTGTTATTAATAGATCATCATCCCTGGGCCCCTTATTCAACAACTCTTCTTCCAAGGGATTCTCTTCCTCTGACTCATCTTGAAATGGCTCATCCTCCATTTGTTTCTCTGTAACTTCAGGAATGGGCTTTATTATCCTCTTTCCTTTTTGTTTATTAGGGGATTGTTGTGATGTAGATGCAGGTGCAAATGTTGATGCCCCATCACCTTTTGGTGGAAGTCTTTTAATAATCACCCCTTGCTACTCAGGAGCAACCTTCTTACATTTGCTTGGTGTTTTTTGTTCCTCAACAGGTAATCTTTCTCCATTAGATTTCCACTTTTCAATGAGAAAGTCATCATATTCTTCCTCTGACAACTCCTATCTTTTCTTTTTATTATCAACAGTGAGGGCCATACCCTTCTTCTTCAATTTATTGACCTCAACACTTACCCAACTCTATGTCAGTTAGATGACCTTTTTCATTATTTGATCCAATGATGTTTCCTCTGGCTATGTTAGATCAGGAGCTGAGATGGTGTCATTATACACCTTTTTATCCTCATATTCATTAGACATTATCTTTCTGTCATCATCATGCAACTGTGCAGGCACTAGAATGAAGTCAAAAGTCTAGATCTGGTTAAGAGTGAGCCTTTGGTAAGTTCTCCTTCTGACCTCTGCTTCATCATCACAATCAGTCCAATAATCTGCAATATGTTTGTGATGTATTTGTTTCCCTAATAACTTCTGTATTCTTCCATATGGGTCATATGACCTAGCTATAGAAAATGGATGCAGGTGCATGAGTTTCAACCCTCCAATGGCATCCTTAATACTTTGTCTATCAGGGCTTATATACCATCCCATGTATACTGGGAACAACACAGGAGGAATCTTCTTCTGCTCCAAGGGTGCCTCGACTGAGGTTGATACTTATCTCACAAATTCCATCAAGATGTCCTTATCTATGGGATATCTTAGCAACACGAGAGGTTGCCCATCGAATCCTTCTATTCTTATGTATGAGAAAGTGGGGAATTAGATAAACTAAGCCCCATGCTTATAGATAATGGCTTGAGCCTCCATGCTCAATCTCTTGGTTCTATCCTCCTCCATCGTTCTGACTAAATGCATTAAAAATGAGTCATTTACTAGTTTATAGTCTTGGAGGTATGCTCTCCTCTGTAATTATGGGTAGTGATCCCAAATGTTCACATCACCAGCACTATTTCCAACTTTGCCCACTATTTGTAAGGCATTAAATGTACCCCATAAAGCATAGGCATACATGACATAAGAGGTCATATGGAAAATACAAGCCTTGTCACCCAGCTTTCTCATCCCTTCATCTAAACAATCACTGATGATCTTGGCCTAGAGAGGCTTGTTTTCTGAATATAGTACCATCTGGATGATCCCATACATCTAATTTTCAAAGGTCCCAGCATGTTGTCTACTGGTCATCCTGCTTAATAGGGCAATCATATACTGATACTCCTCATGAAAGTTAAATTTGTACAAGTAAACGGGCAACTTAGCAGAAGCTGTGTATGTACCATTCTTGGCCTCCATTGGTACATGATTTTCCTAGCTTCTTTCTTATTGTTATTATACTCTTTCTCCAGCCTACTTAGGTTTACACTAACCACTTTATTCCCTACAGACAGATTGAATGCAGCAGTGATGCCCTTGATTAAAAAGTCTGCATACACTCTACCATGCTTTTCCACTCTTCTATTCTCAGGTTTATAATTTCTAGCATATTCCACCACTAGCTCAGTGGCCTCCATTGCATATGGAAATCCTATGGTGTGCCACATACTAGTTGTAAATATCCTATCCAGTATGGGATTATCAGTATCATTGTCTAATCTCCTGGTCCATGCATCCAACTCTATTTTCCCTTGATGTGTATCATCTATCATACCATATCTGAATCCTACTCCCTCAGGCTGTACGAACATGGGTTTCAAGAACTTAGAGTTAGATCTGTTCTTTCTGACCTCCATTAGATCCTACAATAGAAATATTCCTTTCTTACCCTAGGGTGTTTGTATGGGGAAGCTCAAAGATATCATGCATTTCATAGTTACTATTCAACATTTCAATTTATTTCATGCATCATCATGCAGATTAACCTAATAAAAAACCATTTTACCCGGTGATTTGCAGTAAATGACAAGAGGGTTTTAATTTTACTTACCTAATATTCTCTTTTCCACCTTTTCTATATGACTAATAATAGGAAAATGCATATATGCAATATCGTCTATTCCGTTCCGTTACGTTGGGTATCACGCTCCACAGGTAGATGCCTGTGAGGTGTTGACTTTCAAAGCTCTGTAAATTTCAATTATCACAGGGTAAATGTAAATAATCCCCAAATTTTACTTTTAAACTGAGCATTAGGACAAATTAGGGCGTAGGTACCATTTTGATTAAATCTGTTGATTATCTGCATGAGTTTCGTAGATGCTGCCAAGTGTTGGATTTACATTTGAAATCGACGGGGTTCCATCTACCTTTGGGTTCACAATTAATGCCAAGGGGTGATCTTTCAAAGAACAAGGATATTTGAAAATATGACCCCAATAGAAAATATGACCCCCCCCCCCCTGACGAGGGATAATCCTTAATTAAAAGATCAAGGGAATATGGTAAACCTTTGACTGCAGTTAAGCAAGATTGGGTCATAAAGTTAAAGATAAGGGATATTCAAAAATATCCAGGTCTTTTATTAATCACAAATATCTCCCTCACCTGAGAGTACAAGGGTAACGTCATCATCATATGGATTTCAACAATTATTTGTGAAAGATGACGTCATGGTCATTTTGTTAAGGTTAGGGATATTTTGAAACATGACCTCCCTTGGGGATAGATTGTGATGACATTATCATGCCATCTATTCTCTTATTATCAGGTTATGGTGACATCATCATCATATTGAGAAATATGATGGATATTAGGATATATGACCCCTCCGTGGGTCAGGTGAAATGATTACGTCATCATCAGGGTTATCTCTTTTATTCATTGGAACTGAATGACGCCATAGTCATATTGGCGCAGGGTGATATTTGTGAAAGGGTGATATTTGTAAGATGACTGATATTAGGAAATATGACCCCTCCGCAAATACATGAAATTCTTGACAGGTAGATATTCATCCTCCTTTAAGTTTGACATTCGGGTATCGGGTGATCAAATGGACATTGGGTGATTTTTCTAAGTTAGGATCATGTTAATGAATGTGACTGATATTTAGAAATATGGCCCCTATGGGAAATATCTGGGTTGACCGATCTTTGACTCAACATAACTTTCTATCCTTAAACAATATCAAGGTGATGGAAAAGGCAAACTTGCTTAGAATTTTCTACTCTTTCCAACTATGATGTTTGTGGTAGCAAATGCCAACTTGGACAACCGACCTCTCCTTGGGATGCACATACCTAAACTAAGGTGACATACATGACTGAATTTTACCAAACTATCCAAAGCAAGAACGCAAGCAAGTAGAAGCAAAAAATTAGGTCCCTATTTTGCTAAGGCAAAATGGGGCGTGTTGTGTTACCACACAACAAGTTTCCTTGCACCTCAAGAAATCGTAGTCATGTGACAAGTGTGCAAAGGAGAATGAAAGGAATAGGTCTCACGTGTGATTTTGTACACATATACTAAAAATAGATTCTATTAGTTGTACATGTGAAGGATATTAAATTAAAGTTGTACTACAACACATGAAAGATGCACTACCACACATGAGTGGATGGAGAGATGGACAAGTGTCGATTTGTGGTGAGAGGTGAGAATAATTAGTTGGGAAATTAATTAAACAAATAGATTTTATTTAATTAATTAGAAAGTGATTAGGATATGATATGGAAATTAATTAAATAATGTAAAATCATTATTTAATTAATGGGAAAATGGATTAGCATGGGATAAGTGAAATTAATTAAATAAACTAAATTTATTTAATTAATTAGATAATGGATTAGGATAGGTTTATGATGGAATTAGGAATGGGATGACCTAGGACCTAGGGCAAAATATTACAAGGTCATGTCGAATAGGTGTAGATAAGGCATGGACAAATTTATGTGTCTACATTTTGCCCCTCTTTGAGATGATGTTCGAGATGATAAGACTTGTGTCGAGTAACATCATTTCAAAGAAGTTAAGGAAATGGATAGAGGAAAAGGATAGGGTGATGATGCCCCCTTGAGAGGATAGGTGGGTTGGACAAACATGGGTAGGCTCTCGAAATGAAAATAAATTGGTCAAGGAAGATAGATAAGGGAATGGATAGATGAAATGAATGATGTGTTATGTTGCAATGAAAGTGAGAAACCATGGTGTTTGATATAGCACGAGATGTTATGCACCAAGGTATAAGGACCAAGGTGATGATGTGTCTTGTGTCCTAGCATAATACAACCTTGTCTAGATACAAGATATGAATATTAGCTGGGTTGCATTTAGATATAAATGCAAGTTGAAAATGATAACACACACAAGCAAGCAAGCAAGCATGCATAAATGATTCAAAAACAAACAAGGTATTGCCCCTATCAAGCTGTAAACCAATGATTGAGTAATTGATTGATGATAGATAGTGTTGTCATTGTGGGGAACGATATATCCCTAGATCAACACTAGGATGTGGGAACGTTATATCCCATTGATGATGATGATGTTTTGATTGATTGATTTGGTTTACAACAAGATTAGGATCATAACCATTGATTGCGATTGGATAATTTGACAAGATGATTGACTTGATTGGTATGGATAAATGATGACTTGCATTTGGATCACTGCTTGGGTTGGATTGAATGATATAATATGATTCGATGAATGGATTTGAGTTGGAAGAAGTGATTGAAGAAAAATTGAAGAATTAGATTGATTGAAAGAAATGTTTTGAAAGATTGATGAATTGATGAAGATAGATGATAGAAGAATGATGAAAGAAGAAAGAGGAATATTGTCTGTGCCTAAATCTGGGCACTTCCTTCGTATCCCAGATTGCCTACATACCCTGTATCAATGGGATCAAGGCACTTAATGATAAAGATGAGATGTAGTTCTGATTTGTTTTATTGATGGTGATGATGAAGGTGGATGGATTGATTGAGTTATCGATTGATTGGGATTGATTAGATGTTTGATGATGTATGATGTTATTGATGGCATATGAGAGATGTGATTTTGATTGATTGATAGATTGGCTTGATTTGATGATTTGATTGGATTTATTTTTGATGGATTTGATGTGATGAATTGTTTGATTTGATTGATTGAGTTGATGATTTGATTGAATTTTGTTTTGATTTGATTATTTGATTGATGATTGGATTGTTTGATAGATGATTGATCTTATTGCTTGGATTTTTTTTGTTGGATATTTGATTTTTTTGTATTTTTTGATTTTTTGGGAATATTTTGGTTTTTTTGTGTTTTTGGGAATATTTTGATTTTTTTTGTATTTTGGGATAGCTTGGGATGTCAATGGATTTACAATTTGGGTAGCCTTTGTGTGAGATACCAATGACAAGGGAAAAAACAAGTCTAGGTACAAGGATGATGGAGGATGGACAGAAGGATGGGCGATAGTATGGAAGGCTCATGATAGATGGATGGATAAAAGGATATGCTATAGCAGATGGAATGGATGTATGTGTAAGAGAGCAAGGATGTGATATCCAAGGACTATGTCGCATAGGAATAACATGCCCCATACTAGGTAGTAGACTTAGGATTTTACATGACAAAGCTTATGACGAAATGATGACATGATGGATTTTACATGACAAGGCTTATGATAGGTGAATAATGATAAGATGGATTGATTTGGAAGGGATGAGATATACCAAGAGATATTTAAAGCATATTTCAACATTTACCCCCAATCTTTGTCAAGATCAAAAAAGGAAGGGAGGATGAATGGATGCAATGTGATAGGTATGTATATGGAAATGGTATGATAGTTTGGAAAAGGATGAGACAAGGTGCCCCCAAGTGTAAGTGACATAGAAGATCGACCTACACATGACACCTATTTACCAGGTTTTCATCACGGTACTTATCCAAGGTGCCTGTTTACCAAGTTTTCACCATTGGATGAAAGGATTTCTCTTTACCTTTTTTGTGAATATTTTGACTTTTGAATGGGAAAAGGGAGGATATGGATGGGTGGGACTCAAGTGTCTAGTTCCATGTAATGTTATAGTCCCATTAGAGAAGGATGTCATCACAAATGGACCATGTCAAGTCATTATGCTCAAGATGTTGGTAGGGTGATTGCGTGAGAGTGAGATGGATAAGGTAGATAGTGGATTATGATGTGGATTATGGAGGGATCAAAAGTGGATTACGATATGGATTATGTGTTGGCAAGAGACACTTCTAGGCATGATAAGTGTTGTCATTGATGGCAACTAAGTCTCTACTACTCATTCGTATTTCATAATTTGCCCATATCGGAAATCAGATTGAAGATTTACATAAGTCTGGGTAGTTAGGAATAGAGCAGATGACAGGGTCTGGTATCTTGGTCCGGATCTTTCCGGTGAAAAGTATTAAGTTGTTGCAGATCTGAGGTAGTCATAAGCACTATCAAAACAATCTAAATCTAGAGTTTTGGCCTTTGGTGATAAAGGATTCAAAAGTTATTAGCTTCTAAGTATCAGGTTAATAGTTTGACAGAGCAGACAGAAGAAGAACAGGCCAACCTTGTAAATGATCTTGGTTCTGGATGTATGGAAGATGTTGATTAGGTAACTAGTGATGACTAGTGATAGTGGCTAACCTGATTGATGATTTTTGATTGCAAGTTTTGGTCTGCGACTCAAGTTATGTACGGATCTAGCTGACAAAGCAGAGTATTCAATAAAGTTCTAAGTGTTCTTGAAGCCAATTGAAAAGTGATTGAAGATCAGGATGCATATATATACCTGATGGATTTGAATTAATTGTAAGAGAGTGTGATGCAAATATGGAATAAGTACGAAAAGAGAAAAGATCCAAGATTCAAATGTTAGAAGAATAGTAAAAAGGGCAAAGTGAAGATGAAGTGTATTAAGTCAGTATTTGGTGCTTAACCAGAACTGAATCCTTGCATTGATAGATGCTAATTATCAGTTCAATTTCATTGTAATCTTCTTTCTTGATGCAGGAGCATCCAGGGTGTAAGTAATCTTGCATCAACCAAAAAAAATGTTGTTTCTTTTCAATAAGGGCTAAATTTGGTAGGGTTACTATTTTTAGTAAGTTTGCATTTGTGCACAGTTGGATAAAAAATCTTACACGGACTTTAAGAATGGTGAATTGAATCTAATGGTGAAGAAATCACTTCAATATCATTTGTCATTTGTGAGATATTAAAATTTCAAATTCCAAAAATCCTATTGAAATATTCAAAGTCAAATTGGAGGCAATTAGAGGCTCCGGATGGGACCAAAAGTAGTCTACCTTTAGGTACTACTTGTGCACAACTATCTTTTGAGATATTTTCAAAAAGGTATTATAATTGAAAATCCAACAGTCGGATCAAAAGTTATGGCCCTGCGAAGTTGACCTATTTTTGGAGGGAGATGCAAATTTCAAAATTAAGCTGGTGGCCACCAAAAAGGGCTATATATGACCATTTTTGGGAACTGTTGGGGTAGTAGAGTTAAGGGGGAAGGTGTAGACTCAAGAAAAGGTGAGAAAATAGAAACCCTAGTTGATTTGGGGTTACAGAAGGTTGAAGATTCTAGAGTCTTGAGAGAGGGAGCTATAATGTGTTGCAGCCTGTAGGGGATTCATCCTCTGATTGTATTTGAGCTTCTGTAATGTAATGTTTTGCCTATATTAATAAAATATCATTCTATTTTTTGTGTGTAATTTCTGTTATTTTGTGTTTTATGATTTACCCCCCTTCATCATTTCTATAGGCAGTGAGCCTTTTGTAGGTTGTAAACCTTCTTTTGAGTAGTGAGATCTGGGCAGTGAACCTAAATGCATGTGCATTATCCATTGTAATCCTTTTAACAGAGTATAATATTTGTGGGTTAACCCCCACCATGGTTTTTCCCTTAACTGGGTTTCCACATCAAAATCTTGGTGTCAAATATGTTATTTCTATTTCTGCTCATGTGTTGCTGATTCTTTCTTTTCATGATAACATTGATGAAGTAATAAAGTGCTGCAAGTATTAAAGTTTTAAGACAACTAATTCACCCCCCCCTCTCAGTTGTCCAGTCTAATTCCAACAATTGGTATCAGAGCAAGGTTCCTTTGAAAAAGTTTAACAGCTTAAGGAAGATCTAGGAAGGCAGTAAAATGGATGAATATAACCTTTAAGGGAAAATTAATCTCACCCTAGATGATCTTAAGCAGTCCAGAGCAGAAGTCCAAGAGCTGCAAGAAAACCTAAAAAAGGCTGAAGACTTCATTGAGATTTTAAAAGGAAAATTGAGCAAATCCAATGAAAAAGGGAAGGAGCAACCTCCTCAACTAAAAAATCATTATGAAGACAAGGCCTTGAAAGAGAAGACAAAGGAATGTGAAAAGTTAGCTAAAGAATTTATTGTCCTAAAACATGAGATGGAATCTGGGGTGATGAGACTAACCAAGGAAATTGAAGAGAGGAAGAAAACTGAAGAAGAGATGAATCAAAATCTTAAAGAGAGAACTGAAGAATGCTACAAATTGGATGGAATAGTTGGTCTCCTAGAATCTAATCTACAAGAAAGCAGAGAAAATGAGAGAGAACTTGAGAGACAAATTATCACTCTCAAACATGACATAGTAGTTGCAAATGAATATAAGGAGAAGTTCAAGATAAGTTTAGCTAAACTTGAAGCACTGATTGAAGAACAGAAAAAGGATAATAAGTATGGTCTTGGACATGAGAAAGGTAAAAGCTCTGGATTTGGATAGAGAAATTTTCAACCAAGGAATGAGAGAAACAAAATTAGAAAACCTCCGGTAAGATAGCCTAATGCTCAAAGATATCCATCTTTCAATGGAAATTGTTTCAATTGCAATAAATTTGGTCATAGAGCTACTCAGTGTAGAAGTAGAGTAAATCAAAATAGTTCATCCTTCTCCAATCAATGCTTTAAGTGTAAGAGGTATGGTCATAGATCAAATGAATACAAAAGTATGATAATGAATAATTCCAACAATAGAGGAATTGGAAATTCTTTCCATGGTTACTATTTTCCTTGCAATGGGTTTGGACACATGGGTAATCAGTGTAGAAGAAGAGGAAATCAAGTTTATAAGCAAGGAAATGTTGTGTGCTTTAATTGCAATAAATCTGGTCATATTACAAGATTCTACAGAAATAGGATCAATTGAAGAAGAGGTCCAATAAACAGAAAACTGGATGAGCAGAGACAAGACAAAGGCAAAAGAAAAATTGATGTGAATGAGATACAAAGTGAAATGAACAAGATTTGGGTAAAGAAAGATACAATGAACAATGGTGATGCCTCCGCACCGGAATCCAATGCTGACAATTCCTCTGGGAATTAAATCAGGAATTCTGGCTTAGGGGGAGCTACATTAAACATCAAATTCCCCCAGCTAGTAAGTGGGTGCCTGGATATGGCACAATGAGAGAAGATATTTTGAATTGTTTCAAAACTTTTGGAAGGATTTTTGGAAGAAAAGATGCTGATATGGAAATTTGCGGAGTAATTCATGAAGAACAGTTCAAGAAACAGAGTAACCGGATGAAGTTAGGGCAATGCATTTATTACAATGTGAAATTAGGTTTTACGAATGATAAAAAGTCAATCATGCATTTAAACCACTTTGCATTTCAAAGAAAACAAATAGAAGAGCTTCTGAGCTGCAAATTCAGAGATTGAAGAATGAAGAGCAAATTCAACTAGAAATTGATCAACCCTAAACCCGCAAAAGAAAAAGGTACTTCTCTGTAAAGCTTTAAATCTAAAATCTATTGACATGGATTCTCCTTATGTTGTTGACATTACTGAAAGGCCTCGACTCAAATTTAAGAAGCATCCTCACAAATCAATAGAAGTCGACCCGTTAGGTGCTTTTTCAAGTGTTCTGTATGGTGTGCTGCATGTTGAAGACATTAGGGTTTATATTCATGCAAACTTAGATGAATTTGGTGATTCAAGGCATGTAGACTTGTTTGAGAGTCATCTGAGGGATGAAAATCATGATCTTAAACCCAAGTATAAGGCACTACATGATAAACACTTTATTCAAATTATGGGGTTTCCAACATTTGATGAAGATGAACGGATTTGATATGTTTTGAGTCGGATGCATGATGAATTCATTTGGTTGTTAAAACCATTCAATATTACCAAAGATGTTATCAGAATTGTGACTGGGTTAAACTCAACCGGTGGGTTACCCATGTTAAAATCTATGAAAAATCAAACTGTTACTGATGCAACTGGTGCCAAATTTGATATGAGGACTATGACTATAAATGACATTATAGAACTGGATGTGAAGTTTGATTCCATGATGATTGGCTACAAGATATATCACTCTAGCAGGGAGAATTCTGTTTCTGGAACTGCCATATATGCAGCATATCAAATGTTAAAGGAGAATGTAGATTATGATCTTTGTGAGCTGTTACAGAACTAGCTGATTGAAAACTTGAACAAAATCAAAAGGGATAAGAAAAACACTTTTAAATATGGTACATTGGTTCTGTGCTTGTTTTTCTACTATATGAATGAAGTGCCTGGACTAAAGGGTGTTCACTGGACTAAGGATTAGCCAATTGCTATTCAGATCAGAGATCATCTTCGTAGCATTAGTGATTTCAAAGCTCAAAAAACTACAATATGGGGTTACTTCAATAATTTTTAGAGTATGATGCATTCAAGGGAAAGAATCCCTAAATCAATTGTTGAGAAATACAAAAATGAAATATGCTTCATGGTTGACATTGATCAATGTCTGATGGAAGTTGTAGAACCAAGAACAGTATGGATAATGCCAATGGGTTATGAGTTAGATGAGAGAGTTCTGGACATGTATGCTCAACATCTTCTGACCAAACCTAAAGACACAATGGTTGAAAGATTTGGAACATATGAGGAGCTGAGTTTAAAATTGCATATTGAGCTCAGAGAACTTGAAACCAATAGGAAAGTAAGAAAAGAAGCTAAGCATTTGGCTGAAATTTTGGGCCTAACTAAGGAGGCTATGAGGAAATTCAGAGAAAGAACTGAAAAGGCTAAGAAAGAGAAACAAAATAAGAAACAAACAAGTGCTTTGGTGGAACCCTCTTCCACTTCAAGAACTACTAGGAGCTTTGTTGCTGCCCCTATTCCTCTTAAGAATGCAAAACCAGAATCAAAATCTTCTGGAAAAGAAAACAAAAGCATCCCGGACCTATGAAAGCACAAGAGAAGAAGAAGAAGATATAGATTCTGACATTGAGATCAAAGAACTAAAATCCACAGGCACAAAAGCAACCAAGCTATCCAAGGAGATGCCCTCTGGAAGCCAAAGGGAAAGCAAGAGGCAAAAGACAAATGAATATAGAGAGAGGCCTACCCTCTCAGTACATGACATCATTAAATTAGTTACTATAGATGGAAACTTGGCTCCAATGATAGAATTCTATGATGACTACAATGATGCTGACAAAAGAGTACTCGAGGAAGCAACGGTAAGATATTTAATATCTACAACAAGGCTCTTATTGAGATATGTTCATTGATACCAAAAAGCCTTGAAAAAATTTTGGAACTGAGAAAAGAGAATGCAAAAAGCAAGGATCTTAAGATTTGAGAACAAATATTAATACAACTATGCCCCCAAATTACTCAAAAGCAAATGAACTTGATATTCAAAGAAACCAATGATGAGTTTTGAAGTAAAAAATGAATGAATAAGCTTATGCTTGGTGAGACAGACAAGATTGCAAAGGAAACCAAAGAGATTCTTTGGAGTGCTTTGAAAAAGCACAATCTTCCTGTTGTAGAGAAGGAAAATTTAAAGATTGAATCCTCAAACATGGATGTTGAAGGATTAAAGAAGAACAAGCAACAAACTGAAACTCTAGACTCCTTTGTTTCGAAAGAGGAAGTGCAAAAAGAAGGAGAGGAAGTATTGATAGAAGAAGCAAATGTTGGACATGATCCTTTGGATTCTCCTGCTATTGATGACTCTAGAAAGGGCTAAGAGAAAGAAGAAGAAAAAGAGAAAGAGGCAAAGGGAAAAGAAGATCTATCCGAAGGAGATGGTGCTAATGCACCAAAGCAAAACCGTCTAGTTTCTACCACTAACAAAGCACAAGGGAAGGAAACTGAAATAGCAAGTGTGGCAAGAGACACTGTGAATGTAGTGCAGAGTTTTCTCAGCAAGGAGATGCTAGAGTTAGATGAGCCAGAACTAATACAAGGACCAATCAATTATGGCACTCTCTGGATCAAATACTGAAGATATCATCATTCACATATGCCAAGGTAAGGGAGAAATTATTGAAGTCTCACATAAAAGATAGTGAGTTGATAAGCCTAGCATCTGGAACTCTGGAGAAAATCATGCCCACATATCAGAAAAATACATCTGATTCTCCTTCTGGTAATTTGAAAATTTTGTGCATTCTGTAAACACAAATTTTGAGTCCTTTGAGAAGTCAGTTGAAAGAAAGGTCCAGAAAGAATTTTTGGATAAGAGGTTTAGTGAACCAAAAAGATCTTATAGATAATGATAGAAAAACACTCGACATTGGTATAAAGAGTATTGAAAATGCTCTTAAGGATGGTGGTGATGTATATAAGTTTTGTTTATCATGGCCCAAAGTAGTAGAGGGTATTGAGAAAAAGATAAAGGAGCAGGAGAAAAAGCTACTGAACCTATCTCAAAGTTTTGATCCTTTAACAGTATCTCCAGTGAGCCAAGAATGACAAGCAATTATCCTGACAAATGAAATAAATAAAATTATCAAGGAAAAGAAGAACAGTATGGAAAGAATAGGTGAGCTCTAGGGACTGATTACCCCTAAGTTGGAAACAATGTTTAATACCTTGTTAGAAGCCCAAAGTACTGCCCAGATAAGTGATCCCCCAGATCAAAGGAAAGCAGAAGCATATGCATTTCTACTAAGTGGACACATTTCAATTTTGGATGGTATGAAGAGAAGTTGGGCCACCAAATTTGTACAGTTAAAGAGTACTTTTGTAGATATCCTTAAATATATTTAAATATAACATATGGACTGTTTGTGCATATGCGGTCATATATACAGAATTTTTGCATCATTAGTGATTGTGGACCCCACCCTTTGCCATTAATGTCAAAGGGGGAGTGAAGAGAAATGAAAAATGAGGAACCCAACAAAAGTGAGGCACCAGAAAATAGTGTGAACGATAGTATGGAGCACAAGCAAAGGGGGAGTTATTTCGACACTTAGTCATTTTTCACTAAGTGTTGCCATCAATGCCAAAGGGGGAGATTGTTGGCAAGAGACACTGCTAGGCATGGTAAGTATTGTCATTGATGGCAACTAAGTCTCTACTAATCCGCATTTCATAATTTGCCCATACCAGAAATCAGATTGAAGATTTATCTAAGTCTGGGTAGTCAGGAACAAAGTAGATGACAAGGTCCGATATCTTGGTCCAGATCTTTCCGGTGAAAAGTCTTAAGTTACTACAGATCTGAGGTAGTCATAAGCACTATTAAAACAATCTAAATCTAGAGTTTTGGCCTCTGATGATAAAGGATTCAAAAGTTATTAGCTTCTGAGTATTAGGTTAATAGTTTGACAAAGCAAACAGAAGAAGAACAGGCCGACCTTGTAAATGATCTTGGTTCCAGATGTATGGAAGATGTTTATTAGGAAATTAGTGATGACCAGTGATAGTGGCCGACCAAATTGATGATTTGTGATTGCAAGTTTTGGTCCATGACTCAAGTTATGCATGGATCTAGCCGACAAAGCAGAGTATTCAATAAAGTTCTAAGTGTTCTTGAAGCCAGTTGAAAAGTGATTGAAGATCAGGATGCGGATACATATACCTGATGGATTTAAATGAATTGTAAGAGAGTGTGATGCAAATATGGAATAAGTACGAAAAGAGCAGAGATCTAAGATTTAGATGTTAGAAGAATAGTAAAAAGGGCAGAGTGAAGATGAAGTTTATTAAGTCAGTATTTGGTGCTTAACCAAAATTAAATCCTTGCATTGATAGATGCTAATTATCAGTTCAATTTCATTGTAATATTCTTTCTATAGGCAGTGAGCCTTCTGTAGGCTGTAAGCCTTCTTTTGAGTAGTGAGCTCTGGGCAGTGAGCCCGAGTGCATGTGCATTCTCCATTGTAATACTTTTAATAGGGTATAATCTTTGTGGGTCAACCCCCATCGTGGTTTTTCCCTTAACCAAGTTTCCACGTCAAAATATTGGTGTCAAATATGTTATTTCTATTTCTACTCATGTGTTGTTGATTCTTGCTTTTCATGATAACATTAATGAAGTAATAAAGTGCTACAAGTATTAATGTTTTAAGACAACTGATTCACCCCCCCTCTCAGTTGTCTAGTCTAATGCCAACATTATGTAGGGGTTAAAGTGGATTATGATGTGGATTATAATGGACTTATGCAAAAACATGGACCATAGGAAGGTGATGGGGGAGATATATAGGATAATGAGTGAATGATGGAGCAATGGAGGTATGGAAAGGAATTATGATCAATGGTTGCACACACCGTGTTAAACATGGAAGCTTTTGATTGGATGGTGGTGTAGGAAGCAATGGTGATGTTTGCTTAGGAGATGGATGATTTAGGACTTTTGGAACCCACATGGACTTAGTATTTTTCTGATTTTTGCTTTTCATGTGGGATGTTTGAAATGTTTGAATGGAATAGCATTTTTGAATGGAGGGGGATGGTTGGGATTTTTGAGAGGTGGATGCCTCATTTGACTTGATTGAGTTTTGTTTAGGGACCCATATCATTTTAGTTTTTGAATTTTCTTTTAGAGGTATGGGCTTGGATGGATTTTTGAATGTACCTTGCTTTGAATTTTTGGATTGATTTCCCAAGGCATTAGGACCCTTAGGATTTGTGAGTTTTGAACGAAGGCATCCAAATGTTTATTTTTGAATCCCATGTGGCGGACGAAATGAGTGGAAGCTCCTTGTTTATACAATGCGTGCATCTATTGGTCATGATTAGGATATTTAGGGTATTTATGAATGATTGGGTAAGGGGGTGTTGGTAGCAATGGTGGCAAAGTGGATGGAGGGATATTAGGAGTTGGAAGGAGTGGAGGTAAAGTGGATGGTGGAAGATGAATGGTCACATGCTTTTGACATTTGTAGGATGAGGGAGGTGGAATGGCAACGTATGTTTTAGGAATATGATGGGGTTTATGATGGAAGGAAGTGGATTTAGGAAGTGTGGAGGAAGTACCAACATCGTTAGATTGTTGACCTTGGGGTGTGTATCCAAGGCCAAATGAGTGAGGAGGGACCTTGACAATGATTGGCTCCAAAATGCCTTGTTCATGTAGGCCTAAACCTTTGCCTTGGTAGTTCATGTTTTGGAGCATGGAAATCTAACATGAAGGAAAACACAAGAAAATGCAAACAAATCAATGCAAATATACCTTCAAGCCAACCCACAATCCATGGTTAAGGTTGGGAATATTGCACCCAAGGACATTCTAGCTTTACCCACAAGATTGAAATGTGAAATGCTCTCATGCAAATGCAAATCACTAAACCCTAGCTCAAAGATGCAAATGATTTCGATAGAATGATGATATGCTCAAGATTGGATGTGCAAATGGCTTAGAAGAGGGTTGTATTTATAGAAAAGCATGGTTGAAATTAAGGGATGAGATTTGATTTTGACTTTTGGTAGGTGGACGGCTTGGATTAATCATGCAAAGGACAAGTTTAGCTTTGTGACAAGTGTGCGATGGAGAAGAGAGATGAATTTTAAATTAGAATAAAAGGCTAAGAGGTGCTTGTGACAACGTAGTCATGTGACAAGTGGAGGGAGGAGAATAATTAGCTCCCAATTTAAGTAAAAATTATTTAAATTGGTAAGTCATGTGAAGGGGTTAAGTGGACGGTGAATAATGTGACACTTAGTGGGTTATGGAAGTCATGTGAATGGGGATAATTAATTAAATAAAGTGGGTTTATTTAATTAATTAAGGATGTGGTTAAGTTGGAAAGGGAATATTAACCAAATAAATATTTTATAATTATTTAATTAATATGGGCTAATGTTAGAAAAGGGGGAAATATTGAATTAATTAAATTAATTCAATATAGGTGACTAAGGGATTTAATTAATTAAATAAAATTTAAATAATTAATTGGGGATAAATTAGTAAAATGGCTAAGGTCGAGTGTCAATTAAATGGTTAAGACATTTTAGGGTGTCTACAGTAGGATAATAAGCTCATCTCACAAACATAGCATACGAAAGCAAATGACCATGCCCCAATCCATACTTTGTTGCAACATACCAAGATATAGAAAGATCAAGGTAGTCTTGAGTAGATATTAGAAAGGAACAAATGATAAACCAAAAAGAAATCGACTGATTGATAAAACAAAAACACATCCCTCATAGTCTCTTGCCAAAGAGGGTGCTCATGGTAGATTGGGCCTTATTGTAGGAACAATATATCTGTTAAAGGCTTTGGATCTAGGATAGATGGATTGTAGTAGATGTGGCAAGCGGTATGCAAGCAAGCGTAATGCTTTAGGAGTAGTCTTTTGCTTCTGGTTTGATATGTACTTGAGCTTTCAAAGGATGCATAGTTCATTTTCTTCTTGAGTTAGTCAAGTTGGGGTAAATAGGATGGAGAGGATGGAATGTGATAAATGGATGAAGTGAGTGAAGGAATTTATTATGGATTGGGATGGAGGATGGGTGCATCTTATGTACTTGAGTACTGGATACTTACAACATATTCTAGACTACCTACATTCCTTATATCCATGGGATCAAGGCACGTTAAGATGAGGGTGATGATGATATGTAGTTCTTGTTGGTGATGATGATATGGGATTGGGATGAGATGAAATTAAGTGGTGATGTGATCATACCTCAAACAAGGATCCATTCCTAGACCTAGGTTAAGGAAAACATGCCCCCATTTAGGTAGAGGTTTTATTATGGAGAACAATGGATGAACTGACTATGGATGATGCTAGTGGATGACAACTGACACTGATAATTTCCAAACCATGATAGATGGGAAAGTGGAAATGCAAAGGTCAATAATTTTATTATGGATGGATGGGGATTTATTATGAAATGAGATGGAGTGAGATGGATGAAAGACTTAGTAGATGGTGGATCTGACTCTACACATAGCACCTATTTGCCAGGTTTTCACTATGGCACTTATCCAAGGTGCCTGTTTACTAGGTTTTCACCAGAGGAAGGATTATTTTATTTTTGGTTTTTTGTATTTATTTTATTTTATTTTTTTATTTTTTTTCTAGGGATACTCTGAGGATCAAGCATAGAACTTCTTAACATGAACACTATTGATGGATTCATATAGAGGAATGCCTTCAAGTGTTGACAAAGTGTAATCTCCTGATCCATCAACTGTTCTGACAACAAAAGGACCTAGCCAATTAGGCTCAAACTTGCCCATCTTGTCTCGATCTTGTTGGTTTCTCTGATTTTCCTTAAGAACAAGATCACCTATCTGAAAATATCTTTCCTTCATCTTCTTGTTATAGTTATGATGAAGGTGGTTTTGATAAACATGAAGATGATTAAGTGTTGTGAGATGCCTCTCATCCAGTAAATCTAGCTCATGCAATCTAGAAATTATGTACTCCTCTTCATCAATAAGATGCTGCATAGAAACTCTAAGAGATGGGATCTCGACCTTGATAGATAAAATGGCTTCAGTTCCATAGACTAAAGCATATGGGGTAGCATCGATTGGGGTTATGATACTAGTGCGGTAGGCCCATAAGGTGGGATTGAGCTATAAATGCCAATCATGACCAACTTAATTAATTATTTTCTTTATGAATTTCAATATGGTTTTGTTAGAAGCCTTGGCTTGGCCATTACTCTATGGATAGTATGGAGTGGAGAAGTGATATTGAATATGGTATTAGGTGCACAAGGCATGGACATCTTGGTTTTTAAAGGGTCTACCATTATCAGTTACTATAGCTAAGGGAATACCATACTAGAAAATGAGATAGTTTAGGATAAACTTCGCTATTTGTTTGCCAATGATATAGGTCATGGGAATAGATTCTACCCATTTTGTAAAATAATCAGTGGTGGTAATGATAAACTTATGTCCATTTGAAGATGATGAATGGATTTTACCTATGAGGTCAAGTCCCCTTTGCGAAAATGACCATGGAGTAGTAACAGGTTGTAGTTGATGTGTTGGTGCATGAATCTTGGAAAACTGATTTGCATCTTGTTCCATTATGGGCCAATAGTAACTTGTACAGAGCATCTTTTTAGCTAGGTTAGGATTGGTGGAATGTGATCCATAGACACCTTCATGTATTCTTGTAAGGCAACATTAGCTTCTTCTAAGTTAAGACTTACACAAAGGTGTCTGTGGATCACGAAGGTATTCAGTAATGGAAAGTCATCTTTAGGACATGCTTTATTTAGATCTCTAAAGTTTGTGTAAATGTGGATGCCCCCAATGACTTTAGAAACAAGTACCAAGTTTGAAACCCACTCAGGATAATCAATAGGGCAAATGAACTTCACATCTAGCATTTTTTGAAGCTTTTCTTTTACCAATAGTGTTATTTGTGGATGTATTGTATGAAACTTTTGTTTGACTGGCTTAGCATTTGGAAATATTGCTAAGTGATGAACCACTAATGAAGGGTCCAACCCAGGCATGTCTGCATATGACTAAGCAAAATTGGCTATCCTTTGCAAGAGGAACTTTGTGAAATCTTTCCTCTCTTGTTCTAAAAGTGAAGCTGCTAAAAATGTGATCTTAGGATTCTGAACTATGCCTAGATTCATCTCTTGTGATTTTTCAACCAAAATAGAAGACTTATCTTGATACTTTGTAGGGAAAATCCTCCATCCTCAGGTGTGTTAAGTAGAAAAAGGGGGTTTGTTGATTGAGATTGATAACTTAATTAGATCCTCCTTTCACTACATACATTCAAGGACATTAAACTATGTTGAATCACAACTTTGGCAAGAGGACTCAGCTACAGGTTTGGTGTCACTTGGAATGACAAGGAAATTTGGAATTTGTTGATTAATTTGTTAAACCTTAGTCTGATTAATCCTAAAACCCTAATTATGCAAAATTGTAAACAAATAGACGAAACCTGACAAATGCTTGCATAGGAAGACACTAAATGCATATTAGATACATACCAGATTTCAGGTTTTGAAAGGCAGAAATTTTGGGGACAAAAAAGTAGGTGCCCTTGTCCAATGTAGTTCTTTTTCTAAGGGCTTCGAGATCTTTTCTGCTACAGACTGCAACCACTTCAGAGATTCCCAACAATGCAAAAATGAGGGACAAAAGAACGAGCACCCTTGTCCAATTATGGATCTTTTCTATTATTTTCTTTAGATCTAGATTCTTCCTACTCTACTCTGATCTCCTACAACTCCTCTCCATATAATACAATACCTGTAACCTACAATCACAAGAGAGGGGTTGAGGATTGTGGTGTTTAGGAGCTTACCTTGGTCAAGCCCCGGAATGGCATTCAAGCCTTCCAACACCATTGTTAGAGAGAGTGCGTGTCCTTGGTGGACAGAGGAAAAATAAAATGATATGATAACTTGATTGAAATACAAAATAGATGTTACCTTGGAGGTGAAGCTCTCATGGGGAGATGAAGATCTTTCATGCCATGAGGAGATGGATTGATGAAGACAAATCTACAACAAACATGAACAAACACAACACAATATTACTCTGCAACATAATGAAAGCCTTCAATATCCTTAGCACAAGATCACAAGTTCGTATTATCCATATAGTTGTAAAATGAAGCATTAAACATGTTTATATATTCATTCTTTCTAAACATTCGTAATTCAAACTGAATAGGCCGACAAAGGGAAACCTTTTAACAGTCACTTTACGGTCATTTAAAATTGGGACCCTGAAAAAATAGGGCAGGACAAGGGCATGGGCACCCTTGTCTAGGGACCTATTTTAGGGCTTGATTAAGATTTAGGATTCACCCCTAGGTCCCATTTGACATGGGTTTTGGGGGATTTTGCTCTGGGATTCATTTTTAACATGCATGATTAAACCTAAAGGACCCAAGAGATAAACTTAGGAGGTAAAAGTCCTAGGGGACATTTTATGACATAACATGGTGCCTCATAGAGGTTTTCACCATTTGATATGTCCTTTGTTTTTACTTTTTTATGATCAAAAGGTGCCACAGTGTGGTTTTCACCTGGGGATCTATTTATTTTCTTTTCATTTTTGCAACTGGAGGATTTGGCATTCTCACCAAAGTATGCTCCTTGATCTAAGTCCATGACAAACCTAGCTTTATGATCACCAAGTGGAATGCAGTCCTTGAGTCCCATGAATTCTATTATAGCCTCATCATTCTAAAAGATGTCAAGAACGAGGGCCTCTTGTTGGTCCCAATCAATAAGTTCAAGGTAAATGAGTGGAAGGTTCTAGGTTTTTGTGTTGGATGTAAGGGAGATGTACGATATCATGAATATTGAGGTTTCTTGAAATAGGTCAGTGAGGTTTAGGTAAGAGTCATTGATAGTATCCTCATTCGATATCGAAATCATGGGAAAAGCCTTCGCTACCTCATCAAGAATAAACTCGACGTTCGAGGAACGTGGTACCTCCTTACCATATCATAAACCATGCATGTTGTTTTTCTTATTTACAATGATGGGTTTTAGATTTCCTTGTCCATCCCTACCAAGACCACCTTGGCCTTTATAACCCATGTTCTTTGCCATTCAGAGATTTTTTCTATATTGTTCAATAGGTATTGTGACTTGATCTTTTTCATCTTGGAATATCCAA
Organism: Cunninghamia lanceolata; assembly: GCA_027924645.1. Taxonomy (NCBI): domain Eukaryota; kingdom Viridiplantae; phylum Streptophyta; class Pinopsida; order Cupressales; family Cupressaceae; genus Cunninghamia; species Cunninghamia lanceolata. Next base: position 6,997,352 of record BSBN01000317.1, read on the forward strand.
GAGGAAATATCTTCAAGAGACTCATCTTCTAACATTCCCCAACAGATGAATATTGTTGGGGTAGCTTGTAGGGTAGCCTTTTTAGTGACCTTTGCTATAGGTGGTTTTCCATATGATTTAGGTGATAAAGGCATCCTCCCTACACAACAAGACTTTCGAATGTCATATTCACCAAATCCTATGTCTCTGTATCGGACCTTGATCTTAGGAATGCGTTTATCAGTTGAGGCTTTTTTCAAAGTATCTAGATCAATATATGAAGGAGATGGTTGGGCTTCAATGTTATTTGGGATTTGGTTGATGTTCTAATATCGTCCTTGAATGGCGTGGCAAAACTCAAAAGGATTTGGGTCTCCAAGGATAGTAATTTCAGTACCATTGAAAAGAAACTTGAGACATTGATGGTATGTGGAAGGAACAGCTTGCATGGTATGAATCCATGGGTGACCTAGGATGATATTATAAGGTAGATCAAGGTCCAATACTTGGAAGTGAGTTTCTAATATAACAGGACCAACTTGAATAGGCAAATGTATTACACCTTTTGACTGGTGTTCTGCATCATCATAGGCTTTAATAGTGATAGATTGTTTAAGATCAATAACATCCTCAGAGTATCCCAATTGTCTTAGCAGTTTTAGAGAACAAATGTTCAAATCAGCACCACCATCTATAAGTATGCGTTTGACCTTGTGTTGATGGATGAATACTTCAATATGGAGGGCATCATTATGGCAAGGATTTTTGAGATGGAAGGTCCTTTTCAGAGAAGACTACATGATATGGTGAATTGATATGACCTATAATGGCTTGTAATTCTATGACATCTATGTTGTTTGGGAGTGACGTCTCTTGAAGGGCTTTTTCAAGCACTGCTTTGTGTACAGGTGATGACTTTAGGAGATCTACAATGGATATTTGAGTGGGGGTCTTCCCTAGATGTTCTATGATATTGTACTTAGATTTGATGAGGATATTAGGCATTGGCCCACGAAGGGTGACATGTGTTGCAAGTATGAGGATAACCAGTATTGTCATTGATGTCAACATACTCATATTGCATTAATGAGAAGGATTGAATGAGCTGTGTGCTGAGGATATTGAGAGAATAAGTCTCAATCAGGAACAGTGAAGAACAGTGATGACAAGAAGGAAAAAGTCCTAAATAGGTTGAGGATCAGAGGATGCGGTTTAAAGGGTTTGTAGATATGAGTCTTGAGATGTTCCAGTCAAGATCTTAGAGGTCCGCATGAAGATTTGAAGAAGTTATGGTCGCTCCAGTAGAACCGGTTCCGGCAGGTGTTCAGAGGTGACAGAGGGTCACAGAAAGGTCCGGTGAGATCCGAAATTGCATTATCTCACTCTGCGGATTGGAGGGAGTGTTGAAGAAGTCTGTGTGAAGTGACAACTAGATTTGTTCTGTTGCAAGTATGAGGTTAACCAGTGTTGTCATTGATGTCAACATACTCATACTGCATTGGTAAGAAGGTTTGGATGAGCTGTGTGTTGAGGATATTAAGAAAAGTAGTCTCAATCAGGAATAGTGAAGAATAGTGATAAGAAGAAGGTGAATCTACTCAATAGGTTGAGAATTAGAGGATGTGGATTAAAGGGTTTGTAGATATGAGTCTTGAGATGATCCAGTTAAGATTTCAGAGGTCTGCATGAAGATATGAAAAAGTTGTGATCAGTCAAGTAGAACTGGTTCCAGGAGCTATTCCAGAATGACAGAGTGTTACAAAAAGGTCCAGTGAGATCCAGAGGAGCATTGTCAGACTCTGCAGATTGGAAGGAGTGTTTGGGATGTCCTTGTGATGTGTCATCTTGGTTTGTACAAAGTTTGGAGGTCAGGAAGCACCTTCTTCAGTATGATAGTGGCGACAGACTATGTTCTTGAAGTTCCAGATGAAGAGGAGAAGAGATTCTAGTGAGTAGAGGAAGTGCGGATGTACCTGGTTAATCAGGCAAGCTTGTGAAGGTTCTTGGATCATGTTGAGGTTATGTTGTCGGTCCGCATTGGTGGTAGAGCCCAAAATTGAAGATATTCTTTTGAATGAAGTTCTTGCTCAGACTAGCTGACCGGATGAGTTGTTCATCTTGCGAATATTCTTGTGGTGGCCGACTGGATGTATTAATCATCTTACGGATGTCCTTATGGTTGATTTCTAACTTAGATGATTGTTCCTAAGTCGATGTCTTGTATAAATAAAGGTTTGTGAGTTCATTTCAAAGTGTGTTGAGCAGCGAATGAGAGTGGTATAGCGAAAGAGCGAAGGGTAGAGTAGAAGTATCTCAGGCTTAAATGGAACTAATCCAGAATGGTAAAGATGTCAATCTCTAGTTCAATTTTGTGATTCTTATCACTTTGTAGATAGTGTGTCTCTTGTAGGCAGTGTGCCTCTTTGTGAGCAGTGTGCTCGGGCAGTGAGCCCTAATTGGCATGTGCCATTCATTTTTCTTATTCTTCTAACAAAGAATAATCCTTGGGTTAATCACCTAGTGGTTTTTCCCTTAACCAAGTTTTTCATGTCAAAATCTTGGTGTCCAATGTGTTGATGATTATCTGCTCTTGTGTTTATGCATTATGCTTTCATGAATGATTAACTGATATGCTATTAACTAACAAAGAAGAATCAAGTGTTCAAAATAGAAGCAAGTTTTTGCACAACTGATTCACCCCCCCTCTCAATTGTGAGCCCTAGATCTAACAATTGGTATTAGAGCCAAGTTCCTCTGAAAGGAGCTTAACCGCTTGAGGAGATCCAGGATGTCGTCATACAAGAAGGATAGTCCAAAGTTTGATGGAACCAACTTCACTCTCTGGAAAGGTCGCATGAAATGTCACTTGGAGTGCATGGGAAAAGCATACTTGGCCATGGTCTCAAAACCATATGTACCTCCACAGGGTGGTCTGACAACTCTGAATGAAATCACAGATGCTGAAAACAATTTGCGGACCAAGGAAGCTCTTCTAAGCGCATTGAATGACTCAGATCTCTCAAATGTTATTGACCTACCAACTGCATATGAGATCTGGACTAAACTGGAACTTCTGTATGAAGAAGATGAGTTTGTCAAGAGTGCAAGGTTACAAAGTCTGAAAGGGAAATTTGAAAGATTAAAGATGAGAGATGATGAAAATATCACTACCTTTATGCCAAGAGTGAATGAGCTAGTGTGTGGAATCAGGAATGTTGGTGGAGTTCTAGATGAAAATGAAATTGTTTGCAAAATTCTTAGACCCCTTCCTGCTACCTACAAAATCAAGGTTGCTGCCATTGATGAATTCAGAGCCCATACAACTGTCACAAGAGAGCAACTGGCTGGCAAACTGGCTGCATTTGAAATGACTGAGTTTGGAGATGATCCCCCCAAGACTGAATCTACATTCAAAGCCAGTGCCTATGTGAAAGGCAAACAAAGATTTGATCCGGGAGAGAACTCTTCAAGGAAGCTGTCATGGTATGATCAAGCAAGGAAAGACATGGAAGAGGAAGAAGCAGAAACAATTCAACTTGAAGCCCTCATTGCAAAGAGACTACCAAGAGGGTCCGGTAAGTATGAAGGAAAACTACCTTTTAAGTACTTCAACTGCAATAAGATTGGTCATTTTGCTTCAAGATGTCTGGAAAGATCTGCAAGGTCTAATACTAACAGACAAAGGTTTCAAAAGAACTGCTATTATGTTCATGAAGAAGATGACAATGAAGGAGTAATAGATGATGAATCAGAAATAGGAAGCAAATCTAGAAATGAATGGGTGTTTATTGCCATCAAAGAAGAAGAGTCAATACCCTCTAAATCTATCAATCATAAGGTTGTAGAAAGAGCTTTGGCTGCCCAAGTTGAAGAAAAGGATGATTGGGTTATTGACAGTGGATGCTCTCACCATATGACTAGTAACAAGAACAAGTTCTTAGATTTGGAAAGGTATGAAGGAGGAATGGTAAAGTTTGGTGATAATTCTGCTGGCAGAATTAGAGGTAGGGGAACTATTTCTTTTGATGGAAAGAGCAAAACAGGTAATGTACTATATGTTGAAGGATTGAAGCACAATCTTCTCAGTGTTGGTCAATTAGTGGACAAAGGATATGATCTCTGGTTCAAGAATGGAAAATGCAAAATCTTTACAAGCTCCGGAACTGAAATTGCATCTGGTACTCAAACAAAAGGTATTATCTTCCATCTAGTTGGTTCTAATAAAAGTTGTCTATTTGTTCAAGTTGATCAGAGTTGGTTATGGCATAGAAGGATGTGCCATGTGAATTTTGATAACATCATCAAGATAAGCAATACTCAGGCTGTAAGAGATCTTCCTAAATTGGTGAAACCTACAAATAGTTTATGCAAAGAATGTCAGCTAGGTAAACAGAGTAGAGTCTCTTTCAAAAGCAAGGATCAGTCCACTACCAAATTGTTGGAATTAGTACATACTAATCTCTATGGTCTGACAAGAATCAAGAGTATGCAAGGTGATAGATATTTCATGTTGCTAATTGATGACCATTCCCAGATGATGTGGGCTACCTTCCTAAAAGAGAAATCAAAAGCCCTTGAGAAGTTCAAAATCTTCAAAGCTATGGTAGAGAATCAAACCGGATTGAAACTGAAGTGTCTAAGGTCTGATAGAGGTGGTGAATTCACATCCGGTGAATTCATAGACTTTTGTGAGAAGCATGGCATAAAGAGATAGTTGTCTACTCCTAGGACTCCACAGCAGAATGGAGTAGTTGAGAGAAAGAACCGGACCATCCAGGAAGCTTCCAAGACAATGATGATGGAAGCAAATGTTCCTCAGATGTTTTGGAGAGAAGCTGTCAACACTGCAGTCTACACTCTTAACTCAGTTCAAATCAAAAACAATACCGATAAGACTCCTTATGAACTTTGGTTTGGTATAACTCCTACTATGAGATATTTAAGAGTATTTGGTAGCAAGTGTTACATCAAAAGAGATGAAGATCTAGGAAAGTTTGATGCTAGAAGTGATGAAGGAATTTTCTTGGGTTACTCCACTCAAAGCAAAGCATACCGGTGTTACAATAAGAGACTGAAAAAGATGATAGAAAGTACAAATGTGAAGGTTGATGAAGGAATTGAGAAGCCCTTAAGGTTTTATGAATATGATGAAGATGATTAGGATGGTGCTCTGATTCAAGGAACTCAATCCCTTCCTGAAAGTCAGATTCAGACTAATCTGGTAAATCAGAAAGAAGAGGTTTGTCTAAATGAACCTGATCAAGAAACAACAGTGCAAGAGACTCCCAAAGTTCCAAGGTATGTAACTTTAAATCACTCTGAAGATCAAATCATAGGTGACAAAAGCAAAGGGGTACAAACAAGGAGGAAAATTGCTCAAAATTCAGATGAATGTTGTTTGATTTCAAAGATTGAACCTAAGACAATAAATGAAGCATGCAATGATGAAAATTGGACAAAAGCAATGGAAGAAGAGTTGATGCAAATTGAGAAAAATCACACTTGGGATCTTGTTCCTAGACCTAGAAACAAGAATGTGATTGGAACCAAATGGGTCTTTCAGAACAAACTAAATGAGGTTGGTGAAGTTATCAGAAACAAAGCCAGATTGGTTTGCAAAGGCTACTCTCAAATAGAAGGAATTGATTTTGAAGAAACCTTTGCTCCGGTAGCAAGAATTGAAGCAGTCAGATTATTTCTTGCATATGCTGCCTTCAAAGACTTCAAGGTATATCAGATGGATGTCAAGTCTGCCTTGCTAAATGGTGATTTGGAAGAAGAAGTATACAGTGAACAACCGGATGGATTTCAATTGTCTGATAATGATGATATGGTCTGCAAGTTGAAGAAAGCATTGTATGGATTGAAGCAAGCCCCAAGAGCATGGTATGAAAGGTTGGATAAGCATCTTGTGCAGATTGGATTCAACAAAGGTACTGTTGACAGTAACTTATATTTTAAAATTGATCATGAAAACATTTTGATTGTTGAAGTGTTTGTGGATAGTATGTGCAAAACTTTTGCAAATCAAATGAAAAGTGAGTTTGAAATGTCTATGCTTGGTGAAATGAATTTCTTCTTGGGTCTGCAAATTACTCAAACAAAGAAAGGGATCTTCATTTCTCAGACCAAATATGTGAAAGAATTGTTGAGGAAATTCGGTATGGAAGATTCAAAGCCAATGAACACTCCTATGGCAACCGGATGTAGGTTGAGCAAAGATGATGACTCTCCAAAGGCAGATCAGACAAAGTATAGATCAATGATTGGTGGATTGTTGTATCTCACTTAGAATAGACCAGATATAATGCAGGTTGTTGGTCTTGTGGCAAGATTCTAGGCTGATCCTAGAGAATCTCATGTTATGGCAATCAAAAGAATTTTTAGGTACTTGAAAGGAATAGTTGAGTATGGTCTATTGTACCCTAGAGATCCGGACTTCTCTCTTCATGCATATACAGATGTAGATTGGGCAGGAGATGTGGATGACCAGAAAAGCACCAGTGGTGGAGCATTCTTTTTGGGAAAGAGATTGGTTTCTTGGCTAAGCAAGAAATAAGAGGCAATATCTCTGTCTACAACTAAAGCAGAATATATTGCAGCAGCAAGTAGTTACACTCAAATTTTATGGATCAAGCAGATGTTAAGAGACATGAAAGTAGAATATGAGGAGCCTATCACAATTTTCTATGATAATTCAAGTGCAATAAACATTTCTAAGAATCTGGTGTTGCATTCTAAGACCAAGCACATATCTATCAAGTTTCACTTTCTGAGAGAACAAGTGAACAAGGATGAAGTCAGATTGGAGTATGTACCCTCCAAGGATCAGATTGCAGATATTTTTACTAAACCTCTCCCCAAGGACTCTTTTGAGTATCTCCGGGAGAAGTTAGGGGTCATGGCCCCTCTGGTGATGAACTAGGATGCACTGATGTGCATCAGTTTGGTGGATATCACAGTCATATCTTGTGATTCGGATTGATGATGGGGAGCTGCTACTAAGGGGGAGTAGCTGGTATGATTCTGATATGTTACAAGTGCAAGTATGAGCCCTTTGCCATTGATATCAAAGGGGGAGAGAAGACATGTGAAAAACAAGTGGTTGATGATCAAAGGGGGAGTAGTAAAGGAAGAGAAGACATGTGAAGAGTTGTTGCTGATAGGGGGAGCTGTGACAGAAAAGAGTTCTTATCTTGATGGTTTTTCACATCATATGTTACCATCAATGACAAAGGGGGAGATTGTTGCAAGTATGAGGTTAACCAGTGTTGTCATTGATGTCAACATACTCATATTGCATTGGTAAGAAGGTTTGGATGAGCTGTGTGTTGAGGATATTAAGAAAAGTAGTCTCAATCAGGAACAGTGAGAACAGTGATAAGAAGAAGGCAAATGTACTCAATAGGTTGAGAATCAAAGGATGTGGATTAAAGGGTTTGTAGATATGAGTCTTGAGATGATCCAGTTAAGATTTCAGAGGTCCGCATAAAGATATGAAAAAGTTGTGATCGGTCAAGTAGAACCGGTTTTGGGAGCTATTCCGGAGTGACAGAGTGTTACAAAAAGGTCCGGTGAGATCCGGAGGAGCATTGTCAGACTCTGTGGATTGGAAGGAGTGTTTGGGATGTCCTTGTGATGTGTCATCTTGGTTTGTACAAAGTTTGGAGGTCCGGAAGCACCTTCTTCAGTATGACAGTGGCGACAGACTATGTTCTTGAAGTTCTGGATGAAGAGGAGAAGAGATTCCAATGAGTAGAGGAAGTGCGGATGTACCTGGTTAATCAGACAAGCTTGTGAAGGTTCTTGGATCATGTTGAGGTTATGTTGTTGGTCTGCATTGGTGGTAGAGCCCAGAATTGAAGATATTCTTCTGGATGAAGTTCTTGCTCAGACTAGCCGACCGGATGAGTTGTTCATCTTGCGAATGTTCTTGTGGTGGCCGACCGGATGTATTAATCATCTTGCAGATGTCCTTATGGTTGATTGCTGACTTAGATGATTATTCCTAAGTTGATGTCTTGTATAAATAAAGGTTTGTGAGTTCATTTCAAAGTGTGTTGAGCAGCAGATGAGAGTGGTATAGCGAAAGAGCGAAGGGTAGAGCAGAAGTATCTTGGGCTTAAATGGAATTGATCCAGACATGGTAAAGATGTCAATCTCCAGTTCAAGTTTGTGATTCTTATCACTTTGTAGACAGTGTGTCTCTTGTAGGCAATGTGCCTCTTTGTGAGCAGTGTGCTCAGGCAGTGAGCCCTAATTGGCATGTGCCATTCATTTTTCTTATTCTTCTTACAGAGAATAATCCTTGGGTTAATCACCCTGTGGTTTTTCCCTTAACCGGGTTTTCCACGTCAAAATCTTGGTGTCCAATGTGTTGATGATTATTTGCTCTTGTGTTTATACATTATGCTTTCATGAATGATTAACTGATATGCTATTAACTAACAAAGAAGAATCAAGTGTTCAAAATAGAAGCAAGTTTTTGCACAACTGATTCACCCCCCTCCTCTCAGTTGTGAGCCCTAGATCTAACATTGTTCATGGTTTGGAGGTCCAGAAGCACCTTTTTCATTATGACAGCCATGACAGACTATGTTCTTGAAGTTCCAGATGAAGGTGAGAAGAATTCCAGCAGGATGATGAAATGCGGATGTGTTTGGTGATTCAGGGAAAGTTATGATGATCATTGGATCATGTCCAGTTAATGTCGGTGATCTGCATTGAAGTTAGAGTTTGCATTTGAAGAATAACCACGGATATTGGTGTTTTTCTTGAGACTGGCCGACCGGATGTGTTACACATCTTGCGAATGATTTTGTAGGTGTTTGCAGACTTAGATGATTATTCCTAAGTTGATGCCTTGTATAAATAAGGGATTGTAAATTCATTTTGAAGTGTGTCTTGGTGTGGATGAGTGTGGTATAGCGAAGAAGAGTGAAAGGTAGAGTAGGAGTTTTTGGGCTTAAATGGAACTGATCTAGACATGGTAAAGATGTCAATCTCTAGTTCAAGTTTGTAATACTTGTTACTTTGTAGACATTGTGTCTCTTGTAGGTAGTGTGCCTCTTGTGAGCAGTGTGCTCAGGTAGTGAGCCCTAATTGGCATGTGCCATCTATTTTTCTTATTCTTCTAATAGAGAATAATCTTTGGGTTAATCACCCCGTGGTTTTTCCCTTGACCGGGTTTTCCAGGTCAAAATCTTGGTGTTTCATGTGTTGATGTGTATCTGCTCTGGTGTTTATGCTTTATGCTTTCATGAGTGATTAATTGATATGCTATTAAATAACAAGAGGATTTAAGTGTTTGAATTGAAAGCAAGTTTTTGTACAACTGATTCACCCCCCCTCTCAGTTGTGTGCCCTAGATCTAACAACATGACCATGACGAGTTGTAATAGCACAATCAGGGACTATTCCCTTGATGGTAAGAGTGGACACACGACTTTCTTCAAAACAATTGATAATGGAATTATATGAAGTGGAGCATTGTAGACATTTTTACCTTTATTAGGATTATTTCTTTTACCATGTGGTGGGAATGAATCCTTGTACATGTCGAGGTCTTTGTACTTCTCTATCTATGAGATTCTAGATTAGATTTTTCAACTTCATGCATCTAAGGGTTTTGTGTCCTTTGACTCTATGGTATTCACAATATTCATTGTCTTTGTACCAAGAGGTTTTGAAAGTAGGTTCATCATATTGACAAGCTTATGGTAACATGATGAGTCCACTTTGTATAATTTTCTTAGGGACTGATTCGATAGGTTCTCCCAAAGGAGTGAATCTATGTCTGGGGGGATATTCTTATTTTGGTTTCTCCCAAGGAGTAGATGGGTTAGTTTTTGTAGGTGATTGAAGATTGACAAGTTTTTGGAGAGTTTGAATGTGTTTAGTGTCCACAACACCATTATTGACGACATTCTTGTTCTTGGACCAAAATCAAATTTTGTCATTGGAAGTTTGAGGATTATCTTTGGTAACTTTGAATATTTTGACTAATCCTTTTGCGATGAGGGATTTTTCAATATTGGTCCCTTTGGATATGATTTAGTCAAATGAGTTAGCACATTGTATTTGTAAGTGAAATCCAATTTTAGGATTGAGATTTTGGATGAATATGCTAACTAGTTGTTTTTCTGGGGTAGACCAAAGGAATTTACTAGCCATGTTTCTCCATCTTTGTAAGGAGATGAAAGTTTCCCCATTGCATTGTTTGTTATTGCACAAGTCTGTCATAGAAATCTCATTTTTGATATTGAAGGAAAAGTGTGTGACAAACTTTTTGGCCAATTCATTAAATGTTTTGATACCAATGGGTAGATGAGAAAACCATTCTATTGCTTTCCCTCCAAAACTATGAGGGAAGAGGTGTAAGAGATAAGCATTGTTATGGACAACCTCTAGGCAAGCAATGTAGAACTCCCTAAGATGTTCTTTTGGGTCACCTTTTCCTTTATATTTGTCAAATTTTGTCATGTCAAAGTTGGGAGGAAAAGGGATCATTGGTAGTGACCTATCAAAAGGGTAAGGACAAACCTCCTATAAGGAGAAAGTGTTCTTCATGTGTCCAAGTGTGAGATTGGAAATTTGCTTTTGTAGATTGGAAAATTTAAGATCAAGATCTAATGTGGTTTTTTTTTTAGTAAGACCATGTTGGATTGGTGTTGGGTGCATATGAGTGGATATTGTACGGATCATAAGAATGGTGAGGATTGTTTTGAGGTGGATTCATGTAGAAGTGTTGGGCTTGTGGTTTTTGGGGAGGAGTGATGTAGGAGTGTTGAGATTGAGAATGTTGTGGTGGATTGATGTAAGAGTATTGAATTTGGGAGTGTTGGGATGGAATGATGTAAGAATGTTGAGGAATAGATGTTTGAACTTGTGACACTTGTGGAGGAGTGGCATAAGGGACATTAGGGATGGAAGAATGGACTTGTGATACTTGTGGAGGAGTGGCATAAGCAACATCAAAAATGGAAGAATGGACTTGTGACATTCATGGAGGAGTGGCATAAGTAACATTAGGAATGGAAGATTGGACTTGTGACACTATGTTTAGGATTTGAGATGATGGAGGTGTGGATTTAGTGAAGAAGGGTTTTGATTGATTCATTTGATAAATTTTGGCGGGGACAAGAAGAAGTTCAAGTGTTGTGGGGGGTTGATATAGCGGGTTGTGATACTTATATGTGAAGGGTGTTAGAGGAATACCATGTGAAGGTGAATTTGGAATTGAGGTTTCTATGGTAGACATGGTTTGAATAGGAGTTAGGTGTGATATACCCATAGCATAAATAGTATCATTAATGGGGTTAAGAATAATTAATGTGATCTACCCATAGCATAAATAGCATCATTAATGGGGTCTAGCATCATTAATGTAATCTACCCATAGCATAAATAGCATCATTAGTGTGGATGTGTCAAAGTCATTAGGAAACTTAGCTCCTTGCTTAGCAAGCAAGAGAAAGAATCTATTAGGATCAGAAGCCAAGAGCCTATCTATGGTGTCTAGAATCTTGGGATTTTGCAATTCTTCAATTCGGTCTTATGACACTTCTTGGGAAGTTTGTCCTATTTGATATTGTCCATATTGATGAGATGAAGAGGGACCCATGGTGTATCCTTTTGGAAGAAATTCATGAGGGTTCAAACCCATGGTAAATTGTGTAGCATCTATCAATGTAGTGTTGACATCTAAGGGTTGTTTTGGGGATTGTTTTGAGGATTGGTTTGGGGACTATTTTAGGGATTGTTTTGGCTAGCCTGCATGGCTAATCGATGTTGATTTCTAGTCACAGTCGTGTAATTTTTCAAATCTGCTATGACAAAGATTGAGGGTGGATGGAGTGATGTTTGGACTCTCGTGACAAGGTTGAGACTATTAGGGTGATTGGTTTGATTGGTTGTTTGGGGGAAGATTGATAATACCTAGATCAATTATTGATGTGATTTGGATGATCTTCCAAGAGATAGTCTAATGACATCAAGGATAGATAGATATAGATAGTGAGTTTGACCAACCCAAGAGAAGCCACTCTCTTAAGCTAGCTATGTCACTAAAAGATGCTAATTTATGTTTAAGGATCTAAGAGAAGAAACTTCTCAAATCAAGACAAATTAGAAGACATGATCTAGATTCTAGGATGAAAGCCAGACTGAAGCTAAAGAGTTGGATAAGGTCTGGGTTGTTTGATGATGATGACAATGTTGTAGTTTCAAGAGGATAAAAGACTCTAAAAGTCCAAATTTTGATATGAAGATGAGTGAAACTGATCTGATGACTAAAGTACTGAGGATAGATGGTCTTTATGATGTTAGGTCTAAGGACAAATTTCACTAAAAATGAATTTTTTCTGATTCTGGGTAAAATGATGACTGATGACTATAATTAACCAGAAGCGTAGGACTGTATGTCAGAGGCGGTATCAAGATAGCTCAAAAGTGGTAGCATGATAGCTCAAAGGTGTAGTTCTATGGACCAAAAGCATAGGACTGTTGACCAAAGTTGAGTTTTTGTATGCCTGAGGCATGTTAGGATAATTTAAAGGTGAACTTTTGTAAAAACTAGTTGGAAATCTTAATAGGACCAAAGGTGAGTTTCTGTGTGCTGAAGGCACAGTTCTGTCAGCCAAAGGCATGGTTTTGTCAACCAGAAGCAAGATTTTGTCTGCCAAAGGCAGATCTATCTACCAAAGGTGCAATAATAGTGTGAAAAATTGAGGTTCTGTGGCTTAAAGGTAGGTTTCTGTGACAGTTTGTTGGTTTGAAAGATAGTTTTAGAATTCTTTGGTAAGAGAAATCAAACAAAGTAGACACAATGGCTATTGACTGACTCTTAGGAGTTGGGTGTACAAGGTGATTAACCTTTGTGGATAAACAAATGGTGAATACTGGTAGAGAATAATAATACACACCAAACACTTGTACAACAACCAAAAAATATTCAAGTGGGAGTGTTATATCTTGTGGACTCACTTAGGTGCAGCTTCAATCTCCACTATTAGATAATGGCTATTTCCACCCCCTTAATACCATCTTATCATTGCTAGGATAGGTAAGGAATGTAAGATCATGGACCACCTTACACCCCTTACTCTTGGAGACACTTAAGTCTTGCCCAAAAGCGTATTCTATCTCTAATCAATGAAGGTACAAGCATGAGCTCTGCTCCTCCATGTGGTTACAATGCACCGAAGGATATGATGCTCAAATGTCTTATCTAGGATCACAAGGTGTCTAGGGAGTCCCCAAATATACACAAGGTATGAGGGGCACAAGTTTGTGAACGGGGGTGTCCCAACTTTTGACCTTGCACAAACGAAATCAAGTCTTGGCGTACCAAGGATCTCGAGGCTTTTGCTTAGCAAGAAGGGGTCCTTCCTTTGAAACGAGTCTTTTGATTCTCATAATGTTTATATACCATGCCACAACATGCGGTTGAGGCCATCCCTAGAGGTCATGAAATCCCCTAGCAAGCCATCCCCCTAGAAAGGATAACGAGTACTTTTGATTCTCAAGATCATTTTGCAATGTGAGAGAAGAGCATATGTATGACTCTCGAGTCCCTGAGAATAAATCATTTTGCAACATGACAGAAGAGCATACGTATGACTCTCGAGTCCCTGAGAATAAATCATTTTGCAACATGAGAGAAGAGCATACGTATGACTCTTGAGTCCCTAAGAATAAAGAAAATAAAGCAATAAGTAAATAATATTAGTATTTCTAATCTCCAAGATCACCTTTTGGTGTGAGGAGAGAGCATACATACTTTGATATTCAAGACATAGTATACAATCATAAATTCCCTTTAAGAAATTGAAGTGTTTCTAAAACTTAGTGACAAAAATAGATCCTTTGACAAGTGTCCTACATAGAATGTGTTAGCAATCTCTCTTTTGTTTCTCTATCAAGCTATAAGAGGCTACAACAATTATGATTAGTTCCAAGAAATACACTTGTTAGACAAAGCAAATAAGCAAACCAAAAGCACAAAAATAGTGTGCAAAGGTGAATTTCTGTTAACCAAAGGTGCAGGAAATTATACTAGAGGTGAGTTTCTGTCTACCAGAGGTGTGTTATTGTCTGCTGAAGGCAAGTTTCTGTCTTCCAAAAGCAAGTTTTTGTCTACCAAAAGTGAGTTTCTATCTCAGGCCTATAAAATCAGAAAACTTAAGTCAATCGTGATGTAGAAAGGTAGATAAATGGATTTTTGATGAGCTAGGGGGTTGAATGGAAGATGAATCTATTACCCTGCACCAAAATTAGACAACAAATAAGAGGTAAAGGATCAATTAGGTCAAAAAACAAAAAGAATACTGACAAATAAATCAGCTTCTGAACAAATAGGATTGATGCCTCTAAATACAACTTGCATGCAAAATTTAGATAAATCTAATGCTAGAAGACCCTGCAAGTTAGTAAAAAAGTGAGAAAATAGAAGAAACCAAAGGCACAGTGTTATAAACCAAAGGCAAGTTTCTGTCAACTAGAAGCAAGCTTCTGTCAACCACAGGCAAGTTTTTGTCAACCAGAAGTGAGCTTCTATTGACCAGAGGTGAGTTTTTGTCAAATGAAGCCTAGAAAATTCTCATCAAGCATTATACTAGGTCTAGTGTACCTTTAGGATGACTAGCTAGGAAAGGCCTTGATTTTGGTACTCTCCTTGCAATGAGGGTCTCCATCAAGATTAAAGGCATGTTTGTCATCAAGAGCATTTGGAAAGCTTGGGAAGCTATTAATCCTTAGCTTTTTGGGGAAAGAAATAATTTCTACAATGGCATTTCTATCAATCTATAATTTATTTGGTGGTCTCTTGTTCTCTCTTCTCAAGACCATCTCATGCATAAAGTGCCATGGATTCATGCCTTGAAATCCTTTAAAAGAGGTATTCAAGTTTGTCAGATTTTAGTAATAGAGCCACCAAGACTTTTCTTTCTTGACCTAAATTTAAAATGAAGGTTAATCTTGTCAATTAAGACTAGTAGATGTTTTAATCTATGATTGATTCCATTGTAATGTCCTACTATGAAACCCTAGAGATAAGCTCAACTATGCAATACAAAGGGAATTTTCTTTTGTTTAAATGAAATGGTAATCAAAAGTAAACATGTGTCTATAAAACAACTGAGTTAAGTTTTCACCTCTAGGGATTCCATGACTACATTAATAAATTTAACATATAATCTAATAACAACCATAGCACATTCTAAATCCAATTACCTCAATTGAATCAATACAAACATTCCTTTATATTATGACAATAGAGAATAACCTCAAGAATATACAAGTACAAATATAGTTTTCTTTACAAGTAGGAAAGCACATTTCATTATTACAAAACACTTTTCTAAATACCTCAGAATATTTACATAATGATTCTACTGATACACGGTGCTAATCCAATTCGCACAAAGAACTATCTCTGAAGTCAGGTACAAGATCTGAGATCGGATACTTGAGAAGTATCCTCCTTGCACACGAACTACAACAAGAGAAAACCAATGGAGATACACACTTCCACCCCCCATGTTAGGAGAATAATAATAAGGTCCCATGACATAAATATGCATGATACAATGGAATGACAGATGCAGGTAATATCCCAAATGACAACACAACATAGACATTATGAACACCACAATCATTACTTCCAGAGTTGAACACAATCAAGGAGAAGAATGACACCAAGAGGGAATGCTAGACTGCAGTAGGGAAGACTGTCATCACATGGTCCTACATGGATTACCCTGACAGTCTCTCACTAGATGTTGGCCCCATAGGGTGACACATGCGGAACCAACATTCCTTTCGTGAGGACAAGGAAGTTGATCTTGCCAACCAAACCTTCTCATCCCCATCCTTAGTCTGAACTAGCACTATAGGCATGGGTGAGGAATCCAATTATCTTATTTATTGTGAATGACAACCCACCCCCTAGATTTATTATTAGGTTATCACTTGTTAACCACTTTCAATGGGATACCTTGACAGCCACTTTGGGCGTCGGCCCCACATTGAAAGCCACTCCCCTAACTACATCTAGAAGACCCTAACATCAAAACAATAACCATCATTGTACCAAAATACAACCAATGCAAGGTATTTTCCTTCTTGCATGCAAAACACAATTTACAAGGACCAACCATGAGTGGTTGTCTAAGTTTACAACTTTCTTATTACGCTTTTCAAGGTGTTTCCTTCCTATGGTAACACAAAACAAACCTAATAACAATGAAAGAATCCAGGACAGGACTTCCTAGGCCTCTGGAATTTAACAACTCTATAACAAAATTAATATACGATTTCAAAATTGATACCTTCAACCCTAGATTAGCTTTTCTTATTAATTAAGATCTTACTAGCAAATGTTATCAATAAATTCCAATAATATGGTTTGAACACATCTTGGGTTCAAATTGTCTAACTACAACTTGAACTAAGAACAACATAAATCTTATTCCCAATAAAATAATATCAATAATTCAAAACTAATTATCTTGTTTAGGATCTTAATGCTGCTATGAATCTGTGATAGGCCGTGGGGGTGGACTTTGGTCTGTTTATCTTTTTGTCTCTTCTTTGGAGGAGTCTCAGATTTATTAGTTGTCTGTCACAACTCAAATGTAATATTTTGAAGGGGTTTTATGTAAATCTTACTCTTGTTTTGTGAATGGAGCTTTTTGTATGTTATTTTGTAAAATCAAGCTACAACTAGAGGTTTTCTTCCCCTGGTTCTTTCCTGCCAGTATGCTCGTCAAACCAGGGATTGTAATTATTATTATTATCTAATATAATTACAGTGGCTTGCCACTTTTGTTAAAAAAAAAAATTCAAAACTAATTTTATATCACATTTAGATTTATAATCTAACAATAATATTAAATTGAAACTAATAAGTTCTACTAACCTTCTATTTATTTCATTACAAAAATAAATTTAATAGAATTTTTCTTGATTTAAAAACCAACTACCTCAACTACCATATTAATTTTATGTCTAAGTATATCTATAGCTCGAATACCACATATACATATATATATATAAATCAAAAAGATTTTTACATTAAAATTTCTATAGATATATATTTATATATATATATTTAAATATGTATATATAACTATATATAAAAAATACCATCTAATAAATAAATTTTAAAAAAAACAATCAATAGTCAAATATGGCACAAATCCTTAAATTTTAACTACAAAAGCAATTTCTTTAATCATGGGTTTCTTAACATAGAAAATTTCTAAAACAATTCGAAGTGCCAATCCAGAAACTTTCTATTCTACGTTTTCTGGTAAAAATAAATCAGAATCTGCTTAAAAATAGAAATGGTATTTTGACATCAAGAGATTGTAGAAATCAATAAGGCTTCTGAGATTTTTCTTCCAAGCATTGATTACCAAAAATGGGGCAGGAGATGAGAAGACAAATACTTTGAATTCCCAATCAAAATATAATGAATTCAAGGTAAGAATCAAAATGAAATTTGATGTTTAAGTTCTAATCTGCCTAATCATTTGCAGATGACGAAGGTATGCACCCAAGCTTCAAGTCTAAAGCATCATCTAGGTTGCGTTGGTATGCAACTAATCACTAAATGATGGTTTTACCTGGTATCTCCAAGCTGGGGTCAAGAATGCATTTGGCTATGCCACCCATGGGTCAGCTTCTAGCGTTCAATCAAATGCCAAGCAAAAAAAAAAAGAAAATCTTAAAATTTTTAAGTGAAAATCATTCGCTGGTAAAAGACAAATTGCCTCTATAGAGGTGTTTCATACAACAAATGCAAAAAGAGAGTTTTCACTGGAGAATAAGCTTAAATCATTGTAAGAAAAACATGCGGGTAGCTGATAACATGTCTCCTCTGGGGAAATCGTACCATGGGGTGAGATAATGATCAAAATGGATTGATAAACAACACTTTGGAGGCTAACGCATAAAATGTCTTTCAAATATATAATTGTTAGAAAAGTAATGTTACAGATTAGAACAAATTTGTTGACAAATAAAATTTAACCATTGCTAAAAGGTCCTACGAATGGTTTGATAGTTTGCCGTTCCATAGAGTATGCAAGGGATTGGTAAAAAGAACAATGCTCTGTAGACTTTCGAGCCATCATGACGTCGTGTGATATAATGGAGTCTTTTCAAATATTCTAGTTGGAAATGCAATGGGCACCGTAATGCACAGGCCGATTTACTCTTGGCACCATCATGCAAAGTTGAATGGAAGGTTACGACAAAGTGAAAGGATATCTCAATGATAGAGTTTAGAATGTCTTCAGGATGACCCACATAGTGATGGGGATCAATCATGCACACAGAATAATCAACTAAGGATGTAATGTAATAAGGGCTTCAACTACAGATACAACCATAGGCATTGTTGACAGGGCTTTACAACCCGACAAGCAAGGGTGATTTACAGGATCCAATGTCTCTAAGAGAAAGACCGTTCCAAATAATACATTGATAATTGTTTAACACAAAAAGAGTTTCTAAAAAAAAAGATTTTAGAACTTTTAAAATGGCCATGTGAACTATCTGATGAAATGCATATTTGCAGGGTATACCATAGAAAAAGAGACTTGCTAAGGTGATTAATGAAGACTAATAAGCAAATGAAATCTACAGGCATAGAATAGAAGGGTTGCAAGAACAAGGATTTGATAAAAGCATCACCAACATATTTAGACTAATAAAACAAAATTTCTAATTGAATGCACATCAATTTCACAAACTAGCAGAGAGATAATAACCAGTAAAGAAATACCTTGAATGCTACTCCAATCTCTAGAGATAGCTCCTTAACCTCTTATTCCTCCTCCTTCCAATTCTCCCGAAAATTGTCCCCCCTTCAATTCCCTTGAATTCCCCAAATATCCGCACAGAAGAACAAAATAGTAAAATCAATAAATTCATTTACTCCTTCCAGCACATCCCACTTTCTCCACCACATTCATATCTCAAAATGACCATTAATTAATAAACAACCCCACATAAGATCCCTAGAATTCATTTATTTTGTGTTTACCAAAAGAGGTACTCAAATTTTCATTATTCAATAATCTTAAATTAGGATGTGAAATATTTTATGTCAATACTAAACAATAGATTTATTCTAATGGCTATTAACAAAATATTAATTGTTTATAATTAATTTAATTAAATTCTCATTTTTAACACACTTTATAACCACAAAATTAGTATTATTTATTTATCAAGATGAATTAATAATTTTTATTTAATGAAACAATTAAACTAAGAAAAAATCACCTTGATAAACTACAAGCCAAACATTTCCTGACTACAACTCATTAACAAACAACAAAGACTACAACCATGTTCCAACTGACCTTACTGATAGAACACAGGACTGAGAACTCATCCTCATCAAGAATGATGACAAACTGAGGGACCTTATGTTATCTCCATTCCACAATTTCCATTGGTGTTAAAGCACGCTTAGACCTGTCAATTTAGGTGGAGTCGATGCCTGGTACCTGCAACCTACAACAAACAAAAGGGTTGAATACAAATATATATATATATATATATATATATATATATATATATATATATATATATATAACTATCTAGTCAAACACACTGTGAAGGGGAATTGTAGCGTAGCAGGGTACTCAACATGAGTAATGCAACACTGTCCCTCTCACAAGTAACCACATCATGCTTATTCATCAATAACTGAACAACTAGATAAGAACATCATCAGATAATATCATAATGCATATAGTAAGATTGATCCACATAATCAATTAAGTCCATAACTGATCACAACATAAGCATAAAACACCAATGATAAAGCATCAACAATGTCATCATAGCAGTAGGTCTACATCAATAAGTATCATTAACCAACATCAAAATAGTAAATCCATCATCAACAATATGTCATAATGTCTAAATCAAAAGGAATAGCTATCAATCTATTAGAAAGCAAAATGAGGGACACTATATCCATTCCTTCCTAGATGATTCACAAGATTCAGATTATATCCTTTAAACCTTGGTGGAAGGATTGGAAATGACATTGATATACACCTAAAGAAAATGGAAATAACAAGGGTAAATAAACACAAAGATAAAGAAAATTAAATCATAATACCTTCAAATATTTTGCTATTCCACCATCCTAGATAGAGTGGAAGACTGTTGCACCCAAACCAATCTTAGATGTACTCAAAGGATGATGGTGCAACTAAGTTTCTTATGTAGACTGGTCAAAATTCCACCAGCATAACAGTGCATAAATGGAAGCAAAGGATGGACATCATAAGGCCAAGGAAAATAAGCATTGTGTAGATAATGCCTAGAGATGGATTCAATTTTATAGAGGAGAGTTGACTTGTGATGGATGGTTGGGATCATGTGGTGTTGAAGAAAAATAGGAGCAAGAGGTGGACTGACCCAATGAGAGATGGAGGTGAGATCAATGGCTATGATTTCATGCTAGGGCATCTTTCAAATGGATGGTGGAGATTAAATGAAGTGTTGAGTTGGGTTTTTTTCCTCTAGTGAGAAGAATTTTAAATTCAAATTTATTGTGAGGGGAAATGATTAGTTGGTGTTTATGAGGAAAACTGAGTTAAATAGATCAAGCATAAATATCAAAACTCAACCCTACAACCTTCAAGAAATAGATCTAAGATAATAACCCATAATTCAATGCAAAACAAACAAAGAACATTACCACCTAGATTGTATGTATTCCTTAGTTTATATGTGGATTGCTCTCTTAATTTGCATAACCATGGTTGCAACAAGTGTGGATAGATGATGTGCTCAAAGATGTAATGTGTGCTCAATGATACGAGATGCTCAAAGCACTGTATGAATGCCCAAAGCTTAATGATCGAAGAGGATTTATGAAGAGGTGAACGGATGTATATATAGCTTTTAGGGAAGATTGATAAACAATGGAGATAATTCAATAATATGGATGGGTGAGATAAATTGAGAAGACATGAAGGAACGTACACATGACAAGTGGCCATGAAAAAAGATATTTTATTGAGTTAGTTTCTTTCTTGGCTAAAAATAAGATTGATTTCATAAAAATAGAATGTTCTTTCTATTTTATGAGTTGATTGATAAAAATAAAGATTTTAAAGCCAATTAACTCAACTTTTGTTTTTCTTTTTGACATGCTATGAATAAAATTAAATAATAAATTATTTAATTTGTGTGCATGGAGGAAAAATAGACATTTTTAGAAGATATGAGAAGATAATTAGAAAATAAATAAATAAATTTATTTAATTTATTGTGCATGAAAGAGGAATAAGAAGATATAAATAAAATATTAATTTTATTTATTTATAGAAGATATTCAAAAAGTCAACTTAAATAAATTTGAACAATTTATTTAATTTTGGAGGAATAATTAGCTAATTAAATAATTAAAATTATTTAATTGTTGTGGATAAGAGGAATTGAGATATGGATTAATTAAATAATTAGTTTATTTAATTAATGGGAAAATAGAAGAATAAAGGTGGTGAATTTGATGAATTAAATGAAATTAATTAAATAAATAGAATTTATTCAGTTAATGTTGGATTTAGGAAAATTAGAGGAAATTGATGAAATTAATTAAATAATCAAGTTATTTAATTAACGTTGGATGCAAGTGATGTATGTAAGGTGAATAATGCAAAGGTCATTTTTAGGTGTGTACAGTTGGAATAGGACAATTAGTCTTAATTAAATAGGTATTATTTAATTAATAATGGGGAGGGAAAATTAGAGGAGGATAGGTAATTAAATAAAGAGGCCTTATTTAATTAATTGGGGATGATGAATTAATTAACTAAATAAATAAATAATTTTATTTAATTAATTAGGGTAAGTGGATGAAAGGAAGAATTTAATTAAATAAATCGGTATATATTTAATTAAATTGGATAAATGTATAAAAAGGAGCTGAGTTAGTGTGAAAATGGTGTCGATGTGGCATTAGTGAGATGGTGGAAAGGGTGGTGTTAGCTTGACCATTTCTAAATGTCTATATTTTTCCCCTCTTTGATTTGGCATTGTGACCTAGCGAGGATGACATCATATCAAAGAAAATATGATTAGGCCCCAATTTTAATGGAAGGAGTCCCAAGGTTTAGATTGAAGAGAAGATGGTTAATAGACATGGAGACAATCAATTTACATCTAGGAAATTAATTGGTGAGACATGAATCATAATGTCACGTTAGGTAAACGAGGCGTAAACCTGAACCAATTAATATATGATTTTTTCCCTTGTTCACTGAAGGAGGGATGGGGGTATGCCCCCTCGAGAGGTCATCCAGAAAAATATATTTTTGGGGGGAACTCTAAAAAAGAATAAATGATGGGAGAAATGGATGGAGGATGTAGAAATAAGATGTTAGGAAGCAAAATGGAATAAAATGGAGGAGAAATGGATGTGTGGGGTGAAACCATAGATTTACGACTCGAAAATTAGGGTTGGGGAGGGCTATAAATAGGAATGTGGGGGTCTAAAAAGCTCATTAGTACACCTAAGCTTTAAATTTGGAGAGTGATAGTGAACTTGGAGTAGCAGAGAGATGGTAGGTATTCCTCAAAATTCTCACCATGCAGAGCAAGTGCAAGTCTACCGATGATCAGTAGAGGTGGGTGAGGTGGTACGTATCCTAGTTTTTTTATTTTGGGTGGGCTTGGGGTGCAATAAATGCACATTAATGAGGAGTACATTAGGTTAGGTCAAAGGGATTGACTACTAGATTAGTACTTGCAGGTTGCGATTAGCACATGCATAGGATAAGTCAGTACTTTTAAGGAAATTTAATGCCTTTGCATGGGGACAGTGATTTTGCTACATTACAACGCTAGTGCGAAGCAATTTAGCACCTATGTGAAATGTAGCACTTAGGATGGGTAGGTTAGTGTAACTACAAAGTTGAGCACTTTTGTGAGGGTAGTTAGCACTTTTGCGCCATTTGGCACCTATGCTCAAAGACCTAGCATTTACACACCATTTAGTGCTTAGGTGGGAAGGGGTAGTGCTTATGTGCTACTTAGTGTATTTTTGGATGTATGTAGCACATTTGTGCCTATTAGCATGGACGTGAGGGGGATCAACGCATATGTGCCTTTCAGTTCCTATGCGGTTGGGGTCAATGCATTTGTGCAACTAAGCATATTTTCTTGGGGATTCAGGGCTTACGTATCGTTTGGTGTCTATACACAAAGGTTTTGTGCTATTTTAAGGGAAAGGTAAAGTTTTAGGATTAAAAAGTGATGGTCAAGAAACTAATGGAGTGGATGATGGTGTTGCAAGTATGTGCCTAATCGGTGTTGTCATTGATGTCAACATATCTGTGTTGTCATTGGTGCCAATTGTATTCCTATCTTTTGATTGATTAGAAGCCTTATATGTTGAGGACATTGAGAAAATTAGCCCCTTCGGAAGAATCAGAAAGGAAACAGTGAATTACAATGAAGACAGTGAGTTGCATTACTGAAGAACAATCCAGAAGATTGCTCCGCATTTCTTGTATATTGAAGATCTTGGTCTGTGGTTTGGAAGTTATTTAGAGGCATGTCTGAAGATGCTAAATCCTAAGTTTGAGCCTTTGGTGTGAAGAATTGAGTGAGTTACATTCACTAGAGTAAAACCTCCTTTTTCTAATTATTCACTAGTGATAGGGAGAAAGTACTTTGCTCCGCATTCCTCTATGTTGAAGTATTTTTCTCTACAGTTCTAGAGGGAAGTCTCGGATTAAGTGCCTACAACTACAATGGTTCATGATTTAACAATCTACAGTGAAGTTCATGTGCTCCGGTGTGAAGAATCTCATGGATAAAGTGGTTAAAGTTTGTGCAGTTGCTCCTGGTGATTACAACGTGCCTGTAGATGCCTCCTGATTGTGTTCCTACCTTTACATTGGTCCGTGTTAAGGAATTGAGATCATGTTTGAAGATTATTCCCAGATAACGTAGCATGTAACTAGTCTTAGCTGACTTGGTTAATTCCAGTGATTGCAGAGATCTCTTGAAGATTGTAGAAGCGTGTTATGGTGTGGAAGATCATGTTTGAGTCCCAGCTAAGGCATGGTGTGATCCATATGCATATTTACTACATTTCCTTAGCATAATTTTGTATTAGGTAAACACCTATTTTATGTATGTTTGTAACTCTGACCTTGGAGATTGTTCCAACGGTTGATGATTGTAATGCTGACCTTGATGATCATTCCAAGGTTGATGTAGTGTATAAATACTTGTAATTGAGCTGTGAAAAAGTATCCATGTGCAAAGAAGTGAAGATAAAGTGAAGTAAGGCAGTAGAGCAGAGCAAAGGTGTTTTTGTGCTTTAATGGAATTGAACCTTGACATGGAGTAGATGTTGTTATCTTAGTTCAAACTTTTAGCAATGAGCCTTCTTTTGGTAGTGAGTCACCCTTTGGCATTGAGTCATCCATAGGTAGTGAGCCTTTCTTTGCAGTGAGCAATTTGGACAGTGAGCCTCTATTTTTTAGTATTGATATAACTCATATATTTCTATGGGCTAATACCCACCATGGTTTTTCCCTTTTAGGTTTTTCCACGTAAAAATCTGGTGTCTCCTGTGTTGTTTACGATTTTTTGTTGAGCTTCTCATTTGATGCTTTCATGGTTGTATCTAAATATAAGTAATTAATAAGTTGATGATCATATTTGGTTAAAAGTTTTAGGACAACTGATTCACCCCCCTCCTCAATTGTCCGGTGCAGTTCAACAATTGGTATCAGAGCAAGGTTCCTCTGAAGAAAGCCTAACAACTTGAGGAAGATCTAGAATGTCTTACAAGAAGGAAGCTCCACATTTTGATGGGACAAATTATACTCTTTGGAAGGCACGAATGAAAATCCATCTTCTCTGTCTTGGTTATAAAGTATGGCTAGCTACACTATCACAATTTGTCATGCCTGAAGGTGGTTTGACAACTGAAGATGATATCAAAGAATATGAGCTGGATGTCAAAGAAAAGAATGCTCTATTAAGTTCCTTAAGTGACTCAGTATTGACAGAAGTTGTGGACCTTGAATATGCAAATGAGGTATGGGAGAAGCTACAAAAATTGTATGAAGGAGATGATTCTATCAGAGAAGCCAAGCTATAGAGCTTGAAAGTAAGATATGAGGGTTTGAAGATGAATGGAGATGAAAACATAACAGCCTTTATGCAGAGAGTTGATGAACTTGTCACTGGAATAAAAGGTATGGGAGGAACTCTCACTGATAAGGAAGTTGTGATGAAAATTCTCAAATCACTACCAAAATCCTATAGTCACAAAGTGGCTGCTATTGAAGAATTCATGACTGTGAAAACTATTGACAGAAATCAGTTACTTGGAAAGCTTATAGCCTTTGAGATGAGAGAATTTGGTGATGCTCTTCCAAAAGTTGAATCAGCTTTCAAAGCCAGTACTTTAGAAAAGATTTCCAAAGCTGAGAAATATAAAGTAGATGATGACTTTGATGAAATTGAAGCTAACTTTGTCGATAGGATGCAAAGTGGTTTCGGTAAGTTCAAAGGTAAACTACCTTTCAAATGTTTCTCTTGTGGTAAGGTAGGTCATTATGCTTCTAGATGTCCTGAAAGAATTGAAAGAAATAAGAAAAGATATGAGAGCAGACCTAGAGTTCCAAAGAAATGCTCCTATGTCAGAGATTTTGATGATGAAGGTGTGACTAATGATGAATCTGATGATGCTAGTACTAGTGCAAATGAGTGTCTATTTATTGCTATTAAAGAAGATCCTGTGTCTACTAATCCTACTAGCTGTGTGAAGGATGAAAAACTAGTAGAAGAGAGTACTTTGGTTGTTCAAGTTGAGAAAGATAAGGATGTGTTGACTTTTTCCCAGACTGGATGCTTATTCCCAGATATCCCTACAAGGTAGCCATCAGTGATCAACAGGAGCTCTGGGCCAGGGGGTCAACAGTATAGGAGATAGACTCTATATTTTATCTCCTCTTCTTCTTCAGGCTCTGCAAGACCTAGGGGGGTATTCCCTACTCAACATCCATGAGGATATGCATGCAAGGCTGGGATGTTGACAGAAAGCAGATAGTCCTCCTGTATGTAGACCAAAACTGAAAGATAAGGGCAAAGGGGCTAGCTTTGGGCCTATTTGCAGTTGTAGACAGAGGACTGAGGATCCTAAACTAACTCTAATGTCCTAATGTTGGTTTTAGATTTTGCTTTGGAGTTTAAGTGTGGATGCAAAGCTGGATATGGTTATAACACAAAACAAAGCATGATTGGTGCCTATCCAGGGCCTGGAGTCAGTAGACATACACCTGTGAATGATCAGCATGAACAACTAAAACTGGATTTCAAGGGGATCTATGTGATACCTGCCTTACAGGCATCTCCCAATACAAAGTGTTAGGTTATCTCTACTTATGGTATCCCTACTGCAGTATATCCCTCCCAATGTTCAACCTGAAAACAGTTTAATCTACCCCTTGAGTAGAAGTTAAAAGATCAGACAGTCAACATAGGAATTCTATGCTCTAGAATCTAAACATTACTAAACATCCAGATTCAGAAGAAGAATACATGCAATACTGGAGACAGAATTAACACAACACATGCCAAACAGCATTTCTCATATAAGTTTAATCATGAAATCAGTGGGTTCATGCCAAAAACAAACAACAGGAGATACATAAACTCACAGGTAAGCTGTACAGAGCAACCAGATCAGCTTGTCATGCAGTACAGAGCCAAAATCATCAACTTTCAACAACCACAAATGAACAACACAACCTGCTTATAACAGCCAGGTAGGTGCTCAGCAATTAATTACAATGTTGACCAAAATTTCGCCAGATACACAGTATCATGAAAATGGCGCTCAAACACAACCGGATTGGCGCCCAAACTTGAATGCAGCAGGTAGGGGAGGAGATAGGAAGATTTCTCGAGCCCTGCGCTCCTGCCCGCTGATTGACACCTCCAGTCGGGTACAAGATCGACCCACGCCATCGCCCACACCTCTGCAACGATCGCCATTAATGGCGCACCAACCCGCGGCCTAGGGAAAATCATCATACAGACCATCGCAAGCTTTTCCCGCCGAGACTCATCATCATGATATTTGAAAATGCAGGATAACAATATCCCACATGCACCCCGCGATGACCTCAATAACACCTTATATACTAGGTCATGAGCATATATCATGTCGGTGCTTTTGCTCCTGACGACACTAGTATAGACTTCATCATCATCATCTTCCAGCAGCATGATATCCTGTTGTTCGAAAAATCACCCTGACGTCATCATGATATTTGAAATATAACCTTCATGATAATCGGCACAACCTGATCCTTCGGAGGAACATCCTCCTGCTGAGCTTATAACAAAAGTCTGGCCGATGAACATCCTGATGACGTCATCATCATATCCTGCTGACGTCATCATCATATCTGCCTACTGCGCACCTCCTCATATCCGGATGACGTCATCATCATGTTTGCAAATATCAGGAGGTCTCTTCAAGATGATCAGTTGTTAGAAATATGACCCCCGCGGACCTTGATGACGTCATCATCATATTTACATCATCATGATATTCGGAAGACAACCAGATATTTGGAAATATCCTCCTGATGTTCAGATATCAGGTTGCACTGTAGCTCCTCTGTAAGATCGGGGCGAAAACTGAATATGATGATGCTGCTTGAAAAGATCACCCTCAATAGATAACACGCGAAACCAGCAGGCGGATATCTCCTTGATATCAACATCATCATGATGTTCGAACAAACATATATCCGGGTGATATGAAAATATCACCCCCTCCTTCGCGAATATCATGATGCAGATAGGCAGAAAGAAAAATATCACCCTGATATACGGATGACGTCAGCATCATCAGGATGAGAAACAAAGAACAAGAAGTGATACAACATCATCAGGATGATATTGACTAAGATCATCCTGACGTTCCAAAATATGATGACCCTAGTGAATATCGGGTCGCAATTACAACTCTTCAACAACATCGTCAGGATGATGTTAACCAAGATCACCCGATGATAAAAATATCACCCCGGCGAAATATCATGAAGGCAGAAAATATGATGACCTCCGCAAGCAGCAGGATGATAACTGGAAATATGATGATGACGAACACGACCCTTAGGAAAAAACAAGTTAGGTCGAGCAATTCAAAGAATAAGCAACATCATCATCATGCTCGCGCAAGGTGATAAATGGAAGATCACCGGAGACTTTGAAACATCACCCTCGCAAGCAGATCAGGGCGCACTGTAGCTCGGCAGCATCATCATGATAAAAACCAAACATCACCCGACAGTTGAAATATGATGATGACGTTGAAAAACAAGTCGACGAGGAACATGATGATGCAGATCATCATCGAAGACAAGATGATGATGATGACCTCCTCCTCAGGAAAATATGATGCTGCAGTTGAAAAATGCTGAGGAGGTCCAACACTTAGAAAAAATGGGCAAGAAGATAAAGGCTTCAAATGAAGAAACCTCCTGATCATGATAAATCAACCCCTGGTCAAAATGAGTGTCAACAGTGGCTCCGAATGGGGACGTGCAGGTGAAAACCTGCAGCGAGAACCAGATCTCCGGGCAGACCTGACAAAAAGCCAAAAAACGCGAGCTGTACAAGGCATTTACACTACATACATATTTTACATGTGTGCACAGCAACCAGATATTCATGTAAAATAGAACTTAAGGAATTGGCCATGCACAGGCAATTCCAGAATTTCACCATCTAGGGCCTGGAGGAAATAAGAATCCTCCCCATGAGTATTGCAAACCTGATATGGGCCCATCCATAAGGGCTGAAATTTGCCATGTTTACCCTTTTCCTGATCTTTAGCATTCCAAATAAGCACCAGATCATTAACTTGAAACTTCCTTTTTGTAGTTCTCCTGTCAAACTGATATTTCATCCCTTGTTGTCTTTTGAGACTGATCTGGTGGGCTCTCCTTCTGTCTTCATCCAATGCAACCAGCTGATTCACCCTTTCTGTCATGGGATCTTCAATGTCCTCATCATACTCTTGAATGAATCTGTAAACTGGTAGGAGATTGTTTATGGGCAGTCTAGCTGATGTACCATATACCACCTCAAAAGGTGACTTCCCAATAGCCCTTTTCACAGTCACTCTGTCAGCCCATACTGCTAAATTCAACTTTGAATCCCAAGCCCTCTTGTTCTTGTCCAGTATCCTCTTGACAATTTTCATGATGCTCCTATTGCTTGATTCTGCTTGACCATTCCCTTGTGGGTGATATGGTGATGTATATGACAGGCTTATCCCATACCTGTTGCAAAAATCAACAAACTCACCTGATCTGAAGCACATAGCATTATCAGTGATTATTTTAGATGGTACTCCAAACCTGATGATGATGTTCTCTAGTATGAAGTCTGTCACCACCTTACTTGTAGCTCTTTTAGTTGGAATGGCCTCAATCCATTTGGTAAAGTAGTCAGTTGCCACCAAAATCCAACTGTGTCCCCCACTTGATTTGTCTGCAATTTCCCCTATAAAATCAATTCCCCATTGCTGGAATGGAGCATCCACAGGTGCAGTTCTGAGGGGTAAAGCACCATGATATTTCAGCCTTCCTGAGAATCTCTGGCAAGGGTCACACTTCCTTACTAACTTTTGTGCATCTGAAAAGAGAGTGGGCCACCAATATCCTGCCCTGAGAATTTTATGAGCTGTTGTTTGGGCAGTATAATGGCCACCACATAATCCTTTATGCATGTCAATCAAAATATTGTTAGCCATGTTCTTATCCACACATCTCAGCAGCACACCATCAGGATTTTTCCAGTACAACTCACCTTGAACAATGACATACCTGATTGCATGTAGCTTCAGAGTCCTCTTTTGATTGTCACTGAAATGGGAAGGACAATTCAGATTTTGCAAATAATAGACAATATCCTTGTACCATTCAGATCCTGATACACTTACATTCTCATCTTGGACTGCATTAACTTGGCATGCTTCCAAGTTTGACTGTGCCATCATCTTGGCTAATCCTTGTCCCCTTATCAATTTAGTAACTTGTATGTCTATGTTGAATTCCTGCAGTTTGTTTATCCATCTGCACCTTCTTCCAGTCACCTCCTGCTGAGTGAATATGTCCTTGACTGCAGCATGAGGTACATATGCAATTATATGTGACCCTACCAAGTATGGTCTGAAACTTTTAATGGCTCTAACAAGTGCATATGCCTGCTTTTCCATAATATCATACTTCAATTCAGAGGCCTGCAGGGACATACTGAAGAAGGCAATGGGCTGTTCAAAACCATCTTCATTTTTCTGTAACAAACATGCAGCTACAGTATGAAAGGAAGCAAAAGAAAACACTTGAAATGGCCTAGAAAAATCAGGAGATTTAAGAACAGGGGCCATCTTTATTGCCTCTTTGATATTCTGAAATGATTCTGTTGCTTCCCTTTCCCAGTTGATAGTTGCATCCTTCTTCATCATCTTGGAAATGTTCCTTGTGATCTCTGCAAAGTTGGGAACAAATCTTCTGACAAAGTTTACCTGTCCAAAGAAGGACTGAACTCCTTTCACAGTTTTTGGCATTTGGATCCTGTCAATGGCTGCCACTCTGTCTGGATCAATCCTGACTCCATCCTTGGAAACAATATGTCCCAGAAGTTTTCCCTCAACTACTCCAAAGGCACACTTCTTTGGGTTCAAAGAAATACCATATCCTAGTGCTCTTATGAAGATCTGCTCCAGATGCATACAATGCTGCTCCTCTTTCTTTGAGTAGGCAGTCAGGTCATCCTGATATACTGCCAGGATTGAATCAATCAGCCCTGCAAAAGCAACATCCATTGCTCTCTGAAATGTAGCACCTGCATTTGTTAGTCCAAATGGCATTCTAACATACACATATGTTCCCCATGGAGTGGTAAAGGCAGTCTTATACTGTTCTGATTCCTTTACCTTTACCTGATTATATCCTGAAAATCCATCCATCATGGATAGGAGTTCACAACCAGTCACTTTCTGCAACATAGCTTCCATATTAGGCAATGGATAGTTATCCTTCAAAGAGGATACATTCAAGTTCCTGAAATCCACACAAAGCCTAATATCACCATTCTTTTTCCTGACTGGGACAAGGTTAGACACCCAAGTTGAATGTCTGATGGGCACAATTATTCCAGCATCCCTGAGCCTTTTGAGTTCTTCCTGCATCTTGGGAGCTAAGGTAGGATTTATAGGCCTTTGCCTCTGTCTAAATGGCTTAGCTTCAGGCTTCAGTGGGATCTCATGCTGGAATAAGTCTTCTCTATAAGCTTTTAGGTCCTCATATGACCAAGCAAAAACATGTTTATACCTTTTTAGCAATGCAATCAGCATACTTCTTATGTGTGGTTTGAGCTGTTTGCCAATATATACCTTCTGAGGGGCCTGAGATGTCCCCAAATTTATTTCTTCTAAATCCTCCTTATTTGTGGGGGATGTCTTTGTGACCATTTTGTCTCTACTGTCAAAGGCTCTTTCCAAAGCCACTAACCCTCTAGGGATCTTATTAGTCTTCAACTGGATGATCTCCTTCCCTACAAGAGTCTCTTTTCCATCTACAGTTTCTACAAAAGCTTGGAAATCAATCTGTTGGTTCTCATACTCATCTATGCAGTGCAAAAATTTCAGCAAATCCCTATCATCATTAAAAACTTGCCAACTGCATATGTTTTCTGGTATGGCAGGCCTAATTTTAACTTCTATATCTGTGACACCTGACAGAGTGATGTCATCTGGCCTTATTGCAATATTAGCTAAGAAATCAGCCATAACATTTTTTGACCTTTCTACCCAGCCAATTGAAAATGCATCAAATAACTCAATAGTATCCCAAACAGCATGCTTGTATTGTTTCAGTCTTTTATTCTTTGCAGCATACTTATTTCTGATTTGGGATACAATCAGCTCAGAGTCTCCAAATACTCTTAACATTTTAATTCCATGTTTGAGAGCAATATTGAGGCCTAAAAGTAAAGCCTCATATTCTGCAATATTATTTGTGCAATCAAACCTCAGCAAGAAAGAGGATTTGAGGAGCTTACCAGTTGGAGACAGGAAGACAACTCCAGCTCCAGAACCTTCTTTTGCACAAGCTCCATCAAAAAACATGGTCCACAATCCTTGCTGATCCAGCTCTTCAGCGCAGACACTTTTCTCTTCATCCTCTGTATCATCTGAGACAACCCTGAAGTTATCACAGTCAGTGTCCACAAAGCATACCTGTTCATTTGCTTCTTGGTCTTCCACTGTCTCTGATGATCTCTGCTCTCTGATTAACTTGACATCCCTGCCATTCATTGGAATCATGGCATATGACAGGTCCAGCTGCATACTTCCACCTATTAGTGCTGCCCATCTCCTTGACAGCAGCATACCATACTGTGGCTTGATGTCAACCACTGTTATATTCATTTTGTATCTTTTTTCAGGAAATGCTGCCAGCTTGAAATCTACATCCTTCATGATTCCAATAACTGGTACCTCTCTGGCATCCATTGCATAGCATTTTCCACATGCCTTGTCAATTTTTAATCCTGTTTGTTGCATGATAGCCAAAGGCATGACATTTGTGGATGCTCCAGAGTCAAGCATACAATTTCTAATTATTTTACCATTTATAACCAGGGAAACATAAAATGGTTCCACCTGTGAAGGACACTTTGTCATGGTCATTCCTAAATAGACTTCAGGAGTCTCATCTTCTTCATTGCACATGACCTGTTTCTCACCCTGGGTCTGATCATTTTGCTTAACTTGAAAAGGTACCCCTGAGATTAGGGATATTGTTCTTTTCTTGATCTCTTCCACTTTCATGAGTTCCATAAGTGGAACAGAGACCTTCACCTGAGAGAGGATCTGGGCTATATCAAATGGAGCATAGTTTTGTACAGCAGTTGTAGCTTGCTCCACAATCTTGCTTTTATCCTGAGCTGACTTAGCTTTCATTCTCATAGTTCCCTGATCATCATTCCTGTCTTGGGAACCTCTACTTTGATCTTCAGCCTGAGGGGTTTTGTTTTCTGGTCCTTGGAAATCATGACCTGTTCTGTATCTAAAGTTCTGCTTGTTATTTACCCACTGCCTTTTTTGTGGTTCAGTTCCTTTATAACCATGCATCAGCTGACCTGCAGAAATATCTTCTGGCTGATGTGAGCTGCCAACGTGATTTCTACCTCTGAGATTGTAGTTGCTCTTAACCTGAGCAACTGCTGCAGCTGTGAAGGCTCTGATTTCCTCATCAGAAGGTCGGTGTAAGCTACTCAGAAAATTGTGTGAGTTCTGAGCATACACATAATTATCCTCATGATCTTCATCATATGGGGACTGTTGGCAGGCCTGAACCTGATCATCTGTCTTCTCATCAGCACCATATAGAGTATATCCATTACCTATGGACATCATGTTAACATCATCATCCTGCACATGATGTGGCTCATTGCACTCATTACAAGATGTAGCATTATCATACAAAGATTGGGCAATCATGCACTGTGACTGTGAATGTGGCATCTGACAGATTATACACCACGGAGCATCATCAGCAATATTTATAGTTTTCTTCAGGGGATCAGGAGTTTCCTTGGCATGTTGAGCCCTCTGACTTGTGTTGTTACGTGGATATACAGGCTTACCATCATGCCAATTGGTGTTATAAGGCATATCATGTAATGATGGCCTCCTTTCCTGTCTTTGATAGACTTGCCTATCAGGACCCATCCCTTTTTCACTTCTAGCTAATCTATAGCTCAGGTCCTTAACAACATTTGCCAGTTTGTCTATCTTATCTTCAGGAGCAGATGTACTACCTTGAGTGTTCTGAGGCTTATTTGGATTCTGCAGAATTTTTACATCATCCCTTCTATTTGTCTTGCCTGATGCTTTCCTATTGTTTTCAATATTTACTGCAATTCTGAAAGCATCCCTGAGAGTGGCAGGACCTTTATCTCTTAGTCCATATGCAGTCTTTGCATCAAAGGCATTGATGTACAAAATTATGCACATAGGTTCATTTGGCCTCATATGATGTGGCAATTTGTTCAACACTTTAGTAAATCTTGCATTAAAGTCTGCAACCTGCTCATTTGACCCTTTGGTGATGCTGGTGAACTCATTTACAAAGAAGCTAGGGTCAGTTTTATCACCATATTGCTCCTTGAACATCCTCTTGAAATCATCCCATGATGATATACTCCGGTCAGGCAGATTCCTGTACCATTCTCTTGCCTCATCTATTAAGGATTGCATGAATGACTTCATGAAAACATCCTCATGCTCAACCTCAAAATTGTCCATGACATTTTGGAAGGCCTTTAGATGATCTTCTCCTGACACTGTATTGTTTCCTGAAAACTTAGGCACTTGCAGCCTCAGATGCTTATCAATGGGGTTAGGATACCCAGGAATACCATCAAACACCAGCTGCCTGAATCTATCTAGCTGCATAGGCTGTCTGTTTGGCTGATTAACATTAACATTTCTATTTGCATTTTGGTTTCCTGCATTGTCTAGTGGTATCCTAGCATCATTCACATATTGTCTGTCATCATGATGCTGATGTTGCATTTCATATCTTTGCTGATGTCTTTGCATATTTGCATTTTCTAAGGTAGGAACTGAATTATTCTGGGCAGTTCTCAAGGCTTGCACTTTCTACTGTATATCATCTCTGATTTTCATGGCTTGTAGGTATTCTAGTTCTGCTCTTAGGCTTTTGATTTCTTCAGCTAGCTGTTCATCCTTAGGTCTGGAGGTAGATGGTCTCATGCCATTCTGGTCATCATCCTCATCATCCCTCAGAGACTCTGCCTCTTCAAACCTCTCACTTGGGTCTAGAAAAGGGCGTTCTTGGAACACCTCTGACCTCATTCTCATACTACCACCCTGTTGCCTCTCATATGCACCTTGGATATCAGCTTCTGCAATTGAAAAATAAGGAGCATGCTGTCCTGATGGCCTAGGGTTATCTTGTACCTCATCACCTTTTCTGGGGGAGCTCTCATGACTAGCTGAGACAGTTCCCTTTCTTCTATACATCATTCTTTTTGTTAATGGTAACTCTTCAAATAGAGGATTTTGTTGGGATCTTCTCCCCTGCATATAAATTTACTTTGACCGGTTGGGAGATTACTTCGGAGTCGCCACCTATTGCTAGGAACTGTTTTCTTCTGAAAACCAGGGTTCTTTCACAAGATTCCCCAGTGGAGTAGATTACTATTGCTGACTCAGATGGGTCACATATATCAATGGAGATGATTAGATAGTCTTTTACTTTTCACTCCCCAGCGGAGTCGCCAATTTCTGTTGACTTTTTCCCAGACTGGATGCTTATTCCCAGATATCCCTACAAGGTAGCCATCAGTGATCAACAGGAGCTCTGGGCCAGGGGGTCAACAGTATAGGAGATAGACTCTATATTTTATCTCCTCTTCTTCTTCAGGCTCTGCAAGACCTAGGGGGGTATTCCCTACTCAACATCCATGAGGATATGCATGCAAGGCTGGGATGTTGACAGAAAGCAGATAGTCCTCCTGTATGTAGACCAAAACTGAAAGATAAGGGCAAAGGGGCTAGCTTTGGGCCTATTTGCAGTTGTAGACAGAGGACTGAGGATCCTAAACTAACTCTAATGTCCTAATGTTGGTTTTAGATTTTTCTTTGGAGTTTAAGTGTGGATGCAAAGCTGGATATGGTTATAACACAAAACAAAGCATGATTGGTGCCTATCCAGGGCCTGGAGTCAGTAGACATACACCTGTGAATGATCAGCATGAACAACTAAAACTGGATTTCAAGGGGATCTATGTGATACCTGCCTTACAGGCATCTCCCAATACAAAGTGTTAGGTTATCTCTACTTATGGTATCCCTACTGCAGTATATCCCTCCCAATGTTCAACCTGAAAACAGTTTAATCTACCCCTTGAGTAGAAGTTAAAAGATCAGACAGTCAACATAGGAATTCTATGCTCTAGAATCTAAACATTACTAAACATCCAGATTCAGAAGAAGAATACATGCAATACTGGAGACAGAATTAACACAACACATGCCAAACAGCATTTCTCATATAAGTTTAATCATGAAATCAGTGGGTTCATGCCAAAAACAAACAACAGGAGATACATAAACTCACAGGTAAGCTGTACAGAGCAACCAGATCAGCTTGTCATGCAGTACAGAGCCAAAATCATCAACTTTCAACAACCACAAATGAACAACACAACCTGCTTATAACAGCCAGGTAGGTGCTCAGCAATTAATTACAATGTTGACCAAAATTTCGCCAGATACACAGTATCATGAAAATGGCGCTCAAACACAACCGGATTGGCGCCCAAACTTGAATGCAGCAGGTAGGGGAGGAGACAGGAAGATTTCTCGAGCCCTGCGCTCCTGCCCGCTGATTGACACCTCCAGTCGGGTACAAGATCGACCCACGCCATCGCCCACACCTCTGCAACGATCGCCATTAATGGCGCACCAACCCGCGGCCTAGGGAAAATCATCATACAGACCATCGCAAGCTTTTCCCGCCGAGACTCATCATCATGATATTTGAAAATGCAGGATAACAATATCCCACATGCACCCCGCGATGACCTCAATAACACCTTATATACTAGGTCATGAGCATATATCATGTCGGTGCTTTTGCTCCTGACGACACTAGTATAGACTTCATCATCATCATCTTCCAGCAGCATGATATCCTGTTGTTCGAAAAATCACCCTAACGTCATCATGATATTTGAAATATAACCTTCATGATAATCGGCACAACCTGATCCTTCGGAGGAACATCCTCCTGCTGAGCTTATAACAAAAGTCTGGCCGATGAACATCCTGATGACGTCATCATCATATCCTGCTGACGTCATCATCATATCTGCCTACTGTGCACCTCCTCATATCCGGATGACGTCATCATCATGTTTGCAAATATCAGGAGGTCTCTTCAAGATGATCAGTTGTTAGAAATATGACCCCCGCGGACCTTGATGACGTCATCATCATATTTACATCATCATGATATTCGGAAGACAACCGGATATTTGGAAATATCCTCCTGATGTTCAGATATCAGGTTGCACTGTAGCTCCTCTGTAAGATCGGGGCGAAAACTGAATATGATGATGCTGCTTGAAAAGATCACCCTCAATAGATAACACGCGAAACCAGCAGGCGGATATCTCCTTGATATCAACATCATCATGATGTTCGAACAAACATATATCCGGGTGATATGAAAATATCACCCCCTCCTTCGCGAATATCATGATGCAGATAGGCAGAAAGAAAAATATCACCCTGATATACGGATGACGTCAGCATCATCAGGATGAGAAACAAAGAACAAGAAGTGATACAACATCATCAGGATGATATTGACTAAGATCATCCTGACGTTCCAAAATATGATGACCCTAGTGAATATCGGGTCGCAATTACAACTCTTCAACAACATCGTCAGGATGATGTTAACCAAGATCACCCGATGATAAAAATATCACCCCGGCGAAATATCATGAAGGCAGAAAATATGATGACCTCCGCAAGCAGCAGGATGATAACTGGAAATATGATGATGACGAACACGACCCTTAGGAAAAAACAAGTTAGGTCGAGCAATTCAAAGAATAAGCAACATCATCATCATGCTCGCGCAAGGTGATAAATGGAAGATCACCGGAGACTTTGAAACATCACCCTCGCAAGCAGATCAGGGCGCACTGTAGCTCGGCAGCATCATCATGATAAAAACCAAACATCACCCGACAGTTGAAATATGATGATGACGTTGAAAAACAAGTCGACGAGGAACATGATGATGCAGATCATCATCGAAGACAAGATGATGATGATGACCTCCTCCTCAGGAAAATATGATGCTGCAGTTGAAAAATACTGAGGAGGTCCAACACTTAGAAAAAATGGGCAAGAAGATAAAGGCTTCAAATGAAGAAACCTCCTGATCATGATAAATCAACCCCTGGTCAAAATGAGTGTCAACAGGATGAATGGATTATAGATAGTGGATTCTCACATCACATGACGGGTGACAAAAGTAAGTTTGTAAGTTTGGAAAAGTATGATGGAGGATTGGTTAGGTTTGGATATAATGCAGCTGGTAAGATTTGTGGAAAAGGATCTATTTCATTTGATGGAAAGCATAATACTGACAATGTTCTATATGTGAAGGGTTTGAAGCATAATCTTTTGAGTGTTGGTCAGATATGTGACAAAGGATATGATCTATGATTCAAAGACAATGGGTGCAAGATCATGGAAAGCTTCGAAACTGTGATTGCTACTAGTAAGAAGACAAAAGGTAACATCTATCAATTGAAAGGAATGAATGATTATTGTTTATTGGCTCAGGTAGATGAAAGTTAGTTGTGGCATAGAAGGATGTGTCATATAAACTTTGATAGTTTGGTAAAAATAAGCTCAAGTCAGGTTGTGAGAGATTTACCAAAACTTGTGAAACCCTCCAACTCAATTTGTAAGGAATGTTAGTTGGGAAAGAAGATAAGGACAAGTTTCAAGAAAAAAGAACAATTTTCTACTGGTTTGTTGGATCTAGTGCATATAGATCTTTGTGGTCCTACAAGGGTGAGAAGTCTACAAGGTGACAGGTACTTCATGTTGCTTATTGATGATTATTCTAGAATGACTTGGGTTACTTTTCTAAGAGCTAAATCAGAAGCCCTAGAGAAATTCAAATCTTTCAAGGCAATGGTTGAGAATGAAATAGATTTGAAGATCAAATGCTTAAGATCTGATAGAGGAGGTGAGTTCACATCAAATGAATTCAACATTTTCTATGAAGAGCATGGGATAAAGAGACATCTATCTGCACCTAGGACTCCTCAGTAGAATGGAGTTGTGGAAAGGAAGAATAGGACAATTTAGGAGTCTACTAGGACAATGATGAAGGAACAAGGTCTGCCAGAAGTCTTTTAGAAATAAGCTATTCACACTGTCGTCTACATTCAAAACAGATTTCAAGTGAAAGGTAATGGTACTAAAACTCCCTATTAATTGTGGTATGGAAGAATTCCCACAATAAAATATTTCAAAGTCTTTGGAAGCAAATGTTATTCAGGAGAGATGAAGATCTAGGAAAGTTTGATGCAAGATGTGATGAAGGAATCTTTCTTGGATACTCTACTAAGAATAAGGCTTATCAGTGCTACAACAAGAGGCTCAAAAAGATTGTTAAGAGTGCAAATGTGAAGGTAGATGAATTCAAAGAAAGAATATTAGACTTGAGTTGTTATGAACCAGATGAACCTGTGACTATAGAAATTGAAGAAAAAGATGAGAAAGTAGACAAACAAGATGAAGAAGAGGCTCTGGAAAGTGCTATCAAGACTCCCAGGTATGTAAGGATCAATCATTCTAAAGATTAGATTATAGGTGACTAGAACAAAGGTGTACTAACAAGAAGAAGAGTTGTAGAAGAACAAGTTAATTATTGTTTGCTTTCAAAGATTGAACCAAAAAATGTGAATGAAGCATGCAATGATGAAAATTGGGTTAAGGAAATGGAGGAAGAACTACTATAGATAGAGAAGAATGAAACTTGGGAATTAGTTCCTAGACCCACTGACAAAAATTTTATTGGAACTAAATGGGTCTTCAGGAACAAGCTGAATGAAAATGGAGAAGTTGTAAGGAATAAAGCAAGACTTGTATGCAAAGGATATTCTCAAATTGAAGAGATAGATTTTGAAGAAACCTTTTCCCCAGTAGCTCGGATTGAAGCAATCAGAATGTTTCTGGTGTTTGTAGCTCACAATGATTTTAAGGTATATCAGATGGATGTGAAATCTGCCTTCCTGAATGGTGAGTTACAAGAGGAAGTATACATTGAGCAACTAGATGGATTCAAATTGTTAGATCAAATTGATATGGTATGTAGGTTGAAGAAAGCATTATATGGACTCAAACAACCTCCTAGAGCCTGGTATGCAAGGTTAGATAGGTATTTGTTGCAATTCGGATTTAGTAAAGGCACTGCAAATAGCAATCTATACTTCAAAATCAATGATGATCAAATCTTGATTGTTGAGGTCTTTATTGATGACATTATCTTTGGAGGAAATGAAGGTATGTGCATAAGGTCTGCCGGTGAGATGAAAAGTGAATTTGAAATGTCCATGTTTGGTGAAATAAATTTATTTTTGGGTTTGCAAATTAATCAATCAGATAAAGGAATCTCCATATCTCAGTCTAAGTATGTGAAAGAGTTGCTAAAGAAGTTTGGGATGGAAGACTCTAAACCGGTATGTACTCCCATGGTGACTGGTTGCAAGTTGAGCAAAACTGATGAATCACCTAAGGTTGATCAGAAAAAATATAGATCTATGATTGGAGGATTGCTTTATCTAACCCAAACCAGACCTGATGTTATGCATACAGTTTGTCGTGTTGTAAGGTTTCAAGCTGATCCAAGAGAATCACATGTGATGGAAATTAAGAGAATCTTGAGGTATTTGAAAGGTACTCTGGATTATGGCTTATGGTATCCAAAGAACAATGATTTCACTCTTAGTGCTTATACAGATGCAGATTGGGCCAGAGATGTTGATGACAGAAAGAGTACAAGTGGAGGTGCCTTCTTCTTGGGAAATAGATTGGTTTCATGGCTGAGCAAGAAACAAGATTCAATATCTTTGTCAACTATAGAAGTAGAGTATATTACAGCATCATGTTGTTGCACTCAAGTATTATGGATGAAGCAAACTTTGAAGGATATAAGAGTTGTGTATGAAGATCCAATTACAATCTTTTGCAACAATACATGTGCCATAAACATTTCAAAGAATCCAGTGATGCACTCAAGAACAAAACACATATCAATAAGGTATCACTTTTTGAGAGAGAAGGTGACATAGAATGAAGTAAAGTTGGAATATGTGTCCACAAAAGATCAGATTGCAGACATTTTCACCAAGCCTCTACCTATGGATACTTTTGAGTATCTCAGAGAAAAGTTAGGGGTTATCATCCCTCCTGCTTAAAACTAAGATGCACAAGAGTGCATCAGTCCTGTGGTACTTAGAGTTCCACCTCTAGATTTAGATTGATGCTTTTGTGGGCTACTTCTCAGGGAGAGTAGTCAGATGGAGAGAGTTCAGAAGAGAGTTTGGTTCAGAGCAGTAGAGTGCAAGTATGTGCCCTTTTCCATTTTGTGAAAGGGGGAGAGAATTAATGTGAAAAACTTAGAGAGGAAAGAATGCAGATGTGTGAAGAGTAAGGAGAAGAATCTTGTCTTGATGGTAGTTACATTTTTTCACATCATATGTTGCCATCAATGACAAAGGGGGAGATTGTTGCAAGTATGTTCCTAATCAGTGTTGTCATTGATGTCAACATATCTGTGTTGTCATTGGTGTCAACTGTATTCTTATCTTTTGATTGATTAGAAGCCTTATATGTTGAGGAAATTGTGAAAATTAGCCCCACTAGAAGAATCAGAAAGGAAACAGTGAATTACAATGAAGATAGTGAGTTACATACTGAAGAACAGTCTTGAAGATTGCTTTGCATTTCTTGTATATTGAAGATCTTGGTCTGTGGTTTGAAATTTATTTAGAGGCATGTCTGAAGATGTTAAATCTTGAGTTTAAGCCTCTGATGTGAATAATTGAGTGAGTTACATTCACCAGAGTAAAGCCTCCTTTTTCTGATTATTCACTGGTGACAGGGAGAAAGTACTCTGCTCTGCATTCCTCTGTGTTTAAGTATTTTTCTCTGCGGTTCTAGAGGGAAGTCTGGGATGATGGTAAGTGCCTACAACTACAATGGTTCATGATTTGGCGGTTGACAATCTATCTTTCTTTTATGACAGTTGAAGACAATGAAGTTCATGTGCTCCGGTGTGAAGAATCTCATGGATAAAGTGGTTAGAGTTTGTGTGGTTGCTCCTAGTGATTACAACATGCCTGTGGATGCCTCCTGATTGTGTTCCTTCCTTTACATTGGTCCACATTAAGGAATTGAGATTGTGTTTGAATATTATTCCTAGATAATGTAGCGTGTAATGAGTCTTAGCCAACTTGGTTAATTCCAGTGATTGCGAAGATCTCTTGAAGATTGTAGAAGCATGTTGTGGCATGGAAGATTGTGTTTGAGTCCTAGCTAAGGCATGGCGTGATCCATATACATCTTTACTACATTTCCTTAGCATAATTTTGTATTAGGTCAAGACCTATTTTATGTCTGTTTGTAATGCTGACCTTGGAGATTGTTCCAACGGTTGATGATTGTAATGCCAACCTTGATGATCATTCCAAGGTTGATGTAGTGTATAAATACTTGTAATTGAGTCATGAAAAAGTATCCATGTGTGAAGATGCGAAGATAAAGTGAAGTAAGGCAATAGAGCAGAGCAGAGGTGTTTTTGTGCTTCAATGGAACTGAACCTTGGCATGGAGTAGATGTTGTTATCTCAGTTCAACCTTTTGGCAGTGAGCCATCCATAGTCAGTGAGCCTTTATTTGCAGTGAGCAATTTTAGCAGTGAGCCCTGTAGGCAGTGAGGCTCTATTTTTTGGTATTGATATAACTCATATATTTCTATGGGCTAACACCCACCGTGGTTTTTCCCTTTTAGGGGTTTCCACATAAAAATATGGTGTCTCTTGTATTGTTTATGATTTTGTGTTCAGCTTCTCATTTGATGCTTTCATGGTTGTATCTAAATATAAGTAATTAATAAGTTGATGATCATATTTGGTTAAAAAATTTAGGACAACTGATTCACCCCCCTCTCAGTTGTCCAGTGCAGTTCAACAAATGGATGTAGGAGGATACAGGTGTGCTCCAATCTTGTGAGTGGAGGCTACTGACGATAGGGTTACGGGAGGGGTTAATAGGGGAGGATGGACTACTTCTACGGATGGTGGGATTGAGGTACATGGCCTGCCAAAGATTTAGGCACATCGGGCCATGATGATAGCCCTAGTGGAGAGGTGGCACAGTGAGACATGCTCTTTCCAACTGCCCATGGGGGAGATCACTATCACTCTCAAGGATGTGTGGCAGATTCTTATGATTCCAATTCATGGTGAGAGGGTCATTTATGACCTAGACAAGGGGATAGGATTCATAAGGATAGTGTTTGCTCCATATGAGGTGCCCTTTGATAGATGTGAGATAGAGATTTTGTGGGTAGACGCACTGGCTGGAGATCTATATCACTCGCCCTTGTTTATAGCAAGACTGATTTCAGGAGTATTTGTACCAAATCGACAATCTCAAGGATTCCATGTAGGATGGAGGATCATTCTACACATGATCATGAAGGGTGGAATAGTATATGCATGGGGACCATGTATCCTTGTGAATCTGTATCATGATATGGATGTGGTGGTGTATCAGAATGGGTAGAGTTTGGGTTGTGGTGTGATGTTTCTATACATCTAGGCATGGGAGCACATTGCAGTGACCTGACCTATTGCAACGAGGTTAGGATAGTAGGCAGGCCTTATGTTTTCAAGTATTGAGAACTACTATAGCACCACCAGCTAGGGGACATGTTGTATTAGAGGCACACTTTTGATGAGTTGGACAATGTTATCTAGAGGTCTTGGTGGGAGTGCGAGGTCTAGGAGGATGATGTAGACCAATTGGTTTATGACTAGAAATCCAGGTTCATACTAAGCATACAAAGAATATATTAGATCAACACCTCCCGAGTGTTGCATCAGTTTGGACAGCAGTAGGGGGAGCCATGACTAGAGGTAGTCTCCTTGCATGTGACTAGAGAGGCATCTAGGTGGGGGTGCCCATAGATGTGTAGATTGTTAGTGCCGCATTTGAGGCCCTGAGA
This sequence comes from Cunninghamia lanceolata, assembly GCA_027924645.1. NCBI lineage: Eukaryota > Viridiplantae > Streptophyta > Pinopsida > Cupressales > Cupressaceae > Cunninghamia > Cunninghamia lanceolata. Next base: position 7,041,270 of record BSBN01000317.1, read on the forward strand.
CCAGTGGCCTAGGGGTGGAGAGGGGGAGAGGCGAATACTGTTGGAGTATGAAAGACACTGAGAGGGGGGTGAATCAATGTCTTATGAACCAGACTTGTTTTTGGAAACAATTAAAAACTTTTACCAACTATGAACTTTAATCTTTGTATAATGAAAACAAGATATTCATTTATGAACTGTAGTGTATTATCAAATCAACTTGTGAACTGGAAGGAATAGGACAACAAAACTATGATGAACAATTTATCATGACAAACAATAGAGGCAGTTTTATTATTTCATTGGACAAAGATGATTATCAAAATTATTATGCATTTGTACTAACTCAAGATGAGCATCATATCAATAATATGCAATAGTTAAATAATGAAACAATGAAATTAAACTCATGAATAGAACAAGTAACCATAACACAGAGATTTGACAAGTGGAAAACCCTCTAGGGATCAAAAATCACTCCACAAAATACCTCACTGGCTTAAACAAAATGTGCTTCATTAGCAAATATAGATTCCTCACTGGTTGTTTGTGCCTCACTGGCTATTTATGCCTCACTGGCATATTTCAATCAAGACAATGAATAATACAGTTTAATACAGAGGGTTACTCTTTTTCACTATAATTCAATCTTCAACATTCTAGAATAATCTTAATTATAGTGCAATAAACACTAATCATCAACCTTATCATAGATATTTTTCATCTTATACCCTTTTATACTTTATTACTACCCTTTTGTTTCTTTCAATAACCAACTCGAATAAGAAGATGAATCGTTTGAAGTAGATTCAAACTAAATCAATAGCTATCAAGAAAAAGTTGTCAAACTGACCCACTTTGAGAATATAAAGATTTTTCATAATGTCTTTCCAAACCGTGGTTACAAAAACCTTAACCACAACAATTTAAAAACATTTAGAGTTAATCAACAAATATCAAAACATATTGTCAATAAACTACCTTCATGCTCGTGAGAAACTCTAACCATGAAAAACTATTAAACCCTTCATCAAGAAACTGTCAAACCGTAACTGTATGTGTTATGGGTATAACAAAGAATAGTTACTCCTTTACTGTCGTGACTTGAAACTTCAAAAACTTTTGCATTTTTGTGAAATAAAACCCATAACTGTAGCTTAAGAAAGAATAGACAAGTAAGGAACAAAGTCACCTGATGGACCGACATATAAAATAGTTTGCTGCTTACTAAAGTCAAAAGCAACCATCAACAGAAATGAAATAGCTCGGCATTGTCACATCTTTCAAATCAGTTGAAACATATGAAGATACTCGACTGCTATTCCATGATAACTTTGAACTTTTAAACCCTAGCTCGATGGGCTTCATAACAGAAGCTAAAACTTTACAAAATGAATAACTCGATGATAAAACATGTGACTTGCACTCTCGGTGAACCCTAATAGGGCCAGTGACAACTAAAGTACATGAAGTCTTTTTACCTATTACAAGAAGCCACAACCTATCCAGTAGGTAAGACTCATAAGGAAGCCTGATAAGATCAAACTTTGCTAAGTGTTTTACATTGTCCACTAGGTAATGTGTCGACTTGAGAGACCCCTTGATAACTTGAACATGTATGACTTCAAGCATCCACATTGTAACATTGACAATAAAACCAATGTCCCCTTTTGTAAACAAACCAAATGATAAGTAAATGCCTTTAGTGACCCTCATACACCTTTAATGTAACATATTAAATGAACATCCTTTTGAGACAAACAAATGATATTATGAAGTTTTGTGATCCTTTCAAATGTAATACATTCACTTAGGGACAATATGATGGGGAGCCTCATATGGTAAGACTTACTCCCTCTTCGCTCAGGCTAACAGTCAATTCAACCGTCGCTAAACTCTCATTGCTGTGACCTTTACCATCAGTGAACACTTACAACCTGTTGCCGATACGCCGATACACTAAATTAGTATATGCTTGGCGTGACTTGCTATTACCGGTGGACTCAAGTTTCTATACCCTAATTCACCATTATGACCGATCACCGTTTGTATCTAACGAAAGATACATTCTCAACATACATTTTCAATGTACATTCCCCACATGCTTTCTCAACATACATTTGCGATATCCATTTGCAATATACATTCGGTGAAACGATACGAAACTTACGCTGATATTGGTGTCTTTGGCAGAACTCTTGTCATCGGTGAATGCTTATACACTTAGGCCGATGCACTTTGTCTCCCTGATCTGAATCTTAGGCCGTGACTTTCGTTCAGCGACTCGAACCTCCCTTCGGTTAGACTACCCTCATCGCCCTAAGAGAGAAACATTTTATCGATGGCTTCTGTCTCACCGATATCAGCTCCAACTCCTTTGATCTAAACCCTAGTACATGGAGATGCTAGGCCACCTACTGTGCACAACCCTCGATCTGGAACATTTGCACCACTGAACCATGAAACATAATAGGAAACAAACAAATATGGTACAATGAAGCCATTCCACTGATTTTGATAGAAATCTCACCAGTGGAATGCTTCACATCGACATTTTGCAACAACAGAAGTACAGAAAGGAAAAGAAATCTACAGCTATGCAATTTATATTTACAAAGAACGGAAAATAGATTGACGACACAGAATAGTTTGATTTCTCCTTCACAATGCTTGATTACATTCGCACAATTGCATTTAATTACAATATCACATCCTAAGTTGGTTCATTTCCTTGGGTTTATAATCTCGCCAGAGGAACACCAACCCTATTCCAAGTGGCTGGGAGACTGATTTTAAGTGGCTGGGAGATAACTAACTGATTCCAAGCGGGTGGGAGAAAACCAACCGTCTAAAACTAACAACCTGACAAAAGTGACCTAAGTCACGAGGGACTTACAAATAGAAAAGAAAAATGCATTGGTCGAATAGACCTTATTACAACATAAAACCTGTTTTAAAACAAAACATGAACTTAAATGCCTCACAGAGGCCGCCTTGTGTTAGGTGCTCCTGCACCACAATATCATCAAACTCTCACTTTTCTGTTAAGAGTATATACCAACCACTGTGCATGAAATGACAAGAGCACCTGATATATATCTCATGAGCATGAGCTAACCAATGAATATCAATTGAGAGCATGAACCATCATGTGTCAATAATAGCCAATAATGAATATCAACTTATGACCATGAACCGACAATGCGATGATACAACATAACACCAACCAACTGTTACCATGAGAAAACAATGAGAGAATGATACAACAACTGCATGAACAATTGTGCCAACTATCATGATACCATACCAAACATGTGCCAACTATCAAGGATGTGCCAATATGTACCAACTGCCAATTGTGTCAAGATACCTATGCATATTAAACTATCCTGGTCCTTTCATCATGAAAATATAACATGATACCATACACCAACTGTCAGGATATCATACCAAGTTGTGTATTTGTCATCAAGGGCAACAACTAGAGGGCAACAAATATAAGAACATCTGATGATTATGCAGCATGGTGGGCAGCAGTGCAACTAGTGCATCTGTCAATACCATTATGGGATATGGCCAGGGCAGAGCAAGAGGAGGAGTGTCACAACCCTAATCGATCACTAGGTAATATTAAAATAATTTTTATATAGTTGTGATAATTTATTGATTTAAATCATATAGATAGAGTTTTGCATCTTAATTCATGTAAGTAGACTAAACACTCTTGAAAATAGATTAAATAGATAATAGGTATTAATTAGACAGTAATAAAATTAAAGGATAAGTATTAAATAATAACAAAAAAAAATAATTAAAATGTTTTAATTAAAGTAACCGAGAAGGGCACGAACCCATGAACAAAAGCCAAAAAGGTGAAACGATCAAGTTTCACAAGCAGTAAAACAACAAGCAACAACAAGAGATAGCTAAAACATAGAAAAGGCCACTAGAAGCCACCAAACATAGAAGGACCAACAACAAACCAAGCTACTACTTAGCCATAGACTTCAGACTGTTGATAGCCTACCACTCTCTATTAAAAAATTCTAGTTTGTTCTCAAATGTGTTCTCCATATCCCTATCATGTTCTTCATAGATCTCAATATCCCTATCTTGTTCATCCTCGATCTCCATGTTGATCTATTTACCCTTAGCATTCTTGTTCCTCACCCTAGTTCTATTGGCCAGGCCATTAGTGGGCTATTTTTATTTGACCTAAGCCGTGATCCCTGTCCTGGCTTCCCTCATGGCCCTCCTTTTCTTCATTTCCTCCTTAAAAACAAAGAGGGTAGTGGCAGAGTTCTTCACAGTTTCCCTACTGAACTCCACTAACTCCGCTATATTTGTCTTAAGTTGTTCCTAGTTATCTTTAATCTTCACAATCTCATCCTCCATGGTCTCCCACTTTTCAAATTTTTTGGACAAGTTCTCAACTTCACCCCACAACTCATCCTTATTGTCCTTAGGCCAATCCATAGTCTCAAGTTGGGTGGTCACTTCAATGTGTTGTATCTTTCTCTTGGCATGGTGAAGTTGTGCTAGCTACCATTTTAGTACTTGATTTTGCAGATCCAGGGCCTGGTAAAGAGTGGAAAACTTCTCCACTAGCTAATTGCAAGAATTACAGTCAATCTTGATATCCCCTTGGTTATGTTGAGAAGGGGTAACCTAAAACTTTTTGGGTGGGGGCTCCAAACCCTTAGGTTTCACACTCTAGTTATTAGTCTTTTCCATAGTCTTTCTCTTGCCTGTGTTTTGACTGCTACCCTCACCAGCATGGGTGCCTTCTTTGATATTATCCTTACCTTTGTGCTCACCAATTTTATCTTTTTCTTTGGTGCTTCCAGGCTAGGTAGGAGTAACCTCATCTGTTACACTCTTACCTTTTTGCAAATTCCCCTTGACATTAGAGTCCTTTCTACTCTTGAGGTTAGGTTTGTTGGGGGGTCTTCTAAAACTATCTCAATACTAGTCTCAGTCTCAGTGTCATAATTTTCCTCTTTCCTAACATCTGGGTCCCATCTTTCTCACCAGAGGACATAATGTCTTTCCCTTTATCCTTAGCATGGGACTCATCCTTGGCCATACCCTTACCCCTAATCCTATCACCCTTGGCAGGGGGTTCCTTATTGGGTTGCACACTATGTTTACCAAAGGTTTCACCAATGACCTTGCCAACTCTTTGCATAGTAACTAAATTAGTTTTGCCATTGTTTTTGTTATGGGCTTTAAAGGCTGAGGCTTCACACTTTTTGGTCGGTAAAGAGCCCTCAACTCTAGGAAGGGTTTGTCCCTAAATGGCATACTTGTTACCACCTAGATTTTTCCCAGTAACCCCAGGGATATTCTCAACCAACTGAGGGTTATAAATTCTTAGTTTGAAGGCAAGAGCAGGGGTCAAAGATAGCTCAAATATATGCAAAGCATAAATTAAGCTTTGGTGCAGGGGAAGGGGCTTTTCTCCCAATAGAACTTTTTGTACCAAGTCCTCTAAGGACGTAAATATCCAGTAAGGGAAGTTAATCTTTAAATCATGGTGAAAATGATTAAGAAGAGGAAATAGATATGCATGAAATCTCTTAAACCTTCCCTCAAGGGTTACATACCTCATTAAAACTTTTGCAACCCTCTTCCAGACCCCTGGGAGATCTTCTCTATTGAACCCGTTCTGAAGCCTATTAACATTTTTGCCATTCTGCAAGAATTTATTCATATCTTCATGGTAATTCCCCTTCACTTTTTTTTGAAATTCTAGTGCCTTACATGCAGAGACCTGTAACATTAGCTATCAACTCCTCCATGACCCTGAAAGAAATCCCTCTTACGTACACCACCCCTGCTTTCCATGAATTAGCAAACTCCCTTGACAATATAGTTTCATAACCATTCATTGCCTCAATGTATTGAGTGAAATTGCCTTTCTACAGAATCTCCCAAAGCTCCACATCCTCCTTAATACTTTCATACCTTGTGGGTTCCATTTGCAAGAGGTCACCACCCATCTTGCAGTCCTCAGAATTGTTGGCACTCCAGTTATCTCTGAAAGTAACAGGGCTGAGAATGATCCAAATGTAGATACATTGGATATGAAAATCATTAGGCATGAGACATATTAGGCCATAATTAATGGCTTTCCTATTGTTGTGTTGCTTCATGTGACAAGACCCCTTCTCTGCAGAGACCTTCATAACATTAATTTGGATTGATTTCCTCATTACAAATTAAGTCTTTAAACTATTTGGGGACATCATCACCTAAGCTCCACTTAAGGACATCATTAATCTTGCAGCCAATATTAGCTAATGTGTCATCTTTAATATTTTCTTCTCTAATTATATGTGTTGATAATCAACATTCTCCATGGAATTTAACTTAATTTTACATATCTCAATAAGGTCCTTTACCAACCAATTGGGAGTAGCCTTAGAATGGAGCATGTCTAAAACATTCTTAGAGTCTCCTTCCACAATCAACTTCCTTATCCCAGGATCCTAAATTACTAAAATGTTATATTCATTGAGTTAAATCAATTAAGTCAATTTTGATTAAAAAAATAACTTAGGCAAATTACTAAATTAAAATTTATATTGGTATCAAATAACAAGAATTAAATTAATTAGGTTGAAAATTAATTCATATTAAAATGAATTAGGTTGATTAAATTAATTAATTTGTTTAAATGGTAAGATGAGTAAATTAAGGAAAGGAAGTTTTGTTTTATTAACATATGCTTATATGTAGCATCCATTTTTATGGCTTTGATTAAGGAAGTTTTAGATTTTTCTCTGTGATGCGAAAAAATCAAGAGAAAAACTAATGGAAGTAAATGATAGATAATTGGGAAGGAAAAAGTTTGAGGGGGGGATGGTATTTTCTTTTTCAAGGAATTTTTTTTGTGGAGAGATTGTTGGGTATTCTCCTCTGGCAGAAGTTTTTTTTTCAAAGGTAAAATCTTAGTTAGAAATGCTTCAATTTTTTTTATAATCTCTTCTAATTGTTCTTACAAAAATCTTGTTTGAGTGTGTTAGATCAGAGGCCATAAGAAAAACTTCATTCTTAGGTTTTGGTTCAAAAATAAATTTACATGCATACACATTCAAACCTGGTACAAAGATTTCAAAAAAATATATAGGCAATATAATATGAGTAGAATAGAAAATATATATTTATATATGTATATATGCAATATATATAACTAAGAATGAAAATAAATAAATATATATATGTGTGTGTGTGTGTGTGTGCACTCATACATATATTTAATGTATATATAATAATATATATGTGTTATAATAAAGAATAGAAAATAGATTTTAAAAAAAAATTATAAACAAAATAAATATTAATTAAAATGGGGGCATGCATGGCAAGCTCAACCTATGCATGTAGGATGCCCTCATAAGGGAGGTCACCACCTACATGGTAGGTCACCCTCTTTAATAGGGGCCATGGCTTGAAATGCAAGTTGATTCTCCCAGGTGACCTATGTATGCAGGCCACCCACTGGTGTCTGCATTTACAGGGCATCGTGGGGAGGGGTTCAGCCCCCCAAATCTCCTTAAGCAAAACAAAATTTTATTTTTTTTTAAATTTGTTTTTCTATTTTACTTTATTTTAGGGTTTCTATTAAACTAAAATAAATGTTAAATTCTTTAGTTTATTTATCAATTAAATTCCCTAAATTTTATATATATTAATTTTTAACATTATTTTCTTTTAATTAATCAAGAATGAACCTAACTAGATTTGTTGTTTATATATATATATATATAACAAGGGTCATTGTACCTTGGCATTTAATCATGTTTGATGCGTCAAATCCAAGGCCATGTCCTTGGTTGTTTGCAATAAGGAACCTGATAATCAACAGTCCTTAACTAATAAACTAAATTTGAACTATTCTTAATTAATCAAATCAATGTTGTTAATCATTTGCTTGAAAGAAAATCTGATCTAAAGACTGAAATAGTAAATTGCTAAAAGAATCTATCTAATTCACACAAAATCTAGAAACATGCATTTAAATGGAAACAAAGCTACTTTGACAATAATTGATCTATCCTATGAAAACACGAAAATTATACATCTGGTGAAAAATTGTAATAAGACAATAAAGTAAAGATACTAGCCTCCTTATCTGTTGGTGGGAGTGGGCCCTTGCTCCACACCTTTAGAACTAAAGGCTAAACAAGGAACTCAAAACAAAAGTATAACAACATAGCTTCCTCTTAATCCAGTCTATCAAAGTATATTATGATTCAAAAGTATATGTCTCTGCCTTCAAAATGAAATTACATAATACTGCTATAAAATCTTGATAATTATTCTGTTGTTCCTATCCAAATATATATTAGTCTGAGCGACATAATATTTCTAGAGTTAACTATTTTACCTAATTAGTTCATCTTGAGATATAAACAATCTCTTATTTTAAACTAAAACATGCAACTGTCCATCTAGAGTATAATCATGCAAAGTCTGAAAAAGGACTTTAGTGATACTGAAGGTACCACTAAATTTGGAGTTTAACCTATAACAATAATAGGTAGCAAGGCCTGATAAAAAGGAACTTGATTTCCTAAAATAGTAGACTGAGAGAAATCTTCTAATCTCTTACAAAGACAAGTGAAGGTGTAACATGTCCCCATGGACAACTGGAGTCATCTATTGGGACACTTGAGCCTGAATAGGTGAGCTCCATAGCACTTCAGTCACCCTGGAGACTCTATGTAGCTCCGAAGACTCCGTGTTGTTGCCAGCAGCTCTGGAGATGCTTCAAGAATCTACTAAGACATAGCCCAAGAGATCACCATCTTCTTTGTTCTACTTCCCACTCTAGAGATCCTCCAACAAGCTAGAAAACATTGGAGTACCCTGTAATGTCATTCGTGCCAGGCTTTAGAGATAATTAGGATTACCTTCAGAGTTCTTCAAAACTACATGTTGCCTATGCAATAGACACCTGTGAAACCAAAAAGAGAATTATGTACAATTTCATCAATTTCACTGCAACATAAGTCTTTTCATCAAAACAATAATCTTTAGCACTTCATCTCTTATTAGCATAATTAAAATAGGACTTTACAGTTCCTATAGTACAAATACTAGGACAGGCAGTATGGAAAGGTGGAAAAAAGGAAGTAAAAAAACATGTTTAGATTTGTGCTACCTGAGACTCATCATCCCCCTCGATCTTAAGGTTTTTTAGGTCCTCCTGTAGTTCATAACCTAGATTTATTGAGGTTTTATAATTTATCTATGAGATTGTGCTTGTTATGTCGTAAAATGTCCCCATAGGACTTTTACCTCCTAAGTTTAGCTCTCGGGTCCCTTGTTTTGCATCTTGCATGTTCATTTTGACTCCCGGGAGAAAATGGCCTGAAACCCATGTCAAATGGGGCTTGAGGGACATTGTGACATTTGACCCTGCCCTAAAATAGGACCTAAGGGGTTGGGCACTCGCGCCCTAGCCCTACCCGATTTTAGGTAGGTCCCAAATTTGAATGTTGGTTATGTGACCGTTAGAAGGTTCCGTTGCCAACATCTTAAGTTTGAATTTTGAAATTAAAGTAGGAATGCATATATAAGCATGTTTAGGGATTCATTTACAAACTAGAGATGATTATGAACTTTTGGTGAACTTATGATTTTAGAGCATTCAAGATATTCATTATGGCAGAGTAGAATATTGTTGTTGTGTTTGTGATTGCAGATTTAGCTTCATCTTCTCATGTGTTGAAGGATTTTCATCTACTTGCGAGCTACACCTCTGAGGTGAAATCTATTTGTGTTTGAATCATTTATCAATTTGTTTTTGCCTCTATCTCATAGGGATACACACTCTTTATCTAACAACGGTGTTTGAAAGACTTGAATGTCCTTCTGGGGCTTGACTGAGGCAAGCTCCTAAACACCACAACCCCCAACCCCTCTCCTTGTGATTGCAAGTTATAGGTATCAGATTTCATGGAGTGGAGTTGCAGAGGAAGGCTATAGAAGACAAGGATTCTGGATCAGGCAAAAATAAGCAGTCTAGTGCACTTTCAGGGCTAGGGCGCTAGGGGCAAAGCCCTCTGAGGTTGTAGGTGCAGAAATCTCCATGATAGTGATATTCAACATCGAAAGAAGTCCTAAAATCCTGAGGAATATCCTACCTTGGTCTACAGTGCTAGTCACAGTGACCTTCGCATCTAGAGAGCCAGAAATAGACTCAACAGTGATCATCAGTATCATAAGGAGTCTAGAACCCCCTGAAGAAAACACTGCATTGGGCTAGGGCATGAGCCACGAAGACCCTAAATATTTTGTATCATAAACTTCAAAAAATGGTCAGTAACTAATTCTTGTCTACTATCTTGGTCTGCAAGCATTTGTCATAATTTATCAGTTTGTACACAATTTTGTATAATTAGGGTTTTGTTCATATTTGAGCATTAAATTAATACATTAATTAATAATTTATGAATTTCCACATCATTACAAGTGACCCTCAACATGTAGGTGAATCCTATTGCAAGAGTTGTGATTCAACTCAATTGAATGTCCTTGAATGTTTGTAATGAAAGGAGGATCTAATTATTTGCCCTCTTTCCCCTCTTTTCCTATAAAATAGTACTCCTCAAAAGTTGACCAAGTTGTGAAGTTTGTGTTGCCATTCCCCCTGAACTATTCAACCTATTTCACCCATTCTTGAAATCTAGCATCCTCCATTTGCCCAGCCCATATGGTCAATGGCTCAATGATGAGGGGTGGCTTGAAGTGTCCCCCTACCCAATGCTACTAATATGTGTCCATTAACTTGGATATTTCCCTTGCCTTTCTCATAAACCACTTAAGGTTGGTTGGGGATACTACTTCTCATTTTTTCTCTAGAGTGAGAGTATTCCATCTTTTCTTACAAATGGGCATCATCTGATTAGATGAGTTATGCATGAATAAACCAAATTCAATGGCAAACTCTTGCAAATGTTGTTGGTATAGGGGTAGAATTTTTATTTTACGTTCTAGGGAATAAATTGCTACTCTGAAATGAATTTCAAAAGCTATGGGATTTGGATAGTCTCTCCTCAAGAATAGGCTTGTACTTGTGTCCTTCTTTGTATAAGATTCTATCTGTTCATTCTAGATCGAATGATTTCTCATTAATGACATAAATGCCCTAATCTAGTATTCACCTACAAAGAAGTTGATAAAGAAAGTGTGGTCTTCTATGAAGAAATTATGTAAATATAGTTCACAGAAATTTTTCATCTTCATCTGTACTCTTCATGTACACCTCAAGGAAGTCCTTCCCACCCTATATATTCTAAGTCAAATCAGAAAGTACTAGTGATAACTTCCTCTAGAGGACTCTCTCCTATAAAAATAGAGCATAACTGTCACTGGGGGTTGTTGGCAAGAGACGCTGTGTGGCTTCATTGGTGTTGTCATTGATGGCAACAAAGACCATTCCACACATCCGCAGGACATGGTGTATCTTTACCGGAAGACAGATTGAAGAATACTTTGGTCCGGTAAGCAAGAACAGAGCATGCAACAAGGTCTGACAGTCAGGTCTGGATCTCTTAGAGGAAATATCTTTGCAAAGTGTAGACTTGGGGAAGTCAAGAGGAATACCGTGACTAATAGATTCTAGGGATTGAGCCTCTGGTGATGAAAGAGTGAAGAGATATGAGCATCTAAGTATTGAGGTCCGGTTTGGCAGAATAGAGAGAGGAAGAACTGATTGACAAAGCATCAGAATTATTCCGGATGAGCTATTGATGGTGATCAAGGTTCTTAAGATATCATCCATGATTGGCTGACATGTTAGATGACTTCTATAAGTATCTTCTTGATTTGCATCACTTGGTAAGCAAGGATTCAGCCGACAGACTAGAGTTTGGGAAAATATTGACTATTTCAGATGTCGTTTAGAAAGAGGATGAAATCCTTTGAGTGGATATATATACCAGATAGATTTGGATGTGAAGGGTGTGTTGTGTAATTGTGAGGTGTGAAGAAAAGCAGAAGAGCAGTGCGAAGATAGTAAGACAGGTCCGAAATGTAACAGGACAACAACACCTAAGAGAGTAAGAATGAAGTGCAGCAGATCAATATATTGAGCTTAACCGGAACTAAACCTTAGCATATGTGGATGCTTCTCATCAGTTCAAGTAACTAGTTTTCTTGTATAAACTATTGTAGGTAGTGAGCCTCTTGTGAGCAGTGTGCTCAGGAAGTGAGCCCTAATTAGCAAGTGCCATTTTGTACTATCTTATTCTTCTAACAGAGAATACATTCTTGGGTTAATCACCCCATGGTTTTTCCCCTAACAGGGTTTTCCACGTCAAAATCATTGTGTCATGTGTATTGATGTTATTTCCTTTTCAAGGTTATGTTTGCTTATTTGATTTGATACTGCACTAATTGATAAAGAAACTCAGAAAGCTGAAATAATTAAGATAACTGATTCACCCCCCCTCTCAGTTATCAACAGGGGTCTATAGGCTAAGATCTCTGATGAGAGGGTGACTACAATGTTGACTTTTTCTTCTAGATTTTTTACCTTTACTGTCATGGCTATCACTACCCTTTGCAATTGTAACATCACAGTTGTTCCCTCTAACTCCCTGCATCTTCTTTCCCAATGGAATAGGGCTCTAGGAATGTCTATCTAAAGTGTCCCCAAATAGTCATCTGTCTAAGTATCTTGTTCAACAATAGCAACTGGAATAGTCAGTTCTTTAAGTAGCTCTTCTTGGTCATTTATTTTATTATTGGCCTTTGTTAGTTCCCAAGCCTGGCTCTAATAACACTAGAAATGTCCTGTGTTACTTCTGCATTCTTTTTCTGCATCTCAGCCTCCTTGGTTTCAATGATCTCTTTCTTCTCTTCTACTTTCTTTTTCAACTCATCAATTTGTTGATCCTTAGCTATCTCTTTTTCCTTCATGACCTTCTTGAGGTCAGTGATAACCAAATGTTTTCTCCACAACAATCTTTTCAAGTTCTCAATCTCCTCCATTAATTGTTGTTCCCTTGGGATCTCAATATCCTCTTGGTCAGAGGGATGTGAATAACTTCTTGTTTCTACTCCCTCTTCCAACCCTATATCTAGGATTTCCATATCCCCTTGTTCACCAATGCCAGCCTGTTCCTCATGTTCTTCTACCTCCTCTTGGTGTGCCTCATCCTGTTTCTTCTTTTCTTGGGTTGCGGCAAAGGCTAGGGCATATGATGGCCTGGTCTGCTCTTGAGGAGTCATGGAGGTCTTGAATCCCACAAGAACCTTGGCTAAGAGGGTAGTATCCTTTTTTGCTTGAGTGGACTGCCTTTTCCTCTTGCTCCTCTGAAGCACTGGTTTTGACTCTGTCTCTGGTACTGGTATATCTCATTTAGAATCTAAGGAGATGGTTAGGGCCTCACTATGTGCCATCTTTAGAGCTTGGGTGTCTTATGGCTTAGGGATTTCTAGTGGAGCCTGGGAAGTTGGAGGGACAGTGGTCTCCGAAGCACTCCCCTCAATTACCCTTCTTATTGTACTTCTTACCAATAGAATCTCGTCTAAGCTATCTGAGTCCTCCTCTATCTTTTTATGCTTACTAGATTTAGGAGTTTTTGGAGGCCTCCCTACTATATCTTTCTCCATTACCTTCTCTTTGTGTTTCTTAGGCTTGGGAGTTTTGACAGACTCCTCTACTACTTCTTCCTCTATAATTACAATGCCCTCCATTTTCCTAGTTGGGGTGGATTCCTCAGCCAGGGTCAGTTTCTGTTTTGCTGAATGAGTTACTCTGAAGGGTTGTTCTTTAGTTGTTTCTTCTGCATGTGCAAGTACAATAGAGGATTCTCCTAGAATCTCCTTCCCCTTTTTCCTCTTATCAGTAGCTGGGGAAGAGGTAGAGGGTGATGGTATTTTTTGCTCTATCTGTTGAATGGAAGAGGGTGTTTCCTTTGTTGTTTTCTTCTTTTTCTTACTTTTCCCAATAGCTGGGGATGAAGTAGAGGGTACCTCTTCTTCTGTCTCCTAAGTGGAGGAGGGTGCTTCTTCAGTAATTCTCTTGCTCCTCTTCTTGTCCACATGGGTTTCATCTAAGAATGACTTCCATAAAGCCTCTCCCCATATTTTAGATATGAAATGGTGTTTGACAATCAATTGAATAAGGCCATGGTGTTTCATAGGACCCTTCCCCTACTAATATTTGTATGCCAAGGCTGCTACTGCAGAATGCATGAAATTTGGCAAGTTTATGCTATATTCAGGATGGGCATGTCCATGCCTTAGGAAAATTAGTATTTTCATGATGAGCCCTAGTACCAATGAAAATTGCCCATCACAAGTGAAGTACTTCATTAGCCGCATGGCCAAAAATTGTCATGGCTAATGAAGTGAAGTCTTAATGATCCCTTTGTTGTTATATGGAGCTTAATCAAACTCAGAGGTTAAATTTACCCCACTTTTATCAGCGTGGTTTCCCCCCAAATTATTTAACAGGGTCAAAGGGTAGTGTCCCCAAGACGGGGTCAAGGGGCAGCGTCCCCGAAACCTCCAATGATTTTTTATTATTTTATTAAGGCGTTGGGAGTTATTTTCTATTGGCCAACATAAGAAAAACCCTATTTTTGTAACTGACATAAGGCTTGATAAAAGAGGCTAAGGGTTAGGGTTTCTATTGATGTATTGTAGCATTTTGCAGCGGTATTGAGTTGCTAGGATTACTTATTGTAATTGGTTTGATTTAATGGATAATAATATTGGACTCTCTATTTGTGGATGTAGCCCGCGTTTGGGTGAACCACGTTAAAACTTGTCTCTCACTATTAATATTTATGTGTATTTTCATTCCTCTGTTTAATCTTTATTTGCATTTAATTGATATCTTTTGCATGCAATTCCTAACACCCTTTTACTTCTCCTTTATTTAAATGTAATTGTACCTCAGGGTCATTATCTATTGAGAAAGTTTTGATTAATTCAGAGTAGAGGGTTTTAAGATGGTAAAACCTCTCACCTTCTTTTGGGAGGCCTGATATGTTGCTGATGATGGTGGTTGAGACAACAATTGTCACTCCTTGCACCTTTGTATGGTTGTTCTTCAGATTGGAGAGGAATTCATCTACTATGTATTCCTGATAGCCTTCAAATTTATTTAAGAACTCCAACCACCCTACATTTCTCAACACATCAGCTGAGGCATAATCCTGAAGTAACTCCTCTACCATTTTAGGCTCAGATTTATTCTTGATTCCCATGCTGCACTTGATAGTACTCTTTCTCCCTTCTCTTTCTTGTGTTGATTTCAAAACCCTCACCTTTAACTACTTCCCCTGAGTAGCTTTTGTTGGAATGATTTCCCCTTTGGAGTTCTACTTCTGTCATTATAGACTAACCCTAACTTCAGAGCTCCCCTATTTCTATAGAAAGATTATACTTTGTTTGTTGTATGTTATCTCTGGAGTTTGAAAGCTCTTTTGTCTAGTTTTGACTGGCAACTATTGCTTGGTTTAGAAGGGGTTTTTACTTGAATATTTCAAATTGGAGGGTCAATTATGACTATAAGGGAGGATGTGACATTCCAGAGTAGATGTGTCAGTTAGGTAGTTATAGCGACATGCATGGATGGAGATAGGAATAATGGTAGGGTTTATGTGTCCAGGTAATTTACACAAAAATAGAAATGAAAAGACTTGTAATAATTAACTAATGCAAGTGAAGTACCTAGATTACCATTCGTAATGATTAGATGATATGTTTGGGTTGTTGTGCCACCATCTTCATTAGGTTTGATGTGATTCTGCATTCATGTAACCTTCTCATCACTCACCATGATGTTAGCAGTGCGTGATATGGTAGGTTTCCTTGAGGATGGATGTGATTGTGATGCGCCAACATATGACATCATCAAATGTCATGTGAATTATGCTTAATTAGCGGCTAGGTACAATGAATTCTCGGTGTGGCTTCCTTTTGAAAGTGGAGTGTGAGTCATGTTGACCTCATCACTTTTTAGTGTTTCCACTTTGACATTTGGAAAGGTGGGCCCCGGGCATTTGAATTGCTTTAATTTGTTGAAGTGTCAAAGGTGCTCCTAGTTTGCTTTGGAGATGCACCTGATTGGCTTTGAAGAAGCACCTGGTTGGCTTTGGAGAGACTTCTGCTGAATTCTTGCATGAAAAAGAAAACCGTGATTTGCTGATTTTCAGTTCCCTAGGCAAGAAAGACCGCCATTTGACTAGTTTTTAATCTTTCCCTTTTTTTTGAGAAGGGCTACTATTTATTAGTTTTCAACCCTTTTTTTTCTTTTTTTTTTGAGAAGGACCACCATTTACTGGTTTTCAACCCTTCTTTTTGTTTTTTTTTTTTAATCTTGTCCTTTGAATCTCTTCAAATTGTGGTAGGGGATGTTCCCTTTGTAACAAAGTACAAGTCCTTGGTAAACTCTCCTTTTGTAGCTGGTCATTGATAGAGATGAATTTTGTGACCATTTACTAAGAATGTGTTTTCTCCTCCATCAATGGGTGCTAGCAAAACTATCCCATTTTCATAGATTTCCCTGATTTGGTAAGGTCCCATCCAATGAGTTTGTAATTTTCCCTTGAATTCCTTGAACTTAGAATCGTACAAGAGAACCCAACCCCCTTGTTGAAATGTCATCTTTTTGATGTGTTTATCATGCCATTGTTTCCTCTATTGTTGAATGAGTTATGTTTGTGTTTAGGGGGAAAAGAGGATGGGTGATTGAATTGATTGTTTTAGTGTTGATGGGTTTATATCCTTCTTTCACAACAAACATTCAAGGACATATCAACCGAGTTGAAACTCTACTAAGCGAGAGCATTCACCTAACAGGTTGAGCTATCACTTGGAATGATGTGGAAACTCAGATGTTATCAAACAATATCTCATTTTAATGCTCAAATACTCTTAAAACCCTAATTATGCAAAACAGTAAGTAAACTGACAAATCACGACAAATGCTTGCAGACTAAGATGAAGGATAGAGATTAATAACTGACTATTTTTTGAAGTTTGGGATGCGGAATAATCGGGGACACTACCACTAATGCCCCTGTCCAAGGTACTATTTTCTCTGCAGAATACTGATCTTCTCCCAACATTGATATTCACTGTATCTTATGTTTCTATCTCGGAAGGTGCGAAGGACACCTCCACTAACGCCCTAGTCCAAGGCCATATGTTTTTTAGGATGTCGAAAGCTCTTTGGATGTTGATTGTCACTGTCCAAATTGTTTCTATGTTTACAACTCCAAAGGACACTACCACTAATGCCCGTGTCTGAACAGTCCTTTTCTTCAGAGATCCATAATCTACACACTATCTTATTGTTCCCTGCAACTCCACTTCATCAATATGCAAAACTTGTAACCTACAATCACAAGGAGAATGTTTGGGGGTTGTGGTGTTTAGAGGCTTGCCTCAGTCAAGCCTTAGAGAGACATTCAAGTCTTAGAGGTTTAGCTCTCATGGAAGGAAGAATCTCTTTCATGCTGTGAGGAGATGGAGCCAAATCTGTAACAAACAACTTGAATCACTATAGCATAAGATCACAAGTTTGCAATGTCCATCTAGTTTACAAATGAAGTCCTAAACATGCTTATATATGCAACTACAAACATTCCCGCTAAGAATTTCATAATTCAAACTTGAGATGTTGGCATAGGACCTAAGTAACGGTCATAAAACTGACATTTAAATTTAGGGTAGACCCAAAATAGGGCAGGTCTAGGGTGCTAGCACCCAAGTCCACCCTCCCAATTTTGGTCAGGAGTCATCAAAATAGCATCCCCTAGGTCCTATTTGCCATAACACTCAGGGGTTTTCTCATTGAGATTCCAAATTAACATGCAAGATTCTCATAATGCATTCTAAGGACTTGGGAGCTAAACCTTAAGAGGGAAAATCCCCCAAGGGGACATTTTTTGACATAACATTTATCCCCCACTTTAACGTATGTATAAATGCAAGGCTAATACATGGATTAAAGTACGGTCAAAACACAATAAACATGCCAAACACACTGAAGACAGTAACAGGCATGCAAAATATGGAGAAGATAGTTACATTCACACAAAACATGGAGAATATAGTATTGAAGACATGCAAAACACAATGAATACAATGAATGCAGTGATTATTTATTTGTCATTTTCTCATATTTATGAATGCAAATGCAAGTACATGGAAAGTAAACACACAACCCAAAATGCAGGAGAGGCTCATCACCACCAGTCTTTAGACTGCATAAGGGGCAACAAACATGCAATACAAATCTTAGAGTGTAGGAGGAGCTCATCACCACCAGTCTTCAGACTATGCTTGGGAACAAACACACCATACACACACACATGGAAGACATGGAGAAAACACGACAAACAAGCAATGGAAGGAGCCTATTGCTAGGTTCCCACCATCTCAAGCACATTACAAGCACACACTGACAATTGGACTTTGCCACAACAACCGCCAAAGACACGCTTAATGGAGGATACACCAACCCCACCTACTCAGAGGACTTTTAGAAAATGATACGATGTGCAATTTCCTTGAGAAATACACCATCCGTGCCTTTGCAAAGGGCTTAACTGATGAAGGGGGTAAATCATAAAACACACAACAACAGAAATTGCACATAGAAAATATAACTTTCTTTATTGATTTGGACAAATTATTACATTACAGAAGCTCAAATACAATCAGAGGAATCAACCCTCCATAGGCTACAACACATTACAACTTCCTCTCACAAGACTCTAGAATCATCTGCCATCTGTAACCCCAAATCTGCTAGGGTTTCTATTTTCCTACCTATTCTTGACTCTACACTGTCCCCCTTAACTCTACTACTACCCAGTGTTCCCAAAAATGGTTATTAATAGCCTTTTTGGTGGCCAACAACCTAATTTCAAAATTTGCATCTCCCTCCAAAAATAGGTCAACTTCCGGGAGCCATAAATTTTGATCTGGGTGTCCGATTGATGAACCATTTTATGTATCTGAAAGCTCACGGATTGCTCTACACACTAAGAACCTACTCTGCTGGTTCTGGGCATTTTCAAGCCTGTATAGGGCCGTTTACTACCTCAAACCTAAGTTTGAATAATTTTCAGGCATTTTTCAGGAAACGAAAACTTTAATATCTTTCAGCTTGCAAATGATCTTTGTGTGATTCCTTCACCAAAGGTCTTATTTTTTGGTTATGAAGCTTCTTGTAAATTTTCACCTCAATCTGTGCCCAAATGCAAACTTTCCTAAAATAACAGGTTACTATTTTTAGTAGTTTGAAAAAACTGAAAGTTCTACATCATTATTCAAGCGATTATGGAACCAGAACCACAAATTTTGAAAAGAAATAGAAAGAACATCAACAATTTTGAAACACATCTTTTTTGGGTGATGCAAGATTGCCCTTACACCACTGGATGCTCTTGAATTACACAACCAGGGTAATTTGAGAAGTGACCCTGTCACGTCTCAGGTGTTTGTGTAAGGAAAAGCTAAATAGTCAACCTTTGCCTTAGACAACCAAGAAGAATCTTCAACATGCCTTCCTTTCCATTTCACCAGATATTCTTCATATTGCTTGTTCCAAGTACATCTTCCCACATGGCTATCCAATATCTCTTCTATCTCCTTTATTGAAGTAGATGCCAGAATACTCCATTGTTCTTCTGTTGGTCCATCCTCTGTGCCACCTTCATGATATTCTGTTAAATCAACAATGTTGAATACAAGGGAAATATTGACCCCACTCAGCAGCTCTACCTCATATGCATTTCCTGAATCATGCTTCTTTAGGATTCTACATGGTCCAAATTTCTTCATTTTCAACTTATTGTATGTTCCAATTGGGAACCTTTCTTTTCTCAAGTGAACCATGACTTCATCTCCTACCTGGAACTCCTTATATCTCCTCTTCTGATCTGCCTTAGCCTTGTACTGAATATTCATCTTACTAATGTGCTTTCTCACCTCTTCATGCAAATTCTTCAGCCTCGGCACTTGTCTTTTCTCCTTTGCCTAGATTCCTTAACTCTGAAGCATTTCTTGGACTATTGCCATATACAATATAGAATGGTGATTTACCAGTACTCCTATTGACAGAATTGTTGTAAGCAAATTCTGCCTGTGGTAAAATCAAATCCCATCCCTTGGGCTTATCTCCTACTAAGCATCATAGTAGGTTACCCAAACTCCTATTCACCACTTTCGTATGTCCATTAGTCTATGGATGGTGTGCAGAACTGAACTTCAAATCTGTCTTTAACTTCTTCCACAATGTCCTCCAGAAATAACCAACAAACTTGGTATCTCAATCTGAAACTATGCTCTTTGGTAGACCATGTTATCTCACCACCTCCCTGAAAAATAACTCTACAATATGAACAACATCATTAGTCTTCTTGCAAGGAATAAAATGTGCCATCTTTGAGAATCTATCCACTACCACAAAAATAGAATCATGTCCTCTCTCTGTCCTTGGTAAACCAAGAACAAAATCCATACTAATATCATCCCATGTATTCTCAGGTATAGGTAGTGGCTTATATAGACCTGTATTCTAACTTTCTCCTTTTTCCATCTAACATACTCTACAACTCTGCATAGATTTCCTCACATCCTACTGTAACTGTGGCCAATAATAATTTTCAGCAACAATAGCAATGGTCTTATCTCAACCAAAGTGTCTAGCCAATCCTCCACTATGCTTCTCCTTAATCAGGTTCTCTCTCATGGAACTCCTTGGAATGCACAACTGGCTTCCTCTAAACAACATGTCATCTTTGATTATGAAATCCAACCATTTTGTCATGTCTAAAGTAACAGGTTCCAAACAAGCTTTCTAGGCCTCTGTAAAATCTAGATCTTCAGGATACAAAATTTTGATCTCATCGAACCTAATAACCTCTATCTTCATTTCTGTCAAAAAATTTTGCCTTCTACTCAAGGCATCTACAACTCTATTGGACTTCCCACTCTTGTGCTTCAAAACAAAAGTATAACTCTGTAAAAACTCAACCCATTTTAAGTGCCTTTGATTTAACTTTCCTTGACTATTAAGACACTACAAAGCTTGATGATCAGTATATAAAATGAACTCCTTTGGCAACAAATAATGTCTCCATTTCTTCAAATCATGAAATATTGCATAAAACTCCTGATCATAAATAGAATACTTTTCTTGGCATCATTAAACTTCTCACTAAAATAGGCAATGGGCTTACCTTCTTGGCTCAAAACAACTCCTATAGCACTGCCACTAGCATCACAATCTACCTGAAATACCTTATTGAAATCTGGAAGTGCCAAAATAGGTTGCTCTGTAACTTTTTGCTTCAATGTATCAAAGCTTTTATCTGCTCCTTTAGTCCATCTAAACTATTTTCTATCCCCTCTCATTGTCTCAGTTAGGGGTGCACAAATGCTACTAAAATTCCTAATAAACTTTATGTAAAAACTTGCCAAACCATGAAAAGATCTTACCTCGAAAGCACTCCTTGGCATATGCCATTCAATGATAGCCCTCACCTTGTTTGGGTCCATCTTAAGACCTTACTTTGAGACAACAAATCCTATGTATACCAACTCCTTTGCAAAACTACATTTCTTCAGATTGATCAACTTCTCCTTCCTTAGCTTCTCAAAAACTCTTCTGATATACATCATATGCTCATCCCAAGTCTTACTGAAAATAAAAAATATCATCTAAATAAACAATAACAAAACTCCCACAAATTCTTTCAATACCTCGTTCATGAGCCGCATGAATGTGCTCAGTCCATTGGTTAGCTCAAATGGCATGACTAACCACTCATACAAACCTTCCTTTGTCTTGAAGGTTGTCTTCCACTCGTCTCCTTCTCTCATATGGATCTGGTGATACCCACTCTTCAGGTCAACCTTTGTGAAGTACTTGGCTCCACTCAAACAGTTCATTATGTCATCCATTCTGGGCAATAGAAATCTGTACTTGATCACGATCTTATTGATGGCTCGGGAGTCTATACACATTCTCCACTCTCCATCTTTCATTGGTGCTAGTACCACAGGTACCGCACATAGACTTAGGCTCTATCTTATCAATCCCTTCCTCAACAACTCCAGAACTTGTCTATTCAACTCTTCACTCTCTACTGGAGTCATTCTATGGTCTACCTTATTCAGCAAACTGGCTCCTGGTATCAAATCCATTTGATGACTTATCTTCCTCACTGGTGGTAAACCTTCCGGTACATTATCAGAGACAATATCTTGAAATTCTTCCAACATTTATGAGACTTCTGCTGCTACATCTTCACATTTCTCTTGACTAATCTTAGGAATCAATGCATAGCAATGACACTCATGCTTCATACCCTCCAAAAATTTTCTACCATCTACCAAGAAAATTCTAGTAGTACTACATACCTTTTCTTCCACCTCCTTCAAGGGCTTCAACTTTTGACGAACTCCATCCTTTGTTAGGGAGTATGTGTTTGCACGACCATCATGGACAGTGCTCCTATCATACTACCATAGCCTCCCCAATAACATATGACATGCATCCATCGGTATGATGTCACACATCACCTCATCATGGTAGTCACCAATCTTGAACTTCACTAAACATTGCTCATTGACCAAAGCTCTATGGCCTTCTACAACCATGCAATCTGATATGGATGCGGATGTTTTCTTCTTGTCAACCATCTCCTCTAAAACAAGATTATCAGTGCTTCCACTGTCAATAATAATATCACAATGCTTACCTTCACATTTGCACTTTTTCCGGAATAAACTCTTCCTCTGATTGGGTTCTTTCTCCTCATTCAACAAAGTTCTTATGACAACTAGGGTTTCTCCCCTTTCAACATCTTTAGAGTGCTCAGATTGTGCATCTTCATCAACATGTGCAGCTCATGCATTACCTTCAGGTCTTCTATTTGTCCTTCCTTGATGTTGTGGACATTTGTATGCTCGATGTCCTTCTCCACATTAGAAACAAGTTCCTCTGAAACCTCCTCTTCCAGGTCCTTTCCCAGGTCTGCCTCTTCCTCTTCCTCTTTGCTCACCATTGTTTTAGTCATGAGGGTGGTAGATATTATCTTCTCTCTAATTTTGACTGATGCCAGCTTCTTCACTTTTCTTTGAATCTTCATTTCAGCCCCCATAGGGTCTTCCACCAGTCTTTCTACCTTGACCTCTTCCCCTTTGCTTGCTATCAAATCTTTTATTCATCTTCTCTTCCACCTTTAGGAAAAATTGGTACGGATCTTCTATGATGGTCATTCTAACCAAGCTTAGCTCCTCTTGAATACTTGGCCTCAACCCATTAATGTAATGGGCTACCTTCTCCTTGTTGGCCTCTGCATGGCATGTCCTGATAATAATTTTATAAAACTCTTCTATATACTCCTTAACAAACTTGTTACCTTGCTTCAATCCTTGCAACTTCTTTAGCAACTCCATCTCATAGTCCACAGGAATGAACTGCTTCTTCAATTTCTCCACCATCTAATCCCATCTGGTGATCTTTCCTTTTCCTCTTCTATTCCTCTCTAACTGGACCTCCTTCCACCAAATATTTGCATGGCCCTTCAACTTTGTTTTTGCAAACTTGACTTGATCTGGGTCTTCCACATCTTCATGCTCAAAATATTCCTCCATGTCATTGATCCAATCAATAAGCTATTTTGGATTCAAATCTCCATAATATGTAGAAACTTCAATCTTGGGCCTCTTTCCAATCTTAGAAATGGCCTTCAACAACCTAACTTCTACAGGATCTCCTGCAACTTCTTGCTCTTCCTCAAATAGATCCTCTTCCGCTTCATCCTCGCTTTCTTCTCTTGTTCTTGGCTCAAACCCTCTTCATAGCTCCTCTTCCAATGAATTGATTTGCCTTTACAGGGCTCTAAAACCCTCTTCCATCAAAGCATTCCTCCTAATACGATTTCTTCGTGGAGGTATCTTGATCTCCGCAGCAAACCCACAACCTCAGGTCCTGGTACAAACTACCTCATGGTTGGCGAATTGTCTACACACTCAGGAACCCTTTCTTTGATACCACTTGATGAAGGGGGTAAATCATAAAACACACAACAAAAGAAATTGCACATAGAAAATATAACTTTATTTATTGATTTGGACAACTTATTACATAACAGAAGCTCAAATACAATAAGAGGAATCAACCCTCCATAGACTGCAACACATTACAACTTCCTCTCACAAGACTCTGGAATCATCTGTCATTTGTAAACCCAAATCTACTAGGGTTTGTGTTTTCCTACCTATTCTTGACTCTATACTTTCCCCCTTAACTCTACTACTGCCTAGGGTTCCCAAAAATGGTTATTAATAGCCTTTTTGGTGGCCAACAACCTAATTTTGAAATTTGCATCTCCCTCCAAAAATAGGTCAACTTTCGGGAGCCATAAATTTTGATCCAAGTGTGTGATTGATGAATTGTTTTATGTGTCGAAAAGCTCACGGAGTGCTCTACGTGCTAAGGACCTACTCTACTAGTTCCGGCCATTTTTTGGGCCCATATGGGGCTGTTTAGTGCCTCAAACCTAAGTTAGAATAATTTTCAGGCATTTTTCAGGAAACAGAAACTTTAATATCTTTCAGCTCACAAATGATCTTTGCATGATTCCTTCACCAAAGATCTTATTTTTCGGTTATGAAGCTTCCTGTAAATTTTCACTTCAATCCGTGCCTAAATGCAAACTTTCCTAAAATAGCAAGTTGCTATTTTTAGCAGTTTGGAAAAACTGAAAGTTCTACATCATTATTCAAGCAATTATGGAACCAGAACCACAAATTTTGAAAAGAAATGGAAAGAACATCAAAAATTTTGAAACACATCTTTTTAGGGGTGATGCAAGATTGCCCTTACACCACTGGATGCTCTTGCATCATTAACATAAAAGGATATGCATGATATCCCACCTCTGCAGAGGGCTTTCTCATTGCAATATAAAATAAAGATGTGCACTCGCATGGAGATACAACATCTCGCCTCTGCAAAGGGCTTACAAACATGCTTCGTTAGTACTAAAATCATCAGACATCTTACCTTATATATGCCCCCAACTTAAGGTGGTTGATATCGTGTACCGATATCAAGCACATTAAGGTATGAAGAAAACATACAAGGGAACAAGATCTCTCACAAAGCCCATGCCCCTAGAAGTGACATGCACTTTACGATCGCCAAATGTTCCCACAAACACACAATTTCTTGCAAGAAAAGAGGTTAGAAAACTTTCCATAAGATAACAACCACATCACATGATCAAAAAGCAATGCATAAACATAATCATATCATAAATCCAAGGTTACACTACGGATTTGGAGCCTGAGTATAATCGTGGGGCTATATCGCAGAGATCTCAGAATTGAGTATAAGCAAGGTGAGATCCAAGATAAACAAAGTGCATAGAGCAGTAGTATTGTTATAGTTTGTTAGCACGATAAGACATCACCAAAATATCACACGGAGTGATTCTACTAGCCAAGCATTAGATAATATATCGACCCCATTGTCATGTATGGACTAGGTCCATTTTTTGATTTCTTGTTGAAGGGACACGTGGTCCATATTAGTCTTATTTATTTTTCATCATCCGCCAGCTAGATAGAATCACTAGAGGAAGGTAAAAAATAAATCAAGAGAGGAGAAACAAGTGTCCTAGGGTTATCACGTAGGAAGGTTCCCCCAGGTCACCAACTGCAACGCTATGCCCCTAGGACACAACACACAACAATGAAAATAAAGGAGAGGCAATATAGAAGAATGATGATACAAATAGAAGAAGGGTCGCAATAGAGGTGGTCTCTCAGTATCCTTGACCTTACAAGAGTATCAAGGGTCATCCTAGGAGGCCTAGACAACACAACACATCATGGGGGAAGCACAACACAGAGGTAAAGGTTAGAAATACTTACCTACAAGGACAACCAAACTAGCGGGTGTCCTGGATCTTGATCTTTACTTTAATGGTTGAAGCTTTATATTTTGTTCTCTCTTCCACATTTTCATGAGCTTGTGAGGGGACCCTTGTAGGAATGGTGTCTAGTAATGGAGTGTCACAATTGTCTATTAAACGGGGTGATGTAGGAGCTTTGACGATACCTATTCCAGTCGGGTGAGGTTGTTGAGGAACTTGAAAAGTGCCCATTTCAGTCCATATATATGGCATGGGAATACCTTGGTTGTGATGAATAGTTTGTTCTTTGATGTTTTGTGAGTTTTTGTTATTTTCCAAGGTATGTGAGGGTCTAGGTAAAGGTGTATGATCTGTTTCTTTGTTTAAGATGTAGTTGAGAAGTGTTTGAACATCAGTTGGTAAATTTTTAGTTTCAATAGGTTGAAGCAAATGTTCACAAAGGGAATCTGCATCATCCAATGCTTCATCCTGGCCAAGGAGAGCAGGAAGGGATGGAAGAGTAGTGATAAGGAATGTGTCAATGATGTATTTTTCTTGTGCCAAAATATCCTCACCAAGTGGGGTTATGTTGGTACAAGTTGGTTTATTAGATGAATCATCCAGGGCTATGTCAGTCTCATAGGTCTCAGAAAGAATGTCCATTATGTCGTCATGGAATGAAGGGAGAGAGGGAATGATGTTTTCACCACTACTTTCCCCATGGTTATTTTTAGAAATGAAATTAGTGAGATTCTCCAAGATTGAAGGGAAAACACCGAGAATAGTGACAAAGCTTTCAAAATAGGCTATTGTTCGAAGAATATCACAGGTAGTGCTTATAGACATGTCAATACCATAGATGTATGCGATTGGTGCAAGACTTGAGGATATTTATCATTGAATTTGAAAAAGTTATCAACATTGACAATGTAGTCAAATAAATCTTCCAAAGATGAGTGATGAGAAGAATCCATGATATATGCAAGAAAATGAATGGAAAACTATGTATGAATATGATCTAAAAATGCTTGATTTTTCACTTTTTTCACAGTTTTTCAATGCAAATGACTAAAAGAATAGGTGTTGTGAAAATTTTCAAGAGGGGTAGTGAATACTAATCTCAATATCAACCCAATAATGCAATAATATCCTTCACAACACGCCTATGATGCACTTCTAGAGAGACGATAAGGCCAAATCTAGTGAAAATGCAATGTTTTCATACCCTAGGCATGAATTTTTTTTCAAAAATGACACTAGGATGCAACACTACAATTAGAAATCAGTCCTAAATGAGTGTTTGAAAAGGGTAGTAAAATCTGAAACAAGATTTTAACTACAAACCCTAGCTAATGCAAAACTAGGTTTTTATGAAAAATGCACAATTTCAAGCAATTTTTAACAATTTAGGCATGAAAATGCAATGAAAATAAATGATTAATGATGAATTTTTGTAACTTAAATCAGATCTAATGAAAATAACAGAAATTAAATGAAATTAAATGCCAATTAATTCAAATTATGCTAAAATGCAAGCCTAAGATGCCAATTTTTTTCAAAATTTTCAATTTTTTTTCTAATTTCTCAAATGCAATAAAATGAATGAATGCAAATCTATCACACAACACTCAACAAGGTGCAAAATTCAAATAAACACAGGTTCACCAAAATGTTTAGGGGGAAAAGAGGATGGGTGATTGAATTGATTGTTTTAGTGTTGATGGGTTTAGATCCTCCTTTCACAACAAACATTCAAGGACATATCAACCGAGTGGAATCTCTACTAAGCGCGAGAATTCACCTAATAGGTTGGGCTGTCACTCAGAATAATGTGGAAACTTATATGTTATCAAACAATATCTCAATTTAATGCTCAAATACCCTTAAAACCCTAATTATGGAAAATAATAAATAAACTGACAAATCACGACAAATGCTTGCAGACTAAGATGAAGCACATAGATTAATAACTGCCTATTTTTTGAAGTTTAGGATGCAGAATAGTTGGGGACACTACTACTCATGCCCCTCTCCAAGGTACTGTTTTCTTTGCAGAATCCTGATCTTCTCCCAACACTGATATTCACTGTATCTTCTATTTTTGTCCCAGAAGATGTGAAGGACACCTCCACTAATGCCCTAGTCCAAGGCCAGATGTTTTTTAGGATGTTGAAAGCTCTTTAGATGCTGATTGTCATTGTCCAAATTATTTTTGTGTTTGCAACTTTGGAGGACACTACCACTAATGCCCGTGTCCAAACAACCCTTTTCTTCAGAGATCCAAAATCTACACACTATCTTACTGTTCCCTACAACTCCACTCCATCAAGATGTGAAACCTGTAACTTGCAATCACAAGGAGAATGGTTGGGGGTTGTGGTGTTTAGAGTCTTTCCTCGGTCAAGCCCTAGAGATACATTCAAGTCTCAGAGGTGTAGCTCTCATGGAAGGAAGAAGCTCTTTCATGCCATGAGGAGATGGAGCCAAATCTACAACAAACAAACACAATAACAACACAATATTGCTCTACAACACAATGAAAGCCTTGAATCACTTTAGTATAAGATCACAAGTTCACCATGTCCATCTAGTTTACAAATGAAGTCCTAAACATGCTTATAGATGCCACTACAAATATTCCCACTAAGAATTTCGTAATTCAAACTTAAGATGTCGACATAGGACCTAAGTAACGGTCATAAAACTAACATTTAAATTTAGGGTTGACCTAAAATAGGGCAGGTGTAGGGCACTAGGACCCAATTCCACCCTCCCAATTTTGGTCATGAGTCACCAAAATAGCATCCCCTAGGTCCTATTTTCCATAACACTCAGGGGTTTTCTCATCGGGATTCCAAATTAACATGCAAGATGCTCATAATGCATTCTAAGGACTGGGGAGCTAAACCTTAAGAGGGCAAAGCCCCCAAGGAGACATTTTCTAACATAACAGTTTGTTGTATGGCCTCTTTTCTAATTTCATCCGATTCATTGAGTTGAAGAATCCTATCTTGTTGTGCTATAGATAATGGAAATCCAATGTCTAGTGATGTTTTTAGTGTTTTCAACACAAATTCTATGGACAGTATGGTTTTCTTTCCATAGAAAAGTTCATAGGGTAAGAACTTGGTTGTTGACTTCCATGTGGTGTTGTAAGCCCAAACTGCTTCAGGTAACCTCTTGGCCCAATCTTTCCTATTCATGGCCACTGTCCTTGTCAAGATATTTTCCAACTCTCTATTTATCACCTCCACCTACCAATTTGCTTGGGGTGGTAAAGTGAAGATTTCATATGCTTAATCTGGTATAGTTCTATGAAGGCTTGTATTACCTAAGAAGTAAACTGTGGACCTCTATCTAAGACTATTGATCTTGGAGCTCCAAACCTCAAATATATCTTGTTATATAGGAAGTCAACAACTTTTTCTTCTCTTAAAAATTGTAGTGCTTGAACCTCTACCCATCTAGTTACATAATCTGTGCATACCAAAATATATTATTTTCCTAAAGATGGTGGAGAAATTGGCCCCACAAAATCTAGGACCCATTTCTCAAATGGCTCTAAAACCACTTGAGCTTGAAGTGACATCTCCTGGATGAAAGTTGGTTGACCCATCCTTTGGCACTGATCACACTGCTTCAAATACCTCTTGGCATCCTTGTGGAGAGATGGCCAGTAATAGCTAGCTTTGAGGATTTTGTGGATTGTCCTTTGTGAGGAGTAATGCCCACCTGAGGGTTCATCATGACATGCCCTTAATACATCAAAGATCCCATCATCTCTCAAGTACATGCATAGCACATAATCAAGACCACATTTAAACAACAAACCATTCAACCATTTATAAGATGGACTTTCTTTTACCAATCTCTTTTTCTATTTAGAAGTGAAATGAGAAGGAAACATGCATGTAGCCAAGAAATTTTCTATATCAACAAACCAAGGTGTAGTGGAAGAAACACCAAAGAGATGTTCATCTAGAAACCTATCTTCCATTGGCTGGTTTTCTCCACCTATATGTAACCTTGACAAAAAGTCAGCAACCAAATTAAATTTCCCTAGGTTATCTATGATAGTAATGTCAAACTCTTGCAATAATAGAAGCCATCTGATTATCCTTGCACCTACATGTTTGTTCATTAGGTACTTAATTGATGCATGATTAGTATGTACAAAGATTTTATACCCTATAATATAATGTCTGAATTTGTTAATGTTGTGTGGTTACACAACATGCCCCATTTTGCCTTGACAAAGCAGGGACCCAACTTTTCTTTCTGTTTTGGCTTGTTTGTTTTTGGTTTGGGCGGTTTGGTAAAATTAGTCATGCATGTAGCCTTATAATGGGGTGGACTTGTTACCATGATGAAGTCAGTTGCCAAAGTTGGTGGTTCCCATTATTAACGTCATGGTTGGAAAGTACACAAAATTTCAAGCAGGTTTGCCTTTTAGAACACCCCAAAATTGTCTAAGGGAAGATAGTTATGTTGAGTCAAAGTTTGGTCGAACCTGATAAACCACAGGGAAGGGATCATATTTCAAACATCAGTCATACTAGATAAGATCACCCTGATATAGGATTATCACCTGATAATCACTAGGTGCACGATGTGCAGACGTCAACTTTAAGAGCCAATATTTACATATCAAAAGACTTCAGTTGTCTCGCGGGGGGGTCATATTTCTAACATCAGTCATCTTACAAATATCACCCTCTTCACAAATATCACCCTATGTCAATATGACAACGACATCATTCGAGTCCAATGAATGAAGGAAATCACATTGACAATGATGTCATCATTCCATTTATCCACGAGGGGGGGTATGTATCCGATATCTGCCATATTCTTTAATATGACGATGATGTCATTAAAACATAACAATTAAATGATATCGCTGATATGATGATGTCACCCTGATCTTTTTCGAGGGGGGGTAATTTTATCCATGGGGGTCATATTTTGAATATCCCCTGATCTTAATTTCGTGACCTAATATACACATGGTCAAACTTTGACCATATCACCTGATTCTTTACACTTAGTGATCCTGCACAAAAGCAAAGGGGGGTCATATTACAGGGAGGGGGTCATATTTTGAATATCCCCTGATCTTTCTAAGATCACCCCCCCTTTTTTAACATTAAATGCAATTAAATGTGGTAGACGAATTCCCACCGATTATAAATACCAGTTGAACACTTGGCGACATCTGTGGATTCCTTACAGGTGATCAACAGATTTAATTAGGACAACACATTTTTACCCTAATCTATCCTATTGATTTATTTTAAAGGTAAAATTCAAAGGTCATTTTCATTCACCTTGTGATAAATCAAGAAATTACATAGCTCTGAAGTCAAACCCTCAATAGCTACCTGTCAACGGATTGGATTACTTCGACGTAACGGAACGAGTGATCTTAAGCGTTTATAGTCTTTCTCCATAATCACTTATCTAATACAAAAGAAAGCACTATCAGGTAAGTAACTGTAAAACCCTCTCGTTGTCATTTTCTATAATTTTAGGTAGGGTGTTCATTTTTACTAGGGTATGGCTTTGTGTAATACGTATAACAGTAAAATGAAGAGTAATATACAGAGTATACGTGATAGAAGTACATATGTTATAAGAGTGCATATGAACACCGTAGGGTAAAGTATATCTTGTTTTTGTAGGAATCCACGCTAGATCTCAGGAGAAATAGGTCTAAGGTGGAGTTCCTCAAGCCCATGTTTGTGCAGCCTAAGGGAGTGCAGTTCAAGTACAGAGTTATTGGTGATACACATCAAGGGGATATGGATCTGGCAGAATGGTCGACCAAATTGGATCATGATAAGGATAATCCCATTCTAGATGGGGTGTTTGTCTCAGGAATGTGGCATGCAGTTGGTTTTCCTTATGCTATGGATGCTCCAGAGGTGGTAGTGGAGTGCGCAAGAAATTATAACCTTGAAATCGGATGGGTAAAGAAGCATGGGAGGATATACGTAGACTTCTTAGTCAAGGGCATTACTGCCACTTTCAATTTGCCAGTTGGGAAGAAGATAGTGAGTGTGGACCTGCGCAAACTAGAAATAGAGTATAATAGTAACAAGAAGAATGCGAGGAAGAAGATGTATCAATGAAGGTCAAAGAGTAGTACATACACTGCCTTAGCTAAGCTACCTGTGCATTTGTACAAGTTTGATTTTGATGATGAATACCAATATATGATTGCCCTGCTAAGCAGGATGACTGGCAGGCCTCATGCTGGAAATTTTGAGAATTAGATGTTTGGGATCATCCAAATGGTCTTATATGTAGACAACTAGCCCCTGTGGGCAAAGATTATCAGTGATGCATTGGATGAAGGAATGAGGAGCCTAGGAGGCCAAACATGTTTATTTTACATGACTTCATATGTCGTGTATTCTTGTGCATATAAGGGAACCTTTGATGCTTTGAAGACAGTGGGTAAGACTGGTGGTCATGCTGATGATGCACACATATGGGATCATTATCCCCAATTGCAAAGAAAGGCATACTTCCTGGACTACAAACTGGTGAATGATGCATTCTCTATGCATCTGGTTAGAACTATCGAGGATGATAGGACTAAAAGGTTGAGCATGCAGGCTCAAGAAATTGTTTATCAAAATGGAGCGTGGTTTATCCAATTCGCCACTTTCTCATAAATTAGAATCGAGGGATTTGAGGGACAGCCTCTTATGTTGCCAAGATACCCCATTGATGGGGTCATCTTGATGGAATTTGTCAGGTAGGTATCCACAATAGTTGAAGCCTACAAGGCACAGAATAAGATACCTCTAGTTTTATTTCCAGTATCCATGGGCTAGTACATGTGCCTAGATTCAGAGAGTATAAAGCATGTCATTGGGGGATTAAAATTGATGTATTTGCAGCCATTTCCCCTATCCAGATCATATGATCCTTATGGCAGGATGCAAAAGATACTAGGAAATCCAATACATCAAAAGCATCTAGAGGACTTTTGGACTGATTGTGATGATGAGGCTAAGGTGAGAAGAAGGAAATATCAATGACTCACCTTGAATCAAATCAAAACCTTTGACTACATCCTAGTTCTAACACAGCTGCGGAAGGATGATGGGAAAATCATGTCCAATGAATATGAGGACAAAAAAGTATATAATGACACCATATCGGCCCCAGATCTCACACAACAGGAGGATATATCCTTAGATCAGTTGATGAGGGGGGTGATCCAGCTAACCCAGGCCTGGGTAGATGAAGAGATATCTAGATTAAAGAAAAGGGGTGTTGCCCTTATAGTTGATACCAAGAAGAAAAGGCAGGGGGTGGCTGATGATGAATATGATGACTTCCTCATTGAGAAGAGAAAATCCAATGGGGAGAGATTGCCTATAGAAAAACAAAAGAGGATTCCCTCTAAGGGTAAGAAAAGTGAGGATGAACCAAAGGGGGTGATAATAGAGAGGGTTCCCACTACAACTGCAGGTGCATCTACATCAGCTTGGGCATCTACCTCATCTGCACAACCTCTAATAGAAAAACCAAAAACTAAGAGAATTTTGAGGCCTACTGTCAAAATTACAGAGGAGGAAGGCCAGACCCTGCAACATGAGGTGGAAGAGGGTGACCCCTTAGAAGAAGAATAGTTGAATAGAGAACCTAAAGATGATGACTTACATGTATCTAGCAAGAAGAGGAGGGGGATGCTGCTGATGTCACCACCTAAGAAATAAAGAACGACCATGAGGGGGGATATCCATGTTGTCCCCATCATGTTGAGAGGTGCGGGTGGTGAAGTTTTAAGGAAGGAACTACAGCATGATGTTCCTCTTCCCACCATAATTAAATTCAAAATAGAAAAAGTAGAGGAGCAGACATGAGAAACACTCAGGATGAGGAAGGGGGTTCCTTTCTCCTTAGATGACACAGTGGACTTATTTGATGATGAGGTGGTCCAAGACATGGCCACTCAACAAATGGAAACTCTGGTTTCCAACACCCGAATGACCCCTCATGGAACCCCATTAGCTCAGATGGCGGTGGT
Organism: Cunninghamia lanceolata; assembly: GCA_027924645.1. Taxonomy (NCBI): domain Eukaryota; kingdom Viridiplantae; phylum Streptophyta; class Pinopsida; order Cupressales; family Cupressaceae; genus Cunninghamia; species Cunninghamia lanceolata. The sequence goes on from BSBN01000317.1 coordinate 7,075,206, forward strand.
GGAAGAAGTAAAGCAAACAGAAGAAATGAAACAAGGTAGCCCAGAGAGGGCAGCCCAATAGATAGGGCTCGATAATTTGGTTGATTAGGTTACTAGTCTTGCAGCCATAGATTTAACATATAGGGGTTATACAAGCCCAAGAAAAGAAGAAGGTGCACTTGGAGAGCCTAAGAAGACTGGAGTGGCAGAAATTATAGAGAAGGATGGCACTTCTCTTGATCAGGCTCAACAAAAACACGAGGCACCCACCGAACCCAAAATATCGGAAGTCCAATAGAAGAATGGGGGTGATCAGGATATATCAGATGCTGTTGTTGCTCAGACTCAGGGAGGTTCCTCATTACCTCTAGATAAAGAGGATCAGGACGTGCTACTTAGAGAAGTCCCAAGAATAGAGGACAAATCAGGCCAGGATGACCCCAAGCCACAGGATATTAGTGCGGCGGCTAGAAGTCAGGAGATGACCCATGATCAGGGTGATCCTCAAGGGAAAAAAACACAGGCATCTCAAGAGGTTAGTATGCCACAAGATGAGAAGGATAATAAAGAAGTTGAAAATCCAAAGGAGTGAGTACAAGATGAAGCACAAGATCAAAACGTGGAAATTTCACAGGATCCTCCTTTGTAGAAGGCAACCCCTCAACAAGAAAAACTCCAACAAGATCTCCCTCATGAGGAAATACATGAGGAAGAAATCAAGAAGGTGCCTTCTCCACCAAGAGTAGAAATGAACACTAGAGAGATGGACACACATGATATTAACAAGGGTCATCAAGAGGCTGGAGGTGATGTACCTCATTGGCTGGGGAAAAAAATGTGTATAGAACAAATGTCAGAGGTTCAAGAGTTTGATGTCTCCACCTTGCTCACTGAGAACATGATGAAACCAAAGAGGAAGGCCAGATTAACATTTTCCATAAAAAGAGATCCTACCACAAGTAGAAGAACCACATAGATAGCCCTTCCTACAATAGAAAAAGAGAAAGGCAAAATAAGCCTAGAGGAATTCCAAATCACAAATGTTGATCTGGGTTTTGCCAATGAGGATCAGGAAGGCCAAGAAGGGAAAGATATTATTGATTCTTTAACCCAAAGGGTGGAGAGGGAAAAGGAGAAAAATAAAGTACACAAGGAGCACATTGCTCTATTGCATTCTTTCATAAAAGGGTTAATTAACCCTGGTTCTACACCAGTGGATCATGCAATCCCATTGATTGTCATATCACAGGAGGAGGTCACCAAATTAGACCTAATGAAACATGAGGAAATAGTGATGGAAAAGTGGATGTTTTCAGCGCTCACTGGGACTGAAGATGTGTTGAGAACCTCTCTGTAGAGGTGGAATTATTTGAGTAGTCTAAAGAGGAAGGTAGATAAAATGTAGAATGTTAAAGGAAAATGGTCATTCTAGTTGGAAAAGAACCTGACTGCTCTGAGTGAGATGAAGAGAATTGACTCACAAGATTTGATAAGTAATAAGGTACTAGATAATAATACTGCCTTGCTGACAAGTACATGGTATAAAGATGTCATGTTTGAGTGTGATGTCTTGAAGAAGTGCAGCGGCAAACTCCAGGATATTAGTGTTAAACTACACAACATGATGACATATGAGGTAGAAATCTTGGAGGCCTTGGAAGGAAAAATAGAAGGTAAAATTGAGAACCAAGATGTAGATTTTGCTATTAAGGCTCTGCATGATAATTTTAAGCTAGTAGTAGATGACCCTCTCACCCACTTGACAGAAGAGGTAATGAAAAGAATTATGAGAATAAAGGTTAAAGTAGAAACATACAATGAGACATTAAACAACAGGAAAGGTAAGCTAGAAGCTCTCAAGGCTAAGTTCCAGTCTCATAAACATGCAATAGCAAAAGCAAAAATCTAGGATGGGGGAGAGGTTGATAGAATAGTACAAGCATATGAACATATCACGACAGCCATAAAGGTCCACATGAAAGAGGATGTATATCAGAGTGATAGTGATAATGAAAGTGATGAAGATGAAGAGAACGATGAGCAAGAGCAAAATGAGGAAGAAGAACCTGAAGAGTGAATGTGGATGCATCACTAAGTGAGCATATGCATGAGGTAATTGTAAATGGCAAGTCATATAGATGGTTGCTAGCTAGTGACCTGTGCCACGAGGAAAAGTTGACTAAGTCATAGGAGGATTGTCAACCGTTGATCTGAATTGATAAATCTTGACCGTTGGTCAATTGTAATTGCCTCCTCACCTTATTCTATAAAAGGTGTAGGGGTACAATCTTTTAGTCATTCAAAACTTAATTGAAATCTTATTGCTGAAGAATTCAGGATTTATTTCAAAGTTATTGTGAATATACATGTTTTGCATACTTAATGAAAGAGAAGCTATTTTGATTACAAATCATTATAAATTTTGAGTAATTTGTGATTAGAATCTAGATATATGCATTGATTAGCTGCATCCTTGGGAGTGCTTTTCAGCCTGAATATATTGTTTTCATTCCTCGTTCCTTTGAAGTTAGCATCAACCATACCTAGCTATGGAACATCCTAGTGACTTATGGTTTGATTCCTTCTCTCCATGAATGTATCTTGTGTGTATGTGATTCAATAACTAAAGATTCACTAAGATTAGAAGTATTCTTTTAAATTTCTTTGAATTTCATTATAGATCATCTCCATAATTACAAATAACGCACAATCAAAAGCAAATAAAACATGAAATATGCAGGTACCTCGTAGGTAATTGAAAATACAGAGCATATTTTGAGTGAAAACATGTCAATTTGATAAATATCATGCAAATTCAGATAAATATCCATGAAATAAATATAAATATCCACTTATAGACACATCATTTAAATAGATATGCAGTGTAGAAGGAAGAGTAAGTTCATAATGATCAATGATCAGAAGAAATGATCAAACTTACAAATATCTCAGCAATCTTTGAAAACAGACTAGGATTGACCTCTCTATGGAGTGAATTTGCAGAATACAATGCAATACCGATCACCTAGATGAATGTAAGACCCCTTGAAATGGAAAATAGTATGTCACATCAACCTTTGAGTAACGTCAGATAATCATGACCTGGTCAATGGAGACTTGGAGTCATTAACTTATCTTAAGCTAATCATACTTTACAAGATAATAAAGGTTTGTTGTGCAAATTTTTATGCATGTTGTTATGACTAACAATCATCATCAACAGTTAATAGCATAGATGACTACCAGGAATTACTATTCAGTTGTTGTGTAGTTTTTTCAGTAAGGGTAAGGTTCTTACTTATGTAGTAGATTGCATGTATACCTTCCCCTTCCTCTTTCTATCCTAAGACTACCCCTATTGATTCATTTGAAGCATATGTTTGTATGTGAAAGGGAAGATTCCAATTAGGTCCCCTCAAAATAGGTGTGACTGTAAGTTTCTCTTTAATGGTTTCAAATATTGTTTGGCAGTCTTTTGTCCACTGAAAGTCAGCATCCTTGGTCAGCAGGGAAAACATAGGACCAACTATCTTGCTGAAATTTTCTATGAATCTCCTATAGTATCCTACATGACCTAGGAAGCTTCTAACATCAGTTTGATTCTTTGGTGGGGGTAATTGCTTTATCACTTCTACTTTGTTTTGATCCACTTTGATCCCTTTTACTGATATGTGATGTCCAAGGACAATTCCTTCCTCTACCATCATAAATCATTTCTCATGGCTCAAGGAGAACTAATTTTTCTCACAACATTGCAACACTTTATCTAGGTTCTTAAGGGCTTCTTCAAAGGTGTCCTCATACATAGTAAAGTCATCCATATATACCTCCATACACTCATTGGCTAATTCAACAAAATGGCTAAAACAACCCTTTGAAAAGTAGTTGGAGCTTTACATAGGCCAAATGGAAGAACTCTATATGAAAAAGTTCCCCATGAGCATGTGAAGGTAGTTTTATCTTGGTCTTCTAGTGCTACTTGAATCTGGTTATACCCACTAAACCCATCTAGAAATGAGAAGTACTTTTTCCCTGCTAGGTTATCTAGCACTTGGTCAATGAATGGCAAGGGAAAATAATCCTTCTTTGTGGTTTTTTTAGTTCTCTCTAGCCAATACATACTCTCCATTTCCCATTCTTATTAGGCACTATAACCAAGGGTGAAACCCACTGGTTGTCTAAGATGGGGTAGATGAATCTCGCCTATAGCAATTTCTCTATTTCAGTTTTGACAATGTCTTTCAGTGCAGGGTTTAGTCTTCTCTGGGGTTTAGTTCTCTCTAGTCAATACATACTCTCCATTTCCCATTCTTATTACGCACTATAACCAAGGGTGAAACCCAATGGTTGTCTGAGATGGGGTAGATGAATCTCGCCTGTAGCAATTTCTCTATTTCAGTTTTGACAATGTCTTTCAGTGTAGGGTTTAGTCTTCTCTGGGGTTGTTTAACAGGTTTGAAATCTTCTATGTATATGTGATGGCTACAAATCTTAGGAGGGATGCCTTTCATATCCTAATATTCCCAAGAAAAATCCATTGAATGGGAGATGAGGAGATCAAGAAGTGCCCCTTCCTACTTTTCTGTTAGTTGAGTGTTGATGTTTAATGTTTTTCCAAGTAAGATCATGATCTATTTTGTAATTTGATCCATAGAGGTCCCCAACCCATAGTCATAGTGTTAAGAGGACAAGAATGTGGAAGCAACATGTGAAAATTTTCAAAGTCCCTATAGAATGTTTCCCCACAAGGAATGATATTGGCAAGGGTATAATGGGTAGTAGTAAAAAATTCTTTGCTTAGGTCTTGGGCTAAGTCCATTGTATTTTTTTCAATGAGAATGTGAGTTATATCCTCAAGTGTGTCATAGTCTATTTCTTCTTCTAACTCATCCAAGTGTTCCTTGATGGTAACCATAGCTACTGAGGTGTTGTTTTCCATGTTATTAGGCTCGTCCACCCACACTTTTCTAGAATAGTGTATGGATGGTTTAGCTGGAGGGTACAAGGAGATTTTCTTCATGTCCAAACCATTTGAAATGACCATGTCTCTAGTTCTAGAATCAATGGATGCTACTACAGTAGTCAGCCATGGCCTTCCTAAAATTAAAGGATAAGTATTCCTTTGGTTCCTAGGCTCCAATATCAGAAAGTCCACTGGGAATTTTGATGATTCCACAATAACTAGAACATCAATTAACACCTCTTTCGGAATGGCCACTGATTGATCAGCCAATTGGAGAATTTTGGATGTGGCCTAAACACTTGTAAGGGACAATTTGTCCAAGGTGTGAACTTTCATTACATTTATTGTTGTCCCCAGGTACATTAGATATTTCTACCCCTAAAATGTGGACAGTTATGATAGGGTTTCCAAGATCCCCATATTTTAGTAGGAGCATCTCTCCCACAAGAAGATCTACTACTTTTCCTTCCACATGAATGGTGGTAGGAAAGTTTTTCTTTCTGTCTTGGGTTTTAACACAATGTTGTTTGATAAATTGGTTCAATTTAAGAACATCCCTAATTGCTTGTAGGAGTGGAATTTCAATGTTTAGCTGCCTGATTTCCTATAGAAGTTTTGATTCAATGGTAGGTTGAACTTATTTTTGTAGTACTGTTCTCTAAGGGACATGTTGTTTGAGCCATTTTGGGTAAGGTTCTTGTTTTTCAGTGTCCAGAGCAGCTCTGAAGTGCATCTTAGAAGTTGCTCCAGAGGTGATCTCTAGAGCTGTTCCTTTAGGAGGAACTCTAGAGTTACCTGAGGGCTATTCTTTTGGCATAGTTTTGATAGTAATCACCTCTCGGGGTTGAGTGGATGGATTTTTAGGTTCCATATCATTAGTTACTTCAACTATGAGTGGAGGAGATGGTCTTGGTAGTGCTTTTCTAGAACGTAGTTGGAGGTTGTTTAGATAAATAGCATTTACCCTAGCCATGTTTTCTTGCTCTATCATGTAAATAGTTGCTCCCTATTTATTTCATGGGTTTGCTATAGGTTGAGCTAGTAAGGGTGGTTGACTAAGTGGCTCATTTTGTGATTGTCCCTATGTGTTGGGGGGTCCAATTAGGAGTTCTTGTTGTTGAGGTTGTAAATGTCTAGGTTGTCCTTAGTATTGTTGATTGTAACCCTGTTGAGGACCCCATTGAGGCTACATGTTTTGTGGTCCATATTGTGATGGAAATTGTTGTGGCCATTATTAGTTTTCCCAAGGTCGGTTTTACCACTTCTGGTTCTACCATCGCTGGATTGACCAATCTTGTGGTACCCATGGAGTAATGTTTTGAGGTCCCTACTAAGTTGGATTCCATTGGTTGTTTCCCTAGTTTGAAGGACTCCTATAGGAAGCCTAATTTGGGTACTGGTTGTATGGGAAATAGACAATTTATTTTTTCCCTATGTAGTTCAACTCTTCTTCTATTATGACATTCTTTTTAGTCAGCCTTTTTAGGGTCGAGAGTTGATCACAGTGACTGGTAGGGTGTTCTTTGTCATAGATTTGGCAGATCTTTGACTTATCTAGCAGGCATTCTCTCAAAAGGTGTTTGTTCCTACACCTAGGATAGTATATTGAAAGAGGTTCATTTGTTCTATCATGTTCAGTAGTTCTAGTTTTTGCTTGAATCCCATCTAATGTGGTATTCAACTGAACTAAGATAGCTATTTTTAGATTTTCAAACTCCTCCATTAACTGTCCTATATCATTCTTCCCTTTTAAAGACCTTCGTGTTCTCACTCCATCTTGAGTTCTGGAGTAGTTTCTGTAGATTTCCTCTATAGCAGGTATGTCCATTTTGTTGATATTTCCTCTCCCCATTAGATCCAGTGCCTATTTTGACTCTTTGTCCAACCATTTTATAAACAAATTTTTAGCTAAGTTGTGAGCTATAGGGTTGCCATATCTCCTTAGGGAAAAGTTGAATCTATCTAGGAAGTCTTCTAAACTTTCATCCTCCTTTTGCTTAGTTCTGAATAGATCCTCCTTTCTATCAGTGATTCTGTAGTAGTCTTGGCATTTGTCCAGGAGCTCATTTTCCATTTGATGCCATGAGTGAATGGAGTCTAGGGATAAACCCATGAACCACCTCATGGCAGAATCTTTTAGGGTAGATGGGAAAAGTTTGAGCTTTTGATTATCTGATCCATAGTCATATGTCTGGCATAAGACCTTAAACTCAAACAAAAACTGATCTGGATGCTCAAAAGCAAGACCCCTGAAGGTTGGCAGGTTTGAAGGTAAAATTTTCTTCATACAGGCATTGTCTCCAGGAGCAAGAACAATGGGGTATGAGAAGGTTCTTATATTTTCATGCAGAGGATCTGCCTGGTCATTATGATTATCCCCCATGTCTGATGGCTCTTCTTCCCAAGATTTAGTGTGAGTTTCTGGTAAAATGGATCCTATTAATAGATCTGCCTAGTGTCTCTCCTGCAGTTCTTGAATATAATCAGAGAGTGAAAGATTTTGAGGACTTGTGGGAATATCTAATTGGGGTGTAATTTCTAAAGTAGATTCTAAATGTTCCTCTTTCTTTTCAACAAGATTTTGTACCACCCCACTGCTTTCACCTGTAGTTTGCTTCTTGGGTGTTTATTTAATGTATCTACCTTTTGAATCCCTAGGTCTAACCATATAGATTAAATCTAATCTAAAAGGACTATTAACTAGAGTTTTCTTATTAACACATATCCCTAGCAATAGCGCCAAAAATGACAAGGGTCATTGTACCTTGCATTTAATCATGTTTCATGTGTCAAATCTAGGGTTGTGTCCTTCGTTGTTTATAATAAGGAACCTAATAATCAATAGTCCTTAATTAATATACTGAATTTGAACTATTCTTAATTAATCAAATCAATGCTACTAATCATCTTCTTGAAAGGAAACCTGATCTAAAGACTAAAATAGTAAATTACTAAAAGAATCTTATTTAATTCACACAAAAGATGGAAACAAAGCTACTTTGACAATAATTGATCTATCCTATGAAAATAGGCAAATTATACTTCTAGTGAAAAATTGTAATAAGACAATAAAGTAAAGATACTAGCCTCCTTATCTGTTGGTGGGAGTGGGTCCTTTCTCCACACCTTCAGAACTGAAGGCTAAACAAGAAACTCAGAACAAAAGTATAATAGCACAGCTTCCTCTTAATCCAGTCTATCAAAGTATATTATGATACAAAAGTATATGTCTCTACCTTCAAAATGAAATTACATAATACTCCTATAAAATTCTAATTATTATTTGGTTGTTCCTATCAAAAAATATTAGTCCAAGTGACATAATATTACTGGAGTTAACTATTGTACCTAATCAGTTCATCTTGAGATATAAACAATCTCTTATTCTAAACTAAAACATGCAACTATCCATCTAGAGTATAATCATGCAAAGTTTGAAAAAGGACTTTAGTGATACTGAAGGTACCACTAAATCTAGAGTTTAACTTATAAAAGTAATAGGCAGTAAGGCTTGATAAAAAGGGAACTTGATTTCCTAAAATAACAGACTGAGAGAAATCTTCTAATCTCATGCAAAGACAAGTGAAAGTGTATTATGTCCCCGTGGACAACTAGAGTCATCTGCTGGGACACTTAGGCTTGAATAAGCAGGCTCTGTGGCACTTCAGTCACCCTAGAGATCCTGGTAATCAACAGTGTAGAGACTCTATGTAGCTCTGGAGACTCCATGTTGTTGCCAACAGCTCTAGAGATGCTTCAAGAATCTGCTGAGGCATAGCTCCGGAGATCACCATCTTCTTTGTTCTACTTCCCACTCCAGAGATCCTCCAACAAGTTAGAAAACATTGGAGTACCCTGGAGTGTCGTTTGTGCCAGGCTCTAGAGATAATTAGGATTACCTCCAAAGTTCTTCAAAACTACTTGCCACCTATGCAATAGACACCTATGAAACCAAAAAGAGATAATTTTGCACAATTTCATCAGTTTCATTGCAACATAAGTCTTTTCATTAGAACAATAATCTTCAGCACTTCATTTCTTATTAGCATAATTACAACAGGACTTTGCAGTTCCTATAGTGCAAATAATAGGACAGGCAATATGGAAAGGTGGGAAAAAGGAAGTAAAAAGACATGTTTAGATGAGTGCTACCTGGCACTCATCATATATATAGTTATATAGTTATATATGCACACACATATCTATATGTAGTGGATAAATGTCACATCTCGAACTATTGGGATTGATTTATTTTTGTTAAACGCATTGAAAACTATTGAACTCCATTTAATGATGCTTGAATTTGAATCAATATGATGATGATGCACTATCAAGCTTATGATCTAGTTACTTTATGTCACTTCAGCTATGTTTTTACGAAACTAACTTATTGACTGTGGAAAATGAGTGGAATTGACTATAGGTTTTGCTGAAGGCAAGAACATGTTTCAGGTAGAGGGGACCTAGTTGTTTGTCAACAATTGGATGGGTTTTGTCTGGTGGCCTATAACACACTCACGTAGAATCACATTTCTTGCTTTGATGACTATTTGTCTAAAGTTCTTCATGGTATATATGTATGTGGCTGTTGTTTTCTTAATAATGTCTTTATGCATGATTTCGATGTTGGATTCGTTAAATTAAATAAACCAGTCTTTATTATATGGATCTATATAAATAAATGGTATTAAATATTATTTAAAAAATAAAAAATACCTATATATGTAAATATATTAATGGTTAATTTATTATTGTGTCTATCATTGTATACATTCAAATATAAATAAATTTATTGCCAATTTATATAAATAAAAATACTTATTTATAAATCAAAATCTAAAATTATATATATATATATATATATATATATATAAACTTATAGTTTTGTTATATATATCTTTGTTTTAATTAAAGAAAAAAAAACAGCATGCATATTATGCAAAGGAGGGTCTTTTTTTAGACAAGAAAGAAATTGCATGAAGTGGTCACCCAATGAAAAATAGGGTTTGGAGGAATGATAAAATAAAAAGCAAGATGAAAGAAAAGGACACACACATGGGAAAACATTCAGAGGCTAAAGAAAAGAAAATTAGAGACACTGAAGGGCGAGCATAGCAAGAATAAAGAGTAATAGGAAGCATCTTAGTGAAATCAGGTACTCTTCTATCTTCCTTTTTCTCTTAAATCATTTTTGTTTATGGTTATGATTGGTCTCATCTCCATTGGTTTGTTCTTCTTTTGGATTAGCCATATCTCAACATAGACGAAGTTCTTATGCAAGACTTTAAACTTAGAGCAACCGTATCATAGGAAAACATAGTTGTTATTATGTATAGTTGTTGATAAATACCTAGCCAACATTCATGAGATCGTTGTATTCTACCTAAATGAATCTCATACCAGAAAAATTACACTTTCTTAGATTGACACCAAACAGTGAGCATAGCCATGTAAATTGGCCAATTATCCCTTTATTTTGATCTGCTTTTCCCTTAAAATGAACTCTACAATATTATATAATCTGCATTGTTCTTTCTAACCTGCCTTTTTCTTTAAAATCAACCTCTGGAAATATACTTAGACCTGCAACTTTCAATCAGCCTCAGTAGTTTTTATAATTGATCTACTTTTCTCTAAAGATCGACATCTGTATCTTTTTTTTTGTGTCGTATTTGCATACTCAGTCTTCTTTACCAATTAAATCGGCGTCATTTAACGAATCATTGGCCTCTATGTTTTTTTGTTTAGACTTGTAAATCTTTAAAAATGGCCACTATATTATTAAATTGGTCTACTATTTCTCATAACAACCTCGAGAATGTATAAACGACCCTAAAAGACGTCTAATTGCCCCAGTAGTTTTTATAGTTGATTTGAAATTTCTTATTTCGGCCTTAGTCATTTTTGTTTGGTCTGAAATTCTTTCTAATCAGCCTCCTAGAACTTATAATCATTCTTTGTACCATTAGGTTGATCAACCTTATTACATAATGGCCTCTGTATCCTAGATCAACCTTTTTCCTAGCGACCTCTCATTTTGCAAATAATCAATTTTGGATATGTAACGTTTTGGTCTACTTTTGTTTTGGCCTATATCAGCCTAGTAACCTTCAGTGTCCACTATGATGGAATGCATTTTGGAGTTCATTAAACCTAAGATTTTTGTGTGCACCCATGCCAAAATCCATTATGTGTATATCCTATAATTTTCACATACCATAGATGACATCGCTAAGAGGCATTCTGTCAAAACATGTGCAATCTTGTCTAATGACTACCCATTTTTTTTACATACATGTCTACTAGAGATTTTATATTTAACTCATTTTCCCTTATTGATGTGCTTCCTTTATGGTAAATGCCTTTGGAGGGCGTCGGCACTGTAATGAGGTACAAGTTTAAGTGAATAATATGTTAATCTTATGAACTTTTTCTTGACTAAGGAATTATTCAAACCTATCAACATAGTTATAAACAATTCCTCTATTGTTGACATTGTGGATAAAGTGGGCTAGATATCGAAAAGTATAATTAGCCCTAAATTGAGAATATTTAGAAACCTTGCCTGAAGCAAATATACATACACTTAGCTATATAAGTTAGATCTATGATGAATATTAGAAAATATTATGCTTGGAATAGTATGATTTAAGTAAAGCAATGGTATTGTTTTATTGCTATAGAGTTTTCATAAATTACTGGAGGTTGGGAATTAAAAATGATTGTCCCTATATGATATTGTAATTCTGGATAATTGAATGTTGAAATTAGTTACCTTCATTCAAATTACATCTATCATCAAAATGAAAATAGAAACATATATTTTGTCTACTCTTGTATTCATGCATGCGTGAAATAAGTTTTATTTTTCCATAAATTGTGTTTAAAATGAGAATGGCTATTTTGTTTCCTATGCTTTTGTTTTTTTGGGAAAGTTACCTTCCAGGACGGGTACCGAATATGGGAAAATAGGGAAGTAGGTCTTCTTTTCAAGATCTACACACCGTTAATCAAGAGATACTTTGGCCAAAGTTTTATTTTGACATTGAAATAGACGAGTGTACCATTGAAACAGATGGATTGTATGCCTAGTTTTATGTATTTATTTCCCTACCATATTCTGTTAATGTGATGTTGCATTCAAGTTAGGGATGCATGTAGGTTAATAGGCATGCATCAGATTCCACCCTGCCACTTGTTTATAGGTTGCTAGGCCCTTCAAGTAGGGTCAGGTATTCTTCAGTTTGAAGAATACTGGGAAGCGTAAGCTTCATAGTTGGGTGGAAAAGCACCTAAACCATGTTCTTGTCCTTTGATGCAACAGATGACCAGTTGGTCTATGGCAATCAAGGATTGATCTATATTAGATTCGACTTGTTCATGCTGACATTTGTATTACATCTTTGAACCAAAATGAATTGTAAGGTGAAAAATCCATTATTGAAACTTGTATATGTATTTATTACTTAATGGAGATCTATAACTGTACTTCAGCAAGATGAATTGTAAATTGATTGTATCTCAAATTTATGAATGAAATCTTGCATTGACAATAAATGTTAATTTTTTCTCTTTTTACTTGATGATGTAGTTGTAATTACTTTACTTACTGTTACTTTAACTTTAATTTCAGTTATGTATGTGTTTTGGAATTTTGGTACTCTACATTTGGTATTAGAGCACTAGGTTCTACACTAGGCCTTTTTGGACTATTACGCTAAAGTTGTAAACTTCTCTCAGATCATTGTTCATGAATACTAGAAACTCTAGATGTAGGGGAGCAACCCTAAGATCTGGTAGTAATCTAAATGTAGGAAACAATGAAGGAGCTAATGTAGAGAACAATACACGAACCAATGAAGGAGCCAATGTAGGAAACAATGCCAAAAATAATGAAGGGAACTGAAGTGAGGCAAACAATAATAATGGACAGAATAACCGACTAGATCAAATCCTTGCTCTTTTAACTCAACAAGGGACCCAAATGAATAATTTGGAACAGGAAGTTAGGGGAATGAGAGGAAATCAAGATGAGGAATGAAGGGAAGAAGCATGAGGCCCAAAAGGTGAAGCGAATGTGAACAATCGAGACAGAATTGTTGAGGAGTTGGGAAAAGACCTTAGAAAGGTCGCCCCTCCTAAGTTCAATGGTAATACTATTGGTGATAGAGTGGAGGCATGGATAATAGATATGGAAAAATATTTTGATCTCTGAAACTTGTCAGAGGAAACTAAAGCAATCTGGGGATCTTACCAGCTTACTGGGGAAGTAGCGACCTGGTGGGATAATGAAATAGTAGAAAAGAAACTATTACCTGGGGTAGTAACGTGGGACCACTTCCTCGAACTCTTTAGGAAGAGGTGGTTACCACAACTTTATTTTGATAAAAAGATGATAGAATTTCAAAACTTAACTTAGGGAGGTATGACAGTGACTCAGTATTGGGGGAAATTCTCGCACCTATTGAAGTATGTTCCACAGTACCAGCTGGATGAGAGGTTTAGGATTCAAAAGTTTATCTTGGGTTTAAGACCACAAATTGGGGCAAAGGTAGGTATTCATAACCCCTTGACCATGGACGAAGTGTTTGAGAAAGTGACTAAGCAGGAGTAGAAATTTCAACAGATTGCCAATTACCATAAGAGTCAAGATGTGAAATATGGAAATAAAAGGTTCCAGAATGATAGTCACAATCAAAGTAGCAACAACAATCGAGGAAACAACAAGCTTTAGATTCAGAATCTTAAAAGAGGCAATAATTTTTAGGAAAGGAATAGTGGAAATCAAAGTGGAAATAATAAGAAAGGCAACTTTGGCAATAACAGTAACAATAATAGAAGAGAGATGCCAGCTATACACAGAGGAACCCCCAATGGATGTTATACTTGAGGAGGAGAGCACTACGCTAGCGTGTGTCCTTGACGATCAGAAAACCAGAGAGATGGGAATTAGCCAGGAGTTCTTCAATACAAAATTTAGTTACTAGCTAAGCTCTTTGGCCTTCTAGTTTCTATTTTGATTGATACCGGAGCTACAGAATGTTTTGTAGATCCTAAAATTGTAGCAAAGTTATCTATAAAACTGGGACACATGGAAAACTCTTGGATGGTGCAGTATGGTAATAGTGCAGAGAAAAGACTAGACTCATGTCTAGTATGCAGTGAATTAGATCTCCCAACTTTCCAAATGCAAGTCAATCTTTATGTTGCACCTCTAGGATCTTACGATCTGATTCTCGGAATCAATTGGCTATCTAAATACAAATCCTTAGTAGACTGTGAAGAAAAAGTAGTGAAATGCCTCAATGATTATGGGAATCAGGTAGAGATTCTTGGTTCTAGGACACCCCTTAAGCTAAGACATATTTTAGCCATGCAATTAAAGAAAGCTAAAAGGAAGGGTTGTTCAATTTATGCAGTCAAAATAAGAGATCTAAATAATCAAGAACTGTCCTTTGATAAGTACCCTATCCTTAGAGAGTTCCAAGATGTATTCCCTAATGAATTGACAGAACTATCACCAAAAAGGGAATTTGATTCTCAATAGATCTTGTGCTTGGAATAGAACCGCAGTCTAAGGCACCCTATAGAATGACAATGATAGAATTGTATGAGCTTAAAGCACAATTAGAAGAATTTTTGAAACAAGGGTTTATTAGACCTAGTGTGTCACCTTAGGGTGCACCAGTCATCTTTTTAAAGAAGAAAGATGAAACTTTGTGGTTGTGCATTGATTACAGGATGCTCAACAAGGTGACTATAAAGAATAAGTATCCACTCCCAAGGATAGATGAGTTGTTTCATCAGATGAAGGGTGTGAAGGTATTCTCCAAAATAAACCTTAGATCTGGCTACCATTAGTTATGGATTAATGATGAGGATATCTCTAAAATAGTGTTCAGAACTTGCTATGGTCACTACGTGTTCACAGTAGTACCATCGGGTTAACTAACGTACCCACATCATTTATGAACTTGATGAATAGTGTGTTCAAGGATTGTTTGGATGAACTTGTGTTGGTCTTCTTGGATGACATTTTGATTTATTCTAAGTTTCTAGAGGAGCATGAGAGACATTTGATGATAGTCTTGTAGCACTTGAGAGAGTGTAAACTTTTTGGCAAGTTATCTAAATGCACGTTCTACCAGAGTAAGGTGCACTATCTTGGCCATGTGGTTTCAGCAGATGGGATAGCAGTAGATCCAGAAAAGATCAAAGTAATAACGGAATGGCCCACACCACAAACTATGACTGAGGTTAGAAGTTTTATGGGGCTGGATAAATATTATAGGAAATTTATGGAAGGATTCTCGACAATTGCAGCACCAATAACCTCGTTATAGAAGAAAGGTAAGAAGTTTGATTGGACAGACAGATGTGAGCAATCTTTCCAACTCTTAAAGGAAAAACTCATGACAACACCTATTCTGACCATACCTAATCCAAATGGTCATTTCACAGTGATAATTGATGCTTCTGGGGAAGGTGTGGGAGGAGTGTTGATGTAGAACAGGAAAGTGGTGGTGTATGAATCTAGAAAACTAAAGCAGCATGGGTTAAACTATGCACCCCATGATCTCGAGTTGGCCGCCATTGTTCACGCACTCTAGATGTGGAGGCACTACCTCTTGGGTAATCCCTTGAGTTAAAAATGGATCATTTAAGGCTCAAGTACATCTTCACCCAACCTAATATCAATGCACGATAGAGAAGGTGGTTAGAATTCCTTAGCGAGTATGACTTTGAAATTGAATATATAAAGGGAAAAGAGAATAGGGTCACAGATGCTCTTAGTAGGAGAAGACATCTAGCTACCATGGTGACAACTAGATCCAATCTGAGACAATACGTGATCCAAAATTTGCAAGGAGATACACATTATGAACGAGTTAAACAAACATTAGAAGTAGACCCCTTAGATCATCGATTTGATGGGTATGTGATTGAGTCAGATGGGCTTTTGAGATACCAGGGAAGAATGTATATCCCAGATTCAGGAGAGTTGAGGAAACTAGTTCTCAAGGAGGTCCATAGTGTGCCATATTTAGGAAACCCAGGAGTGACTAAGACAATGGAAGGGTTGAGACCATTGTACATTTGGCCTAAGCGTAAGAAAGATGTAACTGAGTTTGCTACTTGATGTTTAGAGTGTCAATGTGTCAAGGTTGAACATGTCCATCCTGCAGGACTTCTTTATCCACATAGTGTTCCAAAGTATAAGTGGCAAGTAATTAGCATGGATTTTATTCAAGGATTGCCTATGTCCAAGAATTGACATGATGTCATCTTGGTGGTAGTGGACAAACTGACAAAAGTAGCCCATTTCATTCCTAGAAATCTCTCAGACGGATCATTGACCTTAGCTAAAATTTTGTCCAAGAGATCTTTCAATTACATGGAGTACCAAAAATGATCATTTTAGATCGTGACACTTACATGACCTCTAGGTTTTGGACCACACTTAATGCAGCCTTGGGGACTAAGTTAAATTTTAACATGGCATATCATCCTCAAACAGATGGTCAGATGGAGAGAGTCAACCAGGTAGTGGAAGATCTTCTAAGGATGTATTGTATGGACTAACAATATAAATGGGAAGAATATCTTCCATTGGTAGAGTTCACATACAATAATTCACACCATGCATCTTTAGGGATGGCACCATTTGAGGCTCTTTATGGGTGTAAGTGTCAGATACCCATCAGTTGGGACAAGGTTGAAGACAGAATAGTGGTTGGACCCAACATGTTAAAAGAAATGGAAGATCAGATGAGGCTAATTAAAGAGAAATTAAAGCAAGCCTCGGATAGACAGAAAAGTTATGTAGATAGAAACAGGACTTTCAGACAATTCTCAGTAGGTGACAAGGTTTTTCTCAGCACATTTGGCAAGGCATCCAAACTCCCTCCTAGATTCATAGGACCTTTTGACATTCTTGAAGTGATCAATCTAGTTGCATATAGACTTGCTCTGTTGCCAGCTCTCACCAAAATCCATAATGTTTTTCATGTTTCTTTACTCAAACCTTATCATCCTAATGCATTGCATATTCTTGATTGGTGTGCTCTACAGGTACATGATCTAGGAGTGGTTCTAGTGGAGCCCATTCGAGTCTTGGAGAAGCGCAGCGTTAAGTTGCACAATAGAGACATAGTGCAGTATAAGGTCTAGTGGGACCAGTATTTAGTGGACAATGCCACTTGGGAGGATGCTACAGAGATTAATAGATCATTTCTGCATTTGAGAAATTAGCATAGTTTCTTTTATTTTATGCATATTAGAGATACTATGATACTTTGATGATAATACATTTGATGCATTAGTAGTATTAGAAAAATACTTTATTGATTTTGTAGGATGTAATAAGATATCGAGACGATGTCTCTTCCAAGTGGGGAAGGATGTCATGTCTTGGACTGTTGGGATTGATTTATTTTTGTTAAACGCATTGAAAACTATTGAACTCCATTTAATGATGCTTGAATTTAAATCAATATGATGATGATGCACTATCGATCTTATGATCTAGTTACTTTATGTTGCTTCAGCTATGTTTTTATAGAACTAACCTATTGACTGTGGAAAATGAGTGGAATTGACTGTAGGTTTTGTCGAAGGCAAGAACACGTTTCAGGTAGAGGGGACCTAGCCATTTATCAACAATTGGATGGGTTTTGTCTGGTGCCCTATCACACACTCACGTAGAATCACATTTCTTGCTTTGATGACTATTTGTCTAAAGTTCTTCATGGTATATACATATGTGACTGTTGTTTTCTCAATGTCTTTATGCATGATTTCGATGTCAGATTCGTTAAATTAAATAAACTAGTCTTTGTTATATGGATCTATATAAATAAATGGTACTAAATATTATTTCAAAAATTAAAAATACCTATATATGTAAATATATTAATGGTTAATTTATTATTGTGTCTATCTTTGTATACATTCAAATATAAATAAATTTATTGCCAATTTATATAAATAAAAATACTTATTTATAAATCAAAATCTAAAATTATATATATATATATATATATATATATAGTTTAGGGGAAAATTGGATTTGTTAATGTTCTAGATTTTAGATGTTTAAATCTGCCTCTCCACTATACATTCAAGGATCTAGGGTTGAGTGACGAGCACTATCATACCCTAGGTCACTTGCAAATGTAGGGAAACTTGGAATAGGGAATTTAATTATCAAGTTTCCTTCTCTTATGCCCAATTGACCATTAAAACCCTAATTATGCAAATATGGTAACAAATTGATGAATAACAGAAAAGTTCTTGCAGATAGGAGTAAAATACCAAATCACAGAGTACCTATTTTTGGGGTTCCGAAGTGAAATAGTTGGGGACATTGGAGCAGGTGCCCAAGTCCAAGGTACCAGTTTCTTTGCAGGATCCAGAGCTCCTTCCAACACTGATCAACCATGTAACTTCTGTTTCCCAAAACTCAGATGCGGAGGACACTAGAGCGAGCACCCAAGTCTTGGAAGTGCTCCTGTGTCCTGCTTTTCTTCAGATCCTGAATCCTTGATGCCTGCCAATCCTTCCTACAACTTCACTTTTCCTAAATATGACACCTGCAACCTGCAATCACAAGACTTGGTTTGGGGGTTGTGGTGCTTAGAGGCTTACCTCAGTCAAGCCTCTGAGGACACTTAAGTATCTGAACACCGTTGTCAAATAAAGAGTGCATACCCTTGTGAGGTAGAGGCAAAAACCAAAGGAATTAATGATAAAAACACAATATTATGTCACCTTGTAGTGAAGCTCTCATGGGAGGAAGATGCTCTTCATTCCATGAGGAAATTGATCCTCAAATCTGCAAATATCAACACACAAAACACACAAGTCTATTCTTGCAACACAATGAAAGCCTTGAATCACCTTGAGAACACAATAGCTTGCTAGTAATCATCTAGTTTACAAATGAATGCCTAAACATGCTTATATATGCAACCACAAGCACTCTCGTCAAGATTTTAAAAATCAAAACTTACCGTGTCGGCAAAAGGACCAAATAATGGTCACAAACTGACACCCAGAAATTAGAGCTACCCCAAAATAGGGTAGGACTAGGGTGCGGACACCCAAGTCCTCCCCCTATTTTGGGCAGGGTACAGCTCAAGGGGTCCACTTGGGTCCAATTTTCCATGGAACCTAGGTCTCATTCCATCAGGATGTCAAAATATGAACTAAGATGTCCTAAATACATGCTAAAGACCCGGGAGCTAAACCTTATGAGGGAAAATCCCCCAAGGGGACATTTTTTGACGTTACATTTAGCCCCCACTTTAATGTATGTATAAACGCAAGGCCAATACATGCATTAAAGTAAGGTCACAAACACAACAAACACATCAAGCATGGAGAAGACACGCCAATCACATAGAAGACAGTAACAGACATGCAAAACATAGAGAAGACAGTTACAATCACACAAAGCATAGAGAAGACAGTCAATGCATAGAAGACACATTAATGCATGGAAGACAGAAATAATATCTTTTCTTTTTCTTTTTCTCATATATATGAAATGCAAATGCAAGTACTGGAAAGTAAACAAACCTCCCATAATACAGGATACACTACCTTAGGGCGTAGGTCTTTGTATATATGGGGCAACACACATGCAAGACACCCAAAACCTCCCAAAATGTAGGAAGTACTACCTGAGGGCACTAGTCTCTACATATGGGGCAACAAACATGCCACACAAAACAACCACACCAAAACACACACACTTGAAGACACAGAGAAAACACGGCAGACAAGCGATGGAGTGTACCTATTTCTAGGTCCAACACCATCTCAGGCACATTACAGGCACACATCGACGATTGGGCTTTGCCACAATAATTGCCGAAGACATGCATAAGGGTTGAGTTAGTCACAAAACCGCTCCCTACCTCCATAGAGGACTTTTGAAAATGCAACCCCACCTACGTCACAGAGACACCTTACAGTGAAAAGGAAGCATGGCATACCACCCCACCTGCATCATGAAGATGCCTTACAGTGAAAAGGAGGTATGAGCTCAAAAGTATACAACCCCACCCACATCACGGAGACGCCTTATGGTGAAAAGGAGGTATACGCAATAGATAGATTGATTGATTGCAAACAAACTCAAGATGTAGGAAGTACTCATTGTACTAGCCTACACCTGAGGACAAGCACATTGCTAACATCTACAACAGACAACTTACCTTATATATGCCCCCACCTTAAGGTGGTTGATATCAGTTATTGATATCAAGTACATTAGGGTAGGAAGAAAACACACAAGGGAACATCGACTTTCGCAGAGCCCATGCCCCCCAGAGGTGACATGTACTTTACGATCGCCAAATGTTCCCATAAACACATCCCTACAAGAAACATGTTAGTGTCTACAACATCATGATAAATAACAACATCAATGCATATGATTAACCACACAAAGACTCAAGGTTATACAATGAATTCAGAGTACAAGGATAATCGTGGGTCTATATCATGAAGCTCTCCAAATTGAGTACCACCAAGGCTAGTTTCAAAGACAAACAAAGGTGCATAGAGAAGTAGTATTGTTAAGGTTTGTAAATGCGACAGAAGCATCATCAAATTCACTACTCAGAAATCATGATTATTTCCACTAGCCAAGTGTTGGATAAGATATACAACCCCATCATCATATTAGGAACTAAGTCCAGTTTTTGATTTCTCTCGAAAGGGACACTAGGTCCACATCAGTATAAATGCTTGTCGTCATCCACCCGCTAGATGGAAACACTAGAGGAAGGGAAACAATAAATAAGAGAGGAGAAACAAGTGTCTTAGGGATAGTCACATAGGAGGGTGCCCCTAGGTCACCAACCGTGACGCTATGTCCGTAAGACACAACATACAATGATGAAATCAGAGAGAGAGGCAATATAGAAGAATGATGATACAAATAGAAGAAGGTCAGAACAAAGGCGGTCTCCGAGTATCCCGGACCTTATGGGAGAATCCGAGGTCATCCCAGGAGGCTTAAACAACACAACACATCATGGGGGAAGCACATCATGAGAGAGATAAAGGGTTAGAAATACTTACCTATAGGGTCTTCCAGGATAAGTCTTATCATCAAGTAAATCATCATCGTCCTCCCACTCCCTAATGTTAGAGGAAAGTGGGATATAAGGTACCATATCCTAATTCGTGTCTTGCGTATCATGTTGTTCATTATTAGGATCATGTTTATTTGGTTCAATGTTAGGATCAATGTTTTCTTGTTGAGATGCAAGGTAAGCTCGTCGCCTTGTCTTCCTCCTTTTTGCAAGTTGATGTTGTATTTTACGACTCAGTTTTTGTAACATAGGGCTTTGCTTTGTTATAGATTTTTGTGTTGTAGAGGAGGAAGCACCAAGATCAAAGGTCCTTTGTCTAGGTGGAATATTTTCTTGTTTAAGCTTACTATCGTACTTATTCTGTATCCTCTTAGTGATGTCCAAATGACTTGAATATTCAAACAAAGGAGGGACATTAAAGGTCTTCTCTTCCTTAGTGAAATCCAAGGTGTACGAACAATCTACTAAAGGAAGAAGATTGGTGGGAGGATCCACAGAGGTAGGAATTTGATTATTGTTAAATGAATGCTTATTTTCTACCCATGGAATGTTCTTTGTTAAAGGGAGCTCTTCATTCACTAATGCTTCATCTTGGCCAGGGAGGGCAGTGGAATTACTAAATCTATCCCTAGTATTCTCATTTGAGTATTCAATTATAGGGGAAGTAGGATAACTTATGGGATCATCATCATTTTTTTCCTTGCTATTTATGGAGAAAAACTCAGTTAAGCTTTCTAAAATTGTAGGATGTTCACTCATGAGGGTTAAAAATTGGTCAAAATCAAGGTTTTTAATAAATGCATGCAAAGATACCATTGAAAAATGACATGAAGGTTCCATTTCAATGTAATATCATATTTTGAGAATCTTTTCAAATTGATGCAAAAGACAAGTATAAAACTATGTGCAAAATGGCCTTAAATGCTTGGTTTTTTGTACTCTTTTAATGCAAATGAATAAACCAAAGGGTAGTGTAAGAATTTCAGTCAAGGGAAGAAAGTTATATGTCTGATATCAGTCCAAAAAATCAAAAGTATCCTTCTCAACACACTCTTGATGCGATTTTAAGTTAATGCCAAGTCGAAATATAGTGAAAATATGTCAAAATAGGCACTTTTTTCACCAAAATTCAATGCAAGAGAGCATAACAAAGGGTGTTGTGAGGAAAGTGATTATGGAAAGAAAATAATATCAGTAATAATATCCACTTGGTGCCAAAATAGCCAACACAACATGCTTTTAGTACCACTTAAGGTCAAACCCTAGTGAAAATATAGCAAAAATAGGCTATTTTTCACGGTTTTTCAACTCCAAGACCTAGCAAAATGGGTATTGTAATGAATTTAAGGAGGTATAGAAAATAATATAAATAATATCAGTCACCTAAATTGATAAAATTGATCACAACACTCTTGGAGTGCAAACTAGGTCAAAACCTAGGGCAAAAATAGCCAAAATGTGTAGTTTTTCACCGAATTTTCACTACAAGAGCCCATTTAAAAGGGTGTTGTGAATATTTTTAGGATGGGAATAAAATTATTACCCTGATAAAAGAAAATTAATGCAAAAATACTCTTCATAACACGCCTATGGTGCAAGTTTATAGAGTCGATAAGGCTAAATTTAGTGAAAATCGTTGTTTTGAAGCCCTAGTTTGAGATCTTGGGATAAAATGCTATGAGAATGTTTTGAAGTCTAATTTATAATGAAAATTAAATACTCTCAGATATAAAAATGATTTTCAATCTTGAACATACAAAATGCCCATGCAAATTTAATGAAAATGCATTAAATTTGCTAGTTTTGTTGGAATTTTCTATGCAAAATTACAAATATTTTAAATCTAAATGCAAATTTACACTAAAATGTAAGACTACAGACAAATTATAATTTGAATGAGCCTATAAAATCAGTATAAAAATCTGAGAAAATATTTTGCCTACTAACCCTAGATTTTGGAATTACTAGGTTATATAAAATTGTCAAAATTTCCACAAAAACCTAGCAAATTAATGATGAAAATGTAAAGAAAAATTTTGAATTTTTAGATTTTTCTGTAGTTTATATCAGATCTGATGCAAAAATCATGAATTAGGAAAATTTAGGAAGAATTGATGCAATTTAGTAAGCCAAACAATGCAATTTTTTCTAATTTTTTGAATTTTTCCAATTTTTCAATTTGTTTGAATTTTTCTCAATGTAATAAAATGAATGACTATATGAATGAATGAAATCAATCCAAATATGAAGATACACACTTAGCAAGTTGCAATTTAAGTCCAAAAACATGGGTTCACTAAAATGTTTAGGGGAAAATTGGATTTGTTAATGTTCTAGATTTTAGATGTTTAAATCCGCCTCTCCACTATACATTCAAGGATCTAGGGTCAAGTGATGAGAACTGTCATACCCTAGGTCTCTTACAAATATAGGGAAACTTGGATTAGGGAATTTAATTATCAAATTTCCTTCTCTTATGTCCAATTGACCATTAAAACCCTAATTATGCAAATAAGGCAACAAATTGATGAATAGTAGAAAAAGATCTTGTAGATAGGAGTAAAATACCAAATCATAGAGTAACTATTTTCAGGGTTCCAAAGAATAACATTCAAGGACACTGGAGCGGGCACCCAAGTCCAAGGTACCAGTTTCTTCACGGGATCCAGACCTCCTTCTGACACTGATTAGCCCTGTAACTTCTGTTTCTTGAAACTTAGATGCGGAGGACAGTAGAGCAAGTGCCCAAGTCCTAGAAGTACTCCTATGTCCTGCTTTTCTTCAAATCATGAATCCTTGATGCCTGTCAATCCTTCCTACAAATTCACTTTTCCCAAATATGACACCTGTAACCTGCAATCACAAGACTTGGTTTGAGGGTTGTGGTGTTTAGAGGCTTGCCTCAGTCAAGCCTCGAATGACACTTGAGTCTCTGAACACCATTGTCAGATAAAGAGTGCATACCCTTGTGAGGCAGAGGCAAAAACCAAATGAATCAATGATGAAAACATAATATTATGTCACCTTGTAGTGAAGCTCTCATGGGAGGAAGATGCTCTTCACTCCATGAGGAAATTGATGCTCAAATCTACAAATATCAACACACAAAACACACAAGTCTGCTCTTGCAACACAATGAAAGCCTTAAATCACCTTGAGAACACAATAGCTTTCTAGTAATCATCTAGTTTACAAATGAATGCCTAAACATGCTTATATATGCAACCACAAGCACTCCTACCAAGATTTTAAAAATCAAAACTTACCGTGTTGGCAAAAGGACCAAATAACGGTCACAACCCAACACATAGAAATTAGGGCTGCCCCAAAATAGGGCAAGACTAGGGCACGAGCACTCAAGTCCTCCCCCCCTATTTTGGGCAAGGTACAGCTCAAGGGGTCCACCTGGGTCCAATTTGCCATGGAACCTAGGTCTCATTCCATCGAGATGTCAAAATATGAACTAAGATGTCCTAAATGCATGCTAAAGACCCGGGAGCTAAACCTTATGAGGTAAAAGCCCCCAAGGGGACATTTTCCAATGTTATATATATATATTTGTAAACTTATAGTTTTGTTATATATAGCTTTGTTTTAATTAAAGAAAAAAAGAAAATCAGCATGCATAGCATGCAAAGGAGAGTCTTTTTTTTAGACAAGAAAAGAAATTGCATGAAGTGGTCACCAAATGGAAAATAGGGTTTGGAGGAATGATTAAAGAAAAAGGAAGAAAAAAGAAAAGGACACACACACAAGAAAATATTCAGAGGCTGAGGAAAAGAAAATCAGAGACGTTGAAGGGTGAGCATAGCAAGAATAAAGAGTAATAGGAAGCACCTCAGTGAAATCGAGTACTCTTTTGTCTTCCTTTTTCTCTTAAATCATTTTTGTTTATGGTTATGATCAGTCTCATCTCCATTGGTTTGTTCTTCCTTTGGATTAGCCATATCTCAACTTAGATGACCTTCTTATACAAGACTTTAAACTTAGAACAACCGTATCACAGGAAAACATAGTTGTTACATATAGTTACTGATAAATACCTAGCTAGCTTTCATTAGATTGTTGTATTCTGCCTAAATGAATCTCATACCAGAAAACTTACGCTTTCTTAGATCGACACCAAACAGTGAGCATAGCCATGTAAATTGGTCGATTATCCCTTTATTTTGATATGCTTTTCCCTTAAAATGAACTCTGCAATATTATAAAATCTGTGTTGTTCTTTTCAACCTACCTTTTTCTTTAAAATTGACCTCTGAAAATATACTTAGACCTACAACCTTCAATCAACCTCAGTAGTTTTTATAACTGATCTGCTTTTCTCTAAAGATTGACATTTGTATTTTTTGGGGTTGTATTTGCATACTCAGTCTTCTTTACCAATTAAATAGGCCTCACATAATGAATCATTGACCTTTGTGTTTTTTTTAGATTTGCAAATATTTAAAAATGACCACTATATTATTAAATTGGTCTACTATTTCTCATAACGACCTCAAGAATGTATAAACGACCCTAAAAGACATCTAATTGCCCCTGTAGTTTTAATAGTTAATTTGAAATTTCTTATTTCAGCCTCAGTCATTTTTGTTTGGTCTGAAATTCTTTCTAATTGGCTGCCTAGAACTTATAATCATTCTTTGTACCATTAGGTTGGTCAACCTTATCACATAACAGCCTCTATATCCTAGATCGGCCTTTTTCCTAGCGACCTCTCATTTTGCAAATAATCAATTTTGGATGTGCAACGTTTTGGTCTACTTTTGTTTTGGCATGTATCGGCCTAGTAACCTTTAGTCCACTATGATGGAATGCATTTTGGAGTTCTTCATTAGACCTAAGATTTTTGTATGTGCCCATGCCAAAATACATTTTGTGTATAATTTTCACATATCGTAGATGACATCTCTAAGAGGCATTTTGTCAAAATAGATGCGTGCTTGTTTAATGACTACCCATTTTTTTTACATACACGTCTACCAAAGATTTTATACTTAACTCTTTTTCCCTGATTGATGTGCTTCCTTTATGGTAAATGCCTTTGGAGGGCGTCAACACCGTAATGAGGCACAAATTTAAGTGAATAATATGTTATATCTTATGAACTTTTTCTTGACTAAGGAATTATTCGAACCTATCAACATAGTTATAAACAATTCCTCTATTTTCGACATTGTGGATAAAGTGGGCTAGATATCGAAAAGTATAATTAGCCCTAAATTGAGAATATTTAGAAACTTTGCTTGATGAAAATATACATACACTTACCTATATAAGTTAGATCTATGATGAATATTAGAAAATGCTATGCCCAAAATAGTATGATTTAAGTAAAGCAATGGTATTGTTTTATTGCTATAGAGTTTTCATAAATTATTGGAGGTTGGGAATTAAAAATGATTGTCCCTATATGACATTGTGATTCTGGATAATTGAATGTTGAATTTAGTTACCTTCATTCAAATTACATCTATCATCGAAATGAAAATAGAAACATATATTTTGTCTACTCTTGTATTCATGCATGCATGAAATAAGTTTTATTTTTTCATAAATTATGTTTAAAGAAGAGAATAGCTATTTTGTTTTCTATGCTTTTATTCTTTTGGGAAAGTTGCCTTCCAGGACGGGTGCCGAATATGGGAAAATAGGGAAGTAGGTCTTCTTTTCAAGATCTACACACTACTAATCAGGTGATACTTTGGCCAAAGTTATTATTTTGATGTTGAAATAGACATGTACCATTGAAACAGATGGATTGCATGCCTAGTTTTATGTATTTATTTCCCTATCATATCTTGTTAATGTGATGTTGCATTCAAGTTAGGGATGCATGTAGGTTAATAGGCACACATCAGATTCCACCCTGTTGCTTGTTTACAGGTTGCTAGGCCCTTCGAGCAGTGTCGGGCATTCTTCAGTTTGAAGAATACCGGGAAGCATAAGCTTCGTGGTTGGGTGGAAAAGTGCCTAAACCATGATCTTCTCCTTTAACACAACAGATGACTAGTTGGTCGATGGTGGTCGAGGATTGATCTATATTAGATTCTACTTGTTCATGCTAACATTTGTATTAC
This sequence comes from Cunninghamia lanceolata, assembly GCA_027924645.1. Lineage (NCBI taxonomy): Eukaryota > Viridiplantae > Streptophyta > Pinopsida > Cupressales > Cupressaceae > Cunninghamia > Cunninghamia lanceolata. Next base: position 7,102,334 of record BSBN01000317.1, read on the forward strand.
ATCTTTGAACCAAAATGAATTGTAAGGCGAAAAATCCATTATTGAAACTTGTAGATGTATTTATTACTTAATGGAGCTCTATAATTATACTTTAGCAAGATGAATTGTAACTTGATTATTTATCAAATTTATGAATGAAATCTTTCATTGATAATAAATGTTAATTCTATCTATTTTTACTTGATGATGTAGTTGCAGTTACTTTACTTACTGTTACTTTAACTTTAATTTCGGTTATGTATGTGTTTTGGAATTTTGGTACTTTAGAATAAATTATGTAATGATGAAATTAGGTGGTTGATTTTAAATGAATAACTAGTTACTTTATTAGTTGATTAATTTAAATAGTTATGAATACTTAATTTGATAGTTAATTCTTGATTGAGTATAGACAAATTACTAAATGAGTTGCTCGGGTTAAATCTAAACTGTTTAGTTGCAATGGATGGATTTTGACCTGATCTAGGAAATATGTTTTTATTTAGTTTAAGTTACAAACATTGGAAAAAATTAGGCACTTGAATTATAGAAAGAATTATTTTTCAGTAACCACTATCAATTAGTCATTTCATCTATCGATAATTATAATAGGGTTAAAAGATGGAATAATATAATTTATAAGTACTAATTTAGCCATTTAGCTAATTTGAAATGATTAATTAGATTTATGATTAATTTTTTAGTTCTTGGAGTATGATGTGATTAATTAAGTAATTAGTTATTTCTTTGAATTTATTTTAGTTAAATTGTATTAATTAGTTTACAATTACTAACAATAGATGGATTGTAACTCCAACTAGTAAGAATCAATTTGTAATTAGTATAGCAATTAATCAATTAATTAGTTACTCCTAAATTGTAGAAAGGTAAATTAAGAAGTTACTTCCAAATAATAGTTAAATTCTAAATTTGTCTTATTAGTTTACAAAGGAATCTTACTAATTACTAAAGGGGTTCTTTAAACAAATAGATAATTGCTTTAATCAAGTAAGTAATATACAATATGGCTAAACAAACATGTTAGTAAAATTTGAATGGTTCAATTAATGAGAAATATTAAAATAGGTTAGTTGAATATGAGATAGAAGTAATTAATGTACCTTTTTCACTAATTAGGGTTACCGAATAATCATTTTTGAATTGCTTTAATGGATGGAAATTGTTAGATGTTCATCTATCATAAACTTGAAGATGAGGCTTTGAAGGTCATTAGGGATGAATTTGACATGTTAGAATAAATTTGATTACAATCAAATTAAGGTAGATAGACCTAAGAATATAGATACAACAAATCCACCTATGAAAGGAACTCATTCAAATAAATGTTAATTCAATCTACAAAATACTAAGTATTTTATTAATCTCAATTTTTGTTTTCTTAAATCAATTAAGTTATTTACACAATAGAAATTTTATTTGGTATGTGCAATATAATTAATTTTTGCAAATAGCTTACAAACAATCATTCTAATAGAAATTGATGGAATGGATTTAAGCTAATGGATATTTGATTTCAATAAGTTTACTTAATTGGATTCTAGTCATTTTCTTGTTTTAGATAAACAACTTAGCCTTGAGAGGAAACCCAAAAATTAAATCGCAGTGTTTGGTTTTCACAATGCCTCTAGTTTGCATTTACAGGTATTGTTATCATGTCCAAACTACTGCACCTATTGCCTAACATAGCTATAACAACGATGTCTATGGCATTGTCCCTATAAAATGTTAGGGAGCAATAAGGATCATCATGATATTAAGTCTGACAAACAGGTAATCTCCCTCAGACACCAAACTAATAAGATTAATGAAATTAATCAGATTCAGAAAATACCTCCCATCTTTTATTTTTATAAGGAATTTTGGATTCACCTTGTAGATTTATTATTTTTGGAAACATCTTCTTAAAACAAAAAAAGGGGGATAATAGAATTGATTCATTATTAGGTAACATTGCATGTTATATTTATGATTATAATTTTCTTAGGGGCTTGGTAGATTTGGGTTGTGGTTTATAAATGTGGGATAAATAGGACATCAAAGTGGTACTATCATAAAAAGACAAAACACACCAATTTATCTCTGGAAATTTTTAAAGGATTCCATCAATCATATAATGATTAACCATGTATTCCAATACTTCTTGTTAGTTGGTCAAATCTAGGTGTGCATATGCAAAAGATTAAATCTTGGGATTAGTACAGGGATATAATTAGCACTTATGGAAAAGATATCTAAGTTCTAGTTCTATCATAGTTAAATTTTAGTAAATAGGGAAATTTTTGGCAGATCATTATTACAGGTAGTGTTTATATTCTTGGAAATTGAAGGGACATTATTGACCTTGGTAACTATAGTTTTAAGATCAAAGTATTTTGGAGCAATAGGCTCAAGAATATTTCCTAGCACCTTCAAGGATCTTGGCAACACAAAAAATAGTAAGAGTTCTTCCAAACCAAACCATTAAGTTCAATGGAACAAGAATTATTTCTTGGATATATGTAAATCTACGTAAACCTTATCATATAAACAAAACTTAAAGATCAAACACCCAATTTAGGTGTTTGCTTTTATTTTTATTAATTTTGTCCATGCTCCACCCGAGTCGGTGGCAACTGATGAAGAACTATCTAGGAATACTGGACCTTAGAAAGGGTTGTGTACCAACTCAAATAGTTACACAAACATAGAACAACCAGAACTACATATCACTAAATAATGAATCCTTGTGTACCTTGATCCCATGGATACATGGTATGTAGGCAGTCTAGGAAATGAAGTATGTTCCCAGTACTCAGGAACCAAAATTATGTGAGGGTTAAAACCATCATTGTTAAATTGTGATATCTTAACACCTAGTTATTGTGGTAAATTTAAAAAAAAAATTGTTCTACATAAAGTATTTTTTTTTGGTTTCATGTTTTCAGTATGCGAGTCCTTACATATGGTAGCATAGCTCAAGTTGAACACTTGGGCCTATGAGCTTGCTTTGTAAGAAGTTGTTAAAACAGATTGTGTTTATCAAACCTAGTCTTGTGATGATGTTCTTGAGTGTAGAAATGTGAAAGTTGAAAACAAAGAAAAAATGTAGAAAGGCAAAGAAAACTAAATGACCTCAAACCCTAAATAATAAAGAAGAAAAATTAAGTTACGAAGGAGTAGCTTGGCTCTCCGATTCTAAAACTTGTGCTACTACTCTATAGTGAATTAAACTAGAAAAGGAGAAACATTCAAAAACTCCAAGTATTGAGATAATAACTTTTGAGGTTAAACTGTGTAAACCCTTGGCAAACCGTGTCATGCCCTTTAGGTGTGGATGAAATGCACTTGTTATGAGTAAAGAGATGATAGAGGAGTGCCTACATGTACATCCCACACCTAAGTTTGTGTTATTAGACTCATATGGGAAAGAGGAACCCAAATAAATTCCTCTATTTGATAGTGACTTATAAATCTGCAAACCTAGTAAGCATTAAATAAGGATGTATAAATCCACTGCTATATCATCATGTTTTAATAATCATGAGTGATGATTTATTGAGGAAAAACTTTTGGAACTCCTAAACCTTGGTGCATGTTTGATTGTCTTTCATTCTTTCCATTATACCCACATTTTGTGTACTTGTGTAAGTAATACATTATTTCTATGGTGATTACACTTATGATTGATTTGAGAAGAAATTGTGTAGGTTATGTTTCAAACTTAAATTTTGTTGTGATTTTTTTTCTAATAATTGGAATTGTTTTATCATTTGTGAATGTCTTTCCCTAGTAAATTTTGACTAAAGTTTTGTGAATTCTAACCTGAAGTTGTAATTGAAATTTGATTCAAGTTTGTGACTTCATTCACTTAAGGCTTGAAAAATTTGATTCTAGTTAATCAAAAACTTTTAAGTTCTTACAGAAGCAAATTGCTTAAATCTGAATAGTCTACCTTTATTTTCAAAGCTTGTTGCCTACTTGATGATTAAACTTAATCACATAAGTAAGATTTATAATCATGATAACTTTTCTGTGATCTTTTGGATAGTATCTGCACTACTATTCCATCTAGATAAGCACATAGCCTTTACTTAAACCAAGGATGTAGATAATGAAAATAATGGTTAGGATCAAGGATAGATTTTCTTTTGTTATTACTTGCATACCCTTATTGTAATTTGAATGGGTCATTATTACCCTCTAATTTATTATCCCCTGATGAGATTTGATCCTTCTTGTTGTTAGGTGTACTTGAAGAAAGAATAGTAGGATGATAACATATTAAAAGTGATTGAAACTTCTTTTTCCTTTTTAATTATTATTATGCATTAGGATAAGTGTATCTGCTCATAGGAAAGTAGTTCTAAATTGTAGAATGATGGTTAAGTTATTAACGTGTAAGGTATTATTTTTCTCTACTTGTCAAAAAGATTATAACCTTGTTAAAGATGACAATCAATATAAAATTCAAAATGTGCTTGTGGAAATTCATGCATAAAAATCCTAGAAGGGGTAAAGGAATTAGGTTGTTAGTCAAACGTCTTTAAGGTTCTTTTGTGTTAAAACTTTCCTTAACTGAATTGTTCTGATGCTCTATAATGATATAGTGCAATTCAATTTGAACTACATAGGAATGATGATTACTTAGAATTCAATGTATTCTTTCTCGTAAGATTCTTGGTTGATCTTTATATTCAACTTGTCACCTTTGTTAAAAATTCTATTTTCCCAGTCTAGTGCATGTTGTGCCAACAAAAATTGAGTGATTGACTAGGTACTTATGTTGAAGCTTTTGTAAGCCCTTTTATGCCCTTTCTTTTATCTATGATCTTTAGTAAACCCTTAATCTTATTTGGTTATTGATAATTTACGATGAATAGTATTGAAATCATTTTGATCTTCTTATTCATGGACCTCAGTCGATCATCTTATCCTTAATTGCTGATCTTCAAGGATTTAGTGTTTTGATCTACTCACCTTATTATTTAGTGTTTATGAATTTGAGATCGAAATTCTTCTTGGATTTAATGTTTTAAACAGTAATAAATTTATTTATGTAAGTCACTGATACTCAGAACAATCCCCAAGGTAGATTACTTTTACCGACCATTGGTTGAAAATTGAGGTGTACAAGTCTTGGATAATTATTCCCTATTTGACATCCTCAGTATAGTACTTTATTTGGGTGAATTCTGGTCTACAAGAAGTGACTCTTGGACTCGTATTGGTCTCGAAAGGGTCAAAAGTCTCCGGCGAGAGCACTCTTTTATATTTCTTGTCCTTAAGCTCATATGGCTAAATATGATCCCTATCTTGTTAGGATAAAAGAGCCCATTTGGCTATAGGTAAAGGATGTCCTATATGGACAAGAAAGCTCATAGGATAGAAGACCCTGAATTGCTTGTCCTAAATTGGACGAATAGCCCATATTAGCTAATTCTTGAGTACTCGGATTGACAAAAATATTATCATTCTTCTAACCTAGAATAGTGTATCATTTCCCTTTGATTCTTAATAGGTTGGAGTAAAACTTTTGGTATGACTGGGAAAAGATGGATAATGCATTTAAAGTGCTCGACATCTAGGTTTAGGAGGCAAGCTGTAAGAAAGAATTTAAACAAGTATGAGAATCTCACTTTGATGCATTCTTTTGTGTGTGATTTTGCATCGGGACGATGCAAAGTTTTAGGGGGGAAGTATGTCACAACCCTGATTCAATCACTAGGCAATATTAAAATAATTTTTATACAGTTGCCATAATTTACTGATTAAATCATATAGATAGAGTTTTGCATCTTAATTCGTGTAAGTAGACTAAACACTCTTGAAAATAGATTAAATAGATAATAGGTATTAATTAAAAAATAATAAAATTAAATGATAAGTATTAAATAATAACAAATAAATAATTAAAATGTTAGATTAATTGAGTTAAATCAATTAACTCAATTTTGATTAAAAGAAATAAGTTAAGAAAATTACTAAATTAACATTTATATTGGTATCAAATAAAAATAATTGAATTAATTAAGTTGAAAATTAATTCATATTAAAATGAAATAGGTCGATTGAATTAATTAATTTGCTTAAATAGTAAGATGAATAAATTAAGGAAAAGAGGTTTTGTTTTATTAACGAGGATTTTTTTTAAATGAGTAAAAAAAAAAAAATTATATCTCTTCTAATTGTTCTACAAAAATCTTGTGTCCTGGGGAGGGGTTTAGCCCCCAAATTTCCTTAAGCAAAACAAAATTTTAATTTGTTTTTTAGTACTTACCTTCCGTTCGTACTATTGCAATGAGTTCACACTTATCTAGTTATTAATCTATTGATTGCAAACCAATCAAAAGATAGGATTATTTTTCTTGTTAGACAAATTTGATTTAAATTTGTACTTTTCCTATGTCAACATGATAATTTTTTACCAAAAAATTATTTAGAAATGATTTATATGTATTGTCATTGGTTGAAAAAAAATGACCAATGGAGCACGTGGCAAGTAAATAAATTATGAACACAAATTTTGTCTCCCACTAGTTAAGTCATGCCTAAATGAATGGCAATTAATTTTTTCCTTAATTTAATTTTAATTTAGTTTTTAGGGTTCTACACATTTTATTTTATGTAATTAGATTTTTTTAGGGATTTCAATTTTATTTAGTCAAAACTTTAAAATCTACAGTATCATGAATTTAATTACATTTTTTATTTTATTCTTCAAACTTACAATATTTTAATGCATTTTAAATTATAGAAGTATTAGTATTATTACATTAATTAATTCTTTAATCATTATAATCATTATTATTATATTATTTAAGTATTTAATATTTAATTTTAAAAATTTATATTTAAATTTTAAGTGAAAGTATGAACATTGAATATTTAATACATAGGAAAAAACTTCCTATTATATTAAATATACACCCTAATATTTTTTTATAAAACAAGACTGACAAGAGTTTAAAGACTATTTTGTTACTTTACTTATATTTAATTAAATCTTTTCAGTGTAAATATTAAATTGAAATTAACGAATTTAATTTATTATTTACAAACCTAAAAATTTAAATTAAAACATATTCGTAACAAATTGAAAATATTAAAAAGTGGTGTAGTTCACCTAACTATTACTGTTCAACTACCCAAACCACTTTTACTCCAAAATTTTATAAATATGCTACATTTCCCAAATAAAATTATGACGAGGACAATCTACCGAGTTATATAGGTTTTGGTACATTTATGGAGAACAATCTACCGAGAGTTATGTAGGTTTTGGTACATTTATGGAGATATCTCTATTTGCAGGTGTTGCGAAAAAATTTGAATTTTTTTAAAATTATTTTTTAGTTCACGAGCCTTTTAGCCCCTTTATCCAGCAGTATCATTGTCTTTGCTATAACTCTTTTACAGTTCATAGTATATTAAATTAGATTTTATATATTCCCTTTATCCAGCAGTATCATTGTCTTTGCTATAACTCTTTTACAGTTCATAGTAGTGGTTGTTATTTATTTGATTAGCTCAATAATTTCTTGATCATTAAATCTTCAATCCATGGGTTGTTACTTTGTGTTGTTTATTTTAAAATATCAAACTTTAATATTTGATGGGCTTGGTTTTTGTTTTTAAACTTGACATTTAAATCTTTAGGGTTTTTGAATGCTTCAAATAACAAATCCTAGGCCGATAGTCTTGTGTATGTGAACATTATAGTGCTTTGAAAATTTTCTCACACTCTAGGTAATGAGCTTGTGCCAAGGAAACTATAAGCAGACTTGTCCTTAACTAGTTATTAATAATTCTTTTTGCAACCAATGAGAACTGAAATAGTTTTTCTATTTAAAAAATATTTAGCTATTGCTATTGTATAGATGCAAATATTATAACAAATTGAAAATTTATTTTTCTTTAATCTAATTGGCAGAAAACTTTTACATGATAAGAGTGATTAATGCGCATCCATTACAATAATGGTGGTAATATTGCCTTATGGAAAGGGAGTGGCAGTTAATATATTATTTTATTTATGTTTAATAATACTTTATAACTATATTGAAAACATATAGAGATAATTATTATGACGCGACAATTTGCAGAGCGACAAACTCCAGAATGGCGAAATGCAGAGATGGAGGGAAGCATTGAGGAGCGAAGAGATGGGCGAAGGTTTCCTCGAAGAGAGCACGAACATGCTAGATATCAAGAAAACAAGAATAGAAGAGCCGCTGACACTGGTCAAAACTTCCCCCACCAGGTAGAAGATACGTGGAGAAGGCACGGTGATCGGCATCCCCAGGGAAGAAGGCGACAACAAAATGGATGTCTTCATGGTCCTAGGCAATGGATTCAAAGGCAACATAACATTCTTCAACAAAGAAACCCATATATCCAATGGAGGGGAAGGAGAAACCCTAGAGGTGGAGGCCAGCATAGGGATTTCCAGAGAGAAAATTTGCAACCCAGAAATCAAAATCCTAGAAGGAGGGAAGAAGATAGAGAAGAAGAAATGACAATAACCCTCAGCGCAAATCGAATTCAAGACCAAGTCTCGAAATTGGAAAACACAGCATTAATAATCAAATGGCACGATAAAGATTTAAATTGGCAAAGTCTAGAAACCTGGTGGTATGGAAAATGGGGAAAGGATTTAGAATTTAAGAGGCTGGAGAATGTTTTTTTTGTGGTCATTTGCCCTACGGTAGCCATCAGGGCTCAAATTGAAGGGGTCTGGATACTTGATGGTAGCGGCTTTTACATCAGCCGCTGGAAGGCTGGGTTTGATCCAATTTCACACCATATTGAAAAAATTCAAGATTGGTATATCATGCCCAATCTTCCCCTTGAATATTGGGACCCCAAGATTTTGGAAGAAATTGGAAACGGCATGGGATCTTTTCTATGCACTAAAGAAGGGACTAACCCAGAAGGGTCCGGCACGTTTGTTAGGTTAGGCATTGAGAACAATCCAAATCAAAGAATCCTTAGAGAAATCAAGATTTCATCAGGATTAGGTATTTGGACGCAGAAATTGATCCACAATCTCCTCTCCACAGACACTCTGGTCAAAATTCTGGGGTGGAAAAGTGATCCTCACCCAAAGGAAAACTCAGAGCAATCTTCAAATAAGAAATCCATACCTTCAGTGGATGAAGATCAAATTTATGTCGAAGAAGCCCTTCCTCCCCCTCCTGAAGCGGCACTACAAGCTGAATCCAAACTAGTTCAGAGATATGATGATGATCAGAGCGTTAAATCCATAGATCAAAAACTGTCGCAAGTAATTGAGATGATTGGCAACAAAGTGAGTAGAGAAGATCTAGATTCCCTCATAAACGTGGGCAATGAATTGGTGGACATTGCTAATGCGGCCAAAAAAGGAGAGATCGACATTGACAATTTTGAAGGTGAAGACTGGTTTGCAGAACAAGAACTTGAGATGGTGGGAAATGAAGCCCTTCTAGATGAAGAGGAAATTCCAAACAAAGTTCTGAACAACCCCATAGAACAAGGGGTGCTCGGGCTGAGAACTAAGGAACCAACAAAAACATTACCAGATTGCGAAGAACACAGAGGAAAAGGTAGGATCCCAAACAAGGAAAAACTAAAGTGGGATGGGGAGGCTTCATGACAATTAAAAATCCAAACATTATTGAAAGTAGGGAAGGGTGATCCCCTTACTAAACAACAATGAAAATTATAACTTGGAATGTTAGGGGCTTAAACGCCCCTAACAAAAGATGCCTGCTACGGCAGCATCTGAATACATAGCAACCAGACATCTGTTTGATACAGGAATCTAAGCTAGGAGAACAAGAAAGAGCAAACCTAAGTTTGAAATTGAAGAATTGGAAAATTTGTGGAGTCAATGCAGAAGGAGCCTCAGGAGGTTTGTTAACTCTTTGGAAACCTCAATCAATTTTGGTTGAAGTAGTGGCTTCAAGCAAATTTTCACAAGCCTGCAAGGTAAGGAGTCTAGCCTCCAATCTAAGTTTTCTTTTGATAAATGTTTATGGGCCTAATAATTACATTCATAAAAGAATTGTTTGGAGTGAATTGGATAAAGTTTGCAAGTTCCCAGAGTTTGAGGTGTACATTCTAGGAGGGGGTTTCAATGTAATTTTAAAAGAAAGTGATAAGAAAGGGGGAATTGGAAGGAAACTCCAGTCCCAGCTTGATTTCAAAAATTTTGTGGATAGGAATGAGTTTTTTGACATCCAGATGGGGGGTGGGCAGTTCACTTGGACAAACAGAAGGTTGGGTTTCTGTAACATAGCTGAGAAGCTGGATAGGTTTTTGTTTAAAGGAAATCTCAGTAGTTTTCCCTTTACTCTGGATAGTCAGTTGTTACCTTTACCAAGATCAAATCATTATCCAGTATGTTTGGAAATTATGGGAGAAAAGGGACCAGTTAGGAGCCCCTTTAAGTTTGAAAATATGTGGTTTAAGCACAAGGATTTTATGGATCTGATCAAACAATGGTGGATTGATACACAGCCAGACGGATCCAAAATGTTTAGCATTGTAGTCAAATTGAAAGTAATTAAGCAGAATCTAAAAATTTGGAATAAAAATAATTTCAAAAATATCTTTGATGAGAAAAAGCAATATGAATAAGAATTAAAAGCCCTCTCAGAGAAGATTATTAGAGAAGGAATGGACAATCAAAGTTACAAGAAAAAATTTTGATGGCAAAAATGAATGATATTCTTTCCAAAGAAGTGTTTTGGAGACAAAAGTCCCGAGAAGTTTGGCTGTCTACGGGTGATAAAAATACAAAATACTTTCATAATGCAACAAAAGCAAGAAGAGAGGTGAACAGAATATCCAGGGTAAGAGATAAAAATGGAAGACTTTTGGAGGATGTGGAAGAGGTCAAACAAGCTATAGTGGAACATTTTCAGAACCTATTGAATGAGTGGGAAGGATCCAACCTCTCAGTACAAGAAGAGCTTGTGGGCTATATACCCAAGTTGATAACTGACGAACAAAACGACATGCTAAATAGCAAATTTTTGGAAGAGGAAGTAAAGACTGCACTCTTCCAACTCCATCCAGACAAAGTGTCAGGTTTAGACGGCTTCCCAGCAGGCTTTTTCCAAAAATGTTGGGACATAATCAGCAAAGACATTTTGGAGGCTCTAGAGGAATCCAGGACCTCTAGACAGCTTCTAAAGGAAATCAATAACACATTTTTAGCTCTGATTCCGAAGAAAGAGAAGCCTGAACTTCTGGATGATTTCAGGCCCATTTCTCTCTGTAACACCCTCTAAAAAATTTTAGCCAAAACAATGGCAAACAGGTTAAAAAGACTTCTTCCAGATTTGATTTCAGAAGAACAGATGAGGTTCATTTCAAACAGATCCATCTTGGACGGGGTAATAATTGCCCAGGAGGCCATTCACTCAATCCAAAACACATGAAAGCAAGAAATGCTAATAAAACTTGACATAAAAAAGGCCTATGATCGTGTTAACTGGCATTTTTTGCTCAAAGTGTTGGAAGGGTTCGACTTTAATAAGACTTGGCTAGATTAGATTTTCTCCTAGATTGCAAGTCTGAGATTCTCATTCCTAGTGAATGGCATCCCAAAAGGTTTCTTCAATGTTTCTCGGGGGCTCAGACAGGGAGACCCAATCTCCCCCTTTCTTTTCATATTAATGGCTGAAGCGCTCGGTAGATCAATTACCAAAGCCTAGAACTTAAGGGAAATTGATGGCGTTCAAGTCACTAGTGGCGTTCCGCACATAACGCACCAGCAATTTGCTGATGACACCATGTTGTTTGGAAAAGCCCAAATCAAGGAGGCTCGAAGCTTCAAGACAATTCTCCAAAACTACACAATTGCCTCTGGACAAGAGGTTAGTCAAGAAAAATCAAAAGTTTTTTTCTTCAACACAGCAGCAAGATTGGAAGCTCAAATTTTGAGGATCCTCATCTTTAAGAAAGGATCTCTCCCCTGCAAATATTTGGGGATTCCGCTAGACAAGGCTCTTCGACCAGGTAATACTTGGAACAGTTTGTTGGAGAAAGTTAGCAATAAGGCAGTTTCCTGGAAAAACAATTAGCTCTCATGGGCAGGCAGGTTAACTAAACTCAAGTCAGTTATTTCTGCCCTGCCTACCTATCTAATGTCTTGCCTCCCTCTGTCAAGTAAAGCAAGCAAAGAATTGAATAAGAAAATGAAGAACTTTTTCTGGCAGGGGTTGTCTGAGCAGTTCAAATAGCCTCTTGTTAAATGGAAGCAAATTTGTGAGTCTAAACAAAGGGATGGATTGGGAATTAAAAATTTATTGTTCCAAAATAAAGCCCTTGGAGCCAAATAGGTCTGGGAAATTTTTTCCAACCAAGATCTTAAATGGGTGAGAATTGTGTAGTCTAAATATTTGGATGAAGGAATAGACAACATTTTCACTTCAAGAGAGCTACCCTTTGGCTCTAGAATTTGGAATTTCATTCGTAGCTGTAGAAACCTCATTTCAGATCATCTTTCTTGGGAAATTAGGAGTGGGGACTTAGCTAATTTCTGGGATGACTCTTGGCAAGGATTACCTAAACTAGCCAATGAGGTGGATCTGGCAAATGTCAAAGCTATTACAACCCAGGCATGGGGAGATAAGGTAAGAAACTATTTGACTCCATTTTTTCATAATGGCCAGCTAACTACCAAATGGAAGAGCCCACAAAATCTCAATTTAAGTCAGGCAAAAATGGAATTATTTGACAGAGCTCTAGCTAACAGCCAAATCAGCTTCAGGCAGGGCCTGGACACTCTTAGATAGATAGGGCCTGGACACTCTTAGATAGATAGGCACCCCAAATGGAGTTTATAGTGTCAAAGAAGGATATAAAAAGTTGTCAGACATCTAGGAGGAAGTCTCTGCAATCCCAAGGGAGTTGTGTTGGAACCCTAATTGTTTACCAAAGGCAGGGGTCTTCTTGTGGATAGCTTCACAAGGCCGAGCCCTAACAGCTAATAGGTTAGCCAAACTCAGAATTCAGGGTCCATCAAGATGTTTCTTGTGCAAAGAAAATTCAGAGGATGGAGATCGTCTCTTCCTCAGCTGCCCTTTCGTGAACCGGTGTTGGAATTGGCTAATGGACAAACTTCTCTAGAAATCTGTCTCGCCAATGGGATTGTCAGATTGGCTATCAAGTTGGCCCAATTTAAATGAAAAAGCGGTGTATCACAAACTGTGGTCAATTAGCCCTTCAATGCTAATTTGGGAGCTCTGGAATGAGAGAAATAGAAGACTCTTCCAGGACAAAGAATTGCCTCTCCCCACGTTTCTCAATAAAGTTGAAAGCAGTATAGTTGAAGTCTTCAACTCAAAACTGGGAAACTCAACATAGCAGGTTTTCTCAGTCTGGGATGCTAAGATAAGACAAGGATGGCAGGGTCTTAAATTACCGTCTATCAGTTTGGAAGGGGTCAACAAATAGCTCTTAAAAGAAAACTCTCCAAATGGTCTCCCCTAGACCCCAAGTGGTTCAAATTAAACTTTGATGGAGCTTCACGAGGGAACCCTAGTAAATCAGGAGCTGGCAGCATCATTAGAAATGGGGAAGGTAAAACAATTGGTAGTTTAGCTGAGCCACTAGCAGATGGAACCAACAACGAAGCGGAGTTGGAGGCTTTAATCTTAGGCTTAAAGCTTTGCCATGAACTAAAGCTTAGGAAAGTTGCCATCGAAGGAGATTCCCTATTGGTAATCAATGGGCTACGAATGAGGAAATTGTAAAATTGGAAACTAGCCGCAAAACTAGAACTAGCCTTGGGTCTGATGGATCGGTGTGAATTGACAATAGTTAACCACATCTTTAGAGAAGCCAATTCAGAAGTAGACTCTCTTTCTAATCTGGGGGCGGATGGAATAAGAGTCAAATTTCTTTCCCACTGAATAAGTGTCTAATGGGGTGGTAGGGTGGGCACCCAATCCAAGAGAATTTGGATGGGTCATTGCCATAAGCTTACATTATGGCCAATTCATTCTCTCTGCCATAAGTCTACATTATGGCATTAACGCATGGTTGATACGCCAGTCTCATTGCTGAGTAAGCAACTCCACCGATATGACCCGTCACACATTCCACCATCTCTAAACTCTCTGTTCAATTAATACAGGCAACAGTTAAATGAATGTGATCCTTCTCTAGCTCTGATAGACAGATACCTCTAGATTTCATTCCAATCTATCAGCTCAATCGAGCGTTAGTTGCTCTCTACATTGGTGGTAGCGGGCAGTATGGAGAAAGGCTCTGGTTTCATCGCTAAGATCTCTGTGCATGGGCTGGTGAACCTGGGAGTGTCGACACCTCTCCAGTTGGAGAGCTCAGTCTGGCAGATGGCCTTCAAAGGTGCCATTACAGACCTAAGGCTCAAGCGTATCCTGCGAAGGCGTGAGGGCTTTCTTCTCCCGGCGATTAAGATTATCTTGCGATTAGATTTTTTGTTCGCGGACGAGTTCTACAGGGTAGATTCTCACATCTCTTCCCAGTTTTTAGGCTCCATCCTGGATGCAGGGGTGTCACCAAAAACAACGAAGAGCCTCATGTTGAAGTTGTTTAAGCCAGAATTCCTCCGGGGCCTCAACTCCATTCTCGGGGTAGTCATTCTCAGGGTGGGTATCCCTTGCCCAAACGACATTGCTTCCCCCTCATTCTTAACCTGAAAGGCATGGCATTGACAGAACACCAGGATCGAGTTCTCCAGGTTTTTGGTTTCCTCCAGAACATGCTGCATGAGGACGGTGACTTCGGGGAAGGGGAATGGGATGGTAGGCTCCAATCCATGGCAGTAGGGCTCGGCTTTCTTTGAAAACATGGCCTCTGTGGCCCAGTTCTTTGTGATCACTCTCAGTAGGTAAATGTCTATAGAACAGTCACTAATGGATCAGTAAGCCTAATGGCTATTTTGCTTAGATATCTCTGTAAGGTTTCAGTAGGTTTGCTTATAGTAGGGTATCAGGGGTTTTTGCCTTAGAAGCTACTGCTTGTAAATATTTCCTTCTGATCAATATAAAACTCTATATTTACGAATAAAAAAAATACTTTATAACTATATTTTATTAGGGTTTTATCAAATCAAATAAAAAAGGGAAAAGTATAAGTGCATTATATTTTAAAGATTTTACTAACTATATTTAGAAACATGGCATCACTTCATTTAAATATTTTCCATCACACTAGATTTTTAACTATTGAGTAAATAAAATTGAAATCCCCAAAATAAAAGTATTTTTCATGACACTCTAGATTTTTAACTCTTGAGTAAAAAAAAAATCCCAAAAATAACCTAATTTCGTAAAATAAAATAACACTAAATTTTTTCTTTACAAAGCATGCATATTTTATTTATTGATTTCTTTTCAGAGCTATTTTATAAAAAAATTATTAGCGTTTAAATTTGTTTTATAACTATACTTTAGGGTTCTACACATAAATAACCTAATTTCACTAAAATATTTCTTAACTATTCATTTGATCTTAACCATTGATGTCTAATTAAATGGAGCTGAATCATACTTTTATTAAATGAATGCACCCAAAATTATTACTAAAACACAATATTAGATTAATTAAAATAATTAAAATCATGTTATCTAAAAGTACTTACTATTATTACTTTATATAGTGATGTAAATATGAATATGTTATTGTTATTATATTATTAATTATTCTTCAAACTTACAATATTTTAATGCATTTTAAATTGTAATAGTATTCAATATTATTACATTTTAATATCTTAGGTAGACATTTCAAATCTATCCACATTGTTATTATATTATGTAATTATTTTTCAAACTTACAATATTTTAATGCATTTTAATATTATTACATTTTAATATTTTAGACAGACATTTCAAATCTATCCACACCCAACTAGGGTTAGGGTTCTACATATTTTATTTTATGAAATTAGATTATTTTTGGGATTTCAATTTTATTTAGTCAAGACTTAAGAATCTAGGATTTCAATTTTATTTAGTCAAAAGTTAAAAATCTACAGTATCACAAAAAATATTTCGCCATGTTATTACATTTTTTATTTTATTCTTCAAACTTACAATATTTTAGTGCATTTTAAATTATAAAAGTATTACTATTATTACATTTTAAGGAAATATTTGTGTTATTTAATAGACTTTGTAAAAGTTTAGTTTTATAGTTAGGAAATATTTTAGTCCTATTTTATTTTTACCAAATTAGATTATTTTTGAGATTTTAATTTTATTTACCCAAGACATTTCAACACTCTTCAAAAATTAATTTTTCAATTAGTGGAATGCAATTTGTCTATACAACTAATACCTAATCAACAAAAAAATTACAACTAAACAAATACTATATACAACCAATAGCTAATCAACAAAAAAAAATTACAACTAAATAAATACTAACAACACTACAAGGTAGATACTGGCCACTACGTGGCACTTGTTTAATTTATTTTTTTATTTTACTTTATTTTATGGTTTCTATTAAACTAAAACAAATTTTAAATTGTTTAGTTTATTTATTACATATATTAATTTTTAACATTCTTTTCTTTTAATTAATCAAGAATGAACCTAACTAGATTTGTTGTTAATATATATACAATTATATATATATACACACACGCGTATATATATAGTGGATAAATTATGTAATGATGAAATTAGGTGGTTGATTTTAAATGAATAATTAGTTACTTTATTAGTTGATTAATTTAAATAGTTACAAATATTTAATTTGATAGTTAATTCTTGATTGAGTATAGACAAATTACTAAATGAGTTGCTCGTGTTAAATTTAAATTGTTTAGTTGCAATGGATGGATTTTGACCTAATCTAGGAAATATGTTTTTATTAGTACCTGCCTTCGGCTGGTACTATTGCAATGAGTTTGCACTTATCTAGTTATTAATCTATTGATTGCAAACCAATCAAAAGATAGAATTATTTTTCTTGCGGATAAATTTGATTAAAATTTGTACTTTTCCTATGTCAACATGATAAATTTTTAACAAAAAATTATTTAGAAATGATTTATCTATATTGTCATTGGCTGAAAAAAATGACCTCTTCTCTGCGGATTGTCGGATTGTCAGATTGTCGAGAGAGTGCAACAAAAAACTATAAATGCAGAGAGAATTTTGGTTTGAGGGGAGCACATGGCAAGTAAACAAATTATGAACACAAATTTTGTCTCCCACTAGTTAAGTCATGCCTTAATGGATGGCGATTAATTTTTTGCTTCATTAGATAAAAGTAATTTAATTTTAATTTAGCTTTTGGGGTTCTACACATTTTATTTTATGTAATTAGATTATTTTAGGGATTTCAATTTTATTTACTCAAAAGTTAAAAATCTTGGATTCCAATTTTATTTAGTCAAAACTTTAAAATCTCTAGTATCATGAATGTAATTACATTTTTTATTTTATTCTTCAAACTTACAATATTTTAATGCATTTTAAAAGTATTAGTATTATTACATTAATTAATTCTTTAATCATTATAATCATTATTATTATATTATTTAAATATTTAATATTTAATTTTGAAAATTTATATTTGAATTTTAAGTGAAAATATGAACATTGAATATTTAATATATAGGAAACAACTTCCTATTATATTAAATATACACACTACTAATTTTTTATAAAACAATAGTGACAAGAGTTTAAAGACTATTTTGTTACTTAGCTTGTATTTAATTAAATCTTTCTAGTGTAAATATTAAATTGAAATTAACGAATTTAATTTATTATTTACAAACCTAAAACATAAATCAAAACCTATTCATAACAAATTGAAAATATTAAAAACTAGTGCAGTTCACCTAACTATTACCGTTCAACTACCCAAACCACTTTTACTCCAAAATTTTATAAATACCCTACATTTCCCAAATCAAAATTATGACGAGGACAATCTACTGAGTTATGCAGGTTTTGGTAAATTTATGGAGATATCTCCATTTGCAGGTGTTGCGAAAAAATTTGAATTTTTTTAATTTTTTTTAGTTCATGGGCTTTTGGTAAATTTATGGAGATATCTCCATTTGCAGGTGTTGTGAAAAAATTTGAATTTTTTTAATTTTTTTTAGTTCATGGGCTTTTTAGCCCCTTTATCTAGCAGTATCATTGTCTTTTCTATAACTCTAATTTTATCTATTCCCTTGTGCTCATGCAGATTTTTCAATTGATTTGGGTTGGTCCAGTGGTTATTATTTACTTCATTGGCTCAACAGTTTCTTGATCATTAAATCTTCAATCCATGGGTTGAAATCTGCAATCCATGGGTTGTTACTTTGTGTTGTTTATTTTAAAATATCAAACTTTAATATTTGATGGCCTTGGTTTTTGTTTTTAATCTTGATTAGGGTTTTTGAATGCTTCAAATAACAAATCCTAAGTTGATATATGTGAACATTATAGTGCTTTAAAAATTTTCTCATGCTGTAAAATAAATTCACTCCAGGTAATGAGCTTGTGCCAAGGAAACTATAAGGAGGTCTGTTCTTAACTAGTTATTAATAACTCTTTTTGCAACCAATGAGAACTGAAATAGTTTTTCTATTTAAAAAATATTTAGCTATTGCTATTGTATAGATGCAAATATTATAACAAATTGAAAAATTATCGCAGAAAACTTTTATATTATAAGGGTGATTAATGCGCATCCATTACAATAATGGCAGTAATATTACCTTATGAAAAGGGAGTGGCAGTTAATATATTATTTTATTTATGTTTAATAATATTTTATAACTATATTTTATTAGGATTTTATCAAATCAAATAAAAAAGGGAAAAGTATACGATAAGGAAGTGCATTATATTTTAAAGATTTTACTAACTATATTTAGGAACATGGCATCACCTCATTTAAATATTTTCCATCACACTAGATTTTTAACTGTTGAGTAAATAAAATTGAAATCCCCAAAATAAAAGTATTTTTCATGACACTCTAGATTTTTAATAGGAGTTAAAAAAAAATTAAAATCTCAAAAATAATCTAATTTCATAAAATAAAATAACACTACAAATTTTCTTTACAAAGCATGCATATTTTTATTTATTGATTTCTTTTCACTATTTTATAAAAAAAATATTAGGGTTTAAATTTGTTTTATAACTATACTTTAGGGTTCTACACATAAATAACCCAATTTCACTAAAATATTTCTTAAATCCATCTAGAGAGCCTAGGACCATGTCAGGAATTTTATCACTAATAAGGATTTCCATGATGCTAAGCATCTATATGGTGAAAGATCCATTTGGTGGAACTTGCACCTGGTTGGTAAACCCCTAGCCCTTTCCCAAGGATGTTCTACTAGGTTGTGGGCTAAACTGGGGATCTCCCAGCTTGCTGATCTTTTTGATAATGATAAACTCATCAATTGGGATGAGCTCAAGAACAGATTTAATATTCCAGACTCCTAAAAGAAGACTTATAATATGATTGTCAAGGCTACTAAGGACTTGCCTTCTGACTATCATGTGGACTCTCATAGATACCTAAAGTGCAAATGGTTGGATGGGGTCATCATGGCTAATCTCAAAGCCAAGAATATCTATAGAATCATTGATCATAATGAAAATATTATTAATCATATCAATACTGTTTGGTATTCTTCTCTTGATGCTGTGTCTTGGAAAAAGTATTTTGATATTCTCTGGAAAGGTCCTGTTGAGCCTAAAATCAGATGTTTTAAGTGGCTGACTCTGCTTGATAGACTCCCTATTAGAAAATATGGTCACACTACTGACATTTGCAGTCTCTGCAAGCTTCCTGAAATGGGTAGACATATCCTCTTTGATTGCATCTTTGCTAAAGAAATATGGAACATGTTTGGTATTTTTTACCCTTTAAATGTGAATATTCTAGAAATTGTTACTAGTCATATTTATGGGCTTAAAAAGGATGCTAATTTATTTTGGAATATGCTGTCTTCTAACATCCTCTGGCAGATCTGGAAGTGCAGGAACGAGGAAAGGTATCAAAGCAACCCTAGAGTTCTTACTGAGTTTTTTTGAAAACTCACATTTTTAAAATCTTTCTTCAGGTCCACACAATAATGATGATGGAGAAAGAGAAGCTGAGGAGATTCTTGAAAGATGGGCACGCCACATTCATTGTCTATGAGCTAAAGCATGGTTACGAGTGGTTGAGGAACTTTGATGACCTTCAAATGTTTGAACAAACTTGCAAAAGGCTGAACCAAGAGATCAAGAAGAATATTAACTCTAGGAAAGATGAGATATTCATGCTTACACAAATCCAAGAACGTAAGATCATAGTTTGGATGGAGGTCCTCTTGGTTGGACTGCTTGGGTTGATACCCATTATGATGTCTTACACTAGTAGTTCTTTAGCTTCTTCTTTCTTCTATTATGTCTGTATACATGATACTCTGAGTTCGTGGTGAGGTTGGGCCTCTTTTTTGATACTCTCGGTGGTTATTTTTTTCTTTTTTTTTGTATTTGACCTAC
The DNA here is from genome assembly GCA_027924645.1 of Cunninghamia lanceolata. Classification (NCBI taxonomy): domain Eukaryota; kingdom Viridiplantae; phylum Streptophyta; class Pinopsida; order Cupressales; family Cupressaceae; genus Cunninghamia; species Cunninghamia lanceolata. Next base: position 7,122,811 of record BSBN01000317.1, read on the forward strand.
CTATATTTAATATAAAAAAATATTTCTTAACTATTCATTTGATCTTAACCTTTGATGTCTAATTAAATGGAGCTGAACCACATATTAAATGGAGTTGAACCACATACTTTTATTAAATGAATGCACCCAAAATTATTACTAAACCACAATATTAGATTAATTAAAATCATGTTTTCTAAAAGTACTTACTATTATTACTTAAATAAAAAATTAAGTGACTAAAGTAAAATACTGTAGTGATGTAAACATGAATATGTTACAAACTTACAATATTTTAATGCATTTTAAATTGTAATAGTATTCAGTATTATTACATTTTAATATCTTAGGCAGACATTTCAAATCTATCCACACTGTTATTATATTATGTTATTATTCTTCAAACTTACAATATTTTAATGCATTTTAAATTGTAATAGTATTCAATATTATCACATTTTAATATTTTAGGCAGACATTTCAAATCTATCCACACCCAGTTAGGATTAGGGTTCTACACATTTTATTTTATGAAATTAGATTATTTTTGACATTTCAATTTTATTTAGTCAAGAGTTAAAAATCTAGGATTTCAATTTTATTTAGTCAAAAGTTAAAAATCTACAGTATCACAAAAAATATTTTGCCATGTTATTACATTTTTTATTTTATTCTTCAAACTTACAATATTTTAATGCATTTTAAATTATTTAAAAGTATTAGTATTATTAAATTTTAAGGAAATATTTGTGTTATTTAATAGACTTTGTAAAAGTTTAGTTTTATAGTTAGGAAATATTTTAGTCCTATTTTATTTTTACCAAATTAGATTATTTTTGAGATTTCAATTTTATTTACCCAAGACATTTCAACACTCTTCAAAAATTAATTTTTCATTTATTGGAATGCAATTTGTCTATACAACCAATACCTAATCGGTAAAAAAAATTACAACTAAACAAATACTATATACAACCAATAGCTAATCAACAAAAAAAATAACAACTAAACAAATACTATAATAACAACACTACAAGGCAGGTACTGGCCACTACTTGGCACTTGTTCAGTTTAAGTTACAAACATTGGAAATAATTAGGCACTTGAATTATAGGAAGAATTATTTTTCCATAAGCACTATCAATTAGCCATTTCATCTATCCACAATTATAATGGGGTTAATAGATGGAATAATATAATTTATAAGTACTAATTTAGCCATTTAGCTAATTTGAAACGATTAATTAGATTTACAGTTTAATTTGTTAGTTTTTGGAGTATGATGTGATTAATTAAGTAATTAGTTATTTCTTTGAATTTATTTTAGTTAAATGTATTAATTAGTTTACGATTACTAACAATAGATGGATTACTCCAACTAGTTAGAAAGTTAAATTAAATAGTTACATCCAAATAATTGTTAAATAGTTAAATTTCAAATTTGTTCTATTAGTTTACAAAGTAATCTTAGTGATTACTTAGGGAATTGTTTAAACAAATAGATAGTTGCTTTAATCAAGTAAGTAATATACAATAGGGCTAAACAAACAAGTTAGTAAAATTTAAATGGTTCAATTAATGAGAAATATTAAAATAGGTTAGTTGAATATGAGATAGAAGTAATTAATGTACCTTTTTCATTAACTGGTTACTCTTAAATTGTAAAAAGGTAAATTAAATAGTTACTTCCAAATAATTGTTAAATAGTTAAATTCTAAATTTGTTCTATTAGTTTACAAAGGAATCTTACTGATTATTTAGGGGATTGTTTAAACAAATAGATAGCTGCTTTAATCAAGTAAGTAATATACAATATGGTTAAACAAACAAGTTAGTAAAATTTGAATGGTTCAATTAATGAGAAATATTAAAATAGGTTAGTTGAATATGAGATAGAAGTAATTAATGTACCTTTTTCATTAATTAGGTTTATGGAATAATCTTTTTTGAATTGCTTTAATTGATGGAAATTGTTAGATGTTCATCTATCATAAACTTAAAGATGAGATTTTGAAGGTCATTAGGGATGAATTTGACATGTTAGAATCAAGTTGATTACAATCAAATTAAGGTCAATAGACCTTAGCATATAGATACAACAAAGCCACCTATGAAAGGAACTCATTCAAATAAATGTTAATTTAATCTACAAAATACTAAGTCTTTTATTAAACTCAATTTTTGTTTTCTTGGTTGAAATCATTTAAGTTATTTACACAATTATCTTTATTTAAAAAATTGATTTGGTATGTGCAATATACTTAATTTTTGCAAATAGCTTACAAACAATCGTTCTAATAGAAATTGATGGAATGGATTTAACCTAATGGATATTTGATTTCAATAAGTTTACTTAATTGGATTCTAGTCATTTTCTTGTTTTAGATAAACAACTTAACCAAGAGGAAACCCAAAAACTAAATCACAGTGTTTGGTTTTCACAGTGCCTCTGGTTTGCGTTTATGGGTAATGTCACATCTGAACTACTACACCTATTGCCTAACATGGCTACAACAATGGCATTTGAGGCATCATCCTTATAAAAGGTTAGGGAGCAATACGGATCATCATGATGTTAAGTCTAAGGGACAGACAATCTCCCTCAGACACCAAACCAATAAGATTAATCAAATTAATCTGATTCAAAAAATACCTCCCATCTTTTATTTTTATAAGGAATTTTGGATTCACCTTGTAGCTTTATTTCTTTTGGAAACATCTTCTTAAAAGGGAAAAAGGGGGATAATAGAATTAATTCATTATTAGGTAACATTGCATGTTATATTTATATTATAATTTTCTTAGAGGCTTGATAGATTTGGGTTGTGGTTTATAAATGTGGGATAAATAGGACATCGAAGTGGTACTATCATAAAAAGACAAAAACACACCAATTTATCTCTAGAAATTTTTAGAGGATTCCATCAATAATATAATGCTTAACCATGTCTTCTAATACTTCTTGTTAGTTGGTCAAATCTAGGTGTGCATATTGAAAAAGATTAAATCTTGGGATTAGTAAAGGGATATAATTAGCGCTTATAAAAAAGATATCTAAGTTCTAGTTCTATTTCTATCATAATTATATTTTAGTAAATAGGGAATTTTTTGGCAGATTATTACAGGTAGTGTTTATATTCTTGGTAATTGAAGGGACATTATTGACCTTGGTAAATATAGTTTTAAGATCAAAGTATTTTGGAGCAATAGGATGAAGAATGTTTCCTAGTGTTGGTTGTTTTTAAATCCCAACCTTATCTCATGAAATAGCCTATGATTTAGCCACTTTCAATGTTTAGCTATCATGAGGGGCTAGCCAACACATAGGTGAAAGTTAAAATAACTTTCCCTCTTCACTTTAGGCTCTGCAAAACCTGGGAGGGTAATCCCTTAATAGTATTCAATAACCTCCTACACCAATTTATTACAAATATTGTGAGAAGCAAATTGGTTCTATGTAGATTTGCTTGAGGATTATGAAAATATGAATACCTGGCTCAAATCAGTCAAGCTTTTTCATTCCTTAAAGCCATAGAATAGGGCAAAACATCAAATAAATAAACACTTAAGATTGATTTCAGTGATTTTAAAGTATTTGGGTGTCTGACTAATTCTAGAGTGTGAAAGCTAGATACAGAGACAAGAGATCAGTGCCTTGTCCATTAGGCAATAGAGTCAAACCAATTGTAATTGAAACTTGATAACAGTATTTAACTTGAGCATCAAAGAGCTTTAAAACATTGCCTTACAACATTATACTCAGTATTTTTGAATTACTCATTCTTATGATATCCTTGCATACATTCATGCAAATCTATATTTCTGGTAAAGCATTTAACTCATTCTTTGAATAAGAGCCTCAGACAAAAAACCACATCCATAAGAAGTTTATGGAGACAAAGATGAACAATCTTTGATCTATTCACTCATAATTTGTGTAAACCACACCTCAAGAGACAACTGAGTTCATAAACTTGCCAATATATTCATTAGGATGCTAGTATTGTTAAAACAAATTTACAAATACATACAATTCAAACTCGGGACCTAGAAAAAGCAAAAAACTTCTATTCCTTGTGTTCTACTGCATAAAATCCTCTCAAAAAAACAACCAACCAACCCTATGTAAATGGCCCTAAATTCCTTTTATAAACAAGGAGCAACAACCTTTAGGCCATTACACGTGTTACAATGTTACTTGACAACCATAACAGTAATCTGCCCATTCATTGCTAAGTAATGCGATCCCAATATTCAATTCTAAACACAGTAAATGCCATTAGTTGCAAAGTAATGGCACAAATAAAAAATGTTGTCAGACAATCAAATATTTGATTCAGATCCCGATTGCTTTAGAACCCAAAATCAAATCTCCCACCACCTGAAATGATCATAACAATTTATGTCGATAGGAAGCCATTTTGGAATTTGCAATTTACCTAGAGTCTTCTGGTGGCTTCCAAGTGGGATATGAGCTTCTGTGAAGACATCACTGAGCCTCTTGAATCATGACATGGACTGCCACATTGAAGTCAATGGTTTTCCTACTATTTAAAATCCTTTGTTGATGCCAACTTATACATTACCGCAATCCCACACTTCATATTTGATGCTATGCATAACCGTCATGGGGCTGCGGGCTACAGTTCATATTTTACTTTATACTATTAGCCTGCAGATATCCTTATTGACCTCTACAAGACCACAGTGAACATTATATGCTTCATTTATCCTTTTACCACAAACCCACGGACTGCTCTATTAACTGGCATGGTGATGCGGTGAATATCCTATGCTTGGTTAAAACTTACCGCCATCCCGCATGCCTTTCTGATGACCTCCGTGGCATAGCGGTGAACATATTTCTTCTCATTTCTATCCCACAAGCTTCTTCGTTAACTTCCATGGCAATGCGGCAACAGTTAGATCATTACTGTCAGCCCGCCATGCTTCATACAAACTGTTGTGGTGTTGCGATAAGTTGTTCAGACTACTTCTTTTACTCCCACAATTCCACAAACATTTCAATTAACAGCCACGGTAATGCGCTAAGAAACTATATTGTACCCTAGCTCCCACAAACCTGCAAGGGTTCATCAGACATACCCGTGGGGATGCAGTAATGATAAAAATTGCAAAGTTTTAGCATAACATGATAGGAGATGACTTAGCAAGGATTCAACAATGGTTTTTTATTTTACAACAATGAGCAATAGAAGGATTTAAAACATTTTCTAATGAAATTCTAGAATAGGGTTTAAGGGATAAGATCTTCAAAAAACATTTACACCCTAACCAAAGACTCACAGGTTATGAAAAAATTGGGATTTTACCAGAGTCCTATCAATGGCTCATGTTCGGGGATGCATGCCCCTAGTGAGTGTTGATAACTAAGAGGGGGGGTGAATCAGTTATCTAGATTATTTTAACTTTCTATTCTTCCTTAACAATTAGTGCAGTATCAAATTAAGTAAGCATGCATAACCATGAAAGCAGAAATAAACTTAATGCACATAACACAATGATTTTGACGTGGAAAACCCTATTAAGGGAAAAACCATGGGGTGATTAACCCAAGATTGTATTCTCTGTTAAAAGAATAAAGTAGTACAAATGGCACTTGCCAATTAGGGCTCACTGCCTGAGCACACTGCTCACAAGAGGCTCACTGCCTACAAGAGACTCACTGTCTACAAGTTATAAAGAGAGTAACAAGATACTTGAACTGATGAGAAGAATCCACATATTCTGAGGTTCAGTTCCGATTAGGCTCAATACACTGATCTACTGCACTTCATCTTTCCTCTTCTTTGGTGCTATTGTCCTGTCACATACCGGACTTGTATTACTGCCTTCACACTACTCTCTGCTTTTCTTTGCACACCACACCACACAACACACACTTTCTTACCGAAATCAATCTGGTATATATATCCGCACCAAGGATTTCATCCACTTTCTAGTCGGCATCCAGAATACTTGTTATTTTCCCAAACTCTTGGTCTGTCGGCTAAATCCTTGCTTATCAAGTGATGTGTATCAAAGAGATGCTCATAGAAGTCATTAATCATGTTGACCAATCATGAATGATACCTCAGTAATCTTGATCACCATCAATATCTCATCTGGATCAAGGTCTGATGCTCTGCTGGTTAGTTCTTCCTCAGTCTACTCTGCCAAACAGGAACCCAATACTTAGGTGCTTATATCTATTCATTCTTTCATCACCAGAGGCTCAATCCCTGGAATCTATCAGTCAAGGTACTCCTCTTGACTTTCCCAAGTCCGTACTTTACATAGATACTTCCTCTGAGAGATCTGGACCTGACTGCCAAACCTTGCTACATGCTCTGTTCTTGCTTACCGGACCTCAACACTCTTCAATATGACTTCCGGTATAGACACACCATGTCCCGCGGATGGGTGGGAAGAACTTTGTTGCCATCAATGACAACACTCATGAAGCTACACTGTGTCTCTTGCCAACAATCTCCCCCTTCGGCATTGATGGCAACACTTAGTGAAAAATGACTAAGTGTCATACTACACTCCCCCTTGGCTGATGCTCTATTCTAATGTATATTTTACCGGAGCTCCCCCTTAGCTAGATTCCACATTTTTCACTACTACTTACTCCCCCTTTGACATCAATGGCAAAGGGTAGAATCCACACACCAAAATTCCCAAAAACTCAACTATACTTAGCCGCATAAGCATAGATACATGTTATACTTACATATACTATAGTATATCTACAAAAGTTGTCTTTAACTGGACAAGTTTTGTTGCCCAACTCTGCTTCATCCTATCCAAAATTGAGATGTGACCACTCAATAGGAATGCAAAAGCTTCTGCCCTCTTTAGATCTGTCAGATCACTAGTCCGGGCTGTGGTCTGAGCATCAGTTAGGGCCTCATGCATGGCCTCTAACTTAGGGATAATAATCCCTCTTAGTTCACTTAGCTTGCTTATCCTATTTTTCTTCTCTTTCTCAAGCTTCTTTATTTCATTTATAGCTACAAGAGTCTAGCACTCTTGATTCATTATGGAAGAGGAGAGAGGATCAAAACTTTGAGATATACTTGAAATTTTTCCCTCTTGTTCTTTCACTTCCTTCTCAATATCCATTGTCACTTTTGACCAGGATAGACAAAATTTATATATATATCTGCCATCTTTAAGAGCATTTTATAAGCTCTTTATTCCAATATTTAGATTTCTCCTATCATTTGCTATGTATCCCTGAACTTCAGAGAATCTTTTACCCAAAAATTCTTTCTCGACTTTATCTTCAGCTAACTTTTCCAAAGAATCAAAATGTGTGCTAATTGAATTAACAAGAGATTTTAATTTACCAGATGAAGAAGCTAAAAGATCCTTCTGAAAGGATGACATGATTTTCTCTAATGCGCTGAATGCAATCTCTATTAGCTCACAGTCTTTTATGTGAGACTTCAAAAGTTTTTCTTTTTCCTTTGCATGGGCAAAGGATGCTATCTTCATAGTCTAAACTGAGGAGAGGGAATCAAAATTGAATGGTCCTTGAAGTAGTTTCGGTTCATCAGTTTCCATCATTTCTTTTGTCAAAAAGTCTTTGACTACTTCTGCAATGTCTCTTGCTGGAGATAGAGTTTTCTTCCCTTGTGCAGCCTCAACACTGTCACTTGTGGTCTTCTCTGTTTGACCTTCTTCTCTTCCCTTCACCTCTTCTTCTTGGCTGATTTTTTCTTCTGTTCTTTCTCCTCTTTTAGATCCAGAGTCTGCTGGGGAAACCAGAGGAGAGATGTTTGCTTCTTTATGGACTTCCTCTTCTGGAGTAGAGGAGTCTATATCCTTAGTTTTCTCCTCACTTTCCTTTATCTCTTCTTCCATTGTTTTAGTAAATTCTTCCTTGCCATCCAAGGTAGAGGTATCATCACCTAAGTCCTCTATAACAGGAAGATTGAATCTTTTAAAAGCATTCTGGAGGATATCTTCTATTTCTTTAGCCACCTGATCAATCTCACCAAGCATAAGCTTATTCATTCTAGCTTTGCTCTGGAACTCATCCTTGTAGTCCTTGAAGATCATGTTCTTTTGCTGAGGAGTGATGGAAGGATAGAGTTGGATAGCAATATGTTCCTGGATTTCTAGGTCTTTTGCCATGGCATTATTCTTTCTCATTTCAAGTTCTTTTTCTAAGCTTTTAGGAATCAGGGATATGATTTCAATGAATGCTTTGTTATAAATGTTAAGATACCTGACTATAACATCTTGCAGGATCTTTTGGTTAGCTTCATTGTATTCATCATAGAATTCAGTCACAGGTTTTAGGTTCCCATCCATAGTGACTGATTTGATGATATCATCAATGCGGAGAGTAGGCTTTTCAACAAATTCATCTTCCTTCTCTTCTTTGCCTTGACTGGTAGAGGGTTCACCGGATGTTTTCTTCTTCTTCTTCATTTTCTTGATCTCTTCATCAAATTATGTCTCTTCATCATCCTTCTGACTGATGTAAGACCTTGTGGCCTTTGTCTTAGTTCTCTTCTCTCCCTTTTCAGATGACCTAACTTCCAGTTTTAATGGCTTTTGGCTCTTAGAGGTGGCAGGTGTAGAGCTCTTAGAGGATCTAGTCTGGGAGGGGGCTTCTACCAGAGCACTTTCTTTTCCTACTTCTTCCTTTTCTTTCTCTACCCTTTCCATCTCCTCTTTGTTTGCATCGAGTGCATCCTTTGAAATGCCATACCTTTTGGCAACATTCTCTACTTCTTTTCTCACTTTTTTCTTCATCTCCGGTTGTCTAAGTTCCACATGAATCTTTACACTCAACTCTTCAAAGGTTCCAAACCTTTCTGCCTTAGTGTCCTTGGGCTGACTCAAAAGATGTTGAATGTGCAACTCTAGGATTTTCTCATCAGCCTCATATCCCATTGGTATGATCCATACTATTCTTGGTTCCACTGCCTCCATTAGGTATTGATCAGTATCCACCATGAAGCATACTGTATCTTTGTATTTTTCTACTAGAGATTGGGGGATTCTCTCTCTTTCTTGCATCATATTCTGAAAGTTCTTGAAGTAACCCCATAGTGTAGTATTTTGTGCCTTGGCATCACCTATTTCATGTAAATAATCTCTGATTTGTATGGCAACAGGTCTATCATTTTGCCATACCTAGCCACTAGATCCGGGTAGCTCATTCATGTAATAGAAGAACAGACAGAGTATCAAGCCACCATATTTGACGGAGTTCTTCTTGTCCTTCTTTATCTTCTGCAGATTCTCCAAAAGTTGATTCAGAAGAAGCTCACAGAGATCATAGTCAGCATTCTTCCTCAACATTTCATAAGTAGTGTAAATAGCTGTTCCAGAAATAGAATTCTCTCTGCTGGAGTGATAAATCTTGTAACCAATTATCATGGTGGCAAACTTGATGTTTGGATCCGTGATATCCTCAATTGTTATTGCTCTTTTATCAAATTTGGATCCTGTTGCCTCACTCACTGTCTGATTCTTGACGGATTTGAGAGAAGGTAACTCACTGGATGAGTGCAATCTGGTAACTACCTTAATGGCATCCTTGGTTATTTTGAATGGCCTCATCAACCACATAAAGTTATCATGCATTCTACTCAGAATATACCAGACCCATTCATCTTCTACAAAATAGGGGAAATGAATGCACTATCCAAAGTGCTTGTCTCGGATAGCCTTGTACTGTGGTTTGAGTTCAAAAGCATCATCTATTAACTGATTGTGATAGATATCCATTAACTTGGATTCCCCAAATTCTTCAATGTTTGCATTAATATATGCCCTAACATCTTCTACATGTAAAACCCCATGTGGAATGCTTGAAAATGCGCCTAGGGGATCAACTTCTAGGGATTTATATGGATGTCTCTTGAATTTAGGTTGCGGCCTATCAGAAATCTTCACAACATTCAGAGTAGCCATCTTTCAAAGATTTAGAGAGAGATTTCAAGATCAAAAAATACCTGTTACGCTTCTAGGGTTTACGATATGAGCCAGATCGAGTTGCTCGGATGAATCAACTTCTGCGATTTGATCTTTGAGAGGATTGAGATAGTTTGTTGCAGAGCTCCTTCCCTCTTCTTTTCAAATGCAAATGTGCAAATAATGAACCAAAGAACCCTTTTATTTCTGCGCAAACCCTAATTCTATTTTGTAATAAATGCACAACCTAAGTTATTCCGGTTGCCTTGATTTCTTTGTTCCGAGAGAGATCTTTTCGGATCACTGTTATGCACTATTAGCTGTCTATCTATCTTTCCCAAATCATTCCACTTGTCCACAGATCAAGATACCTCAAATTTGAATCATACTGGATCTAACTGTGAGAATCCTGTTCTTTCCAGATGACTGTTAAATTGGATCAATCTTGGAAGACTAACCTCTTCTAAACTTCTTGTGGATCTTCCATATCTTTATCAAGGCTTATTTAGATGTTTCTCTAGGAACCTTTTAATCCGCAACCTTTCATGTGCCAATTTCAGGCACCAATTAACTGACCAGGGGAATTTGTTTTCCTTTTTGATTCCCCCTGAGCTAGAGCTCATCCTTTTAGTTTCCAGAAGGAATATCAACACCAGATTCTGGTGTGGATCCATCCTCAACATTTTTTGTACTTCTCTTCACCCAAATCTTGTTCATCTCCCTTTGAACTTCATCTGCATTCACTTTTTCTTTTCCTTTGTCTTGATTTTGATTTTGAAGTACCAGACCCTTTTTGTCCTGATTCTTACTTCTACAGAATTTGGCAATATGACTGGATCTATTGCAATTGTAGCAAACAACATTTCTTTGCATATTTGACTGATATCCTCTTGATCTACACTAATTAGCCATATGTCCCATTCTATTTCATGTAAAGCATCTACCATTGAATGAATTGTTCATTTGCATATTTCTACACTCATGAGATTTGTGACCATACCTTTTGCAATTAAAACACTGCCGGGAGAAGGATGAATTAGTCTGATTCAATCTTCTTCTACACTGATTTGCTTTATGACCAAAGTTATTACAATTATGGCAATATCCATTAAAGGATGGATATCTTTGAGCATTTGGTTGTCTTACCAGAGGTCTTCTAGGCCTGTTCCTTGGATTTCCTGATCCAGAGTTCTTCTGACCTGATCCAGAGCTTTCACCTTTCTCATACCCCAAGCCTTACTTGTCATCTACTCTCTTTTGGCTTTCAAGAAGAACTTCAAGCTGAGCAGAGCTTATCATGAATTTCTCTTTGTATTCATTTTCTATTTGGAGATCCCTTTTTTAAAGTGACAATCTGATTCTCAAGTTGTTCTTCACTATCTCTAGCTTCTTCAAGATCAGATTCCAAATGTCTGATTATTCTATCCATTTTGTGGCAATCTTCTAACTTTTCTTTGAGAGATTGTTTTAAATTTTCTTCAGTCTTTCTTTTCTCTTCAATTTCTTGAGTGAATTTCATGACACCTGATTCCATTTCATGTCTTACCATAATGACTTATTTTGATAGCTTCTCACATAATTTGTTCTTTTCATTTAGATCTTCATCAGTAACATTGGCTTCACTTTGACTTGCTAACTATTGAAGTAGTTCCTTTCTCTTTTTCATAGAGGTACTCAGTTTCTCTTTTAGTTCATTTATGAAATCATCAGCTTGTTTGAGTCTTTCCTTCAATTCATTGACTTTAGAGTGAGATTACTCAAGATCATCTAGGGCAGACTGGAGTTGTTCCCTCATTCCATACATATTGATTGAGATTCCTAGATCTTCCTCAAGCTGTTAGGCTCTATTTAGGAGGAATTTGGCTGTAATACCAATTGTTGATAACTAAGAGGGGGGGTGAATCAGTTATCTAGATTATTTTAACTTTATATTCTTCCTAAACAATTAGTGAAGTATCAAATTAAGTAAGCATGCATAACCATGAAAGCAGAAATAAACTTAATGCACATAACACAATGATTTTGACATGGAAAACCCTGTTAAGGGAAAAACCACAAGGTGATTAACCCAAGATTGTATTCTCTGTTAAAAGAATAAAGTAGTACAAATGGCACTTTCCAATTAGAGCTCACTGCCTGAGCACACTGCTCACAAGAGGCTCATTGCCTACAAGAGACTCATTGTCTACAAGTTATAAAGAGAGTAACAAGATACTTGAACTGATGAGAAGCATCCACATATGCTAAGGTTCAATTCCGGTTAGGCTCAATACATTGATCTACTGCACTTCATCTTTCCTCTTCTTTGGTGCTGTTGTCCTGTCACATACCGGACCTGTATTACTGCCTTCACACTACTCTCTACTTTTCTTCACACAACACACACTTTCTTAACAAAATCAATCTAGTATATATATCCGTACCAAGGATTTCATCCACTTTCTAGTCGGCATCCAGAATACTTGCTATTTTCCCAAACTCTTGGTCTATCAGCTAAATCCTTGCTTATCAAGTGATGTGTATCAAAGAGATGCTCATATAAGTCATCAATCATGTCGACCAATCATGAATGATACCTCAGTAAGCTTTATCACCATCAATATCTCATCCGAATCAAGGTCTGATGCTCTGCCAGTCAGTTCTTCCTCAGTCTACTCTACCAAATAGGAACCCAATACTTAGGTGCTTATATCTATTCACTCTTTCATCACCAAAGGCTCAATCCCTGGAATCTATTAGTAAGGTACTCCTCTTGACTTTCCCAAGTCCACACTTTACATAGATATTTCCTCTGAGAGATCTAGACCTGACTGTCAGACCTTGTTACATGCTTTGTTCTTGCTTACCGGAACTCAACACTCTTTAATCTGACTTTCGATATAGACACACCATGTCCTGCGGATGGGTGGAAAGAACTTTGTTGCCATCAATGACAACACTCATGAAGCTACATTGTGTCTCTTACCAACAACGAGCATGGCAAGATTCTAGATCTCTGGGATGTAGACCAAGTGCCAAATCCATTGGGCGGCTTTGTAACTGCTCCTTTATTCAATTTTTTAAACCTTATTTGATGGCCCTAGGCCACCAAATGAAAAGAAAAACTAATGTTTGCCTCTGTCAAACACCAACCTGTTAAAGGAACTGATTTCCCTCAACTCACATTTACCTCTACCACACCACTACAACAAGCATAGCCATCTTCTTACAAGCATAAATATGTGATTACCACTGAACAAGTAAATGCTTGCTCCACATTTGACCCTATTGTTGCATGGAAACCACATAACATAGGCCACCACATTGTCATGCAGAAAATTTTTCATTTTTGTAGTAGGTGGTGGAAAAACTTGAAACCTAAAGTCAACACCATATGAAAACATGGAACATTCACAATTGTTGACCTTCTTAAGTGAATCAAGGAAAAAATAAAAAGCCTCCAATTCACATGGAAAATAAAAATATGCCCCTTCATTATGTTGAATTGGAGAAGGAAACCCGTCTTCTAACATGTCAAACTTAAAACCTTAAAGTTCAAGCATATAAGAAATATGAGCAGACAGAGAATCACCAACCTAGATAACTTGTTGTTGCTCATCATCACAGCAAGAAGTATGCTAGATCCAAGTGAAGTGCTTAAATTTAGGAACATTGGGATTCACATTGTGAGAAACTACATCTTCATCACAAAGGGACACATCATACTTAGATTCACTTAAAATAGGGACCGTAGATGACCAACATATCTTGGGGTCATTTATGCTAATGCAAACCTCATTAGCACTTCCATCGATATCATGAGACATTTTATGTGAAGATCCATACTCCTCAGATTGTCTCTCTATTTCAATCTCTTGGTGATTTGTTGAAACATATACTGTTAGATTTAGAGCAGACAACTGAGAGGGGGGGTGAATCAGTTGTACAAAAACTTTCTTCCAATTAAACACTTAACATCACTTTGTAATTCAGCAGCATAATAATAAATCAATCATGGAAACATAATGCAATGAATCAAGAGCAGAAACACATTAACACATGAGACACCAAGATTTTGACGTGGAAAACCTGGTTAAGGGAAAGACCACGGGGTGATTAACCCAAGATTGTATTCTCTGTTAGAAGAATAGAAAGAACAAATGGCACATGCCAATTAGGGCTCACTGCCTAAGCACACTTCTCACAAGAGGCCCACTACCTACAGGAGACACATTGTCTACAAAGAAATAAGTATCACCTACTTGAACTGGAAAATAGCATCTTCACCATGCTTGAATGAGTTCCATTTAAGCCCAATACTTCTGCTCTGCCTTTCACTCTCCTCCTCGCTACCACACACTCATCTCCACAAGGAGACCTTTGAAATGACTTCGCAATCCCTTATTTATACAAGACATCAACTTAGGAATGATCATCTAAGTCAGAAAACATCAACAAGATCATCCGCAGGATGTGTAGCTCATCCGGTCGGCCAAACTCAGGAAGAACACCATCATCCAGAAGTTATTCCTTAATTGCGAGCTCCAACTCCAATGTGGACCATCAACATGAACTAGACACAATCCAAAGACCTCCACAAGCTTGCCTGAATCACCAAGAACATCCACACTTCATCTGCTTACTGAAATCCTTCTCCCCTTCATCTGAAACCTCAAGAACACAGTCTGTCATTACTGTCATGAAGGAATAGATGCTTGCGGATCTTCCAACCATGAACCAATCAAGTTGATACTTCACAAAGACTTCCTCAACATTCCCTCAAATCTACAGAACAGGATACTGCATTTCTGGATCTCACCGGACCTATCTGTATCACTCTGTCACCACTGAATATCTGTCAGAACCAGTTTTACTTGAGTGGCCACAACTTCTTCAGATCTTCATGCAGATCTCTAAAATTTCTACTGAACCACAAGACAGATATCTACAAACCCTTTAATCTGCATCATCTGATCCTCATCCTATCTTGGACTTTTACCTTACTATCATCACTATTCTTCACTATTCCTGATTGAGGCTAATTTTCTCAATATCCTCAACACACAGCTCATCCAATCCTTATTATTAATGCAACAGGAGTATGTTGACATCAATGACAACACTGGTTAGGCCCATACTTGCAACAATCTCCCCCTTTGTCATTGATGGCAACATATGATGTGAAAAACTATTTTTAACCATCAAGACAAGAACTTCTCCTCACTGTCACAACTCCCCCTATCAACAAAAACCATTCACATGTCTTCTCTCCCTTTACTGCTCCCCCTTTGATCAGCAACCACTTGTTTTTCACATATCTTCTCTCCCCCTTTGACATCAATGGCAAAGGGCACATACTTGCAATTCCACCACTTCAGAATCATAACTACTGCTCCCCCTGAGTAGCAGCTCCCCATCATCAATTTGGACCACAAGATGTGACTATGATATCCACCAGATTGATGCACATCAGTGCACCTTAGTTCATCACTGGAGGGGCAATAACCCCTAACTTCTCCCTGAGATACTCAAAAGAGTCCTTAGGTAGAGGTTTAGTAAAGATGTCTGCAATATGATCCTTGGAAGGTACAAACTCCAATTTGACTTCATTCTTGTTCACTTGCTCTCTCAAAAAGTGAAACTTGATGGATATGTGTTTAGTCTTTGAATGCAACACCAGATTCTTAGATATATTTATTGTACTTGAATTAGCACAGAAGATTGTGATAGGTTCCTCATACTCCACTTTGATATCTCTTAGCATCTGCTTCATCCACAAAAATTGAGTGCAACTACCTACTGCTGCAATATATTTTGCTTCAGTTGTAGATAGAGATATTGCCTCTTGTTTCTTGCTTAGCCAAGAAACCAATCTCTTCCACAAAAAGAATGCTCCACCACTGGTACTCTTCCCATCATCCACATCTCCTACCCAATCCGCATCTGTATATGCATGAAGAGAGAAATCATGATCTCTAGGATACCATAGACCATACTCAACTGTCCCTTTTAGATATCTAAAAATCCTCTTGATTGCCATGAAATGAGATTCTCTAGGATCAGCCTAGAATCTAGCAACAAGACCAACAGCCTGCATAATGTCTGGTCTAGTTTGAGTGAGATACAACAATCCTCCAATCATTGACCTATACTTTGTCTGATCAGCCTTAGGAGAGTCATCATCTTTGCTCAACTTACATCTGGTTGCCATGGGAGTATTCATTGGTTTTGAGTCTTCCATCCCAAATTTCTTCAACAATTCTTTCACATATTTGGTCTGAGAAATGAAGATTCCTTTCTTTGTTTGAGTGATTTGTAGACCCAAGAAAAAATTCATTTCACCAAGCATGGACATCTCAAACTCACTTTTCATTTGATTTGCAAAAGTTTTACACATACTATCTCTTCCTCCAAAAATGATATCATCAACAAACACTTCAATAATCAAGATGTTTTCATGATCAATTTTGAAATATAAATTACTGTCAGCAATACCTTTGTTGAAACCAATCTTCAAAAGATACTTATCCAATCTTTCATATCAGGCTCTTGGGGCTTGCTTCAATCCATATAGTGCTTTCTTCAACTTGCAGACCATATCACCATGATTAGACAATTGAAATCCATCCGGTTGCTCTATGTACACTTCTTCTTCCAAGTCACCATTTAGGAAGGCAGACTTGACATCCATTTGATATACCTTGAAATCCTTGAAGGCAGCAAAGGCAAGAAATAATCTGACTGCTTCAATTCTTGCCACCAGAGTAAAAGTTTCTTCAAAATCAACTCCTTCTATTTGAGAGTATCCCTTGCAGACCAATCTATCTTTATTTCTGATTACTTCACCAACTTCATTCAGTTTGTTTCGGAAGACCCATTTTGTTCCAATCACATTCTTGTTTCTAGGTCTGGGAAGAAGATCCCAAGTGTGATTTTTCTCAATTTGCATTAGCTCTTCCTCCATTGCTTTAGTCCAGTTTTCATCATTGCAAGCTTCATTCACTGTCTTAGGTTCAATCTTTGAAATTAGACAATACTCATCTGAATCTTGAGAAATTCTTCTTCTTGTTTGTACACCTTTGCTTTTATCACCTATGATCTGGTCTTCAGAGTGGTTCAGTCTTACATACCTAGGAACTTTGGGAATTTCTTGCACTTCTGATTCTTGATCAAGCTCATTAAGATTCATCTCTTCTTCCTGATTTACCGGATTAGTTTGAATCTAAACTTTAGGGGAGGCTTGGGCTCCTTGAATGAGAACACCATTCTGATCATCTTCATCATATTCATAAAACCTTAAGGGTTTTTCATTCCTTCATCAACCTTCACATTTATACTTTCTATCATTTTTCTCAGTCTCTTGTTATAGCACCGGTATGCTTTGCTTTGAGTAGAGTAACCCAAGAATATTCCTTCATCACTTCTAGCATCAAACTTTCCTAGATCTTCATCTCTTTTAATGTAACATTTGCTACCAAAAACTCTGAAATACCTCACAATAGGAGTGATGCCAAACCAAAGTTCATAAGGAGTCTTACTGGTATTGCTTCTGATTTGAACTCGATTGAGAGTATAGACTGCAGTGCTAACAACTTCTCTCCAATAGATCTGAGGAACATTTGCTTCCATCATCATGGTCCTAGATGCTTCCCAGATGGTCCAGTTCTTTCTCTCAACTACTCCATTCTGCTGTGGAGTCCTAGGAGCAGACAACTGTCTCTTAATTCCATGTTTCTCACATAAATCTATGAACTCACCGGATGTGAATTCTCCACCTCTATCAGACCTCAAACATTTTAGTTTTAATCCAGTTTCATTCTCTACCATAGCCTTGAATATTTTGAATTTATCAAGAGATTTTGATTTCTCTTTCAGAAAGGTTACCCACATCATCCGGGAATAGTCATCAATTACTAACATGAAGTATCTATCACCTTGCACACTCCTGATTCTTGCCAGACCACAAAGATTAGTATGAACTAAGTCCAATAATCCAGAGGAGGATTGTTCCTTGCTTTTGAATGAGACTCTGCTTTGTTTTCCCAACTGACATTCCTTGCACAAACTATTTGTAGGTTTCACCAATTTTGGAAGATCTCTTACAACCTGAGTATTGCTTATCTTGATGATATTATCAAAATTCACATGACACGTTCTCCTATGCCATAACCAACTCTAATCAACTTGAACAAATAAACAACTTTTACCAGTGCCAACTAAATGGAAGATGTTACCTTTTGTTTGGGTACCGGATGCAATCTTTGTTTCAGAACTCTCAAAGATCTTGCATTTCCCATTCTTGAATCTAAGATCATAGCCTTTGTCCACCAACTATCCAACACTGAGAAGATTATGCTTCAATCCTTCAACATACAGAATATTACCGGTTTTGTTCCTTCCATCAAAAGAAATAGTTCATCTACCTCTGATTCTACTAGCAGAATTATCACCAAATTTTACCACTCCTCCTTCATACCTTTCTAAATCTATGAACTTACTTTTGTCACCTGTCATATGGTCAGAGCATCCACTGTCAATGACCCAATCATCCTTTTCTTCAACTTGGGTAGACAGAGCTCTTTCTACAACTTTATGATTGATAGATTCAGAGGGCATTGGATCTTCTTCCTTGATGGCAATGAACACCCAGTCACTTCTAGATTTATCTCCTGTCTCTGATTCATCATCTGTTACTCCTTCATTATCATCTTCCTCATGAACATAGTAACAGTTCTTTTGGAACCTTGATCTGTTAGGATTTGGCCTTGAAAATCTTTTCGAACACTTTGAGGCAAAATGACCAATCTTATTGCAGTTAAAACACTTAAAAGGAAATTTTCCTTCATACTTACCAGATCCTCTTGGCAGTCTTTTTGCAATAATGGCTTCAAGTTGAGCAGTTTTTGCTTCCTCTTCTTCTAGGTCTTTTCTTGCTTTTTCATACCATGAGAGTTTCCTTGAAGAGTTCTCTCCCAGATCAAACCTTTGTTTACCTTTCACAAAGGCACTGGCTTTGAATGCAGATTTAGTCTTAGGAGGGGCATCTCCAAACTCAGTCATTTCAAATGTAGCCAATTTACCAGCCAATTGATCTCTTGTGACAGTTGTATGAGCTCTGAATTCTTCAATGGCAGCAACCTTGATTTTATAAGAAGCAGGAACGGATCTAAGAATTTTGCCAACAATCTCATTTTCATCCAAGACTCTATTAGCATTTCTAATTCCACAAACAAGCTCATTTACTCTTGGCATAAAAGTAGAGATATTTTCATCTTCTCTCATCTTTAGGTTTTCAAATTTCCCTTTCAGACTTTGTAGCCTTGCACATTTAACATTCTTGTCTCCTTCATGCAGAAGTTCTAGTTTTTCCCAAATCTCAAAAGCAGTTGGTAGGTCAATAACATTTGAGAGCTCTCAATCAGATAATGAGCTTAGAAGAGCTTCTATAGTCCGCAAATTGTTTTCAACATCTGTGATTTCATTTGGGGCTTTCGGACCACCCTGTGGAGGTGTATACTTTGTTGTAACCATGGTCCAGTACAACATTCCCATATGTTGCAAGTGACATTTCATGCGACCTTTCCAAAGATTAAAATTGGTTCCATCAAACTTTAGACTATCCTTCTTATAAGACGTCATTTTGGATCTCCTCAAGCAGTTAAGCTCCTTTTAGAGGAACTTGGCTCTGATACCAATTGTTAGATTTAGAGCAGACAACTGAGAGGGGGGGTGAATTAGTTGTACAAAAACTTTCTTCCAATTAAACACTTAACATCACTTTGTAATTCAGCAGCATAATAATAAATCAATCATGGAAACATAATGTAATGAATCAAGAGTAGAAATACATTAACACATGAGACACAAAGATTTTGACGTGGAAAACCTGGTTAAGGGAAAAACCCCAAGGTGATTAACCCAAGATTGTATTCTCTATTAGAAGAATAGCAAGAACAAATGGTACATGCCAATTAGGGCTCACTGCCTGAGTACACTACTCACAAGAAGCGCACTACCTACAGGAGACACACTGTCTACAAAGAAATAAGTATCACCTACTTGAACTGGAAAATAGCATCTTCACCATGCTTGAATCAATTCCATTTAAGCCCAATACTTTTGCTCTTCCTTTCACTCTCCTCCTCACTACCACACACTTATCTCCACAAGGACACCTTTGAAATGACTTTGCAATCCCTTATTTATACAAGACATTAACTTAGGAATGATCATCTAAGTCAGCAAACATCAACAAGATCATCCGCAGGATGTGTAGCTCATCCGGTCGGCCAAACTTAGGAAGAACACCATCATCTGGAAGTTATTCCTCAATTGCAAGCTCCAACTCCAATGCGGACCATCAACATGAATTGGACATGATCCAAAGACCTCCACAATCTTGTCTGAATCACCAAGAACATCCACACTTCATCTGCTTACTGAAATCCTTCTCCCCTTCATCTAGAACCTTAAGAACACAGTCTGTCATTACTATCATGAAGGAATAGATGCTTGCGAATCTTCCAACCACAAACCAATTGAGTTGATATTTCACAAAGACTTCCTCAACATTCCCTCAAATCCATAGAATAGGATACTGCATTTTCGAATCTCACCGGACGTATCTGTATCACTCTGTCACCACTGAATATCTGCCAGAACTGGTTTTACTTGAGCAGCCACAACTTCTTTAGATCTTCATGCGGATCTCTAAAATTTCTACTGGACCACCTTAAGACACATATCTACAAACCCTTTAATCTGTATCCTCTGATCCTCATCCTATCTTGGAATTTTACCTTACTGTCATCACTGTTCTTGACTGTTCCTGATTGAGGCTAATTTTCTCAATATCCTTAGCACACAGCTCATCCAATCCTTATCATTAATGCAATAGGAGTATGTTGACATCAATGACAACACCAATTAGGCCCATACTTGCAACATATACATACCATAAAAATCAAACCTGTGACACATATATGGCATGCTTAATTCAACAGCGCTTCCCTCCCATGACTCATTTTAATTACACTATTCATGAGGAAGACTAGAAGTTACACACCTAGAAAAAAGGTTCTCATATGCATCCATGTGATTGACACAATCACATTCTTAAAGTGCCAACTCATCATAAAAATTGTCATCAGCTACACCAACATTTGTCTTTGTATTTTCAGTTTCATGTACATCTACATTAATGCTATCCTCAAGTAAACATTCAGTGATAACTTCAAAATTAGGAAGAGGGGTAGAAGAAGGTAAAAAATCAAACAAGAAAGCAATTCCTTATTCACCACTTACATCACCAACATATGCATGCTCTACACAATCAACTACCTGAACTGATTCATCCAATGAATCTATTGCACATATATCTTCTTCTTTTTCCATACTACTACAACAATCAATAGGGTCATATTCCTCACTATTAAACTGAAAATCATCATTTATTTCTTCATTAAAGATTCTCACAGATGATTTCTCCAAATGAAAATCATTGCACACTCTCTCATTTGCATATGATATGCTACTAATCTCAAGAGTATTACCTAGGTTTTCAACATCTATCCTTTCCATTCAAGATTCTGAAAATCTTATATCATCAGCACAACTTGAACTGGGATAATCATTCGAAGGATTATGAACACCATCACAGATATTCATAACATCACCATGCATTTGTGAGCCTTCAAAAACATTGTCATCATCATTATTGAAACACTCCTTACTTAAGGAAATCAATTCTACCTCTTCTTCTTGAGAGGAATCATAGTCACTAGAGTTGTAAATAGAATTGTAGTCATCTTGATCATTTAGACAAGAATGCTTTCAGCTGGGTACGTACTTACATCTGCAACACTACAGTTGTCATTATGAAGACTTGAAACTTCAAAATTAGAATAATCAATAAGATGACCTAAAAACATATCTTTAATTTCCAATGCATTTTCAGATGATATTAATATATCTAACTTAATGGATTCATCATAGTATATCCTTTCCTCATTAGTGAGTGAGATCACATCATTAGCATTATTTGCATTAACGCAACCTTCATTTGATATAGAGAGTTGGACCTCTACTTTTGTATTTTCAAAGTCAATAGAAGGCATGTCTTCACATGTTTCATTCATTTCATCATGTCTTATATCCTGGCTATTAGGGCTGCAATCTTCATTTGCATATATCTTCTCCATGGGTTGATCAGAAAAAACATCTTCCCCTTTGTCAAATACAAGATCATTCTCTATTATATCATGTTCACTCTTTTGGTCACAAAGGGGAAAAGCACCATCACTCATTATAGAGATAAGATGCATAAAATTATTTCCCCATTCAATTTTGATGTCTTCATAAACTGAAATCCATGGGTACATACACTTAACACTTGGAGGCTTTAAATCATGTGGTATAGTACTCAAACCTGGCTCAAGATTCTCACAGAATAAATTAATGCAAAATGATTCATCAGGTCTTTCTAATTCTAGCGCTACAAATAAAGCTTTTATAAATTTTCTATAAAAATCATATAAGGTTTCATCTTTATACTTCTTCATATTACACAATGCATAGATAGGTGATATGGATTCAACCTTATTTTTCATATTGGTCTTCAAACTCTTCTTGGATATGCAGATGTCTATTGTCGAATAGGCACACATTGTATGCTGATATTCCTTCAAACTGATTAATGAAAAGTATTCTAATCTCACACCATGAACATATGGAATGCATTGGTAAACTAGAAAACCAATATTCAACAACATTTTCTAAAATTCTCACAAAAAGCTTCATGATAACATCCTCCTCTTCTATTTGATAGTCCTCCATCAAATCAATGAAACTTTGTAAATGTTGTGATGCTAACTCTTTGAGATCTCCTCTAAACCTAGGCAAGTATTCATTCATTTTTCTTGGGACTGAGTGTGGATAACCTTGGATTTTACTGAAATCTAGAGGGTTATATCTTTCATTAGAGAACATCCTTCTTTGAGGGCATGACTGTGTTT
This sequence comes from Cunninghamia lanceolata, assembly GCA_027924645.1. Lineage (NCBI taxonomy): Eukaryota > Viridiplantae > Streptophyta > Pinopsida > Cupressales > Cupressaceae > Cunninghamia > Cunninghamia lanceolata. Next base: position 7,145,721 of record BSBN01000317.1, read on the forward strand.
TAGGCATGACATTAAAGCTTGTAGAGGGAGAACCAGAATATTCATACATATTTGCAAATGAGTTAATCCCTTCTACAACTATCTACTTCTTGATGCTTCTTTCAAAATATCCTGCTTTCTCATTTCCCTTTTCTACTAATACCTTAGAGCACTGGATAAGGGACAATATTTACTAGAACCATTGTTGCAAACCTTCATACAAAAATACTTGAGAACTACTACAACCATCTCTTTTGATGATGTGGAATATTATGTAGATCTAGAACTTCTTTGTATCCCTTATTAGGTTCTTGAGATAGAGTCACCACCTCTCTCAATGGAGGACTAAATTTTAAGAAGCAGGAAGCTACTTAAATTCTATATTTCATTCTGGGTCTTCTCCAATAGCAAAGCCACGTACAATTTGGTCAAATTTTCTACAACAAACTTTTCAAGGTCTAAAACCTTCAATATCTAAAACAAATATTCAGATTCTTCAATTTTCTGACTCTTTCCACAAAAATAATGCACTAGATCCCCAGCAGAGTCACCATTTCTATTGGTGACTAGAATGGGCAACAATTTTACCATAGACTCATGGGTAGGATTTGACAATATTCTCACCTTGTCCCCAACAGAGTCGACATTTCTGTTGGTTGTTTTTAAATCCAAGCCATATCTTATGAAATAGCCTATGATTTAGCCACTTTCAATGTTCAGCTATCATGAGGGGTTGGCCAACACATAGGTGAAAGTTAAAATAACTTTCCCTCTTCACTTTAGGCTCTGGAAAACCTGGGAGGGTAATCCCTTAACAGTATTCAATAACCTCCTACACCAATTTATTACAAATAATGTGAGAAGGAGATTGGTTCTATGCAAATTTACTTGAGGATCATGAAAATATGAAGACCTAACTCAAATCAGTCAAGCTTTTGTATTCCTCATGTTGGGACTGAAATTCTCAGGCTACTTTTTGGCAAATGTTAAATTTCAATCTTCCAAAGATTTCAGTATGTGAGAATATATGGAAAGATCCACAGTTGTTTTCAAGCAGAGATTAACAATTGAGTTGATAGAAATATTTGGATTTGATCTATTCTGATTCCTAAAGACTTAATATAACATGGTTGAAATGCTCATTCAACATGGACCATAAAAACATGACACCGTTAACCCTTCGTCGGACAGACAAATTCCCAGTCATAATGATTGGTGTAAGATGACTTGATTGGGGTATGTTTCATAGGTTTCTCTAACTATGTAGGTCACACCAATAGTAGAAGCCATAAAGGATTTTAGACAAGGACAAAGATAGCGTATCGGTGGGATCATTGCTATCGGCAAAAGATTATTTAAACTACACCGATCTTACACCTCTCACCGACGGAGCTCTGAGAGATATTCAAAGGGAAATAAGTATCGGCGTGAGACTGACAATCAGGGAGAAGATATTAAGGATCACCGATGAATAAAATCACACTGATGACCTTTCATCAGAAAGAGATTGCGTGGTCATACTGAATAAATTGACAATAATGATTATCAGCGTAAGGAAAGTATATCAAAGAGTACTCCAAAGATTAGCATAATAAGAACCATCAGTGAGAGATGAATCGGAACAAATCTTGCGAGTCTTGCCAACACAGTAGTCACAACGATGTCAGGGACATGTTGTGAGGGTTTCTACGATCAAAAGCAAGAAAGATGTATCGACAAAACAATCATCATTAGGTAATGTATAATAAGTTGTCTCAATGGCACATTTCACTCCGATGGCAATGATGACTATGCTCATCAACAAGACCTCTACCGATACAAAATACAAAAACCCTAAAATGACATTAAAATCTAAATGGTTAAGATACTCTTCTGACATTTGAAATATGGGTTTTTTGAAGGATATACACGGCGAGGATCAAGTTGTATAAACACCCACGAAAGGATCTTGAGCAACTGATAAATCATCGATAAGGGACGTAATTATTTGAGTAAATACATATGTTTAAATAAATTTGTTTTGATCATTTGATCAGAAACTAATTTGTGTTTTATCTGGTCTTTTTAGGTATAATAAAGAAACCCTCAAAGGATATTAAGCAGAACTACAGTTAAAGATCTTTGTTTGACCCTGAAATGGTTATCCATTTGATGATTAAAGACGAGTATTAATTTTCCTAAATCTATTTTATTAAGACAAATACTGTTGTTCGGTTATCAACCGTCACAACTATTGTAACTGGTCTGAAGCTTGTATGCCTCTCTTTATAAGAGATGACCAAGACCAGAAGGAGATATAGGAAAAAAGATAGGAAAAAATATAGAGGATAGGGAGAGATTATAGAATAGAACAGGGGATACTATAGATTAGATTTGAATAGCAATGCTAGTTCACTTTTAATATATTTTATTTCTGGTAGACCATGTGCAAGCATTCTCTGATGAAGTCAAGTTTGTGAACATGAAGCAGTAACTACAGATTTTGGTATCAACTATCTGTTTAATTTATTCAATTATATGACTGTCTCCTTTCAAAGTTTTCTCTGTTATTCAATTTGAGTTATCAAGTATATATTCAAGTTGTCTATACACATTTGTTGTTATAGAGTGATAAGATTAACTGGTTTCTATTTTCAGAATTAAATCCTTTAAATCTATCATAGTAACTGTGAAGACATTGTCATGGATCTACAAGAAGAGTCATATAGTTAGGGTTTGTATTCTGTCTCTAGTTTTTTGATAAATCTGTTACAATTGCAGTATTATTCTGATAGGTTCCTTCAAAGAGGGATTAAATCCTTTTAGATGAATGCAGGTAATTTGATTTTATCAATTGGATATATATAAGGATGGAATATTAACTATTTCCTTACAGGGTTGTACAAGTTACATACCTATTTTTTCATGCCAAATAGTTTGAGTTTTTACCAAACAAACAATCATTTATTTCATGATCATACTGACTCTATATTCAATAAGGCACTGGTCTAGTGTTTTCATTATCACTTATACAAATTCACTTCAGATTTACTTAATTAGATTGCACTATTGTTTTAGCATTATAATTTAGATCATTTAGAATTAACTTGCTATCTTTTCATCTGTTTTATAATTTGTGCCATTATCAATAGTTAGATTAATTCTGATCAAAGTAGTGATCATCTCTTTATCTACTTTATTAATTAGAGGTTTACCTGCCTAGGTCTGGCAGAGCCTGAAGTGAAGGGGGTTTAGCCATATCTACCCTGTGTCAATTAGCCAAAAACATCAAGAGAGCCTGGCAACCTCTTAGGGTTAATGACCTGCATTTTTGAGACCTAATAGAATTGGTGAATCTACTGGGGACACAGAGAAACTTGGTGGTAGACCATGTTATTTGAGTTAGAGAATTAAAAGGCATAACTCTGGTGGTGGAAGGAAAAACCTAGAAGATTGATTAATCCTCTGAATAGAGGTGGCGACTCTACACAAAACTCAAATCAATTTTCTGATAAAAGTGTCATAATGGATGGTAGGAGATCTAAAGATGATGGTAAAAAACTGTAATCATCCCCACCTTTAAGGGCTCTACTAAGAAGACTAGGATATCAAGTCAGTCTCATAGTACTAATAACCAAATCTCTCCAGAGAATACCTCAGAACAGCCAATAACAACTCATAACAACTTCACTCCCTTGCATGAATCAGATGAATTCCAATCCAAGAATCAATATACTCAGTCTGATCATGACAGATCTGATGATGTCCTTGCCCAGTACAGACCTTCCCTTCAGGAACAACTTGAACATCAGGCTCAGATTGTGAGAGAGATAGACCAAAATCAAGTAGAACATGACTACCAACCATCACTGCAACAAGGTGAAGAAGCTCAAGATGAATTCATAGATCAGGTAACATCCACACAAATCCTTAATAGTCAGCTAGAAGACATGAGAACTAAGGATCAGATGCAGCAAGAGGTACTTAGATTATAGGAAGAAATTGAGCGGGCTAGATTGAAAGAAGAAGAAGAAGAAAAGATGAAACAAGAACTACAACAAATAAGATCTAGAACTAAGGTAACCAGTTCAAAGTATGTGCCTCCCCATAGGTAGGGTGGACATGTTCAAATAAGAAATCAAATGGGGTTACATCAAAATGCAAGTAGTTCACATACTTTAGCAATGCCACATGTTAGCCATGCCCAACAAAATATTCCACCGCAAAATCTAAAACCATCTAATGCACACAACCCATCTCAGCATATAGCTAATCCTTATCCACTACCTGGTCATCACCATATTCCACCTCACCATCAAAATGTAAACATGGCACGCCACAATACATACAATAATCCTCCTCTATAAAATAGGCAAATGCAAGGACCTCCACTTGCAAATACTGGGAATGTTCACCAACAACATCCACCGCTAGGGCATAGACTTAACAACCAATATTAGCAACCTCCCCCACAACAGAATATGTATCATCAGCAATATGCCCAACCCAATATGTATCCACAACCTCCATTTGGATACCAATATTATCCACCATATCCAAATATACCACCTCCTAATCCTACGAGTATGGCCCGACAATTTGATTTGACTGGATATTAGCTATATCCTTATCCTATGGATAATAGTTGGAGGAACAATGTGCCTAAATTTACAGGAAGCAGTGAATTAACTGTTAAAGAACATATCAAACGATTCAATGCTTTTATACAAGACATTGGTAACGAATATGAAGATATAAAAATGAAACTGTTTATGATATCTCTTACTAATGAAGCAAGAGACTAGGTAAATAGCTTACCAGACGCTTCAATATATTCCTTGACAAACTTCCACAATCAATTTTTAGAACAATTCAGAAATCAATGTGCCCTAGAATTTGCTCTTCATGAACTAATAACTATTCAAAAGTATCAAAATGAATAGGTGTGTGATTTTAATTTGAGATTCACTAAACTGTATAACAAGGTCCCACAAGAATCCAAATTGAACAACCAAGCAGCCCTTAGCATATACTTGAAAGCATTTGACTCGAAGACAGGTTATGAACTCAGGGGAAAAAGTCCTAGAGCCTTGGCAAAAGCACAAAAAATGGCTCTCACTATTGAAAACAATAAAAAGGCTGCTGGGATGATCGGAAAAAGAGATAATATAAGAGTTCCTCAAAATCCTAATCCTCTTGCAAACAAGCAAGAATACTCACATAAGAATGAAAGACCAAGACTCCATTATATGCCATATCATACGAACTAGAAAGATGGAAAGCCCATGGATACTAATAGGAGACATAACTATGGAAAAGACACACCCAACCCCTTGAAGAAAAGTGGAGTCCATGTGATAGAAAATAGTCCATGGTGTATGCCCTGTAATTTACCACACTCTCCTGATTATTGTGTGGTAGCATAATCAATACAAAAAGATGAGGCATCTTATAACCCTGAGATAGATCATCATACTATAAATATTTTGGGTATCACACCTTTCACTATTGAAGAAGATTATTCATCCGGCAAGGAAGCAAGGTATGAATATGATGTAGGAGCACAAAAATATAATGTGAACATAGGAGAACAAGAAGTATTTTCTAACCATGAAGAAGACTTAGGAAAGGGGCAAACAAAAGTTGATAGGTCAAAACTAAACATAAATCCCTCATTTGATATTGCTCAAGTTGTTTCTCAAATGAAAGTATCTGTACCACTTCTAGAAATGATGAAGGTGGAAAAATATAAAAATATAGTGGTGAAGACGATATCAAATGTATCAAACAAAAGACCCAAACAACATATTCCTAAAATAAATACGCAACAAGAATCTATCAAAATACCTAAGGTATACCTGGGTGAAACATTAATGAAAAATCCATCTCAAATAGATCCATTCTATATTACCTTGCTGATAAACAACAAATTAGTCAAGAATTGTATGCTTGATTCAGGAGCAGCAGTAAACATAATGCCCATGGTTGTTATGAAAGAGTTAGGAATGTGGGTGGATACTACATTTGGTAAATGTTATGTAATGGATAACAGATCTGTCCCTACTGTTGGAATCATGAAAGATGTTGAGATAAAATTAGCATCTCATCCTAAAGCCTTTTATAAAGTTGACATTACTATGGTAGATATCCCACCTACCTATGGAATGTTGTTATCTAGACAATGGACTGCCATGGTAGAGGGAAGTGTGCAATTAGATTTATCTTATGCTACTATCCCATTGGGAAAATAGGCAGTTAAACTCTATAGGGAGCCAAGGTATGAAGACATTATAGAGAAAATTAATCCAAATCAAATGATTTGTTTCTGTGACACAGACTTTAGTACATTTAGGGTGGAAGAACAATCTAAATTGCATAATACAGACCCAATTTACTACGAAGCCAAAATTGATGAAAATGAAGTATGGACCATGTATTTCAATGGCACAAGTAGTAAGGTAGGAAATGGAGCTGGGGTGTTGTTTATATCATCGTCAAGAAAAACATTCAAATATTCCTTTTCTCTAAATTTTGAGTGCACAAATAACATAACTGAATATGAAGCACTCTTAATTGGGCTAAACATTGCTAGAAAACACAAAATCAAATTGTTAGCAATGTATGGAGATTTTGAATTGATTATTTCACAAGTCAAAGGTAAATATTCCTCAAAAAACAAAAGACTAAAACAATATAGAAATGTAGTCCTGAATGATATAGAATTGTTTGATGTTTTTTCAATAAGTTGGATAGATAGGTCAAAAAATATAATGGCTAACTTCCTTGCAAACATAGCTTTGAAGAGGGATGACATTACCTTGACAGGTATTTCAGAAGTTGAGCTCAAAACTAGACTAACTATCCCAGACAACATATATAACTGGCAGGTTTTTGATAGTGATGTTGATTTACTCAAATTTTTGCACTGTATAAATCAATATGAGAATCAAGAGATTGATCTTAATGCTTTTGTTGAGGAGAATGATGGTAAAGAGATTTTATTTGGGAAAGAAATTGTCCATCTTAAAACAAATAAAATTCTAAAGGGCTTAGTAGCGTTGGAAAGAGTTTTTGATGCCAATGATCGATCCATTACCAAAGAAGTAACAATAAAGGAGGATGATGTGGAAGAAATAAATTTGGGAACTAAATTATCACCTAAAAAGGTCTACATTGGAAAGAAAATAACCCCTGCAATCAGAAGCATGTTAATTACATTATTGAGAAAATATAAACATGTATTTGCCTGGTCTTATGATGATCTTAAAGCATATAGGGAAGATTTGTTCCAACACGAAATTCCACTTAAATCTGATGCTAATCCCTATAGACAAAAACAAAGACCCATCAACCTTGTGTTAGAACCTAAAATGCATGAGGAACTTATAAAACTCAGGGAAGCTAGCATAATTAAACCTATTAGGCATTCATCCTAGGTCTCAAATTTAGTTCCTGTTAGGAAGAAGAATGGAGATATTAGACTTTGTGTCAATTTTAGAAATTTAAATATTTCTTCCTTAAAAGATAATTATCCGTTACCCAATATGGAAACTTTATTGCAGAGAGTTACTGGTTGTGAGTTATTATCCATTATGGATGGGTTCTCTAGATACAACCAAGTAAAGGTTAAAGAATCTGAACAATACAAAATAGCCTTTACAACCCCATGGGGAACTTATGTATACATGAGAATGCCATTTGGCCTTACAAATTCTGGAGCCACATTCTAGAGGGCAATGGACGTTGCTTTTGCAGGTTTAATAAATGAAATCATGGCTGTATATCAGGATGACCTCACTGCATATTCAAAAAAGGTCAAAGATCATGTGAATCACCTTGAGAAGATATTTATCAAAGCATTAGAATATGGTATTTCCTTGAACCCCAAAAAATGCAAATTTGCAGTTTCAGAGGGGAAATTGCTTGGGCATATAGATTCCAAAGATGGAGTTAGGATTGATCCTCAGAGAATAGAGGAAATAGACAAAGTTCCTATCTCAAAGATAGTCAAGGCTATACAATAATTCTTTGGACAAATAAACTTTGAGAAGGTTATACCAAACTTTGCAGAAATAATTAACCCTATATCTAGAATGTTGAAGAAAAATGCAAAGGTTAATTGGACAGATGAATGCATAGAATCCTTTACATCCATAAAAAGAGCAATTAAAGAAGCTCTAGTGCTAAAGTATCCCAATTTTAGTAAACCTTTCCAGATCTTTTCCTTTGCATCTTTTCATATAGTAGCAGCCATTATGTCACAAAAGAATAATGAGGGTTATGAGCAGCGTGTTTCTTTTTTTAGTAAATCACTCCAACATGCAGAACTTAACTATGATATCACAGAAAAACAAGCTTATGCATTGGTGAAAGTAGTCAAGGCATTTAGACCTTACCTGGTTGGGGCTAAGGTTATAGCTTATGTACCAAATGCAGCAATCAAAGATGTGTTCATGTAGAGTGAAGTAACTGGGAAGAGATGTAGGTGGATAAATTAACTTTAGGAATTTGATATAGAAATTCAAATCACAAAACTAGTAAGGGGACAAGGGTTAGCAAAACTGATGACTAAAACAAATCTTGAGGCTGCCCAAGTATGTAATATTGAAAAATAAGAGGACATGATAACAAGTATTGAGAAAACTCCTTGGTATACTGACATAGTGTATTACCTCAAGCACATGAAATGCCCTAACGGATTTGATGATAATAAGAAGAGGACTCTAAAACTACGTACTTTAAAATATGTGCTTATAGAGGGAGATCTTTATTGGAAAAACAAAGATGGTATCTTATTATTCTGTTTAGATGAAGAGCAAATCTGCTTTAAAATAGATGCATCAGGGAGTGTGTGGTGGCCATTTCTCAGCTAAAACCACAGCACACAAGATATTAAGGGTTGGATACTATTGGCCCAAGGTTTTCAATGATGCCTATAGTTTTACCAGGAAGTGTGAGGCCTATCAAAGATTCTCAGGAAAGCTAAAATATCAAGGTGCATCACCCCTGAGACCTATGCAAGTTGATGCCCCATTTCACCAATGGGGGGTTGACTTTATAGGAGAAATTATGGAAAAATCAAGTGGCGGCCATAGATGGATATTAGTAGCCACCGACTATTTCATGAAATGGGTAGAAGCAGTGCCCACTAAACAAGCAACCAACAAGGTTGTGATTAACTTCCTATTAGAAAACATTTTAACTAGATTTGGGGTACCTTTGAGGCTTATAATTGACAATGGAATGTGTTTTAGATCGGATGAGTTTAAATTTTTTTGTAAATCTTATGGCATTACGATCTCATATTCTTCTCCCTACCACCCACAAGGTAATGGGCAGGCTGAGTCTAGCAATAAGAGTATTTTGAAGATTGTAAAAAGAATGTTGGACAATAACAAGAAAACCTAGGATTCTAAGTTGAGATTGGCATTATGGGTTGATAGAATCATGGTGAAGAAAGCCATTGGCAAATCACCATTTGAGTTAGTTTATGGATCTCATGTTAGACTCCCGATACACAACTTGCAACCAGTATGTAAGTTTATCCTCCAAGAGGATTGGGATGTCCCAGAACTGATGGAGGAAAGGCTAGAACAACTAATGGAATTAAACAAAATGAGGGAATAGGCAATACAACAGAATAAAAAAATGCAAATGCAGATGAAGTACCTATATGACAAAAAAGCAACATTTAGAAAATTTGAGGTAGGTGACGTAGTGCTTATTTGGAATGCCAGATATCAAGAAAAGGGGAAGCATGGAAAATTTGATGCCCTATAGATTGGACCTTTTGTTATCAATAGTAAGGTAGGGGAGGATTCATATTATGTACAGAACATGTCTGGTGAGGAGCAAGAACTGCCAGTACATGGGCAGTTTTTGAAACATTTTTTCTCTTAAAAAGAACCCGAGAGAAAAGAATTGCCAGTGCATGGACAATTTTGGTTAAACCCTCTAAATGGTCTTTTCCATGCATGGTAGTTTAGAAGAGTTAAATAACTTGCTTAAAGAGCTCTCTTATCAGGAAATAAAAGTTTTTCATAAAGCAATAACCTAGGATCTTCACCCTTCATAGTTCGCCCGTCGTCAAATGAAGAACGCACCGGTCTGCTCCTCCAAAAATCTAGGATCTTGCTATGCCCACAAGGGGCATACATCCCTAGAAAGAGCCACTGTTGGGACTGAAATTCCCAGGCTACTTTTTGGCAAATGTTAAATTTCAATAATCCAAAGATTTCAGTATGTGAGCATATATGGAAAGATCCACAGTTGTTTTCAAGCAGAGATTAACAATTGAGTTGATAGAAATATTTGGATTTGATCTATTCTGATTCCTAAATACTTAATATAACATGGTTGAAATGCTCATTTAACATGAACCGTAAACACATGACACCATTAACCCTTCGTCGGACAGACAAATTCCCAGTCATAACGATTGGTATAAGATGACTTGATTGGGGTATGTTTCATAGGTTTCTCTGACTATGTAGGTCACACCGATAGTAGAAGTCATAAAGGATTTTAGACAAGGACAAAGATAGCATATCGGTGGGATCATTGCTATCAGTAAAAGATTATTTAAACTACACTGATCTTACACCTCTCACCGATGGAGCTCTGAGAGATATTCAAAGGGAAATAAGTACCAGCATGAGATTGACAATCAGGGAGAAGATATTAAGGATAACCAATGAATAAAATCACACCGATGACCTTTCATCAGAAAGAGATTGCGTGGTCATACCGAATAAATCAACAATAATGATTATCGGCATAAGGAAAGTATATCAGAGAATACTCTAAAGATTACCCCGACGGTATAAGCTATACCGATGGATGAAGTTGTTAAAGAGTCTCACCAAGTGTAATAAGAACCATCAATGAGAGAGATGAATTAGAACAAAGTCTGTGAGTCTCGCCAACATAGTAGTCACAACGATGTCGGGGACATGTTGTGAGGGTTTCTATGATGAAAAGCAAGAAAGATGTATCAGCGAAACAATCATCATCGGGTAATGTATAATAAGTTGTCCCGATGCCATGTTTCACTCCGATGGCAACGATGACTATGCTCATCGACGAGACCTCTGCCGATACAAAATACAAAAACCCTAAAATGACATTAAAATCTGAATGGTTAAGATACTCTTTTGACATTTGAAATATGGGTTTTTTGCAGGATATACACAGCGGGGATCAAGTTATATAAACACCCATGAAAGGATCTTGAGCAACTGATAAATCATCAATAAGGGACATAATTATTTGAGTAAATACATATGTTTAATTAAATTTGTTTTGATCATTTGATCAGAAACTAATTTATGTTTTATCTGGTCTTTTTAGGAATAATAAAGAAACCCTCGAAGGATATTAAGCAGAACTACAGTTAAAGATCTTTGTTTGACCCTGAAATGGTTATCCATTTGATGATTAAAGACGAGTATTAATTTTCCTAAATATGTTTTATTAAGACAAATACTATTGTTCGGTTATCAACCGTCACAACTATTGTAACTGGTCTGAAGCTTGTATGCCTCTCTTTATAAGAGATGACCAAGACCAAAAGGAGATATAGGAAAAAAGATAGGAAAAAATATAGAGGATAGGGGGAGATTACAAAATAGAATAGGGGATACTATAGATTAGATTTGAACAGCAATGCTAGTTCACTTTTAATATATTTTATTTCTGGTAGACCATGTGCAAGCATTCTCTAATGAAGTCAAGTTTGTGAACATGAATCAGTAACTACAGATTTCGATATCAACTATCTGTTTAATTTATTCTATTATATGACTGTCTCCTTTCAAAGTTTTCTCTGTTGCAAGTATGAGGTGAGCCATTGTTGTCATTGATGTCAACATACTCACACTGCATTGACAAGAAGGATTTGATGAGCTCTGTGCTGAGGATATTGAGAAAATTAGCCTCAGTCAGGAACAGTGAAGAACAGTGATGAGAAGAAGGTAAATATACTGTATAGGATGAGAACCGGAGGATGCGGATTAAAGGGTTAGTAGATATGAGTCTTAAGATGCTACAGTTAAGATTTCAGAGGTCCGCATGAAGATCTGAAGGAGTTATGGCTGCCGGTATAGAACCGGGTCCGGCAAGTATCCGGAGGTGACAGAGGATCACAAAAAGGTCCGGTGAGGTCCGGAATTGTATTATCATAATCTGCGGATTGGAAGGAGTGTTTTATATGTCCTTGTGATGTTTCATCCTGATTTGTGTGTAATTTGGAGGTCCGGATGTACCTCCTGCATTATGACAGTGGCGACAGACTGTGTTCTTGAAGTTCCGGATGAGGAAGACAAGAGATCCCAGTAAGCAGAGAAAGTGCGGATGTATCCGGACATTCAGACAGACTTGTGAAGGTTCCTGAATCATGTTTAGGTTGTGTTGTTGGTCCGCATTGATGGTAGAGCCCGGAATTGAAGTTATTCTTCCGGATGAAGTTATTGCTCTGTTTAGCCGACCGGATGAGTTGTTCATCCTGCGAATGTTCTTGTGATAGCCGACCGGATGTGTTATTCATCTTGCGGATACTCCTATGGTTGTTTGCCGACTTAGATGCTTGTTCCTAAGTCGATGTCTTGTATAAATAATGATTTGTGAATTCATTTCAGTGGAGGAGTATGTGGATGTGTAAGGTGTAGCGAAGAAAGGTGCGAAAGGCAGAGCAGAGATTGTTGGGCTTAATTGGAACTGATCCGGACATGGTAGAGATGTCATTCTCCAGTTCAAGACTGTGATTTTTATCACTCTGTAGACAGTGTGTCTCCTTGTAGGCAGTGGGCCTCTTTGTGAGCAGTGTGCTCGGGCAGTGAGCCCTTATTGGCATGTGCCATTCATTTTTCCTTATTCTTCTAACAGAGAATAATTCTTGGGTTAATCACCCCGTGGTTTTTCCCTTAACCGGGTTTTCCACGTCAAAATCTTGGTGTTCAATGTGTTGATGCTTATCTGTTCTTGTGTTTATGTATTGTGCTTCCATGAATGATTATTTGATATGCTGCTAACTAACAACAGAGAATTAAGTGTTTGAAAGAGAACAAGTTCTATACAACTGATTCACCCCCCCCTCTCAGTTGTATGCCCTAGATCCAACAATTGGTATCAGAGCCGAGTTCCTCTGATAGGAGCTTAACCGCTTGAGGTGATCCAGGATGTCGTCATACAAGAAGGATAGTCCGAAGTTCGATGGAACCAACTTCACTCTCTGGAAAGGTCGCATGAAGTGTCATTTGGAATGTATGGGAAAAGCATACTTGGCTATGATTTCAAAACCATATATACCCCCACAAGGTGGTCCGACAACTCCTGATGAAACCACAGAAGCTGAAAACAATCTGCGGACCAAGGAAGCTCTTCTAAGCGCATTGAATGACTCAGATCTCTCGAATGTCATTGACCTACCAACTGCATATGAGATCCTAACTAAACTGGAACTTCTGTATGAAGGAGATGAGTTTGTCAAAAGTGCAAGGTTGCAAAGTCTGAAAGGGAAATTTGAAAGATTGAAAATGAGAGATGATGAAAACATTACTACCTTTATGCCAAGAGTAAATGAGCTGGTATGTGGAATCAGAAATGCTGGTGGAACTCTAGATGAAAATGAGATTGTCTGCAAAATCCTAAGATCCCTTCCTGCTGCCTACAAAATCAAAGTTGCTGCCATTGATGAATTCAGAGCCCACACAACTGTCACAAGAGAACAATTGGCTGGCAAACTAGCTGCATTTGAAATGACCGAGTTTGGAGATGATCCACCCAAGACTGAGTCTGCTTTTAAAGCCAGTGCCTATGTGAAAGGCAAACAGAGATTTGATCCGGGTGAAAACTCATCAAGGAAAATGTCATGGTATGATCAAGCAAGAAGAGACATGGAAGAAGAAGAAGCAGAAACAGCTCAACTTGAAGCCCTCATTGCAAAGAGACTGCCAAGAGGATCCGGTAAGTATGAAGGAAAACTACCCTTTAAGTGTTTTAACTGCAATAAGATTGGTCATTTTGCCTCAAGATGTCCGGAGAGATCTGCAAGATCTAATACTCACAGACAAAGGTTTCAAAAGAATTGCTATTATGTTCATGAAGAAGATGACAATGAAGGAGTAACAGATGATGAATCAGATCCAGGAAGCAAATCCGGAAATGAGTGGGTGTTTATAGCCATCAAGGAAGAAGATTCCTTGCTCTCTGAATCTGTCAATCACAAAGTTGTTGAAAAAGCCTTGGCTGCTCAAGTGGAAGAAAAGGATGATTGGGTTATTGACAGTGGATGCTCTCACCATATGACTGGTGACAAGAATAAGTTCTTAGATTTGGAAAGATATGAAGGAGGAATGGTAAAGTTTGGTGACAATTCTGCTGGCAGAATCAGAGGTAGGGGAACTATTTCCTTTGATAGTAAGAGCAAAACAGGTAATGTATTATATGTTGAAGGATTGAAGCACAATCTTCTCAGTGTTGGTCAGTTAGTGGACAAAGGCTATGATCTCCGGTTCAAGAATGGAAAATGCAGAATCTTTACAAGCTCCGGAACTGAAATTGCATCCGGTACTCAGACAAGAGGTAACATCTTTCATCTGGTTGGTTCAAATAAAAGTTGTTTGTTTGTTCAAATTGATCAGAGTTGGTTATGGCATAGAAGAATGTGTCATGTAAATTTTGATAACATCATCAAAATAAGCAATACTCAGGCTGTGAGAGATCTTCCAAAGTTGATAAAACCTACAAACAGTGTGTGTAAAGAATGTCAGTTAGGCAAACAAAGTAGAGTCTCTTTTAAAAGCAAAGATCAGTCTTCTACCGGATTGTTGGAATTAGTACATACTGATCTATGTGGTCCGACAAGAATCAAGAGTCTGCAAGGTGATAGATATTTCATGTTGTTAATTGATGATCATTCCCGGATGATGTGGGTTACCTTTCTGAAAGAAAAATCAGAAGCTTTTGAGAAGTTCAAAATCTTCAAAGCTATGGTGGAGAATCAAACCGGATTGAAACTAAAGTGTCTAAGGTCTGATAGAGGTGGTGAATTTACATCTGGTGAATTCATTGACTTTTGTGAGAAACAGGGTATAAGGAGACAGTTGTCTGCTCCTAGGACTCCACAGCAGAATGGAGTAGTTGAGAGAAAGAACCGGACCATCCAGGAAGCTGCTAGGACAATGATGTTGGAAGCAAATGTTCCTCAAATGTTTTGGAAAGAAGCTATCAGCACTGCAGTCTACACTCTCAATCGAGTTCAAATCAAAAACAACACCGGTAAGACCCCCTATGAACTTTGGTTTGGCATCACTCCTACTGTGAAATATTTCAGGGTATTTGGTAGCAAGTGTTATATTAAAAGAGATGAAGATCTAGGAAAGTTTGATGCTAGAAGTGATGAAGGAATTTTCTTGGGCTACTCCACTCAAAGCAAAGCATATCGGTGTTACAATAAGAGATTGAGGAAGATGATAGAAAGTACCAATGTAAAGGTTGATGAAGGAATTGAGAAGCCTTCAAGATTTTATGAATTTGATGAAGATGACCAAGATAGTGTTCAAGGAACTCAATCCTCTCCGGTGAAACAGAGTCAGCCTGATCCGGTAAATCAGGAAGAAGAGTTAGGTTTAAATGAGCCTGATCAAGAAACAGCAGTACTGGATACTCCCAAAATTCCAAGGTATGTAAAACTGAATCACTCTGAAGATCAGATCATAGGTGACAGAAGCAAAGGTGTACAAACTAGAAGGAATATTGCTCAAGATCAGAATGAATGTTGTCTGATTTCAAGGATTGAACCTAAAACAATAAATGAAGCCTGCAATGATGAAAATTGGACCAAAGCAATGGAAGATGAACTGATGCAAATTGAGAAAAATCATACTTGGGATCTTGTTCCCAGACCTAGAGACAGGAATGTAATTGGAACCAAATGGGTCTTCCGGAACAAACTAAATGAAGCTGGTGAAGTAATCAGAAACAAAGCTAGATTGGTCTGCAAAGGCTACTCTCAAATAGAAGGAATTGACTTTGAAGAGACTTTTGCTCCGGTAGCAAGAATTGAAGCAGTCAGATTACTTCTTGCATTTGCTGCCTTCAAAGATTTCAAGGTATATCAGATGGATGTCAAGTCTGCCTTCTTAAATGGTGATCTGGAAGAAGAAGTCTACATTGAACAACCGGATGGATTTCAATTGTCTGATAATAATGATATGGTCTGCAAGTTGAAGAAAGCTTTGTATGGATTGAAGCAAGCCCCAAGAGCATGGTATGAAAGGTTGGATAAGCATCTTGTGCAGATTGGATTCAACAAAGGTACTGCTGACAGCAACTTATATTTCAAAATTGATCATGAAAACATTCTGATTGTTGAAGTGTTTGTGGATGATATCATTTTTGGAGGAAGAGATAGTATGTGTAAAACTTTTGCAAATCAGATGAAAAGTGAGTTTGAAATGTCTATGCTTGGTGAAATGAATTTCTTCTTGGGTCTGCAAATTACTCAAACAAAAGAAGGGATCTTCATTTCTCAGACCAAATATGTGAAAGAATTGTTAAAGAAATTTGGTATGGAAGACTCAAAGCCTATGAACACTCCTATGGCAACCGGATGTAAGTTAAGCAAAGATGATGATTCTCCAAAGGCAGATCAGACAAAGTATAGATCAATGATTGGTGGATTGTTGTATCTCACTCAAACTAGACCAGATATAATGCAAGCTGTTGGTCTTGTGGCAAGATTCCAGGCTGATCCTAGAGAATCTCATGTTATGGCAATCAAAAGAATTTTTAGATACTTGAAAGGGACAGTTGAGTATGGTCTATGGTATCCTAGAGATCCGGATTTTTCTCTTCATGCTTACACAGATGCAGATTGGGCAGGAGATGTGGATGACCGGAAGAGCACTAGTGGTGGAGCATTCTTTTTGGGGAAGAGATTGGTTTCTTGGCTAAGCAAGAAACAAGATGCAATATCTCTGTCTACAACTGAAGCAGAATACATTGCAGCAGCAGGTAGTTGCACTCAAATCTTGTGGATGAAGCAGATGCTAAGAGACATCCAAGTTGAATATAAGGAGCCTATCACAATTTTCTGTGATAATTCAAGTGAAATTAATATTTCCAAGAATCCGGTATTGCATTCTAAGACTAAGCACATATCTATCAAATTTCACTTTTTGAGAGAACAAGTAAACAAGGAAGAAGTCAGATTGGAGTATGTTCCCTCCAAGGATCAGATTGCAGATATCTTTACAAAACCTCTTCCCAAGGACTCTTTTGAATATCTCCGGGAGAAGTTAGGGGTCATGGCCCCTCCGGTGATGAACTAAGATGCACTGATGTGCATCAGTCCGGTGGCTATCACAGTCATATCTTGTGATCCGGACTAATGGGGAGCTGCAACTAAGGGGGAGCAGCTGGTATTATTCTGATGCATGAGAGTTGCAAGTATGAGCCCTTTGCCATTGATGTCAAAGGGGGAGAGAAGACATGTGAAAAACAAGTGGTTGATGATCAAAGGGGGAGCAGCAAAGGAAGACATGTGAGGAGTTGTTGTTGATAGGGGGAGCTGTGACAGAAAAGAGAAGTTCTTGTCTTGATGGTTTTTCACATCATATGTTGCCATCAATGACAAAGGGGGAGATTGTTGCAAGTATGAGGTGAGCCATTGTTGTCATTGATGTCAACATACTCACACTGCATTGACAAGAAGGATTTGATGAGCTCTGTGCTGAGGATATTGAGAAAATTAGCCTCAGTCAGGAACAGTGAAGAACAGTGATGAGAAGAAGGTAAATATACTGTATAGGATGAGAACCGGAGGATGCGGATTAAAGGGTTAGTAGATATGAGTCTTAAGATGCTACAGTTAAGATTTCAGAGGTCCGCATGAAGATCTGAAGGAGTTATGGCTGCCGGTATAGAACCGGGTCCGGCAAGTATCCGGAGGTGACAGAGGATCACAAAAAGGTCCGGTGAGGTCCGGAATTGTATTATCATAATCTGCGGATTGGAAGGAGTGTTTTATATGTCCTTGTGATGTTTCATCCTGATTTGTGTGTAATTTGGAGGTCCGGATGTACCTCCTGCATTATGACAGTGGCGACAGACTGTGTTCTTGAAGTTCCGGATGAGGAAGACAAGAGATCCCAGTAAGCAGAGAAAGTGCGGATGTATCCGGACATTCAGACAGACTTGTGAAGGTTCCTGAATCATGTTTAGGTTGTGTTGTTGGTCCGCATTGATGGTAGAGCCCGGAATTGAAGTTATTCTTCCGGATGAAGTTATTGCTCTGTTTAGCCGACCGGATGAGTTGTTCATCCTGCGAATGTTCTTGTGATAGCCGACCGGATGTGTTATTCATCTTGCGGATACTCCTATGGTTGTTTGCCGACTTAGATGCTTGTTCCTAAGTCGATGTCTTGTATAAATAATGATTTGTGAATTCATTTCAGTGGAGGAGTATGTGGATGTGTAAGGTGTAGCGAAGAAAGGTGCGAAAGGCAGAGCAGAGATTGTTGGGCTTAATTGGAACTGATCCGGACATGGTAGAGATGTCATTCTCCAGTTCAAGACTGTGATTTTTATCACTCTGTAGACAGTGTGTCTCCTTGTAGGCAGTGGGCCTCTTTGTGAGCAGTGTGCTCGGGCAGTGAGCCCTTATTGGCATGTGCCATTCATTTTTCCTTATTCTTCTAACAGAGAATAATTCTTGGGTTAATCACCCCGTGGTTTTTCCCTTAACCGGGTTTTCCACGTCAAAATCTTGGTGTTCAATGTGTTGATGCTTATCTGTTCTTGTGTTTATGTATTGTGCTTCCATGAATGATTATTTGATATGCTGCTAACTAACAACAGAGAATTAAGTGTTTGAAAGAGAACAAGTTCTATACAACTGATTCACCCCCCCCTCTCAGTTGTATGCCCTAGATCCAACATTCTCTGTTATTCAATTTGAGTTATCAAGTATATCTTCAATTTGTCTATACACATTTGCTATTATAGTGTGATAAGATTAACTAGTTTCTATTTTTAGAATTAAATCCTTTAAATCTGTCATAGTAACTGTGAAGACATTGTCATGGATCTATAAGAAGAGTCATAGAGGTAGGGTTTGTATTTTGTCTCCAATTTTTTGATAAATCTGTTACAATTGCAATATTATTCTTATAGGTTCCTTCAAAGAGGGATTAAATCCTTTTAGATGAATGCAGGTAATTTGATTTTATCAATTGGATATATATAAGTATGGAATATTAACTATTTCCTTGTAGGGTTGTACAAGTTACATACCTATTTTTTCATGCTAGATAGTTTGAGTTTTTACCAAACAAACAGTCATTTATTTCATGATCATACTGACTCTATATTCAATAAGGCACTGGTTTAGTGTTTTCATTATCACTTATACAAATTCACTTCAGATTTACTTAATTCGATTGCATTATTTTTTTAGCATTATAATTTAGATCATTTAGAATTAACTTCTTGTCTTTTCATCTATTTTATATTTTGTGCCATTATCAATAGTTAGATTAATTCTGATCAAAGTAGTGATCATCTCTTTATCTACTTTATTAATTAGAGGTTTACCCGCCTAGGTCTAGCAGAGCCTGAAGTGAAGGGGGTTTAGCCATATCTACCCTGTGTCAGTTAGCCAAAAACATCAAGAGAGCCTGGCAACCTCTTAGGGTTAACGACCTGCATTTTTGAGACCTAACACCTCAAAGACATAGAACAGGGGAAAACATCAAATAAACAAACACTTAAGATTGAATTCAGTGATTTTAAAGTATTTGAGTGTCTGACTAATTCTGGAGTATGAAAGTTAGATACAGAGACAAGAGATCAATTCCTTGTCCATTGGGCAACAGAGTCAAACCAAGTGCAATTGAAACTTGATAACAATATTTAACCTGAGCATAAAAGAGCTTTATAACATTGCCTTACAACATTATACTCAGTATTTCTAAATCACTCATTCTTATGATATCCTTCCCAACATTCACACAAATCTATATTCCTGGTAAAGCATATAACCATTCTTTGAATAAGAGCCTCAGACATAAAAACACATCCATAAGAAGTTTATGGAGACAAAGATGAACAATCTTTGATCTATTCACTCATAATTTGTGCAAACCACACCTCAGGAGACAACTGAATTTAGAAACTTGGCAATATATTCATTAGGATGCTAGTACTATTAAAACAAATTTACAAATACATACAATTCAGACTCAAGATCTGGAAAAAGCAAAATACTTCTATTCCCTATATTCTACTGCACAAAATCCTCTCAGAAAAATGACCATCCAACCCTATGTAAATGGCCCTAAATTCCTTTTATAAACAAGGAGCAACAAGCTTCAAGACATTACATGTGTTACAATGTTACTTGACAACCATAACAACAATATGCCCATTCATTGCTAAGTAATCTGATCCCAATATTCAATTCTAAACACAGTAAATGCCATTAGTTGCAGAGTAATGGTGCAAATAAAAATGTTGTTAGAAAATCAAATATTTGATTCAGATCTCGATTTCTTTAGAACCCAAAATCAAATCTCCCACTGCCTAAAATGATCATAACAATTTTTGTTGACAGGACACCATTTCAGAATTTGCAATTTGCCTAGAGTCTTCTGGTGGCTTCCACATGGGATATGAGCTTCTGTGAAGACATCACAGAGCCTCCTGAATCATGACATGGACTACCACATTGAATTCAATGGTCTTCCTATTGTTTAAAATCCTTGTTTGATGCCAACTTATACATTACCGCAATCCTGCACTTCATATTTGATGCTATGCATAATCGTCGTAGGGCTGCAGGCTACAATTCATATTTTACTTTATACCACCAGCCCGCAAATATCCTTATTGACCTCTGCGGGACTATAGTGAACATTATATTCTTCATTTACCCCTTATCACAAACCCACGAACTACTCTATTAACTGCCGCAGTGATGTGGTGAATATCCTATGCTCGGTTTAGAACTTATCGTCATCCTACATGCCTTTCTGATGACCTTTGCGGTACAGTGGTTAAGACATTGCTTCTCACCGTTATCCCGTGGGCTTCTTCCTTAACTACTGTGGCAATGCAGTGATGGTTAGATCCTTATTGTCAGCCCACCATACTTCATACAAACTACTACGATGTTTTGGTAAGTTGTTCAAACTACTTTTACCCTCGCAAGCCTGCAGACCTTTCAATTAATAGTCGTGGTAATGTGGTAAGCAGCTATATTGCACCCTAGCTCTCGCAAGCCCACAAGGGTTCATCAAACATACCTGTGGGGATGTGGTAATGATAAAAATTGCAAAGTTTTAGCATAACATGACAGGAGATGACTCAGCAAGGATTTAACAATGGTTTTTGATTTTACAACAATGAGCAATAGAAGGATTTAAAACATTTTCTAATGAAATTCTAGAATAGGGTTTAAGGAATAAGATCTTCAAAAAAATATTTAGACCCTAACCAAGGACTCATAGGTTATGTAAAAATTAGGATTTTACCAAAGTCCTATCACCTAGCACCTTCAAGGATCTTGGCAACATAGAAAATAGTAAGAGTTCTTCCAAACCAAACCATTAAGTCCAAGCGAACAAGAATTATTTCTTGGATATATGTGAATCTAGGTAAACCTTATCATATAAACAAAACTTAAACATCAAACACCCACTTTAGGTGTTTTCTTTTCTTTTTATTGATTTTGTCCATGCTCCACCTAAGTGGGTGGCAGCAAACGAAGAACTGTCTGGGGAAACTACACCCTAGAAAGGGTTGTGTACCCACTCAAAGAGTTACACAAACATAGAACAACCAGAACTACATATTGCTAAATAACAAATCCTTGTGTACCTTAATCCTATGGATATAGGGTATGTAGGTAGTCTAGGAAATGAAGTGTGTTCCCAGTACTTAGGTACCAGGATTATGTAAGGATTAAAACCATCATTGTTAATTGTGATATCTTAACACCTAGGTACTATGGTAAATTTTTTTAAAAAATTATGTTCTACATCAAGTACTTTTTTTTGGTTTCATGTTTTTAGTATGCAGGTCCTTACAAGGAGGAGTAGAAGGGAGATGGGGGAGATGGGGGAGGTCGATGGGTGAGATGGCGGTTGGTGGTGGCTAGAAGAGAGGGAGCTAGTGATGAGGAGGAGGAGGAGGAGAATCTTGTTGAGCCAACATGCGTGTTGGTGCTTCGTACTCAGTTGGGTACTTTGACTACTGAGGCTTCTCATCTCTGGGTAAGTTGGAGGAGATAAGAGCAGAGTGGGATAGCCTCTTAGAGGAGCTAGCAGATGAGAGGGTAACAGTGGGGACCTAAGAGGTAGAGAGGGATGCTATAGATTTGGTGGCAAAGGTATTGCAGGTAGAGCTATAGGAAGCCCAAGGTTAGATAGCAGATCTTACAATAACTTTAGACTGGGTGGGTGGTGGTGACGAGGATAGAGATGTGCTAGCATAGGCTCTACAAAAGTGTGATGTTGCTTGGATAGAGTGAGAGGCAACCCAGGGACTGCAGTAGAGGCCAGAGGCATAGGAGGCATAGCTACGCCATGATCTAGAGGTGGCATAGGCTTTGCTGGCCCCCATGGGCATGGAAAACATGTGGTCAAACATGTTGCATGTCTAGGAGGAGTTAGCAAACATTCAACAAAGGACAGAGTACTACCATACTCTACATCAGACAATAGTGCTTGCAACTCAAAGGGAACCAAGATATAATGTGAGGAGTTTACTCGGAGCAGCCCGATCGAGGAGGATAGGGACTCCTATTATCGAGCCCCACCACCATAGGGTCTAAGAGAGGTAGGGCCATTTGGAGGGGCAGAGGGAGCAAAGCCATCGGCACCCCTAGCAAAGGAGACACCAGGGTCACCATCCCCCTCAGTGTAGGATAGCTCATGTTAGTATTAATGTTATTATGACACTTTGTATGCCTACAGGCTCACTTGTATGATTTTATTTTTTATGTGCTGAGCCTATGGGCGTATTTTGTATCATGACCTTATTTTTTATCGACGTATGATGAGGCATTTTGTGAGCGGCCTACATGATGATATGACATGGTTATGTATGATGTATTTATGATGTCTATGTTATATTCATGTGGATTTGGTTTATGATTATGGTTTATGTAATGGATGGATGCTTATATGATGGACATGTGTTATGTTATGGTTTATGCAAATGTATGCAATGTATGGATGTTTATGGATACATTTGTTGGATATGTGATGGATCACTCATGATATGTTATTTATGTTATGGATGTATAGATGATGTTATGTTTTTGTGGATTGTGTATCAGAGGTACACAACGAAATAGAGCTCACTTGCTACCTTCTGATGGCCCTTATGGTTTATGATTTATGGATGCATTGATGTATGGTTTATGCATATGTCATGATGATGTGGATGATATAGATGTGATGATGTGATGTATGGTTAGAGCTACTATTTATAAGCGATGAGACTTCTGTGTGCTTTGATGATATGGATGTGATGATGTGATATATGGTTAGAGTTACTATTTATAAGTGATGAGACTTCTATGTGCTTTGATGATATGGATGATTGTGGTAGATATGTATTTTGATGGATGATGTGATTATGGTTATGATTGGTGAAAATTTTGTTGCATTTAATTTGCATGTGTGTATGATTCATATTATGCGTTTGAGTGATTGATTCATTAAGTTACTATAATTATGATGATGTTTATGAGTATGGATATGTTTATGCACTGGATAGATCTTGATGTGGATTTGGTTATATAGATGTTTATGCAAATGATATGATTATCATGATGATGAAAATGATGTGATACTAACGTGTTGATGGAGGTGTATGCAACAGATGATGGTAATGATGATGCAATGATTTGTAGGTCATGATACAAAGTGTCATTATGCAAGTGAGGGATAGTTAGATGGATGGGGGACAGGGGGATGTTAGTTGTGTGGGGGGGATTAGAAAGATGTCCTAGGGAAAAAGGTAAATGATAAATAGGAGGGATGATAGGATAGTGGATTTATGGATTATATTGGTTAGGACGTATGGGGATATGAATGTGATAGGGTAGATAGGGGAAGATAGTTATGCTCGTATGTTTACAGCAATCTTAAATTTTAATATATAAAAGGATAATATGGACCAAGGTATAAGGAACTAGGGTGACCATGTATCTGTTTGCATGGACTTGACACTTCAAACAAAAAAGGTCATCCCATAGACAACTAAGGGATTGTCCTTAGTGTAAGGATTCAAACTTCATGCCTATAGCCTTGCCAACACACCTAAGATCAATATTAGCCTAAATGCAAAGGAACAACCACAAAAACAACATACCACAACACATGACTTTTCTCCAGTCTAAACTTATCCAATAACACACCAAGATATAGAAGATCTAGGTGGTCTTGGGAAAGCGTAGAAGGGGTATTGAAAGATAAATCAAAACAAAAGACCAACTAATAGATGCACCAAAAATCCATTGCGTCTCTTTCCAAGATGGTAGATGGGATAGGATTATGCCTGATATGGGAAAGATATATCCCTAAGACATAGTTGTAGGGGTGAGTGATTGATTGATAAGCACAAGATGGGACAACTATGTGGTAGTTGGAAGAGATGGTCACATGTGTGATTTGTGTTAGGGTGTGTTGTAATTGTATGTTAGTTTGCTTGATTTGTTTAAAGGTCATGTCCTTTTGGAAATGGGGTGGTAGTGGGTGAAAGTGGTAAGGTGAGTTTATTATGTCTAAGGGGTGAAAATTTATTATGGGGTGATTGGTGAGATGGAACAGTGTGTTGGGTATTTATTATGGGGATGCATGAAGTGAAACCATGTAGGAATCAACGGCATGCATAAAAAGATCCTATCCTTATAGGGCTAGGGGGTTTCCCCTAGTATGGAGTGGTCAGAATGGATGGATGTGGAATGTAAGGGAAATATCTTAACATATACAAGATCAGTCCATGGTAGAATAGGTAATGAATGGATGGAACATCAAACATGGAATGGACAAGAACCTAGAGGATGGTGGATATGGCCATGACACATGGCGCCTGAAACCATGTTTTCACCAAGGTCCCTATCCAAGGTGCCACTAAAGTGGTTTTCACTAGTGGATGGCTTTATTGTACTTGTTTTTTTTTTAATTTTTTTTTTCTTTTTTCTTTTGATTTTTTTTTTTTTTGAGGATATCCAATACTTGGTATAGAACTTCTTTAGGCAAGTTGATATGCTCCTAATCCATATTTTTTAGTGATGATGAAGGGACCCAACCAATTAGGCTCAAACTTACCCTTTTTCTCTTGGTCCTGTTGATTCTTTTGATTTTTGTTGAGTACAAGATCACCTACTTCAAATTTTTTGGCCTTGATATTCCTATTATAGCTGCGAGAGAGGTGGTTATGATATGATTCCAAGTGGTTTAAGGAACTGAGATGCCTTTCATCCAATAGATCTAACTCATGTAGCCAGGAAACCCTATATTCCTCCTCATCAATAAGATTCTGCAAGGATATGCGTAGTGAGAGGAGTTGGACTTCGATGGGAAAACCAGCTTTGGAACTGAAGACAAGGGAATATGGTGTGGCTTTGGTAGGTGTTCAGATTCTTGTGCAATAATCCCAAAGGGTAGGATTAAGTTGTAGATGCTAGTCACAACCAGCT
This sequence comes from Cunninghamia lanceolata, assembly GCA_027924645.1. Taxonomy (NCBI): domain Eukaryota; kingdom Viridiplantae; phylum Streptophyta; class Pinopsida; order Cupressales; family Cupressaceae; genus Cunninghamia; species Cunninghamia lanceolata. The sequence continues at coordinate 7,171,387 of BSBN01000317.1, forward strand.
TCATTAACTATTTTCTTGAGTATCTTAAGGATGGTCTTTTTTGAAGCCTCATCTTGGTCGTTACCTTGTGGGTAATATGGCATGGAGAAGCAATGTTGAATATTGAATTGCTAGCAAAGGGATCATACCTCTTGGTTTTTGAAGGGTCTACCATTATCTATGACAATGGAAAGAGGTATCCCATAGCGGCATATGATATAGTGTAAAATGAATTTGGCTATTTGTTTGCCATTGATATAAGTGAGTGGAATGGCTTCAACCCACTTTGTGAAATATTTAGTGGTGGTAATGATGAATTTGTGGTTGTTGGATGATGAGGGGGTGATTTTTCTGAGGTCAAGTCCCCACTGTGAAAAGGGCCAAGGAGTGGTGATTAGTTGTAACTCTTGAGATCGTGCATGAATTAAATCACCATGTTGCTAGCACTATAGACATTTTTGTTGAACACATAGGGATGCTGAGAGGGGGGTTGAATCAGCATATACAAAAACTTAACTACTTTATTTGTAGATCAAATCAAATTACTTAGAGAATTGAAAGTAAATCATGCACCACATTAATCAACACAATGACACAAGGATTTTTACGTGGAAAACCCAAAAACGGGAAAAACCATGGTGAGTGTTAGCTCACAATATATAATGCTCACTGCAATAAAAGATTACAACTTTTTTTAGGGCTACAACCCAAGGAAGCTACTACTTTCTATTGGACTTGAAAACTAAGGCTACAACCTTAGGCAAGATACAAGGACATGCTAAAGAGACTAATTGTCTAGTAGTAGGATACATAAAAATTATAATGAAAACATACACATGAACTACTATGAAAGAAGCATCTGACTTATGTTGATGTTGCAAGCCCCTTTTTCTACAAAATTACTCCATCAAACTGAATTCACACACTTCATCCTTGATATTCATCTCTCTCATTCACACACATCATAGATGACTTTGTTCTTCTATATATATCCTTTGCAACAACTCAAAACTTTGATTAGGTCGGCACCAAAATGACTTTTAAATGAAACGTGTAATTCTTCAAGGGTCGGCTTCAACATATACGTTGTAATGAAAAAATGAATTGTGGATCACAATACTTCATAACAAGATCCAAGAAGCATCACTACTCATCCTTCAATGCCAAAACAACTAATCAGGATCTACCACACATGAAGAAACCAGACTGTCGGCCCAAACACCACTATCACTGCTAATTGTCCATCTTTGCACCATCGGGGAGACACCAAAACATGATGTAGACCAAGATATGAGAAATGTGCCTTTTCAACACTATCCATACACCCTTATCCTAAAGTATCTAATCATTATATGCAACCGCAAGATAAGAAATATATTGAATTGATGAAATAAAAGCATTCCAGATTGACTGTGACATTCCAAGACTTAGGATATTTTATTGTAGTACACCAAAATATCTAAAACTCTTAGGAATGAATGTATACACTATTATGAACACATTCCCAAAACTGTACCACCATATCTATCACTTTTGAAGGAATTCATAGACTTTTACTCAGTTGTATTGTAATCTAGAGAGTAGTCAAACACAACTCCTTACAAAACTGACCTGAATACTCTGTGTGGTACTAGAAACAAGAGAGATTTGCATGTGCTTCAACCTAGAGACACACTAAGATATGTAGAATCTCTACATACACTCATATTACTGATCTATATACTCTCCATTTTCTGCAAGTACTCAAACATGTGCACTACGAACAACTTAGACATCCACAACTATCTATATTACTTCTGTCATTTGAAAATTGATCTTACAGACCATCAAAACACTTGATACTACAAGGAAGCATGTATTACACATCTCTGATCATGTTCTCAAAACCACATGAGCACAACTTTTCTTCCAGAGGAATACGAAGCATTCCAACAGGTCTCCATTAATACTTTATTCTGTCTGAGTACTAACCGAAACTCTATCACTGATAACTTTCTCTGCTGAAGGTATAATGACCTAAAATCTTGGATACAATACCTTCATATCTCAATTAACTTATATTCTGAACCGTAAGACTAAATCTTTCTTTGTGGAGGAATGCAAACCAAAACACTATTACTTTGCCTTAGGGTATACACTGAAAATGCCTTAGCAAAACTTCTATGACTTATCTCTGAGTGTAGTACACCAAATTGGTAAGATGCCAATGTAGACATATAGGAAAAAATTTAGAACAAGTACACTCACCTCCACATCATACTTAGACATCAGGATGACCATTATTCTTCTTCATACTTAGACAATCACTTTCCGTCTGCTAATTCTTTCGGCTTGACTTGCCCTAAGCATGTTGACCCTATGTCTCCAACTGTGTCAAGCCATATCTCTCAAATCTTCCATTGTTCATTAGCTACATTACCTCTAACCATTTCTCAATCTCTTCAATTTCTATACAAGAACTCTATGCAATCCTAACATCAGGTTGGGTTGACATCAATGACAACACATATTACCAACAATTTCTTATCAAACTATTGGGTGTCCTATTCCATGGTTGGCCAGTAGTATCATGTTCCCAATTGCTTCTTGGCTAGGGTAGGACCACTATAGTGTGACCCACAAATACCTTCATGTACCTCTTGTAAGGTGGTTTGGGCTTCTCCCAAATTGAGGCACCTAAGAAGGGTTCCATCTAGACTCCTTCGATACAATGTGTTGCCAAGGATTGTGAAATGGGATGAGCAACGAATGAATGTTTTATGTTGGGAATTGGTTAGGTTAGGTGGAATAATATTATCATGGATGTAAAGATAAATATCTTGATACCAGGGAGACAAGGGACCAACAAGTTTACATATGAGCTCTTAATTTGGAACATCATAAGCAGGTACAAATAGTTATTCGACAAGGAACTCACACTTGTGGCTATCATTTTGCATGTCCAAGAGAGATTGGATAGTGGCCATGGCATCAGAAACTTTATTATTGGCCATGGCAACTTGTTCAAATCAGATTTCATGAAAATATTCCTTGAGATCATCTACCATTCTCTTATATGGAATCAATTTGTCATCCTTTGTTTGATATTCATCATTAACCTACTTGATCATAATTTGGGAATCTCCATAGACATTTAACATCTCAATACTCCACTAGATGGCCATTCTTAGTCCTATGATAAGGGCCTCATACTCTACTATGTCTTTGCATTGGAAGGCAATCCTGTAAGCTTTGGGGATGCAATCACCTTGTGACATGATACGTGTATGTGTTGGAAATGAAAGCAACACTACTTCAATGGAAATCTGATTCAAGATAAATTTCAGCAATCTTTAAGTGTACATTAACAATGGAGATTGTAACAAAACATAAAACCCACTACAAAAAAGATGTCAAACATGAAGAACTCAACACAATGACATAGTGTTTACATGGAGAAAACCCTTGCAGGTAAAAAATCCACCAGGAAAGAGGCACAAGTTTGTATTAATCTCAACAAGATTGTACAATACATCAACTACACAACTCTCTCCACAAGTCTTCAATCTGACAGCATTCCGGCAGTACTTGAGTACCTAAAATTTGTATTGCAGCAACAAATATGTGGCAAATACTTATAGAAACATTTTCCAACTCATCCTAGGCGTTCACCTTCTCTCTCCTAAGATTCTCCAGCCTGTAAACATTAATTTCCATCTTACAAGCATCTTACACTTGTCCAAAAATAGCCATGCAAAGGTTGGGTGCCCAAGAGTAAATCTAGCCTCTTATAGCATCTTATGACACATCATAACCATCATAGATTCCACAAAAGAGTATCTTTCCAAGATAGGAACCTTGGGCTAAATATAGAATATATAACTAACATATCCATCATATGCATCATAGAATCTCATAATCTTATGACAACTTGCCGCTGTCATAGATTCACTTACCAAACATTATGACAGTTGTCATACATGCCAAAAATAGTATATTCCTCAAGGGAGCACGCCCACCCTCATTTACCATGAGTTTTTACATTTGCCAATCTTAAAAGTCACTCCGTAACTATCATCGGTAACTCTGAAATTACCACTTCTCGTGAAACTATTTCATCTACTCATGGATAATTACAAATTACATATAATAACTGGAATAAATACAATATTAAGATTTGCAAGGTTAATGGCACCTTATCCCAACATTCTCCCACTTGACATTATACATTATAAATCAACCCATAGGAAATCAAATGAAAAATAATTAGGCACTAGAAACAAGGCCCTTGGCCTCTCTGCACCATATGAACTTCTTTGTTCTCACATGCTTGTTTAATGAATCTGCAACATTCTCCTGATTGTCTATCTTCTTCAGCTCAATCTCTCCATTTGAAACCAACTCTCAAACAAAGTGATACTAAACATCAACATTCTTAGTTCAAGCATGATACATGGGATTCTTGGCCAAACAGATAGCACTCTGGCTATCACAACCAATCTGAATGATACTGCAATCAAATCCAATACTTGTACACAATCTCCTCAACCAAACTGCCTCCTTAGAGACATGGGTAGCAGCCATATACTCTGCTTCTATGGTGGACAAAGAAATTGTGGGCTACCTCTTAATCATCCAACTCACTACTCCTCTAAATAGAGTAAACACAGCCACTAGTGGACCTTTGACTGTCTAAGTCACCTGCCCAATCTGCATCAACAAAACCCTGTATGTCCAAAGATTTTCCAGCACTATCAATACCAGAATAAACCAAACAATAATCAGGGGTACCTGCAAGATATTTAAACACCCTCTTCGCATAGTTCTAATGTTGTCTACCAGGGTTAGACATAAATCTGCTCAAAACTCCCACTGCTTGGGCAATATCTGGTCTAGTGCAAACCATTGCATACATCAAACTCCCTACAACACTAGCATATGGCACATTAGACATATCCTCAAGATCTTCCTCAGTCTTTGGACACATATCTAATGAAATCTTAGTATCAATAGGTAAAGAAACTCTAACTGGGTTATAGTCTTGCAAACTAAACCTCTGCAAAATAGAATTCACATACTTACTTTGTGACAACCAAAGTTTTATGTTACCTCTATCCCTTCTGATCACCATTCCCAAAATATACCTTTCTACACCAAGATCCTTCATCTCAAATGCACCTAAAAGTTGGGCTTTAAGCTCACTAATCATACCCTTACTATTGCTGAAAAACAACATGTCATCAACAGACAAAGCAATAACCAGTATAGAATCATCAACACAATAAATGTAAACACAGTGATCCTCCTCGCTTCTAACAAAACCCAATTTCAAAACAAATGAGTCAAACTTTTGATACCACATTCTGGGGGACTGTTTTAGACCATAAAGAGACCTCTTTAACCTACAAACCTAATGTTCTTTTCCTTTTACCTCAAAACCTGTAGGCTGTTGCATATAAATTTCTTCTTCAAGATCTCCATGCAAGAACACGGTCTTAACATCCATTTGCTCAACGTCCCAATCATAAGTTGCAGCAATGGATAAGAGAAATTTAATAGAAGTCAATTTAGCAACATGAGAGAATATCTCACCAAAATCAACTCCCTCTCTGGGAGTAGCCCTTGGCTACCAGTCTAGCCTTATACTTCTCCAATGACCCATCTGCTCCAAACTTCTTCTTGAAGACCCACTTACAACCTATGGCCTTTCTTCCTTTGGGCAAATGAACAAGATCTTAGGTGTTATAAGAGTCTAAAGTCATCATCTCCTCCTGCATGGCTAACTACCAAGACTCACTATCATCTACAAAAATAGCTTCCCTGTAGAATCTAGGTTCATCGTTAGTACTCAATAAAGCATATACACAATGAAAATCTGGTGGGCTATACCTATCAACTGGATTTCATTGTCTTGTGGATCTCCTCAAGGGTGGAGTAAGAGACTTTAATTGTTCTTCTGCATGATCATCTGCAACAACTTCTTCTGTAACAATAGACTCATCTTCATAAGAACTACTCAAATCTTCTTCTTCTTCTTCTTCACTCGCAATCCATCATTCTATTCTTGCTGAGGTGCATCTTATTGCTCTAAATCAAAGTGCACCTTCTTTACCTTTTCTTCTTTTTCTTTTGGCTACTTAGGTTCAGAAATAGCTCTAAGTTCCCTAAAAATAACATCTCTAGAAAAGATAATCTTGCAGGTTAGTGGATTCCAAAGCTTATAACCTTTGACATTATCACCATATCCAATGAATGTACACTTTTTAGCCTTTGGATCCAACTTAGATCACTTTTCCTTAGGCACATGAACAAAAGCCTCATAGCCAAAAACCCTTAAATGTGAAACAGAAGGTTTCTTACCTATCCACACTTCATAAGGTGTCGAATCAAGAGCCTTACAAGGAGATCTATTTATCAAGTAGCAAGCAGTACACATAGCCTCTAGCCAAAAGCATTTATCCAACTGTGCATCACTAAACATACTTTTGGCTCTTTCCATAATTGTTTGGTTCATCCTTTCTGCAACACCATTCTGCTATGGTGTATACGGAGTTGTCTTTTGTCTAATTATACCTGCATGCTTCCAAAACTCATCAAATTCCCTAGAGAAATATTCCCCTCCATTGTTAGATCTTAATATTTTTATCTTTAAACCTGATTGGTTCTCTACTAAGACTTTGAATTCCTTAAACTTAGTGAAAACTTCATATTTATGCTTCATAAAATAAATCCATGTAAATTTGGATACATCATCAATGAAGGTTACAAAATAATGAGATTTTCTGATAGATTCATTATCCACAGGTCCAAAGACATCCATATGAATAATTTCTAACTTCTCGTTTGCTCTATTGCTTCCTGAAGGAAATGATTTTTTGTTTTGTTTACCAAACACATAATGCTCACAGAAATCAAAATGCTCATCAGAATAAGAGAAACTGGCCAACAATTTTTTTTCTTAATAGTTTTCAGTACATTATTACTTGTGTGGCCCAATCTGTGGTCCACAACATACAAGTGCTTTCAAAAGCCTCGGAAACATAGGAGGCATTACAAACTGTAGTGGCTTCAAGCTTAAACAAGTTCTTGAATCTCTTCCCTTTCTCTACCACCAAGTACCCTCTCACCAATCTGCAGCCATGCTTGTCAAATGTCACATGAATTCCCAAATCATTCAACTTTTAAACTGAAATCAGATTTCTAGCTAATCTAGGAACATGCAAAACACCAGAGAGGGATTTAATCCTCCCATCACTGAAACACAACAATACCTTTCCTTTTCTGACAATCAGATATGAAGAGTTGTCACCAAGGTAGATATTAGCTCCATCATATTCTTCATATGTGGAGAACCATTCCTTATGCGGGATCATATGAAATGACCATCCTGAGTCAACCAACTAGTGATCATTAGAAACAACATTACATGCAGAAAGTAAAACATCTTCACCTGCATTCAAGGACTTATCTGAAGCACTCTCCCACTATTTTTTGGGGTTTCTACACCCCTTCTTCACATGTCTCCTTTTACCGTAGTTCCAACACTTAACTCTGTTCTTTTTACCAAGAGTCTTAGACCAGCCCTTGGACTTGTCCTTAGCCCCTTTCTGATCTCCTTTTGGTCCCCTTTCCTTAGACCTTCCCCTAATACTAAGAGCATCCCCTGAACTATCTGAACTCTTCTTCCTCAATTCCTGTGACAGTAGCACTAAAACAAGAGCATCCAACTTCAGATCCATGAGGTTAGTAGTGATAGCAAGGATAACATTCTCCCAAGGCTCAAGTAAAGAACAAAGAAGTAAGATACATTTATCTTCCTCACTAACTTCAACATCTACTGAATCAAGCTGACTCAACAACAAATTAAAAGAATTTAAATGCTCTGCAACTGATTCACCTTCTCACATTTTCATGGAAAACAAATTTTTCTTTAAATAAAGTTTATTTACCATACTCTTGGCTTGATAGATCTCACCCAACCAATTCCACAACTTGTGTGTTTGCGGCATTCAATAGGACAGAGTCTGAAAGACACAACCAGATGGTTCCCCGTGCCTTCTTATCCAGTCTATCCCACTCATCTTGAGAGACATCATCAAGTTTCTTCTCTTTTTGAATAGCCAACCATTGGTTTCTTTCTTCCAACAAATCTTCCATTTTTAGCTTCCACAACTCATACCCCGTTCCGTTGAACTTCTCAATGTCCAATCAAGAGGTTGATGAAACGGTGGATCCAACCATAATAACAACACAAGATCTGCAAAATAAACACAACCAAATCTCCCACTATAGCTACATCTTCCACACTACCACCCAAGAGTCAAAGCTGGCCAGGCTCTGATACCAAATGTTAGAAATGAAAGCAACACTACTTCAATGGAAATCTGATTCAAGATAAATTTCAGCAATCTTTAAGTGTACATTAACAATGGAGATTGTAACAAAACATAAAACCCACTACAGAAAAGATGTCAAACATGAAGAACTCAACACAATGACATAGTTTTTACATGGAGAAAACCCTTGCGGGTAAAAAACTCCACCAGGAAAGAGGCACAAGTTTGTATTAATCTCAACAAGATTGTACAATACATCAACTACATAACTCTCTCCACATGTCTTCAATCTGATAGCATTCTGACAGCACCTGAGTACCTAAAATCTATATTACAGCAACAAATACATGGCAAATACTTATAGAAACATTTTCCAACTCATCCTAGGCATTCACCTTCTCTCTCCTAAGATTCTCCAACCTATAAACATTAATTACCATCTTACAAGTATCTTACACTTGTCCAAAAATAGTCATGCAAAGGTTGGGTGCCCAAGACTAAATCTGGCCTCTTATAACATCTTATGACATGTCATAAGCATCATAGATTCCACAAAAGAGTATCTTTCCAAGATAGGAGCCTTGGGCTAAATATAGCAAATATACAACTAACATATCCATCATATGCATCATAGAATCTCAGAATCTTATGACAACTTGCATCTATCATAGATTCACTTACCAAACATTATGACAGTTGTCATACATGCCAAAAATAGTATATTCCTCAAGGGAGAATGCCTACCCTCATTTACCATGAGTTTTTACATTTGCCAACAGTAAAATTCACTCTGTAACTATCTTACCACTACTAGTGAAACTATTGCATCTCCTCATGGATAATTACAAATTACATATAATAAACGGAATAAATACAATATTGGGATTTACAAGGTTAATGGTACCTTATCCCAACAGTATGGTCTATCAAAATATAGCTTCCATGGGGTAGCTTATTGCAGAATTCCCTGATGAACTTGTATCTGTAATAAGTGGATGGTTGGCTTGAATAGGTGCATCAACTAATTGATTTGCTATCACTTGTCCTTTATGGCCTTGCGGTCAACATACTCAATATCAAACTCACTTAGGATCATTATCCATTTTTCCATGCGTCTAGTGAGTGCTGATTTTGACAAGTACTTAAGTGGGTCCACTTTGGTAATGAGATTGATCTTATGATTGAGCACATATTAATGTCTCAATTTTTAGGTACTAAAGACAACTAATAGGCATGCTCTTTCCATGCGAGTGTATTTGATCTCATATCCCACTAAGTTTTTGTTGATGTAGTATATTGCTTGTTCTTTTCCAATATCGTCATGTTGTGCTAAGAGAGATCCTAGTGTTGTTCATGTTGCTGAAATGTATAATAGTAGGGGTTGATCTGAATTAGGAGGCATGAGCACTGGAGGAGAAGAAAGGTATTCCTTAAGTTGATCAAATTCTTGTTGACTTTTTCATCACAATGGAATTCTACATTTTTCCATAGGAGATGTGAGAAGGGATGACACTTATCGGCTAGATGTGAAATAAACTGTTTGATTGCTTGCAATTTTCCTTGAAGGCTACGTAGTTGTTTTAAATTCTTTAGTCGAGGCATATTGAATATGGCTTTGAATTTTACAGGGTCCACTTCGATGCCTCTTTGGGAAACAATTTAGCCTAAGAGATTTTCAGATGTAATGCTAATAACATAGTTTTTGGAATTAAGATGCAAGTTATACTTTTCCAAATAGTCAAAAATGTTTGCCAAAACTTGCATATGGGTTTCTCTTGTTCTTGAATTCCTTAGGAGATCATCAACATAGTCTTCCATTATTTTGTGTAGCATATCATGGAATATCACAGTCATTTCCCTCAAATAGGTTGCTCCAGCATCCTTAAGCCCAAACGGCATAACTTGCCAACAATATGTACCCCATGGACATGTGAAAGTTGTTTTATGTTGGTCTTCTGGTGCTATACAAATCTAGTTATACCCTGAAAATCCATCTGTGAGTGATAAAATTTTGTGTCCCATTGTCAAGTCCATAGTGATGTCGGCGTTTGGTAAAGGGAAATCATATTTAGGACATGCCTTGTTAATATCTCTGAAGTCAGTGCAAATATGAATGTCCCCTATTACTTTAGCTACTGGGACAAGATTGGATACCCACTCAGGATAATCAATGGGGTGGATGAAGTTAGCTTGCAACAACTTTTGTAGTTTAACTTTCACCAGGAGTGCAATCTATGGATGCATTTTTCTAAGTTTTTGTTTGACGAGTTTAGCATCTGGGTGGACTGCAAGATAGTCCAATATGAGTGCATGATCTAATCCTGGCATATCTGCATATGTCCATGAAAAGTTATGAGACCTTTCTTTGAATAATGTAAGAAACTCTTATTTCTCCAATGGGGTTAGAGACGCAACTCTAAAAGTGATCTTTGGTGTATCTATAGTTCCCAGATTTATTTCTTCTACCTCTTCTACTAAGATTATGGACTTTTCTTGATATAACCTAGGTACTTCAAGAAGATCAAGTTCCTCATCCTCTAGCACCTTAGAGAGGTTTTCACTAGAGGATATGTCCTTTATTTTTACCTTTTTGTCATATGAAAGTGTCACATTGTGGTTTTCACTAGGTGACGTTATTTTTATGTTTTTATATTTGTGACTAAGGAACTTTATGGTCTCCCGAAAGTATGCATGTATGTTGAGCTCAATGGCATATCCTGCTTTGTGATCCCCCAAGGGAAGATCTCTGACTCCCATAAGTTCAACTATGGCCTCATCATTCTGGAAGGTGTCGAGGATAGGAGGCCCTTGTTGGTCTTGGTCTATTAGTTGGGGATAGATGAGGGGAAGATCATTGGATTGGGGTGATATGGATGAAAAGGTATATATAGTGCAAATGGCCATGTCTTGTAAGAGATCAACAATATGTTTGACGGAGTCATCATGGGAACTCTTGTTGGTGCTCTCAACATTAGGAAAGGCCTTAGATAACTCAATAAGTATACATTCAAGTTATGAGGGTTAAGCCTTAGGTATCCCGTACCTTAGGCCTTGATGGCAATAACCTTATGTAGCTTTGATGGGCTCAGTGGCACCTTGTTCATGCAAACCTAGACCTCCATGTCATTTGTAGCCCATGTTCTGAATGATGTGAAGACCTTTTTCATATCTATCTAGAGGTAGAGAGATAGGATTGTCTTCCTTGTCCTTGTAAAGCCACTTTGATATGTCTTCAAGCTCATCTTGGTCAATGATAGGCTTGCGTTCAAACTTGTCTTTTATGACTACTATTGACATCGAGTTAGAAGATTTTGGCCTCCCATATGATTTTGGGGAGGGTGGGAGTTTCACTATGCAAAAAGCTTCATGCATATTATATACTCCGTACCCCTGGTTAGCTATCCTAACCTTGACCTCAGGAATGGTGGGTGGTAAAGTGGAGGATGAGGTAAGATTAGATGGATCAACATATGATGTGGATGATTTGGTGGCATCATTAATGGGACATTGATTAAAGTTCTTATACCTTCCTTCCAACATTCTACAATATTGGAAGGGATAGGGATCAGCATAGATGGTTACCTCAGTCCCATTTGGGGGAACTTAAAGCATTGATGGAATGGCTTGCATGGTGTGAATCCATGGGTGGCTAAGGAGAATATTATATGGGAGGTTGAGGTCAAGTACTTGACACGTGATATCCAAAATCATAGGTCCCACCTAGATGGGTAACTTAATTGTTCATATTGTCATTCATTGTAATCATATCCTTTTATGGTGATGCTTCTCCTGGAGTCTACCAACTCATTAGAATATCCCAAATGTTTTATTAGTTTGAGAGTGCAAAGGTTTAGGCCCGATCCACCATCTATCAAGACTTGTTTGATGATATGCTTGTGGATATGGACTTCAATATGTAAAGCATCATTGTGAGATGGATTTGATGTTGGGAGGTCTTTCTCAGAGAATGTAAGATTATACGAGGATGGGAGATGTCCTACCATGGCCTGGAATTAGTCTATGTTAATGTCGTTAGGGACACATGTCTCTTGCAACGCCTTGTCAAGTATGTCCTTGTGAATAGGAGATGTACGAAGCAACTCTAGGATGGAAATCTAAGTTGGGGTTTTCCCAAGATGGTCAAGGATGCTATACTTGCTAGAAGGTGTGGATGTAGATGTGGCTGTGGATGTGGAAGCAAACAGGGCTCCTTGAACAGTTACACACCCTCGGAAAGTGGTAACAACACAATTAGGATTCTTGGACTTAATGGTTATGGTGGCTATTCGAGGGGTGCATTCTTCTATATGACCCATAATGGATTTCTAAGAAGAAGAGGGAGCATTAACATTTTTTAATGGATTAGAGGATTTCCCCTTACCATGTTTAGGAAGGGGATATTTATATGCACCAAGATTTCAATTAGGTGATTGATTTGGGGGATCATCAATTGAAATTTCACCCTTATCAATAATGTCTTGTATACAGTTCTTCAACCTCATGCAATCGGGTGCCTTATGGCCCTTAACCCTATGGTACTCATAATAGGCATTCTCATTAAACCATGAGGGCTTGATTTGGTTGTCATCATAGGGCCTTACCGTGGGGAGTTTTATCAAATAGGATTGGACCAATTTGTGCAAAATGGATTCAATTGGTTCCCCTAATGGGGTGAATTTTTGTTTTGGTGTATTGTTTTGCTTAGGTTGGCCCTTAGGTATGTTAATGTTATTATTGGATGTTTGAGGGTTGGATGGTGAGGGTTGGATGGTGAGGGTGTTTCTATGTTTTGGATGTTATTAATGTCTGTGACACCATCATTAACAACATTCTTGTTTCTAGCCCAAAATCATGGCTTGTCTTGTAATTGGGAGTTGTTATTGTTATGGTCTTTGTCCTTGTAAAGTTTGACAACCCCTTTGACGATGAGGGGTTTTTCAATTGTAGTTCATTTATCTATGATTTCTTTGAAGGTTGAGGCACATTGTATTTATAAATGAAAGCCTATCTCTTGGTTTAAGCTTTGAACAAACATGTTGACCAATTGTTTTTCTAGGATAGGCCATGGGAGCTTGCTTGCCAAGCTTCTCCATCTTTGTAAAAAGGATGCGAAGGTAGTTAGAACACAAGGATATACTGAGAGGGGGGGTGAATCAGTATATATCAAAACTCATTCCAGTTTAACATTAACAATCAAAACTTCTAATTGCTTTAACCATAAGATTAGTAAATTATACCAATTAAAGAACAACACATAAGAACATAGCCACAATACCAGATTTATGTGGAAAACCCAAGAAGGGAAAAACCATGATGAGCAAGCTTCTTGGATCTACTATCCAAATCCAACTTCACAAATAAAGATAAAACAAGATTATAATATTATTTATGGGCTACAACCCAAAGGAAGATGCAACTCCCTAAAATACAATGCAATGACACTTACAAAATGAGGCTACAACCTCTAAATATTACATTCAATAGATCTTACTGAACAAAACACCTTTGCATCATCCGCACACTTCACTTTGTCACAAAACTTTACTTTCTATGCACAGAGAACACTGCTACCTCCAACACACCTTCACAAACACACTCACATCTATTTACCCATCTTCACACACTCATACATTCCTCAAAAAATAAGATCTTTCATTTATACCTTCCACAAATTACAAAATCTTTCTCCAATGTCAGTCAAGATGAAACATGTAGTCATGAAACGTTCAAGGCCACACCAAGTCAACATCCAAAATATGTAGAAAATCAATGTGGTTCAAGCCAAGTGATAACCAAGACCTATTATTCATTAGAAAATTCTTCCAAGCAGGTGCACACTTCAAATCATTTGGCAGGAACATCAAAACACATGAAGTCAACCCAGCCACTTAATCTTCCACACAATAGCTCCAGACCTAAATTGGTACCAGAGGGATTGATTAACATCATGTAGATCATCACATGAGCAACATAAGACTTTTATGAACCTTCTCAACCAATCCTTCCTTTGAAATATATGTTTTCTTTTTGGCGCAAGCAAATAGAAACTAAGCTTCGTACATCATAAACAAAACCTAAACACATAGTCTTAACATAGAGCATTGAAAAACCAGCTTGCGGTGCACTTTAGTACTTGAAACTTGAATTGAATCATCCAACTGAATATCTAAATTTATCCTTCAAACATCAAATCCAAAAGATAAATTACGGTGAAATGTGGTGGCTTCTTCTTTCTCCTCCAAACAACCCTAGTCAGCAGTATGATGTGTCTTTGTTCTGCTGACCCCGGAGAACCTCTGCGGTACACCTTAGAAACTAAAACTTGAATATTACCATCGTCTAATCTATAAATGATCATCCTTCAAACCGTAGTACCTCAACTTCAAAAGCAGAGAAATGCGGAGTATTTCCTAGATGCATCCTGACTACATCAACTCTGAACAACTGTCTTCACTCTACGAGCTCTAGAATCTTGTGTTATTCTTCAAGATCTAAAATCTAGAACATGCAACCTTCACACAAACCGCAAGGTCATACCTTCAAATGTGGAGGAATGCAGAGCATTCTCTCGAGCTTATTTTGTGCAAACTTCAGTGCCCTAAATCTTCCTTTCAAAACTAAAGTAATGATTTTCCTCGGGAAAGAATGAATAAAATATTTACTACATCAAAAACTTCATTTTCAACTTCATATATCAATAACAACCTCTTTTCTCAAAACAAGAATCTTCATGTTAGCACAATCTTTGTCTATGAACTTCGGGAGATAGGGTACAACTGTGTACAGATGATACTAACCCAATTAGTATACATAGTATATGGCATCCATCATCTTACCCTTCTCATCACAACTTCTCTGATCCATCTTCTTTATCTTCTTCTCTAATCACATTTCCATAGACTTCCTTTGACATTACCTCTTGTTCACTTTACTTCTGGCCTTCTTCATTCTAGCACTGCTGACAACACAATTGAATCTCACACTATTGACATCAATGATAACACAAGTGCAACAATCTCCCCCTTTGGCATTGATGGCAACACTTGACTTGATATGCAATTTTCTCCCCCTTTGACATCAAGGACAAAGGGCTAGTGGTATTCCTCTGAACTGATCTTCTTTTAGCTCCCCTTGTCTGCATTCTTCTTGATTTTTCTTTTATTGCTCCTCATTTGTCATCTTCCCCTAACTAATCAAATCTTGTTATCCTTCAAAACCTCTTGCCTACCTACTCCCCCTAAGAGGTATCCACCATCAATCCTAGGATAAAAATGTTTCTTGAACTACTCCCCCTAGACAAATGTATCATCTATGCATCTAGTTAGAAGAAGGGGAAACAACCCCTAACGTCTGTCTGAGATGCTTAAAGGTATCCTTAGAAAGTTCCTTGGTGAAGATGTATGCAACTTGATTGTATGTAGGCACATACTCCAATCTAACTTCTTGATCTGCAACCTTCTCTCTCAAAAAGTGATACCCGATAGAGATGTGTTTTGTTCTAGAATGCATCACTGGATTCTTTGAAATATTGATAGCACTTGTATTATCACAAAGAATAGGAATAGGCTCATCATATACAACCTTAATATCCTTCAATGTTTACTTCATCCACAACACTTGTGTATAGCAGGCTATTGTAGCTATATATTCTAGCTCTACAGTTGATAAGGACACTGAATCTTGCTTCTTGCTAATCCATGAGACCATTTTGTCTCCTAAAAATAAAGCTCATCTATTGGTACTTCTTCTATCATCAACACTACCAACCCAATCTGCATCAGTATAAGCACTCAGGGAAAAGTCATCACCCTTTTGATACCACAATCCATGTTCTAGAGTGTTCTTCAAGTATCTAAAAATTCTCTTGACTTCCTTCACATGTGTTTCCTTAGGAGCAACTTGAAACCTTGCAACCAAACACACATCTTGCATAATATCATGCTTTAATGTTGTTAGGTATAGTAGGCCCCAAATCATAGATCTGTACTAATTCGAATCAGCTTTAGGTGACTCGTCATCTTTACTCAAGTAGTAATTAGTTTCCATAGGTGTACTCACAGGTTTGCAATCTTTCATTCCAAACTTCTTCAACATTTCATTAACATACTTTGCTTGAGAAATAAAGATGTCATCATTTGATTGAGAAATCTAGAGTCCAAGAAAGAATGATAGATCTCCTAACATAGACATTTCAAACTATTTCTACATCTCTCTTGCAAACTTCTTACACATCTCATCATATCCACAAAACATTATATCATCAACATACACAACAACAATTAGAATACATTCGCCTTAAATTTTGATGTAAAGGTTACTATCTGTAGTACCTTTCTTGAAACCCTATTGAAGTAAGTACTTGTCTAACCTTGCATACCAAGCCCTGGGGGCTTGTTTGAGACCATACAGATCTTTCTTGAGTCTACATACCATGCTTGGGTCTTCTGATAATTTAAAACCATCCAACTGCTTATGTAGACCTCTTCTTCCAAATCACCTTTCAGAAAAGCAAATTTGACATCCATCTGATATACCTTGAATTCCTTATGTTCTGCAAAAGAAAGAACCATTCTAATTCCTTCCATTCTTTCCACCAAAGCAAATGTATCCTCATAGTCAAGTCCTTCAGATTGTAAATATCCTTTACAAACCAACCTTGATGTGTTCCTAACCACTTCTCCCTCTTCATTCAACTTGTTCCTAAAAACCCATTTTGTTCCTATCACATTCTTGTCTGCAGGCCTTGGTACCAACTCCCAAGTCTGATTCTTTTCTATCTGATTCAATTCTTCTTCCATGAATTGTATCCATCATTCATCCTTGCTAGCCTCATTAAGATTTTTAGGTTCTATTCTTGACAGCAAAGCAAAGTTTACCTGTTCATTTGTTCTTGCAAATCTTCTTCTTGTCTAAACTCCTTCATTCTTGTCTCCAATGATCTGATCTTTTGAATATTTTTTTGAACATACATGGTTGGAGTCTTAGCAGTCTTCTCTAGAGTTTCTTCCTTTTCTTCAACTTCTACAACTTCCTCTATGTCGGCAGGTTCATCTAGCCAACAGTCCTCTTTCTCAACTAAAATTTGATTTGATTCTTCAACAACTCTTATATTTTCACTCTCAACTATCTTCCTTAGTCTTTTATTTTAGCATTTGTAGGCTTAGCTGGTAGTTGAGTATCGAAGGAAAATATTTTCATCTTCTCTTGAGTCAAACTTTCCTAGACCTTCTTCATCTCTTCTGATGTAGCATTTGCTTCCAAAAACTCAAATACTTAAATATTGTAGGTCTTCCATTCCAAAGCTCAGGGGTCTTGGTGTTGTGCTTTCTTAGTTGTCCTATGTTGAGAATCTACACTACGGTATGAATTGCCTCTATCCAGTATATATTAGGAAATTTAGCTTCACTTAACATTGTCTTGGCCATCTCCTAGACAGTCATATTCTTTCTCTCTACAACACCATTCTGCTGAGGGGTTCTAGCAGCTACATATTGTCTTTTGATTCCATGTTCTTGACAAAACTCTACAAACTCATTTGAAGTGAACTCACCACCTCTATCATATTTGAAGCACTTGATTCTAGCATTCATTTAATTTTCAACCATAGATTTGCAGATCTTAAATCTACTAAAAGCTTCTAATTTTTCTTTCAAAAATCTAACCCATGTCATTCTAGAGAAATCATCAATGACCAACATAAAATACCTCTCACCTTGTAGTCTTTTTTTCCTAGTTGGTCTGCACAAGTTAGTATGAACCAGCTCCAAAAGGCATTGTAGTAGAATATTCCTTGGATTTGAAAGTTATCCTTGTCTGCTTCCCAATTTGACATTCCTTGCATATGGTTTTTGTAGGCTTGATGATCTTTGGTATGTCCCTTACTGCTTGCATGGAGATGATCTTCACAAGATTATCAAAGTTGATGTGCCCCATTCTCTTATGCCATAGCCAACATTTATTTGTCTGTCCTAAAAGACAGGTCCTTTCATTGACCCCCTTTAGATTGTACAAGTTACCTTCTATCTTAAAACCTTCTTCCGCCAGTTTTCCATACTTTTCTCTCCTGATTTCACATCCTTGATCATGAAATGTAATATTATATCCTTTGCTACATGTTTGACTTACACTGAAAAGGTTATGCTTGAGACCTTCTACATAAAGAACATCAAGTGTCTGAGACTTTCCATCAATGCTTATAGTACCTTTTCCAGTGATCTTTTTAGAAGACTTATCTCCAAACCTAACCAATCCACCATCCCACTTACCAATATTAATAAACTTGCTTTTATCACCTATCATGTGATTTGTACATCCACTATTTGTCACCCAAAGATTGGTTTTTCCTTGAGCATGAAATGTTGTTTGGACAATCATTGAGTTCTCAACTCCCTTGTCATTCTCCTTGTCTTGCTCAGTGACATAAGTTATCTAAGATTCTAAATTTGCAAGACCATTCCTACAATACCTTGCTATGTGTCCAAACTTGTTGCAAATTTAACATACCACATTGGCATCCACAAGAGAAGCAAGAGAATTTCTACTTACAAGATTTCTTTCACTTATTATGGACTTGCAATCCATAGCCTTATGACCAAACTTATTGTAGATAAAAAATAACCAAAGAAAACATGTGATCCTATTCATGGAGAATTGTCTTGCATGGGGAGATCTTCCTTGAGACAAGATGAGATATGTACATTCTGTATCATCCGAACTTCCAAGATTTTCCTTCTTCAACTCCTTTTTGAGCAACTAAATTTCTTTCTCAGGTTTTATGCATTCTTTTGTCTTAGCTTCAATTAGAGCTCCTTGTTCTTGATTCTCCTTCCTTGCACAATCCAAGTCTTCAAGAGCATAAACAAGTTCACCTTCAAAATGAACTTCATATTCTTCTTCATCTGTAGCCTTGTCTAAATCTTTTGAGATCACCAAAGCCATGAATAGAGATTCTCCTCTATCTTCATCAGATGAGTAGTGATCTACTTCTTCTCCAGAGTTGTAGTCTTCTTTTGAAAGAAGGTTCCTCTTGACATTGTTTCTCTTGAACCCCTTGCTGCTACTTTCACTTTCTTCAAAAGGACATTTAGAGGCATAATGACCAATTCTACCACATTTGAAACATTTGAAAGGTAGCTTACCTTTATATTTGTCTGATCCTATCTTCAGTTGTCTTACAAAATTTGCTTCTTCTTCCTTAGCTTCTTCTTCTTCTTCACAACATTGAAAGAAACGTATTTTTTACATTGACATATGACTTCATTTCTCATTTCATAGGTAGTGGGGGATCTAGATAGTTCTACCATGGTGATTTTCTTAAAGTCTTTGGCTTCTTCTATTGCAGAAACTTTTGAATCAAATCTGTGAGGGAGAGATCTCAAGACTTTATTTACAACCAATGATTCAGCTAGGTCTTCACCCATACTTTTGATTCCATTCACTGCTTCATCTACCCAGTGTAAGTAGCCAGCTATGTTCTCTTCTTCTTTCATCCTTAGATTCTTGAACTTTGTTTTGTAGGATTGCAGTTTGGCTTCCTTTATGGTGTCATCTCCTTCATAAAGACCTTTGAGTTTCTCCCATATTTCCTTTATTGTCTTGTACCACACAACCTTGACTAACTTTGAACTGCTCAAACCACGTAAGATTGCATTCTTAGAATTGGCATTGTTTTCATGAGCCTTCTTCGCATCTGAATCTGTAATGGGATGACTGGGTTCAACATACTCAATTGTGATCATTGTCATGTCGTGACGAGCCCACTTGTATGTCACCATACAAGTGGGCTAAAAAGATAGGAATATTTTTTTTAAGTTTAAAAACGTAAATGTATAAATGTTAGCTTGCAAGGATAAGTTTACCTATAGTTTGACTATTTTTGACAAGATTCAGAAGGTTAGGTTGATGTTTTGAACCTTGTTACAAAAATCCTAATGATTCAAATGTAAGGTTTAGAATAATAAAATGATTTGATAAGTTTCACTATACTAATTTATTCATCCATATACAAGTCATTATTACAATTGATAAGAAAAATTCCATTAATTAATAAACTTATTAAAACATTAAAACTATACTTTAAAACATTTACACTTTATAATTAAATTTCCCCTTTTTTTCTTTTAAATTAAACTAACTTAATTAAAATATAATTTCTCTCTAGTTTAACAACTCAATTGAAATCTCATTTTTACAATTTAATTAAGATAATAAAATAAAAGTTATAATCTTTCTAATTTGAAATAAATTTGTAAACAATATTCCCAATATATATATATAAATCAAATTCATTTGCTTTTTTTCCCAATAAAAATCTTAATCTTAAACATAACATAAAGCTTGCTTTTTCCTTTTATGACAAAACTCTTTTTCCATTTAATAATAAAATAAAACCTAGTTTATTTCTATATTCATATGACTTTTCTATTCATGATTTTAAAGCAATAAGATTAAAACAATTACTTTTATTCTAATTACTAATTTTAGTTATATCTTTTTCTATCTAAAAAGGAATACAATAATTCTTAATATAAAATTTATTAAAAAATGAAACTAAAATTATTAAAAATACTGATTTGATTTACATTCTGGTAAAATATAAATTGTCTAATGTGTTTATTTACATATGATGTGTTTTTGTCTGCAGGCATCAAGATACATCAGGGAAGAACTATAATAAATCATCAGAGGATATATATATGTTGTTTATTATTAACAGGGAGTAATAAACCACAGAAGCAGCATGAATCAGTGAATACCATAATATATATTTAGCAAGATTTAAAGTTTTGACAACACCCAAAGGATAAATTGAAGGACAGACAGTGAATTAAAACCATGGCATTCATGTATGATGAGGTGGTGGCTCCCTTGGGAGAGCGCAGCCTCTAAAGAGGTTACGACATCCCTTGGGAGGCCACCGTGGGGGCTCATAGTCCCCACAAGCTGTAAGGCCTGTGGTAGGCCATGGGCACTCCCATGGCCCCTACCTTGGGTGCCACATAACACCGACTTCAGTCACTAAAACTTCTTCAAAACTATGGTTATTCGATATCAATTAAAATATGTATTGTTATCTATAGTGAATTCAGCAATATAAACACATACAGTTTCATATATATAACAGAATATATATATATATATATATACACATTTATTTATACAACAATTGATTTTACGAAAATAGAAATAAATTAAAACCAGATTAATTTGTTTTCTTTCACACACTGAATTTATCATAAACAAATTCAATCACCAATACAGAAAAGAACTTAACCATATCGAATTAATACATTCCATACTTACAACACAAATATTTCAATCAGCTATTTTCTTTTTTTAATATAATAGCCATACCAACCACACAATAAAACCATACAAAATCAAATTTAATAGAAGATTATTTTTAGTTTTACCATATACAAATTTATCAACATAAATAGTGACCAAACTAGTTTTGCCAACAACAGTTCAACTCCACAGAATTCTTTGTTCCCAATGGAAAAACTCCAAAAGAAATTCACATTCAAAGGCACTTTGCCAATTCTTTTAACATGACTAGTTTTCTTTCCAAAAGCTCAGGGAGACTCTTTCCAATTTCCAAGCTTTAAATTACAAATTTCTTAAACCTGCACACATACATAAGGCCAAAATACATGGCCAAGTCCTACTTTCCACCCTACCATAGGGATTACATAAGCACATCCCATCCCCGAGTAGGAGAACTCCATAAACCAAGTTTACATAAACATGCACAACTTGCAAATATCAAAACCCAAAAGAAGTAAAATCACAACATGTTTTCCCACGGTTGGACTCACACACAAGAATCCTTCATGGATCCAATTTAGGGGGAGAGAGGGGATAATCCTCCCTCTTGGGGAAAAGAAAAACCATAACCAAAACCATCACATCTCACCATATAGAACTCTGTACATCATAAATCACCAACTCTCCATAAAATACACAACACCCATATCTCCACACATCTCCATACTTCCATACACAACAATAACACAAGTTTCATCTCATCACATACCCCATACTTCCAAAACACCATCAAATCACATACTTATCAAATATCATTTTTCACTATCTGAATTCATGAACTAGATTCTCCCAAGAGAGGCTCCATGCCTCTCTCTACCCCAACACTTGGGAGGCTCTCATAAAAAATAGAGAGCCACTCCCATACAACCCAAACCCACATAATTTACAAATCAACAAGTAACCCAAAAACTCATTCAAATCCCATTTGACAAAAATACATAACTCTCACAAAGATTCAAATTGCAAGAAATTCTAGAATAATACCTCAGCTCCCCAAGTTAGGGTGAGCCCAAATTTGAAACCAGAATGAATTTCCAACCCTTTTTTTCTCGAATCCAAAAGTTCTCCAAAACTGAAGCCAAAATCTCTTTTTTCTTCACAATTTCTCCATTCTCAAAATCCATGCATAACAAAAGTGAAAAACTCTCTCTAGAAATTTCCCATAGGTAAAATTAAAAACTTCAAAAAGAAAGAAAAACAAAAAAGAAAGCAACTTTCTTTCTTTTTTTTAAAAAAAACTCTTCTTTTTCCAACATTAAAACAAAGAGATAAAATCCTCTCATAAAAATAAAATATTAAAAATATTAATTTCGAAACATTTATCCACATTCCACAAAAAAAAATTAAAATGAAATCATTAATTTAATAACTTTCTCCCCAAAAATGCAATTAAATAAAATTAATTAAAATAATAAAATACCACAACCATACACAAAAATTAAAAATAAAAATCAAACAATAATATTACATCACATTTTATCCTTAACCCCTTCCATGGGTTAGGCTAGGCTAACTCGTATAACATAGGGTTTATGGAGTCTCCGAAACCACTTAAGGAATCTTGGCCACCCACTTGCACACTTAAATTCGAATATTAGTTTGTCATGATAATTATAGCCGATTCAACTTAGTGCATAACAAAAATCATTTAATTAATCAATTTTCATCAAGATCACATTCTCAAATAGTTTAAAAATAATTTATTTAATTACTAACATATAAACATCAATTTCTCTTAACACTTTCTTGCCCACATAATATAAATATAAAAACTCATCCACTCAATTTAATTAAATCATATAGTCCAACTACATAAATCCATAAAATATAATCATAATAAATGTCCACAGTATCATCTATCATAATGTCTAATGAAATAACATAAATGTTCATAATTTTCCAAACCAAATCAAGTATAAAAATGCAACTAACATAGTCAAATAGTCTAATTCATAATATCTAAAGCAATATAAAAAGATGGGCCTCACATCCTCCCCCTCTTGTATTAGGCTTCCTCCTGGAAGCCCTCAAAGAGGTGAGGGTACATGGACCTCATCTAGGTGGTCCCAATGGACCTTGACTTGGTCCAGCATTCACCCTCGTAGGGCCAAAGTTTGAAGATCCAATATGCAAATGGGCTCCAGTGACATTTGCCTGTCCTGCGTGACTTGAAGGGCATCCCAATCCAAAACATGAGAAAGATCTGACATATATTTTCTAAGAACTAAAACATGAAATACATCATGAATGCGAGACAAGTTGGGTGGCAATGCTAAACGGTAAGCAACAGGGCCAATCCTCTCAAGGATCTCAAAAGGCCCAACAAATCTAGGTGCTAACTTAGAACCCTTTCCATAACGAATGGGGCTCTTGTGAGGATGAACTCTCAGAAATACTTTGTCCCCGACCTCAAAGGTCCTGTCTACTTTCTTGGCATCCACAAAATGCTTCTACCTATCCTGTGCTATCAGCAATTGTTCTCAAATTCGGGTCACTTGTTTCTCCATTTCCTATACTAAGTCAGGACCCACTACAACTTTGTCCTCTAACCAATCCCAACTCAAGGGTGTCCTGCAAGGCCTACTATAAAGGGCCTCCAAAGGGGCCATGCCTAAGGAGCTATGATGACCATTGTTATATGCAAACTCTACTAATGTCATCTAGGAATACTCTCACCACTGAAGCTGCATTATAGGATGATTTCATCGGTGAAAAGTGTGCTACCTTAGTCAATTTGTCAATAGTAACCATGATTACATCATGCCTACAAGATGACATCGAGAGGCCAACAATGAAATCCATCAATATTACATCCCACTTCCATTCAGGAATAGAGTGAGGATATAACATCCCTACAGGTGCTGATGTTCAGCCTTAACCCTCTGACACTCGAGGCATTGAGCTACAAAATTAGCTATGTCCTTTCACATTCTAGCCCAAAAATACAATTTCTGAAGATCTGCGTGCATCTTTTTAACTCCCGAGTGAGCTACATAAGGAGCTCTATGTGCCTCTTATACAACAAATGCTCTAAGATCCCCCAAAGGAGGAACATAAATGTGACCAAAGTGCCTAAGCAACCCATCTATGTCTAAGGAGTAACCCTCAAACTTGTCCTTTAAGGACCCTTGTGATCTAAGCTCCTGAACTACCTCATTGTACCATGGGTCCTGAGGCAAATAATCTAAGATACGTCCTCACAAATCAATTTGTAAGACCAAATAGGAAACTCCATGCTTCCTTCTACTGAAGGCATCTACTACAACATTCTCCTTACCCTTAATATACTAAACATCAAAATCATACTCACAGAGGAACTCCATCCATTGTTGTTGCCTGACATTTAGATTTGGTTGAGTGAATATGTACTATAGGCTTTGGTGATCAAAGTGAAGTTCAAAATGGTGACCTAAAAGAAAGTGTCACCACCTCATCAAAGCATGAATGACAACCACTAACTCCAAGTCATGAGTTAGATAATTAAGCTCGTGCAACTTCAACTTGCGAGACTCATATGCTATAACATGTCCTTCTTGCATAAGGACTACACCCAAACCTTCAATAGAAGCATTGGTACACACTACAGAGTCATTTGTAGGATTAGGTATAGCTAGAATGGGAGCACTAGTGAGCTTCTCTTTCAAGAACTAAAAATCCCTCTCGCACTGCTCTATCCAAACAAACTTCTTCCCCTGTTTCTAAAGGGAAGTGATCGGATGTGTAATCCTCAAAAAACTCTCAACAAACCTTCTATAATACCTAGACAACCCCATGAAACTCCTAACCTTAGTTACATTCATTGGAATAGGCCATTCTAAAATAGCCTTGATCTTAGCTGGATCAATTGCAATTCTATCTCCTAAGATCATATGACCTAAGTACTGAATCTCCTTTTGAAAGAAATCACACTTTGCTAGATTTATGTACAATTGATTCTCCCTCAAGCACTGCAAAACCATCCTCAAGTGCTCTTCATGTTCTTCCTTTATGCGTCAATATATAAATATGTCATCGAGAAAGATAACCACAAACTTGTCTAGAAAGGTTTGAAATACCCCATTCATGAGGCTCATAAACACTGCTAGGGCATTGGTTAGCCTGACGGGAACTACCATGAACTTGTAATGGTCGTAATAGGTTTGAAAAGTTGTCTTGTGTATATTTGCTTCCGTAATCCTTAACTGATGATAACCTAATTTTAGATCAATCTTGGAGAAAACCATGGCTTCCTGAATCTAGTCAAACAAGTAATCTATCCTAGGCAAAGGATAACAATTCTTTACTATAAGCTTGTTCAATTACCTATAATCAATGCAAAGGCGAAGTGACCCATCCTTCTTCTTGATGAAGATAATAGGTGCACCCCATGGGGAGACACTAGGGCATATATTGCCCTTCTCCAACAATTCCTCCAACTAGATTTTAAGCTCCTGAGTGGTCATATGATAAGGAGCCCTAGAAATAGGCTGTGCTCCTGGCACTAGATCAATATGAAAGTCTATCTCTCTCTTAGATAGCATTCTTGAAAGTTCCAATGGAAACACATCCACAAACTCTCACAAGATGGGATGATCATCTAAAGGGGTACCTAGTTCTTCTTCTGATCTATCACTAACAGATATGACAAAAAGCTAGAAACCTTTGCACATACTGCACTTGAGTTACTTTGTAGAAATCATTCTTAACGACATCAGCCTCTGAACCCCTAAAATCCTTACCAACTTACCCTCACTGTCAAGACACTCAATCACCTTGCTTTGACAATCTAACTTGGCATTACGTGCATTGAGCCCTAGAACAACATCATATGATCCTAATGAAAGGACTCGAAGATCCATTGTAGTAGTGAAATCTCCAAGCTCTAGCTGACAACCATGTACTAAGGAGTTAACCAACATCTTAGCCCCTGTGGCCAATTCTACATCCCAGTCGACTTGTTGCCTAGCTACCACCAACCCGCATCGCTTCACTATAGGAGGGGATACGAATGAATCTGTAGCCCTAGAATCAAAAAGTATAGATACTAAAATGTTACCAATTTTACCTTGAGTTTTAATTATCGTAGCCTGATGTTCTGCCTAGTGGTTATCAACCATAGCAAAAACCCTGTGGGACTTACCCACATTCACAACTGTAGGCTTTGAATAAGCTGGTTGCTGACCTCCTGCTGAGGAGAAATTATGAGGACAATCTCATGCAATATGTCCCATCCCACCACAAGTTTAGCAAGGACCTCTAGTAGGTGCCTAAGACTGCTGTTAAAATGGTGGTCTACTGGAACTAGCCTAACTACCCCTAAAGTTCTGTTGAGAATGGGTTGGTCCCACAATCTGAGTCTGAGGCCTCTGGTCTCTACGTTGAGGTTGAGGCTGCCATGTCCTAGAAGGTGCCCCCTACTTGTTCCTAGGTTTCTATCCATGATTCTATTGTTGTTGTTACTGCTGTTGTCGAGGGGGTCTAGGTGGCAAAGCATTTCTTTTGAATCCACATCCCTGAGGTGCAAGTGGTCTAGAAAAGTTTATGTTCTATTGGGGTTGCTCATGGTTCCTGAACTACTCATGGTTACTCTGATTCCTAGGAAGGATTTCTTCTGTAATAAGAGCCTTTTCTACAGCTTCTTGAATAGTCTTAGGTTCTGCCAGGCATACTGGTCCCGCTATGCCATGATTAAGCCCTATAACAAACCTATTAACCATTAACTTCTCCTCCTGAATATAATCCACATAAGGAAGTAACTCTAGAAATTTGTTCTCATACTGTGTAACTGAGAGACCCCTCTACTAAATGTCATGAAATTCATCTATCTTTTTCTATCTAAAGTGCTCAGAGATGTATCATTTCCTAAATTTTTCCAAAAAGATTTCCCAGGTCAAAGTGTCAACTATTATGCAGCTCTTCCTCTCCTCCTATCACCACTAAGTGGCTGCAGGTCCTCTAAGTAAATGAATGGCCAACCTTGCCTTGAGATTGCTTTCATAAAATTTGAGCTTGAAGCAACCCTCAAGGTTCAGTAGCTAGGACACTGCCTCTATGCCCTCGAAAGTACCAGAAAAGTGTGGGGGCTATAGGTGAAGGAATTCTCTAATATGTCTATTTATATCAAAAGGTGCCCTAGGTGGCAAAAAGTTCTCACGCCAACTAAGATGTGAAGGGACATGGTGTCCCGAATCTCCTACCCCTTCCTCATGATGTTCTTCTTTATTAATGGTGGGACTCCTACTACAATCTCAATGAGCTAAACCATGCTCCTCAAAACGAGGTTGAGACGGATTCTCTAGCGAAGGTGGAGGTAACCTAGTTTGTACTGTATCCACTAACTTTTGTAACACTTGTAAGATCTAAGGACTATATATCCTGATGAATGGACTCTGACTGAGCCCCTAAATGAGTGTGCCTATGTCTGGGAGGCATCCTAATAAACCAAACAGTTACAAAGTTTTAGTTTCACAAGTTTAATTTTCCCCAGAGTTCCCAAAGTGTGGAAACCTGGGCTCTGATACCAAATGTCATGCCATGATGAGCCCACCTATTAGTCACCATACAAGTGGGCTAAAAGGATAGGAATATTTTTTTTGTAAGTTTAAAAACATAAAGGTATAAATGTTAGCTTGCAAGGATAAGTTTACCTATAGTTTGACTATTTTTGACAAGATCTGGAAGGTTAGGTTGATGTTTTGAACCTTGTTGCAAAAGTCCTAATGATTCAAATGTAAGGTTTAAATAATAAAATGATTTGATAAGTTTCACTATACTAATTTATTCATCCATATACAAGTCATTATTATAATTGATAAACAAAATTCCATTAATTAATAAACTTACTAAAACATTAAGACTATACTTTAAAACATATACACTTTATAATTAAATTTCCCCTTTTTTGCTTTTAAATTAAACTAAATTAAAATATCCTTTCTCTCCAATTTAACAACTCAATTGAAATCTCATTTTTACAATTTAATTAAAATAATAAAATAAAATTTATAATCTTTCTAATTTGAAACAAATTTTTAAACAATGTTCCCAATATATATAAATCAAATTAATTTGCTTGCTTTTCCCAATAAAAATCTTAAACATTAAGCTTGCTTTTTCCTTTTATGACAAAACTCTTTTTCCATTTAATAATAAAATAAAACCTAGTTTATTTTATATTCATACAGACTTTTCTATTCATGATTTTAAAGCAATAAGATTAAAACAATTACTTTCATTCTAATTACTAATTTTAGTTATATCTTTTTCTTTTCTATTCATGATTTTAAAGCAATAAGATTAAAACAATTACTTTTATTCTAATTACTAATTTTAGTTATATCTTTTTCTATTTAAAATGGAATACAATAATTCCTAATATAAAATTTGTTAAAACATGATACTAAAATTATTAGAAATACTGATTTGATTTACATTCTGGTAAAATATAAACTATCTGATGCATTTATTTACATATGATGTTGTCTGCAGGCGTCAAGATACATCAGGCAAGAACTGTAATAAAGTTTATATATATATATATATATATATATATATATATATATATATATATATATATATATATATATATATATATATATATATATATATTTGTTGTTTATTATTAAGAGGGAGTAATAAAACACAAAAGCGGCATGAATCAGCAAATACCATAATATGTATTTAGCAAGATTTAAAGTTCTGATAGCACCCAAAGGATAAGTTGAAGGATGGACAACGAATTAAAACCAAGGTATTCATGTATGAAGAGGTGGCGGCTCCCTTGGGAGAGTGTAGCCTCTAAAGAGGATGTGGTCTCCCTTGGGAGGCCATCGTGGGGGCTCACAGCCCCCACAAGCCATAAGGCCTATGGTAGGCCATGGGCACTCCCATGGCCCCTACCTTGGGTGCCACATAACACCAACTTCAGTCACTAAAACTTCTTCAGAACTATGGTTATTCGATATCAATTAAAATATGCATTGTTATCTATAGTGAATTCAGCAATATAAACACATACAGTTTCATATATACAATAGAATATATATATAATTCATATACACATTTATTTATACAGCAATTGACTTTACGAAAACAGAAATAAATTAAAACCAGAATAATTTGTTTTCTTTCACACACTGAATTTATCATAAATAGATTCAATCACCAATACAGAAAAGAACTTAACCATATCGAATTAATACATTCTAGATTTACAACACAAATATTTCAATCGGCTATTTTCTTTTTTTTATATAACAGCCATACCAACCACACAATAAAACCATACAAAATCAAATTTAATAGAGGAGTATTTTCAATTTTACCATATACAAATTTATCAACATAAATAGTGACCAAACTGGTTTTCCCAACAACAATTCAACTCCATAAAATTCTTTGTTCCCAATGGAAAAACTCCAACAGAAATTTGCATTCAAAGGCACTTTGCCAATTCTTTTAACATGACTAGTTTTCTTTCCAAAACCTCATGGAGACACTTTCCAATTTCCAAGCTTTAAATTGCAACTTTCTTAAACCTACACACATACATAAGGCCAAAATAGGTGGCCAAGTCTTGCTCTCCACCCTACCATAGGGATTGCATAAACACATCCCACCCTCAAGCAGGAGAACTCCATAAACTAGGTTTACATAAACATGCACAACTTGCAAATACTCAAAATCCAAAAGAAGTAAAATCACATGTTGACTCACACACAAGAATCCTTCATGGATCCAATTTAGGGGGAGAGAGGATAATCCTCCCTCTTGGGGAAAAGAAAAACCATAACCAAAACCATCACATCTCACCATATACAACTCCGTACATCATAAAACACCAACTCTCCATAAAATACACAACACCCATATCTCCACACATCTCCATACTTCCATACACAACAATAACACAAGTTTCATCTCATCACATACCTCATACTTCCAAAACACCATCAAATCACATACTTATCAAACATCATTTTTCACTATCTGAATTCATAAACCAAATTTTCCCAAGAGAGGTTCCACACCTCTCTCTACCCCAGCACTTGGGAGGCTCTCATAAAAAATAAAGAGTCGCTCCCATATAACCCAAACCCACAAAATTTACAAATCAACAAGTAACCCAAAAACTCATTCAAATCCCATTTCACAAACAATCACATAATTCTCACAAAGATTCAAATTACAAGAAATTCCAGAATAATACCTCAGCTCCCCAAGTTAGGCTGAGCCTAAATTTGAAACTAGAATGAATTTCCAACCCTTTTTTTCTCGAATCCAAAACCTTGAAATCCAAAACTTCTCCAAAACTCAAGCCAAAATCTCTTTTTTCTTCACAATTTCTCCATTCTCAAAATCCATGCATAGAAAAAGTGAAAAACTCTCTCTAGAAATTTCCCATAAATAAAATTAAAAACTTCAAAAAGAAAGAAAAACAAAAAAGAAAGCAACTTTCTTTCTTTTTTTCAAAAAAAACTCTTCTTTTTACAAAATTAAAACAAAGAGATAAAATCCTCTCATAAAAATAAAATATTAAAAATATTAATTTTTAAACATTTATCCACATCCCACAAAAGAAAAAAAATTAAAATGAAATAATTAATTAAAATGACTTTCTCTCCAAAAATGCAATTAAATAAAATTAATTAAAATAATAAAATACCACAACCACACACAAAAATTAAAAATAAAAATCAAACAATAATATTACATCACATTTTAGCCTTAACCCCTTCCATTGGTTAGGCTAGGCTAACTCGTCTAACATAGGGTTTATGAAGTCTCTGAAACCACTTAAGGAATCTTGGCCACCCACCTGCACACTTAAATTCGAATATCAGTTTGTCATGATAATTATAGCCAAAGCAACTTAGTGCATAACAAAAATCATTTAATAAATCAATTTTCATCAAGATCACATTCTCAAATAATTTATTTAATTACTACCATATAAACATCAAATTCTCTTAACAACTTCTTTCCCACATAATATAAATCTAAAAAAATCATCCACTCAATTTAATCAAATCATATAATCCAACTACATAAATCCATAAAATATAATCATAATAAATGTCCACAATATCATCTATCATAATGTCTAATGAAATAACATAAATGTCCATAATTGTCCAAACCAAATTAGGTATAAAAATCCACCTAACGTAGTCAAATAGTCTATTTCATAATATCTAAAGCAATATAAAAAGATGGGCCTCACAATTGCTCTCCAGACATCATACCTTAGTGAGGTAAGATAGCCTTCCATCCTTACACTCCAAAAGTCATAGTTATTTCCATCAAACATCAGATATTTAGAAGAGGACTCCTTCTGAGCCATGTGTTTTGTTCCAAGATCTATCTTCAGTTGTTAGACTGCACCAAGGAACTTGGCTTTGATACCAATTGTTAGAACACAAGGATATACTAGGAGGGGGGGTGAATCAGTATATATCAAAAATTATTCTAGTTTAACATTAACAATCAAAACTTCTAACTGATTTAACCAGAAGATCAACAAATTAAACCAATTGAAGTACAACACATAAGCACACAGCCACAACACTATATTTATGTGGAAAACTCAAGAAGGGAAAAACCACAGTGAGCAAGCTGCTTGGATCTACTATCCAAATCCATCCTCACAAATAAAGATAAAATAGGATTACAATATTATTTATGGGCTACAATGCAAAGGAAGTTGCAACTCCCTGAAATAAAATACAATGACACTTACAGAATGAGGCTACAACCTCTAAATTTTACATTCAACAGATCTTACTGAACAAAACACCTCTGCATCATTCATACACTTCACTTTGTCACAAAACTTCACTTTCTCTGCATAGTGAACATTGCTACCTCTAACACACCTTCACAAACACACTCACATTTGTTCACCCATCTTTGCACACTCTCACACACTCATACATTCCTCAGCAAACAAGATCTTTCATTTATACCTTCTGCAAATTAAAAATCTTTCTCCCTTGTCAGCCAAGATAAAACGTGTATTCATGAAACATGCAAGGCCACACCAAGTCGGCATCCAAAAGATGTAGAAAATCAATATGGTTCAAGCCAAGTGATAACCAAGACCTATTCTTAATTAGCACATTCTTCCAAGTAGGTGCACACTTCAAATCATTTGGTGGGAACATCAAAAACATGAAGTTGGCCCAGCAAACAATTATTCTTCCACATAATAGCTCCAGACCTAAAGCGGTACTAGAGGGATCAATTAACATCATGTGGATCGTCACACAAGCAACATAAGACTTATACAAACCTTCTCACCTAATCCTTCCTGGTAGAACCATGTAAAATTTTCCCTGGTTCCAGTATTTTGCCTAATTCTATGCTTAACTTAAGGATCTATGACATAGGGTTTACTGTTAAAACACTGAACAGTTCCCTTAAACCCTAAACCCTAGTGTTGTTCAATGCAAGTGGTGAAGTTACTTTTGTTATAATTTTGAGTTGACCACTTATCACCCGCGTCAGGTACTTTAAGTTGCTGGGTTAATGCCTTACGTTACGTTGTTGACCGGCCCCCTTTTTCCTAGTAGAGCTAATGTTGTTTTAAAAGCATATGCCCCCTTTATTTGGTCCATCCCTGAGAACATAGCAAAGCTTGCCAAGTGTCACAACCATGCTCTTTTGAGATATTTTGAAGCTAAAGACTCTCCCAGCTTGCGCCAAGGCTCCACATGGTGCAACAACGGGTCTCTAAAGTATAAAAGATAAAAGGGGTGAGTGAATGGGTTGTGATGTCATCATCTACTAGTTAAAAGGTAAAGAGTCTTTGTAGTGGCCGCAAAGGTCGCCAAGTGTCAGCATCTCAATCAACATTGAGTTTCTTTTTGTTAAGTCTACAGGTCTTAGCAGAAGGCGCCACTTGTCGACAGGGCACTCATTTGCAAGGTTTCGTTGGTAAATTTTTATATATGGAGTGCCATCCTACCATGTGTCCCTGTGAGTATTTTATTTGAATATGGCAGAGCTCGCCACGTGTTCGAAGGGCACTTTTTTATGGAGTCTCTTATGTTTAAGTCTTAGATGCTGCTAAATCTACCACACATCCCCATAAGGCCCAAGACTCTTTTAAAGGAGAGTCTCAGTGGAAAGTGACAAGTGTCGGCCCTTGAGAGAGGTGGGAGAGTCTATGATATAAAAGAGAAATATGAGGCTCACAAAATTAGTTACAATGACTCAAGAAAATAGGAACTTAAGATTCTGAAAGGGTTTGTAGTGCGGAGCCTAATAACAGAAGTGGCTATAACTGGAGTCTCAGATTGTTAGGCAATTGGGATTATAGGGGATCTTTTAAACTGTGCTATATTGTGAGGCCAGTTGTTAACCAAGGTGGATCTTGTTCATGAGGTACAGTGGCCCTCCACGTGGACTTTGTGGACTCTCTGGGACCCCCTTTTTAGCAGTGTTTAAGCTGGTAGTCCAAATGGTGTTTTCTTGTTGCTTCACACTTTTTCTTCATGATGACAAGGATTTTCAACTAAGTGATCTTAAAAACACGTCATTGACCTGGATGATCTATGCAGTGATTGATGGCTCATATTCAAATTTGAGAAATGATGTGGTGGCACATGATGGGGGATAAACTAGTGCTAAATTAGTTTCTTAAGCATGTGCTTGGTCTCCACTGCCACCACCATGAGGGAATTAATGAACTGAAGGATTAGCACGATGTAGGATCGACCCTTGGGGATCTGTGCTCATACCAGAAGTGACCATTTGCTTGCTTCATGACAAGTTTTGATAGGATAAATGATTAAAAAAGGAATTAAATACTGAAATCAGAACAACTGATCTAGCGGCTTCAATGCAAGAATTGATGTTTTCAGTTATGTGAGATGATCAAATGCTATCTGTCTACCCATTTCTGGCAATCATCAAAGGATTTCCATTTATAGCCAACATACTATAGAAATGATTGAAATTAATTGATCAAGGACATATCAAAGTGTGAAATCTATCAATTTTTCTATAAATAGGTGCTTATGATGCTGTTCCATATAGTATTTTTCCATGCAGACAGTATGGATACTCATTGGTTTTGTATGTTTTTCCTGTTGCCCTATGTCTTAGGATTCTCTTCTCTATTTTCATGGCTAATGATTTGTCCTTACAGAATTAGGGAATTAGAGATGTTTTATTCTAAGGTATAGGTGGTATTGGAAAAAGTCAGGGGGTTTAGCAGCATCCATTGATCTCCTATGAGATTTTCTCCTTCCTATTTTTTCATCCAGATGAGATCTTAGAGTCCCTATTTCTGTACTCTAGTAGTTCCTTATTTTTGCTAGTCTCTGGGCAGGGATCTCAGGTAGAGAGGCATCATTTTTCTCTCTCTGCCCCTCCTTCACATCTACTTTTCCTAACAGAGCAATAATTCTAGTTGTGGGAGTGTTGCCTATCCGGATGAAACATGGTGCAAGGCACCGAAGAGCAGCATTTTGATTCCCAAGAGCATTTTGATGCTTTTTGCTAAGTTGTGTTTTGTTTTTTTTTGTATGTGTTGTAATAAGGCTTTAGCCATGGATGGAAGGTCTATTTGTGTGGTCAAGATGATTGAGGTGACCACATAAACCTCAGTCATTCTTAGTCCACTTGGACACTTGTTATGTCATTTAGGCCTAGAAGGCCTATTGATGTTTTTTTTTAAGTCTATTGGATTGTTTTGATGTTTTGTCATGTTTAGGAGAGTAGGATAGTGGTTAAGACTCCATTGGACAAGTGAAATCAATCGGTGTCTTTGTGCTAGGACAAAATGCCATAGTGTCAAGTGTTGTCAATAGTGTCAATGACACATTGACCAGTTGCAACTCAGTTTTAGATAGTTGAAACTATTTGTAGAAGTTGTATACCAACTTGGAGCGGTGGATATGATGGCTCTCTTACTCCATGACAGGGGAGAAGGTTTTGTACGGTGGTTTGAGCACAGAAATAAAGATTTTAGACTTTTTTTTCCTATTTTTCCCCTGATGTACGGATGGTACAGATTGGTAGAGTAAATCAATGTAATTTTTCTGAAAGTAGGTCAAGTTAGGGTTCTAATGCATTTGGTTTGAGGTTTTGAAGTGATTCCAGTAGGGAGATATTGAAATTTTAGTGCAGACTGCCCTAAAACCCTATTTTCTAGGGTTTGTCCCACAAATCTGGCCCTAGAATGCATTCCCATAGGTGAAATCACCTGCAAATCGGTGAAATGCAGACTAGGGATGTGTATTCTAGGATTCCAAAAGCATTTTCTTGGGAAAGACAGTCTTCAATTTTTAAGGTGATGCGCTAGGTCAAGTATTACCATGTATTTGGCTAGTTTTATGCTATTTACTGTTGTGGGTGACAGAATCCAGATAAGGTGAATGGATGGATGGTGTTTTTTGTTGGATCTAGGGTATACAACTAAGAGGGGGGGTGAATCAGTTGTATACAAACTTGCTTTCTATTTCAAACACTTGATTCGTCTTGTTAGTGAACAGCATATCAATTAATCATCCATGAAAGTAAAACGCACAAACACAAGAGCAAATAAACATCAACACAATGAACACCAAGATTTTGACATGGAAAACCCAGTTAA
Organism: Cunninghamia lanceolata; assembly: GCA_027924645.1. Lineage (NCBI taxonomy): Eukaryota > Viridiplantae > Streptophyta > Pinopsida > Cupressales > Cupressaceae > Cunninghamia > Cunninghamia lanceolata. The sequence continues at coordinate 7,207,585 of BSBN01000317.1, forward strand.
GGAAAAAACCATGGGGTGATTAACCCAAAGATTATTCTCTGTTAAAAGAATAAGAAAAAGAATGGCACTTGCCAATTAGGGCTCATTGCCCGAGCACACTGCTCACAAAGAGGCCCACTGCCTACAAGGAGACACACTGTCTACAAAGTGATAAGAATCACGGTCTTGAACTGGAGAATGACATCTTTACCATGTCCGGATCAGTTCCATTTAAGCCCAAAAACCTCTGCTCTGCCTTCCGCACTTCTCTTCGCTACACCACTCTCACCCACACAATCCACACTCCAAAATGAACTCACAAACCTTTATTTATACAAGACATCAACTTAGGAATAATCATCTAAGTCGGCAATCAACCATAAGAATATCCACAAGATGAATAACACATCCGGTCAGCCACCACAAGAACATTCGCAGGATGAACAACTCATCCGGTCGGCTAAACAGAGCAAGAACTTCATCTGGAAGATTATCTTCAATTTCGGGCTCTACCATCAATGCGGACCAACAACACAACCTAAACATGATCCACGGACATTTCCAAGCCTGCCTAAATGACCAGGTACATCCGCACTTCCTCTACTTACTGGAATCTCGTCTCTTCCTTATCCAAAACTTCAAGAAAACAGTCTATCGCCACTGTCACAATGCAAAAGGTACTTCTGGACCTCCAAATCATACACAACTTGAGATGACACATCACAAGGACATCCCAAACACTCCTTCCAATCTGCAGATTAGGTTTATACAATTCTGGACCTCACCGGACCTTTCTGTGATCCTCTGTCACCTCTGAACACTTGCTAGAACCGGTTCCACACCGACAGCCACAACTCCTTCAGATCTTCATGTGGTCCTCTGAAATCTTAACTGAAGCATCTCAAGACTCATATATACAAACCCTTTAATCTGCATCCTCCGGTTCGCATCCTATACAATACATTTGCCTTCTTCTCATCACTGTTCTTCACTGTTCCTGACTGAGGCTAATTTTCTCAATATCCTCAGCACACTGCTCATCGAATCCCTCTTGTCAATTCAATATGAGTATGTTGACATCAATGACAACACTGGTTCACCTCATACTTGCAACAATCTCCCCCTTTGTCATTAATGGCAACATATGATGTGAAAAACCATCAAGACAAGAACTTCTCCTTTTTGCCACAGCTCCCCCTATCAGCAACATGTCTTCTCCTCATTTACTGCTCCCCCTTTGATCATCAGCTACTTGTTTTTCACATGTCTTCTCTCCCCCTTTCACATCAATGGCAAAGGGCTCATACTTGCAATTTTAACACATCAGAATCATACCAGCTACTCCCCCTTAGTAGCAGCTCCCCATCATCAATCCGGATCACAAGATATGACTATGATATCCACCAGACTGATGCACATCAGTGCATCCTAGTTCATCACCGAAGGGGCCATGACCCCTAACTTCTCCCAGAGATATTCAAAAGAGTCCTTGGGAAGAGGTTTAGTATAGATATCTGCAATCTGATCCTTGGAGGGAACATACTCCAACCTGACTTCTTCCTTGTTCACTTGTTCTCTCAAAAAGTGAAACTTGATAGATATGTGCTTAGTCTTAGAGTGCAATACCAGATTCTTGGAAATATTAATTGCACTTGAATTATCACAAAAAATTGTGATAGGCTCCTCATATTCAACTTTAATGTCTCTTAGCATCTGCTTCATCCATAAGATTTGAGTGCAACTACCTACTGCTACAATGTATTCTGCTTCAGTTGTAGACAGAGATATTGCATCTTGTTTCTTGCTTAGCCAAGAAACCAATCTCTTCCCCAAAAAGAATGCTCCACCACTGGTGCTCTTCCAGTCATCCACATCTCCTACCCAATCTGCATCTGTGTAAGCATGAAGAGAGAAATCCGGATCTCTAGGGTACCATAGACCATACTCAGCTGTTCCTTTCAAGTATCTGAAAATTCTTTTGATTGCCATAACATGAAATTCTTTAGGATCAGCCTGGAATCTTGCTACAAGACCAACAGCCTGCATTATATCTGGTCTGGTCTGAGTGAGATACAACAATCCACCAATCATTGATTTATACTTTGTCTAATCTGCCTTTGGGGAGTCATCATCTTTGCTCAACTTACATCCGGTTGCCATGGGAGTGTTCATTGGCTTTGAATCTTCCATACCAAATTTCCTTAACAATTCTTTCACATATTTGGTCTGAGAAATGAAGATCCCTTTCTTTGTTTGAGTAATTTACAGACCCAAGAAGAAATTCATTTCACCAAGCACAGACATTTCAAACTCACATTTCATCTGATTTGCAAAAGTTTTGCACATACTATCTCTTCCTCCAAAAATGATATCATCCACAAACACTTCAACAATCAAAATGTTTTCATGATCAATTTTGAAATATAAGTTACTGTCAGCAGTACCTTTACTGAATCCAATCTGCACAAGATGCTTATCCAACCTTTCATACCATGCTCTTGGGGCTTATTTTAATCCATACAATGCTTTCTTCAACTTGCAGACCATATCATCATTGTCAGACAATTGAAATCCATCCGGTTGTTCAATGTAAACTTCTTCTTCCAGATCACCATTTAGGAAGGCAGACTTAACATCCATCTGATATACCTTGAAGTCTTTAAAGGCAGCAAATGCAAGAAATAATTTGACTGCTTCAATTCTTGCCACCGGAGCAAAGGTCTCTTCAAAATCAATTCCTTCTATTTGAGAGTAGCCTTTGCAGACCAATCTAGCTTTGTTTCTGATTACTTCACCAACTTCATTTAATTTGTTCCGGAAGACCCATTTGGTTCCAATCACATTCCTGTCTCTAGGTCTGGGAACAAGATCCCAAGTATGATTTTTCTCAATTTGCATTAATTCATCTTTCATTGCTTTGGTCCAGTTTTCATCATTGCAGGCTTCATTTACTGTTTTAGGTTCAATCTTTGAAATTAGACAACATTCATCCTGATTTTGAGCAACATTCCTTGTAGTTTGCACACCTTTGCTTCTATCACCTATGATCTGATCTTCAGAGTGGTTCAGTGTTACATACATTGGAATTTTGGGAGTATCCTGCACTGTTGCTTCTTGATCAGGCTCATTCAAACCTATCTCTTCTTCCTGATTTACCAGATCAGGCTGACTCTGACTTACCAGAGAGGATTGAGTTCCTTGAACCTAAACACCGTCTTGGTCATCTTCATCAAACTCATAAAATCTTGAGGGCTTCTCAATTCCTTCATCAACTTTCACATTAGTGCTTTCTATCATCTTCCTCAGTCTCTTATTGTAACACCGGTATGCTTTGCTTTGAGTGGAGTAACCCAAGAAAATTCCTTCATCACTTCTAGCATCAAACTTTCCTAGATCTTCATCTCTTTTAATATAACACTTACTACCAAATACTCTGAAATATTTCACAGTAGGAGTGATGCCAAACCAGAGTTCATAGGGGGTCTTACCGGTATTGTTTCTGATTTGAACTCGATTTAGAGTGTAGACTGCAGTGCTGATAGCTTCTTTCCAAAACATCTGAGGAACATTTGCTTCCAACATCATTGTCCTGACAGCTTCCTGGATGGTCCGGTTCTTTCTTTCAACTACTCCATTCTGCTGTGGAGTCCTAGGAGCAGATAATTGTCTCCTTATACCCTACTTCTCACAAAAGTCAATGAACTCACCAGATGTAAATTCACCACCTTTATCAGACCTTAGACACTTCAGTTTCAATCCGGTTTGATTCTCTACCATAGCTTTGAAGATTTTGAACTTCTCAAATGCTTCTGATTTTTCTTTTAGGAAGGTAACCCACATCATCCGGGAATGGTCATCAATTAACAACATGAAATAACTATCACCTTGTAGACTCTTGATTCTTGTCGGACCACAGAGATCAGTATGTACTAATTCCAACAATCCGGTAGAGGACTGATCTTTGCTTTTGAAAGAGACTCTACTCTATTTACCTAGCTGACATTCTTTGCACAAACTATTTGTAGGTTTCATCAATTTTGGAAGATCTCTTACAGCCTGAGTATTGCTTATCTTGATGATGTTATCAAAATTTACATGACACATTCTTCTATGCCATAACCAACTCTGATCAACTTGAACAAACAGAGAACTTTTATTTGAACCCACCAGATGAAAGATATTACCTTTTGTCTGAGTACCGGATGCAATTTCAATTTCGGAGCTTGTAAAGATTCTGCATTTTCCATTCTTAAACCGGAGATCATAGCCTTTGTCTACTAACTGACCAACACTGAGAAGATTGTGCTTCAATCCTTCAACATATAGTACATTACCTATTTTGCTCTTTCCATCAAAGGAAATAGTTCCCCTACCTCTGATTCTGCCAGCAGAATTGTCACCAAACTTTACCATTCCTCCTTCATACCTTTCCAAATTCAAGAACTTATCCTTGTCACCAGTCATATGGTGAGAACATCTACTATCAATAACCCAATCATCCTTTTCTTCCACTTGAGCAGCCAAAGCTTTTTCCACAACCTTGTGATTGACAGATTCAGAGAGTATTGAATCTTCTTCCTTGATGGCAATAAACACCCATTCATTTCTGGATTTGCTTCCTAGTTCTGATTCATCATCTGTTACTCCTTCATTGTCATCTTCTTCATGAACATAATAGCAGTTCTTTTGAAACCTTTGTCTGTTAGTATTAGACCTTGCAGATCTTTCCGGACATCTTGAAGCAAAATGACCAATCTTATTGCAGTTGAAGCACTTAAAGGGTAGTTTTCCTTCATACTTACCGGATCCTCTTGGTAGTCTTTTTGCAATGAGGGCTTCAAGTTGAGCTGTTTTTGCTTCTTCTTCTTCCATGTCTCTTCTTGCTTGATCATACCATGACATCTTCCTTGAAGAGTTTTCTCCCAGATCAAATCTCTGTTTGCCTTTCACATAGGCACTGGCTTTGAAAGCAGATTCAGTCTTGGGAGGATCATCTCCAAACTCGGTCATTTCAAATGCAGCTAGCTTGCTAGCCAATTGTTCTCTTGTGACAGTTGTGTGGGCTCTGAATTCATCAATTGCAGTAACCTTGATTTTGTAGGCAGCAGGAAGGGATCTGAGGATTTTGCAAACAATCTCATTTTCATCCAGAGTTCCACCAGCATTTCTAATTCCACACACTAGTTCATTCACTCTTGGCATAAAAGTAGTGATGTTTTCGTCATCTCTCATCTTCAATCTTTCAAATTTCCCTTTCAGACTTTGCAACCTTGCACTCTTGACAAACTCATCTCCTTCATACAGAAGTTCCAGTTTAGTCAAGATCTCATATGCAGTTGGTAGGTCAATAACATTTGAGAGATCTGAGTCATTCAATGTGCTTAGAAGAGCTTCCTTGGTCCACAGATTGTTTTCAGCATCTGTGATTTAATTCAGAGTTGTCGGACCACCTTGTGGAGGTACATATGGTTTTGAAACCATGGCCAAGTATGCGTTTCCCATACATTCCAAGTGACATTTCATGCGACCCTTCCAGAGAGTGAAATTGGTTCCATCGAACTTCGGACTATCCTTTTTGTATGACGACATCCTGGATCTCCTCAAGCGGTTAAGCTCCTTTCAGAGGAACTTGGCTCTGATACCAATTGTTGGATCTAGGGCATACAACTGAGAGGGGGGGTGAATCAGTTGTATACAAACTTGCTTTCTATTTCAAACACTTGATTCGTCTTGTTAGTTAACAGCATATCAATTAATCATCCATGAAAGTAAAACACACAAACACAAGAGCAGATAAACATCAACACAATGAACACCAAGATTTTGATGTGGAAAACCCAGTTAAGGGAAAAACCACGGGGTGATTAACCCAAGGATTATTCTCTGTTAAAAGAATAAGAAAAAGAATGGCACTTGCCAATTAGGGCTCACTGCCCGAGCACACTGCTCACAAAGAGGCCCACTGCCTACAAGGAGACACACTATCTACAAAGTGATAAGAATCATGGTCTTGAACTGGAGAATGACATCTTTACCATGTCCGGATCAGTTCCATTTAAGCCCAAAAACCTCTGCTCTGCCTTCCGCACTTCTCTTCGCTACACCACTCTCACCCACACAATCCACACTCCAAAATGAACTCACAAACCTTTATTTATACAAGACATCGACTTAGGAACAATCATCTAAGTCGGCAATCAACCATAAGAATATCCGCAAGATGAATAACACATCCGGTCGGCCACCACAAGAACATTCGCAGGATGAACAACTCATCCGGTCGGCTAAACAGAGCAAGAACTTCATCTAGAAGATTATCTTCAATTCCGGGCTCTACCATCAATGCGGACCAACAACACAACCTAAACATGATTCACGGACATTTCCAAGCCTACCTAAATGACCAGGTACATCCGCACTTCCTCTACTTACTGGAATCTCTTCTCTTCCTTATCCGGAACTTCAAGAACACAGTCTGTCGCCACTGTCACAATGCAAAAGGTACTTTCAGACCTCCAAATCATACACAACTTGAGATGACACATCACAAGGACATCCCAAACACTCCTTCCAATCTACAGATTAGGTTTATACAATTCTGAACCTCACCGGACCTTTCTGTGATCCTCTGTCACCTATGAACACTTGCTGGAACCGGTTCCACACTGACAGCCACAACTCCTTCAGATCTTCATGCGGACCTCTAAAATCTTAATTGAAGCATCTCAAGACTCATATATACAAACCCTTTAATCCACATCCTTCGGTTCGCATCCTATATAATACATTTGCCTTCTTCTCATCACTGTTCTTCACTGTTCCTGACTGAGGCTAATTTTCTCAATATCCTCAGCACACTGCTCATCGAATCCCTCTTGTCAATGCAATATGAGTATGTTGACATCAATGACAACACTGGTTCACCTCATACTTGCAACAGTTTTTGAGTTGTTTGGGTATGGTAGAAGTAATACAAGTTCCTATCCCTGATCTAGGAACCCAACCTAAACCCTTTGCTTTGTAACCTAGACCTAAAATGATCAATTAGGCCTAGAGACCTAGTAGGAGTTTTGAGTTGCAAGAATAGAGTAGGGATTGGAGATTTGGAAGTTTGTTAGAGTCCAATAGAAGGTACTCAAATCCACCATTGATTTGTCTGATCATTTGGGATTTTGTCAAATTGTGTGAAGAAAACTAGATTTGGAGGGCTAGTATCCTTACTAGTCCAATTGTAGGTTGGAGAGTTGAGTGAAGTTGGGAACCAAACCAACTGTTGGTAAAGTGTTTGCAGACCTGCCTCATGGTGTGGGAGAAGCCTTGAAGGTTGAACAACAGTCTAGACAACAAATCCATAATATGCCCTTGAATGTGACTTGTGTTGGATTGGAGAAGTGAAGTGGGTGAGTGGGCAAAGGAGGATAGTAAACATTGTGTTGTTGCTTCCCTTGTACCACTCTGCATCAGGTGGTATCAGAGCCATCAAAGAGATGGGAGATAGAGAAGAAGAGGAGGAAATTCCTTCAAAGGTGACAAATGCTGAATTAGCAAAGATAGTAAGAGAGCAAGCAGCCAAGAACAAAAGGATGGAGGCTGAGAAAGAGAAGTTGAAGAAGGACAAGGATAAGAAGAAGCCAGAGGTCATCTTGGATTCAGATGAAGAGGATCAAGATGAAGAAGAAGGAGTGCCTATGGAAGAGCCACAAGGAGGCATGTCAGAGAGACAATTCCTAGATGCACTTGGAAAGTTGAGTAGGAAGGACACTAAGGCAGACTTACCTATGTTTCCGGGTAAGATGAACCCAGAGGAGTGCCTTGATTGGATTGAGGCAATGGAGAACTATTTTGAATGTGAAGAAGTGGTAGAAAATCAGAAAGTGAGGATTGCCAAATCAAGAATGAAAGGGCCAGCCTTGAGTTGGTGGAACTTTATTCAAAATGAGAGGATAGAAGATAATAGGAACCCTATCTCTACATGGAGGAAGATGGTGCTTGAAATCAAGAAGCAATTTGTCCCTGAAGATTATGAGGTCAACTTAAACAAGAAGTTGCACAACTTGAGACAGAAGGACATAGATGTGAGCACCTACACATAGGAGTTTCACAAGATGATATTGAAAGCCAAGATGCCTGAGAATGAAAAACAGAAGCTTGCAAGGTATCTCAATGGCCTTAAGTTCTCCATTCAAGATGAATTAACCCTCTTTAACCTGGAGACAATCCATAAGTGCTTTCAAATGGTACTAAGGATTCAGGATAAGTAGAGGAGAAAAGGTGATTCAAACCATAGCAATAGAGGTAGAGGAAATTTGAACTTCAGGGGCAGGGGCAGATTTCAAAACAGAGATAATTTCTCTAGACCCCAAGACAGCAGATCACAAGAAGGCCGCCAAGGGCAGGCTGATAAAAATAGTGCTAATCAGGGTCTGTTTAGAGGGAGAGGTAATGGCAGAGGAAGAAGTGGGGGCAAGGGTCCCAATGTGTTTACTGGAAGGTGTTTCTCTTGCGATCAGATTGGACATCAGTCCTTTAGATGCTCGGAGAAGATTGGAAACACTGCTACAAATCAGAAAGATAGAAGGGTGCAACTCCTTCAAGAAGAGGACTATCAAAGCACCACAAGTTATCAAACAACCTCTTCCAAGTCTGCAGCACCTGAGAGTGGAGAGTGCATCATGTTTAACAGATCCCTCATCATGCCAGCCACCAAGGAGCAGCCCCAAAGGAACAACTTGTTCAGAACCACTTGCAAGGTGAAAGGAAAAGTTTGCAAGGTAATAGTTGATTTAGGTTCTTCTGAAAATTTGGCTTCTAATGAAATGGTGACTAAGTTAGGATTGGAAAGGATACCTCATCCTAACCCCTATAGACTCTTTTGGCTAACCAAGGAACAACAAATTGTGGTGAAAGAGCAATGTTGGGTTGAATTCAAGATAGGTGAATATCATGATAGGATTCTTTGTGAGATAGTGGATATGGATGCATGTCACCTTCTTCTTGGAAGGCCTTGTCAACATGACACAAGTGCCCAACATGATGGTAAGCAAAATATGATTCATTTGTCCAAAAATGGTGAAAAGTTCACAATGACTCCTTTGATTGATGATTGCAAAGAGAAGATCATTTCTAGTTCAGTTATGTTGGTAGGTGAAAAAGAATTTTTGGCTAACCTCAAGGAAGAGAAAGTGCCATGTTTGCAGTAGTCATCAAGCCCAAGGATGTAAATCCCAAGAAGGTCAAAGTGTAGCAACCTCTTAGGAGGATTGGACCAAAGGAAGTGGAAGAACTATTGGAAAGGTTTCATGATGTGATAGCCGATGAAGGCAAGGATGCACTTCCACCAAAGAGGGAGATTAGTCATTGCATTGATCTCATCCCTGGATCCACCCTACCAAACCAAGTAGCCTACAAGTTGACCCCAGAGCAAAATACTGAAGTGGCAAGACAAATCCAAGACTTGTTGGATAGAGGGATTATTAGGAGGAGTATTAGTCCATGTGCAGTACCTGCAGTACTTGCACCCAAGAAGGAAGGAACATGGAGACTATGCACTGATTACAGGGCCATCAACAAGATCACTATCAAGTATAGATTTCCAATGCCTAGAATAGAAGATTTAATGGATTGCTTGGGTAGGGCTAAGTATTTTACCAAGATAGATCTAAAAAGTGGCTATCACCAAATCAGGATAAGGGAGGGGGATGAGTGGAAAACTGCATTCAAAACCAATGAAGGACTATTTGAATGGGTTGTCATGCCTTTTGGCTTATCTAATGCACCAAGCACCTTCATGAGATTCATGAATGAGGTGCTAAAACCTTTCCTTAACAAGTTTATTGTTGTGTATCTGGATGATATATTGGTTTTTAGTGACAGCAAGGAAGATCACCTAAGACATATCCATCAAGTGCTCAGGAGACTTCAAGAGGAGAAGTTGAGAATCAACCTTGACAAATGTGTCTTTCTACAAGAAGAGTTGATATTCTTGGGGTTTTTCATCTCTAAGGGCAGCCTAAAAATGGATCCAAGCAAGGTGGAAGCCATTCTTAATTGGCCCACACCTACAATAGCCTCTGAGGTAAGGAGTTTTCATGGTTTGTGTAGCTTTTATAGAAAGTTCGTTAGAGGGTTTAGTGGTATTTATGCTCCACTTGTTGACACCATAAAAGGGGGCAAGAAATGTGTATTTGTGTGGACAAATGAGGCCAATCAAGCCTTTGAACTGTTAAAGAAAAAAATATCAGAACAATCGGTCCTTGTTCTACCTGATTTTGACAAGGTCTTTGTGGTAGAGTGTGATACAAGTAAGAGGGCTATTGGGGGAGTCCTAAGTCAAGATGGGAGGCTTGTAGCCTTCTTTAGTGAGAAGTTAAATGAGGCAAAATAGAACTACTCTACCTATGATCTAGAATTATATGCCATGGTTCAATCATTGAGGAAGTGGAGACACTATTTATTGCCTAAGGAATTTATAGTTTTTACTGATAACCATGCATTGAGCTTCTTGAACAGGCAGCAGAAGTTGAATCATAGACATGTCAAGTGGATGGAGTACATCCAAGCATACACCTTCTCAATAAAACACAAGAAAGGAGTGGCCAATAAGGTAGTCGATGCCTTAAGTACGAGAAATCTTGTTGTGCAGACTATTCAGTTGGAAAGTATAGGTATTCATGCCATCAAAGATCAGTATGCAGCAGATGAAGACTTCAAAGAACCTTACCTATCTTGCAAAGCCATGACAGGAAGGTATAACACTAATTTTTCTAATTTTCTGATACAAGATGGATATCTTTTCAAGGGTAGCATGTTGTGTATCCCAAGAGGGTCTATTAGAGAGAACATTATCAAGGAAAAGCACTGTGGCAGCATGTCAAGCCACTTTGGCATTGATAAGACCCTAGAATTGGTTAGGAGATACTATTTTGGCCAAAATTGCCAACCGATGTAAGAAAGTTTGTTGAAACTTGTCAAATTTGCCAAAGAGCAAAGGGGCATACATCAAATGCAAGTTCATACACTCCACTACCTATTCCTTCAAAGCCTTGGGATTCCGTAAGCATGGACTTTGTACTTGGTTTGCCTAGGACCAAGAATGGACATGATAGCATCTTTGTGGTTGTTGATAGGTTCTCAAAAATGGCTCACTTCATCCCATGTAAAATCACACATGATGCCTCACACATAGCAGGTCTTTTCTTCAAGGAAATAGTCAGATTACATGGTTTACCTTTGTCCATAATCTCTGACAGAAACCCCAAGTTCATAGGACACTTCTAGAGGACACTTTGGAAAAGACTAGGTGCAAACTTGTCATTATCATCAGCCTATCATCCTCAGTCTGATGGTCAGACTAAGGTGATTAATAGGTCACTTGGCAACCTCCTAAGATGCCTAACAAAGGAGCAGGGTGCTAGTTGGGATTTAGTTTTGGCTCAGGTAGAGTTCTCATACAATGACACTGTCAACAGAAGCACCAGCTTGTCTCCTTTCCAAATTGTTTATGGCACTCACCCAAGGGGTATTTTGGAACTTAGGGAGGTTAGAGGACTGGAAAATAGTAGTGCCTTGGCTGAAGACTTTGTTCAAGTGATGAAAGATGTCCATGAACAAGTACAACAAAAATTGCAGTCCACTTCTCAGAAATATAAATAGTTTGCTGATAGAAAGAGAAGGGATCTGCAGTTCAAAGAAGGGGATTTGGTCATGGTCCATTTGAAGAAGGAGAGACTCCCTACAGGTAAACATACCAAGATACTCATGAAGAAGATTGGGCCTTGTGAAGTGCTCAAGAAATGTGGAGAAAATGCATATAAAATTAGACTTCCGGATGGTATTGCTTTGTCTCCAATTTTTAATGTTTCAGACCTTTATCCCTATAAAGGATATGATCCTTAGACTGTTGATGAAGAAAACCAAACTGATCAGAAAATCCAAGAACTGATTCCTTCATCTCTTGATCAGATTGAGTGCATTTTGGATAAGAGGATTGCAAAACAGACTAGGAGGCACACATACTATGAGTACTTGGTGAAGTGGCTCAATAAACCTCAGGAGGATGCCACTTGGATGAGCAGAGCAGACATTGAGAAGGCAGGTTTCACATTTGATAACATTCCTAACTCAAGAGACTTGAGTTCTATTTGACAGTGGGTGTATGGTGCAGGGCACCTAAGAGCAGCATTTTGATTTCCAAGAGCATTTTGATGCTTTTTGCTAAGTTGTGTAAGATTTCCAAGAGCAATTTGATGCTTTTTGCTAAGTTGTGTTTTTTTTTTTTTTGTATGTGTTGTAATAAGGCTTTAGCCATGGATGGAAGGTCTATTTGTGTGGTCAAGATGATTGAGGTGACCATATAAACCTCACTCATTCTTAGTCCACTTGAACCCTTGTTATGTCATTTAGGCCTAGAAGGTCTATTGATGTTTTTTTTTAAGTCTATTGGATTGTTTTGATGTTTTGTCATGTTTAGGAGAGTAGGATAGTGGTTAAGACTCCATTGGACAAGTGAAATCAATCAGTGTCTTTGTGCTAGGGCAAAATGCCATAGTGTCAAGTGTTGTCAATAATGTCAATGACACATTGATCGGTTGCAACTTGGTTTTAGACAATTGAAACTATTTGTAGAAGTTGTATACCAACTTGGAGTGGTGGATATGATGGCTCTCTTACTCCATGATAGGGGAGAAGGTTTTGTACGGTGGTTTGAGCACAAAAATAAAGATTTTAGACTATTTTTTCCCTATTTTTCCCCTGCTGTATGGAAGGTACGGATTGGTAGAGTAGATCAATGTATTTTTTCTAAAAGTAGGTCGAGTCAGGGTTCTAATGCATTTGGTTTGAGGTTTTGAAGTGATTCCAGTAGGGAGATATTGAAATTTTAGTGCAGACTGCCTTAAAACCCTATTTTCTAGGGTTTGTCCCACAAATCCGGCCTTAGAATGCATTCCCACAGGTGAAATCACCTGCAAATCAGTGAAATATAGACTAGGGATGTGTATTCTAGGATTCCAAAAGCATTTTCTTGGGAGAGACAGTCTTCAATTTTTAAGGTGATGCCCTAGGTCAAGTATTACCATGTATTTGGCCAGTTTTATGCTATTTGCTGTTGTGGGTGACAGAATCCAGACAAGGTGAATGGATGGATGGTATTTTTGAGTTTTTTGGGTATGGTAGAAGTAATACAAGTTCCTGTCCCTAATCTAGGAACCCGACCTAAACCCTTTGCTTTGTAACCTAGACCTAAAATGATCAATTAGGCCTAGAGACCTAGTAGGAGTTTTGAGTTGCAGGAATAGAGTAGGGATTGGAGATTTGGAAGTTTGTTAGAGTCCTATAGAGGGTACTCAAATCCACCATTGGTTTGTTTGATCATTTGGGATTTTGTCAAATTGTGTGAAGAAAACTAGATTTGGAGGGCTAGTAGCCTTACTAGTCTAAGTGTAGGTTGGAGAGTTGTGAAGTTGGGAACCAAACCAACTGTTGGTAAAGTGTTTACAGACCTGCCTCATAGTGTGGGAGAAGCCTTGAAGGTTGAACAATAGTCTAGACAACAAATCCAATATATGCCCTTGAATGTGACTTGTGTTGGATTGGAGAAGTGAAGTGGGTGAGTGGGCAAAGGAGGATAGTAAACATTGTGTTGTTGCTTCCCTTGTGCCACTCTGCATCAAAACATGTGGAGGTAAAAAGGAGATTTGTAGTGGTTGCTACTACTCTCCTAGCTGGATTTTTGGCACAGCCAAGACCAACTCTATGTGATTTCCTCTAGTTTCTATTTGGTTGAGTTGGTTGGAAACCTCTAAATCAGAAGTGAGAAGTCACACCCCAACAACTGGAACTGGAAATAATGAGAGGGACTCCAGTTTATGGGGTTTTATTCTGATATTGGTCCTTTTAGGTATTCTCACTCCTGTGCATGTCGTTGGATAGATGAAGTAGGGAATTCTTGTCTTATTGACAAGTATTTGGAAAATCAAAGGTGGCAGAAGAGCAATTGACAAGTTGCTAACCATCAACATCCTAGCCTCAACTCCCCACCAGAAAGTGAGAAGCATACAAATCAAAACAAATATCTTAGCTTGTTGGAGGAGATAATTTGTTACAAAGTCATCTCTTATCAGTTAAGAGACGGTTATATTTACATCCTGTTGTAACTTCATTTGTTAATTGAAATTGTGACATTTTGTCTTTAAGCCTGAAGCTTGTCTGCTCCCTTGTTCTATAAAAGGAAATTCAGGGCTTATTGATAATGGCTAGTCCTAGCACATACTTCTCAGACACAATCAAAGGTATTAGGATTAGTCAAATGATCTCAGAGAAATTATTGTACCACAATACATAGAATAGAATTGGTTTTCTCTAGTTTAAGGGTTGTTTGAGTTCAAAAGTCTGATATACTTGTAGAATCTTTTGTATTTCAGTATCAGTTCATAAGCATCAATATATTGTTCAAAGTTTCAGGCTATTATTGTCTCCTATATGTACTCTTTATATCATTTATGAATAAAATCTGATCAAGTATCATTTTGTTCATCGTCACAGTCTCTCCTGTGTATGCATATTCATCTTATTACCTTTACTCAAGTAGTAAATACAATGCTATAAGAGGATATCGAATGTTATAAATGTTTGCAAGGATTACTAAGTATGGTTAGTCCACAAACTATTTCAAGTATGATAATGTAATGGATTATTGTATAGTTCAAAGTGAACTTGAGAAAATGTTGATTGCCATAGGTTTTCATCTCATATCTATTTGACTCTACTACCCATGAACTAGGCACCGATCCTTTAGAAGTGTCCTCTGGATATAAACTCCCTGATCATTCATATTAAAAATCAAGATGAATTTCTATTTCTGTCCTAAGTTATGAATGTTAAATTATCCTTGATGTTCTCCCACAATGAATTATGTTAAAGCTTTGAGAATCTAGCCCATTGCTCTCCTCTATCAATAATTCTAGAAGCAATTTAAAGATAACATATCTATTTTAGAATAGTAAACTATTCAAAGAGAAAATACTGTTAGGATCACCCACCTAGGTTTTGCAGAGCCTGAAGTGCAGAGGAAAAGGATTGAAAACCCATTTCCTGTTTGTTGGCCAATCCCTCAAGGCAATTCCATTATTAGAACTGGCTATTTTATAGATTTCTCTTTTGAGATCAAGTTGGGAATTAAAAACAACCAACACTTCCTCTAAAATATATGTTTTCTTTCTGGTGCAAGCAAACAAAAACTGAGCCTAGTATCACAAATGAACATTGAGCACATAGTCTTAAGATAGAGCATTAAAAAACCAACTTGTAGTGCACTTTAGCACTTGAAAATTGAATTGAATCATCCAACTAAATATCTAAATTCATCCTTCAAATATCAAAGCCAAAATATAAACTGTGGTGAAATGTGGTGGCTTCTGCTTTCTCCTCCAAACAACCCTAGTCAGTAGCATGATGTGTCTTTGTTTTGTTGACCCTGGAGAACCTCAATGATACACCCTAGAAACTAAAACTTGAATATTACCATCATCTCATCTATAAATTATCATCCTTCAAACCATAGTACCTCAAATTCAAGATGAGAGAAATGTGGAGCATTTCCCAGATGCATCTTGATTGCATCAACTCTAAACAATTGTCTTGACTCTGCAAGCTCTAGAATCTTTTGCGTTAATCTTCAAGACCTAAAATCAGGGACATACAACCTTCACATGTTTTGACAAACTTTCAAACTACAAGGTCGTACCTTCAAATGTGGAGGAATGTGGAGCATTCTCGCGAGCTTATTATGTGCAAACTTTAATGCCCTAAATCTTCCTTTCAAAACTAAAGTAATGCTTTTCCTCAGGAAACGATAAATACAATATTTACTATATCAGAAACTTCATATATCAATAACAACCTCTTTTCTCAAAACAAGAATCTTCATGTTAGCACAATCTTTGACTATGAACTTCAGGAGATAGAGTACAACTGTGTACAAATGATACTGACCTAATCAGTATACATAGTATATGAAATCCATCATCTTACCCTTCTCATCACAACTTCTCTGATCCATCTTCTTCCTTGACATTCCCCTTGTTCACTTTACTTCCGACCTTCTTCATTCCAACATTGTTGATAACACACCTGAATCTCACACTATTGACATTAATGACAACACAAGTGCAACAAAGGTTTCCCCATTCCTTTGCTTAGTATTACAAAGGTTTTTCATAGATACCTCATGTTTAATGTTATAAGAGAAATGATTGACGAATTTCTCTGTGAGTTTTGAGAATGTTTTGATACCATGAGGTAGATGGGAAAACCATTCTACATCTTTCCCTCCTAAGCTTATAGGAAAAAATTCACATAAGATAGGTATCATCGTGAGCGACTTCAAGGAAAGCAATGTGAAATTCATGGAGATGCTTTCTAGGGTCCCCCTTCCCATTATATTTGTCAAATTTGGGTGTTTTAAAATTATGAGGGAAAGGGGTCATGATAATTGACTGATCAAATGGATATGGGAAAACATCCTTGAAATAGTATTGCTTTTTATTGTATCCTTGTTGCATATCACCTAATCTTTTGGTTAACTCTTGGAGGGTTTGTGTGATATTGGATGTAGGTAGTTGTGGTTGAGGTGTATTGGTGTGATGTTGTGCCAAGATTTTTTGGAGTTGTGATATGTTCATGGGATTTTGTTGGAATGTGTTCTTGGTGTTTTGGTTTAGAAGTTGTTGTTATGTGTTAATGGAGTTTTGTTGGGTGTTTTGATTCAAGAGTTTTTAGAGCAAGGCTACCATTTGGGTGTGTGAGTTGTTGGGTTGGGTGTTCTCAGGGTTGAGGGGAGGGGTGAAAATTTTGTTGTGTTCAATGGGATAGATGTTTGGGAGTTATTAAGGGGGATGGAAGTGTGAATATTGTTAAAAGGGATGGATGTGTTAATATTGTTTAGGGGTATGGAATTTGGTGTGTTGTTTAATGGGATGGTGGTTTGGGTGGATGAGGCTAAGGGTTGGGACATGAGTTGGATCAAGAATGCTATGGTGTTAGGGTCAATTTTTAGGGTGGTTGTGATGGTGCTAGAGTGGTTAGGGTTAACGGGGATATTTATGTGTAGGGATGAATTTGTGTTGGCAATGGGTTGGGAGTTTAACAATATGTTTTGAGTGCTTATGTTTGATGGCATACCATATGGTTGGGAGGTGGAAGGGATGGTATTAGAAGTTGATGGAATGTTTGACCCCCCTATGATGTTACTTATGTCAAAGGTTGTGGTTGGGTTTTGTTGTGAGGTGTTTGCAGGATTTGTGTCAGAGGTGGATGGGTTTTTTGGGATGTTTGCATTGCTAGGTAAGGTAGAGTCACATTGAAGTATGACCACAAGATAATGATTTGGGTCTGATCTTATAACTCATCCAGCATGTCCATGCACTCTAGATTTTATGTGAACTCTAACATTTCTTGATCTTGGTTAGGTCCTTGTGGTGTTTGGGGAAGGGAGAAAAATGCTCCCTCTCCTTGGTCATTAGTGTTCCAAAGTTCATTTGGTTGGTGAGATGCCATTTTCTTTTCTTGTACTCTTGTGATAATGGCCATACAAAAGAAAATGACCTAGGTTATGGATATGAAAGGTGGGTGTTGGGATGTGTGTTTTGATGATTTTTGAGAATTTAGGATAAGGTCTAAAATTTTCTCAAGACTTTTGGACCAAAATGGATGAGGATGATAAGATAATGATTTGGGGTGATGTTATTAGAAAGATTTGGATATATTGTATGAAAAAATAAAAGAGTTTAAGGTAAATCTAGATCCTTTTGAGGATTGAAGGTTGTTATCCCTTCCCTACTTAGAATAGACAAGATCCTAAGCAAAGAAAAGGATAGGGGATAATCTCACTTGGGGTAGACAAAACACCCAAGCAAAATGGGATTCTTAGAGTTCACCAACTTAGGAGTAGTCTAGGATCGTAAGCTGATTTATCTAAGGTAGATAGGTATAATTTACACAATACTTAAGGTAGACAAGATCTTAAGCACTATGCAAATTAGTGGAAGATAAAAGGATCTAGATTTTGACTCTCACAAATTTGGTTTTGTTAGTTGAAATGGATTGGTTAAGATTTTTTATTGATGAATTTGGTCCAAAATAGTTTTAAGGTTTAGCACAAAAGGTCTCAAAAGTTTTGATTTTAGATGAGATGACAAATGGATAGAATGGATGTAATGTTTTTGGAAGGTGTAAATCTGAAATGAAGTGGTTGATGATCAAAAACTAGGTCAGGTCTGGTTTATGTCTAGATTACATATAGAAACAATTTGATGTTGGATCTCATAGTGACAGATTTGAATGCCAAAGAGTATAAGAAAAGTGTTGATAGACCACTCTTAGGTACTGATGAAGAAGGTAGAGGCATTGACAGAGAAAGTAGAAGCGCTGACAAGGTAGGAAGAGGCATTGACAAATCAGTCACAAGTGCTGAAAGGATGATTAAATGCACTGATACAGTCTACAGATATTTTCTAAATGAGGTTAGAGGCGCTAAAGGTCGACTCAAAGGTACTGATAAGCTATTTAAAGGTGTTGACAGGCTGTTTAAAGGCACTGGCAAGGTGATCAAAAGCACTAAAAGAGTCTGCAGGTCTAACAGAGTTTGGACAATGGTGACTGTTCAGAAACGCTGAAGGACTAGTCATAGGTACTAATAGGGTAATCACGGGTGCTAATAGAGTAGTCAAAAGCACTAAAAGGTATGTCAAGGGTGCTAATATGGTTGTCAAAGGTGCTAATATTTAGATAAACTACACTAATCTGATAGTTTAAAATGTTCAAGTCTGATGGATGTGAGTGATAGTCAAAGATGCTAATAGAATGGTCAAAGGCACTGACATAGTGGTCGTGGGCACTAACAGATTGATCAGGGTGTTATTCTGAATGGTGTTATCTATTTGGTGGATTTCTTGGCAAGAGATTTGCAAACAGACTACACAATTGCTTACATAGACTTGTAAGGAGATTGGTGCGAATCCCTTCGCAGCTGATAAGGCTTATATAGGTCTAACACATAAAAGACACTCCAAGCACATGAACAAACTTAAAATTATTCATGAAAGTGTGACACATCTCGTGGATCTCATGAAATGGTCATGGACCAATCCCAACTCAAAATAGAGAAGAGATTCCCACCCCCATTAATGTCATAGTGCCATAGATTGGATAGATAGGGAATATAAGGTCCTAGACCACATTATATCCCATACCTTGGAGACTTCTGTCCTACCCAAATTAGACCCTATCTCAATTATGACGGTACATGTGAGTTTCTTCCCCTCCTACTATAGCAGTGTACCATAAGATGTGATGGCCAAAGGTCTTATCTAGGTTAGACAAGGTTACTAGGGGAGTCCTTTAGATACATAAGGTACAATGAGGCCCAAGTCTATGAACAGAAGGCCCACCTTTAAAGGGTGAGGCTAGGAGGGTCTCTCATATCCTCTTCACCACCAAGTCTTGGTGGACCGAGGGTCTCGGTGTGTCTTGAAGCATGACAATGGCCACTCATTAAGGTATAGCTTTTGCTCTCCCCCCTTTATATACCCCACCAAAACATGTAGTTGAGGTCATCCCTTGGGGGGATGAAATCCCCAAATAGGCCTCCTAAAGGGAAAGATTACACTTGGTGTTTTTGATCCCGAGGCTCGCACAAGGCACAAGGGGAGAGCATACACACTCAAGTGAACCTTGGGATAACAATAAAAAAAGAAGAATAATGAAAATACTTTTGATCCCCAAGATCACCCAAGGGTGCAATGGGAGAGCATATGTCCTTTCAATACCTACAAGAATGGAAAACAATTCTTTTTCACCCCACTAATCTAATGTGCAACTAAAACTAGTGGAAAAACAAAATTCTTTGACCACGATGCTATAGAAAACAACTAGTAATCTCTATTTTGGTCTTGGATAGATGAGATACAATTGCATAGATATGTTAGCTCAAGATAAACAAGTAGGATTAGTTTATGAGAAAATAGAATCAAAAGTGGTAACAGACAGAGTGTATGTGCTAACATGCAAATCAAATGTACTGACAGACAAAGTGTAAGCACTGACAGTCAGAAGATAGGTGCTTCTAGATAGAGCACAGGCAGTGACAGAAAAAAAAAGCACTAAACAGTGATAAGAAGCACTAAGAGATAATATCAAAAGTTCTAAAGTATGACTTTGAGGCGCTAAAAGGTATGGCAAAAGCACTAAAAGAGATATCATAGGTGTTGAAAGGGTTGAGTCATTATACCTGTATTGTACCTAAACCTTTGAGAAAAGGCACTGAAGGAGACGACGTAGATGCTGAGGCTGAATAGAGACCAAGGACCTGCAAAAAAGATTAGGTTTCCTACAAAATAGAAGCTAAGAAATGAGCCAGATCACAGATAAGTGTTAGGGGATAATCCCACAATAATGGGTCCCAAACTTGGGAGAAAAAAATTGGGAGGGAGGGGGAAAAATTTTTATAGGTACCTTCATTCGAAGGTTTTTATTCAAATGAAGGTACCTGTGAATGAAGATTATTGTGGAGTAATGTTCGTTCAAAGATTTATCTTCAAATGAAGGTTCTCGTCGATTAAAAAATATATTAAAATAATACCTTCGAATGAAGAGAATCTTCGTTTGAAGGTATTATTTTAATATTTTTTTAATCTTTATATGAGCTGACAAAACAAAGTTGTTGGCTCATTTTTAGTGAAAGTGAAAACTTGAGTTGTGGAGAAGTAGACATGGCAAAGGGCACCCAGGGTGGACCCAACGGACAATGTAGAAGGATATAGATATTTGAATGAAGGTTTCAGTAGATTAAGGTAAGATTGCAGTCCGCCACCATGAAAATGGTGGTGGACTGTTGTTCTCTATTTGTTTCCCTAAGAAAATTATGGTAGATATGAAACCCTAATTCGACCCTAATTTCCCTAATGGGGGAACCTACCGTTCTATAGAATTTTATAAGTTACATGAACTGTTATCTTTTTAGAATTCAGTAATACAGCATTGTAGCAATGTTTTGGAGACAATTCTAAGATAATATATCATGTAAATTGATATGCCCTAATTTGTTGTGTATCCTATTATGAAATCTGATATATATATATATATAAGTAATACAGCATTGTAGCAGCATTTTGGAGACAATTCTAAGATAATATATCATGTAAATTGATATACCTAATTTGTTGTGTATCCGATTATAAAATCTTATATATATATATATATAGATATATTGTTGGTACTTTTCCATAATTCAGTAATATAGCATTGTAGCAATGTTTTGGAGACAATTAGATAATATATCATGTAAATTGATATACCCTAATTTGTTGTGTATTGGATTATGAAATCACTGTGTATATATCAATTTGCATAGACTTCAAATGACTCTCTTAATAAACTGTAAAAATTTATATATACTTGAAGTTATTCAATGATATATATATCATGATATATATACATAAGTTGTCAAAAAATTTATACCTAAACTTATGTATATATATATATATATGTTGATAAGGGCATGGTTCAGTGGTCAAGTCACTTGGTTGTGGTGGTAGCCACCAAGGTTCAAACCCCCGCGGGCCAACGAGCTCGCAGGTGATGGGTGCCTTCGTTAGGCTACCATGCTCGCAGGCTAAGTGTACCTTCACTAGGCTAGCGTGCTTGCAGGCTATGTACCTTCACTGGGCCAATGAGCTCATGGGTTTGACCAAAGGGTGATAATGCCCATTGGGGACAGAGACCCCCTAGTTGTGGTCTCAGGCAATAAAGCTGATGGGAAGAGATCCCCCATAAGGGTTTCTCTAGGCCCCAACCAGGCTAAAAACCTAGGTTTCTCCAATCATATATATATATACATAAGTTGTCAAAATTTATATACCTAAACTTATGTATATGTGTGTGTGTGTGTGTGTGTGTGTGTGACCAAAGTATCTTATTGAAATTGATGAAAATATTTTGAAACCAATGCCTAATAAAATTTCCAAATGCACTTGTAGAAGAATTGTCAATAAAGTATGGAAAAGTTTTCTTGAAAGCTTAAGTGAAATAGGAAGGTGCCAATTGTTTGTTGAAATGATAAAAAATATTAAGTTTAGAGATACAATGAAGATCCTTGGTTTAAGATCATACAATACCGATGGTGAAAGAACTATTGTAATAAATCTAATTAGTGTGTACCAAGCAATAGGTGCAACCTCACGCACTAAAGATAGTATTGTGGCCCGACATGTTCTTACATCAATTGTAGTAAGCAATGAAATCAAAAGATCTCGTTTGATTAGCAAAACAAATAGATCACTAAAGATAAGTAGATCAACACTATTGAAAGCCATTGGGAGACATGAAACGTTTGAGGATCCCAATAATAATCCACTATGGGCATTCTCAGGTAGACTCCCACACAAAGACAAGGTTGTTGTTGATGCCTTAAGAGCATTAATTGAACAATTTTGGAAAGAGAACACAAGAGTTTCACCCAATCAAAGAGATGTTGTAAGAAGGAGAATTGGATCTCAAAATCGTGAACCATATCCTAAACATTTTTTAGTTATGATGCAAACACAATTCTATCAAAAGTTTATTGAGAGTTATCCTCAAATAAGAATTAGTCAAAGGTATTTTGAGATGGTCAAACCTTTTTATGTTAAAATAAATCATGCACACACTACTTGTTGTTGTAGGATGCATATTTAATTTTCTATGCATTATGATATTTATCATCATATAGGTGTTACTTTGCACACTAATAATGTTTTGCAGGAATGTACGATACAAATCCCACCTAAATCATCAAGAGATTTCATTTCAAGTGTCTTATGTGAAAAGGTGGATGGACAAATTTTTTATAAGAAGTCATGTTTGAAAGGATCATGTGTTAGTTGTAGTGGTTTTCAACATTTGCAAAAATGTATACATATGGAGAGCACACATTAAATTGGAAAACAACTAGCTAGTTTTGGAAAATACAAGTCAGTAACATATGGAGTAAAAGATGGAAAAGAGTTAAAGAGATGTGAGTTAGTGAGTACAAATATATCTGTAGCTAAATTTATGAGAATATTTCAAGAGAAAATAGTGTATGGGTATGCCATGCATACACACAAAGCTCAATGGTTGGATGAGCAATGCAAGTTATGTAAGGATACATTTCCTCTTGGTACCATTGTTTTTGTTGTATATTTTGCTGAGAACTATACATTACAACTGCTTGAAATGAAGTGCAACCTCAGTACTACAACTCTATTCAAGTTACTATTTTTGTATATATAGCATTCATGTATGTACCTAATAGCACAGAGGAAGACAGGAAGATATTAAGAGAGTATCACTTCTATATTAGTGACAATCGTACTTATTCCACTGAGTTTGTATAAGATTTCTTTCAAATGTTCTATGATAATTTAAGTGACAAAAATATCACTTTTAGTGAACACATCATATGGTTAGATAACTGCACATCACAATTCAAGAATTTGAGGATGTTCTATTGGTTGAGTAGGATGCATGTGATGAGTGGTGTTCAATATATTTGGAATTTCACTGAGGCTAGACATGGAAAGGGGGAGCATGATGGTGTAGGAGCATGTGTAAAAAGATCCCTTGCAAGAGAAGAGTAGAAGTACCAAGGTGGTGCTAAGTTGATAGATGCAGCAACAATCATGCAATGGTGTAACTCCATGCTGGGACCAGGTAACGAAGGTAAGTCCATAGTTTGTAGATTTTTTTGGTTGGTAGAACAATGTAATTTTGCAAACTATGAATATTGTTGTACAATAGCAAGATCGCGTGAGCTCCACTCATTTGGAAGGTCAAACACAAGTTCATGGACTATTTATACAAGAGAGATGGCATGTTGTTGTTCTTCATGTATGGATTTTATTTGGGAAGAGGGTGAGTCAGAAGAGTGGGTTGACGAATGGTCTTATAGACCTTTAGTTCCAATTGACACATATCGACTTCCACAAGCACTACAGTTGACCTAGATGGAAGTATCGGTTGACTTTGACCATGTATCAGACCTAGTGCAACTAGGTATTATAGATTTATTTATTAGTTCAAATTAATATTTTAACTAAGCATTATATTGTATTTTAGATCATTTAGTGGAATTAATTTATTCGTACAATTAAATGCAAGTCATGTTTATGCAATTATTGTTGATGAGAATATTGAAGAAGGAACAAATTATTATTTGTGTCGTTGCGTAGAGGGAAAAAAGAAATTGACTGCCATAATCATTGATGGAGAGGATATTGAGTATCCTAAAGGGTCTGTTGTTGTTACTGGAACATGGCTTAAAAGGTATCTGATGAAGAAGTTTGACGTGTGGTTGTTTGAGGACTCTGACACACATAGGAAGATTCTTCATTACTCTAACCTTGTTATTGCATCAAATGTTCAATTGATCAAATATTGGGGTCGACCACACAATAAGAATTTATGGAAAGTTCATGAGTCAAACCATGAAGCAATACTTGACACTATAAAGATTAGAGCCGACCCACATGGTTCATTAGATTGAATTGGTCCAATAATAAGTATGCATTACAAATCAAGTAACTATATTGTTCATTATTAAAGTTATTATGATTATGTACATATATAGTAGATTACATTTTTGCCAATTTTCTTATAGTTCTCTATTCATCAATCCATAGTATCTTCTTCCTAGTCAATGGTAGAGGCCTCATTTGTGGTATATGCTTGTTTATTAGTTCAAACTTTTTTACTTGGTAGTTTAAATTATTTATTTTCCATTGAAATAAGTAATGAAATTTGTGGATTGACTTGTCGTTGCAGTCAAATTTGCATTCATCAAGTATCATACATCGTGGTATGAAGGGAGAACTTGTGATTGGAGGTGCATACACATTCACAAAATACCTTTCTATGAGAAGTTTGTAATTTCTATCCCTAAGGAATTTTGGATATTTGATCCCTTTCCACCTTCACATTCACACATGCCAAAAAAAATTAACCTTTAACCCTATGCTATATATATGATGATCATAATTAGGTCCATGTGTACTCTTTTCCCCTCTATATTCTTGATATTCAAAACTTAGTTGCAAACCTTAGAACCTTATGAGTGGATCCTTTTCCCTTCACATTTCACCTAGACACAAGTACCATTTAGCATGCTTATGTCTATACTTTTGGGTGGTGATTTTGACCTAAGCTATAATTACCTAACCTAATATTTGATGATGAGCCCTTGCATCTTACTAGCTGCATGGGGTTAGGTTATGGGGTGACATATAAAAGTTCATACCACCTGTTCTTATCTATTCCTTTTTGTTAGATTTACTTCATAAGTCATTCTAGGATGAGTACTAATCTAGGATGTCTTCTACTCCCTTTCTTTTAATATCATGGTTTGAATATCGGATTCTACTCGAGCATATCCCTCCATCTTTTTCATTCCTTCATCCCTAGATATTGTGACCTTCTCCCTAATCCTCTCAAAATCTAAGGTCCACATTGGAAAAATCCTTCAAATGAGTCATATAAAGATACCCCATACTTCCCTTATCTTTTTTCACATGCTTTGTGCCTACCACATACCTCATACCACTACATATGCAATTAAGACCTTTTTGTTTCCCATTTTCAATGTTTTCCTTTACATTGGCAAAATCCAAGGTCCACAATGGAAAACTCCTTCAAATGAATCATATCAAAGACACCTTATCATTTTTTGCATTCTTTGTGCCTACCACATACCTCATACCACTACATCTTCTATCACTTCCATTTGACATGACAAGTTGCATGTACCAAATGTAATTAAGATAATTCCTTTCTTGTCTTGATGCATAATTCATTTTTCCTTGTATTTGATCCAATTTAGGTCCAATTGTGATTATGTATATATAATCTTACATATAGTCTTACATTCGGGTCAATTTTCATACAGGAGTTCTCTGTTCATCAATTTCGATAGGATCTTCTTCCTAGTCAATGGTAGAGGCCTCGTTGTTGGTATATGTTTGTTTATTAGTTGAAAATTATTTACTTGGTAGGTTAAATTATTTATTTTCCATTAAAATAACTAATAAAATTTGTGGTCTGACTTGTTGTTGCAGCCAAATTTGTGTCCATCAAGTAGCAGACATTATGGCATGAAGGGAGCACTTGTGATTGGGCGCATCAAGTTCCCATTGCTAAGAAATGATGTACAAATGGAATTTACAAAAGGATCAACATCTTTATTTCTTTGCAAAAGGGTTCAATCCCTTTCAAAAACCCATTTTACTAATATCAAAAGCAAATGCCACTTACATTTATAGATTTAAATCCAACAATGGATCATTTCTTTTTCTTTTGTTGAACTTTCATAATTCAAATTTTATGTAGAAACGCTTGGTTGAATTGGCCTTGAGGAACAAGTTTATATTTTTCACTTCACATTAACACTCCCATACCAAGTTTTGACATTATAGTTGTAATAGTTCAAATTTACAACTTAAGAGTGTCTCTTCCTCTGTTGTTAGCCTTTTGTATCCTTGGAAGGTTGTCACACATCTATAATGATTTGACATGTGATTGATTACCTTCTTGTCCTTCATTACCTTTAGGTAGACTTGTTTCCTCACACTCACCAATCAGCGAGTGAAGTTAGCTACAATTCACAATAGAAATCATGTAAATACATGTGATAACAATTCTCTTATAGATCTTATGCAAATTTCTTATTACCTATGTTGACTGTGCATTTGTCTTTCTCTTGCAAAACAAGGAAGAGAGTAAGAGAGAGAGACATGTTTGGCATGATTCACATATCCTCATTTCACCTTCTATATGGTTTCCATGCTTTTCATATCCTCATTTCACTTTTCTACATTTGTTTTACACCTGTCACTTTGCATAAATGTCTAGGAGAGAAATTTTGCATGCTTCAGTTTCATGCAGTGGAAAGGTGCTAGGAGAGAAATTTTACATTCCATAGTTCCTAGGGATGAATAGACTATACCAACATGTCAGGGTGGGAGGTTATATGCCAAGAGGGGTCTCATTTTGTGTGCCAAGTGTCCTAGTCAATCCAGGCTATAGGCTACTGGCAAAGTCCCTTAAGATCCCTAAAAGCAAAAAACTACCAAACTATGATGGAGCAGTTCTCAAAATTTGTGGCAGATGGGAATGTTCTGTTCAAACCTACAGGTGTACATGGTGTCTATACACAATAGCCTCTCCCAGTTTTTGTCAACTCCAATCCATTTGACTGTGCCGAAATCAAATGCATTCTTGAAAAATGCTTCAATTTCATGCAATGGAAAGGTGTTAGGAGTGAGATTTTGGATTCCACAGCTTGTGGGGCCAAACGAACTGTGACAATACATCGGGGTGGGTGGGTAAATGTTAGGGGGGTCTTGTTTTGTGCGCCAAGTGTCCCAGTCATTCAAGGCAGCAGGTTACTGGCAAAGTCACTTAAGATCCTAAGAGCAAAAAACTACCAAACTATGATGGAGCAATTCTCAAAATTTGTGGTAGTTGGGAATGTTGTATTTGGACCTACAAGTGCATGTGGGGCCTTCCACAATAACCTCTCTTAGTTTTGGTCAACTCCAATCTTTTTGACCATGACAAAGTCAAATGCATTCTTGCAAAATGCTTCAGTTTCATGCAGTGGAAAGGTGCTAAAAGTGAAATTTTCCCTTCCACAGCTCATGGGGATGAACGGACTACACCAACACATCAGGGTTTGTAGGAAAATGCTATGAGAGGTCTCATTTTATCCACCAAGTGTCTCGGCCGTTTGGGTCAGCAGGCTACCAACAAAGTCACTTAAAATCCCTAAGAGCAAAAATTGTCAAACTATGACAGAGCATCTCTTAGAATTTGTGGCAGTTGGTATTGTTTCATTCAAACCTACAGGTGCATGTAGGGTCCGTCCATAATAACCTCTCTCAGTTTTGGTCAAATCCAATCGTTTGACCATGCCAAAGTCAAATGCTTTCTTGCAAAATGCTTCAGTTTCATGCAGTGGAAAGGTGCTAGGAGTGAAATTTTTCCTTCCATAGCTCGTGGGGTTAAATGGACTGTGCCAACACATCAGGGTGGGTGGGTAAATGCTAGGGGAGGTCTCTTTTTGTGCACCAAGTATCCCAGTCGTTCAGGGTAGCAGGCTATCGACAAAGTCACTTAAGATCCCTAAGAGCAAAAAACTACCAAACTATGACAAAGTAGTTCTCAGAATTCATGGCAACTGGGATTGTTTCGTTTAGACCTACAAGTATACATGGGGTCCATCCACAATAACCACTCTCATTTTTGGAAAAATCCAATCCGTTTGACCATGCCGATGTCAAATGCATTCTTGCAAAATGCTTAGTTTCTTGTTGTGGAAAGGTGCTAGGAGCCATATTTTGCATTCCATAGCTCATGGGGCCAAACAGACTGTGCCAATACATCAGGGTGGATAGGTAAATGCTATGGGAGGTCTCTTTTCATGCACCAAATGTCCTAGTCATTTGGGGCAGCAGGCTACCGGCAAAGTCACTTAAGATCCCTGAGAGCAAACAACTTCCAAACTATGACGGAGTAGTTCTCAGAATTTAGGGCAAATGGGAATGTTCCATTTAGACCTACAAGTGCATGTGGGGTCTATCCACAATAACCTCTCTTAGTTTTGGTCAACTCCAATCCGCTTGACGATGCCGAAATCAAATGCATTCTTGCAAAATGCTTCAGTTTCATGCAACGCAACCTTGCCATGAGCCATATTTTTCCTTCCATAGTTCATGGGGCCAAATGGACTATGCCAATGCATCGAGGTGGGTGGGTAAATGCTAGGGGAGGTCTCATTTTATGCGCCAAGTGTCCCAGTCGTTCAAGGCAGCAGGCTACCGGTAAAGTCACTTAATATCCCTAAGAGCAAAAAATTGCCAAACTATGACAGAGTAGTTCTTGGAATTCATGGTAGTTGGGAATGTTATATTTGGGCCTACATGTGCACGTGGGGTCTATCCACAATAACATCTCTCATTTTTTGTCAATTCCAATCCATTTGATTGTCCCAAAGTCAAATGCATTCTTGCAAAATGCTTCAGTTTCATGCAGTGGAAAGGTGCTAGGAGTGAGATTTTGCATTCCACAGCTCGTGGGGCTAAACCAACTATGCCAACGTATCGAGGTGGGTGGTTAAATGCTAGGGGAGGTCTTGTTTCATGAACCAAGTGTCCCAGTTGTTCGGGGCATCAGGCTACTGGCAAAGTCACTTAAGATCCCTAAGAGCAAAAAATTATCAAACTATGACAGAGCAATTCTCAAAATTTGTTATAGCTGGGAATGTTTTGTTTAGACCTACAGGTGTATGTGGGGTCCATCCACAATAACCTCTCTCAGTTTTGATCAACTCCAATCTGTTTGACCGTGTTGAACTCAAATGCATTCTTACAAAATGCTTCAATTTCATGCAGTGGAAAGGTGCTAGGAGTGAAATTTTTCCTTCCATAGCTCATGGGGCTGAATGGACTACACCAACATGTTGGGGTGGTTGGGTAAATGCTAGGGGAGATCTCTTTTTGTGCACCAAATGTCCCAGTCATTCGGGCCAATAGGCTACCGATAAAGTCACTTAAGATCCCTAAGAGCAAACAACTACCAAACTATGACAGAGCAGTTCTCAGAATTTGTGGTAGCTGGGAATGCTCCATTTCAACCTATAGGTGCATGTGAGGTCCATCCACAATGACCTCTCTTGTTTTTGGTCAACTCCAATCCATTTGACTGTGTCGACATCAAATGTATTCTTGCAAAATGCTTCAGTTTCATGCAGCACAACCTTGCCAAGAGCCATATTTTCCTTCCACAGCTCATGGGGCCAAATGGACTATGTCAATGTGTTGTGGTGGGTGGGTAAATGCTAGGGGAAGTCTTCTTTCATGCTCCAAGTGTCCCAGTCGTTTGGGGTAGCAGGCTACCCACAAAGTCACTTATGATCCCTAAGAGCAAAAAACTACCAAACTATGACAGAGCAGTTCTTTGAATTCATAATAGTTAGGAATGTTTAGTTCAGACCTATAGGTGCATGTGGGGTCCGTACACAATAACCTCTCTCAGTTTTGGTCAACTACATTCTGTTTGACTATGCCAAAATCAAATGCATTCTTGCAAAATGCTTCAAGTTCATGTAACGCAACCTTGCTAGGAGTCATATTTTTCATTTTACAGCTCATGGGGCTGAATCGACTACGCCAACATGTCAGAGTGGGTAGGTAAATGCTATGGGAGGTCTCATTTCATGTACAAAGTGTCCCACTTGTTCCAGGTTGTAAGCTACCGATAAATGACTTTGTCGGTAGCTTATAACCCAGAATGACTGGGACACTTGGCACACCAAACGAGACCTCCCCTAGCATTTACCCACCCACCTTGATGTTTTGGCATAGTTCATTTGGCCCCACAAGATGTGGAATGCAAATTTTCACTCCTAGCACCCTTCAACTTTGTCGGTAGCTTACAACCTGAAATGACTGAGACACTTGGTGCATGAAACAAGACCTCCCCTAGCATTTACTCACCCACCCTGATGCTTTGGTGTAGTCAGTTCAGTCCCATGAGCTGTGGAATGCAAAAATTTAGTCCTAACACATTTTAACTTTGTTGGTAGCCTATTGCATCGAATGACTAGGACACTCAATGAAAGAAACGAGACCTCCCCTAGCATTTACCCACCCACCCTGACACATTGGCATAGTTGGTTTGGCCTCATGAGCTATGGAATGTAAAATCTCACTCCTCACACCTTTCCACTGTATGAAACTGAAGTATTTTAAAAGAATGCATTTGACTTTGGCATGGTCAAACAGATTGGAGTTGACAAAAAGTGAGAGATGTTATTGTGGAAGAACGCCACATACACTTGTAGGTCTAAATGAAACATTCCCAACTGCTATGAATTCTGAGAATTACTCCATCATAGTTTGGCAACTTTTTGCTCTTAGGGATTTTAAGTGACTTTGTCGATAGCCTGTAGTTGGGATCGACTACGACACTTGGTACACAAAACAAGACCTCCCCTAGCATTTAACCATCCACCCCAACACATTGGTATAGTCAGTTTGGCCCCACAAGCTACAAAATGAAAGATATGGCTCCTAGAAAGGTTGTGCTACATGAAACTAAAGCATTTTGCAAGAATGCATTTGATTTTGGCATAGTCAAATAGACTAGAGTTGACCAAAACCAAGAGAGGTTATTGTGGACAGACCCCACATGCACCTATAGGTCCACACAGGACATTCCCATTTGCCATGAATTCTGAGAACTACTTTGTCATAGTTTGGCAGTTTTTTGCTCTTAGGGATCTTAAGTGACTTTGTCGGTAGCCTGTAGTCAAGAACGAATGAGATACTTGGTACACAAAATGAGACCTCCCCTAGAATTTACCCAACCACCTCGACGCATTGGTGCATTTGGTTTGGCCCCATGAGCTATAGAACGAAAGATATGGCTCCTTGCAAGGTTGTGCTACATGAAACTGAAGCATTTTACAAGAATGCATTTGATTTTGGCACGGTCAAATAGACTGGAGTTGACCAAAATTGAGAGAGGTTATTATGAATGGACCTTATGTGCACCTGTAGGTCCAAATGGAACATTCCTAACTTCCATGAATTCTGAGAACTGCTCTGTCATAGTTTGGCAGTTTTTTGCTCTTAGGGATTTTAAGTGACTTTGTCGATAGCCTACTGCCCCAAATGACTAGGAGACTTGGCACACAAAATGAGACCTCCCCTAGAATTTACCCACCCACCCCAATGTGTTGTCATAGTCAGTTCAAACCCATGAGCTATGGAATGCAAAATCTCACTCCTAGCACCTTTCTAATGCATGAAACTGAAGCATTTTGCAAGAATGTATTTGACTTCAGCACGGTCAAATAGATTGGAGTTGACAAAAACTAAGAGAGGTTATTGTGAATGGACCCCATGTGCACATGTAGGTCTAAATGAAACATTCCTAGCTGCCACAAATTCTGAGAACTACTCCTTCATAGTTTGGCAGTTGTTTGCTCTTAGGGATCTTAAGTGACTTTGTCGATAGCCTGCTATCCTGAACGATTGGGACACTTGGCACATAAAATGAGACCTCTCCTAGCATTTACCCACCCACCCTGATGTATTGGCATATTCCATTTAGCCCCACGAGTTGTGGAAGGAAAAATATGGCTCCTGGCAAGGTTGTGTTGCATGAAACTAAAGCATTTTGCAAGAATGCATTTGATTTCGACACAGTCAAACAGATTGGAGTTGACCAAAACTGAGAGAGTTTATTGTGGACAAACCCCAAGTGCACCTATAGGTCCAAACAAAACACTCCCAACTACCACGAATTTTGAGAACTGCTCTGTCATAGTTTGGTAGTTATTTGCTCTTAGGGATCTTAAGTGACTTTGCCGATAGCCTGCTACCCCGAATGATTGGGACACTTGGCACACAAAACAAGACCTCCCCTAGCATTTATCTACCCACCCCAACACATTGGCATAGTTTGTTTGGCCCCACAAGCTGTGGAATGCAAAATCTCACTCCTAGCACCTTTCCTCTGCATGAAACTGAAGCATTTTGCAAGAATGCATTTGACTTCGGCATGTTCAAACGGATTGGAGTTGACAAAAATTGAGAGACGTTATTGTTGACAAACCCCACGTGCACCTGTAGGTATAAACAAAACATTCTCATCTACCATGAATTTTGAGAACTGCTCCGTCATAGTTTGGAAATTTTTTGCTCTTAAGGATCTTAAGGGACTTTGCTAATAGCCTATAGCTCAGATTGAATGGGACACTTGGCACAAAGAATGAGACCCCCTAGAATTTACCCACCCACCCTGATGTGTTAGTGCATTCTGTTTGGCCCCATGAATTGTGGAATGCAAAATTTCTCTCCTAGCATCTTTCCACAAGTATACCACCAGATCCCCTATACAATACAAGAAATCAAATCCCAATATTACGAGCATAGTGAGAGAACATCTCTATTCTAAGAGTTCTAAATCATTGGACTTTAGTGCCAAACGAGAAGAAATCTACAAATACTACCGCAAATAGGGATAAACACACTATCCACAAATACTACCACACACTAACCTCACCACTATTTCCCTTATGTTGCCCTTCGATAAGAGATCAACGCTGCAACACAATATTGTTGTTGAAAGAAATCAAAAAACATAGGGGAGTGGAGCTAATATTTGAGCATCCTAACTTCACACCTCTAACAGTTGTGCATTAAGTCATGTTTTTTTAGTGCGCTGATGTGGCATCACATGATTGGTTGCTTTTTAGATCTAAAGAGCACATTTCATTCAATTGTAAGTACTTATAGTCAATACTAACAACCTTAAAGTCACAACTAGTAGTGTTAAACTTTTAAAAATATTAAACCTTAAACCCATAAATACTATCACAACTATTGGAACATGCTCAACCACATGAATTTGATGAAAACATATTTAAAGGCAGATATGTAAGACAACATAGATTCTCACTTATCATAAAAATCTGAGTCACTCTTATTTACATTAAGTCCTCACCAACATCACAAACTTCTTGTTAAGATTACAAACACCGTGATTTTTTTTAATGCAACTTCAAAACACATGTATGGACAAGGTGTTGAGGACACATATTTCATCCATTTGCTAGTAAAAGCTAGAGTTTTCTATATTTTCTTAAGCATTTTCAGCTTATAGCAAGCATGTCATAGCTTTCCCTTCACCTAGAGTTCATAATGGGGAGTGATAATATCAATTTTTACTAATTTTGGCATCACTTCAAACCTAGCATCAATAAAATTTAGGGTTTTATGTGAGATTTATTTCAAAAGTGAGGTTTTGGTAGTGTATGAGGGTTTGGTACAACCATTTTCTTTATAAATGATGGCCTATTTCATATTCTTGGCCCTCCACACTTGCCTTAGTATAAATACAAAGTCTTAACATTTTCTTCATTGATCAAAATGTAGTTGTTTTGCATATTGAAGGCATTCTTATAGAGAAAAATTAGAAATTCCTTATTTGAATTAGCATTTTCAGCCTAAGGCTTGATATTTTATGGTAGTGGAAAGAGTTTGGAGGCCCTCATGGTGTTGGATGTTCATCTTTTCCAGATCTTGGAGATTTATGCTACAAAACCCTCACTATAGATACACACAAAGCATATGGCTAAAGGATGGAAGACTTTGTCATAGACTTCACACTACATATAGTCTCATAGAAAGCATGGTGAAGATGAAAATAGTGAACAATCAAGGAGCAGTCATGAAGATTGTATCATGATAGTCATAAAATAAGGAAAGGAAAGTAGTCTAACAATGACTGTAATAATAGTATAGAAGAACATCTAATATGTTGTTACAAAAAGACTATAGTCTTTGACCTTTTGAAGACAGTCATGAAGTTTTATAACAGTAGAAAAAAGTCATATGGACTGTAAGTTTGTTGACAGTCATACAAAGGGAGTATGATAGTCATCAGTCACGTGTAGACAATGAAGGAGGCATATGGTTTGTCAAGAAACCAACATCATGAGATGACTGTTTTGACTCAGTACAACAAACAAAGGAACAATGTTTAGGTCTTCAATCACAAAGAAGGATCTAAGATAAAATGGAAGGTCATTGAATTCATTTTCCATATAAGGGTTTATCAAGAAGTTCAAACTCTTTTTATAGCTTTGTATAGTTTGTAAGCCTTTGGGGATCCTTTTAAACTCACTATAAAGTTCATAAAGTGTAATGGATAGTGTGAAGAGCAGAGGTAAGGCACCAAGAGATGACTATACAAGAGTGAAGAGACATTATCGAAAGCATTACCATGTCAAAGGTTTAGAGTGACTTGTCAAACAATGAAAGAAGCCTAGCTAATTAGGGTTTGTATAAGAGTTAGAAGCCTTCACAAATGCAAGGAAGGAGTTGCTATCAGAGATGTAGAAGGTCATCAATATAAGAAGAGAGCAGACCAATGAAGTATAGTGGCAAAGATTGGAACAATCTTAGGGACTATCAAAAGGTCTTACATGAATAGTAGGTTAAGAAAACCCCATACATATTATATCTAAGGGAGAATGTTACAGCAGTCTTGAATGAAGAAATGTAGTTATCTTGAGATAGCCATCTCCTAACACTATTGTAGTAGGTTACAAAAGGGTTTAATTCATTAATTGTGTCTATTCTTTGTTGTGAAACCCTAGAACAACCATGAATATCGCTTGCACATCATGAAGTCCTCTCATGGAATGCAATGATTGCAAGATATGCAAAAAATGGATTTGTTGAAAAGACATAAGAAACTTTCAAGCAAATGCAATTGGCATGTGTAAAGCCAAATTCCACAACCTTTACCAGCATCCTTCCTATCTCTACCAAAATAGGATCTTTGGAACAACATATGGACAGCCATCAAAGCATAAAGGATATAGGAATTTTGTCACATGTTGTAATTGCAGCTGCCCTTGTAAACATGTATGCAAAGTGTGGAAGCATAGACAAGGCACGTGGACTGTTTGATAGAACAACACAAAGAGATGTCCTCTCATGGAATGCAATGATTGCAAGATATACAAAAGATGGACTTGTTGAAAAGACTTTAGGAACTTTCAAGCAAATGCAATTGGCACGTGTAAAGCCAAATTCCATAACCTTTGCTAGCATCCTCCCTATCTCTACCAAAATAGGATCTTTGGAACAGTGTATGGACAACCATCAAAGCATAAAGGATATAGGAATTTTGTCACATGTTGTAATTGCAGCTTCCCTTGTAGACATGTATACAAAGTGTGGAAGAATAGACAAGGCACGCGAACTTCATGATACACCACAAAGAGATGTCTCTCATGGGATGCAGTGATTACAAGATATGCAAAAAATGGATTTGTTGAAAAGACTTTAGAAACTTTCAAGCAAATGTAATTGGCATGTGTAAAGCCAAATTCCACAATCTTTGTCAACATCCTCCCTATCTCTACCAAAATAGGATCTTTGGAACAATGTATGGACAACCATCAAAGCATAAAGGATATAGGAATTTTGTCACATGTAATTGCAGCTGCCCTTGTAGACATGTATGCAAAGTGTGGAAGCATAGACAAGGCACGTGGACTATTTGATAGAACACATGATTTTTGGCTTTCATTATGGTTTATCTTACTACTCATTCTTGGTGTGTACTTCACTTGAAGTTGTCATGAATATGTTTGAGGGCTTGTATGGATCATGGTGAAGGCTTCGTTGTGGTGAATTTTGTGTAATGGTGAAGGTCAATGGTATTGTGTTAGTCATAGTGACAAACCCTAGAGACTTGTGTAGTGTAATATACCTATACACAACTTCTCTCTCTCGTGTGGAGTATAAAGTTGGAATAGAAATATACAGTGCCAATCTTGGGTTAAAAACCTCATGGTGGGATCAACTTGTAGAGTGCCTTCTAAAATAAATAAGTAGAGTGCCTTCTAAAATGACTAGTTTTCTCTTGAATATTGTTGTGGTTGTTAGTTCCATGTGTATAGTCTCATTGATAAGATGTATTATTATTAGCCCTTAAGAACAAAGTGAAAATTCTTTACTTTGATTGAATATGTGGATAGCAATTATGTATGTGCATATGAGAAAAATGTTACCTTAAGAATATGAAATATTTTGCAAGGGCTATAGGATAGACCTATGGGACCATGGATATGACTTTATTGTAACTCTAAAATAATTTTTAAGAAACCCTTATTTATGGAATTCTTATTGTGTATATTTTTGCAATAATTAAGCTCAAAGTATATATGTTGCTAAACCTCATATTAAGAATAATTGAGGATATGATTATGTAGCATAGAACCTTCTAGCCATAGAAATCATGAAGTTTTGATATTGCATTGTTGTCTTTGATGCCTAAAAAAATGAATTGAGATAGATAGGGTAGTTTTGAATGTAATAGCTTTGATGAAGCATTACATATATGTACATATCTACTCATGTTAATAAGTGCTAGAGATGATGGTACCACCTTCCAAAGCCAAATTCCACAACCTTACAAGACCATCAAAAATCTCTCCTTACAAGCCTTAGAGACGATGCTGCCACCTATCATAAATGATGTTTGGACTCTTGAAGAACCTTTTTTTAAGAATGGGAAACTTGTAATAAATATTTGATGTTGTCATGTGCACAATAGTCAGTATCACTCAACCATGATGCATGAAAAAAAATGATAACAGTTCAATGCAAACTTTCAGAAAACCATTATATCTCTACGAAATATATGTCATTATAACCCATACAACAAAATGGCATATATACCATTAAATCCTTCAAACAAAACCCATATAATGCAATGACATATATTTTATTATATCCTTCATATAAAAGTCATGATCATGCACAAGATTGAATGTCAATAACCATGATTTATGAATAAGAAGACTATGCACATAGTCATAGGAGTTTGATGCACACTACCCATGATGCATGCATGACACTTGCATGATATTATGCCATTCAACTGTTATGCACACCATGTACATATGATGTAATGCCCCCTTGTTTTTGGCTTGTGATAACTATTGGTTTTACATTACTCTCTATTTGATCTAAGATAGTTGTTAGCTTTTCCTTTGCATCTAGACAATTCTGAGACATTCAAGTTATTAAGACTAGGGTTTATGCTTATTCTGATTGTGATAGATT
Organism: Cunninghamia lanceolata; assembly: GCA_027924645.1. NCBI lineage: Eukaryota > Viridiplantae > Streptophyta > Pinopsida > Cupressales > Cupressaceae > Cunninghamia > Cunninghamia lanceolata. The sequence continues at coordinate 7,245,276 of BSBN01000317.1, forward strand.
ATGTTTGATTGATTTAGTTCTGACATGTGGTATGAGTTTATGATGACATTATTGTTTTTCCAGTTATGATGAGATGGACATGTTTAGTGATGGTTTGATAATATCATGTTTATGCATCTGATTTTAAATAGAAATAGTTATAGTCTTGTTTCAGAGTGGGGACGGTGTAGTACTGCTTGGATCGAGCACCCTACTACGCCACGATTCTCTGTCTCGGTGTGTGTTTGATATATATATATATATATATACAGTTGATCATATACAACCCACTGGTTTTTACGCAGGTTACAGGTACCGGGCCTCAACTCCACTTGACTTAGCAGGTCTGTATGAGCCCTACACCCTAGATAATGTTGACGGAGATAACATGAGGTTTATTCCCTAGGTCAGTTCAACCTTCAGTACGTTAGTCGTCATGTGGTTTGAATGTTTACTGTTGAGTTCTGGGTAGTTAGCCCATGTGTAGCTGGGTAATGCGTAATGAGGTAATATTATATTATGAATATTAATAGTTTGTCAAATATTGAGGTATTTTTCTTAAATTGGAATATTATTTATAGATTCAATGGACTATGTTAATGATTTTATTAGTATCTATGTCATAAGTTAATATGGTTAATTAATATATCGTTATTTGAAGAATAGTATTGGATAATAATTTAATGATTTTGGATAATCATTTATGATTGTCGTGTTGTCGAGTCTGTTTGGGATACGGAAATTCTATGTTAAGTAAAATTTCAAATTTCTCTTAATGAGGGAGATTGTGTAACAGATTTGGGGGTTACTAGAATTAATGGTGGTTGTCTATTTTGGTCTCGGGTGAGGTTTTGGTGGGTTTTTATGTCTGAGGCTATGTTTTGATCGCGTATGCAATCACAGGAGACCCACACACCAAAGAGGAAACAATAAAAGTAGGATATGCACAAAACAAAAATGCTTGTAGGTATTAGAAACATTCTAATCTTATGCTAATCGGTTACCACGATGTTGTGATTTACTACAAACTAGTCGTTAACTAAGGAAGAAGCCATTAGGATAAACAGTTAAGGTTGGCCATAAGGAATGGCCTCATCATTAGGGAAAAAGAGATAGTGTCTCCACTCCTACATCACACATACATTTCAAGGATAAGGGTAAATCTTGTAGAAGAACAATATTGAGACTCAAAATGCCATCATAAGTCGATGCATGGAAAACAGCCAGCAAGGATCCTCAGACTTTGCAGCACACAGGGATCACAGAAGCAGAGAAGTAACATTATTAGAAGTAGAAGAGGAAGTTGGAATAATAAATGAAATGACCCTTGGTGCAATGCAAAGAAGGACCTCATATCAAAAGGCCATTTAAGAAAGATATTCTGGTAGATTACAAAAGAGATCATACAGAGAGAACACGACTTCAGATTTGCAGAATGCCTTCGATAGAAAAGGGAGAGTTAGAGTGCAAAGTTTTACAATGATGCTCAGGTAGGCATTTGAAGAGAAGATGCAAGTAACTTACAGGCAAGACGTAGAATAAGCATAACAACACTATTACCTTCAACACATTCAACAAAAATTCAACGGATAACTGAAGGATAACATCAAAAGAAATGAAATGATTATAGGATTGAAGAGTCGTTCTGAAGGAGAAAATAAATGTGTGCAGGTTAAATATGCGAAGATTAAAATGCTGAGGAAGAATGATCCAACTTATAATTATGATCTCTTTTCATGTTCATATCTTGTTCACTCAATGAACCTAGTTCACAATGCTTCCTCCAAGAGGTTTACAAGGGTGTTTGTGATTACAAGCCTACACAAGGCTACTCCGGGAATTGACTTAGCCTAGGACCACACTCTGGTGTCCACCACACAGGCTACTCAACACTCACTTTGGGGAGTCACAGCTCAACCCAACTTAGAAGCACAACCCACCTTCAAGAGCTCACCACCTACTACCAATACCTCTACCAATATGGACAACAGCATCAACTAACATATACTTGTTTATGACATGCATGGAACAAGGTCTCTGACCAAGAAAACCCTATTCTACTCCTTCCTAAACAGTGGACAGCAAATCTCTATATGACTATCTTTTGATAGTGCCACAGAAGGCTTATTTCTTGTAGCCATTATGAACAACTAAACCTTGAATAACTTCCCAAAATTACAAATGACTCTCCAGACTTGGTTCATATTCAAACAACCATTATGCATATGTACTCATTCCCAAACATGCAGGACTATACTGTACTGTCAGCAATTAGAAATAGCAGACTATCTTTTTTCAGAGAAAAAAACCTAATTTGGGAGGTTGCATGAAGGAAGTGTGTCAAACTAGCATGCACATGATCTTTCAAATAGTCATACAGACTTGTCTTCACCACAAGACATCAAAATCAACATATACCTGCTCTTCCCTTTGACTGTCATTGGCATTTGCAATGTTGTCCATTACTTCCAGCTAACTAGTCACTGTTTTTGACTAGTTAGAGTCATACCAGACGCTTGGAAGAGGAGTCTTCAACCTGCAAACCATGAAAAACATAAAAACCTAACCTAGTCTCCTCCATCCTTCTGAAATTGGGTTATACCTTTCAAAGGATAGAGGAAAATTTCACCATTTTGGACACAAACCCTAGTTAAGAGGGTTTCAAAGTAGTTTTTACAAAATGGATTGATTCTTCCTCCTACAGAAGTGTCAAGAGCTCCAATTAGATGCAAAAGAAAGGTGATTCAGCATGCAAACATATTTTCCAAGCCTTGGACCCCTTATTGTCCATACCAGGCCATACAAAACAACTGTTCCTTGTAGAATACATAAAAACACTATTTTTTCAAACAAAAAAGACTCCTCTCTCCTTTCTGTCGGCATGTTTATACAAAATAACATTTATAGGAAGTTTTGGTAACCTTTCCACTTCCATTCTACCCGTACAACTGCCCATGAAAGGCAATGAAACAATGGAAGTGGATTTTTTCATAAAAACACCAAGTTTCTAAAAGGAGCATTCCTATAAAATAGGCCTTCACTAACTCTATATTGGACTAGTCAATCAAAAATGACTAAGTCTTTATTACAAACATCATAATGGATTTCAAAGCCTTTGAGGAAATAAATAACATGAAGACAAACTAGGAAATAGCCAACAAAATGACTAAACAGGGAGATCCTACACCATACTCCCCCTGTAGGAAAAACTCAAGTCCCTTGAGTTGCCAATTGTTGAAGTGTCATGCAATGCTTCAAGATATTTGCTTCAGTCATCCAGGTGGCCTCTGAATCAGGAAGATCCTTCCATTTCACCAAGTAGTCTTTATAGACACCTCTCTGAGTCTTCTTGACAACCTTGGAATCCAGAATGCACTCCAACTATAAAGGTTTGCTTGGAGGCAAATCCTTGATCCAATCAACATCTTTAGCCACCACATTTGATCCATTTTCACCAGGCAATGGAGGTCTGAAAGGAAAAAGATCACAAACATTGAAAATTGGAGAGATACCAAGGCCAGATGGTAACTCAATCTCATATGCATTTGGACCGAATTTGTGCACTATTTTGCATGGTCCAATCTTCTTCATCAGGAGTTTAGTTGGCTGACCCTTTGGTAACCTTTCTTTCCTCAGATATGCCATAACTAAGTCACCAACTTTGAATTGCACTTCTCTTTTCTTCAAATCTGCCTTTTCCTTGTACTTTGTGACTGATTTTTCTAGTTGCAACTTGACTTTATCATGGACTGTTTTCATGGAGGCAGCAAACTCTTCACCAGGTGCACTCCTTCTATCCCATCCTTGGAGATCCTTCAGCTCAAGTGGCCCTCTTGGATGAAAGCCATAAACTATCTCAAAAGGACTTTTACCAGTGCTCCTATTCCTTGAATCATTGTAGGCATATTCAGCCTGACTAATAACCAAGTCCCATGCCAAACCATGCTGCTTTGTAAGGCATCTTAGAAGGTTTCCAAGTGATCTATTGACCACCTCAGTCTAACCATCAGTTTGTGGATGGTAGGCTGATGAGAAAGACAACTGTGTGCCCAACTTCTTCCACAAGGTCCTCCAGAAGTGACCTACAAACTTAGAATCTCTGTCAGTTACAATGGACAATGGTAAACCATGTATCCTTACTACCTCTCTAAAAAATAGACCTGCAACATGAGATGCATCATTTGTGCATTTACATGGCACAAAATGAGCCATCTTGCTGAACCTATCAACAATGACAAACACACTATCCACCCCTCTGACTATCCTGGGTAACCCAAGCACAAAATCCATGCTGATACTTTCCCAAGGTCTGTTGGGAATGGGAAGGGGCTGGTATAGACCTACATTTGAAGACACAACTTTAGCTCTTTGACAGATTGCACAACTAGCTACATATTTCCTAACATCTGATTGCACCTTTGGCCAAAAATAGAACCTTGTGACTTGTTCTAGTGTCTTGTCTAAGCCAAAATGTCCTCCTAAAGAACCATTATGCTTCTCCTTGATGATGTTGTCTTGCATGGAGCACTTAGGGACACACAACAAATTGCCCTTAAACAAGAGGCCTTCCTGCAAAACAAAATCTACATACTCTCCATGGAATGTGTTAGCCAAGTTCATACAAACATCATAAGCCTCTTTGAAATCCGAATCTTCTTTATACAGCTCCTTTAAACAGTCAATACCCATGCTTTCTAACTAAATTTTATGAACAAGAAGCAACCTCCTACTCAATGCATCAGCCGCCTTATTAGAGACACCTCTTTTGTGCTTAATTGTGAAGGTATAAACTTGTAACTGTTCCATCCATTTAACATGTCTATGGTTCAATTTTTCTTGACTGTTAAGAAAGCTTAAAGCATGATTGTCAATAAACACAATAAATTCTTTGGGCAGCAAATAATGTCTTCATTTCTTAAGAGCTTGTACCATTGCATAGAGTTCTAAGTCATAGGTAGAATACCTTTGCTTGGTTTCATTCAACTTTTCTGAAAAGAATGCCACTGGATGTCCTTCTTGGCTGAGGACAGCACCAATAGCTTGCTAACTTGCATCACACTCAACAACAAACACCTTATCAAAATCAAGGAGTACTAAGGTAGGCAACTCAACCACCTTTGTTTTCAACAACTCAAAAATATCATCAGCTTCCCTTGTCCATTGGAATCTACATTTGACTCCACCCTTGATGGTGTTGAGGATGGGAGCACTAATGTGACTGAAACCTTTGATAAACTTCCTATAGAAAGTTGCCAATCCATGGAAACTTCTCACATCTCCCACTATTTTTGGCGTAGGCCAACTGAGAATAGCCTCAACCTTAGAGGGATCCATCTTCAAATAGCCATTAGAAATGACAAATCCCAGGTATACAAGTTCAGTTTTCATGAACTCACATTTTTCTAAGTTGATCATCAACTTATGCTTATGCAGCTTCTCCAACACCTGGCCAACATGTTTCACATGGTCTTCTCTTGTCCTGCTGAAGATTAGTATGTCATCAAGATAAACAATAACAAATTTACCAATGAATTCAACTAATACCTCATTCATCAGGTGCATAAATGTACTTGGCGCATTGCTAAGACCAAATGGCATAACAAGCCATTCATAAAGACCTTCATTGGTCTTGAAAGCAGTCTTCCATTCATCTCCCTGTCTGATCCAGATTTGATGATATCCAGATTTCAAATCAATCTTTGAGTAATAGCATGATCCTCCCAGATAATCCAAGAGATATTCAATCCTTGGCATTGGGAATCTGTACCTTATGGTGATCTTGTTTATGGCCCTTGAATCTGTGCATAGCCTCCACTTTTCATCCTTCTTAGGAGCAAGTACACTTGGAACTGCACAAGGACTTAGACTCTTCCTAATCAGCCCTTTCTCCAGGAGATCTTGAATTTGCCTTGCCACCTCTTCATTTTGCTGTGGAGTCAACTTATATGCAGCCTTGTTAGGCAATGTAGCACCAGGTATTAAGTCAATTTGATGACTAATATCCCTCATGGGTGGTAAGGAGTTGGGAACTTCCTCTACCACAAGGTCTTGATACTTATCTAGAAGTTGTTGTACTTCCAATGGAATCTCCTTCTATTTTTGTTCTTCCTGTTCTAATCCACTCTTGGGTTTCATGACTAAGGCATACCCCTGGTTATCATTCTCCTTCAAGAGGTTTAGGAACTCTTTGCCATTCACCAACATGACACTGATGTTATTTTCCTTCCCCCTAGGCTGCTCCAACAAAGGATTCATTTTGAATGCTCTTCCATTCTTGGTGATGACATAAGTGTTCTTCTCACCATCATGCTAAGCTTTAACATCATACTGCCATGGGTGGGCAAGAAGCAAATGACATGCATCCATAGGGATGACTTCACATAGCACTTTGTCCTTGTAGTCACCAATTGCAAATTCAACCCAAGTTTGTTCCTCCACCATGAAACTTTGGTTCTTGTTTAACCAGGAGATCTTGTGAGGACTGATATGAGGCAGCCTCTTCAACTTGTACTTCTCAACCATCTCAGTGGATACCACATTCTTAGTAGATCCTGAATCTACTATGATTTTGCAAAGCTTCCCATAGGCTAGGCCTTGGGTTCTAAAAAGATTCTTTCTCTGAGGGGGCTCTTGTTTCAATGGCATCTTCAACATAGACCTTTTGATCATCATACTCTCTCCATCTAGAACAGGTGCAACACTTCCCATTGGTGAATTCACACTTTCACAGTCATCATCTTTCACTAACTGATTTCTCTTTCCACTGTCATGAGAGTTGCTGTCTTTCCCTGGGCATTTGTTCATTGTATGGCCAACTTGGTTGCAGCCATAACACCTTCCAGTGAAGACTCTTGGTCCTCTACCTCCTCCACCATTTCTGCCCCTACCATTGGGACTTCTCCAACCTCTGAAGCCTCCTCTATGCTTTGTCTCAGGAGGTGTTTCTTGCTGACTGTTATTTTCAATTTTGTTGAACTGGCCACGGCCAAAATTGCCTCTTCCTCTTTGGTTTCTGCCACCTTTACCTCTGGCACTTTGTTCACCCTTCCTTCTCAGCTTTTCCTCTGCTCTGGAGGCTAATAAGAAGCATTCATCCACTATTTTTGGTAACACTAAACTGATCTCATCTTGCAGATTGTATTTCAGTCCATTTAGGTCCCTAGCCACCATCCCTTTTTCATCTTCATTATAATTGGCCCTCATACTGAGTCTATGAAATTCTTCTGTGTAGGCAGCCACATCCATGTCTTTTTGACTCAAATTCTAAAATCTCCTTATGATTTGAATCTCATAGTCAGGTGGTATGAACTTGCTTCTAAGCATAGCCACCATTCTGCTCCATTTAGTGATGGGACTCTTCCCAATCTTCTCCCTCTCACTCTGCATATAGTTCCACCATACAAGTGTAGAACCTCTTAGCCTTGTCTTGGCAAACTTGACCTTTTTGCTGCCATTGAACTCCTTGTAATCAAAGAAGTTGTGCATAGCTTCTATCCAATCGGTCAGAGCATCTCCATCCAACTTGCCATGAAAAGTAGGTACATCCATTTTGGGATCACCACTGTCTCCATGAGCACCCTTAAGTGCATTCAAGAAGGCTTTCTGATCTGCAGACATATCCTGCTCTAGAGGATCCACTTCTGCCTCTATTTCTTCATTTGTGTCAGAAGAACTTCCCTCTTCTTTAGTCTTGCCCTTAGATTTCTTTTCCTCTTGCAATTTTGCTTCTTGCAATCTTGCTTCAACCATCTCTTCCACCAACTTCTTGATGGCATCTTGACTCATTGTCTTGGGAGGCATTGTACTAGCCTGTGTTTCAATTTCCTCTTCTGACATACACTGCTTCCAATCAGAATATTGGCTCTGATACCAATATGATGCAGAGCATATAGGTAGTAGTTGATCAAGTTCACTCAATGAACCTAGTTCACAATGCTTCCTCCAAGAGGTTTACAAGGGTGTTTGTGATTACAAGCCTACACAAGGCTACTCTGGGAATTGACTTAGCCTAGGACCACACTTTGGTGTCCACCACACAGGCTACTCAACACTCACTTTGGGGAGTCACAGCTCAACCCAACTTAGAAGCACAACCCACCTTTAGGAGCTCACCACCTACTACCAATACCTCTACCAACATGGACAACAGCATCAACTGACATATACTTGTTTATGACATGCATGGAACAAGGTCTCTGACCAAGAAAACCCTATTCTACTCCTTCCTAAACAGTGGACATCAAATCTCTATATGACTGTCTTTTGACAGTGCCATAGAAGGCTTATGTCTTGGAGCCATTATGAACAACTAAACCTTGAATAACTTCCCAAAATTACAAATGACTCTCCAGACTTGGTTCATATTCAAACAACCATTATGCATATGTACTCATCTCCAAACATGCAGGACCGTACTGTATTGTCAGCGATTAGAAACAGTAGACTGTCTTTTTTCAAAGAAAAATACCTAATTTGGGAGGTTGCATGAAGGAAGTGTGTCAAACTAGCATGCACATGATCTTTCAAATAGTCATACAAACTTGTCTTCACCACAAGACATCAAAATCAACATATACCTGCTCTTCCCTTTGACTATCATTGGCATTTGCAACGCTGTCCATTACTTCCAGCTAACTAGTCACTGTTTTTGACTAGTTAGAGTCATACCAGATGCTTGGAAGAGGAGTCTTCAACCTGCAAACCATGAAAAACATAAAAACCTAACCTAGTCTCCTCCATCCTTCTGAAATTGGGTTATACCTTTCAGAGGATAGAGGAAACATTCACCATTTTGGACACAAACCCTAGTTAAGAGGATTTCAAAGCAATTTTTACAAAATGGATTGATTCTTCCTCCTATAGAAGTGTCAAGAGCTCCAATTAGATGCAAAAGAAAGGTGATTCAACATGCAAACATATTTTCCAAGCCTTGGACCCCTTACTGTCCATACCAGGCCATACAAAATGACTGTTCCTTGCAGAATACAGAAAAACATTATTTTTTCAAACAAAAAAGACTCCTCTCTCCTTTCTGTCGGCATGTTTATACAAAATAATGTTTATAGGAAGTTTTGGTAACCTTTCCACTTCCATTCTACCTGTACAACTGCCCATGAAAGGAAATGAAATGATGGAAGTGACTTTTTTCATAAAAACACCAAGTTTCTAAAAGGAGCATTCCTATAAAATAGGCCTTCACTAACTCTATATTGGACTAGTCAATCAAAAATGACTAAGTCTTTATTACAAACATCAGAATGGCTTTCAAAGCCTTAGAGGAAAATAAATAACATGAAGACAAACTAGGAAATAGCCAGCAAAATGACTAAACAGGGAGCTCCTACACCATTAGGGTTTAGGGTTTAAGACTTAGACAAGTTAGGACTAGGGATGTTTCGAGGATAGTCAAATTACATGTATGTCTCCATTGGGGTAGGGTCCTAGATAGGACTTAGGGTTTATCATAGATTCACTTGGCAAGTAAGGTACAAAATTATAGTAGAAAGGAATTTGATTAGTTAATTTAGTGGAAGAAAATTTAGCCAAAACATCTAATCATATATTTATCTCAATAATACTTGGGGTTTAGGATTTAGGGTTTCTAGAGTAAATAGGGTTTAGGGTCTAGTTAAGTAGACTTAGGGAAGATAGTGGTTTTAGTAGAGGACTTAAGAATGGTAATAGAATCTACAACATTTAAATAAATGAATATATTTAAAACATACTTGAATTGAAAAAATTACTTCAATTGAAAATAATTTGATCTTATTGATCCTAATCTTATCTAGAAAATGATTTAATTGAAAAAATTCATAATTTATATAAAATATACATACCTTCTCTTTCAACATAATATCTGTGCATCCTTTCTTCACGCAGTTTTTGTTCCCTTTTTGTTGAATGATATCGTGCAGTCTTATTTTGCCTTGTCCTTTTATTTCCCATCTTCTTCAAGGATTTGCATAATATGATCTTTGATAATTTTGTTGCCAATTCCACATTCCAAATTTGTAAAGCACTAGAAAAAATTTAACCTTTCAAATAGATTTAGCAAATTTTCCTTTTTTTTAATATTAAAATCACAAAATGACCTTGTATATATACATGCAATTCAAATACATACATTTTGTTAAATGTCAGCTAAATTAGCCTTCATTCAAAGGTATTTAGATATTATTTTCCAGCTGGGTTTTTTGGAACCTACCTTCATTCGAAGGTATTTAGATTTTATTTTCCAGTTGGATTTTTTTGAACCTACCTTCATTCGTATTACACAGGTAATTGGTAAAATATTGGATGATATTAACAATGAGCGAGTGCTCAATATATAGGTTACAAGATGTACAATAACAGGCACGTTTCTATATTTAGAAACTGCCAAGGATCGACACACGATCCAATATATTATTACATGACCATTACACTTACACGGTTCTGACCATTAACTAAAAATAGATGATTCTAGAGGAATATCTTAATACCCTCCCTTAATGGTCAACCTATTAACAACACCAAGAGACCCCCTGAATTTTACAAACTTGTCACAACTCAAGGACTTGGTGAGAATATCTGTTGTCTAATCCTCAGTGGAAACATACAGCAACTGAACTGTGCAGTCTTCAACCAGCAATCGGATGAAGTAACAGTGTGTCTCGACGTGCTTGGTTCTCTCATGGAAGACCAGATTCTTGGCAAGTTTGAGAACTCCCTAATTGTCGCAGAACAGGGGAGTCAGTCCGGCTTGAGATAGTTGCATATCTGCAAGCATCTGGCGAAGCCAAACTGCCTCACATGCTGCCTTTACAACACCTCGATATTCAGCTTCTGTTGAGGAGAGTGCCACAACCTGTTGTTTCTTACTTGTCCATGTGACGGCACCGGATCCCAAACTAAACACTTACCCAGAAGTTGATTTTCTGTCATCAACTGAACCTACCCAATCTGAATCTGTGAAGCCCTGAAGGCTGGGATCAAAATTCCTTGTGTAAAGGATACCAAAGTCAGATGTACCCTTCACATACCGTAGCACATGCTTAGCCGCTACCCAATGATCAGCCTTGGGGGCTGTTAAGAATCTAGAGATGTAGCTGACTGCAAAACTAATGTCTAGTCTAGTAGCAGTTAAGTAGATAAGACTACCTACTAGTTGTTTAAACAGAGACTCATCAACCATTGGGGAGTTAGACTAAGCTGACAGCTTAAGTCCCTTTTCCATAGGGGTGGAGGTTGGTTTGCAATCCTGCATGCGGAACTTATCCAGAAGACTATGAGCATATTTCGACTGAGAGATGAAGATGCTATTCTGAGTTTGCCAAACCTCAACACCGAGACGATAGTGAGAAAGGCCCAAATCTGCCATATCAAAGGTGGTGCACAGGTTCTATTTGATCTTATCGATCAAGTGTGCCGGGCTGCCAGTAATAAGCAAGTCATCCACATAGACAAAAAGTAACAGGATATCACTGCCAGTGTGTTTAATATACAAATTTGAGTCAGATGAACTCCTCGTAAAGCCATGTTCTATGAGGTATTTATCAATTTTGATGTACCATGCTCTGGGAGCTTGCTTCAGGCCATAAAGTGCTTTGACTAGCCTACAGACTTTATGTTATTGACCGGCAACCTTAAAACTAGGAGGTTGCGTCATGTAGACTTCTTCCTGCAACTCACCGTTGAGGAATGCACTCTTCACATCCATCTGATGGACTTTCCATCGAAACTGGGCGGCTAAGGCAAGGACAAGCCGTATGGTGCTCATCTTGGCGGTAGGAGCAAAGGTCTCCTCATAGTCGATGCCTTCTCTCTGTGAGAAACCCTGAGCAACAAGCCGTGCTTTGTACTTGTCCAGTGTTCCGTCAACCTTGTACTTAACTTTATACACCCATTTGTAGCTAATGGGTTTCTTCCCTGGAGGAAGATCTGAAAGGACCCGGGTGTGGTTCTTCTAAAGGCTCTGGAGTTTTGATTCCATCGCCGTATCCCACTCAAGAATACCTTTAGCCTCTGAATAAGTCTGAGGCTCATAGACACTGTGCAGATTGGCCATGAGAGCAAAGTTTACTGTATGTTGTTGTTTGCTCTTATTCTGGGAGGATCTACCCTCAAAAAGTTCATGATCATGAAGATTGGCAGTCATCTTTAACCACCATTTTGGACGACGGGTAGAGGGGCCAACATCAGGTTCAACAAGAGGCTCTGGATCTAGAATAGGTGCATCAGAAAAAGGTTCTGCATCATCCTCAGGAATGGCAGGCGGAGACTCATCGGAATCTGAGTCTGAGGAAGGATCAGCATCCCTCCCATCAGGTGGACCTAATGGAAGATGAACACCCAGGTCAAAAGCCTTCAAAGGCTGATCCTCAGACTGCTGTATAGAAGAGGGAGAGAAGAAAGGTCCTCGCTCTTCATCAAAAACCACATCATGACTAAAGATGAGATAGTCTATCTCAATGTCAATTAGCCTGTAGGCTTTGTGATTATCGTTGTACCCTATGAACATGAGTTTCTGACTCTTGGAATCCGATTTGGCGTGCTTAGCATCTGGAATCCAAACATAAGCAAGAGAGCCAAAAACCTTCAAATGACTGACCCGCGGCTTGCGACCAGTCCATGCTTCTTCAGGAGTTTTATCCTTAACTGCATAGTTCGGAGACCAGTTAAGAAGATAAACTGCAGTGAAAACTGCTTCTGCCCAAAATTTCTTAGGAACACATCTGTGCTCCATCATGGAATGTGCTAACTCAGTTATAGTGTGGTTGCACCGCTCTACAACACTGTTCTATTGTGGAGTGTAAGGTGTGGTTAATTGGCATTTGATGCCATGTGTATCACAGAAGTTGGAGAACTCATTGGAACAAAATTCCCCTCCATTATCTGACCTAAGAGTGACAATGGGACACCCAGACTCTTTTTCTACTAAGGCCTTAAACTTCTGAAAAAATGAAAACACTTCTAATTTCTGCTTAAGAAAGTACACCCACATTCTTCTACTAAAGTCATCAACAAACAGTAAAAAGTATTTACATCCAGTAACAGAAGGAGTATTCATAGGTCCACAAATATCAGCATGGACAAGTTGAAGTACCTTGGATGCACGCCAGGAGTCACCAGTCGAAAAAGGGGTGCGGTGTTGTTTGCCAGCTTGACAGGATCTGCAGACACTAAAATTCTGAGACTGAATCTCAGGAAGCCCATCTACCAGGTGCTATCGGGAGAGCTGAGACAGGTAGTGCACATTTAGGTGCCCATACCACTGATGCCAGAGACTAGTAACCGAAGAGTGTCGAGCTACTAGGGCTGATTCAGGAGGACCATCCGAATCCACAAGTCGATAAAGACCATGGTCCTCAATGCCAACAGCTACAGTGCATTTGGTCTCCCAGTCGATGATCGAGCACTGGTGAGCGCTAAACACCACATCAAGGTGTGGAGAATGTTTCATGATCTGGCTTACTGAAAGCAAGTTAAGTTCCATACCAGGAACATAATATACGTTGAGGAATATGATTTTCCTCCCACCAGACTGAAGCTGAACAGTGCCCTTCCTAGAAACTGTGTACACTTCTCCACCACCGAAGACCACTGAATCACTGAAATGGGAGAGTTCTGTAAACCAGTCACGACAATGAGTGAAGTGACGTGAAGCACCTGAATCAATGTACCAGGTAGAGGATTTAGCATGGTCTGCAGGGGTTTTAGCCATGAAGGCGTAAAACGCAGACTCCTTCTACTCAGTGTGCTTCATACTGTTGGCCTTCTATTGAGACCCTCCCTGCTTCTTGTGTTCAGAAGCGATACGTGCGCGACAATCTTTCTTGATGTGTCCAAACTTGTGACAGTAGTTACACTGAATGTTATTCTTCTTACCGCTGTCCTGAGATGGCGCTGACTAATGCTGCTATGGAGGCTAACTTTTGCCTTTATTCTAAACCTGAAACTTGGCTGCAAAAGCCTACTTTGAAGAGGACGAAGAAGCACTACTACCAAACTGTTGTTTCCAGCGATCCTGCTACAAGAGGATAGTACAGAGTTCTGGAAACTTTAGATCAACATTAGCTGATGTAAAGTTGAGAGTCTCAATGAAATGTTCATAGGACTTAGGTAGACTTTTCAAAGTGATCACAACCAGGTCTTCTTCCTCCATTTTGCGACCAATAGCCACCAGCTGATCTCTGATCTCCTGGATCTTGTTCAGGTGCGTCTGCAAAGATGTCTTCTCATCCATCATGATAGAAAACAGTATATTTTTCAGGAAGAACGCACGGCTCTTGTCAGAGGTTTCATGCAAACCCTTCTGATGGTCCCAAATCTCCTTTGCTGTCTTTCCAGCCAGAATCTGAGGTAGCTGATCATCTGTGACTGATAGCTTAATGAGCATGAGTGCTTCACGAGTTTGTTCATCAAACTTATCTTGGTCTTTACCCGCTGTTGCGAGATGAGTGGTAGTGTCGTCTATGATCTGAGCGAGGCAGCAGTATTCAAAAATGGTCATCATTCGCTACTTCCAAGTATTATAATTTTTGCCATTAAATCACTGACTACCTTCCAACATGATGTTGGTCAAACTCGCCATCTTGCACGCTTTTTAGGGCACAAAAAATGAGGAACTGAGAAGAGGCTGAATGCACTGAACTTGAAGCACAAAGTCCAATGCATAGAGACAGGTACAAGAACAGATTTCAAGATGAACCTGCTGGCATAAATTTTGAGGCACAAATTTTGAGGCAGCCAAAAAATTCAGAAGGCAACCCAGAAAAAATCTTGAAAAACCCACCAAGAATCTGCAATCAAAAAAATTTTCTGACTTGAGCCAAAGGGTCAAAACCCTAGCCAAAAAAATTTAGAGGCCCTAGGCGGCCATGGAAGCACAGAGGTTTGCAGAAAACGTAGGAAATCTGCAGTTGTTTAAGAGTGCACCAAGTCTGTGAGAGTCGAATGACTTCAAGTCATAAACTAAGGGCACAAACAACACATCACAGAAATCACCGATCGCACGAGCGTGAGCCTTTTGAGGAGCTGTCTTTAGAATCCACGAGTTAGAGCTCGCGTTCAAGAAGAGGAGGTCACGCGAGCTACATAGTACTGGCGCCCAACAAAGAAAATCCCGTAGGCAAAAAAAAAAGTACACGACCTTCACTAGCTCGAAATCACAGGCAGACAAGACGTCAGACGTCTGCAAGAGGAACAACAAACTGAGTGGAATGAAAATGCGGCACAAGAAACTACGGAAATGTTTAAACAAAAAAAAAACATGAATCAGAAAACCCTCGAAAACAAAGGGTCCACGACCCTGTAGGGAGCCCAAAGAATTTTGAAATTATGTGCCTAAGACAGGAGCCAAAAATAAGAAATTCAGATTTTGAAAACAAACTCAATAATTTTGAGAGAAATTATATTTTCGAAAGCGAACTTAGCTCTGATACCATATTACATAGGTAATCGGTAAAATATTGGATGATATTAACAATGAGCGAGTGCTCAATATATAGGTTACAAGATGTACATTAATAGGCACATTTCTATATTTAGAAACCGCCAAGGATCGACACACGATCCAAGATATTATTACAGACCGTTACACTTACACGGTTCTGACCATTAACTAACAATAGATGATTCTAGAGGAATATCTTAATAATTCGAAGGTACCTACGAATGAAGGTAAATCTCCGTTCGAAGGACCTTTGAACGAAGGTGCTTACCTAGACACTTTTTGTGTCTACTTCAAATCTTCCTCAGAAAATCCAATTTCAAACCTTAGGTTGGACCTTCAAATGTAATTAACTTGACAAGATAATTTGCAAGATCATAGTCCTCGAAACAAGCTTTCCAACAAGTATAATTTTGATATATTTTCATTTTATTTGTATTTAATTTTTAATTTTTACTAAACATAGGTTTTCTTCGAACATCAAGTTCTTCATTACACACAGGTGGAAAAATAGTGAAACATTGAAGAAAATTCCAAAAAATACCTTTGCACTAGGTATTGATGTCCTTGTTTCACCCAAAAAAAATTGAATTTCAATATATACACAACATGTTATGCTTGAAGACATACACCTATGTCCAAATTATAGTTACCCTGACTTCAAAAATTAATTAAAAAAAATATGTAACAAAAATTATGAAAAAATATCCATGCACTAGATATTGATGTTAAAAACCTATATAATTTTATCCTTTATAGAAAAACATTTATGCTTAATGACATAAACGTTACTTTTTGAAAATGTTGTTTACTATTAAAAACTAGTTACTAAAGGAGACGTTGAGAGATCTATAATTTATTTCAAAAAGGTTAAACAAAATATATTTAGAATCTACACACAAATCGCCACAAATCACTAGTTCGCATCATCTTCAAATTCTTAACGGTTTAGCTGCTATAGGTCTCAAAAAGTGAAGACTTAGTTAAAAATACTAATATCAATGTCCATCTTGGCCAAAAAGTGGGACTCATTATTGTGGGATTACCCAGTTAGGTTAAAAGACTGTTAAAATAGACAATATCAACAAAACCCAGCAATGTAAAACCCTAGGTAAATGAAAAGGACAAACAATAAAACCTTTGTTCAACAACCTGCAAAGAAAGTGTTAGATTCCTACACACAAGGTACTGAACAGGTCAACAACACACGTTAGCCCGATAAAAAGTATCTAATTGATAAAAACCTGAGACCAATAGCATCAAACAATAGGGTTAGCCAACAAAAAAAGCACTACTATAAAGAGCATTAACACTAAAGGATGCAACAAAGGCGCTACGTAAAGGAGCAAAAGTGCTAAACTAAACCTGCAAGAAGAATGGTTAGTGTAAACAAAAGCGCTAGTAGAGACCATGTAAGCACTAAACCTACAAGAAAAGGCATTAGAAGACCAATCAAAATCACTAACCTGACACCTACGAATAGAAACACGAAAAACACTTTGAAAATTGTTAGTTTTCAGGCCCTAGGTCCCATCGAGCGTGCTAAATGAAGACAATGAAAATAGCAAGGGTAAATTTAAACACAAAGATAAAGCAAATTAAAACATAATACCTTCAAATACCTTGTTATTCCACCCTCCTAGATAGAGTGGAAGACTATTGCACCCAAACCAGTCTTATCTTTACTCAAAGGATGATGGTGCAACTAAGTTGCTTATGTAGACTGCTCAAAATTCCACCAGCATAATAGTCCAGAAATGGAGGCAAAGGATGGACATCATAAGGCTAAGTAAAATAAGCATGGTGTAGATAATGCCTAGAATTGGACTCAAATTTATAGAGGAGAGTTGACTTGTGATGGATGGTGGTGCAATCACAGTAGGAGGGTTCACAAAATGAACTATCCAGACTGTACAGCAAGAGTAAACACAACGGAAACAACTCAAGAAATGGAACAAATATAGATTCAGTCATTCAGTATATCAAAGAATTCAAATACAATCTGGTCGGCAACATGCGGGCTTACAATTAGGGTTCACAGGCCTAATTACATACATGCACAAGATAAAGCTTTGAAGCTCCTTCGCACAAAACTAAACTATAGAATATGAATCAATCACTAACTTTCTAACTACTTTCCTAAGGATCTATTACATCTTAATATATCATTTCTGGACCAATAGATTCCTTTTCGTCGGCCAAGGAAGGTCACAAACTCCAATGAAGAGTTGTAACGTGTTCACAGATAGGTCAGACCTAAATGCATAGAACACTTCTGTAATGAAACAACTTGCACAATATCTGAATATAATAGTAATATGCTGCAAATACTTGATAATAATATGCCACTTCGAGGGGGCAACCTCCTAATCCACTTCGAGGGGGATACCTCCAATAGTCTTCAATGAGAACACAATACACAATATGATATGAAATGAGACTCACTACCTCCTATATATACCTATTTATGCCTAGGATATCACCCAGGCCGACTTAGATAGCCCTATAGAAGCCTTAGGCCAACCTAAACAACTAAATAACAATATAATAATGATAATATGACTTAATTAAGAGTTAAGATAGCCACAAGCCGACTATTCATAACCATATACACTATAGAAGTAAGGGCATAACATGCCCCCCACCTTTACAAAAACGTTGTCCTCAACGTTGATCAATTGTGGTAGGTTCTTCATATAATCTTCATCATCCCATGTGGCAACTTCAACTAGAAGATATTTCCTTGATGTCCTTAGCTTATTCATGTGTGTTTGGAAAATTAACTTCAGCTCTAAGATGTGTCTTCCCTTTGCATCTAGCTCTTTATGGTGATGAATGTGTTCTTCCTTTACTTGAACCTTTTGATGTGCCATAGAGGAAGAGGTGAGGAATAGTACATGGTACCCTTGCATTGGTTGAATAGCTTGACTAGGAACTTCTTCTTCTTCTTCTTCTTCTTCTTGGTTACTTGAGACCTCCTTTCTTGGTTCCTTCATAAAGGCACTTAACATGCTTCGTATGTATGATATATCTCCTCTTAGGTCACACATATCCCTCTTAAACTCTTCCTTGAACTTACTTATTTCCTCATCCTTATTAGAGGATTTCCCCGGTGTGACAGCATTCTTTTTGCCTCTTGTTGCAGGCCCCGTCATGATGGAAACTAATATTTTTGAAATAAATCACACAAATGAAATGTAAATTTTTTGAAATTTTTACTGCAACTTACTAAGGCCAAGATACCACTCACCCAGAAAAAAATCCAAAAAATTAGCAAATTTACTGCCTTGAGAGCGAATTTGTTGGAAACCCTAATTTTGTAATAACTCTCTTATTTTTGCTTCAATTCCTCTGAAATCTGGACTGTATCTTCTTTAATATGTTCTTCAAAAACCCTTTAAAAATATTTAAAAAATTTGCTAAAATCTGAAAGTTATGCTCTTCCCAAAATCACCTCCAATGTTGAGAAAAAATCTTGCCTCTACGGTGCCAAGATCATGCTCTGATACCACTTGTAATGAAACAACTTGCACAATATCTGAATTTAATAGTAATATGCTGCAAATACTTGATAATAATATGCCACTTTGAGGGGGCAACCTCCTAATCCACTTCGAGGGGGATGCCTCCAATAGTCTTCAATGAGAACACAATACACAATATGATATGAAATGAGACTCACTACCTCCTATATATACCTATTTATGCCTAGGATATCACCTAGGCTGACTTAGATAGCCCTATAGAAGCCTTAGGCTGACCTAAACAACTAAATAACAATATAATAATGATAATATGACTTAATTAAGAGTTAAGATAGCCACAAGCCGACTATTCATAACCATATACACTATAGAAGTAAGGGCATAACAACTTCCTCAAATGAATGGAACAGTGTGCGGACCCTTGGGGAAGGTCACCCACAAACCACAAGACATTGAATGATGTGTCATTGAGATCCATAAGTCAAGGAATGATCCACAAGCCTTCTCCTTTAGCTGATTATCAGGAATTGTTAGGATGCTCTGCACTGAGAAAACAATTGATCTTCTAATAGCGATATCTTTTTGGTAACTAGTCCAAATGCTCTGAATTCTTGATATGATGTAGATGAATGAATGTAGATGCTAAGTCCAGATCCTCAAGATGTGAAATGCCAAAACCAGACCACAAGCTAAAACTACTTCTAACTAAACTGCCTGACCGAACTGGAAATGAAAGAACTGAAATGCAAACAAACTGAAATGCAAATGTTTTTTGGTTGATGCAAGATTACTCTTGAACAAGGGATGCTCCTGCATTAGACATCTGAGGTTATTGAAAAAGTGAGTCCCTCACTTTGCTGGGGCTAGGGGAGAACAAAGACAGTCCACCTCAGCCTAAGAAATCCAAGATGAGTCTTCTGTCAGTCTTCCTTTCCACTTCACAAGATATTCTTTGTATTGTCTTCCTCTAGTGTTGTGTCCAACTCTATTGTCCAAAATGTCTTCAATCTGTTCCAGTGCTTGTTGTGGTAACTACTTTTTCAATTCTTCTACTATGTTATCATTGAACTCTGCTTCATGATACTGATAAAGATCTGCAATGTTGGAAATAGGTGATATACCCAAAGTCTCCGGTAACTCCACTTCATATGCATTTCCTGAATCAAATTTCTTGAGTATCTTACAAGGTCCAAACTTCTTCATCTTCAACTTGTTATATGTCCCAACTGAAAATCTTTCTTTTCTCAAATACACCATCACTTCATCTCCAACTTCAAATTCCTTATGTCTTCTCTTCTCATCAGCCTTCTCTTTGTACTTACTGTTCATATCCTCCAAATGTTGCTTTACCTAATTATGCACTATCTTCATATGGTCTGCAAATTCTTCTGCTTCTGCACTCCTCTTTTCCTCTGTACTGATGTCTCTCAATTCTGCAGTTCCTCTAGGATTCACTCCGGTCACAATCTCAAAAGGTGTTCTTCTGGTACTCTTGTTCACTAAATTATTGTATGCAAACTCTACTTGTGAAAGAATCAAGTCCCAACTTTCAGTTTTCTCTCCAACCAAACATCTTAACAAGTTTTCCAAACTCCTATTTACTACCTCTGTATGTCTATTTGTCTATGGATGAAAAGTAGAACTGAACTTCAAATCTGTCTTCATCTTCTTCCAAAGTGTCTTCCAAAAGTATCCAACAAACTTTGTATCTCTGTCTGAAACTATACTCCTAGGTAATCCATGCAATCTCACAATCTCCTTGAAAAATAGGTCAGCTACATGCACTACATCAGTTGTCTTCTTACATGGTATGAAATGAGCCATCTTTGAAAATCTGTCAACCACTACAAATATTGAATCATGTCCTCTCTATGTCTTAGAAAATACATGCTTATGTCTTCCCAAGTTCTCTCCGTTACTGTCAAAGGTTTATACAATCTAGTGTTCTGACTACTCCCTTTTGCAACTTGACAAACTCTACAACTTTGCACAAATCTCCGAACATCCTTATGTATCTGAGGCCAAAAGTAATTTTCACTCACCAAAGCCACTGTCTTATCAATGCCAAAATGTCCTGCCAATTAACTACTATGCTTCTCCTTGATCAAATTATCTCTCACAGAACTTCTAGGTATGCACAACTAACTTCCTTTGAACAACATATCTTTCTGAATGAAATAGTCTAACCACTTACTCCTATTTGCCGCAACAAGTTCCTTACATGCTTTCCTAGGTTCTACAAAATCAGTGTCTCCCTCATACTTGTTCTTCAATTCATCAAAACCCAACACTTCAACTCTCATCTCCATCAACAAGTTTCTTCTTCAACTCAAGGCATCAGCAAATTTATTTGATTTACCACTCCTATGCTTCAACACAAAAGTATAACTCTGCATGAACTCTACCCATCTCATATGTCTATGATTCAACTTACCTTGACTATTCAAATATTGCAAAGCTTGATGATTTGTATACAACACAAACTCCTTAGGCAACAGGTAATGTCCCCACTTCTTCAAGGCTTGAATTATGGCATAGAACTCTTGATCATAAACTGAATATCTTTTCCTTGCATCATTCAACTTCTCACTGAAATAAGCTACAGGTCTACCTTCTTGACTTAACACTGCTCTAATTACATTTCCACTTGCATCACAATCAACTTGAAATACCTTATTAAAATCTGGTAATGCCAAAATAGGTTGCTCTGTCACTTTCTACTTCAACAACTCAAAACTTTTGTCTACTCCTGATGTCCATTTGAAATCTTTTACGTCACCTCTCATTGTCTCTGTCATAGGGTTACAAACTGAACTAAAATTTCTGATGAACTTCCAGTAGAAACTAGCCAATCCATGAAATGATCTAACCTCTCCAATGCTCTCCAGTGTAGGCCATTCAACAATTGCTCTCACTTTCTCAAGGTCCATCTTTAATCCTTCCGCAGAAATCACAAATCCCAAATACACTAATTCTTCCTTCATGAAACTACACTTCTTGATGTTTATCAACAATTTCTCTTCCCTCAGTCTCTACAAAACTTGTCTAAAATGCCACAAATGTTCTTCTTTTGTTTTACTAAAAATTAGAATATCATTCAAGTACACAATTACAAACTTACCCAAGAATTTCTTCAAGACTTCATTCATCAATCTCATGAAAGTACTCGATGCATTTGTCAATCCAAAGGGCATCACTAACCACTCATACAATCCTTCATTTGTCTTAAAAGCAGTCTTCCATTCACCAGCTTCTCTGATTCTAATCTGATGGTATCCACTCTTCAAATCTATCTTTGTGAAATATTTTGTTCCACTCAAACAATCCATGATATCATCCATCCTAGGTAAAGGAAATCTATACTTAACTGTGATCTTGTTTATTGCTCTAGAGTCAGTACACATTCTCCATTCTCCATCCTTCTTCAATGCTAGCACTGCAAGTACTGCACAAGGACTCAAACTTTCTCTAATCAAACCTTTCCTCAACAACTCTTGTATCTGTCTATTTAGTTCTTCATTCTCTGTCAGTGTCATCCAGTTTGCTTCTTTGTTAGGCAAACTTGCTCCTGGTATAAGATCCATGTGATGACTGATACTCCTTATAGGTGGTAATCCATCAGGTACATTAGCTGATATGATGTCTTCATATTCTATCAACAACTCCTTTATTTCCTTCGGTTCAGTTTCTTTCTCCACTAGTTCAAGCTTCTTAGGAATCAAGGCATAACACATACTTTCCTATTTCAAACCATCCAAAAATTTCCTTCCATCTACCTAACAGATTCTAGAATTCCCACATACCACATCTTTAGGATCATCTTCTAAAGGAATCAAGGTAATTCTTTTCCCATTTGTTGTTATAGTATATGTATTCTTTCTCCCATCATGTATAGATTTTCTATCATATTGCCAAGGTCTACCCAACAATATATGACAAACATCCATAGGCATAATATCACACAAGACTTCATCATGATAAGATCCAATATGAAATTTCACCAAACATTTTTCACTCACCAGTAGCTTATGATCATCCTGAATCCATGCTATCTGATAGGACTTAAGGTGTTTCAATCTTTCCAACTTCAGCCTAGTCACCATCTCCTCTGAAACTAGGTTATATGAACTACCACTATCAATTACAACTTTACAACACTTACCTCTGAATTTGCATCTAGTTCTAAACAGACTTTTCCTCTGCGATGGTTCCTCATTTGCTTCTGTTTGAAATAGTGCTCTCCTCATCACCAATGATTCTCCTTTCTCAGGTTTACCAATAGAACTGGGTGATTCAACAGGTTCTTCAACATAGGCTACTCTTCCATTGTTCTTTGTCCTCTTTCTTGTACTACCCAGATTACACTCGAATGCTCTATGTCCTTCACATCCACACTTGAAACAAGTACCTTTGAATGTCTTCTTATCAAATCCTCTTCCTTCTCTTCTGTATCCTTCATTCCGATATGTACTAGGGTTTCCTCTCTGGTAAATATTTTTGTCATCTCTCCGGTAAGCATTGTTATCTCTGTCATCCTTCCTAACTGGACTGTCAAACTTGTTCTGCTCCACAAATGATCTATCATATCTGAAAAATGTTTTACCTCTCTATAATTTACCTCTTCTGCCTCTCTGCCTCTGATCATGCTTCTTATTCAGCTTCTCTTCAACCTTCAGGGCAAACTAATATGCTTCTTCCAAAGATGTCATCCTTACCAAGCTTAGTTCTTCTTGAATGTTCAATCTCAATCCATTGATGTATCTAGCCACTTTCTCCTTGCTTGCTTCACTATGTCCTGTCCTTATGATCGTCTTATGAAATTTTTTAGTGTACTCCTTCATAGATTTCTCCTTTTGTCTCAGGTTTTGCAATCTTTTCAACAATTCCAACTAATAGTTAGCAGATATGAACTGATTCTTCAACTTTGTCACCATCTAGTCCTACTTTGTAACCTTTTCTTTTCCTCTTTTGTTTCTTTCCAACTGAACTTCTTTCCACCATATAGCAACATGTCCTTTCAACTTTTTCTTTGCAAATTTCACCTTCTCCGAATATTCATTTTCCTCATATTCAAAGTATTCTTCCATAGCATTTATCCAGTCAATCAATTCTTCAGGGTTCAAATTACTAGTATAGTTCGGCACATCAACTCTAGGTCTCTTTCCAATGTTTGAAATAGCTCGCAACATCTTTATTTGATCTGATTCTTCTTCTTCATCACCTTCTAGGGTTTCACCAGTATGTTCCACAGATTGAAATTCTTCCTCATCATCACTTTCAATATTAGGTCTCGGTGTCAATCCTCTTCGCCTATCTTCTTCAATAGCATCCAAATGAATTTGCATTGTTCTCATCAATTCCATCATCTCATCCATTCTATTGGCTATTGTACCAACAGGAGGAACTCTTCACGGCAGCATTCTTCCTAGGATCAAGTGAAAACTACCTCAGGTTCAATGATCAGGCTACAAGAGACAACTACCTCTCAATCGGTGATCGGTTGCGCACAAATAACCTCCCTCAAATCAATGATTTGCTCACAACAAGATATTATGGAATCCCCTTCGCCAATTCACTCCAGAGAATTGAAACTTTCACTCTGATACCACTTGGTGCAGTCACAGTAGGAGGGTTCACAAAATGAACTATCCGGACCGTGAAACAAGAGTAAACACAATGGAAACAACTCAAGAAATGGAACAAATGTAGATTCAATCATTCAGTATATCAAAAAATTCAAATACAATCTGGCCGGCAATATGCGGGCTTACAATTAGGGCTCATAGGCCTGATTACATACATGCACAAGATAAAGCTTTGAAGCTCCTTCGCACAAAATGTAAACTATAGAATATGAATCAATCGCTAACTTTCTAACTACTTTCCTAAGGATCTATTACATCTTAATATATCATTTTCGGACCAATAGATTCCTCCGCATCGGCCAAGGAAGGTCACAAACTCCAATGAAGAGTTGTAACATGTTCACAAATAGGTTAGACCTAAATGCATAGAACACTTCCTCAAATGAATGGAACAGTGTACGAACCCTTGGGGAAGGTCAGCCATGAACCACAAGACATTGAATGATGTGTCATTGAGATCCACAAGTCAAGGAAGGATCTACAAGCCTTCTCCTTCAGCTGATTATTAGGAACTGTTAGGATACTCTACACTGAGAAAATAGTTGATCTTCTGCTAGTCCAAATGCTCTGAATTCTTGATATGATGTAGATGAATGAATGTAGATGCTAAGTCTAGATCTGCAAGATGTGAAATGCCAAAACTGGACCACAAGCTGAAACTGCTTCTGACTGAACTGCCTAACCAAACTGGAAATGAAAGAACTGAAATGTAAACAAACTGAAATGTAAATGTCTTTTGGTTGATGCAAGATTACTCTTGAACCAAGGATGCTCCTGCATTAGATGGCTGGGATTTTGCCTCACAATGAAGGGTTGGGATCATGTGGTGCTGAGGACAAATAGGAGCAAGAGGTGGACTAACCCAATGAGAGATGGAGGTGAGATCAATGGCTATGATTGCATGCTAGGGTATCTTTCAAATGGATGATGGAGATTGAATGAAGAGTTGACTTGGACTTTTGTCCTCTAGTGAAAGGAATTTTAAATTCAAGTTTATTGTGAGGGGATATGATTAGTTGGAGTAGGATAATTAGTCTTAATTAAATAGGTATCTATTTAATAAATCACGGAGAGGGAATATTAGAGGAGGATAGGTAATTAAATAAAAGGAAAATTATTTAATTGACCTAGGGTATGGAAAGGCTAATGTTAGAATTAATTAAATAAAGATGCCTTATTTAATTAATTAGGGATGATGAATTAATTAATTAAATAAAAAATAAGTTTTATTTAATTAATTAGGGCTAAGGGGGAATGAATAATTAAATAAAATGAAGTTTATTTATTTAATTACTTAGGGTAAGTGGATGAAAGGGAGAATTTAATTAAATAAATTGATATTTATTTAATTAAATTAGATAAATGTATAGAAGGGAGCTGAGTTAGTGTGGAGACGGCGTCGATGTGGTGTTAGCGAGATGGCAGAAAGGGTGGTGTCATCCTGGCCGTTTCCAAATTTCTACAACACCATGTCAGAATTATAGGCCTCATAAAGGCTATTTGTGGTTGTCACCTCATCTTCCGTGGTGGATTAGTTGAACCATCATTGGCATCTTTATTCCTCTCTTGGTACATGGAATCACTACTTCCAATGTATCTAGTCAGCTATTCTGGAACCTAGGTTGGTCCCTTTGTCTAGTGCATTCTTTATCAAGGCCTTCCTCTTGGTGCTTGGTTGGCTTGTATGTGAATTCTTAATACCCAATGTCCATTATGTGGATAGATTGAGAATCTCAAGCATCTTTTCTAGTTTTACACTAGAGCTCAGGAAGCTTAGAATTGGATTCATGATTTCTTCAAGCCCTTTCAACCCGCTTCTTTTTCTTGGCATATGGTTTTACTTGGGGACTAGCCTTCTCTCCTATTCAAGTATACTTAGATTTGGCATGCTTTTAGGGTGGAAATTCTCTTCAGTATTTGAAAAGATAGAAATTTAGCTTTCTTTTTAGAATGCTCTACTAATGTTCATTTCTCTTTGTATACTAAAGCTTTGATTTGCTCTAATGTGCTTATGCAGATTTAGGTGCAAGCTTGTAAAGTTGCACTTGACTTTGGTCATCTTCAAGAGCTTTTGGACCACTAGGGGAGTGCTCCCTACACTATTGCTAGAGTTCTGCCTAATCCCTCTTCTCCTTCTCGAGGACATCAATGTGGTTGCAACCAGTTTGTTGGAAGAGATAAAGGTTTCTAGCCCTATGGCTCTCAACCTCCAGGTTCTAGATATAACATGCTAGCCATGGTGGATTGGCTCAACCTTCCAGGCCACCTTCAACCTCTTCACATGGGTGTGGTGCTCCTAGTTGGTCAGTTTCTAACAAGTTTCCTCACTTTGAGTTGGCCATTTCCTCTATTTGTGCACAACAACCCTTAGATGATACTCTTGAAGAGGAGGGTGCTCTCACTGGTTGAAAGCCTATTGATGATTCAATCTTTGAGGGTGTTTGGAAGCTAGATGATAAAGATCCTCCTTGTTCTAGCATTACTTTAGCCACATAGTTATGTTTGGTCTTGGCCCTTTGTGTTTTTCGTCTTTGTTTTAAACTTTGTCCTATTTTAGACTTTGTGGGTGTGCCTCTCTACCACCCTTATTTTTTGTGAACATTGTACTATTTCCTTTTTAGTTTATAAAAAGTAATATAGGACTTGTTCATCAAAAAAAATCTTGAAGAAAATTTGCCACTTTTTACTTGTAAATCAATAGTTTTGGTTTCGACCTTGCATTTCAAAACCATCACTTATGTACAAATTCTTGCACAAAATTTGTTTCTTTGAAGTAGATGAATAGTTTTGATTTCGATCTTACATTTCAAAACCATCACTTGTCTACAAACTCTTAGAGAAAATTTGCCACTTGTAAGTAAACCAATAGTTTTTGGTTTCAACCTTACATTTCAAACCACCACTTGTGTTAAATCACATTTTTCTTGTTGACCCTTTGATGGTTGCTTAATTAGGAAGTTTCCAAATCACCACATGTTTTAATGGTGGCTTCATTTCCATCAACTCCATTATTCAAATGACACCACTTGCATTATTCAACAATTTTGTCATAATTCAAGAAAAACTCTATTTTGAAATGTAGTGTTAAGTGTCACTATTTGACTAACTAATGAAGGGATTTTGAATTTCCT
This sequence comes from Cunninghamia lanceolata, assembly GCA_027924645.1. NCBI lineage: Eukaryota > Viridiplantae > Streptophyta > Pinopsida > Cupressales > Cupressaceae > Cunninghamia > Cunninghamia lanceolata. The sequence goes on from BSBN01000317.1 coordinate 7,272,946, forward strand.
TGTCCTTGTAGATTAGTGAGGGCCTAGAAAACACCACAATTAAAAAAAGATATGGTTGTACTTTGATAGAGGAAGTAAAACTTTGACTCTAAAATTTGATAGAATTTATACCCTTCAACCTTTAATCTTTAATAAAAAAAAGATACATCATCAACACTCTATTTAAATATCATCCATTTCAAAGGTTGAACAGTCAATAACAATTTTACACCTCATTCACAACAAAATGTGGTAAATATTTATCCTATTTTTATTGACCAAAATTAACCTTTGAGTGTGGAAGTGGATGGTATTTAAGAATAGTCCATTAAAAAAAGATATGGTTGTACTTTGAGAGAGGAAGTAAAACTTCGACTCTAAAATTTGACATAATATATACCCTTCAACCTTTGCTCTTTAATAAAAAAAGATACATCATCAACACTCTATTCAAATATCATCCATTTCAATGGTTAAACGATCAATGACAATTTTACACCTCATTCACAACAAAAAGTGGTAAATATTTGTCCTATTTTTATTGACCAAAATTAACCTTTGAGTGTGGAAGTGGATGGTATTTAAGAATAGTCCATTAAAAAAATATATGGTTGTACTTTGAGAGAGGAAGTAAAACTTCAACTCTAAAATTTGACAAAATATATACCCTTCAACCTTTTCTCTTTAATAAAAAAAGATACATCATCAACACTCTACTTAAATATCATCCATTTCAATGGTTAAACAATCAAAGGCAATTTTACACCTCATTCACAACAAAAAGTGGTAAATATTTGTCCTAGTTTTATTGACCAAAATTAACCTTTGATTGTGGAAGTGGATGGTATTTAAGAATAGTCCATTAAAAAAAAGATATGGTTGTACTTTGAGAGAGGAAGTAAAACTCCGACTATAAAATTTGAGAGAATATATACCCTTCAACCTTTGCTCTTTAATAAAAAAAGATACATCATCAACACTCTACTCAAATATCATCCATTTCAATGGCTAAACAATCAATATCAATTTCACACGGCATTCACAACAAAAAGTAGTAAATATTTATCCTATTTTTATTGACCAAGATTAACCTTTGAGCTTTGAAGTGGATGATATTTAAAAATAGTCCATTAAATACACTCAAAAGCCTCCCTCCCTGAGAAGTCCTTTGTTTTACCCCACCGACATGCAATAAGTGTTAAGTGGACCATTCATTCACATGAGAGATGAGTTCATGTGAACCACCACTCATAAAATATGGGTCATGTGTTTGACTCAAAAACTATGCAATTAAACCCTAAAATAAAATATCATAACAAACTTATTATTAAAAGTCTTTAAAAACAAAAATTTCTTTATACACATTACTCTTTACAAATGCTTTATAAACAAAAACTTCTTTATACACATTACTCTTTACAAATGCTTTATTTTCCAATATCTAAAAAAAATTCAAGAACCCCCAAATCCACGACCAAATGAGAAGTTTGGCAGAGGCGTCAATAGCATACACAAATTTTGCTTCAGAGCTAAGAATTACAGAGCGGTTTCCAAAATTGTCTGTTAAGCAACATAGATTGGAAGACGAGAAGGAGAGGGTTTGGACGCAGAAGAAGAAAACTTGGTAGGAGAATCCACAGCAGCAACAATATCCTCTTCAATGTTGTCAAGCAACGAAACGATTTCCAGAATGGTGGGCCGATTCTTTCTCAAGCTACTCACACATCTACACCCCAGTTTGGCCAATCTGACGAGCGGCTCCACATTCTGAGGCACTGCTAATTTAGGGTCAAAAACATCCCCAGTTCTGGACGCCATTATCAGAGGAACAGCCCAGTCGACAATATATTGCCTATTATCTGCCCCAAAACAGGGCCTTCCGCTAAGCATTTCAAGCAAAACGACTCCAAAACTGTAAACATCACTGGCCTTGGACAAATTCACCTGAGTATAGTACTCAGGATCGAGATATCCGATCGTGCCAAACATTTGATTTGGGGGAGCCAGAAAAGCGAGCCCAAAATCTGCAACCCTAGCAGACCAGGTGGAATCCAGAAGTATATTGGAGGGTTTTATATCGCCATGGATGATAAATGGCGCAGTTCCTTCATGCAAATACTCTACGCCGCGAGCCGCTTCGCATAAAATCTTTGCCCTCTGTGCCCAACTGAAGAGCATTCCGCCGTCGTGAAGATGATACTGAATGCTTTTTCCCGGCAGGAATTTCATTGCCAGGATTCTTTCTCCCGGCGCTTCACAGAAACCGATTATTGGCACAATGTTGGGATGATGTGCTCGCGACAGGGCTCGAACCTCTGCCGTGAAGCTGAAGATTTCAGTGGGCTTTCCGGCGAATCGAAGAACATGAGAGGGATTGATCCGCTTCACGGCCATTATGTGGCCGTCGGGAAAAATTGCTCTGTATACGGCCCCGTAGCGGCCTCGCCCAAGTAGACGCCTAGGGTTGAAGCTATCGGTCGCCTTTTCCACCTCTGCAAATGTTAGGGTTTCTGCACATTTGTGAAATGAGTTTTCTTCTGCATCTTGAGAGGGTTTCAACCGCAGTTTCTTGCAGATGCAGAAGAAACAGAAGATGAAACAGGCCAAAGCTATGCATACTGAGGCCACGATTATGTCGAAGATCACAAATGAAATTTGATCGTGCTTCTTCTTCTGCTGCGAATTCATTGTCTCGTTGAGATTTACAGTCGCCCTAACGAATTGAGTTAACCTGCCCATTTTCAAGTTTCTGATTGTTCAGGTGAAGACCACAATTTCAGGTGAAGCCCACTGTTTATATGATTTTTTGTGTTCCCAGGTTGGGATTCCTTGCCTCCTGCTGGATTTTGTGGAGAAAATGAATATGGCAGTTTGCTTGGGATTTTGTTTCTCTGGACCCATGTTCACCAAGAAAGGAATTTTTTTTCGAATTTGATGATTTGGGTTTAAGTGTCGCTTGCTCAGATCTCACAATTCTTGCAGGGTAAATGTGTTTATCTTCGTAAAGTGATTTGGTAGGTCGTCCAGGGTTGATGAATTCCTTGCGGCACGTCATCTTGAAATTGAGCGATTCCAGCTTTGTGCGCAAGAAAGCAATAAAGTAGAGGAAAATGTTGTTGTTGTTGTTGTTGCAGTTGCTGTCACGCTCTACCTTTCTGCTCACCCATAAAATATTTGCCTTTAAAACGAACCGAAAATGGCTTTTATATTCTAGTCGTGTGACATAATTTCGGCTTAAAGCGCAGCAGGCGGATTTCCATGAATTGTCCAAAGAGTGGGGAAATAAATCGTACTTTGGATCTCAGGTTTGGATTAAAGCCTAGATTTTTAAAGAGTCGAAGAATGAAATAAATTTGAGACTTTAGTAGTTTGATATTGAGAATTGTAAAATGGATGAAATTCATATCTTTGAGGCTTGGGATTAAGTGGTGCTTATGGTTTTTTTCAGAGTCTTTGTCTGGTAGTTATGTTCATTGTTGATTTTCACCTTTGGGATGTATAAAATTTATATGCTTGTGCTTGTACCTATGTCTAAGAGTTGGTGATATTGAAAAGCACTTTTTGGGGATTTGCTATAGATAGAGGGCAATCCTATGGTTAGTAGGATTGTAATTTGTGGTGACTCGTTATGACACATGCCTCCTTGGCTAAAATATTGGCCTCTTAACTAGTGTATATCACCATATTGCACAACTAGTAGTCATTCATGAATAATGTGAGGGAGAGCTTTGGATTGTAGCTAGCATTCTGTGTTCTCATTAGTTGTTGAGGTTGAGGTTATGTATGTCCTTGAGGATGACATGTAAGTTTATCCAACCAAAATATTCATTTTGAAATGCATTCCATCATGTCTTTGAAACTTCAAACTATTGTAAACCACATAATACTCATCTATGATAGTATACTCGTTATATTATGCAACCAAATTATTTTGTGCTTCTCAATACATGTGCACAACATATTCATAAATGTTCTTCTCCTACACATGTTGCAAGGGCCCAAACTTCCACTAATCTTCTATGATTTCCCCATTGTCCCTTTGCTATAAAGATATCCACCAATTTAAATGCCTCCCCTCGTAAGCACTTATGACATTGTTGGGTCTTAGCACTTGAGACAACTTAGATAATGTATTAGTGGGTTTCTTCTTTTATTCTCATTTTTACAGAAGATCAGGGTAGTCCTTTATCTTATTATCTCCATCTCAATTTTCATAAAGTAGGAGTTCAAGGTACTTTCGAATAAGGTAGCTATGCTTGTTGCATTTGTAACACTTGAAAATGTGGCAACCTCCCACATGGCCACCATAATCTCCTTATCCACTAATTCCAACAACTCTACATGCATGCAATGTTGATTCTATTTATGGAATACTATTTAGAAAATGCTTCCCTTACTATAAGTATCATTTGTAGGAGGAATATACTCACTAGCTTCTAAATTACTAAGCATTGATAAGTCCCATTTTATTCCTATAAAATTGTGCACAACATTTGACGAGGGTCATTAAGGGATACCATACCAACTATCCATTATCCAAATATAGAACATTGGGGTACTAGTATTTAATATTTGTGAAAATACTACATACACCATTGCCCATGTCATGCTTTCATTGCCTTCATGTTCTCTAGTTGTTCAAGTCACATTGCTAACTCTTCCATTTGCACTTGAAGATGTGAATTGGACTCTTATGGGTAAGTGCATGGAAATGGGGGACCAAAAGGGGGTCAAAAGTGGCCACTTTTTTTTTAAATCAATAAAAACTAATCTTGGATGAGAAATTGAAGATAGCCACGCTCAAAATTAGAAGATGTGATAAGAACAAGTTTTGTAGTGCTCAGAATCTAGTTTCTTTCTAAAAATGGTAGAGATTAAGAGGTTCAATAAGGGGAGCACACAAAGTGCTCCTATTTTTGTCAGAAAAATATAACAGTGTCTGGTGTGCTCCCCCTAAAATGTCGACTTTTTTAAGTATTTGACAAATCGTTTCGGTGGAAAATTAGTTAACACCATGTAGTTTATGCCTATTTTTTCTATTAATTTTTTAATAAATATATGATTTTTTATGAATTTTCAAAGTCCACACATCTTGAAAAAATGAAAATTTGAGCGTGCTCCCCCTAATTTTTTTGAAAACCAATCAAAAATCATTTTTTTTCAATGTGTATAGAATTGAGTCTAGAATCTAAAAATGTAATTTGTTTCAAATTTCGATAAACGTGTAAAAAATGACACCAAAATTACTAGACATGGGTTTTCTGAAAAAAGAACACATTAGCAAAAGAAATTGAAGATGGAAACCTTAATGTTATCAAATTTTTGAAAGAAATATATGGGTAAAAAGCTAATAAAAAACTTGAAGTCATCCTGACATTTTTTCATATTGACATTGAAAAACGTGTAAACCTGATAGAGAGCACACATGTATTTGGTTGAGTTTTCTAACTTTTGTTGAAAACATGTCTTTGGCATCCAAAAGGTACCTCCAACCCTTTGGGTTGGATGCCCAAGGCAAATCCAACCCTTAGGGTTGGAATTTCCCAAAGCAGTCAAAAACGTGCTCGCATTATAATGCGAGTGTGTTTTGAAGCAGTTAAAATTCTTTCTATGCATATATCTTTCTCCCTCTATCTTGTTTTCCCTATGGATCCCCTCTCTCTAACTCTTGAATTCTGTTAGGATTAAGGTGCCATCAACCTTGTAAATCCTATTGAATTTATTATTCTATTATTGTTTGTAAATCACACATAAGGGATGAAAGGTTTCACCAGCAGCGATCTTGTTTTAGCCGCATGTTTATATCTCGTCCTTAACGCTAATTCGTCCATGATGAGGGGTCACAAGGGGTTTCCCCCTATGAGGCATCCGGGGGGATCATCCCCTCGGCGAGGGTTCAGGGGCCATGCGCCTCGGCGAGGGCTCGAGGGCAGTGCCCCCGGAGTCAAATTGTATCATTGTAAATCTGGACCATTCGTCATTAGGTCATAGATCTCATGGTCGATATTATGTCAGTTTTCTTGCCCTAGAAGGCAACCCCCATTTATACAAATATTTGTACTATGTTTTTAGTAGAGTTGAGAGTAACAAGCGCCGTTGGATTGAACACTGAAGAAGAATAGGAAGTGTATGTATTGTAATCTCATATTTGAAGATAATACAACTTGGTGACTCTTTTCTTGGTGGAGCTTTTTACCCGAAAGGGTTTTCTCCATGTTACATAATGTGTTATGTGTTTAGTTCTTAATGCATGTTATTTCTGTGTAGTGGGTTTATTTCTGTTGCAATCTCCATTGATTCTATATTATTTAGAGGACATTAATAAGGTTTGAATCAAATTTCCTTTGTGTGGTTTGCACCTTCACTTCTAACAAATTCTATCTCTATGTTTCCCTATCTCTCTCTCCTTTATCCCTCACTCTAACTCTATCTGCCTCTCTAACTTGCTCTCTCTATTGACCCCCTCTCTCTAACTCTATATGCCTCTCTATCTTGCTCTCTCTATAGACCCCCTCTTTCTAACTCTATCTTTCTATCTCTCCCTCCCTCTCTATCCCCCTCTCTATCTCTCTCCTCATCCCTCTACCTCTCAATCTCTCTCCCTAAGTCTCTAGACATATGTTCATATCTTTCCCTATCTCTATCTCTCCCTCACTCTCTATCTCCCTATCTCTCCTCTATCTCTATCTCTATCTCTATCTCTATCTCCCTCTTTATCTATCTTTCTCCCTCTATAGTTCCCTTTATCTATCTCAACCCCCCCCCTCTCTCTATCTATCTCTCCCTTTGTAACATTACACTCATAAATCATTTAAAATAAATGACTTAAATAGGAATAATTTCAAATGAATATACAATTGAATCTAGTTTCCAATGAATATACAATTGAAGCAATGTCTTTTGTGTCACAAGCCTTTGGCAATTCCACTGCAAGAGGGAGAGAATCACTCTAGCATTTTTCTTCCAACCACAGACCAATGATCCCCCACTTACCTTCCTATTGGAAGTGGCCCTTCCCTTCATGATGGTATAGATAATGAGAATCAAACTGATTCAATGTGCCATCTGAGAACTAGTGCAGTGTCCTAGTAGAAACAATCAGTTGAACGTCTAGTCTAGCTCTAGCCATGAACAACCTATTTGACTGTTTGTGCAATTCAGGAACATGGTGAACCAACAATGGAAGTAGGGATTTTGCATTACTTTGGCCAAAGTTTCATATAAATGAGTAGTATATTCACACACTATTTTCTCAACTTGGAGACTACGTTCTTCTGACCTCTTAGGATCAATGATTAATTCTAGGTATTTTATTTAATTACACCCTATACTCATTTAACTGGCATTAAGTATACCTCTTCCATAGGTCAATTAAACATTTATAAGGTAAGAGTTTGGCTAACTTAAGTATTTGCATTGATCCCCTCTTTGTATCCTTGCAATCTCAAGTCTATGACAACCTATCAATATGCTCAACAACTAGTCAAACCTGATCTCATACTTGAGAGTAAAATAGTTATCATTCTCTAAGATATGCAAATTTTTTCATTAACGACCAAGGTTTTTATGTCTCCATAGGCTAGGAGCAAACTACCTCATCTGTCATTTATACCCAACTCATAACTTGTAGGGACACAAAATATCTTGAGTAACTCCAGTACTTCTCGACACACAGTGTTGATTTAGTTTAAGTTATGTTTCTATACTTAGCGTTAGAGTCTTTATTATTCTTGTCTTTGTCCCTTGAGGAGTATTTGATCTTAAATGACAATTTATCATTATTGATAACACATTGATTGGCCATAATACCACCATCATAAGGTGATGACCATCTTAGCCACTATTCAGGTTAGACTCATGGCTATTTACTGTCGCGAAAACAACTATGTAAAACATATCATCGCTGTCTTATTACAAACTATGATTAAATTATTATTATCTATGTAATAACATCTACCTTACTAGGCTGTTAATACATCACTCTAGTTCATAGTTTAAACATAATGTTATCGGCCTTACTCAAGAGTCAGTGTTTTACCCACTTTTTGGACTAAAACATAATTATCATAGTTTTGTTCCTTTTTGGTGCAACTATTGCAATTTCTAGTAAAATGAAGTCAACCTTCTACTGGCATAAAGAAGAATTGTAAATTTCTCAGTCACATTCTATGAACATAAATGAATAAAGGCTTCATGTAATAAATATAAAAATGTATCGGCCTTTTAAAGGCTCTTATAACTTCTAAACAAGGTAATCCTTTTATTCAACTCGAGTATATCTTCTTAACCATTATTATGTTAAGAATCCTGTCAGGTTTGTTTCATGTAACTTACCACAGCTTAATCTCATACAACAGATGTAATAATGTATCAGCCTCATATAGGCTCATAATAAAACATGATAATATTGGCCTTACACAGGCATCACCATAAGCTTCAGAATACCAGCCTTATTCTGGCTTATATGAAAGCATAACAATTATAGGTTTTAAACTGGCTTTACCATAAGCTTGGGAATGTTGGCCTTACATAGGCTCAACAACAATATGATAATATCAGCCTTTTACAAGCACTATCAATAGTATGAAATAAAAGATTATCGACCTTTCACATGCATTTTCAACAATATGAAATAAAAGATTGTCAACCTTTCATAGGCATTATCAATAGTATGAAATAAAAGATTATCAGTCTTTCATAGACATTATCAATAGTATGAAATAAAAGATTATCAGCCTTTCATAGGCATTATCAATAGTAATCCACATAATAGATATGGTCAACAAATATTCTATTAATAAGATAGAAAGAGAACCTGGTTTGTAACAATTGTTTGAGATTAATTGGGGATGGAGACTTCCACTCCTCCTATCACCCCTCTTTCTTATGCAGAGCTAATACTGATTATATTGTTGAACACCCTCTACTTTGAAACAAACTACAAAAAATAATGAATTCTTTCTATTGTTTTGTCCCTTAAGCTCCATCCTAACCTTCTTTCCTTACAAGAAAGAGTTTATCTCCTTTTAAAGAAGACTTCCTCTCTCCCTACGACTTCTTGGCATGCCTATTTTTAGGAATCATGGGCAAGCCATGCCCCTCCTCCACTCTCCCTAAAATCTAGGGAGGTGTGAAGGAGTCTAACATTATCGTCTAAATAATTTAAAATATTATATTTATAGCTTATAATATTTAATGGTTGGAGACAGCTTATTGTTATCTCTATGCTAATTTATTAATAGGTAAGGAAAAGGAAGTTTAAATGCATTAATATGCATTCAACTACACAAAAAAAACCATGGTGCCTTGTAAAAGCAATTTGTCTGACTTAAGGCATTATGAGTGTTGTCACTAAGATTGCACCCTGGCTAAATGTAAAACTTAGCTATCTCGTGAAACATTGGATCATCCTCAAGCTATGGGTTACTTATGGCGAAGATGAACTTCTAAAGAGGGTTGGTTCCCTTGATGGATCATCTAAAACTATTGTTTTGACAAGAAAAGGGATAGAAGATACTATGACTAAAAATATTGATCCTAGAAGGTGATTCACCAAAATTTATGACCTGCACCAGCTATTTCAACTCACATTTTTTCTCAACAAAAGGTTGTGTTCTATGCACAACTCAAGTTAAGCTCATATAATAGTGTTTCATATGTAGGTTATATTTCATACTTGTTGAAGGAAAACTAGGTGTCTTCACAACTACAAAATTCTGAAAATAGTCACACAACCTATGACCTATATGAGTTATGTTTGTTTCTATATAATAATGTTTGCAAATGAGACATAATTCAAGGATTGATATAGAATAATCACAAAAATTAGATCAAATCATTTGCAATAACACTCAACACATGAAATTTGAGAAGGCTAGAATACTATTTTATTGAAAAAATAGGAGCTTTCCTTTGTTACAAGTTTGAAAATGCTTGAAAAAATAGTTGTTCTACAACTGAAAATCTCTAAAAAACTAAGTTACAATGCTTCTTTTCTTGTTGAGAGCAGAGAAAATTAGAAAGAACTAAGAGAAAAACAACCACAATCTTGGTTTTGATCTCTAGCAACCCCTTTCACAATTGAAACTTAACTCCAAAGAAGAGGTTGAGTTCGCATGCTTGAACTGGGTGCTTGGATGTGGAACTCCAACTTTGGACTATTTGAAATTCATTCATAACATGCAAAGTTGATGGTGGTTGAGTTGGATTTGACTTTCTGACTAAAACTCTTTTGCATGCTCCTTGGAAACTGCTCCAACTGATTGCATGGTAATCTAACTCCTGTGCATGCTGAAATAGACTGCTTCTCCAACTAAGACAGTTGTTTCTTGCCATCATTCGCATGATTTCAGCTTCCTTGGGCGTGTAATATGAAAAGGCCTTCCTTTTAGGGATCAAAACTTCCCCTAACTGCTTGTTTACCGCTTCAAAACTTCTCTCAACTCATATAATGTCCATGCAGACTCTCTAACAGGCGTAAAACTGATTGGAAGTGCCTCTAAATTGAACTTGGACCCCCAGAACTGACCCTTCATGCTGGCACATGTGTCTCCAATACAGTTTGCATGAATGAAACTTCTAGCAAGGCATTGGGAAGACATGTAGATCTAATTTTCCATTATAAAAATGATTTTCTGCTACGACATGTCATACACATCCTTCAACAAGCTTGTAGATGAGTTCAGTTAAGTGTTTGAGGCTTTAGGAATGTTGAGAAATACCTATCATTCTTATCGCTCCTACACAATGTGTATTTCACTAAGGTTGAAATACAAGTGTGTAACTCAACCTTAGTGTCTTTTCCTTTGTCGATGAAACATCCATTTCATGAACCATCACCTTAGTTGATTCTCTCTTCTCCTTTTCCCTTTAGTCGACGAAACCTCCATTTCATGAACTATTTCTTTGCCTTGGTCTTTTTTAGCTTCCCTCTTTGGTCGACGAAATCTCCTCTTCACAAACTTCGCTTTCTTTTTGTCTTTCCCTTTTCCTTTGTCATTGAAATCTCCTGTCAATGAACCTTAAAGTTCACGAACCAAAACTTTTTCCAATAGGGCAAACCTTTTCCTTGTCTTTTTTCTTTTTCTTTGCTTCACCAGGTTCACTAATTGATGAATTTACCAGTTGACAAACCTACAGGTTCATGAAACAAAAAATTTTCCAATAAGGCAAGACTTCTTTCATCCTCACATTTTACTTCCTTGAACTCTTCTCTTGTCGCCAAGTTCATTGATCAGTGAACTTGTCGATCAGCGAACTGGCAAGTTCATGAAACGTTGAATTTGTCGATAAGGCAAAACTTTAAAAGAGAAAAACACTTAGAATCTTTTGGCTTGACTTCTTCAACCTACATGTTAGTTCCAACTTAAAACACTTATGCTCTACAAACCTACAAGGCTTCAACCTGTCTAACAGACTTGGACTCATCGATACTCGGAAACACCCTGATGAGGACAGGACAAAAATAGGTAACAATGAGCAAATATATTCGATAGGTTGGCTTCTTGAGTCACCTTGACAAACAAAGGCAAGCACAACCTCAAAGACTATTGATGTGGAAGACAAGGTCATTGACTTGACGGTTAAAGACTTCATACCAACTTAAATAAAATAACCGTGACATCAAAGCATTACTTATCAGGTCTAAAAATATGCAGACTAAGACGCTCACCAAAGTGATGTAACTTTCTACATGAAAAGTGTGCATTCTCTATTGGCACATTAATCACTCATTTCTCGTGATCTAATTCCCTCTCCTTAGTGATGCTCTCCCTCCTCATCTGTAGGGTAAAACTATGTCCTTGCATACACCTCATGTACACAACGAGTAGTTAGTCCATTGACATAATAATAATAACATTTTTAATCATCATTTTATTGATGGAATAAACTCATTCTTCTAAGCTTATTAGAACTTCATAATCATCATAGTTATTTCTCTTCTAACTAGTTGTCTTTGAAATAATAGATGAAATAAGTTTGTTTATAGAAATGGGATGTGACACCCTTTATCTCTTTATTTTTCTATCCTCCCTCTCTCTAACTCTACCTACCTCTCTATCTCTATATCTCTCTTCCTCACGTGCCAAAGGGTCTGTTGGTTTTTCTTCTGAATCAGCATCAGGGTTTGCCAGTTCCTATGCACATGCAGATTCAGCCAACTAATACAGGAGGTTGCGTGATCTCCTCCCCTTCACTTCTGGTTCTGCCGCACCAAGGGGGGTGTCCCTATAACTCAAGATATAACCTTGACTAGCTCAAAGATAGAAAGATCTAACTTGACAACAACAGGCAGAATACTCTCATGTATGGACCAAGATCTGTATGATAGATCACAAGGTGGGCAACGTTCTTGGACATATATGTCTGGTCGGGTATGAGAGCATGCAGGGGTTTTCCTACTCCTAATCCTACAACTAACAGGTGGAAGTGATGAAATGTGCGGACATAATGTCCGGGATGCAAGACAAGGGGTTTTGGCTCATAACTACTGATCCAGGAGCAGACTGGTGCCTATCCATTGGGCAAGGAGTCAACTAGACGTATACAACAGATGGTTTGCAACTTTCACTCAAGTTTCAAGGGGTTGGACTGATGCTTGCCTTACAAACATCACCCAAGAATGGGTATCTAACTGCTTCTACTTATAGATATCCCTGCTGACATGCAACCAGATTCAAAAGAAGGAGAAAAATATGCAGCAAATGGAGACAAGCAGATAGACACATGCAATAAGCATTTTTCATATAACATTAACACTGAAACTGAAAATATGTGCAAAATACATTCATGTTGCAACTCATAAACTCCAAAATGGGATAAAACAGCCAAGATCATGCCCTGTCCTTCATTATTTACACAAAAATGCCTCAGGCCTTCAACCACCTTCAAATGAGCAACACAACCTGCTATATACAGCAAGGAAGGTTCCCAAGATTAATTACATGGCAAAAGTCAAAATTCGCCAGATACACAGTATCAGAAAAATGGCGCTCAACGCATTGAATACGGTAGGTAGAAGAGGGGACAGAAGAGGTTCTCGAGCCATGAGCCACCAGCTAAGGTCTTCATTCATAATCGAGTAGCCACACCTTTTGTACCATCGCCCATTTATGGCTCAACCACCCGCGCCCCACCTGGAAACCGTCACAGCACTCAAAAAAGGAGTTCCCGCCAAAACGCACTTTCTGAAGGTTCAAGATAATACAGGGAGATTAATCCCACATGCACGATGCGGGGAGCCCCTTGCCACTTTAAAAACATAGCCGCATGTATGATAAGCGTCGAGCGCTTTTGCCACGCTCGACACACGCCTCTTCTCCAAGAGCCCATCGGCCAAACTTCTACCATCGGCCAGACAAATGCCATCGGCCCAACATGAAACTCCTTCACCGGTAGCACAAAGTCACGGCGATACCTTCAAAAATCCTGATGGCGTCATCATCATATCCTGATGATGTCACCATCACCCGCCTGCCTGATGATGTCACCATCACCCGCCTGCATACCGCGCCCTTCTCATATTCGGATGACATCATCGTCATATTCGCAACATCGGGGGATCTCCATAAAATGACTTAGTATTAGCAATATGACCCTCCAGATCTTGATGACGTCACCCCCATATCAGCATCAGGAAGATATTCGGAAGATAACCAGATATTTGGAAATATCATCCTGACACACAAATATCATGCTGCACTGTAGCTTCACTGCAGGATCGGGATGATATCCAAACATCACCCGATATTGAAACATGAATGACCCAGATGAATAATTTGGTTGACAGAAAATCATGATGATGCTAACCACCTTGGAGAAAATATGATGCTGCTGTTGAAAAATGCTGAGGAAGGCCAACACTTAGGAAATTTTTTGGATTTTTTGGGAAGGTGCCTGCATGTTTATATGCTTGAAAACTGACTGCTCATGCAGGCACCAACAGTGGCTCTATCTGGGGACATGCAGGTGCAAGACTGCAGCGAGAACCCCAGATCTCTGGGATGCAGACTAGTCCCTTATCCATTGGGCACAGAGTCAAACTTGCACCAATCTGCATGACCAAACACATTATTTTAAAATAAACATGGTGGCCCAGGGCCACCAAAAAGGAAAAACTAGACTTTTCCTTTGTCAAACACCTGATTTTCTTTTGATTTCTTCAAATGAAGCCTAAAAGCTTTTAACTATCTGCAGCAAGCACCTTGGCAATTATTTGTGCTGCTGCTCATTTCTTTTTCTTCAACAAATCTACAACTAGCTTCATCAGCATATATAATTATCAGTTGTAGAATGTCATCATCATATGAGTCACTGATGTTGCTTGGAAAAATAACAGACTCACATGAAACAAATGAATCCACATCAGAATTTTGCCCTTCCTCAAAAAATAAGAGCTCCTCTGTATCAAACATGCAATATTCAGGCACAAGCAACATCTCATAATCAAATTGATCTTGATGAACATATAGATATCCATCATCATCATGCACGGCAGTTTTGTCATTAATGTCCACCTGAAATGTCTCAAGAGAAGGCAGAAATAACTCAGAATGTAGCCCTACACTGAAAGCTTCATAGTCACCCCTGCAATCAACACTATCCCCAACTGTATGAGCACACACATCTGCAATTTTCCCATCCACCTCTGAATAGTGACCTTGTTTTTTATCTTCACCAGTGCCCTGATAATCAAAAGCAAAGTTTTCAACCTCTACACTATGAAGGTGGCCAAAATCTTCAAGGAAACATTCATAATCAACATCCAAATATATTTCATCATCTGAAAGGCTCACATATGCATCTGAATGCTGACAATCACTAGCATATTCACTGCCATCCCTTGAATCAATGTTTTCTATATTCAGAGTGAAGCTCTGCATATCCACTTCATATAAATAATCAGGCATAACTGGGATATGCACACTGCTGCAAGACACAACTTCATGTATGTCTCTCATTTGATCAATTGGAGGGTACCTTGTGTCTGCAGGCTTTTCTTCTAGAGGCAGACAATAATCTTTGTCCACATCATTAAAGGATGTGCCTACATTTTTAGCAACATTTTCTTCATGCATGACATCATGGCTACACACATTATTCTGAAATATATTTCCCTCTACACAATCATCTTTTAATGCACATACTGGGAGAGCTGAAATATATTCACTTTGATAACTGCTTTGACAACTTGCAGCCATGAAACCTACTGGCATTCCATATTTCTCATTATTTTCTATGTCCATAGCAAATTGGAAAGCCTGGTGAAGTGTGACTGGTTCTTTATCTCTCAACAGATAACTCATTTCTTCATCAAATGCAGCCAAATAAATTGTCAAGCACAATGCATTATTAGGTCTCATATATTCAGGGATCTGCCTGAGCAATTTAATAAACCTAAGATTAAAGGCTGGAACCAATTCCTCATCTTCCCTTTGGGTATTCATAAAATGTATGATCAATGAGGCCACATCAAACCTTTCACCAAACTGCCCTAGGAATGCAACTTCTAAATCCATCCATGAAGAAACTGAACAAACAGGCAGGTCTAAAAACCATATCCTAGCATCATCTTCCAATGACTGAACAAAGAGTCTCATTACTACATCTTCATCCTCTACCTCATAATCTTCTATTAAATTACAAAATCTTTGCAGATGTTTGTTTGCCGATTCAGAATCTGATCCACTATATTTTGGAAAACATCTTCTAATTTTATTGGGAATAATATTTGGGTAACCATATATCCCTGTGAAATTTAGGGCCTTATATCTTTCAATAAAGAATGGTCTTCTCTGAGAGCACGACCAGGCTTGCTGTTCTAAACTCAACATTTTGGAATCAAAGATGAATACCTGGATATATGTTGCAGCACTAATAGGTTCTTTCAACATAGTCGCCACCTCTCAGAGAGAGGACAAAATGTGAGCAAGGCACTTTTGTTTTCTAGATTCATCACCCCAGCAGAGCACCACATGGTTCCTTTGTGCTGCAACTTCACTGGAAACTAGATTTTCCAGCCCTCAGGTTACTTGACTCTCTCTCTCCCCAGCGGAGTCACCATTTTGTTGGTTTTTCTTCTGAACCAGCATCAGGGTTTGCCAGTTCCTATGCACATGCAAATTCAGCCAACTAATACAGGAGGTTGCGTGAGCTCCTCCCCTTCACTTCTGGTTCTGCCGCACCAAGGGGGGTGTCCCTATAACTCAAGATATAACCTTGACTAGCTCAAAGATAGAAAGATCTAACTTGACAACAACAGGCAGAATACTCTCATGTATGGACCAAGATCTGTATGATAGATCACAAGGTGGGCAACGTTCTTGGACATATATGTCTGGTCGGGTATGAGAGCATGCAGGGGTTTTCCTACTCCTAATCCTACAACTAACAGGTGGAAGTGATGAAATGGGTGGACATAATGTCTGGGATGCAAGACAAGGGGTTTTGGCTCATAACTACTGATCCAGGAGCAGACTGGTGCCTATCCATTGGGCAAGGAGTCAACTAGACGTATACGACAGATGGTTTGCAACTTTCACTCAAGTTTCAAGGGGTTGGACTGATGCTTGCCTTACAAACATCACCCAAGAATGGGTATCTAACTGCTTCTACTTATAGATATCCCTGCTGACATGCAACCAGATTCAAAAGAAGGAGAAAAACATGCAGCAAATGGAGACAAGCAGATAGACACATGCAATAAGCATTTTTCATATAACATTAACACTGAAATTAAAAATATGTGCAAAATACATTCATGTTGCAACTCATAAACTCCAAAATGGGATAAAACAGCCAAGATCATGCCCTGTCCTTCATTATTTACACAAAAATGCCTCAGGCCTTCAACCACCTTCAAATGAGCAACACAACCTGCTATATACAGCAAGGAAGGTTCCCAAGATTAATTACATGGCAAAAGTCAAAATTCGCCAGATACACAGTATCAGAAAAATGGCGCTCAATGCATTGAATGCGGCAGGTAGAAGAGGGGACAGAAGAGGTTCTTGAGCCATGAACCGCCAGCTAAGGTCTTCATTCATAATCAAGCAGCCACACCTTTTGTACCATCGCCCATTTATGGCTCAACCACCCGTGGCCCACCTGGAAACCGTCGCAGCACTCAAAAAAGGAGTTCCCACCAAAATGCACTTTCTGAAGGTTCAAGATAATACAGGGAGATTAATCCCACATGCACGGTGTGGGGAGCCCCTTGCCACTTTAAAAACATAGCCGCATGTATGATAAGCGTCGAGCGCTTTTGCCACGCTCGACACACGCCTCTTCTCCAAGAGCCCATCGGCCAAACTTCTACCATCGGCCAGACAAATGCCATCGGCCCAACATGAAACTCCTTCGCCGGTAGCACAAAGTCACGGCGATACCTTCAAAAATCCTGATGGTGTCATCATCATATCCTAATGATGTCACCATCACCCGCCTGCATACCGCACCCTTCTCATATCCGGATGACATCATCGTCATATTCGCAACATCGAGGGATCTCCATAAAATGACTTAGTATTAGCAATATGACCCTCCAGATCTTGATGACGTCACCCCCATATCGGCATCAGGATGATATTCGGAAGATAACCAGATATTTGGAAATATCATCCTGACACACAAATATCATGCTGCACTGTAGCTTCATTGCAGGATCGGGATGATATCCAAACATCACCCGATATTGAAACATGAATGACCCAGATGAATAATCTGGTCGACAGAAAATCATGATGATGCTGACCACCTCGGAGAAAATATGATGCTGCTGTTGAAAAATGCTGAGGAAGGCCAACACTTACGAAATTTTTTGGATTTTTTGGGAAGGTGCCTGCATGTTTATATGCTTGAAAACTGACTGCTCATGCAGGCACCAACAGGGTCGATAGAGAGAAAGATAGAGAGGGGGAGAGAGATATAGAGATAGAGAGGAAAATAGAGTTAGAGAGAGGGAGGATAGAGAAATAAACAGATAAAGGGAGAGATAGATAGATAGAAAGGGGGAGAGAGAGAGAGAGCTCACAGAGATATAGAGTTAGAGAAAGGGAGACATATAAAGGGGGAAGGGGAGAGGGAGAAATAGAGAGAGATATAGAGAGACATGGCGAGATAGAGAGGGAGAGGGGGGAGATAGAAAGACATGGAGAGATAGAGAGATATAGTTAGAGAGGGAAAAATATAGAAAGAGGGGCAGATAGATAGATAGAGAGGGATAGATGGAGATAGAGACATGGAGAGGGAGAGAGGGGGGGTTGAGATAGACAAAGGAATCTATAGAGGGAGAAAGATAGATAAAGAGGGAGATAGAGATAGAGATAGAGATAGACGGATGGCAGAGATAGGGAGATAGAGAGTGAGGGAAAGATATAGAGATAGAGAGAGATGGAAAGATATAGAGATGAAGAGAGAGGTAGAGAAGAATAGATTAAGAGATAGGGATATGAGGAGATATAGAGATAGGAAAAGAGATGAAGAGATGCGTAGAGACATAGGGAAAGAGATTGAGAGGGAGAGAGATGGGGAGAGAGAGATAGAGGGAGATCTAGATAAATAGATATATAGATAAATAGAGAGAGTTAGAGAGAGGAACAATAGAGAGATAGAGGGAGGATAGAGTTAGAGAGATAAAGGATAGGTAGGTAGAGACTCTTTCATGTAGATATTAGGTTGCATGTGTCCCTCCTAGTATAGAGAAGTTCTGTTTCACCAACCACATGGATATTTGAGTCTAGGGATTCTCTTGGACCATCACTTGATTACCTATTTGATACACTACATGCATAGTTACAATAGATCTTATGTGATAGCATGACATCCTAGACCATGAGTTTGGCACCAACATTAAGAAGGTTATGATTTATATAAGTCTAATATCAATTTCCTCCTTTCACCTGTGTTGAAATGTAATTATATAGTTATTTCTTCTAGGACATGCTCTCCAATCTCTCCTCATAATTGAATGGTGATTTATAGAGAAATGATTCATAGGACAATTCCAATTTCAAGGTGGGAAAGGGTTTTCCTTTAACTAAAGCCAAATTGAAATCAAATCTCTCCACAGCCTTATGGAAGATGCTCCAATTTCCAAGACTAACCTTATCAACTAACACTAGATGTGAAAACAAGATAGCGGTCATTCTTGTGACCCAATCAATAAAAGAGAATCCTCTTTTCTAGAGGATTACCACTTCCACTTCTACAAGATGAAAGAATACTACAACTTGGGCCATAAATTTGATCATAAGCTTCACACCAAGAAGATTGAGCTAAGGAAACAATGACATCGTCTAATACAAATATTCAAGCATGGTGGTGTTACTATTGCAAAATCAAATAGTAATGACTCTTATCTATGAACATGTGATGGATGAAGAGATCAATCACCTCTTTAATTAGTAGGCCAAAGAAAAATAAGCATAAGGGATCTCAAATCTACACATCAATGCACTAGAGACACCTATGAGATTTGGGCATGCAACATCACACTTACTAACTATGCATGAGGCACAATCAAGCTAGGGGCATACACATAAACCAACAATAGTTGATGAAGAATTCTCTAAGGAACTTCAAGAAAAATATGCCTCTAATGCACACATCATGGTGTAGGCTTCACACCAAGTTCTAGTCTTGGAAAGCACAACTAGGTATAACAAAACCAGTTCACTTGAAAGTTTCCTATGACCTAGTTCATTTTGAAGGGATGTCTCACCTCTTATATTATGCAACCAACAATTGAATCTGTACCCCTTTGGTCACATCTTCTATTCTATTTAGAAAATTTGAAACAACTCAGTCTAGTCATAATCCAAGAGGTTGAGGCTCAAGTGTAATGACTTCTTGGTTGGGTCCTTAAAAATGCAAGGAACCATCCTTTGACTCTAAACCCAGAGGCAACACCAATAACAACACAACCGATCATCTCTAGAATTGTAAGGAGAAGCAAGTGCCATATGGCCTAAAACTTTCCTTACAAGGGTTACTTTTGTAGCAACTATAATTGAGCTATGATTACTCCTATCATTAAGTACCATTAGAACATCACTCCCTTATCTAAGTTTCCCCATCCACGAATTTGTCCCTCATCTAGCCTCTTTCTATCTCATTGGATTCTAAGACCAACATCACTCCATACTATATAAGTTTCCCCATCCATGACTTCTTGGCATGTGCCAATGAGTCGCCTCTTGGGATCACACAAGTAGATCTATGCTATCTGTTAATGCTTACCAAGAACCACTAGAACCCATGAAGCATAGGAAGTAGTTACTCCACAAAACCTTCATAGTTTTCTGAAGGGGAAAGAGAAAGAGAGTTTATAGAGAGTAGAAGAGAGAAATAGAGAAAGAGAGTTTGTGAAAGAGTAGAAGAGAGGATGAGTTTTCTTCTGCATCTTGAGGTGGTTTCATCTGGAGTTTCTTGCATATGCAGAAGATATAGAGGATGAAACAGGCCAGCGCTATGCTTACTGAGGCGACGATTATGTCGAACACCAGAAATGAAATTGTACCGTGCTTCTTCTGCTCATGCTACTGCTTCTGCTCATTGAGATTTGCCGTCGCCTTAATGAATTGGGTTAACCTGCCCATTGTAAAGTTTAAGAGTGTTCAGGTGAAGCCCACAATTCATCGCTCTTTATATGATTTTTTGTCTTCCCAGGTCAGGATTCCTTGCCTCCTGCTGGATTTTGTGGAGAAAATGAATATGGCAGTTTGCTTGGGATTTTATTTCTCTGGACCCATGTTCACTAAGAAAGGAATTTTTTTCGAATTTATTGATTTGGGTTTAAGTGTCGCTTGCTCAGATCTCGCAATTCTTGCAGGGTAAATGTGTTTATCTTCGTAAAGTAATTTGGTGGGTCGTCCAGGCTTGATGGATTCCTTGCGGCACGTCATCTTGAAATTGAGCGATTCCAACTTTGTGCCCAAGAAAACAATAAAGTAGAGGAAATTGTTGTTATTGTTGTTGCAGTTGGTGTCACGCTCTACCTTTCTACTCACCCATAAAATATTTGCCTTTGAAAGGAACCGAAATTGGCTTTTATATTCTAGTCGTGTCACACAATTTCGGCTTAAAGCGCAGACGGATTTCCATGAATTGTCAAAAGTGTGGGGAAATAAATCATACTTTGGATCTCAGGTTTAAATATTAATTGGATTAAGGCCTAGATTTTGAAAGATTCCAAGAACGAAATAAATTTGAAACTTTAGTAGTTTGATATTGAGAATTGTGAAATGATGAATTTTATATCTTTGAGGATTGGGATTAAGTTGTGTTTAGGGTTGTTTTTTTCAATCTTTGAGATCTATAGAACTTATATGCTTGTGCTTGTCCCTATGTCTAAGAAATTGGTGATATTGAAAAGCACTTTTTAAGGACTTCCTATGGATAGAGGGGAATTTCAACCTTTGGGATCTATAAAACTTATTTGCTTGTGCTTCTACCCATGTCTAAGAAATTGGTGATATTGAAAAGTACCTTTTGGGGACTTGCTATAGATAGAGGGGAATCCTATAGTTGGTAGGGTTGTAATTTGTGGTGACTCATTATGACACATGTCTCCTTGCTAAAATCTTGACCTCTTAACTAGTGTATATCACCACATTGCACTACTAGTAGTCCATGAATAAAGTGAGGGAGAGCTTTGGATTGTAGCTAGGATATTGTGTTCTCATTAGTTGTTGAGGTTGAGGTTATGTATGTCCTTGAGGATGACATGTAATTTCATCCAACGAAAATATTCATTTTGGAGAACATTCCACCATGTCTTTGAAACTTCAAACTATTGTAAACCACATTAAACTCATCTATGATAGTAAAATCGTTATATTATTTAACCAAATTATTTTGTGCTTCTCAATACATGTGCACAACATATTCATAAATATTTTTCTCCTACACATGTTGCAAAGGCCCAAACTTCCACTAATCTTCTATGATTTCCCCATTGTCCCTTTGCTATAAAGATACCCACCAATTTAAATGTCTCCCCTCGTAAGCACATATGACATTGTTAGGCCTTAGCACTTGAGACAACTTAGATAATGTATTAGTGATTTTCTTCTTTTATTCTCATCTATACAAAAGATCAAGGTAGTCCTTTGTCTTATTATCTCCGTCTCAATTTTCATAAAGTAGGAACTCAATTTACTTTCAAATTAGGTAGCTATGCTTGTTGCATTTATAACACTTAAAAATGTGGCAACCTCCCACATGGCCACCATAAACTCCTTATCCACTCATTCCAGCAACTCTACATGCACACAATGTTGATTCTATCTATGGAATTTACTATTTACAAAATGCTTCTCTTACTATAAGTATCATTTGTAGGAGGAATATACTCACTAGCTTCTAAATTAGTGAGCATTGGTAAGTCCCATAATATTCCTATAAAAGTATGCACAACATTTGAGGAGGGTCATTTAGGAATATTATACCAAGTACCCATTATCCAAATATAGGACATTTGGGTACTAGTATTTAACATTTGTGAAAATACTACATACACCATTGCCCATTTATCCTTTCATTGCCTTCATATTCTCTACTTGTTTAAGTCACACCACTAACTTTTCCATTTGCACTTGAAGATGTGAATTGGGCTCTTATATAGTCTGGTAAGGTCATTGTTGTCACATAAATTTGCACCCAGTGTTGAAGGCTTTTAGGGCTCCAACAATCTAGTGAAACATTGAGATGACCTCCAGGTGTGGGACCCTACAGAGAGGTCAAATCTCCAGAGAGAGGTTGGTTCATTTGTTGAATAAGAGATTCAGCGATCCTAAGACTAAACCTAATCTATCCACCTATTTATGAAAAGAGGAAGGAGTAAATCTAAAATTGAAAGGAGGTGATACACCAGGTTCGAATATGGGAAGGCCCTCAAAACAACCATGTATGCACAGAATAACAATGTTCAACATATCGACATACACAAATCATGAACTACTTACAAAGATAAGAGAAACTAAATGAAATTCAAGAAGGAAGATGCATTCACAGATAGAGATCAAATAGAAAAATACACAGAGCAAAGAACAATTCATGAGAAGGTAAAAATCTGATGTCTATTCTCAAAGAGGCACGGTTATAATTGCAAGAGATATGGTTTTTAGACCAAAAGCCAACCTGAATATATTACATTTCATGCTTTATATAGCATTTACAAATGGAGCACCATTACCTACTATAATGAATGCACCCATGGTCCTGTCAGAGACATTTCCTCGCTAGAAGGGACGTTTATCTACCAGAGTTCAATGCAGAAAATATCTGGATCCAAGAGTAGATGGAAGATACTTGTGTCTTCAATGTAAACTGTTGAATCATTTGCCGACAACAATCAATGCAAGATATCTACCTTTTGAAATCTTTCTACAACACTTCAAGTCAGCCTCTGTTATGTCTTGTCGGCCGAGTCTGCATATTTCCCTTTAGTCAACAACCATCTTGATATCCAGATATGCATGCTTATATCTGGATCATAATTTCAAAGTGAGAATATCCCTTGAAAAGCCTGCCAAATGAAAGAGGATGAAATTCTAAGCAATTCTCCCTTTTGGATCATTTAGAAATTCCTCAGGATGAAGAAGATATTCGCAGTCAAAGTTGTAGTCAAAGAGCATATGGATATCCATGCATACCCCCTGGAGTCTTCACATTTGCAAATATTCGGATGATATAGCCTGACCGAACACAGAGTCTCAAAATCCCAATATCTGGATGCACCCGTCAAATTTACCTTCGCGGCATGGAGAAGTCGTCATCTACATGGATACCCAATGTCAGGATATTAACTTTTAATATGCCACCCCCTGAATATCTTGATGATGTCATCGACATAGAGAACTTCGTTAGAAAGGGGATCTGGATGACATCATCAGGATATGAACACTATAGGATAATATGCTAGTGGTGGAATGTCCTGATGATGTCATCATCATATGCATTTCTTTGGGGAGGGGATTGGATGATGTCATCAGGACATTCGCTTAAGGATTCAAACATTAGGAAATATCCAGATGTTATGAAAAATCTAGATATCGACTAAGGTCTAGATATTTAGGAAATATCAGGATCTTAATTAAGATCTGGATGTTAAGAAAACATCCGGATATTAGTTAAGGTTCGGATGTCGACTAAGGTCAGGATATTAGTTAAGATCTTGATGTTAAGAAAACCTACGGATATTTAGGAAATATCCGGATATCCAGACAATAGATATCCATACCAGAAAACAACTAAGTATGGAGATGGAAATCTTTGCAAAGGAAGACATTGAAGATTAAAGGTTTCTGGGTTTTTTTGGGTCTTTTGCAAGGATTCTCCAAATGAGTTTTAGGGATTTTTACAAGTTAGAATAGTGGGATTTGAAAGATTTAAGGCATGTACAGCTATATTCCAAGGGACATCAAGGGGATTTTCAAGGTGAACTATTTGATTCTGGACAGAGGAAAAAGGTCAACACTTTGGTGAACTCTTAGGGATGTTTGTCTGTTAAACAAATAGACCAGTGGCCTTTAGCATCCATTGGGCATGGAGTCCATATGAGGATCTGAAAAGGTCAAGACAACTGAAACCTGCCTCCCAAAACACACAAAAGGAAAGAGGCCTGCATTCTCCTAATGACAATGCAGCCTGTGCAAAAGCACTTAGGGAAAGGGAAACCTAAAGCAGAAATAAACTAGAACAATATGTACAAGACCTCATACCAACCTTAATGGTAGAGTTTGAGATGGATCCCATTAACTGAGATCAGTAGAACTTCACCATCCAGCCTTGAAAGAATGAAGGCATTTGCTTGCTTGTTGTTGATGATGACATAAGGCCCACTCCAAAGTGCATCAAACTTGGTGTGGCCTCTAGGTTTGGTTCAGTCAGCATCCCATTTTAGAACAAGATCACCTTCTATGAGGGTCTGGACCTTGGCCTTCTTGTCAAAATACCTCTTGGTCTGTTTTTGATGTTCTTCTAATGTGATCATGGCTGACTGTCTTTGTTCTTCTAGTTTAGTTAATTCAGCCATCCTGACAGACCTTGCATCTTCTCCTTCCAATGCCAATTGATGAGCCAAATCTAGTGTAGGAAGTTCTAAGAATATAGGCAATCTAGCCTCTCTTCCATACACTAGAACAAAAGGAGAGTTCCCAATGGCTCTCTTGTATGTGATCCTATCAGCCCAAAGAGCTAATCTGATCTTGTTTTGCCATTGTCTCTGGTTTGTTTCCATGGTCTTCTTCAGTATCTTGATTAGGTTCTTATTGGTGGATTCAGCTAGCCCATTACTTTGGGGGTAATAGTTGGATGAAGTCCTTAAGAACACATTGTACTTAAGGGCCCAATCGACAATCCTAAAACTAGTGAATGCTTTTGCATTATCATAAATAATAGTATGAGGAGCTCCAAACCTTGTCATGATTTCTTCGAAGAAATCCATGATAGATAATTCAGTGGCCTCCTTGAGAGGGATTGCTTCAACCCACCTGGTGAAGTAATCCATTGTAGTCAAAGCTCACTTGTGACCAGCACTAGAAGAGAGATTTATCATGCCAATGAAGTCTAATCCCCACTGTGAAAAGGGTTGACCGACCTGAAGAGGGTGGAGTGGAAGTGCTACCAATCTTTTCTTTTCGGCAAAGAGAACACACTCTTTACATCTTTTTACCCACACATGGGCATCATTGGATAATGTGGGCCAAAAGTAACCTGTCCTCATTATTTTCATTGTTGTAGCTCTAGCAGAGAAATGACCACCATCTAGACTAGCATGAAACTCACTAAGAAGTCTATCAACCTAATCTTCTTCTATGCATCTCAGTAAGACTCCATCCAAGCTTCTCTTGAAGAGAACATCACCTACCAAAGTATAAGGGATAGACCGCAGCCTAAAATGTCTAATTTTGGTTCTGTCCAGTCCATAGGGATACTCACCAATGGATAGGAATGTAGCCATATCTGTTGTCCAAGAACTCACAACTGATGGATCAGCTATAGGTTCCTCCTTCAAGTGGTAAGATGAATCCACTTCATCTACTGATGTCTGAGCTATCTGTTCATACAATCCTCTGCCTCTAATCAACTTAGTGGCTTTGATGATCACATCATACTCCAGGATCTTGGTGTCCCAGCTAGCTCTCTTTTCACTAATCTCAATCCCATTATGTAATCTCTCACACTAGGGTGAGAAACTAAAACTTTAATATGATTATTTGTCATCATATATCTGAATTTCTTTAAAGCTCTAACAATGGAAAATACCTGTTTGTCCATGGGGCCATATCTAACCTCATAGTCTTTCAAAATATGACTAAATAAGGCCAAGAGCTACTCCATTCCTTGTTCATTCTGTTGCATCAAGACAGCATCAATATTGTTCTCTCCTCCATATGCATAAAGGACCAAATCCTTCTCATAATTTGGATTCATGAGGGTAGGTGCCTGGGCAATCTCTTCCTTGATCTTCTCAAAACCATCCTTCCCTTAGTCCATTTGAAGACTACATCTTTCTTGAGCATAAGGGTTAGAGGCATCACCAAGCCAGCACAGTTAAGAATGAACTTCCTAACAAAGTTGATCTACCCTAGAAATGATTGTAAAGCTCTTTTGTGAGCAAGCAACATAAGAGAAAGCAAAGTAGATGTCCTATCAAGGTCTATGGATATCCCATCCTTAGACACTATGTGGCCCAAAAGCTTACCCTGGGAAACAACAAAAATACATTTCTTGGGGTTCAGAGATACCCCAAACTCTCTACATCTTTGGAAAACCTTTTCTAGATGCAACATGTGATTTTCTCCCTTCCTAGAGAAGACTATGATGTCATCCAGATAAATCAGGATGAGCTTGTTTATAAATCCTTTGAAGACAATATCCATTGCCCTTTGAAACGTGGCACCAGCATTAGACATACCAAATGGCCATTTTTCATATGTCATGGTTCCCCATTTAGTTATAAATGTTGTCTTAAATCTATCTTCTTCTCTGACAAAAATATGATTATAGCCAGAGAAGCCATCCAATAATGAAAACCTCTACCCCTGCAACAGTTTGTAAAATTTGATCCATGGAGGGCAAAGGGTAATGATCCTTCAGAGAAGCCTGATTCAAGTCCCTGAAGTCTAGACAAAGTCTAATAGCTCTATTCTTCTTTGTTACAAGCACTAGATTAGCCATCCAAGTAGAATACTTGATGGGGAAGATAATCCTTGCTTGAATGAGATTAGCAAGCTCTTTCCTCATGAGTGGCTCAATTTTTGAATTTATAGGCTGCTACTTTTGATGAACTAGCTTGCAATTAGGATCTAGATCGATGGCATGCTGATCCACATCCAGATTAAATCCTTTAAGATCTTCATATGTCCATGCCAGGACTTCATTATATTTCTGGGCAAGTTTTATGAACTCTTGCTCCTCTACGTTACTGTACACTTTTCCTAGCAGTAACTCCTTGTCCTAGGCGACGGTTACCTTCTGGTAATCTTCTTTCTTGAAGGTCATGTTGTTTCTCTTATCATGAACTCATCATCATGGCTAAAGATGGCCTCAAGGGTGACTAGACCCTTGGGTAGCTTGTTTGCTTTGAGTTGGATGATTTGATCACCATAGAATTCCTGCAACCTAAAATTTTGCTTCATTCTGAATGAAGCTCAATTTGCTCATTGCTATTAAAGACCTACCAATGGATATCATTATCAAGAACAGATGGTAGATGAAAACAATCCTCACATGTTGATCAGGACCTTGAAACAAGTCTGTAGGTGGAGAAAACTTAGCCCCCACTATCGCTAATTGATCAACATCATCATTTAATTTTCTTGGGATTACCTGCAGGTTAAGAGCATCAAAACTCTCAAACAGGTCCCAAACTCTATGTCTATAAGCTCTTAGAAGCTAGTTTTTTGTTGTACATCTCTATGACTTAGTTGACCACCAATTTAATATCACCAAAGATCTCCATATGCTTGATTTTATTCTTTTCTACTAACAGTAGGCCATGGACCAATGCCTCATATTCTGCTACATTTGGTGCAAGAAAAGAGCAACCTATGAGCAAAATGCAACTTCATACCAGTCAGAGAGACTAGCAAAACACTTGCACTAGCTCCATTTCTGCTCTTTGCACCATCAAAGAACATCTTCCATGGGCCAATGGAGTCATCCTCTAGCTTTAGTACAGAAGGGACTGAAGGATCTCTTTCATGGATCATGTAGTTGCCCAAGTCAGTCACCTCGTGTGGTGTCATAAGGATTAAAATTTTCATGTTCCCTTGCCCACTCCTTAAGAAGCAGGTTAGGGATTGGAAGGGGTGAAGGTTCTACCTCAGTAGGCTTTGGATCATGAACTTCCTCACCCAGAATCATAACATGCGGATTCACCAGGTTGTGGTCATAATTCTCCACATGATAATATGAAATTGGTTCAACCTTGATGGTGAACCATGTGACATATCTAGTCCTCAAAAACATATGAGACCAATCAGAACAAAGGTAGCCACCTACCTTTGTTGTGAAGTCCCTTGACAAGCAGATGGCAAAGAGAGGAAGATCAATGACTGAAATGTCTTGTTTGAAAGTTAGGTTCAGACATGCATGTAGAGTCAAGTCTAGTCCTTTGATCACTCCTATAGTGTTTACAGAGGTGCCATCCAGTTGTAATACTTCTGATGCTACAGGGGTATACTTGATGCCTAATGCATCTACTATCTTTTTGGGTATAACCGAAACACTAGCTCTTAAATCAATCATGTAGTTGTGTACTAAAAACTTGCCAATGATCAAAGACAAGTAGAAGGGAGATGGTTTCTTAATTGTACTTACCTGTCCTTCACTTGGTTGTAGAAGACTGACAGGAGTCTTCTCTTTTTGTTTTGATGATGAGTCTAATGCTGCTAACTCAGTAGATGGGAAGTGCCTTAAGGCCTCTTGCAAAAGATCCCTCTGGGAGGGTATGGACATTACTTCCCACATAGAGACATTGATATTTTTTTCTTCATCTATTCCATAATATTTAATGGAACAGTGGTTGCCTTGTGCATTGAGGGAATCCATGTTCCCTTTTTTTATTGTTCTACAGTTTGTTCATGCACCTTTAAGCCTGATGAAATTTCTTTTATAACAACAGGTCTGCTGCTCTAAAATGGAACTCTAGCACTGGCTACTTTTACCTTTGGAACATGCTCTTTTTGTGACATAGTACGCATAGGGCTAGCCTCCAACTGCCTCTTCTTTGATCTGATGTTGTCTGCAATGGGCATAACAACACTGTCCATAGGCTGATTGATAACACAAAAATCCTCTACAATCCATAGCATCATACTGACATTAAAGGTAGCCTGATTTGACACTTCAGGATTGTCATTTGCTACCTCTAATAATGATGCCTATTGGGTATGAAAGTTCTCCACCATTAAAGATCTCTCTTGTGCTCCAAAAGCACAAGTGGACTAATTATGAGGTTGGTTGCAGGGGTAGCACCAATCTGCCTCCTAGGCCAGATTATTTTGAGTAGGGATTAAATCCCTAACTGGATTCGCATCTGATATATATTGGATAGGTCAAACTATTTGTAAAGGATGTGCAGAGTTAGGATTTTGGTATCTATTATGTAGGTAACCCTGATTCCAGTTCTAATTTCTATTAGGATTATACCCTTGGTTCTAATTTTGGTTAGATGATTGCCCCTGATTATAATTCTGATGGGGTTTGGGAACAATTTGAATAGCTATACTATTCACCTTGTTGGTCAAATTAGACATTAGGGTTTTAAGGTCACTCTCTTCCTGAGAAAGAGAGGATGTTGAAGCTTTAGGCTCTGGGATGGGAGCAATAATGGGCTGCTAGGATGAGGAAGGTAGCTCTGGAAAAAGTGGAACAAGCGATCTGGGAGCAATCCTCCTAGCCTATATTAAACAATTTTCAGCTTTTAGAGTTGTCTCATAACCAGCAAGTAGGGTTTCAACACCCATTGACTGCATCATCACTGCAATGTTAGAATTCAAAGCTATTAAAAAATACAAGATAGAACCTTGTGGGGATGGCATGAGGGTAGCTAGAATCCTCTCCCATGTCCTCTGGAATCTAAAGTTAAAATTTGCTAGCATCTCATTTGGAGCCCTCTTGATACTCATCAACTGTTCAAGCAATGAAATATTATCTACCCTCTCCCCAAACTGTTTATAGAGTGCCTATCCTAGCTCGTCCCAGGTATGTATTGAAGCAGGGGTCAAGCTCCTAAACCATTGAAGAACCCTCCCTTTGAAAGATGAGACCATGAGCTGGACTGTAACATCTTCATGTTGTATATGATGGACTGAGCATACGTTGGATATGTCTTTGATATGCTTAGCAGGGGTAAAGGAACCATCACCTGCGAAGGGTGAAACACTTTTCAGGGCTGTAGCTGGTATGTCATCATAGGCAGCCAAATCTAATCAACTTCCTCCATTGAAGGTCACAAAAGGCAAATTCTTTTCCATCCTAGGGATATTCAGATCTAGTCTAGAGATTTGCAAGCTTCTTCTATTGTATTGAAACCTAACAGGAGGGGGTGTGGATTAAGTCCTTGAAAGAGGTAAAGTAGGGTTGTTGTTCCTTCTCATAGGAGACCTAGATAACCTAGACCTTCTCCTTGAAGCAGCAATAGATAATTTAGTGAACTGAAAATTACCTCTTGAAGATGTCCTAGTTTGCATAGGCATAAAAGATGGCGCTGATCAGAACTAGACGCAGTAGAGTCACCAGGTGCGTGAAATGTCTGCCAAGATGCAGAGTACTAAGAAGAACACCATATTCTCAGCTTGATTCTTTGATTACTTATGCTTACGGTCCCACATGCCATAAACTATTGTCACATAGATTTGCACCCAGTGTTGAAGGCTTTTAGGGCTCCAACAATCTAGTGAAACATTGAGATGACCTCTAAGTGTGGGACCCTAAAGGGAGGTCAAATATCTAGAGAGAGGCCAGTTCCTTTACTGAATAAGAGATTCAGCGATCCTAAGACCAAACCTAATCTATCCACCTGTTTATGAAAATAGGAAGAAGGAGAAAATCTAAAATTGAAAGGAGGTGATACACCATGTTTGAATATGGAAAGGCCCTCAAAACAACCATGTATGCATGGAATAACAATGTTTAACAGATTGACATACATAAATCATAAACTACTTGCAGAGGTAAGAGAAACTAAATGAAATCCAAGAGGAAAGATGCATTCACAGATGGAGATCAAATAGAAAAATACACAGAGCAAAGAACAATTCATGAGAAGGTAAAAATCTGATGTCTCTTCTCAAAGAGGCACAATTACAATTGCTAGAGATATGGTTTTTAGACCAAAAGCCAACCTGAATATATTACATTTCATGCTTTATATAGAATTTACAAATGGAGCGCCATTACCTACTGTAATGAATGCGCCCATGAGCCTGTCAGAGATATTTCCTCGCTAGAAGGGACATCTATCTGCCAAAGTTCAATGTAGAAAATATTTGGATCTAGAAGTAGATGGAAGATACTTGTGTCTTCAATGCAAACTGTTGAATCATTCACCGGCAACAATCAATGCAAGATATCTGCCTTTTGAAAGATTTTTACAATACTTCAAGTCGGCCTTTGATATGTCTTGTCGGCTGAGTCTGCATATTGTCAGAAACCATCCTGATATCTAGATATGCATGCTTATATCTGGATCATGAATTTTGGATCATAATTTCAAAGTGAGAATATCCCTCGGAAAGCCTGCCAAATGAAAGAGGATGAAATTCTAAGAAATTCTACCTTTTAAATCATGTAGAAATTCCTTATGATGAAGAATATATTTGTGGTCAAAGCTATAGTCAACGGGCATATGGATATCTATGCATACCCCCTCGAGTCTTTACATTTGCAAATATTTGGATGATATAGCCTGACTGAACACAGAGTCTCAAAATCCTGATATTCGAATGCACCCGTCAAATTTACCTTCGCGGCATGGAGAAGTCATCATCCACATAGATACCCAATGTCAGGATATTAACTTTTAATATGCCACCCCTTGAATATCCTGATGATGTCATCGGCATAGAGAACTTCATTAGAAATGGGATTTGGATGATGTCATCAGGATATGAACACTATAGGATAATATGTTGGTGGCAAAATCTCCTGATGATGTCATCGTCATATGCATTTCTTTGGGGAGGGGACTGGATGACGTCATCGGGACATTCATAAGGATCTGGACATTAGGAAATATCTGGATGTTATGAAAAATCTAGATATCGGCTGGGATCTTAATTAAGATCCAGATGTTAAGAAAACATCCGGATATTAGCTAAGGTCTAGATATAGACTAGGGTTAGGATATTAGTTAAGATCTGGATGTTAAGAAAACCTTTGGAAATTGGCTAAGGTTCGGATATTTAGGAAATATCTAGATATCCAGACAATAGATATCCATACCAGAAAACAACTAAGTATGAAGATGGAAATCTCTGCGAAGGAAGACATTGAGGATTAAAGGTTTCTAGGTTTTTCTGGGTTTTTTGCAAGGATTCTCCAGACGAGTTTAAGGGATTTTTGCAAGTCAAAACATTGGGATTTGAAAGATTTAAGGCCTGCAGAGGTATATTCCAAGGGACATCGAGGGGATTTTCAAGGTGAACTATTTGACTTTAGATAGAGGAAAAAGGTCAACAGTCACCAACAATTTTTAAGTACAAGGCAGTTCCTAATATCTCCTTGTAATTGTGAATGTTTAATTTAACCATCACACTAAATGTGATTTTTAAGGTTGCTATTTAACCATTCTCTATGTAGTATTGCATGTCAATTTTTACTATAGATTTATAAACAAATCCTTAAACATTGACCATATCTCCTAGTAGTGCAACTATATTTTTGATGTTCCACTTCAAGATATTTAAATTTATCAAGGAAGCCCCTTCTAACCTTAACTAGGTTCACTTTTGATCTTGTGGGGTCAAAATGTGCATATAAGTCTTGCACATGTTCATTAAGTATGACCATAAATAATTGGATCTTTTTGATAGGACTCATCACACTCTTAACCTCAATATAATTTCACATGCCTTAAAATAGCACATTGAATCTTCTTTTCCTAAAAATTGGTGCACAAACAATTGTGTGGTCTTATTATGATGAATGGGATATTGTTGCCTTTGCCACCCAAATTAATGTTAAAACCACTTGCCACCTCTATTTCTTGAAAGGAAGCTAGGTGTGTGGAAATCGCTTCCTACACTAATCTAATGAGGAGAGATGTATGTAAATTCAATTTTAATTCTTACAACTATAGCAACATAGAACATCTAACAGAGATATTGCAGCAATACACATACACATAGAAAGTAGACAGAAGAGAGAGAGACAAGATATACGTGGGGAAAACCCTTACAGGTGAAAACCCCCACACTCCAAAACACAACTCAAATGTATTATAGTAAACAATAATAGATTACAATACAGTTTCAGAGCCAATGCTCTTTTAGGAGTCTTTGAATGTCAAATCTGGAGATATTCTAGCAGCATAACAGTACCTGTACAAAAACTGCTTATCTCTCATCCAAGCACCTGTTTTTATAGAGTTTACAAGGCAAATATGGAACCTTCTGGAGATGGATGTCCATCTTGGACTCATGCCCCAAAATCCACGCCTAAGGACACTTGTCAAACATCCCATCCCAATGTGGGCGCCTTGTCCCAAAATAGGCTATGACAAATGCTCTTATGCACCTTACAACTGTCATAGAATCTGTCATAACTAATAGCACTTACAGCAGTAAGAGAATATGTCATACACTAACTAAAAATATCTTATTCCTCTTACAACTTGTCATAACCTCTCTTGACCACCCAAAGATGCCTTTCTCTCGTGCAAAGATACTCACTGACACTTGTCATTAAATAAAAGTCGTTTGAGGTTTCGGGGGCGCTGCCCCTTGACCCCGCAAGGGGCTCCTCCCCTTGACCCCATCTTGGGGGTGCTGCCCCCAAACCCTCATTAATTATTCAAGGGGGAAACTGCGACTGCCAAAGTCACCAAAATTTAGCCTGCTGCATGTACACAAGGTGCCGACTATGCCAACTCAACATGGGATAAATAAATACAACATTAGGAATTTGCAAAGTTTGAGACACCTTAATTCCCAACATTTCTACTACCAAATTATTTCTACCACCATGTGAGTTACCTTTGTTCCTAAGGATTTCAACTAGCATTTACAATTTTGATTCATTTCCATGATTTCTTCATGGCACAACCCTTCCTCGAGTCAAGAACAAGTGCCCTCCATTGAATATTTTGTTTCCTTTTTGCATGCCATATGTCCTCAATCCTCCTCTCTAAAACTTATCCTAATCTAAGATCAAGTGCCTAATTTTAGCTAAATCTCTTATTTATTGCACAACTACCTATAATGATTCCTTTATATCAATATAAAAGTTGATCTCTCAATGTTATCCATGAGATGTGATGACATCAAGAAAAATTTAGTTCACTGCCTTTGATTTGGGTCTCATATACATCCTTAGGTTCCATGTAAGGCCCAAATACAGGTTGACCAATGTGAGTTCTTCTAACCATCTATCATTCCCTAAATGTCATAGGATTATGTGATCCTTACCATAAGATCAATCACCAAAATTTGATTTTGGAAAATAAAAATAATACTTTTTCACCAAAAAATTGATAGGGGAGACTCTAAAATGTCAAAATAATAGCTCTAATGGATTAGTAATACCCCCTAAACTCATAAACTAACTTATTACAAATGTATGTCAAGGTTCAAATGATAAAGATCCAATTTTTTATGGGCATAATTTTTTATTGAAAATGCTTGAATATACCATATTAATCATAAAATAATGAGATTACATTTAAATTTACAACAAAAAGCATGCAATTAGCATGCATTGTCCAAGAGAACACAACAAACTATAAATAAAAGTGCCACCAAGGTGTGAATAGCTAAAAAAACTACAATGTGTAAGCCACTACACTAGAGAGAGGAGAGGGTGGCTCATCTTGAGGACATGTATTAGTTTAAGAAGAGGGATCACACTAGGGAGAATACATAGACACCTAGTCATCCTAGAC
The DNA here is from genome assembly GCA_027924645.1 of Cunninghamia lanceolata. Lineage (NCBI taxonomy): Eukaryota > Viridiplantae > Streptophyta > Pinopsida > Cupressales > Cupressaceae > Cunninghamia > Cunninghamia lanceolata. The sequence goes on from BSBN01000317.1 coordinate 7,308,035, forward strand.
ATCTTAAATAAAAAGAGGCATGGTACTCCCCACCTAGACTTGATAGGGCCACAATAGCTCCAAACATTTGAAGGCCTAATAGTAGGTTTTTAACATGCAAAGATGGATTTGAATCATCCACCGAGATGAGGGTGTTAGGATTAAGGTGCCATTAACCTTGTAAATCCTATGTAATTTATTCCTATTATTGTTTGTAAATCACCCATAAGGGATAAAAGGTTTCACCAACAACGATCTTGTTTTAGCCGCATGTTTATGTTCGGTCCCCGACACTAATTCGTCCATGACGGGGGGTCCCCCTTGCGAGGGGCCCGGGGGGATCATCCCCCCGATGGGGGGTCTGGAGGCCACGCACCCTGGCAAGGGATTAGGGGCAGCGCCCCTAGAGAAAAATTTTATCATTGTAAATCTAGACCATTCGTCATTATGTCACAGATCTGATGGTCGATATTATGTCAGTTTTCTTGCTGTAAAAGGCAACCCCCTTTTATAAGGATATTTGTACTACATTTTTATCAGAGTTGAGAGTAACAAGTGTCGCTAGATTGAAGATTGAAGAAGAAGAGGAAGTGCATGTATTGTAATCTCATATTTGAAGATAATACAACTTGGAGCCTCTTTTCTTGGTGGAGTTTTTTACTCGAAAGGGTTTTCTCCATGTTACATACTATGTTATGTGTTCAGTTCTTGATGCATGTTATTTCTATGTAATGGGTTTAATTTCTGTTGCAACCTCCATTAATTCTACATTATTTAGAGGATATTAATAAGGTTTGAATTAGATTTCTGTTGTGTGGTTTGCACCTTCATTTCTAAAAGAGGGGAGAGAGAAGAATATAACTTTGTGTGATTGAATCCTCTACCATAGTGCCAGGGATGGTGAAACCTAAGGTTGTTTGTCAAGAACGATTTGACTCATTATGCATGGAGTGCTTCCCTAATGATGTAGGAGCATCCCATGCAAACAAGCAATCCCGTGTCACCAAAAATATATTTTATTTTCTAAGTTAGTTTTTGGATTTGTTTTCTTTGCAGTGTTGCTTTTGTGTTTCTGGAGCAATTCAGATTTTTTTGGCCAACCTGAGGGCACCATCTTGTTAAAGACCCAATTGGGTATCCCTAGTTCAATTTTGGTGAAGATTGGGCAAAAAATGGCTAAGTTATAGCCAGCCGGCGATTTCTCCAGTTCATAAACTATTCAATTCACTAACCTAGCAGTTAGCTGATCCTACAATTTTCTGACAAGCCATAAGGATGAGTTCATATTTTCAAAGTTTGTCAAAGGGAAGCCTTTGTCATAAAAATCTCTAGTTCATGAACTATCTAGTTCATCAATGGCTTAGTTCGCTGATGGCCGACTTCTTCGACTAATCTTTAGGGCAAGTTCGCAAGTGCTACAAGTTCATTGAAAAGGAGCCTTCCATCGGTGAAAGTTTGAAGTTGAAAACTCAGTCGGTAAAATCTTTAGTTTGTGAACCTTTAAGTTCACTGAGGGTTCACTTTATAGATAACTCTCTTCACCAATAAGCTTTCAAGTTGAAGTCAGAGTTTCTTTGGTTTGTGGGATTGGAATATCGCCGATAAAAGAAAAGTCTTAAGTATTTGGCTAGTTTGGGGGTTTTAAAAGTTGTCGATTCACCAACAAGCATATGAATGAAGCTTTTGAGAAGAAGACAAAGAGTTCGTAAAAGACAAGTTTCGCTGATAAAAGAGGTTTGATGACTTAAGACTTTGTATCAGAAAACTTTCTTGTTTGTGAACTGGTTTGTGGTTTTTAAAATTTGTTGATAAGCCACCAAAGAGCGTGATAATTAAACTTAGCCGATAAAGGGGTTTGATAGTGTAAGGCTTTGTATCAGCAAAGTTCTTAGTTTGTGAACCAACGAATTCTCTGATAGCGTATGTCAGCAAACTTTTGAGTTCACAAAGTACAACTTTTACCGATAACTTCTTTATAGTGGTGTGTTGGAGAAAGTTTGAGTTTAAAAACTTAACCTTAATGTCGACAAAGAACTCTATGGTTCGTGGAAAGGGAATTTTGCTGATGACTATGTTAGAGCCTGAAGTATGTATAAATTGTTGAATGTACACAATGGTGATGGATATACCATCATGGATGTTTGAGGTGACGGTTCAATAGTATAACTATTCAATTGCTTAGCAGTTGTTCAACTATTTGGTAACTATTGGGATTCAGTTATGAAACTATCAACTTTTCAGTTTCTTGCCAGTCTTTGTATAATTGGGAAGTAATTGCATATTGTAGGGGTTCTTCTCAGGAGATAGATGAGTATGTTGTTTGGAGGTTCCTCTCAAAATAGAAGTGAGATGATAGTAGATTAGGGTGATCTCTATATTTTTTGGAAAGCAATTTGGTGTTGTAAGCACATAATGGATTGAATATTGCAGTGTAATGCTTAATGTTGAAGCTTTGGAAGGCTAATGAGTTTATAAATATTGATTTTTTATGTTAATAAAATATCTTCAAATTTGTGAATGAATTTGTGCTTCCGTTGTGTGTTATTGGCTACATGATTGGGTAGTTTGATAAAACCCCCTGGTCTTGACTGCATCACCCAATGATTGAGAATTTTCTATAGGTGTTGATACTCCAAAACTAATTTTTTAGTTTGCACTTGGATTTGAATGAACAAAAAGGTTATCACATGAGCTTTCTCATTGATAGAGAATTAATTTAAAATATCCTCATTTTTAAAGATATTAGAATTCATAGACTTCTAAATCTCTAAAAGGATACTATCTTTAAAGAAATTCTAGGTGCTAGCAATGTATGTAAACCACCAAGTGGCATCCCAAATAGAGCAAGTCTCTAAGACAAAGGTCTAGGATGAAAGGGAAATAAAATGATCTAAATCTATATCAAAACACTCTAGGCCCATAAACAAGTCCATAAAAGGTTATTGAAGGTCTCAATTTTATTATAAGAGGGACAATGCAGATGTGGAATCCCAATATGAAGAAGCATTTTATCTTAAATGCAACCCTTAGTAAACCATAAAACAAAGAAAATGCACAAGATTAAGCTTGTGTTTTGTATGCCAAATTTGATTGAACTAAAAGATATAGGTCTAGGGAATAAATTCAACCCCCAACATTAATTTAAATTATTTAGAACCAAGGAAAATGAGCTATAAATCTTGTATAAGAGCCTAGGAGTGTAGTTCTTAAAAAAAATATCATAACTCCAACACCAGTCCTTCCACTAGGCAGATGGTAGTTGAAGACCCAATTTGCAAAACATAACATTAAGCATAGATTCCTAAATATGAAGAATAGAAGGTAAATCATAACTAATAGGCTTGTATTTCCTCTAAAGGATTGGTCATAAAGCCCAACCCCTAGAAGTAACAAGATCCCAAATAGTATAAGTTCTTTTTCCAAAAATATGGGGTTTTTTAATGATAAAATCTCAGCCAAAGGTAGGATGGATTTTTTGATAATGGGTGAATGCTAGATATTACGGCCATTAAAGGGAAATTTCAATGTCACTAGCCCATTTGAGGAATAACTTGATCGACTCAAAATTAAATTCTAGATGTTATGATCAATAAAAGAGACTTTAATTTTAATGGGGATAAAGTGATGAGGAGAATATGAAAACCAACTCCTTTTCTAATATTTCTTTCCCTATGGTGTACAATCTATGATGTACAATACTTCAAGAGAATTTTTCAAGCCTTAATGGAATACAAAATCCACTTGGTACAAAGAGTAATGTTTTATCTATGAACATCAATAACACCCATTCATCCTTTGTCTTGCATAAAGTAGCAAATATCCAAGGTTAATTTTTACTACCTTGTTGGGTTTGGTGTATTTTGTACACCTTGCAGGCCTTGTAGATATTATAACTCAATCTTGGATAGATAAAGTTGGGCACACTTCTCTAGATGTTTAATAGAATTATCCAATAAGTTAATTCCTTATTTTGTGGGAGTTGAGTTTGGTTACATTGCAAGTTTCTTTAACTTGCAAGTCAAGTTTCCTTTTAAAGTATGTTATTCTTGGGAGGTGGATTTTTCTTTATATCCTACTTTATTACATGAATTGAGGCACTCTCAAGTTGTATGAGTGAATATTAGATTTTGGCTATATATCTAATTTTGGGTTTAAAAATGGAAGATGCTAGATTTTGGAGTAGTATGCACTATTAGGATTGCCCTAGAAAGTTGGCCAATTGTTGTCTCTACTTGAAGCTTCTACATGTTAAAGATCTCTTAGAATAATACAAGCTTGGTTCTTATTGTATTCTAATATCTTTATTGTGAATGCAACCTAAATAGTGCTATTATTTTCTATTTTTTCTCTTAATTCCTAGGGTAAATTATATGTTATTTGTTATTTCTCTATTGAATGGTTTTATATTATGTAACTTTGTAGTAACTCTTATATTAAGATAGAGTGGTATTGTGTTCATCACTCCCTTCATTTGGTATCAAAGTTTTATCAACTCTTGATCCTTGTTTAGAAAGGTTAAAATCCTTGGTTTTAATATTTGGTTTGGTGGGAGTTTTCAACATAAGTGAATATTTTGTCAAGCATAGAGAAATGAATATCACTTCTAAAATAATTGACTTGAATTTTTTTATTTTTTTTATTTAATAAAGATAATGCACTGGTAAACTTTTTAATGTGACTGGCGACACTGGTGCGACATGCCCTCCAGTTCCATGTGAATGCTTTTGTCTGGAGCAATGAACCAGTGAGGCCACAACACGAGGGACCTCATTTCCAAGAAAGAACACTTCAAACCGGCGAGCTCGTTGGCCAGTGAAGGCGTAAAGCCTGTGAGCTTGTTGGCCCAGTGAAGGCGTAAAGCCTACGCGCTCATTGGCCCAACGGAGGTTTGAACTCTGGTAGCTGCCACTACAATTGAGTGACTTAACCACCGAACCACGCCCTTATTGGTGATGGACTTGAAAAATTCAATGGTACAAATTTTGAGCTTTTGAAAATTAAAATGAAAGATCTCCTTTTCAATAGAGATCTTTGGTCTATAATTTTTGGATAGACATCATTTGTATGGGTTCTAGCAAATCCAAGGTTAGATGTTGAAGTTGTGGAAAATTTGGTCACATATAGGAGAATTGTAGAGTAAAAAGGAAAAAAATTGAGTCTAGAGATGACTTTAAAAAGTCCTCTCAGGAAGAATTTGGAGATATATTTGTAACATCTTCCATTACACGTGCATGTGAATATGTATATATGATAGATTCTAGCACCTCCTATCATATGAATCCTAATAGAAAGTGTTTTCTCTAATTTAAAATTATTATCCAGAGGTGAAGTTTTCTTGGTAGACATTGTGTTTCATAATATTGTTGGCCATGAAATGGTCAATATTATGTTTAAAATACAAGAGTCAAGTCTCTCTCTAGTGTGTTGCACATCCCAAGTTTGATTAGAAACCTATTATCTATGAACAATATGAATGATTTGGTAGTGTATGTTTTCTTTAGTAAAGAATGTTACATAATGGTTAGAGGAAATTTAGTTTTTCAAAGGGGGTTTGTGTTGGAAATATATTTAAACTTGATACTAGTACTATGTGGAATTCCTTACCAATTTTATCATATTCAAAAAGATAATTCCTAGGTGATACCTTAGGTAGGGACAAGAAAAACTATATCCTAGGTGATACCTCTAAGGAGCTAGATATTAAAAGCTATCACCCAAGTGATAACTCAAGAGAGGGCAAGCACAAGTCAATTTGTCACTTGATGCAGTCAAGACCAGGGAGTTTTATCAAACTGCCTAGTTATGCAGCCAGTAACACATAATGGAAGCACAAATTAATTTACAAATATGATACTATTTTATTAAAATTAAAATCATTGATTTTATTTTATTTTATTTTATCATTGAACGCTTTTGACCGGAGCTATGAATCGGTGAGGCCACAACATAGGGGTCCTCATCCCCAAGCATGAACACTTAGAAATTAGAATGCATCCACATTAGAAGACAATAGTCACAACTTAGAATTCCACTAACTATGGAAGACCAAGAGTCACTTAGATGTCCCTAAGGGGATTTTAACTTGGGTCTCCTCAACAAGAACCCAATGTTTCAATCAATTAAGCTCAACCCTTGGACAAAATCATTGATTTTATTAAGAGTCTGCAACATCAGCATTTACAAACTGGTTGGTCTTCCAAAGCTTCAACATTAAGCTTGATACTGCACTACTCAATTGATTATGTTCTTATAACACTGAATCTCTCTCCAATGAATATAGAAATCACCCTGAATCAACTACTGACCCACCTCTATTATGTGAGTGTTAGGAATTGAATGCAAAAGATATCAATTAAATGCAAATAAAGATTAAACAGAGGAATGAAAATACATAGAAATAATAACAGCGAGAGACAAGTTTTAACATGGTTCATGAAAACTCAGGCTACATCCACCAATAGAGAGTCCAATATTATTATCTAGTAAATCAAACCAATTACAACTAGCAATCCTTGCAACTCAATACCACTACAAAATGCTACAATACATTATTGGAAACCCTAACCCTTAGCTGCTTTTATCAAGCCTTATGTCGGTTACAAATATAGGGTTTTTTTATGTCAGCCAATAGAAAAATAACTCTTGAATAAAATAATTAAATTTGTTTGAGGTTTCGGGGATGCTGCCCCTCGACCCACCCTATATCGCGACAGGGAGTGCGCTAGGGGTGCTGCCTCTAGACCCCATTAAATAATTTGGGGGGAAACCACACTGATAAAATTGGGGTAAATTTAACCTCTGAGTCTGATTAGACTCCATATAACAACAATCTCCCACTTGAAGACTGATCAAACTCCACACCATATCATCTCCCACTTGGAGACTGATCATAACATAGCTGACCCTGTAGCTCCCACTGGAAATAAGCACACTGGACTCTAATGTTTTGATTTTATTATTTTTTAGTCTTGAAGACCAACCAAAGCTGAAGAGTAGCTCAACTTCTCCCTTGTTACTACCTTTGTAAACATATTCGCTGGATTTTAATCTGTATGGATCTTTTCCAGCCGCAACTATCCATCATCCAACACCGATTGGATGAAGTGATACCTTATCTCTATGTGTTTGGTCTTTGAATGCAATGAAAAATTCTTTGCAAGATGTATGTCACTCTGACTGTCTGTAAACAAATAATTGTTAGCATGTTGTTTGCACAATTCTTCCATGAAAGATTGTAGCCATATCATCTCCTTGCTTGCCTCTGTTGCAGCTACATATTTTGCCTCCGTGGTGAATAAAGCAACCACCTTTTGGAACTTGGAGATCCAACTCACTGTTGTCCCACCTACAATAGAGACATAACCTGTAGTAGACCTGGTATCAATATCCCCTGCCAAATCTGAGTCCACATAGCCTGCTAAATCAATATTAGAGCCCCCAAAATATAAGTGTTTATTGGATGTACCTCTCAAATATTTAAGAATCCATTTTACTGCATTCCAATGCTCCAATCTGAGATGACTCATATACCTTCTTACGAATCCCACAACATGTGCAATACCCGGTCTCGTGCATACCATGGCATACATTAAACTTCCTACAGTTGAAGCATATGGTACCTTGGACATTGTTTCTTCCTCCTCTTCTGTCTTAGGACACATGTCCTTAGTCAATTTCAAATGACTAGGCAAAGGTGTGCTGACAGCTTTTGCATTCTCCATATGGAATCTATACAATACCTTTTCAACATAATCAGCCTGAGATAGAGTCAATTTTCTGTTCTTCTTATCTCTAAAAATTTTCATACCAAGGATTTATTTTGCTGCCCCCAAATCCTTCATAGCAAATGATTGTGCTAACTGTTATTTTAACTCTCTTATCTGATCCATGTTAGACCCTGCTACAAGCATGTCATCAACATATAAACATAAAATAATGTAGCTATCATTATCCAACCTCTTAAAATAAACACAATGGTCAGAATTACATTGGTTGTAGCCTTGCTCAGCCATAAAACTATCAAATTTCAAATACCATTGCCAAGGTTCTTGTTTCAAGCCATACAAACTCTTCTTCAATCTGCACACCAGTCTCTCCTTACCGTTGACCTTAAATCCTTGGGGTTGTTCCATATATCTCCTCCTCTAAATCACCATGGAGAAAGACAGTTTTACATCTAGTTGTTCCAAATACAAATGTTCAGTAGCCACAATACTTAAAACAGTACAAATAGAAGTCATCTTAACAACCGGAGAAAAAATCTCATCAAAATCAATACCTTTTTTCTATGCAAATCCTTTTACAACTAACCTAGCTTTAAATCTTTTCTTACCTCCGTCTTCCACTTTTAGTCTATAAACCCATTTGTTTGGTAAAGCCTTTTTACCTGCAGGCAACTTACATAATTCCCAAGTCTGATTTTTCAACACGGAGTCCATTTCTGTTTTCATTGCAAGCTCCAACTTTTCATCTTTCTTTTGCTTCCCATCCTTGAGAAAACTAACTCTCTTTTGTTTTCCACACACACAAATTTCACAGAAATCCATATTAATACATTTCAAACCTGGTAAAAATTTCTTAGAATGAAGTACCTTCATACCTTTTTCACTCATATGCCTAGGTCTGTTATGCCACAGTGTTGTCTTAGAACCTGCAACAACTATTTCAGTCTCTTCCTGTGAACCCGCAACAATTGTTCCTGAACTTGTTTATTTTTTCTATGCAACAACTAAAGTAGAAGGAACAACATGACCTGTACAAAGATATAAGGTGCCTACTTTCACACCTTTTTCTACTATTAAGGCACCTCTTGAAACCTTCCAATTTTTATAATTAAAAGTAACTGTGCAACCTTCATCACCTAGTTGCCCTATTGAAATTAAATTCCTACTCAACCTTGGAACATGCCTTACCTGTTGTAGTAGCCAATGATTCCCATTCTGCAACTTAATCTTGATTCTTCCCTTTCCAACAATCTGACAAGGTTTGTTATCTCCCAAATGAACCAACCCAAAATCTCCTTGGACATAATCTAGAAAATAACTTCTATGGGGTGCAACATGAAATGAGGCCCCTGAATTTAAAACCCATGAATCATCAGCATTATCTGGGGAAAGAATCAAAGCATCATCTTTAGATTTATTACTTACCGCATTTGTCTCCTTATTCCCTTCTTGTTTGTCTCCTTCTTTATTCTTCTGATACTAGCAATCTTTCTTCAGATGACTTGGTTTCCCATAGTACCAGCAATCCTTTTGTCCTCTGGATTGGGACCTCTTGTCCTTTGATTTTCCTTGTGACTTCCCATGACCTCCATAACCTTTTCCTCTCTCCTTTGATCTGCCCCTGCTTTCTACATTCAAAACACTACATGATGTGGACCCTCCTGAGCTTTTCCATCGCATTTGCTCGCTAAGGATAACACCAACAACATCATCAAATTTCAAAGTATTTGAACCAGAGAAAGAGTTACTTACAGTCATTACCAAGCTATTCTATCTTTCTGGCAAAGAACATAAAACCAAGAGAGCCCTCACCTCTTCATCAAATTTCACTTTTATAGAAGTTAACTGACTGGTAATCATATTAAACTCATTTAAATGATCTATCATAGATCCACCTTCAATCATTTTTAGATTAAACAAACGCTTCATGAGAAATACCTTATTTGAGGTTGAGGGTTTTTCATACAATTTAGCCAAAGCTTTCATCAGTTCATCTTTTGTCTTCGCTTCTGTTATATTGAATGCCACAGATGGTGCCAAGCACAACCAAATGGTTCCCAATGCCTTTCTGTCCAGAAGATTCCAATCCTCATCAGTCATTGCTGCTAGTTTCTTGGCTATTCCTTCCAACACCCTCCATAAATCCTTCTGATAGAGATAATCCTCCATCCGCATCTTCCATAACCGATAGTTTTGGCCATTGAATTTATCTACCTTCAATTTACCCTCGTCCACCATTGCTCCCACTTAACCGTGAGACTCCCACTCAATCATGAGACCTTCCTACAAAAGATAATCAAACACAACCCGCTCTAATACCACTTGTTAGGAATTGAATGCAGAAGCTATCAATTAAATGCAAATAAAGATTAAATAGAGGAATGAAAATACCAAGAAATAATAACAGTGAGAGACAAGTTTTAATGTGGTTCACACAAACTTGGGCTACATCCACCAACAGAGAGTCCAATATTATTATCCAGTAAATCAAACTGATTACAACCAACAATCCTTGCAACTCAATACCACCACAAAATGCTACAATTCATCAACAGAAACCCTAACCCCTAGCCGCTTTTATCAAGCCTTATGTCGGTTACAAAAATAGGGTTTTTTTATGTCGGCCAATAGAAAAATAACTCCCGATGCCTTTATAAAATAATAAAATTCATTTGAGGTTTTGGGGGTGCTGCCCCTCGACCTCGCCCTGTATTGCGGTAGGGAGTGCGCTGGGGGTGCTGCCCCTAGACCCCGTTAAATAATTTGGGGGGAAACTGGACCGATAAAAGTAGGGTAAATTTAACCTTCAAGTCTAATTAGGCTCCATATAACAACAATCTCCCACTTGGAGACTGATCAAACTCCAAACCATATCATCTCCCACTTGGAGACTGATCATAACACCGCTGACCCTATAGCTCCCACTGAAAATAAGCACCTTAGACTCTGATGTTCTAATTTTATTGTTTTTAGTCTTGAAGACCAACCAAAGCTGAAGAGGAGCTCAACTTCTCCCTTGTTACTACCTTTGTAAACATATCCGCTAGATTTTCATCTGTATGGATGTTTTCCAGTAACTGTCCATCATCCAACACTAACCGGATGAAGTGATACCTTAGTTGTATTTGTTTGGTCTTTGAATGCAAGGCAAAATTCTTGGCAAGATGTATGGCACTCTGACTGTCTGTAAACAAATAACTGTTCGCATGTTGTTTGCCCAATTCTTCCATGAAAGATTGTAGCCATATCATCTCCTTGCTTGCCTCTGTTGCAGCTACATATTCTGCCTCCGTGGTGAGTAAAGCAACCACCTTTTGCAACCTGGAGATCCAACTCACCGTTGTCCCACCTACAGTAAAGACATAACCTATAGTACTGCGCCTGGTATCAATATCCCCTGCCAAATCTGAGTCCACATAGCCTGTTAAATTAGTATTAGAGCCCCCAAAACATAAGTGTTTATTGGATGTACCTCTCAAATATTTGAGAATTTATTTTACCGTATTCCAATGCTCCAATCCGGGATGACTCATATACCTTCTTACAACTTCTACAACATGTGCAATATCTGGTCTCGTGCATACCATGGCATACATTAAACTTCCTATAGCTAAAGCATATGGTACCTTAGACATTTTTTCTTCCTCCTCTTGTGTCTTAGGACACATGTCCTTAGTCAATTTCAAATGACTAGGCAAAGGTGTGCTGACAGCTTTTGCATTCTCCATATGGAATCTATACAATACCTTTTCAACATAATCAGCCTGAGATAGAGTCAATTTTCTGTTCTTCTTATCTCTACAAATTTTCATACCAAGGATTTATTTTGCTGCCCCCAAATCCTTCATAGCAAATGATTGTGCTAACTGTTATTTTAACTCTCTTATTTGATCCATGTTAGACCCTGCTACAAGCATGTCATCAACATATAAACATAAAATAATGTAGCTGTCATTATCCAACCTCTTAAAATAAACACAATGGTCAGAATTACACTGGCTCTAGCCTTGCTCAGCCATAAAACTATCAAATTTCAAATACCATTGCCAAGGTTCTTATTTCAAGCCATACAAACTCTTCTTCAATCTGCACACCAGTCTCTCCTTACCGTTGACCTCAGATCCTTGGGGTTGTTCCATATATATATCTCCTCCTCCAAATCACCATGGAGAAAGGTAGTTTTTACATCTAGCTATTCCAAATGCAAATCTTCAAAGCCACAATATTTAAAACAGTACAAATAGAAGTCATCTTAACAACTGGAGAAAAAATCTCATCAAAATCAATACTTTTTTATTGTGCAAATCCTTTTATAACTAACCTGGATTTAAATCTTTTCTTACCTCCATCTTCCTTTTTCAGTCTATAAACCTATTTGTTTGGTAAAACCTTTTTACCTGCAGGTAACCTACATAATTCCCAAGTCTGATTTTTCAGCACGGAGTCTATTTCTTCTTTCATTGCACGCTCCAACTTTTCATCTTTCTTTTGCTTCCCATCCCTGAGAAAACTAACTCTCTTTTGTTTTCCACACACACAACTTTAACAGAAATCCATATTAATACATTTTAGACCTGGTAAAATTTTTTTAGAATGAAGTACCTTCATACCCTTTTCACTCATATGCGCAAGTTTGTTATGCCACAGTGTTGTCTCAGAACCTGTAGCATCTATTTCAGTCTCTTCCTATGAACCCGCAACAACTGTTCTTGAACCTATTTATTTTTTCTCTGCAACAACTAAAGTAGAAGGAACAGTATGAACTATACAAAGATATAGGGTGCCTACTTTCACACCTTTTGCTACTATTAAGGCACCTCTTGAAACCTTCCAATTTTTATAATTAAAAGTAACTATGCAACCTTCATCACCTAGCTGCCCTGTTGAAATTAAATTCCTACTCAACCTTGGAATGTGCCTTACCTCTTGTAGTAGCCAATGATTCCCATTCTGCAACTTAATCTTGATTCTTCCCTTTCCAACAATCTGACAAGATTTGTTATCTCCCAAATAAACCAACCCAAAATCCCCTTGAACATAATCTAGAAAATAACTTCTATGGGGTGTAACATGAAATGAGGCCCCTGAATCTAAAACCCATGAATCATCAGGATTATCTGGGGAAAAAATCAAAGCATCATCTTCAGTTTTATTACTTACGACATTTGCCTCCTTATTTCCTTCTTGTTTGTCTCCTTCTTTATTCTTCTGAGACCAGCAATCTTTCTTCAGATGACTTGGTTTCCCACAGTACCAACAATCTTTTTATCCTCTGGATTGGGACCTCTTGTCCTTTGATTTTCCTTGTGACTTCCCATGACCTCCATAACCTTTTCCTCTCTCCTTTGATCTGCCCCTACTTTTTACATTCAAAACACTACCTGATGTGGACCCTCCTGAGATTTGCCATCGCATTTCCTCGCTAAGGATAACACCAACAACATCATCAAATTTCAAAGTATTTGAACCAAAGACAGAGTTACAGCCATTACCAAGCTATTCTACCTTTCTAGCAAAGAACATAAAACCAAGAGAGCCCTCAACTCTTCATCAAATTTTACTTTTACAGAAGTTAACTGAGTAGTAATCATATTAAACTCATTTAAATGATCTATCACAGATCCACCTTCAATCATTTTCAGATTAAAGAAACGCTTCATGAGAAATACCTTATTTGAGGTTGAGGGTTTTTCATACAATTTAGCCAAAGCTTTCGTCAGTTCATCTATTGTCTTCACTTCTGTTATATTGAATGCTACAAATGGTGTCAGGCACAACCTAATGGTTTCCAATGCCTTTCTGTCCAGAAGATTCTAATCGTCATCAATCATTGCTGCTGGTTTCTTGGCTATTCCTTCCAACGTCCTCCATAAATCCTTCTGATAGAGATAATCCTCCATCTACATCTTACATAACCGATAGTTCTGGCCATTGAATTTATCTACCTTAAATTTACCATCGTCCTCCATTGCTCCCACTTAACCGTGAGACTCCCACTCAATCATGAGACCTTCTTGCAAAAGATAATCGAACACAACCTACTTTGATACCACGTGTTAGGAATTGAATGTAGAAGATATCAATTAAATGCAAATAAAGATTAAACAGAGGAATGAAAATACCAAGAAATAATAACAGCGAGAGACAAGTTTTAATATGGTTCACCCAAACTCAGACTACATCCACCAATAGAGAGTCCAATATTATTATCCAGTAAATCAAATCGATTACAACTAACAATCCTTGCAACTCAATACCATTGCAAAATGCTACAATACATCAATAGAAACCCTAACCCTTAGCCACTTTTATCAAGCCTTATGTCGGTTACAAAAATAGGGTTTTTTTTATCTCAGCCAATAGAAAAATAACTTCCGACGCCTTTATAAAATAATTAAATTTGTTTGAGGTTTCAGGGGTGCTGCCCCTCGACCCTGCCCTATATCGCGATAGGGAGCACGCTAGGGGCGCTGCCCCTAGACCCTGTTAAATAATTTGGGGGAAATAACACCAATAAAAGTGGGGTAAATTTAAGCTCCGAGTCTGATTAGGCTCCATATAACAACAATCTCCCACTTGGAGACTGTTCAAACTCCACACCATATCATCTCCCACTTGGAGATTGATCATAACACCACTGACCCTATAGCTCCCACTGAAAATAAACACCCTGGACTTTGATGTTCTAATTTTATTGTTTTTAGTCTTGAAGACCAACCGAAGCTGAAGAGGAGCTCAACTTCTCCCTTGTTACTACCTTTGTAAACATATCTGCTGGATTTTCATCTGTATGGATTTTTTCCAGCAGTAATTGTCCATCATCCAACACTGACCGGATGAAGTGATACCTTACCTGTATTTGTTTGGTCTTTGAATGCAAGGCAAAATTCTTGGCAAGATGTATGGAACTCTGACTATCTGTAAACAAATAACTATTAGCATGTTGTTTACCCAATCCTTCCATGAAAGATTGTAGCCATATCATCTCCTTGCTTGCCTCTGTTGCAGCTACATATTCTGCCTCCGTGGTGAATAAAGCAACCACCTTTTGCAACCTAGAAATCTAACTCACTATTGTCCCACCTACAGTAAATACATAACCTGTAGTACTCCGTCTGGTATCAATATCCCCTATCAAATCTGAGTCCACATAGCCTGCTAAATTAGTATTAAAGCCCCCAAAACATAAGTGTTTATTGGATGTACCTCTCAAATATTTGAGAATCTATTTTACCGCATTCCAATGCTCCAATCCGGGATGACTCATATACCTTCTTACGACTCCTACATCATGTGCAATATCTGGTCTCATGCATACCATGACATACATTAAACTTCCTATAGCTGAAGCATATGGTACCTTGGACATTTTTTCTTCCTCCTCTTGTATCTTAGGACACATGTCCTTAGTCAATTTCAAATGACTAGGCAAAGGTGCTGACAGCTTTTGCATTCTCCATATGGAATCTATGCAATACCTTTTCAACATAATTAGACTGAGATGGAGTCAATTTTCTGTTCTTCCTATCTCTGTAAATTTTCATTCCAAGGATTTATTTTTCTACCCCCAAATCCTTTATAGCACAATCTTAACTCTTTTATGTGATCCATGTTAGACCCTGCTACAAGCATGTTATCAACATATAAACATAAAATAATGTAGCTGTCATTATCTAACCTCTTAAAATAAACACAATGGTCAGAATTACACTGGCTGTAGCCTTGCTCAGCCATAAAACTATCAAATTTCAAATACCATTGCCAAGGTTCTTGTTTAAAGCCATACAAACTCTTCTTCAATATGCACACCAGTCTCTCCTTACTGCTGACCTCAAATCCTTGGGGTTGTTCCATATATATCTCCTCCTCCAAATTACCATGTAGAAAGGCAGTTTTTACATCTAGTTGTTCCAAATGCAAATCTTCAGTAGCCACAATACTTAAAACAATACAAATAGAAGTCATCTTAACAACCGGAGAAAAAATCTCATCAAAATCAATACTTTTTTTCTGTGTAAATCCTTTTACAACTAACTTGGCTTTAAATCTTTTCTTACCTCCATCTTCCTCTTTCAGTCTATAAACCCATTTGTTTGGTAACGCCTTTTTACCTTTAGGCAACTTACATAATTCCCAAGTCTGATTTTTTAGCACGGAGTCCATTTCTTCTTTCAGTGCAAGCTCCAACTTTTCATCTTTCTTTTGCTTCCCATCCTTGAGAAAACTAACTCTCTTTTGTTTTCCACACACACAACTTTAACAGAAATCTATATTAATACATTTCAGACCTGGTAAAACTTTCTTAGAATGAAGTACCTTCATATCTTTTTCACTCATATGTCCAAGTTTGTTATGCCACAATGTTGTCTCAGAACCTGCAGCAACTATTTTAGTCTCTTCCTGTGAACCTGCGGCAACTATTCCTGAACCTGTTTATTTTTTTCTCTGCAATAACTAAAGTAGAAGGAATAGTATGACCTGTACAAAGATATAAGGTGCCTACTTTCACACATTTTGCTACTATTAAGGCACCTCTTGAAACCTTCCAATTTTTATAATTAAAAGTAACTGTGCAACCTTCATCACCTAGCTGCCATGCTGAAATTAAATTCTTACTCAACCTTGGAACGTACCTTACTTCTTGTAGTAGCCAATGATTCCCATTATGCAACTTAATCTTGATTCTTCCCTTTCTAACAATTTGACAAGGTTTGTTATCTCCCAAATAAACGAGCCCAAAATCCCCTTAGACATAATCTAGAAAATGACTTCTATGGGATGTAGTATGAAATGAGGCCCCTGAATCTAAAACCCATGAATCATCAGCATTATCTAGGGAAAGAATCAAAGCATCATCTTCATATTTATTACTTACCACATTTACCTCCTTATTGCCTTCTTGTTTGTCTCCTTTATTCTTCCGAGACCAACAATCTTTCTACAGATGACTTGGTTTCCCACAGTACCAACAATCATTTTGTCCTCTAGATTGGGACCTCTTGTCATTTGATTTTTCTCATGACTTCCCATTACCTTTATAACCTTTTCCTCTCTCCTTTGATCTGCCCCTGCTTTTTGCATTCAAAACACTACCTGATGTGGACCCTCTTGAGTTTTTCCATCGCATTTCCTCGCTAAGGATAACACCAACAACATCATCAAATTTCAAAGTATTTGAAACAGAGATAGAGTTACTTACAACCATTACCAAGCTATCCTAGCTTTCTGGCAAAGAACATAAAATAAAGAGAGCCCTCACCTCTTCATCAAATTTCACTTTTACAGAAGTTAACTGACTAGCAATCATATTAAACTTATTTAAATGATCTATCACAGATCCACCTTCAATCATTTTTAGATTAAACAAATGTTTCATGAGAAATACCTTATTTGAGGTTGAGGGTTTTTCATACAATTTAGCCAAAGCTTTCATCAGTTCAACTATTGTCTTCACTTCTATTATATTGAATGCCACAGATGGTGTCAGGCACAGTCAAATGGTTCCCAATGCCTTTCTGTCCAGAAGATTCCAATCCTCACAGTCATTGCTACCGGTTTCTTGGCTATTCCTTCCAACACCCTCCATAAATCCTTCTGATAGAGATAATCCTCCATCCGCATCTTCCATAACTAATAGTTATGCCCATTGAATTTATCTACCTTCAATTTACCCTCGTCCGCCATTGCTCCCAACTAACTATGAGACTCCCACTCAACCATGAGACCTTTCTACAGAAGATTATCAAACACAACCCGCTCTGATACCACTTGTTAGGAATTGAATGCAGAAGATATCAATTAAATGCAAATAAAGATTCAACACAGGAATAAAAATACACACAAATAATAACAGCGAGAGACAAGTTTTAATGTGGTTCACCCAAACTCGGGCTACATCAACCAATAGAGAGTCCAATATTAATATCTAGTAAATCAAACTAATTACAACCAACAATCCTTGCAACTCAATACCACTGCAAAATGCTACAATACATCAATGGAAACCGTAACCCTTAGCCGCTTTTATCAAGCTTTATGTCGGTTACAAAATAGGGTTTTTTATGTCGTCCAATAGAAAAATAACTCCCGACGCCGTTATAAAATAATTAAATTTGTTTGAGGTTTCAGGGGCGCTGCCCCTCGACCCCGCCTGGTAATGCGACAAGGAGCGCGCTAGGGGCGCTATCCCTGGACCCCTTTAAATAATTTGGGGGAAAACCACACCGATAAAAGTGGGGTAAATTTAACCTCTGAGTTTGATTAGGCTCCATATAAAAACAATCTCCCACTTGAAGACTGATCAAACTCCACACCATATCATCTCCCACTTGGAGACTAATCATAACACTACTGACCCTGTAGCTCCCAATTGATATAAGCACCTTGGACTCTGATGTTCTGATTTCATTGTTTTTCAATTTTGAAGACCAACCGAAGTTGAAAATGAGCTCAACTTCTCCCTTGTTACTGCCTTTGTAAATATATCCACCAGATTTTCATCTGTATGGATCTTTTCCAGCCGTAACTGTCCATCATCCAACACTGACTGGATGAAGTGATACCTTAGCTGTATGTGTTTTGTCTTTGAATGCAAAGCAAAATTCTTTGCAAGATGTATGGCACTCTAACTATCTGTAAACAAATAACTGTTAGCATGTTGTTTGCACAATTCTTCCATGAAAGATTGCAGCCATATCATCTCCTTTCTTGCCTCTGTTACAGGTACATATTTTGCCTTCGTGGTGAACAAAGCAACCACCTTTCGTAACCTAGAGATCAAACTCACTGTTGTCCCACCTACAGTAAAGACATAACTTGTAGTACTCCACCTGGTATCAATAGCACCTACCAAATCTGAGTCCACATAGCCTGCTAAATCAGTATTAGAGCCCCCAAAACATAACTGTTTATTGGATGTACCTCACAAATATTTGAGAATCTATTTTACCGCATTCCAATGCTCCAATTCAGGATGACTCATATACCTTATTACGACTCCTACAACATGTGCAATATCTAGTTTAATGCATACAATGGCATACATTAAACTTCCTACAGCTGAAGCATATGGTACCTTGCACATTTTTTCTTCCTCCTCTTGTGTCTTATTACACATGTCCTTAGTCAATTTCAAATGACTAGGCAAAGGTGTGCTGACAGCTTTTGCATTCTCCATATGGAATCTATGTAATACCTTTTTAACATAATAAGCTTGAGATATAGTCAATTTTATGTTCTTCCTATCTCTGCAAATTTTCATACCAAGGATTTATTTTACTGCCCCCAAATCCTTCATAGCAAATGATTGTGCTAACTGTTATTTTAACTCTCTTATGTGATCCATGTTAGACCCTGCTACAAGCATATCATCAACATATAAACATAAAATAATGTAGCTGTCATTATCCAACCTCTTAAAATAAACACAATGGTCAGAACTATACCTGCTGTAGCCTTGCTCAGCCATAAAACTGTCAAATTTCAAATACCATTGCCAAGGTTCTTGTTTCAAGCCATACAAACTCTTCTTCAATCTGCACACCAGTCTCTCCTTACCATTGACCTCAAATCCTTAGGGTTGTTCCATATATATCTCCTCCTCCAAATCACCATGGAGAAAGGCAGTTTTTACATCTAGCTATTCCAAATGTAATCTTTAGTAGCCACAATACTTAAAACAACACAAATAGAAGTCATCTTAACAACCGGAGAAAAAATCTCATCAAAATCAATACCTTTCTTCTGTACAAAACTTTTTACAACTAACCTGCTTTAAATCTTTTCTTATCTCCATCTTCCTTTTTCAGTCTATAAACTCATTTGTTTGGTAAAGCCTTTTTACCTACAGGCAACTTACATAATTCCCAAGTCTGATTTTTCAGCATGGAGTCCATTTCTTCTTTCATTGCAAGCTCCAACGTTTCATCTTTCTTTCGTTTCCCATCCTTGAGAAAACTCTTTTTTGTTTTCCAGACACACAACTTTCATAGAAATCCATATTAATATATTTCAAACCTAGTAAAACTCTCTTAGAATGAAGTACCTTCATACCTTTTTCACTCATATGCCCAAGTCTGTTATGCCATAGTGTTGTCTTAGAACCTGCAGCAACTATTTTAGTCTCTTCTCGTGAACCCGCAGCAACTGTTCCTAAACATGTTTGTTTTTTCTCTGCAACAACTAAAGTAGAACGAATAGTATGACATGTACAAAGATATAAGGTCCCTACTTTCACACCTTTTGCTACTATTAAGGCACCTCTTGAAACCTTCCAATTTTTATAATTAAAAGTAATTGTGCAACCTTCATCACCTAGCTGCCCTGCTGAAATTAAATTCCTACTCAGCCTTGGAATGTGCCTTACCTCTTTGTATAGCAAATGATTCCTATTCTGTAACTTAATCTTGATTCTTCCCTTTCCAACAATGTGACAAGGTTTGTTATCTCCCAAATAAACCAGCCCAAAATCCCCTTGGACATAATCTAGAAAATAACTTCTATGGGGTGTAGCATGAAATGAGGCCCCTAAATCTAAAACCCATGAATCATCAACATTATCTAGGGAAATAATCAAATCATCATCTTCAGATTTATTACTTACCACATTTGCCTTCTTATTGCCTTCTTGTTTGTCTCCTTCTTTATTCTTCTGAGACCAACAATCTTTTTTTAGATGACTTGGTTTCCCATAGGATCGGCAATCCTTTTATCCTCTAGATTGGGACCTCTTGTCCTTTGATTTTTCTCGTGACTTCCCATGACCTCCAGAACCTTTTCCTCTCACCTTTGATCTGCCCCTGCTTTCTGCATTCAAAACACTACCTGATGTGGACCCTCCTAAGCTTTTCCATCGCATTTCCTCGCTAAGGATAACACCAACAACATCATCAAATTTCAGAGTGTTTAAACCAGAGACAGAGTTACTTATAGCCATTACCATGCTATTCTAACTTTCTGGCAAAGAACATAAAACCAAGAGAACCCTCACCTCTTCATCAAATTTCACTTTTACAGAAGTTAACTAACTGATAATCATATTAAACTCATTTAAATGATCTGTAACAAATCCACCTTCAATCATTTTTAGATTAAACAAATGCTTCATGAGAAATACTTTATTTGAGGTTGAGGTTTTTTCATACAATTTAGCCAAAGCTTTCATTAGTTCATCTGTTGTCTTCGCTTCTGTTATATTGAATACCACAGATGATGCCAGGCACAACCAAATGGTTCCCAATGCCTTTCTATCTAGAAGATTCCAATCCTCATCAGTCATTGTTGCCAGTTTCTTGGCTAGTCCTTCCAACACCCTCCATAAATCCTTCTGATAGAGATAATCCTCCATTTGTATCTTCCATAGCTGATAGTTCTTCCCATTAAATTTATCTACCTTCAATTTACCCTCGTCCGCCACTACTCCCACTTAACCGTGAGACTCCCACTCAACCCTAAGACCTTCCTGCAGAATATAATCAAACACAACCTGCTCTGATACCACTTGTTAGGCAGTGAATGCAGAAGATATCAATTAAATGCAAATGAAGATTAAACAGAGGAATGAAAATACACAAAAATAATAACGAGAGACAAGTTTTAATGTGGTTCACCCAAACTCGGGCTACATCCACCAATAGAGAGTCCAATATTATTATCTAGTAAATAAAACTGATTACAACCAACAATCCTTGCAACTCAATACAACTGCAAAATGCTACAATACATCAATGAAAACCCTAACCCTTAGCCGCTTTTATCAAGCCTTATGTTGGTTAAAAAAATAGGGTTTTTTTATGTCGACCAACAGAAAAATAACTCCTGATGCCTTTATAAAATAATTAAATTCATTTGAGGTTTTAGGGGCACTACCCCTCGACCTAGCCCTGTATCGCGACCGGGAGAGCGCCAGGGGTGCTGCCCTTAGACCCCGTTAAATAATTTGGGGGGAAACTGCACTGATAAAAGTGGGGTAAATTTAACCTCCGAGTTTGATTAGGCTCCATATAACAACACTCTCCCACTTGGAGACTGGTCAAACTCCACACCATATCATCTCTCACTTAGAGATTGATCATAACACCGCTGACCTTGTAGCTCCCACTAGAAATAAGCACCCTGGACTTTGATGTTCTGATTTTATTATTTTTCAGTCTTGAAGACCAACCGAAGTTGAAGAGGAGCTCAACTTCTCCCTTTTTAATACTTTTGTAAACATATCCACTGGATTATCATCTGTATGGATCTTTTACAGTCGTAATTGTCCATCATCCAACACCGACCAAATGAAGAGATACCTTATCTGTATGTGTTTGGTCTTTGAATGCAAGGCAAAATTCTTTGCAAGATGTATGACACTCTGACTGTCTGTAAACAAATAATTATTCGCATGTTGTTTGCCCAATTCTTCCATGAAAGATTGCAGCCATAACATCTCCTTGCTTGCCTCTATTGCAGCTACATATTCTACCTTCATGGTGAATAAAACAACCACCTTTTGCAACCTAGAGATCTAACTCACTATTGTCCCACCTACAGTAAAGACATAACCTATAGTACTCTGCCTGGTATCAATATCCCCTGCCAAATCTGAGTCCACATAACCTACTAAATCAGTATTAGAGCCCCCAAAACATAAGTGTTTATTGGATGTATCTCTCAAATATTTGAGAATCTATTTTACCACATTCCAATGCTCCAATCTGGGATGACTCATATACCTTCTTACGACTCCTACAACATGTGCAATATCCAGTCTCGTGCATACCATGGCATACATTAAACTTCCTACAGCTGAAGCATATGGTACCTTGGACATTTTTTCTTCCTCCTCTTCTGTCTTAGGACACATGTTTAGTCAATTTCAAATGACTAGGCAAAGGTGTGCTGATAGCTTTTGCATTCTCCATATGGAATCTATGCAATACCTTTCAACATAATCAGCCTGAGATAGAGTTAATTTTCTGTTCTTCCTATCTCTGCAAATTTTCATACCAAGGAATTATTTTGCTGCCCCCAAATCCTTCATAGCAAATGATTGTGCTAACTATTATTTTAACTCCATTATCTGATACATGTTAGACCCTGCTACAAGCATGTCATCAACATATAAACATAAAATAATGTAGCTGTCATTATCCAACCTCTTAAAATAAACACAATGGTCAGAATTACACTGGCTGTAGCCTTGCTCAGCCATAAAACTATCAAATTTCAAATACCATTGCCAAGGTTCTTATTTCAAGCCATATAAACTCTTCTTCAATCTGCACACCAGTCTCTCCTTATCGTTGACCTCAAATCCTTGGGGTTGTTCCATATATATCTCCTCCTCCAAATCATCATGGAGAAAGTAGTTTTTACATCTAGTTGTTCCAAATGCAAATCTTTAGCAGCCACAATACTTAAAATAGTACAAATAGAAGTCATCTTAACAACCAGAGAAAAAATCTCATCAAAATCAATACCTTTTTTTTGTGCAAATCTTTTTACAACTAACCTGGCTTTAAATCTTTTCTTACCTCCCTCTTCCTATTTCAGTCTATAAACCCATTTGTTTGGTAAAGTCTTTTTACCTGCAGGCAACTTACATAATTCCCAAGTCTAATTTTTCAACACGGAGTCCATTTCTTCTTTCATTGCAAGCTCCAACTTTTCATCTTTCTTTTGCTTCCCATGCTTGAGAAAACTCTCTTTTGTTTACCACACACACAACTTTCACAAAAATCCATATTAATAATTTTTAGACCTGGTAAGACTTTCTTAGAATGAAGTACGTTCATACCTTTTTCACTCATATGCCCAAGTTTGTTATGCCACAGTGTTATCTCAGAACCTGCAGCAACTATTTCATTCTCTTCCTGTGAACTCGCAACAATTGTTCCTGAACCTGTTTGTTTTTTCTCTACAACAACTAAAGTAGAAGGAACAATATGACCTGTACAAAGATATAAGGTGCCTAATTTCACACCTTTTTCTACTATCAAGGCACCTCTTGAAACCTTCCAATTTTTATAATTAAAAGTAACTGTGCAACCTTCATCACCTAGCTGCCCTGTTAAAATTAAATTCCTACTCAACCTTGGAACATGCCTTACCTCTTGTAGTAGCCAATGATTCTCATTCTGTAACTTAATCTTGATTCTTCCCTTTCCAACAATCTGACAAGGTTCATTATCTCCCAAATAAACAAGCCCAAAATCCCCTTGGACATAATCTAGAAAATAACTTCTATGGGGTGTAGCATGAAATGAGGCTTTTGAATCTAAAACCCCTGAATCATCAGCATTATCTAGGGAAAGACTCAAAGCATCATCTTCAGATTTATTACTTACCACATTTGCCTCCTTATTGCCTTATTGTTTATCTCCTTCTTTATTCTTCCGAGACCAGCAATCTTTCTCCAGATGACTTGGTTTCCCATAGTACCAACAATCCTTTTGTCCTCTAGATTGGGACCTCTTGTCCTTTGATTTTCCTTGTGACTTCCCATAACCTCCAGAACCTTTTCCTCTCTCCTTTGATCTGCTCTTGCTTTCTACATTCAAAACACTACTTGATGTGGACCCTCTTGAGCTTTTCCATCGCATTTCCTCGCTAAGGATAACACCAACAACATCATCAAATTTTAAAGTATTTGAACCAGAGATAGAGTTACTTATAGCCATTACCAAGCTATTCTAGCTTTCTGGCAGAAAACATAAAACCAAGAGAGCCCTCACCTCTTCATCAAATTTAACTTTTACTGAAGTTAATTGACTGGTAATCATATTACACTCATTTAAATGATCTATCACAGATCCACCTTCAATCATTTTCAAATTAAACAAATGCTTCATGAGAAATACCTTATTTGAGATTGAGGGTTTTTCATACAATTTAGCCAAAGCTTTCATCAGTTCATCTGTTGTCTTCGCTTCTATTATATTGAATGCCACAGATGGTGCCAGGCACAAACAAATGGTTCCCAATGCCTTTCTGTCCAAAAGATTCTAATCCTCATCTGTCATTGTTGCCAATTTCTTGGTTATTCCTTCCAAAGCCCTCCATAAATCGTTCTAATAGAGATAATCTTCAATCTGCATCTTCCATAACTGATAGTTCTGCCCATTGAATTTATCTACCAATTTACCCTCGTCCGCTATTGCTCCCACTTAACCATGAGACTCCCACTCAACCATGAGACCTTCCTACAGAAGATAATCGAACACAACCCACTCTGATACCACTTGTTAGGAATTGAATGCAGGAGATATCAATTAAATGCAAATAAAGATTAAACAGAGGAATGAAAATACACAGAAATAATAAAAGTGAGAGACAAGTTTTAATGTGGTTCACCCAAACTTGGGCTACATCGACCAACAGAGAGTCCAATATTATTATCTAGTAAATCAAACCGATTACAACCAACAATCTTTGCAACTCAATACCACTGCAAAATGTTACAATTCATCAACAGAAACCCTAACCCTTAACCGCTTTTATCAAGCCTTATGTCAGTTACAAAAATAGGGTTTTTTTATGTTGGCCAATAGAAAAATAACTCCCGACGCCTTTATAAAATAATTAAATTCGTTTGAGGTTTTGGGGGCACTGCCCCTCAACCCTGCCCTGTATCGCGACAAGGAGCGCGCCAAGGATGCTGCCCCTGGACCCCGTTAAATAATTTTGGGAGAAACTGCACCGACAAAAGTGTGGTAAATTTAACCTCCAAGTCTGATTAGGCTCCATTTAACAACAATGTGGAACAACCACAAACCCTTCTCTTCTGTAGTGAACAATCCCCAATTCACTATAATCTTGTCTCTGTGCCCCCAACCCCCAACAATATGCCATGGTTTCCAATTTATACATAGACTGGAAAGAAATTGAAACATCGATAGTTTCATAACTGAGTCCTCAATAGTCACCAAGTAGTTGAACAGTTGTAGAAATGAATCGATAGGTATCCAAAATAACCACTCATCGTCAAATTCACCAAACCTAGTAATAATAACAATGTTTGATTAAAATAAACATATCTCTATAAAGTCCCATACATCAACAATGTTGGACCTTTTCAAACTTTAAACCCTCTTATATCAGATAAGAAAGATTCTTGTGAACTACTTTATTGACGTTCGTACTAGTTCGCGAACTAGTGGAAGTGCCGACTAAAACATTCCTTCTATCTTTCCATCGGTAGTGTAAGTAGTTGGCAAAATATCTCTTCTACAAACCAAGGAAATCTTCATCGGCAATGTGGAACTTCCAGGAACTTCAGAGTCCTTTCCCACATATCTATCGATTAGCATTATTTTAGGTTCGGAGACATGATCAGTAAAAATGGTACTTTGCGAACGTAAAGGTTCACTGACACATGCTATCGACAAATTTGTTAGTTCGCAAACCAAAAGGTTTGCGGATACAAGCCTTAAGTCATCAACTCCCTTTATCAGCAAAGTTTACCTTTCACAAACTCTTTGTCATCACATCAGCAACTTTTGGAAACCATGAACTAGCTGAGACTTAACACTTTCCTTCTATCGGCAAAATTTTCAATCAACGAACTAAGGGAATTTTGACTCCAACCTTGAAAGCTTTTATCGGTGAAGTGAGTCATTAGTGAACCTAAGGGTTCATGAACTAGTGATTTTTCTGACAAAGTTCTCAAACTTACAACTTCACCAACAACAAAAGAGGCTTCATTCAACTCACTAAAGTTTAACTGGAAAAAGTTCCCAATGGCTATTAAAAAAATATTGAATAATTCAAACTTCTCTTGAAGACTTGGTCGGTGAAATTGCCCATCGGCAAACCAAACTGTTGGCAAACTAAAGAGTTCACAGACTAGAAATTTTCCCAACAAAGCTTCCCTTCGACAACCTTTAAAATTTTGAACTTTCCTTTATGACTTGTTGGCGAACTATTGGATTGACGAACTAGAGAAATTGGCGACTAGCTATAACTTAGCCATTTTTCACCCAGTCTTCATCAAATTGGAACTGGAGATACCTAATTGGCTCTTCTACAAGATGAGGTTCTTAATTTGGTCGAATTAATATGAAATTGCCTCTTGAAGAAAAATACCAAACCAACACAAAAAGAAAGACAAGGCACAACTAAAACTAAACTAAAACTAAAACTAAAAACCTAAAATATTTTTTGTTGATGTTGATTGCTTGTGGACTCGGATGCTCCTGCATTAGACATGTTGGGTAAGTAAAATGTTCCATGAGTTGGAAAACGCATGAACATTTGAAATTGCTTGGGATGATGATCCCATGCTTGTTATTTATGCAAACCTCCTCTTTGTCTACCCGACCTCTCATCTTCATCACTTGCTGAAACACTTCAATTCCACTTACACTTCTTGGGCTACACCTCTCTTGAGAAAATTCCACATGTTCAAATAGTGACTTGTGTTGTTTCCTCTCCAAACCGCCACTTCTTTGTTCAATACTCACATTATTCACACTATTTGCCACTACTTTAGGCTATTGTTCCACAAAACTAGTACCACTACTTTTATTTTCAACTGCAGTCCCCTTCATGGGACCCTTCATTGAGCCACTTTCAATATCTTTTGTTACCTTTAGTAACTGTTTGTTAGAAGTGCAACAAACTATCAAACTACTCTCTTTCACCTATTGTGTATCCTCTTTTATGAAACTCAATACATACTTCCACCCATCTTTCATAATGGTATACAAATTCCTTTTACCATCGTAGATTGCATCCCTATCAAAATGCCAAGGTCTACCCAATAACACATGGCAGGCACTCATTGACATAACATCGTGCATGACTTCATCCTTATATGATCCAATCTAAAAACTAACCATGCATTGCTCCTTCACCACTAATTCATGTTCCTTTTGCAACCAGGTAACTTTATAAGGACTAGGATGTTTCCTCTTTTTCAATCCTAGCTTTTCTACCATTTCCTCTGAGACTAAGTTATCAGTATTACCACTATCTACAATTACTTTGCAACACTTACCTCCAAACTTGCATACAGTTCTGAAAAGACTTCTCCTCTACGATGCTTTAGCCTTCTTCACCTCCGGTGTTATCAACACTCTCTTGAACATTAAAGACTCTCCTTCTTCAGGCTCTTCCACTTTTGGTGATGCCATACTCTCTTCATCTTCTTGTATCATGTGGTTTCTGGCCACATTTCTCTTATTTTTCTCTTGATGTAATTGTGGACACTCATAGGCTCTATGTCCAGCCTCTCCACATTGAAAACATTTCCCAAGAAACCCTTTGTTGCTGCTACCACGTCCTCCTGTAGAGTATTCTCTTCCTCTTGTACCTTGACTTGACTCCTTATTCTATTTTGAATTTGTTTCTTCTTCTTGAACTTGTTTACCTTTGCCACTACTTCCTTGTCCTCTCCCAACTGAAAATTTTCCTTTTCTTATTGCATTATTCTATTGTCTTCTTTCTATCTTTTCCTCTACTTTCAAAGCAAATTGATATGCCTCTTCTAGTGTAGAAATCTTCAGCATATTCATCTCATATTATATATTAAATCACAACCCATTGATATATCTGGCTACTTTCTCATTATCCATTTGATGATGCCCAAATTCAATTACCATTTTATAAAACTCTTCAGTATAGTCCTTTATGCTCATATCTTTCTACTTCAAATTCTAATGTTTTCTAAACATCTCCAACTCATAATCTCCAGGAATAAATTTGGCTTTCAATCGAGCAACCATATGATTCCACCGGGTTATTCTCGTGTCTCCATTTGCTACTCTTTCTCTTTATAGTTCCCTCCACCATAGGGTAGCATGTCCTTTGAGTTTTGTTTGTGCCAATCTCACCCTCTGAGGATCACAATTATTTTCATATTTAAAATATTCTTCCAATTCTCCTATCCAATCTACCAATTCTTCAGGATTTAATGTTCCAAAAAAAAATTTAATTTTAATTTTGTTACCTCCTCCAACTCTGGAAAGTGCACTCAGGAACCATTCTTCTCTAGCATCTACTGGCTGTGAACATTTTATCTTTCTCATTCATCCTCCACAATTTTGTCCTCATCATAAAAAATGATCTTTCACACAATTTGGGTTTCTTCTCAATCTAGCAACTAAATTCCTCAACTCATTCCTCATTTCAACACAAAACTGTTCAAACATCTCCGCCATTCTGGGAACTCTTCTTCTTGAGGGCATCTTATCAAAATACAACATCTACTCTTTTCTATCCACACACACTGTGGAAAAAAAATCTCCTCTACTCTCAACTCCAACATCTCCTTCAACCCTCTGTAATTGTAGGACTCCTCTTCACACCTACAAATACCTTCTTGAGTCCTCTGAGACAATATTTTAACACTTCAAATTCTCTGCAATGTATCTTCTCCAATTAAGAAATCCTTGCTCCGATACCACTTGATGTAGTCAAGACTAGTGGATTTTACCAAACTGCCTAGTCATTCAGCCAGTAACACACAACAGAAGCATAGATTCATTTACAAATCTGATACTATTTTATTAACATCAAAATCATTGATTTTATTAAGAGTGTACAACATCAACATTTACAAACTCATTGGTCTTCCAAAGATTCAACATTAAGCTTTACACTTCACTACTCGATTGATTATGTGCTTACAACACCAAACTGCTCTCTAACAAATACGTAGATTGCCCCACCTCTGTTCTACAAGGAACAACCACAAATCCCTCTCTTTTGTGGGTAACAACCCCCAATTCACTACAATCTCATCTCTGTGCCCCCCAACCCCCAACAGTATGCCATGGTTTCCAATTTATACACAGACTAGAAAGAAACTGAAATATCAATATTTTCATAACTGAGTCCCCAATAGTCACCAAGCAGTTGACCAGTTGTAGAAATGAATTGACAGGTATCTAAAATAACCACTCTTCGTCAAAATCACCAAACAAATTAATGATAACATTGTGTTGGTCATGATGTTAGTCACAAACAAACATAGAATAAAAGTACACATTAACCTTTATTCATCTTGAAAGATACTATGAATTCAAAGAATTCAGGATCCCAAGTCTTCGGTGATTAGGTCTTAATCGTCTGAAGTTACTCAGAGGTCAATGTGAGCTGTTGTTTCTATTTTGGGGCCTTACGTGGAAATTTATGATCATCATGTCATTCCTGCAGAAATTCTTTACAGAGAAGTCATATTATGCAGTTATTTGGTGAGAAGATGCAGAAATACCTCAATCTTTGCATGATATTTTCAATTGTGCATGCTGTGTATTCAGATATACTAAATATTTATGATTATCTACGAGATGTCCGCATATCTGTGTTGTTTGCTTAAGATCATCAATTATTTGCAATTATGGAGATGGAATGCTCTGAAATTTAAAAGAAATTAAAGAAATGCTTCTAATTAAGGTTGAAGCTTCAGCTTTTGAACCACATGTATATTAGATACTGTCATGAAGAGAAGAAAACCAAACCATATTTTCACCAGGACATTCCACAGCTAGATATAGTTGATGCTAACTTCAAAGGAATTTGTATGAAGACAACACATGTAAGTAGACATGCACTCCAAGGGACGCAGCAAATCACCACATATATCCAGAAATCATACACTGATTACTCAAGATTTACTATGAATTGTAATCGACACAGTCTTCTCATTTATTAAGCATGCAAGAATATAAATGTATACAAAAACTTTGAAATGAGCTCTGAATATTTCAGCAGACAGATTTCAATTAAGTTTCGAATGTTTACAATAAGGTATTCCACCACCTTTTATAGAATAAGGTGAGGAATTCGTTACAAAAAGATCTACAATCTTGATTTATCAATACAAATCTGCGGTCATGATTCACTTGACTTTGTCAACTTTTACAAAATGGCACAAGTTGCCAGCTGGCAACTATCTACATTACTTATGCTTATATCCCCTTCATGATGTGTCCTCATCATGCTCCTCAGCTGATACATGCGGATCATCATCATGCGCTTCACTTCCTGAAGTTTCGCTATCCTCATGATGATGATGCTGCATATGGGGCTGCATGTTGTTCCGGATCTGCTCGTATGAATGCACAACCTGATCTATTCCTCCGCCATCTTGAGTCTTTGCTTTGATGATAGTGCGTTTGTGTGCCTCATACTTATCTCTGTTATTATCCAGCTTGTTTTTCCTATCCTGCAATGTTTCATTGTATCTTTCCATCTTGACCTTGATCCTCATTATTTTATCTATAAGTTCCTCTATCAAGTGGACAAGTGGACCATCTACTTCTGATTGGAAGTTACTGTACAGAGCCTTGATGGCAGACTCTTCATCTTGATTTTCTATTTTACCTTCCACCTTGCCTTCCAATGCTTCCAATATTTCTGCTTCTTCAGCCATTAAATCATGTAGCCTCATGCTGATATCCCTTAGCTTATTATTGCATCTTTTGAGGACTCCGCATTCAAACCGAATGTCCTTGTACCAGATGTCCACCAACAATGCGGTATTACTATTCAGCACCTGCTTACTGATAAGTAGTTGAGGATTTATCCTCTTTATTTCTCCCAAAAGGCTCAGGACCTTTTCCAGCTTATAAGACCTTTTCCCGGTCTGCATCTGCAATTTATCTACCTTAGTCCTAGAGTCACTCAAAATACTCCACCTCTTCAAAGAGGCCTTCATGATTTCTACAGCATCATCCAATGTGGATGACATCCATTTTCTGATCACGGACGCCTCATGCTTCATGAGGTCTAATTTATTTACCTCTTGCTGAGAAATGGCAGTCAATGGGACTGCAGGTTCAGTTGTGGTATCATCAGGATCGGTTAGTCCTTTAATGTAGGCATGCAACTGAGCAATGTGCTCTTTATGTTGCTTATTATTCTCCTTCTCTCTTTTCACCTTTTGAATTAGAGAGTCAATAATGTCTTTGCCCTCCTGACCTTCGTGGTCCTCATTGGCAAAGCCCAAATCTACTGTGCTGATTTGAAATTCATCTATAGTGATTTTACCTTTTTCTTTCTCCACCGCAGGTATGGCAATTTGTGCGGTCCTTCTCCCGGTTGCCGGATCTCTCTTGATGGCCGATGTCATTCTAGCCTTCCTCCTAGGTTTCATTATATCCACAGAGAACAAGGTGGAGACATCGAATTCCTGAATTTCAAGCTCTTCCTCAATATTTACTTCTTTTGCTAACCACGGAGGCACCTGATCATGTTTTTCAGCATCATGATGATGTTCACCCATATCTCCCATTTCTATCAGCAGATGTTGTGGAGATGGTGACTTTTCCTTTTCTTCTTCCTAATGCTCGCTTTGCTGTTGATCCTGCGGTACATCCTCCTGTTGAGGAATCTCTTTCTCCAGAGGAGCATCCTCTTGGTGCGGGGAACCCTGCGGTGTATCTGTATGTAGATCATGATGATCATGATCTTTCTTCATCATTATTTCATCTGTTTTCAATTCTTCCCCTTGTTGTTTATCCACTGCACTAGATACTGGGGATTCTGCCTGAGGTGCTGGCATTTGTTCTGTAGCCATTATTTGTTTTGGGCCTGTACTGTCAACTTCTTGTATTTTGGTAGCTGGATCCTCTAGTGCTTCCTTCTTTTCATCAGCCTTCGCTTCCTAAACCTCTACTATAGCAGGTTCTTCTAACGTATCATGTGGGCTTTGTTGGCCTAATTCAAGAGCATGGCCCTCTGACTCTGCCATCTCTACTTCTTCTGTTGGGTGCCCTTTGTCAAGTGATCCTGCTGGTTGTTTAGAACTTGCATCCTATTTTCTATCAGGTCTACCACTACAGGGCTTGTCACCTCTGTGATTAATGCTTCCAGCCCTATGTCTTGAGCTACCTACTCTGGGCTCTTTTCTTGCTCTTCTTCCACTTGCTTCATCTCCTCAAATACAATTTGAACTGGTGGAGGCTTGTGAGGCGTCATACTTATACCAGCAGCAAGTGTTTCCATCTTCTATGCAGCCACATCCTGCACCACCTCATCATCAGACAAATTTATTGTCTCATCAAGCGAGACATGTCCTTCTGCTTGTCTGGGAGGTTTCTTTCATTTGTTCTTCTGCAAGTTCAGTTTTGAACTTGACGATGGTAGGAAGTGGAACATTATGCTAAAGTTCCTTTGGTACTTCACTACCTACCCCTTGTAATAGTGTAGGGGGTTGGCTTATTCCACCTCTCATGGAGGTTCTTTGTTTCTTAGGTGTGGTAGAGACCAGCACTCGTGGAGCTCTCCTCTTTCTCTTTATTACTAACGGAGCCTCTTCTTCTTCAAGCTCCTCCTCCATGAGGATATCCTTTGTATCACGTTTCCTTGAGGATTGACCCACTTCTAGGGTCTCAGTGATTCCAGCCTCTGTTGTCTTACTCTTCTTGGGCTTTTCTTTCTTTGGAGGGGATTCTGACTCTGATCCTGATCTGGCTGCCTCCTCAGCTACAAATACTGCCCTGTCAATTATAATCCCTTTGGGCTATTTATCCACCTTCTTGCCCCTTGGGGGTCTTTTGCTCTGTTGTTGTGGTGGAGGTAGCTTATCTCCCTTAGTCTTCCTCTTCTCAATTAGGAAGTCATCATATACATCTCCAGGAATATCTTGTCCCTTTTTCTTGTTGTCCATCGCAATGGCAACACCTTTCTTTTTCAATGCCTCCACCTGATCATCAACCCAAGCTTGAGTTAGTTGTATGGTCCTGGCAATGAATGGGTCCAAAGATATGTCTTCCTGCATGGTGAGGTCAGGTGCAGAGATAGTGTCATTATATATCTTCTTCTGTTCATATTCATCTGCAATTATCCTGCCATCATCCTTCTTCAATTATTGGGGAAGGGAGATGCAATCAAAGGTTCTAATTTGGTTCAGAGTCAACCTCTGATACTGTCTTCTCCTGGCTTCTGCCTCATCTTCACAGTCAGCCCAAAAATCTTCTAGGTGCCTCTGATGAATAGGCTTTCCTAGTATCTTTTGTATCCTGCCGTAAGGATCATATGGTCTTATTAGCGAGAAAGGCTGCAGATTCATTTTATTTAGGATGACCATCACCTTCTTTATATTGTCAGAATCAGGGCACATATAGCTACCAATGCTGACTGGGAACAAAATTGGTGGCAGCTTCTTGGCATCCTTGTACATTTTTATCATTACGGAACCCTGCTTGATAAATTCCATTAATATTACTGCATCAGTAGGATACCTTGGCAACATGAGGGGATGTTCCTCAAAACCCTCAACCCTTATGTAAGAAAAGGTTACAAACTGTATGTACCAGGCCCCATGCCTGTAAACTACCTCTTGAGCCTCCATGCTCAATCTTTTTGTTCTGTCCTCTTCCATGGTCCTTACCAGATGCATAGAGAATGCATCATTGACCAGTTTGTAGTCTTTGAGGTAGTTAGTTCTCTGCAACTGGGGATGATGATCCCAGATATACACAGCATTCGTGCCTGTGAGCTTTCCATCTGTAACTAAGGCATCAAAAGTGCCCTTATAAGCACAAGAATAAACAATGTATGACGACATATAAAATGCACAATTTGAACCTCCCAGGTTCATCAGCTGCTCATGCAGAGCATCACTTATTATCTGGCCCCATAATGGCTTGATGTCTGAATACAGACATATCATGATAATTCCATACATCCAATCCCTGAAACTACCAGCATCAGGTTGCCCTGTTACTCTATTCAGGAGTGCAATCATGTATTGGTACTCCTCCCTGAAATCATATTTGAACATGTGCACAGGAAGTTTGGCTACTGCAGGGTATGTGCTGTTCTCAGCCCGCCAATGATAATGTTCTTCCTGGCTGATTTCTTGTTGGCTTCATACTCTTTTTCTGACTTCTTCAGGTCCACGCTCTTAACTTTACTGCCCAGTGGCAATCCAAATGTCCGGGAGAGACCCTTGATGGAGAGGTCTGCATATATCCTCCCATGCTTCACCACTTGCCTTGTCTAAGGATTATAATTTCGGGCACATTCTACGACCAGCTCCAGAGATTCCATGGAGTATGGAAAACTGGCAGCGTTCCACATCCCTGATACGAACACTACGTCTAGCACAGGACTCTTGTCATGCCCATCATTCAGCTTAGCTAACCAGGCTTCCAGATTGGTGCTCCCCTGATGGGTGTCTGTAATTGCTCCATACTTGAACAGGACCCCCCTCTGAGAAGAGAACATAGGCCTACTAAATTCCTCTTGACACTTAACGAATCGCTTGTCAGCCATGAGTACCTGCAATTAACAAAAATCCTATCTCACAACAGGTATACACACATGCATATTGCAATTAACTTCATAAATCACTATGCCTACTGTATTTCTTCACCATTACTTAATCATATGGACACATAAACTAGAACTTGCATCATCATACTTGAACAATAATAACATGATGAGGGTTTCATTCACTTACCTGGTTATGCAGATTTCTCTTTATACCAATAGATTGTTAACAACATTCTTGATCCAGTTGATGATCACTTCCTTCTGTCTGTGAGCTCAAATCGTGCGACAATCGCCTGTATGAGGATATGGAAGCTGGTGCTCTGTTCACAATTTTATCGCAAGGTAAATGTAAAAAAAAAATGACAGTTGAATTACCTTTTAACCTCACAATTAGGGTACAGTTAGGGCAACTCTGACAAGTTAAATCATATTCCTTGATTATCCGTGCGAAAACACAAGATCTCGCTAGGTGTTTCATTGGGTTCCGGGGTCGGCGGGAACCACCTACCATATCTGCGCGCATTAAATGATAATGGCGGCAACGGGAGCGGGGGGATATCCATATGACAGGATATCATGAGGACAGGTGATATTCGCAAATATCGGGTTGAGTTTCAATATCATCCTCCTCCCCTATTGAAATTGTTATCGCGACAAGATTCAGGTGACAAAAGCACCCTTTGGTTGCGTTTGGTACATCAGGAGGATATTTCGATGTATCAGGTGATGTTTCAAAATATGATGATGATGAGACAAACTCACATGACTCTCCTTTGGATATCAGGATGACGTCATCATGATATTTGTTCTTTGTATCGGAAATGCAATCATGACGTCATCGTCATATTAGGCGAACATGATCATGTTTGGAAAATATCCTGTCGAAATATGAATGTGATGATGATGTCATCATCATGTTTGTTTCTTCATTTATCCGGTTTGGATGACATCATCAGGATATTGGCTTAAGGTGATATTTCGCGGCAGGAGGATATTAAGAAATATCGGGTTAAATTCGAAAACATGATGCTCGCGATACAAAAGACTGCTTGACAGGAAGATTTACTACCACTTAAAGTTGACTTCTGGATATTTGAGCCGCATGACTTATCGGGGGATGTTTCAAATATGATGATGATCTTCAAAAACATGACAGGTTATAAAAATATGATTCCCCCTCTTACGAATATCAGGTTTGACCGAAACTTTGACTGTTCATAACTCTCACATCCTAAGGAATATCAGGATGATGTAAAAGACAAACCTGCATGAATTTTAATACTCTTTCAAACTATGAGGTCATAGAAATGAAATACGAATTTTGACAAACTAACCTCATAATGGTGACTTACCTCATCCTGACTCCACATGATGATGCACCTGACTTACTTTTACCAAACCGCTAGAGAGCAAACCAAGCCAAAAAGTTGGGTCCTTGTTTTGCCAAGTCAAAATGGGGCGTGTTGTGTAACCACACAACACATTGTTTGATTAAAATAAACATATCTTGATAAAGTCCCACATCAACAATGTTGGACCTTTTCAAAATTTAAATCCTCTTATATCAGCAAAGAAGGATTCTCACGAACTACTTTATCAGTGTCCATACTATTTCATGAACTAGTGGAAGTTTTGACTAAAACATTCCTTCTATCTTTCCATCGGCAGTGTAATCCGTTGGAAAAATATCTCTTCTACAAACCAAGGAAATCTTCATTGACAATGTGGAACTTCCACGAACTTCAGAGTCCTTCCCACATATCTATCCATTAGCATTATTTTAGGTTCAGAGACATGATTAACAAAATGGCACTTCATGAACTTAAAGGTTTGATGGACATTGTGAACTTGTGACTTTATGCAAAAGTGATTCAAGGCATTCATTGTGTTGCAGAATAGTATTTTGTTGTTATTGTGTTTGTGATTACAGATTTGACTCCATCTCCTCATGGCATGAAAGGGCATCTTCCTTCCATGAGATCTACACTTCAAGGTGACATCTATCATGTTTTCAATCATTTATCATTTGGATTTTACCTCTATCCTGTCGAGATACGCACTCTCATCTAACAACGTTGTTCAGAAGACTTGAATGTCTCTCCGGGGCTTGACCAAGGCAAGCCCCTAAACACCACAACCCCCTCCCACACTCCTTTGTGATTGCAGGTTATAGGTACCAAGTTTCATAGAGTGGAGTTGTAGAAGGAGGTTACAGACAACAAGGATTCAAGATCTGAAAGAAAGAGGACAAAGTTTAACATTTTGGGATGCGGGCACTAGTCGCAGTGTCCTCCAAAATTGCAGATGCAGAAATAAACTGGACAGTGGTAATCAACATCCGAAGAGCTTCTGACACCCCAAAAAACACTAGGCCTTGGACTAGGGTGCTAGTACTAGTGTTCTCCACCTTTTCCAGGATAGAAATGAAAGATACAGTGCAGATCAGTGTCGGAAGGAGATCCAGATTCTATGTAGAAAATAGTACCTTGGATAGGGGCACTAGTGCTAATGTCCCTGATTGTTTCGTATTCTGAACTTCGAAAAACAATGAGTGAACAATCTCTATCCTTCACCTTAGTCTGAAAGGATTTGTCATAATTCATCAATTTGCGTACTATTTTTCTTATTTAGGGTTTTAAGAGTACTTGAGCATTAAATTGAGATATTGTTTGATAACATCTGAGCTTCCACATCATTTCAAGTGACAGCACAACTTGTTAGGTGAATGTTCTCGCTTAGTAGAGATTCAACTTGGTTGATATGTCCTTGAATGTTTGATGAGAAGGGAGGATCTAAACCAAATCAACCACATTTCACAATCCCCCCTTTTTTCTATAAAACATTATTCATACAACATATATATACCTATGTATAGTACCAAATAAAGTGTATTTACAGTAGATATATACCTCTGTATATTTCCAAATTATACTGCTGAGTTAAAATAAAAACAAAACAACAGAGATGCCAAACATTCAACAATTTCATGATTTGTATTCAAACAACAGATATATACCTCTGTATATTTCCAAATAAAGTGCATTTAGGTATATACATGTTGCCCTCTCAGTTGTTGTCCTTGATGTCAAATACACAAACTCTCAGGTTTGTGGTACAATGACATTGCACTTCATGACAATCAGGTTTGTGGTACAATGACAGTTGCACTTCATGGAAGTTGGCATTGACAATTGCATCATGATAGTTCGCATGACAGAGGTATTTGGTTTTATGTGACAGTGAGCTGGGTCACAATGAGTGAGCTTGGACATTTGGTTTTCATTCTTTGCATAATGTGGTTATTGTGACAGTGAGCTTGGTCACAATGAGCTTGGACATTTTGTTGCTTTCATTTGAAAGGATAAATAATATTGATTTGATTTGAACATCAATAATAAACAAAGGCATTGTGGGGGTTTTAAGTGATAACCTATCGAGCAGGTATCAGGCATATTTGGCAGGTAAAAAGGTTGTATTAAAAGTTCATTGCTACCGGCCCTTTTAGGGCACACCAGGACTGTCAGTTAAGGTTGTATATAGAAAAAAAAAAGCATTTTTGTTCATTTTACAAGGTTGAACTTTGCAAAATGATGATTTCTTGACTTAGGGTTTGAATAGTGCCAAAGTTTGTGAAGATTCAGTGATCATGAGGTGAATATTGATTACCTGTGACAAAGCTCAGCTCACTATAGAATAAAGGAGCTCAACAGTTATTGTGATCTTGAGGGCACAACAAAAAATTTATGTTGTTGGTAGATTCTCAGGTGATATCTTTCTTTTTTTATTACTGTTGAAGTGGGTTGATTAGCAAACTATTTGTTTTTGCTTCTACTGTGGTCACATAAAAATGCAAAGTTCTTGAATGTTTGTTTTGGTTATGTGATAGTCTTAAAATGTATGCATAAGCAAAGGGAAATAAGCTTTGTATTGCACTATTGACTGTGTTTTCGAAATGGGATTTGCTGTGTCATTTACCTCTCTTACCTTTTATTGAGGAACGGTTATGAGTTAAAGAATGATAAGAAGTTGAGAAACTCATTCTTTGATTGTAGCTAGGGTTTGTAACTACAACAAATGGAGGCTTACCTGGTTGAGAAAGTTTTTACTCACTTGCCTAAATGATGTTAGGGTTTTATGAAATGTGTTTGGAAATAGTTATGATGGCATTTGTTTACCTTGCTTCAGATGAGGATAAGTAATGCAAACTACGGTTTGGAAAGGCATTTTTTATTTCTGTGGTTACATCTAGTAGTTTGAAATCTAAATGGAATTTTTTGATTAAACTTTGGTTATTTGTAACAACCGCATACCATGAACAAGGGATTTATTAAAAGTGGTTAATAACAAGGTTCTCCAGATGGGTATGTTCGACCATATTACCTTGACAGTTATTTGCTCAAAGGAAAATTGCCACACGCAGTTTAACTATTTCAGTTATAGATTCAAACTGTTTCATGAAAAAAGTAAGGCATTGTGAAATGTATAAAAGGAATGATATGTAAACACCTGATATGAGATTGATGAGTGTGTATCTTACACTATCATTGAGATTGTAACAGGGTGTTGATGCAAGATCTATTCTGAGTTGATGTGCATATTTGTAGTTATGTATTCTTGAGTCTCAAATAATGAGACAGTCAAGAACTAGATTGTAAGGAAACAGAGTAACCCTCTATATTGATTCAAATTTTGTATTGTATTCATGAGATTGTACAAATAGCCAGTGAGGCGTATAAATAACCCATGAGGCACAAAAAGCCAATGAGGCACAAAAAGCCAGTGAGGCACAAAAACCCAATAAGGCACATAGCCAGTTAGGCATCTGTATTTGCTAGTGAAGTACATTTTGATTAAGCCAATGAGGCATTTAATGAGTGGTTTTTCTACCCCATGAGGGTTTTCCACTCCTAAAATCATTGTCTTATGGTCTCTTTGTTGCATGGCTCATTTATTCATTACACTTGTATGTTCAGTTCCTTAGTTCAATATAACTTGCATTAATAAGGCTTTAATCTCAATCTTTCTTCTGGTTTTTTGAAAGTATGAAATACAAGTAAATAAAGTGTTTTCTCTACAACATTGATTCACCCTCCCTCTCAATGTTGTCAAGTACTCCAACAAGTGGTATCAGAGTGGAGGTTCCCTATTAAAGTCTATCAGGCTTGGGTAGGTCCTGATAGCAAAGTACCATGGGAAAATGTAGAAGAAATAAAGGAAGGAAAGTTGTTATGCAAAAGGTTGTACAACAAACTCTAGTCAAGCCCAGTGATGAGTTTTTTCCTAAGTCACCTTTGAAAATTGACACAAAGTGTGATAAAGAAAATGACTTTATTATTGAGATTGATGATGCAGAAGGAGACCTCTTTGTGGACGAAGATGGACATGAATTTGATGAAGATGACTGTGAATTGGATATTGAAGGAGAACTTTTATGTGTTCTAGAAATGAACAAGTATTTTGAAAAAGAGAACTAGGGATTAAAGGTTCAATTTCAACAAGAGGACTCCAAGACTAAGGTACTCTCTGATCTTGCAAAAGTTTCTTTAGAACTTGAAGAAGCAAGAAATCTGATTGTAGACTTAAAGAGTCAAGTTGAAGAGTCTAATAAACTAATTATTAGTCTAAAAATAGAAGTTGTAGAAGCTAAAAGATTAGTTGATTTTACAAAATCAGATATTGAAGTCAAATCTAGTGAATGTCTAAGACTAGAATTGGAAATAGTTTCTTTGAGAAAAGACTTGGAAAAGACTTCTTCTAAACTTCACAAGAATATTCAATTTGACAAGAGTATTGAATGTTTGAATGACATATTGAGCAAGCAAAAACAATACAAGGATACTACTGGTTTGGGTTATGAAAAAGGAGAGAGTTCTAAAACAATAAATACTCCTAGGAAGAAGATAGACTTGACATTTCACTCTGCTGCACCTAAAGTTGAATCCAAGAAGAAAGCTCAAGTTAATATTGCTAATAAAAAATCTTCAAGA
Source organism: Cunninghamia lanceolata (assembly GCA_027924645.1). NCBI lineage: Eukaryota > Viridiplantae > Streptophyta > Pinopsida > Cupressales > Cupressaceae > Cunninghamia > Cunninghamia lanceolata. The sequence goes on from BSBN01000317.1 coordinate 7,348,929, forward strand.
TTTCCACCTATCAGGTATAATTACTCACAATTCCATGGTTATTGCTATGCATGTCATGTTTATGGTCATAGGGCCAGAGATTGTAAAAAAAATGGTTTTGGGTGGAATAAAGAGAAAAGTTTTTATGGCTGGTCAAATCAGAACTATAATAATGCTTGTTATGATTGTAATAAAGTTTTCCATTTTGCAAGAAACTGTTGGATGCATGCAAGTTATGACTCTCTCAGATCACCTAGAAGAAACTATTCTTCTCTTGATCAAAACTACAATATTTTGTGTTATAGATGCAATATGTTTGGGCACAAAGCACAATGGTGTAGATGAAGGATAAAACCAACTGGAGAATACATGTTCAAGTAAAAGCAAGTGAATGCCTTGGGCAAGGAAAATAAATATCCTATACTAGTTTGGAGAAGAAAACAAAGTCAAGAAGAAGGAAGTCCTAATCTTGTGCATACTTCAAACCTCTTAAACATTCAACAATAGAGGTTGTCATGAGACTGATATGTTTGGTTTTGTTTGATGGCAGAGACTAATAAAGCAATTGAAAAAGTTGTATGATTTCCTTTGGAAGCAATGTCTTTAGTATATTCTTCTTGAGATCTTTGAACAATTCAGTCCATAGCTGGAATGGTGTGACAATGTTGTTTATAAGTTTGGTGTGTTGAGGGTTAGCATTGATTTACAAGGGCCTTTATGCTTCTTCAGGATGTTCAAAGGCATTATAGTTGTTCATGCCTTGCTCATGATTGGCCAGGATGTTGATGTTGAGAGGCACAAGTGTTTGGTCACTTCATGTTAAGGTATATGTCAATGGATTGGTGCATTGCTTGAAGAAGAGTAATGATATTCATGCCTCATGATGCTTGTGAGTCTTTAGCATGATTTGCAGAAGATGAATTCTCTAGTTGTGTCTTGAATCATATTATTTCTTTTATATAATACTCTTTTCATCAGATGTCATGATCTTGTCTTAGTTGATGTTTATGTTGATGAATGTTGATATTACTTCCTGCATCAAGGTCAGATGTTCTTGAGTTAGTGAATTTTATGCTTCAATCAGTTTATGGTGATGACTACAATCAGGTATCTTAGAAGAATTGTGTTAGATTTTGATCACAAGAACATGTTTGATGATTAAAAGAACGTGCAGAGGTGCAGTGGCAGAAGAATGCCATTAGTGATTCGTATCTTGTTTGCAGGGTAGAATGGAAAAGACTCGAGCAATTAAGTGTTTGATGGCTGATGCTTTTATGCAGTGTTTGATGCCTTGATTTATGTAATGACAGTGGTTTGTAGCAGCGATTTCTTGTTATAATGATGACATGACAATGAAAATTTAATGATGTTGCAAGATGCATTTATGATAATTCCATATGTAGTGTGTTTGCCATTGAAATTGCACGTACTTTTTCAATTGTATAGTGCATGACACTTTCTATAACAGTTACATTATACTTGGACAGTGTTATGAGGCTGGTAAGACCTCAGGGGGAGTAGCATGGAGTTTTAGTTGATGGTTTTAGTTGATTCTTAATCTTTAAACTCACTTGATTCTTGATTTTTTGAACTATTTTTGGACTGGTACAATGGTATACAGATGCTTGATACAAATTCTGATGCACAGTGGATTCCTTGATGATGTTTCTTGATGTTTTTCAGTTGATTCTTTAACCTTGTAGTGGTATATAGTGTTTTGACAAGTTTTTGGTGCTTTCAGTGGTATACAATGCCTTGACAGTTTTGGGAACGGTGCTTCATGCATTGTTTCATTGATGCTTTTTTAGTTATGATGAGGAGTTTCAATGCATACAGTGTATTTCACATGTTTGATCTTATGCATGGTTTTAGGGGGAGATTTCTTGTATATTTTACACCTCTGGTTCAGATTACATGTCTGTTATTCTTTGATGGCATTTGTTTTGTGGAATTATATTGCATGCTCCTATAGTAATGACACTCTAAGTATCTTCTCTCAGTGTGTGGTTGCTCATATATATTTGCACCATGAATATATGGTTCAGCATTACACTCAGCTATTGTGATAAGTTTTTGACACTTTTACAGTGTATATGTGATGCATTTATGAGGCAGTGATGACAACCTAGACACTATGTTTTTGTGATGGTTCAGTTTGTGATCATGGATATATTGAGGAAGTTGCTTTTTTGGTATATGAAATCTTATACTGTGATAGAAATGACATTATGGTTGGCTTGGCTTGGGAGCAGTAATAGTAATGTGATATCTTCAGTGGTATTGTGCTTAATACAATGTTGTTTTTTTTGACTTTAGTGGTGTATCCCTATGCTGATAACATCTATGTTTTTGATGATCTACTGATTTTCATGTTTGGTATATTCAGTTGCTGTTCTTGCTATGATATTGGTACTGATAGTGCAGTTATGTTTCAAGGCATTCTCAATGCTTTGTGCGCCATTGGACAGTAATGGTATGATTTATATTCCCTATTTTTGCTTATCATTTCTTTCTGTAGCATATTGGCTTATGGTTTCTAATCTATCTTTGAGGCAATTGCACAATTCTTCCTCCCTTTGTCTTTGATGCAAAAAGGGGGGGAGAGAGTTGTGTTTTGCCATCAAGGACAAAGGGGGAGTTTGTTGCCCTCTCAGTTGTTGTCCTTGATGTCAAATACACAAACTCTCAGGTTTGTGGTACAATGACAGTTGTACTTCATGATAGTCAGGTTTGTGGTACAATGACAGTTGCACTTCATGGCAGTTGGCATTGACAATTGCATCATGACAGTTGGCATGGCAGAGGTATTTGGTTTTATGTGACAGTGAGCTTGGACATTTGGTTGCCATTCTTTGCATAATGTGGTTATTATGATAGTGAGCTTGCTTTGCATAATGTGGTTATTGTGATAGTGAGCTTGGTCAAAATGAGCTTGGACATTTTGTTGCTTTCATTTGAAAGGATAAATAATATTAATTTGATTTAAACATCAATAATAAAAAAAGGCATTGCGAGGGTTTTAAGTGATAACCTGCTAAGCAGGTATTAGGCATATTTGGCAGGTAAAAAGGTTGTATTGAAAGTTCATTGCTACCGGCCCTTTTATGGCATACCGGGTTTGTTAGTTAAGGTTGTTTACAGAAAAAAAAGGCAGTTTTGTTGTTCATTTTACAAGGTTGAACTTTGCAAAATGATGATTTCTTGACTTAAGGTTTGAATAGTGCCAAAGTTTGTGAAGGTTCAGTGATCATGAGGTGAACATTGATTAGCTGTGACAAAGCTCAGCTCACTATAGAATAAAGGAGATCAACAATTATTCTACTCTTGAGGGCACAACACAAACATTATGTTGTTGGTAGATTCTCAGGTGATATCTTTCTTTTTTGATTACTGTTGAAGTGGGTTGATTAGAAAACTATTTGTTTTTGCTTCTACCGTCGTCACATAAAAATGCAAAGTTCTTGAATGTTTGTTTTGGTACTGCGACAGTCTTAAAATGTATGCATAAGCAAAAGGAAATAAGCTTTGTATTGCACTGTTGATTGTGTTTTCGAAATGGGATTTGTTGTGTCATTTACCTCTCTTACCTTTTATTGAGGAACGATTATGAGTTAATGATGAAGGGAGAAAATCATAAAACACACAACAATAGAAATGGTACATAGAAAATAGAATATTTATTTATTGATTTAAACAACTTATTACATTACAGAAGCTCAATTACAATTAGAGGAATCAATCCTCCATAGGCTGCAACACACTACAGCTACACATCACCAGGCTCTGGAATCTTCTGCCTTCTATAACCCCAAATCAGCTAGGGTTTATGTTTTCCCACCTATTCTTGACTCTACTCTTTCCCCCTTTCACTCTACTACTGCCCAGGGTTCCCAAAATAGTCATAAATAACACTTTTTGGCAGCCTCCAGCTAAATTTCAAAATTTACAACTCCCTCCAAAAGTAGGTCAACTTCTGGGAAGCATAACTTTTGATCTGGGTGTCCGATTGGCGAACCGTTTGAAGTGTCGGAAAGCTTGCGATGTGAACTATCATGCTAGAAATCCGTAAATAGATTTCTATCAACTTTTTGGGACATTATGGGATGTTTTAGTGCCTCATATCTCGTTTTAGAGATTTTCAGGGGCTTTTCAGAAAATAAAAACTTTAATATCTTTCAGCTCACAAATGATCTTTGTCTGATTCCTTTGCCAAAGGTCTTATATTTCATTTATGAAGCTTTTTGTAAGTTTTTACTTCAATCCGTACCTAAATGCAAACTTTCCTAAAATGGCAGTTACACTTTCCAAAACTGGCAGGTTGCTATTTTTAGCAGTTTGGAAAAACTGAAAGTCCTACATCATTATTCAAGAGATTATGAAACCAAAAACACTAATTATGGAAAGAAAAGAAAACAACTACAATGATTTTGAATCAACTTCTTTTTGGGTTATGCAAGATTGCCCTTACACCACTGGATGCTCCTGCATCAGACACCTAGGGTAATTTGAGAAGTGACCCTGTCACGTCTCAGGGGTTTGTTTGAGGAAAACCCAAATGGTCAACCTCTGCCTTAGACAACCAAGAAGAATCTTCAATAGGCCTTCCTTTCCATTTCACCATATATTCTTCATATTACCTATTTTGAGTACTTATTCCCACACGACTATCCAAGATCTCTTCTATCTCCTCTGTTGAAGTAGATGCTGGAAAACTCCACTGTTCTTCTGTTGGTCCATCCTCTTTGCCACCTTCATGATATTCTGTTAAATCAACAATGTTGAACACAGGGGAAATATTGATCTCACTTGGTAGTTCTACCTCATATGCATTTCCTAAATCATGCTTCTTCAAGATTCTACACCATCCGATCCCATCTAGTGATATTTCCTTTTCCTCTTATGTTCCTTTCTAATTGGACCTCTTTCCACCAAGTACTGGTGTGGCCCTTCAACTTTGTTTTTGCAAACTTGACCCGATTTGGGTCCTCCACATCTTCATACTCGAAATACTCCTCCATGTCATTGATCCAATCAATAAGCTATTCCAGATTCAAATCTCCAGAATATGTAGAAACTTTGATCCTGGGTCTCTTTCCGATCTTTGAAATGGCCCTCAACAACCTAACTTCTGCAGGATCTCCTACAGCTTCCTGTTCTTCCTCAGATATCTCTTCTTCAACTTCATCTTCGCTTTCTTCTCTTGTTCTTGGCTCAAACCCTCTTCGTAGCTCCTCTTGCAATGCATCGATTTGCCTTTGCAGGGCTCTAAAACCATCTTTCGTCAAAGCATTCCTCCCAATACAATTTCTTCGTGGAGGCATCTTGATCTATGCAGCAAACCCACAACCTCAAGTCCTGGTGCAAACTGCCTCACAGTCGGCGATCTGTCTACACACTCAGGAACCCTTTCTTTGATACCACTTGATGAAGGGGGAAAATCATAAAACACACAACAACAGAAATGGCACATAGAAAATAGAATATTTCTTTATTGATTTAAACAACTTATTACATTACAGAAGCTCAATTACAATTAGAGGAATCAATCCTCCACAGGCTGCAACACACTACAACTACACATCACCAGGCTATGGAATCTTTTGCCTTCTGTAACCCCAAATCAGCTAGGGTTTCTATTTTCCCACCTATTCTTGACTCTACTCTTTCCCCCTTTTACTCTACTACTGCCCAGGGTTCCCAAAATAGTCATAAATAGCACTTTTTGGCAGCCTCTAGCTAAATTTCATAATTTTTAACTCCCTCTAAAAGTAGGTCAACTTCCGGGAAGCATAACTTTTGATCCAGGTGTTCGATTGACGAACCATTTTAAGCGCCGGAAAGCTTGTGATGTGAACTATCACATTAGAAATCTATAAATAGATTTGCATCAACATTTCTGGATGTTATGGGATGTTTTAGTGCCTCATATCTCATTTCAGAGATTTTCAGGGGCTTTTTAGAAAACAAAAACTTTAATATCTTTCAACTCACAAATGATCTTTTTTTGATTCCTTTGCCAAAGGTCTTATATTTCAGTTATGAATCTTTCTATAAGTTTTCACTTCAATTCGTTCCCAAATGCAAACTTTCCTAAAATGGCAGTTACACTTTCTAAAACTGGCAGGTTGCTATTTTTAGCAGTTTGGAAAAACTGAAAGTCCTACATCATTATTCAAGAGATTATGGAACCAAAAACACTAATTATGGAAAGAAAAGAAAACAGCTGCAATGATTTTGAATCAACTTCTTTTTAGGTGATGCAAGATTGCCCTTACACCATTGGATGCTCCTGCATCAGACACCCAAGGTAATTTGAGAAGTGACCTTGTCACGTCTCAGGTGTTTGTTTGAGGAAAACCCAAATGAACAACATCTGCCTTAGACAACCAAGAAGAATCTTCAACAGGCCTTCCTTTCCATTTCACCAGATATTCTTCATATTGCATGATTCAAGTACTTCTTCCCACACGACTATCCAAGATCTCTTCTATCTCCTCTGTTGAAGTAGATGCCGGAATACTCCATTGTTCTTCTGTTGGTCCATCCTCTTTGCCACCTTCATGATATTATGTTAAATCAGCAATGTTGAACACACGGGAAATATTGATCTCACTCGGCAGTTCTACCTCATATGTATTTCTTGAATCATGCTTCTTCAGGATTCTGCACCATCCAATCCCATCTAGTGATCTTTCCTTTTCATCTTCTGTTCCTTTCTAATTGGACCCCTTTCAACCAAATACTAGCATGGCCCTTCAACTTTGTTTTTTTAAACTTGACCCGATCTGGGTCATCCACATCTTCATACTCGAAATACTCCTCCATGTCATTGAAATCTCTAGAATATGTAGAAACTTCGATCCTGGGTCTCTTTCCAATCTTCAAAATAGCCCTCAACAACTTAACTTCTGCAGGATCTCCTACAGCTTCTTGTTCTTCCTCAGATAGCTCTTCTTCAACTTCATCTTCGCTTTCTTCTCTTGTTCTCGGCTCAAACCCTCTTCATAGTTCCTCTTGCAATGCATTGATTTAGCTTTGCAGGGCTCTAAAACCATCTTCCGTCAAAGCATTCCGCCCAATATGATTTCTTCATGGAGGCATCTTGATCTCCGCAGCAAACCCACAACCTCAGGTCCTAGTCCAAACTGCCTCACTATTGGTGACCTATATACACACTTAGGAACCCTTGCTTTGATATCACTTGATGAAGGGGAAAATCATAAAACACACAACAACAGAAATGGCACATAGAAAATAAATTTTTTTTTACTGATTTAAACAACTTATTACATTACAGAACCTCAATTACAATCAGAGGAATCAATCCTCCACAGGGTGCAACACACTACAACTACACACCACCAGGCTCTGGAATCTTCTGCCTTCTGTAACCCCAAATTAGCTAGGGTTTCTGTTTTCCTACCTATTCTTGACTCTACTCTTTCCCCCTTTTACTGTACTACTACCCAGGGTTCCCAAAATAGTCATAAATAGCACTTTTTGGTGGCCTCCAGCTAAATTTCAAAATTTGCAACTCCCTCCAAAAGTAGGTCAACTTTCGGGAAGCATAACTTTTGATCGGGGTGTCTGATTGATGAACCGTTTTAAGCACCAGAAAGGTCACGATGTGAACAATCACGTTGGAAATTTGTAAACAGATTTTTGTCAACTTTTTGGGACGTTATGGGATGTTTTAGTGCCTCATATCTCATTTCAGAGATTTTTAGGGGCTTTTCAGAAAACAAAAACTTTAATATCTCTTAGCTCACAAATGATCTTTGTCTGATTCCTTCGCCAAAGGTCTTATATTTCAGTTATGAAGCTTTCTGTAAGTTTTCACTTCAATCCCTGCCTAAATGTAAACTTTCCTAAAATGGCAGTTACACTTTCCAAAACTGGTAGGTTGTTATTTTTAGCAGTTTCCAAAAAAACTGAAAGTCCTACATCATTATTCAAGAGATTATGGAACCAAAAACACTAATTATGGAAAGAAAAGAAAACAACTGCAATGATTTTGAATCAACTTCTTTTTGGGTGATGCAAGATTGCCCTTACACCACTGGATGCTCCTGCATCAGTTAAAGAATGATAAGCAGTTGAGAAACTCATTCTTTGATTGTAGTTAGGGTTTGTAATTACAACAAATGGATGCTTACATGATTGAGAAAGTTTTTACCCACTTGCCTAAATGATGTTAGGGTTTTATGAAATGTGTTCGAAAACAGTTATGATGGCATAATTTGTTTACCTTGCTTCAGATGTGGATAAGTAATGCAAACTGTAGTTTGGAAAGGCATTTTTTTATTTCTGTGGTTACATCTAGCAGTTTGAAATCTAAATGGAATTTTTTGATTAAACTTTGGTTATTTGTAACAATTACATACCATGAACAAGGGCTTTATTAAAAGTGGTTAATAACAAGGTTCTCAAGATGGGTTTGTTCGACCATATTACCTTGACAGTTATTTGCTCAAAGGAAAACTGCCACACACAGTTTAACTATTTTAGTTATAGATTCAAACTGTTTCATGAAAAAAGTAAGGCATTGTGAAATGTATAAAAGGCATGATATGTAAACACCTGATATGAGATTGATGAGTGTGTATCTTACACTATCATTGAGATTGTAACAGGGTGTTGATGCAAGATTTGTTCTGAGTTGATGTGCACAGTTGTAGTTATGTATTCTTGAGTCTCAAATAATGAGACAGTCAAGAACTGGATTGCAAGGAAATAGAGTAACCCTCTGTATAGATTCAAATTCTGTATTGTCTTCATGAGATTGCACAAATAGCCAGTGAGGCACAAATAGCCAGTGAGGCACAAAAAGCTGGTGAGGCACATAACCAGTGATGCACAAAAAGCCAGTAAGGCACATAGCCAGTGAGGCATCTGTATTTTCTAGTGAAGCACATTTTGATTAAGCCAATAAGGCATTTAATGAGTGGTTTTTCTACCCCATGAGGGTTTGGACTCCTAAAATCATTGTCTTATGGTCTCTTTGTTGCATGGCTCATTTGTTCATTACACTTGTATGTTCAATTCCTTAGTTCACTATAACTTGCATTAATAAGGCTTTAATCTGCAATCTTTCTTCTGGTTTTTTGAAAGTCTAAAATACAAGTAAATAAAGTGTTTTCTCTACAACATTGATTCACCCCCCCTCTCGGTGTTGTCAAGTACTCCAACAACACACACACACACACACACACATGCATATATATCATAACCTTCTTAGATAGTGAAATCAAATTTTGGAAATCACCGCTGAATTAAAAATCAGAACAACAAAGAGGCTTATATTTCATTCATTTCATGATATGAAAAGAAAATAGCAGAGCTATTGTTTGTGTATGCATACATATACATACATATATGTATATAGATGTATGTATGCACATATATACATAAAAAAGAATTAAATTTACATATGGACAACAATTTAATTTCAAAAATTGCTGGTACTTTCACACATTTTCCATTGCATAATAAATCCTTGCAAGTAAATTTAAGACAATCAAAGAATTCACATACTAATTTTATCAGAGAAGGAGCTGGAAATGATGCCCTAGATGCTCCAAAAAATATCCCAAATCAGCTATGAGAAAACCCCCAAATTGTTGGTAACAAAACCCATATTTGTTGATGCTCAATGCCTAAACAATTTCCCCAAAAGCTATCAATCGATCCTCAGAAGCGGCCTCCCCAAATCGATGTTTTTTCCCTCCTTTATGCCTTTTTCATTGCGCTAAGTTTGGGCGTATGGCATTCTATTTTTTTTTTGCCCCCCAAAAACCTCCGCTCATGCATCTTCTGTAACAACAATTTCCATTCCTGACTTCACTTGCAATCGTCTTTACATAAATAGTTCCCTATATTTATGTCTATATTTATATATTTATATATATTATTTTAATTGATAAGAGAAATAATTACATTTGAAATGAAAATTAGTCAATAGATCTTTCTAATTTTATTTTAAACACACACTCATGTAGAGACAATGATGTTAAAATAAAAGAGATGATTTTGTTTTTCCTAACAAATCATTGTTAAAAAAAACATACATAGTAAGAAAAATTGTATATATGTAAACTAATCATTTAAACCATCATAACCATAAACAATATTCAAAGTATAATGCACAATTAAAACTATGTATCCATGATAACACAAATGCATAACGAAACCATTCATAATGCAATATGTATGCAACTACGTGAGTGTGTGTGTGCATCAGGTTTTCATCATGGCAACTCCTATCAGGTGGCTAGGACACTTCTACCTCAACCATGTTCTCATCTTCGACATGTTCCTGCACTTATTCGCACTTAGATTCTCGTCAATAGGTTATCCATAAAACCATAGCCGAAGCACGAGCAAGATATAAAATCATAATTATAAACATAGTAATTCATCATCATTTTAATTTCAATTTTATGCATTTTTAGGAATAACAACAAATTATCGTTCATGCACATGTAATTATCGAATAATCAAATAATCATATGGTAATGTCCAATAGTCTCATCAAATATAATGATTATAAATGCAAGAAAAAGGTCAAGATGTGACATCCTTCCCCACTAGGAAGAGACATCGTCCTAATGTCTTATTACACACACACTGAAGTAATAAAAATATCTCACTAATGCTATCAAAAGTATCACATTATGCAAACAAAGCATCACATTGTAGCAATAAAGTACCACACTAAGTGAATAAAAGTATCTCAACTAAGTCCTCAAATGAGGAAAACAATGGTCTATCTCATCTGCACCCTCCCATGTGGCACTATCCATAGAATATTGGTCACATTGGACCTTATATTGAACAATATCTCTATTATGAAACTTAACGTTGCACCTAACAAGGATTCGAATGGGTTCCAATAGCACCACTCTTGGATCCTGAACCTGTAAGCATGCCAATGAAGTATGTGAGAGGCATTAGGATGATATGGCTTAAGAAAAGGCACATGAAATACATTATGGATTCACACAAGAGCAAGTGTTAGAGAAAGTTTGTAAGCAACTAGGTTTATATCTTCCAACACATCAAACAAACCTACAATTCTAGGTGCAATTTTGGATGATTTGCCAAACGATGCAGAACTCTTATGAGGTTTGACCCTCAAAAAGACTTTTTCCCCTACTAAAAACTGTCTAAAAGTCCTATTCTTATCTGCATAGCTCTTCTGTCGATTTGTCACTTGTTTCAATCTCTCATTGATCAATCTCATTTGATCATCCATCTCTCTAAGCATATCGGGACCAATCACAATCATGTCTTTCACCTTATCCCAACTGATAGGTGTGTGACATTTACGCCCATAAAGAGATTCAAAAGGTGCCATCCCCAAATATGCATGGTAGGAATTATTATATGCAAACTCCACCAATGGAAGATACTCCTCCCACTTATACTGATGATCCATACAATACATCCTAAGGAGGTCTTCAACTACCTGATTTACTCTCTTTGTGTGGCCATAGGTCTGAGGGTGATATGTTGAACTAAAATTCAATCTTGTCCCCTGTTAGCACTCATTTTGACCTGGGGGTTGATTTTTCATGTTTAGGGGGTTTCTTCATTTGAACCCTATTTCTTCTTGCCCATTTTTCTAAGTGTTGGACCTCCTCGGCATTTTTCAGCTGCAACATCATATTTTCTTCGAGGAGGAAGTCATCAGCATCATATTTTCCTGAGGAGGAGGTCATCATCATCATGTTTGCTTCGATGGTGGTCAGCATCATCATGTTTTCTGTCGACCGGTTTCTCATCAGGATCATCATATTTCAATATCGAGTGATGTTTGGATATCATCCTGATCCTGCTGATGAGCTACAGTGTGCCCTGATTTGCTTGCGGGGGTGATTTTTCAAGTATCCGGGCCGTCGTCATCATCATCATATTTCCAGTTATCGCCGTGTTGCTTGCGAGGGTCATCATATTTTCTGCCTGCATGATATTTCACCGGGGTGATATTTTTATCATCGGGTGATCTTTCTTAAGATCATCCTGATGATGTTGCTGTAAAGTTCTAAGTGCGACCCGATATTCATCGTGGTCATCATATTTTGAACATCAGGATGATCTTAGTCAATATCATCCTGATGTTGTTGTATCACTTCATGTTCGTTGTTTCATCATCCTGATGATGCTGACGTCATTCTTACGTCAGGGTGATATCCGCTTTTCTGCCTGTCTGCATCATGATATTTCCGAAGGGAGATATCCGCCTGTCGACTTCGTGCATTATCTAGTGGGGGGTGATCTTTTCAAATATCTGGCATATTCATCTATCACCCCGATCTTATAGTGGAGCTACAGTGCAACATGATATTTGTGCATCAGGATGATATTTCCAAATATCCGGTTATCTTCCGAATATCATCCTGATGTCGATATGATGATGACATCATCAAGGTCTGGGGGGGGTCATATTTCTAACACTGATCATCTTGTGGAGATTCCCTGATATTTGCAAACATGATGATGACGTCATCCGGATATGAGGAGGTGCGCAGTAGGCAGATATGCTGATGACGTCAGCAGGATATGATGGTGACGTCATCAGGATTTTCATCGGCCAGACTTTTGGTATCGGCTAAGCAGGAGGATCTTCCTCCGATGGATCAGGTTGTGCCAATGAAGGCGATTATCATGCAGGTTATATTGCGATATGATGCTGACGTCAGGGTGATATTTCAAGCGACAGGATATCATGCTGTTGGAGGATGATGATGAAGTCTTATACTAGTGTCGTCAGGAGCAAAAGCACCGACATTATATATGCTCGTGGCCTAGTATATAAAGTGTTGAAAAGGTCGCCGCGGGGTGCATGTGGGATAATTGATATCCTGCATATTTTCAAATATCATGACGATGAATCCTGGCGGGAAATGGTTGCGATGCAGAATTGACGTTTTCCCGAGGCCGCGGGTTGGTGTGCCATTAATGGCGAAGGTTGCAGAGGTATGGACGGATCTGGTACCCGATTGAAGGTGTACATCAACGGACAGTGGCGCAGGGCTCAAGGTTTCTTCCTGTCTCCTCCCCTACCTGCTGCATTCATGTTTGGGCGCCAATCTGGTAATGCGTTGAGCGCCATTTTTCTGATACTGTGTATCTGGCGGGATTTTTGGTCAACCATGTAATTAATTGCTGTGGTACACTACCTGGCTGTTATAAGCAGGAAGTGTTACTCATTTTTGGTTGTTGAAAGTTGAAGATTTTTGGCTCTGTAATTCAAAACAAGCTGATCTGGTTGCTCTGTACAGCTAAACCTGTGAGTCTATGTATCTCTTGTTGTATGTTTTGGCACGAACCCACTGATTTCATGATTAATCTTATATGAGAAATGCTATCTTAGCATGTGTTTTGTTAATTCTGTCTCCAGTATTGCATGTATTCTTCTTCTGAATCTGGATATTTGGGTAATGTTTAGATTCTAGAGCATAGAATTCCTATGTTGAATGTCTGATCTTTTAACTTCTGCTCAAGGGGTAGATTAAACTATTTTCAGGTTGAACATTGGGAAGGGTATACTGCAGTAGGGATGCCATAAGTAGAGATAACTTAACACTCTTTATTGGGAGATATCTGTAAGGCAGGTATCACATATATCCCCCTGAAATCCAATTTTAGCTGTTCATGATGATCATTCACAGGTGTATGTCTACTGACTCCAGGCCCTGGATAGGCACCAATCTTGCTTTGTGTTTGTGTTACAACCATGTCCAACTTTGCATCCAAACTTAAAATCCAAATCAAAATCCAAAACAACCATTAGGACATTAGAATTAGTTTTAGGATCCTCAGTCCTCTGTCTACAACTGCAAATAGGCCCAAAGCTAGCCCCTTTGCTCTTATCTTTCAGTTTTGGTCTACTTACAAGAGGACTTATCTGCTTTCTGTCAGCATCCCAGCCTTTGTATGCATATCCTCATGGATGTTGAGTAGGGAATACCCCCCTAGGTTTTGCAGAGCCTGAAGAAGAAGAGGAGATAAAATATAGAGTCTATCTCCTACACTGTTGGCCCCTGGCCCAGAGATCCTGTTGATCACTGATGGCTACCTTGTAGGGAAATCTGGGATAAGCATCCAGTCTGGGAAAAAGTCAACAGAAATTGGCAACTCTACTAGGGACTTTGTGAAAGAACCCTGGTTTTCAGAAGAAAATAGTTCCTAGTAATAGGTGGCGACTCCGAAGTAATCTCCCAACCGGTCAAAGTAAAATTTATATGCAGGGGAGAAGATCCCAACAAAATCCTTTATTTGAAGAGTTACCGGTAACAAGAAGAATGATGTACAGAAGAAAGGGAGTTGTCTCAGTTAGTCATGAGGGTTCCCCCAGAAAAAATGATGATGTACAAGATAACCCTAGGCCATCAGGACAGCATGTGCCTTACTTTTCAAATGCAGAAGCTGATATTCAAGGTGCATATGAGAGGCAACAGGGTGGTAGCATGAGAATGAGGTCAGAGGTGTTCCAAGAACGCCCATTTCTAGACCCAAGTGAAAGGTTTGAAGAGGCAGAGTCTCTGAGGGATGATGAAGATGATGACCAGAATGGTATGAGACCATCTACCTCCAGGCCTAAGGATGAACAGTTAGCTGAAGAAATCAGAAGTCTAAGAGCAGAACTAGAATATCTACAAGCCATGAAAATCAGAGATGATATGAAGCAGAAAGTGCAAGCCTTAAGAACTGCCCAAAATGATTCAGTTCCTACCCTAGAGAATGCAAATGTGCAGAGACATCAATAAAGAAATGAAGTGCAACATCAGCATAATGATGAGAGACAAAATGTGAATGATGCTAGGATACCACTGAACAATGTAGGAAACCAGAATGCAAACAGAAATGTTAATGTTAATCAGTTAAACAGACAGCCCATGCAGTTAGATAGATTCAGGCAGCTGGTGTTTGATGGTATTCCTGGGTATCCTAACCCCATTGACAAGCATCTGAGGCTGCAAATGCCTAAATTTTTAGGAAACAACACAGTGTCAGGAGAAGATCATCTAAAAGCTTTTCAAAATGTCATGGATAACTTTGAGGTTGAACATGAGGATGTTTTCATGAAGTCATTCATGCAATCCTTAATAGATGAGGCAAGAGAATGGTACAAGAATCTGCCTGACCGGAGTATTTCATCATGGGATGATTTTAAAAGGATGTTCAAGGAGCAATATGGTGACAAAACTGACCCTAGCTTTTTTGTAAATGAGTTCACCAGTATCACTAAAGGGTCAAATGAGCAGGTTGCAGACTTTAATGCAAGATTTACTAAAGTGTTGAACAAATTGCCACATCACATGAGGCCAAATGAACCAATGTGCATAATATTGTATGTCAATGCCTTTGATGCAAAAACTGCATATGGATTAAGAGATAAAGGTCCTGCTACTCTCAGGGATGCTTTCAGAATTGCAGTGAATATTGAAAACAACAGGAAAGCATCGGGCAAGACAAATAGAAGGGATGATATAAAAATTCTGCAAAATCCAAACAAGCCTCAGAACACTCAAGGTAGTACATCTGCCCCTGAAGATAAGATAGACAAATTGGCAAATGTTGTTAAGGACCTAAGCTATAGATTAGCTAGAAGTGAAAAAGGGATGGGTCCTGATAGGCAAGTCTATCAAAGGCAGGAAAAGAGGCCATCATTGCATGATATGCCTTATAACACCAATTGGCATGATGGTAAGCCTGTATTCCCACGTAACAACACAAATCAGAGGGCTCAACATGTCAAAGAAACTCCTGATCCTCTAAAGAAAGCTATAAATATTGTTGATGATGCTCCATGGTGTATAATTTGTCAGATGCCACATTCACAGTCACAGTGTATGATTGCTCAATCCTTGTATGATAATGCTACATCTTGTAATGAATGCAATGAGCCACATCATGTGCAAGATGATGATGTTAATATGATGTCCATAGGTAATGGATACACTTTTTATGATGCTGATGAGAATATAGATCATCAAATTCAGGCCTGCCAACAGTTCCCATATGATGAAGATAATGAAGATAACTATGTATATGCTCAGAACTCACACAATTTTCTGAGTAACTTACAACGACCTTCTGATGAGGAAATTAGAGCCTTCACAGCTGCAGCAGTTGCTCAAGTCAAAAGCAACTACAATCTCAGAGGTAAAAAGCAAGTAGGCAGCCCACATCAGCCAGAAGATATTTCTGCAGGTCAGCTAGTGCATGGTCATAAAGGAATTGAACCACAAAAAAGGCAGTGGGTAAATAATAAACAGAATTTTAGACATAGAACAGGTCATGAATCTCAAGGACCAGAAAACAAAATCCCTCAGGCTAAAGATCAAAGTAAAGGTTCCCAAGACAAGAATGATGATCAGGGAACTATGAAAGTAAAAGCTAAATCAGCTCAGGATAAAAACAAGATTGTGGAGCAAGCTACAACTGTTATACAAAATTATGCTCCATTTGATATAGCTCAGATCCTCTCTCAGGTAAAAGTCTCTGTTCCACTTATGGAACTCATGAAAGTGGAAGAGATCAAGAATAGGACAATATCCCTAATCTCAGGGGTACCTTTTCAAGCTAAACAAAATGTTCAGACCCAAGGTGAGAAACATGTCATGTGTAATGAAGAAGATGAGACTCCTGAAGTCTATTTAGGAGTGACTATGACAAAGTGTCCTTCACAAGTGGAACCATTTTATGTTTCCCTGGTTATAAATGGAAAAATAATTAGAAATTGTATGCTTGACTCTGGAGCATCTACAAATGTCATGCCTTTGGCCATCATGAAACAAACTGGATTGAAAATTGACAAGGCATGTGGAAAATGTTATGCTATGGATGCCAGAGAGGTACCAGTTATTGGAATCATGAAGGATGTAGATTTCAAACTGGCAGCATTTCCTCAAAAGAGATATAAAATGAATATAACAGTGGTTGACATCAAGCCACAGTATGGTATGTTGTTGTCAAGAAGATGGGCAGCACTAATTGGTGGAAGTATGCAGCTGGACCTGTCATATGCCATGATTCCAATGAATGGCAGGGATGTTAAGCTAATCGGAGAACAAAGATCATCAGAGACAGTGGAAGACCAAGAAGCAGAGGAACAGGTATGCTTTGTAGACAGTGACTGTGATAACTTCAGGGTTGTCTCAGATGATACAGAAGATAAAAAGAAAAATGCCTGCATTGAAGAGCTGGATCAGCAAGGCTTATGGACCATGTTTTTTGATGGAGCTTGTGCAAAAGAAGGCTCTGGAGCTGGAGTTATTTTCCTGTCTCCAACTGGTAAGCTCCTCAAATTCTCTTTCTTGTTGAGGTTTGATTGCACAAACAACATTGCAGAATATGAGGCTTTACTCTTAGGCCTAAATATTGCTCTCAAACATGGAATTAAAATGTTAAGAGTATTTGGGGATTCTGAGCTGATTGTATCCCAAATTAGAGATAAGTATGCTTCAAAATGTTGGCAAGAGACACTATATGGATTCATGGTTGTTGTCATTGATGGCAACAAAGGTCATCCCACATATCCGCAAGTCATGGTGTGTCTCTACCGGAAGTCAGAATAAAGATTGTTGTGGTCCGGTGAACAAGAACAGAGCATGTGGCAAGGTCCGACAGATTGGTCCGGATCTCTCAGAGGAAGTGTCTTGGTGCAGTGCGGATTTGGGGAAGTCAAGAGGACTACCTTGAGTGGTATATTCCAAGGATTTAGCCTCCGGTGATGGACAAGGAAAAAGATATGAATAGTTGAGTACCGGATTCCTGAGAGACAGTGAAAACAGAGGAAGAACTGACTGACAGAGTATCAGACTACTTTCCGGATGTGTTACTGTTGATGACAAAGGTTGTGAAGGCATGAATCATGTTTGGCCGACATGATTAATGATATCTACAGGTATATGCTTGATCCACATTGCTTGGTGAGCAAGGATTCAGCCGACAGAACAGAGTTTGTAAGAAACTAGACTGTTCCGGATGCCGACTAGAAAGGTGATGAAATTACTTGTGCAGATATATATAGAGGATGGATTTAGTTGTGAAGTGTGTGACTATGTGAAGATATATGCGAAGAAGTGCAGAACAGAGCAGAAGTACCAAGACAGATCCGGTATGTGAAAGGATAGCAGAATAAAGAACAGAGAAAAGATGAAGTGCAGCAGATCAGTGTACTGAGCCTAACCGGAACTGAACTCCAGCATATGCAGATGCTTCCAATCGGTTCAAGACTGTGATTCTTATCACTTTGTGGACAGTGTGTCTTCTTGTAGGCAGTGGGCCTCTTGTGAGCAGTGTGCTCGGGCAGTGAGCCCTAATTGGCAAGTGCCATTTTGTAATTTCCTATTCTTCTAACAGAGAATAATTTTTGGGTTAATCACCCCGTGGTTTTCTCCCTTAACAGGGTTTCCACGTCAAAAATACTGTGTTATGTGTTTCTTATTTCATGGTAATGTTTTTGTGTTTGATTCAATGCTGCATCAATTAATAAGAAAGTTCAATAAGGGAAATAATTAGGATAACTGATTCACCCCCCCCTCTCAGTTATCAACAATTGGTATCAGAGCTAAGTTCCTCCTAATAGAGCCTAACAGCTTGAGGAATATCTGGGAGTTCAAATAGATGCATATGGTTTAAGGGAGCAACTCAAGACTGCCCTTGAGGATCTTGAACAGTCAAACTCTGAAGTCAATGAATTAAAGGAAAGACTCAAACAGGCTGATGAGTTCATGAGAGAATTAAAAGACAAATTAAGTCTCTCTATGAAAAAGAGAAAGGAGCTGCTCCAACAGTTGGCAAGACAAAGTGAAGAAAGCAATACAAATGAAGAATTGACTGAGCAAACCAAGTTATGTGAAAAGTTATCAAAAGAAGTCATTATGTTAAGACATGAAATGGAATCAGGAACTATAAAGTTTACTCAAGAGATTGAAGAAAAAAGAAAGGCTGAAGACAATCTAAAACAATCTCTTAAAGAAAAATCAGAAGAATGCCACCAGATGGACAGGATTATTAGACATCTTGAATATGATCTTGAAGATGCCAAAGATAATGAAGAAAAACTTGAGGATCAAATTGCCTCTCTCAAAAGAGACCTTCAAACAGCAAATGAATATAAAGAGAAATTCAAGATAAGTTCTGCTCAACTTGAAGTTCTTCTTGGAAGTCAAAAAGGGACAGATGACAAGTATGGTTTGGGATATGAGAAAGGAGAAAGCTCCAGATCCGGTCAAAAGAATTTTGCATCAGAAAATCCAAGAAACAGGCCTAGAAGACCTCCGGTAAGACAGCCCAATGCTCAAAGATATTCATCTTTCAATGGATACTGCCACAGCTGCAACCACTTTGGTCACAAAGCTAATCAGTGCAGAAAGAGAATGAATCAGATTAATTCATCCTTCTCCGGACAGTGCTTCAACTGCAAAAGGTATGGACACAAATCCCATGAATGCAGAAATATGCAAGTAAACAAATCATTCAAAGGTAGATGCTTTACATGCAATAGAGTAGGTCATATGGCTAATCAATGCAGATCAAGAGGATATCAGTCAATTATGCAAAGAAATGTTATTTGCCAAATCTGTAATAGGTCCGGTCATAATGCTAAAGTCTGCAGAAGCAAGAATCAGGACAAAAGAGGTCCGGTGTATAATCAGAATCAAGACAAGGGTAAACAAAAGATGAATGCGGATGAAGTTAGGAATCAGATGAGCAAGATTTGGGTGAAGAAAAGTTTAGAGAATGTAGAGGTTGGATCCGCACCAGACTCTGGTGCTGATATTTCTTCCGGAAATTAAAAAGTTAGCTCTGGCTCAGGGGGAGACTCAAAGAAAATCCTGTTCCCCCAGCCAATCAAGTGGTGCCTGATGTGGCACAAGATGCGGAGTAGAAGGTTTAAAGATATAAGTCTTGAGACGATCCAAATAAGATTTCAGAGGTCCACATGGAGTTATGAAGAAGCTGTGATTGATCAAGTAAGACCTGTTCCGGGAGATGCTCCGGTATGACAGAGGATTACAAAAAGGTCCGGAGAGATCCGGAAGTGCACTATCTTATTCTGCGGATTGGACAGAGTGTTTGGGATGTTCTTGTAATGTGTCACCTCGATTTATTCATGATTGAAAGATCCGGATGATGCTCACAGATCAGGACTGATTCGGGATACTCCAAGCTATCCGGACAAGGCAAACCAGAATAATATAGGTGAAGCATTTATTGCAAACAGATATTAGGGTTTGCGGAGCAATATAAGGGATTTCTCAAAAATCATTTACTTATTCTGCACTCAAGAAGAAGCAAAAAGTGGAGCTCTGCAACAAGATTCATCAAGCACACCAAAGATCTCCTGCCGAAGTCATTGCATAAAGAAATCAATCCCACCACTCCGTGCAAACCGAAGGCGCATAAGGTATTCTCCGTTTTTCATTATCTCACTGCAAATCTTTGAAGAATGGCTACTCCAAATATAGTTAAGATCTCTGATAGACCTCGCCCCACATTCAAGAAACATCCTTACAAATCATTGGAGGTAGATCCACTAGGAGCCTTCTCTAGTGTTCCTCATGGTGTATTGCATACGGAAGATATTAGGGTTTACATCCATGCGAATCTTGAAAACTTTGGAGAATCAAAGCTGATGGATATCTATCACAAACAATTGATAGATGACTCCTTTGAGATCAAACCTCAGTACAAAGCCATCCGGGACAAACACTTTGCACAGTGCATTCATTTCCCCTGTTTTGAAGAAGATGAATGGGTCCGGTATGTACTAAGTAGAGTACATGACAACTTCCTATGGTTGAACCAGCCCTTCAAGATCACCAAAGATGCAATTAGGGCTGTAACCGGTCTGCACTCATCCGGTGGATTACCTGTTCTCAAGTCTGTCAAAAATCAGACAGTTAGTGATGCAACCGGATCCAAGTTTGACAAGAGAGCTATGATAGTTGATGACATCACTGAACCGGATGTCAAATTTGCAGCTATGATAATTGGTTACAAAATCTATCATTCCAGTAGGGAAAATTCAGTACCGGGAACTGCAATCTACACAGCTTATCAAATGTTAAAGGAGAATGCAGACTATGACTTGTGTGAGCTTCTTGTGAACCAACTCTTTGAAAATCTGCAGAAGATCAAGAAGGACAAGAAAAACTCCTTCAAGTATGGCAATCTAATCCTTTGTCTCTTCTTTTACTACATGAATGAGCTTCCCGGATCCAGTGGATGGATATGGCAGAATGACAAACCGGTTGCCATCCAAATCAGAGACTATTTGCATGGACTTGGGGATGCTAAAGCAAGAAATACAGCTCTATGGGGATACTTCAAGAACTTCCAAAGCATGATGCATGCAAGAGAAAGAATACCCCAATCCCTTGTTGAAAAGTACAAAGACACAGTATGCTTCATGGTAGAAACAGATCAATGTCTAATGGAGGCAGTGGAGCCAAGGACTGTTTGGATCATGCCCATGGGGTATGAAGTGGATGAACAGATAGTAGAGCTGCATGTTCAACACATGCTAAGCCAGCCCAAAGATCCTAAGGCAGAAAGGTTTGGAACCTTTGAGGAACTGAGTGTAAAGATACATGTAGAACTCAAGGAACCGGAGATAAAGAGGAAGGTAAGAAAAGAAGTTGAGCATATTGCTCAAGGCCTAGGCATCTCAAAAGAGACACTTGATGCCAGCCGGGAAAAGAGGAGGAAGGCTGAGGAAGAAGAGAAAAGTAAAGAAAGTGTTCCGGTTGAAACTCCCACCCGGACCAGATCATCTAATAGATCTGCACCTCCCACAACCAAAAGTTCAAAACCGGAAGTCCAGGCATCCGGTAAAAGATCCAAGACAAAAGCCACAAGGGCTTATGAAAGCCAAAAGGATGAAGAGGAAACAGAGTCAGATGAGGGAGTAAAAGAAATAAAGAAGCAGAAGAAGAAAGGATCTGGTAAACCCTCCACAGGCCAAGACAAGGATGAAATGGCAGAGGTATCTGTTGAAAAGCCCACTCTGTCTCTAGAGAGTGTAATCAAGTCGGTCACGGTGGATGGAAACCTTCAACCAATGACTGAATTTTATGATGACTACAGTGAGGCTGACCAAAAGATTCTACAGGAAGCCACAGTCAAATATCTAAACATATACAATAAGGCTTTCATTGAGATCATATCTCTTATTCCTAAAAGCCTAGAAAAAGAATTAGAAATAAGAAAGAATAATGCTCATGCAAAAGATCTTGAGATCCAGGAGCAGATAGCTATTCAGCTATATCCTCAAATTGATCCCAAGACAATGAACATAATCTTCAAAGACTGCAAAGATGAGTTCAGAAGTAAAGCCAGGATGAATCAACTCATGCTTGGTGAGACTGACAAAGTGGCTCAAGAGACAGAAGAGATCCTCCGGAAGGCCTTCAAAAGGTTCAATCTTCCTGTTGTAGAGGACTCAGGTGCAGAAACAGCTGCGGATTTGGAATCATCTGTTCCGGAAGAAGTGGGCCCTGAACAGACAAACATCTCTCCTCTGGTTTCCCCTACAGTCTTCGGATCCCAAGAAGAAGAGAAACTACAGGAGAAAGAAGCAGCAGCTAAAGAAAAAGAGGTTGATAGCACCCCAACAGAGAAAACCACGACTGAAAGTGGTAAGAGTAAGGAAGGAGAAAAGATTCAAAAGGACAAAACTGTAGAAGAGAAGAAACATCTGTCTCTGACAAGAGACACTGCACAAACTGTTCAAGAATTCCTGACAAAAGCCACTATAGAAATTGATGAACCGGACCTGCTAAAAGGACCATTAGATTTTGACTCTTTGTCACCGGTGCAAACAATGAAAATAGCCTCATTTGCAAATGAGAAAGTCAAAGAGAAGCTGCTGAAATCTCACATGGAAGACTGTGAGCTTATGGAGGTAGCATCTGGAGTGCTAGAAAAGATCATGCCATCCTTTCAAAAGGATCCCATAGCCTCCTCTTCCGGTAATCTCAAAACCTTAGTCAGCAGTGTTAGTACACATTTTGAATCTCTAGAAAAATCTGCTGAAGAAAAGGTCCGAAAGGAATTTTTGGATAAAAGATTTTCAGAAGTATTAGAATTAATCTCTAAAGATAGGAAGATTGTGAGTATTGGAATAAAGAGCTTAGAGAATGCTCTTAAGGATGGCGGTGACATTTACAAATTTTGTATATCCTGGTCAAAGGCAACAGTAGCAATTGATAAGAAAATAAAAGAGGAACAGGACAAGCTACAAAGCTTATCTCAAAGTTTTGATCCTCTCTCTTCCTCCATAATAAATCAAGAATGTCAGACTATTGCAGTCTTAAATGAAATAAAGAATCTTGAGAAGGAAAGGAAGAATATCACTAACCGGATGGGAGAACTTAGAAGGATTATAATCCCTAAGTTGGAAACTATGCATGAGGCCATCAGTGATGCTTAGACCACCGCCCAAACAAATGATCCGACAGATCTCAAGCGGGCAGAAGCTTTTGCATTTTTGTTGAGTGGTCACATTTCAATTTTGGATATAATGAAGCAAAGTTGGGCTACAGAAATGATCCAATTGCAGACATCCTTTGCAGACATTCTTCAGTATATGTGAGTATGTAAATATGCGGCTATGTATAGAAAATTTTTGAAAATTTTGATGTGCGGACCCTACCCTTTGCCATTGATGTCAAAGGGGGAGTAAGGAGCAATGAAAAATAAGGAATCCAATTAAGGGGGAGTTCCGAAAATTGTATATAAAGACAAAGCATCAGCAAAGGGGGAGCATAGTGTAAACACTTAGTCATTTTTCACTAAGTGTTGCCATCAATGCCAAAGGGGGAGATTGTTGGCAAGAGACACTATATGGATTCATGGTTGTTGTCATTGATGGCAACAAATGTCATCCCACATATCCGCAAGTCATGGTGTGTCTCTACCGGAAGTCAGAATAAAGATTGTTGTGGTCCGGTGAACAAGAACAGAGCATGTGGCAAGGTCCGACAGATTGGTCCGGATCTCTCAGAGGAAGTGTCTTGGTGCAGTGCGGATTTGGGGAAGTCAAGAGGACTACCTTGAGTGGTATATTCCAAGGATTTAGCCTCCGGTGATGGACAAGGAAAAAGATATGAATAGTTGAGTACCGGATTCCTGAGAGACAGTGAAAACAGAGGAAGAACTGACTGACAGAGTATCAGACTACTTTCCGGATGTGTTACTGTTGATGATAAAGGTTGTGAAGGCATGAATCATGTTTGGCCGACATGATTAATGATATCTACAGGTATATGCTTGATCCGCATTGCTTGGTGAGCAAGGATTCAGCTGACAGAACAGAGTTTGTAAGAAACTAGACTGTTCCGGATGCCGACTAGAAAGGTGATGAAATTACTTGTGCGGATATATATAGAGGATGGATTTAGTTGTGAAGTGTGTGACTATGTGAAGATATATGCGAAGAAGTGCAGAACAGAGCAGAAGTACCAAGACAGATCCGGTATGTGAAAGGATAGCAGAATAAAGAACAGAGAAAAGATGAAGTGCAGCAGATCAGTGTACTGAGCCTAACCGGAACTGAACTCCAGCATATGCAGATGCTTCCAATCAGTTCAAGACTGTGATTCTTATCACTTTGTAGACAGTGTGTCTTCTTGTAGGCAGTGGGCCTCTTGTGAGCAGTGTGCTCGGGCAGTGAGCCCTAATTGGCAAGTGCCATTTTGTAATTTCCTATTCTTCTAACAGAGAATAATTTTTGGGTTAATCACCCCGTGGTTTTCTCCCTTAACAGGGTTTCCACGTCAAAAATACTGTGTTATGTGTTTCTTATTTCATGGTAATGTTTTTGTGTTTGATTCAATGCTGCATCAATTAATAAGAAAGTTTAATAAGGGAAATAATTAGGATAACTGATTCACCCCCCCCCTCTCAGTTATCAACACAAAAAACAAAAGATTGAAACAATACAAGCATGCTGTTTGGGATACCATTGAACTATTTGATGCATTTTCAATAGGCTGGGTAGAGAGGTCAAAGAATGTTATGGCTGATTTCTTAGCCAATGTTGCAATAAGGCCAGATGACATCACTCTGTCAGGTGTTACAAATGTAGAAGTTAAAATTAGGCCTGCAGTACCAGAAAATATATGCAGTTGGCAAGTGTTTAATGATGATAGGGATTTGTTGAAATTTTTGCACTGCATAGATGAATATGAGAATCAAGAAATTGATTTCCAAGCTTTTGTAGAGACTATAAATGGAAAAGAAACTCTTGTGGGAAAAGAGATAATTCAATTGAAGACTAATAAAATCCCTAGAGGGTTGGTAGCTTTGGAAAGAGCTTTTGACAGTAGAGATAAATTGGTCACAAGGACATCTCCCACAAATAAGGAAGATTTAGAAGAGATAAATTTGGGGACATCTCAGGCCCCTCAGAAGGTATACATTGGTAAACAGCTCAGACCACACATTAGGAGTATGCTGATTGCATTACTGAAAAAGTATAAACATGTTTTTGCTTGGTCATATGAGGACCTAAAAGCCTATAGGGAAGATTTATTCCAGCATGAGATCCCATTGAAGCCTGGAGCTAAGCCATTTAGACAAAAGCAAAGACCTATTAATCCTACCTTAGCTCCCAAGATGCAAGAAGAACTCAAAAGGCTCAGGGAAGCTGGAATAATTGTGCCAATCAGGCATTCAACTTGGGTGTCTAACCTTGTCCCAGTCAGAAAAAAGAATGGTGATATTAGGCTTTGTGTTGACTTCAGGAACTTGAATGTATCCTCTTTAAAGGATAACTATCCACTGCCTAATATGGAAGCTATGTTGCAGAGAGTGACTGGGTGTGAACTCTTATCCATGATGGATGGATTTTCAGGTTATAATCAGGTGAAGGTAAAGGAATCAGAACAGTATAAGACCGCCTTCACCACTCCATGGGGAACTTATGTGTATGTTAGAATGCCCTTCGGACTAACCAATGTAGGTGCTACATTTCAAAGAGAAATGGATGTTGCTTTTGCAGGGCTGATTGATTCAATCCTGGCTGTATATCAGGATGACTTGACTGCTTACTCAAAGAAAGAAGAGCAGCATTGTTTGCATCTGGAGCAGATTTTCATAAGAGCACTAGAGTATGGTATTTCTTTAAATCCAAAGAAGTGTGCCTTTGGGGTAGTTGAAGGAAAGCTCCTGGGACATATTGTTTCCAAGGATGGAGTCAGGATAGATCCAGAGAGAGTGGCTGCTATTGACAGAATTCAAATGCCAAAAACTGTAAAAGGAGTTCAGTCCTTCTTTGGACAGATAAATTTTGTTAGGAGATTTGTTCCCAACTTTGCAGAAACCACAAGGAACATTTCCAAGATGATGAAGAAGGATGCAACTGTCAACTGGGAAAGGGAAGCAATAGAATCATTTTAGAGTATCAAAGAGGCAATCAAGATGGCCCCTGTTCTTAAATCTCCTGATTTTTCTAGGCCATTCCAAGTATTTTCATTTGCTTCCTTTCATACTGTTGCTGCATGTTTGCTACAGAAAAACGAAGATGGTTTTGAACAGCCCATCGCTTTCTTCAGTATGTCCTTGCAGGCCTCTGAGTTGAAGTATGATATTATGGAAAAACAGGCATATGCACTAGTCAGAGCCATCAAAAGTTTCAGACCATACTTGGTAGGATCATATATAATTGCATATGTACCCCATGCAGCAGTCAAAGACATATTCACTCAGCAGGAGGTGACTGGAAGAAGGTGCAGATGGATAAACAAACTGCAAGAGTTCAACATAGACATACAAGTTACCAAGTTGGTAAGAGGACAAGGATTAGCCAAGATGATGGCACAGTCAAACTTGGAAGCATGCCAAGTTAATGCAGTCCTAAATGAGAGTGTAAATGTATCAGGATCTGAATGGTACAAGGATATTATCTACTACTTGCAAAATCTGAATTGTCCTTCCCATTTCAGTGACAGTCAAAAGAGGACTTTAAAGTTACATGCAATCAGGTATGTTATTGTTCAAGGTGAGCTATACTGGAAAAACCCTGATGGTGTGCTGCTGAGATGTGTGGATGAGGATATGGCTAACAATGTTTTGATTGATATGCATAAAGGATTGTGTGGTGGACATTATATTGCCCAAACAACAGCTCATAAAATTCTCAGGGCAGGATATTGGTGGCCCACTCTCTTTTCAGATGCACAAAAGTTAGTGAGGAAGTGTGACCCTTGCCAAAGATTTTCAGGAAAGCTGAAATATGATGGTGCTTTACCCCTCAGAACTGTAACTGTGCATGCTCCATTTCAACAATGGGGAATTGACTTCATAGGGGAAATTGCAGACAAATCAAGTGGGGGACACAGTTGGATTTTGGTGGCAACTGATTACTTTACCAAATGGATTGAGGCCATTCCAACTAAGAGAGCTACAAGTAAGGTGGTGACAGATTTCATGCTAGAAAATATTATCATCAGGTTTGGAGTACCATTCAAGATAGTCACTGATAATGCTATGTGCTTCAGATCAGGTGAATTTGTTGATTTTTGCAACAAGTATGGGATAAATCTATCATATACATCACCATATCACCCACAAGGGAATGGTCAAGCAGAATCAAGCAATAAAAGCATCATGAAAATTATCAAGAGGATATTGGACAAGAATAAGAGAGCTTGGGACTCAAAGTTGAACTTAGCAATATGGGCTGACAGAGTGATAGTAAAAAGGGCTATTGGGATGTCACCCTTTGAGCTAATCTATGGTGCATCAGCTAGATTGCCCATAAACAATCTCCTACCAGTTTACAGATTCATTTAGGAAAATGATGAGGAGATTGAAGATTCCATGATAGAAAGGGTGAATCAGCTGGTTGCATTGGATGAAAACAGAAGGAAAGCCCACCAGATCAATCTCAAAAGACAACAAGATGTGAAATATCAGTTTGACAGGAGAACTACAAAAAGGAAGTTTCAAGTCAATGATCTGGTGCTCATTTGGAATGCAAAAGGTCAAGAAAAGGGTAAACATGGTAAATTTGAACCCTTATGGATGGGCCCATATCAGATTTGTAGTGCTCATGGGGAGGATTCTTATTTCCTCCAGGCCCTAGATGGTGAAGTTCTAGAATTGCCTATGCATGGCCAATTCCTTAAGTTCTATTTTGCATAAATGACTTGTTGCTGTGCACATTTGTAAAAACATGTATGTAGTGTAAATGCCTTGTACAGCTCGTGCTTTTTGGCTTTTTGTCTGGTCTGCCCGGAGATCTGGTTCTCGCTGCAGGTTTTCGCCTGCACGTCCCCATTCGGAGCTAGTGTTAGCACTCATTTTGACCTGGGGGTTGATTTTTCATGTTTAGGGGGTTTCTTCATTTGAACCCTATTTCTTCTTGCCCATTTTTCTAAGTGTTGGACCTCCTCGGCATTTTTCAGCTGCAGCATCATATTTTCTTCGAGGAGGAAGTCATCAGCATCATATTTTCCTGAGGAGGAGGTCATCATCATCATGTTTGCTTCGATGGTGGTCAGCATCATCATGTTTTCTGTCGACCGGTTTCTCATCAGGATCATCATATTTCAATATCGAGTGATGTTTGGATATCATCCTGATCCTGCTGATGAGCTACAGTGTGCCCTGATTTGCTTGCGGGGGTGATTTTTCAAGTATCCGGGCTGTCATCATCATCATCATATTTCCAGTTATCGCCGTGTTGCTTGCGAGGGTCATCATATTTTCTGCCTGCATGATATTTCACCGGGGTGATATTTTTATCATCGGGTGATCTTTGTTAAGATCATCCTGATGATGTTGCTGTAAAGTTCTAAGTGCGACCCGATATTCATCGTGGTCATCATATTTTGAACATCAGGATGATCTTAGTCAATATCATCCTGATGTTGTTGTATCACTTCATGTTCGTTGTTTCATCATCCTGATGATGCTGACGTCATTCTTACATCAGGGTGATATCCGCTTTTCTGCCTGTCTGCATCATGATATTTCCGAAGGGAGATATCCGCCTGTCGGCTTCGTGCATTATCTAGTGGGGGGTGATCTTTTCAAATATCTGGCATATTCATCTATCACCCCGATCTTATAGTGGAGCTACAGTGCAACATGATATTTGTGCATCAGGATGATATTTCCAAATATCTGGTTATCTTCTGAATATCATCCTGATGTCGATATGATGATGACGTCATCAAGGTCCGGGGGGGTCATATTTCTAACACTGATCATCTTGTGGAGATTCCCTGATATTTGCAAACATGATGATGACGTCATCCGGATATGAGGAGGTGCGCAGTAGGTAGATATGCTGATGATGTCAGCAGGATATGATGGTGACGTCATCAAGATTTTCATCGGCTAGACTTTTGGTATCGGCTAAGCAGGAGGATCTTCCTCCGATGGATCAGGTTGTGCCAATGAAGGCGATTATCATGCAGGTTATATTGCGATATGATGCTGACGTCAGGGTGATATTTCAAGCGACAGGATATCATGCTGTTGGAGGATGATGATGAAGTCTTATACTAGTGTCGTCAGGAGCAAAAGCACCGACATTATATATGCTCGTGGCCTAGTATATAAAGTGTTGAAAAGGTCGCCGCGGGGTGCATGTGGGATAATTGATATCCTGCATATTTTCAAATATCATGACGATGAATCCTGGCGGGAAATGGTTGTGATGCAGAATTGATGTTTTCCCGAGGCCGCGGGTTGGTGCGCCATTAATGGCGAAGGTTGCAGAGGTATGGACAGATCTGGTACCCGATTGAAGGTGTACATCAATGGACAGTGGCGCAGGGCTCGAGGTTTCTTCCTGTCTCCTCGCCTACCTGCTGCATTCATGTTTGGGTGCCAATTTGGTAATGCGTTGAGCGCCATTTTTCTGATACTGTGTATCTGGCGGGATTTTTGGTCAACCATGTAATTAATTGCTGTGGTACACTACCTGGCTGTTATAAGCAGGAAGTGTTACTCATTTTTGGTTGTTGAAAGTTGAAGATTTTTAGCTCTGTAATTCAAAACAAGCTGATCTGGTTGCTCTGTACAGCTAAACCTGTGAGTCTATGTATCTCTTGTTGTATGTTTTGGCACGAACCCACTGATTTCATGATTAATCTTATATGAGAAATGCTATCTTAGCATGTGTTTTGTTAATTCTGTCTCCAGTATTGCATGTATTCTTCTTCTAAATCTGGATATTTGGGTAATGTTTAGATTCTAGAGCATAGAATTCCTATGTTGAATGTCTGATCTTTTAACTTCTGCTCAAGGGGTAGATTAAACTATTTTCAGGTTGAACATTGGGAAGGGTATACTGTAGTAGGGATGCCATAAGTAGAGATAACTTAACACTCTTTATTGGGAGATATCTGTAAGGTAGGTATCACATATATCCCCCTGAAATCTAGTTTTAGCTGTTCATGTTGATCATTCACAGGTGTATGTCTACTGACTCTAGGCCCTGGATAGGCACCAATCTTGCTTTGTGTTTGTGTTACAACCATGTCTAGCTTTGCATCCAAACTTAAAATCCAAATCAAAATCCAAAACAACCATTAGGACATTAGAATTAGTTTTAGGATCCTTAGTCCTCTGTCTACAACTGCAAATAGGCCCAAAGCTAGCCCCTTTGCTCTTATCTTTCAGTTTTGGTCTACTTACAGGAGGACTTATCTGCTTTCTGTCAGCATCCCAGCCTTTGTATGCATATCCTCATGGATGTTGAGTAGGGAATACCCCCCTAGGTTTTGCAGAGCCTGAAGAAGAAGAGGAGATAAAATATAGAGTCTATCTCCTACACTGTTGGCCCCTGGCCCAGAGATCCTGTTGATCACTGATGGCTACCTTGTAGGGAAATCTGAGAATAAGCATCCAGTCTGGGAAAAAGTCAACATCCCCAAAGCAACATTCAATATTGTCCAAAATCTAGAAGTCATGCGAGTATCTGAATCTAATATGATCCTCTCAGGTACTCCATGCAAATGAAAGATTTCTTAGACAAACTTCTTGGCTAAGATCAAAGAACTATCTTTAAGATTTCCTAGAATGAAATGCGCTACCATGGTCAGCTTATCCATAACTACCAAGATGACATCATGTATATTCTTAGACATTGGCAACCCCTGAAAGAAGTCCATGCTAATCACTTGCCACTTATACTTAGGTATGTCATGCTAGTACAAAAGCCCTGCAAGATGCACATGCTCAGCCTTGACTTGTTGGCACTTCAATCATCAAGCCACAAATTCAATCACATCCATTTTGAGTCTTGGCCAAAAATATAAAGATCTCAATCCTTATACCATCTTGGCTACTCTAGGGTGCCCTAAATAAGGTGTGTTGTGGATCTCTTCTAAGACCAACTTCCTCAAATCCCTTCCTCAAATCCCCTGAGTCTGGAATATACATTCTACCTTGGTATCTCAAAATTCCATCAGACTCAAACACATATCCATCTAATCGACAGTCTGAGGGATTTTACTCTAAATCTTGCTTCACTTTGGAATAGTGCTCATCTCCTTGTAGATTCTGAACCACTTGTTGCCTCAAATTAGACCTTTTAGTAATCATGGCTGCTAGATCCACTCTATTTTCCTTCCCCTTGATGTACTCAATCCCAAAATCATACTCACTAAGAAACTCTAGCCATCTCCTCTAACGAGCATTGAGAATGGGTTGAGTAAATATATACTTGAGGCCTAGGTGGTATGTCTTCAATTCAAAAGGATTACCCAAAAGATAATGTCTTTACATCTGAAGTGCATGTACTATGGTTGCTATCTCTAAGTCATGTAGTGCATAGTTCAACTCATACTATTTCAACTTCCTAGACTCATAAGCAACCACTTGTCCATTTTGCATTAGCACTCCTCCTACACCTTCTTTTGATGCATCTGTTATCACCATGAAATTCCCATTAGGATCATATATAGTTAAAATTGGAGTTGTAGTGAGCTTTTCCTTCAAAATCTAGAAAGCTTTCTCACACTTCTTTGTCCACTCAAATCTTTTCCCTTTCTTTTGGAGTGAAGTGATCAGTGATGTGATTCTAGAAAACCCTTCTACAAACTTCCTATAGTACCCTGCAGGTCCCAAGAAACTTTAGACTTCGGTCACATTCTATGATGTAGGCCACTCCACAATTGCCTTAATTTTCTCTAGATCAACTGCAATCCCTTCTTCTGAAATGATATGGCCTAGGTAATCCACCTTGCTTTGATAAAAGGTACACTTGGATAGTTTTCCAAATAGTTTACGCTCCCTTAAGTGTTGTAAAACTATCCTCAAATGCTTATCATGCTCCTTAATAGACTTGGAATAAATCAAGATATCATCCAAGAATATTAGCACAAAATCATCCAAGTAGTCTCTAAATACATTGTTCATTAGGTTCATGAAATTTGTGGGAGCATTGGTTAACCCGAATGACACCACTATGATTTCGTAGTGTTGATAACAAGTCCTAAAATTTGTATTCAAAATGTCCTCATCCTTAATTCTCAATTGGTGGTAGTTGGATCTAAGGTCTATCTTAGAGAACATTGTAGCTCCTTTCATCTGATCAAAGAGCTCATCAATCCTCAAAAGTGGGTACTTATTCTTTATAGTTGCCTTATTTAGCATCCTATAGTCAATGCACAAGCACAAAGTTCCATCCTTCTTCTTCACAAAAATGACTGGAACGCCCCATGGAGACACACTAGGTCTAATGAACCCTTGGTTCAACAACTCCTGCAATTGTGCCTTTAATTCGTACAACTCTGTAGTGGTCATCCTATAGGGAGCTTTTGATTGAGGCTCAGTCCCTAGTAGAAAGTCAATAGAAAATTAAAACTCCCTCTTAGGTGGCAACTCTGTTAACTCAACTGGAAAAACATCCTAGAATTCCTTAAGGATAGGGTAGTCATCAAGTACTAGTTTCATGTTGTCAAGATCATTAACTTGGAATGCATAAATGGAACATCCCTTCCTTGAGGCCTTCTTAAGTTGCATAGATGAAATTTGTCTAAGATCAAGGGGTCTTTGAAAGCCATGAATCTCAACATGATTCCTAAAGTCATCCAAACATCTTACAATCTTATCTTCACAATTCACAATAG
The DNA here is from genome assembly GCA_027924645.1 of Cunninghamia lanceolata. Taxonomy (NCBI): domain Eukaryota; kingdom Viridiplantae; phylum Streptophyta; class Pinopsida; order Cupressales; family Cupressaceae; genus Cunninghamia; species Cunninghamia lanceolata. The sequence goes on from BSBN01000317.1 coordinate 7,382,015, forward strand.
ACTTGGGTTCAATCAACCAATTGATCCCCAAAATCACATCATATGACCCTAAGGGTGCTACATAAAGGTTGACTTGGGTTTGAAAACTTGGAAGGTCTAACTCACTGCAAGAAAGACAAGAATCTACCCTCTTTTTTGCTTGATTTCCATACTAAACCATCCCTAAATTAGCCATGTGTCTTGGTCTAACAGGTAATTTGGAAACTACTTTTGGATCTACAAAAATATTCATTTGCTCCAGTATCAATTAATATAGAGACAGGATGGCCATAGAGCTTATTGGTACACTGAATTGGTGCTGCTTGGAAATCATCTTGTCAGTTTTCTACAGCTACATGGATTTGATGTTGCGGTGCTCCTTACTGATTTCTTTCCATTTGCCCTAATGACCGTTGAGGAAAAGCATTGTCATAGTGTTCTCCTCTGCATACATAACATCCATCACGGGGTGCTCTTGGTCCTTTAGGTCTATCCCTCATGTTATTATTGTTGTTGAAGTTGCCTCTCTATTGATTCCATTTTGATTCCCTTCAGTTTTGTCTTGGGAATTGTTGTCTCTCTTCATATTTTGTATCTAACGGTTGTTATTTCCCTAATGATTGTTTTGGAATATCTTATTCCCAAATTTAGCATCTCGATTCTTGCGATAGTTGGCTACTTGTTGAAGCTTTTGTTCCTACTTGAATACCTTCTCAAAAATCTCATCCATAGTTAAAGGTTTATGGATATCCACTTCTACTTCAATCTAAAGTCCTAGGATGAACTTTTGGATCCTAAATCATTCATCCAACTGATATTGTGGTACATACTTAAGCAAATGGGAGAACTTTTCCTAATATTGAGTCACTATCATACCGCCTTGGATCAAGTTCTAAAATTTGATCATCTTCTTGTCAAAGAAGAGTTGAGGTAACCACCTCTTCCTGAAAAGTTGGAGAAAGAGTTCCCACGTTATCTCCCCTGGCAACAACCTCTTCTCATCTTTTTTGTTGTTCCACCAAGTTACTGCCTCACCAGTGAGGTGATACACACCCTACATAGCCTTGAGATTTTGGAGTTCAAAATACTTCTCCATCTCAATGATCCAAGCCTCCGCTCTGTCTCCAATGCTTTTGCCATCAAATTTGGGTGGAGCAATCTTCTTGAGGTCCTTACCCAATTCTTCTACAATTCTACCCTGATTGTTTCCATTGTCCTTATTCTCTTACTTTTGTTCCCCATTCCTTTGATTCTAATATCTTTGGTCCTTATTTTGGTTTTGGTCCCCTTGAATTCCTCTGACCTCTTTCTCTAAGTTGTCCATTCTATCTCCTTTTTGGGTCAAGAGGTTGAGGATTTGGTCCAACCTATTAAAGGGAAAAATGGATTCATCCCAAAATGGGCATATGAGATTAGTAAGTGTCTGCAGTAACAACCATTCTCTCTGATTGCCTCAAAACACATACTACTATGTCATAATGTGGAATCAGACATAGTTCATTTCCCACATTAACCCTTAGAGGAAAGTGATTGAAATTTAAACTAGTTTCAACAACATACATTAAACAGAATCACTAAACATGAAAGATAGAGAAGAAGACAAGAACGCAAAGACTTACGTGGGGAAAACCCTTTCGGGTAAAAAACCCCACACTCCAAAACATAGAGCCATTGTATTATTCAGCAACAAGCATACAAGTTACAATACAATATCAGGCTCATAGCCTTTACTAGAGATATGCATCTTGTTCCATCTCTGGAGAAAATCTAGCAATGTTTCCTTACATCCAGTCACACCTCTCACCTTTTGGTTACAATGCACTGTCACATTAATATAGACTTTACAAACGTTCCAAGAAAACCATCGCTTCAACTTCCATACCAAACGAACAATTACAAATAGTTTAACCATCTTTACTTGTTGTTTCCAGTCATTACCGCAAGACTCTTGTTGACTAGACGCAGGACTGCGATTTACTTCACTAACCATCGCTATACCGCATAGCCTTTCCACTATTCTTCACGGGACCATGGGACGTATACCACAACATCACAGGCAACATGTTAGATCATCGCGGGATTGCGATATGTATACCGCATTACCGCCGGCACCGTCCAATGTCACTGTGGGGTTGCGGGCTCTCGCACTACCACAACCACCACCAATAGATCCTCACAGGACGATGGGATATACACCACACCATTGTAAGACCATTTTTGAACAGCTGCGAGGTGGCGGTAACACCGCACTACCGCAAGCCACTGTCAAGGACTCCTGCGGGATGGCGGTAAACACCGCCAGCCCACACCTCTCTTGGCTGCACCCCGCAGGACTGCGGTAAATCCCTAGAAGCAACACTTAGGTTAAAGGCAATGGAGCTAGGGTTTTATAGTGAGTTTGAGACACACTTTCTCAACATGTATGATCATTCTTCTCATTGCTCGATCCACCATGGTTTGTGTTTCTAGTATCCATTATGGTTGGTTAGGTTTGACCTGCATTAAGATTTGCATCTTAACTTAGTAGACAAAGGCCCTAGAGTTAAACCTAGAGCTCTAATACCAAATCTAAGGTTCGTAACCCATAAACTATATCATAGAAATAAATAAATTCTCAAATTCTCATTAATATAAAATTGAAATGATTCATCTTCAATATATGTAAAAATGTCATATTACATCTCACATGTACAAGTGCCTAATCCAGGTGTTAGTGCAAGAAATATGATATACAAAATAGTACAACTCTAGCTCTCATGCCATTTAGTCAACACTATACAAATAATGATGTACAAATACAAGAATTATACAAGTAATGATATATGAATATAGTCATTGTCACTAGCTTCCACTAACTCACGTGGTCATCCGCAAATCCAAGAGACGAGAACATGTCTTAGGCACTTTTCTGCCCAACCACGAAGCCTACGCTTCCTCAAAATTCTTCTTACTTCGAAGAATACCTAACCTTGCATGAAATACCTAGCAACCTAGAAACAATAGGCAAGATGGAAACCTGGTGCAACCTGATATATCTACATGCATTTCTAACATGAACATGCAATGCCCTACTATTAGGATAGGGCAAAGAAACATATCAATATAATTTGATAGGCAAACATTCATCTATTTCAATTTGAAAACATGGCTTTGGCCAAAGCACTTATGAATATACTGGTAGATCCCAAAAAGAGGATCAGCCTTGTTTGTTAGCCCATATTCGACACCCTTTCCTGGAAGGTAAACCCATCACACACATAGAAAAGTAAACTACTTTGTTTACAAAGACAATCCATGGAAGAACATGCATTTGCCCAATAAATAATTCCTTTTTCTTTTCATGCAAAATTTAACATGAATTGCAAATTACTTTTCTTGCAAATATGAGATCTACAATGATTCTTTATGCATATTATACTTCTAACATGAACTTCATGTGATATTTATTTCAGATGCAAATACTATCTAAAATTCATGTTTCCTTAACCATAGTCAGGTTGTTTTTGTAATAGTGATAAAGAGATTTCAGTCATATAAAGAAAGATGCAAGTATTGATCATGATAATATATACACATATGTGTGTGTGTGTGTGTATAACCCTCATTACATGTGCAATTATCTCAAAAGAAAGACTAATTTATTGATTTCATGCTCACAAATAAAATCTAATTCATAATACAGTCATGATAGAATTTGAGATAAATAATTGAGAAAATCATCTTTCCATTCAGTTATAGGTCCATATATACATATACTGCTGAGTTAAAATAAAATAAAACAACAGAGATGCCAAACATTCAATAATTTCATGATTTGTATTCAAACAACATATATATACCTATATATTACCAAATAAAGTGCATTTATAGAAGATATATACCTTTGTATATTTCCAAATAAAGTGCATATAGGTATATGCATATATACATATTTATATGTATATATAAATCAAAATCATAACCTTCTTAAACAACGAAATCAAATTCTGGAAATCACTGTTGAATTAAAAATCAAAACAATAGAGAGGCCTATATTTCATTCATTTGATGATGTGAAAAGAAAACAACAGAGCTATTATTTGTGTATGCATACACACACACACACACACACACACACACACACATATATATATATACACATACATACATATATACATGTATGTATGCACATATATACATAAAAAAGAATTAAATTTACATATGGACAATGATTTAATCTCAAAAATTGTTGGTACTTTCACACATTTTCCATTTCACAATAAATCCTTGCAAGTAAATTTCAAGACAATCAAAGAATTTACATACTGATTTTATTAGAGGAGCTAGAAATGATACCTTAGACGCTCTAGAAAATCTCCCAAAACTGCTATGAGAAAATTCCCAAATCGTTGGTAACAAAACCTAGATTTGTTGATGCTCAATGCCCAAACAATTTCCCCAGAAGCCGCCAATCGATCCTCAGAAGTGGCCTTCCCAAATCGTTGTTTTCTTCCCTCCTTTATGCCTTTTTCATTGCCCTAAGTTTGGGTGTATGGCATGCTTTTTTTTTCCGCCCCCTAAAAACCTCAACTCATGCATCTTGTTTAACAATAGTTTCCATTCCTGACTTCACTTGCACTTGTTTTTACATAAATAGTTCCCTATATTTAGGTCCATATCTATATATATATATAATTTTAACTGATAAGAGAAATAATTACATTTTAAATGAAAATTAGTCAATAAATCTTTCTAATTCTATTTTAAACATGCACTCATGTAGAGACAATGATGTTAAAATAAAAGAGATGGTTTTATTTTTCCTCATAAATCATTGTTAAAAAGAACGTACATAGTAAGAAAAATTGCATATATGTAAACTAATCATTTAAACCATCATAACCATAAACAATATTCAAAGTTTAATGCAGAATTAAAACTATGTATCCATGATAACACAAATGCATAATGAAACCATTCATAATGCAGTATGTATGCAACTACATGAGTGTGTGTGTGTGCATCGAGTTTTCTGTCATGTCAACTCTTATCGAGCGGCAATGACACTTCTACCTCAACCATGTTCTCATCTTCGACATGTTCCTGCACTCATTCACACTCAGATTCTCATCAATAGGTTAGCCCATAAAACCATAGCTGAAGCACGAGCAAGATATAAAATCATAATCATAAACATAATAATTCATCATCATTTTAATTTCAATTTTATTCATTTTTAGAAATAACAACAAATTACCATTCACGCACATGTAATTATCCAATAATCAAACAATCATAAGGTAATGCCCAATAGTCAAACAATCATAAGGTAATGTCCAATAGTCTCATCAAATATACTGAATTATAAATGCAAGCAAAAGGTTGAGATGTGACATGAATGGATTAGGGTGGCAGAATTAGAGTGTCTATAGTGGGGATATCTATTCAACAAATACATCTCTCATATCAAGTGGTTTCTCTTTTATGTTTGTAACCTTAATATAGGGTGTGTTATGATAAACACAACTAATCTCTTGATGTACATAATTTTCTTCTATATGGTTCACCTTATCCAATAAGGGGGTTGTGTGCTCATAAGTATGCTCAATGTTTATCTTCCCTTTATCTATAAGTTCTTAAATTTTATGTTTGATTGCAATGCTTGTATGCTTAGGATATCCATGTGTATGGCTCTATAGACATAGAATCATCATGACATGTAGAAGAAATATCATCATAAGGTGCAACAATGTCATGTATAAGTAAATGTGATGTAACTTTATCACATAATGTATCTTTCATAGCAATGGAAGATATGTATGTTATGTGTATCCTCCACAATAGATGTATCATGAAGTGGATCATGTGAAGGAAAGATGCTCAAAGGTATTATATAAATAGCATCAAGCACATTATTATCACTCTCCATAGAAAGAGTATGCAATGTATGGGAATGATGGAAGAGTGTAGTAAGGGTATCTAATCGAGAGGGAAAAGTGATAAATTAAATCCCTAAATGAAGAAAAGTTACACATATGATGATATAATGATTTAATGTCATAAGTGAATTAAGGACAAATGGAACAAATGCCACAAATTATATCAAAATCTCATAATCAATAATGGAAGTTGAATAGATGTCAATGATAAAGGGCCACCAAAATCCATGTTGTAAAAATAAGGATCTATCCAAGGATGATAAGTGTAGGGTTCATAAAATTATGTGATAAAAGATCAAAACCGTAATAGAGGTAGATAAATGATATGGAGATGAGGTACAATATACAATAAATAAAAATATCAATCTTAAATCATATTAGAAATAAGCATAAAATGTAAACCTTAAAACTAATATAAGAGTGAGTAAAGTGGGTGAATGATAATATATACATGTAGATAAGCACACTAAACCCTAGAATAAAGATACATCAATGAAACACACAAATGAAAAAGGAAGATCAATTCTGAAAATAAGATGTGAAATTAGAAAAATACAAATATTGAAAACCCTAATAATGATGAGAAACCTTAGAGGAAAGTAGGTTGTGTAAGATTGGATAGGTTCGCCAAAAATGTAAAGGAAAATAAACTTTCCCTAAGCTTAAGCTGCATAAATATAAGCATAAATCAACCTAGAATAAATAAGTGATAGTTGTGTACATGTGTATTAAAAAATAATATAGTATAGAAAATAAAATGCGATAAAATAAAGGTACTTAGCTTTGTATTCAAAGGAGGAGAATATTTCTATTAATATGTTGAGTTCTTAATGTTTTGTGATCATATATGAAATATGATAATCTATAGTTGCCTCAAGATTTGGACAATCAATTTGCATTATGTGTGGTCAAGTTCGTAGATCAGGGTTAGATCCACACTTGTGGAAATATCCTACACCCGCAAAAATGATTTGGCAATCTACACACATCTACTTGTTGATTCATATGATTCACTTCTACTTCTTCTACCTTTCATGCTATCTTATGTTGGTAGTATGTAAAAATACCTCTAGAGAATTGTCGGTATGTCGCAAGGGGAAATGTTCTCCTAGGTCAACCCACTGGAAAATTTATGTAAAAGATCGAAGATAATAGACTTTAATTGTGCAAATGAGTGGTGTGATGTAGAGCTAGGTTCTTTCTAGGTACCCCAATTGAAATGTTCCTGACATGCTTCTTTTGTAAATGCGAATGATGTTCAATGCTATCTGATGATGATAAAATGAGTGCAACTAAATGTCTTTAAATACAAGACATAATAATAAATTATGCAAACTTGTGTTAAGTCGACCTTAGGTAGGAAAGGAATGGGCAAGAGGTGACTAAAACTTGAACTTGAATTTGAATTTTGAAAAGTCAAGGGTCAAATACACAACCCCAAGGTAGATCCCATGTCTATGAAAATGACCCAGAACATGAAAACTGTCAAATTCAGGAGATAACAAAGTCTAAGGAATAGGTACACACATAGGTATATTAAATGAATAATATGAGTGGATATATTGTGATGTGTGTATATGAATAACGTTTAGCAAAATGTATAGGAATGTCTGTATAGAAATAAGTAAAGATTATAGGAATAGGACCGACTTTATATAAAATTATGTTATCTATCAATATGTAAATGTATTAAACCATTCTTTTAAAATGAACATGAAACTAAATTAAAAAACATAAATATATAAATTTCATCATTACAATAACATAACTCATATTTCTGCACCACATAACTCTATCTATATATGAGCCTCCACTTGGTTTTTGGCTATTGCACTTTTTAATAGTGCAAGTGTTAGTATTTCTTATAATGAGAAATGATAAAAGACGCCCTAGACGATAACCTTAATTAATCGTTGCATTACATTAAAATTCCTTGATGTGAAAGCACACATTCAAAAGGTTTTTTTATTGTTTTTCCGTTCGCACGCGTTTGTTTTAAGAACATGGTATTTGAAGCACTTTTTGCAAAGTGACATTTTTAAAGAGACCCGTCGGTGGAGGCGTCTTTCCACGCGTATGCAACATTTTCTAACTCTTTTACGTCATTTATATATAAAAATTAATGTTTAACATTCTTTAAGGGTGAAAAGTGTAACTTTGTATTTTTTTCTTCTATTTTAGACTTATTCTGTTATGTTTGTTTCATATATAATGATTAGTGTGTACGTGGTATGTTTCTAGATAAAACTTGACAAATTATTTGAGTTTTTATTGAGCATGGCTCTAAAGATTTGAAGGATTTAGATTTGGTTTGCATATTCCTCATTTCTTAACCTGGGTTAAATTCACAAGTGTAATTTTGAACCTATAGTTGAAATTTTGACTCCTAAACTTTCAAATTCAAATTTAATTATAGGCCCAAGATGATCCCCTTCCAACTAGTCATTACTTGTTGATGTAAACACTAAATGTTCAGTTTACAGGTAGGGTGTTGTATAAAAGGACAAACCCTGATCCATTTTCGACATCCAATTACATATGATTAATCCATCCATCCATACATCCATTGCATAATCAAAGCATCATTAGAATATTAGCTAGCATTAACATTTACATTAATAAGGACATATTAGGCATCTTGCATGGCTGCTAAAATTATCTTCAAACTTGTTTAAATCATTCCAAGTGTTTGACTCAGTTGAAACTCCTAGCACAACAAACTCTGATGATATCTTTAGATATCACCCCAAGTTTAGATAACAAAAGCAAACATGTTTTTCCAAGTCAAAGACACACATGTCAAATCCATAGAAAGCGTTTGAAGCTACACTTGTCAAGATTGGTTCCACAACTACAAGATTTAACCCATGTGGGGAGTGAACCATTTGGTAGTTTATTAGAATGTTATAGCCTTAGATCTAATAATGGAGCACATAAATGGATCATTGAGCATAGTCTACAATAAAATATCTCTAAGTCACAAAATGAAGCCAAGTACTCAAACCTCCTTTTGTTAATGTTTAAAAGCATGTTGTGAAGTGTTTTTGACTCAACTCATAATATCTAAGCTCATTTATTATTATTACTTATTTGCATTAATTTAGTCTATATATTTAAGTAGCGTGGTTGTATTCCCTTACATTAAATTAGTGAACTTGTTTGATATTACACCTCTAGGGTTTTGCTTTGTTTTATCTTTGTTTGCGCCCATCATTCTGTAATTGTTATATCTTTCTATGGATCCTTACGATCCTTTACCTTGAGATTACCTTCATGCATATATCATATATTATAAGGTGTTTTCATGCTTTATGGATCTGTATCCTTTGTTTATTGATGATCTTGCATCCCTTTGTTATGCAAAAAAGTGTGTACACTTGTTAATCAGGACCTATTTTAACACCTTTTTGAACATTAAATGATTAAATTTTGATCCCGATGAATAAACCCGATAAAATAAATTTAGGATTGGTCTAAGCCCACTTAAATGGACACTCTCCGGAGTTTGTGGGCTAATCCCGGATGTTAGCCCCGGTCCTGTTTTGTGGTGTTGGCTTAGAACACCTCCTTAGCTTTCACATGTTGGCCCCATTTGGTTTTATTCGTCGTTGGTGAGCGGGAATGCAAACATAAAGGAGTTTTACAATTCATTTTATACACTAGATGACAAGAGAAGAATTGGAATTGCTTACATGTTTGATACCCTATGCTCAAGTGCTCTTCATGCTTGGAATCACTACATGCTTGTGGATGTTATGATGCTCATTTATAGGTTTTGAAGGAAGTTCAAGCTATATTTATCTATCTCCTTGTTGGTGCATGGTCTTGAGTTAACTATTCAAACTAGGATTTCATATCTTATGGTAATCTTTATAATTTCTATTCATACTTTCATCATATATTGTTGATCTTGCATTTGCCCTCATAGGGCATGCACTCTTGGATCACTAATCATCATTGTAGTGGAGGTGGAAACACCAACACGGGGTTTGACTAAGGCAAGCCCCTAAACACAACACAACCTTTTCCCTCTTTTCTTGTGTATAGGTTGAAGATACAGGTTTCAAAAGACAAGATCCAAGAAGAAGGAAGGTTTTGTAGGTACAGAATAGGCAAAGATCAGACATTCTGCAAAACCTTAATTAGGATCTAGGGAGCCCAAGACCCTAGTACTTCTATGATCCCAAACTCAAATCTAGGTTCTTCTCTATCTCCTAACCTCTACTGTACTTTCTAAATTGCTATTTCTGTTTCTGACAATCGTATATTTACAGATCTTGGTCAATTAGGGTTTTATCTTTTGCCCTAGTTTGCTAGGTTAGTTTTGATTGAATTTGGTTGACACTCCTCTATACAACAAAGGGACAAAACCCCTGTGATTTGTTTCTCCTTGGGTAGAATCTAGGCTCAATTTGTGTCCTAATGTTTATGGAAGAGGGTTTGATCTAGTTTAACCTCTTAGGCTAGATCTCTCTTTTCCACTTAACATTTTGGTGAACCTGACGTATCTTGCACTTTGGTATCCTTCTTGCTTTTAGATTTGAGTTGTTTGTTTCCCTAGATCTGATTAGGATTGAATCCTTTGACTATTTTGCATAACTACAAATCTTATTTTTACATTCTTTCAAAATTAGGGTTTACAAAAACTTTGCATTGTTAGAAAACCTAGCTAGTCTTGAACCTAGGGTTTGGAGATTAGTGAGTTGTTTCAGAGCTTTATGGCATGATTAAATTGATTTCATTTTCTATGGAATATCATCTTTTTGTTTAAATAAAATACATTCATGCATATTTGCATCGAAAAGTAAAAAATCAAGCATTGTAGGCTTAGAAAAAGCATATTTCTTGCATTGTTTACATTGCATAGGTTTTAGATCATCATAGAAAGATTTAAAATTTCTGATTTTTGCATCAGACCTGATTGGTATTGCATTCATTAATCATTTCATAGTGCTTTATTTCACATTTGAAACTATTCATTTCTAGGGTTTGTTAAGAAAAAAGTTGCATTTTTAGGAAAACCTAGATATTATGAAATCTAGGTTTTGTGATTCATATCTCGTTTTAGTTTTTGCTGATGACATTTGCATTTGAAATATGATTTTACTTTTCTCTAATACATACTATATGTCATCTTGATTTGAAATTTGAAAGGAAGAGCAAATTTTGGATTGATAAATTTTTTAAAAAGCATTAAATTTAGGGTTTGACTTGAAGATGAGTATGGATGATATCTAATTTGCTTTGAGTAGATTTGAAATTGATTAATCATTTATCATTTCATCATATGTGTTTTCATTTGATCAAAAGTGCAAAACATTGCTTCATTTTAAAAAAATTCAAATTTTTCTTTCATCACCTCATTCATCTCTTCTTTGTGTGCATCTTGTGTGTTACTAAGGCTTGTAAACAATTTATAAGTTTTGTGACTCGGTGCTCTAATTCAAACACTCTTGTGTGAAGAATTCTTTGAATTATGGGTTCTAATGCTTTGAATAACGCTAATAACAACACATTGGAACCACAATTCCCAAGTCTAATCACACAAGAAGGCCCATCACTTCTTCCTAATATCCCTTATTCGCATATCCTAGAAGCATCAACTTTTCATGAATCCATCAACATAAAGGACCTCGTGGCTCATGTTCCTGAAGCTCAAATTCAAAGATTAGATATTGAGTTGGATCATTTTCAGCAATTTGTAAGCTCAAAACATATAGCTGAGGAGGTTGTCCCTATTGTTGAGAGTCTAAGAAGTCTATTGCTTGAAGGACGACAGGGATTGGAAGTCTTGTGTGGCCTAGCTCATATAGTGCATAACAACATATTATCTACATCTAGTTGTACTAAAATCATCACTAACATGACTTCTTCTAATCAAATATGGACTCAAGTGTCAGCACCCATACCAACACTCCCTATTCCTACATACACTTCTACTATTATCACCACAACTACACAACCTAGTAATAGTACTACCACATGTGTTGGGTTATCTACTGGGAATCTTGTTCGTCATTATAGTTATATTCCCTTCAATTATACAAATACTACACCTAGTGTCACCCCACCTACATCAAATCAAACTAAGCCTAAAATCACTTTCCAAAAGGCCAATCATATAGTGTCACAACCTATGGTTAGCCCTATCCATTCATACCAATCCCAACCTAGTTCACCTTCCAACCCCATCATCAATCAACTTTTGCAAAATATGAACTCCACCCAACAACATTTAGCAAGCATAAACCAAATTCCCACCAAACCCTTTATGACATTACATTATATTTGTAACCCTTTTATCTTATCCTATCGTAAGAGCTCAAATGCCCAAGAAGTTTGAAACCTCTTTCTTTTAGAAATATAATGGGAAGGGAGACCTTAACAACCATGTGGCGGCCTTTATAGTTATATGTAGTGATTTCTTCTTTGAAGATGCAATTTTGGAAAAACTCTTTCCTAGGTCACTCAAAGACTCAACCTTGGGTTGGTTTTGCTAATTGCCTCCTAATTTAGTTACTTGTTTTTCACAACTAATCAATAAGTTCCTCAAACATTTTTAAGCGAAGATTGGACCTCAAGTCTCTTTGACTGACTTGGTTCATTGCAAAAAAGGAATAAAAGAGAAAGTAATAGATTTTATGGGCCATTATCAAGCGCTCTTTTCACAATTTCAATATTCTATTCTAGATGTTGATGTACAAAGAATCTTCATTGGAAACTTACAACCTTACATCCGTGATAAGATATTGTTAATGCGTTATGATTCTTTCACTCATCTTTGCATGACTCTCCATGATTACCAACTTTTGGTTAGTCAGTATGAGAATAATCCCTCATCAGCTCCAGTTGGTCAATCTGAAGCCTCACACAATCATTCATTCAAAAGACACAACAAAAACTTCATCAAGATCAATGCAATTTCAGCTAGCAACATAAGAAAACATGTGGCGGTAGCGTCATCTCTTGTTCCCACCCATGTAAATTGAAACCAAAGACAAGACATTTCACACCATTATCAGAGTCTCGCTACTCTATAATGACAAATTTTAAACAACAATCTAATCAAGCTTCCACTCGATAGACCTCCTGACCCAAGTAAGATGCAAGAATCTTCTTTTGATTCAAAGGCATTTTGTCAATTCCACCGCATTGCCGATCATGACACTGAAAAATGTATGCATCTTAAACATGAACTTCAATACATCATTGATTCCAATGTCATTCAGGTTGCTGGTGTAAAAGACAAAGGAATTAAATCGGTGGCTCCACCTAATCAAAACTTACAAATATATACAAATTCATTACCTCATCATGAATCCAATGTCATGGACGCATCTCAAGATCAAGACTATGAAGCTGATGTTTGTATGGTAGATGCCTGTCCTCATAAAGAGTGAGTAGAACCTGAACCGTCTATATCTGTTACTCCTCATGATGCTACTATTAAAGCTCCTAATGGACCTCTATACATCACCATTCAAATCAATGATAAACCTATAAGAGGTGCTACGATACATCATATATGCATGGTAAATGTAGTAACTAAAGAGTTTCTCTGCACACATGGTTTACACTGCAATAACTACGATGTATTAGAAATCATGATTAGAGCACATGATAGGTCCATCCTTCCAATTCTTGGTGCCTTGACCCTAGACCTCAAGGTTGGGCCAAGAACCTAAGATGTTACTTTTATCATCATACCCACATCAGACTTATTTAATGTGAAGTTGGGTCAACCTTGGCTCCGCTCCATGAAGGCAGTCCCCTCTATGGTTCATAAGTGCTTAAAGTTTCCATTCGAGAGATGTGTGCACACTGAACATCACAGTCAGTACCATCTCGTCACTCGTCATGGACATTTTACACTTGACTACTTCTAGCCAAAACTAGTTGGAGTTGCTTGAGAGGATTTATTCTTTTTGTCATATCAAAAATTTAAAGCACAAAAAATTGTGGAGTTGTCGCTTAGTAAATACCTCCTTGTGATGTCCCCAAACCTCCTCAATCTTCTGAGGCTACAATAGTAGTTCTCCTATCTCACAGGTCGCGAATGAAGTTAAGACTGAATCGAAGGTTCTTCCCCGTCCCTGAGTGTTTGGTAGATATGCTAAGGTTTCCCCTCCACCATCCCTTCAAGGAAAACAAGTCAACCTTCGAGCATAAAAAATACCTCCCCGCAATTGCATTATTACTTTTGTCCAACCTGCCTCTACAAAGACTTGTGGAAGACAATTGGTTGTGCGTGTATTATTTCCTAAGGTTTCTCAACGTCTTGTGGATGCTCAAGTACTTCCACCTATTTCACAAGTTGAGAAGGAAGAGCAACCCACATTGAAGAACCCTTTGTTAGGAATATACAGGTAGATCAAACCAATTCCACATAACCCAATGGAGATAATGATACATACAATCTTATAGATTTACCATAATGCAAAGATCAATAGACAATCAACAAGATAACACAAGATATACCTGGGAAAACTCTCATTGAGGGAAAAAACCCAGCTTCCAAAAGCATCCATACTCAATGTATTATTCAGCAATAAGAAATTACAATACACTCATAGAGTCTCCATGAACACCTCTGAAACATCAAGCTCCTCTACTGCAACCTCCATGTATCCAAGCATGAATCCACACATCCCATGCCATGCTTTATAATGTGCACACATAAGAGAAAACTCAATACAATGATAGCCTCTCACACAACCTGTAAAATAAGAGCCAACCCTAACCACTAACCTTGTGCTTGCTTTTATAGACTCAAGCTCACACAAATACAACTTGTGGTATTAGATAAAAACAATGTGACTCAAACCATTGACCCCAAAATAATAAATATTTATTATTTTGCACAAATAATAAATATTTGCCTTATGTCTCCCAATGTTAGATACAACTTTTACAAGTGATACCAAATAAATATTTAATGTGGCTAAACACATCACTTAAGATGCACCACAAAAGAATATTTATTTTACATAATTAAATTAATTAATGTTATGCAAGGTGAAAACACCTTTTTCCCAACATCCTCCCCCAATGGTCTCCCAACCCTTGGTGGTTCCTCTTGTTTCTTCTAATGTTCTTGAAGCAAAAGAAGTAAAGGAACCCACCTTGGAAGATACTATGATTCCCTTAACAAACATCACAAATAAAGATAAGAGAAAAAAAATTGTGAGAAAGAAAGAAGCATCATCGTGCTATGGATCACCTTGACGTAGGAGAGGAGAAACTCCCTCCTCACAAGCATTTATCATTGATGGGTGCAAAATAGACAACTACTAGTGTTTTGTCTCCTCTAGAGAAGTATAAAGCTTCACAACCCGCGGCGGAACCTATCATGCTATATTTCGATAGAGAATCTGAAGATAATAATGATACATGTTGGCTATTGTTCCTTACACCATACTTGCTATAGTTCCTCTTGCATCTTGTCCACCTTCCCAAATTGGTGATGAACAAGATTGGGAGGAGGACAATTTTCTTTAGGTTGACTCATGAGTGTGGCCCTTATTTCTATTATGTCATGAGTGCATGTAATTGTTTTCCCCCATAATGTGTTGCTTGATGCTTTATTTATGTTATTGTTGTTGTCAAGCTCTCTTTGGATGACCCCTGACACCCTTGTAGGTGCAAAGATACAAAGGGACTGAAATTCGTTGTGACATTCTCTCTATTTGTATCATCATTCTTCTATATGTTGTAAGTTGCATTATTGTTGTTTCCTTTGGGGATGATACAAGGCGTGGGATGATTTCACATTCTTCCTTCTTGACTCAAATGTTTTATTTGATTTCATGTGATACTTCTTCCTTTGTCTATGTAGTTCTACCAACTGGTGGATGATGACAATTCCAAATATCTATAGTCTGAAGATATCTCATATTATACACCCATTCATATACTGATGCCACTTAGGTAGATCCCTTAGGTAAGTGCACAAAGATGAGGGACCAAAATGGGGTCTTAATTTGCCATTTTTTTTTCTAAAATCAGGAAACATTGATGTTGGATGAGAAATTGAAGATAGCTACACTCAAAATTTGAAGATGGAACGAAAATAAGAGTTGTAGTGCTCCAAATCTAGTTTCTAAACTACTATTTTTTTTCCAAAATTGGTTGAGATTCAGGGGTTCAAAAAGGGGGAGCACACAAATTCGTACTATTTTTCTCAAAAAAACATAACATAGCGTCTGGTGTGCTCCCCCTAAAATGTTAACTTTTTTTTAGTATTTGAATAATCACTTCAGTGAGAAATTAGGTAACACCATGTAGTTTACCCCTAATTTTTTTGATAATTTTTTAATGAATAATTGATTTTTTAGTAATTTTTAAAGTGGACACATCTTGAAAAATAGAAATTTAAGCGTGCTCCCCCCTAAAATGTTTGAAAACTAATCGAAAATCATTTTTTTTTGAATTAGTGTAGAATGGAGTCTAGTTTCTAAAAATATAACTTATTTCAATTTTCAATGAACGGTTAAAAAAAAAGTCAAAAATACTAGACACTGGTTTTTGACAAAAATTGGACACACTAACAAAAGAAATTCAAGATGAAACACTAAACGTACTCAAAATATGAAAAAAATTATATGGTTAGATAGCTAACAGAGAGCTTCAGATTATGGTGGTAATTTTTTTGAGTTTTCATTGAAAAAAGTGCCATCCTGATGGGGAGCATGCTCCAGATTTTGCTAAAAACTAATAAAAACACATCAAACAAAGCTGAGCATAACGTGAGTGCATTAAATGCGCTCACGTTATGTGAAATAAATAACACGATCACATTATAATGCACTCATGTTATGATGAGCATAACTAGCAATACACATACCAATTGCATTTGCTTGAAAGTTTCTATAGTCTTTTCAACAAATTCATTTTTTGCATATCTTGCAATCATTGCATTCCATTATAGAACATCTCTTTGAGGTGTTACATCATATAATTGACATGCCTTGTCTATGCTTCCACACTTTACATACATGTCTCCAAGGGCAGCTACACTTCCTATTGTCTCTCTCACTCTCTGCTTCTCTCCCCTCTCTACGTCCTACCCTTTCTCTGAGTCTCTGCTTCCCTCCCCTCTCTACCTCCTACCTTCTCTCTCACTCTCTTCTTCCCTCCCCTATCTACCTTCTACCCTCTCTCTCACTCTCTACTTCTCTCCCCTATCTACTTCCTACCGTCTTTTTGAGTCTTTGCTTCCTTCGCCTCTCTACCTCCTGTTGATGATTATTTCTACACATTCATAACAAAAGTTAAAATTCACAAAATGAACCTAAACTGTCTTGAAAGATATGAAGAAATCACTTAAGAGTTTTTAATCCCAAGTTTCTGTATGGTCAGGTCTTGACCTTGTGGATAATTCAGTAGGTTAATGTGAAACTGTAATATGCAAGGGGTCTTACTTGATTTAAGGTGATCTATGACTCACTGGACTTGAATTATGTAAATTGTTGCAAATATCAACAAATTATCCGTCTCTTTGCATAAATTTACTAGTATATCACAAAGCTTTGTATGATTTATAATGAAACAAGATTTTCTTTTCAAATTGATATGAAATTGTCAAATATTAACACAATTCTGCATGCTCCTTTCAAATGTAAGACAATTTCCTTAAAATCTCTGCGTTTGAGCTAATTAATTTAAATGTTTGGGGAAAAGCTAGAGAAATTCAAATTGAATATCATTCTACTATAGGATCTAAATGCTCTGTTATTCACGTTATAAGAAATACATCAAACTTGATTAAATCCACAGACATAAATCTCCAAATGTGAAGCCCTGAGTATTTTCATGAACACACATTCAAGATTGCAAGCTTTTAAAGAGGTAGTATTTTAGATACAAGAGCTAGAAAACACTCTGAAAATAGACGCAGAATCCTAGATTTACTTGTATTTAAAGTACACAGTCATATATGATTTACAATGTATGAATGACCCTATTGCTTCATTAATCAAATCAATAGAAAACTTACAAACATCTTACAGATACAATAAGGAAGCTAGATACTCCACGCATTCCTTAATGTAGACACAGGCGACCTCTAAATTAAAATACTTCTCTAATCAAAATGTTCAAACAAATTACAAATGCAAGCTATCTTTCAAAAATCCCTGTGTAACTAATGTACAAGTAGCAAAGCTTCTTATATAGATTTTGAAGCTTCATACTGCTACGGCTACAAAACTTAATCTATGGTCAAGATCCATCTATTATTAATCAAGGGTGCATATTCATCTCCAACTGTTTCTCAAAATATCTTAATGGTATCTTTTCCTCCTCAAAGGATGCTATTGGAATCTTTTCAAAATAAGATTCCCCCTTCTTTGACTTCTTCTTTCTTGTAGACTTTGCCCGTAGATACCCCCTTGATCCTTTTCAATATTGTTTGCTCCTTTTAAATTTTTCTACTCCTTCAAATATGTTTTGAAATTATTAAGTACACCTTCTATAAAGGTGCGATCTCCTCCTGGGCTGTTTGTCCATACGTACTCCTACATTGTAACCTCTTCTTTCAATTTCCTTTCTTCCTTTTCCGAACCTTCGCTCTTCTTCTTGTATTTCTTCATCTTGGCACTTTCCTCCATCAATGATTCAATCATTTGCTTACTGAGATATGCCTCTGGATTTTCCATACATGGTGTAAAAATGGATTCAAATTCTGTTAAAGCCCTCTACAATTCATACGCTGGTGTATCCATGCACTCATGATCTAAGAGCCTTTCTACTATTCTTTTATGCATTCTGATCATGTCATCTGCCTTTTCTTCTAAGTCCTAAGCAACTGTTATGCATCTTCTGAGATTATCCTCTTCAAATTTTAATTCCAACCTTGCCTGTGGCACTTGACTTGCCATTGAAGGGGTAATTACTCCTTCATTTATTAATTCTTCTACTCTCTCTTCAATTTCCTTTAACTGTTCCAATTCAAATTTTCATTCATCTCTTCTAAATTGGCCATTATGTACAAGTCTACTACATTTATTCTTTTCCCTTGCAGCCACTTCCCATCTTTTCACTGCTTGTTTTATTACTTGTTCTCCTTCTTGCATAAAGTCTTTGAACCATTCTTCAAAAACATTGGCTTTAAGCCTCTTACTCTCCATATCCTTTTATTTCATCTTTAGATACAATTGCTATCTCACTAGGCAATTCTGGCACTGTTGTATTGGGATCAAATATTCCCTTAATGAATTGTTGTAATTGGACAATCTGTCCTTTCAAATACTCTTGTTTATCCTTATCCTTCCTTAACATTTTTGCCGTAACCTGGTGCATATCCTCCCATTCAATTATGTGTTGCTCCTTGGTTATATGCCCTAGGTCAAAATTCAGTATTTTATATTCATCTATAGTTATTTCTCCTTTTGCCTTCTCTTTTTGTGGTATGGCCAAGTTCAGCATCCTAGATCCATCTGGACCCCTTTGTATGGCTGACATGGTTCTAGCCTTTCTCCTTTCTTTCCTTGGCGTTGTATTGCCCAATAGACTTTTGATGTCAATAGGTACTAATTCTACCTCCTTCTTTCCTTTCCTTATCTCCTCCCCTAACTAGGCAGGAACCTCTTTTGTGCCTTCAGCAATTTTTTCTTCATTGATTACCTCCTCTTGAGGTCTCTCTACTTCTCCCTGCTCTTGTTGTTGTTGTTGTTGTTCATGTTGCTATTGTGGAGGAGGCTATTGTTGAGGGGCTGGCTCTTATACCATGGGATCATCCTGCTATTGAGATTCACCCTCATTTTCTTCTTCTTCAATTTCTATGTCCCCTCCACCTTCATGTTCTTCCTCAGAGCCTTCTCCCTTTGATGATTCTTTTTCTTGGTCCTCTTCCTTATGTGCTTGCTCTACATTTGTCATGTCTATGTCTTCTGCTTGTTCTTCAGTTTTACCTTCATCAATATTTTTGTATGTTCTTCACCCTTAGGTTTCTTGGCTGCATCCTCCGTAGTTTCACCTTCTTTTTGTACTTGCTCTGTATGTGTAGGTGAACCTACCATTGTATCATCCCCTTTTGCTTCATTTTCCTGTTCTTTTCTGCTTTCTATGTTCTTTTCCTCTTCACTTTGCTCTCCATACATATTTAGAATTTTTTAATACATCTACACCTGAGGTGTCAGCTCCTATTTCTTCCTTGGCTTGAGTAGGTTTTTCTTTTATTGTCTCCTCAAGTGCATCTTCCTTTTTAGATTCTTTAATTTTATGTGCTTCATCTTGCACATCTTTTATTATTTCAGGAGACACCAGGGTACCAAATGGATCTACTGTTCCTGATTCTTCTTGTACCCTTTCTTTTTCAGACATTGCACCTTCTTCAATTTCCATCTCAGCCTGAGTGTTTTGCTCCTCTTCTTCACTTAGAAATTCACTGGATTCTTCTTCCATTCCAACCTCTTTTCCTGAATCCATTTCTCTTTCTTCACTTTCACTTATGTCACTCCCAATGTGGACAGTTTCAATGACCTGTTTGGCTTTATGCATTTTTGACTCTTGCAGCATTTCTTTAGCCAATTCTGTCTTCACCTGAGCATATGCTTGTCTTTTTTCTGTTGGGGTGGATGCACCAGGTATATCACTCAACTTTGCACCTACCTGCTATGCTCCTATGACTTCACCAAGTTTTTGAAGTCTCCCCTTTTGATATGCTTATCGATATTTCTTTCCTGACTTTTTGTCATGTTATCTCTTTGGAAGCCTGTGCTTCTTCTATACCAATATCATGGATTAATGATTTTGCCTCTACAAATGTACGAGATGATACTGCTACGTTACTCCCAATGCATAAGGATCCATCAGAGTAGCACTTTTATCCTTTTCTACAATTTTAGCTTCCACAATCTTTCTTTTCTTCTCATAGAAGCATTGAAGATCATCACTATGCTCTATTACTCTCTTTTTCCCTTTCTTTGGATATGTGATCTCCCTCCCTTCATCTTTAAGCTCTTCAATCCTATCTTTTAACCATGTTTTTCAAAACAATATGATTGGTTTGGACAATATGACCAAAGAAGTGTTCCATGGTTGTGACCAATGAGGCTCTGTAAAGGAGCAAGCCTGGCACTTGTATAACTGTGATGCAGCAATTTTCCATCATCCTCAACCTCTGGGGGAACATATATATCTCCCATAGATCTCATTTGATCAACTGTTAGTCTTTTATGAGCCCTCTTTCTTACCTCTTTATCATTCTTGCAATCTGACCAAAAATCCTCAATATGAATTTGATGTTTAAATTTTTTATCAATTGTACTTTGAATTCTATGGAAGGGATCAAACCTTCGGGCCAACTCAAATTCTTCAAATCCATAATACCTCAATTCTTGTTCTGCATAACTAGCAACCTCCTCACTATAGCATGAATTTCTGCCAACTAACCAAGGTAACTTAAGATTTCCTCTGCTAAACTTCTTCTTGTACATTCTAAAGGCATTCAAATTTTACCTTGAGAATTCTAGAACAATTAATTTATTGGAAGGATACCTGGGTAGCATGAAAGGTTTTCCCTCAAATCCTTCAGTTCTGATATAAGTAAAATGTGGAAATTGAATATACTAGGAACTATGCAGCCCAATTGTATCTTCTGCATCTTTAGATAACCTCTTATCAAGTTCTTCCCTCAAAATTCTGACCATTTATGTGTAGAACACATCATTCACTAGAGCATACTTCTTCAATGCATTCTCTTCCTGTAAATCAGGGTAATGTTCATATACTAGTTTCTGACCTGGACCATTTCCTAAGGTTCCAACCCTGTCTATCCCATGTATGAATGGTTGAACCTCTGCTACACATGAATATGATAAGTATGAAGACAAATAGAAAGGCAACAGCTTTTGCTTCCTTAGCATCGCCTGTTTCCATATGGTTGTGCTTATAGCCTTAGCCCAGTGAATTTGTCCTTTCTCTTTTTTTCTTCCCTCATGAACTGGATGACAGTAAACATCCATGGCTCACACTTAGTGCCCTCTCTCAATCCCACTAATTTGCTGAGCATTGTAATCATCA
Organism: Cunninghamia lanceolata; assembly: GCA_027924645.1. NCBI lineage: Eukaryota > Viridiplantae > Streptophyta > Pinopsida > Cupressales > Cupressaceae > Cunninghamia > Cunninghamia lanceolata. The sequence goes on from BSBN01000317.1 coordinate 7,403,935, forward strand.
AGTATATTTCTTCTTTAAAGTATATTCTTAGTAGATTCTTGTGCACTCTTGCCACAACTTTGGGTTTGTTTTCTGCACTGTACCAACTGTAGAAGATCTTGCCTCTACACTCCCTTTCATTGTTGTGGAAATCTTCATTGTATTGATCTATATGAATATCCACCATTCTCTCAAGTATTTCCAAACCAAATGTTCTTGCAATACCTTCTGTGGATAAATCTGCAATGAGTCTATCGTGGAACATTATTTTCCTGGTAGCTGGGTCATACAAGTATAGGCAATCTAAACACAAATCCCTGGCTTCCATAGCCAACAGAAAACCCACAGCCCTATACAATCCACTCTCCCATATACACCTCATGTCAGGTGTAGCATCAACAGTTGTGATCCTTTGTAAAACATCATTTGCATCACAGTTCCCAATGTTGGTGTATGTCCCCACTCCAGTGTAACTGATCAATGAAGGATACCCTCTATGTAGTGGCAACTCTTCCTTTTCCATTTCTTTGCGCAGCTTTCTCTCCTTTTTAACTTCACCACCTATATCTACCTTTTTTTACTTTGGGGCAATCCTGTAGAAAAATGCATCCTTTTAACTTTTCGTTTTACCTTTTACCTAGGGTTTTACTACAAATTTTCTGTTGTTTTTACCATTTTACCCTAAACCCGTTTGTCTTTTCCGTTTTGACTTTCACATTTGTTTAACCTGACCCAACTAATTAACAATTAAACCAGTAATTTAATGAATGTTTTCATTTCACAGTGAAATTACTGAAATTTACTCGCATTTTTACTAACGGTGTTTTAAGATAAATACTTGTATTTCTTGACCACTCAACTTTTTGTCGTTAACTTACTTTACCGTTCTTACTCTATCCAGCTTCTGGAATTCCGTCGCTTTGATGAATTTTGTTCAATTTCTGTAGCAATTCTTTCTTTCTAGAATTTTGAATTTTGACAATGCAAATCTGAAAGAAAATAACTTTAAATTTACCCTAACCCTTTGAATTTTACTCTTTTGGGTGTTAGCATGGCATTAATTACAACAATTAATGCGCCTAAGGCTTCAGCTTTTCTATTTCAGCATTTTGTTTTAAACTTTATCTGTTAGTTCAATTTCTGCATTCTTTGCATTTTCTTGTATCTTTCATTTTATGTTATTCTTTGTATGTCTCCTTTGTATCTTTTTAACATACAAGTCCATATGCAACGAGTCATAACCAATGTTAACTCTTTTCCTTTATATCCATGTTTGTATCCTTAATTTGTATATCACTCTTTGTATGTCTCATAGATACAAACGCATCTACAACAACCCATACAACTCCCCTTTTACCTTTTATCTCCCACGATATCTTTTATTTCCTTGTATATCAGAGATGTATATCATTAACATACAATCACCCCAAACATACAAAGATTTTCCATTATTTAACTTCTTTTTCGAATCCATCTTGCATCTTTTGTTTGTATGTTCGCTTGTATGTCGGCTTTGTATACTCATCTGTCGATACAATACAACCCCGAGATACAATCTGCAAGACCCACTTAACTTTTCCACTTGTATCTCAATGATACAACAATACTTGTATCCATCCTTATAAACAAGCCTTGATACAAGTGAACTCCTTTATATAACTATCTCGGACTCCCCATATTTTATAGACCACTTTACATAACCCTTCGGCTCCGCATATGCATATAAAGTGAATGTATCTTTCAATGTGCATTAAGGTATGATGCATCACTTATATTAGATTTTAATTCTTTTGACTTCCGCGTTGTATGTATATAAAAAGTATAACCTGAAGCATACAACATACAAACTGTGAAAAGTACCTCGGCAAAACCAAATTTTATATTCTCCTCGGGTCTGTGATATGTATATCGTGTTGTATATCACCTTGTATCTATCTTTTCGCCAAACATACAACCTGATATACAAATCACGGACTTAACCAATTATCCATTTTATGTCTGAATCATGTCAGGTCCGACTTGTATGTAAAGAATAAAACATTAACAATATGCATACAAGTATAATGATTCATAACCCAAAACATACACTTAATACCATGATTCAACATACAAACGACCTTGTATATACAACATACAAACCCCCTTATATTGCATTTTACCAAAACACGCATATCTTGCAGAATATTAGGAATTTTGAAAGGGTTCAAAAAGCAACCCCCATTCATTTTTGACAAAGAATGCACCCTTATTCTGCTTTGGTACTTAATGCTAATTTCTTTCATTTTTTGAACAAGATTTGTAACCTTAACTTCTCTTTTCCCTTTCACCACCAAGCAGACCCACACACAAGCAAAAGCCACAGCCACAGCAGGGGTCCTCATTTTGCTAAGAAGTAAAATGGGGCGTGTTGTGAGCATCACAACAACTAGAAACCAAACAAAACAATTAAAGTAAAACCATTAAAGAAAATTAAATGAAACAAATTCATAACTTCCAACTTTCTTTTCTGTAAATCATTATTTAACTTGAGACCTAATGTATTCAATAATGTGCATGAATTTCCCCATTTAGTTTAAGTGGGTGCATGTGATTAATAATCCTCATCTTAAAAATAAATTGAACACATGAGTGACTGATATTAAACTACATAGTTAATGTCATTCCCTCATAGCCAACCGAATACTAGATAGAGCCTTGCTTCCAGCAAGCGTCTATAGGCCCGACAAGGTTATCGTTACAATTCTCCTAAGTAGATCTCCACTGCCAGCAAGCATCCATAGCCCCGGTAGAGTTACTTAGATGGCTTAATCTGGATTTGTAGTAAAATCCATTTTATTTATTTATTTATTTTATATTTTGTGTGAGATAGAAACTTTATAAGCTATTACATTTGTAACTTCACGATGCAAGGTGTGATCACTTGCTGAAATTAAGCTAAGAATTGTAATGGTAGCAAGGGTGACCTCTGATTTTTCACCTAACACCTACATTGGTATGTTCAACAAACCCAAGGATTTTAAGTGTGTCATTGTGAGAAACTTCCCTTGAATACTCAACCCATAGTTATTGAATACAAAATTTCACAAGCCAAACCACTTTCTACATTCATGACATAAGCTTAAAATAATTAACCTGAATGTTCCAAAATTTCTATTGTTTTCAGTGGTTGTTAATATGCTCCTGTATACTTCAAAACAAACAAACATCCCTACCAAGGTAACACAACCCACAAACCAACACAACAAAACAAAACAAAAACAAAACAAGACAAGACCCAACAAACTGTACATTATTTACATTATGATACACACCATACCAACTACCCTCACCTCAAGCCTAAAAGTAATGTTTCAAATGTTAGCCATTAACCGGTAATGGCACATTTTCCCTAGTCAAGGTCTTGAGCCTGAAAGTATTATCTCCTATTATTTCTGCGACCTGTAATGGACCTAACCATAATTTGTCAAACTTTCCATGATTTCCTTTCTTTTTATGTGCTTTATCCCAACATAACACTAAGTCTGATATTTTGAATGTTTTGACTCTTACTCTTTTGTCAAACCATCTTTTGACCACTGCCTGATGTTTGGCAAACTTTTCAATGGTTTGATCTCTTTTCTCGTCTAATTGTAACATTTGGATTATCCTGGGCTCTCTGTGATCATCAAATCCTAAATACTCATTCACAAACTTCCAGATGGGTATTCTTAAATTCACTGGAAGTATGGGATCAGTCCCATAAACTAGGTGATAAGGTGCATTGCCTAAGGCTGACTTAACCTTAGTTCTATCTACCCACAACGCATATTTTAACAATGTATTCTATTCTCTAGGATTCTTTACAATTAGATTCTTGATTATATCCAATAAAATCTTGTTTGTAGACTCAGCTAAACCATTCCCCTAAGGATAATAATTTGAATAAAATTTTAAAACTATCCCATATTCAAATGCCCATTTAGAAAATTTCAGAGAAGAAAATGTAGGGCCATTATTACATACCAGCGAATATGGAGCTCCAAACCTTGTTATGATGTTTTCCTCAAGAAATTTGATAACCACCTCATTAGTAGAAAACTTGCAACATGTAGCCTCAGTCCACCTTGTACAATAGTCAATTACTATCAATATAAACTTATGTCCTGCAGATGATGGAGGATTTATAACTCCAATGAAATCCAAGCCCCACTGTGCAAATGGCCTAGACTCAATGACTGGCTGTAATGGATTAGCTTGATTCCTTCCCTTGTCTGCTGTAGTCTGATAGATATGACAACTTTGAATATGACTGTATCTTTAAACATTGTTGGCCAATAGTATCCCGCTCTTAATATCTTATGCGTAGTAGCTAAATGAGAACCATGAGTAGTTCCATACTTATCATGCAACTCTGACAATACCTTATCTGCTTCAGTTCTATTTAAACATCTTAAATACATACCTTCATGGTTCTTCTTGAATAAAAGACCTCCTTGTACCATGTATCTCTGTGCTTTAATCTTTAAAGCTCTCCTATGAGAAGACTTCATCTTACTTGGATATTTACTTGATATCAGAAAGGTATTCAAATCATCATACTAGACTGATGCATCATTGGAATTTAATACATACTGTTGCTTCACCAAATTTGGATCTATGTTTGCTATGGTCTGTACTAATGCTTGTCCTCTGACCAACTTCATTGGAATATTCTCCATATCAAACTCTTATAATATTGTAATCCATTTAGCTCTTTTCTTTCCAGGCTCATTCTGCATTAGCAATATTTTTACTACTGCATCTGGTACTATGGCCTTAACGTGACTTCGTAAGATGTAATGTCTAAACTTCTTAACTGCTCTTACTAGTGCAAATGCCTATCTTTTTGTGTCTAGATACTTTAGTTGTGCATCTTTCAGAGGTGCACTTATGAAAGCTATAGGTCTATCTTTTTGTGTCTAGATACTTCAGTTGTGCATCTTTCAGAGGTGCACTTATGAAAGCTATAGGTTTTTCTTCATTATCTTCTCCTTTTTGTGTCAAGGCAGCTGCAACTGAATGTGTAGATGCAAAAGAATATATATAAAATGGCTTTGTATAATTTGGACTTGCTAATACAGGAGCATCAGAAATGGCCTCCTTAATATCTTCAAATGTAGCTTTGGCTACTAGTGTCCATTCTATCTTTGCATCCTTCTTAAGCATAGCGTTTAATGGTTGCACAATTTCTGTAAACCCTGTAATGAACTTCTTGATGAAGTTAATCTTACCAAAAAAGGACTTTAATTATTTCTTGCTGTTAGGTAATTGCAATTTTTTTATTCCTTCTACTCTGTCGGGATCAATGGATATCCCATTTTTAGAAATGACATGTCCTAACAATTTTCCTTCAGTTACACCAAATGAACATTTCTTTGGGTTAAGAGAAATCCCATAGCTTTCACAGCTTTTAAGTACTCTTCTTAAATCTTTTGCATGAGTGGATACATCTTTGGAGTAAACAGTTAAATCATCCATATAAATAACAATGCATTTACCTGATAATCCACGAAATGCAATGTCCATGGCTTGCTAAAAAGTGGCACCTGCATTGATTAAACTGAAAGGCATTCTCCTATATGCATAATTACCCCATTTGCAAGTAAAAGTAGTCTTCAACCTATCTTCTTTATCCACTAGGACTTGGTTATATCCTGAGAATCCATCTAAGAAAGACATCATCTTAGCCCCATTTACTACTTGCAGTACTTCATCTATTGGAGGCAAGGGATAATTATCTTTTTCAGAGGCTTTGTTCAAATTTCTAAAGTCTACACATAACCTAATGTCTCCACTTTTATTTCTCACAGGTACTAAATTAGCTACCCAGGTTGAATGTCTTACTGGGAAGATTATCCTGGCAGACAACAATTTTTTTATTTCCTCAAAGATTAAAGGCTCTAAAATAGCATTCACAGGCCTCTGTTTCTGTCTAAATGGTTTAACTTCTAGTTTCAAGGGTATCACATGAGTTATGATGGATGTATCATATGTCTTCAAATCTTCATATGTCCATGCTATGACATGTTTGTATTCTTTTAGAACATCCACAATTTCTTTTCTTAACTCCTCAGAGAAAGCCTTTCTAATCAATACATTTTGTGGACTTTGCTCTATTCCCAGGTTATAGGGATCACCTTTACCCCCTTCAGTTTTGGGCAAGTCTTTCTGTCTTACTACCCCTTAAAGTCAAAAATCTTTTCTAACTCAATTACCCCCTTAGGTAGGAAATTACTTTTCAAGTTTATTATGTCTTCTTCATCCCAAGACACATCAGGCCTTTCCTGTTCATCAATGATTTGAGCTTCAAACACTTCATTACAAGTGAGAAATTCCACAATCTAGTGATTTCCCTCAAATACCTGAAAATGAGTAACATTATCTGGTATGCTCAAAACATTTACTAATTCAACAGCAAATCATTTTAAACCTGACAATGTTAAGGGCTCCAAAGTGCTAGCAGCAACTGCTAATGCATCTGGTCTATGATTTAACTCTCTAGGGATATGTTCTATGTTAAAGGCATCAAATGAATCTATCAAATCCCACACCCTATGTCTATAACAAACCATCTTCTTATAATTACATGCATACAACTTTCTTACTTGTCTGACCACTAACTCAGAATCTAAGAATACTCTAATCATTTTCACCTTTTTCTTGATAGCCATAACAAGTCCATAAATCAAAGCCTCATATTCTGCTACATTATTAGTATAAGGAATTGTAGCCTATATGCTGCTAAAAATGACTTACCATTAGGATCTATAATTTCCACACCTGCACTTGCACCTTGTTTAGATTTAGATCCATCACATTTCGTGTCCACATGCCCTCTTTATTCTTTTGACCTTTTATTTTGGCATGCTTTGCCTTTTCTACTACATGTGTTGTACTATCTTGTTTCTTCATGGGTAATTCACTTTGACCTACTTGTATATTTATACTCTCAGTTTGTAAATCAGAATGACAGACACTCTTATCTTTTGTCTCTTTCTCTAAATTTGGAATTAATACATCCATATTGTCCTGAAAGTATGTCTCTAGTTGATTAGGATTAACCTTTCCTCCCTGCAAGTCCATCCCCTTTGTGCACTTTATGTATTGATATTCTATAATGTCTCTGCACATTCCACGATTCTCTTCAGAATGAGGCTTATTATGGACCCTGCACATGTTTTGTACAATTTACACTGAATTGGAGTATTTTGTTCAATGCACTTTTCCATTTCCTGCCTAATGATCTGACCAAAAATTTTTATTGCATTGTCTTCTTCATCAGAAGAATTTTCATCAGACTCAATGAGCACTACTATTTCTTTATTGACAAGTTTTTCTATAAAATTAATCATCAGGATTTCTTCAATTTGTACTCCTTTATTAGTGACTCTATAAACCCCAGGTTTAACAGAAGCATATAATATGTCATTAGTCCTGTTGTATTATGTAATCATGTGTTTCATTCTGGGTTCAACTTCTATCCTGATTTGATTTGGAACACCTCTCCAAGGTAACCACATGTGTGAAAAATCAGTGGCCATATACCCATTTAATGTTTTGGATCAGTCTCTACTCAACAACATCTCATAATTCATAGGTATATCTACTACCTGAATGTCAATAAACTGACTCACCCTAGGATCTGAGGCTAACTGTATTTGAATATGAATTAATTCTCCTATCACATTGACCTCAGTTTTATCCAACTATGTAACAACCTTAGCAGATTTGGTAGGGGTCAGCCCTAAAGTTTTGCATATCCCTAAAGGCATTACATTGGTTGATGCACTAGAATCTACCATGCAATTATGTATGTTCTTTCCCAACATTCTAATGGTTAACAAGAAAGGAGAGGCTTCCCTCTTATCTGCATACATGACCACATTAGTGTTGGAAGGCTATTCAGTTTTCTTACTTTTTTCTTTGGGCTGCGGATCTTTACTAGGAACATTCATATCAATACAGACCTCGCTTGTCACAGATGTATCCAAGGACTTTATGAAAGCATTTCTGACCCCTGGACTTTTCAATAATTCACATAAAGGTATACTGACTTTGATTTTCTTTATCTCTTCAGACAAGTAACTCATTAACCTCATTGTTTCCACTATCTCTATTTTCCCTGTTTGGACCTTTTGTGCTACTGTCCCACTATTCACATGATGATTAGCCTTTAGTATAGTAGGATTATTACTAGCATTTTGATCTAGGGGAGTATTGAAATTGTTAGTAGGAGTGGAAGTAGTGAAAGGACCTCTTGGCCTAGTGTTATTTCTCAAATTGTACGCATGATTTTGTTAGATTGTTGAAAAGCATGTACCTCTGTTTCATATACCACTTCATTTTCCATTTCAAAGGGAAACTAAAAAGCATTCAATACTAAGGTTGATTTAGGGTATAGGTTCTCACAAAAGTAAGTCTCATCTTCTAACAGCTGATCTTCTTCTTCTTTAGTTGCAAAGATAAAAGTCTCTAAAACTAAAGCAGTCTCAAATCCTGAGGGCACTATTTCATTACCTTTGGGAATGAGAAACTCAGAGGTGGGAGCCTGTACATCTACATTGAAAATACTTGCTGCCAAATGAAACTGAGGGCAATCTAGTTCAGCATGTGCACTGGTATTATGAATCATGCATCAATTCTTTAATACTACGTTAGCCATTTGAATCCTAGTTGTTTGTTTTGTCTCCTGATTATCCAAATTCTCAAATGGAGAAGCTAGAGTGTCATTATTTGGCCCTGTGTTCCATGTCCTAGGTGGCCTTAGCTGATTCTAATTTCTATTGTTATTACCCCAAGTCTTATTATCTACAACAGGTCCTCTATTTTGCATTGCTTGTCCCTGATTATGATTTTGACTCTGACTATAATTCTATCCTTGGTTGGAACCCTGACCCTGGTTATAATTTTGATTATGATTATGGTTATGGTTCTAACTGTATCCTTGATTATTTCTACCATAGAAATTTTCATTTCTCAGTTGTGTCATTTCAATAGTCAATCTTCTCAAGCGTGCAGTAATTTCTTTGATTTCTTCCCTATCCTCTTGTGCCTTTGCCACAAATGTATCCTGAGGAGGCTGGAAGAAAGACTGACCATTATTCTGATTGTTATTGGTACTGTTACCAGTATAAGGGACTCTAGTCTGGATTGGGGAAGGATTATACACAGGTGTGTATGTAGGAATTGGGTTCAATAATGGAGTATTATGTATAGGGACTCCATTCCATGGCTGTGTTTGACTTTGCATCCCAGGGTTTCCTCCATTAAGAAATATATTATAAGTTGTTTGTCTCATCTCCTGGTTTATTGAGGCTGCCTCTTTATAAGCCTTGGATATTGTATCTATATCAACCTTTCTTTTAACAAACATAGTAGTTAGTGGATCAAGGGTGACATAATACATGGCTAATAACGCATCTGCAGTTACTGTGTAAGGAGACACTAACCTAGAATAAGCTTTTTGAAACCTATCATTAAAGTTATCAATCAACTCTCCTTCACCTCTTTTAATTGCAGCTAATTTATGATATAAGGTGGAAGGATCAACTGGTCCCCTAAACCTAGACAAAAATGCCTCCTCCATAAGTGCCCAAGAATAAATATAACCATTAGGCAAGCTAGCATACAAGTTAGAAGCCTGTTCATTAAAGGTGTAAGGAAACAATCTACACACAACATCTCCATATTCTAACCTGGCTCTAAAGCATGCCTCCTTGAATATCCTAATGTGATCTTCTGGATCCTTATGTAATTGATATTTAGGACATATCTTTTTAGGATTCTTTGGCATCTCATGATAATCATTGAATGTTATAGGAGAATTGACATTAAAATAAGCCATTGCAGGTCCTTGTGTCGGGCCTAGACCTCTGGGAGTACCTAGATTTCTGGGTGGACTAGGACCTCTAGGAGGACTTAAACCAAGATTCAAAGATCTAAATGAAGAACTGTCAGGACTCACTATGTTATGGATGTTAAAAGGTGATCCAAGAGGAGTTCTAGATGAGCCTCCTACGTTTGATATTCTAGGATTCAAAATCAAAGGACCTTTACTCTGCCTTTTATCAGGTAATTACACAAATATATCTTCAGAACTAGATCTAGACCTGGTCACCCTACCACTGTTATGAGCCAGCTTTACCTAAATCCTACCTTAACTCCAATCAGGGCCTCCTTCTAGCGCTAAAAATTGTTGATGATTGTTTTTACACATTCATAACAAAAGGCTAAATTCACAAAATAAACCTAAACTATCTTGAAAGATATGAAGAAATCACTTAAGAGTTCTTAATCCCAAGTTTTTGTATGGTCAGGTCTTGACCTTGTGGATAATTCAGTAGGTTAATGTGAAACTGTAATATGCAAGGGGTCTTACTTGATTTAAGGTGATCTATGACTCACTGGACTTGAATTATGCAAATTGTTGCAAATATCAACAAATTATCCGTCTCTTTGCATAACTTTACTACTATATCACAAAGCTTTGTATGATTTATAATGAATCAAACTTTTCTTTTCAAATTGATATGAAAATTGTCAAATATTAACACAATTCTGCATGCTCCTTTCAAATGTAAGACAATTTCCTTAAAATCTCTACGTTTGAGCTAATTACTTTAAATGTTTGGGGAAAAGCTAGAGAAATTTAAATTGAATATCATTCTACTATAGGATCTAAATGCTCTGTTATTCACGTTATAAGAAATACATCAAACTTGATCAAATCCACAGACATAAATATCCAAATGTGAAGCCTTGAGTATTTTCATGAACACACATTCAAGATTGCAAGCTTTTAAAGAGGTAGTATTTCAGATACAAGTAAGAGCTAGAAAACACTCTGAAAATAGATGCAAAATCCTAGATTTACTTGTATTTAAAGTACACAGTCATATGTGATTTACAATGTATGAATGACCCTATTGGTTCATTAATCAAATCAATAAAAAACTTACAAACATCTTACAGATACAATAAGGAAGCTAGATACTCCACGCATTCCTTAATGTAGACACAGATGACCTCCTCCTCTAAACTAAAATACTTCTCTAATCAAAATGTTCAAAAAAATTACAAATGCAAGCTATCTTTCAAAAATGCATGTGTAACTAATGTACAAGTAGCAGAGCTTCTTATATAGATTTTGAAGCTTCATACTGCTACGGCTACAAAACTTAATCTACGGTCAAGATCCATTTATTATTGATCAAGGGTGCGTATTCATCTCTAATCAGTTCTCAAAATATCTTAATGGTATCTTTTCCTCCTCAAAGGATGCTATTGGAATCTTTTCAAAATAAGATTCCCCCCTCTTTGACTTCTTCTTTCTCGTAGACTTTGCCCGCAGATACCCCCTTACTTGATCCTTTTCAATATTGTTTTCTCCTTTTACATTTTTCTACTCCTTCAAATATGTTTTGAAATTATTAAGTACACCTTCTATAAAGGTGTGATCTCCTCTAGGGACTCTTTGTCCATACATACTCTTGCATTGTAACCCCTTCTTTCAATTTCCTTTCTTCCTTTTCTGAACCTTCGCTCTTCTTCTTGTATTTCTTCATCTTGGCACTTTCCTCCATCAATGAATCAATCATTTGCTTACTGAGATATGCCTCTGGATTTTCCATACATGGTGTAAAAATGGCTTCAAATTCTGTTAAAGCCCTTTGCAATTCATACGCTGGTGTATCCATGCACTCATGATCTAAGAGCCTTTCTACTATTCTTTTATGCATTCTGATCATGTCATCTACCTTTTCTTCTAATTCCTGAGTAGCTGCTATGCATCTTCTGAGATTATCCTCTTCAAATTTTAATTCCAACCCTACCTGTGGCACTTGATTTTCTATTGAAGGGGTAATTACTAGACTTATTAATTCTTCTACTCTCTCTTTAATTTCCTTTAACTGTTCCAATTCAGATTTGCATTCCTCTCTTCTAAATTGGCCATTATGTACAAGTATACTACATTTATTCTTTTCCCTTACAGCCACTTCCCATCTTTTCACTGCTTGTTTTATTACTTGTTCTCCTTCTTGCATAAAGTCTTTGAACCATTCTTCAAAAACATTGGCTTTAAGCCTCTTACTCTCCATATTTCTTATTTCATCTTTAGATACAACTGCTATCTCACTAGGCAATTCTGGCACTATTGTATTGGGATCAAATATTCCCTTAATGAATTGTTGTAATTGGACAATGTGTCCTTTCAAATACTCTTGTTTATCCTTATCCTTCCTTAACATTTCTGTCATAACCTGGTGCATATCCTCCCATTCAGTTATGTGTTGCACCCTGGTTGTATGCCCTAGGTCAAAATTAAGTATTTTATATTCATCTATAGTTATTTCTCCTTTTGCCTTCTCTTTTTGTGGTATGGCCAAGTTCAGCGTCCTGGATCCATCTGGACCCCTTTGTATGGATGACATGGTTCTGGCCTTTCTCCTTTCTTTCCTTGACATTGTATTGCCCAATAGACTTTTGATGTCAATAGGTACTAATTCTACCTCCTTCTTTCCTTTCCTTATCTCCTCCCCGAACCAGGAAGGAACCTCTTTTGTGCCTTCAACATTTTTTTCTTCATTGATTACCTCCTCTTAAGGTCTCTCTGCTTCTCCCTGCTCTTGTTGTTGTTGTTGTTGTTGTTCCTATTGCTGTTGTGGAGGAGGCTATTGTTGAGGGGCTGGCTCTTGTACCATGGGATCATCCTGCTATTGAGATTCACCCTCATTTTCTTCTTCTTTAATTTCTATTTCCCCTCGACCTTCATCTTCTTCCTTAGAGCCTTCTCCTTTTGATGATTCTTTTTCTTAGTCCTCTTCCTTATGTGCTTGCTCTACATTTGTCATGTCTATGTCTTCTGCTTGTTCTTTAGTTTTACCTTCATCAATATTTTCTGTATGTTCTTCACCCTCAGGTTTCATGGCTGCATCCTCCGTAGTTTCACCTTCTTTTTGTACTTTCTCTGTATGTGTAGGTGAGCCTACCATTGTATCATCCTCTTTTGCTTCCTTTTCCTATTCTTTTATGCTTTCTATGTTATTTTCCTCTTCGCTTTGCTCTCCATACATATTTACAATATTTATTACATCTACAACTGAGGTGCCAGCTCCTGTTTCTTCCTTGGCTTGAGTAGGTTTTTCTTTTATTGTCTCCTTAGGTGCATCTTCCTTTTTAGATTCTTCAATTTTATGTGCTTCATCTTGCACATCTTTTATTATTTCAGGAGACACCAGGCTACCAAATGGATCTACTGTTCCTGATTCTTCTTGTACACTTTCTTTTTCAGACATTACACCTTGTTAGTTTTCCATCTCAGCCTGAGTCTTTTTCTCCTCTTCTTCACTTAGAAATTCACTGAATTCTTCCTCCATTCCAACCTCTTTTCTCGAATCCATTTCTCTTTCTTCACTTTCACTGTTATCACTCCCAATGTGGATAGTTTCAATGACCTGTTTGGCTTTATGCATTTTTGACTCTTGCAGCATTTCTTCAGCCAATTCTGTCTTCACCTGAGCATATGCTTGTCTTTTTTCTGTTGGGGTGGATGCACTAGGTATATCACTCAATTTTGCACCTACCTGTTGTGCTCCTATGACTTCACCTATTTTTGAAGTCTCCCCTTTTGATATGCTTATTGGTATTGCTTTCCTGACTTTTGTCCTGTTATCTCTTTGGAAGCCTATGCTTCTTCTGTACCAATATCATGGCTTAATGATTTTGCCTCTACAAATGTACTAGATGATACTACTACTGTTACTTCCAATGCATAAGGATCCATCAAAGTAGCACTTTTATCCTTTTCTACAATTTTAGCTTCCACAATCTTTCTTTTCTTCTCATAGAAGCATTGAAGATCATCACTATGCTCTATTACTCTCTTTTTCCCTTTCTTTGGATATGTGATCTCCCTCCCTTCAGCTTTAAGCTCTTCAATCCTATCTTTTAACCATGTTTTTGAAAACAATATGACTGGTTTGGACAATATGTCCAAAGAAGTGTTCCATGGTTGTGACCAATCAGGCTTTGCAATAGGAGCAAGCCTGGCACTTGTATAACTATGATGCAACAATTTTCCATCATCCTCAACCTCTGGGGGAACATATATATCTCCCATAGATCTCATTTGATCAACTGTTAGTCTTTTATGAGCCCTCTTTCTTACCTCTTTATCATTCTTGCAGTCTGACCAAAAATCCTCAATATGAATTTGATGTTTAAATTTTTTATCAATTGTACTTTAAATTCTATGGAAGGGATCAAACCTTCGGGCAAACTCAAATTCTCCAAATCCATAATACCTCAATTCCTGTTCTGCATAACCAGCAACCTCCTCACTATAGCATGAATTTCTGCCAACTAACCAATGTAACTTAAGATTTCCTCTGCTAAACTTCTTGTACATTCTAAAGGCATTCAAATTTTACCTTGAGAATTCTAGAATAATTAATTTATTGGAAGGATACCTAGGTAGCATGAAAGGTTTTCCCTCAAATCCTTCAGTTCTGATATAAGTAAAATGTGGAAATTGAATATACCAGGAACTGTGCAGCCCAATCGTATCTTCTACATCTTTAGATAACCTCTTATCAGGTTCTTCCCTCAAAATTCTGACCATGTATGTGTAGAACACATCATTCACTAGAGCATACTTCTTCAATGCATTCTCTTCCTGTAAATCAGGGTAATGTTCATATACCAGTTTCTGACTTGGACCATTTCCTAAGGTTCCAACCCTGTCTATCCCATGTATGAATGGTTGAACCTCTGCTGCACATGAATATAATAAGTATGAAGACAAATAGAGAGGCAACAACTTTTGTTTCCTTAGCATCGCTTGTTTCCATATGGCTGTGCTTATAGCCTTAGCCCAGTGAATTTGTCCTTGCTCTTTTTTTTCTTCCCTCATGAACTGGATGACAGTAAACATCCATCGCTCACACTTAGTGCCCTCTCTTAATCCCACTAATCTGCTGAGCATTGTAATCATCAAGTATATTTCTTCTTTAAAGTATATTCTTAGTAGATTCTTGTGCACTCTTGCCATAGCTTTGGGTTTGTTTTCTGCACTGTACCAACTGTAGAAGATCTTGCCTCTACACTCCCTTTCATTGTTGTGGAAATCTTCATTGTATTGATCTATATCAATATCCACCATTCTCTCATGTATTTCTAGACCAAATGTTCTTGCAATACCTTCCATGGATAAATCTGCAATGAGTCTATCATGGAACATTATTTTCCTAGTAGCCGGGTCGTACAAGTATAGGCAATCTAAACACAAATCCTTAGCTTCCATGGCCAACAGAAAACCCGCAGCCCTGTACAATCCACTCTCCCATATACACCTCATGTTAGGTGTAGCGTCAGCAACTGTGATCCTCTGTAAAACATCATTTGCATCATAGTTCTCGATGTTGGTGTCTATCCCCACTCCAGTGTAACTGATCAATGAAGGATACCCTCTATGTAGTGGCAACTCTTCCTTTTCTATTTCTTTACACGGCTTCCTCTCCTTTTTAACTTCACCGCCTGTATCTACCTTTTTCTACTTTGGGGCCATCCTGTAGAAAAATGCATCCTTTTAACTTTTTGTTTTACCTTTTACCTAGGGTTTTACTATTAATTTTCTGTTGTTTTTACCATTTTACCCTAACCCCGTTTGTCTTTTCCGTTTTGACTTTCACATTTGTTTAACCCGACCCAGCTAATTAACAATTAAACTAGTAATTTAATGGATTGTTTTCATTTCACAGTGAAATTACTAAAATTTACTCACATTTTTACTAACATCGTTTTAAGATAAATACCTGTATTTCTTGACCACTCAACTTTCCGTCGTTAACTTACTTTACCGTTCTTACTCCGTCCAGTTTCTAGAATTCTGTCGCTTTGATGAATTTTGTTCAATTTCTGTAGCAATTCTTTCTTTCTGCAATTTTAAATTTTGACAATGCAAATATGAAATAAAATATCTTTAAATTTACCCTAACCCTTTGAATTTTACTCTTTTGGGTGTTAGCTCAGCATTAATTACAGTAATTAATGCTCCTAAGGCTTCAGCTTTTCTATTTCAATGTTTTGTTTTAAACTTATATCCGTTAGTTCAATTTCTGCATTCATCACATTTTCTTGTATCTTTCTTTGTATGTTATTCTTTGTATGTCCCCTTTGTATCTTTTCAACATACAAGTTCATATGCAATGAGTCATAACCAATGTTAACTCTTTTCCTTTATATCCATGTTTGTATCCTTAATTTGTATATCGCTCTTTGTATGTCTCATAGATACAAATGCATATACAACAACCCATACAAACCCCCTTTTACCTTTTATCTCCCACGATGTCTTTTATTTCCTTGTATATCAGAGATGTATATCATTAACATACAATCACCCCAAACATACAAAGATTTTCTATTATTTAACTTCTTTTTCGAATCTGTCTTGCATCTTTTGTTTGTATGTTCTCTTCTATGTCAGCTTTGTATACTCATCCGTCGATACAATACAACCCCGAGATACAATTTGCGGGACCCACTTAACTTTCCCACTTGTATCTCAATGATACAACAATACTTGTATCTATCCTTATATACAAGCCTTGATACAAGTGAACTCCTTTGTATAACTATCTCGGACTCCCCATATTTTATAGACCACTTTACATAACCCTTCGGCTCCGCATATGCATATAAAGTGAATATATCTTTCAATGTGCATTAAGGTACAGTGCATCACTTATATCAGATTTTAATTCTTTTGACTTCCACGCTATATGTATATAAAAAGTAGAACCTAAAGCATACACCATACCAATCGCGAAACGTACTTTGGTAAAACCAAATTTCATATTCTCCTCAGGTCCGTGATATGTATATCATGTTGTATATGACCTTGTATCTATCTTTTCACCAAACATACAACCCGATATACAAATCACGGACTTAACTAATTATCCATTTTACCTCTGAATCTTGTCGGGTCTGACTTGTATGTAAAGAATAAAACATTAACAATATGCATACAAGTATAATGATTCATAACCCGAAACATACACTTAATACCATGATTCAACATACAAACGACCTTGTATATACAACAAACAAACCCCCTTATATTGCATTTTACCAAAACACACATATCTTGCAGAATATTAGGAATTTTGAAATGGTTCAAAAAGCAACCCCCATTCATTTTTGACAAAGAATGCACCCTTATTCTTCTTTGGTACTTAATGCTAATTTCTTTCATTTTTTGAACAAGATTTGTAACCTTAACTTCTCTTTTCCCTTTCACCACCAAGCAAACCCACACACAAGCAAAAGCCACAGCCACAGCAGGGGTCCTCATTTTGCTAAGAAGTAAAATGGGGCATGTTGTGAGCATCAAACCACCTCCTACCTTCTCTCTCACTCTCTTCTCCCCCCTCCCTCTCTACCTCTTTCCCTTTCTCTCACTTTCTACTTCCCTCCCCTGTCTACCTCCTACCCTCTCTCTCAGTCTCTGCTTCCCTCCCCTGTCGACCTCCTACCCTCTCTCTCTTCTTCCTTCCCCTATCTACCTCCTACGGTCCTCTCCCACTCTCTACTTCCCTCATGTCTCTACCTCCTATCCTCTCTCTCACTGTCTACTTCCCTCGCCTCTCTACCTCACCTCGTCATTCTTCCCATCCAATGAAATTTCATAAATTATCTTGTTTCCATTTCATCATCCCAATTTATATCCTCGTCCCTCTTTGCATGTCCTAGTTTTCTTGTTTCCATATTCTTTGTTGACATGTGAGAGGAGAGGGAGTAATAGGGAGAGAGGATGGAGATGGATGGGAGAGAGAGGGGAGAGATAGGGTGATAAGGGGAGAGAGAGAGTCCTAGTTTTCATGTTTTGGAGAGAGAGAGAGAGGGTTGGTTGGGTTTATGATTTTAGGGTTTCTTAAGTTTAGGGTTTAGTTGAATTATTTATGGTTTAGGGGTTTAGGGTTGCTCAGGTTTAGGGGCATATTTAGGGTTTATGAGTTTAGGGTTGCGCAAACCTTTAGGGGTAAATTGTTTAGGGTTTATGAGTTTCTAGGGTTGCTCCAGTTTAGGGTTTAGGGGTTAGTGTTAAAGGGGAATTATTTTATAATTTCCCTCCAATCTTCGTAATACTAACGCATTAGTCCACCCATCTCCTAGTCCATCAATCCCTATCATCCATCCAACATAAAACTCACTATCTAATCCACCATCAAACATTCTAAGCTCTAATCTATCAACCCATGAATGCTTGAAAATTTTTCTCCTTGAAGAGTCTTTTACAAAATCCAAAAATAAAAGCAAAGATATGGAGTTATCGAAATCCACTGATCCAATTTCATCCCCCTCTAACACTCCCAATCCTAATCCATCTGGGCCTCTTATATCCATTCACTTGATCCTAATCATAACCCCACAACATCTTCCATCATTATCCATCAACCCATGAAGCCATGAAGGATGTGACCCAAGGACTATTAGTAAGGAATATAAGAACATCATGTACTCTAATTCCTATCCTTGAGCCCAACAAAGAACCTCCTAATAACATGTATACCACTCCAACACCATCATCCACTCCTATGTCTATCCATTTCATTGAAGAGTCTCCTACCATAAGTCCAAGTCAAATCCCATCATGTAGCCATGTTGTCAAACATCCAAAGATTATTGATCCTGGATCCAAGAACCCATCACATCCATCTAAGAAACCCAATAGCTATACTTTAATCTAGCCTAGTCCAAAGAATGTGGAAACACCAACCACTTATCCTAATCTAAATCCAAATGTCCCATCTAATCCCATCTCAGTTCCCTTACCATCTCATGGTCAACCCCTCTGTACATCGATCCCATCATTAATCCTCCAACATCTCCTAGTGAACCCCCATCACCACCTCTTACTCCCCAATCCAATGAATATCAATGCATCGCCACTTATCCTATCCATATCTAATATTGCACTATCCATGCTTATCCTCCTTGTGATCAAGATATTATTTATGATCTTGAGATCTTATCCATGAGCAAGTAAGTTCCCACATCACTCCTATCCATCACCCCGTGCTAGTCATATTCATTATCCATCAATATCCCATGATGAGACACTTGGTCCCTAAGAAAACCTAGAAAATCAAACGAATATCTTCCAGGTTTAGGGTTGCTTCCAAGTTTTATGGTTTAGGGGTTAGGGGTTTAGGGGTTTAGGGTTACTCATTTTTAGGGTTTAGGGGTTAGGGGTATTATTTATGGTTTAGGGTTTATGTTTTAGGGGTTAGGGGTTAAGGTTTAGAGGTTTAGGTTTATGGTTTAAGTAGAGAGGCAAATAGGGAGATATAGAGGAGATCGATCCTAGGAGATCTCTCTCTCTCTCTCTCTTGCTATATCTCTTTCGATCCCCTCTCTCTAACTCTACCTTTCTATCTCTCCCTCCCTCACTATTTGAGGTTTACATGATTTTAGGGTTGCTCAAGTAAATAAGGTTTAGGGTTTAGGGGAATTATTTAGGCTTTAGGGGTTTATGGATGCTCGAGTTTAGGGTTTAGGGTTTAGGGGTTAGGGGTTTAGGGTTGCTTGAGTTTAGGGGTTAGGGTTTAGGGTTTAGAGAGAGATAGAGTGAGGGGACAAAAAAAGATTGGGAGAGATAGGGAGATAGAGGTTTAGGGTTGCTTCCATGTTTTATGGTTTAGGGGTTAGGGGTTTAGGGGTTTAGGGTTGCTCAATTTTAGGGTTTAGGGGTTAGGGGTTAGGGTTTAGGGGCATTATTTATGGTTTAGGATTTATGGTTTAGGGGTTAGGGGTTATGGTTTAGAGGTTTAGGTTTATGGTTTAGGTAGAGAGGCGAATAAGGAGATATAGAGGAGACCGAGCCTGGGAGAGATATCTTTGTCTCCTCTATCCCTCCTTCTCTCTCTCTCGCTAGATCTCTTTCGATCCCCTCTCTCTAACTCTACCTTTCTATCTCTCCCTCCCTCACTATTTGAGGTTTACATGAGTTTAGGGTTGCCCAAGTAAATAGGGTTTAGGGTTTAGGGTAAGGGTTTAGGGGAATTATTTAGGCTTTAGGGGTTTAGGGATGCTCAAGTTTAGGGTTTAGGGTTGCTTGAGTTTAGGGGTTAGGGTTTAGAGAGAGATAGAGCGAGGGGACCAATAGAGATTGGGAGAGATATGGAGATAGAGGTTTAGGGTTGCTTCCAGGTTTTATGGTTTAGGGGTTAGGGGTTTAGGGTTGATCAATTTTAGGGTTTAGGGCTTAGGGGTTAGGGTTTAGGGGCATTATTTAGGGTTTTGGGTTTATGGTTTAGAGGTTTAGGTAGAGGGGAACATAGGGATCCCTATCTCTATCTCTCTAGACATATGGATCCCTATCTCTTAATCTATCCCTCGCTACCTCTCTCTCCTCCTCTCTATCTCTCTCCCCATCTCTCTACCTCTTGAAATCTCTCTCCCTATACATCTCTAGACATCTCTTGATCTCTTTCCCTATTGAGCTATCTATCCTCATAACCCCATCTCTTAATATACCCCTCTCTACCTCTCTCTTTGTATTTCCCTATCTATCTCTCCCTTGCTAGATCTATCTCCCTATAACTCCCCTCTCTATATACATGTATCTATCTTTCTCCCTCTATAGACACCTTTCTCTATCTCAATCCCCATCTCTCCCTCTCCCTGTCTCTATCTCCACCTATCCTCTCTATCTCCATGTCCCTCTCTATCTCTCCATGTCACTCTCTATCTCTCCATGTCTCTCGATCCCTCTCTATATAGAGGATAGATAAATGAAGAGAGAGAGAGACTCTCCCATGTAGATACAAGGTTACATTTGTCCCTCCTTGTTTTAAAACATTCTATTTCACGAACCACATGGATATTTGAGTCTAGGGATACTCTTGGACCGTCACTTGATTACCTATTTGATGCACTACATGCATAGTTGCAATATATTTTATGTGAGAGCATGACATCCTAGACCATGATTTTGGCACCAACATTTAGAAGGTTATGATTTTTGCATGCATGAACCTTTATGTTTTCATGCTTCCCAGAATGCACTCATGTTATAACGCGAGTGCGTTATAATGTGAGCGCATTTTGGGAAGCATGGAAAATAGTAAAAAAGCATGTGGGATCCATGTTTTAGACCCCACATGACTGTTATTCTTGCTTTTCATGAGTATATCAGACAAGAAAACACTTTTCATGTTGTTTGACTAATTGAGAATCATTTTTATATCAATCCACCACCTTTTTTTGTTTTTTCAATGTAGAAGAACTAATTTTGCATGTTTTTGGAAAAAAATTGATTATTTAAACTAAAAGTTTCATGTTTCATGTTTCATGACTGAGACACTTGGCGCATGAAACAAGACCTCCCCTAGTATTTACCCACCCACCTAGACGTGTTGGTGTAGTCGTTTTGCCCCCAAGACCTATGGAATGCAAAATTTTAGTGTTAGCAACTTTCTACTTTGTTAGTAGCTTACAACCCCAAATGATTGGGACTCTTGGCACATGAAACGAGACCTTCCCTATCATTTACCCACCCACTCCAATGTGTTGGTGCAGTCCATTCAACCCCACGATGAGCAGAACAAAAAATATGGCCCCTGGCAACCTTTCCATTGCATGAAACTGAAGCATTTTGCAAGAATGTATTTGATTCTGGCACGGTCAAATGGATTGGAGTTGACCGAAACGGAGAGAGGTTATTGTAGATCTACCCCACATGCACCTATAGGTCCAAATGAAAAGTTCCTAGCTGCCACAGATTCTGAGAATAGATCTGTCAAAGTTTGGCAGTTTTTTCATCTTAGGGATCTTAAGGGACTTTACCGGTAGCCTGCTGCCCCGAATGACTGGGGCGCTTGGCACATGAAACAAGACCTCCCTTGGCATTTACCCACCCACCCTGATGCATTGGCAAAGTCTATTCGGCCCCATAAGCTATGGAATGCAAAATGTCACTCCTAGCACCTTTCCACTGCATGAAACTGAAGCCATTTTGCAAGAATGCGTTTGATTCTAACACGGTCAAATATACTAGATTTGAATGAAACTAAGAGAGGTTATTGTGGATGGACCCCACATGCACCTGTAGGTTCAAATAGAATGTTCCCAGCAGCCACAAATTCCAAGAACTACTCCGTCAAAGTTTGGCAGTTTTTTCATCTTAGGGATCTTAAGGGACTTTGCCAGTAGCCTACTACCCCGAACAATTGCGACGCTTGACACATGAAACGAGACCTCCCCTGGCATTTACCCACCCACCCTGATGCATTGGCAAAGTCTATTTGGCCCCACGAGCTATGGAATGCAAAATGTCACTCCAAGTACCTTTCCATTGCATGAAACTGAAGCATTTTGCAAGAATGTGTTTGATTTCAGCACGGTCAAATGGACTAGAGTTGAACGAAACTGAGAGACATTATTGTGGACAGACCCCACATGCACCTACAAGTCTAAATAGAATGTTCCCAGCTGCCACGAATTCTGAGAAAACCTTTGTCAAAGTTTGGCAATTTTTTTGTCTTAGGGATCTTAAGGGCTACACCCATTTTATCCTTCCTCATGCATAAAACAATAATATGATGTTGTAACAAGGCTGATCTTGAGTTGGGAGAGACTTGTACATCCATTATTCTACATCATAGCTTCTATTTCTTGCATCAATCAAATATTTTCAAGGCCTTTCCATGGTTTCCTCTTACTAATCCAGCCAACCAAGACCTTGAAAATGGTGTAGCAATAACATATAAGGCTAAGGAATTAGGTAAAATATCCATGTGATCATCTATTTTTAGTTTTAACATATTTTTCTATCATCATTGACCATTGTATGCATGCATGTGTAGGTATATTAGTTAGTTCAGTCAAAGAGACTCCAAATTCATCATGTTTCCACCTTGTTTCAGCTCTTCATGCCTTGACATCATGATTGTCTCAACATGGTCTTTCATCATTTTAATAGTCCTCTTTAGTGTCTTAGGCTAGGACATTCCTTATGCACCTATTCATGATGATTTGTATGCATGACACAACAATATTTCAAAATTTCCTAATTGTCCTTTGTTACTACATGATGGTGGTTACCTTGATTGACTATATGGAGGATTGTCATCATGGGGGTTTGAAGCTTAAAAATATTCATCACAACATCTACCATGGTCCAAGAAGGTAAACTCCATTCCCAATTTGAAACTACTCGCAAAGGGCTTCATTCAAGTCATGATTGTTGTCTTCACATGTCTTCCTCTAGACTTTGGGACAATGGTTATAACTTTTTCCATGGGTCAAGAAAATGAACTACAGATTGATTTTTTAGAAGTTATGAACCTTATGCACGTCTAGGACAACCTGGGCATCATAAAAATGAGTTTTGGGAAACCTACAACAGCCATGAACATGAAGAACAAGTTGCAGATTTGGTTGAGAAAATGGGTACAAATCAAGCTAGTCTTTCACCAAAAGGGGAGGTGCATGATATTTATGCATTTGGATGTGAAGCAATAGAATAATCATGATGAGGCTCATCATCATCATTTATAAGGACTTTTGTAATTGCAGATGCCCTTATAGACATGTATGCAAAGTGTGGAAGCATAGACAAGGCACGTGAACTATCTGGCATGATACCCCAAAGAAATGTCGCCTCATTGAATGCAATGATTGCAAGATATGAACAAAATGGAATTTTTGATAAGGCTTTGGAAACTTTCAAGCAAATGAAATTGGCAGGTGTAAAGCCAAATTCCAAAACCTTCGAAATGGTATCTTTGGAACATGATATAGGCATCAATCAAAGCATAAAGCATATAGGAATTTGTCAAATGTTGTAGTTGTAAGTACCCTGCAAGACATGTATACAAAGTGTGGAAGCATATACTTGATGAACATGAATTGTTTGACATGATGCTTCAAAGAAATGTTGTCTCATGGAATGCAATGATTGCAAGATATGCACAAAATGGATTTGTTGAAAAGACTTTACAAACTTTCAAGTAAATGCAGTTGGCATGTGTAAAGCCAAATTCCACAACCTTTGCCAACATCCTCCCTATCTGTACACCAATATAGAATGTTTGGAACGACTTATCGACATCCATCAAAGCATAAAGGATACAGGAAATTTGTCACATGCTGTAATTGTAGCTACCCTTGTAAACATGTATGCAAAGTGTGGAAGCATAGACAAGGCACTTGAGCTATTTGGCATGATGCCCCAAAGAAATGTCACCTCATTGAATGCAATGATTGCAAGATATGAACAAAATGGATTTTTTGATAAGGCATTAGAAACTTTCAAGCAAATGCAATTGTCGGGTGTAAAGCAAAATTCCACAACCTTAGCCAGTATCCTCCTTGCCTATGCCAAAATAGACATCCATCAAAAGGATCAAACATATGAGAATTTTGTTAGATATTGTAGTTGCAACTGCCCTCAGAGACATGTATGAAAAGTGTGGAAGCATAGACAAGGCACGTGAACTGTTCAGCATGATGCCTCAAAGAAATGTCACCTCATGGAATACAATGATTGCAAGATATGAACAAAATGGATTTTCTGATAAGCCTTTAGAAGGTTCCAAGAAAATGCAATTCGCAAGTGTAAAGCCAAATTCCAAAACCTTAGAAATGGTATGTTTGGAGCACAGTATAGACATCTATCAAAGCATAAAGGATATAGGAATTTTTTCAAATGTCATAGTTGTAAGTACCCTGCAAGACATGTATGCAACTTGTGTGGAAGCATATACAATGAACATGAACTATTTGACACGATGCCTCAAAGAAATGTTATGTCATGGAATGCAATGATTGCAAGATATGCACGAAATGGATTTTTCATAAGGCTTTAAAAACTCTCAAGCAAATGCACAAAAAATAAATTTCAACCATTTATGCAAATTTTAGCACATCTAAAACCAAATTGCACAACCTTAACCAACTTCCTCCTTGCCTATGCTATAATGGGATCTAGAGAACATGGTGTGGACAACCATCAAAGTATAAATGATATAGGAATTTTGTCACATGTATTGTATTTGCAAAGTTGCCCTTGTAGACATGTATGGAAAGTATGGAAGCATAGACAAGGCACATGAACTATTTGAAATGATACCTCAAAGAAATGCACAATCCCACATAATTCAATGATTGCAAGATATGCACAAAATGGATTATTTGAAAATGATTTATAAACTTTCAAGCAAATGCAATTGGCACTTGTAAAACCAAATTCTTGTAACAATAATTGATTATCATATTAAATATTTAATATAAACTATCATATACATAATGTCATGAACATAACATCTAGTTTATATAAAAATCCATATAGGCATGTCCAAACAAAGCCATACAGGCAAATATACAAAAATATTCATCAGATTAACATACAAAAGTATGTATACAAAGCCATCTAGGCATACAAAAAATGTCCCAAAAACTAGTTTCCTATGGACTTTTAGGAAATAATCTGTGGCCCTTCTTTGACTATGAAGATGGAGAGCCAGTCAGTGACACATCCTCTCTCTACTGTCAAGTAGACCTCTTCGAATAAATTTCATCCAGCTGCACCTATTAATATATGCACATTAGTATAGAAAATGTATGAAATATATAACATCACATATGTAATTGATCACTTACCACCAACCGATCATGATCACTCTCCATCATCTTGTCTCTCTCTCTTCATCCATAGTTTGACGGACTAGAGTTGTGACCTCCTGTGAGAAGTAT
Organism: Cunninghamia lanceolata; assembly: GCA_027924645.1. Lineage (NCBI taxonomy): Eukaryota > Viridiplantae > Streptophyta > Pinopsida > Cupressales > Cupressaceae > Cunninghamia > Cunninghamia lanceolata. The sequence goes on from BSBN01000317.1 coordinate 7,429,693, forward strand.
CAAGAAGAAAAATTGACTAAACATAAATATCATTTATGTACATCAAATGACATGAGATAAAACAAGAAATACAAAATTATGATATTTTCATGTTATTGGCTCATACCTCAGTCAAAGGATTTGCAGACATCATGGCTGCAACAATGCATATCTGTGTTGACTCACAAAGATCAGGAGGAGTCTCCACTATATTCAACATCTAAAAATCAAGTTCATGATTATTCAAACAAAACAAATACATAACATTATTTTAAAAATGCATAATGATTAGAAATGGTTAAATTTACCTTCATAAAAGTGGTGGTTTGGCATCTAGGGGACCAAGGAAACCATGGAGGTGCCAGTGACTGTTGAAATCATCAAATTGTCACAAAATAGTATTACCATTGACATATCTACAATAATTACGTTTATGTGATAAATTACATACCTGCTGACTTGACCTCCTCTCACAACCCGCCAATGGATGGCTAACGGAGGCAGGATGAAGACTCTGACCCTGGAATTTGATTGTGCAAATAATTACATACATTATTTTTGACTTATAATATAGATAATCATATAAAATTAATTACAAGTTTCAAATAACAATATACTAAATCAAGATGAAACTTGTAACAAATTAACTGAGAGTCAATACCAAATGTATGTTGTAAGAGATCATCACTGAGAACAAGATCATCCAATATGTCCTACCCATGTGTCGCAGAGTCCTGTCGTGCCTCCTGTGTCCCATAATCACATAGGTTCCCACATGTATTGTACAAATGTGGGGACACATGACGCCTACTATGTTGGCAAGAGACACTATATGGATTCATGGTTGTTGTCATTGATGGCAACAAAGGTCATCCCACATATCCGCAAGTCATGGTGTGTCTCTACCGGAAGTCAGAATAAAGATTGTTGTGGTCCGGTGAACAAGAACAGAGCATGTGGCAAGGTCCGACAGATTGGTCCGGATCTCTCAGAGGAAGTGTCTTGGTGCAGTGCGGATTTGGGGAAGTCAAGAGGACTACCTTGAGTGGTATATTCCAAGGATTTAGCCTCCGGTGATGGACAAGGAAAAAGATATGAATAGTTGAGTACCAGATTCCTGAGAGACAGTGAAAACAGAGGAAGAACTGACTGACAGAGTATCAGACTACTTTCTGGATGTGTTACTGTTGATGATAAAGGTTGTGAAGGCATGAATCATGTTTGGCCGACATGATTAATGATATCTACAAGTATATGCTTGATCCGCATTGCTTGGTGAGCAAGGATTCAGCCGACAGAACAGAGTTTGTAAGAAACTAGACTGTTCCGGATGCCGACTAGAAAGGTGATGAAATTACTTGTGCGGATATATATAGAGGATGGATTTAGTTGTGAAGTGCGTGACTATGTCAAGATATATGCGAAAAAGAGCAGAACAGAGCAGAAGTACCAAGACAGATCCGGTATGTGAAAGGATAGCAGAATAAAGAACAGAGAAAAGATGAAGTGCAGCAGATCAGTGTACTGAGCCTAACCGGAACTGAACTCCAGCATATGCAGATGCTTCCAATCAGTTCAAGACTGTGATTCTTATCACTTTGTAGATAGTGTGTCTTCTTGTAGGCAGTGGGCCTCTTGTGAGCAGTGTGCTCGGGCAGTGAGCCCTAATTGGCAAGTGCCATTTTGTAATTTCCTATTCTTCTAACAGAGAATAATTTTGGGTTAATCACCCCGTGGTTTTCTCCCTTAACAGGGTTTCCACGTCAAAAATACTGTGTCATGTGTTTCTTATTTCATGGTAATGTTTTGTGTTTGATTCAATGCTGCATTAATTAATAAGAAAGTTCAAAAAGGGAAATAATTAGGATAACTGATTCACCCCCCCCTCTCAGTTATCAACAATTGGTATCAGAGCTAAGTTCCTCCTAATAGAGCCTAACAGCTTGAGGAAGATCTGGGAGTTCAAATGGATGCATATGGTTTAAGGGAGCAACTCAAGACTGCCCTTGAGGATCTTGAACAGTCAAATTCTGAAGTCAATGAATTAAAGGAAAGACTCAAACAGGCTGATGAATTCATGAGAGAATTAAAAGACAAATTAAGTCTCTCTATGAAAAAGAGAAAGGAGCTGCTCCAACAGTTGGCAAGACAAAGTGAAGAAAGCAATACAAATGAAGAATTGACTGAGAAAACCAAGTTATGTGAAAAGTTATCAAAAGAAGTCATTATGTTAAGACATGAAATGGAATCAGGAACTATAAAGTTTACTCAAGAGATTGAAGAAAAAAGAAAGGCTGAAGACAATCTAAAACAATCTCTTAAAGAAAAATCAGAAGAATGCCACCAGATGGACAGGATTATCAGACATCTTGAATCTGATCTTGAAGATGCCAAAGATAATGAAGAAAAACTTGAGGATCAAATTGCCTCTCTCAAAAGAGACCTTCAAACAGCAAATGAATATAAAGAGAAATTCAAGACAAGTTCTGCTCAACTTGAAGTTCTTCTTGGAAGTCAAAAAAGGACAGATGACAAGTATGGTTTGGGATATGAGAAAGGAGAAAGCTCCAGATCCAGTCAAAAGAATTTTGCATCAGAAAATCCAAGAAACAGGCCTAGAAGACCTCCGGTAAGACAGCCCAATGCTCAAAGATATTCATCTTTCAATGGATACTGCCACAGCTGCAACCACTTTGGTCACAAAGCTAATCAGTGTAGAAAGAGAATGAATCAGATTAATTCATCCTTCTCTGGACAGTGCTTCAACTGCAAAAGGTATGGACACAAATCCCATGAATGCAGAAATATGCAAGTAAACAAATCATTCAAAGGTAGATGCTTTACATGCAATAGAGTAGGTCATATGGCTAATCAATGCAGATCAAGAGGATATCAGTCAATTATGAAAAGAAATGTTATTTGCCAAATCTGTAATAGGTCCGGTCATAATGCTAAAGTCTGCAGAAGCAAGAATCAGGACAAAAGAGGTCCGGTGTATAATCAGAATCAAGACAAGGGTAAACAAAAGATGAATGCGGATGAAGTTAGGAATCAGATGAGCAAGATTTGGGTGAAGAAAAGTTCAGAGAATGTAGAGGTTGGATCCGCACCAGACTCTGGTGCTGATATTTCTTCCGGAAATTAAAAAGTTAGCTCTGGCTCAGGGGGAGACTCAAAGAAAATCCTGTTCCCCCAGCCAATCAAGTGGTGCCTGATGTGGCACAAGATGCGGAGTAAAAGGTTTAAAGATATAAGTCTTGAGATGATCCAAATAAGATTTCAGAGGTCCGCATGGAGTTATGAAGAAGCTATGATCGATTAAGTAAGACCTGTTCCGGGAGATGCTCCGGTATGACAGATGATTACAAAAGGGTCCGGAGAGATCCGGAAGTGCACTATCTTATTCTGCGGATTGGACAGAGTGTTTGGGATGTTCTTGTAATGTGTCACCTTGATTTATTCATGATTGAAAGATCCGGATGATGTTCACAGATCAGGACTGATCCGGGATCCTACAAGCTATCCGGACAAGGCAAACCGGAATAATATAGGTGAAGCATTTATTGCAAACAGATATTAGGGTTTGCGGAGCAATATAAGGGATTTCTCAAAAATCATTTGCTCATTCTGCACTCAAGAAGAAGTGAAAAGTGGAGCTCTGCAACAAGATTCATCAAGCACACCAAAGATCTCCTGCCGAAGTCATTGCATAAAGAAATCAATCCCACCACTCCGTGCAAACCGAAGGCGCATAAGGTATTCTCTGTTTTTCATTATCTCACAGCAAATCTTTGAAGAATGGCTACTCCAAATATAGTTAAGATCTCTGATAGACCTCGCCCCACATTCAAGAAACATCCTTACAAATCATTGGAGGTAGATCCACTAGGAGCCTTCTCTAGTGTTCCTCATGGTGTATTGCATACGGAAGATATTAGGGTTTACATCCATGCGAATCTTGAAGACTTTGGAGAATCAAAGCTGATGGATATCTATCACAAACAATTGATAGATGACTCCTTTGAGATCAAACCTCAGTACAAAGCCATCCGGGACAAACACTTTGCACAGTGCATTCATTTCCCCTTTTTTGAAGAAGATGAATGGGTCCGGTATGTACTAAGTAGGGTACATGACAACTTCCTATGGTTGAACCAGCCCTTCAAGATCACCAAAGATGTAATTAGGGTTGTAACCGGTCTGCACTCATCCGGTGGATTACCTGTTCTCAAGTCTGTCAAAAATCAGACAGTTAGTGATGCAACCGGATCCAAGTTTGACAAGAGAGCTATGACAGTTGATGACATCACTGAACTGGATGTCAAATTTGTAGCTATGATAATTGGTTAGAAAATCTATCATTCCAGTAGGGAAAATTCAGTACCGGGAACTGTAATCTACACAGCTTATCAAATGTTAAAGGAGAATGCAGACTATGACTTGTGTGAGCTTCTTGTGAACCAACTCTTTGAAAATCTGCAGAAGATCAAGAAGGACAAGAAAAACTCCTTCAAGTATGGCAATCTGATCCTTTGTCTCTTCTTTTACTACATGAATGAGCTTCCCGGATCCAGTGGATGGATATGGCAGAATGACAGACCGGTTGCCATCCAAATCAGAGACTATTTGCATGGACTTGGGGATGCTAAAGCAAGAAATACAGCTCTATGGGGATACTTCAAGAACTTCCAAAGCATGATGCATGCAAGAGAAAGAATACCCCAATCCCTTGTTGAAAAGCACAAAGACACAGTATGCTTCATGGTAGAAACAAATCAGTGTCTAATGGAGGCAGTGGAGCCAAGGACTGTTTGGATCATGCCCATGGGGTATGAAGTGGATGAACAGATAGTAGAGCTGCATGTTCAACACATGCTAAGCCAGCCCAAAGATCCTAAGGCAGAAAGGTTTGGAACCTTTGAGGAACTGAGTGTAAAGATACATGTAGAACTCAGGGAACCGGAGATAAAGAGGAAGGTAAGAAAAGAAGTTGAGCATATTGCTCAAGGCCTAGGCATCTCAAAAGAGGCACTTGATGCCAGCCGGGAAAAGAGGAGGAAGGCTGAGGAAGAAGAGAAAAGTAAAGAAAGTGTTCCGGTTGAAACTCCCACCCGGACCAGATCATCAAAAAGATCTACACCTCCCACAACCAAAAGTTCAAAACCGGAAGTCCAGGCATCCGGTAAAAGATCCAAGACAAAAGCCACAAGGGCTTATGAAAGCCAAAAGGATGAAGAGGAAACAGAGTCAGATGAGGGAGTAAAAGAAATAAAGAAGCAGAAGAAGAAAGGATCCGGTAAACCCTCCACAGGCCAAGACAAGGATGAAATGGCAGAGGTATCTGTTGAAAAGCCCACTTTGTCTCTAGAGAGTGTAATCAAGTCGGTCACGGTGGATGGAAACCTTCAACCAATGACTGAATTTTATGATGACTACAATGAGGCTGACCAAAAGATTCTGCAGGAAGCCACAGTCAAATATCTGAACATATACAATAAGGCTTTCATTGAGATCATATCTCTTATTCCTAAAAGCCTAGAAAAGGAATTAGAAATAAGAAAGAATAATGCTCATGCAAAAGATCTTGAGATCTGGGAGCAGATAGCTATTCAGCTATATCCTCAAATTGATCCCAAGACAATGAACATAATCTTCAAAGACTGCAAAGATGAGTTCAGAAGTAAAGCCAGGATGAATCAACTCATGCTTGGTGAGACTGACAAAGTGGCTCAAGAGACAGAAGAGATCCTCCGGAAGGCCTTCAAAAGGTTCAATCTTCCTGTTGTAGAGGACTTAGGTGCAGAAACAGCTGCGGATTTGGAATCATCTGTTCCAAAAGAAGTGGGCCCTGAACAGACAAACATCTCTCCTCCGGTTTCCCCTACAGTCTCCGGATCCAAAGAAGAAGAGAAATTACAGGAGAAGGAAGCAGGGGTGAAAGATAAAGAGGTTGACAGTTCCAAGACTGCAGAAGAAAAGAAACATCTGTCTCCGGCAAGAGACACTGCACAAACTGTTCAACAATTTTTGAGCAAAGCCACTATAGAAATTGATGAATTGGACCTGCTAAAAGGACCATTAGATTTTGACTCTTTGTCACCGGTGCAAACAATGAAAATAGCCTCATTTGCAAATGAGAAAGTCAAAGAGAAGCTGCTGAAATCTCACATGGAAGACTGTGAGCTTATGGAGGTAGCATCTGGAGTGCTAGAAAAGATCATGCCATCCTTTCAAAAGGATCCCACAGCCTCCTCTTCCGGTAATCTCAAAACCTTAGTCAGCAGTGTTAGTACACATTTTGAATCTCTAGAAAAATCTGCTGAAGAAAAGGTCCGGAAGGAATTTTTGGATAAAAGATTTTCAGAAGTATTAGAATTAATCTCTAAAGATAGGAAGATTGTGAGTATTGGAATAAAGAGCTTAGAGAATGCTCTTAAGGATGGCGGTGACATTTACAAATTTTGTATATCCTGGTCAAAGGCAACAGCAGCAATTGATAAGAAAATAAAAGAGGAACAGGACAAGCTACAAAGCTTATCTTAAAGTTTTGATCCTCTCTCTTCCTCCATAATAAATCAAGAATGTCAGACTATTGCAGTCTTGAATGAAATAAAGAATCTTGAGAAGGAAAGGAAGAATATCACTAACCGGATGGGAGAACTTAGAAGGATTATAATCCCTAAGTTGGAAACTATGCATGAGGCCATCAGTGATGCTCAGACCACCGCCCAAACAAATGATCCGACAGATCTCAAGCGGGCAGAAGCTTTTGCATTTTTGTTGAGTGGTCACATTTCAATTTTGGATAGAATGAAGCAAATTTGGGCTACAGAAATGATCCAATTGCAGACATTCTTCAGTATATGTGAGTATGTAAATATGCGGCTATGTATAGAAAATTTTTGAAAATTTTGATGTGCGGACCCTACCCTTTGCCATTGATGTCAAAGGGGGAGTGAGGAGCAGTGAAAAATGAGGAATCCAATTAAGGGGGAGTTCCAGAAATTGTATATAAAGACAGAGCATCAGCAAAGGGGGAGCATAGTGTAAACACTTAGTCATTTTTCACTAAGTGTTGCCATCAATGCCAAAGGGGGAGATTGTTGGCAAGAGACACTATATGGATTCATGGTTGTTGTCATTGATGGAAACAAAGGTCATCCCACATATCCGCAAGTCATGGTGTGTCTCTACCGGAAGTCAGAATAAAGATTGTTGTGGTCCGGTGAACAAGAACAGAGCATGTGGCAAGGTCTGACAGATTGGTCTGGATCTCTCAGAGGAAGTGTCTTGGTGCAGTGCGGATTTGGGGAAGTCAAGAGGACTACCTTGAGTGGTATATTCCAAGGATTTAGCCTCCGGTGATGGACAAGGAAAAAGATATGAATAGTTGAGTACCGAATTCCTGAGAGACAGTGAAAACAGAGGAAGAACTGACTGACAGAGTATCAGACTACTTTCCGGATGTGTTACTGTTGATGATAAAGGTTGTGAAGGCATGAATCATGTTTAGCCGACATGATTAATGATATCCACAAGTATATGCTTGATCCGCATTGCTTGGTGAGCAAGGATTCAGCCGACAGAACAGAGTTTGTAAGAAACTAGACTGTTCCGGATGCTGACTAGAAAGGTGATGAAATTACTTGTGCGGATATATATAGAGGATGGATTTAGTTGTGAAGTGCGTGACTATGTCAAGATATATGCGAAAAAGAGCAGAACAGAGCAGAAGTACCAAGACAGATCCGGTATGTGAAAGGATAGCAGAATAAAGAACAGAGAAAAGATGAAGTGCAGCAGATCAGTGTACTGAGCCTAACCAGAACTGAACTCCAGCATATGCAGATGCTTCCAATCAGTTCAAGACTGTGATTCTTATCACTTTGTAGATAGTGTGTCTTCTTGTAGGCAGTGGGCCTCTTGTGAGCAGTGTACTCGGGCAGTGAGCCCTAATTGGCAAGTGCCATTTTGTAATTTCCTATTCTTCTAACAGAGAATAATTTTGGGTTAATCACCCCGTGGTTTTCTCCCTTAACAGGGTTTCCACGTCAAAAATACTGTGTCATGTGTTTCTTATTTCATGGTAATGTTTTGTGTTTGATTCAATGCTGCATTAATTAATAAGAAAGTTCAAAAAGGGAAATAATTAGGATAACTGATTCACCCCCCCCCCTCTCAGTTATCAACATACTACTCTCACCCTCATCGGCCTAGGTAAAATCATCGGCATGCTGTGATAGAGTTTGGGTGAGAGTAGTCAATGAATGTAAAGTCTCCAGTTCAATACTCTCCTTCAAAGCCAAAGGGAGTGACCTACATTTTGGCCTCACTCGGGGTATAGGTACATGGTCTTCATCTCGTTGAGCCCCAGGTCTATCTTGGGCAGAGCCACCTCCTCTACCCTGGAACTCATGAATGTCAAAATAATTCAGAATCTTGTTGAGGACAAACTCGCAATAAAGTTTCCTCAAGAAATATTGTGGTACCTCATCATTGTTGCATGGGCGCTCATCGAAGACCATGTACCATCTATCCCAAAAGTTTCAGGATATTTCTTCATTCCTACACCAATGTATAGGAAACTATTTGCAACTTTCTTCTAATCTTTGGCCGGTTTTGGGATTAATAAAATGTGCACATAATTGAGATTTTGTAATTTTTTCATTCTTGACTTGTTCATATGACAACTTGTCAGCATACTATTGCCGACTCCTCTCCCTATAGTCTTGGAATTTAGTGATTTGTTTTGTCACCAAATTTGTGTGGGAAACAATCTCCTGTAGTGATTTTGCAAGTGCCCTCCTACGATTAGTAGTTCCACTTGGATTGTTTAGAGTTTGAATAATAGTTTGAAGATGTTTCTTGTTTTCTTCTATTATCCCTAGGTAGTGTTCTTGATTATCCCTTACATGAAAAGGAGGTGAAGGTGGGTTTTGAGGGTTTGAAGGGTTTGGAGGGTTTTGAGGGTTTTTTCACCCTCCTCAACTGGATTTAGGTTTTATCCTTCTCCAATAACTATAAATGCAATATAAAAACAAATCAAACATTGCAAAACTCAAAAATTATTCTCAAACTAACAAAATCAGTCAAACCCTACCTTCTTCCTATGCTGGAGCCTCCAAATTTACATGAAGATGTCTTTGGCGGTGAGGTGGCATTGTGAATTTCTTATTTTCTCTACTACACTCGATTCAATGGCCTCTTCTTCAATGTGATCACATTTTTGGCTATTTTCTTTGTTGCTGTGAGGAGAATAGTCATGACAGAATGATCAAAAATGTGATTTTTTTTTCTTTTATACAAAGTAAAACGTGAGCGCATTATAATGCACTCACATTTTTCTTTAATTTTGGAGATGGTGGCAACTTTTTGGTCCCCCATCTCCTTGCACTTACCGCCTTTGTGTTATTACTTAGTATAACTTGTTGTTTCTTTGTATGTTTTGATTTGTGACCCCTTGTTGTTATGCTCTGCATCATACCATGACTATATACAAGCCATTGTATATCATGCTCAAAGCATTGCCTCAATTTTCCTTTTTTGGGGACAACCCCTTGTTGTGATGTAGTTTTTTGGGAACACATATCATTTGGGCATGTGCTTTCAGAAATCTCTCATGCCTATCTTGTGGCTTGTTCTACCTTAAATCAATTGCTCCCTAATGTGAGTTAGCAATCACTTTAAGGTGGGGGCATACGCGCACTATGCTCTCTTGATTACATACTTGTTTATTATAGTTGGCATGGAACTCACCTAGTGATTCGCCGGTCCTCACCAACCCATGATATTTCCATTTGGTCCATGAGCAACTTAGTACAATGAAGTTTGCTAGCCCATGTGCTTCATGTGACTTTTTGTGGTCACCTAGTAATTTAGTGGTCCTTACTAGTGTGTGATCCATGAGGGCACTTCTCTTCACATGACCCCTAGTCACAGAGCAAGCTAGTGTTAGAGTCATCTGCCTTGTGTGTTTGTTTCCATGTTTGTTTATTTTATGTATTGTTTGAACTTGTATTTCTTAATGATTCCATGTGTCTTGTGTGTCTTCATCATGTTTTCCATGTGTTTTCCATGTATGTTTCATGTTTTATGTGTATGCTTCATATCAAGTATGTATACATTATGTATGGCATGTATTACCTTTGTGTATTATGTGTCTCTTGCCTGTATTCCTATGTATGCTTTTAGTACTCCACATATGTGTGAATTATGTGACAATGTCTTGCGTGTTTGAAAATCTCTTTGCTTATGTGTTTGTAATCTTAGAATCCTAAGCTTGGGGGCTACCAATAGTCCCAAACTTGGCCGAATTCTTTGGCTTCTATGTTCTTGTGTTTGAAATCTGTCTTCTCCTTACTTTAGTGTGAGTTTGAACATAAATTTGTACCCACGCTAAATTGGGGGCTAAATGTTATGCAAAAAAGTATGTACACTTGTTAACCATGACCTATTTTAACACCTTTATGAACAGTAAATGATTAAATCTTGATCTCGATAAATAAACCCAATAAAATAAAGTTAGGATTGGTCTAAACCCACTTAAATAGACACTCTCCAGTGTTTGTGGGGCTAATGAACTAGGGCACCTAGCGCCTTAGTCCCGGATGTTAGCCCCGGTCCTATTTTTGTGGTGTCAGCTTAGAACACCTCCTTAGCTTTAACATGTTGGCCCCATTTGCTTTTATTCATCGTTGGTGAGTGGGAATGCATACATAAAGGAGTTTTACAATTCATTTTATACACTACATGACAAGAGAAGAATTGGAATTGCTTACATGTTTGATACCCTATGCTCAAGTGCTCTTCATGCTTGGAGTCACTACATGCTTGTGGATGTTATGATGCTCATTTGTAGGTTTTGAAGGAAGTTCAAGCTATTTTTATCTATCTCCTTGTTGGTGCATGATCTTGAGTTATCTACTCCAACTAGGGTTTCATATCTTGTGGTAATCTTTATCATTTCTATTCATACTTTCATCATATATTGTTGATCTTGCCTCTGCCCTCCTAGGGCATGCACTCTTGGATCACTAATCACCATTTTAGTGGAGGTGGAAACACCAACATGGGGTTTGACTAAGGCAAGCTCCTAAACATAACACAACCTTTTCCCTCTTTTCGCACCATGTGCAGGTTGAAGATACAAGTTTCAAAATACAAGATCCGAGAAGAAGGAAGGTTTTGCAAGTATAGGATAGGTGAAGCTTGTAGTGCCCCTACATTCTCACCTTGGATGTGCAGGTGGTCTAGCTAAGGAGCATGAAGGTGAAGGTAAAATAATAGGAATATTTAGGGTATGTTAGACAATTGATGTTGTACATTATATGATGTTGGTAGATGCTACATTCATGTTGGTGACATTCCTGATTATCTTCATGTGGTTTCATATGACAGTTAGTATGTTTTATTGATAATCTTTGTTGTGACACTGATATTTACTTGAGTTATGCATATGTTATGATAGCTTTATGGACTTAATTGATTATGTTGATTAATCTTATTATGTGCATCACACGATTATCTAATGATGTTTCTTATCTGGTTGATCAGCTACTGATTATTGTGTGTGATGTGGTTACTTGTTTGATGTGTGTTTGTGAGAGGAACAGTATCGCATTACTCATGCATGAGTACTCTGCTACGCTGTGATTTCCTTTCATAGTGTGTTTCATTGTATGATTATATATACATCTATATGTTCAACCATTTTTTGGTTGTTGCAGGTTGCAGGTATCAGACATCGACTCCACCTGAATTGACAGGTCTGAGCATGCCTTAAACCCAATGGAAACTATTGAACGGAGATGACATATGGTCCTCTAGTTAGCCATCATCCTTGAAAAGGATGAGTATCCAGTTTTGCACCCAATCAATATTGTCTATATGGGTGTAATGGTCAGTCACTGTCATTGTGGTCATGCTTTCAATTGTGCATTGTGTTAGGTATTGTTTGACATTTGGGTTATTTATTTTGACATTGTTTGATTGTTCCTTTAGTTAATTGTTGCATTAAAATAATATTATTAGTTATGAAAGCATTTTTGTTAAATAAATAAATATATATAAATGCCTTTATGAGAATTTGAGTTTATGGAAATAATAATAATAATAATAAATGTAAATGCTAGCTAAAGATAAATAAATAAATTAATATAATTAAATGTTGTGTTAAGTGGTAATAAAAATAGATAATATTTATGAGTTGTCATAAAACTCATATATAGTAAATACTAAATAAATAAGAATAAAAATGATTCTTGTCTAGTTGTAAAGGAAATAAATAAGATAAAAAAAATATTGTCTCGTCTGGTTGAAAATGATAAAAAATAGCAAATTGTAAGAAAGGGATTTAGGCAAAATTTATTGCCTTTTATGGGAGGAATCTTCTGGAAGATATTGGGGGGATTTCTCTCTCATAATAATCTTCAGCAGATGGAACTTTTGGGGGGAGAGGAGATGGGAGAGACTAGTTTGTGGCTGCAGCAGTTGAACCTGGCATCAAATCTTTAGCCCAGTCAAGCAAGCGAAATCAAGTTCCTTTGGTTCTAATTTTTGTCTCAGTTTTCTGTTGAAGAAAATGTTTGATTTATGATTTTTCCTATTGATTGTAATTTGCTTGAGAGGTTAGAAGCCTTCTTATCAGATCCAATTGTGCATGTCTATATCATTGCATTTCTGGGAATCACCGATTGAAGTGACTGTCTATCTCTCACTCATTTCATCTTTGTTTTAGCAATTTTTTATGTTAGCTATAACTTTAGTTTTACGAACTGGGTTCCTCTAATTTTTTTTATATATGGTGCATGACCTGGCTATCCAAATTACATCCAAAAATCAGCCTTACCCAGTTTGTCATTTTGCAGATAAGAATATTTGGTGACTGTCTATCTCTCACCCATTTCATCTCTATTTTTATAGTCTGTTGCGTTAGCCATAACTTTAGTTTTATGAACTGGGTTCCTCTAAATTTTTTATATATAGTGCATAACCTGGCTATCCAAATCATATCTGAAAATTAGTCTTACCCAATTTGACATTTGGGAGATATGAATATTTGGTGACTGTCAATCTCTCACCCATTTCATCTATGTTTTTATAGTCTGTTGTATTAGCCATAACTTTAGTTTTACGAATTAGGTTCCTCTAAATTTTCTATATATGGTGCATGACCTGGCTATCTAAATTATATCTGAAAATCAGCCTTACCTAGTTTGTCATTTTGGAAATATGAATATTTTGTGACTGTCTACCTCTCACTCGTTTTGTCTCTATTAAAACAGTTAGTTGCGTCACCAATAACTCTTTATTTTCAAACTGGGTTTCTCTGAAATTTTTATATAAGATTTAGCTCTTATCTATGAAAATCATATCTAAAAATTAGCATTACCCAGTTTGTCAATTCATAGATATGTATCAATTAGTGACAGACAATTCGTATGTCATCTTGGTTGTTGTTATTAAATCTATAAATCTATTATGTGTGTATCCTGCAATCATTTCGATCCAAGAGATGACGTCTCTTTGAGATGGCTGTCAAATAGTTCACAGATCTTGTCTATGTCTCAGTCTTTTGCATAATTGTCTAACCAAAATTGCATAAACCTTACAACTGATATCTTATTAATTGTCACACAAAAGTGTATATATATATATATATATATATATATAATTACATTACTATATTTTGTTTAATATGATTAAATGAGAGTTGACATAGTTGTTAATTATTGTTGATGAATTTAATATTTATTTTACTACAATTTCTTTGTAATAGTAGTGTTAAGTTGAAAATTGACTATGGGTTGGAATTAGGTTTGTAAACAATGTATTTAAGATTTGATTTATAAGTTTGTTTTAGAAATTAATTGATTTCAAGTGGAATTGTATAAGGTAAATGGAACTTGTGTAAATTGTATCAGTGGTCATAATAGGGTCATGTTGTCAAGGTTTTCCTAAGGCATAGATTAGTATGTCCTGATTTCATGTGTATGCGATGTTGTAAGTGAATTTTGATGTGATAATAAAGTCCTTTACGGATGTTGTAGCTCATTACTTGTATAGAGCATGTTTATAATTTGTGCTTAAGAAATGTCACGTTCTTATTAACCTTGTTGTTGAGAAAATGTTTGTATCATATTTATGTCTTGAACTCAATCAACTCTTTCCTATTCCTAGACTTGGTATGTTAGAAGGTTAGAATGCTTTGTATTGGATTATTCCGTTAATACTAGTGTTGGGTAAGGGATTTTAACAAGCTTGGTAATTATTATGAGGTGTAGACATCTCTAGAAGAACTTTGTATTAGGTATGATCATTTTGGTATTCATAGGACCAATGTAGTAGTGGTTGATAGAAGATTGATTAAGTTGACACTTAAACTTTCCCATAGCAACCTGAGCTTCTCTCTTCCTATTCTTGTGTTGAATGGAATTTGGTAAAACCTAGAAAAAGATTGTTCTTTTACTTGTGCACTATCAGTGTTCACTCTTGAGTTGCTTTAGCCCTGATACTTCTACTTGGTTTGAACCATCCTTTAAATGTGTTATGATCATATCATATGCATGTGGTTAAAAGTGTGGTAGATTTGATGAAGATGTTAGATCTATAGGAATGTTTTGTTGTTCTGTATTTCTTTCCTCTCAAGCTAACCATAGAACAAGGTTCTTTCATTGTAGCTTTGGGTTTTGTATCTTGTGATTCTAACTAGTGTAAGAGATTTATAGAATTCTAATATTATAGGCTTTTAGCCTTGCTTATACAGTTATATTTAATAGTATTTACAAAATTGTCTATATTATTAATAAAATCTATATCAGTGTAAATAATTGTTGTGTTTAATTTGTATGCCTTAGAGTTATTTGTAGTTTGTTCGCAATCATTTTAATTAAATGAAATTAAAATAAGTCTTGAGAATTATTGGTTAAAATATTATTACTCATGGACACTTATATGTTATGATCATATTGTAACTACTACTGGTGATTAGAAAGTTACAGTTCTATATTGTTGAGATAGATTCACTTTATAACTGATAGATGATTGTTCATGCTTGGATTAATGCTACATTCCTTAAAAAAAAATTGTTGAAGGGTATTAGTTTATGATGTGCTTTGAGAGTGAATGTGATGTGAAACCATTGTGTTTTTAATGGTGTCAAGGGTTGTGTCATTTGGGGAAGTTGTTTCCAAAGGCATAAGAGGGTATGATTGTGTGGGGATTGGCTCTGTGTGCATCATGTGAGTTGAATGAAATGCATTCTTGAAATATTGTCTCCTATTCATGTTGGTATGATACATGTACAAGATGGATAATGCCTTGCTCAGTGTACCTATTCATGTGGTTATGATGACTATGCAAGATGGATAATGCCTTGCTCTGTGTGATGTGAAATGATGTGTATTTTGTGTTGTAAATGCATCATGATGAGAATGTGATAGTTCATGCTTGGTTTATGTTTTGGGACAAGGATATAAGAATTGGTCCGTGTGATTATGTTTTGTATGCAAGAAGGTAAATGCCTTGCATTGTATATGTTACTTGTCATTGTGATGGTAATTGTCTTGCTTCATGGATAGGGTCTTCTAGATGCAGGTAGGGGAGTGGCTTTCAATGTGGGGTCGGTGCCCAAAGTGGCTGCTAGGATAACCCATTGGAAGTTTTTAATCCAGTGATAAATTAATAATAAATTTAGAGGGTTGGGTAGTTTCCACACTAAATAAGATAATTGGATGTCTCACCCATGCCTGTAGTGCTCATTTAGGCTAAGGATGGGATGAGAAGGTCGTGGTTGACAATATCAACTTCCTTGTCCTCACAAAAGGAATGTTGGTTCTGCATGTGTCACCCTATGGGGCCGATGTCTGGTGAGAGACTATTAGGATAACCATACATGGGGGTCAGCGTTTGGACGGCCATGATAACCCATGGATGGGGGCCGACGTTTGGTGAGAGACTGCCAGGATAACCCATGTTAGGACCATGCGATGACACTCTGTTAGGTCTCAAAAATGCAGGTTGCAAATCCTAAGAGGATGCCAGGCTCTATGTTTGGATTTGCAACGTTTTTGAACTAACTTGACGAAATCAACCTTCACGGTTTGATGATTTCCTACACTTTAGGTCCTGCTACACCTAGGTGGGTGAACCTTGAAATATTAAAGCAGTCTGAGTGTGGATGAGTGGACTAACTATATCTATCTACAATGGCATAAGATGTAGAATAGATGAAACAGCTGACTAATTAATTCTACGTGTAATGTTTAATAAGTGATTTGCAGAAATTGTATAAGCAATATCAAGGTAAAAGGTTTTAATTGATGAGTTGAATGAGACTAGTGCCTTGTTGGGTAACAGAGTCAATTTGAAGGACTAAGACCAGGAGTTTCTTAATGGTAATAATTCTAGTTATTTGGCACAGTTTTGGTTTATAGCTTGTATAAACGTGCAAGTAAATGACTGACAGACTCTTCTTGATAATCCAACCAAATAAAATCGGATATCTTATAATTCACCAGAAGGTATTTTAATCCTTACTTGAAGGAACCAAATGAAATGAATGGACAAGATTAACAGATAATATTTTACTAGAGACAGAATGGCAATCCTAATTATATGGCTCTACTTAGTAATCCCAACTTACTACTTCCAGGCTACTGTGAATAAATCAGAAGGGTTTAATTCCTCAGATGGACACCAACCAAATTAATCACACAGATACAGCAAATGTGTACTGACAGATTAAACATATACTTGATATCTTAATCTGAATAACAGGGAAATGCAGAAATGGAGACAGCCACACAATTGAATAATTTCAACAAATAACTGATACCAAAGTAGAAATACTGAATCAGAGAACTTCAAACTTCTTCTTCAAATAAAATAAGCAACATAGTCAATTTGAGACATTGTATATTATGTATATATGAAATCTTCTACTGCCGATGATTTTTCAGCATCGATTGTTTAAACTTATATAGATATTTTCATGAAGAGATACAACTCTTCAATAAGTCTCTTGGGAATTTAATCAACATAAACAATAATTACATAAGCTTAATTAGGATCTATTTAGCCATAAATAGACTTTTGCCAGATGATCTAAATACTCCTGCTCACGGTGAGAATCAGTAAGATCAACTGCGCTCGTGGTGATTATATCAAGGGTGACCATTTCCTCCAATTATTTTTCCCGACGCTATGTAATGTCATACCTTAAGTGGGCGCGACCATCGGCATGACTTCCTTCATCGCCAAGGGTTTTAGATCTCTCTGCGATATAGCGAGTCCCACCGATATGATTTTATCGGAGTGATTAATACTATCGGGATAGTATAACTGTGTTCCCCTGATCTTTGTTGTCTCACCGATAGTCATTTTTACCTTGGATCGGGATGACTTTGCTATTGTCTCGCCGCTAGAGTATCAACAAGTATAAGTTTTATTCTTATCGAAATGACATGTTCTATCGGGATAGTTTTTTCAAGATATCCCGATCCAAATCATCTCCCCGATGGCCCTTTTCATATCCTTCATCGGACAGAGTATGTTAAAGTGTCACCGATGCCTTTTGATCGCCGTGACTTGTAAATCGGCGAGACCTAATTCCCTTGTCCCGATATGCTAAGTTATCCCGATAGGTATGTGTATCGCTGTGAGTCTCGCCGAAAGCTTTCTTATCGCCAAGACTCTTAATCATCGGAGGCTTACTTGTTTCCTATCCCGATAGTTTACCTCTCGCCGATGGCTATTTGCTTTGTTACCCCCGCAGGATGTTCGGTGAAACTCTTGCCGAAATGCTTCATCGGTATGATATATACCGTCGGGGCAACTTTTAAAAAATCATCCGATAGATATCTGTCATACTGATCGGTATGACCACTTGCCTCTCTTGCCGATGTAAGGTCATCGGTATTACTTACTCCATCGGTGACTTCCATAATTCTTCTTCCGATCTCTATTCTCACGCCGATGGTTGTTTTCAAATGATTCCTTATGTATCGGTGTAAGCAACACAACCTCTTGCCGATGGATTGTCTTTGATGAAATTTGGCACTGCTCATCCATAGACACCTTGTGAGATAAATTTTTTTTTTATTATGGTCTTTTGGGATATTCTTCAGGATTTATTCAAATATGATGGGGTAAGGAGACAGTAAAAATTTCAAATTTTTACTGTGCTAACAGTGGCTCTGTCTGGGATGTATACTCCCTGTGAATATAACAAGGATCCAGATCTCCTGGGGAAGTAGACCACATATTTTATTATTTTGGGGTGAGGTTTTATGAAACTGGGAAAAGGAAAGGAACAAATGATGGGGAGCGGGAATGATTCCTAGACTACTGTGCATGGAATAAGATATTTTTGAGAATTATTTGAATGTTGTCCATGCATTGGCAACACTCAATTCTCTTTGTACATGTTTATGAAAAGAACTGCTTTAAGTATTGCCCATGTACAGGCAATTCCTGCTCCTCTCCTGACATATTCTGTACATAGTAAGAATCATCACCTCCCTTGCCAGTGATAACAAAAGGACCCAACCATAGGGCTTCAAATTTTCCATGTTTTCCTTTGTCCTGACATCTTGCATTCCACATTAGTACCAGATCATTTATTTCAAACTTTCTTTCTCTGGCCTTCTTGTCAAAGAGATATTTTACTTGTGATTGTAATTTAATATTCTATCTCTGAGCTATTCTTCTTGTTTCATCAAGCTCTGCCAATTATTCCAACCTTTCTTCCATTGGTTCAGGGATATTCAAGTCTTCCTGGAGGATAAATTTGTATACTGGTATAAGATTTTGCAATGGTAATCTTGCTTGTGTTCCATATACCAATTCATAAGGGGATCTCCCAATTGCCCTTTTTATAGTAATCCTGTCAGCCCATACTGCCATTCTTAATTTTGAATCCCAAGCCTTCTTATTTTTATCCAACATTCTCTTTATGATTTTCAACAGGCTCTTATTACTTGATTCAGCTTGTCCATTTGCCTGTGGATGGTATGGAGCAGCATAAGAAACAGTGATACCATGTGTATTGCAAAAACCCTTGAATTCATCAGATCTAAAACACATCCCATTATCTGTAATCAATCTTATAGGAGTACCAAATCTGCATATAATGTTATCCATTAGAAAATTTATCACAACTTTACTTGTAGCCTGTCTGGTTGGGATTGCTTCCACCCATTTTGTAAAGTAATCAGTAGCCACTAAAATCCATCAGTGTCCCCCACTCGATTTCTCTAAAATTTCACCTATAAAATCAATACCCCACTGATAAAATGGAGCCTCAACTTGCATAGGTTTTAAGGGTAGTGCTCCCTGATACTTTAACTTCCCTGAGAACTTTTGGCATGCTTCACACTTTCTAGTGTACTGGTATGAATCGTTAAAGACTTTAGGCCAATAGTACCCTGCCCTCAGGATCTTGTGGGCTGTGGTTTTTGCTGAGAAATGTCCTCCGCACATGCCTTCATGCAACTCCTTCATAATATGTTTTGATTGATATTCATCCAAGCATAATAGTAGAACACCATCTCTATTTTTCCAATAGAGATCCCCACCAATGAGTACATATTTTGAAGCTTGTAGTTTGAGTGTCCTTTTATTATCATCATATCCTTCAGGACACTTCATATGTTTTAGATAATATACTATATCAGTATACCACGGAGTGTGTTCAATACTGGTACTTGCATCAACATTACATATCTGGGAAGCTTCTAGATTACTTTCAGCCATCAATTTGGCAAGACCCTATCCTCTTACTAATTTAGTGATTTGGATTTCAATGTTGAATTCCTGAATCCTATTGATCCACCTACATCTCCTACCGGTGACCTTAGTTTGGATCAGTACATCCTTCACTGCAGCATTAGGAACATATGCTATGATTTTAGCCCCCACCAAATATGGTCTAAAATTTTTTACTGCTTTTACCAATGCATATGCCTGTTTTTCAATAATGTCATACTTCAACTCTGCATTCTGAAGGGACTTGCTAAAGAAAGAGATAGGCTGTTCATATCCATCATTGTTTTTCTGCAACAACACTGCTGCTACTGTATGATAGGAAGCAAATGAAAAGAGTTGGAAAGGTTTACCGAAGTCAGGGGATATTAAGACTGGAGCTTGCTTGATGGCCTCCTTAATGTTACCAAATGCTTCCATTGTTTCTGTTGTCCATTTCATATCTGAGTTCTTCTTCAGCATTCTTGATATAGGACAAACAATCTCTGCGAAATTTGGTATAAATCTTCTGACAAAAAAAAAATGATTGTATAGCTTTTACATTTTTTGGAATAGGGACCTGATCAATTGCTTTCACCCTTTCAGGATCTATTTTAACTCCTTCCTTCGAGACTATATGGCCAAGCAATTTTCCTTCTGTTACTGCAAAATGGCATTTTTTAGGATTCAATGATATTCCATATTCTAGGGCTTTGACAAATATCTGTTCTAGATGTGTGCAATGATCTTCGGCCCTTTTTGAATATGCTGTTAAGTCATCTTGATATACTATCATAATCTTATTGATCAATTCAGCAAAAGCTACATCCATCGCTCTTTGAAATGTTGCCCTAGCATTAGTTAATCCAAATGGCATTCTCAAGTATACATATGTTCCCCACGGAGTGGTGAATGCCGTCTTAAATTGTTCAGACTCCTTAACCTTTACCTGATTGTAGCCAGAGAAACCATCCATCATGGATAGCAATTCACATCCAGTAACTTTCTGCAATATCGCCTCCATATTGGGAAGAGGATAATTATCTTTGAGAGAAGATTTATTCAGGTTTCTGAAATCCACACATAGTCTAATGTCACCATTCTTTTTCCTGACAGGTACTAAGTTTGAGACCCAGGAAGAATGTCTAATAGGTTTGATTATAGCTCCATCCCTTAACTTTGTAAGTTCCTCCAGCATTTTCGGAGCCAATGTAGGATTAATCAGCCTTTGTTTCTGTCTGAATGGTTTTGCATCTGGCTTGAGTGGTATCTCATGTTGAAATAAATCCTCTCTATATGCCTTTAAGTCATCATATGACCAAGCAAACACATGCCTGTACTTCCTAAGTAGATTGATGATTCTACTTCTGATTTTCTGGTCAAGATTCCTTCCAATATATACATTTTTTGGGGTTGTCTGAGTCCCCAAATTCACTTCCTCAAGGTTCTTGGGTATCACTGGTGTGTCTTTCTTTTTGTATCTATCATGCCCATCAAATGCTTTTTCGAATGCAATAAGTCCTTTGGGTATCTTATTTGTCTTTAGTTGAACCACTTCTTGGCCAAAAAGGGTTTCTTTCCCATCATGTTCCTCCACAAATGCACTGAAATCAATTTCTTGATTTTCATAATAATTAGCACAATGTAAGAAATTGATTATATCAGCATCGCTATCAAACACTTGCCAGTTCTGTATATTATCAGGGATGGTAGGTCTAGTTTTAAATTCTACTTCTGTGATCCCTCCTAATGTAACATCATCTCTCTTTAATGCAATGTTTGCTAAAAACTCTGCCATGATGTTTTTAGACCTATCAACCCAGCTGATTGAAAAAGCATCAAATAATTCAACACTATCCCAAACTGCATTTCTGTACTGTCTTAATCTTTTATTTTTAGATAAATATTTTTCTCTTACTTGGGAGATGACCAATTCAGAATCACCATAGACAGCCAACTTTTTTATTTTGTATTTGGTGGCTATGTTTAGGCCAATGAGCAGGGCTTCATACTCGGCTACGTTATTGGTGCATTCAAATGTCAATAAGAAAGAGTATTTGAATGTTTTACCTCCTGGTGAGATAAAAACTACTCCGGCCCCATTTCCTATCTTGCTGCATGCACCATCGAAATACATTCTCCACAATTCATTTTCTCCTTTCATAGATTCAGTGTGTATTGGGTCAGTGTTATGCAATTCTGGGGTAGTTTCTCCAACTTTGAAAACTCCTAAATATGTGTCACAAAAGAAATTCACCTGATGTCGGTCCATTCTTTCTATAATATTGTCATACCTTGGCTCTCTACATAATTTGATTTCCTTGTCACCTACTGGTATGGTGGCATATGATAGATCTAATTGAACATTGCCTCCTGCCATTGCAGCCCACTGCCTTGATAGCAGCATTCCATAGTACGGTGGGATATCAACCACAGTGATGTCAATGTTATATGTTGCTTCAGGATGTGAAGCAAGTTTTATCTCTACATCTTTCATAATACCAACTACTCGAATAGATCTGTTATCCATTGCATAACACTGGCCATAAGTAGTATCAACCCAGATCCCTAATTCTTTCATCACTGCTATAGGCATGATATTCATAGCAGCACCTGAATCAATCATACAATTCCTGACTATTCTGTTCTTGATTACTAGTGTAGTATAGAATGGATCTACCTGTGAGGGATTTTTTGTAAGTGTGTCACCAAGGTATACCTCAGGCATCTTAAAATTTTCCTGATGCACATTATTTGTTGTTTTTTCAAACCCTTTATGTTTTGGATTAGGTGTATCAGAAATCATCTTGACAACTGTACTCCTATATTTATCTATTTTCATCATCTCTAGGAGTGGGACTAATATCTTCACCTGAGACACTGCCTGTGCAATGTCGAAAGAAGGGGTTATGATCTGGTCATTCCTTTCTGTTTTTGTGTTTTCTTTTTCTTGATTTCCTTTCATTTTATTTTTATCCCCCTTTTCTGGTTCTTTAGGTGATGATTTTGTATTATTTTCTTTGTTATTCTGGTCTTTTATGAATACACTCCCAGGAGTTCCTTGCCCAACATTTGTTGTTCTATTCCTTAAGTTATAAGTGTTTTGAGCTTGAGCCACTGCAGCCACTGTGAGAGCTTCTCTTTCATCCTCAGTAGGTTTTCTCCATTGACCACATGACTTGTTGTTACAACTATCTTCCTGGTCTGAGAATACCTGCTGTTCCCCCATGTTAATATGATACTTTTGGTTCCCTACACATACTCATATCCTTCTTCTTCTGAAGAAGAATAATCTTCTGTTACTACACATGGTGTATCCTGCATCATATTGATGGTGTGATTATCCCTATTGTAGCTGTATAGCATTTCCTCTTGCTGTATTGATTTAGCTACCTCACAGTATTCAGGTGAATGTGGCAAGTTACATACAAAACACCAAGGTTTATTTTCTGCCATATGTGCCATGTTTCTCTTCAAGGGATCAGGAGTATCCTTTCCATATGGCTGCTTTCTGTTATTATCTATAGGTCTTCCATCCTTCCAATTTGTATTGTAAGGCATATCATGTAGCCTAGGTCTCTCATGCCTATGCTGACCCTCTAGTTTAATTTGTTGAGCATTTGGATTCTGAAGATTTCTATGATTATCCCTTTTACTGACCATTCCTGCAGCCTTCATATTATTTTCAATAGTTATGGCCACTTTCTGTGCTTCGGCCAAGGTTGCAGGACACCTGTTTCTAAGTTCATATCCTGTTTTGGGGTCAAATGCTTTCATATAGATACTCAGTGCTGCCTGGTCAGATAACTTGGCTCCATGTGGTATCTTATTATGTAACTTGGAAAACTTCAGGTTGAAATCAAAAATTGATTCATTTTGATACTTCTGTATACTTATTAGTTCATGCAGTGCAAACTCAGGAGCATATTGGTTACCATACTGATCCTTAAACTGGTTATGGAAATCAGTAATTGAATTGATTGATGCATCGGGCAAGCTATTAAACCAATCTCTGGCATCTTCAGTGAGGGACATCATAAATAACCTCATTCTAATGTCTTCCCAATCCATACCTATATCCTGTACAAAAGCATTAAAACTTCTGATATGATCTTCTGCAGATACTGCATTGTTTCCAGTAAACTTGGGAACCATGTTTCTCCAAGTACTATCCATAGGATATGGATATAACTGATATCCAGTCAAATCAAATTGACTGCATATATTAGCAAGGTTTTGGGGAGGGAAATTGAGAGGTGGTGGATTGGGATAGTAATTATATCCACCTGGTGGCTGATGATATGCATATTGTTGATGTTGGTTCATATGGGGATTTATGTGTTGATTTTGTGGCCTATAATATTGTTGACCAGGGGGTGGGTAATTATTTGCCATATGTTGGGATGCATTACGTATGGGAGGTGGTCTAGGGTTTTGGGGAATAGTGTTCTGATGACTTCCAGAAGCATGTGAGTTTTGAGCACTACTTGTATTTTGTTGTGTATTTCTTGAAATATTCCCTCTATGCGGGGGTACATATTTAGGGGGAGCTGTTTTGGCTTTATTTCTCCTCTGTTGAATTTCTTTCTGCAATAACTCCTTCTCCTCTTATATCTTGTACCTTTCAAGTTCTTTCCTGAGCATGAGTATTTCCTGTTTCTCATCACTCATGTCTTGATTATTTATTTCCTAATATTCTGGATTGTCATTCATTCCCTGATTTGACAATTCATATCCTATCTCTTCTCCCTGGTCAAATGAGATCTTGAAATCATGTTCAGCTTGGTTCCTATCAATATCCCTCATGACCTTTGCATCATGATCTCGCTGTTCTTGAGGAGTGGGTCTGTACCTTGCCAAAATATCATCAGTTGCTTCACTGAGGTTCTCGTTTGAATCATGCAGAGGTGTGAATTTGTTGTGAATTGCAATATTTTGTTCTGAATCATTCTCTTGGATGTCCAGATTATTATCTTGATGGGAATGCTTTAAATTCACATTTCTTTTGGAAATGTTTCTGAGGGGTGGAGATGACTGCAAATTTTTACCTTCCATCTTGGATCTCCTACCATCCATTTGAAATTTTTGTTGTAATTGTAACTAGAGTCGCCACCTATTGAATAGGAAAAGTTTATATTTTTATCTGTAGGGTTCTTGTCACCAGCAGAGTTACCAACTTAAACTTTCTGAATTGATTCTATGAAGGAAAGGATTACTTTCTAAGGTCTGTTACTAATCCCCAGTAGAGTCGCCAATTTGTTAGGTCTCAAAAATGCAGGTTGCAAATCCTAAGAGGATGCCAGGCTCTATGTTTGGATTTGCAACGTTTTTGAACTAACTTGACGAAATCAACCTTCACGGTTTGATGATTTCCTACACTTTAGGTCCTGCTACACCTAGGTGGGTGAACCTTGAAATATTAAAGCAGTCTGAGTGTGGATGAGTGGACTAACTATATCTATCTACAATGGCATAGGATGTAGAATAGATGAAACAGTTGACTAATTAATTCTATGTGTAATGTTTAATAAGTGATTTGCAGAAATTGTATAAGCAATATCAAGGTAAAAGGTTTTAATTGATGAGTTGAATGAGACTAGTGCCTTGTTGGGTAACAGAGTCAATTTGAAGGACTAAGACCAGGAGTTTCTTAATGGTAATAATTCTAGTTATTTGTCACAGTTTTGGTTTATAGCTTGTATAAACGTGCAAGTAAATGACTGACAGACTCTTCTTGATAATCCAACCAAATAAAATTGGATATCTTATAATTCACCAGAAGGTATTTTAATCCTTACTTGAAGGAACCAAATGAAATGAATGGACAAGATTAACAGATAATATTTTACTGGAGACAGAATGGCAATCCTAATTATATGGCTCTACTTAGTAATCCCAACTTACTACTTCCAGGATACTGTGAATAAATCAGAAGGGTTTAATTCCTCAGATGGACACCAACCAAATTAATCACACAGATACAGCAAATGTGTACTGACAGATTAAACATATACTTGATATCTTAATCTGAATAACAGGGAAATGCAGAAATGGAGACAGCCACACAATTGAATAATTTCAACAAATAACTGATACCAAAGTAGAAATACTGAATCAGAGAACTTCAAACTTCTTCTTCAAATAAAATAAGCAACACAGTCAATTTGAGACATTGTATATTATGTATATATGAAATCTTCTACTGCTGATGATTTTTCAGCATCGATTGTTTAAACTTATATAGATATTTTCATGAAGAGATACAACTCTTCAATAAGTCTCTTGGGAATTTAATCAACATAAACAATAATTACATAAGCTTAATTAGGCTCTATTTAGCCATAAATAGACTTTTGCCAGATGATCTAAATACTCCTGCTCATGGTGAGAATCAGTAAGATCAACTGCGCTCCTGGTGATTATATCAAGGGTGACCATTTCCTCTAATTATTTTTCTCGACGCTATGTAATGTCATACCTTAAGTGGGCGCGACCATCGGCATGACTTCCTTCATCACCAAGGGTTTTAGATCTCTCTGCGATATAGCGAGTCCCACCGATATGATTTTATCGGAGTGATTAATACTATCGGGATAGTATAACTGTGTTCCCCCGATCTTTGTTGTCTCACCGATAGTCATTTTTACCTTGGATCGGGATGACTTTGCTATTGTCTCGCCGCTAGAGTATCAACAAGTATAAGTTTTATTCTTATCGGAATGACATGTTCTATCGGGATAGTTTTTTCAAGATATCCCGATCCAAATCATCTCCCCAATGGCCCTTTTCATATCCTTCATTGGACAGAGTATGTTAAAGTGTCACCGATGCCTTTTGATCGCCGTGACTTGTAAATCGGCGAGACCTAATTCCCTTGTCCCGATATACTGAGTTATCCCGATAGGTATGTGTATCGCTGTGAGTCTCGCCGAAAGCTTTCTTATCGCCAAGACTCTTAATCATCGGAGGCTTACTTGTTTCCTATCCTGATAGTTTACCTCTCGCCGATGGCTATTTGCTTTGTTACCCCCGCAGGATGTTCGGTGAAACTCTTGCCGAAATGCTTCATCGGTATGATATATACCGTCGGGGCAACTTTTAAAAAATCATCCGATAGATATCTGTCATACCGATCGGTATGACCACTTGCCTCTCTTGCCGATGTAAGGTCATCGGTATTACTTACTCCATCGGTGACTTCCATAATTCTTCTTCCGATCTCTATTCTCACGCTGATGGTTGTTTTCAAATGATTCCTTATGTATCGGTGTAAGCAACACAACCTCTTGCCGATGGATTGTCTTTGATGAAATTTGGCACTGCTCATCCATAGACACCTTGTGAGATAATTTTTTTTTTTATTATGGTCTTTTGGGATATTCTTCAGGATTTATTCAAATATGATGGGGTAAGGAGACAGTAAAAATTTTAAATTTTTACTGTGCTAACACACTCTTCCCTACTGCAACCTAGCATTCCCTAAGTGTGTTTTCCCCTTTTATTATGTGATTGCCTCTAGAAGTGATGTTTGAGTTACTTGTGTTGTTCATATTAACTCGTGTTGTATTGGAGTCATGTCTAGTCCTTGCTGAAAGGAAGCTAGGTGTGCGGAAATCCTACACTAATCTAATGAGGAGAGAAGTATGCAAATTCAATTTTAATTCTTACAACTACAACAACATAGAACATCTAACAGAGATATTGCAGCAATACACATACACACATAAAGTAGACAGAAGAGAAAGAGAGACAAGATATACGTGGGGAAAACCCTTACAGGTGAAAAACCCCACACTCCAAAACATAGCTCAAATGTATTACAGTAAACAATAATAGATTACACTACAGTTTCAGAGCCAATGCTCTTTTAGGAGTCTTTGAATGTCAAATCTGGAGATATTCCAGTAGCATAACAGTACCTGTACAAAAACTACTTATCTCTCATCCAAGCACCTATTTTAATATAGTTTATAAGGCAAATATGGGACCTTCTAAAGATGGGCATCCATCTTGGACTCATGCCCCAAAACCCACACCTAAGGACACTTGTCGAACATCCCATCCCAATGTGGGCATCTTGTCCCAAAATAGGCTATGACAGATGCTCTTACGCACCTTACAACTGTCATAGAATCTGTCATAACTGGCAGCACTTACAGTTGTAAGAGAATCTATCATACACTGACTAAAAATATCTTATTCCTCTTACAACTTGTCATAACCTCCCTTGCCCGCCCAAAGATGCATTTCTCTCGTGCAAAGATACTCACCAACACTTGTCATTAAATAAAAGTCGTTTGAGGTTTTGGGGGCGTTGCCCCCAAACCCCTATTAATTATTCAAGGGGGAAAGTTCTGCGATTGCCAAAACCACCAAAATTTAGCCTACTGCATGTACACAAGGTGCCAACTATGCCAACTCAACATGGGATAAATAAATACAACATTAGGAATTTGCAAAGGTTGAGACACCTTAATTCCCAACACTTACACCTGTTAGTCTTCCGTCCTTCTGACTATTTTATGTTGTGGGACCTTATGTTATCTCCTAGTATGGGGGGTGGACCTTAGGGTTCCACATGGTCGGGTGTTGTACTTTTATCTCCATTGGTTTCTTATGTTGTTCATGTGCGAGAAGGATGTACCTCTTATATCAGATTAGAGATCTTGTTCTAGCTTGAGGAGACAAATACTTATGTTTATGTTCCAGTCTTGTATATCAGTTGAATCATGTGATGTTATCTTGATGTATGTACTCCGATGTAATTAGGAAAGTGATATTGTAAACAATGTAATATTGTACTCTCTTGTAAAGGAAATTGTATGTGTACTTGTATCCTTTTTGCAGGATCTTCATGATTACTTATCTGATGATATAATATGGAAATGTATGTGTTTATTCATTCGATGCAATTAGATTAGAATGAACCATGGTTGTTAGTTAATTCATAATGTTGGTTAGATCATGTTAATAGTTGTTAGTAATGCAACCGTGGAATCCCTAGAGGATACAACTTAACTTGATGTATGATTAAATATGATTTACATTTCTTGTTATTTCCTTCTTTAAAAAAATTTTTTTGGTCCTTTGTATAGCATAGTTGAGTTGTTCCCTAGGGTTTTGTGGCAGGGCATTACAAATCTCGGACACTCTACAAAACCCTAATTAGGGTCTAGGGTACCCAGTGCCCTGGTACTTCTATGCTCCTGAACTCATATCTAGGTTCTTCTCTATCTCTTAATCTTTGCTGCACTTTCTGATATTCTATTTATGTTTTTGACAATCGTATATTTGCAGATCTTAGTTAATTAGAGTTTTATCTTTTGCCCTAGTTTGCTTAGTTAGTTTTGGTTTAATTTGGTTGACACTCTTCTATACAAAACAGGGACAATAGCCCTATAGTTTGGCTCTCCTTCATGGGTAGAAGCCAAGCTCGGTTTGTGTCCTAATATTTATGGAAGAGGGTTTGATCTAGTTTAACCTAGTAGGCTAGATCTCTCTTTTCCACTTAACACCCTTTTCCACATTGATGATGCTACATATTCTTTGAGTGACTTGTTTTCATGATTATCTATCTTCTTTTCCTTCATGGACATTGTTGGTGCTTTTCCATCCATCTTAGAAGACTTTACTTCATTTATATATTTGATTCATGATGATCAGCCCCTTAAGTGATGGATGATGATGATGATGATTATGCAACCCTACCTTCTAGTGATACAATGATAATGATTTGTGTGATGAGGTTGCACCTTGATTATCTATTCATGATGTTACCGAGCTTAGTGATGCTTTTCTTACTACATGACATGGTTGTCCTATTTCTATATCCTTAGGTTCATTTCTCTTTGGCAGTTCATCTTATGAGGAGCCTAAGGATAGTGTCATGCATGTTTCACCTTCTCTTATACATGATAATGTTTATGCCTTATGATTATAGTTCTTTAGCATCACATGTTACTTATATACATTTTAATGATGATAT
The DNA here is from genome assembly GCA_027924645.1 of Cunninghamia lanceolata. NCBI lineage: Eukaryota > Viridiplantae > Streptophyta > Pinopsida > Cupressales > Cupressaceae > Cunninghamia > Cunninghamia lanceolata. Next base: position 7,459,397 of record BSBN01000317.1, read on the forward strand.
ATTTCTTTTAAATAATGAATTACATGATTATGTTGTGCCTTATGATGATGTTCTCTTGCATACCATGTAGACTATGGATACATCTTAGGTTTTTTTATTGATGTGATACTTCTTATAACTGATGATGATGATGATTTAATTTATCACATGATGAAGCAAAAATATGGTCATTCTTCACAACTAACAAATGCTAGTGATACACATGTTCAAAATACTTATATATCCCATGATGTTTTGGATCATATACTTTATAGAGATCATATTATTAGAGATCGATCAATAAATGCATTTAGGAGTGATATGAAAAGATATCATAAAGGTTCATACTTATGTGTTAAATACTTTTACTTAATAGATTATGCACATGTTGAAAAAATAATGTCTCTAATATACACATTTGGAGCCTAAACTTTAATTCATGAATCTTTATTATGGTTTGATTCATCTCATGCTTCTTACTATTCATTCATGGATCTTATTAACTCTTTCACATGTAACATTTTAGTTTTAGTCCTTATGAGTGTCTACAGAATAATACTCATCTTTCAACATCAAGTGGCTATTTTTGATGTGATTCTATATAGTTAAATCCTATTATCCCACTTGATCAACAACATGGGCATGATGTTACAATACAAAGGAATTTAAAGGTTGAGTATGAGGACATCAAGGTTCATGCTTGTGATTGTGAGGAAGTAGATTCCTACAACATCATTGGGTGAGTTCCCCTCATGTTTTGTTTTACTTTCTCTATCCTTTTTGTTTTTTTTTCATGTTCTTAGCTAACACGTGGATGATGCAAATACACCTTTAGTGGTGAGTATTGATACAAGTGACTATGGACATGTGTTGTGTGGTTCAAGTCACTTATTTCATTTATCTCTTATATGTTTTCTTATTGTGTTTTCCTATGGATTTGGGATTATTTAAAGTTATGGAGTGACTGGAAATTACTCTCATCATGTTGAGGAAAACATAGCTTGTGTGTTTTATATATTTTTACTTTGGACTTGTTGATGTGTGTGTTTTTTGCGTTGCTCAACTTAGATAATTACCTCTCCTAAAAAGGAATCAAATCCCAAAATTAGAAAATTACTACCCCAAGGTCTTTACTGCCAGGTCTTGGCCTTACAAGATAATTTAGTAGTTTGATGTGAATTACTATTTACACAAAGGGACTTACATAAAATATTCACTAGAGTATAACACTAAGGTTGGATTTGAAAATGACTAGATCTTTCAACTTCTAACCCTAGGATGTTTCCTATGTCTATGGATCTAAATGTGACTTGTTGCTAGAAATAGTTTTGATCCGATCTTCAATTATTTTGATGCTTATTAAAATTTAATCCTATATCAACTACTTAGATAAAAAGTATCAAAAAATAGGGTAAGAAAGGAAAGGATTTCAAAAAAATCTAACTATGAATTTCTATAGCCATGACCTAATGCATAAGTAGACAACTCTTCAATAAAACTAATTTTTCTTAACCAAAGATTTCACTACAGTATAAAGATATTGCAATCTTCAATGGAAAATAATTTTTAAATTATGAAAGGATCTATGTCAAACACCCAATTTCTAGTACAATCTAACAAAATACTCCACAATAAGAAATATAAAATTATGAAAGTGTTTAAGCTAACTACACAAAGTGACTTACAATCATTGAGCAACTAATAGTATGAACACAAGATCCATTGAGTAATTATCACATTCATGTAGGAACAATAGATAATTCAACTAAATGATTAGGAACCATGAAGCAAACTTTGTGTTGATGGCCAAAAGTTCTACTAGTATCAACAATTTCCAACCCCTTCTAGGAATGAAAAGTGACAATATATATCTCCTTTAGCATCAACAAGTCATCTTGGAGAAGAAACCTTGGTCATATACAAGTGAACTGAGTACCAATGCTCATTCACATTACCTTCACATGGATCACACTTGAAAATACACCCATTCAGATCATTGGCCCAAGCCTTTGTATAGAAATTGTCACAGAGGGGTCCATTATTGTCAAGAGGCACGTGAAAGTATTCATCCATTTTATCAAGTCCATTGGAGGTCATTAATGACAATCATAGGTCGTACAAGGGATTTTTAAGGTAGGTGAAGTTTTCTAGATAATTATGGGAATTCGATATGGGATCAGATATAGGAATGGAGGTTACTAAGTGAAGTTAGCAACCTTACAAAATTGAGCGTGGGAAGTGGAAGTAGAAAGTAGATGTGTAAATGTGTGAAGGAAATTTGAAAGTCCAATGATAACCTGCAAAAGGGGTCAATAGGAATGCCATAAAGGAAGGGGGAGTTAGAGGTGGAAATGTTCAATTTGGGAGGAAAATTTTGCAAATCAAGTTTGAAGAGAAGATGAAGAAATATGGAAAAAACTAGAGGTTGAGAGGTCGAAAGAAAATGGATGAAGTCTGGATGAACTATAGAAGTTCATAAAATAATTGAAGAGTAAAGGGGAATGAAGGGACAAGATTTGTAGAAATGTGGAAAGGGGTGAGAGGACTCGATATCAGGACAAAAAGTTAGAAGTCATGTAGTCCTTCAAAATTTCACAAAATGGGAAAATGAAAGGGAATGAAAGGCTTGATAAACCTATGGGGATTTCAAGTGAGACCAAAGGTCATGACTAGATGGGAGATGAAGGGGAAATGCTTGGTAGTACACTAAAATTCTACAGTTCTGCAAAATAGACAAAAATAACTTAAAACTCCCCACACTTTGATTTTTTTAGACTTTTTAGAAACTCCAACATATGATAGGAACATGGGAGAGGCAAGGTACAACTTCAAGGCAACATATGACTAAGGTACAACCCATTGAAGGAAATCTTATATCAGTTATCAATGATGGGTAAAACACTTCCAAGACAACAAAGGGGCACTAAGTTGGGAAATTTTCACATTCTTGGGCAGCTGCCAACACATTTTGTGTTAATTGACCTAAAACATTTCTTTAGATCTTGGTTATAATAGGTCAATCCATGATCCTTAGTTAAATTTACCATTTCAAGATGATATGGAATGTTGAATGCTTCATCAATCTCATTTGTAGAGAGATCAACTAATTCTCTTCTAGCATTTGTCACTATTCTCCTTGGTCCTACTTGATAATGCTTTGCACATGCAATTACCAACTCTAGATACAACACTAATGTAGGGAACCATGTAGCTTGTGCTATTCCATTATTAATCATCCTTATTGCTTTGCTTGTAGGATTTTCTCCATACATCCTCTTCTGGAAGTCTTCATTGTCCACATGCTTATTGAAATGGTGAGCACATACAAAACCTAAATTATCACACCATGAATAACAGAGTATGATAGCAAAATATATTATGCATTTGAGATGTAGTTCTTTCACATTATATTGGCTTTATGAAGAGTTTTATTTTCCCATACAAACTACCAAAACAACCTATGTGAATAACTTCCAAAAAAATGACAGTTATTTTATTTACCTAACTATAAACTAACCTATTATTATTTTATTATTTAATCTATAATAAGATGTAATAAATATCCAACATTCCCCCCTTATTACATCAACCCAAACAAAGGACAAAACACTGCATGAACTAAACACAGTAGCCCATCTAGAAACTTGACAAATAATCTCCACCAAATCTTCTCGCTCACCCAAGACACACCAAAATGAACCAATTAGTGGATGTCCTAACTGTAAAAACTATACAATACCTGTAAATTGAGACATACTCAATTACTCATAAGTACACCACTCTTCTTGTGAATCAAGACAAAATTATCCACAAGAAAAACAACTAACTATGAATTGAGACTTACTCAATTATCCATAGTAACACAAACACCACCCAACTATTAATCGAGACTTACTCAACTATCCACAGTAACACACCTCCTTTGTGGATCGAGACAAACTTAGTTATCCATAAATATAAACCTACAAAGCTACGGATTGAGACATACTCAACTATCCATAGGTACAACTCACCAAGCCTGTGGATTGTGACATACTCAACTATCCACAAACCAAAAAACAACTACCATGCCCCCTTGCACCATGAAGGGACACAAAATTAAACTGGTGCTTCTCATACAAAGTATCATCTTTGAGTGAGAATCTAACTCGAGATGATGATGTACCTCTAGCCTTTTATTTGTCATCTTTACGCTCTATCTACCTAATGTCACATATGATTCTTTGAGAGCCCTGATACCCTTGCTAGGTGTAGCATAGATGGCCTCAAGAACACAACCAATATTTGATATATGTGTGACCATAATTAAAAGAAATAAATTGGGTGTCAGATTCAACCGACAATGCACCCTTACAATGATTTTATGAAATATAACCTTCAACTTGAAACTGTCTATCAAGCCTACCTCCAAATACATCCATGTATATAATTTGCATAAAAAAATGTTTAAGGGGTTTCAAACTCTCCACCTCTAAGTTCCAGATAATTTATTTTACCAATGGAACTAGCTCTCACTTTGAAGAAACTTCTTATCAAACTTTGTGACTTTAAGAGATGAATCAAACCTTAATAAAACATAAATATAAAAAACCACACCTTCTAAAATATCTTCAAACTTGTCTCAGCAAACAAATTGGTTGCATACCTCTTTAACAAAGTCTTATTTGGCTTTGTTATATATCTTTTTAACTTCTTACCTTAATGTCATGCCAAGCCAATCATATGATTACAGGTTAATTAGTTTATCTTGTGCACTTTGTCCTCCTTATAGTGTAAACAAATCTGCATATTCCTCAATAAACAATATGATTTTTCCTCATCCAAATCCACAACAAACAAAGTGGTAAATGGGAAAATGAAAGAATTAACTCTATGTTTTTTCTTGAGGTAGAGGTGCATCATTTTGGAATGCAAGCACAAACATGCCATAAGTGATTTCTCAGTATTTGTATGTGTGTTTCTCCTAAATTTTAGTAGGCACCATTCTCATAACACAACACTTGTTTTCTAATGTTTAATTCACCAGAAGAAGAATGTTGCAACTCATGAATCTCCTCACTATCACTTGAACAATATCTTGAATCTAGAATGTTGCTCGTGCATTTGTCTTGAATCTAGAACATTGTTTTTGTGCAGTACCTTATAGTAGCGAGGAAAGAGAAGGATTCAAGCGGCTAGAATATAGATCTTATTGACCAACAGTGAAGAGAATATATTAGATAATTCTCAATGTTTCACAATAAACATAATCCATGTTTAATGGTCCCTCTTCTTGACAGTACACAGCCGCTCAATGCTCTTTTTATTCATTTGTTTCTTCTTCATAGGAAAGGATCATTCATGCTCTGATACCATATTGAAATGGTGAGCATATACAAAACTTGAATTAGCACACCATGAATAACAAAGTATAAAATCAAAATATATTATGCATTTGAGATGTAGTTCTTTCACATTACATTGGATTTATATAGCCTTTTATTTCCCAGTACAAACTATCAAAACAACCTATAGTAATAACTTCCCAAAAACTAACCTTTAGTTTATTTACTAACTATTAACTAACCTATTATTATTTTATTATTTAATCTATAATAACATGTAATAAATAACAATACCTTATATCTGTATCTAATATTTCATTCCATGATGAATTGATTTTTGAGGATGGGGTAACTCCTTTGAACTCATACTTCATTTTATTTTCTCGACATTATCCTGCAAGACCAAAAATAAATTAAATTGCTTAAAATTTCAAGTAATTTTAATTTTTAAACAATTTACAACATTTTGTGGGTTTTAATTAGACAAATGGACATCACATTTGGAATTTAAAACTCTTTTGGTTCAAATAAATTCAACCTAAACCAAACTCTAGGCTAAATCCTTTGTAAAATGCAATTTGTAGAGAAACAAAATGGAACTCGATACACCATCTTAATACAAAACATCCTACAATAAGAGTAAATTTTGAAAACATCCTCGTGCATTTCTCTTAGCCACACATACCTCTTCAAATAAAATGTGGGTTTAGAACAGGATACTAGATTTCAGGTTTTGAACTACATTATCCAATTGTCAAGTGAAAATTCCACATTTTAGTTTCTCTTCGTTCATTTATTGCATCGTTCTATCATTTCATTTTACATGAAAGTGATACAGGATGGGAAGTAAAAAGTTGGCTTCAAATTTCCTATATATCAAAATTCCATAAAACATTTCCTTTAGAATTTTACTAAATGCTTCATTTGAATGTTTTCTTTTAAAATGAACAAGATGCGAAAGTCTTCACGAGTTATGGATGTCATTTAGAAGTCAAGTTCCAGTTTTGAATCAAAATTCAATGAGCTTTTTGTGTTTTGGAAATGACCCTTATGCGGATAATTTAAAGTGGTCTAGATATGAATACAATATTTCAAACTCTACTTCCAAACCAAAATCTCGCAATTAATTTTTTATATTACTCTTGCAAAGTTTTTGAGTTTTGCGGGGATTTTTCATACTTCTAGATGTGAATTATCGAAGACTAAGGACTTTAGTCCTAGACCAAATTTCTACAATTTTTTCTTGTTTATTTAAGATTTTCAACATGTTTTACTTTCAAGCCATTTAAGCATGAATGTAGGAAAAGTAAGGAGAACGATATGTAAGATTTGAACTTAAAAAATTCCAATCCTCCTTTGAATTTCATGAATTTCCCTAATCCCAAATCTTATAGGTTTAACACAAATTTCAAGTTAAATGATGACATATATGATATTTCATTTTGTGAGGATAGTCATGGGATATGGATGTTTGAAACTATCATAAAGTGAAATTGAGATAAGTAATCTCTACAAACCCGCAAAACTCAAGAATTGAAACCTTTATTCACGAACACAAAATTGTAGAAAAGCCAAGGGGGTCTGGATGCAAAAGATAATCCTGACATATCCTGAAGCAACATGAAATTTTACAGACCAATAACTCAAAGACTCTCAAAGACTCTCAACATTAAAATTACTTTGCAGAAAAAGTGAAGAGGACAAGGCATTTGACAAAACAAGAAAAAGACACATATCCAGTACCAAGTCAGGATCCCACAAATTTTACACAAGTCATTTAACACTTACAAAAAGACCCTTACAAAAAAATAAAGTGAACAAAACAAGTAATCAAGAAACATGACATCTAGTAGCAAGTCAAAAGTCTATAATTTAGCAAAAGGGCACGAAACTCAAAGTTTTACAAATGAAAATGCACTCAACCCTTTGAAAATAATCTAGGCACCTAATGAATTAATCCATAGTCATTCAAAATGTAGAATACACTTCACTTTGACACAAAGGAAAGGAAGAAGCAACTAGACAGAAACCTAAACCCAAGAAAAAATAAAAATGGGGGTTCTTTTTTTTCCAAAATCAAAATGGGGCATGTTGAAGGCACAACAAGACTTCTTGATTAAGCCATGTTTGTTGGGATCCTTAGTTATCATGTCTTCTCTTGTATTATTTCATTGGTTGAAATGTATTTTGTCTATATATGTGTGTTCCATATGTCTCTTTTGTCATGATATATATTATCTTTCCCTACTTGGGGCATCCCCTTTTATTTTATCTTGTTCTCTTTGATGATCATTGCAATTACATGCTTATTTTCTAGTTTCACATATTATGTTATTGTACTAATGCTTACATGTTTATCTTATAATTACATTTCTACATTGATCCAAGAGGATCTAGGTCACTAGAACAGATTGTAAATCTTGAGTGTTTCTCAAAAGTCTTTACAATTTTGACATCAAGTTCCACATCATCTTTAGCATCCACATTCTAAAAAACAAATCATAACTTCATACAAGAACATGCAAGCCTAAGTTACCCTTTCCAACAATATCAAGCATCCTTAGGTCCTCATGCTACCTTTGACAAGGGAGATACTAATCTAAATTATGTATCCTATGAGTACCCTCCATCACTATCCAATCGAATGCCTATCCCAAAGCCTACTAGTCCTATTCCAACACCACCATGTACTTCCAATCCTAATTCATTGGTCCCTCCACATTCTAATCCATCAACCCCTTCATTATCCTCCCCACCATCTAATATTCCATCACCTTCATGCCCTAAATTCCAATCACCTCTCTTAAATGACCTCTATAGACACTATGAATTATATTACAAAAACAAACCTATGGAGTCATGCAAATCCACCCATCCAATTTCATCCCCATCTAGCACAAGAAATCCTAATCATAATCATAAACTTACAACTTCCACCCTCATTATCCATTCATTATATTGTCCATCCACCCATATACTTATGAAGGATGTGATCCAATGGCTATTAGCAAGGAATCAACTATATCATCAAACACCTAACCTTGAGCATATCAAAGAGTCTTCCAATACCATGTTTATTCCTTCAAATACATTATGTAGTCCACAACCCATCGAGCCTATTGAAGATTGTCCCCCCATGAGCCCAAGTCAAAATCCATCATACCCTCATGTTGGTGATTGTCAAGAACCTATCAAACCTCTCCAAGAGTCTCCCACTTCCACTTCCATTAAACCACAAGAGCTATGTCAAGAGTCTAATCCTAAGCAAGTGGAAACATTAGCCCTTAATACAAACAAGATCAAATGCCTTCCATTCAACCCATCCACAACCTATACCTTCTTTATGATCAAGATATTGTCTATGATGATGAGCTTATCCATGAACAAAATGATCCCATCCATAGCACACTTAATCCTATTTATGACCAAGCTCCCATCTATGGTTGAGATCCTATCTATGATCGAGAAAACCATGATGATCCTCTTAGTCAACTTTATGCATTCCATGGTCAAAAGCTTATCACTCCACCTATCCATAATCCTATAACCATTCATGAGCAAGATATCCAAACTACTATCCATCCTACATCTAGCCCTATCCATGATCCAACAACATCCACTTTCCTTGATGCTACACTTGGCTCCCAAGTAAGCATAGATGATCAAACAAATAGCCTAGATCTTAATGAGCATAATGAGCATAATCAAGATCCTAATGATCCTTTGTCATCCACTATCAACCATGTTGCAAATCCACCATCATATCCTATTGGTCTTACTACCTTCATTCATGAATGTTCTTTCCTATGAGAGCAGCAACCATTGCCTACCACCACACCTTCTCCATCCAATAATGAGCTCAAGTCTAGTGTCCAAAACACACATAGTCCCATTCTCCATTGCATACTCCAAAAAATAAACTATAAAGGTAAAGGCTTAGGCCTTCATGAACAAGGTATTTTGGAGCCCATCCATTTCAAAATCCCTACATGATCATATGGCCTTGGATATACACCCCAAGGAAAACAATCTCAAGATGTTTGTAATACCTCCATGCCTCCTAAATCTACATCCTTCCACCCCAAATCCCATGCATCCTATCATACTCCCAAAACATATGTTTCCATCCCTCCTCCATCATCCTACAAACCCAAAAAGCATGTGACCATCCATCTCCCTCAATCCACTTTACCTCCACTTCTTCCAACTCCTAACATCCCTCCATCCACTTTACCTCCACTCCTTCCAACTCCTAATATTCCCATACTCAAATATCCTTCTCACTTTAGTCACAAATCCATTAATCCCTCCATCCATACATCGCGTTCCTATAAATCCCCTACAATTCCTAATCAGGATCAATAAATGCACACATCGACTAAACATGAAGCTATCACAAAAACCCCCATGGGATTCAAAAATAAAAATTTAGATGCCTCCACCCATAAAGCAAAAAATCCTAATGATCCTCATGCATAGAGCACCAATGCAAAGAATCAAAGCAAAATCAAAACTCAAAAAGGCTACCCAAGTCCACATCTCAAAAAGACAATTTCAAAATCAAAATGGTTTGGGTCCCCAAGAAAAAAGCACCTAATTCAAATGGAGCATCCACAATCCTAAAATCTTGTTGTGTGGTTACACAACATGCCCCATTTTGCCTCAGCAAAATAGGGACCCAACTTTTTGCTTCTGCCTATTCTTTGCTTTCCTTGCTTTGGGCGGTTTCATAAAAGTCAGATGAAACAATAGTATATCACCCCTGCACATGCATATGCTTCATTAGGGAAGGTTAAATGTCAAAGTCAGTTTCTGCCATCATAAACCTCATAATATAGAAGAGTACAAAATTCTAAGCAGGTTTGCCTTTTGAATCACCTTGAAATTCCTTAGGGATAGAAAGTTATGCTCGGTCAAAGTTTGGTCAAACATGATATTCCTAGAGGGTCACATTCACCAATATTCTGGATATTCGCTAATATCCTTGATCTATGATTTAACAAAGAAAACTTGATATCCGCATATCCTTTAATATGCAAATGCTAAATTTAAATATGAGATAACATTTGCCTGTCAAGTACCCACTCATATTCCCGGAGGGTCATCCTTCGAATATCCATCATATTTTTTAATATCCTGAATTTCGGTAACATGACAGTGACATCATCTTGTTCTATTTTGTGAAAGGACCCGATATGATGATGATGTCATCATGACCTAGATCTAAGAGGGTCATATTTCTTACCATCCCTGATCTTCGTTAATATGACGATGACGTCATCTCCTCGACCAATTTGAAGTCCTATAAAAGATGCTGATGTCATCCTCACATTCTAGAATGGGGGGATATTTCATATTGTTGAGTATCCAAATATTTCTTAATATCCCTCATATTAACCTTTGAGACCTGTGATATGGGGATCTCTAGTAACCAATAGCATGATGCCATGTGGTGCATTGACCTGATCATATCAACACATTGTGTTATCCCGATGGTTAAATAAAGGTATAATGACCTGATTTTGGTTGTTGGTCTACAGTTGACCATCTTCGTGATGACATCATCCTCAGCTTCCAGATATCAGTCATATTTCCTAATATCCTTGATCTCTACGAATATGTATCCCAGTATTAAATGCCATTTTAACGATAGGTCGAGCCTTCAAAATTTTGAATAAACAACCACCACTTGTTAACATCTCCAAGCCTTAGGTGTCGATCAATGGGTACCAATAGGAGGACATTAACCACACCCTAATTCTCCATTGTGATCGATTAAAAATAAGGATTTGAGCTCATTTTGAATTTACCAAATGTTTAGGTGAAGAATTATAGAGCCCCTACAAAATTAAGGTGACATTACTGCAACTTGCAAGCTAAACAGAACGGGATACACATTCAAACAGTGAACAGAGAACAGTAATTTCAAGGTGAACATGCTCATCTGGACATCACTTACACAGTAAAAGGATAACAAATAGTAGGTAAGTAACGATAAAACCCTCTTTTGTTGATTATGGTAAATGAACAGGTAAAAATGGTTTTACCAGAGTAAATTGATATGATGATGCATGAAATAGACTAGAATGAAATAATTAACACCATAAAATTCATGTGATCATTGAATCCACCACTGCACATGACACGTTAGGGTAAGACATATACATGTTTCATTGTAGGGTCAAATGGCAGTCTAAAAGAACAGGTCAAACATGGAATTTCTGAAACCTATGTGCATACAGCCTGAGGGGGTATCCTTCAAATATGGACAAATAAATGATACGCATCTAGGAAATATATACCTTGATGCATGGACAACGAAATTGGAGAAAGGAGGCAGGAATCCCCTGCTCATTAACATCTACAATTAAGGAATGTGGCACGCAAGGGGATTTCCTTATGCAATGGAGGCTTCCCAATTAGTAGTAGAGTGTGCCCGAAACTATAATGTGAATACCAGAAAGGTAGAGAAACATGGTAGGGTTTATCACTGCTTTCAATATGCCTAGGGGACCTCTTGTGGTTCGACTAAACTTGGGTAAATTGGAGAAGGAATATAATAGCAAAGATAAAGAAGCTAGAAGGATTATGTATCAATGGAGGGCCAGTGACAACACATATAAAGCTTCTGTCAAGTTTCCCATGTATCTCTACAAGTTTGATTTTGCTCCAGAGTATCAGTATATGATGGTGATGCTTAGCAGGATGACATGAAAACCAAATGTTGGGTCCCTTGATAATTGGATGTATGACATCATAAGGATGGTAGAAGGTACTAATCAGACACTCCAATGGGCTAGGATCATAAGCGACAGCCTGGATGAGGAGATGAGGAAGTTAGGAGGAAGAAATAATGTGTTCCATATGACCTTCTATGTGGTATATGCTTGTGCATTCAAGGGCACCTTTAATGGATTATAAATAGTGGGCAGGGTCGGAAGAAACCCTAGAGATGTAAACATTTGGGACCATTACCCACAGCTGAAACAAAGAGAGTCTCTCCAACATTATTGGAGGGTGAATGATTCATTCTCCATGTACCTTGTCAGGACTATGGAGGAAGATAGAGCAAAGAGATGGAGCGTAGAGGCTCAGGTTGTAATAAATAGACATGGGGCTTGGTTCATCGAATTCCCCACCTTTTCATACATAAGAATGGAAGGTTTCATTAGGCAACCTCTCATGTTGCCAAGATATCCCAATGACAAGGTCATCCTGATGGAGCTTGCCAGGTAGGTATTGCCTTCAATGGAAGCTTATATTGAGAAAGGAAAGATGCCTAATATTCCATTTCCAATCATGATTGGATGGTATATGTGTTCTGATAGGGAGTGTAAAAGATGTAATTGGAGGACTAAAGTTTATGTCCCCACAACCCTTCTCACTATCTAGGCCATATGACCCCTATGATAGGATGCAAACATTGCATAAGAAACCAATGCATCATAGGCACATTGAAGATTATTGGGCCGACTGTGATGATGAAGTAGACGTAAGAAGGAGAGGCTACCTGAGACTTACTTTGAGACAAATATGTACATTAGATTGCATAACAGTGTCTGCTCAATTACATTAAGATGATGGCATGATCATGTCTCAAGAATATGATGACAATAAAGTATATAATGAGACAATATCATCCCTAGATTGGAGTCAACCTAAGGTGACTTATTTGGATCAGATAACATAGAAGGTTAAATGGGTGGATGCAGAGATTGCCAAGCTGAAGAATAAAGGAGTGGCACTCACTGTTGACAACAAAAGGAAAAGACAAGAATTATCATGAGGAATCAAAAGGGGAGAGATAGAAAAGTAAAATCAAGAAAGGAAATCAAGCTATTGGGGTGACAGTCATTCATCAACCTCAACAAAAGGAAGATGTAGCCTCCACATCTACTGCAACACCACCTCATGCACTTGCAAAATAGAAGAAAATTGTTGCATCGATTGCTCCTGCTATTGTAGAGGAGGAAGAGAGCTCAGATGATGATCTCCTGATAAGGAGGAAAAAGAAGAAGATACAAGAGGCACCTCAGAAGAAACAAACATCTGTTATGAGGGGGGCAGTAGATAAGAATCCCACTATCCTACTAAGAGTAGTAGGTGGTGAAAGCATTCTGAAGAATCTACAACATGAGGTCCCTATTCCTGATATCATGCAATTCAAGTCTGAGATGGAAGAGAAATAGAGAAAAGAGATGCATGGTGTAATGGATGAGCAATCCTTTCCATTTGATGACATGGTAGAACTATCTGATGATGATGTTGTAAATGAGGTCTCTGCCAGTTCTATGGAGACATTAATAAATAATACTAAGATGACACCTCATGGCACCCCCATGGTACAAAAGGAAGTTGAAGTAGAAGAAATAGAAGAAGGTAACCCTGAAGTGGTGGCACAACAAATTGGATTGACAAGATTAGTTGATCAAGTCACTAGCCCCGTAGCAATAGATTTGGCTTATCAGGGTAATAAAGAGCAAAACAAAGATAAAGACTTGCCTCTAGAATAAAGCAAATTAGAAGTTAATGTGCATATGGAAGATGAAGAGATGCCTGATCAAAATGATGGTCAAGACAGTGAGCAAATACCTGAAAGAAGAACAATTTAAGAAGGGATGGATAAAGCCCAAGACCTTAGAGAAAAGGACACATCAAATGATGGAGAACAAGGTCTTCAAAAGGACGATGATCAGAGAAAAGAAGAAGAAAATGTGAATAATAATGATCAACACAATCACCTAGATAAACTAGATCAGAGTGCTCAAACCCCTCATGAGAACCAAGCACCACAGGATACACAGGATGGGAATGTGAAAGTGCAACAAGAAACCCCTACACAGGAAGAAGTCTGTCATGAGGAGATTCAAAATGAATAGAGAAAAGAACCTTCACCATAGAGAGTGGAACAAAATGTAGAGACTCATGATGCTCACATTAAGCATACAGACCGGCAAGGGTCTACAGATGAAATACCATATTGGTTGTAGCAAGAAGTGAATCCACCCTAGGTTAGTGATGTATCTAAATTTGATATTTCTACATTATTCTCAGCTGACATGGTTAAGCCAAAGAGAAGGGCAAGGGCCACTTCTACAATAAAAAGAGATCCTACCACAGGCAGAAGAACAGCTTAGGTAGCTTTGCCTATAACAGATAAAGCAAAGGGAGAGATAAGTATTAATGAATTTTAGATCACCAATGTTGATTTATGCTTTACTATTGAAGAGCAAGAAGGCCAAGAGGCCAAGGATATTATTGATTCTTTATTAAAAAGTGTGGATAGGGAGAAGAATAAAAACAAAGTGCCCAAGGAGTACATTTCTTAGCTGCATACAATCATAAAGGGGCTAATTGACCCAGATCATATGCTAGTCAACACAGCTACCCCTTTGACCATTATATCTCAGGATGAGGTAATAGGGTTGGATATCATAAAGCATAAGGAACATGTGATGGATAATTGGTTTATTTAGTTCATTTCTGAAGCATAGAAGGTAATAAAGACCTCCCTCGCCAATTAGAATTTGCTCAGCACATTGAGGAGCAAAGTAGATAAGTTACAAAAGGAGGTTGGACAGAGATCAATCAAAGTAGAAAAGGATCTGATTGCTCTAGCTGAAATGAAACACATAGATGTGAAGGTACTCATATACAACAAGGTATTAAACAATCATACTTCACAACTATTGAGTATATGGTATGAAGATACTTAGTTTGAAAGTGATATCCTAAAGAGATGCAACACAAAACTTAGAGACATTAGTGTCAAGTTGCATCACCTCATGTCTGAGGAAGTAAACATCTTGGAAGCTCTTGAAGACAAGGTAGAAGGGAAGATAGAAAATTAAGATGTTTATTTTGCACTTGAGTCTTTCCAGGATAATTTTAAGCAGGTAGCAGATGACCCTCTCCACCATTTGTCAGAAGATGTAATTAATAAAGCTATGAGGATGAAAGCCAAGGTGGAAGGATACAATGAAATGTTGAATAGCAGAAAAAACAAATGGTCTGCATTACAGACAAAGTTCCATTCACAAGAGCATGCTATAGCAAAGGCTAAGGTTCAAGATGGAGGTGAGATTGAATGGATAGTGGGGCATATGAACCCATCAAGGAGATCATCAGTGCACATATATGAGATGACCCATCCACTGATTAAGAAGATGAAGAATAAGTAAGGATGCAGGATGATAGGGTCATGCGCATCATATGCGAAATAAATGATCAAGTACTACCAGATGGTTGCCAGCTGGCAACTTGTGACATGTGTAATGTTTGTTGACTGAGTCAAAGAGGATATAGATCGTTGATTTTGATAGCTAAATCCTAATCATTGGATCATTTGTAACTGCCTCCCTTCTTTGTCCTATAAAAGGAGATGGAGTGCGCATTATAATACATTCAAAACTTAATTGAGATTAGATTGCTGAAGCCTCGGGACTAATTCTCAAAGCTGATTGTAAATATACATGTCTGTTGCATACTTAATGAAGAAGAAGATCTAGATTACATACAGTCGTATACTTTGAGTAATTTGTGAATGAATTCTTGGCTTGTACTTTGATTTGCTGCGTCCCTTGGAGTGCAATTCAAGTTGTGCATGTTGTCTTCATTCCTTTCCATCAAAGTTTGCATTAACCATACTTAGCTGTGGAACATCTTGGTGAACCTATGGTTTGATTTCCTTCTCTTCATGACGTATCTAGAATGTATACGGACCAATAGCTAAAGATTCACTCATTTTAGTAAAGATTAGAAAGCATTCAATACAATTTGTTTAATTTCCTTAAAATCACCATCATAATTGTAAATACTCAAACAATCTTAAGAAAAAATATAGAAATATGTTGATATCCCAAAGGAAAGTAAATATTCATAGCATATTTGAGCTCATTAGCATGTATAATTGAAAATACCATGCAAATGCATATAAATCTCAACAATAATCATGCAAATATCTGCTTGTAGGCACATTATTTAGTTAAATTCATAGTGCAAAAGTGAAAACTAATCAATAACAGTTGATGATAAAAAAAATTGATCAAAATTAGAAAATATCCTCATCATCTATTGAATATAGTAGGATTAACCTTGTTTGTTAAAAGATTTATAGAAAGCAAGTAAAAAATTGAATGCTCAAACATTAGTTCTTAGAAGTGGAAATGTAAGGTCCCTTGAATGGAAAAAAACATGGCACATCCAACCACTAAATGACATCAGTAGATTATGAAGTAATCCATAGAGACTTGGGATCATGAATTTTCCAAATTCATCATATCTTTCAAGATGATAAAGGTTTGATTTGCAATTCTTTATCTATGTGTGTTTATGACTAACATCATAACCAACAAATCCCAAACATCCCACTCCCCATCCCAAAATCTTAAGATTCACAAGTCCATTTGGGTCCCTAAATTCCTAAATAGGCAATCCCCTAAGAGAACGTCTCCATTACTCCCAAATCCCCCTTCCAATAAAAAGCTTCAAAATCTAATTTAGTGTGTGTAAACATTGGTCTTGGTTCCCTTCCACTCCACAACATTCCAACATACCTCCATCTCCCCATCTTCTATCTACTATCCCACTTATTTCTTCCATCATATCCCTATGGTCCATGCTTTTGCATAAGTCCTTCTATCTATCCCTTTATCCCCATCATAATCCACTATCCTTGATCCATACATAATCTAACATCCATCCAATCCATAATATATTATCTCCTTACTTTATGTCCCTCTCATGCAATCCTCTACCAACATCCATGGGCATAATACAACTTGAAATGGTCTATGAGTGATTTCTATCCATCATGGGATATTACCACCTTTATATGGGAACAAAATCTTGAGTCCCTACCTATTACATCCAACTATCCACTACCAAAAAAAAATCAAAATAGTAAAGATAAATCCTTTGTCCAATGGTGAAAACCATTTTTATGGCACCTTGGATAAGTACCATGATGAAAACATGGCAAACAGGTGTCATGTGTAGGTGATTATCTATGCAATTTACACTTGGGGGCATGTTGTCTCATCTATTCCATCCTATCTATCCCATCCTATCTATCCCATCTCATCTATCCCATTCTATATATCCCATCTCATATCATATCCTATCATTTTCCATCCTATCTTTCCATCCTTACCCATCATATCTATCATACCTTCCTCATTGCACCATCCATCTTCCCTTCCTCCTTTTGATCTTGATGAGGGTAGGGGCAAAATGTTGAAAAATGCTTTTGACACCTCTTGTCATACTCCAAATTCCACCCATCCATTTGTAAGAATATCCTCCATACATCCATATACTACTAAGTCCATTCATCCCTTCCTAGCATTATCCCCATCATGCATCCTAATAAGCATCAACATGCCAAATCCTATGGCATAATATCTAGAGTGGGGGCATGTTATTCCTATGTGACATAGTCCTTGGAGATCACATCCTAGGCTCCCTCCATCCATCTATCATATATCTCCCAATCATTATCCTTGTAACGCCAATCCTTGTATCCATCCATACTCCTACCGTTATCCTATCATCCATCCTTTTATCCATCCAAATCCTACATTTATCTTAGCACCCATCCTTTTTATCCACCCATCCAATCCTACATTTATCCTATCACCAATCTTTTTAATCCATTTAGTCCTACTTTCATCTTATCAACCATCCTCTTATCTATCCATCCAATCCTACCTTTATCTTATCACCAATCCTTTTATCCATCCCATCCATTATTGCTCATCCTTACATCCTATCTTCATCCTTACCTTTCGGCTTGGTTTTCCCTTGTCATTGGTATTTATCCAAAATCTATCCAAATGCAATCCAATGCTAAACATCCAAAACAAATCAAAATCTTCCCAAGAATCCAAACAATACATCTAAATGCAAGTCATCCTAAATCCATACCAATCTTGTCAATAAATCTAGCCAAATTATCCAATCACATCCTTGGCCTTGATCCTAGCCATGTTGCAATCCTAATCGATTAATCAATCAATCATCATAATCAATGGGATATATTGTTCCCACATCTTTGTGTTGATATAGGGATATATCGTTCCCTGCAATGACAACACTATCTTAATCCTTGTGTTGAGCTAGGGATATATCATTCCCTATAATGACAACACTATCTTAATGCTTGTTTTAATTTAGGGATATATTGTTCCCCACAATCAAAACATTATCCAACCCAATCAATCAATCCAATCGATCATCAGTTTTCAGCTTGACAGGGGCAATCACCTTGTTTGTTTTTGAATCATTTGTGCATGCTTGCTTGCTGGCTTGTGTGTGTTATCATTTTATCTTGCATTTCTATTGCATCTTGCATATCCTCTAGCTAATATTCATATCTTGTGTGTGTTAGAATAGCTTTTAGCATACCAATCATCCTTTGCATCTAAGGTCATTTCATACCTTTTATGCACTTGGACTTAAATTCTCTAAGTTTCCTTTCCCACACATCTAGACAAGGCTATATTATGCTGGGGTATCCCTTTTTGCACACAACACATCGTCACCCTGGTCTTTATACCTTGGTGCATAATGTCAAGTGCTACATCAAACTAGGACTACCTTCTACAACTTATCAGCAATAACCAATATCCCTTATCCTCATTCATATCTATTTCCTACCCATATCCTCCCAAAACCACCCATTATCCATCTTATTAGGACATTATTTTCCATGTATCCCTCTTTCGTCCGTTCTCCATTTCTTTCAAGATTTTTTTTATGAAAAAAATTCTTATGAATTTTTTGCCAAAAAATTCTCGAGGGGGCATCTATCCATCCATCATCCTCTTTCCACCACCTGTAGGATGACTGGGGCATCTTATTTTCATCTTTGACATGTTATTACCTTAGCCAAAACATCGTAACAAAGAGGAGCAAAATGTAGACACCCAAAATTGACCATATCTTTCCTACGCCTTTGGCAGGTCATGAATACCCTTTTTACCTACATATCTAATCCAAATTAATTAAATAATCTAATTCTTTAATTAATTTCTCCTCTTCATCCATCCAAAACCAAATAAATAATCCTTTCATTTTATCATTTCCTCACCTTTCCATAATCCTCTCACATAAATAAGCCTTTTATTTATTAAATCCCTCATAAATCTCTAATAATTGCCTAATAATTTCCTAATCGAGACTTAATCCTAATTAGTCCCTAATCCAAAACTATCTTACAACTACCCAACTACCTATCCAACCCTTCAAATAAACCTATCTCCCCCCACTCAAAAGAGAGGAATCCTCTAAGCAAGTACATGTCAAAATATTTCTTCTTCCAATCTTCTCCTATCCAACTAAATCCTTCATCATCATTGGTTATTTTTGATCTTTGAAGGCAGCCCACATTCAATCCACAATCGATTGAAGAACAATCAAACAAGGTGTTGGGTGCACTTGTTTCGTTCTATCCTGTGTGTAAGAATTCGATTATTGATTTGAGGATTCTTAGGTTGTATTTTTTGATCTTCTTATGTTTCCATTAACTGATTTTTGAGCATACAATTTGGTTAATCCATTTGGATAGTTAGCTTGCATTCATCCTACAAAGGTCTCTAGAAATGCCCTCTTGAGCTTGGTATGATTCACATACTACAAGAGCCATCTTGCTCTTGTAAAATTGGTCCTTAATTCTCCTCAATTTAACCATAGGTTTGTCCCTTTGTCTAGAATGACTTTATCTTAGGGTCTTGGTACTTGTGGTTCATCCCTTAGAATTGGGGGTTGCAATTTTGAGATCTAATAAATTGGAACCATTGCCTAGGATGTATAAATCTCAAGATTTTTTGAAGACCCTTGTAACTTAGTTTGAATAATTTTTTGTTTTGTAATTTTATCCCATGTGTGTTGTTGGATTTACTTTGATAGTCAACTTGCACCAAGAGATTAATGTCATTCTTAGGGACATTTGTTGCTAGGATTTAATGATCCACTACTAATGTAAAAAAATTGTATGGCTCTACTAGTGGATCAAACTCAAAATTTATTTTACCTTTGATGATCATTTAGTTTGTTCAAATTTTTTATCTTCTTTGAGAGGTCTGACTTTACCATCAAAATTTTCTCTCACTACCGCAAGGTTCTCACATGTGAATACAAATATTAAGTTGTGTAGTTTACAAAAAAATTCTAGGTAGTTTATTTTCCCTCCTAGTTTATCTTCCAAGGTTAAAATAAGTCTTTCATAAGAGTCATAATATGGGTGATATTAGAAGTATCTTGTTATGCATATCACTTTATGCTATGCATGTGAATGATTATAGATTGTGAAATTTTAAAGTGGGGAAAATATCATACATGGAGGGGGAATAAAATTGGTTTTAAATATTTTTCTTTCTTACATGAAATTTGTAAGGAATCTCTCTATCTTATAGCTGCACATTTTTAAAATAGGAAATAAGAAAGTCCATTTGCTTTTGAAAAATTCCATGGTATAATGAATTGTGGTGAGGGGACTATGCCCTTTGTATTATAATAAAGAAAAATTATAAAATGCTACCTTATAAGGGGCAATAGTTCAAACACCCTTACATGTGCATATGGTAATATTCAAATTTCTAAACTTAAGAGCTAATAGAACAAAAAGCTTAGTTTATGCCTAAAACTACTATACTATAACTATAAATACACATATATACTTTTAGCTAAAATATCCAATCACCATCCACTTTATACTTCTCTAGAATCATCCTCTATTACAAATTCCTAATCAGCATCCCCTACCATCGAGAGTCATAGCACTTGTTTAAGGAAGGCCATCAGTTTGTTCACCTTCTTCCTTTGTAACTATTCATTCTTATCATATGCAGTGGTGATAAAAGGCTACTAGAGCCCTATAACTATGCCCTCATGTACTATTAAGATGTTATTAGAAAAAAAACTAGCACCATGCATTACCCATGGTATAAAATTTTGATGCTACACAATATGTGAAAAATAAAGTGAACATTTTATTTTCTAGGGAGCACTTTAAATGGAGAAAACAAAATGTCTGGGGGTATAAGGATTTTTACATCTTTTTGATTCAATAAGGGAGCATTATGTATGTTTGTTCTTCTTGCTATGGATAAATTCTCTAAACTCTCTTGTGAAGAGAGACAGATATATCTAAGAAATTATATATGCCCAAAATTTTCCTATACAAAAAGAGATGCTATAGGCGAATTATGGTTAGGAGGCTTTAATTCTTTTGCTATTTGTTTTGGAGCCCTTAAAGATTAAAATAGATGAGAATATACATTATAGTAAAGGAGAGATATGGGTGAGGAAGCATTTTGAAACTTTAATCCTCTCATATTTTTTATTTTGAGCTCCTTAGAAATAAGCAAAATAATACTCAAAAACAAGTTTGGAATTCAAATTTTTAGTTTTCAACAACATGCACAAAACTTCTAAAATTCCAAATTTCTATGGTGGGAAACTCAAACCCCACCCAAAATAATTGCAATTTCTAAATTCTAAAAATACCCTTTTGAAGATAAGGGCATGGAAAACATACTTTTCCAATCACATAAAATTTTACCATAGTTCCAATGCAAAATGGATAATACCAAAAATTTAAAACATGGGAATTGTTAAATTGATTTCACACAATTTAACAATTCCTTATACATGTTTAATCCTACAAAAGAATGCCATATGCAACCATATAATATGGGCATGACCAATGAAACACAAAATAAATAAAAAATCTTGAATTTAAATTCACTTACCTTCAATCCAAGCAAATTGAGAAGAAAGAAAGAAGACTCAACCCAGTCCACAAACACTTTTTATGCAATCTTCAATCCAATTTCAAATCCTTCCAAACAATCTTTCCAAAATGCCAAGCAAGAAAGAGGAGGAGGAGAGGAAAATGCAACCCCAAAACATAATAAAATTGAATACCCTCCAAAAATGAGCTCTTTTCTCTTCTATAATGCAATTTTCACTTTATAAAAAGTCCCCTTTTCATTTCACACTCAAACCATTTAATACAAGAAATTTTAAATTAATTTTTTTTTTAATTTTTTTGAAGGAAAATACTTTATTTAAATACCATGCAACCTTCCTTTCACTAATGCAATGTTTCCTTATAAAATTTCTTGTTTATTTTTATTCTTATTGAGATAAGGAAAAATTAGAACAAAATGGGTAAAATGTTTACATTATATATATACATACATACATATACATACATATATATACACCTGATAATGGGTTGTTATAGCGGCAACAGGAAACATCAGAGGAATGATGGAGTGGCAGTAAGAGATGTCATAGGAATGATGAAGATGATACTTGAACATTCATTTCACAACATGGTTGAGACAAAGGAAGTTAGTATATGGTGTGGGAAAAGGACTTCTCAATAACTAGTTATTTTTTTTCTCCTCGAGAAATTATAGTCGAATATGGCGTCTACAACCAACACAAGGGGACTAGGAAGAAAGATGGTTTCTAGTTCAAAGGGGAAAGGTGTCATGGAGGAGAAAGGTGGCAAGAAAGGGAAAACATAGGTTTTAGGGGAGGAGGTGATGGTCGATTTCATGGCTATGTTGGAAAATGATATCTCAAACCTTGGTCTTTGCCTTTGGTTGGAAAGAATGTGGGTCTTGGACAAGGACATGGATGGATCTCTATGGGTTAGCATTCAACAAGTGATGGTGAAACTGCTACTTGACCCAAGATACACCAGAGGATGCTAGAACACATTCTATGTGGCACAGTCACTAGCTTGTGCGTCCATGTTATCTATGGCAATGAGTTTATTTTTATTACATGATGACATGGGAGATTTTATGCATCAATCTAAGGTGCATTTTTATTATTTTTTAGAGCATTTGCATTCCATCAAATAGAGGCAACTATGTTTATATCGAGCGGTTGAGGAAGTTGCCTTGAGCCTGAAGATCACTCTCCTAGATGAGGCAATACCAATATATTCTAAATGTTGTGAAGAAGAGGAGGAAATGGATGAAGAGGTAGCTGTGAAAGAGTTGATTCCAGTGGAAGGAGAGAAGGTGGAAAAGACTCCAAGTTTAGAAGTATATTGTCATAAATTTTTATGTCCATCTAGGGGGTTGTGAGGCCTCTGTAATTTGCCTTGACCCCCTTTTTTATTTTTCTTTTCAAATAGACAATGGACCTTCTACTAGTAGTATAAGACTTTATAAGATAGCATAGTAGTAGGTGATAGTAGTTTCATATACTATGGTTCAATAGCTCGTTGGACCTGGTTTTTTACGGCAATGCTGCCTGTTCAGACTAATTTTTTTGGTTCCAGGATCCTAAACTAGGTAATATATATATATATATATATATATATATATATATATATATATATATATATATATATATATATATATATATATATATACCTTTCAATACTAAAACGCACACAATTCCTTTTTCACTCGAGCAATTCACACAAATTGTGAGGCATCAGAACAATATGAAATTTACTCATAAGTAACATATATTTATTTCGCATGCAATTAGGAAATAATGGAAAATGATTATATGTAATTATTCATGGGATTTGAACAACCTATGTAAACACAAAAATATTTTTTATGTGTTTTCACATGACTCAGGGATCCAAAATCAACCGATTTGGATCTAAGCTCATAGGGCCACACAAGACACATCTCACAACTCAAAATCAAGAGAGACAAAGATAAGAACACAACAAATTTTACCCAAACTAATTATCTTTAATTTCAACATTAGGGAAAATTGTTCCTACATACTAAATAAAAACATCAATCATATCTACATAGCACAAGATTGTTGAATCATAATATATAGCAACCAATGAGATAATGTCCACAAGATGGTATCACAATCTACATCTAACTAAAAATCATCTAACACTAGCATGATTCAGATATATAAATAGATGTATAATAAATCATCACAATGTTGAACTCTATGAACATAAGCATAATCACATATTATATAGAAAATGGTGAATTTGGAAATACTACAAAGTCAAAACATATAAAAATTCACACATGTGAATCTAAGTAAAAGATTTATACACCTCAATAGAAATCCAAAAGAACATCATTGGAAAGTATGATAATAGTATCAAAAGAAAAAATGAGTAATAGAATGCTCAGACACATATGCTTGGGGTGTTACATGTTGCTAGAGATATTCTTGTAGTTTACTTTGTGTGTCTTATCACAAACTATAGATAATTAAGGTTATGGATCAAGAGTGTGAAGTCCCCATTTTGGGCTAAAAATGAAAGTAATGAAGCAACATCGGTCATTGCATTGGCATGTCTATTATCCTTGTGAGGAATTGTGTCAATTGAGTAGGAAGAAAATTGTTTTGGGATAAAGAAGGCCAAATGTTGATAATCATTGAGAGAATCATCTTTAGCTTGATAAGTGCCAATAATTTGTTGAATGACCAATTGAGAATCATCATGTATGTCGAGGTTAGATATTCCAAGAGCTTGTGCTACTTTCAAACGTGCTATCAATACCTCATACTTAGAGACTTTATTGGTACATGGAAATTTTAGGTGAAATGAGAGTGGGATTGGTTGTCCTAAGGGTGGAATAAGAATATCCCCTACACTTGCACTAGTTTTGTATCATGATCAATGTAGACACCCAAAAATATCCACCTTGTCACAACATTACATCATCTAAACATCTTGTAGCATGTTTTGCCCTAGGTACCCATGTCATCACCTAATTAGTTAAATAAATCTTATTTATTTGACAAATTTCATTTATTCCCTTTCTATCCCATAATCCCTTCTTCTATAATTAAATAAATTTTATTTATTTAATTATTCATGGCCATTTATCCCCTCTAGTTAAATAAATATTTTTAATTGTTTAATTAGTCATTTATCCATTTGCCTACAATTAATTAAATAAATTAAATATTTATTTAATTAATAAAATCCTAAAAAGATCTTCTTGCTTTCTTTCCAAAATTAAAACTCATGTGTATCTAATTAATTTATTTAATTAGATAATTCATCAATTATCCTCCCATCCTTTTTGAAGATTTATTTCCTTTTTGAGGATTTAAACTAAAAGCAAGTCTTTTTATCTTTTTCCTATCTTATCTTGTTTTATTTCCTCTTTTTTCACTAAAAAAACAAATCAAATCTTATCTTATCAAATCTTCTTCCCTCCACATCAAAAAGTCTATAAATATGGCCTCTCACAAGCCATTTGGTATGCATTGAGTTTAATATCCTTACTCTACCAAAATATTCTTCCAATCTTCTAATCTTTTATCTATCCTCTAATCTTCTTCTTCCATCAATCTTCATCCAATCGTTATGCTGCAGAACTAAGCAATCAACATTGATCAATCATTCATGCATCAATCTTTCAAAGCATCTGAGGTATTCGAAAGATTTTGGGTAAAAGGTAAAGCATAATATTTGTTTTATGAAGAAGCTATCCATGAGCACCTTGATCTTATTCATAATCCTATATCCCTCCATGAGCAAGATATCCAAATTGCTCCTATCTATCCTCCATCTAACTCTAATGAGACAACTTTCACTTCTCATAATGAGACATGTGCCTTCCAAGAACACATAAGCATAGAAGATCAAACAAATAACTTGGATCCTAATGAGCAAAAGCAAGATCCTAATGATCCTTCCACATCCACCATCCACCCTATTCCAAACCTACCATCATATCCTATTGGTCTTACCACCTTCATTCATGAGTGTTCCTCCTTAGAACATCACCAACCTTTGTCTACCATCTCACCTTCTTTATCTAATAAGGAACTCGTATCTAGTGTTCCACCTGTACCTAGTCCCATTGTCCACTACATGCTGCAAAACATGAACTACCAAGGTAAAGGCTTAGGCCTTCATCAACAAGGTATTTTGGAGCCTAGCGATGTCAAGGTCCCTCCACGCTCATTTGGCCTTGGATACACACCGCAAGGAAAACAATCCAAAGATGTTGGTACTTCCTCCATCCCTCCTAAGTCCATTTCCCATTGTAAATCCCATCATACTCCTAAAACATATGTTGCCATTCTACCTCCATCATCTTAAAAATGTCAAAAGCATGTGACCATACACCTTCCACCATCCACTTTGTCTCCGCTTCTTCCAACTCCTAATATCCCTCTATTGAATCTACCTCCACTATTTCCAACACCTAATTATCTGCCTATCCATAAATCTTCTAAAAATCACAATCATGGCCAACAAATGCACACATTGTCTAAACAAGGAGCTTCCACCAACCCCACTTCCACCATACCCATGGGATTCCAAAGAAAAAATTTAGATGCCTACACTCATAAAGCAAAAAATCATAAAGGTCCTAATGCCTATGAGGCCGATTACTTTCCTTCCTTATTTTGATTGTTTTACATTATAGTTGGTGACATTATCAAACTTTTAGAGACTATTGTTCCATTATGCAGATTAGATTATATCTCCTAATTCTTGTTTGACTTTGATTAGACATGTGGTGATTCGATTTGATCATATTTTGATGCTATGATGAGATTAGACATGCGAGATATATTAGATGCTGATTATTGATGTGATTTCTAGTTCATTATGTGGATTCATAAATTGATGATGATTATGTGACATTAGATAGAAAATGCAGTTTAATCTTGAATTAGGTTGTGAATGATTAATGTTGTATGCAATGACATGAAATTTAATTTCAGTTGCTTCGGCTATGATTATACATGATGTGATTGACACTTGATCTAGTTGTGTAGGATTATATTCCCAGGCCACGAGAAATCGGAGGTAGTATTCACACATATGTTATTCCCTGTGAAATTGATCCATTTCCAAGAGGGATGAGGATCACGTTTGATTGGATGTTGTTTGAGTACTTGTTTGATTTATTATTTTGGCCTAGTACCCCTTTTGTTAAATTAATTTATATCATGTGTTGCATATTTTTATTGTTTTACACCACTTGGTATTGTTTTCATTTATGTGCCATTTAAAGTGAATTTATGACTCCCTAGGTGTACCTTAGTGTCCCAAAACTTACCCTAGGTGATTACCCTTGGGTCTAGGGTCAATTTTGACTAACTAAACCTTGGGGTAACTCACTTTTGGTCACCCTAAACTAGGGTTTAGTCAAAGTGACGAATTTTCAAATGGCTAAGGGTGGGAGATGAGTCATGCTTTGGGAAAGACCCATCTCCCTTCCCAAATTTTGGGGATCCCTTCACCAAGAAGACTTGGGACGTCTCCAAGACTTCCAAGTGTGCGGGATCTCCCTCCAAGACTCTCACACATGTGAGAGCATCTTGGAGGGAGATGGCTCTCTTGCAGAATAAGAGGATGCCATATGGCATCCCTTATCCTCATGGAGGCTTGAAGGGAATTGCCACCTCACCACTTGGTCTCTCACACATGTGTAAGAGAACAAGTGGATAAGGTGAGGATTGGAATGAAATTAGAGGGTGACACGTGTCACCCTTCTCCTTCCTCTCCCTTGCAAGTGGCATGGGATGAGGAAGGAGAAGGTGGCAAGTGTCACCTTCTCATTCCTCAAGGCCAAATTGGAAGGCCTATATTACCTCCTCTTGACGAGGAGTGTGGGGTTCTTGCATTTTACATTTTTTTTTCTATTCTTGGAGTTCCTTTTGGGGAGTTAGAGAACTTGAGAGATTGGCAGACTTGGGGAAGCTTGGAGCTCTTCACCAAATGTGCTTCCATTTTTTTAGGGCTTTTGAAGGTAAGCTCCATGGCTATGGCCATATTCCCTTGTATATTTTATTTTATGTTTGTGTTTGTGAATTTATGTTGATGGTTGTTTTCATTTTTGTGTGGGTTGGGTATTTGGTGAGAGCACCTCCATTTGGAGGTAAGGCTCAACTTGTATGGGGTGGGGGAGAGTGAACCTCCTCAAGGTCATCTCCTTATTATTGTGCTACTTATATCCTTGAGGGCTTTTCTATGGTGTTGAGAGTATTTTTTACGGAAAGAGTGCCATGATAGTTTTTTTGAGTTATTTGGAGATATGTATTATGTAGTTGTGGCTTGAGGCCTTGAGACTTGGTGATTTTGAGATCTTGGAGTGACCTCTTGAGTTGAGGGGTCCACTCCCCTACCCCCATCAAACTCATTTCCATGAGTTTAGTTATTGTGCAAACCTTGGGGAAATTTTAAGTGTGTTTGGAAAATTGCATTGTTGTGGAGTGTGTGTCAAACCGTGTGAATCCTACCTCCGTAGCTCAGGGGTGACCCACTTGCGGGTCTATGCTAGGGAGGAGGGTTTTCCTTCATGGCTTGTTTCCCCCTTTTTTGGTGTCTGTCTTATTGCAGGTTTTTATTGTAGAAATGGAACTTTGGAGAAGTCCATTTTAGTGTTGTTGCAATATTAGAGTTGGCTGTTCTTTTCGGAGCCATGGCCTTGGAGGCCTTGTTGTTTTGTGGGTAGGTTGTATATCCTTGTTGTTCTACAGAAATGTAAACTATATTCTATGTAGGAAATTAAAACTATCATTGAAAGCATTTATTATTACTGTGAAATAATCTTACTGTTCTATGCACTTGATAATTTTTGTTTAAATAATTGTAATTTCTGTTAAAATAATTGTTGTGTAAAAGGGGTTAGAGAGAAGGAAATTTAGGTGTGAATTATCCTATGGACTTTAGGAAATGTTTTACTTCTATGTTTGCTGGTTGTAAATTTTTAATCTGTCCAAATGTAGATAAAAATATATATTCATGGTATCTATATTGTTGTGCATTTGATTACAAATGAAGGAGAAAATTTAATTAATTATCTATGTTGCTGATTGTTGCATTAATTCTTTAAAAAAAAATAAAAAATAAGCAAGTTGATGTTTCATATAATTTTCTGTTGTCTTCATGTCATAAATATCTACTTTCAGAAAAATGGGTATCTTATTATAGTATGATGCAAATAAAATGCCATTGGGTGTAAATGAAGTTTGTTGTGTAGGGTTTGCTTTTGTTATGTTATTAAGAGCATATACATATAATATAATATATATATGTGTGTATACACATACACACATATATTCTCTAGATTTTAAATGCTTTAAGCCTACTGCTAAAATTGTGCTAACCTGAGAGTATATATATATAGACTGATTTAAATAAACATATTCAAACCCTACTTATGAATGTCATTGTGAATGCATATCTTTGAAATGAAGCCCACGTTTTAATATAGTCTAGGAGACGTTTTTTCTAAAGAAAAGCAAATAAAAAAAAGAAAAAAAAATTAAGGGGTGGCTGTGGGCGGCAGTGCCCACAACCCACATTTGAAAGAGGGGAGTGGGGAGGAGGCAGTGCCTCCACCCACACCCTAAACCCCCTTCTCCATGCTGAAACCCCCGCCTGTTCCCTCTCGCCACTCCCCACACCATTCTTCCCTCTACAGGAACCTTGACCTTAGCTCACGGCGGCATCACGAAACCCTCGTCGGCCCCTTTGAATGTTGTTCGGCCTTTGTTGTCTGTTGTTCTTTTTAGTCTGCAACAACATATATATATATATACCGCTGTGTTTTCAGACAAATACGTTCAGAAATGTTTATCTCTAGTTTTTGTCCAAAGCATATATTTAGTTATATATATATATGTATATATATAAGTAAATATATATATATATTTATATATAAAAAAACATATACAAAAACCCTACGGGGTATACTCAACAAATATACCTCTGTGTGATTTCATGGCAACCATGGAGGAGGAAACTTCAACCTGCAACCAAACAAGACAAAATGGAGAAGAACAAATACAATAGAAAAAAAGAGAAACCAAAAACAAGAAGAGAAAAACAAAAGAACATGTTAGGGTTTTACCATAAGGAAAAGAATAAAATATGTTTAGGGCATCACTTGTAGAAAACTAATATAATATTGGAACTTAAGGCTGAGTTGGAGGGTGAGTGAAAGATAAAAATATTTTTTTTATTTATTCTTTCATTCTCCCTTGTGCACGGGAATTCAAACTTCCCCCTATTTTACCTTTTTGACTATTGAGAATTATTGCCTCCTTTGAGAAGAAATTCTTTTTGAATTATTTATTTTCTTTGGGAATAGATTAATTTCTCATTTAGTGTATTTTTTATTTATGAATGGGAATGGGAATGTTTATATTTAATGGGATTCCTTATCCCTTGCCTTTTGTTTTATTTTGGGCACCTTATCATTTATCTAGTGGGTTTTAATTAATTTTATTGGGCAACCTTTCGATTGGTTTAATTTTTTTAATTTGATCGATTTTATTATTTTATGGGGAGAGATGTTTTTTTTTTAATTTTTCCCCCTTCCATATTTTTTTACTTGAGTTAATTAACAAAATATAATTGTCGAAATTATATTTATTAACGGACTTAATTATGGATTTTAATTTGGTCGTTTATTTAAATTCGAATTTTATATTTTGATGAGTGATAAATTTTTAATTTGACCTTGAGATTATGTAATTTATTTGTATACCTTGTTTATTTAATTTTTTCCTTAATTATTTTTCATCTGAATTCTTTTAAAATATTTATTTCAATTATTGAAAATGTGTTATGCTGTCAAAATTTTCCTAGAATTTAGGGTTTTATTTTTACGACATCTTGTGACTTTCATTTAATCACTCCATCTTATCATGCGACCATCATGCCATTGATTTCATATTTTATTTATTCAATTTCATCTATGCATTAGAGTTAGGGCTTGGTTTCAATCTGTCGAGATCATCCCTTTCACCTAGGAAACATATGGTTCAAATTAAATCCATTCTAACCCTAGAAGCGGTGCACATTACGTCGTATACCCCCTAGATGGCTTTCATCACACAGGGATTGCGTAGGTAGATGCACTTTCCTGAATATGAATGACATGTTTATACCTTATGCGTATTGCCACCAAGCACGCTGATGTGTGCGAGGGGGTTCCTAGGGACATGCAGGAAAGTTTTTAGTAATTCATGTCATGACCACATGACAAATGTGGACATGACATATGTGTTGTGTGTCGTGATAGCATGGGAAATGTGGGCATGACATTTGGTATCAGAGCCCAAGTTTAAACATTGGGCTTGTTAAGGTACATTATTATTCCACAACTTTAATTAATTTGTGGTTACCTCATTTGTTTTTTGTAGGATGCCTCCCCGACGAGTTTCGGCGAGCATGTTCACACCGCATGGAGTCCGTAGACGTTCATAGTGACTCTTCAGCTGAGGGATAGGCACTGTCGGCCCCATAGGTACTATAGGAACCACCAGCCCTACCTATACCAGATATTGGGCCATAGATATTACAGGGTCTATAGGCAGTGTTAGACAGACTACCACCGGCCACAGTTGAGCTGCGCATAGAGCCACGTGTTGAGCCCTGCGTTGATCCACGAGAGGAGCCACATGTGGAACCATGAGCAGAGTCACATGTTGAGCCATGTGTGGAGCCCCACGTCGAGTCGCAAGAGGCACCACATGTGGAGCCATATGTTGAGGTACCAGATACAATGGAAGAGGAGGTTGGATCAGCTGACAGGGCTCATAGCAGGAGCCCTCCACATCATGCTAGGCATGAGGAGGCAGTGCAAGTGGAGCAGATTGTTCACAGGCTGAATGATTATTATGCAGATGAGCCTATCAGAGGGCATAGAGACCGAGGAGATCCCATCATGGATTTGTTGAGGTTGAATCCTCCTACATTCATCAGGACCATAGAGGGAGTTGAGGCAAACACCTAGCTCATCAGTTTAGACAGATGCTTTGCATTACATCCTTACGAGGGAAACACGAAGGCACATGTGGCAGTCCACCTGTTGCAAGATGTAGTAGCTACTTGGTGGCACACTGAGGAATGCAAGCGCCATCTGTTATTAGACACACTCACATGGGAGACTTTCATTGAGTGCTTCAATGTACGATATTTATCAGATCATTATAGGTAGCGTCGTATAAATAATTTTCATGAACTTCAGAAGAGAGGGCTTACTGTTGCTTAGTATGAGGGTAGATTCACCGAGTTGTCTTGATATGTAGAGTATCTCCATGACGAGAAACTCCTGGTTCATAAGTTTATTAAAGGATTGAACCATAGCATAGTAGGGTCTGTACGCATGGCAGACCACCAAACATAGAGTGATGCTACCAAGAAGGCATACATAGCTGAGGAGATATAGGGATGAGAGAAGAGTTCATGCCCTCATTTTCAGGATTGTGAGCAGTAGCAGCATTAGAAGAGTTACCACATACCACCACTGCCACCTCAGAGAGGAGGATTTAGTTCCACATCCTTACCTCCTAGGCCCCCACATCAACAGTAGCCGCAGCAGCAGCAGAGATCTAGGCCACAATAGAGGGCACATGGGGGGCATAATCAAGGTTGGTAGCAGCAGGGCCTGCGTAGAGATCAAAGGCAATAGGGACCACTTGTGGGACCCATGAGGTCGCAGCAGTCATACAGGGGTTCATAGGGGTCCACAGGTAGATCTAGACAACAGCAGTCGAGTAGGACTCAGACTGGACAGGTGCAGGCTAGGGGCCCATGTTATGTGTGTGGTGGAGAGGGACATCTAGCTAGAGAGTGTCCACAGAGATTTACAGCAGGGGGCAGCCTCGTGCAGGAGGATCAGAGCAAACGGTTGGAGATGTGGGTAGGTCCCACCGTATGTTTGTAGCAATTGATAACCGCCAGGCTAATTTTCAAGCATCAGTGATTGAGACATCAGGTATGATAGGGGGTGTCCCCATTTCTATTCTTTTTGACTCTGGTGCTACTAACTCTTTCATATCTCCATCGTTAGTGGAGTGCTGCAGGCTGGTGGCCTCTAGGCAGGGTGATAGGTGGGTGGTCAAGTTGGCCTCAAGGGCCAAGATGATAGTAGATGCCTTAGTCCACGACTGTGAGATGTCTTTGGGACCCTTTTCCACAGTATGTGACCTTAGAGTTATGACATTAGGATCCTACGATGTGGTTTTGGGTATGGACTAGCTTGCAGCTCATCAAGCCAAGCTAGATTGTCGTCGAAAGGTGATTAGCTGCTTAGACGATCATGGTACATTAGTTGAGATAGTGGGCATTCAAAAGCCCACAGCAGTGCATATTATATCCACTCAGCAGCTTAAGTGATGCATGTAGAAGGGATGCCCGATGTTCGCTATTACAGTGAGTGATAGATCAGATGATGAGCCTGAGGCATCTTGGATGACTCCTAAGAGAGTTTGCTGGTGTGTTTCCAGCAGTGTTACAGGGGATGCCACCCCATCGTGAGGTAGACTTTCATATTGACTTAGTGCTAGGTACCGAGCCAGTGTCTCGTGTACCCTATAGGATGACCACTCATAAGCTTAGCTCAAGTTACAGCTTGAGGACTTGCTCGAGAAGGGGCACATTCGACCGAGCATTTCACCTTGGGGCGCTCCTGTCATCTTCATGAAGAAGAAGGATGGGTCTCTTCAATTATGCATGGATTATAGGCAGTTGAATAAGGTGACGGTGAAGAACCATTATCCTCTACCCAGGATTGACGATCTCTTCGATCAGATGCAGGGAGCTAGGGTGTTCTCTAAGATTGACCTGAAGTCCGGTTACCATTAGTTGTGTATCATAGAGGCGGATATCCATAAGACCACCTTCCAGACTTGATATGGTCACTATGAGTTCACTGTGGTCCCCTTCGATTTGACAAACGCCCCTGCAGTGTTCATGAGTCTCATGAATGGGGTGTTCTGTACCTACTTGGATCAGTTCTTGATTATTTTCCTCGATGACATATTGATCTATTCGCGGACCAAGGAGGAGCATGAGGAGCACCTATGTCAGGTTTTGCAGTGTATGAGGGAGCATAATCTTTATGGGAACCTGGTGAAGTGTGCATTTTTAGGACAGAGGTGCAGTACTTGGGGTACATCCTATCTGGCAATGGTATCTCAGTAGATCCATCGAAGATCAGGGCTATCAGAGATTGGCCAGTACCCACCAGTGTGACAAAGGTTAGGAGTTTTATGAGGTTATCTAGTTATTACCATAGATTTTTTAAGGGTTTCTGATGTAGAGGCAAGTCAGATAGGAGAAAGAGGACAAACTTGACAAGGTTCAACTACACCAATAAGCCCAAAAACCAAGTTCTTCATGGAAAAGTGGGAAAAGCAGAAAGGAACCCTTGGTTCATCATGGAAAGATTGATTTGGGGTGCCAAAGGTCTCATCCCACCCATTGGTTAAGGCAGATCACCCTCAGGATCAACACTTGCTTCATAAACCTTCAAAATGGCTTGTAGCCCTAAAAACAAAGAACAGTCCTTATAACTTCTTGCACAGACATCCAAATGCCAATCTTAGACAATTGGGAGATACCCTTTATGCTTCCCCACAACATACTCGAGAATGGGTTTGGGTTGTTTTGCAAAGTATGCCCTAACCAATAACCCTCTTAGTGGTTTCTAGCCCCAAATAGGCCTATTTAATGAAGCAAGTACCCTCAGAATGTAGTTTGAAACTCTCCTAACCATTTGAACATGTCAATGGCATCTCAAAACCACAGGATTTAGTCTCCCCTTACTGTCATGATCAATTTTCCTCAAAATCCTTACTACTGATGCTATTGTCACTCACTTAGCACATGGTTTTGCTAAGTCTAATCAATGAAACCTCAACAATGACAGTCCCCTACTCAAAAGAACCTTACAAGACATTGAAATAGACAATAGGGAACTCATCCCACTGATCACAAAGTTTGGTGGTTCAGTGGAATGAGAGAAACATTATAAACTTGTTGTCAGAACCCTAGTTCAGGGTTTCCAAACCACTAGCAGAAAAAGGATGAATACAACAGTTTAAAGGAATGTCAAGGGCTCAAATCATATGGGATCAAGAGAGGACTTACCAAACTATCTTTCCATCATAGCCCCTTGTCACAACTTGGCCGTACAAGGTTGGGATATACTCTGTAATAGCGAGTTCTTCAGGAACAAGAACTTCAGTGAATGGTTTTATAACAGATGATTATAGAATGCCTTATATTCGATGACATGAACTCAAATTATCCTTGATTGGTAGTTATCCCATCATGCTTCACTTCCATACATTCTAGACTCCTTGACAGAGTCATACCATAGAGAAGTACAGTTGTTTATGCTGCAATCTCAGAAAAATGACACAGAAAAGCAGAAAATTGTATTGTATTGTTTAGAACTTCTCCACACACCTTACATTCATCATGTTTAAGGCATTAAGAAGCCTTTTCCAATCTCCTTGAAGTAGTTAGAAGGTAGTTGGGTCGATGGACTGCCTATAACCATCGAGTACCTTCCTGTAACTACTTTGTGTTAGGACAATAATCACTGTGTTCTAGCATTTACAACTGTGGTATATGGTCTTCGGTGGTTTGAGGACTTGTTAATGGTTTGTTTATGACTTAACAATGTCCTCAAAGCCTTAACATGCTTTCATACATGACTGTCCCCTTAGGACTTACAACATGGCAGCAGTTTTAGAGTCATTTGGACATAGTCCATTACAATCATGGCATATAGCCTTCTTACATCAGGAGAATGGTCTCTAGGACCTTATTGAAAAGACAAAAAAAAACTTGAAGATCAAAACAAGACATAGATATATTGGTGTTCCTGCACCAGTTTCTCTTAGATAGTGCACCCCATCACTTCCCTTCAGCAGAAAAGGAAGAGTTTTCTATGGACTGAGCAGTGTGAGAGGGCCTTTGGGGTCCTCAAGGAGCGTCTTACCAGTGCTCCCATTTTAGCGGTTCCTGATCTAGCAACAAATTTTATGGTTTGCATTGATGCATCACTTGAGGGTTTGGGAGCTATACTTATGCAAGGTGGTAGAGCGATCGCGTATGAGTCGTGAAAGCTTAAGACCCATGAGCTGAACTACCCCACTCACGATTTGGAGCTTGTAGCAATGGTTCATGCTCTAGTTCATTGGAGACATTTCTTATTGGGTTGTCGCTTTGAGCTTCATTCAGATCATCATAGCATTCAGTACATATTCACATAGCCGAATCTGAATGCCCATCAATGACGTTGGATGGAGTTTCTTTGCAAGTACGAATTTGATGTCCACTACATCAAAGGGAAGGAGAACATGGTTGCTGACGTATTGAGTCAGAGGCACCACGAGATCTTGACCTTGACTCTGAGTGTGGATTTGAGAGGACGCATTATTTAGCATCTGCCTGAGGAAGAGTGGTTTCTTGAGGTGTAGTAGGAGATACGTTCATAGAGGGCCCTTATGAGCAAGTTTGTAGGATACTCACTTGAGGCAGATGGGTTACTTCGTCATCGACAATGCATCTATGTACCCTGCACAGGTGACTTACATACTGTAGTGTTATCAGAGGCTCACAGAGCACCATATGTGACACATCCAGGGGTGAAGAAGATGCATGCCAACCTACAACAGCTGTACCATTGGGCAGGTATGAGATGGGATATTGTAGAGTTTGTTGCTCGATGCCTTGAGTGTTAGAGGGTCAAGGCCGAGCATCAACATCTAGTGGGTCTTTTATACCCTCATGAGATACTTGAGTGGAAATGGGACACCATTTCCATGGATTTCATTGTTGGTCTTCCTATGTCTTCGCGTCACCATGATGCCATCATGGTGACAGTCGACAAGTTGACCAAGGTGGCGCATTTCTCACCTGTACGCATGATGTACAATGCACCAATAGTGGTGAGAGTATTCTTGGACAACATTGTGAGATTACATGGGGTACCTCGTCACATCATTTCTGATAGGGATTCAGTGTTCACTTCAACCTTTAGAGAGATTTGCAGCAGGCGTTGGGCACATAGCTTAACTTTAGTTCTGTTTATCACCCCGAGACAGATGGATAGACAGAGCAGGTGAATTAGGTGTTGAAGGACATGCTTCGTATGTATGTTATGGACCTGTTGATGTATAAAATTGCGCAGGTTCCAACACCAACATGGGAAGTTTCAAGAATGTGAGACTTGCTACTTGAAACGACCTCCAGATTTTAAAGAAGCTGACTCTTCCTATTTCAATTGGGTTTTGAGAAAAGGGAAAGAAATAAATAGGATTATAGATACAATAAGAAAATCTAATTTATGGCGATGCGCCTAAGTAAAAAGTATTCCTTCAATTCAAGCGCAGTGAAGCTATTCTCAAGATACAGTTATATTAAAGAGCAGATACTACATGATCAACATAAACAGATATAATGAATATTATCAAAGGCTTATAACTAGACAACTTTGTAAAGACACAGATGATATCAACCAAGGCACAGAACAGAGTTCTTCTTATTAACTTTCTAGCAACATAAAAGGCACAGAAACATGCACAGATATATTGACTTTCTTACCAAGAACAACAAAATAAAGGCAAAATGACATAAAATGGTCACAACAAAGTCTCTGACTCCTCTATTAGATTTCTAATTGAAAACTTATATCAAAAGTAAAATTCCTCTCCATTCGATTACAAATTCTACATATTTATAATCATCGACTTAACACAAGATTGCTTGCAACAACCCGAATTCTCAACGGCCAAACATAACTGAAGATTACTGGAAGTCCATGGCGGTTACGATCTTTTGAATCTGTAACAGCTGTCCCTCCAGTGCGCTCATTGGCTATGGTGAAATATTATGTGGCACACTAATTGTATTGAGACTAAGACACATGGCAACACCCGCACGCATAAGGATGAAAAGAAAATATGACAGGTGGCAGCGTCCACATATACTTAGAAACTCTTTTGTTTTCAAAGAAATTTATAGGAAATAGCCACTTGTCACACTCTGCAGCCTCCAAAAAAAACTGTCTTTATACTCGGGTGCCCTCCATTATGACATTTGTCATAACTCGCTTCACTTAAAAATTGAGACACAATAATAATGGGACCCACTTCCTTCATAACTCACTACCCACAAAGGGAATAAAACTGGGACAGATGGCGACACCCGTGTGCATACAAGCTAACATGCAGCAATCTCTACAACACTGTTGAAACAAATGAAACTTTTTGAAAGGTCCTGCGGAAGCCGACACTTGTCACATTCTGCAGCAACTGTGAATTAAAATGTTTCATGCTACAAGAGATTATGAATAAAACAACTCTTTCTTCGCTATTGCCACGTGGCATCCTCTACAAGCTTAAAACAAAATGAATTGTGGCCCACCATGGTTTATGTTGACATCAATATAAATTCTAAAAAGGGACACACAACATCATCCGCATAAAACTCAAAAAGACACACGGCATTAGCCGCAAGCATAAAGTAAGAAAGGAAGCTTTTTGAGACTGCTTCCGCTAGCGACACATGGTGCCTTCCACAACATTGAAATAAAATGAATCAATAGATGCTACTTGATACGTGGTGCGCTCTGCATCAAACTCAAAAGGACACATCGTGTCCTCTGCAGCAAACTGGGTGCTTGTTTCATTATTAAGGCTTTGACACTTGGCATGACCCACGCACAGAAACATTTGAGGCACAGAACGGAGACACAAATATTAAGCCGCTGTACTTTAAACGCATCATTACTGAAACTGAAAAAAATGTAGAGACACTTCTACAATTCTTGGCAACCATCAGGACTTCTGAGCCTACTCTGAAAGAACCCATAACTGACAAAAAGATATTGAATTGAAAAATAAAACTTGCATTACAGATTTTGCAACGCTGTCTGATATACAAACCATTCTGAATCTGAGAGCCACTGTCTACTCTGCAAATCTTGAAAAGCAAAATCAAGATTAATTATATCTTTATGGGAAAATGTTTGCAAAATTTGTACCACAGCCTTTAATTGAAATTCTAGTTGGGCCATAGTTATCAACATGGTTTCAACTTCCTTTACTGTTGATGAATCACTTAAACCCTTGAAAATTATCTGATCATTTTGCTTGGTCAAAAGAAGGGCCTTGATGTCATCAATCATCAACACTGTGTTGCTATCTGGGAAAGGTGAAGGAAGTCCCAGTTGCACCAAATCTTCTGTGTTTCTTCATATTCTTTACTCCTTCCTTCACTATATCTGGGAGCTCCTGACAATTTGTGGCTGTAGAATTGCAACTCAAAACCTCATTGACCTTCTTAGCAGTAACCATTCTATCATTGATACCTGCTGCTGATAATGTTTCATCTGTTGTGTCATACAACTTTTTCAACAAAAGATGAGAATCATAAACCCTTAATGAAATTGTGGACAAGGTGGCCTACACTAAAGTTTCTACATTTTCACACAATTGCTGAGCATTTAATAGAAAAGTCAAAGATGGATTTAGTTGGATAATCTCCTCAAAGATTCTCTCCCATACTGAAACATATAGCTCTTTCACCAAATTTAGAACTCCAGCATTATGTGGCCTATTAGCCAACTCAATTGTCAATTGTTTTGTCCTTTGTTGCTCAGCCATGAGTTGTGCCTGAGTTGCACTATCGGCATTTTTCTCATTAAATAATTTTTTTTGCAACTATGTGGCCTCTTGCAATTTATCCTGATATCTTTTTTCTGAAGTGGCTTTTTCCTGTCTTAAAACAGTTACTGCAGCCTTCTCCTGTGCTATCTTAGTCTTAAGAGAAGCAATCTAGGCCTGTACAGCCTAATGTATCTATAAAGAAACAGTATTCTGTAATTGT
This sequence comes from Cunninghamia lanceolata, assembly GCA_027924645.1. Lineage (NCBI taxonomy): Eukaryota > Viridiplantae > Streptophyta > Pinopsida > Cupressales > Cupressaceae > Cunninghamia > Cunninghamia lanceolata. The sequence goes on from BSBN01000317.1 coordinate 7,499,324, forward strand.
TTGTTCAAATTATCAATCTCATTTTTCTTAAACTGAATCTCCCAGGCAAGATTACTGCTATTCACTTTCTCTTGAGCCAAATCATTCTCTGCCTTTTGCAACTTCTTAAACACTTTCAAATAGTCTGTAGCCACAATAGTTGTAGTTTCATTTAGCAACTCAACCCTATCCTATGGCTTGAAGAGAGACATATCCATGGCCACAACATTCATAGCATAATCTTGGGACTGCATTTTCTCATTTGGTTTGACTACATTTGGGGACAAATGTGTCACTATCAATGATTGTTGAATAGGGTCATAGAGAGACCTCATGTGTACCACAACAAGGCTTTTGTTTTCCTTTTTTCTCTTCTTTTCCATCATGGCCTCTCTAGCCTTTTTTACTGTGTCTGCTTGAGCTTGGAAGGTAGGAGGAGATGCAATATAACTTCCAGCGAAGGGATGACCTTGAGGTTGGCCATAAGGAATTACAGATAATTGTTGGCTAGGGGAAACTTGGGGAGGGGTCCATTTAGGCACAGATGGAGAAAATAATGACAAGGTAATGGCTTGTGAGGACATGGCTAATGCACTGATAGTAGTGGCAAGGGTTTGTGTAAGCACAACAGAAGTGGCAGGGGATGTGGAAACCTAAGTACTTGGGATTGCCACTCCTATTTGAGAAGAAATAGATGCAGGAGAGAAGGGAGAAGAAGTACTTACTTGAGTCACAGAAGAGGTAACTGACACTTGTTGTTGCTGTGGTGCTTCTTCTTCTTCTTCTTGCAGGATCAATCTCCTATGTTTCAAAGGCCTCTCTATTGTTTCCTCTATTTCTTCATCTTTAATATTTACAACCACTGGTTGTTGCAAAGGAACCATTCTGGAACCCCCAGATGCTGAAGCTGTATGAGTTCCTAGAATTGGTGATGACACAACACCTTTTTGCTTCTCTAAGGTGCTAAGGGATTGAGGTCATGAAGATGTAGGATCAAAAGATGATGCCTATCCTGTTTCTTGCATTATTGAGGCCGACTCTATTTCTTCCTCTAGTTCCTCACCCTTCCTCTGAATTTTGCTTGTGTCTGGACTTGAAACTGGGGATGGATGCCACTCATCCTAGATTGATTCCCATATTTCATCATTTTCAGCATTCCCAAATGAATGTGTAATCTCTGAAGTCTCTTGCCTATATTTCCAATAGGCCTCAATCTTTTATGTTCTCCATTCTTTTGCTTTTAGTGATTTCCTTAGACCACCAGTCATCTTCAGCTTAGGGTCATACTCTTTCTCTTTGACATAGAAGGTTTCCCATGGCCTAGCCCCCTCATAGGGCAAATCAGTTAATTCCACATAGAGATCTAGGTTATCTTCTTTTGGAGACCTCCTGTCTTCCCAAAATGGCCATCCTTCATGTACCATCTTGGCACGAACCTTATTGTTTATTATCTAGGAAGCTAGGAAACTATCTGGGTCATACTTCCATTTATCCTCTATGATAAGAAAACCAAGGGTAGCTAACTTCCTTAATAAGAGGCTCTCTGCACCTCTAACTTCAAGTGTCATGTTTCCCTTGGCCCATGGGACATCATACATCTTTTTCTTTCTTTTCTTGTTGCCAAAGTCATTATCTACAATAGATACTTGATGAGTAACCTCTAAGAATACGACACTAGGGGTCAATACTTTAGGCAATAGCACGGGTTCTCCAGTGAAACCTTGGACTCTGATTATTGTAGTATGTGCTCTAAAGAAGTAGTCACAGGGAATTGGACAGTTGGTTATAAAACCCCTTATGCTCTGTGTCATACTATGTTCCACAGGCTCAGGACTTAACTGGCTAAAAGTGGGGGCGAGCGACAAAAAACTCCCAAAACTCATAGGGGTCAGAGGTTTCAGATAACACATGTGTCCATGTGGACACAGGGATGGTTCTACTATGATCAGAATCTGGGTCATACATATTTAAGTGCATATCCTGTATAAAAAGACCAAAGTTTTGATACAGCATAAGATGGAACAGGAAAGTAGAATACCTGAATACTCACTTTGTTTGAAATTAGCAAGCTGTTCAATCATGGTTGCAGCAATTTGCTCTGAAAAATCCAACTGGTACTGAGATTTATCCACAGTTTTCATTCTGAAAATGATTGCCAATTGCCAGTCATGAATTGTGTTATCCTCCTTCACTCCAAAAATGAAAGCTATCATTGAAATGGCATCCTGAACATCAGGGTTAAATTGTGCCCACCTAGTGGGTAGTGTGGACATCTGAGTATTATCTTCGCCTAGATGCATCTTTGCATTTAGAAATTTTAGTGTGCTATGTAAATTTGCCCATGTGCCTTTCATCTTGGCAATAGTTTGAAATGTGTCCGTTCTATCATACTGCAGGGCCAGTATGTCCCTTATGGCCTTGGGTGTAATATGAACTATGAAAGGGCCCTGTTGGATAGAATTTGATGGTGCATGAAATAGCTCCGCACACAATTCAATTAGTTTGGGACAAGGGTGAACATTTGGGACCAGGAACTATGCTAATTGAGAAGTCTATATTTTCATACCAAAAGTCTCATACTGCCCCTTGTTCGCTCGGATGAGGCACCTCTGATGTGCCCCCTCTCGTAGATTCTTGGTGTTCTTTTGAAGAGGTGTATCATATATGTCATCTACATAGTCCTACACCTGATCTGGGTCAATAGATAATCCTACTTCAGCAACCCTCGTTCTTGGATAGGACTTCCTTGGTTGCACAGGTGCCAAAGCACATGATTTGTTGTTCAATAGTTTATCAGTTGACTCAAAAATTCCAAGTCCCTCCCATGGTAACTGTGTCTCAGACATATCTATATCCTTGTGAGAAGAATCAAGAAAGCTTGACACAGAATTTTTTTTTGTTTTAGCAGAGTGATACTTAGCTGAAAGGCACTTGTTAGGGACAGAGCTTGGACGCGACAGTGATTTAGAGTAGAAAGATAGAAATAAATGACACTTACAAGGACTTAAAACCTAACTTATTGGGCCTTATGGAAACAATAAATGACACATCCCATGTTATTAATGGCATTAATGCTGAGAAACAGTTAGTGTATCTTTTCAAAATCTGTGTTGGACGGAGTGTCAAATATGTTATGAGAGTGGCTATCTTTCTGAAAAAGTGTGTACTTCCGTGAGATTTTGGGGATTACCGAACAACCTTAATAAATGCAAGGCTAAAAGAGAAGGGGCTTTGCTCTACTTGACATGTATTTACTAAACACTTATTTTAAAGGGAAAGCGAGAAAACAAAAAAGTGAGAAAAGGAAACAAAAACTAACTAACTATGATACATGATGAGCCCCTTCTTAAGTGAAATGTTTCATAAAGATCCCATTTACCAGAATCTCTTCAGGTTCTCCATTCATGGTCTCTAGCTCAAATGAATTTTGTTGCTTGCAAGAACGCACCTTATAAGGGCCTGTCCATAATGATTTGAATTTGCTATGTCGACCTAGCTTGGCAACTCTTACATCCCATTTCAATACCAGAGAGCCAACTTAAAAAATGGGATTAGAAGTCTTCTTATCAAACCAATTCTTAACCATTTTCTGATGTTTCATTAGTGATTCATGTTCCTTTTCTCTCTTTTTTTGGACTTCCAACAGCTCAGCAAGTTTGACTTGCATTGGGCCATTTTCTTCAATTTCTATCTGTTTTAACAATTGTAAAGCAAGAATCTCTAAACTTAGTGGCATTACTGTAGGTTTACCATAAACCAACTCATAGGGAGACATTTTAGTTACTTGCTTTGGTGTGATCCTATCAGCCCATAGTGCTATATTAAGTAATTTATGCCACTCTCTTTGATAATTAGTCCCTATCCTTTTTATGAGTCTGATAAGGTTCTTGTTAGTGGACTCTGCCAGACCATTACCTTGTGGATAATAATTTGAAGAATTTTTCAAATATATCCCATTTCTTAAAGCAAGCTCAGATAATTTGGTTCCCAAAAATGCTTTACTATTATATGATATGATGGTACGAGGAGGACCAAACCGAGCAATTATGCCTTCTAAAAATTCTAGTATGACCTTTTATGTTGCCTCTTTGAGTGGTACTGCTTTACTCCACTTGGTAAAGTAATCTGTTGCTGTGAGAATCCATTTGTGTCCCATATTTGATACTGGATTGATCATACCAATAAAATCCGAACCCCATTGAGCAAAGGGTTCATCCACAACTATGGGACTTAGAGGCATTGCTATGTTTCTCCTTTTACCAGTATAAAACTAGCAAGCCTAGTATTCCTTAACCATCTGATGGCAATCTGTAAATAGAGTGGGCCAGAAATATCCTACTTGTTTCACTTTGAGTGCAGTGGTCCTTCCTGAAAAATGTCCACCCGAGGCTCCATGATGCAATTCATGTAAGATTCTTTGAGCTTCATCTTTCTCTATACATCTTAAGAGTATACCATCAGTATTCCTTCTAAATAAGATCTAATCAATTAGTACAAAATGGATTCCTTGTTGCCTATAGTACCTTTTCTTATCATGGGAGAGTTCATTTGGGAATACCCCATACTTCATAAACTGTATCCTGTTTCTGACCCAAGAATCTTGGTCAACCTCTTGGAGTTTCAAAACATTTTCACTTTCTGTTTCTTCAGTCACTGATCTTTCTATGTCTTGGGTCATGTACTGGCACATCCCTTTGCCTCTGACTAACTTGGTGGGTCTTAATTCTACATCATATTCTAAAATATTTGTTATCCAATTGGCCCTTTTCTTAGTGATCTCTCCTTCCATAATATATTCTCTTACACTAGGGTGAGCCGTTAATATCAGAATTTTATTTCTTGTTACCAAATGTCTAAATTTTTTAAGGGCTTTTACCATGGTGTATGCTTGCTTCTCCATGAAATTATATCTTGACTCATATTCTCTTAGCATCTTGGAGAAGAAAGCTATTGCATGTTCTCCTTCCTCTTGATCATCTTTCTGAGTTAGGATAGCAGCAACACTGAATTCTCCCCCATACACATACATTATAAAAGTTTTAGAGAAATCTGGGTTTCTGAGTACTGGGGCTATTGAAATGGCTCTCTTGACTTCTTCAAAAGCCTGTCTTCATTCTATGGTCCATTTGAAAACCATATCTTTTTTAAGAAACAGTGTCATTAGTCTAATTAGACTTGCAAAATCAGATATAAATCAGCTAACAAAGTTGATTTTCCCTAAAAAGGATTGAACTGTCTTCTTGTTGACTGGTAGAGATAGATTCATTATAGTTGTGACCCTTTTTGGATCAATGGAGACCCCTTCCTTTGACACTATGTGTCCTAGAAGCTTACCCTGAGGCACAACAAAGATACATTTCTTGGGATTCAGAGAGATTATGAACTCTTGACATTTCTTGAAAACAACCTCTAAATGGTCAAAATGATCTCTGGCATTCTTAGAAAAAATCTATTCCATTGCACGCTGAAAAGTAGCTCTAGCATTTGAAAGGCAAAAGGGCATCTTAGCATATGCAAATGTTCCCCACTTTGTAGTGAACACAATCTTATGCTGATCTTCATCTGCTAACCAAATCTGATTGTATCCTGAGAAACCATCAAGCAAGGAAAACCTTTCTAACCCAGCCATAGTCTATAAAATCTATTCCATAGAAGGCAGGGGATAATGATCTTTCAAAGATGCTTTATTCAGATCCCTGAAATCTACACAAAGTCTTATGTCACCATTCTTCTTTCTTACAGGTACTAAGTTTGACACCCAGGTTGAATGCTTAATTGGGAAGATAATCTTTGATTCCAGGAGCTTTTGTAGTTCATCCACCATTAGGGGTTCAATTCTAGGATTCACTGGCCTTTGCTTCTATCAGACTAGTTTGGATCCTTCAGTAAGTTCTATGATGTGCTGGATGATATCTCTATTATAGCCATGAAGGTCCTCATAGGTCCAATAAATCACCCTATCATATTTGTCACATAAAGCAATTAGCTTCTCTTTTTCCTCTTGGGTTGTAGAATTACCTATTTTCAACTTTCCTCCTTCACTAACTTGAATCTCAGAATAATCCTCCTTATTTGCCTTAAACCTCCTCTTCTCTAGGCTTGCATCTTCTAGATCAAACAAACTTTCTAGAGTAATCAGTCCTTTAGGGGGTTTATTTGATTTTAGCTAGATAATTTGATCACCATATGCTTCCTCAATTTTGGGGTGTAACTAATCAGAAAATTCACCTGATTGCTGTAAAAATGAAAGTAGTTGAAGATCATTGTCAAAAACTTGCTAATTTTGATCATTGTCTGGAATTGTTGGTCTTACTATAACCTTAACTAACTCATTGTTAACTAACAGATCACTTGCTGGGTCAAACTGTGAACCAATTTGTACCATTCTATCTACTTCTAAATTTTGGGCTCTAGGAACTACTTCAATATTGAAAGCCTCAAAGCCATCTATCAGGTCCCAAGTCATGTGTCGATAGGACCTCATTCTTACATTTTTGGCTATTGCTTTCTCTCTGATTTGTTTTACCACCAGTTCTGAGTCTCCTCTCACTATCAGATTCTTAATTTCCTTTTTCTTGGCCAACATGAGTCCATGCACCAAAGATTCATATTCAGCATCATTATTGGTATAGGTGAACTGAAAGCAAATGACTCTTAGAATTTTCTCACCATTTGGGGCAGTAAGGCAAATACTTGCTCCAGCACCATTCTTGCTCCTAGCCCCATCAAAATTTAAGGTCTAGATTTCTGAGTCTCCTTCAGATTCTCCATTTTTTGATACTTCTTTCCTTATAATATTTGGGATTTCTTGGTCTTCTTCAAAAATAACATAAGTGCCTAGACTAGTAGAGTCATAGTTTCCATAAGAATCACTCTGCATCATGGTCAATAGCTAATTGTTCTCTTCTTCTTGTTGGTCATGTTCAGTCCAGTCACCTAACTCTTCAACAAAGACTCTCTCCTCTTTATTCATCATGGCATGGGATGCTTCTATTTTTGGGGTTGGTTCATTAGTGATATGGTCTTTGGATAATGGCTCAGACAATACTTTCATCTTTGTCGTATACTTGGTTCTTAGGATTAGGTGTGACCAATCTAGTGACAAGTAACCTCCTATTTTGGTTGTGAAATCTCTGGACAAGCATAGACCAAATACAGGGGGAATATCTATGACTACCACATCCTGATTGACAGTTATATTGGGACAAGTATATAGTTGTAATGAAAGTTGTTTGATTTTTCCTATAGTTTGAATAGATTTCCCATCCAACTGCATGACCCCTCTAGTAAGTGGCTCATACTTTATCTTTAAAGCATTTGCTATCTGCTTTGGCATTACTGTAGTACTGGCTCTAGAATCTATCATTGCATTATGCAGCAGTTTTTTCCCAACTATTAAAGTCAGATAAAAAGGGTCTAGTTTAGATTTACCTACCTTAGGTGCATTGTTCAACAGAGATGTTGTTTATAGAGGTATAGTATCTTTATGCTAGATTTTCCCTTTATCAGTTGCTCCTTCTTTAGCACTAGTGTATTTAGAGGCCTCGTGACCTTGCAGAGCTTCTTGTAATAGTGTCTTCTGCTCAGGAATAGCCAACATATCCTAGATTGATACATGTGCTAAAGTTCTTTTCAGCTGGTCCACCATTTTCATAGGTCCTAATACTTGTGTCTTTGAATAATAAGGGTACCTTGTCTTTTCTAGCATCTGTCCTAAGGCTACTTGATTCTACACAGGCTGGGGCACTTCTTTCCTAGAGACTGGATTGTGATGATTTTGAAATGGAGGATTTCTAATAATTTCATTATTTGTGACTTCAGGCTGCTCCATCATTCTTCTCTTTGATTTGGTATAATAGTCTGACTACACCAATGGTTTCTTTGAAGTGGATTCCTTATTCAAGAACACTAAATCTTCCTCTTCAATCCATGGAAATAAGGCATGTTCATGGGCTATTTCCTCTTCTTGTTGTATAGACATTCCTTACATCTGGGCCACCATTACTGCATTCTAGACACCAGGGAACTGATATGGTGGAGTATTAGATGTTGAGAATTATCCTTCTAACCCTCTCTATTCTACTATCTTTTGCTACAAATTACCTTTGGGACAGTCTCTGGGCATATGGGCATTGTTGCAGGGAAAGCACCAGGTATTTGTGTCATCTACTAAGTTATTTTTCCCTAGAACTATTTCTTTGTTAGGATTATGAGGAACAATTTGTAGAGGTGTAGGAACTGAAACCAACTGGTTTGAAGGCTGGGGATTATTTTGCCTTTGAGGGCCTTGATATTGATTTGGCTAAAAAGGGGGTCTATTTCCTTGGAAACCTTGATAAGGAGGCTTTGAGTAGAGATTTTGTTGTCTCTTTAGGTTAATTATCTCATTTGAGAAGGTCCTTAGAATATTCTTGACATCATCCATTTTAGATGGTTGAGCAGAGGTGGTTGCCATAGTAGGTTGTTGAGGTACAAGAAATGAATACATGGACATAGGTGGAACTGTAAGATTAGGAGCTTCTTGTGGCAAAGGTAGGGAAATTTCTGGGAACATGGGCATAGGAGGCCTTGGGGGCAATTTTCCAGCATCTATCAAGTTATTTTCAGCCTTGACAGCCAACTCATATGCTTCTGGCAGTGTCTAACCTCCTAAAGATTGAATCATTACTAATATATCAGAATTAAAAGCTTTGAGGTAGAACACAATAGCCATACCTGATAATGGTCTTGCTGTAGTAGGAATTCTATCCCAGGTCTTTTGAAATCTTGAGTTAAAATCAGTCATGACTTCTTGTAGTGCCCTTTTGATAGTGATTAATTGTTGCAGCAGGGAAGATTTATAACCTTTCTCTTCAAATCTTACAAAGAAGGCATCACCAAGCTGATCCCATGTAGATATTGTATTTGGAGTGAGATCTATACCAGTCTAGAGCCTTTCCTTTAAAAGAAGTTGCTAGCAGTCTTATTGCCACATTCTATTTAGTAATAACATGCACTACACACACATCAGATACATCTTGTAGATGTTCCCTAGGTGTCTTGAAATCTTCTCCACTAAACTTAGGTAGAGCCTTCAAAACATTGGCTGGAATAGGATCCTAAGTTGCTGGTGGTACTGGGAGAATGAGAGGACTGCCAGTGTTCCAATTTGCATAGCTCTTTGGAGGTATAGGTGCTCCCATATTTGTTCCTTGTGCTACTGCAACCTGATTCACTCTTCTCCTTGGAGTAGTTACTAATGGTGGTAAAAGAATGCCTGGATTAGTAGCAAACTAAGCTCTTGTTGTAGGTCCACAGCTCTAGCTCCTTGTCACTTTCTGGCTCATATGATCTTGATAAGAACTTCAAGAAAGGTCCCACCAGGTGTACCAAAAACTGTTGATGTATAAAATTGTACAGGTTCCAACACCAACATGGGAAGTTTCAAGAATGTGAGACTTGCTACTTGAAATGACCTCCAAATTTTAAAGAAGCCAACTCTTCCTATTTCAATTGGGTTTTGAGCAAAGGGAAAGAAATAAACAGGATTACAGATACAATAAGCAAATCTAATTTATGGTGATGCGCCTAAGTAAAACATATTCCTTCAATTCAAGTACAGTGAAGCTATTCTCAAGATATAGCTATATTAAAGAGTAGATACTGCATGATCAACATAAACAGATATAATGAATATTATCAAAGGCTTATAACCAGACAACTTTGCAAAGACATAGATGGTATCAACCAAGGCACAGAACAGAGTTCTTCTTATTAATTTTCCAGCAACATAAAAGGCACAGATATATTGACTTTCTTACCAAGAACAACAAAATAAAGGAAAAATGACATAAAATGGTCACAGCAAAGTCTCTGACTCCTTTTTTAGATTTCTAATTGAAAACTTATATCAAAAGTAAAAGTCATCTCCATTTGATTACAAATTCTGCATATTTATAATCATCAAATTAACACAAGATTGCTTACAACAACCCAAATACTCAACGGCCAAATAGAACTGTAGATTATTGGAAGTCCATGGCGGTTACGATCTTCTGAATCTGTAACAGTTGTCCCTCTAGTGCGCTCATTGGCTAGGGCAAAATATTATGTGGCACACTAACTGTATTGAGACTAAGACACATGGTAACACCTGCATGCATAAGGATGAAAAAAAAATATGACAGGTGGCAGCGTCTGCATATACTTAGAAACTCTTTTGTCTTCAAAGAAATTCACAAGAAACAGCCACTTGTCACACTCCGCAACCTCCAAAAAACCTGGGTCTTTATACTCGGGCGCCCTTCGTTATGACATCTATCACAACCTGCTTCACTTAAAAATTGAGACACAATAATAATGGGACCCACTACCTTCATAACTCACTACCCACAAAGGGAATAAAATTGGGATAGATGGCAGCACTCGCACACATACAAGCTAACACGCGACAACCTCTGCAACACTATTGAAACAAATGAAACTTTTTGAAAGGTCCTGCAGAAGCCGACACTTGTCATGTTCCACAGCAACTGTGAATTAAAATGTTTCATGCTACAAGAGATTATGAATAAAGCAACTCTTTCTCCGCTATCGCCAAGTGTATCCTTCGCAAGCTTGAAACAAAATGAATTGTGGCCCAACATGGTTTATGTTGACATCAATATAAATTCTGAAAAGGGACATGCAACATCATCCGCATAAAACCAAAAATGACACACAGCATTACCCGCAAGCATAAAGCAAGAAAGGAAGCTTTTTGAGACTACTTCCACTAGCGACACATGGCGCCTTCCGCAACATTGAAACAAAATGAATCAAAAGATGCTACTTGATATGTGGTGCACTCCGCAGCAAACTCAAAAGGACACATGGCACCCTCCGCAACAAACTGGGTGCTTGTTTCATTATTGAGGCTTTGACACTTGACGCGACCCACGCATAGAAACATTTGAAGCATAGAACGGAGACACAAATATTAAGCCGCTGTACTTTAAATGCATCATTGTCGAAACTGAAACAAAATGTAGAGACACTTCTACAGGACCATCAGTCTAGATGGGAGGAGTATCTATATCTAGTTGAGTTTGCCTACAATAATGGGCATCACAGCTCGTTGGGTATGCCTCCTTTTCAAGCTTTATACGGTAGACCATGCAGGACACCATTGAGCTGGGATCGGATAGAGGACAAGGTTGCCATTGGTCTAGAGTTTGTTCAGGATATGGAGCAGTAGGTCACACTAATTAGGTAGAGACTTCAGGAGGCACAGGATAGACAGAAGAAGTATGCCGATGCTAAGAGACTTGATTAGAGCTTCTTAGTTGGGGACAGAGTATTCCTTAGAGTGCAGCCACACAAGAGTCCAATCTGTTATGGAAAGGGCTCTAAGCTCGCACCACGGTTTGTAGGGCCTTTTGAGATCTTGGAGTGGATAGGACCTGTTGCCTACAGTCTAGCATTGTCACCTAGCATGTCGCGTATCCATGATATCTTTCATATTTCTGTATTGAGACGATATATATCTAATTTATCTCATGTATTGGATTGGAGTGCTCTTCAGGTAGAGGCAAATGGGCAGTTGGCTTTGGAGCCATTTCGCATATTGGCTCATCGAACACTGGGCCTTCGAGGTCGAGAGCTGGACCAAGTTAGGGTCCAGTGGGATCGTTATGATGAGGTCACAGCTACTTGGGAGGATGTAGCTAGTTTGAGGGCACTCTATCCTCACCTTTTTGATGACTTCTAGGAGGAAGTTTAGTCTTAGGGGGGAGGATGTGAGGCTGATTACTTTCCTTCCTTATTTTGATCATTTTACATTATAGTTGGTGACATTATCAGACTTTTAGAGACTATTGTTCCATTATGCAGATTAGATTATATCTCCTAAATTCTGGTTTGACTTTGATTAGACATGTGGTGATTCAATTTGATCATATTTTGATGCTATGATGAGATTAGACATGTGAGATATATTAGATGTTGATTATTGATGTGATTTCTAGTTCATTATGTGGATTCATTAATTGATGATGATTATGTGACATTAGATAGAAAATGCAGTTTAATCTTGAATTAGGTTGTGAATGATTAATGTTGTATGCAATGACATGAATTTAATTTTAGTTGCTTCGGCTATGATTATACATGATGTGATTGACACTTGATCTAGTTGTGCAGGATTATATTCCCAGGCCACGGGAAATCGGAGGTAGTATTCACACATTTGTTATTCCCTGTGAAACTGATCCATTCCCAAGAAGGATGAGGATCAGGTTTGATTGGATGTTGTTTGAGTACTTGTTTGATTTATTATTTTGGCCTAGTACCCCTTTTGTTAAATTAATTTATATCATGTGTTGTATATTTTTATTGTTTTACACCACTTGGTATTGTTTTCATTTATGGGCCATTTAAATTGATTTATGACTCCCTAGGTGTACCTTAGTGTCACAAAACTTACCCTAGGTGATTACTCTTGGGTCTAGGGTCAATTTTGACTAACTAAACCTTGGGGTAACTCACTTTTGGTCACCCTAAACTAGGGTTTAGTCAAAGTGACGAATTTTGAAATGGCTAAGGGTGGGAGATGAGTCATGCTTTGGGAAAGACCCATCTCCTTTCCCAAAGTTTGGGGATCCCTTCACCAATAAAACTTGGGAGGTCTCCAAGACTCACAAGTGTGTGGGATCTCCCTCCAAGACTCTCACACACATGTGAGAGCATCTTGGAGGGAGATGGCTCTCTTGGAGAATAAGAGGATGCCATATGGCATCCCTTATCCTCATGGAGGCTTCAAGGGAATTGCCACCTCACCACTTGGTCTCTCACACATGTGTGAGAGCACAAGTGGATAAGGTGAGGATTGGAATGGAATTGGAGGGTGACACTTGTCACCCTCACACTTCCTCTCCCTTGCAAGTGGCATGGGATGAGGAAGGAGAAGGTGACAAGTGTCACCTTCTCATTCCTCAAGGCCAAATTGGAAGGCTTATATTACCTCCTCTTGAAGAGGAGTGTGGGCTTCTTGTATTTTGCATTTTTTTTTTTAATCTTGGAGTTCCTTTTGGGGAGTTAGAGAAATTGGGAGATTGGGAGAATTGGGGAAGCTTGGAACTCTTCACCAAACGTGCTTCCATTTTTTTAGGGCTTTTGAAGGTAAGCTCCATGGCTATGGCCATATTCCCTTGTATATTTCATTTTATGTTTGTGTTTGTGA